>OU565294.1:9946838-12446838 GCA_913789915.3 Sphecodes monilicornis
TCTTGTACTCCTTCTTTTTCTCTCGTTCTCTCTCGTTCTCGCTCCCCGCTTTCATTTTTCCCTCTGTCTTACTTTCTTTTTTCTCTCCCCGCGTCGTTTCTTCGTCTCTCCTCTCTTTTCGCCCCATTTTATCCCTCCTTAACTGCGCTTCACCGTGGCTACCTTCTTTCCTCCACGAGACAGGGAACGGTTCGTTCCGTGGAGCAGGAAAATTACAGATGTAAGAGAAAAGAAAAAGAAACGAGAAAGCTCCTCCGTAAAAGAGAAAAAAATGCAAGGCTCGTTCACGCCGGAACAAAACGTACGGTGGGATCGTGACAATGCGCGCCGAGTGCCTTGTTATTGGACGAAATTCGGGGCGTGGATGAAGGTTTATTGGCTCTGACGAGTGTCGCTGCCTTCAAAGTGTTGCCCCGTATTCTGGCGAAAAACTGTTCCCCGAAGTCGTTTCCTAATTCTTTCCATCCTAAACGAGAGCGCAGCTACGTTACCTCTGGATGGTCTCCTTAATTGGTATGTTTTACCATTTCTTGCTTTGTGCAATCGAAAATTCTCGAAACACAGAGGTTACACAACTATTTTGCCTAGAATCAGTCCCTCCAAATTGTTTTCTAATTTTTTCCACCCTTAGCGAGCTAAAAGTCCTTTTCTCCATGAATTTTCTTGAATTGGTGTATTTTTATCATTTTCAGCTTTATGCAATCGAAAATTCTCGAAACGCAGAATTTTCACAAATATTTTTGCCCAGAATCTGTTCCTTCAAATTGTTTTCTAATTTTTTCCACCCTCGGCGAGCTAAAAGTTCTTTTCTCCATGAATTCTCTTGAATTGGTACATTTATACAACTTTCTGCTTTATGCAATCGAAAATTCTCAAATCACGGAATTTACACAAATATTTTGCCCAGAATCTGTTCCTCCAAATTGTTTTCTATTTTTTTCCACCCTCAGCGAGCTAAAAGTCCTTTTCTCCATGAATTCTCTTGAATTGGTGTATTTTTATCATTTTCAGCTTTATGCAATTGAAAATTCTCGAAACACAGAATTTTCACAAATATTTTTGCCCAGAATCTGTTCCTCCAAATTGTTTTCTAATTTTTTCCACCCTCAGCGAGCTAAAAGTCCTTTTCTCCATGAATTCTCTTGAATTGGTATATTTTTAACATTTTCAGCTTTATGCAGTCGAAAATTCTCGAAACACAGAATTTTCATAAATATTTTTGCCCAGAATCTTTTCCTCCAAATTGTTTTCTAATTTTTTCCACCCTCAGCGAGCTAAAAGTGCTTTTCTCCATGATTTCTCTTGAATTGGATCATTTCATTGGATCAATCATTTTCTGGTTTATAAAATTGAAGATTCTTGTTAAATAGAATGAACAAAAATTATTTTTCAAAAGTACTGTTTCTTGTTGCCAGTGTTTCTTTATATTTTCTACCCCAAACAAGCCAACACATTCATTTTGTCAATGAATTCTACAGTTGGCATATTTTTTGCCATCCTCTGTTTCACACGATTAAAAGTTCTTGCAAAGTAGAATTTACACGAAAAGAAGAAAACATTCCCAAGGGGTTTGTTAATTAATGTCATAACTCCCTTTACCTATAAATTCAATTTTGTGTGTTTAATATTACAGGTGCTCGAGGTACCATTTTTAGGAAATGATTAATCGCCACCTGGTCATTAGTAGTTGCACAATTCTCCTCTTTTAAAGTGACAGTATCATTGGAAAGTTTCCTCATCGTAATTTTCTATTTACACTAACAATCCTCGAGAAGACACGAGTATTTTATTGACACGCAATCCAGCAACTTTATCGTCGCGCTGTATAAAATGTAGGCCTCGATAACATTGTTATTAGGTTTGCCAACGTGTAATCCACTATTTTTTTCAAAGGAGCTTCCAACGATCGTTGAAATTGAACGCATTGAACCGCCGATCAAAACTAAAAATGTAGCATAACGCGCGAGAAACTAACTAGCGATAAAATCATCGGTCTTTAATCTACAAAACATCTATCAATTTTATCAAAATACATTGTCCTGTAAATTCATCAATAAATTGTAGATCATGGCGGAAAAATTAATCATCATAAATCAATCTATAACAATTATATCCAACAGAAACTTCTTTTCTGTATCAGTAATTCCATCACGTTCCAACAAAAGACAAAAATACATATTGATTTTTTCAGTGGGTCTTTACACAATTTTAAAAGACAATTACGTAGGATTATCGGATAATACCTTTTGTACCATGAGTTTTTGTATGCGTGTCCCTTCTTTGTTATTTTATGTAAAGTCTTTTTTCCATTGTGTAAACATTTACGTAAGAGGGCTTCGGTCCGTTCATAAATAATAATAAATAAAAATCCCTCGACTTCTTCAAACACTAAACGGTGCAGGACAAAAAATACACACGGAAGAAAAGAAAGATAAAGATGAAGAGGAAAATAATTTCTTAAGGTCGCAGTGGATTCCACCGATGAAAATCGCCCCGAAACTGGCATTTACATCTTCCCACAGAAGTTCCGGGGCGTGTTTCGTTCCGAAACGATGACAGCAAAAAAAAAGACAAAGGCAGGCCACAGGAAGAAGAAGCGTAACCCTCGTTTATGCTGGAACAAAAAGTCCTCTCGGTGGGATCTCGATGATGTACACGGTCCAGATCGGAACGACTTTCCATCCCGTCGGAACGACCATTTTTTGATACTCTCGAAACAGGCCAATATGGATCCTCCGACCGAAGATTGCATTGAGAAGAAAGAGAGGGCGAGAAGAATACGAACTCCTGGGAAAAAGAAACAGCGAACAAGAGAGAGCGAGCGAGAGAGAGAGAGAAAAAGAGAGGGAGAGGGGATCGATAAGGGTCGTCGTTTCTTGCCATCGGGGAGAATCAATTTTCCCCGAAGCGAGGCTTTTCATCGCGGGTATCGCGACTCGAAACCACATTTTCCTTTTTTCCTGCCTCTGGATTAACGTAATAAGCGCGAGATATGGAAAGCACACCGGGGACACACACCGACGCGCCGATCTCTTTGCACAGGTGCACCTAATCTGAACTTCTTTTCACCTATCGACGATTGAATTGTGCAATCGTGTTGATAGACGCTCGGCCAAGAGGCTCTCGTCGCTTTGCTGGCGACGGTAATTCGCTTGTCGGCCCGCGAATCCTCCATTTCGTTGCCACGGGCTCTTTGTTGGGGCTTGGAACCTCGGGGGTGCGATTGCAGACAGCTACGCTACTGGATAAATTACAAGTGGAAGGACAACGTCACCCGTTTATGGTAAAAGTGAATTTCTGCAATGGGAAACGGTAGGAAATTAAAAAGAATTGAAGAGTAGCGATATGTTACCGTCGAGCTTTAAATAATTAATGCACCATGGATCTTTATGCAAAATGAACATTTTTGGGCGTTAATCGGTACTGTATGGACGTTTGTTTCTTCTCGTAAGGATTTTAATATGTTACAAATTGTACGATCGAATTTTTACAATCTACTATTTTTACTGTTTTCTGTGCTTCACCTGCTCCTTGTCAACAGAAATGCATAAAAACCGCTCACTAATAATTGAAGATAGAAAGAATTTAATAAATAGCTACTATTTATTGTTATATGACACTTTCTAGTCGTAATACACTGAAATAAATATCCAAATAATTGCTTAATATCATATTTATATCATGTATACCTATAGAGAAGATCGTTGTCTAACAATTTGATTTTGCACCACTATCACACAAAAATTATTACATTAACAAGAAAATTTTTTACTTAAATATCTTTCCCAGCTCTCTAACATTGTTCAGCCAAAGCAGTTTCGCTCTATGACAAATAACAACCAAGTTATTAATTAACAATGGACGTCGGAGGAAGTGTTACAACCACACCCCTTTTGCTACGGGGAATAACTTCCATCCGAAATTTTCACATAAAGGACTGTACAATAAACGTTTTTAAATGTACAGTTAAAACAGTAGACATACAAGTTAATAAAAGATGGAAGTGCTGCAATTCGTACTCTGCGAAGTTTCCAATTATAAATTTCCGAAGAAAGAACTATAGCTAAAAAATTCTAAAACATACCCTCATCATAACCCTGTATTGCCAACACTTGGGTTCACTTTAACCTAGAATTAGAAACGTTTCAATTCAATTCTAATTTTCTTTAATTTCCTTTCACTTTAAATTCGAATCCAATAAAAAGATCAACGTCGATCTCGAAAAAGTAGGTACAAAGACGTGTAAAAATATTTGCAAAAATTTGAATAAATCTAGCCTAGATTGCCACGAAACTGTGAAAATCATGCGACGACTAAAATATAAAAATGTTTCTCACAGTGTCGTATAGTTTTCTCCCCATAGATTTACGAACGGTTCTTCCCTGAAACGTTTCTTCCGCAATTTGCGCTTATCTCGGGGCATCTTCCGCGGGCCTGGAAAAATTTCTTGATCTTGTCTCCCCGGGCCCCTTTTGGGCCTGGTATTCGCGGGGCTACGTAGCCTGTGATTTGGGTTTTCGAAGGTCCCTAATCCCAAGACCCTCGTCTCCTCCTTGCACAACCTCGTTATTGCTGTTCCGTGTGTAAAACAATGAGATTAGCGCCGGCCGAGAACCGGTCGCACGCTTTTAAAGCCCATAATCCCACAGGGCCAGAGACCTGCCAGAGGATAGCTACCACCGCCTGCACACGATCCTCTTCTTCTCCCCCTGACAGGCTCACTCGTAGCCCTTGCTACTCTGCTGCCTGGGCTGCTGTCTAGGTTGCTGCTGCTGGTGCGTCTTCACCCTCTACCTGTTCCCGAAACCTACGAACCTGGCACAAAACGAGACGCGTTCCAGGGGTCTCGAACCTTATGGGACCTGGGTGATGGGAAATTAGCCGGACTGCAGGTTTTTTGAACCCTCGGTGATCATTGCTGGTTGTGTTAAGAGCTTTGGATCTTACGAGGTTCGAGGATGCCGATCCTCGAGGGACAACGATCTTGAATTTTTCTAATCGATCTCGGATCTAGTAGCCGAGAACTCGCTTGGTTTCTTCTTTTTGTTGTTTAAGGTAGATTGTTTACTTTAAAACTATTTTTATGTTTTCTTTGGGTAACAGTCAGTTTTTATATTTTCTTTATTACAATTGTTGTACTTTGAACAGTACGGGTTTTATATTTTATTTAGTTGGTACAAAATCTTTGTACTTCTTTGGACGGTGCAGTTCTTACATTTTTGGGGACAAAATGGATTTTTCATGTTTTCTTTGTATAGTGGAATTTTTATAAGTTCTATAGACAGTACAATTTTTATATTTTTGGAGAACAAAAAGCATTTTTTATGTTTTCTTCGAACAGTACAACTTTTGTAATTTCTTTGGACAGTACAATTTTCATATTTTTGGGTGGCAAAATAGAATTTTTATGTTTTCCAAACAAAATGCGATATTTATGTTTTCATTAGACAGTAAAATATTCACATTTTCTTTAGTCAGTACAATTTTTATATTTTCTTTGGATAGTGTAATTTTATACGTTCTATAGACAGTACAATTATTATATTTTCTTTGGGCATCACAATTAAACGAACGTGGTTACTCACATCAACCCTGATACGTTCCACCTAATGAAAATTCGCCGATTTTCTTTTGTAACTTATTGTAAAACATTTGGTTTTGTTCTGTTAGTGTTGTAAAAGGTATTCTTTTTTGTTTGAGTCGTAAAATGCATTTCTTTCTATTTATGCAGCTCTTTAGAAAGTGACATTAGAAATTCAGCATAATTTACGAGTTTATTAATTAGCTATGATTCATTGTCTCCAAGTGAAATGCTGAAATGGGTGAGCTATTATCCCAGTATCTTCGAAGCACAATTACCGAGTATGTTACTGATTTAAAAATCGAGTTAAGCATCGAAGAGTTGCAAAATTGGATCAACCAAAAATTTCGGGTAACGGTACGATTTCGCAAGCGAAATTCCTCCGGCGTGGTTTTTATGAGAGCCGTCAGAGAGTTTACGAAATGTTCCCGGGCTTTCCATCTTTTTCCCCCCATCGTGCAACACGAGGAAGATTTACATTCGCGCAGACGTTGATCGCGCGAGCGCTTGCTCGCTTCGGTCTGTGCGTGTCGACGACGATGCAGGGCAGATAGTGCACACAGCACGCCTGTGCATGTGCATTCACACGTACCCGGTGTAACGGCGCTGACGCATGCGCGTGCGTCGGTCTCGCAGCAGCTGTCCGCCAGGTGCGTGGCCCGCTCGACCAATCAGGGGCCTCCCCTTGACCGGGGGGTGCTCAACCTTCAGTACCCACGATTACCTGCGCCCTTTTACCGTGGCCCGTTGTAACCTGCGACCGAACAGGACCATCCTCAGCACTATCGAGTATCTCACCTCCCTCGCGAAAATATTCTTTCAACCTTCTACACAGGAAACACGAAAAATTCATGTTGTGTATTTTTCGGGGATTCCTTTCTCGATCATCTGCGCTGCTGGCTTTGCTGAGACCCACCAGATTCGGCAGGTCTCCCATCGTGGACAATATTCTACTCTGAGGAATTCTGACATTTTTCTTCAGGGAGATACCTGGTGTACCATAGGTACGGATGGGTTACCCTTCTCGGTCACCTGTGACGATTCTACTGAGACTAGCATCAGACTCAGCCGGTTCACCATCGCGGAAAATATTCTACTCCTCAGAATTGTTCGATTTCTCTCGAGCAATTTAGTCGATTTGTAAATATATGTGAGGATGAATTATTCTTTTTGGTTATCTGTGCCTTTTTATTTTACTGAGACTTCCCTCACACTCAGCAGGTCCACCATCGTGGAAAATATTCTACTCCTCAGAATTGTTTGATTTCTCTCGAGCAATTTAGTCGATTTGTAAATATATGTGAGGATGAATTATTCTTTTTGGTTATCTGTGCCTTTTTATTTTATTGAGACTTCCCTCACACTCAGCAGGTCCATTATCGTGGAAAATATGATATTCTTCGAAATTGTTCGATTCTTCTTGA
Organism: Sphecodes monilicornis; assembly: GCA_913789915.3. NCBI lineage: Eukaryota > Metazoa > Arthropoda > Insecta > Hymenoptera > Halictidae > Sphecodes > Sphecodes monilicornis. Next base: position 9,953,844 of record OU565294.1, read on the forward strand.
GGGAGATACCTGGCGTACCATAGGTATGGATGGGTTACCCTCCTCGGTCACCTGTGACGATTTTACTGAGACTAGCATCAGACTCAGCAGGTTCACCATCGTGGAAAATATTCTACTCCTTAGAATTATTCGATTTCTCTCGAACAATTTCGTCGATTTGTAGGCATATTTCAGGATGAGTTATTCTTTTTGGTTATTTGTGCCTTTTTATTTTACTGAGACTTCCCTCACTCTCAGCAAGTCCACTATCGTGGAAAATATGCTTCTCCTCAAAATTGTTCGATTTTCTTTGAGCGAGTAGTTTACCTGGTTGTCTTTGGGGTGGGTTCCCTTCTTGATCACCTGTCATGATTTTACTGAAACTACTACCAAGCATATCCACTATAGTGGGAACATCCTACTTCTTAGAATTATTCAATTTTTCTTTAAAATTTGCTGGTTTGTAGGTGTCTTTGGGGGTGAGTTACCCCTCCTGGTCAACTGAGCCCTTTTCTTTACTGAGACTTAGATTAGTCTTAGCACCTCCACTATCGTGGAAAATATTCTTCTTAGGTTAATTCGATTTTTCTTGAGGGGGAAATTTACTTGGTTCATAGGTGTCTATAGCGGCGAGTCACTCTTCTTGGTCAACCGTGGCCTTTTCACTGAGATTTTCATTAGACTAAGTATGTCCACTGTTGGAATTTATTTAAGAAATAAATTGACAAAAATAATCTGCTGTTATTTAGTAGGCATATTCGATCGCTTGACTTTCGAGCGCCTATGCAAATAAATTATACATTGTATCTATGCTGCCCGCGTTATGGCACCCTCGACTCTCAGTCAATCGTTTACTTTTCACTCCAGAGCGGTCCTAGCTATAGAATATTTTCTCGAACAGTAAAGACGTGTCTCACAACATGTCTTCAAACGATCAGTTATAATCCTATTTCTTATTCAAAAGAGTGTGATTTATTCTATACCCATATTCTTACATCCACTATCGTGAAAAATATTCTCCTCAGATTTATTCGATTGTTCTTGAGGGAGAAATTTACCTGGTTCACAGGTGTATATAGGGGTGAATTACCTCTCTCGGTCAACTGTGTCATTTTGCACCCCATTTGAAACAATAGCCAACCCTTCTGTGGGCGACTTAAATGTACAAGTCACATTTACATTGTTGTATGAAACATGATTCATAACAGCATTCGCTGTGAATCAAACCAGAACATTATTACTAGATTACGGACTTTATGCATTTATGACAATAACGAACTGGTGCAATTTAAAACAGTAAAAAGATTAAAAGCATTCAAGAATGCACAATATATTATTGGTAATTATATAGAAAAGGTCTGCGTACTCCGATTTTGATGAAATTTTAAGATATTATAGATTTCGATATTTTGAACAACTTTTTCCTTTTCCAATATAGGGAGGTCGCTTTTAGTTTTCGAGATATTTGCAAAAAACTATCGGTAATGTTAATTTCATAACGGAAACCTTCTCATCTCCACAACGTGTTTACAAACAAAAAATAATTACTATCTATGTATGATCAGAGTTATCTACAGGAGTTAATTCTGCTTGTTTTTTCTGTTATTCCATTTCCTGGATTTTCGGACCGCATCTGTTTATTTTTTGTTTGTAAACACGTTGTGGAGATGAGAAACGGCAATACCACACACACCCACCCTGTGTTTCACACGCACCCAGTGTTTCTAAAAAGAAGGTTTCCGTTATGAAATTAACATTACCGATAGCTTTTTGCAAATACAAATTTTGCAAAACTAAAAGCGACCCCCCTATATTGGAAAAGGAAAAAGTTATTCAGAATGTGTTGCTCCATAACATATTAAAATTTCATCAAAATCGGAGTACGCAGACCTTTTCTATATAATTACCATATTATTTTCGACTCATTAAGGTAATTAAAGAATGAAGCTTTTATGTAACTCCTGTGTCTTACAATTGACACAGGCCATTTTTCTCGCGCATAAAAATCGTACTTATTATTATATATAGTAGAAGATCTAACCGAGTATATTACATAATATGTTCGATGAAGGTGCAACAGCTGTAAATGCATAAGGGTACTCATTTTTTAGCAATGGTGCATGCGACATTTGTGTCTCTGAATTCTGCAAGCAGGCTTTGAAATTCTCCAGACACCAGTTTATTTGTCCTTTCCGAAGAAATATTGAATCGTTCTTTCCAAACGACGAAAGTTTCCTGGTTGGTGGCTGTCCACCTGGAGTAGGACTCCTTTCTGGGGAACCTGTACCCTTTTCTGTGGCTTCATTGTGCTCCGTCGTACAATCTGAATATCTGTAATCTCCTGACAAATATTCACCTTTACTCTCCCCTGGAAAGCGACATTTCCGTGGTCGATAGGTGTCTTCTCGGAAGACCAATCCTTTGCGACTACCTGGACCTCCTTTTGCAGGTCGGTGGAATGTTGCAAACACAGAGATATTTGGGTATTCCTATCTTCTTTCCCTTAGAAACCGAATGTTCCTTCACAGAAAGAATTCTACGAATAAACCCTCAGCTGTCCCCAACAATTTTATACTAAGTTTGCAACCTGTGGTTAGATCGAGTCATCAAGATCTAGTTTTACGCCATAAACTAAAATTTTATTACTCTATAAGTTTCTTCGATGGAGAAAATTGCTTTCGACGCGATATATGCCCTTTGTACCTAATCAGCAGTTTTACATCTTTCTGAAAAATATTCACTTCCTCCGAAAATTGAAATCTTCCGGCTGATAGGTCCTCCTCCATGAACACTCCCTTCCGGATTACCTGTTTCCTGCAGGATCATTGTGTCTCGTCGAATCTCGTCGACATCATCATTCACAAAATTTTCAGTTGGGGCTTGGAACCTCGGGGGTGCGATTGCAGACAGCTACGCACTGGATAAATTACAAGTGGAGGGACAACGTCACCCGTTTATGGTAAAAATGAATTTCTGCAATAGGAACCGGTAGGAAATTAAAAAAAATTGAAGAGTAGCGATGTGTTACCGCCGAGCTTTAAATAATTAATGCACCGTGGATCTTTATGCAAAATAAAAATTTTGCTAATCAGCAGTTTTACATCTTTCAGAAAAATATTCGCTTCCTCCGAAAATTGGAATCCTCCGGCTGATAGGTCCTCCTCCATAAACACTCCCTTCCGTATTACCTGTTTCCTGCAGGATCATTGTGTCTCGTCGAATCTCGTCGACATCCTCATTCACAAAATTTTCACCTTTTCCTGTCAGAAGCTGCACTTTCTCTGGGCAATGCTGCTCACACACTCGTTCACCTACTTGCGAGCTAACCATCCATCGACCGTCAAAATTGCACCGTTCGATGCCAAGACTCGATTGGATCATCCCATCATTTTTATGTAAAATATTTAAATTCGTTCATTTTGAATCCGTATATCCTTCCAATCATATTAATTCGCCTTGCAATCATCAGAGCCTTTTCGAATTTTGCAAATCGATGTTGGGCGACTCTTTTTGCAGACTTAATTCGAATGTGAGCTAATCATAAACAATTCTGTACGGAATGTAACGTGTTTATTCATTGATTAATTATTTTTGACGGCACGGAGATAATACAGACACGGTAAAATAATTCACTAACTATTTTAGCACATGTTTCTTATTCTAGTAACTAATGAAGACTCTAATGAGGACCGTTCTTGCAACGATATAATTGACGATGTTTATGACTGCTCTCTGCGTTATTTATCAATTTTTGAAGGTACTTCTTGTAGACATGTTAGCCTTCCTTTTTTCCCACCTAATGCAACACTGATGTTACATTTTGATATTCTGGGTCAAATAGACCCAGGTTCCGCTGTCAGAGGGTTAATTACTTAAACCAGCTTCACTATCTGCAGTGCACATTTAACTCTGCATTGTGTACTGGCAGTTTGATCAAACTTCAAATTTGCTACCGTAGCCACCAGAGAAATTAAAATATTACTGCTTTATCAAACTTCAAAATTTTCTACCGTAGACACCAGAAAAATGAATTTGCTACGCTTTTATCAAATTTCAAATTTGTTACCGTAGTCGTCAGAAAAATTAAAATATTACTGTTTTATCAAACTTCAAATGTTCTACCGTAGACACCAGAAAAATGAATTTGCTACTCTTTTATCAAATTTCAAATTTGCTACCGTAGTCATCAGAAAAATTAAAATATTACTGTTCTATCAAACGTCAAATTTGCTACTGTAGCCAGCAGAAAAATAAAAATATTACTGTTTTATCAAACTTCAAAAATGCTACCGTAGCCACCAGAAAAATTAAAATATTACTGTTTTATCAAACTTCAAATTTTCTACCGTAGCCACCAGAAAAATTAAAATATTACTGTTTTATCCAACATCAAAATTGCTACCATAGCCACCAGGAAAATTAAAATATTACTCTTTTATCAAACTTCAAATTTGCTATCGTAGCCAACAGAAAAATTAATTTATTACTCTTTTATCAAACATCAAAGTTGCTTCCATAGCCACCAGAAAAATAAAAATATTACTCTTTTATCAAACTTCAAATTTGCTATCGTAGCCACCAGAAAAATTAAAATATTACTCTTTTATCAAACATCAAAGTTGCTCTCATAGCCACCAGAAAAATTGAAATATTACTGTTTTATCAAACTTCGAATTTGCTATCGTAGCCACCAGAAAAATTAATTTACTAATCTTTTATCAAACATCAAAGTTGCTTCCGTAACCACCAGAAAAATTGAAATATTACTCTTTTTATTACTTATTTTGTTACTCATTCATCAGAAAAATGATTGAGTTATCAGCCAATCTTTATTATTTTTATTTCCTGCGTCGTTCTATACCTTCGCTTGATTCTAACATCCTGATCAAATATGCCAGCTACCCGCAAACAAGCACGCTAGTGTATTTCTTTCAAGGATTTCAATTTTCCTTCGTTTTGCACCTCGACTCCGTACAATTTTCGATTAGCACTTCGGGCATTTTGCCATTACGAAATGTGCTTCTTTCTCGGATGTAAATTACAATTCGCCTTCTCATCCCCGGGAAACGACCACTCCTTTTCCCGGCGAAAGGTTTCGTTTCAAGAGTGCCGCGTTAACTTCGATCGCGAGGCGGAAGCGCGTTCGCAATTTCTTGGAGGCCAAAACGTGCGAACAGCTTCCCGAGCTGGTAATGACGGACCTCCAGGCGTAGAATCACGATCTACGGACGCGCGGTGATCTGTTTCTGCGAAATAACTGCGTCATTAACTGGTCACTAACAGTGTGTACAACGGTTACTGCCAACCACGGATTAGCGGCACCGTTTTACCCCGGATTAACGAAACGTCTTCGATCAATCTGCGGTAGCCGAGTTTTCAATGTTCATTCTCCATGTTCATTCAGATTTTTCAATGAAACTTTATTTGTTTGATTCTTTACTGGACGTTGATGTGGAAAACGGCAACTAGGTAAATTATTATACTCCTTCTACTGGTAGCATTTTGGTATTGTATAATAACGTAATTTTATAAGGCAAGTGAGTAGTACAAAATGTCACAGAACGCAGTAGTATTTTATGAATGACATATTGTGAGCTGATCTGTCTGAATTTGCATTGGACCTGCATGTAAATGATGATGTATTATTTATTACTAGATCAAATAATAAAATTGTCTAAGCTGATTGTCAGAAATTAAATGAAAATGTAGTTTCTCTTTTAATCATCTTTAAAGAGTCGAAAGTAATGCAACATCTTTAAATTCCTGTAATGTTTTTTCACTTTTTTATTAAACGTATTCAGTTTTGTTATATTTTAAGAAATATAATTTATTACAATTATACAATACTGTGGGTTTCATTTTTTTTGTAATGTATGCAGAATTTTAAATAATTCTGTAGATTTAAATGTTCTAATTACGTAAAAAAGAATCACACAATAATGAAACTGGACCCATTTAAAGCTTGAAGTCCTTACATCCACTCAGTTCATTTTATAATATTTTATTAAACTAACCTACCAGTACCAAAAGACATCCAAAACTATCGTATTAGAGATTGTAGCATAAATATCAGCATTTGCCTAAAGATCCACTGTTTTATCGCTACAAGTGTTCATATTTGCTACAATACGAACATGAATATTTTGACACTAATTTTGAACACTCTTCTATCAACTCGAGAAGTCGAGAAAATTTTCTAACAAAACCTCTAGCACCTTTTGCTATGAATCATTTCCTCGATCCTTCAAAATCCTCAAAGACTATATTTTTAAAAAAGAACAAACAATCCACAATTTCATACCCATCAGACTTTTGCGCAAGCTCCAAGAAGTTAGGCCTCGGCTTCCCGAATTCATAAACAACAAAATCTATAAGTCCCACAAATTGCAACCGCTCCATTTAGGGAACTATTGTGTGTACGGAGCTGATTAGGTTCGGTACAGAATATTTCTAGCACATTAATAAAGAGGCCAAGTCCCATACTTCATGTCGATAGGGTATCCGCATAGTTCAGCTCCAGCAGGGCACAGGAACGGCAACCGCGTGAGTGACCAATCATTTCCGGAAGTCGAGAAAATTTTCTAACGGAACTTCTAGCAATTCTCGCTGTTAATAATTTCTTCGATTCTGCAAAAATCTTCAAAGACTATATTCCTAAAAAAGAACAACCATCTACAATTTCATCCCCATCAGACTTTTGCGCAAGTTCTAAGAAGTTAGGCCTCGGCTTCCCGAACCCATAAACAACAAAATCCACAAGTCCCACAAATTGCAACCGCACCATTTAGGGAACTATTGTGTGTACGGAGCTGATTAGGTTCGGTACAGAATATTTCTAGCACATTAATAAAGAGGCCAAGTCCCATACTTCACATCGACAGGATATCTGCATAGTTCACCTCCAGCAGGGCACGCGACTGGCAGCCGTGTGAGTGAACAATCATTTCCGGAAGTGGAGGAAATATTCTAATAGAACCTCTAGCAGTTTTCGCTATGAATCATTTCCACGATCCTGCAAAAATTCTCAAAGACTATATTCCTAAAAAAGAGCAAACAATCTACAATTTCATACCCATCACGCAAGCTCCAAGAGGTTAGGCCTCGGCTTCCCGAAGCCATAAACAACAAAATTCACAAGTCCCACAAATTGCAACCGCTCCATTTAGGGAACTATTGTGTGTACGGAGCTGATTAGGTATAGAATATTTCTAGCACATTAATAAAGAGGCCAAGTCTCATACTTCACATCGATAGGGTATCTGCATAGTTCAGCTCCAGCAGGTTACGAGACCGGCAGCCGTATGAGTGACCAATCATTTCCGGACGTCGAGAAAAGTTTCTAACAAAACCTCCAGCACTTTTCATTGTTAATAATTTCTTCTGTAGAAATTCTCAAAGACTATGTTCTTAAAAAAGAACGAACAACCTACAATTTCATACCCATCACGCAAGCTCCAAGAAGTTAGGCCTCAGCTTCCCGAAGCCATAAACAACAAAATCCACAAGTCCCACAAATTGCAACCGCACCATTTAGGGAACTATTGTGTGTACGGAGCTGATTAGGTATAGAATATTTCTAGCACATTAATAAAGAGGCCAAGTCTCATACTTCACATCGATAGGGTATCTGCATAGTTCAGCTCCAGCAGGTTACGGGACCGGCAGCCGTATGAGTGACCAATCATTTCCGGAAATGGAGGAAATATTCTAACAGAACCTCTAGCAGTTTTCGCTATGAATCATTTCCTCGATCCTGCAAAAATTCTCAAAGACTATATTCCTAAAAAAGAGCAAACAATCTACAATTTCATACCCATCACGCAAGCTCCAAGAAGTTAGGCCTCGGCTTCCCGAAGCCATAAACAACAAAATCCACAAGTCCCACAAATTGCAACCGCACCATTTAGGGAACTATTGTGTGTACGGAGCTGATTAGGTTCGGTACAGAATATTTCTAGCACATTAATAAAGAGGCCAAGTCCCATACTTCACATCGATAGGGTATCTGCATAGTTCAGCTCGAACAGGGCACGGGATCGGCAGTGAGTGACCAATCATCTCAGACCTGGCTTACTTTGTCCCGAAATCGCGACGCGTTATCACCGGTTGGTCAGAAATCCCGCAGCTGTTCGCGAATCGGGGACCGCGTTTTCGCCAGCGTGTTCGTCCACGTGGGTCCGTTCGTTGCGAAACCGTTCCTTTGGCGATAGTGAGAGAGAGCCTAGGCAAAGAATCGTAACATACGAGCGATCCATTAAAGGCGATCGGCTTCAGCTGGCCGATCCGGCTAACTTTATCCACGGCGAATTGTCCCGGGGCCGGGCCCCTCGACAATGGACGCCATTCCGTCTCATTGTCCGGCCAACGAAGAAAGATAGGCCTCCATGGGGGTTATGTGGGGGCAATAGGGGTGGGAGAGAGCAAGAGAGAAGCTGAGCAGAAACGATCGTCGTGCGTTACACCGGAAAAATTTTACAACTCCCATTCGGCGTAATCACTTATTGTGCGCGCGCCGCTCAAGACTCGCTCCTATTATTATTCGGTGATAGGTGTACCGTGTAGAACATAAAAGGGTACAAATGCCGGGTCGCCCTAGAGAAATCGGCGCCGCATATGGGAATCGGTTGCATCATGCAACCACGGGAAAAAATCATCGTCGAGATCCGGATTTCGAAACGGATTTCATCCCTTTATGCGCAATGGACGTTTAATTGGGAGTTTGTCTGCGGGGGAATTTAATGTGTTTCCTTTGTATTTGACACATTGGAAAAGTTGCGCTCGTTGCAATTTGCACGTTTTTATCCCTGGTGCGTTATTGTTTATGCCAGTCGAAACCTGCGTGCTGTGTTTGAGCCGATGCACAGTGCGTTGGCATGGGACAAAACTCAAAAACATGTGCGAAATATAAAAATTGTGCTTGTTATTTTGTTTGTTCCTTCCATTTCCTTGAGATCAAATTTACTATGTAAATTTAAACGCAACCGATGACTTTGATTTAGGTTTTAAAAAATACCCCGGGAAAAGTTCGTCTGAAACAATTCTTCGTATCACCTATAATTTTCGAGCAATGGAAGTTTGTCCAGAAAACGGGCTTTCAACGCAATGCGCAGTGTTGCGTTATGAGGGATGTTTAATTAGCTTGTTTTTGTGGGATAGAAAGTTATAAATGTACTTTGTGTCAGCCTTTTTTTGCTGCAATGGAATTGCTGGTTTGAGAATTGTGTAATTAGCAGACTGTGGATTTTTATGCGAATTTGTTGCATATTTTCTATCTGCAACCTATTGATACTGTGTAAATAAGGAACTATTTCTGAATGATCGAGTGACTGTTTGTAAATTATCCACGTATTTTAATTTTGTTATTCTATTTTATAATGATATACAATATTTTTTTTCTTTTATCGGTTGCTTTCGATTTTATTAAAAGAATAATTCTCTTGTGGCAAAATAGAGATAAAGGAATAATTAAAAAATGTTAATGCGACATTAAATGATTAACCCTTTGCGGGCGCGTGTCTGCTGACAGTCGCCCAAGCTTTTTGACCGTTTTACGACTGCAAATAATTTTTAAAAAAATTGCTACTCTCAAAAAGTATCAAACAAATTTGTACTGAACACAACAGTTTGCTTTCATTTAATCCATATACTTAACTCTTCAGTACACAATTTTTTTCACAAGGAAAATATATTCAACCCATCAAAAAGTATACCAAAAATAATTCCCGTCCGCTAAGGGTTAAAATTCATGTTCCTTGATTCGGCATTATTGTGCTTTAATAATATGACCATACTTCTTGGTAATACAACCATCCCATTTGAATAGAATCTTTTCATCAGAGACATCAATACGCGAACATTTCATTTCATCGACTAAAAGATTAATGCCAAAACGAATTTATATTAAAATGAAGGTAGAGACGTTATTAAAGTATAATAATGCAACGTTTTCTCGTGCCTCACAATCTCACAAACGCCATAGAAGTACAAAGATCCGCAATTTTTCAACAATGATTTTAAATAATGATTTTCCCACTAGTCGCAACTATAAAGGAGAAATTGCAAAGCACAGGAAATAAGAAGAAATCGTAAAAACGTTGCAGTACAATGTTGAACGTTTAGAACCGGTCTCCCAAGTCCTCTTAATTATACAGAGTAATATTGTTATTGGAAAAATAATCGCGATTTTTCTCTCTGATTTTGAAAGCTGTATATTTTACTTTATTTTCAAATTTGAGTTAATCGTCGAATGACTGTACTATTTTCGAGGATCTGCTTAGATTATAAACCCCTGGACCATAATTATTAGCCTGCGGGTCTTTATGCAAAATAGAAATTGTTTGCATCGATTGCAAAACATAGGAAACAAACAGGAATTTATCTCTGTATTTAATGGTTTTATTAAATTGTAAAAAATGTGCTGATATTCTTAAATTCTTTTGGTCGCCATACTGTTTACAATCACACCAAGTATTTTTAAAAAATGCATCAAATCCGCAGTCTAATCATTATCAAATGTAGAAAAACGTCCACGAGCCTCTTTTATCTCTATCACGGAATTTTTAACAACAGCGTTATATTGTATGTTTATTAACAGTCCCCTGGCAAAACATATTTGTTCGTATTGCGAGCAGTTTGTGCTGCTTTATACCTTAATCTGAACTCGTATACCAAGATCATAATCGGACAACAAACATCTCTGTCAAAAGACAAAAGACATCTCTATATGGTGTACAATATGAACGTAATAAGTTCAATTGCGGATTTGATGCGTTTATAATAAAAATGTATTGGTGAAATTTCAAATCAGAGAAGAATAAAGATATACTAATTCGAACGTGTTTAAATTATTAACCCTTAGCACTCGAGTGGTGACTCTGAGGAGCCACTCAAAATTGCTACATCGTTATTCAAAATATTGTTTACATTATTCAAATTGTTTGTATTTAATAAATGACTAAACATTTAAATATTGTATGAGCTACTGTATCAGCTTTATATGTATGAAATGGAGAAAATCGTACAGAATGGAAATATTCTAGGTTGGAAAAGTGTTTGATTTCGGAATGAAAAATAGCTTTGAGTGCAAAGGGTTAAAAGAAGAATTAAATTTGGATGTTTGTGTAAAATAAAATTCGTCTGCACCCGATGCAAGCGGTAGAAGTCACTTAGGAAGTTCTTTGTTTAATAGTTTTGTAGATCAAAAATAACATGTCAATGTATCTTTTTATTATTTCAAATTGCAACTACCCAAATTTTACTTGTTACTAATAATTGCATCAAATTCGCAGCCTAATAATAAGATAAAACGTCGCTTCAGAAAAATCGGAGTTGAAGTACGAACCGATGAAAAATCTTAATTATATTTGCACGAACCTAACGAATCGATTGATCCTTTTTCTCGGCGATTCCCACTTACGCGAAAAGAGAAATTGCTCGGTGACGGGCACGAAGGAGAGGAACGAAAGCGAAAAACTCCGCGGCAGAATGTTTTCTCCCTTTCTAAAGGCGAGTCAACCGCGAGTTAACCGTTTAGGGAAAACGTCGGCTCCTTTGAAACGCCCGCGCAAGATTTGCCGCTGATTTGCCGGGGAAACGTTGTGGAAATGTCGTGGCAAACGAGAGAAAGAGAGAGAGAGAGAGAAAGAGCACATGTGCACGTGCAGTAACAACAAAACGCGTGTGCTCTCGCGGGTTTCGGGACACGATTGATGGCGACAGTGGAAAACAGAAGAACAAGGAGACGAGGAAAGAGCAAAGAGAGAGAAAGAGAGGGTTAAAAGCCGGCCAGGAAATGTCATTTTCATCGCGGGCGGTTTTGCCACTCGAGAAAATGCAAATTGTGGGAACCGACGATTGCGAAACTGGAGACAGAGCTCCGACCTCTCCTTCACTGTTTGTCTTTTTCTCTCTCTCTCCCGTCTCTTTTTTTCTCTCTCCTCGACGTTGGTACTCTTTTGTTCTCGAAACCTGATCGAGAGAGTCCGCAGGTTCCCTCGATACGTTTCTCATGTGCCATGACATTATGCAAAAAAGTGGAGCGCCGCAGAAAAGATGCGCCTCGCTCGATGGAGCTCGATGTGCATACGAACTGCAACCACCGAGGGGGAAAAAAAAACTGGACCCGATCGCAAGATAGTTTGTCACAATATTGGTGCTGGATTCCGTTGTTCGTCGGCTATTGTGCGAATCGGGTCGGTTTTGCCTCGGGTTTTACGTTAATATCGATCATGTAATAGCATTAATTGGTTCGAGAGGTTTTACCCTTTTGCGGACAATGATTTTTTAAAATATTTAACAACTTTTCTTTAAATATAGATTTTTAAGAAATAGAATCATTGCGACACCGCTTATAACGACAGATCGCATATTGCATCCTATTCGCTCTTTGAAGTTTGATTTCCACACAAATTATCATGGATTTCATTTCGCTTATTTTTTTATTTTTTATATATATAATATAACAACATTTATTTATTTCTTATCGTTAATAAATACCTGATTATTTGTATATACCATAGTTGTTTTTGTTAACGTCTTAATTAGAATATTAGTACATACGAAACCTCCAAGTTCTAATTTTGCTTATAACAACGTTCGTTTATAACGACGTAATTTCTCTGTCCCACGAATGTCATTATAAACGGACTTGACTGTATACATCAGTGATGGGCATTTTCGTCTCAATTGAGGCAAACTGTCCCCACCATAAGGCCCACTATCCCCCACCAGCATCCGCCGTTACCGTAGAGGAAAGAAGTGCTTCGCCCGTCGCGAACAGTACACAGGCATCGCGCATGAAAGAGAGGTTGGTGGGGGAAGCAGGCGTTTCAGAGTCCCCTACCGTGCCCATCCCTGGTATGCATGGATTTCTCGTATCTGCAATAACTAAATTATTTGTTTGCAACTTTGTAAATTAACCAGTTAACTGTGTAGCTCGACTTTGTATGTGACTACTAAAAATTTTTGAAAATTTTATTTATCACATATTGACCTCTCGTCAATTTCTTTGTATCGTTTCTTTGCTTCGTTTTTGACTCGAAAAATTCTAAAATGTCGACAAATTAATAATGCGCTTTAATTTTCACTACAATTTTAACATAAATAGTAAGCAACTAATTTTTATTCCATGATTAGTATACTCGGCAAAAACAGCTGACTGGTTAAACAGATGGTCCTGACGTAGCCAATAAGATGACATTCGTCCTCGAAGGGTTGAAACTGCTCATGAAAATGATAAAATGAGTTTATTTGATTGGTAATATTTGCTACGCAGAATACGTGGGTGTTTTCACGGTCTAATCGTTGAATAGCATTTTATGATTTTTTTTTGGACAATGATCTTCTCATATTCTTTACGAAATTACAGATCTCAACGCTGTTTTATAAATGACAATCTTGAGAAACTTGAATCCCATTTTCGGTACACGCTGAGAGACTCATTCCTACGCCGATTGTTATAAATAGACTGCAAATTTTACACATTTATGGTATACATGAGTAGGTGTAATTTAAAACTGGAGATAGATAAGAAGAATTTAAGAGTTTCGATGTGTCGATTCCAGCTTATCAACATTATTAAAGGAAGAAAGATATATCTGTTCGGCCCCTGTTCATTATAATGAAGCAATTTTTATTTTGCATAATAGCCCGCAGTCTAGTCATAAAACTAATGGCATTGAATACCAATTTATTCGTTCCGAAATGGACTAATTATAGTGCAAAGTGCAGAATTCATTACCAAGTAATAATAATAATAATAATAATAATAAGAATGATTCATATCCGCCGCTAACGATCTTGCAGTTCATGCGACGTAAAACACGCATGAAGAAGAATAGTAAAAACAATTAATAGTTGTGCGATGATGTGCGTGATACACAAAAAAATCACACGACAGGGAACGCGTTAATAACAGCGTTTATTACGTCTTAATTGTTGATGTACTCTAATCTCTTATTGCTCTCATGCATAAGTTCCATTAAAATCACAGATTGGCACAGACCAGCGACTTCCTCAATCCAATCTTGAATTACAAACATTAAATAAAGTTTGCAAATGTTTGTTACTGAAGAGGTATTCATAGAAACTATTTATTTTCCAAGAAGTCGCAGTTCGCGCTAACAGAGTGTCCGAAGTTCCATTAGCGTTGCCAAACAAAACCGATTATGACCACGCACAATAAATCGTTAGTTCTAGCGTTTCGTACGATGATCGATCAAACGATCCCGTGTATTAGCGATCGTGAAACAGATCGGTTGATGGGTCGGACAAGGACTGCGTAGGTCAGAAACGGCCCTGGAACACGGAAAGGGGATCTCGGCGGAAACAGAGGTATCTTCTTTTTGTTGTCGAGCGCACAAAGTGCATCGGCGAATGCATAGGGCCGGTGTTTGTTCGCTAGACAATCGCACTATTAATAACGCGGCTCGTGTGCTAGATGCAATCGACGGGTCTCCGTATCCGTCGACGCACCGTGAAATCGGCCGGTTTACTATCGAACGATCAAACGTTTCGCGCATCGTCGGCCATGCTAGTGAGATTAATGAGAGGCTTTGATGCGTGCCAGTAATCATTAATTACATACATTACGCGACGCTTACTGACTACGGCCTCTCCTCTCCTCGTCTCTGTCTCTCATCGATGGTAGTTCTCTCTCTCTCTCTCTCTCTCTCTCTCTCTCGCGCGCTCGGTGTGCTCCTCTGAAACCCTCTCTGTCCGCGTTCCGAGCGGTGTTCAATCGCGTTAACTGTTGGCCTTAATGTACCAGGAAATGGACTTGCCTTCGGTGATCACGTGGCTTCCGTACATATCGTGCCGCGTAATCGCCATCTCGCGATGATATCGACGTTGCGGGACAACAATTTCGTTAACACCGTCGATTACCAAATGGACCGCATATGAGAGTCCCATGAGCTTCACGCTCCAAGAAATCCCTTAGAAATTCTGCAAATTTTCTTTTTCTTATTGCACTTTTCAACCATTTGCTTTTAACGGTTTTATTGCCGCCTCAGTGTTTCTAAAAAAGATGCACCAAATCACAACTTGTCACGTTAGAACCAAACAACAAAATCCAGGCTTATTGAAATATAACACCATATTTATTTATTATAATCAGAGACATTTTTCATAAAACCCGTCTGAATTGATGTGGGCGATAAGAGTCCACGAGATCACCTTTACAATCTTTCATGCAGACGTTACATTGCATTTAATAAAGTATTTTAACTAATAAAATTGATATGCGAGTTCCATACAAAAATTTCCGATAAGAGTCCACAAGAGTTTTACAACATTTTATGCAGTGGTTACATTGCATTTAATAAAGTATTTTACCTAATAAACATTGTAACTAATAAAATTGATATACGAGTTCGATACAAAAATTTCGTTACCCATATAAGACTGACATGGTCATCAAATTATTAACTTAAAAGTAAAAATAAAGATTCATTATTTATCAAGGAGGTTACGTTAATTGTTCAGGATCCGATAGGAACGCGAAATAAGAATTAATTATTCTATTGTTGTTGCTATTGATGATAAAACGTGACATTGATCTCGATGAACGGTTAGGACTCCACCCCACCATGCTACTAAACGTCTTCTACGGACGTCAAAACACGTCGAAATAATTCATAAGGGTCTGAAATAATTAATGAATCGAGTAAACAGTCATTTCCGCCCACCGCGAGACGAGAGCCATTTTCCTTGAAGTATCTGCGATGAGTTAGCGTGTTCCGGAAGACGATCCGAGGTTCCTTTGGTCCCCGGACGGACGCGGGCACTCGCGGAAACTGCCGGCGAATTATTCAGCGGGTCCCCGCTTAATTGGTCCTTAATTAGTCTCCGATAATTTGCCCGGCGAATAACCAGACCCGCTCGGTACGATGAAATCAGCCGATGAATTATTTATCGTCCCCCCGTTAGATGGGTCAAGGGTACTTTGGAGAGTCTCGTTCGTGCCAAAAGCCATTAGCGCGAGAAGCCCGAGATCGTTTCTCTCTCTCTCTCTCTCTCTCTCTCTCCCTCTCTCTCTCTCTCTCTCGGTCTGTCTACCTCCCTCTGTTTCCTCCCTCTCTGTTCCAGCTCGACGTCTGGCTGGCCACTTTTTCCCCACCATTTTCCGGCTTTCACTTTTCCATACTAATTTCGCGACAGGACCAACCGGGGACAGGTCCTTCCCCGAGCGTGCCAATTCTCTCTCCCTGGGCTTCGATCGACCATCGATCTTTCGCAAAAGTTTCGTGCATCCGTACAATCCATCCCGATCCATCCACATCCATCCCTTTAAGCTGTTGGCCACCCTGTGACATAAAAACAATTTTGCGAATTTTTCTAGAGATAATTACCGAATGAACAAATCTAATTTTTCTGATCGTTTAATAATGTAACTTACAGCTTCATGTTTCAATTTTTTCAAATCAAAATGTTACAAAATGGCGGAGTTATTCGCTTGTTACGATACCTGCGCTACCCCGAAGCGTCGATTGCCACAGCCGCTATTATTGCGAATGACTGCAGCATCTGAAATTAAAAATTTCTATTGATTTACGAAAAGAAATGTATTATCTACAAGTATAGTTTACGAATTTTCCAAATTTTCGATTGTTATAGAAATGACAACAATTTGAATTGCAAATAAACGGATTTCCAAAGATCTCATTAGTTTCGATTGTAAGGCGATCTTCTGGAATTTTTTAACAGAGAAGTATAGAGTACTAGAATTTCAAACTTTACACACTTGTGAACTAACATTCGAAGGGTATACTCAATTTTTTTAAAGCAACAATAATAATTTTCTGCAATTTAATAACGGTAGTAATACATGAATGTTTCAACTTAACGTATAATCGATGTAGCTCAAACCTTTGTATATTACTACTTTTGTAACATCAACAAGAACCATTCTAATTACTCCCAAAAATTTGTACACACTCTTCAAATGTTACTTAACGAGTACACAAAACTTAGAATAACGATACGCGATACTCTTCTTTTAAAAAATTCTAAAAGATCATAATCAGATCGACAAACGAGAAAGATCCCTGTAGAAAACTCTGGCCCCGTTAAATACAATTCCAAAAGATCGACTTTTGTTAAAAAAATCATAATAATAGTTTTCTATGACGTCACAAACGTTGGTTTAAGGGTTCGAAATAGAAGGTTATTGCCGAGGAACACGTCAACCGCGACCCGGAATCGGCAAGAAGAATTCTTTAACCGATCGCACGTGAAATCCCATCAGCCGTCTCGTCCCGTTGTTCTATATACCGGGTGTCCCCCGTGGTTCGTTGCACGACCCACCCCGAGGGGGTTGCCACTGACTACTTGACTGACAACCAATTATACGAGCCGGTTGGCAAGCCAGACCCGTTTATATCGGGCGAAACCGGCCGGATCCCCGGGATCCTCGTTCGGTTAATCCCGGCGAGGGGTTAGAAAACGTCTTAAGAAGGATTACGTGCGGAACGGAGGGACCGTCGACGGTGCCGCGGCTCGAAATCGACGTCCGACGATCCCGTGAAAAATGTTTCACGCGTCTCGCTTGATCCGGTGTCGAAAATAACGTCTTTCTCGCAAAACAATGAACGATCTACCCACATAAAGCGTCAAAAATTACCTGGGACCGAATTCAACAACTTGTGGATCACTTTTTAATAACATTTTGCATCAAGGTTCAATTCTGTATCTTCACTGGGAGGATAGGCACAGGTTTTCATCATTTGATCTTGTCGATTGCTAACATTTTGGAGAAAATGCAACAATTTGCTTTGGAGCAATGGGAAGTGTAAGAAATCGTATTTGTAGACTGATGGAACTCATAATAGAGAAGTTGGGGAAATTTTATTGAAATGAACAAGAAATTATAACCATTTCGCTTGTTACCCGTTGAAAATAATCTCTCCATTGCAAAAATTGAAGAGACTAGCTCAATAAAGAGTAAAAGTTACTTTGCACCGGATTGAAGAATCTATGGACCATTTAATAAAAACATTTTATTCTAAGTTAAAATGTAGTACATTTGCTGAGAAGATGGTCACACTTTTCCTCGCGAGGATCAGTTAATTGCAAACATATTCAAGGCAATGCAACACGTCGCCGCGACGCAACGAAAAACATAAGAAATCGTGTTTTAAATATACAATTCTACGAATTGCAAATGAAACATTACAACCGCTTGTTCGCGTCGGTTTACTTTTCATGTAACAATGAGCCCACGTAATTTCCCCTCGTAATGGGTTCGAAAAGTCCGCGTTATATAATTGCGCCGGCTTGGTGCTCGGACGTAACTTATTATACACGCGTATCGATTACATTGTTAATCTATTAGTTCCCCGCGGGGCACCGGAAAAAATGTATTATCTGGCGTAGTAACCTCACGATGACACGCGGCAACGATAAATAAGAGCCGAGCCGGTAATTAGTAACGATCGTGTGCGCGCGCGAGCGAGCAAGCGAGCGGACAATGTCGTCATTTCCAAGAAGCACGGTCCGCCATTTTTCTTCGGAGGATGCGCATCCCCACCTCGCGACTTTGAGAGCTTATATCTCCGTTAATACGGGTCGTAGAGGGTTCGGAGAGGGACGGGAGGAAAGAGGGCGAAGGAGAGAAAAATTAGATAACCCCGGGGTACGGTAAGATAAAGTTCGACCGGCCGTTTATTTTAATCGGAAGCGATAGTCGCGGATCACCGAGGAGCGCCATGTTGTCTGCCCGCTTATCGCCATCTCATTGGTCGTTGTGATTGACGCACGACGAGGAAGACTTGCCTCCGAGCAACGGAAAAAGAAAATAAATGAATCATTAAAAGCTGGGTCCGGTCACGACCGCGATCCGTGATTTTTCTACATGCACAACAGCGTATTACAATTTTTCCGACCACAGGCTTCTTTTTCGTGGGAAAATCCATAGTCGGGCATTGTTCTACGGAGAGGAGATTTCGGAAACATCGGGCGCGTCCACGGTTAAATTTAATTGTCGGAAACATCGCGGCCCCGATAAATTAAAAGCCTCTTTTGATCGAGACAGCACGCGCGCCATGGCAAAAGACCGAAAATGAAATTCGTAAAATTTTTCCGTATTCGTGCCCGCTCGCCCGCGCTCGTGAGCTGCAGGGAGAGCTATGTTTTTTCATTCGAGCGTTTTCGAATCGCGGTTTTTGAGATATGACCTCCGGCACGGCCGATAATAGAGCAAGGGGGCCACCGGGGTGGGGGGGGGGGGTAGCGTTCAGAAATTCATTTGTACGGACAGCATGAAATTTTCGATTTATTCTGCCGCGGATGTGTGGCGTGCGCTCGCGTGCGAATTTTCGGCGCCCAGGATATACATATATCTGTGTGCGGGAGCGGCCGGGACCCGGTTCGAAATTATTACATAATTGTTATTCACACCGGGCGTGGAAAATTAAAGCGGAATATCGCGAGAATAAAGCAGACGCGAGCCGACCGAAGTGGCCAATAACGAGGCGGTCACTCGTTCCCGGGCTATCGCTCGTAATTTTCGTATCCGCGCAAACATCATTTTTACCCCCTGCAGCGCGCCGCTCCGCCAGCGGCTCTCAACCCTTATCGTCTCTGCTAACCAATACAATCATAAAAATTCCAAAGCGCTTTATGTAACCGAAAGCAATTTCGAAAAATCAAGATTTATCGTCGTTGCGAGCTCCGTTTTCTTCTAACTCGCGTAAGTTCCGGCACGCTCAATATATAATATGAATTTTGCTGTCTGGATAAAGAAATTGAAATTTTATTTGACAGTTTTGTGCCTGTGTTTGTTAACCTTGCGACTAAATCAAATGAATAGTTGTTGCTTGACTGCGGAGTTGTATGCAACATAAATATCGTTTTTATTAATTCCAATTTACTGAAGCTACAAGGACATGTATATCTTAATAATTTTTCGTGATGAAAACAATACAACAATATTTTTAAATTCTTTAAATGTTTCTACTGTTTTGCGTTCAATCGATTCATTGTTGCCGTGAGTGAATAAATATCCGCAATCTAAATTATTCCAGACCAGATTGAAAACCGGGATGAACAGAGAATGTTCTCGAAGTTATAATGCGGTAAAAATAATATAAAAAACGATAACATTCTACAATAACGTACATGTTATTTCTTTTCGATCATCTTAGAATTTAGAATTCTTTAAATGTTTCTACTGTTTTGCTATCAATCTATTCATTGTTTTCGTGAGTGACTAAAAATCCACAATCTAAATTATTCCAGACTAGATTGAAAACCGGGATGAACAGAGAATTTTCTCGAAGCTAAATAAACATAATGCGGTAAGAATAATATAAAAAACGATAACATTCCACAATAACGTGCATGTTATTTCTTTTCGTAAATTTTAGAATTTAGAATCGCATGAAGATGTACGTTCAATAAATTACCATTGACTGAATGAAAACACGGAACGAATACAAAAGTTTCTCAATAGTGAACAAACAAAATGGCGTAATATTAATATAATATGAAAATATAAAATTCTATCCGAACGGCCATATTATTTTTTCCAAAGATCGTTGTACTTAAAACACACACACAAATACAGTTTACTAATTACTTCCTTCGAACACATAAATGTATAAATTTGCCAACTGTGAGAAGTGAAACTCAGAAGAAATTAATCGCGGGGTAAATAACAATCGTTGAACAATCCCGGTGGCTCAAGGTAGCAATTGTGGCAATGGAGGGTGGTAGATGGGTGTTTCTACGATAGCCAGGGGGTAGGTAAAATTAGCTCGAAAAATCGGCCGGGATCGCGCGCTTCGCGAATTCTGTAATTCGCGACGGTTCCGCATTGTCCTGTGGAAAAAGTTCGCGGGTGATTATCGGTGTATTGTAGATAATTGTATATCATTATCTGGCCGTTCCAATAATCGTAGTGTTTAATTTAATGTAAATTTCGTGGCTCGAGTATTATTCCGAGTCTCGTCGGAACGAATCGATCGGGCATGTCTCGTTGGCCGATCGGCCGCGTGTTTTCGCGATAAATCGCGTGGCGAGCCGATAATAGGCTGCGGGAGAGAGTTGTAGATTTTTTTTCCTCTCTTTATCTTTTGCTTGTTCTCTTGACGGTTCTCTCGCTCGCTCGCGTTTCCGCCGATGTTTTTTTCCATCGCGTCGCCCGTGGCCCGTGTTCATGCATACCATTAAAGACGTTCTCCTCGCGGGCCAAGCCTAATTGTAATTATTATTATCATCGACGGAGAACAAAGTGCAGGTTCCCCCGGCCCCCGTGATCATCGTCATTATCTCTTTATCGGACGCGGCATCGCATTACCGCTCTCGTTTACATCGGATCCGTGCCCGTTCATTATTCCCCGGGGCAGATAACCATCTCCCTTATCGACTCCTGGCGAGAGAGGACCGCCGCGGGATACGTGGGCGTGCATCTCGGAGGAATTGAAATATTTTTCTTACCTTCACCCGCATGTTGCACCGGGAAAACCCATCTTCCGAGAAGCCAATCTCTCGGAGAAGCGCATTCCGCGAAACCACGTCGAAAATCTCGCCTCATCTGCGTAAAATATCGCTTCGTGCAATTATTTACTGCTTCAGCTGGACATCAGTCATTACACAGATAATGCAATCCTTTGTTCGGGACTGGAAATAAATTTCTTGCGAATTTTCTTGGGTCCTTTAAGATGCAAGAGGATTGAAAGAATGGAATTGTCAAATTTCAATTGGGATCTAACATTTTGAGTGGCGCCGTCTGCTGCCGAAAAGTAGAAATACTCTAAGCTTGGCTTGGCTTGGCTTATGGCAGCTTAGAGTGTTAACGGGTGTTAATTACAGTATAAACTTACAGTGTTAAAGCAGATGTTAATTAAAAATAATGTTATGGAAGTTCCAATTTTTCCACCGTGTAACAAAAACAAATTTTGATTACTGTGCAGTGAAAGATTGTGATCGTAGAGCGAGCAAAAATTTGTTGCTCCGTTTCCACACTTTGAAACGAATATGCGAAGTAAACTGCTCGAAATTTATAAGACCTCCATTTTTAAAATATAAGAAACAATTTATCAAAGGACAGTCTATTTTAACAGCTAAAATTGCTAAAGGTAGCTAATTTAGTCAACATTGAAGAAATAAAACTGTCATTTCTTGTAACTTTTAAAGCTAAATATTTTTTATCAAACTTAGAATATATAACAAAATATGTTAGTTCTAAATTTAACACTGCCATCCTCAGCTGGATTTGCTCATAATACCGATGCTATTCCCTCAACACAAAGTTTTCTCCTTCCTTTCAAACATTTTAAGTAAAAAAGATATCAATAGAATGTTAAGACCAAGCACTTCGTCGCCATATTGCATAGTTATATATATACATATATATATATATATATATATATATATATATTGTCCACACCCCCATGTCAGATCCCAATAGATGTGTTTAATTTTGTAGGATTTTTACCGGCCGAGGTATGTTTAATAAAATATTTAGAGCATTATTTCCAGTTCAAATTTTGATACCAGATAATTTTGGTAGTTCAACAATCATTTATTATTTATTGAAACATTTTTATTTTGTCTACAACTACGTCTGAATTTGTGAGATTCGGTTTTATCTTTGCGAAATTGTTATGCCTTTGCGTTGCTGGTAAAGTATTTGGAGCATGGTTTACCGTTCAGATGGTGCCGTGCTCAAAACATAATTTCCTGAGGCTAAAAAAATAAGTGCTTACATAAATTATAACTATATGCTTATTGGGTAGATTAAACAATTTCTTCGTTTCCTTTCTCACTGTTTATATTACGGTATAAAAATAAATTGTATAAATAAGTGAACTGAAAGATTAGATAAAGTTATTGACACAAGTGGACACAAAATATTTTCAATACATTTCAGTTCAATGAAATGAAACTTATCTTTCAGCGTCTTCAAAAAATGTGACAGATTTTTTTGGTCAGTCTAAAGTGGATTTTATGTTTCTAATAAATAAATACTGATGATGATATTCTGAAATCACAATTTTTATTTTTTTTTGTTTTGAGGAATTCTTTACTTGTTTTTATATAACAATTTCCTTTCAATTTTTGGATATTTAAATTATGTTATGTTCAACTGTAGTAGTTTCTTTTGTAGAATGTAGAATTTCTATGATTAAAGCCAATTCTAGATATTCGTTGTTGACTGTATGTTGTACGTACAACCATTAAATCAATCTTAAAATCCCACCCCAAGCTAAATTGTACAGTTACGTTTACACATAGACAAAATACTGATTGTCCAAATGTATCACTAAAATCAAATGTATACGAGGTCTGGGTTAGGTTAATTAATTAAGGTAAATTACACCCATTCACTGTCCACAAATTAAATCATAATTCAAAATTCCACACATTCATCATATCGGGACTCTAAAGCACAGTGAGACAAAAATTGTAGTTTCGATCAGCTTTCCATCCTGAAACAGTATCTTCATTTTAACAAAACCCATTGGAATAACTACAATTTTTCACAAACACAACTCTTGCTCTGTAAACAAATTCGCATCGACTGAAACAGTATTGCTGCAAAGAGCAGCATTTTCCGGTGCTCGCAATAGAAAAGACTCGACGCAGACTTCGGAAACGATCTTACCAGTCCCAGGAAGCTGCGTCTCGTTTCCATCGATCGTCTCCTCGGTGTTTTCTCTTTGTCCGGTTGTTGGAATCGTTCGGACGCAGTCGTTTAAAACGGATCATGCATCCAAAGGTGCAAAACAGTATCCATTCGAAATAGAAAAGTCGATGGGTCCGGGCCGGGTCTCCGTCGCGCGAGAACTATCGTTTCGACGAGCGGAAAACTCCATCGCCTTCGATTCCAATTTCTCTCTTTCTCCCCCCCCCCCCCCCCCCTCTCTCGCTCTCTCTCTGAACTATTTTTCAGTCGGTCTTTTTCCCCGTTAAAACGAGTAAATCGCGAGCAACACACGCTTGCACGAGCCACCCCGCGGCACGCAGGACGATTTACATATTTCGGCGTGCGTTTGACCGATAATAATGTTTCGTCCCGTTTTCGACGAATGGCTCCATTACCGTGGGGCAGCCGAGGCATCGTTGCCGGTGACTTTTCGTTATTATGCGCTTTGAAAAATCAGCAACCGACGCGTATCGCTCCGGCAACAATACGATCGGGACAAACCGGAGACCCACAGACCGCGGAGTTCTTTTGTGTGATTTAACGCGACCGAGCGTCCACCGGGAGGGGGAGAGGGGGTGGTGGGGCGAGCACACAACGATGTAACTTTTCACTTGCGGAGCCTGCACCGGCCATTGATCATCGGTTCTGGATGGCGTAGGGCGGCCATCCGACTGGATTTCCACGGGTTTCCGCGGGATTAAAGCGCCACGCGATTGTTTAGCGATGTTGACTTCCGAGGACCGGATTCCTCTACATGTACCATCAGTTTTTTTTACGATATCTGCGCTACTGATTATTGTTCCCGTTCGAGTTGGACGGATTTTATTTGGTTCGGAGTTTGATGATTCGCTTGAGTCCATGCAGATTCTGATTATTGAGTTTGTTAGTCTGTTTGCGTAGATTTTTGGAAGATGCCTGTTGTTTTATTCGATTCGGGTGGATTTTAGTTGATTTAAGGGATGTTGGTACACTGAAGTTTATGAAACTTGTGATTGCTAAACTTGTTAGTTTGTTTGAGAGGGCTTTTTGACGTTGTTTGGACAACTGCTATTTTTTTTATTCATTTGGGGATGGATTTTAGTTATGGGATATAAGAGATGACGATTCCATAAAGTGTATGGAGATTGTGATTATTGAACTAGTCGGTCTGTTTGCGAGGATTTCTAGACGATTTTTGGATGGGGGTTAATTTTTTATTCGATTTGGGTAAGTTTGAGTTGGCAGAGGGGATGGTGATTCGCTTGAGTCCATGCAGATTCTGATTATTGAGTCTGTTAGTCTGTTTGCGTAGATTTTTGGAAGATGCCTGTTGTTTTATTCGATTCGGGTGGATTTTAGTTGATTTAAGGGATGTTGGTACACTGAAGTTTATGAAACTTGTGATTGCTAAACTTGTTAGTTTGTTTGAGAGGGCTTTTTGACGTTGTTTGGACGACTGCTATTTTTTTTATTCATTTGGGGATAGATTTTAGTTATGGGATATAGGGGATGACGATTCCATAAAGTGTATGGAGATTGTGATTATTGAACTAGTCGGTCTGTTTGCGAGGATTTCCAGTCGATTTTTGGATGGTGGTTATTTATTTATTCGATTGGGGTAAGTTTGAGTTGGCAGTGGGGATGGTGATTCACTTGAGTCTTTGCAGATTGTGATTATTGAGTTGGTTAGTCTGTTTGCGTGGATTTTTAGATGATGGCTGTTGTTTTATTCGATTCGGATGGATTTTCGTTGACTTAGGAGATGTTGGTTCACTGAATTTTATGAAAATTGTGATTATTGAACTGGTTAGTCTGTTTGAGAGTCTTTTTGTAGAATTTTGGCCGATATTTGGTTTTTCAGTCAAGGGGGGTAGATTTTAACGTAGGGAGTAATGAAATTAGGGGATGCTGAAGCAATTAAAACTTATGGTTATTGAGCTGATTATATTGTTTCGAGAGATTCTTTAATAGAAATAGGATGAGCTCTACTCGCTTTAAGGGATGATTCTGCAAGGTTTATAGCAGTTATTATACTATATAATTTTTTCGCAGTATTTGCAATTCCTCATTGTCTAAATAGTGTTTAATACAGCGACTGCTCTAATGCAACAAAGTTTCATCTATCAGTCGCGCACTATTGTCAATCAATTGCAATCTTTATTATTAAACAAAGTGTAATAATAAAAATATATCGTCCGACATCTCTCTCTCTCTCTCTCTTTCTCTCTCTCCCGCTATATATATATATATATATATATATATATATATATATATAAAATTTGTTGTCCAGCGATTAACCCGTAAAAAGCTCCCGCGAATGAAAATTTAAAATCCATAATGTAAAAGAATATCTTGTAAGCATAAATAATTCGTATTTGTTCGGGAGCTTCTCATAGTTAAAAACTGGAAGATTATAATCATGGTAATCGCGCTGTTAGTAGTATCTCTCGAAGCGGAGGCTGTAGGTCGTAAATAAAAATTGTATCTTCCCACGTTTCACCGTCGAGAGCTTATCCCCGAGAGTCCAGTTTCCATGGTTCTCTCCTCGACCTATACGTACACAAACTTCCAAAGACTTCCGCCGGTGAGGCTACTGTTTACAGAGACCAACTTCTCCTATTTATACATTCCTAAGAGTCTCAGAAGGGAGGAAACATCCTCAAAGACTCTCTCTCTATCTCTCGGTCGTTCGTCAGGACATACAACCCTACCCAAACAATCTCCGCAGGAACAATCTAAATAAAACGTTCCCTAAAACTGTACAGCCACCGTGAAAACAGTCCAGTTTCGATCTCTCGTCCCTCTACCCGTACCTACGGCTATTTATCATTCGATGAAATTAACCCTCGTTCGATCGATGTTCCGGCTCTCTTTTAGACCCTCTTTGTTCGATTATAGCGGCGATAAATATAGGAAAACAATACATTACTCGGCCGAGCCACATTAATCACAGTCCAATATTTTAATTCTACAATTATCTCTCTTTTTATTCCCCGTTACGACGCCCCGCGTAAATTCCAATCAACGAGTAATGTGTTCAGTGCGTGCAACGAGGGGTTATTATACTGTTCAATATTCTCGATACACGTGTGGTACAGAAATATTGGCAATACTTGTCTATAATCTTTTCCTCAATTTTTAGGAAGTATGATGGAATACATAGAATTTGTAATCAGCGCCCTTTTTCGGGGGAACGATGTTTTTAACATACGCTCATAGCACCTCCATCGTTCTTCTTGAACATTAATAATTATTGTTTTGTTTTCGTCCCTCTTCTGTTTTTGTGTTCAGTGAGATCTACACGCGTTTTTATCATCCCGTTATTTTTCAATATATTAAATAGCTTTACTTATCGCGAATGCAATTGTCCTATCTGATGCGTTGCTTCTAAAGAAACATTTATCAGAGCGTATTACTAGAAATTCTACTTTCTCAGTAAACAATTTCCTAACGCCCTCACGAAATAAAAAATTTGTATCGAGTGGCAAATTCTTCAAAATTTATCTTAAAAATCCATTTATTAAATTACTACATTTAATATCTCGAAAAAGATAGCGTTGTTCGGGCCTTGTAATCGGAACATTTCTCAGAACGAATTAGAATTCTAAATAAAATATTTAGAAACGTGACGTGTCGAGTAACGTGTCTCTATAGGATGTCCCAAAAATGTTGTACTTCCTCGAAATAGGTGATTCCTGAGGTAATTTGAAGTAACTTTTTCCTATGCAAAAATGTTCTCCGCGACTTTATTAATGAGTTATTAACGAAAAACACGGACCAATCAGAGCGCCGCTACAGAGAACGGATTCCGGCTTGGCGACAGGTCCCGTTGAGCGTGGCGTTGGCATTGGCCGAGCCGGTACCCATCCACTGTTAGCGGCGCTCCGATTGGTCCGTGTCTTTCGTTAATAACTCCTTAATAAAGCCACGTAGAACATTTCCGCAAAGGAAAAAGTTACTTCAAATTACGTCAGGAATCACCCCTTTCAAAGAAGTACAACATTTTTGGAACATCCTGTATATACATATTTTCTGCAGTTTCCACTCTTTCGTTACATGCCACCCAATAAAAATGTTTAAAAAATGAAGATCGAAGAGTCGAGACTCGAATCGATCAATATCCCCGCAGCAAAGGTGTAAAGTAGCTGCAGTAAGAATGGCGATGTAATTGACCGAGTATCGTCTCTGGAGCCGTTCAAAGGTTTAACAGATGGGAACCATTGACTGCCGGGTTCCCGGTATTTGTTTCATTTCAATAACTCAGGACGGTATAATGGATCCGCCGCGGGTTATTCGCACGAGAAACGCGGAGATCGTCGGTGGGCGTGGGTGGGAGAGAGCTTCTCGCCGAGTTCGGTTAAATATTTAAGTAACAGAACATTTCACTCCCGGGAGTACATTGCGGGGCGCGAAGACGTCTCTCGACTCTCGCAGCATCCCTTATCTTTATCCGTGAGATATCTCGCGGTGACTGGAGCCGGTGCGCACGGCGGAGAGGCACGGCGGCGTCCAATCGCGGTTTTATTGGCTCTCTTAGAAACCGGCTTAAGTACGTTTCTGTGTCCCGCGGAAATTCGCCGGGCGAGGAAACCCGCCTTTCGAAAATTCCAGCCGCCTTTTTCCAGCCGTCTCTCATTGTCTCTCGTCTCTCTTGATTTCTGAAATTTTCTGCGCCACCGAGCTTCACCGGAGATCCGTTTCCTCGTCAAAAGAAAAAGGAACAACGAGTTCTTTACTGGCTCATTCAAAATTTGTGCCGGAGAAAGCACTCGGTTGGGAAGAATTATTTTCATGCTTGGTACGAAGGGATTTGAGAGCAAAGTTTACTTTGGTGAATTGTTTGTGGAAGCAAATGTTGCTCGTTTTGTTTGGCAATCTTCTGGCATATTGTTCTGTCTCTCCAGTTATTTATAATATTTGTTTCATCCGCTTGTTTTCGTTGTTGATTGGTATTTCGTAAACATTCAGCGTCCAGATTTCTTTTAAATATACAATCCTCGTGTACCTACTACTTTCGCTTAATGTTTTACAATGATGCTCTTATGTGTGGAGTGTTTGAAAATACTGAGCTGGTATTCAGTAGGCTTTAAATCGTGTCTGTATACATATGTAGATTTCTTTTAGAATTGTCTGTCTCGATTTCTTCGGAGAATTAAATCTACTTGTTTGATCGGATTGAAAAGTGATTTAGTTGAACCATATTCTGATAGAAGATTTTTAAGAGTACTAGATTCTCAAGTATACTTTTAGTACACTAACTTCTTCTTAAAAACTAATTACACTCGTTTGGTTCGATTTTGCAGGAGTCAATGAGTTTTTAATACAGATAAAAATCGAAACAGTGGACTGTTCAATGAATTTTTAACACCTTGTTTTTCTCATAAATAAATTGTTGCCTCTCGTATAAATGTAATTTTTGTAGCAATTAATTCTGACAAATTTCTGATACAGGATGTTTTAAAAGAATTTAACTGTGTCCGGTAAATTTTTAGAGTCCAGATTTCTTTAACAAAATTATTTATCCTCGTTTGATTCGGTTTTCAACGATTTATTGTAACAATTTTCTGACGCATGATGTTTCACTATTACTATGCAGCCCTTGGTTTCATTGACAAAAATGATAAATCCTGATTTGATCAGATTTTCAACAACTTATTGTAAAGATTTTCTAACACGTTTTAAAAGTACTGTTTTTTGTTTGGCATAGATTTTAACATTTTGATTTCTTTAAAAATAACTCCTAGTCCTGTTTTCTTCAGAATGGAAGAAGGAATTCATTTTATACGGAGTGCTGAGCAGAGTCAATAAATTTTTCCGAGATTCCAGTCACCGTGAACTAGTCCACAAAAGTCTCTGCTTGCATAAACATCCGCAGTCTAATTATAACTGGAAGGGAATATATATCGTAGGTTGCGATACACGTATACGCTGCTGGACAGACGAACAAGACCACGAGCCCCGTGATTAATGAAACAGGATAAATATTGTTTTACAACGATATGATAAAACTCTCGCGTAGTCAAGCCGCTCTATGAATTATTTGTGCACCGTTTTGGTAGGCGAGTTTCATTAAACCGACGAGGAATAATATTTTCCTCGAAGTTAACACAAGGGGATGTAATCCTTGCCTTGCAATAACCTACTCTCATAAATATTGACATTATTCTTATGCTTTTCACTGCAAATTAATATCTTCCTTCCTCGAATTCATATATGATTTTTTTATTACATCGTATTCTTTAATAAAGCCGCGTGTATAAAATCATTTTCAGCGGGAGCATCTTGATAACTTTGATAATTGTGAACTGAAAAATCTGAGAAAGTGTCATTTGACTCGCAGTGGTAGGTTCAGTGTTAAATGAGAAAGATGATGGCGCCGGCGCAGCGTATTTCGCGAGGAATCGAGCGTCCCGTATTAAGTAAATCACGAAATGGACCCCACTCGATCCGGGTCTCGAATTAATTGAATCGATGGCACTCGTGGAATCGCGAAACAGTTGTCGTTTCGAGGGTCGTCGACGCGCTCAAAAATGATATTCCACTCGATGGGCCCGGGGGATAATCGAAAAATTAGTGAAGTGCCCTCAACGGCTGGCCTGACGCTCGTCGAAAAACGCACCCTCGATGGAGCCCTCGAGTGTCCTCGATCCTCCGGTTTTCGATACTCGCGGAACAGTTACCGTTTCCGACTCCTATCATCCTCCTATTCTTCTATTTTTTTTTCTCGCACACATACATCCGCAATGTTCAAAACCGAACGCCCCTCCGGTCGTTGTCTACACTGTAATCGAAACCTGCTCTTTTCGCAACCTAATTTTAAATTCGATCGACCCGTAGCGAAAAAAAAAATCGGTGACCACCGTTTCCGTGTAATTAATTATCCACTCTATATGCTAATTAGCTCGCCAGCAATGTCGCGCGACCCTACTACGGTTTGCCATTGTGCTCGCCAGGAAGAATTCAAGAAAAGGACGAGAAAAGAAAAGCGTCCTGTTTACGAGCGACCTCTACGCCCCGGTTCTCTCTCTATCTCTCACTCTCTCTCTCTTTCTTTCTCTCTCTTGTGCAATTCACTTTAAAAAACCGAGAGAAAAATCGACTCGGGCCTGATGGGACCGTCGCGGATACAAATGCATGCATGGTTTCGATCCATAACGCGCCTGGGATGATCTACGCGCATGAAAGCGGGAGCCGCGCGAAAAAGAAATTATTTACAGGTGCGCGCCGCGTGTTTATGCAAATATTGAACGGTGCATCGCGGTTGGCAGTACCGGGTGACCTGCAGCAATCGTGTTACGCGGAATCCGTGTGGTTATGGCTTTTTCCGGAGGAGCTCGAGCGTCAACTGTTGGCGAATTTTATTGCGGAAGTTTAATCTTCAGGGTCGGGCCGCTGGTCTTATTAACTGGCGCTGCGTGAGACTCTTTGGGGCGAAGAGAAGCGCGTTATGAACTGCGATTTTAACCATTCTTCTCTTTTTATCAATTCCTTTAAAGACTGCACTTGGTTTTTCTGTTTAAAGAAACGAGGAGTTGTGTTAATTGCTATTTTGTTTCACTTCTGCGAGCCATATGCTCTGATTAAATAGACAGCGGAGTTTATGCGTTTAGAGCAATAATGAGTAGGTTTCATTCAAAACGGTAAAAACATTAGGTGAATTTAATAATACTATTATATTATTTTCAACCCATTAACACTTAGCAAACGGGGATTATTTTTAGCATATTTATTGATGGGTCGAATAAATTTTCTTTGTGAGACAAAATTGTTTGCTCCAGGAAGTTTGGTGTATGAATTAAATAAAGGGACACGTGTTGTGTTCAGTAAAAATTTGTTTCACATTTTTCGGGAGTATTAATTGCTTTAAATCTTAAATTTATTCACAGACGCAGAACGGTAAAATTGTTTGGGCGATTATCAGCAGACACGCGTCCGCAAAGGGTTAAACGCGTTAGGAAAGTCGTAATTTCTATTTCACTCCATTTTGTCGTAATTCACGTAGAAAATTTTTATTTTGCTTAAAACTTCGCTGTCTAGTTCTGAGTTTGCAATTATTTGAGCAGGGTGCGCAACTATTTTGACATTTTCAAATATATATGATATATATATATACATATATATATATATATATATATATATATATATATATATATATATATATATATTTTTTATTTCGATCATTTAATAATGCTTGTAACATTATTTATTGAGTAATGCAACCACAGGTTGAAGCAAAATAAAATTCCTTACGTTTAATCCATGGAAACGAATTTGATTTTCGCAGTACCTACTGGAGGGTTTTATAATTTTTTTTTAGCATCTCTATGATTGTTTATACTCGTGAGCTAACATATAATATTATGCGTTTATTTAAACATTATTTTTTAATAATTTCTTCAATGATATAAAGATGCGTCGATGGAAATTATAGATTTATTTGTGAGACTCAACTGCATAAAACTGAATGTTGCTGGTGTTTTGTGTAGTTGTATAGTATAGAGGAAGCAGAAAGAACAATCTATACCAACAGAGCGCATAGTTGATAGCGAAGAAAGTTCTTCGACGAAGTTTAACAAAGTTTTTACACCACTACCATCGCAGTTACAACTTTTAATCGAGGAACTAGCCTCATGTTTCATTGAAGTTTTGATAGACTAATGCATGACGGTGTAGATTTACAAAAGAATTCACAGTCGTTGAACAGCGAAACAACTATAAGCATTTCCGTAAATTCACGGAATAAACTTTTTTAAATGTATTATAAAGAAAAATATATACGCTAATTTCATGAATCAAGATTTTTATTCTGTTCTCATACAATAATGTAGTAAGTAGATTTTCTATTAGATATTATTATAGAATAATTTGTTATAGAGAGTGCATGTTATATACCCATGAAACTACAAATAGATCATAATTTAAAATGTTTTACCTCCTTTAATTAAAAAAAGAATTTTTGCAGACTACCTGTAAAAAATATTGTAAGAAAAAGCCGTAAGAAAAAACGATTTATTTAATATATTCGGGCACACGGATAACCAATGTTCACAACCGACGTGTTTCTTCAACCGCTGGGGCGATCGTTTTCTTTCAAATTCTTCTGTTATTATCGATCCTCTATTTTTATAAATTTAGCTATATACAGGGTTGTCTGTTAATATACACACGATCATACATACATCATCCGTACCTTCACTCTATAGTACAGTTGAGATTATTTTATCTCCTTCTGTTACAGAAAAAGATATATTTATAAAAGGGGCCTGTAGGAAAACTGTTTAATTTGGAATATTTCGTCCCCTCGGCAAAAGTAATGATTTTGCAAAACACGAGAGCCTCGCGATACAAGTTGTCGACCGTTATCGATGGTTCATTCGATCGAACGCGATATTTAATAAACCTGAGATTAAACGGAGAACACCGGTCGGCAATTAATAACAATCGGACACGATAAAGATACAGAGGTCCCAGCCTGTTCATGGAAAATATCATCATCGGGCCGGGGCGGGATTGATCGGCCCCGAGTTTCGCAATCGAGCAATTGACGCAGGTGCGGCTACAATTTCACGCGTCATAATTATTTGTTATCATTTAATTAATCGCGGCGACGAGCATTTATTTATTTACCGGCGGGTCAGGCCGGGCCGAGCCGGGCCGCCAGAGATCGATGCGGTCACACGATGTGCTGTACGCCCCGTCGACGGTGAAAAGCCGAGAATCGACTGCGGGTTCGATTAATTGAAATTAGGCGGCACGCTGTGAGAGTCGATTGTTCGTTCGCACTCTCGGTTTCGTTCCCAATCGTATTTAGCGAGCACACAATCGAAATTATTACCTGCTTTTTAAACCAATTAGCCGTCTGCACAACTGCAATTTTAGCAATCGCTTTAAAAACGTTTTTTAATGTTGTTTACTTTCGGACACTTTTTAAAAATAATGTTTACAGTATTTAATTGTTGTTTACATTCAGGAATTTTTCAAAAATGATTTGAAGAATGTTCGTAAGTGTTAATTACAGTTTGAAAACTTCTAAAAATGGTTTTAAGAATGTTTCTAAATGTTGATTATGTTTAGTGCTTTTTGAAAACGATTTGAAAAATAATTTTAAGAATATTTGTAATGTTAATTACATTTAGAAATCTTCTAAACATGATTTTAAGAATGTAAGTGTTAATTACATTTTTAATTTTCTAAAAATGATTTTAAGAATGTAAATATTAATTACATTTTGAAATCTTCTAAACATGATTTTAAGAATGTAAGTGTTAATTACATTTTGAAATTTTCTAAAAATGATTTTAAGAATGTTTGTAAATGTTGATTACATTTTAGTGCTATTTGAAAACAATTCTAAGAATATATTTATACGTTGAACACATCTAGAGATTTTTTAAATTGATTTTGAAGATGTTCTCGTATGTTGGTTATGTCCAGGCACTTGTAAAAATGATTTTACGAATGGCTTTATACGTTCATTAAGCTCAGACTGTTTTAAAAATAATTTTAAATTGATTCTTAGAATGTTTTTATACATTTGCTGATTGTATCCACAATTTTGGAGTATAAAATAGTCAACACAAAAGAACTGGAGTAAAACAGAAGTCAGTTTGAACGAGCCTATGAAATTCAGCACTTGAGCACCATAAACGCAAAGATCGTGCCCTCAGAAAAATTGGAAAACGTAACTGTAAAACCGAGAGATCAGCAGGTCGGCAAATGAACAATTTACGACAGTCTAACCCGAAACTAAAATATACCAATCTAACAGTTTTAGACGCATTACGGTAATGCTGCTTTCCCATTCGAGACGGATGGATAGATGTTAACGGTAAGAGGTGTACATCAATTCGCTAGGAAATTTTCCATTTTTTTTTCACGTGGTTCTAGAGAGAAACAGGAAGATAGGATCGGAAATTACACGAACGTAAAAAGAGAAAGACAGAGAGAGAGAGAGAGAGAGAGAGAGAGAGAGAGAAAGAGACACGGGTGATCTATGCCGGCGAATTGATCTACGACGAATTCGCGAGGCGGCCGCACAAATCATGCTTCGATCGGCGGCGGTTCCAGGCCGGAGATGCGGCTCCTCGGTGGAAGCAGAAATTGCCGGCGATAAATAATAAAACGAGCCGTGTAATTTGAGGTAACGGCTTTCCCGTCTCCCTTTTCCCTTCGTGTGCGACTCTCTTCCGCGATCGGTTGCATTCGTCTCCTGTTCTCTCTTTCTTTCTCGTTCGTTCTCTGTTCCGATCGTTTTCCGCTCGAGCCTTTCCGCCCCTCGCGTCTACAAGAAAACGCACGCAAGCCTCTGCAAAAGAGGCGCGTGCTCGACACGCACAGTTGGAGAGAGGAGAACACCACGATTCTACAAACTCCAGACACAAGAGGAAACCGCGGTCACCAACCAATCCCCCTGTGCTCCGTTTTAATTGCGGACCGTTCGAGCATCGGCGTCATCTGCTAGCGAATTCAACCACGACGACTCGATCTCTTCCTGCCACGCACGACACTCTGTTGCTCTCTTCCCGGCTCGCGATTTTTCGCTTCCTAAATCGCACACTCCTTGCCGAAATTCTTTCAAAATTCTTACACCAAACATTTCTAAATAATCGTACATACTACCTATGTGAAGAGCACGTGATTTTTAAGAAATTTTTCTGGGAATATTCTTAAATTCTTCTGATGTCTTCACTGCTCAATATATCTCTTATCTATTTTTTGTTACGAATACATCAAATCCGCAGTCTAATCATTAGAATCCATACTCATAAATTCTTGCAATCTTTATATTCTGTCAAATTGCACCTACCCATTTTTGCCATAAATGCATAAAGTCTGTGGCGGCTACCTCCTACGCTCGTCACCAGATGGACAAACAGACAAGACAACGCTTTTCCCGCTAGTACCTGATCCGTCGCCGATTCCTATGTACACCGTCCTAAGCTGTCCTTACGATATCCCTGTCTACGGTCAAGTAGCGATTGCCGCTAGCGCGGGAATTTTCTTATTACCCGTCTCAACACTCGCCATTATCACATCACCTCGCCAATTCGGCAAGATGATGGTGACGCCACATCCCCCATTAGACGCTCTACCAGGCTAACACCCCCCCCCCCCCCACTCCACTTAGCCCACCTCCCTGCAGATTCCCTAACAAATCCCGCATGACAATCATTCACATATATTATTCGAGTCTTTTGGTTTTTGAAAATTTTCCCATATCCAAACCTCATCTTAACTTCCCATACCTCAAGCTGGTAATACCAATTTTAATCATCTAATCATTAATAGTCGGTAAAGGAGCTTTTCTCTGCCCCTAGGTACGAGTGCATACTCACCGAACAAATCCAAAAAAAAAATCCTTACGATATCCCTGTCTACAAGGTAAGGCCCGCTAGATAGCCTTACTGATGAGTTCTCATGCGGGCCCAGGACGAAACGCTCCTATTCCTTTTCCTTCTCTCGCACATTTTCAACAGCCGCCAAAAGTCCGTAGTCCAGTGATGCCAGATCCACCCAAAACTGGGTTAATTTTCCTCTCCTCCTTTTCCCCTTCCTCTCCAACGTTCCCCACTAAGACCGTAGACTGGTCACGTGACGTGCCGCGCAACGTATCACATATTACTCTGTTCATGAGAGAGGTGGTAAACTGTATTCCCCTCGATTCAACCGTTCTGGCACAGTGATGTTACATAAGTACAAGATTTCTTGCGCATGCGCGGAGATCAGCTTCAGTATAGTAAGATTCTTGATTGAATGGGGTACCTTGAGCACCCCGCAGAATTTTTAAAAATTGATATGATTTGATTCTGAAAAATGAATGTTTAACAAGTGTATTTGTATATGTAAAATAGCTTAGCAGAAACTAGCAGGTCTCGTTCCGCGTCGCGTTTCTCGGCCCGCCAATAATACCGGTACATTTCCGCCAACAGAACGCCAATAAAAATACGTTACTGTTTGACGCGCATGCGCAAGAAATCTTGCACTTTTGTAACATCACTGTTCTGGCATCACTGCTGCAGTCTAATCATTGAACGCCTTCACTACAACATTACTATACTTGAACGCAATTAATTTTTCATCATCTAAACAGTTGTCTCTCAATTTTTAGAAAATGAACCATGCTAATAGGAAAATCGTATAAAGATCGACTGTCTTGCAAAAACATCCGCAACCCAAATATTACTTTGATCGGGAAGTGGCCATTTTGTGCTAATTTCTACGAGATCGCCAGATCTCAGGATACTTATGGACAGGAGTGTATGCCTTGTAG
This sequence comes from Sphecodes monilicornis, assembly GCA_913789915.3. Lineage (NCBI taxonomy): Eukaryota > Metazoa > Arthropoda > Insecta > Hymenoptera > Halictidae > Sphecodes > Sphecodes monilicornis. Next base: position 9,990,719 of record OU565294.1, read on the forward strand.
TGCACTGGTGCACAGTGCATATACGTGTTGCACGCATGCAAAGACTGTAACGTCCCTTGCGCACGTATCGCGCGCGCTCCGCGGTTTCTCGGCGATTTATTACGTTTTTGCGGCGGAACGGGGCCGGGGCCCGCCGCAATATCTTGTGTCGCTGTAATTGAATATCTGAAAATGTCAGGAAGCATGTAAGACGGCAGGTTGCACGGGGGAGCTGATTGTACTTGGCCAGGAAAAATAACGCGTCGCCTACCGTGGAAACTGTGCTCGATTGTCGACCTCGTCGCACCAAAGGAAATTGGGGGACGCCACCGACAATCGGCCTCGTTGAACCCTGCACTTTATTGCATCGGTGCATCGGGGAATAATTAGAAAATTGCATAACCATCGGCACCTGCTCCGGAACAAGTTCCATAAAAGAGAAAGAGGACTTTTCTACAAAAATTAGGAAACTTCGGAGAAGTGCATATTGTTCAAACTTTACCAAATATTTACTATTTTAAGCAAAATGTCAACTAAAACAAAAAATGTTTCAAACGATTTTATGCGTTTATGACGAAAATTAATAGATCAGATTCAAAACAATGGAAATATTCCAACAATTTAAAATACTGTTCCATTATTTCCGACTTATTAAAATGATTAAAAAAGAGATACAGTATTTAATCGATAAGTGTCACAAAATTCTGAACAAGAAGTGTCTCAAAACAATCCCCACTCCTGCGGGGTATACCCGTGAAGTTTTGTCATTGAATTAGTAGTGGTCTCACTGATATACTCGACCCGTATTATGTTGCATTTCGCTGTTCTTTTCTACGTTCGGCACAAGTCAAAGAATAGTACACCTGAACACGAAGTGTCACTGGCCAGACCCGTGGTTGTGACATTTATCGATTAATGTGGGATCAGGGAGCCCCCAGACCAAACACCGTATGGAGATTGGGAGAAGTCGGAGGGTTCCATGAGTATGTGCAGGAGCTGATTAGCTACAAATCGCAAGGTCCTAGCCGGTGCTCTCCTTTTTCCTAAAATCCCACACTTGGGGGCCCGTCCGGGATGGGGGGAGCACCGATTCCTGCATGGTGGTGTTAACGACGGTGATAGACGACAAACGAAGTGAGCGAGCGTTGCGAAGATGGTCGCACGTGAGCAAAAAAGCAAGTGAAGTGTAAGGAGCACCTCCCAGGGAATAATTGCTACAGAGGGCAGTGGAATTGTGTTCCCGAAAAGTGACAAAGTTGATGACGATGTGTGTTGATGGCGCTGAGGCCAAACAAACACATTTTCATTAGAAAAATGCCACGAATATGTTAGTGAAAGTTACATAAAAAAATAATATAAAATAAACAAGTTATGTCATTGGATTAGTAGTAGTCTCACCGATATACTCGACCCGTATTATGTTACACTTCTCGCCTACCGAGGCCTCTCGAGCTTCACAGCCCCTCACGGGTTATACCCCGCGGTAGTGGGGATAGTTGTGGGACAATTATCGACCAGATACTTGGGACACTTATCGATAAAATACTGTATATGCTTGTGGCGTGCACTTCCTATGCTCGTCAACAGAGGGACACCACGACAACACACCTTTCCCGCTACTACCTGAATCTTCCTCTGTTCCCATATATACCGACCTAATGCCGACCATAGCTTTACTGATGAGTCCTCTAGCGGGCCTAGGACGAAACGCTTCCTTCTCCTTTTTCCATCTTTTCATAATTCAACAGCCGCCGTATGCTAATGAATGCAAACAATTTTTATTTTGCGTACAAATTCAAAGTGTAATAATTACAATCTTGCATCCAGAGGTTCGAAAAAAATTGCCTCGGCAGATCGATCTGCAGAAAACCAATGATCGAGAGTATCACGGAGGTATCGAGCTATCAAGATCGTCGTTTCCCGGATCGAGGCTAACAGCACCGCTCGCCACGGCAATAAATATCGCAACTAATTAGCGATTCACACTCGCATTTCACACGGTCGTCGAAGTTTCTCGGTAAATCTTCGTAATTACACGCGGCCTGGCCGGGATACGCGTGTTCCCGTCGCGGTATTCCGCTCTGGTCCAGGGTCAGAGGACGCGGAACGGAGCGGGGAGTGTAGAGGATCGGAGCAGAGCGGTGCAGAGCGGAGCAGAGCGGAGCGGAGCCGAACGAACAGGAGAGGTACCGAGTCGTAAGATATTTATCTCGTGCTCGCACGCGCCTCGTAAATTCGCGCGCCGCTGAACTTTTATACTTTGCCTTTAATACACTTTGCTACGGACCTCCGGTGAAAAAGAGAACGAGAGAGAAAGAAAGAGAGAGAGAGATAAAGGGAGAGGGGATGGAAGAGGGGGGGATTCACCTCTCTTCTGTCTGGTCCGCTGGCAAAAAGAGTCGAGCACGAAATAATACTTACGACGTCTGGAACGATTCTCGGAGATCCGCGGCTCGTGTGCACCCGCTCTCGCAGCTTTCTTCTTCCTATCGTCGATCGATCCACCGCCGGGGATAAAGCCGTAAGCCGGCACCGTTTTCGAGCCAACCCCCTGCAATCCCCTTCGTCCCTCTCGACATCCCCGTGACCCCTTGCCACCCATGCCCCCCTCCCGTGCACCCCCTGCGAGCTCCCCCCCTGTCGACGATGAAAACCAGTCACCGGGAGAAATGGAATTTTGCGGAAATCAGATTTACCGTTTCGCGGTGTCCATCGCTCTTTACCTCGCACCCTCTTCTTGCTACATCCACGTTTTTGTCGAATGCTACCGGTCAATGGTTTTCGGTGGAAATTGTCGTTCTTCAAAATTTTAGAATCGGAGATTTTCGCACACTCTAAAACTAGTCTCGCAAAGAAAATATGGCGTGACAATAAATAAAATCGATCTTCATGCAGATTCCCATTTTACTGAAATTAGAATAAATGAAAAATTTCTTGCGACAGGTGAAAGACTTTCACACAAAATTCAAGAGAATCGAGTCTAATTAATAGTCCAAAGCTGGCCTCGCGAAGAAAATATGGCGCGTACATAAATAAAATCGATCTCCATGCAGATTTTTACTTCTAGAGAATATTTCACTGAAATGTGAATAAAAGAAGATTTCGAATAGAATCGAGTCCGATGAACAGTGCAAAACTGGTCACACAAAGAAAGTGTCGTGCATGCATAAATAAAATCGATCTTCGTACAGAGTTTTCTACGTTTAGGGAATATGTATGTATGTATGTATTTGGTTTATTTCAGCCTTACAGCCAAGAAATGTGACTTGGTTTACATTAACCTACTGTACAAATCTATCTTATTTCACACATTCGTCCATACCTTCTCTCACACTTTTTCTTTGTCTCCCTCCTTCCTACACTGACCTACTTTGGTAGTCTCCTAATTACTTCTAACACAATCATTCCACCCTTCCCCATTCCCTAACATTTGTTCATTGGTTTGGTATATTCTTTGGTCTATACATACTCTCTTTTCTCTCTTCCTCCTCAACTTCTCCAACCACTCTACGACATTTCTATCTTTCCTCCCACTCACTACATCCTCAATCCTGATCATTTCTCCCATTACCCTGCATTCTCTTGACGTTTAGGGAATATGTCACTGAAATTAGAATAAAAGACAAATGTTTCGCAGTAGGTGAATAGAGTACGACAAAGAATTTGAAACTCGTCGCAGAAAGAAAGTTGTGCCGATGCACAATCGCAACGCAGAAATATCGAGCAGAAGCTCTCGGTCGTCGAAAAAAACTGGTTGCCTGGTACGCTGGGGTCTCAATTTCGCCAGGCTTAATTTACCAGCACTTCAGAAGCGGGTTCGTCGGGTTGGATGCACGGTGATTTGTGACTTCGGATGCCGTTTCGTTCTCATCCCTGTACCGGAAGCGTTTCCCGCGTGTTCGAGCCTGTACAGGTTATCGAGGAACGCGCGTTCGACCAACGTAAAAAGTCGCGCTAGCACTGGCCAGCGGGTGAGGAGAGAGAGAGAGAGAGAGGAAAAGAGTGAAAGAGATAGAGAGGGAGAGAGGACGATAGTGAAATGGCCATTAATTACGAGCGTCGGCGCTGGTCTTCCAATTAGCTCGAAAAACCGGGTCCCGTTTCCCTCCTCGTCTCGCTCGCGCGAGCTCGTAATTTATGAATCGACTAACAAGCGACGAGAAGAAGAATCGCCACGCGCCGATCGGAGCCGACTTTCCCGTCTTTTCCCGGGCTCTGGTTAATTAATCGCGCGACCTTCCGCGAGAGGAACACTATGTGTTCACCGATGATCGCCTCGAGCGCGGAACCCGAGGATTAGGCTCGGTTATTTCTGACACGGTGTATAATCTTCGCCACGGGGGCGCGCGCGCACTCCGATGATCGGCTTTGTGCCTCCAGCCCACCCACCCCCTCTAGAATATATTTTTATGTTTTTTTTCATCCCCGGTCAGATCCCCCGTGGCGAGAGCCAAATCCGCTTCCACGCGTACAACTCTATCGGCCGATCAAATAATTGAAACGCTTAATGCCCGCGCCCCTTTTCTTCCCGACCCTCGTTACCGGCGACAGTATCAATCACTGTGTCTCCGGTTTCGCTTACCCTTTGCAACGCGATTTAGTCTATGGTCACTGTGATTAGGACCTCTTCGACGGTCGTAATTTCCTGGGAGAAAAAGAAAATTTATGTGTATTGTATGTCCGTGTACTCTTTTAAGAAGAATCTCTTTAGAAACTCGTCTAAAAAGAGGAATTTTTGTTAGAAGGCTTTTTGGAATTTTTATTGACCCTTTGCAATCGAATATTCTCGATTTTATCTTCTCAGGTTTAATATTTTTTATCCATTTATTTAACTGTTAGGATTGCTAAATGCGTAGTTATTTGACAATGTACGATAATTCAATGATTCTTAGTTTCTTAACACTAGGTTTACGGAGCACTAAAAGTGAATATTTTATATTATTTGATAGAATTAACAAAAATGTGTCTATCTAAATTTTTCGCCATATTTTTTGTAACAGATACCAGTAGAAATAAGTTTGTTGTAAAAATATTAGAACCCGTAATTTTGACGGGTCCCGTAAACCTATTGTTCATGAATTCTTTGGTAATATTAAATTTCTGCAATAATAAAGTAGAATTTTATTTCATTTTAACACCATTTTTACCAGAAGACATCTTCCACAATTTTACATAAAAATTGATTGAGACTGAAAACATGCATTCAAGGGAAATTATTCGATAAATCTATTTTTTGGAATATGCAGGATGACTGGTAACATTTTTTACTTCACGTTTTAGTAATTTCTTAATTTTATTCAGTAAAATGAAAAAGTCTTACGACGGATTTTCTACGTGGAAATTCTCATTCCATCAGGGGGTGAGAATTTGTCGGACGTTCGCGTGAGTTCACGAACTGTGGATGATTTTTAGTGTCGGAATTCTCCGGGGGGAAATGTGGGAAATGCTTGCGAATTGCGTCGTAACTGAAGATGACTGCTCTAGTCGTAATTCCAGGGGGGCGGAAACTTACCGGAACTATGTACATTCGTTTGGAAGAAGGATTCATTGTGTTTGGATTTTAGAGCTCGCAGTTTCGGAGACTCGTGAAAATTGTGACGAGGGGAGGATTTTTGCCGTCGGAATTATGGGGGTGGAAAGCTGCAAAATCTTTAGGATCAGTTTTTCGGAGGGATGATTAGTCTTAGAGATCAAGCACATATTTCAAAGTACATAGGGATGAACATTTATAAAATACTGTTAACTTTTGCCGTCAGAGTCATAGGAGTGGATAGTTGGAAAACATTTGAAAACTGATTTTTGAAGATATTAGTCTAAAGATCAAGGGGATGAAAATTTAGAACTAATTTCAAAGTACACAGAGATGAAAATTTATAAAATACTGTTAATTTTTGCCGTCGGAATTATGGGGGTGGAAAGTTACAAAATCTTTAGGATCAATTTTTCGGAGGGATGATTAGCCTCAGAGATCAAGTACATATTTCAAAGTAACATAGGGGTGAATATTTAAAAAATACTGTTAATTGTTGCCATCAGAGTTATAGGAGTGGAGGATTAGTCTAAAGATCAAGGGGATGAAAAATTAGAACTAATTTCAAAGTACACAGAGATGAAAATTTATATAATACTGTTAATTTTTGCCGTCGGAATTATGGGGGTGGAAAGTTGCAAAATCTTTAGGATCAATTTTTCGGAGGGATGATTAGTCTCAGAGATCAAGTACATATTTCAAATTAACATAAGGGTGAACATTTAAAAAATACTGTTAATTTTTGCCCGTGGAGTTATAGGAGTGGAAAGTAGGAAAATATTTGAAAACTGTTTTTTGGAGGTATTAGTCTAAAGATCAAGGGGATGAAAATTTAGAACTAATTTCAAAGTACACAGGAATGAAAAGTTATAAAATACTGTTAACTTTTGCCGTCGGAATTATGGGGGTGCAAAGCTGCAAAATCTTTAGAATCAGTTTTTCGGAGGGATGATTAGTCTAAAAATTAACGGGATTAAAATATGTAATTAATTTAGAAGTACATGAATATTTATGATTATTAGCAAAATTTTTATAAAAATCCCAGGCATTAAAGATTTTGAAAATTTGTATGAAGTACTGTAACGCAAAGGGATGGTTTATCACAGTTCTAGAAGGGGATGGTTTCGGAAACCCGGAAAGGTCGTGGTTCAGTAATAGGTTCTTTGTAGATAGAATCGATCCGAAAATTGCACCTAAATCGCGGAAAATTTACCCTCGAGGCTAGCACTGCAGTTTTCACCCTCCTTGCTATTAATTCTCCCCAGAATGTATTTTCGACGCTAACTGCCGCAAACTCAATAACGAGGCGAATTATCTGTGTGATTGTACCCTGGCGGCGGAAGGGTGTTATGAAACTTGAAGGGTCACTATAGTCGGTACCCAATAATTCAACAAAATACAGTTAAAGGAAAATGCTACGATTTTTACGGCGAATTACTTTCATTGTAATGCGTCGAATCAACTTCTTATAGCACGCGATACAATTTTCAACCCCAATTTAAATCAATTTTTCAAACCGGAGTTAAAACATTGCATATGAAATTTTTAAAATACCAGAAAAACCATTTCCACTTACCACAGGCAAAATATGTTTATCGGAGTGCATCCAGTCAATTTTTCCTAACTCTTAACAAATCTTTTTAACCTCCAAAGTAAATGCATTCCATACAAAATTTTAACTGTTAAAGAAACATAATATTCACGTACTGTAAAAGTTTTTTAGGTAAATTATTTTTATTAGAATTCGTTCAGTCAATTTTTTCCTATCACTCAAAACATTTTTCACCCCTCCAAAGTCAAAACAACGCATACAAAATTTCAAAAATGTAAGAGAAATAGTTTCTATGTACAGTGGGTGCTTTCAGGCAAATTATTTTCATTGTGGAGTATCAAGTCAATTTTGCCTAACTCCCAAAACATTTTTCACCCCTCCAAAGTCAAAACAACGCATATAAAATTTAAAAAGTACAAGAGAAATAGTTTCTCTGTACCTGGATGCTTTCAGGCAAATTATTTTCATTGTGGAGTAACAAATCAATTTTGCCTAACTCCCAAAACATTTTTCAACCCTCCAAAGTAACAATATTGCAAACATAACATAATGAAAACCTGGTTTTACATACCTGAGTATCGTACAATTGAAAATCCTCACCCATCTCTTTCGACACGTTTGTGTCCTCCACATTTCCTAATCTTTGCTCCCCAATCTCCCAGAACAATTCCAGATTAACTATCATCTACATAAAGTCCCGAGTTTAATTGCTCTTCTAAAAAGCCGGTCCTAGTACACCAAAACATTCGTACGCAGCGACTCTGTGTCTTTTAACGTCCTCTTGCAAAAATGCCAGTACAACGATGGTAGCCTGCACGTTCTCCCGGCTTCGTAACTCTTCATCCCTCCCTGGAAACTACCCGATTTTTCCAACGGGAAACGTAGCTACGTGTTGCTATACCGGCCAAGGGCCTCGAAGGGAGGCGGAGGCGAATCGGTGCGTGTTTCACGGACGGGCTGCGTGTTCGCCGCTCCCTGTACTTGTGTCCGTGGAGGGTTGAAACGTCGAGGAGGTTGGGAGAGGGTGAGTCAGGGGTGGGTAGTTGAGGCATTATAGTGCCGCTACAAATCATAGGGCAGACCCCTGTGCTTCAACACAGTCCGCGTGCTCGGCTCTGAAACCGTTTCTCTGTGTTCCCGGGGTGGAAGGGTCGGCTGACAGTGGGACGTTACACGCTCTGTGTACTGTATATTCCGTTGGTGCAGGCAGGGGTGGCGCACCCCCGAAAACTGCCGCCCCTAGAGGGGCCCGAGGGATCCGTGTACACATCGTTACTACCTTGTCCCCCCTTTTGCGACCCCCCATTTCTCTCTTTCTCTCTTGTCGTTGCTTTCGCCCTTTTCCGACTTTTTTTTCCTCGCTCTAGTCTTGCTAGTTCTGGATCTCGTGACGTCATCGACGTGATCCAGGCTTTGGGGTGGGACTACAACACTACTATTGCTACTATGTATATTAGAGTAGAACCTCTCTAGTTGCAACCAGCGTTGCCGCAAAAATTCCCTCCGAGACAATGCACGACGTCGCGTTCCGGGAACTGTGTCCCACCAACGTACCAATAAAGGGTAGAACTAGTGACGTCACGATCTAAATGTAGAATCTTGATAGAATCCTCAGCACGAATCGCGACGTCATTATTAGGGTTAGACTACACCAGGAGTTTTCAAACTTTTTTAAATTTTGTACCACATAAATAAGAATCAAAATATATATGTAACATCATAGAAGCATTGATTAAAAAATCTATATATCCCGAATGGAATGATTGGAGTCAAAGAATAAAATATTTTAAATTTATATTGTTTATAAGCAACAAGAGAAGATCGACATCGCTGTGATCGGTTACCCCTTTCATTGTATAATGCAACCTCGATTTTTGCACACGTTTCCCCAGTCCCATTTCGCAAAGAATAAAACATTTTAAATTTATATTATTTATAAGCATCAAGAGAATATCGACATCGCCGTGATCGGTTACCTACTTCATTGTATAATGCAACCTCGATTTTTGCACGCGTTTCCCCGATCCCGTTTCGCGCAACGAGCGAGGTTCTACTGTATTTACCGTTTATCTCGCTTCCGAGCGTTGTGAAGTCTAATGCACGGTTAAATTTACACGAGGCTGAATACAATGTATTCAATGTCATAACTTGGATGAGTAAACATGTTACTTAACCCTTATGTCAACAACCGGGTACACAGTTTCACTTTCATTTTGTAACTTCTTTAACACGTTTCATGACAAACAGCCAAATTATTGTGTCTTATGTTTTTGGATGATCACAGATTAATTTATATGTGAGGCACAAAGATATACATTCAAACTATAAAGTGGAACGTCATTGATTATTAGACTGCAGATTTTATGCATTTATGGCAAAAATGCGTACGCACAATTTAACCCTTTGCCCTCGGAGCTATTTCAACTAAAAAACCAAACATTTCTTCTAGCCTAGAACATTTCTATTGTACATAATTTATTTTCAGTATATGCGTAAGAAACTGATATAGTACCTCATACAATATTTAAATGTTTTGTAATTTATTACATATAAACAAATTTAATCACGTAAAAAATATTCCGAATAATGGTGGAGCAATTTTTAGTGGCGCCTCAGAGTCGCCATTCGAGTGCTAACGGTTAAAACTGTGAACATATTAAAAAGCTTTAAGCACATCGGTGTATTAGTTTTAGCTTAATAAGACAATTAGAAGACGAATTAAATTTTCATTTGGCTCCTGTGTCTTGTAATCAATGCGATCATTTTTTATTTTGCATAAAGATCCGTTGTCTATTGATTATCGTAGAAAATTTTGGTTATTGACACACGAGTTAAAGTAAAGAATTGTGAAACGAAGATAAATCTGTGAATGAATACATGCTTCCCGGATTTCTTTAGATTCGGTCAAATTGAGAATGTTTTCAAATTGTCATGGAGCGGGCAATTATTAAAAGTATTAGATCCGTGAGTTAAGAGAAGCTCTGACAGTTCTAAAAATGTTGAGCCGCGCGAATAATTTGCTGAAAAGACGTAGCTCGTCATAAATGTTCATAGCCTGTTCATATCATAAAACGTATATAATATACCTAATGGATGGGCTTCCCGGTTGGTTCTCGACGGTGACAGAATGGGTCGTTGGGAAGATCAAATGTTCGAGTAAAGGGTGGGCCGTAAAAGCGGAATCGAAAGCGTCGATACCGGTATCGATCGTTGAACAATCAAGATTTTTCCAGCGAAGGTGTTCCTCCGTCGGCCGACATGCAAACAATCCTTGACAGCCGTGTCACTCGACACCGCGTCAAGTGTTTAATGAGAACGCACGGTCATCAGCCAACTATCTCCCATCTATCGGGTTACGTGAGTCACGAGCTTGTAATCTGAAATAATGTCGGCGACATGCAAAATTCGCCGAACAAGTCCGAGAGATCGCGCCGCGCGGAAACAAAAGCTCTCTCTCGCGCTCTCTTTTATTCTCTGTCTTCTGTCAAGTTATCGTCGCGTTCCCACACACACCTGCCCGAAATCCCATAGAAATTCCATGAAACCCGCCGCGTTATAATTCTCCACACCGAAAGTTAGTTCGAAAGAATTATGCAGACTTTAGGAAGATCTGATGCGTGTTATAATCAGAGGTTGAAAACAGTTATGATATCGATTCCGGTTCTTGAAACAGTTACGAGAACCGAAAAAATATGTTATAACTGTTATGAGAATATCGGTTCTCGCTTATATCGGTTACGGTTACGGTTCTTGATAACCGATATTATAACGGTTCTATAACTGTTACTTCTAGGTTCTGGATTTCGGTTTCGGTTTCGGTTCTTCAGACTTCAGAATCTATAATATGTCCCGTATCGGTCTCATATCGGTTTTGCAGTTCTGCAACTGATATTTTTTGGTTCTTTATCGGTTATACAGGGTGTCTCAAAATTCCTTCAATATCCGGAAATGGGAGGTTCCTGAGATCATTTGAAGCGACATTTTCCTTTGCAAAAATGGCGTCCGCTGCTTTGTTTAAGAGTTATTAATGAAAAACACGGACCAATCAGAGCGCAGCTACAGCGGATTGATTCTGGCTCGGCCAACGGCGACCTGTCGCCGAGTCGGACTCCGTTCGATGTAGCCGCGCTCTGATTGGTCCGTGTTTTTCGCTAATATCTCCTTAACAAAGCCGCGGACGCCATTTTTGCAAAGGAAAATGTTGCTTCAAATGATCTCAGGAAGCTCTTATTTTTGGATGTTGCAGGAATTTGGAGACACCCTTTATAGTCGATACAGAACCAAAAAATATCAGTTGCAGAACTGCAAAACCGATATGAGACCGATACGGGACATATTATAGGTTCTGAAGTCTGAAGAACCGAAACCGAAATCCAGGACCTAAAAATAACAGTTATAGAACCGTTATAATATCGGTTCTCAAGAACCGTAACCGTAACCAATATAAGCGAGAACCGATATTCTCATAACAGTTACAATATCATTTCTTCATAACTGTTTCAGTCAGAACCTATATATAACTGTTTCAAACAGTTATTTTCGGAACCGTTTCAACCCCTGATTATAATCTTAAGTGTTGTAGTATTACGTCATCGTAATTTATAACCGAGGGGTGGATTTTAATGCAAAATAAAAATTATATGAACTCATTTCAAAATACGAAAGCTACATAGACATTCATTTGTTTCGAGAAGAAAGAAGAAAGTCTGTTACATATTAGTATTTCATGGGTTTCAAAAATTAGTAGACACATTGGTGAAAGACAAAGAGTATACATTTAAGAATATCACTTAAACATCAAGGAATATTGAAGATTCGAGTACAAATTAGGGGATGAAAACATAAAATGATTCCTCCAGGTTATCATTCGAAGGGATGAAAATATAAAAGAATTACGTAGATACAGCAGACGAATGGTCGTCGATGTTGAAATTTTAGGTGTGAGTGTCGAAAAACTTCTAATAATTTGTATCAATTTAAAGAATGTATAATGATAGAAATTCCGGGGTGAAAATTCAAAGTCAATTAATATATCGTACCCTAAATGGTCAGATATATTATTTTTCTAATTCTAGGGGATGAAAATCTAAAAATAAAATCAAGCATTGTGTTGGCATCTTGGGGGTGAGAAACTAGTAAACATAATACTAAAAAGAGCGAGTCTAAATTCTCATGTTTGAATATTAATGAAGAGATCCTTCGAATTAGAATTTTAAGGGATGAAAGGAGTAGGCTCTTAGATCTCCCCCAAAATTCTGCGTTTCTTTTCCTCTCGCAGAAACCACGAAAGTGTTTACGCAGCTCAGTAAGTGGCCAGGAAACGGCGAGGGTGGGTTTCCGCTCTTGTCAGAGGGAGTTAACGCGATTGGCCACGAGCTTCCGTGTAATTGGGAACAATTCATAAATTTATTGCGACAGACAACACACAAGAGTCTCTTCCTCGTGTTTCTCCCTCTGTTCGAGCATCCCCTGCACACTCCGTTTTCTCGCTCACCCTCGGTTTCTCCGATATTCGGTTCGACCGGAGGGGTTGAAGTGGCTGTGTGGGGTGAGAGCAGATAGAAGGGCGAGAAAAACGGGGTCTCGTCTGTACCAACTTCGACACATTAAAAATTTAATAACTCGCCCGAGTCGGTTGGTAAAGTAGGCAGCTAGAGCCGGTCAGGTCTCACCCTTAAATCCTCCCGGAGTCTACCAACGTGTAGTCAGTGGCTTTCAATTTTCATCCCCCTCCTTTCACGCGTTAACCCGCGCTCTCGCTTGCGCGTTTGTGTCCGTGTATCGTGTTAAAACTCGACTCGGGTGCATTTTGTTTTCCCCGTCGACGGGGGTGAGCTACTGTTAAACCGTTTATTTCGTAGAAAAAAATAATCAGAAAATATTCCTTTCTTGTTCTGGAGCTTCTCTTGCCCGGCGAAGATTAAACTTTTTCATTATGGCTGCAGCGAACGCTTGTTACGCTTTTTACAACCCTTTCACTGATAAGTTTTTCAAAAACTTCGGGAAATCTGCTTCAAATCCCTGTACACCAAATTGGAAAAATGAAGGACTCCATTCTAGGTAGAAATTAGAATTGAGGGTAGTTTTTTATTTTATTTCAGATGTTCTTTCATCTCTTGAGAAAATTCTTTTCTTAATATTTGATACGGTAATTTTGAGGTACTAAATATATAGAAAGCATTGTTACTAAAAGATTGAGGGTGTAAATATAACGATATAAGAGTTAAAGGAAGAATTTAGGGGATAGAGATGTTAGAATACAAGGGGTGAGAAATTATAATAGAAATATTACTGGTGTACATAAATTAAGGGTGTAAATATAAAAGTCCAGAAAATAAAGTAAGAATGTAGGGGATGAAAATGTAGAAAGTTTTTCGCCTCACCAAAATGCTATTTCATGTTTTTTTAGTTAGAATTAATCGCGGATTAATTGTAGTATGTGAGGAAGGTGATTGTCTAGCCCTGTAACGAAAATTGCAGTAACAGAGAGAGGTTTAAAAGTTTTTTTATGGTCGCAGAAAATGGAGCTGGGGCAAGTCATGATTTAGGGGTGGGCTCAGAGTAATTATTCTGTTCTTCAGCGGGATTGAGAACCCGCGGAGTAATATATTATCAAATTACTACCACCTTTTCCCCGGTGCTGCCATTCGTCTCGGTGGCTCTCTGTTCAACCCCCGGCCGCCGGCAACGGCGAAACCGTTTTCGTTTCGCAATTTAACTCCTCTTTCGCCTCATTTAGGCCACATGCAGTGTGACTCAGCGATCGTAATAACTTCTCCAGGAAATGACAAACACAGGGGGTTGTGCGGAAACCTCGAACTTGCAAAATTCTCCACTCGGGGGGTAAAAGTTTCCTTCTCAACCCTTACGTGCGTCTAAAACCTCCAATTAAACGTTTTCATAATTCTACAGTACCAAAAGCGTGCCGTCGACGGTAGTTCTTTAACAACAACAGGAAATACTATTTTTCCCAGCTTATAAATACCTAAATTAATACATATCTTCATTTATCATTCAGCTGTACAGTTTATGAATTAAATACTCTCTACAAATTCACCGAATGCTCGAACTACTTTGCGATTTCATAAAATCTTGTAAGCTACAAAATCTACAAAATCTTTGATACAGGTTTATTCAAGAATATCTCGATTGCACGATCGGTAAATCACGCATTCTGCATTTATTTATATCCAGTTAACGGTAACAAAACGTAGCATAGCTATCCGTAAGCTACTTTGCATTTTCGGTCATGAAAATCTTGTAAGTTACAGAATCTGCAAAATTTTAGATAGCAGTTCATTAAAGAATATCTCGATCGCACGATAAGTTTTCGATAAATTAGAATTTCAGCAGTTAATGAGATGTAATCGATGGTACCGGGACACAGATGGTTGCACTCTACTTTGCTTCTGATTTCATAAAATGTGGAAGTTGTAAAATCTGAAAAATTGTTGATACCGGATCAGTAAGCGAGGTTTCGCTTGCACGATCAATTTTCGGTAAATTACACTTTCTGCATTTATTTAGATTCAATTAATAGTAGCCGACGATCCGATGCTCCGGAGCTCTCGACATAAATCGAGTTTCGAAGGTTTCCGGTTTCGAGGACGAGGTCCTCCTGGAGTTCAGGCTTTTCAGGGCTCGCAGGACAAATTTTCTTCGGCCCCGCACCGCTAAATTATCCCGCGATTAAGCGCATCGGCGAATCCATTAACGCGCTATACCCCGGTTTAATTAACTCCCCGCCGCGGAATTAAATACTATCGCGGACGCGTATGAATTCGTTACGGGGTAGAGATAACGGTCAGCTGCTTCATAAATTCGCTAAGGGCTCTCTCTCTCTCTCTCTCTCTCTCTCTCTCTCTCTCTCTCTCTATCTCTCTCTCTCTCGTATCGGTCGATTCCTGGATCCTCTTTCTTGCAAGCCTGGCGCCGGCGAATCCGAATAACGGTGATCTCGATCTCTCGGGATTTCGGGACACCGCTAACTCTTTTAACGATCGCGAATGTATATCTGGCCATCGCCATTTCGATCGGCATCCGCTAATATCGGTACCGAAGCGATATCTTCGTTAATGGTAACTAATTACTGGCGATACCTGTAACATTAACTCCGCGTTAAGGATTCGGTACATCTTATTTTATCTGGCTCGTTTACTAATTAATTTTTATTGCTTCTTTTCCGCGTTCCTTGTCCGACATAGGGCCACTGTATTTTTATTGGTCTTCGAGCTCTTGTTTGACTTTTTGCGAGACGTTAGTGAGCTTTTTTTCTGTAAATACCGATTACATTGATAAGTCAACTTAATTATAAGTTAAGGCGAACATGTATTATCACAGCCAAATTTGCACAGTTCCAATAAAATTTCATATAATGAATAATCTTTTTGTTCGACTTCTGAAGAACAATTTTCACAGAGAGACCACACCTTTTTCACGATTTCCATTTTTCACAACCAGACTTTGCAACTGAAAAATCGGAAAAATTCTCGAATATGTGGTTCGATGTGATAAGTGGGTCAATTTTTTTTAGAATATTTAGCTGCGATTAAATAGGGAAAATGGGGCAAAAACTGGTTTTTCGTTTTATCCCCGTTGCTATTTTTACAGACGATTTGTAGGGCTGAAACTTCGAAAAGTGGATTGTTTCGTGGTAAGCTATCGAGCATGCCATTTCCGGTTAAAATCGGCTGAAGGATGGTTTTGACTCCCTTAACTGGTTAGGCGCTTTTCATCCTCATTTTGTGCAATTATCGAGGTCCCACCTCAGTCAGAAATCTCCGAAGCGAAAACCAACTAGCTAATAAGAAATTGGAATAACCAGATTTTTTAAGAACTTTCACTAATTTTCATCTGAATTTTGTGCTAGTATAGAGGTGCTACTGCAGTCAGGATTTTTCAAGTGAACGATCAATTAAAGAATAGTGGCTTGAAACAACCAGATTTTTCAAGAACAGCTTTCAAAGATTTTCATCCCCATTTTGTGCTACTATCGAGGTGCTACCGCAGTCAGGATTTTCTAAGTGAAGGACCAACTAGCGAATAATGAATTGTAATAACCAGATTTGTGAAGAACAACCTCCGCTAAATTTTATCTGCATTTTGAACTATTATCGAGGTGCTACCGCAGTCAGGATTTTTCAAGTGAACGATCGATTAAAGAATAGTGAAACAACTTGAAACAACCAGATTTTTCAAGAGCAGCTTTCAAAAATTTTCATCTCCATTTTGTGCTATTATCGAGGTACTACCGCAGTCAGAAATTTCCCATTGCGAAGGAAGGAAGGACAGTGCATTTCGCGGGATGATTTCCGCGCTTCGGGGTTTAACGAGGCTTTGATGAAAACGCTGCGCGTCGCGCAATGGTTAATCTTCATCTGACCAGACCGGGAAATTTATTGTTCCCGACGATGACGGTACAAACCACTGTTAAATAACAATTACAACGGGACGAGGGAAAGCAGCCACCGAAATGCGCCCGTGTAACGTCAACCGGCGGTAATTTAACTGCCGCCCTCCATAAACAATCGTAGCCAGGACCATAATTATTATTGTACAGGTCCGCGCCGGAGAGAGCACATTGTATGCGCGCCACGCTGCGACAGTTAAATCGCCATCGTTAAATGTCCGGCTTTACGAGTGCCGTTGGAATCGGCGTTCTCTTCGTTATCGTGCCATGGGACTCCTGGCCTACCCCTTTTCCACCCCTTTTCAACCCACTCTATGCGATTCTACGCCGTTTTTCTTTCGCTTTTCTTTCCTGTTGTTGTTAATGTTTTATTCACGATAAAAGTCGTCATTGATCCGATATATCGCAACGTTAATATCGATGGTAGGGGATGGTTCTGGATTGACAGTGCTCGAAAGATCTCCATTGAACAGGACCGACACGCCTGTTACGAATTTAATCACTGCGACTGACAGCGAAAAGGGGTTAAATTACAGGTTCGCGAGTGGTAATTTTCAGTGAAAATGGAGCGTCCATGATCAGACACTGCTACTTAATTTCGGCCGGAGCTATTATCGAAGTATTTGAAGTTGGTGTTGATCAAACCAGGGAAATGGAATGAAAATTTGAATTATTTGCGAAATAATACTACCTTGTTCAATGGATTGTTTATAATACGATTTTATTCGATTTCTGGAGTCGCAGATTTAAGATTGAGTTTGTATAAAAATTCAGCGTAATGACAATAGAAAAATTCTAATCCATTGTTCAATTTTAATTAATCTGAAATTTTAGTAATCATTTAATTACTTGTTAAATTGACTCCCAATTTTGTACAAAATAAATTAATTACTGCTATCAGCCTTATATGAGAAATAAAAGGAATATTGCCTACTGTTCACAAAATCCAAATTTGAACATTAATATTTCTGTTGATGCGCTCAGTGTACCAAGTTTTGCATTACCAAAATGCTGAAGAACATTTGACAGCCGTAAATGATAAATGTTTGTCTATCCAATTTCTTTTTGTCGCTGAATGAATATCTACGATCCCAAATGGTATATATTTTCACGATTTTGTAGTTGTACATTGAAGCTCAAGTTTCTACATATGAAAATTCAATTCAGTGGCAATAGAAAAAATTGCAAGTCAATGTCCAATTTTAATTGATATGAGATTTCAGTAAATATTTAATTCTTTATTAAATTAGCTAATTTTGTAACAAAAGAAATTGAATTAATTCTATCATCCATATATGAGGAATAAAAGGAACGACTGTGCACAAAATCCAGATTTAAATATTAATTCCTATATGAATGTAACGAGTGCAGCCAATTTCTCATTAACAAGATGCAAGAGGACCATTGATAGACCCAAATGATAAAAGTTCAAATATTTTTTGCCGCCGAATGCATATTTTCACCGGTTCGTCAGCGAGCGTATTAATTGTGTTCCTCGAGACAGGGCTGCACCGTATGCAGCAGGCTTTCCGTGAAATTTCGTGTGCAGTTATGCGACACTCTTGCTGACGCGTGACGTCATCCCAGCACCGATCCCGCACACCTCCGACACGTGATTTTTCGCGTTACGATGGGGAGCAGCGCAGAAACCCCGTGCGTGGGAGTGTACCAGGCGACAAACGACAGAGCGCTGAATATCCTAGAGTAAGGACATCGAGACCATTGCTCGCCTACTCGTCCTGGTTGCTCCATTATTACTCCACTCGCCGGGGATGACGAATGCTTCGTTGGGGTGGCCGGAATTTCGCACGGCAGGCTAATTTTCTCAAGTGGTCCAACCCCCCGGTCCTGAATAAACTAAAACTTTTGAAAAATTCATCCTCGAACGTTCACCCGCAAAAGCAGCTTAGGATCTATCGATTATTTGATTGTCATTGATAAAACTATTAACCTGTAAAAGCGTTTCACGAAGTTTCAACCATTACGAACTTTAATTTAACCCTCTGCTCTTATAAAATTAAGTGTGACTGGTGATGGAGATTGCAAATAAAATTTACTAAATCTGTATATTATTCATTTTGTTTAATCTCAACTCAAATTTTGTTTTTCTGTTATTACCACTACGCGTCCCTGATATTTATTTCTTTATGATAAGATTGCATTTATTTACATTTCGTACGATTTTTAGTATAATAGGTAAATGAAGAAGTTCGTTTAAAAAATTATCATAAAATCGTTTTTATAATTTCGATAATTGTAAAAGAAAGAATCAGAAACCATATTGATCCGTTCGGTAGTTCTAGCGTTAATATAACCATTAATAAAAAATATTCGAATGTAGACAACATAAATTTTCTGTTTCTTCTAAGAAATTATAAACCACAAAAAAGTTCTAGATGGAAGAAAAAGAGTAGTGTAAGGGGTTAATGCCAATGAGAAATGTAGTGATCGGCGACGTTCATTTTTGGAATATTTGTTCTGATTATCAGCGATGATAACGCTAATGATAACGCTCGTGACATCGATCAATTCGATGACGCACTTTGCTGTAGACGTGACATAATCGAAGCGATATTTTTCATGGCTTTTAAGGATATTTTTCTTCGAGCCATATAGAAATTTTTTAATATAGGGAGTCCTTCCTTTTCAATTTATTTTAGTAGGTGAAACAAGAAGATATGAATCCTTGTCACTACAGGGTGAGGCATTTAAAACAGGACACCTGAATAACTCGCTTGTTTTTTGGAGATAGAAGAAAATGCCCCAGACTAAACTTATTTAGTATCGAAGGACTCGTAATCTGATGCTACTAGTTTTTTTTATAGGTGGAGGCGTCAAAGAGATATGAAGGTCAACTCTGATTTTTAAAAGGAGCAGCCTGTTTTTTTACTTATATTCTGATAGATTATTTCAAGACGAATACAATGACCTATTATTAAGGTCATTCAAGGCCGCTCAAGGTCAACTGCAAGAAAAAATAAATTGTCTCAAAGCACTCTTCGAATACTTTTGTGTATTTGTATGTATCCATGTTCAAGGACGCCAATTTGAACAATTATACCAGCAGCGAATACGTAAATAACATGTTGCATCTAAATCGTCGAATTGTTCGAAGAGTGCCTTGAGACAATTTATTTTCCCCTGCAGTTGACCTTGAGTGACCTTAATAATTCATCAGCGATACTTTAAAGAAAAAGCTTTGTCAATTATTCTTCAAAAATGAAGCTTCATTATTGATTATTCTTCATTAATGATTTTTCAAAGACGCTCCCTCAACGGTACTTCAAAGAAGAAGCATCATCAGTTGTTCTTGTAAAATGAAGCTCCATCGATGGCTCTTCCAAATGGAGCTTCACCAATAATAATTCTCAACAAATAAACTCAAAGAACTGCTCTCTCCATCCACTTCTTAGCCTCAATTCATTCAAAAAATAAAAACTAGCAGAACCACATAAACATTGTTGATCTCTAAGGATTAGATCCCCTATCCGAGTTCTGCGATACCACATCGCGTAATCGAATAAAACGGTCGTCACGAGCAGAAAGCTAATCGAGTCTCTCAGCAAAAGAAGCAACCTCGAGTCCATCTTTGGGAAAAAAGTGATCGGATGACTCGGAGATGACTCGCAGCAGCTTATCCGATCGGAATAATCATGCGCGGCCTTGGTCACCATGAGGGCAACGGTGACACGCGATGGGAATTCTTCGTACCCTCTCGATTCCCTTCATCCTCCGCCCCTCCCCCCCACTATCAACAGCGAATCTCGCGAGATCCCGGGATTACAGATAGTAAACGGTTTCCATGAAAATCGTTAGCCCGTTACTTCCGGTTACCTTGAGCCTCGCTAATAATTCGCTCGCCGGTCCCCCGTAATTGCGTTATACTGTTCGACGAGTCTCTTGGCCGTCCACGATACTAATTAAAATTCTTTCGTTTTGTTTCAGGTAAGTTATCGATCGCCGAGGACCATTCGCGCTGCCTTTGCCAACGAGTACTCAAGGTGGGATCGTTAATCAGCAGATTGCGGATTTTTCCGTGTAATTAGAGCTCGATGGAACGATGGCTGAGAGCTTTGACGATTTTTAGCGAGCTCGAAATGAGATGACGGACATGTTTTTAATATTTTGTGGTAATTGGATAGCAAAAAGGTAAAAATGGTCCAATTTAAAAGATTTTACTTTACGATTTCAATAATATGACCACGCCTCTTGATGTTTCTTAATCATTTGTTTTTTCAGCAAACATATTAAAACGATTCATTTTAAAGAGTTCACTTCGCGATTTTATTTGATATTCTACTAATGAAATGACAATATTCTTGATACTCGGACGGTATTTTTTGCATCCTTTGATCATTCTATTTTAGCAGACAGGTTAAAATAATACATTTTGGTTTATTTTACCGAGATTGCACATTGTATTTGTTTGCATTTGATTTATTGACGTCATATGGTGCTCAGTTAATTATATTTTCTTTAGTGAGAGTTTTAATTCGTTGTGGATTTACTTCATTGAAATATTAAAGGTTTTAGCAAGATAATTACCTGTTTAGACTTTGTAGAACACATGTTCGTAAAATTGCTCGTAATTGTTCGTAAAATGTGCATAAAATATACTAGTGCATAAAATCCGCAGTCTGTTGACCGTGGAGTACCACAAAGCCTCTCTTATCTGAAACAATAGAAAACTATGTATATATGTTTCTTGGGTTAGGGGAACATTTTAGTAATAGAACAGTCATTCTAATAATAATAAAATTGATTGATTATGCAAAGACATGATTGTGATGTTATCTGAAATGTTTGAGAGCTCATTAAAAAAAGTGCCTGCTTAATTCTTAATTATAGTATTTGAGGCAGCAATACATAAATTGATTCAATATCAATAGATGGACGTTATATAAAATAGACACATTGCATAAAAATTATAATTCATCAATATGTTTCTCAAATTTACAATAAATTATAAGGGTTGGGGTTGTTTCCAGAATTTTTATTTCAACAAGAACGATCTTATAGCCCACGATTTAAAGAAATATATTCAATAAAATTGAGAGCTAAATTACTTTGGCTACTCTTCATTTTTATAACACGTTAGACGCGCAGCAATTTTGTCTCGCTTTCTATTGCACATTTTATTAAAGTTGAAATACAAAAATCTGTTTGTGCATAAGCGAAAGATTTGCTTATCCATTTCGGTTTAATCGATTTCAATCAAATTTATTAATGCAGTATGAATATTTGTTAATAGTATATGAATTATATATTATATATTGTTTTGTAAACTCGATGCTGTCAGTCCTCACGAATTGACATAGCGTTTAACGCGTTGAGCAAGTGCTTAAATAAATCCGATTCTTTGGTCACTGTGCTGCCATTTGGATATTAAATAACCACGGAAATAGCCAGATTTATAAACAAAACGAAATCATCTTCGAGTCAATACGCTTCACCAAGTTTCTCCCGAACAATTTCTCAAATAGTACACACACACACACACACACACCATTTCCGACACGTCTATCGACTTTTTACCTTGTGTATAACTAATGTCGGCTTTCTGTAGTTCACGCTGGAGGGGGTAGGGGAACAAACGGTTAAGCGTCGTAACGAATTCTCTGTTAGCCGGATAAAGGTGGATCAAACGAGATCCCATTGTCGCGAACGAAAGGAGTCGCGCGATCGACGGAAAGAAGGTGAATTCCACGAACAACGCCGCGGTGCACAAACCGAACCAAGCCCGCTTCGGAGCACGTGGGCAGCCGCTAACAATCGTAAACAGGCGTGCTTAATTCATTCAACTTTCTAGCACCGCGCCTACCTTCTCTCTCTCTCTCTCTCTCTCTCTCTCTCTCTCTCTCTCTCTCTCTCTCTCTCTCTCTCTCTCTCTCTCTCCCTCTCTCCCTCTCTCCCTCTCTCCCTCTCTCCCTCTCTCCCTCTCTTCGGCGCGGAGTTGCCCGCGCCGATATTTTCCAGGTTCCCCACGGAAATGTTTGTCATTCGCCGTTTATGCCGGTTTCTTTATTCAGCTGCCGCTCGCCGCGCCGATATGCAACGGCGTTTTATGTGTTTACCTAAGTCGGATCATTAATCTTTGACCGCGCCTCCTGCAACGACCTGTAAATCTAGCGTGCGCGGAAATCGCGGAGCGCCTCCGTTCCTCCACGCATCGGCGGACCCCGTAACACGGACTTTTATAGTGAGCAAGTCGATATGATATTTATACCGGTAACCCACTACCATTGGAAATACCGCCGAACCTTATCCGAGCTGATTTCCTGCGACGACCGATCGATACTTGCTCCTTATTAACGGAAATCGGCAGACTGCAACGAAATCGGCCATCTTCTTTAAGCAAACTGAAATTTTTGGCATTTATGGCAGTAATAGCGAATTTTTATCGACAAGCTGACTTCGTATGACGACCGATCTTTACTTTTCCGTTTCAAGCGTAGATCGGTGGAACTTCTAATGAAATCGGCCGTCTTCTTTAAGTAAACTGAAATTTTTGGAATTTATATCAGTAATAGCGAATTTTTATTGACAAGCTGACTTCGTATGACGACCGATCTTTCCGTTTCAAGGGAAGATCGGTGGCACTTCTAATGAAATCGGCGTCCTTTTCTAAGTAAACTGAATTTTTTTAGCATTTGCGGCAGTAATAGCGAATTTTTATCGACAAAGCTGACTTCGTATGACGACCGATCTTTACTTTTCCGTTTCAAGCGTAGATCGGTGGAACTTCTAATGAAATCGGCCATCTTCTTTAAGTAAACTGAAATTTTTGGCATTTATGGCAGTAATAGCGAATTTTTATCGACAAAGCTGACTTCGTATGACGACCGATCTTTACTTTTTCGTTTCAAGGGGACATCGGTGGAACTTCTAATGAAATCGGCGATCTTTTCTAAGTAAACTGAATTTTTTAGCATTTGTGGCAGTAATAGCGAATTTTTATCGACAAAGCTGACTTCGTATGACGACCGATCTTTACTATTCCGTTTAAAGCGGAGATCGGTGGAACTTCTAATGAAATCGGCCATCTTCTTTAAGTAAACTGAATTCTTTTAGCATTTGCGGCAGCACACAATAGGGAACTTTTTATCGAGGAAGCCGATTTCCCACGGCAACCGATCGGTACTCGTTCGATTCGAGCGGAAATCGGTGGAACTTGCAAGTGTAACAGGGAAAATGCCTGAGGAGGATTAATATATGTAGAATTTATTGTTACGTTGCAGAGAGTGATCTCTTCTCGTACGGCGTTGTCCAAGAAGCCTCGGCCAATCGTCTTTTGGTAATCGCGCGATATCGATCTCGCCAACGGACGATTTGCGACCGCTGATCGCGTGATTCTGGGGGGCCAAAGGACATTCACACACACACGCGCACACGCACGCACACGTTCATTCTTACGGCGAGTCCTGTCGATCGTCTTTTTCATAAACGCCACGCTGATTCCGCTAACGGACACTCACGCACACATACATCCTCGCATCTATCCTACACAAGAAAATCGACGGTAATTTCTAAGCAAACTGAAATTTTTTGGAGCTCGTGGCAGCAATAGAAAATGTTTATTAAGGATGATTGGTTTCAAGTTTATCCGGTAATTTTATACGGTAAACCGCAATTTTATTACACGTGAATAATCGAAGTTTGAGAAAGGAAAAAGATTTTGACTTTTATAGTATTATATATCGGGTATTAATTGAGAAAAATAGATTTCGATTCTGGTACGCGCGTAAAGTCGACATTTCGTATGAAATTGAAGAGTTTCTAAATAAAGCTAGATCTTTGGTTTTTATAGTAAAATGATCGGAGTTTTATCGAGGAGAATAAACTTGAATTTTATTATAAGCGCAAAATTGCCGGCGTCTTGAGCGAAACCAACGATGTATCCCTAAAAACAGAAAATTATAGGAAGAAAGCTACAAGAAAATTTCAAAAACCGAAGCAAAATTTTTTTCTTTAATTAAAATCGAACTCGATCGCAACGTCACAAATAAAATTGAAGATCATTTTCCAAACAAGATAAATTCCTCTGTGACGCTGAACACGAATGGACGATTGTTATTCCGTCGTAGGATCGTCGATCGTTTGAGATTCAGGAAGCCTCGATCGAAGGCTCGCATCGGATGAGTTAACGGTATCGAGGTAGTGTTAGAGATCGTCCGAGAAACGCCTTCTAATTGTACAGGCTCGCTAATCTACCTACGAGATCTCTTCTTCCGTCGTGTCACGTGAGATCGGCGAATTTTTGCGGGGCAGTGTCACCTCAAGCCGATTCATCGAGATCGTTGACTCTTCTTTCCTTTTAACCTCTTTAAGAACACCGACACATTCGTGTGGGTACAGTGTTTTTTAAACTATAATTATTCGAAGTAAAAAACGTAAACAAAAGATTAAATCATTCTTTCTCGTTGTAAAAAATTCGTCGCCGAACAGAGTTTTACAGTGTTCAATCAAATTATTAGAACCACTTGCATGGATTGACGGAGTTTACATTAAAATATTGTAGACCTTCACATATCACGAAGTATTACATTGCAATTTAATCGTTCAGAAATGGTCTTTTGATTAAATATTAACAGATTGTACGACACTTTTATATTAGGTAATTAAAAAATTTATACAATTCATCAGCGACTACTTTTCTGGAGACACACGATACCTTAACACTTTATTTACCGGCAATTTTTTAATAGTTTTTTTTTAAATCACAGATCCACGGTTGAGGATTTCTGAATACGTTGTTCGAAAACGATAACAATTCTCTATTCATAAATCAACAAGTTTTTGGAATTAATATGATGTACCAACTTGTTCCGAAATTATTATTCAAGAAAAAATTATTGAGCTTCTGTTACATCAGGGATAGGCATTTTTGTCTCAATTGAGATAAAACCGTCCCCACCATCCGCCGTTACCATAGAGCAAAGATGGGCACGGGTGGAGTCCCTCAAACGCCTGCTTCTCCTACCAACCTAACGGGGTAACGACGGATGCTGGTGGGGGACAGCGGGCGCTATGGTGGGGACGGTTTTGTCTTAATTGAGACAAAAATGCCGATCCCTGCCATAGAGGAAGGAAGTGCTTCGCCCGTCGCGAACAGTGCGCAGGCATCGCGCATAAAAAAGAGGTTGGTGGGAGAAGCAGGCGTTTGAGGGGCCCCTACCGTGCCCATCCCTGTGTTACATACTACTCAGTCGCTGAAAACCCTATTAACACTAAACCTACCAGCGCCGGTCAAATGACTGCCTTCAGATTTCTTATTCTACAATTATTAAAGTTACAAAGATTCTTCCACTGGAAATGATTATCCCCACTTTTTTATTCGAGTATACATTCTGATAAAAATGGCACAAAATCTAAATAAATTCAATTGTTCCATTTTTATAAGGGAGCATATAGTCGTGACTTTTAATGGTCGGTAGGTTTAAACAAACAACCATTTGAACAATCGAATTGCAAATCATTTGAAATGTTGCATCGTACATATCGCACGATCTAATAAATTCTAATAGCTTCTTAGGCGATTCTTGAGTGTTCGATGTTGAATGTTATCACGAGCGATTCTTTTTTAAGTTGACAGAGGGCACGGGTGATTTTTTTCTTGTATCACTGTTGGCCCGAGGTTTGGCACGAAAAGGGGACAGTCGATAGCAAAAGTCCCGCGCTTAGAATATCGGCTGGCAATTAAGAACCGCGTGGGCGGTGCCGATGGAGGACGACGCTGAAAGTGAGAGTGGTTCGCTGAGCTCTGCGGCCGGTCGATTGAGAATTCTGCGATTGAGTAATTGCCAAGCGACGAGTGTTACGCGAGGATTTACTGGGTTCGTTGACACCCTCGGGGACATTCTTTCTGCTAATCGGAAACCCAAGTCGATCTGTCATTCCGTGTCCCCGCACTGTGGCGATCTTACGAATTCAAATTGTTGCGGATCGGGTGTCGCGATTGAAACGCTTGTCTCTTGACTGAATCGGTAAACATTTCATTCAATTCCAATCGTGGTAGAAACAATTATTTTTATTAACTGCTAGCTACGTGAAAATTGTTTCCTGAATCGTTTTTCGTTTTCCATCTGCAGTTTATGAAACTGTATTTTTATTATCAAAAAATTCTGATATATTCTCGATATTTTTCAGTGGGATAAATATGATATGATTTTTCATTTTTACTAACTCCTAGATCGATGTAATTGTTTTTTAGACTGCTCTGTTATTCAACCTCACTTGAAACTTTATACATATTTCTAGACTGCGGATTCAATACATTTACGATAAAAATGGGTGGGTGTCATTCGGAACAGTAGAAAGATGAGACGAATTTTATAGCACCAACATGTTGTTTGCAACTTGGTAAAACTAGAAAAGAGAGAAATACACTTCTATTTCATTTTCTGTGTCCCGCTATTAATGCAAACAATTTTTATTTTGAATGATATTTTTTATTTAAGAAACCAGACATTTTTACGACACGTAGAAAATCAAATTAATAATAATATGATATAATATAATAACGTTTAATAAATATGATATTCGGAGAAATTGTAACTTTTCTGTGACAATACCTTTTTTCATATTTTATAAGAAGCTACATAACGTTAGATAAAAATATTGTAACTATAGAGAAGAAATGGCATAAATGTCAACAAAGTGCACTTGCACAATCAATTAAAAGCAAAAAAAAAGAAAACGTATTCGAAACCGGTTTAAAAATGAATTCCGTAAAAACGTAAATTGTAAAACGGGCACAGTTGTATCCAGATTTCCACTCCCATTTTTCGGGAGTGTATAAACTATAATAACAGCGTTGAAATGATCGTTTCACTTAAAACGTTGAATGCCACGACGGACGCTATTCTGTAACCAAGTCTAATAAATGAATTGGTTTATTCTATAATCGAAACAATTTAATTTATAAACTCCTTTAACCCTTCTATATCCTTCGCATCCTAATCCAATTTAATCCACACGATTATAACAAAGTAAAAAGTCTAATAAATGAATGTTTACTTTGTTATAATCATGGATTAAATTGGATTAGGATACGAAGAATATAGAAGGGTTAAAGGAGTTTATAAATTTAATTATTTCAGTTTTGTGACAAATTTGTTGGATTATGACCTGACAGTTAAACATGTTAACCGGAAGCTAACGAAATCGCCAGCTCCGAAAACCCAGTTCGGATGGTATTGGTGTAGTCCGCTTTGGTCACGAGTTATTCAGAGCCGGTGCTCGGATCGCGTGTTTCATTTGTGCCCAATAGATTTCTAATTTGGTCGAATAAGGTCAGAAAAGGTGTCCACGTCAGTGTCGGTCGTTTTGGTCGTGCTTGTTCCACGTTCCTCGTTCCTCGTCGGCCAGTTTTATTGGCACGTGCGTGTGTATGTGTGTGTGTGTGTGTATCTCCGCGCTCTACCAAAGGCGACAGGCAGTCTGGGCCAATTTACTCTTCGCTGATTAATTCTTTCGTCGGCCGGACAAAAGGAGGGAACGTCCCGTTAATCGATCCCCACCCGGTTCTCTTCCGGACAACAGCTCTCTGGGAATTGGAAAGATTCCTCGGAGACAAACTCTCTATCGGTTCCCTCGGAATTTTCGTTACCCGTGGCCTTGATTCCTCTCTTTGATCTCCGCTTCCACAGTCTTGTCCTATTTTCCTTTGAACATCCTCTCCTCCCAGGAAATGGGAACGAATTTTTTAACAGTAGTTATATTGCATTCCAGCGCTTGCTGCAGTTGGGAAAGACAATAGTGTTAGTTAGAGTTGATTGACTCTTCGTTCATGATGTCAGGCCTCGAATCGAAACGGTATTTTAACTTTTAAGTGGTTCTTCGAAAAGTACAAATTCAGTGTATTCAATTAAATTATATTTAATATTACGAGTAAATTATATTTAATATTACAATTGAATTATATTTAATATTACAATTGAATTATATTTAATTTTCCAATTGAATTATATTTAATATTACAATTGAATTATATTTAATTTTCCAATTGAATTATATTTAATATTACTATTGAATTATATTTAATATTACAATTGAATTATATTTAATATTACAATTGAATTGTATTTAATATTACAATTGAATTATATTTAATATTAGAATTGAATTGTATCTAATATTGCAGAATTAAATTATGTTTAAAATTCATCTCTATCGAAATAGTAAACAGAAATAGTGAGATAGTCAAATTTCATCTAAATTCACAAATAGTTACACAGTCGTGAAATAACTAGTCAAATTTCATCGAAATACACAAATAGTTACACATTAAACAATTATTAGCATAGATTTGAGTGTAGCCGCTCAGTAGTTCGGCCTAATAGTTTACTTAAGGACTGAAGGTTAGTTATTCAGCTTCTGTTAATTAACTCTATATTCATAACTTCATGGTTCATGTTTGTTCACGTTTAAGTCCGAAGTATGTAACTTGAAAGCGTGTGAGAAAATGTATAAATGTTTTTAGAGTCGAAGAATTGGCAAAATTGCAGTAAATAATTAAGTGATGAAACATAATAATATACATGATTTAAGGAAAATTAGCAGCATGATCAGTGCAACACAATTTTAGAGATTGTTGATCAGCGTAACACACAGTCTAACACAATTATAGAGATTGTTGATGGGTGTAGCATGGAACAAAATTTAAGCAAAAATTAGCAGCATGATCAGCGTAACACACACTATACATCTGTATAACACAAATTTAGAGATTGTTGATGGGTGTAGCGTGGAACAAAATTTAACAAAAATTAGCATCATAATCAGCGTAACACACACTATACATCTGTATAACACAATTTTAGAGATTGTTGATGGGTGTAGTATGAAACAAAATTTAAGCAAAAATTAGCATCATAATCAGCGTAATATTATATACCAGTGTAACACAATTTTAAAAATTGCTGATGGATGTAGCAATGAACAAAATTTAAGCAAAAATTAGCATCACGATCAACTGCATCAATATAACACAATTTTAGAGGTTGCTGATAGGAGTAGCAACGAACAAAATTCAAGAAAAATTAGCAACATGATTAAACGCATCTATATAACACATTGTTCGAAATTGCCAATAGGGGTGGCTCTAAACTCGTAGATCTTTGAAGATCACTTTTACCTCGTTCCCTAATTACATTAAAAGAAGTATATTCCCATTCCCGAAGCTGTTATGAAGACACTCAACTAAATTCTCCATTCCTCTCAATGGGTGATTTCATCCCCTAAATTCACCCCACATTGAACCCAATAATCACAAACGAACCTCTCTACCATCACCCACAACCTCACAATCTCACAATTTCCAAAACCTCCCTAAAGTTCCGAATAAAAAATCAAATTACCGCTTGCAAAAGATGGTGTCTCAGCACAAGGTACAAGAAGGGCGTGTTCGATTGGCTTTCTGCTCGCACTGTACCGGTTTTAAAGGACTCCGTAGGACTATGGGAGAAGCCCACGAGTGGGAACGGGAAGGAAAGAGATTGCTCGCTCAGGTACGGCGTGCTTACCTGAGATCTGTGTGACAAGGACGGCGAGGTGATCGTGCCTCGGTTAAACACACGGGGATAGGCGGCTAGTCGTCGAAGGAGGAAAGGGACAGACGCGCACCGGTTGTCGAAGCGTATTCGAGGGAGACAGCTTGGCGCTTGGCTACGGAGAGAACAGAGAGAAGAGAGAAGAGAGGGGCGGGGAACGGAGGCTCTCTAGCTGAAGAGTAAACTGGCCAGACTGCCTGCCGCCGTCGACAACGTAACACACCGTTCTACCAGCGTCACCGTGTGGTAGGGGAAACGGACAAGGGAAATAGGAGAAATAGCGAGATACACACACACACACATGAACAAACAGCTCGGCAAAATAATATTTTCTACGAAACACCACGCGACACCATTCTCTTCGGCGACCGAACGTTTCGCGAGCGAACGATGATGGTGTCGCGTGACGAAATTTGAAGACGTTCGTGAGCCGTTTCTGATTTCTGTCGCCGCGACACGGAACCGGAGAAGCTGTTTCCACTGATTGCTACTGTTACAGAACGACTGGGATGTTCTTTTGTCCAAGCAGCTATATCTTCGCTGTAATGCTTTGTTCTTGAACCGAGCTCGTTTTTCTGGACTCTTGACTTTCGTGGCTGCTGGAAGTTGTGGATGGTTTAGCATTTTTACTTACTGGGATATTCAATGTTCTTCCAATTGCTCTTTATGACGACAGGAAATTGTTTCAGGATTACTGAGGTGTTTGTTTTATGTGGATTTTCCTGTTGCAGCTTTGTGCAATTTTTGTAATTTAATGATGATTGTGTGGGTGTATTATTTTGTTCATTTGTCAAGTATACAAACCTTTAATCTTCATTCTGCTTTTATTGGTGGGACGAGATTGTTGCTGAATATCGTTAGATGTTCTTTTGTTTGGGGAGATTACGATTTCCGTGGCCCCTTGTTTAGGGGTTAAATTTGTGTTCTTGGGGTCATTTTAAGAAAGAAATGTATATGTCACAGGTATCGAATGGGCCTGGTTTAGCCGGTAAAGTAGATTTCCTGTTTTTAGAAATGTGCAAATATCTCGGCAACTATGCGAAATATGGCAAAATATCAAGAGACCTTTTTTGCAGAAAATTAAATTTCCAACAATTTATGTTGTATGACATTTTTTATCAGTTGCGCAGTTTCCGAGTATATTTATATTCAGGTGAAGTTGCAGAACAACTGCCTCCCTCCCGAAATGATAGTCGGGGAAACGTAAAGGCTCCGTTCACAACTGATTATACGAGACTCAAGAAATGTCTATGTATTAAAACTCAATTACCAGTGAATATTATTGACGTATTAGGTTGGGTTAGGTTAGGTTATTTTGCCATATCTCGCATAGTTTCCGAGATATTTGTAGGTTTATAAAAAACAGGAAATCTACTTTACCGGCTAAACCCGGCCGATTTGGTACCTATAACATATACAGTTTTTTTCTTAGAATGAACCCAAGAACACAAATTTAACCTTCAAAGTAGGGGCCGCGGAAATCGTAATAGTGCCTTTTGTTCAAACATGTTGGTTTTTGTACTGCTTTGTTTTTTCTCTTCGTGAACTCTTGTACTTTGGTGGTTGCTAGACGTTGTAGATTTTTCTCGTTCTGTTGAAGCACATTTTTATCTAGGTTTTATTGTTTCATTTTATGAGCAATTTTTATTTATTGCTGCTAGACATAGTGAACATCTTGTAATCTTTATTTCTCGTCACAACGGTCCAGTAGTCTTCAATTTGCTCTTGCTGATATTGTTTTAAATTTTCTTAAGTAAAGTTTTCTAATATGTTTGTTTCGCAATAAAGAAGAAAACAAGCGTATGATGTTGTACGTTCATCTTCGACAGATTAGTTTTTCGAGCAGAATGTGGATAATTGGTTGCAAAACAAATATTTTGAAATCCGCGCGAGCTCCTACATTTAGTCGGCGAGTATGAAATGTTGATCTTACCGATTGTCGCGTTTGTTGACACGTTCATGAATGAAAAATGTTAATGATGGTCACCATTTACCTGCCAAGCTGTTTATTTACCTTGCCGCTTTTACGAAACAACGTTTGCATTCGTGCTAAAACGAGAGAAGACGGAATTGAAAGGAATCTCTGTACCACTATTTACAATTATTGACACAGTCAATGTAAATCAATTTAAAGAAACATTAAATGGCGTCTTAAAAAATTGTAGAAATTCTGAAATCTACTTTACAAAGTAGCCGATTATTCCTCGTCTTTGTATAACTTCATAACAAATTACATTAGGATACAAGAACGTATAATCAATAGAAATAATTGTCGCTATTGTAACACAATAAAAATCGTTGCTATTGTACACAATATTATAATCAACGTCGTCGAATCAATTCAATATCGTTGACATTATCCGCAACAAAATAATCAGTACACAAAAATCATCGAGTTTATATATAATAAGAAAGTCAATCAAAATAGCTACTGCTATTAAACACAACATAAACAGTTAAAAGAAAAACAATCATTGATTTCAGTTACAATATAACAATCAGTGAAAAAAAAAATCATTGATTCTCGGACAATAATCGATGAAAATATTCGTTGATATTATGTACACGATTAAAAAATCAATAAATATAGTCACTAATATTAGACGCAATAAAATAAATAATTAATAAAATAAAATAGCTAATGGAAACAAATCAGATGTCAAACCGAACATAACGATCAATAAAAAAGACATCATTGATACTAGACACAACTAACCGATCAATAAGACACAAGAAAATAGTTACAAAAAATAATCGTTCATATACAATAAAAAGCAAACAAAAGATAGACAATGGTATTAGACGCAATAAAATAATCAATGAAATAACGATCATTGGTGTTAGACTCAGCGTAACGATCAATAAGAAAAAGAACATTGATGAGGGACACAAGAAAATAATTGTCGATACTGGACGCAAGAGAAAAATCCATAAAAATAATTGTTGATGTTGTACACAGTTGTCAATGTGTAGGGATGGATTGCGAGGTATTGTACAGCAGGTTCAGGTTAACAGCCGCGAGTTATTCGGTCCCCTCGGCAGCTGGTAAACATGCACGATGTAATCGAGGCTCGGCGTCCCGCAGAAATCGAATCGGCGCGTTGTTGTCGCGTTCGGAATCGCGGCAAGGCAAGGCAAGGCAAGGCGTAACACGAGTAACCGATTCGAAAGGGTACGGTTGTCGCGTCGAACAGATATCTAGGTGAAGGTGTACGATTAGGCACCTCGCGGCCCATGGTACGGTACTAGTTTTCGTTGAGCAACGTCTCGAGCCGATTCCGGAGCACGCGCGCGCGTTGCCAGTTTGCTCGTTTGCTAGTTTGTTCTGGCTCTCTCGATTACGCATGCCGATCCCCGTTTTGTGTCGCTTTTCCACCGCGAAATCCCGCGGACGACCACCGCGCGATCGATTGCGCGAACGCCGATCTGAAATTAAAAACCTGTTCCTCGTTCCCTCGTAACACCGCTGCCGTTGTATTACGCGTTTCATAACTAGATCGCAGATCTTTATAGGTCTCTTGGTTGTTTAACGATTATTAGAACCGTTCATGTGCGAAGTCTGATCGAATTTAGTGGCGACACATTACTTTTAATTGGCAGGAAATATTACAGAGATTAATGTCCTATTCGACTGTATTTATTTTAGCGCCGGTCTGAGGAAATTGAAATTTGTGTGTGTTCGTATGGTCAATTATATAAGTATAGAAATTTGTGATTCGAATTGGTCGAATTGGTCCTTCGAATATTTTCACGTGAAATTTACCAAATAGTGTTTTTTCGAGCAACAAAGAATGCAACCACGAAGATAAAAATGCGATGAGGATAGAACAGAGTGCAATTAGTGTCGCCAGATCGGTTAAATCGAGGGGAATACAGTTTACCACCTCTCTGATGACCAGAGTAATATGTAACACGTTGCGCGGCACGTCACGTGACCAGTCTACGGTCTTAGTGGGGGACGTTGGAGTGTGTTCATGTAGTGGAAGGGGAAAAGGAGGAGAGGAAAATCAACCCAGTTTTGGGTGTTTCTGGCATCACTTGTAGAATGCAAAATTGTTGATAGATCACTCAATATCATGTACCTCAATTTTCATTCTCAAATCTATACGTTAACGCACAGACTACCAAATTCGCTCCAGATCTGCAAAAACCAAGAAGCTCCCTAGAAGTCTACACTCTAAAATAAATTACATTGCGAAATTTTTGAGGTTGCTAATAAAATGCAAGATTGTTGAAAGATCGCTTAGTATCATGTACCTCAATTTTCATTCTTAAATCTCTACGTGAACGGACAGAGTGCGCTAAATTCGCACAAGATCTACAAAACGCAAGCAGCTTGAAATTGCGGTCAGTATCCTTGCCTCTCAGCTTCTCCAAAATAACGCACAGAGTATACCAAATTGCGATGAGGATAGAAGAGAGTGCAACCAGTGTCGCCAGATCGGTTAAATCGAGGGGAATGCAGTTTACCACCTCTTTGATGACCAGAGTAATATGTAACACGTTGCGCGACACGTCACGTGACCAGTCTATACGGTCTTAGTGGGGGACGTTGGAGTGTGTTCATGTAGTGGAAGGGGAAAAGGAGGAGAGGAAAATCAACCCAGTTTTGGGTTGATCTGGCGACACTGACTGCAACATTAATCTAAAAATATTGTTTGATAAATTCTATTAAAAGGAAACACGTTTCAGGTTCGAAGTTTGATAAAATTTAGTAACGACACTTATTCGTAGACAGCGAATCTTTATGCAAAATAAGAATTTTCTGCGTTTGTTATATGTAGACTATGAATTTTATGCATTTATTACAAAAATGAGTAGATCAAATGCAAAACAGTGAAAATATTTAAAGAATTTATCTGTTGTACCATTTCCTACAAATTAATATTATTAAGAAAAGAAATATATGTCTATGTAACTCAGAGATGGGCACGGTAGGGGCCCCTCAAACGCTTGCTTCTCCCAGCAATCTCTCTTTCATGCGCGAGGCGTGCGCACTGTTCGCAACGGGCGAAACACTTCCTTTCTCTATGGTGATGCTGGTGGGGGGCAGTGGACGCTATGGTGGGGACGGTTTTGTCTCAATTGAGACAAAAAAGCCCATCCCTGATGTAGCTCCTACATTTCGAAGTTAAGACAGACAATATATATTTTGCATAAAAATCCGCTGTTTAGTTAAAAGATATGAGAGACACTTCAGGACGTTTTCCCTTCTTTGATAACTTTACCAGTCCGGAAGTAATATATTGATGCTACTAAATTCATCAATTTTGACACTGTGTCAAACTACTCATTTTTTCATAAATGTATAAAATCCGCAGTCTATTTATTAGTTTTATTTAGCAGGAAATATTATAGGGATTAATGTTCTATTTCGACTGTATTTATTTTAGCTTCTCAAGAAATTGAAATTTACGTGTGTTCGTATGGTCAATTATATATGTATAGCAATTTGTGATTTTGTAGCTCGAGTAAAATTGGTTGTTCGAATATTTTCACGTGGAATTTACCAAAAAGTATTTAGTCGAGCAACAAAGAGTGCAACCATGAAGATAAAAATGCGATGAGGATAGAAGAGAGTGCAACAATAATCTGGAGATACTGTTACTAAATTCCATTAAGAGGAAACGCTTCAGAATCGTTTTATTTCGCATTTTTTTCCCGTGGGCCAGTCTTCAATGGCAGATTAAGGAATTACGGCGGGAAGCTCCGAGATAGAGATAAGAGATTAAGGGGATGACAAATTTGAGGAGAGTCTTGCGCAAGATAAAAATTCATCCAACCGCCGTGGAAAAAAGTGTTCCTCTGGTTCTCTCTCTGCCCCCCGCGGCGTGTAGCGGTGCCAGAGAGAGGTAAATCCGAGGAAAAACTGGCCTGGCGACGTGCAACAGGTAGGAAAGCGGATGCACACAGGCCACTGCAAGTCCAAGCAGCCCGTCAAATATCGGTGGAACGAAGGCGGCGGTTAAACTCGCCGCCCGGAAACCGAAATATCGACGTGGACCAACTATTTCCGATTGAAATCGCCGCCCACCATTAAGCCCTGAGCGAAATTCTCACTGAGCTTGCAGGAACGCTTTTACTGTCTCGCCTTAAAAATCGAAATGAACCGAAACCATTTTCTTCCACGTCCCCTATTAAAATTTATAACGAGCCGGTCGCTTGTTTAATTTTTATCGGACAATCTGGCGAACTTTCTTTATCGAAACGACGACGTATCAAGCTGTTTTTAATTGTTAGTCGATTTTCATTCTATACTGTGTCGCCTCAGAAATTTTAAATGAAATCCTTTCAAAATGTAACAGAAATTTTTTTCGTGGATATTTTCAGTTAAAACAGTGGTCATGGAATTTTGTGCAACTCTTATCGGACAATCTAGTGAACTGTTTTTATTGTATTGAAGATGCATCATGCTAGTTTTCATTGTACTTAATAGTGTTTTCTTTTATACTGTCTCAATTTAGAGGAATTTCAAATGAAATTCTTTGAGGATCTGATAAAAATGTCTGCTTAATTTCTGATGGAAATTTTCAATTGGAAAAGTGGTCGTAGAATTTTTTACAACTTTTATTGTGCAGTTTGGCCAACTATTTTTATCGTATTAAGGACGTGTCATGTCATTTTTAATTGTACCTGACCGATTCTTATTTTATACTATCTTTATTTAGGAAAATTTCAAATGAAATCCTTTGAGTCTCGAGAAAATTCTTCTTCTATATTTTTAATGTACATTTTCATGGAATAAATGGTTATAGAATTTTGTGCAAGTTTTATTAAGTTAGTGAATTTTTATTATATTAAAGACGTATGAAACTATTTCTCATTCTAAAGTGTTCCATTTTATGCTGCCTCGATTTAGAAAAGTTTCAAATTAAATCCTTTGAGTCTCTCGTAGAAATTCTTCTATATTTTTAATGCACATTTTCCAAGGAAAAAATTATAGAATTTTGTGCAAGTTTTATTAACTTAGTGAATTTTTATTGTATTAAAAACGTATGAAACTATTTCTCATTCTAAAGTGTTTCATTTTATGCTGTCTCGATTTAGAAAAATTTCAAATTAAAGCCTTTGAGTCTCTCGTAGAAATTCTTCTATATTTTTAATGCACATTTTCCAGGGAAAAAAATTATTATAGAATTTTGTGCAAGTTTTATTAACTTAGTAAATTTTTATTGTATTAAAGTCGTACGAACTTATTATTCATTCGATAGTGTTCCATTTTACGTAGTCTCGATTTGATAAAACTTTAGATGAAATCCTTTCAGAAATTCGTAGAAATTTTTCCTGTACTTCCAAAAATTGTATCATATTATAACTTGAAACTTTTTAGCCACGAAAAAAGATTTTCTTCGCAGTTTAAACGAATTTGAATTGAACTCCAGTTGGAAATCGATTTGTACCGAGTCGACTCGTTAGAATATTGTCGATTGGACAATAGTTTTGAACTGAAATTTCCTTGACAAGAGATCGTTTCCATTTGCTTGTCGATCCGAGTCCATCGACGTCCTCGAGCTCATCAAATCGAGCTTATCACGTTCTCCATCGCGGCGAGCCTAACCTTGGACCGAGCAACTGTGTAAACGGGATTCGTGAGTCGTTCAATAATGTTTCCACAGCATTGATTCTCTCCGATGATTTATAATATTGCACGATCTTTTGTAGCACAAATCACACGGTAGCTAACGAGACATTAAAGGTCGAGTTTATGGGGGAGGAGTCGAGGTAACGAGTTTGCTACCGGTCGTCCCCAGGCCGCATCTTCATTCACGATCTTGTAGAATAAGTCCATCGATATTAACATTTTAATAGTTTATATACCACTAGTTAGCTGACCGCCGCTTAAAAAACGAAGTTTAACTGTCAAGGCTTTCGCGATAAGTTGACGAAGTTCTCTCGAGTAATATAATTCATTAACTTGTCCTGATGCTGTTATCTAAAAGGCCGTTGTGAAACTTCTTTTCTCATACAATGTTTGGTGGAATTATAATTGAAATACGATTTTTCATCTTTAATTTAATTTTCATATCTAGTTCTTGTTTCATAGAAATTATTTCATAAAAGAACCGTGTTTGTTTCATTGGAATTGCTTCATAAAAATCGTGCTTGTTTCGTGGAAATGATAATCTCGTTTCATTGAATGAAGGGAAAACATTTAACTCACTGCGAAATGCACTATATAAAATATTCTCGTTCGCAAAATTACTGTTAACGAAGTGTTAACAAAGTGTTAGTCTTAGTACAATTCTCTTGTTAAGATAGAAAGCTAGTTAATTATTATTTTCATGAATTACTCTTTGACACCTAAAGAACGGACGACTTCATACTAATGTCAAACCGAGCTGTGTTTTTTACTACAGACGATGTTATGTCAGTCGTTATGCGAGTGTAGAACAAACATGTTATCGATGTAACGAGAAAGATAAACTAAAAATTATTTCGGACATTTCTGCTGAAGTAGCATCAGGTGATGTGGTCTGATAAAGTATTGATATTGATAGTAACTATCTGAAATTTAGTCATCGCTGTTATTGGATATCAGCATACACTAAAGATTCTTGTACATCTCGATCGGTATACGTTTAACAAGCAATATACAGAAATTTCAATTCAGAAATTGATCACCTGTGCAACTTTTTAGTTTGCGTAAACATTAGGTACTACTTTATTCAGAGCGCAAATTAAATAAACTAAAAATATACAACCTACAAAAACATAGTGGATATTAGTTCAACTATCTTCTACATCCTAAGAATACCAATACAATTTTTGTTTTATAATATCACAATAAAAATAAATTACTGAGTCAAACAGTACCATCTACACGTGACTGATGTGGCACTCACCGTGTTAAACGTATGAAAAATATAAAATTTGCTAAAGCAGTAGACGATACTTTAACTCTCTTGCATCTCAAGAATCGCAGTAAAATTACATTTCTCCGAATAGGTACATCACAACAAAGATAAATTTCAGAGCCTGATCAGAAAACAGTGTCAGCCATATTTGACTGATATGGACATCCACCGCGTTAAACGTATGAAAAATATAAAATTTGCAAAAACAGTACACGATATTTTAATCCTCTTGTATCCTAAGAATCGCAGTAAAATTTTATTTCTCCGAATATATCACAATAAAGAGAAATTTCAGAGCCTGATCAGAAAACAATGTCAACCATGTGTGACTGATGTGAGCACTCACCGTGTTAAACGTATGAAAAATATAAAATTTGCTAGAACAGTAGAAGATACTTTAACCCTCTTGCATCTCAAGAACCAAAGTAAAATTACATTTCTCCGAATAGGTAAATCACAACAAAGATAAATTTCAGAGCCTGATCAGAAAACAATGTCAGCCATATTTGACTGATATGGACATTCACCGCGTTAAACGTATGAAAAATATAAAATTTGCAAAAACAGTTTACGATATTTGAATCCTCTTGCATCCTAAGAATCGCAGTAAAATTTCGTATCTCCGAATACATCACAATAAAGATAAATTTCAGAGCCTGACCAGAAAACAATGTCAACCATATGTGACTGATGTGGGCACTCATCGAGTTAAACGTATAAAGAATATAAAATTTACCTTAACAGTGGATGATACTGCTGGGTGAGGGCAGTGGAAACAAAATTCTCACACAATATTTCACTTATTTCACTTGAATATATATTATTACGCACAAGGAAGACACGTCTGTACTAGTCGAATGACACACCGAGAGTGATAGTCGAAGACAAAGAATTCGCCGCGTATTTACCGACCTTATAGGTCATTCTCATAACAAAAAGCTATTAGCCGCAGGTACGCGGACGTGTCTTGCTTGTATTAAAATTTAGGCGTGAAAGAAAGAGAGAAAGAAAAGACAATTTTCATATATTGAAGCTGACCTTCATAAAATCAAGGGAAAATATATAAAAACAACATATACTTTAATCCTCGTTTATCCTACGAATCGCAATACAATTTTATTTCTCCGAATACATCACAATAAAAATTAATCTCAAAATCTGGTCAGAAAACAATGTCTACAACATGATTGGTGCTGAACTTTAAAATTCTCCCCCTTCCCCACCCCCAAAACTTTGAGTACCCATTACACATTATTCCATTACTTTCGACGTGCTGAATACGAATATGACTTTCATTTTTGGCGGAAATTACAATGCCCCGAGATACTCGCAGCTCATTGCCGTGTTCAACATACCTGAATAATAAAAAATTTAGAAAAACTTGCTACAATTGCAAGTGTCACCGGAGAAAATCTGCGACGTATATCCCCGTGAAAAAACACAATGGCCACTTTCCCGAGGCTGTAGGAAAGAACGCAACAGAGCCGACCGGGGAAACGGGGTCAGGACGAGTCTGCTCGTCGAGGGTTGAATTAGAGCAATTAGATTAGCCCCGAAGGATATCCCGCCGCTCTGTTTCGCCCAAGAGAAATAGAGAGAAACTTTCACTCTACAAGAAAGAGAGCGAAAGAACGAGACGGAAATGAAGATAGAGAGATAGAGACAGATTCCCGAGGCACGGTGGTGGTCCGCGGATGAATCGATTCTCAGGGCGCGCGCGGAAGCCGGGACAAAGGAAGAGGAACAGAAAGAGAAAGAGAGTGAGAGAGGGAGGGAGAGGGAAAGATAGAAATACAAGAGAGTCGGAGCGAGACAGAGAGAACCGATCTCGCGGCAGTAGCACACCGGCGGTGCCTCTCCTCTCCTAATCCTCGGCAAAGCGCCTCACGTCGCCACGAAGTCGAAGTTTACTTTTCGTGCTCAAACATAACTCCGGGCCTTTCGGAAGTGGGGGGTTAAACACACATAATCCGCCGTTTTCCGCCGTAACTCGTAACTCCCGCTCGTATTTTCTCTCGTTCCTCTTCTCGCTTCTCTCTCTCACTCCTCTTTCTAGCGGTCGCCGTCCGAAAACGCCCCCGCGCACCCTCGCCCCCCTCTATACCCCTTTCGCGGCCCCGAAAATCGCTCCGCCTCGGTTCCGAACTATTTCTGTAGCTCTCTCGGCGCATCCACACGAGGAGAGATGCAACGATGCACCACGAGATCTCGATGTCTGACTGCCGACTCGAGCACAACGGCTTTCTCGATGAATCGTGCCGCCGCGACGGTATTCTCATCCCTTTGGCGGCCGCGACGCGATTAGGCTTGTCCTGCTTGCTTCTGGATCCTTCTTATACGGTCCAAATTGGATGATCATCTTGCAATTAGTCCTGGTAAGACAATAGTAAAGTCTGATTAGTGGACGGCGGATTTTTATGCAAAATAAAATTTGTATTTGATTGCAGGAGCCAAATAAGAATTTATTTTCCTCATTAATAATTTTAATATGTTGAAAATAGTATAGAGATAGTCTTGAATTCTAATTTAAATCGGACTTATTGATTTTTTTTATGAATTCATGATTGGTGATTAACCTCTTGCGCTACGATTTATTTTACTAGAAGGAAACAAATTTTTTCGATAGCTTGCCTATGGTGATTGGAGACTTTGATGTAATTTGTAGATTTGGAGATCTTTGTGCATTTATTTTTTTAGTTTGAAAAGCAAGAAAATGATTTTTGAATAGGGGTAGTCGGAGGATTCAATATTTCCAAGTGGAGATTAAAAATTCTAATGTTTTATGTATGTGTATTAGGATTGAGTGATGGAACAATGTCTCCTTCTTGCAACTGATTGACGTCTTTGATCTAATTTGTAGACTAATTTTATATGCAACAATTTTCTTTGGTCTCCAAAACTAGAAAACTAGATTTTTGAATAGGGGTAGTTGGAGGGTTCAATATTTCCAAATGGAGATTAAAAATCCTAAAGTTTTATTATTAGGATTGAGTGATGGAACAATGTTTCTTTCTTGCAATTAATTGACGTCTTTGATCTAATTTGTAAACTGTAATTTTATATGCAACAATTTTCTTTGGTCTCGAAAACTAGAAAACAATTTTTGAGTGGGGGTAGTTGGAAGATTCAACATTTCCAGTTAGAGATTAAAAATTCTAATTATTTCTATTTATGTGTATTAAAATTCAGTGATGGAACAATTTTTTCCTGCAACTAATCGACACTTTTTGTCTAATTTATAAACTGTAAATGTTTGTACAAAAATTTCTTATGGTCCT
The DNA here is from genome assembly GCA_913789915.3 of Sphecodes monilicornis. Taxonomy (NCBI): domain Eukaryota; kingdom Metazoa; phylum Arthropoda; class Insecta; order Hymenoptera; family Halictidae; genus Sphecodes; species Sphecodes monilicornis. The sequence continues at coordinate 10,032,872 of OU565294.1, forward strand.
AGAAAGCCAGAAGACGATTTTCAGTAAAGCTTGGATAGAAGTTTCAATATTTCTAATTAGCGAATGAAAATTCTAACTATTTCTATGTATGTGTATTAAAATTCAGTGATGGAACAATTTTTTCCTGTAACGAATTGACACTTTTTGTCTAATTTATAAACTGTAAATCTTCGTACAAAAATTTCTGTTGGTCCCAGAAAGCCAGAAAACGATTTTCAGTAAAGCTTGGATAGAGGTTTCAATATTTCTAATTAGCGAATGAAAATTCTAACATTTTGTGTAATAGATATTTCCTTCCAACACAGAATTAATATTTTATATAAGCAACTAGAACAGTTTAACACGCGAAAGCTGAGGAATAAATTAACAAAAGGATGATTACGTTGTTTGTAACTGTGCACGTTGTGTAACAGTAACCATGCACATGACAAAAAAAGTTTTTGGTGAGAGATTAATATGAACATTGCGATAGGGTAGTGGGGTCGAGCGACGTTTATAGAGATGTTTGCTTCACTGCATTTTATGTGCGAGATACCATAAATGCATAAACATCCGCGAGTCTTTTGATGTGTGGACTGCGGATGTTTATACGATTTCCAGTCTTTCAAAAGAAATTTTCGAAGGTCGCTATTAAATAGAAATACGCACGCTCTCTTTCTGTGTTCAAGATTTGAATATGTTCCACGAAATACGAGGATTGTAATGATTATTTTGTCATACCTCGCGCAGTGAAATATGCTGTAAATGCATAAACATCCGCAGTCTACTGATGAAATATGACTACTGTAAACATAAACTGCGGTTATCGAAGTAGTTATGATACAATACATATCGATGGTGTGTCGTTTCAATCGCGTATCTTCCAATTTCTGTTTTCAAAATATCCAGTAACTAAGTATCTACAAAAAATTCTATATGTATTATTGTGTGCCTTCATAATTTATAATGGGTATTTAATAATATAGGAATCCCGTAACTAGTCTTAGTCTTATAATCAATATACTATAATATGAATTTCATAATTCCTATAATCTTACAATATTGAGAAGCTATATGTTAACGAGAATTATTTTAGCAAACACAAAATTATAATAAATTTGGTTATTTAGCATTTCTTTCTCTGCTGGGGGTAGCTCAGACAGTTAATAGACAGTGTAAATAAACCAACCTAAAGCATGAATTCAAGATTAATTATTATTCCCAATGGATATAACCCAGTCACATGAATTCAAATATACTCTCCATTCTACGAGCGTTCTTGTCTAACCACTTGACTCTTAACAAAAAAGAGGACTATCTCGTTTACAACAAATAATAGTAACAACAACAGTAACAACGAACATGGGTCACCTTCAAACCTCTCCAAGAGAAGCTAGGTCGTTTTTAATTATTATGGTTGTGCGAGAGGGTTGAGAATGACTTGCGACTTGGAAAAGATTTTTATTACCTTGTCTAGCTGCTAGACAATCCTCCAACCAACCAGATACTATTCTAGAAATCTCCACAAGCTAATAAAAATTTTTTCCAAGTCGCAAGTCATTCTCAACCCTCTCGCACAACCATAATCATTAAAAATGACCACGGTGGATCGTGCCGAAATGCAGCTTCGTTTTCCAATCAGCTCGCGATTCTAACGCTCGGGGTACTCGATCCTCCACAGAAAAATAGTGAAAGCATACTGTAAGAACTACAGTAAGTCCGCGATCTAAGTCCAACGAAACATTGCGATCTATGTCCCTTCGTCCACTCCTTCCACTGCGGGGTATCCCCGGAGGGGCCCAGAAGCTCGAGCTGCCTCGGTCGCCGAGCAGTGTAAACATGTTGCGTAATTTGATCTTGGTATATCGGTGTGAATCACTACTAATTCAATTACAAAACTTATTTATTTTTCATTACATTTTTATGGAACTTTCACCAACTTATTTCTAGCATTTTTTTTATTAAAATGACACTAAACACTAAATAATTTCAATTGTATTTAGTGGTAACATTGACGATATGTACAGTGACTTTCGGACGTAGACGAGGATAGCGGTTCGTGTTTACATGCTGTCTTTTTCTACGTTCGGCGCGGTCGACGCGGCCCCAAAAGAACTGTTTCCCGTCTCGATCTAAGTCCCGGTAGAGAACCGAAAAAGAACTTAGATCGCGGACTTACTGTAATAGTAATATAAAGACTCATCCATAAACCTCTCTAAGAGTTAGACAAATTTTCAATCAACTCAATACTATTTTTACGAGCTCCAAAAGTTACTGGAATTTTTTTTCTGGAATGGCAGCCACTTTCAACCCTCTCAGGCAACCATAATAATTAAGAAGAAGACCACACGTCGCATCGTGCCTCGCTGCTTCGTTTTCCAATCAGCTCGCGATTCTAGCGCTCTGGGTACTCGATCCTCGACAGAAAAATAGTGACAACATTCAGTAAGAAATAATAGTAATATAAAGTCTCATCCATAAACCTCTTCAAGAGCTAGAAAAATTTTCAATCAACTCAATACTATTTTTACGAGCTCCAAAAGTTACTGGAATTTTTTTTCTGGAATGGCAGCCGCTCTCAACCCTCTCAGGCAACCATAATAATTAAGGAAAAGACCACACATCGCATTGTGTCTCGCTGCTTCGTTTTCCAATCAGCCCGCGATTCTAGCTCCCGGGGTACTCGATCCTCGACAGAAAAATAGTGACGACATACAGTATGAAATAATAGTAATATAAACCTCTCTAAGAGTTAGAAAAATTTTCAATCAACTCAATACTATTTTTACGAGCTCCAAAAGTTACTGAAATTATTTTTTCTGGAATGGCAGCCACTTTCAACCCTCTCAGGCAACCATAATAATTAAGAAGAAGACCACACGTCGCATCGTGCCTCGCTGCTTCGTTTTCCAATCAGCTCGCGATTCTAGCGCTCTGGGTACTCGATCCTCGACAGAAAAATAGTGACAACATTCAGTAAGAAATAATAGTAATATAAAGTCTCATCCATAAACCTCTTCAAGAGCTAGAAAAATTTTCAATCAACTCAATACTATTTTTACGAGCTCCAAAAGTACTAGATTTTTTTTTTCTGGAATGGCAGCCGCTCTCAACCCTCTTAGGCAACCATAATAATTAAGAAGGAGACCTCACGTCGCATCGCGCCTCGCTGCTTCGTTTTCCAATCAGCTCGCGATTCTAGCGCTCGAGGTACTTGACCCCCGACAGAAAAAGGGAAGAAACAGCCGATTAAGATATCGCGATTAATGCTCGCGCGGAACGAGCCGAAGAGGGAGGAACGAAAGAGCATAAACGGGGTGGAGAAGGGAGAAGGAGGAGGAAAAGAGATGAGATAGCGCGGCGCAAAACAACGTTCGCCACCAATGAATCAATATACACACACTCGTCTTTTTGACGATGGCCAGCACGTTCCGGAATAAATCTCCCGGGGTGCGAAGCGAGCCAAGAAAGAGAGAGAGAGAGGGGGGAGAAAAAGAGAAAGAGAGACCCTTTACCATGCTCGAAACGTCTTCCTCCGTTGGTCCGTTCGTCGGCCCGACGGAAACGCGACGGGGCAACGAAACGAGGAGGGAAAAGAGGGAAAGAGGAACGCTCTCGATCGAGATACACTCGCGACAAAGCCGCGCAAGCGACCACCCACTCGCTCAGAATCGCTCGACGGAGTTCTCGGAAGCTACGTCAAGCTCTCCCGACGAGATGAAAAAGTGTTATCGCAAGAATTGCTTTTGGGGAACGGCGAGTGCCAACGTGGAACCCTCGGATCGTCGACGGATGCTCGATTGTTGCTGTCATTTATTGGTATTCTAGGAAAAATGGCCCCTTAACTCTTCCTGTTCATAGACACTTCATGGTCAAAAGTTTTCATAATTTTTAGAATGTAAGTTGTTTAATGATATTGACAATGTCGCTGGATGTTCGATTGTTGCTGTTGTTTAATAGTGCTCTCGGAAGAATGGCCATTTAACCCCTCGTGTCCTGTATTGTCTACTTATACATTGGTACTCGGTGTTATTCTGTTGATTTTGAAGAATTGACACTCAATGGCCGACATTTTTCATAATTTTTAGAATTTTAGTTGTTTAATGATATTGACAATGTCGCTGGATGTTCGATTCTTGCTGTTGTTTAATAGTGCTCTTGGAAAAATGGCCGTTTAACCCTTCGTGTTCTGTATTGTCTACCTATTCATTGGTACTCACTGTTGTTCTGTTGATTTTGAAGAATAGACACTCAATGGTAAACATTTTTCATAACTTTTAGAATGTATGTTGTTTAATTATATCGACAATATCGCTGGATGTTCGATTGTTGCTGTTGTTTAATAGTGCTCTCGGGAAAATGGCTATTTAACTCTTCGTGTTCTGTATTGTCTACCTATTCATTGGTACTCGCCGTTGTTCTGTTGATTTTCAAGTGTAGTCATTCAATGGTTCAAATTTTTTATAATTTTTGGAATGTAAGTTGTTTAATGATATTGACGATGTCACTGGATGTTCGATTGTTATAGTCATTGATCGGTACTCTAGGAAAAATAGCAATTTAACCCATGGCGTTTTTCTTTTTCAGAGACATTCGTTCCTATTTTGCACACTTAATGTACACCATTTTATGATTTTTAGAGTATACCTAATTCAATAATATGTTCTATCATTTTCAAAATTTGTGGTCGTTCGTTTGTTACTGTCATTTATTGATTTTCCATAGAAAATGGCCCTTCAGTCCGTTGTGTTCTGAATTGTCTTTTTATTCATTCATACTCGCCTCTACTTTGTCAAGTTGAATAAACACAGACGTTTAATTGGAACAATTTTTTCCTGCTCTTCGAATAAGAAATATGTGTACAACTTATGGTCTTATCTCCAGAGAATCATATTTCCAGTATACCAAAACGTGTACCGCAAAGATTTACGATCACACGGATCTCTAGCAGAAATTATCATACACGATTCGTCAGCGCGCCGTCAACCTTTACAGCCTTATAAATTACAAACCTTCTCGCAAATGAGTGACACAGAAACTCTCAAAGATTTCATCCTTTGCTTTCGGCCGATCGAGTCAATAAATTACGGGCAATAAAATTCAATGTAATACGAACAAGAAAACCAAAATCTTTATAAACATCCACAGTGTCTATTCATCATACGGATCCCTATATAATCTCTCGACAAACGTTTCGAGATTCTCGACGCGAGCGGCGGACAAATGGAAAGTGATTGCTCACGGAAATTAATTGCAGTTCGATAGAGCAAAAAGAAAAAAAAAGAAATCTTCGAGTTTGATCGGTGAAAAGTCCAATTGCGATCGGTATGGTCAAATCAACCGAGAGACCCGGATAAGATGAATAAAACAAATGAAATGAATAAATTTGATGAAATGAATCAAATGGATCAAGTGTATAAAATGAATGAAATGAATCAAATTCCTTGTCGCCGATCGTGGGGAGAGAAGGAACAGACCGTGCCCCCATGAAATTCTTATCGGTGTTTCGCGAACTTCGAGAAACTGCAACTGGCGGAGTGCAGCGCGCTTGGCTGCAACGCGTTGCAACAGGGACGAGTACAGTCTAGTGCCCGAGAAGTGAGAGAAGGTTTTGCACACGAGCGCGTTTTCTACGAGCACCGGGAACAACCGTGGAGGGGTACACGCTGGACCCAGGCTCCGTGCGGCGCGTAGCTTATGAGCCGAGCAACAAAACCAGTCGTCTCTCTACTGGCGAACCAGCTGCCCGTCGCCAGGCCTTCTAATCCTCTCGCGATTGTTCTCGCGGAGCCAACCCGCACGCGAACTGCTCGCATATTCTTTTCGCCATAATCAAAAATCCCATCGTAGTCTCTCGCGACTCAGAACTCCTCTGCGTCGTTTATGGCTCTGCGACCATTTTCTTGACGGCTTCAGTACATCCTTTGCAAGTGGACTGAAGAGGAACGTCTTGTTGGAGAACTGGTTCGGGTTGGAGAACGTTTGATGTTGTTTGACGCACTGCTAAAATGCTACGATTCTTTTGGAAAATGTAGTGTGTATTATTGGTGTCAGTGATTGTGCATTCTTCCGCTAGAGGAACATTTTTGGAGACTAATTTTGTTTGACTACGATGGAGCTTGTTTGGCACATTGCGGTGATAAAATCTTACGATTTTCTTTTAATTTTGGGTGTATGTCGTTTGTATTAGAGTCAGTGGTTGTGTATTTTCTTCGTTCATATACAAGGGTTGGCAAGTAACATTTTTTGCAAACTGGGTTTGTTTGACTACGTTGAAGATTGTTTGACAGAATGCATCAGTAAAATGCATTGACTTTCTTGTGACTTTGGATGTATGTATTTAGAGTCAGTAATTGTGTATTTTCTTCGTTCATGTAAAAGAGTTGGCGAGTAACGTTTTTTGGAAACTAGGTTCGTTTGACTACGTTGAGGATTGTTTGACAGAATGCATCAGTAAAATGCATTGACTTTCTTGTGACTTTGGATGTATGTATTTAGAGTCAGTAATTGTGTATTTTCTTCGTTTATGTGAAAGAGTTGGCGAGTAACGTTTTTTGGAAACTAGGTTCGTTTGACTATGTTGAAGATTGTTTGACAGAATGCATCAGTAAAATGCATTGACTTTCTTGTGAATTTGGATCTATGTATTTAGAGTCAGTAATTGTGTATTTTCTTCGTTTATGTGAAAGAGTTGGCGAGTAACGTTGTTGGGAAACTAGGTTCGTTTGACTACGTTGAAGATTGTTTGACAGAATGCATCAGTAAAATGCATTGACTTTCTTGTGACTTTGGATGTATGTATTTAGAGTCAGTAATTGTGTATTTTCTTCGTTCATGTAAAAGAGTTGGCGAGTAACGTTTTTTGGAAAACAGGTTCGTTTGACTACGTTGAAGATTGTTTGACACATTCCATTGTCAAACTTCAATAATTTTCTTGTAATTTCCAGTGTACTTGCCTCGCATCAGAGTCATTGATTGTGTCTGATTTTACTAGAAACTGAGGAATTCGTTCCTCGATGTTGTCGAAGATTGTTTGTCATATTACCTTGTGAAGCTGCATTGATTTCCTTGTAATTTGAAACACAGATACTTGAACGTGTTACTTTTAAGTCAAAGAGATAGTGTTTATAGTTCAGTGATAGAAGTTAGAGAATTTGTTGTTTGATGCTGTTCGAGATTGTTTGACACCCCGAACTGTGTAACAGCAGTGTCTTCTAATCTGTGGCTCGACGTTCCTATAGTTCAAAATTACTTGTTTTCATAAGACAGTATGTAGGATATGTTTCCTCTAAACAGGAATTTCTTTTTCTATATAAGGCTTTCTTGTTTTGTTCTCAAACATAAATACCGAAGCATTTATTGTTCGATGCTGTTATAGAAGGTTTGGAAAACGACTTCTATAAACTAAACGTACGTTCTATGAGCTTTGCGCGATTTTCCTCTTCAAGACATAAAAATCTTTCCCCCCAGGAGGTGAACAGTGACACAAAATTGTTTTTTTTTTTAAATTACATTTTCTTAGCTCTGATTCTCCTTTCAAAAGAGGCGACGTGAGCAAACTAGTTGTATGACACCGTTGCACTCCGTTTGAAGAAGCCTCTTGCGATTTCGGGACCTCGATATTGGACCATACATTCTTTTAACTCTGATCCTACTTTCGAAAAAGGCTAACTTTGTACAAAATAGTTGTTTGACATCGTTGCACTCCGTTTGAAGAAGCCTCTCACGAATTCGGGACCTCGATATTGTATCCTACTTTTTCTTAGTTCTGAACCTCCTTTCAAAAGAGGCGACATGCATAAACTAATTGTTTGACACCGTTGCACTCCGTTTGAAGAAACCTCTTATGAATTCGGAACCTCGATATTGTTTGCTACATTTTGTTAGCTCTGATCCTCCTTTCAAAACAGGCAATCGTGCGTAAACTAATTGTTTGACACCGTTGCACTCCATTTGAAGAAACCTCTTACGAATCCGAGACCTCGACATTGGACCATACATTCTCTTAACTCTGATCCTACTTTCGAAAAAGGCTAACTTTGTACAAAATAGTTGTTCGACACCGTTGCACTTTATTTGAAGAACACGTTTACGACTTCAGACTGCAAGTTATAATAATTCTACAAATATTTTCGTATGCGATTGACTTTCCTCTCAGGCAACGGAAATAGTTTGTTCGTTAAACGCATTGTGTTCGAAACCGTCGGGCGGGTTCGTCGAAAGGCCCGAGCGATTCGAGGAATTCAAATCGAAGGGATCCGGGACACGGATATCTTGTACTTTCCGCGCGCTGATTAATGATCATCGCGGCTCTCGCTCGCGCCAGTGCGCTGGCTGACTCGGGCGAGTTTAACCGAATAACGAGGAACGTCGGCAGCGAATCGAGCGATCCCAGTTCCTGCAAGCGATAAATTGCATTAAATGCTATACAGTCGAAGGCGGGGGCACACGCAGAGCCGATCGTCCTACGCGAGATTGTTTATCCTCGGCGTTGCACACGCCGGATACAAATTTATCTCGCGACTTTGCATAATTTCCTCGGATGCGGACCGACGACGCGCGACGAGCTTCGCGGCCCGAGCTTTTGGAAGACGTTCAAGAGTGCCCCGTTGAAACTAGCATGACGAGATCGACGATGATAGCTAAGCTGGTTGCCGATCCCATCGAATGCCCGAAGAAGCGTGACGAACTGATCGCGTGCTCGGAGACATTGCACTGTAGGACTCTATTGACAGGCTGAATTTCGTTTGTGGAGACAGGTGCCAGTACTAATTTTCTCTTAAAGGTTTGCTATTGTACGGAAAATGGCGTTCGCGATTGTTGGATAGTGTTTGAATTGATTGTGTTGTGAAAAGACTCATTACACAGGCGTCTATCGTACGTATAATTTCGTTTCGGAAGTCTCGTAATGTTCGTTTCGTTTGTTCTTACATAGAAGATGTTTGAGTCTGTTGGATAATGTTTGAATTAATAGTGTTATAAAGAAATACTCTTTGAACAGACTGACCGTAAACATCAGTTGTTTCTGAACTCTCCTAATGTCCATTTTATTTATTTTTATTCAATAAAAGAAGTTTGAGGCTGTTCGCTAGTGTTTGAATCATTAGTGCTGTTAATTTTGTCATACGTAGACTGACTGTAGGCATCGTTTCTTTTCTGAAGTCTTTTGAAGTACATTTTACTTATTCCTATAGAGAAGAAGAGGTTTGGAATGGTTGGCTAGTGTTTGAACATGTGAATGGACGTTTTTAGTGGATATAATAGTGTCTATATGTCAATGCAACAATTGTGTCGTGAATCTTTTTCAAAGACTGAGTGCAAACTCTAATTTCCTCTTTTCAAATTCCATTTGGTTTTACTTAGGAACAAATTTTTTTAAAATAATTGTCTTATTATAGCCAGGATCAAGCAACGAATTCTTTTCTTGGTTTTCTATTCGGTTCGATTTAAAAAGAATGTTTGACACGGTTGGCTGACGTTTTAATATATCGCAAAACGGTGTTTCAAACAGTGGGTTTGGGACTGTTGGCTGAAGTTTGAATAGTCCTCAAAAGGAATGTTTGAGATAGTTGACCGATTTACCACTCCTTGAAGAAAATGTTTGTGACAGTGGGCTGGCCTTTGAATATTCCACAAGAAGAAGTGTTTGAGACAGTTGCTCAAGGATTAGAGATTGCCTAAGGAGTGCTTGAGACAATTGTCGAACCTTTTACCATTCCTCGAAGAAAATATTTGTGACAGTGAGCTAACGTTTGAATATTCCACAAGTGTGTGAGACAGTTGCCTAATATTTGACCATTCCCTAGAAAGGAGTGCTTGAGACAATTGTCTACCCATTTAACATCCCATGAAAAAAAATTGTTTGCGATAGGCGACTAACATTTCAATATTCCACAAGACAAAGTGTTTGAAACAGTTGCCTGAGGTTTGACCATTACCAAACTCGTGACAACTGTCTAACATTTTACCATTCCTTGAAGAAAAGTGTTTGGGACAGTGGGCTAACGTTTGAATACTCCACAAGAAGAAGTGTTTGAGACAGTTGCTCAAGGTTTGTAGATTGCCTAAAAAAGAGTGCTTGAGACAGTTGTCGAACCTTTTACCATTCCACGAAGAAAATATTTGTGACAGTGAGCTAATGTTTGAATATTCCATAAGTGTATGACACAGTTGCCTAAGGTTTGATCATTCCCTAGAAACGAGTGCTTGAGACAATTGTCTACCCATTTACCATCCCATGAAAAAAAAATGTTTGCGATAGACAAAGTGTTTGAAACAGTTGCCTGAGGTTTGACTATTACCAAAAAAGGAATACTCGTGACAATTGTCTAACATTTTACCATTCCTCGAAGAAAAGTGTTTGGGACAGTGGGCTAACGTTTGAATACTCCACAAGAAGAAGTGTTTGAGACAGTTGCTCAAGGTTTGTAGATTGCCTAAAAAAGAGTGCTTGTGACAGTTGTCGAACCTTTTACCATTCCACGAAGAAAATGTTTGTGACAGTGAGCTAACGTTTGAATATTCCATAAGTGTATGAAACAATTGCCTAAGGTTTGATCATTCCCTAGCAACGAGTGCTTGAGACAATTGTCTACCCATTTACCATCCCATGAAAAAAAATGTTTGCGATAGACAAAGTGTTTGAAACAGTTGCCTGAGGTTTGACCATTACCAAACTCGTGACAACTATCTAACATTTTACCATTCCTCGAAGAAAAGTGTTTGGGACAGTGGGCTAACGTTTGACGATCCCAACGTTCATAATTGGTGTGCCTTCAGCTAGGTAGCAAGCGTACACGATCATCGTCAACCGCGTTGGGATGATTAAATTCCGAGGCGAGATTTGAAAGTCTAATTCGCCGGGAGAAAATGTCGGTGGCAACATGGACCCAGAGCAGAAGAACCGTTTGATTCCGATACGAGAGAAAGCCGGCATGGAGCGGAGCTTCAAGAAGAACGCGGACTTCAGGATGAATCAGCAGAACTTCAGGCTGAGCGACTTCGGAAGCGAGGCGAAGGTTGGTCACGCGACCGAGCAAGGCAAAGTCGCGTCCAGGTACAGCCAGATCGCGGGCGTGCAAGTGTCGCAGGTGCAAATGAGACAGTGCAGACTAGGTCCAGGGAACGGAGGACCTCCGAGCCCTCTGCAAGTCATCTGCAATCGTTCGAGACTGACCAGCTCGAGAAGCCCCAGTCAATCAATCGGACAGTTGAACGTGGATCAGTACCAGGCTTCCAGCCCCAGCAATTTGACCGGAAGTGGATCCATGATGCAGCCCAATGTCTCATCGGTTCCATCGCCTGGATACTGGAGCCATTACAGTGGGCAAGAGAGCGGGGTAAACATTTATTTACTGAGATTATTGTCACAGATTTATTTACGCTTAAATTGCGGGCAATCGGTTAAGCAAGAAATCAAGGGTTGAATTCATTAATTATTTTGAACACAGCTGAAAAATATTTTTCTTAAAACATTTTCACAGTACCACACAGTATCATAGGTTTGATTAATTTTTTGTGTTTAGTATATTTTGACCAGATTGAGTATTTTACGTTGAACACATTTTCTTGTTGCAATATGGATGCTGGAAGACCATTCAAGGTTCCTCATTTTACATGCATTGACAACATATTGTATAGTAAATTATTAAATTCAACGATAGTTGATGGTGAGAAATTGATGAGAGAATTATTTGCATTTGACTGTTCATTAAAGATGTATGTAACGAATGGGGTGGGAATTTCAATCAATAGGGTCAAATCGTTGAACGACTAATTTAGTTCGGATTGAATCGAGTTAGTCCCTAAACTTTGTCAAAAGATATTTCTTGATGATATTCGCTCAGGAAATGACAAATTATAACTTGCAATTACAGTAGCAAGCATTTAAACAACCTTATTCATTAAAAATATAATTTTATTTTTGATATGTTGATATATTATAATTACAGCTGCGATAAATTATTCCAGCGTGGCATTTAGTAGTTCTTCATGGTCTAATGCAATAATATTCTAATAAAACAGATGGTTGATACTCATGTACTCATTAACTAATGTACAGCAACACGAGATAAAACAACCCTACGGATTTTTGGCCCACGATTTTATGTAATGTAGAAATCTTGTGAAATGTTTAAAAAAAAGAATAATAAACTTGCATTGTACTTTGCACAGCGATGTTTGCTGGAAATACATAAAATCTGCAGAGTAGGAATAAGTCTGGTTATATCAATCTTCGAAATAGAAAGGCTTAGTTAACAATTTACTATCACAAGACCCTGTCAGTCTGTTTGCGTTCACAGCAGCTTACTAGCAACATTTGCATGGGCAAACTTTAATGAGATTTCTAATTTATTTCTACGGCAAAAAAATCTTTCAGTCAACAAACTCAACTTTCCTCCATGTTCCAGCATTTTCTGACATAAAGATCTGAAAAGCAATTTGCATGAAGATCCGCAAAATTTCCATAGGATCCAATTGTCAGCGTTTTCATTATTATTGCACAATTGTTTGCAAACTCTAATCGTGATAGGCAATTTTCGTAGGAGAATTACTGATCTTACAAAATGGATACAAATATCATGAATTTGTGATGAATTCGCAAATGACACAAAGATTTACGGTTTTATTCAATTCAGATCTTATCTCAATACTTTTACCGATTTTGAGAATGTTCATACTAACTTTCTGACTAGTCAAATCAAATTGTGCATGCTTGTAAACACATTGGTATGAAATCTTCAAAATGTTTCTTCCATTTCTGACCTTGCATGACCTTGAAGGTCACTGTGCAATATACGGATGAATTCATCTAGACACTATGATATAAAAAAAATATACAACATTCCATCTAAAAAATTGAAGGTCACTTTCATATCAAACAAAATAGGATAAACACAAAACAATTACATACGTCATTGTGTTACACATAAAAAAACATTGGTAATTATTGCGAAAAGGTCATTATACTCCGATTTTGATGAAATCTAAATTTGTTATAGATTTTGTCATTTTACACAACTTTTTCCTTTTCCAATATAGGGGGGTCGCTTTTGGTTTTCTAGACATTTGCAAAAAAAAATATTGCTAATACTGTATTGAATTTAACGTATTGTTGCACGCTCTGTGTCAACGTAAGGTTGCTCCGGTGCGGCGTCTGTTTACTTTTTTTTGTAAATCTCGAAAATTAAAAGCAACCCCCCTATATTGGAACAGGAAAAAGTTGTTCAAAAAGTGTTGTTACACAACATATTTAAATTTCATCAAACTCGGAGTATAAAGAATACAGAAAATTCAATATAGTATTAGCAATAGATTTTTGCAAATATCTCGAAAACTAAAAGTGACGCTCCTAATATTGGAAAACGAAAAAGTTTTTCAAAAAGTGTTGCTACACAACATATTTAAATTTGATCAAAATCGGAGTATAAAGAATACAGAAAATTCAATATAGTATTAGCAATAGATTTTTGCAAATATCTCGAAAACTAAAAGCGACCCCCCTAATATTGGAAAACGAAAAAGTTTTTCAAAATATGTTGCTGCACAACATATTTAAACTTCATTAAAATCGGAGTATAATGACCTTCTCGTAATAATTACCAAAACCTTTTTTTTCTGATATTTATTATTTACAAGAGAAACGCTGGCTAGTGATAGCGCGAACACCCTATATATTTTGTTTTAAATGAAAGACTACTGTTACGTGTGCGCAGTAAACTGTACAGTATGGACATAACTGTTTTGGATTTTCGCCAGAAATTTCGGGGACACAATCTCTACAATATACTACTGATTGATTAAAGCAGGAAAGATCAACTTCTGGGAGTCGGTGAATAGGCTCGAACCATTTCCATTTGTCGTTAATTGGTCTAACGCGATTAAAGAGGTGTCGGAAGTTAATTCAGGTAGCAGAACAAGTGCATTATCGTGCTGAACTCGGTTAGGATTAAGTCGTGTGGGTACGTAGCTTAAGCCGTGGTTCGACTCGTGCTAAAATTCACAGTCTCTGTCGGACAGGTAGGACAGTTTTACGATTGGTGTACCTGCGATCGGGAACTCTCGATGTTCCAGTGGTGCGCGAGTCCCCGCACCGATTAGTCCCAGACGGTCTAGGACCGGTTTAGTACCCGTACGTGACTTCGAGCCGGTTCCGAACTTTTATTGAACCGGCGCGCATACCGGATGCACTTGCCGCTCGTTTATTCGCCCAGGAACTCTACCGATCAGCTGTCCTCGGGCCTGCGACAATGCGTTTACGTTTTCTCGGGTCCCCATTGTCGCGATGGCCACGACCAATTTTCAAGTGTACTGGCTCGTACGCGCGCGCGCGCGCAAGGGTGATTATTGTGCCGAAGATTATTGCCCCGGACTACCTGCCCAGGTGTTTCTAACTTCGACAGCTTCTTGACCTGTTTTATGGCTGATCCTTTGGGGTCAAGGCGCGCGAAACGATAGACAGTTCTACGGACCTGTTATATGAAATATTTATTAGTAGCGTTCGCGAATGGGACCCATTAATGTCATTAGATGGCCGACTGGTAGCATTCTTCCAATAGGCTTCCTTGGGACTCTGCTCTTTTTATAGTTCATTGCTCGGCGCACTATTCAGTAAACTTCTTTAGAAAATGGGGTTGTAGAGGGATACAGATTTTATAGGATAAAGTTCAGTGAATAGACTTTGTGAATTTTTCACAAGAATCGATGATTTCCTTGATATTAGTTTTAACTGCTCTTTATTAGGCCGCTTTGTCTGTTATAATGAAGGTGCTTTATGCGTCACTGCGCCACTTTCAAATGTCTTTATGGGTCTTAGTACCGTAGTTTATCTGGTTAGTTTTGGAAATTGCTATTGTTATTTTATTGGTAAAACTAACTGTGCTACTACGAGAAGAAAGTGTGAGCTTCGATTTGGTGTGTGTAGAGTCATTTTTTAAGACACTTTTCATTGAAGATTATTGATTTGTAGTAGAGCTTTCTTTATTAGGAAACTGTTGAGATTTGTGTAAAATTGTATCTTTATAGAACAATTTGGAGGTGCAGACGTCAGGTAAAATTATAATTTCTACCATAATGTCCAGTTTAATAACTTACAGCGTGTTTAGTCATTTTTGAAGATAGTTTTCATTCATGATTATTGATTTTTAGTAGAGCTTTTCTTATTGGAAAACTGCTGAGCTTTGTGTAAAATTGTATCTTTAGAGAACAATTTGAAGATACAGACGTCAGGTAAAACTATAATTTCTACCATAATGTCCACTTTCTTAACTTAGAGTGTGTTTAGTCATTTTTGGAGATAGTTTTCATTCATGATTGTCGATTTGTAGTAGCGCTTCCATTAAAATGACAATGATTATGTAAGATTATGTCTTCTGTACAGAAATGTACTACGATTGTAAAATATTAAAATTGTATTTTAGGAAATTTTTTTAGCGACTAGGCACACACGTGAGCATGATATCTTCAATTTATAGACGTTCGAAACATTAAATTTTTCTTTCCTAAAAAGCGATCCTTTTTTTACAAAACAGATTTACCTGCAAGTAAATAGTAAGTAACAATATTCACGAATTGTATTAAAAATTGTCACAACTCTGAAACAATTATTAATTAAACATCACACACGAGCATTATCACAACACCCAGTGTGACTACTAGCCTGCGGAGTTTTATATAAAACAAAAATTGCCTGCATCGATTACAAGAAACAGAAGTTCATTTCTTCTCTTAATAATTTTAATATGATGAAAATATTGTAACAGTGTTATTTTTCAAATTCTTTGTATATTGTTCTGTTTCGTATTTCATCGACTCATTTTTGTCACAAATGCATAAAATCCGTAGTCCAGTAATTACAAATTAAACGAGACATTTATTAACAGTGACCAATAAAGAAAGAAGCTTGCTTGCATATTTCTTAGCCTAACAAATACACGATTGTTGCTTAGAAAATGAATTGTTCGTTTGAAAGGGTGTTGCATACGCGATCACGGCGTTCGTTTAATTCCCATGTTGAATCGCGGCCGGTTCGTTTAATTTTCTATTAGAGCCCTGCCATAATTAAAGACCGGAACTCTCGGTCGAGGTTACGAAAAACAATTGGCAACAGGAAGCGGCTCGCAGGTCCGAGGCTGAGCCTCGACCTAGCCTCGAGTCGCGTATCTAATGTTTGTCTCTCTGCGTGAAGTCGTATTCACGGCGCGTTTCGCTCGCACAGCTAATTAGTATGTGCCGCGGTGGCACGTATTAGGCGACGGTCACACTTGCATACGAAACATACGAACACATACACGCATGGGAAACACCCCTTGGATCTCGTCCTTGCGGTCTGTCGGCGGAAATATCGCGCCAAAGAATTTCAAGAATCCTCCTATTGTAACGCTCTTAGGCTCGAGCATGCTCCGTGCGAGAATCTATTAGGTCAACGCAGAATTTCTACATAAAACAACAGAAATCCGTACCTCGTAACCTTCTACTTTTGCAGATATGCTCAAAGTATCGAGAATGAGCGAGACTTTGCATTTTATTTGAACACTTTTCTGATAAATTAACTCTTCTGTGCCGAATAAAGAATTTAACTCCTCGCGTGATTTTAAACAGAATCTATTAAATATGAATATTGTTCATTTGTTCTATTTCATTCTTAGTATAGATATGGAAACACTGAAATAAATGTAGACGTGCAATAAACATTGGTATCGTTGTTCCACTAGGCAATTATTAACACTAGATTTACGGGGTCCGTCAAAATGACGGATTCAAAAATTTTTAATTTACGATTATTAAGAGTGTAAAGAGGCATTCGTGAGGAATTATTAAATAGATTTATTTTCTTGTGTACATATTACAATAAAAATCGCTGAAGATTTAAGTAAATACAATTTTATTATTTTTATAAAGCAATGTAAAATAATCAATTTTAATTTAACCTAAGTTAAGGATCTTAAATTAAGACTAAACCTAGTGTTAAGGACAAAAGGATTCCGATCAAAGTGTAAACGCTTGTACATTATGGAAAGAGTTAAAAATATGATCAAAACTGTGTTTAATTCTGATATATTTTATACTATACGTATTTTTAACTCTCTTAACAAACCTCAGGTCATTAATTCCCCTCAATCACTCAATTTTTGTTTCTGAAAATTATAAAATGATTTATTTCTCTCTAACCGTTTAGCACTTGAATATATTTGTAACGGAATTAGTATTATGAGTAAAAGAAACTTTATCAAGTGGTTGTATAAAATGAGAATGATGGAAAATCAGCTGATGATCTTTGCTACAATTGTTTGTAAGGAACATTGGATAAAACAGAAAATTCTATACTTCTCTTGTAAGTAATTATCTGAGTTGTTGTTCTGTGTTGTGGAGCGAATTTCAACTTTTTCTGCGAACGAAAAGAGCGATATGGTTACTTAACATTGTTGACTGTATGATAATTGAGTATCGCTCTGAACCGAGTCACTTCCGGCCAATGATAAATCTTTTATCTGTGCATTACATGCTAATCTATTCCACTATGTTTTATGTATCTTCGTACCCCCATCTTTATTATTCAATATCTGTATATTATTTAGAATATCTATTCGAAACACCCACTCCAGAAATGTTTCGTAAAATAACATAATCGGAATATCAAGTGAACAGTACTCGGCATACAGTGGCTCACGAAATTATTCGAACGCCCCTCTAAATTAAAATAGTTTGTTTAAAATTGCACCAAATGGCTTGACTCTTCTTTAAGCAATTATTTACACATTGATTTACTAAGTGGCGTTCAAAAAATATTTTGAAGAAATTGCAATCGATACGAATTACATGATAAAATAAAAGGGGCAATTAATTCTTACCAATTGCAATTTTTCCAAAATCTTTTTTGCACGCTATTTACTAACGCTTCCAATTGCTAACAAAATGTCAGGTTGTTTGGTCCATTTTTAATTAAGTTATTCTGATCTAAAGGGCGTTCGAATACTTCTGTGAGCTACTGCATGTTACGATGATTGGAAACGCTCTTTCCAATATTCATGAAAAGATTTATTTTCATTAATTTTCAACGTTTAATTCAAGAGCGAAGTTCGTGTTAATTTGTTTTTTATCTGTTCTTGTCGGAATTACCAACGTGAGAACGAGTTTGAAAAAAAGGAAGCTTCACGGCCATCGTTTTTAATAGAATCCATTTACAACATTTATAACCCTCCACGTCTCTGATTTCAAAAGGAACATCATTATGATATATCACAAAGTACGAACTACAAATTGAATCCGTTTTTTCAGCCCTCAGTTCATAACGTGAAGTAAAAAGAATGTTCTTTCACGGAATTACAGATTATAAAATTCAATTATTATATATTAGTATTAACTGTGAAGACTATACTGGCATTTAACGCCCACAACGGTAGGGGGGTGGGGGGTTAAAGTAAATTAACGGCGTATAGGCGCATTCTCGCGGATAGAACAAATATGGCGGACTTCGGGGCGGTATGTCAATTTGCCGGTGCTCTCTCTCTCTCTCTCTCTCTCTGGAAGACAATTATAATAATTAGTTGAGACGATCATTAAAGTGCTTTGGATGTTCTCGCGTCCCTCATTAACAGCCTTGGCGGATCAGTTTTTCGTGCGAATCGTTTGAATTCGCCGCGGGGTCTCGCGCAATCGAAAAACGCGCAACCGATTTATTTTCCGGCCGTATTATTTCTTAAAACGTTCATTTTCGACAGTATAATTACGATTTTTAGCGTTGTCAAAGAGACCAAAAGAGTATGCCGGTCTCTTCCTCCCTTGTGTTTGTGAAAAATCGAAACGCCGGGAAATCGATGCGTCGTTGTTTCCTTTGCCGGTGTTTGTTCTCGTTTTTATTCGGCAAAAGGGTACCTACCGGTGAAATTAACGAGTGTTCACCGAGCGCACGTTAATAGCGGTAATAACCGAGAGACAAGATTATGAAAAAGCCGGGAATAAAAAAAATACCGCATGAAATATTCCGGATCGGGCGTGGTGCACGTCCCACACGGCAAAGTCCCGCCTGTCTCTCGCCTTTCTATCCTCTGCTCGCGGCGTTCCAGCCCGAGCTGAATCGCTATCAGCATCTCTCGATTGTCGGACCGCTATTCGCTGGAATATCGACCCTGATTAACCACCAATAATCGCGGAAAACGCAGATGGCCCTCCGATAAAATTTTCGATACCCACCGGCCAACACTCCAAGCACAATACAATATTTTCTGCTCCGCATTCTACGATGTGGAAACATTATATATTGCGTTAGAATTATTATTAGACTATAGCTGTTTATAAAAATTGACTGTACTCGCAAGAAAATTTAACCCTTAGCGGAAGGGGATTATTTTTAGCATAATTTTTGATGGATCGAATAAATTTTCTCTGTGAAACAAAATTGTTTTCTGAGGTATTTGGTGTATGAATTAAATGAAGGGAAACGTGTTGTGTTCAGTAAAAATTTGTTTCATATTTTTCGGGAGTATTAATTGCTTTAAAAATTATTCACAGTCCCAGCACAGTAAAATTGTTTGGGCGACTGTCAGCAGACACGCGTCCGCAAAGGGTTGAGAGACTACTTCACGCTAAATACATCTTACGGTACAGAAAGAAAGAAAGTAAAGCTCTTAACACTAGAACTACCGAGCACTAAACGCGGCTTGTGTATATTGCCTTATAATAACGAAAATTATGCATCTATTCAAATTTTGTGCAATTTTTGTTTAATATGTACTTCGATAGAGAACTGTACAAAAAAATTACTCCTGAAAACATATTTATAATTTCAATATTTGTAAAAGAAAAAATTAAGAACCAGTCATTTTGACTGGTCTGGTAGTTCTAGTGTTAAAGCAGAGTTGGGCAATTTTGCCTCAATTGAGGCAAAATCGTCCCCACCGCAGCGCTAACTGTTCCCTTCCGGCAAGTGCCGTACGGTGGGGCAACGAAGACACGAGATATCAGTGAACGCGACGAACGTGCGCGCTGTATGAAAAAGAGGTTGGTAGGGGAAGCAAGCGTTTAAGGAGCCGCAACCGTGCCCAGGCCCGTCTTAAAACATCTACAAAGTGGAAATGGGTGAATTTTTATTCTGAGGAATGTCCAAATCATTTTCTTTCAATTCTTTTGAAATCTGAGAGATTATCTTAAATAATGCTATTCTTGCTATATTGCATAACACTACTCCTAGTGAAATAAAAATTCATCAAGGAATTCCCAGATAATTTGAGACCAATTTAAAACAGTAGAAATTCAATTCGTACGTTGGTGGATTAAGAACGTGTAAAGCTTGTAGGATCTGTGATTCCTAAATTTCTATTGAAGTTTATATTGTACAATTTTCTTTTATAAATTGCATAAAGACCCACGATTTAATTATAATTCATGAAACATAGAGGACATCAATGAATTTACTGATGAGATCACGCTTCAAGTAAAAATCCATTTAATCTGTATTTTAGACATTGTTAATTTTAAACAATGGTACAACAATTTTATTGACAAGATAAACATTGCTACTATCAGAAGAGAGTGTGGACTTCGATTTAGGTCACATTTGGTACCTTGTAAAGACAATTCATATTCATGATTGTTCGATTACAGTAGAGCAGTGGTTCTTAACCTTTTTGAAGTCAGGGAACACTTTTGATTATATGAAAAATCTGCGGAACACCAAATGTGATGATCAAAAAAACAAACAAAAAAATCCAGCGTAGGAATAAATAGATTCTATATTATAAAAATCATTTAAAAAAAATTCGGCCTTCATAATTTCGCGGAAGACTTGCAAAAATCTCGCGGAACAGAGAATTTCCATAGGGTAGCCTTTATGCAAAATAAAAATTGTTCAGTTCGATTGTAACAAGCAGAAGTTAAATGAAAATGTATTTTCTTTTTTAATAATTTTAGGAAGTCGAAAATAATATAATATGCATATATGTATCACATCTGCAGTCTATCCACGAGGTTTCAGAATAACATCATGAGCTTTATATTTATATTCTCGCAGAAGAATTGAAAAAGAGAAAACAAAAATTAGGTAAAATTGTGTAATGCATAAAAGATGCGGGAAGCCATAGATCGCCGCGATGTGTCGTTTTCCGTGCGTCTAAAGACTTCGTTACCGCGTTCGCCATTGCGAAACGTTTTCCGCGAACCGTTCGCGCCGAAGAAAAAGTGACGTTCGCCCAGTGAAAATGTAGGCTAGTATCTCCTCCTCCGTTCTGGCCCTCGAAATGACGGAAAATGATCTTCTTGCTAGTCGTTGTCCGGTGTTTGCCTCCCTGATAACACCGTCGTTGCGAAAATTGCGTCTCTTTTCGCAGGTTCTTGCGCGGTGCAAACGAGCTCTAATTGCCCTCGAACGCGAAATAGATATCGTCTGCGAAGGGTAGAACAGTGGTAACAATAGTAACAGATTGTAGACTAAACATTCGCCGACGTTGATGAGACGTGCTCCGGTGTCCAGGCTCGTGGTTTCATCATCGAAGAAGTTCCGAGACGCTAGCATAAAATTTAATGGCTCGAAAATGCATACATGAAACAACAATTTATTACTTAGATGTTTTGCTGTGAATAAAATACATTAACAACATTTTATTATTTATATAAGTGTTCAGAAAACAGGGCAAACAGTTTGTTAAATGTTCTGTTTTATTTATTCAACAATAAAAGTATTTTTATAAGACATATTTGATGATCACAAATAAAATCCTTAAGGGGAATTCTTATTGAGAATTTCTTTATTTTGAATGAAGACTTTTTTGATATTGAGCTTTGTCTATACAAACAAAGTATTTGGCTCTTTGGATAAAGAATTTTATTAGTAATGTAATTTTTATTATTATGAATAAAATTCTTGTGAGTACGTTTTGTTGAGAACTTTTTCTTATTTAGGAAGATAATTCAGATAATAGAACCAAGGCTTGTTTAAAGTCGATTTTTCTTATTTAATGTTATCATATCTCATAAAAATCGTGAGCGTGAATTTATTAAGGAATAAATTTATTTAATGAGTTCTGATAATTATACCTGTATGGTTTTAATGGTTTTAATAGCATCTATCCACGTATAGTATATTCGTCCAGAATCTTCGATTTTGTGTATAGTTGATAGTTAATAACTGAAATACGTACCTGAATAACAGAGTAAACTAAAAACCGTATTATTGGATATTGAATAATCGTTATTAATAACATTTATCACCGTTAAGAATAAAATAAACGGCGCTCGCAGAACGAAACACATAAAACCCACATGGCAGTCTACATATCACGACTGGTTTTTCGAAAAAAGAGATCTACGATACACCTACGGTCACAATAGTCGTCCACCCTAGTTCTGTGATCCATATACTTCACTGATCGAAGTTCCATGCTCAGTTATTACGCGACCAATCCTGTACTTTCATGATTTTCCTTTGAAAAAATCATTCCTAACAATTTCTTGCTTATCTACTTGTCCAACATAAATTACGTTGGATTTAAAAAATTGTTGAGGTTGATAAGTTGCTAATAAAATGCAAGATTATTGAATGATAACTCAGTATCAGGTATCTTAACTTTAAATCTTTACGCTAACACACTGAGTGTACCAAAATAAATTACATTGCAAAATTTTTGATGCTGCTAATAAAATGCAAGATTGTTGAAAGATTACTCAGGATCACGTACCTCATTTGTCATTCTTAATTCTTTACGTTAACGCACAGAGTGTACTAAATTCGCTCAAGATCTGCAAAACGGAAGCAGCTTGAAATTGCGCTCAGTATATTTGCCTATCAGCTTCTCCAAAATAAATTATATTTTCTGAAATATCTGAGGTTACTTGTAGAATGCAGTGATACCAGATCGGTTAAATTGAGGGGAATACAGTTTACCACCACTCTGATGACCAAAGTAATATGTGATACGTTGCGCGGCACGTCACGTGACTAGGCTACGGTCTTAGTGGGGGACGTTCGAGTGTACTCAGGTAATGGAATGGGATAGTGGAAGGGGAAAAGGAGGGGAGGAAAATCTACCCAGTTTTGGGTGTTTCTGACATCACTGGTCGAATGCGAGATTGTTGATAGATCACTCAGTATCATGTACCTCAATTTTCATTCTCCAATCTATACGTTAACGCACAGAGTGTACCAAATTCGTTCGAGATCTGCAAAACCCAAGAAGCTCGCTACTTACAAGTCTGCACCCCAAAATAAATTTCATTGCGAAAATTTTGAGGTTGCTAATAAATTGCAAGATTGTTGAAAGATCACTCAGTATCATGTACCTCAATTTTCATTCTCAAATTCGTTAATGCACAGAGTGTACCAAATTCGCTCGAGATCTGCAAAACTCAAGAAGCTCCCTACTTAGAAGTCTACACTCTAAAATAAATTACATTGCGAAATTTTTCAGGTTGCTAATAAAATGCAAGATTGTTGAAAGATCACTCAGTATCGTGTAGCCCAATTTTCATTCTTAAATCTTTACGTTAACACACAGAGTGCGCTAAATTCGCTCAAGATCTACAAAACGCAAGCAGCTTGAAATTGCGCTCAGTATCTTTGCCTCTCAGCTTCTCCAAAATAAATTATATTTTCTGAAATATTTGAGGTTGCTCGTAGAATGCAAGATTGTTGATAGATCACTCAGTATCATGTACCTCAATTTTCATTCTTAAATCTTTACGTTAACACACAGAGTGCGCTAAATTCGTTCGAGATCTACGAACCGCAAGCAGCTTGAAATTGCGGTCAGTATCTATGCCTCTCAGCTTCTCCAAAATGAATTATATTTTCTAAAATATTTGAGATTGCTAATAAAATGCAAGATTGTTGATAGATCACTCAGTATCATGTACCTAAATTGTCATTCTTAAATCTTTACGTTAACGCACAGAGTGTACCAAATTCGCTCGAGATCTGCAAAACACAAGCAGCTTGAAATTTCGCTCAGTATCTTTACCTGTCAACTTTTCCAAAATAAATCGTAAAGAAATTAAAAAATTTGTCGAGACAGCTAGGTTATGAATCAAAGTATTAATTACCGGGTAGCATGGTGGTTCTTCGATTTCGGGCCACCCAGTGGACAGAATCGCACAAATCATCGCCGGCCGTTTGGAATACAGAAAAATCGGCGGCGTCGGCGATTCGGGCGCGCGTGCAAGCGCCGTAGGGTTAAGTAGGGGCGGAAAAACAGGGTGTCGGTCTCTCGGGTGGGAGTGGTGTCTGGAGGGAATCGCTTTATTTTCCCGGAAAAAGTTTCGCATTCGGAGGGATTCCTGATAAAAGGGACGGCAGAAAGGGGTTCGGCGGTGAGACGGGAGGACGCGGGTATCCGAGCCGGGAGCGAGAACGCGATAACCGATCGTTCGGTATTCCGCGCGCGGTGACAAGAGAGGAAAGTTCCTTCGTATATCGACGAGCGGAACTGCATGCCTCTTGTAATTCTGCACGGCCGTCGTCTTTTATGCAGGCTTAAATCACATTCTCGACGAATGAGTCGACCCTTCGAGCAGACGGAGAAAGAGAGGCGGTGTGTCGGTGCTCGACGAGAAAGAGAAACGCGGCCGTTCGGCTGGATCTACCGGGTGGTGTGCGAAATTTTCGACTTTGCATTGCTTTGCTTTTCAATCGGGAGAGTCTATTCTCTTTTGCTCCCTTTGGAGACTCGCGTTCTCATCGAATGAGTCAACGGGTGCCGAGGAGAGCGATATACATAGCGTTTACATTTAGCCAGTTATTTGCAACAGGCCTCACTTTTAACATATTATTTACCCGGCGTTTATTTCACCATTTTAGGACATCTATGGCCCATGGCTCAGAATTTTCTAATGGATCTTTCAACGGTACTAGCAATTTCAATCGTAAACCTACAAGTTACCCTCAGTAACATAACCTAGTTATTTCGTTTAAGATTATTATGTCGAAGATTCGTAAGGGTCCTTTTAACCCTTTGCACTCGAAGTAATTTTAATTCCAAAGTAAAGACACTTCTTTCAACCTAAAACATTTTCATTTGATTTAATCTTTTTTATATTATGCCCATAAAATTAAACTTGTGTTCTCATATAACACTTGAATGGTTAGTAATTTATGAAATATAGACGAATTTAATAATAGAAAAACTATTTTGTATAATGGTATGGCAATTTTTACTGGTGCCTCAGAGTCACCATTCGAGTGCAAAGGGTTAATACAGCACAAGTATTGGAAAGCCAATTAATACGCTTCCGGTAGATGAAGTTTTGGCACGTCAACCGGCACGAAAATTGTATACGTTTCAGACAACGTATTTCTATTTCATTTATTTCATTTATAGAAGCCAACGGTTTATATAACTTTCAGAAAATTTCTCACTTTTGTGTTCTGATCACTGCGATAGACGCTACATTGCACGCCGACAGTGCTCACACTGCCGAAGCTATTAAGAAATCTTGTATGTTATACAATAAATAATAAGAAGAATTTAGCTTGAAAAAAAAATTGGCGTCTGCTTAGACCACATGGCAGAAGTGAAACTTCTTTCTTTAATTTATTTTCGAATTTTGATTAACACTTTATGACATTTAATTTTCTATGATTCTATTATTGAAACAATTTGCTTGTGATAGCTAAAACATGATATAAATATTGTTGATTCAATTTTGTCTGAATGTCTTGCAAATACTGCATGGAGAGTTGTTCCTGATCTTGTTGTCGCTTCATTAGGATTACTTACCATTTCCAATCTTAATTTACTTCTAAAAAATTCTACTAATAATTTTGATTGTTACTTAGCATCATCGGAATTTTATCATAATCTTTATTAACACTAGGTTTACGGAGCACTAAAATTGATTATTTTACATTGCTCTATAAAAATAATAAAATTGTATTTATTTAGATCTTCAGCGATTTTTATTATAATATGTACACAAAAAAATAAATCTATTTAATAATTCCTCACGAATGCCTCCTTACACTCTTAATAATTGTAAATTAAAATTTTTTGAATCCATCATTTTGACGGGCCCCGTAAATCTAGTGTTAAGGAACGCCGAACCCTCAATCGTATATGCTAATAGAATAGAATTTCGTTTCATCGTTTCATCGCCAGATCGGTTTTACGCCAACCGCGTCGAGGTTTTGCGCCTAAAAAAGTTTCATTTCAAAAACACTTTAAGACTATCTGTTTACATACCAAAAAGGTCTAGTCCCAGACATCCAATAGTTATTCTGAAAAAAATCTTAAAAATCACTTGCTTTCACTGTCGTTACACGAGAATGCCACCTTAACAGTTTTCACAGTACAATACCGAGACTATGAAAGTCTCGAATCCCCGATCACTTATTTTGAATCCGTGAGTGCGCGGGAAAACTGTTTTAAAACCGTGTACTGCGGAATCGCGGCCGCACCGGAAGACGAATCACGTGTCGGTGAACCGGCGTGCTCCCGGTGCCAAGCCAGCACTGATTTAGCAGCCGGAAACTTGGGAGCGTCATACCAACAGCAGCGTTACCAGTTAGCATTGTAACCCAGATATTCGAATGTAGACTTCGAGCCGTAGATTGATTCCATCACTCAATCCGATATAGATTACGTAGTCTCTGTACAAGTCTAATGGCTCGAGCACATATCGCTGTCCAGGTTCTACGGGGACTAATTCCCCTATAAACTAGGCGCGCCAGGTAGATCCCGGTGATCTACGTGCCCGGTAGATTTTGGGTCACCGGGTACCGCGCCGAGAGCAATCGCTACCTAAATCTAGACGGTCGAACTGGCAGCTACCGCTGTACGCTTTGATTACCTGTATGTTGCTGGCAGATTTGCTGAAACTCAGCTGTCTCGTCGCTAGCTTAGCTTCCTCATAATTAGCGTATGGCGTCGGGTACACGCTCCGCGATTACGCGTAGAACGGATTCTCGCGTTCGCTGCGATTGGAAAGTCCACGATCTAAGTCCTTTTTCCGTTCTCTGCCGGGACTTAGATCGAGACAGGAAACTATTCTTTTGTGGCCGCGTCGACCGTGCCGAACGTAGAAAAGGACAGCATGTAAACACGGACCGCTATCCTCGTCTACGTCCGAAAGTCACTGGTACATATCGTCAATTAAACCACTAAATACAGTTGAAATTATTTAGTGTTTAGTGTCATTTTAATCAGAAAAATGCCAGAAATAAGTTGGTGAAAGTTCCATAAAAAAATAATGAAAAATAAATAAGTTTTGTAATTGAATTACTGTACCTGGAGTACAGTAAGTCCGCGATCTAAGTCCAAAGGAACATCGCGATCTATGTCCTTTCGTCTACTCCTTCCACTCCGGGAATGCCCCGCAGTGGAAGGAGCAGACGAAGGGACATAGATCGCGATGTTCCGTTGGACTTAGATCGCGGACTTACTGTACTCCAGGTACCCGAGCCTGAAAACTGACAAGGGAAGATTCCGAAGTGACATCGGCAGATCTTAATGAAGCTTTCGAAGGTCGTGATTCTTCGGGTATTCAACTCCGGGAATACCCCGCAGTGGAAGGAGCAGACGAAGGGACATAGATCGCGATGTTCCGTTGGACTTAGATCGCGGACTTACTGTACTCCAGGTACCCGAGCCTGAAAACTGACAAGGGAAGATCCCGAAGTGACATCGGCAGATCTTAATGAAACTTTCGAAGGTTGTTAATCTTGCAAAAATATTAAACATGTATTTTTCTTAGCGGCCATCGTTCAAGGGGTGAAAACGTCCCTCAAATTTGGGGATCGGAAACGTATTTGGTCGAATACCTCGGAAACTATTAGAGCTACAGGGGTGCTTTACTATGCTAAATTGTGTATTTTTTAATAGGGAATCCAGTTGCGTAACCCGATTTTAGATACAATGTGTTTAGAAAATACATTAAAAAATGACATTTTTTTTGTTAATTTTTCCATTCAAATCCGTGTTCTTGAATATATGTGTGTGAGAAATGTGTAATCATTTCCAGTCCATAATAAATCTGAAACGGGTCATTTGACCAGCAGTGGTAGGTTTAGTGTTAACATCAGAACATTATTTTCAACTTAAAAATATTATTAAACGAGGAAAGTAAGTTCTATATGTTACCTACGTTTTACGATGGAAACAGACAATTATTATTTTCCATAAAGATCCGCAGTCCGGTTATCATGTTTAGAAGTCAAATTGAATCATAACGGGTTATGCACGTCATGCGATTTTTTAAGATGTTTGTTTATCCTAACACGAACATTTTATGCAACTATATTTTGCATTACGCTCCACTATATCTCCAATAAAGAAGACGGATTTTCGTATGTATCGGATCGGAAGAGAAATGATTTGTACTCCTATCTCTTCGAAAACTATATCGAATTGACTAGGCTACCTAGGTCCAGTGACTAGATGGTTTAGAGTGGACGTAAAGAGATTAAATATTTTTGTTTTGGACGCGTATGATTTAGTTGGGTAGTGACTTAGCTGTCTGCACCATTCAGGTTTATATCGCAATGAGAATACCTCGTGATTCAGTATTCATAATTTAGGTTTACCGCGACGTAAGCATCTTACTATTCTAGTTTAGTGCTATGTGTCCCGTTGACTCGGTATGATAGCGTCTAGCTACTTCGCAAGTTATACGTAAAATATAATTGCAGTTTAAGACTATTAGAAGTTGGACAGTTTCGCCTCTGGCACAATCTGAATACTTTATAGCAAAGATTTAGTTCAATATATTGTTTCTTAGAGCTATGGCGGGCTGATATCTTCTGAAGCATGCTTCAATATTGTTCTTTATTAGGTGTTGCAAGTCTAACTTGAGTAATATACAGAGTGGAGCAATAACTTTGCTCACCTTGAATATTTCCGTGACTTGTAATAATATGAGAAAATGATATATACAAATGTTACACGGTATAGAGGGGGAGATATTGTGATGTAAACATTTTTCATGTGCGTGAAGGCATTTCGGAGATTTCCCCTTGATTTCTTTAAATGAAAAGACCTACTTTTTGTATCATGAATCGAAAGAGTATCAAAAATGTATTTGTCCTCTATATGTCCTATTGTAATAGGTAACGAGATATTATCGAAATAATTTTCCATATGTTTTCATCATATTCAAGTTTAGGAACACGAGTTCGATAAGCTTCCAGACACATAATGGGTATGTACTGAAAATTATTTCCATAATATTTCGTTGACTATTACATTAGGACATTTAGAGGTCAAATACATTTTTACGCAGAATTTGATACTCTATCGATTCATGATACAACAAGTAGGTCTTCCTATTTAGACAAAACAAGTTGACCTTGAAACCTCCGAAATGCCTTCACCGCACATAAAAAATGTTTGCATCACAATATTTCCCCCTCTATACCGTGCAACTTTTGTATATATCATTTTCTCATATTATTACAAGTAACGAAAATACTCAAGGTGGACAAAGTTATTTCCTCACCCTGTATATTGCAATATTTCTTGATTGACTGGATTCTTTCTAACCTAAGTTCAGCACAGTATAGATATTTTATATAGTGCGTGTCCGTTAGGTACTTTCTCTGCAATTTAGTTACTTCTGATTCCACGTCTTTTGCAAGTTAAGCACTATGCATCGTAAGTTAATCTGGAACTTAGCTACCTCATGCTCTAGGCTTTATGCAAATTAAACCCCATACTATCTGGACTGCGATTTAGCTACCTTGTACTTTGCGTCCCACACGAGTCAGGTATACACTTAGATACTTTGTAACCTAGAGACCACCATCCAGGTCAATTGTAGACGCCTTGAACTCTAATTCTACTTTCGTCATAAATAATCTCCAGGCCTACCGACGCTTAAGAACCTTGCAGCTTGTGTCTATCATACCCTAAACAGTGCTTTGTTCGATAGATCCTGTTACAATCTAAGCACCTCTAACCATCATTCTATTATGCGATTTAGTTGGAACTGTAGATCTGTAGAATCTAGCTATTGCAGCGAGTTACTTCTTTAGAGTCAGCCCAACATTTTTGGTACCATAGACTGGAGATCTATTAATCTAAATGCCCTGCATAATAAATCTACTGCAGCTATCGTTGTTTTTACATTGTGCACCGGAAATTGAACCTGTTTTCTCACACAACAGTTGAATTTTTAGCCATTTTATAGGATAGAGACGAATTATTATTAATAACATATGAAATCATAATAACATATGAAAAATGTTTTAAATAGTGATATGTCAATTTTTACTGGTGACTCAAATTCGAGTGCCATTGTTTAAATTTTCAATATAGGCCCACAAAGTTACAATTTTATGTAAAACTGTTGCAAAATATTGCAATTTTCCCTTGTTACATATTAACTTGATTCTTCTAACGTCTCAAAACAAAAAAAATAGTTTGAACCGTTTGGTCCAATCTTAAAAATTTTGAAAATGTTCTAATATTACTATGAGTGACTGTAAACTGTATGCCTCACATTCCATCGAACAATTAGTCCCACAATTTGGACACAACCTAAGCCTCCAGTCCCACCGTTACCAATCTCCAAAAACTGGTCCATCAAAAGTCCTAAAATTCATCGCGCCAGAGACACCTCTCGTCGATCGAGGTCTTTCCAGTGGTCGGTCGCGGCTCGCTCGTTAAAAACCGATCACGTAGACCATATCAGCCAACTAATTGTTGATTATGCAGCCGTTTGTCTTGGCTCCGGCTATGTACGCGGCGACGATACAGCTAATAAATAATGTAGACGTCGTTGATCTCTAGCCTCTTTTCACGTGCTGCGCGCTGCTAGCCGAGGCACCCATACGGAATTACATATGCACACCTGCGCGCCTCTGTGTCCCGACCCGTTGTAAACCGACGTACACCTTACGGGCTCTCTTCGTTGGCAATGGTGTGATAGCGATAGTGTTGGTGCCGCTCTGCCACCGGATCCTCCATCCCGTGTAAACGGCCTTAAGCCTCTTACGTCAGGTTTCCACGAGTGGGTACGCCTGATAATTACCAATTAGTGGGTGCCAATTAAAACCAGGGTAAGCTTTCGATCGTACCCGGTTCACGATCCCAATCCTCCACCCTCCAACACTTCTCTCCATCTCCCTCTATTTCTCTCCCTCTCTCGCTCGCTCCAGCAGCCTCTGCCGATTCCTTCCGCCGAGGATTTACTCGTCGCAAATGATTTTCAGGTCTGGAGACTTCTGTTTGCACATCGTATCGTCGTCGACGCGCGGCTTCTTTGTTTAAAGACTGACTCCGGAAAATTTTCTTTGGTACCGGTTTAGTCATCCTCCCGCGGCTCCAACTCCTCTCTGTCTCTATTTCTCTCTCTCTCTCTCTCTCTCTCTCTCTCTGTCTATCTATCTATCTATCTATCTCTCTCTTTGCCTCTTTTTCTCCGTCCTCTCCAACGCGGTGTTGCGTTCTTTTTTCTTTTTTCTCGAACGAACGTAATTGTCCGTGAACGGTTCGGTCCCCGCCTCCTCGTTCGCCGGCGTAAAATATATATTATAGAGAGAGAGAGAGAGAGAGAGAGAGAGAGAGAGAGGAGGGATTTTTGTAAGCTCCGCTTCCGCGTCAGCACAACAACCGATCGGGTGTCGGTATGGAATAACGTCCACTTATGAGATCTCAAATATTAGGCGGCATCGTATCTCGTGTTTTGCGAAACTTTCGTCTTGCACCCCCTCTGCCGCCGCCGTCGTCGTCGTTCTATCCGTTTCTTTTCCGCGGCGCCCGATAAAACGCGATTCCTCGAAATCGGAGATACCGGGCCAGACCGGGGGACTAAAGTTCGGGTGGTACTGTAGAACAGCTACAGGTAATGCTTGCTTAAACTTACTATAGCTTTACCACATCCCCACCCAATTCCGAAAAATGGCGTCTCCGAGCTTCGCGCAGGCTAATTGAAACTTCACGCGTGCCGAGTATCGGCATCTAACCGGTCCACGGATCGATTTTTGAAAGAAGTCCAGTGACGGTCATTTAAATTGTTTCCAAAACATAATCGCATATACCAGTAAATAAAAAATGAAAAAAATTGCATTCATATATTATGCCATTAGATTTTAATATCAATTTAAACATGTGTTGCTTTTATTTGAAGACTGCGGAATTTCCTGCAAAAATTCTTCTTGCAGAAAATATTTGCAAGGCACAGGAGCCGAATCAAAAATTTGTTATTTTATTCATTGTCTGATTAAGCTGAAACTAATACGCTGATGTGTATAAATCTTTCTAATATGACCACTGTTTTAAATTGTACGTACTCATTTTTTATCAAAAAAGCATTAAATCCGCAATCTATCGATGAAACTTCGTTCGAAGCTCATTCCGAGGTTCCATTTTTTATAATTGGAGAGGGGAGTGGAGGCGGACACTTAAGCGTGCACTGTTGTAGCCGTGTTGCAGTTTCACGAAAGTTAGGCGTTCTCGAACTCGCGTTTCCCTGTTCGACTAGGTGGTCCAGCGTTGTAGGTTTTGGTTTATTGTTATGGGGATTGTTGTTTACTTTTTTTCGGGGATTTTAAAGTCGTTGGTCGACGAGGTGTGCTTAAATTATGCGAAACGACGCGACACGCTCTCGCAGCCGCATTATGCTCGACGAGGTGAACAGAGAGCGTGGCTCGATTCCTATTCGTCGCGGACGTTCGAAATGGCACAACCGGAAGTCGTCCTGTGTCAGAACATGCCTATTCCATCTACGGGTATTTCCTTTATGGCCGGCCGTACCCTCCTCCATGGGAAACCATCGGGACCCCGTCCTACACGGGCTTGAACGAACATAAATTTAGTAAAAGAAAATACGAGAATCAACGACGACGGTTTATCGTTCGATTCTTTCCCACATTCGTGGGCCGACGATGATCAGGCGTGAAATTTACCATTTTTGACCGGTGCAGATCCGCAGTTTCTCTTTCGTTTACCGGAAATGTTAAACCGTTTTGTTCTTGTTTCAATATGGTGGGTTCTGAAATGAATTTCAGGTGGAAATTGGTGTCTTGCTCTTTTTAAACGCAATGGGGCTTGTGGAGGATTTTCTGATCACTTACTTGGTCCAAAACAATCGTTTGTTAATACTATTAGGTCAAAAGGATCCATTTCATTTTTCTCTATTTTATAAAATTGGCGACAATGTATGGATGCTTTTATTAGAAATTGTTAAATGCGCACAGTAAAATGCAAGCCAATCAATGTCTGGTTAAGTGTATTCTTATAATTTATTTTTAATAGGAATGCTAAAATTAAATATAATAAATGTTTGTTCATATTATATTTTTTTATGAAATTACTGTGTGTTATGTCCTGTTTGTAGATGTATTTTTTAAATTATTGTTAATGTAATATCATTTTTGTACACCCCAGAAAATATTCACAGTTTTCCAAGATGTTTTCATTCTTATTATTGTTTTCTCTCATCTGACTAAATATAGTAGAATTTTAAAAACACCTTTTTATGAGCTTGTTTCTATTTTTTGTTATTGCTTCTGATCTCACTCGATGCGTTATATTAATTTTCTGGATCTACTTTCAGTGTAACACGTTTCCCCTTCAAATTCTCATTTCTCGACGTTTTTTCTTATTTTTATAATCATCGATATAGTGTTGCACGTAGTACAGCAATAAAGAAGACAGCTTTTTCCATCGTTTACAAGTTTTTGTTACAAATTGAATGTTCTTTAATATTTCTCTGAAACTACTTTCTACAAGACATATTCTCAGGCATTCTAATCATTCTGATCATTTCAATCAATTTTATATTAAAACTGATAGCAGACATATTTTTTCCTTATTTTTCTAATCTCCGGTAGCCCGAGATAATAATAATGCAGACTTGGTTTGTCCATCAGCTTCTATATTTTTAGTTTCTTGTATCAATCAGCCGTTCTACATTGTTTTTTCATATCTGCTTTCTAGAACACAATTTTCTCCTTTACATTCTGCTTAACATGGTTATTTAAAATAGTTTTATTTCAAAACAGGCGCTTTTTATTAACCAGTTTCTATTTATACTGTCTATTCTACAAGATACTTCTCCTTTTTAGATTTTAATCTTTCCCGTCATCTAGATTAGTTATACATTAACACTAGATGTAGAAATATACTTTTCTTGTAACGTGCGATTCTAATCTCTGATCATCTAAATTAGTTTTACATCGACACCTGTGGTTAAAATATATTTTTCTTATTCTTGCAACGATCAATTCCAATTTCTCTGATCGTGTAACTTGATCTAACTTAAAACTAATATAAAAATGCAGTTTTCTTCATTTTCAAGCGTTCTAGTTCAATTTATTTCGATCTATGAACTACTCTGGCTTCAAGATAAGACAAAAATATTTCTTTAATTATTTAAAACATATCTGTCTGACTCTTCTAACGTCGAAGTCCAATCACTACAGTCTTATAAATTAGTTTCGCTTTAGAATAACAAGTAAAAACGTTTCTAAAGTCTTCGAATATTTAACCAGTTAACTGTGTAGCTCGACTTTGTATATGGCTACTAAAAATGTTCGAAAACTTTATTTATCACATATGGACCTCTCGTCAATTTCATTGGTTCGTTTCTTTACTTCGTCTTTGACTCGAAAAATTCTAAAATGTCGTAAAATT
Organism: Sphecodes monilicornis; assembly: GCA_913789915.3. Lineage (NCBI taxonomy): Eukaryota > Metazoa > Arthropoda > Insecta > Hymenoptera > Halictidae > Sphecodes > Sphecodes monilicornis. The sequence continues at coordinate 10,067,404 of OU565294.1, forward strand.
AATAATTTGTTTTAATTTTCACTACAAATTTTAACATAAATAGGAAGCAATTAATTTTATTCCATGACGAGTATACTCGGCAAGAACAGCTAACTGGTTAAATCAATTTTCCACTGAACCAATGGTAAAAATATATTTTTCTCACCTTCTAAAGTCCTATTTTAATTCCTCTGCACACACGTAAAATGCAAAACAACAAATGAAAGTATATTTTCCCTATTCTTCTAACGTCGACTGCAGTTTCTCCGCTCATTGAAATTGTTTCACACCAAACCAAGGGGTAAAATAATATTTTCCCCACTGTTCTAACGTCGTACACATTTCTATATTTTCAAGCATCGTTAGATTAACGTCCTCCATTCGATCAACACCTGTTCGATCGTTCTCAACGGAAGTTCCCTCGTACCAAAGGAAACCAACGCTCATTGGCAACAAGGTGTGCGTGACACGAGCAATTTGCGTAGAAGTAAACAGTTTCATGCGGGTGGGTATAAAGGCACAGAAAAGAAAAAGAAATAGAGAAACAGAGAGAGAGAGAGGGGGAGTAAGCTCGTTAGAAATTATCCGGCATTCATCAGTGCCACGCCGGCCATTTAGTTTAAAGACCGTTGCGTCCTTCTCACAAATCGCCCCGCATTTAATCTATTATGCGGCCGGGACGGGGCGAGGGTCACGATAACTCGAGGCTCTATTCTTCCAGGGTTTATAAATTTTCATTGAAATTTAATTAAATCGATAAACACAGATACGTTATCGATACGCTATCTGCCGCCCGAGGCACACAAAACCGTCGATTCGATTCGTTCCGTGAAAGTCGACATGGACGCAAGGCTTTTACTTTCATTTTACTTCTGTGTCGATCTTCCACATTGTACAGGGCGATTCAGTGTCGATTCACTCGAATTTACAAGCGCGCACCGTTGACCTCGAAAGCAGTTGGGGGGGGGGGGGGGGGCGAACTTTCTAGTTAGACGTTCGAAGCGATCATTTTCTTCTCGAAATCGCATCATCGGCCGTGTTATCAAATCTCTCCGCGCGAGCATTTTGATATGTTTATTGCATGCGCCGTAGAACAATACGTCAAGTTTGATAAGCTTTGATACAGCTAATTGCCAGAGGAAAAAGTGGCTCCTCGAGGTTTCTGCAATCAGCTCGGATCGGTATACATATTCCAGTGCTAACCCTTGCGGCTGCTGGTTCTCTCTGCGTCCGTCGGAACTAATTACTTTTGTCGGGTAATTTCTAGAAAAATCGAACTTTCTGGAGAATATTATTTAACTTGCTGAAAATCACTGAAAATCAATGGTACTTTCATTCGATCTTTGGTGAAAATAATTTTTTTTCCGACTCTCCTCGATTATTACGAAATGATCCATAAAAACATCAATCTATATGAGAATCTGCAGTCTGTCCATAATAATAATAAATTACAGTTCGAATATGATATCGTAGGTTTGTATTTTATCGTATAATAGAGCTTTGAACTGTCAATTTTATAAGAACCATTACTGAACTGCGCATTTTATATATTTGTTGTAAAAATGAACAAATTGAACTAACCAGTGAGAATATAAGAATTTAAGAATATTGTTACGTTTAGAAAAATTCGTCGATTTATTCGGACTGTTTGAAAAAAATGTGATGTTCTTTTACTACTACATTCGTCGGAGCTAATTATTTTTGCCGGACAATTTCCAGAAAAATCGAACTTTCTGGAGAATATTATTTAACTTGCGTTACTCGTGCTGGTTTCTACAGTGTTAGAAAATGTATACATCAACTAAAATCAATAGTACTTTCATTCGATTTTTGGTGAAAACAATTTTCTTCTGACTCTCCTCGATTCTTACGAAATGATCCATAAAAATATCAATCTATATGAGAATCTGCAGTCTGTCCATAATAACAATAAATTACGGTTCGAATATGATATCGTAGGTTTGTATTTTATCGTATAATAGAGCTTTGAGCTGACAATTTTATAAGAGCCATTACTGAACTGCGCATTTTATATATTTATAACAAAAATGAACAAATGGAACTGACCAGTGAGAATATAAGAATTTAAGAATATTGTTACGTTTAGAAAAATTCGTCAATTTATTCGGATTACTAGAAAAAAATACGCGATGTTCTTTTACAACTACGTTCCCCGGAGCTAATTATTTTTTGCCGGGCAATTTCGAAAAAAAAACGAAGTCTCTGAAGAATATGATATCGTAGGTTTGTATTTTATCGTATAATAGAGCTTTAAGCTGACAATTTTATAAGAGCCATTACTGAACTGCGCTTTTTATATATTTGAAGTAAAAACGTACAATTTGAACTGACCAGTGAGATTAGAAGATTTTAAGAATTTTTGTTACATTTAAAAAATTTTGTCAATTTATTCGTACTATAGAAAGAAGAGAATACGGTTTCATCTAACTCCTGATGCTTTACTACAAATGTCAAAAATGTTTCTTTTGCACGAACATCGGCAGTTTCGTTATGATATGGGCGTGTTTGGGATTGTCTCAAGACATCGGTCTCAAAGGTTACTCTTAATTTATTCCATCGGGTTCCGAAGACAATATTTAAGGAATCACTTTATCGTTCCGATCGCATGCTGGTAGATGACTCGGTCTAATATGCATAGGAAGCGCGGCAATGCCGGTAGAAGTATTCTCATGGGAGCAAAGTGCCAGCTGGTTACATCGAATCGCTCCTTCTGGCCGAGCGTCTTGGTACAGTAATTAATAAGGAGTAATCGGCGATCTATTATACTGAGAACCAGGGGGACCCTCTCTCAGCGGCCATTTCCGCCCACGTGTAGTCGATAACGGCGATGACAAGGGGACAGTGGAAAAATAAGAAGAGGAATCGATTGTCTCTCCTTAATACTTACTAATTCGTCATCACTGCGAGATCATTCGCCATGTTCCCTCAGGGAAAATTACCTGTAGGTTACACAATTTATTTTCTATTCATTTTGGGATCCATTTTTTATCTCACTGTATTTTTTTATTTCGTTTAACCGTGTAGCTCGACTTTGTATGTGGCTACTAAAAATTTTTGAAATCTTTATTTATCACATATTGACCTCTCGTCAATTTCTTGGTTCCGTTTCTTTACTTCGTCCTTGACTCGAAAAACTCGAAAAATAATTTTCACAATCATTTTAACATAAATAGCAAGCAATTAATTTTTACTCAATGACGAGTATACTCGGCAAAAACAGCTAACTGGTTAAATCGCATTTTTGTGAACGATCAAGAAATTCAATTTCTACCGTAATTCAATCAAGAGACATGTAAATCTTGAATGGACTGATGCCTACTTTTATCCATATGTTTATTTAGAAGATTATGGTTATTTAACGTTACTGTTAAAAATCGGATATTTCATATGTAACAATCCAATAGAATCATATTTTTGTCAGCCAATTCGTAAATAGAATAGATTTATATTTTTGCGAGTTAGTGGAATCAACGAATAGAATAGAGTAATATTTTTTGAGTCAATTATTAAAAATTATAGAATCATATTTTTCGAGTCGATTAGTAACTAGAATAGATTTATATTTTTTCGAGGCAATTAATAACTAAAATAAAATCATATTTACGTCGCGTAAAACATGCGATTGGTACAGTAAAACATGCGACTCGATTTTATTGCACACTTTATTCGATCAGTAATTAGTAGCTCGAGAAGAATAATAGGGGGAGGTTCGTTTTGTTCTGTTCATGCTCCGACTTTTTATCGCAATTATTTTTCTTATCTACGATTTAAATAGAGTGAACTTCATCGTTATAGGTACATAACGTATCATATTTTTGTTAGCCAATTAGTAAATAGAATAGATTTATACTTTCGCGAGTTAGTAGAATCAACGAATGGAATAGAGTAATATTTTTTGAGTTAATTATTAAGAATTATAGAATCACATTATCGTCGCGAGTTAGTTGGTACAGTAAAACATGCGACTCAATTTTATTGCACATTTTATTCGATCAGTAATTAGTAGCTCGAGAAGAATAATAGGGGGAGGTTCGTTTTGTTTTGTTCATGCTCCGACTTTTTATCGCAATTATTTTTCTTATCTACGATTTAAATAGAGTGCTGAACTTCTTCGTTATAGGTACATTCTTTTATGCGTGATCGTTATTTTGATGCACGATTAATTCGGTTCGGGGTTAATTAGCGTAGCGAGATAGTCGAACAAATTGGTCGTAAATCGAAAACGTCAGGGAAATGTTGCTATACGTAAAGATGTCTTAGCTGTAGCAACAACAAAATTATTGTCGAAACGAGAAAGAAATTGACTAGAAACAATACCATTTTCTTTACGACTACAATAATTATATCGTCTTCATCCCCAAATATGTTATAGAAAAGAAAAGAAAATTTATTTTTTTGCATGACTACATTTGCTACAAGGCTTAAATATTGATTACACACAAGTAAAATTTTATTTCGCCTGAAAATAGAGGTATAACTTTCATCTTTGTTAGACTTTATTTAAAATCTTCATGACGAGTCTGACTCGTTAAAATACAAGTGGTTAATATTGAACAAACTAGAAAAACTAGAATTATGTTGAATATTTTAAAAATACTTTATCATTCTACTATCTTCTAGAAAGTCGTTCTGCATTGTTATAATTTTCCAAACAGAAAGTACAATAAAGTCAAGTTTGCACAAGTGCCTATTTTTAAGTCCAATTAAAAATCCTATCGATCGAAAAACTTCTTAGCAATCTAACTTTGTAAGATGGCAAATTATCTTAGGTAAACGCTATAAGAGCAGCATATAATCCCCGAGAGCTGTCATGAAATACTACCTTACAATTTTGTTACGTTCGCGATGAAATACTTGAGAAAACACATCTCTTTTACGATAACGTTATCGCTAGACCACTGCTATTTCTCTATTTATACCGTGTTTGATCTCAGACTCAGCAAATAATATTTTTAAAAACAGGTTTAATGAGACTCGTGTTGTTTGCTGTGTAATACGGCCCCTAACGGAGAAACTTTCCTCTCTGTCTCAATTTCTACAAATTCAAAAATTCGTAGTGTCCTCGCTCAATTATCGCAAAGTGCGAAATTATCGCGAGCATCCTCGTGCAAAACTTCCTATGATCAAATACAATAACATTTTTATTCGATGTCTAAATTAAAATTCGCAAATGATAAAAATTTCACTCACACACCCCTCAAAAATAATTACACAAAAGATTCTTCCATAATTTTCATTCATTTTTGCTTCACACTTTTGTTCGATCAATCGTTTTATTATAGTATATTTATTATATTTATTATTACAGTATTATTATAGTATTAATATACTATAATCGTATTATTTATAGCGATGTTAACTTGATTTCGTTTCAAACCTCAGATGGGGGATGTTTTTATTGATATCGTGTTAGCTAGATCCATTCCTACGTATTAATTAGGTATTAAACACATTTTTGCACCCACAACTTTGAGATCAATGTTCAGACCTAAGATCTGAGATCAAGACCTAAAACAATTTCTTGAGGCAAACTCTAAATATTTGTTGCTACTTTCATCAAAAAGATGTTCATCCTCGTGTTGAAGCTAATATAAATAGTTAACCCTTTGCACTCGGAGCTATTTCAACTAAAAAACCAAACATTTCTTCTAACCTAGAATATTTCCATTGTACATAGTTATTTTCATTACATACGTAAGAAACTGATATAGTACCTCATAAAATATTTAAATGATTAGTAATTTATTACATATAAACAAAAACAATCATGTAAACAATGTTCTGAATAATGGTGTAGCAATTTGTGGTGGTGCCTCAGAGTCGCCATTCGAGTGCTAAGGGTTAATAATTAGACTGTGGATTTTTATGCAAAATAAAAACGTGCGTCTGTAATGACCTTAAAAAGTTGAGAATAACGTGTAAAAATTGTTAAATTCTTTTAACATTTCTATCGCTTTATACATCACTCGGTTACTGTTGCAATAAATGCATAACATCCACCATCTACTAATAATTGAAACCGGCTGCAAAAAGATACCACGATAAGGTATTCACAACCCTAGGTCAAAATTGACTCAACTAAGGGTTATGCAAACATCACAAATTGCAACACCATCCAAGAAAAGTAAAAGATTGTGCATTAAGATAGAAAGTGAAGAGGAAAAAGTGTGTATAGAAAATGAAAGAATTTTTGATTAGGCGATTGTCCGAGACCCCGAAAATTATGTAAGATGATAGTAGATTGTTCTCCGAGTATCGCATCGGGGAATAATTTCTGTTAGGGCAAAACAGCCGGTATGAGAACGTGAGACAGACATCACGTGCTCAATTTTCCGAAGGCGTCACGTAACACGCGTTGCTCGTAGCCGACCCTTCTGTCCTATTTCAAACCCGAAGGAAGCTAATTTCCCTGACAGAGACGTTTCCATTCGGGTTTCCTGGAGGCCACCCTCTCCGTCTTGTCGCTCGTCGTCGGCCGCAGCCCCCGGGAAAAAGCGAACTAAATCAATGTAGGACATTTATATTGGCTGGAAATCGCTGACTCTCGCCACCGTGGACACCCAACCAGGACATATTAAGATTTCTGATCCGACTTTCCTCGCCCGTCCGGCCGCCGGACATTTTTATTATTGCGTGTCCTCCCCCGAAACCCATCCTCCGCCCATCGCCGCCATTCGGAAATAAAACGTGAATTATTGGCCACAAGGTGGCTCCTCTCGGCCACCAGGTCCTGGTACCGCGGTCTTCTAGGGTCCATCGTCGCTTCCTTGGATCAATTTCCTCGATCTTAATCGGATGGACCTCGATTTTTTCCCACCCGGTGATATAAAGCACAAAAATTTTTATCATAATCCTGTCTAGCTGGCACACGACCGCGAATTTAGAGGAATTGCTTCTTCCGGGTCCTATTGTTCTCGGAAATTTATTATAACAATTTTTTAATATGGTGAGAGAAGACGATTTCCTTCTCTTCAATCTTCTGGATTTCTTCATTCTGATCTTTGTTAAGAGTTCTTCCTTTTTATTCGAGATTTATAGAGATGATATTAATGCAAAATATTGAGCAAGCAAATGTGAGCTAATTTTGAGTGCTAATACACCGACGTTTTTATATTGCAATCATCGTTTATATGCACATTGCCAATGATATATAAGATACAAGATGTAAGTGGTAGTTTACATTTTCCTTTCTTCCCTGTCGTTTTCTTTCATTTTATAAATTATTCTAACTTAGGTAAAATTTTCTAACCTTTAGTGTTTTATTAATATCCCAGTATCAATAGGAAGCTACATGTATTTGTTAAATTCATGAATTCTGCATTTTATTCACAACTGTATTTATATTTCTAACATCATAAGCATTATGGAAAATGATAAATTTCTAAATCAATTGTAATCAATACAAATTAAATGACGACCATATACAAGGCATACCTTAAAATATTTAAACAACAAATTTTGGTTTAGAGTACTACAATATTAACAGCCAATATTTACAATTTTACTCCTAAGCATCAACCCCTAAAACATCAATTTTCATCCCCAACAGATTTGTCTTTATAAAATTGAACTACTGCAGACAATAAAAATATTATGTTTTATCAACACAATCGGAGCAAAAGAATCAAAATACATTGTGTTGAATAACCGAGGTCCTTAATCACAATAGCCCCCAAAGAAACAACATAAGTTTTACAATATTTAAACTACAAATTTTTGTTTAATGCACTACAACAGTAACATCCAATATCTACGATTTTACGTTTAAGCATCAGCTCCGAAAACATTGATCCCAAAAAATTTGATTTATATAAAACCAAAAATCAACTTTCATTGATGTTGTGACGTTGTGACATTGTCACGACACAAAAATCGATCGAATACTACTGCAGTGGATAGGAAACTTATGTTTTACCAACACAATCGGAGCAAAAGAATCAAAATATGTACCTTGTATAGAATAACCAAGCTCCTTAATCACAATAGCGCCCAAAGAAACAACATAAATTTTACAATATTTAAACTACAAATTTTTGATTCGAGCACTACAACAGTAACATCCAATATTTACGATTTTACATTTAAGCATCAACTCCGAAAACATTGATCCCAAAAAATTTGATTTATATAAAACCAAAAATCAACTTTCTTTGATGTTAGACGACACGAATAAAAATCGATTGAATACTACTGCAATCAATAGAAAACTTATGTTCTAACGACACAAATGGAGCAAAAGGATGAAGATGTTTTGAATTTAATGACCAGGCTCGTTAATCAACGCAGCCCCCAAAGAAACGAAATGGGAAACGTGTCTGCGAGAAGGAAAAAGGGGGAGTCAGAAGTGAAATCATGTACGGGAGAGCGTATCAGAGCGGCCGATGTCAAAGCAATTCATTTAAATTAATAGGTCCAGAGGCCGAGAGCGTTTATCGCGTGATTAGCAGCGGCTTTTTTCTCTCCAGACTCCCACCACCGGGTCGTCCGTATTTGTAAGCCGTTATCGACTGCTGCCGCGATAAACTCGACGCTTTTATCGCGTACAATTATATGCCCCGTCCTCTGCACCCCTCTACCCCTTCCCCTCGGCCCATTTCATCCCCCCACCGCTTGGTTCGCGAGATACGGATGCATCGCGGAACGCTGTCCAAGATCTTTTGTTCCTCGGATCAGATTTCCCGCCATTCTTTGCCCGCGATGTTCACCCTTTCAAACCGGAGGTAGTTTCAACCCTTCACCCCCGAAATTCTTTTCAGCAGGACTTTTTGTTTCATAGGGGGGTTCCAATCGTTAGAAATATTGTTAATTGAAAAACGGTGAAAAGTGAAAATTATTTTGTAGTGATTTGTTTTTAATTTAAATTCGTCTGGGTATTAGATAAAAACTTGGTGTGTCCAAAAAATTCTAATATGCACAATGTGAATTTAGAATAGTCTCCGTTTGTCGAGAATGTTTTATTTTAAATTGAGAAACAGCGGAAAGCATTTTATAGCGATTTGTTTTTAATTTATATTCTTTTGGGTTTGTGACGGGTGGTTGGGGGTTGTTTGAAATCTCGTTTCTAGTGGAAAAGTATTACTAAAATTGTTATCGACTTTATAACACGGTCAGGATACAGAGGATTTTTCAATTATTCGATATTTGTGCAGATACGAATTTTATACGAATTTTATACGAATTGATTTGTGAAAGCTCGGGGTGAATGCAAATTTATATATTTTATTATGTGTTTTATTGTCACGATGCCGATATAATAAATCTTTTAAATCTCTCATTGAACTCGTTTATTTTATTGCGTTCTATACAGTTACGATTGCTATGAATGTATTAAAATACCAGAGATACTGAACGTTAAATGTTCATGGGACACTGGTTATTGATATTTTATGCGATTTTTAATGTTGCAGTTTATCTGATGATATTATGCACTGACCGACAAACTGTAGAACTAATTTTATAGACAGGATTTATAGCGACAAATTATTCCAAAATGTAATCAAGTTAAAAAATGTACTGACAAATAATTCGGAAAAACAAGCAATTAAAAAATGTATTGACAAATAGCTCCGACAAGTAATCAAACAAAAAAGTGTACTGACAAATGATATTGAAGAGTAATCAGTTAAATAAATGTACTGAAAAATGATTCTGAAAAGTCACCAATAAAAAATGAATTGATTTTATTAATGAATTTTATTAGAATGATAAAAGAGAGTATATAAAATGTAGTTTGATACGTTAGTATTGTGAATACAAATGAGTATAACAATATAAAAATAAATCAGTACAATCTCAAGGTTATTGACATGAATATTCAGATATTTTACTTAAAAGAATTATAAAAAGAAAGAAACTGAAAAATCTAGAAAATTTTTTTATCGCCAACTCACAGAAATTAATCTAAACGCGTATGATATAAATTTTGTACTATATTAAATTCCTAAAAATCCATTCTAGAAATTCTTGACCAAAGAGGGTAGCATTCCCACCAACTTTTTCCCACAAATTCCAAAGATGTAAAAATTCTAACAAATCTGCTCTCAGCAATTTCACACAAGTTAAACTATACAAGCACATATAATGCTAATTTTATACAACACTAAATTAGAAAATGTAAATTCTACAAAGACTTAACTAAAGGAGTCTGTATTCTCACCAACCTGCTCAGCGACCCGAAAGGTGCAATTTAGAAAGAAAGTGCTTCGCTGCAGTAGAAGGACGTGTCTGAAACAATGGTGGACTGGCTAGCACAGGTCTCGGGTCGTCAGAGCGGCTGGCGACGGGCCGTGGATTCGCGATTGTGTGAATTTGTCGGTCCTCAAAGTGGGAACGAACGACACACAGGGGCTATCAAAAGGACGACACCTAACGCGTCTTAGCCCCTCGACTATCCCGCGTCTTCTGATTGGCTAGGAGGGCAACCCCCACTCCTGATCTAGTGAATCGGCGCGTCTCGGCGCGCAGCCGAGCCCGCTCGCAGTCTCGCGTCACCCTTCGCGTGCTCGGTGTCTCGTTTTTCCTCGTTTGTTTCGCCGACCTCGACACTTGTTCCTCGGTTCTCTCCCCCTCTTTTGGTGCTTTCTACAGTGTCTCCGAACCACCATAACCGTTGACGAACAAGTTTTTAACAGAGTGCAGTGTTATCCACGACATTCGACCATCGTACAATTTTATCTCCATTTTTTTTTTTTACATTTGGTGAATCTCGCGAGGGGTGGTTTCGGAAACGATTTCCGGGGAAAAGTTGCATGGCCGCTTTCAACGGCTGAAATTCGACGACCATAGTCCTCGCGTTAGCCGAAACTTGGCTGTCCCTCCAGGTCCTCTGCTGGCAGCAGGTGGAGGTGGCGGAAGAGAGCAGAGGCCGAGAGAAGCGGGGGTGGGTAACCCACGGACAAAAGTTTTCGGAACGGGGAAGCACCACGGAATATTTTAACATATATCACGGCGAAATTGGGACGAGGGTATGCCGCCGCTAGACTCTCAACCCCCGCCGAAAGCTTTCCACCCCCGTGACCGCGTCCCGACGTCGTAGATCGCCGGATATACACCCCCCCCCCCCCAACCCCGCCACCACCAGCTCACCATTCGTGATGCTGCTGCTGGGCCACCACGCGATCTGACTTCCTTCTTCTTCTTCTTTCGTGTTTCTTCTTCTTCTTATCGTCGTTTGCTGATACATACTCGCTGGCCGAGATGTTTGTGTGCCCTGCGGACTACACCGGATATAGAATGGTAAGGGTTGACGATGAATTTATGAAGAGATCGGTGTGGAACACTGTGTCTCATTGATTCGGACGCCTAGTGATTGAGAATGGAGATTTGAGATATTGTTGGAGTAGATGACATTTCTTGGGTACTGGATGTTGAGGGTGGTTTTGGGGATTTTCTATGCTGATTGGGGAGGCTGTGTATCTTTGTGTGAGGTGGTAGTTGGTACTTTTGGAAGTTGGGGTAACTTGTGACTATCGTATAAAAGTTTGTGAAACGATTTTAGGGGTTGTTCAAGATGAATTAATTTTGCAATGATTTTTAGAAGGATTGTGGTGATTAGACGTTTTCATATATTTTTTTTATTTTAAGGGTTGTTTCAGGAGAGTTCTTAAGATTTTGAGAAGGATTGTAGTGACTGTACATTTTTGTATATTTTTGGGAAATAAATGTTTAGCTTCCAGGGGTAGTACGGGATAGTTTGAAGACATTGATAAATGTCAGGAGATAATTTTAGGGTTATGTAAGCTGATTTCTTAATTTTTAGGCGATTTTTTAGAACAATTGTGGTACCTGTACATTGTTATGTACCTTTGTGTAATAAATAGGTAGATTGAAACTATTATATTATATTCATCGAAAAAATTCTTTAAACAATTCCAGATTTGATATACAATTATGCACAAAAGTTTAGAATTGTAGATTTTCATATACCTACTTTTATGAAATTAATAAGTCATGGGTTTTATAAATAAGGGGCGGTTCGTAGTCATTCTTAAGGCGTAGGATAACAATTTCGGATCTTCTGTCACTAGATGCGTTAATAATCTGCACTATATATTTAAAAAAAATAACATTTTCCATACATAATAACCAAGTAATTCAACGTCACAAAATTAACTTAGCACACACCATCTAATGCAACAGGAATTTAAATTGTATAGGAGCGTTTCGTCGCGAAATCCTGTGCAATAAAAAGAATTGCAGTAATGAGGAAAAATAAGTTGCAAATACAGGATGGATTTCGAATTTCTCGTTCAGTCGCGATAATGCGAGAGAGACACGCGTATGTGTCGGCGCTGCACCGATGCACGGAACACGACTAGTTTGGTGATCGCGATGATTTATGCCTCGAAAATATTTTGATCCTTGAATCACGAGAACATCGTCGTTCTGGCATCACGGTGATAATCTCTCGGCACATATTTTCATTGTGCCGTAAACGCCTGGCATTCTAACTAACACTGACGCCATTGAGACGGCCGTGCTCCTCCGCTGTTGCAACGTGTTGCTCTGAAACTGCAACCGCGTGTCAATAATCCACGGCTGTAGACGCGGCACGAGTCGCGCCGTTGCATTATTGATAGTCTTTATTCGTTGGATGACCTCGCCTTTAAATCCTGAACGATCTTTCGTGCGCTGTGTCTGTCTGCTGTGTATTAATCATTTTCCTTGATTTTGTTTTGTTACAGTATGGCTCGGATGAATTCGGCCAGGACTCGCCGAGATACACGTCCCCAAAAGCTGCGGCCCTTTACGCTGACCCCTATTATATCGGTGAGTGGACAACCATAATCCTCTTCCGACAAAAAAATTTCAGCTCGTACGGTAACTACGTTAACTGAATTTCAACGCAATTTTTTAAAACGAATTCAGAAGTTTTCTACTGCATCGCAGAAACGTGTTTGACACTCGGTTGTCGGATTATGCATTTGTATGCAAATTATAGTTTTTATAGACTTCTTTTGTTTAACACAGACGTCATCCAACAATTTTTTTTTCACTGTACTTTAAAAGCAATTAACAATTCCAACGATTGCTGTGGATCATGCATTTGTTTGCAAATTACAATTTTTATGGATGATGAAAGGCAGAGAAAGTTTTGTTTCGTCCATTAAAAAATTCGTTTATTTTTTTATGGTAGAAAAGAAAGAGTAGATATCGATGTTTTTTAATTATTAACGCGTGGAGACAGATAGGATCTCGTGCTTGTGTTGTGCAGTAATTACGAACGATTCGTTTACTCCTGGGAGAACACAATTATTTATTTATACCGAAACTTATTATGCAAGTAGATTTTCTTACGTTCCATAAGAAGTTTAATGGAACAAGCCGTTATTTCCGTCGTAAAAGTCTGTATTTAGATACAATTAACGGTCTGATTAAACGTTTATTGCGGCATTATTTATTCAGTATTCTGCACATTCGTGTTGCACATAAAATCCCACAATTGCATAAAATCTGTAGTCCGCTAATCAGTCATAAAGCGTGGAATGAGCACCATAAACTGCACATCGACAAAAACTTGAGAGAAAACGAATTGGCCAATGAAATATCTAATTCGAGGATTAGGAGAAGATATCTATCAAAGCGTCAAGTAAGAAGATATTACGATCACCAATTAAAAATCATTAATAAATTTCTTCGAATCGAGACAAAAAGCGGACGCATTTTATCAAATATGAGAAGTGATTTTAAAATGGTTAGTTAAAATTAAGATAAAAGATCAAATATTTGCATTATAGAGAAATTAATTGGACATGTGTGAATTATTTTTACACATATTTAGTATCGACTCTCATAGATTTTTAATACTATTTTACCATGTTTTTACTCTCATCGGTCTTCAAAATACATTCTGTTGCCCTTGATTTCAATCACTAATAACACTCTAGTTTAATTCGGTGCCATTTTCAAAGCAATCGCCAGATGAAAATTTACAATTGTAGTAATAATGACACTACTGCATCTATGCAGACCAAATACAATATTTGTTATGTCAGATTGTCCCAAAAGTTCGTTTTCTTTTCTCATTTATGCACGTAATGCATATTCAACCTGGTTTTCTAAAGAACGCAAATTTCGTGGTTATGTAAAAAAAGCTTAGGAAGTAATGAAAAAATTAACGACAAAATGATCGCATTGTTTGTATAAGCTTGTATTATTTAACAATATTAAACATACACATTGCGAAAGAAATAATTCGAGACAACTTAAAAAAAAAGAGCTTCAAGAATGAAGTTCATTCGACAATTTCTGACAAAAACATGTTCATAATTTCAGTAGTTGTGAAAGAAAAAATTAGGAGCCATTTTGACTAGTTCTTCGGTAATTCTGGTGTTAAAACTAACCGGTAAGTCGAAGACAGTGATCGATCCGGATCCATCCAAGGATCGATCGATCGATTAGCCCCGACTACGATCGGTCCCGACTAAACCGTGCACGCGTATGTCTATATCCGTCGGGAATCGCGTAACGATTCGAACGAACGATAAAAGGGAGTTTACGATCGCAGTAATATTCAGCTGTTTAACGTGCGCTCGTAAAATTCGTCGCTCTGGCTGTCGCGCGTAAAAACAATAACAATCTCTCGTTATTTGTTCGGGCTGGTGCGGGCCGCGACGCGCGACGCACCCTGAAATTTCGTGGCTACGCCGTCGACGGTGCGGGGGAATCGGAGAACAGCAACGACAAAAAAAAGATAGCAGGGTGAAAGAGCGAGGGTATGAAGAGAGAGAGAGAGAGAGAGAGAGAGAGAGAGCGCAGAAAAAAATTGCGCTCGCGCGGAAAAGCCGCGTCGACGCGGTTCGTTCCCTGCGGCGCGCAATAAACTTTATATCGCGGCTCGCTGTTCCTGTTTTACGCCGATATAATTTAATCGCGTTGCGAAACCGACGTCGCGGTGCTATTTCGACGCTCTCTTCTCTCTCTCTCTCTCTCTCTCTCTCTCTCTCTTTCTCTCTCTCTCTCTCACTCCCTTTTTGCTCTATTCACACCGCGAATTCCCTCGACGCGAATTCTGTTTGTTTTCCGTTGTTCGCGAATACGCCAGGGAATTTGACGACGCGGAACGTCGAGGTCGGAATCGAAAGAATCCGTTAAAGACAAATAGACCGCGGATCTCTATGCGAAATTAAAATTCTGTACATTAATGGTGAGGACCACAAGCTACATAACAGTGTGTCATCTTTATACAAAGTGGGAATTTTCTACAATAATTTGGGGGCCATAAACTAAATGACAGTGTGCCATCTTTATGCGAAACAAAATTGTCTACATTAATTGTGAGGACCACATGCGAAATGACAGTGTACTATCTTTATGCGAAATAAAAGTTCTCTCCATTAATTGTGAGGACCACAATCGAAATGACAGTGTGCCATCTTTATGCGAAATAAAAATTCTCTACATTAATTGTGGGGACCATAAGCGAAATGACTGTGTGCCATCTTTATGCGAAAAAAATTCTCTAGATTAATTGTAGTTACCACAAGCGAAATGACTGTGTGCCATCTTTATGCGAAAAAAGAAAATTCTCTAGATTAATTGTGGTTACCACAAGCGAAATAACAGTGTGCCATCTTTATGCGAAATAAGAATTCTCTACATTAATGGCGAGGACCACAAGCTACAAGACAGTGTGTCATCTTTGTACAAAGTGGAAATTTTCTACAATAATTGTGAGGTACCACAACTAAATGATAGTGTGCCATCTTTGTGCGAAAAAAAATTCTCTAAATTAATTGTGAGGACAGCAAGCTAAATGACAATTTGTTTCTTCTTTTAATGATTTTAATAAGTCGAGAATAATAGTATATCAGCATTTTTGAAATCTTGTAATGTCTGCATAGTTTTGTATTGCTTGCAGCCATTTTTGTCATAAATTAATATAATCCGCAGTCTAATGGGGAATAACAATTTGCGTTTTGTGGAGCTGGAGCTTGTCCTTTCGTTGGGAATTATTGTTTAAAACTTCTTTCCTCTTGGTGTGATAAGAATTTTATCTCTGTAGTTCTACAGTGTTTCTTCTGTACGGTTCAGTCTAAACAATTCTGTTTAAATTTAATGTCTTTTGCAGCTGTGGGTACAGTCGATCCTCCTATAACACGGTATTTTGAGAGCACGGTTTCGATGTAACACTGTGTGAAAATTGCAACAGTCCTCTTTAAACACGGCATTTCCATAACCATATTTTTTTGCAGCACAGCTCACATAACCGAAATGTTTTCATCGCGAAACGTTTGTTGACATTAGCAGGACGTTCGCCTTGTACACATAGTAATGTGTAGTTTGTTGTTACTAGAATCTAATTCAGTAGGCGGTGGCGCGTTCACAAATTCAGACGCACATACGTTCAGACATGTATTGATATAATTGTTAAATAATGGAACTTTTGATGTGTTTCATTTTCGTATTATCGCAGTTGGACAGCATTATAGTGGGCCAGCATTGTAATTATTAAAATGGCTGACAATACTTAGCAGCAGGGTTGCTAACTGCGCGTCCCGCCAGGCCCCTTACTCCTTTGCCTCTCGCCTAGCTTCGCTGCTAAGCTGGCCTTCCCCCACTCTTCCGCCTGTGGGCCCGATTAGGGTAAATAACGGGTGCTCTTTTGTTTCTTTCGCCCTACGCGACGCCACGGACGGCCTGGTTTGGCTAAAATTGAGACACTCGTTAACGTGCTCCACGCGGTACGCATGCAGTGTTTGGATATGGTCCATCTTCTCTCGCGCATGCGCGGCGATTTTGGCCTCAGTAAAGTAAGATTCTCGATAAAATGGGGTACCTTGAGCACCCACCAGAATTTTAAAAAATTGGTATGATTTGATTCTGAAAAATGAATGTATAACATGTGTATTTGTGTATATTTTGTAGGACACGTCCTGAAATCTTTTTGTCCGGAATAGATTGTTTCGATATTTTCCCCGCCAATATAACTGTCTTAGGGCTCCACTACCTCGTCATCATGATATAGATACGTTACTGTTTTGGCCGCGCATGCGCGAGAAAAGGTGGACCATATCCCAACACTGTACGCACGAGCGTTCATGGAAGAGTGGAGGAAGCGAAGGCCGGCTTAGCAGCGCAGCTAGGCGAGGAGTGGAAGGGTAAGGGGCCCGCACATGGCAACCCTGCTTAGCAGTTCTGAAATTTGTACTGTTTACTTTTACAAAAATGTTCAACGTTTATTTTTGTTTTTTATGAAATCATTAAAAATAACATTGAAATTTATTTATTTGGTATGGGAAATAAAAATCTTCTGGGCCAATTATACAAATATACATTATTTTCTAACTGGCATATGATTTTTCAATAATTTTAAAAATTGAGAAAATGGCAGCTTGTTGACACTGCACGTACGTTTTGCCTTATAAAAATGACAAGATTCAATTTATTTGGACTTCCTGTAGTTCGTATTATAGTATGTGCCATACTAAATGCTATATTTATTTAATAATTTAATAATTTCCCACGAAAACATCCTTATAATTTCGATAATTGCAAAAGAAAAAATCTGGAATCGATTATTTTGACCGGTAGTGGTAGGTTTAGTGTTAAAGACAAGCTTTTCTATCGCTGAAGAGAATTGAACTTCGTACGAAATCGACTTCGAACAGTTATAAAAATTCAACGAATAAAGATATAAAAAAATAGAATGCTACCTTGCCGATAACTTTATCGAGGACAATGCCTAGAAATTTCAAGTTAATCGGACGGATAGTTTCGGAGATACACAGGATGAAAGATCGAAATGCATAGCTTTGAGAAAAATGCATTTAATACATTTTAAGTGAAAAATACAATAAGTAGTGTTTCTTAAAATACTAGTTCTCTTAAAATGATGTCAGTAAGCAAATTTGTAAAACTCATTTTCGAAATTGCGTTGTCTAAGTGCATAAGATATTATGTTTCTATAATGATTCGCAGTTTACTAATCATCTAGACGGATGCATTCAGCGTCGAGTTACATGTTTACTCGCTTCGTAGAATCGGAAAGATTCTGTTTTCTAGGAATAGTCAGCGTTATTGACGCGAAACGTCGGAATTAGTCGAACGATCCCTGTATTAATGGTGTTACTATAGTTCATAGCACGTCTGATACACTAACAGCGAAATAGGTCTGATAATGAATTTGGATAAAAATTTTATTGCTTTCTAAAAGTGACCAAAAATTGTTCATTTAAAAAAAAGTCTAGTAGTTACAATTCTAATTTATTAATTCATTTATCTATATTAATTTAAAAAAACCGGCTCTACATTTCTAAATTCTATACAATCCATAGAAAATTCTATATTGGTATATAGACTGTTGATATTTATGCAAAATAAAAATTATCTGCATCGATTGCAAGATACAGGCCATAGATACGGTAGCCATATAAAACTTTCTTGAATAATTTTAACAAGTTCCAAGTAATATATCGGCATTCGTAAATTTGTTTAATCTCTTCACTGTTTTAAATTGCACCAATTCGTTTTTTTCTATAAATATACAAAGTTCGTAGTCTATTAATATGTATCAGATGATTAAAAAATTGTTCACTGCTTTTGCAGAGCCGAAAAGATATCTTTTGTTTATTAAATTCAATTACTGCAAATACATAGTATTTTATAGAACGCGTTATAAAATGTAAAATATTTTTAGGACACGGATTTAAATAATTGAGGTTATGCAAAATGTTACTTCGGATTCTGCGTCGCGGAAGTTTGAAATACGGAAAGAATGGCGAAATTAATAGCGGCGGGACTTAATAACCGGTCGAAGTTTATTCAATTTTGAGTTTAGGGATGTTTGGAGTTATCGCAGGCCGGGTTTAATAGGATTTAGGCGCGAGTTAGCTCGATGGAAATCTAGGTTCAACAGATGGCTTAGGAGAACTTGGGTCGTTGGTGGGTTAGCAAAACTTGGCTGTATCGTAATTTCGATCTGATATTTAGGGTTAATCGATGCTCGTAGCAAATTATGAGTTCACCCCGCCAGGAGTGATTTTAATCCAATTCGAAATTCCAAAATTAGTTCAAGCGCTAGTTTATCAGAACATTTACCTGAAAGGAAAATAGAAACTAACTGGCATTAACTATCAGCAGGTTTTGCATTTATTGTAATTCGGGTACAATCTTTTGTGGAGCGCCAGCTTCCGGTTACCTAGATAACTGTATAATTTTCGTTACACTTCCGTAACATCATACTGTTTAACAAATGAGTTTCAGCATAATTTGGATTTTAATTAAATTTTAGTTAATTTTCGTGCGTCATATTTTGGTTTCTGTGAAACACGGGGGTGGAATGACCAAAATTTACAACAGACCAGAGAGAGTAGATTTACTTCAATTTGAGAGGAACATGTTTTAGGGTCAGTAGAAGCTCTCAAATTAAATTGAAAGTTCCAAAACCTCCAACGATCTCTGACACTCGGCTTTGCTAAAGGGATTGTGCCATGCGCCGTGTGTTAACAATTAGTACTAGAATAGCATATCTTATATGATACTGTACTATACATATACTATATTATATAATACTATATTATGGAATACCATATTACATAATATTATATTACACAATACTATATTATACAATACGTCATTATACGATACTTTATCATACAATATTATAGTAATATACATTACTTTATTATACAATACTATAGTAACATACATTACTTTATTATACAATACTATAATAATATACATTACTTTATTATACAATAATGTATTATACAATACTATAGTATACTATACAATACTGTATTATACACTACTATACTATACAATACTGTATTATACAATACTATACTATACTATACAATACTGTATTATACAATACTATACTATACTATGCAATACTGTATTGTACAATACTATACTATACAATACTATATTATACAGTACTATAATTATATACTATATTATACAGCACTATAATTATATGTATACTATACTATACTATAATTATATACTATATTGTACTATAAGTATATGTATACTATACTATACTATAATTATATACTATATTGTACTATAATTATATGTATACTATATTGCACTATAATTATACTATGTTGTACTATATTATATATAATATTACACTATATTATATATTATATTACACTATATTATATATTACATTACACTATGTTATATATTACATTACACTATGTTATATATTATATTACACTATATTATATATTATATTACACTATATTATATATTATGTTACACTATATCATATATTATATTACACTATATTATACATTACATTACACTATATTATATATTATGTATATTACACTATATTATATTACACTATATCATATATTATATTACACTATATTATATATTATATTACACTATATTATATATTATATTATACTGTATATTTATCTTGTATTAGTGCTACTAACTTTAGACCAAACTGTACCATCGATTGCAAATCGAGGGATCTTGTTTCTTGAAACCGACGCCGTCTCTCCACAAGGAAGACAACTTTTTTGGCGTAATGTATCGCGGAATAAAAAATTAATTACGCCTGCAGCGGGGTGAAAGGTCTTCCAGGCGATTTCCCTATCGGAGATTTTTGCGGCACACGATCCTCCCATAGGAATCGCGGAAACGAGCTCGCGGAAACTAGCGGGCGAAAGTTTCACGGACGGATTACCGAGGCGGTAAATCAATAAGATCGGTAAAGTTTTCCGGGTAAAGTTGTTATTAAAGATCAGAGGGTAAAAGGAGGATTCGTTGCCGGTGGTGGTTGGCTCTCCTCCTCGAATACGTTTCCTCGGGATCGTGACACCCGGTAGGCGAGCGGAATAGCTTATAAATGGGCGTGCGGGGGTGGGGCCGGGGGACCTGGGCGAAAAAGTTTTATCAGACATCGAATGCCGGGTAGTCGGGTAGGGAACGGTCGGGTAGTTTGGCTTAGTTTCACTTCGCCCGTCGAGGGAAACCCCGGCCGCGGAATTATATCAAGCAAAAGTATCAAGAAATACGTTCCCGAAGCTTATTGCTGTTGTTTTCAACTTAAATAATGGCTCTACTGCTCGCCCGTTACCTCCTGTACCGGGTGTCCCGATCCGAGAACTCGAAAAATTGTCGTTTTAACGATTTACAGATAGTGTGCCGGACCGATTAAGACGGGCGCGCGAGAAAACGCTGGTCTGTTTGGTATTCTAGAGCTTCTATCTGTCCCTGGAGCACCGTGGTACCGCCTACGGGCACGCCCACTTTTGCTATTGGCTGAAACAGACATTTTTTTAAATTAAATTGTGCGATAAGGTAGCGATATGGACTATGAATGATTTTTATCGGATATAATATGTTAATTGAGCAAAAGAATGCACGTCCTATTCATGTTTTACAGCCCCCACCATTGTGTACAATCGGATCGCCCCGCCTACAGGCACGCCTACTTTGTTTTATCAGCTATAAGAGTTGCAATTATTTCTATTAGAAATTATTAAATAGACTTCTACTGTTGTAAAATTGCGAGAAATCAAAATGGATTTAGTCTTGTAATTTTTATAAAACAAATGTATTCAAGTTACAATTAGCGCTCGGTACGGCTAGTGTTAATTTCCACTTTTTAACTTTACTAGTAATAGAGGGGAAATGGTTGAAGATAAAAAACCACGTCTCAAAAACGCAATAAAAAATTGAGAATAAATGTTTAAGAACTTCATTTAGCAAAACAGGTACCAGATTAAAGCATTCAGTGATCAATAAAAGAGCGAACCACTTTACAGATACTACAGAAAATTCCCCAGCTCCTCGAAAACGTAATTTACCCATGCTCGGTCCGCGGAATCGAATTTCCTCGGCTCGTATTAATTCAACAGGACGTTTTTCCCGCTCCCCTGCGGAGGCGGCCGTGCTCGTTAGACGAGAACGATATTTTCGAATGGCGGGTAATTCGAGCGAAGTTCAAGCCGGTTACGTGTCTTTTGACTTGGACGCGGGGGTGCGAAAGTGCTGTTCGGGCACGTGCGCGACATTCTCTGGTCACTGAACGCCACGTGCTGCTATTTGTTGCTCCTGCTGCGATCCTGCGTTTGTACGTGTAAGGATGCAAACGACCCGATTACGGGTGCTAACCCGTTGAATCGCGAGGAATGGGTTTTTTGATATTTCTCTGCGGTGCGGTCCTGTAGAACCTCGAAATCTCCTCCAATCTTAGCCGTGGCTTTGTTCCGAAGAAATAAAACACAGAATTAGATTAATGTAATATAAGACAGATTTTTTAAAAATATCGTACAGTAAAACATTCTTCTTTTAACAAGTTTATTAAGCCGTACGAATCTTTCTGAATTCTTTGAACCCTTAGCACCCCGTTGTCGCTGCTGAGGCGATATCGAAAGTAAAGCTGGCGTCGTGTTAAAAATTGCTCGGAGTGCAAAGGGTTAATAGATTGTTCAATAATGACGGAATTAAATATCCTTTCATCCCGAATTGTTGTAAATTAGATCGTAAAACCTTGTATTCGCTGAATAATTTGTATTGATCCGATTTTTTGAAGATGTTTATAAAGGAGGTTCAAGGAGTTGCTGAAGATGCTAAAAAATGAGTTTGTCTTTGTTTCAGATGGGAACGCCGCAGGAACGGGTCCTGGAGACCCATGGACGGGTGGCGGCGGTGGAGTCCAGCCCCCGTACAGCGGCTACGCACCCCCTCACCTGGCCCAGCCAGCCTACCCTATGCACCTCCCCCACGACCCCATGGTAAGCGACTCTTTTCTCCCTTCGGCTTTCTTTCTCTCGTTTGTACGGCACCCTTGTTGGCCGGCGGCGATCAATCAAGCGTGAGCTACGCGCTCGTTTCTTCGGACCTGGCGTTCCGGGAACCCCGTGACAGACAAGAGGAACCTCCCCCATAATTTCTGTCGTTGGTCGGGCCAGCTGGCGACGAAGTCGTTCGATTAGAACCTTGCTGGTTATCTTCGCACCCGGGAGATCGATCTTCCTTTACACTTTCGACCGAAACATCTTCCTCGAGAAAATTTTAACAACCCTCAAATATTCAGACTCCATAAATTTGTTAATTCAAAATCGGAAATTTGCCTTATATATTCAGCTCATTGTTATTCTTCTTTCATGTTACCTCCGATTTCTTGCGAAGGTAGAACTTCGATCATACGAACACCTCTATTGAATTGTTTGTTATAAGAATACGTGTTTGACGTGTAAACTGTTCAAAAGTGATCAATATACAACGATATTTTTTTTTTATTCAGAAAACCTCATAAGAGATTTATTATAACATTAGGTACACACAAAACCAAAGTGTACGGAGAAAGTAACCTCTACAAACTAAATGTTAGGGTACATCACTATTTTTTTGCTTTTTTTTTCCTTAAACGCGCAGGTTACAGCTTTTTAGGAACGAAAGTATATAGAGGCAGGCTTTAACGTTGGGTCCAGCCAGAAACGTCCAAAGGCAGTTGAATTCTTAACTTACAAAGATTATTCAACAATAGTGATCTTTGTTATTGTACAGATCAGTAGAAATTTAATCCAACACTATCTAGCTTCTATTATCTCAATATTCACACTCTGTTGACCAGTTCGGATAATCGAGGTTCTTCTATATCGCGGATTACACAAGTATATATGATCCAAATTGCATCGTGTTTGGTGTCTTTGCAAGCACAAAAATGTGGAGAATATGTTGGTACAAGTTTCATTGAAAAAATCATTTGAAACAAAATAGTATTATCATGAAATTTGCATTGTACATCAAGCAATCGCCTCTACGTGAGACGTTAAAATAAATACTTCGTTCTTGCAGGACATTTATATTCGTGTATTCTACACTTTAGAGAGTGCATTTTTTAATACTGAATCCTTGCACAACACTTTTTCATTCCAAGCTGGGGCAAAACTTGAAAAAAGAATACACACTGAGCGATTTGAGTAGCTTCCTTCATTTCGGAGTCTGTTCAAAAACCACGCTTACCGGTGCCTTTGTGGTGCCTGTGGCTGCAGGAAACGAACCCATCAATTCTTATTTTATCAGTTACCATACACCCAGCTTCCTGAACGACCCGCCGCCATTTAGCTAATCCAGTCTGGAGCATATTCCCACAGAGGGAGAGAGCGTGGAATATATTTCCATCATCGTAAATTCCCGTGGTCGTTTCCCCGACTCCCAACAAGAGTTTCGACTCGTTTGACACTGTCGGACTCACCATGGTCGTTAGCTCCCCACTAGGTCAACTTCTCTCCGGGCTAACTCTAATCCTCTCCATGAAGCAGTGATATCCAGTAACCTCGACCAGCTGGTCGAATCTCGAAACCTCGTACGCGATCGTCTTATTTCGCCAGGCTGTCTCTCGTCGTGTCTCCGCGAGATTCTCTGTGTGTGTCTTCGTCCGGTTGAGAGACACTGTTGACAGTGTACTCTGAGCAACGTGAAATGACTCAGTGGCTTCTATATATAGAACGTTCCTCCCGCTACTCGGTGTTTCTAGTCAAGTGCAGCCTTCGTTTGATTTACGCCGTTCATGGCTACCACGAAATCCTCCGCTCTCCGAACGGCCTGCGTTCCTCGAACGAACCCCATGGAATCCGGCCCCTGAGAGGTGCCCCGATCGATCCCTCGGGAATTCGCTCCCTTCGATGCATCGATTAAAGGGTTCCTGCGACCTTGGAACCCTTATTTCGTCCCTCCTCTAGCTACGATCCTCGGCGGTTGCAAGGAGACGCGACTCGGACGCCTTTGTCAAGGCTTTGCTGAGACACAGGAACGCATTTCCTTACGATCTAGTGAACACAATTTTTTTCATTGAGTTCTATGGGTTCGTAGAGTCTTAGAAACTCGGGGAGATTAGTATTTTTTGCTTTGAGTAAGTAGTTACAGTTTCAGCGCTGAAGAACGTGAGAAGGACAGCTCAAACGCCAAAGCCTCTCGCGCAGTTTGATAGAGGTTAGGCCATGTTTCAGAATTTCTTTGGAGAGAACCATACGAGCAATTTATTTGAAATTTTTACGATCTGTTAACGAAGTATCAAGATACAGTAGGCCCTCGACTTTCGCACATAATTGGTTCCTGAAAGTGTCTGTGAATGTTGAATGTTCGAAAGTAGAGGGATGTAAAAAAATATGCACCAAAAACTGTGTTTTAAAGTATTTATCTATCAATATGTATACATAATGAAGTTAAAGAGGCGCGTTAAGTGCTTTCGGGTGTTTCCTTTATAAAGTTATAACCATTTCATCCATCACTATGCCGTGTCTTTTGGAACCAATCTTTGAAGATATATTTCCACAATTTTGAACGTATTCCTTAATTTTACTCTTGTTTTTCAAAATTGAACATATCGTAGATCTGTTTACACCGTACAAACGTCCGATTGAAGCAAAAGATTCACCGTTTTCAGAACGTTTAATTATTTCCATCTTTGCCTCGATCGTATGAAGTTTATGAGTCCTTAATTTCTTTTTGTTCGTATCAGTACTGCAGTGTTTCCGTTTCTGACTCATGTTTATCAATTTATAAGGGCGAAATATTTAAACTTAAACAAATAAATTAGCAAAACACACAACACGTTGACGCACGCCCTCTTGCAAGACTGAAATTGTTTTGTTCTCATGATTCGAACAACATTGTAATCTGATGGCTAGTCCGATGTCCCCTGAGAGGGGACATCCGATCGCAGAGGATTAAACAGTTGAATCTTTAAAAATGTGCGAAAGTAGAATGTGCGAAAGTCGAGGGCCGCCTGTAATAGATACAATTTTTGTCCACCGACAATTCTCACTCGTCGCTGAATTGAAAATTGTCATTCGTTCCTAATGTTACCTCTTGCTTATCGTTTGTCGTTTCTGTTCTTCTGAAGCGAGTAATTCAAAATGGCGCCACGTTCTACGGAATATAGGCATTACTCACTAACGTGTATCAACATTCCAGTGACAACTTGACAACAACTTACACCTACTTTCGACAATAATAACGTAAAATTTTCTCGGCGCTCCAGAAGGCAGAGAAGAGATTTCAGCCGAAGATGTTTTCGTTTGGGCACGAGTACGATTTCCGTGGCCCCTCGTTTTGATCCGCCCCCTCCACGACCTAATCACAACTCATTCACATGATTTTTCCATTACTAGTTCAAATTCTGGATGACAGCTACAATGCTAAGATTATGCGAATAAAATTTCATTTTCTACAAAACAGGTCTCTTGATATTTTGCCATATTTTGCATAGTTTCCGAGATATTTGCAAATTTATAAAAAAACAGGAAATCTACTTTACCGGCTAAACCAGGCCAATTTGACACCATGTTATATTAGGTCGTCCCATAAGTTCGTACCGCGGATTGAAAAGTATTTTAATTAAAAAACCACAGAAATTTTATAGTGACGATATAATATCATTACCAAAAAGGTGGGAAGAGGTTGTAGAACGAGAAGGTGGTTCCATTTTTTCGTTTCTGAAAGTACGTTTCAAATATTAATTTAAATAGTAAAACAGTAAACAGCACGAACTTATGGGACGACCTAATATATACATTTTTTTCTTGAAATAACCCCAAAACCACACATATAACCTCAAAACGAGGGGCCACGGAAATCGTACTCTCCTCTTCGTTTGAATTCGATGAGAAGAACGAGGTTTCTTTTCAGCGGGTTTCGACTGGTCTGTCGGAGAGTGCAGAGAGCCCGTTTCCCTGTTATCGTGTCGTTCTTCCGTTCGTAAAGCGAACAATTAACGGGCTTGTCGGGCTCGTGAAACGGCGGGCTCGACCGCGCACGCAAACCTCCCTCTAATTTGTTGATAAATACTCTTCGGTGTTCGTACCGGGACCGCGCTTAAAATTAGACGTTTTACGAGCGGACTTCAGTAGGTGCGAGCGTGCGTGGCTGCACGCCACTAACCGTATCCGATATCAAAGCTTTCATGGCCCACCCCATGGTCCATTATGAACCTGAAGAGTCGGAAAGGTCGCGGATCAGTCAGTCGGGTCCGCGTCACGGCCACCGAACTTTTGCTAAGAACGTTTCGTTCGGAGATAATATCAGCCTCGATGCACTTTGTCTCGCGGATTCTTTATCGCCGCTGTTGAAGCGGTATTTCGTCGGCTGTGACGTCCGACGGACGCCAGCTTTGATCTACACGCGCAGGTTCTAATTCGAATGTTTATACAGAATACTTGTAAACATTAACACCGCGCGGTTATTCGGTTAGCGCTGATGCGATTAGGTTGAGGTTTCACCAGTTCAGATCTGTATGCGTTTCTCACAAATGTTGAATTGAGCATTATTATTATCGCGTATAGATTACTGATCTTCGTGCATTTCTGATAAAAATGAGAAGATGAAATTTAAAACGGAACAGGGATGAAAAGAATGGAAGTATCTATTCATTTTCAACTCACCAAAGTTATTAAAGAAAGAAACACGTTTTTATCTACTTAACAACCTTCAGATCTTCTCAGCATCCATTTTGAAAGTCTTTATGCTCTACGGGATGGTTAACCCTTTGGCTGACATCTCCAGTTGCAATTTCATGCCCCAAGATTGAGAATAGTGAATTCTAAAATTGTAGTATGATCTTAAGATTAAAAGTCGTTAATCTTAAAACTGTAATATGATCCTAAAATTAAAAATCGTGAATTCTAAAATTGTAGTATGCTCCTAAGAATTGTTAATCCTAAAATTGTAGTATGCTCCTAAGAATTGTGAATCCTAAAATTGTAGTATGCTCCTAAGTATTATGAATCCTAAAATTGTAGTATGCTCCTAACAATTGTGAATCCTAAAATTGTAGTATGCTCCTAAGAATTGTGAATCCTAAAATTGTACTATGCTCCTAAGAATTGTGAATCCTAAAATTGTAGTATGATCTTAAAATTGCAAATCGTGAATCCTGAAATTGTATGTTTCTAAAAATTGTGAACCCTAAGATGGTATGTAGTGTGTTTCCAAGATCAAGAATTGTGAAACCTAAGATTCGGATTGAAGATAGTGGGTTACGGGGTTAATGATAATGATCGTTGCAGGCGTACTCGGCCATGTCGCCGAACGGAGAACCGGCGGCGCCGATTCTGGGCTCGGCGGTGACCAGTGCGGCCTCACTGCCTCCAATGTCCACATTCCGGGGTAGCGGCGCAGTTGCGGCGAACAGCGGTACCGGTGCACCATCCCCGGCGTCGTTGCAATATAGTCATAGTCCCGGTGCACCGACGACCGCACCCTCCGCGCCCAACTCTGCGCCCACGACGAACCAGCAACCCTCCACGGGGGACAACCTCGGCAAGACTCTTGCGTCTGTAGTCAGCACCCGTGTAAGTCCACATGATCCTAGTCAAATCTTCTGTATACTGGTTTTCAGCGTCGCAAAATAATTATTAATATAGCATTTCTTCAACCTCCTACGACCATTTCGTCCTTGCAGCCTCAAAGTTCAGTGATGTCCAGATATATGGCCACCGACCGGGACCAGCGTTCGCTATATGTACATCCGGCGTGATGATCTTTCAGGACTCTTACCGGACGGTACCGGTAAGAATGGGAACGTTTGCAACCATTGATGGGGATAACTCGTGGCCATATATCCGGACATCGCTGTGTATACTCCAAAGTATTTTATTAAATTTTTACAGAATGCTTAGGAAAGTCCCAGTGTGACACTTTATACATAGTTCAAAGAAGCAGGTACCATTTTAGGGTTAACAATTCTCTTAAATTCTCTGATACTTGCAAAAGCGTTTAAATTATTATTGACTGTTTTGTGTCTTATTATGAGTATCAAAGAAGTTTGGTGGTTGTAAAGGATGTTTGGAAAATTTTTAGCAAAATCTCGGTGTGGCAATTTATAGTCCTACGAAGCATCATTTCATTGATGAGAAAGTTCTTAAATTCTTTGATATTGTAAAAAGCGTTTAAATTCTTGCCTGTTCTGCGTCTCACTGGGAACATCAAAGAATGTTGGAGGTTGTAAGGGATGTTTGGCGGTAACTGAGGAGCTCCGGTTCGCACCTGTTACATAAAGATCAGTATGACACCGGGACCGTTTTGTGACCTTGCAGATATACCCCACCGACCAATCAGTATCGAGTTATAGCAGCAACCCGTCGACGCCAGTCAGTTCGCCGCCACCTTTGACGGGTTCAGCGCCGGGTTGGGCAGCAGGTGCTGCGCCGGTGTCTCCGCACTTCACGGCGGACCCCAACCGTGGAACCATTCACATGGTATGCACCGATGCAACTGTGAAATCGTTATATCATTTTTTCGTTTATGGTTCACGTAACATCGTACACCTGGCCGCTACTTCCAACGAGATCTCTCTCAACATTTAATTCTTCTTTTTCCGAAAAACAAAAAGAAAGTTTCTCCGAAGGTAGTCGAATTTATTCGGGAGGAGAGGATCTCGTTGGGAAAGTGCACTGGTGCATCCTCGAACGCAGACACGCTTCATCACCGTTACCGATGCGCGCTTTAGAAACAGGTCAAGGACGTTCGTAACAGAAACCTCTGGTGCTCACTTCTATTGCGATAGTTTATCGCGCTCGCACTGGGATCGACCGCGATGGCGCACTGACTTCGTATTGTCACTGACATTCCGGGGAGGATCGAGACGCGAATACTCGATTATTACAATTAAGCTCCTGCTGCCACGCATTTGGACACCATTCCCGGGTCATTTTGAAAAATTAGAAATTACTTCACCAATTTCGAAATTTATGAGATTGGGGTCATCAGCAGTAGACTGTTCATTTTGTTTTGTTGGCTACCCTTCAACGTTAGTAGTTGAATATGTATTAAATTAGATATTGAAATATAGGGGTAGTTCGTAATTTTAAACTTGATACTCAATTCTTCCAATGATCTAAACATTAATGTAGAAAATTATGAATATTAGCAACACATTGTTGAAATATTTGTAGACTACCCTTCAATGACAATGTAAAATTAGATATTAAAATGTACGGGTAGTTTGTGAAAGGCTTTTAAACTTGAAATTCCATTACTCCATTGATTTAAAAAATTATGAACGTCGATAGTTCAATGTTGAAATGTAGACCACTCTTCAACGTCAGTACAAATTAATAAAAAATGTAAATTTCTATTCACTCTCATAGTCTATTAACGATTCTGTTTTGAATCTGAATTATTCTCTATAAATCTTTTAATAACGCGTACTTTGATGTTGAAAATATTTTCCCATGAATTTTTCTCGATAAAAATCGCGTGTAAAACATAGAGGGACGGAACACAGCGAGCAGCCATCGATGCAATTATATCAGCGAACCGAGCGTGACTCGCGTCAAATTAATTGGCACCACGGTTTTCGCACCGCGGTGCGGCAACAACGAGATTAATCGCGCGAGCCGCGTCTGCACGGTTTCTGAAGTGACTATACAAAACATTTTTGTGGGTCAACAGCCGGCGAAGTGCGTCCAAATGCGTTCGCAGAGGAGGACCAGCTTGCGCCACCCCTCGCCGCACTATTGCACTCGCGAAATCAGGGGTTGATTGTCGCAGACGATTGAGATTGTCACGTTTTTTTGGCTCCTACATGCAACGATTAATTGCAACTGCACCCGAAAGTAGCATGCACACCGGATGCATCGGAGAATTCACAACCCCGTGTGCTCGCATCTCGTCTCCACCCCCCCCCCCCCCCCACCCCTTACACAACACCCCCCACAAACAACCAATCCGCAAATTTCAATCGCTCAGATCGTATCTCATCGTTCGTGTCATTTTACGTGTCTTTTTTTTCTCTTTTCGTTCACCAGTTTTTACCCAAAACCCCCAACCCCCTTTGTTTGTTGTGAACGTTGTGTTGACTTGGTTGTTCTCTTTTTTTTTTTGGTTTTGTTGTTGCGTTGGTGTTGTGTGTGAAGCCGGCGCCTGAACAGCAGAGGCTAGACGATGCCATCGGCTTCCTTCGCGACCACGCCGAGGTGAGGATTGCCGATTTTTAGTTTTTTTTTTACTAACCTACCTTTTACTGCCCCCCTTCCCCGCCCCTTGTTCGTTTTCTCTTTTACCTGTTTACCACCTGTCGACCCACTCACTCGTAACACCACACTCTGTGCATGACCACTCACAACGTCGTGATTTCTGTGTACGCTGACACCTGTCCTCAGAAACTACGTCTTTCCAACCCTCTTTCGAACCATCCCTCTGTCCTCTCGGTGAATCAATCGATCATTGCATTAAAGCAATTATTTACTATTTTATCCTAGCTTTGAAACAATTAAAATGTCTTCATACGTTTCACCGGTAAAAATTCATCCATTTTCTGATTTCGCATAGGGTACAATATATAATTTACTTTTTAATGTTTTTTGATTCCATGTTCTAATTTTATGTTTTAATTTTATGTTCTAATCTTGTTTTAATTTTATGTTCTAACCTCGTGTTGTAATTTTGTGTTCTAATTTTTTATATTTTAGCTTAATGTATTTGCTTCGAATATCAAATCACAAAATTTATTTTTATGTAACTATCGTATACTTTACAATTCACCTTTATGAATTTTGAGTTGGATACAATCTTTTTAAAAATTGTTTTTTTTCTAAAAAGCACATGGATGAAATACCAGTGGAGAATTCTTTACAAAATTATTTGTAAAGAGCGTATGAGAATAGGGATATTGGTGTTTTTAAATGTTTATACAAAGCAAATTTCTAATAGTAGTAGGCTGTAATAAATTTACAAAATTTAGTTCTCTGAAACGTCAGTAACTTCATCCTCTTGGTGACTAACTAATCCTAGACTTTGTTTAATCCTTAAACTGCAGAAACAATTTTTTAATAACTGAATTAGTAACTACTAGTTTATGAATTATAAAAATATTTGTTACAGTTGTAGAGAATTAATATTTAAGATTATGGTTGAGTTATTGACAAGTTGATTTAATGGGGTTGATTTGTGAACGACCCTGTCATTCTTAGAAAGTATTTAACATTGTATGATTACTTATTGATCAGTGTGATTATAAAATTACCAAGAATACCTTAAGCTTTTGTTTTCATTGATTAAAAAATTATTATACAACTTATAATCGTCAATTGTCCACATTCAATTATTTGTAAGTTATCTGAAGTCCTTCAATGTTTAACCAAAAGCAATTCTTAAAATTTTGAGGTAGTTTACGAAAGTACTACAACTATTTTCAGTAAAAGACCATCTAAAATGAATCGATGAATGAATTTCAATATTTAGTTAGTTACCGGAAGTTGTCTGATGTTATTTCAAAATTAGTTCATTAAATTCTGCAATATCACCCTAGTGAATGAAATGTTAGATAAATTCTAAGAAACAAATTAGGGGCTGATAGTAGTCACGTAGGTACATAACTCTGCAGTTCAATGATGAACAGTATGCTAATTCCTTTCCCAACAAATCTATGTTCCACGCTGTCTCTTCAACACATCCATACTCTTCTCTACATGCTTTTTCATCGCTTCAAAGACCACATATAATATTCCTCGCCAGCGTCGAAATTTGATACAGATTTCAAAAAAATGTTCGACTCTGGTAATTTTGGAAACTGAAGTCGAGCTGGTGTGTAATCGAGTCGCGTGTCCGGTATTCTGTTGGTACAGGGAACGCGGATGGAGGAGCGACTGGACGATGCCATAAACGTTCTGAGGAATCATGCGGAGAGCCAACTTGGCCTCCATCTTGGTCCCGTTGGTCCACACGGTCCTATCTACTCCCACACGTCACCACCGCAGCTGGACCATTTGGTGAGTCTTCATTATTTTATATAAATATTGTCTTGAACATGATTGATAGTTCGATGAATCTGTTGCTAACGAATTTTTTCATCACAGACGAGTCCGCATCCTGCGGTAACAGTGACGCAACCACAGGGTTCCTACCCTGGTCTCACACCCACGCCTGACACAGACGGATCCATCAAAATCGAAAGGTTACCTGTGACGAATGCCAGTAAGTTGATACACTATTTCTCTAACATAATCGTTTTGTCCACTGGCTCCTGGAATAGAGGACGATCGTCAAAGAATCCCAAATCTCGCTGTCAATACAAACTTTAACCAATTTTTCTTGATTAAATTGTTAAGCTTTATGAGCTAGTTTAAATTTTTACAAGAACTTGTATAATAGCCAGTTTATTTGAAAAGGATATTTGATAAATGTTTTATATAATCTCAAGGGTGATATACTTTTTAGCTATTCTATAAGCGATTATAAATAGAAATATTTTAAACATAGAATGTACCTACTAAAAAGATTCTTCCTGCTCTGTATATATTTTCTTTAATTTTATGCCTGAGCTAAAAGATATTAATTTAATAGGCACAGTACTGAATATATATTTAGGAGTTCTTTTACTAAAGGGTAGAAATATAAAATACTTTACTATTGGACAATTTCTTCTTTTCTGTATACATTTTCTTTAATTCGAATTATAATCTAAAAGCTATTGATTTAATGGGTCCAGCTACTGTGCATACATTTTTTGTTCTATTTTCTAAAGGATAATATTACACTTTAAATAATACAATGCAGCTCCTAAAGAATTGTTTAGCTTTGCTTTCTTCTGTGTACATTTTATTTTTAATTTGATGATTAAGCAAAAAGATATGGTAAATTACTGAATACAGCTACTGAATGTATTGTTTGTTTTTTTATCCTTTCTAAGGGATGAAAATTTAAATACATTGAACACACAATGTCATTACTAGAGAATCTCTTTCAGTCTGATAATATTAATTTTCCTCTGCCCAATTCATAAATTCTCGTAGGTCCATTTTCGACATTTTTCTTCTTCTAGATCTTTTGATTCTCTAATTGAAACCAATCTCAGAATCATTGGAAACGCAAGAGACAGTCTTAAATAGAGTCTTCTAAGATCAAGCCAAAGAATTTCATTGAAACTAAACGATCTATTCTTCGAAACATTCTTTTCTCACAGCCGGCAATGTTATCTCCGCTCGACATCGCGATCCACGTTCGGAATCCTCGATCACAGCACCAATGCCTCGGCTAATTCCTCGACTCATTCATTCCCGGTCGAACGGATCCGACGATGAATAACGTCACAGACCATTTTAGAAAATTGATCGTTAATTCTCTTCACGGGAAAAAAAGGAACTGTTACCCCGGAAGCGAGGCGACCTTCGCCGAACACGGCGATCTGCGCGTCGCATTATCCTCGAGCTTTGGGCCGCTTAGTCACGAAACCGTGAAAACCGTCCAATTACGAGCAGGAAGCGCGTTTCAAGCTCTCGATACTGATTCAACCGTCGCCATAAATGTTTCCCTCTGTGCTCTCGACAATTCGCGAATGCATTAAACCGCCGCGTTTCTCTCGGACCCCACAGATAAATCAGTCCGCTGGCCGATTGTGTGCAAAGGTCCGACCGATTTTTCACCGTGAAACGTTATTGGTGTTCCAACCGGCGAAAGTACGCAAATTGTTTTTTTCCCGTGCGTCCAACGAAACTGCGAAAATTTTTAATTGTGCGTGAAACGTCCACTGTATTCCCTGATTCAGGAAAACTGTCATAAAATGCGGATTGACTGAGACTTTTGGATTTTCTTACGAGAGATATGGTACAAATGATATATCGGCGGTAATGACTGTGAAAATAGCAGCCATATTATTCTAGTTCAAAATATTGTGCTGAAATATTCAGCAAATACTACTTAAATATCATATAATAATAAGATGTACGTATTGGTTTTTTAAGGAGACATGACTTCATATATTAAAAAATTGTGGAACTTTCCTTATGTCACAAATTTAGTTTCACCTAAATGGCTACCATGTCCTCCTAGTTTGAAATATTTAGTTGAAATTTTCAGCAAACACTACTTAAACAATGTATAATAAGATGTATATATTGATTTTTTGAAGACACATGAGTTTATATATTAAACAAATTGTTGAACATCCCTTGTGTTTCAACCACAAACAGTGTGTCGCAGAAATGGCACTGGAATGATGGTTCTGGGAAAATGGTTGCCATGTACTTCCGGTTTAACATATTGAGCTGAAATTTTCAGTAAATATTACTTAAATATCATATGATAAGATGTATATATTGGATTTCTGAAGACACATGATTTTATATATTAAACAAATTGTTGAACATTCCTTGTGTTTCAACCGCAAACAGTGTGTCGCAGAAATGGCACTGGAACGATGGTTCTGGGAAAATAGTTGTCATGTACTTCCGGTTTAACATATTGAGTTGAAATGTTAAGTAAATATTACTTAAGTATCATATGATAAAATATATATATTGGTTTTTCGAAGAACCACAATTTTCTACATAAAAAAAATAGTTAAACTCCTCTTATTGTTCAACCATTCAAAGAAAAGTAAATCGAATATAGAGGTGTGTTCCTAAATAGAATATAAAATAACCATTAAAGCTGAATCCTTGCAGGGGAATTCAATTGTTAATGTACAAAGTCATCTTAAAACAGTACGCAGTTGATCCAAAACTAAAAAATTCGACGAACAGCTTCCGGGTAGAAAATAAAACGGTATCGTTCGAGCGGCGCGTTTTTCTCGCAAAAACCGAGATCGAAGGAAAGAAAAGGGGAACCGGTGGTACGGTAAAAAGGGTAAAGGACGAAGAAGAAGTATCCTGCGGATGCAACCGCGTGTTCCAATATGGCGGGCGCATCTCGGTGGGTGGAGGGAGTAGCGTGGTCTGAATTCCGTAGGCCAGAAATGGTCGATGATGGTGAAAAGAGCGCTTCTTTGGCGAACTGCCCTCGGAAAACTTGCGCATTCCATTAGGCGGCCGCCGGGAGAAGGATTACGGGTAAGAGGAACAAGAAGCGTGACAGAAACGGAGACAATGGGAGAGAGAGAGAGGGAGAGAGATAGGCTCTCCGGCTCTCTTTCTCTTTCTTCCAAGACAGAGGTCTCGGAGAATAATAAAGGCACGACAACGATGCGGGATAGTAGCTACTTCGCGTGATTTATCTAATGTTTCCTTATCGGGCTCCAACTCCGCTGCGGAACACCTGGGAACTCCTTCTATCCGGGCTTTTTTTCTTCTTTCTTGCCCGTGTCGTGCTGCGAGCTGCTCATGGGAAAAACTGCCTCGCCGATGATGCGACACCGCGAATAGAAACGAGCCGCGACCTCGTTGACACCTTTTCTTTCGAGGCTTTATGGCTGCCGACACAAAAATGCCATTTTTCGGCTGGTACACTGAGTCTGTCTCTTTGATCACCGTTTTAGAGCTGTGAGAGGGTTGAACGATCTGGATCTAGGCTAAATTGTGTTGCTTTATGCTGTTCAATGCATTCGATTTTGATCTGGGTCTTTCGAACAATTTTTGTATTTTTCTACAGCAATTTCATGCGACTTGGTATGAATTAATATTGTGTACGTTGAATTTGTCTTGGCTCTCGCTACTATATATATTATTACGAGTTCAAAAATGTAGGGTGCCATTTTTATTAATTTTTACAGATATATCGCCAACGCGTTCTTGCGGGACATACTATAGATGATTTTAAAGCGAAGTCGGAAATAAAATAGAGAAAATACTTCAGACCGCAAATAGTTGAACAATTTCTTGATTGCGCTTTGGAGGAGTCTACTTGTGCAATATGGTTTTGTCGTTTGAAGCTTTGAGATAGAGAGAGAGAGAGAGAGATGTTGGGTTTCGCCTCTGTTCCACGGACGACGTGAAATCTTTTTAGTGTTTGTTGCGGTGTACGATGTTTAATAGCAGTGTTAATAATAAACAGAATACGTCTCGTTAGAAAAGAGAAAGGACCCACCGGATAGCAGCGGCGGCGAGACGAAACCGTCGAGCAGCGATCTGGCAGCAGCGGGTGTGATCGGCGCGGCCACGGTCAACTCGACGTCCCAGGGAAAGGGGACGAAGAGATCGCGCAGATAGTAAGTATATCCTGGATGTATCCTTCTATCTGAGCTCGGGGCGCGTCATTAACGACCGTGAAGTGACAGTAGTGAAACCGAGTTACATGAAGAAACCGACTATGTACCTCATATCTGTTCACCGCTCTTCCAATCGCGACAAGTGAACATTCGCGCGCTCACCACTTGCACGCCGCCTCGAATCTAGCCTCGTCAGTAACATTCCGAACTAATCTTATCCCAATGGTGGACATTGATACTGTATTTTGATACTGAATACACTACTTGGTTTACCAGTGGTAGACTGCAATTTATTTATCCACTGGCCTTTTAATAGAACGCAACGGTGCTTTGTAGAAATGGTCTTGGGAAATTGTATGCCATGTTCATTTAGTTCGAGATATTTAACTCAAATTTTCAGCGAATGTTATTTAAGTGATACATAGTATGATGTACGTATTGATTTTTCAGAGAAACATAATTCTGTATATGGAAGAAATTGTTGAACTTCTCTTATAGCTTCAGTTATAAACGGTGTTTTATGAAAACGGCTTTCGGAAAATGGCTGCCATGGTCTCGCAGTTTGAGATACTTAGCGCAAAGTTTTAGTAAATACTACTTAAATATTATGTAATATGATGTACATATTGGTTTTGAAGGAGGCATGATTTTATGTATTATTATTGAACTTCCCTTATGTTTCAACCACAAACGGTGCTTCGCCGAAATGGTTCTACGAAAATGGCTGCCATGTTATTCTACTTTAAGATGTCTAGCTCAAAAAATTTAACAAATACTACTTAAACATAGTATAATGAGATGTATATATTGATTTTTTAAAAACATCATTTTATGTATATAAAAATTATTGCATTTCCCTTATTCAAGGCTATCTAACCACCTTGATATTAAAAAGTAAATTTCGTTCGAAGTAAATGCTGATCAAAATGATGAATAAAGACTGCAGGAACGTAATATATCTAAACACTACACAAAAGTACACGAAGCTGATATGATAAAATAAGAGTCTGAGCTCGTCTCTAGAATTAGTAAAACTTTTTGGGGATTTGTGAAGTTCTTTAAAAATGAGGAATTGAAGGAAAAGTTTCGAACAAAATTCGAGGCGGCAGCAAGGGGTGGTTCCCACCCTCATTGTCGACCGGGGAGCTGCTCGTTTCCTCGGTCGTCTCGGTCCTCACAGACTCCAACTAATTGATTGCATTTAAACAACCGTTGTTCGAGCGCCGACGAAGACTGTGACGATCCCAGCACCAAAGCGGTGCGCGAGAAGGAACGTCGCCAGGCCAACAACGTGCGTGAAAGGTTAGTGAACACACGCAGTAACGCATTCCCGTTGTACTCTTCAAAGTCCTACGCGATATCCCTCCGGGACGTCGAACATTCCTGAGTCCTTGTTTTCCGTATGCATGACCGATACGAAGACAATGAAAGAACAGAATTGAGAAACTTATCGAAGGAAAACTGACAATGAAAATCTGTTTCTCGTTGATAAAAGAAAAAATGAAGAAAGATAAATTGTTTGGCATGCTTACGTTCTCCCGCAACCACGAGGCCCGTATTCTGATAATTAAAATGCGTCTGGTTAAGGACAGAGAAAACGATAATACCGTTCGATCGACCGTTCATCAATCAGTCTCATTTTAATTCGGCTGCGATCCCGGCCAACCCCATCTCTCAAAAGGCATGCGACAAAAATCCACACATATTATATTTTCTTCTTCTGTTTCATTCTCTACCGAGCACACACCTGTCTTTCACACTCTGCATCACTCTGATCGTGTTGTTGCTAGACACTTTCATCCCTTAGGAGGAACGAGATCACCTGTTTTTGCATCTATCCACTATATCACTTTCACTCTGGCTTTCTCTCTCTCTCTCTCTCTCTCTCTCTCTCTCTCTCTCTCTCTCTCTCTCTCTCTGTCTCTCTCTCTCTCTCTCTGTCTCTCTCTAGGCTCTTGTCCTCCTATTACCCTGTTATAGTTCGCTCACCCTCGAAAAAGCAGGGTTGCTCTATGTGTAATGAAGATTTCTTTCAGAAGCCAACTCTAGGACCTCCATCCCTCGAAATCCTCGAATCCTAAAAGACCCACTCCACTCCCAGAAGAATTCTGAATTTTCTAGGTAACAGCACGAAAAGACAATCAGCTCCGATCGATCAATTGTATCACGATAGATATATTCTCTCTTCTCGATCACTCTCTTAACCACTGGTTTGTTCTCTGTGCAAAGAATACGGGCCCATAGAGTACGGAAACCTGACTTTCTGTCCATAATCACGACATCAGCTCTGCGTGTGTTCAATCGACAAAAATCTAAGACCGATCATAGATTATTTGCGTAACGAGAAAATCGTCTCGACGAGAAAATCCTGATGATCTCGACGAGACAATCACGATGATCTCGACGAGAGTATCGTTTTTAACGAAATCGCGAACACACGAAAATCGTCGGTTTTCACTGCTGTCGCGAACCCCCCACGCTCGATCTAGGACGATCGAGCGACAAAGAAATGGCCGCCTACGTCAGGTGATTAATCGAGTATTGTTATTGCGCAACTGTTGTTCGAGCGCCGAGGACGAGGATGACGATCCCGACGTGAAGGCGCAAAGGGAGAAAGAGAGGCGGCAGGCGAACAATGCTAGGGAAAGGTAAGGAAATCGACGGAAGCGTGCAGTGAATCGTTCGTGCGCGAGAGAGAATCTCGTTTTCTTCTTCTTCATCATCGGTTACCGATTCGAGACTCAGGCTCGGCCCGTATTCTATGTGTACATGTGACAGAGCAGGATGTGTGCTCCATCGACCCCCCTCGGATAGATCCTGCCAACGATCGATACACTCGTGCTATTACGTAGACGAATATTGAGGTTCTTCTGGTTCCCTCGATCGATGAGATCGATCGACGATCTCTGTCCTCCGACGCGTTCGATTGCGTTCTTACGAGTTTCATGAAAAATGCAGTTCCTCGAAAGTCTGAGGAAGTGGATTTTTGGAAACTGGTTTTGCTTAACACTAGGTTTATGGGACCCATCAAAATAACGGGGTTCTAACATTGTTAAACACGTTGGCTGCCATGTCACCCATGTATGGGTAACGGAATTATTTATTCGGACATGAAAATAAATTTTTACGTTAATATATTTATTGTACCAGATCTGAGTGATACCTAGAAAATGCAAGAACATACATATTTAATCGTTTTAATTTTTATTTCATTAAATAAATCACTTTGATTTTATGAAGTTTTTGAGTTTGCTGGATTACCACTAAACGTGTTAATTTACTGTCATTGAAATTGTCAAGATGCACCCATGAGGATTTATTCGACAAGTTTATCTCTTTGGGTATATATTATTTAAAAAATGGCTAAACATTTGGACGTAAAACAGTCGCTTTTAGTGCTCCGTAAACCTAGTCTTAACCCTCGTATGGACTTCAGAAATGGTTACATGAAAGGCTGTTGGATAATTCGTTATTCATTTTTGTTCTATAGTTGAAATCTTAATATTGTAGCCATCCATTTCTTCTGAACTTAGCTACTGTTACAAGTTTATAAAATGATAGAAACAGTCCTAACACTTGAATAATACCAAATAGATGTTCGTCGTCCTTTTAGTTGCACGTCCAATCTGATGATTCAATGTTCAGCAATTAATATCGATTTGTCTATTTAGGATACGTATTAGGGACATCAACGAGGCCCTAAAGGAGCTCGGCAGAATGTGTATGACACATCTGAAGACGGACAAACCTCAAACGAAGCTAGGTATCCTCAACATGGCTGTCGAAGTGATCATGACGCTGGAACAGCAAGTTAGAGGTGTGTATTAACGCAATTGGTGAATCAATACATTAGTTCCTTAGAATAATTGTTTTAACCATTGGTGTGTTTGTTGGCAGAACGAAATCTTAATCCAAAAGCAGCGTGCTTGAAGAGGAGAGAGGAAGAGAAAGCGGAAGATGGACCCAAACTACCGGGCCATCTTGCGGCGCACATAGCTCATCCGCATCCTCACCCTCATCCGCATTCTCAACCACCCTTTTCCGCAATGCCTGTGAGTATATTCCTCCTTACAAATATATGCAACTTGGAAATTTATTATCCGATTACATTAGGTCTTTTTTTATATAAGAATAACCTTAGGCAGTCAGATAATATAATTTTTAATCAAGTTGTTATTCGGTATTTGGTAATTATTTAGAACAAGGGCGACCTTATCTCGTTAATAGTATCCAAGGTCATTTCAAGGTCGTGGTAAGGTTAGACTGAAACATTGTTGGACCTCGCCTGTTTGATAGTTAACACAAAAATAAGTCATTGTAGAAAACAGTACTGCTTGTTACATGTCGAATGTCAAAAATATGACTTTGACATAACCGAGACCCGCACAGTGTATCCAATACAATAACCTTTATCGCAAGCAGATTTAGTATCTGCACAAATAACGAAGTGATTAACCCTTTCGGTACGAGCGCTCTTTCCGCCGCGACACTCCCGCTGTACGAGGTGCCCCGCCGAAAACGCGCACATATCACATGGTGTCGTTTGCACGCACGGATTGCTACGTGGGTGCCGGATATATCCGGCGCTCGTCCACACAGGTCATCAGATAGACACCGGATATATCCGTCGCTCGTCCACACAGGTCATCGGATGGACGCGGATATATCCGGCACCCGTACCGAAAGGGTTAAAGGTAGCAAAGTTAGGAAAGATGTCTCGTATAGTCCTATATGTTGATCACGACAAACTACCCCGAAACTATCACATTATTTTCAATAACCTTAAACATATAAGTAGTGTAAGATTTTCGTATCAGCACAAATAACATAGTTATTAGCGATTGTAGCATTCAGTTAGACACACTGTGCGACCGTATATAATGATCTGGACAAACTACCGCCGAAATTATCCCCTTATTTTCAATGACCTCGAAAATATATTTGAAGATTTTCGTACCAGCACAAAAAATAAAATGATTGTGAGTGACAAATTTAGCTACTGTACAGAGATCGTAAATTGCCGAGCACCTAAAATCTGTATTCATGTATTATTATAAACAATCTGGAACTCTATTTTTTTCTATGCTCTTCAGTTCGTAGATACTCTGCAACTTGCAATCTCTGTACAGTTTTATACGTTGTCATCGGCAAACCACCGTTTCCATTGACCTTGAAGATATAGTACAAGGTCACCGAAGTTGGCGAGGTCGCTCGTGTTCGAGATAATCGCCCAGTTTTCATTGAATTGACTAAAAAAATAAAATAAAGTGAAAAATTGTTTGTTCCAGGGTCCGCCCCCTTCCCTCCAGCACAATCCATCGCAGCCCCAGTAGCAGCGGCTCAGCGGCGGTGTGATCCTGTGCGAAAGGGGTAGATACAGCTTAAAGTTATCGTGGTATCGGGACGTTGGCGGGACGCGTGCGTACAGAGAGGACGTTTTCCCCGGTCCCGTGTGCCCGTTCTACGAGCCGAGCAAAATTAAGGGTATTACAAGGCGAGCCAATGAATGGTGCACACTCTTCGAACGTAATCGATTACGTTCCATTGAAGAGGCGGATAACGAACGGGAGAAGACGCTTGGCGACTGCTTGAACGATCGAGCGGAGCTAAACACTTGCGCTAGGTATATACAGATAATACTAGATAATAATAATAATAATAATAATAAAATCATCACCGGGACAATAATAATCGTAACCGTCGTAACGACGATGATAATATAATAATAATAGTAATGATAATAAGAATCGCGATAAGGTAATTGGGCCAGGCGTGCAACATACCCCTCCCACTTGTACATAGTAA
This sequence comes from Sphecodes monilicornis, assembly GCA_913789915.3. NCBI lineage: Eukaryota > Metazoa > Arthropoda > Insecta > Hymenoptera > Halictidae > Sphecodes > Sphecodes monilicornis. Next base: position 10,110,044 of record OU565294.1, read on the forward strand.
GCATAGCGCGCAAGATCGATTTTTTGAAAGAAAATTCTACACATCATTGCGTTACCGTGATCACTCGACGAGCTTTTAGGCGATCTACATATCATACTGCGTACCCTAATCACTCGTCGTTCACGGACAATTTCTACCATTTTGCATGGTTCTTCCCCCTCCCTCGCTTTCTTCGAGTTCCAAATCGAATCCTTGTTTCGTAAAACAGAAATATTTGGAACCGGAAAAAAGGGATGTAGCGATTGGTGCCCCGGAGCAACCATAACCTCTACGCGAGACCGTAGTAATTTATTTAGCGAAGCGAGAACTAAATGTTAAGTTTTATGATTATACATAATCAAAGTTTCGAACACTAAACATATCAGCACAAAAATTATTTTTTGAAGTTCTATGAAAAAAAGCGAATGTGTTGATAGTTGTTTAGAGGTCGGATAGCGTTGTGACACTAAAGCCTCGTCCAGGCCGAAGAGAACTGTTCACGAGCTGCAGTCTGGACGGGGCCTAATATATCGCTAAAATATCGATCTCTCACACACGTAAATCTTGAACAAAAGAAATATTTATTTTCACTGTTTATACGAATCATTTCCAACCCTCCCAGCGTAGGGGGTGTGGGTAATTGTAAAAAAAGCTTACGCAAATTTCCCCGGCAATCGGATAAGCTCGCATCAATCATTAAAAAGAAATTTTTCTTAATTCATAATCAATGCGAATTTATATGTATAAACTCTCCTAATTATAAATAATGTCCGCGCGTCTCGTTCCTCGCACGCCTAACCCGATCGCCTCATCACGATTGTTATTATTATTACCATTATTATTATGTTATCATCATCATTACGATGGTTACGATTATTATTGCCACGGTCACGATTTTATTATTCTTATTACTACCGATTATAATGATCGCCGGGGAGATCCTTCGTGAGAAAGAAAAAGGGGACAATTTTTGTTTTTGAACAAAAATATAGCTCAAAACTCAATGTGTACCCAGTTGCCATGTATTTTAATTTATTTAGATTCATAAATAAATTTTATTAAATAAACGAAACTAATCGACAAGAAAAAAAAAAGAACACACACGCAGACGAGCACGCGGAACAAAGCGAGTAACAAATATATAGAAAACAACAAACAAACACGGAAACAGGAAGAAGAGGAAGTGCCCAAGCGAAAGACAACGTCTCGAGTGTTCGTGTCTCACCCTGTTTTCTCTTCGGTTCTCTCTTATTCTCAAACTTTCTTTTCCCCAATCATCCGTCTCCCGAGCGATATCATAACCTCTCCTCGCATATCACACAAACTATACACACAGCTATATTTTTCTTCAAAAGCACACGCATATCGAACGGTCCTGGAAAACGTATAGAAAAAACACAAAAAAAAGGAAAGAAAAGGGAAAGAAGAAAAAATGAAAGTCTCGCTCTCTGTACCTTCGTGTTCCTCTCTCTGTCTAGAGAAAAATCCACGGAACCGAACAACGAGGAACCGATCGTCGTTCGATCTGTTTTTCCTTCCGAATACCGGAAACGCCGTGTTTCGCTCCTCGATGGTCAAATCGGATAAATGAGACTCGGCGAATGAGACGAAGAGAGAAACAACCGTGTATCATGGCCTCCGATCCGAGACACGATCCGGGACTCGTTCGAGGCTCTCGATACCCGTGAATCGGAGCACTCGATCACGAGAGACAAACTCGCACAACCTCGCTTTACTTTTTAATCGAACGTTCGCCGGAATCGCGAACACCTCCGACTATAACGAAGAGAAACGACGAATGAGGGACGTAGGAATAAAAATCGGTGAATGTGAGGGAAAAGGAGAGAGTGGAAAGAGAGAGATCTATCGATCGTGTGCAAGGAGGTCAGCGGCGATTCGTGGGAGACACGTGACAAACACGGATAAAAAAACACACAGGCAAAAACAGACAAACACACACACACACACACACACACAGGACGGACACGGAGAAAAGTGCGCGCGGGAAAAGACGCGGATTCTACAATACACACGCACCTATAATCGCGATGGTAATCATGTAAAATAATAACGACAATAAATAGCTCTTAAGCCCGTCTAAGCTAGGCACACACCTGTCGATAGTCTTAGATAGTCAAAGTGGAAAGGCGAAAGGTGAGGAAGAGTGTGCTCCGAGTGAGAGGGAGAGATTGGGAGAGAGAGAAAGGGTGTGTGAGAGAGAGAGAAAGAGAGAGATCGCAAAAGGTCTCTAGGCGCAGATTTTCCCGCGGTAATCGATCCACGTTCAATTCAATCGATCGTTCTTTCTTTCCTTTTTGTTTCTTTTCCTTCGTTCCACTGCGGTTTCCGTTGCAAAGTGAAGTGCGAAAATGTGCGTGGGCATTTGTTCTGTTCACTGCGGGCACGATGGTTCTTTTTGAAATAAATTGTTTTAAAGTTGAAAATTGTGACGAGGAGAGAGTATCTCGCCGCTCGGATGCGATCGACGTATTGGTCTCGCCCTTTCGCTCCCGTGTTCTGTTCTACGAGCTCTGTTACGGTAATTAGGATTACTTTGTCAAAGGATAACGTAATTTATTTTAATATGTTCTTAAGAATATTGTATTTTTAACGCGCGGCGAGAACAAAAGTGTAATATAGTATACATAGTGCGACCGTGAGCGAGAGGGTCGCGGATTCGAAAGTCGCGGAGATCGAGCGGTCTGTGTTGTACATAGTAGACGAGGAGGAGAGCTGATCACGATAATATTACTTCCTAGTAATAACGCTTTATTATAACTGGTTTTCTGTAAAACTTTAGCCACGAATTCGGGACGAGAAACATAGCCCATTATGTTGCGCTGATTATTTAAAAATTGACGAGACTTACAAACCCTTTGAGGACGAATGTCATTTCGACGACATTAGTATATCTAACTCCCGAGATTGCAAAGGTATTAATTTAATTATTTAGACTAACCCCCCTGTGCACGGGTGAATAGAACTCCCGACGATGTGTAGATAGAAAATTTTTCAACTGCATTTCTATTAATAAATATTATTCTTTCTCGTTGTTACGAGTAAATTGCAGATTTTATACATTTACGACAAATATGAGTATGTGCAATCTGAAAGAATATGAAGATTAAAATACTTCAAAAATATGGATGTATTATTTTTATAAATTGTTGAAGTCATTAAGAGAAATAAGGAAATTTCCAATTGGTTACAATTGAAGCAAACCATTTCTATTTTTTGGCATAAAGATCCATAGTCTATTGTTGAGGTTGTCACTTTATCGCAAAACACAATTACAAACAAAGGAAGCGAATATACTGAAGCTATTAACTAATTTCACGAAGTTAAATAAAGAAGTTTCGTCCTACCAATCACACCCGTGCACCGGAGGGTTAAGCAAGAACACGTAATGTTTATTTTTTTTATTATTTGAGATTCCGGTACAGAATGTCAATTCTCCAAGGAAAAAGTTTTTAGCATTTCATAGAAATCCTCGTCCGCAAATGGTTGATTATTTAATCAACGAGCCCGTTCCACGGAATCGCGGATATATTTTAAATTATTGTACAATAATTTTGTAACTACCTGACGTTTCTCGTTCGAGAGTTTACTTTTTTTTACCATACTCGGCCCAGCGAATCCTGGTCGGGAGCACAAAGTGGATTGGGTTCCGAACGAATGGAGGAAATCGTTAAGTTCGACACTTTCGCCTCGAGAACGGTCGAAATCGGTTTTTGTTAAACGAAGGAAGTTATTTCCGTGAACAATCATTGGATTTAAAGCTGTGGGGAAACTTCGATCGATGCGAACTTCGATTCTTCGAGGTTCTTTCGAGGTTCCTCGAAGAGGACTACGTCGAAATACTTCTCCGCAAGTCTCAGAGTTCTTCTGAACTCTGAGATTCGCAGATTTCTCGTGGACGCAATCCTCCTTCGAGCCGCCATATTCGAACCGAGCTAGTTCTTTCATTTAATTTGTGTATAATCACGGAACATCCCCTCGGTTGCCCGGGACACGATTGTCGAGCGTCATCACAAAGATACACGTACACACACATTTACACGGGAAACGACACACGCATACACACACCTGTAAATTAGATCTAACGACATTATTGTATAATATGTAATTAAAAAACGAGGAGTTCGCGTGTGACCGTCACCCCTACGAGACGGCCAGAGATATGATTTTCGACATGTAATGCGATTGTTAACGAGAAGGGTTGCGATTCTATTAACATCGATGAAGCACGAGCTGAATTATTATGCATATATTGAACGCGCGAGTGAGAGGGAATGCTTCTCCGTGTGAATGAGAAAGAGAGGGAGAAAGAGAGGGAGAGAAAGAGCTGAAGAGAGGAATGAGTGGCAGCGTGTGCGCGAGTGAGTCTTTTCGTTTGAGAAAGAAAAAAAAATGTATAATTATCGGTAGTAATATTATTATCACTAATAATATAATAAATGTGCCATTTTTTCCATAATCACGGTGCCTCCGGCTTCTACTTCTCTCACTCGGTTGTGTCTTCGGATCAGTGTTTATTTTTTGTTCGCCCTTTTTTTCTTTCTCACTCGAGCATCCCCACGGACACATTTTTATTTTTCATTTTTTTTTCTCTTTCGTTTTTGTACATTGTACGGTCTCCCCGATTTTGTTTAGCTGCTACCCAACACCAGTATTAGGTCGTATAAGCAGCCGATTTTGTTTTACGATTCTCGTTTAAGTCTCCTACGTATCCCCAGTTCTTCCTCCATTGTCTCTCTTCTATGTTTTGTTCGATGTACGTTACCCTTTCGTCTGTCTCTCCTCCTGTTTTCGCGTCTTCCCCCTCCCCCCTCCCGCCCCTCTTTGCCAACTGATCCTCTTCTTCCTCCTCCTTCGAACCTCGTTATGTTTCGTTAATCAAGCCGCCTACTTATTGCGTAGATACGAGCATATACATATTAGAGTAGATACGATTTAGCGGATAAGATGTACACCTGTTTTATTTCGATTAATTCTCGCGGGTGCTCTCGCCGGTTACCCTAATCGGAGTTCGTTCAGCTGTAAAGCATCTGCAAATGTCGTCGACCGATGGATGTTTGTAATACAGAATTTTCAACGTTTTCAGGAACGACCGCAGGTCTTCATTGATTTTTCTATCGCTACACGTTTCTTTCGTCTTTTTTTTCCATTTTTGTTTCATACGAGCAAACCAATCTTTTTTCCCAATCGAGCGTCGATCGGTTATTGGGCACGCATGTTCAGTTGACGAGCTTCGCGAATTGTACAATTATTTTTTAATACTATTTCTTTTTCTTTTTGTTTATACACGTCGAACTCCATCCAGACACCTTGGCAGCGTTAGCTCATTCCATAAAGTGGTCTGGAACGATGAGGTTCCAGAGGAATCATGTTGAATACATACGTAATTAACGCTAGAACAACCAACGTGGAATGTACCTAGTTTTGTCATATCCGTCAATATTTTTAATATTTATATTGATTATATATTAAGAAAAATTGCTCTCACGTGGAAAGAGTTTTTATAAGGATCTTATGTTTATTTTATCCTTGAAGATACTTGTCCATCTCCCTCTCCCTTTCACGTCTTTCTTTATCGTTTATTATATTGATAGGATTTTTCTAAGATGTATTAGAGGATCTTATTTTTTTCTACAATAGGGTATGTAACTTAAAGAAATATTCTAAAAAGAAGTTAAATTCTTATATTCGCAATTCTGACTAATTTTCAATCACTTTTAGGTATTTTTGTTCATTTGGCCATTCTGTATAATGATTCTGAGAATTAGAATGGTTCATAGAAAATAATTTTAACAAAAGTCAACAAGTTCATAATTTCTGTAGTTTCGTGTCTCAAACCCTCAAATAGTTTTAAATAGCTTGGTTGTTCTAGTTTTATTTAAACGAATGGATAATTTAATTATTCAATCGGTGAGTAGAAATTAGTTCTATCAATACTTACTAACTTATAAATTGACCATGGAAACGGAAGGACATCCAGAGAGCTTCTCTGGTACATACAAATTGATCTAGTAATTAATTTTACATTTCAAGGATGAGAATATGTCAAGTTGAAGATTAAAATTACTAAGCGAACATTTCGAGTTAAGATATTTGAGTTATATTAATATTGCTCAGAAGACAAATTTTTAAGTCAACTATTTCATCCCGTCAACTGAACACACCCCTACTTTCATGCTGCTCCAAACCATACAACCCTAAATACACAAAATCGATCAAATATTTCTGATACAGCCATCAAAACCTGTTTCCCACTTTCCAGTCAAACTACCTGGACATGTAAATAAACCACAGTTATCAGAGTACGCAATTTTATTGAAAAACAAATTTACAATGTGAAAAGACCCTTAACATTAATCACTCGTGTTTCACGTAATTCGTAACTAGTAAATTGTACTGGGATTGTGATAATTAATGAGCTTGAATTATTGCTGCATGAAATCCCAATTCAGATTGGATTATCGATGATGATTTTTGGTTTCGACGATCCATTGATGGTTTTGGGCAGCATCCGTCGAAGAGCTATTATTTATCGGATCCATCTTTTACCCGGACTTCACATTCACATTGATATTGCGAAATCGGCCCACGTAATTTCAACGTTACCACAAATCGATTAGCAAATCGCGTTACGAACTCATGAGAATGCATTTCGACTTTTAACCCCGGTGTATGCGTCAAGCTTTAGTGTATTTCCAATTTTTGCATCATTCACCCTCGAATGTCTTAGGACTATTTGCAGGTTCATTCATCAATTTTTTCCGAAGTTAATTCTCCTCGGGATGTAAATCTTTATTGGGCATTGAGTAATTGAATAATTCGAAATTGAGTAATTGAATAACGATTTTGGCACTCTGAGCCAATAGAGACCCTAGGCACCGTCGTTAGATGAGAGCATTGATAAATAATCCACTTTTTTATTTTGTTTTTTATCCCCCTTTAATATTGAATTAAAATCGGTAAAGCTACGTGAAGACACTAAATTGAATTTAATAAATATAAATACATATTGTTTAGTTCGATTAGTTAAAGGGAAACACTATTTTGTGTTTAAGAATATTTAATATTTATAGTACATATACATTTTCAATACAAAATTTCCTTCCTTTTCATGTTAGAACGTTATTAATCATTAATTAATGAGGTGGCTTTCAACGAAGTGTAAAGATGTTCCTGTGAAAACAAAGATGAATTCAACCTGATATGGTAAGTATATTAAACAAGTTCCATTATTAAAATTTTATGTACAATAAATATACACAGAATATCATCTGTTTATAATTTTTCATAGAGTTTGAAACATCTCAATTCACTACTTAAGAGTTAAGAATGAGAATCGGTACACTGCAACGTAATATGGCCGTTGGCTGAAAGTTAAGAATGAATGAACTCTGACTGGCATATTGTTATAATAGTCACGAAATAAACTGTAAATCAAGAAATTAATAAATAGATCACTGAAATTCGTAACATTGAATTTTTCACTTTAAGGAGTAGTAGATATTTTTAGAAAATGAATGAATGAATGAAATAAATATTCAATTGTACAGTGGATCATTGAACGATGGTATGGCGATGCTATATTTATTTCACGAACAACGCAATGAAAGTTAGGAAAAGTAGGAAGAATCGTTCACGGAACAATGAGAGGAAGTCGCTGTCGTAACGGTTGACGTCAAAACCGATCGCATAAGATTTGACCTATCGACGAAGGTTTATCATGAATGATATGCATCTGTGTTACCATTCACGTGCTAACCCGACGCTCTTGTCCCCTTTCTTCCGTTGTCAACTTTGGTAATGATTTCCATAATGCGCTGTTGGCACCTCCAGAACTACTTTTAGTATTGCTATAGTTGCCCGAAGTAATACTCATATGAGATCGATGCACCTGGAGCCATTTTTAAAGAAGCAGAAACGATACGAAAGTGTATCATACAACATTCAATGCATTCAACTATTAAATTCGCTATTTTCCAATTAAGTTACAATGCAGTTTGAACTCCCCTTTCTGATAAAAATGGCGCAGGTTATTGGGAAAGAGCAACGAACGTCTTTTAATTGGGTAGTTTAATTATATGCCTATATACCTATACGCCTTTCTTGATCCCAGGGTTACAATTCTGAATTCATTTCCCGCTCCTCTTATTCCGTCTCCACGCCTTCGCCTCTATTCTCCTATCCTTAATTTCACTTATAATTAACTTAATACACTAACACATTATAAACTATGACTTAAAATTAACTTAAAACTATACTTAAACTATGTCTACTTATTCTTTATCCCCCCCACACACACCTCCCTTCCCAAAACTTGGATCCCCTCTACCGGTCGCTCACCTTCCAATCTTTACTATCTCACTCCCTCTCAATCTCCCTTTCTCTCTTCATCCTCTCTCATGCATTCCTCTATCTTTCTCAGCCACTCCCCCCCCCCCCCATCATCCAAGATCTCCCCCACTATCTCCTGGCATCTCTTTCGTCATCCACTCTCACGCACACTTCCCACACATGCTCCCACGAATCCTTCTCCCAACCACATACTCTACATTTTCTCGCATTCTTATCCATCCAATACCTCCCACCTCTCATCCAATTTCCTAATCTAAACTTAGTCACCCTCTGCCACCTACTTTACCCCCACTCTTTCTTTAAGTATCCCGTTAGCACCCCCCCCCCCATTTAACAAACTCATACCACCTATTGAATCTGGAACTTCTTATCTTCTCCCACCTCTCCTTCTCCTGCCTTTTTTTTTACCTTTTTAACATTTCCTCCTCGCTCCCTATCCCCCCTCTTCTAACATTTTATCCGCCATCTCTGCTGACTATCCCTTCTCCTCTAAGAAGTCTCCTTTCTCCTGCACCCAATCTTCCCCTACTTCCCCTTCCTAGCTCTTCCCAGTATAGACGCGCCAGCTCTCCCCCTTTCTTCTCATATCTCCACGCCCTCAAGCATGCCCCCCCTCTCAGTAACTCCCTTTGGCATTCCTTCCTCAATTAGGTAGTTAAATTCCCACTTTAAATATTTTTCTTCTTACATTTTGAATCGTTTAATTCTCGAAATAATTAAAGGATCTTTTTCGTATAGAAAATGATCTCTTTACTTCACAGCGCCGCCATCTTGTCGTTTTTTAGTCTAGCGAAAGAATTCTCTTTCAAACGATGGATAAATTGGTCCACGTTTGATTTCGAAACTTGCTTGTCAACAATTACATACACGTCATGAAATGCTATCGACATTTATCCTTATTTTTAAAGAAAAATGGACAACATAATTTGGACATTTATAAATATCTGTGTCACATACGAATAGTATTAAACCTATAAATAATATCAAGATGGACTCTTTTGGCCTCCAATTTTCCTTTTTTTTACACAGAAAAATTTTCGCATTTTCATTTAAAGATAGTCATGATATGCTATTGATAGTTGTTCATATTTGAATGAAAAATTGAAAACAAAATGGTTAGATGCTCCATATAAATGTTTTTGCCAATTATAAATAGTATCAAGATAGATTCTTTCGTTTTCCAATTGTTCTTCTTTATACAGGAAAAATACTTTTAAAGCTAAAATTATTTTAGCTTAAACACTAACCTAAATGGTCCCATTAAAATTTTGTTCACAATTTATACAATCGAATCATGATTGGTTTAAGTAACTGAGTGGAGTCTCTGGTACTTCTTCTCAGTAGAATAGGCTTTCTGCTGCTACTTAGCCGCAAAATTTTGAAAACTGCATCGTTTTTTATCAAATTGCCGACGAGGCAGTCGGCGCAACAGAAAGACGAATCCGCAACGTTACTCCAGTCTTGACGTTCTCATCCGTTCGTTTCTCCCATGAAATAATGACCCAAAGTAAGTGTCACTAACATCTCCCATTCAACAAAGGCCCAATAGATCACTTGCCACTGCTAATTCTTGAAAGAATTTCCCAGAAAGACCACTGAGTCTATCCTAATCTGACCCATTTCTTCATCAAACGGAAGAGAGCTTTTTCTTGAGTGTGCAGTAAACGATGAACCTGAATACGATGAAGTAGCAGAAGAGGATCGCAACATCGAACCAGAACATTCCATCGGGCATCGACAGTTCCTCTAAAATTATTTTCGGTACCCTGTAGTGGCAGTACATCTTTGTACATTCGAGCTTTCCTCGATCAAACCCGTATATGGCTAGCACACTGGCATGAAGGGAGTACTTTAGGTAGCTGGCATAGCTGAGATAAGTAAGAAAGACCGGCATGTGGTTAAAGAGCGCCAAGAACCCTGTGAGAGCCAACATGGCGCAGGTGGTGATGGCTGCACTGAATGTCCCGTTTACAGGATTCATCAGAGTCCCGATTAGAAGACCATAACCTTCAGCAGTCAGAGATGTGATGACCAACACGAGCTGGAACATGAAGAATCTGCTGGGGTCGAGCGGTTGGTAGCTGAGAAAATAGGCCACTGTGCAGTAGACGAAGGTGGATAAGATCTGCAGAGGTAGGGTGCAGACGATGGTAGCCGCGTAGTATGTCCTCAACTGGTACCAGTTGTTGAACCTCTCCTTCTTCAACGTGGGGAACACGGAGGGGAACTTGAGGACCGCGGGCATCATGCTGGTGTAGCAGGCGTACACTGAGCTGACCAACAGAAACCCCACGTTGCTGATACTCTTACTCCCATCCTGCCCACAGCTTGTATACAAGAGACCCAGTAAAATCCCGACACAAACGTGCATCAGCAGCTTGAGATAAGTGACCGTCCAATCACGGAACAGTTGCACCATGCAGCGCTTCAACAGCACAATGAACCTCACCATCTCGGTAGGCTTCTGGACTAACACGGTAGCCTTGTTCCCCTTGAAGTAGCAATTCTCGTAGGATTCCTTCTCCGCAGAAGGCGTTTTCCAACATACCCCACTGTTGTTCAGCTTCATCAGCTGATCGATGTAGTTGCCATACTCCCCGCTCACCACCTCCATCATGAAGTCAGCGGGGTTATGGTACTTGGGACACTGCAGGCCTACGCCGTTGAAGAAGTCGATCGAGTTCTTCCTCGCGCCGTCGTAGACACACTTGCCGTCCACCAACAGGTACACGTTGTCGAACATTTCGAAGATGGCGGCGCTGGGCTGGTGAATGGTGCAGATGATGGTCCTGCCGGTCTTCGCCAGGCTCTGCAGCAGGGCGATGCACTGGTGAGAGGACAGGGCATCGAGGCCAGTCGTTGGTTCATCCAGGAACATCACCGGCGGGTTGTCTATCAGTTCCAGCGCGATGCTGAGCCTCTTCTTCTGGCCGCCGCTCAGCGCGCCGCATCTTGTCTCCTTCGCCTTGATCAAATCCAGGTTCTCCAGCACGTCGTTTATCAGCATGTCCTTCGCTTTTTTGCTCAGACTGCCGTCGATCTTCAGATCCGTCGCTATCCGCATCGCCTCCGTGACCGTGAACAGAGGGTCCAGCTTGTCGTCCTGCTGGATGTAGCAGGTCTGCTTTTTGTACTCGCTCCAGGTCTGTTTCCCTTCCTTGCCCGTGTACTCGATGTGCCCCTTCCAGTCACCTCTTTCGAACCCTGTCAGGATGTTGAGCAACGTCGACTTCCCAGCTCCCGATGGACCCATGATGGCCGACAGTTCTCCCGACTTGAAGCACCCGCTGAGTCCCTTCAACAGCTCTTTCTTCGGACCCCAAAATCCTCTTCGGGTCGCATAGCTCACGCTCGAGAACTCGATGTCGACCGCGTTAGACTTTGGTAGATTAACCAGCACCACGCGCTGACTGATCGCAGTCATCTTAGACCAGTGGTCCGTCTGTGGTCCGCTGCGAACCGATTCTTATGCGTTGATCCTCTTTCCGCGACTGCCCACCGAACTGTCAGTACGATAAGTGTATCTTATTGTTGCCAACCGTTACGAGGAGATTAAACGTCGGTCGCCGACAGTGTTACCGAACACCCAGCTAGAATTCTTTGCTGAAAGCTGATCCGCTAGCTAGAACTTTGTTGGTGGATGCTACTCCGGGATGATCGGCTTCACATCTCGGCTAGATAGTTGCTGGGGTCTGGCTTCGTGGTGTTGTTTTTTGACAAAGTTGGCTGTATTATCCGCATCTCTAATCTCTACTGATTCTTTTTGGTTATTATTGGATGACTGGTTTCTCTTGCGATTGTTGCATGTTCATTCAACGCGAATCAGTTGCGAAAGAGATTAGCCACGCGAAGAATTCTCGTAGACGAAATAATCGGCTGTGTTTTTCCTCAATCCCGTACTTCGAATGATGTCTCATCTAATGATGTCCTTGGGCTTACTTCTCTCTTGGGAGTTATCGTCCTGTGTATCTGGAAGATTTGGAATGCTGAGTTGTGCCAGGAGACAGAGATGAAGAAAATATTTGTTCAAATAGTAGATAAGACAGAGTATCAAATAATGTTACTGTAAATACTAACCAAAATGTTGGCAAATGGAACTGTTTTATTTCAACAATTTTATTTATTTCTGCAAGTAAAGATTCAAGGTGCTAAATAAAAAAAGGAAACAAAAGATGTTTCTGTTTTAAGAATATTGAAGAAAATACTATTGAAAATTTTGTTTCAAGATGTTGTTATTATCAAGTTATACATCAAGTCATACATTTTTGTTTTAACAATCTTGAATGAAACGCTATGTGGAATTTTGTTTTAAAGTTTGTATACATTACGCAAGATATGCAATTTTATTTAATATCAAACATATTCTAAAACTACAATTTGCGCAGTGGATAAATATACTAATCAGCTGTGGATTTTATTTTATAGTTAATTTTATTAAATAAAGATACTATTTTCAACTCACTAAAATTATTTGAAGAGGAAACAAATGTCTATGTAGCTATCTTGCAATGAATGCAGGTAACTTTAGTTTTGCGTAAAAATCCGGTATTCGTTAATTAAATATTATGCTACAATCTAAAATACTGCAATACGTTTACTATTCAATAAAGTTACTTTTCAAGTATACTATTCTAATTTCCGGTTTTTCTACGCGTCGTGTTTACTGTGTATTTTATAATGTGTTATTCGTGCTGCACATAATAACGTTTTGATTACTGATGTAACAACGTCGCGGAGCTGGTTGTTCATGCAACATGAGGAGAATGCAGATTATCAAGACATTGCAGCGTCCGACTCACTTTATTTGCCAGTGCTCCAGTTATTAAGAATAATGAACGATAAGTATATCGCTGGCAGAGAGAAGCTGCCGTCTGTTTATACATTTGACTCTGCCCAACAGCCAAAAAATATTTCGATTCTCTTTTTTAATTTTTCTCCTGGACGCACAGTTTTTGAGAAATTTGAGTTTCAAAAACAGTCATATTTTTCAATTTTGAACGAATATCGTGTTGTTATTATAAAAGATATTGAATTGTCCTTTACAACAGAAGATTCTGTAGACTTTCCCGAATACAGTGATATCCAATATTAATACATTATGATTGTTTAAACATGTTTCTGAATCCAATGATATCCAATATTAAATTAATATTAAATCTAATGATATTGATAAATCTAATGATACTGAATCCAATGATATCCAATATTAAATTAATATTAAATTAAATTAATATTAAATATTAATTAATTTAATTAATTAAATTAATATTAAGTATTAATTAATTTAATTAATATTAAATATTTATTAATTAAATTAATATTAAATATTAATTAATGCTAAATATTAAATTAATATTCGATATCACTGTATTCAGAAACACGTTTAAACAATCATAATGTATTAATATTGGATATCACTGTATTCGGGAAAGTCTACAGAATCTTTTGCTGTAAAGAACAATTCAATATCTTTTATAACATCACAATATTCGTTCGAAGATGAAAAATATTTCTTTTTTTCAAACTCAAATTTCTCGAAAACTGTGCGTCTATGAGAAAAACTAAAAACTGATTCAGAATCAGCTCGAAAAACTCTACAAGAATCGCATAGTGAGAATGTCGGAACGTGAAAGAAAAAGTTGAAATTTGTTGGACAGTGTTATTGCCCGAATGTTCGAAAACGTCCTCGATAAATTATAATGTATTCTTATTTTTGGAGCTGTTGACCTCTTGTCGGATTCGTGAACCCATGACTCACTATGATTGTTCAACGCTTCCGTAGAATGTCTCTCCACTTTTTATTTCGAAGGTTGTTCGTCGAAGGTTAGACGAAAAATGACATAATCTTCCGGACAACGAAAGAAAAGAAAGTTTGGACAGATGCTACTTTAAAATAATTAAATGTTAATTTATGTGAACGCGATAATGACTTTTCGGTGGATTACTTTATCGTTTGTTTTTCAAATAAAAGGATCTCTTGTTTTTTGAAAAGTATGTTTGTCTTAATACGTTGGTCAGGCAATTGCAAAAAAAAAAAAAATTGTAAATTTATTCCATCCTCAAAAAATCCGATTATTTTGGTAATTAAAAAGTATAGATTGAATTAAGAAACTTCGAACACGTTTTCTATAAAATTAAGAGCAACTTACTTATGATTTAAAAAATGTTTAAATGGAACAGTTAATGCCATAGGGTTGTAATTTATGTATCAATTATGGAAAATTGTAAGAACGCATCGAGAATTCCTGTTCGTTTTAATTCCTTTAAGTTAAATGGTAATATTCTACACTTTCATAACTATGTATGCAAACGATTTGTTATATCATCAACGCAGAAGCCAACGTTGTTTATTAATTAAATAATCGTATGATCTTATTTTGAGTAATAACTCGAGCGCTGTTTCGTTGCATAGTCACAAATTTTTCTCACTGTTTCTGGTTCTGATACTCGTTTTGCACAATCGAGTAAATTGATCGTGGAACGATCGCTCGATTAAACCTGATTGATTCATTGCGAGGAAGAACAGTTTTACCTGTTCCACACGATTCTATGTTTATTCCGGAATCGATTTTAAAAGTAGTAGATTAGAACTGTGGTTTGGATCCGCTAATCAGCACTTTAGGTGGTAATAGCGATAGTTGGTACGAGATGCCATTTTATTACTCCGCGGTCTTATTAGCGTCTGCTGGCACAGTTTTAAGATGTATGTTATATAAACGTGATCTTTAACCACGAACAATTGTTCACCTTGTATTATCAAAGAAATTGCAGTCAGTGCCATTTCTTCTGCGACTGTCCTGACCTAATTTTACAATCTGATAGCTGCTTTTAAGCAGATGACATATTGTGCATATCAAACACGATTATCAGGGATTTATTATGTCTAGAAGATCGAAGTCGCACAATTTTGTTGTCAGTTGCAAATCGTACTCATTACATTCTAGCCATTTTTAAATGTATATCTTCAACATACGTCGACTTTCTTATTTTAGTAAACTAAATCTTTCTAATGTGGCCAAATAGAACTAAAATTGTTCTTGGATCCTTTTGCTAATTTTATCCTAACCAAAAATGTTTTCTTCATACAACCCCATTTGCTAGTATTTTTATTATTTAGTAATAACTGTGTGACTTAATATGAAGCTAGAAAAATTGGTAGAATTCCTAATAACTTCCTTACTAAAGAAATATGATAGAAATAATACACATTGTGAACTCGATTATTGTGTGCAATTTTCAATTCGTATTTGTTAAAGGAATCATGAATAGTAATAAAATGTTGTATTCTACTGGCCGTTTTTATCGTCAAAATCCTGTATTTGTCTATCAATATTTAGTTTATGCAGCACGTTCGTATTAGTTTTTTTAAACGATACTATTACAATTTGAGTTTGCATAATGATGCATTATTCAGTCACAGGTAAGTAAATACATGTTACGTTCATTATTATACCTAGTGATTTCTCGGCAGAAGTCGAGGAAATTAATGCTCAAAATGCATAGGCTAGTTCATAATTCATAATTCATTAATTCGATTAATTGACAATGGAAAGAAAACAGTTAACGCTATTCTTTTCAAAGGACGAGAAAAAAATTTCATATTTCATAAAGATACTTAATCACGAGTATGTCGGCAATATTAATTTGGACATGATGTGAATGAATCGTTATGATAAGCCGTTTTCGAGAAATGTAGAAACGCAGAGCAAACACACATATTTAAATAAAGCTTCAACAATATTAAAGATAGTGTAGAAAGTGTCTTTTAATCAGTTCGTTATCGAAAAGTACATATTATGCACATTACTGCATCTAAGAATTTCGCAGGTACATTCATGGCATGTTACGAGTCATAATACGTATGTGTACGCTGTATTGAAACGGGTTACTTCCACTAAGAAAATTTAATTTTGCATAAAGTTCCATAAATAATTGCACATATAGTAGGCTAGTGATAATTGCACTTTATACACACTAGTGCATCTCAAAACTTTTCCAAAAATATCAGCGCATTTAATGAATCAAACGGACGCTGCAGAAAGTAGGATGAACTATAACCTTCACAGAATTTGTGTTTGCATAACGATGTCTGTGGTCAACCAGTTTAATCGCATGTAAACCAGTTTAATCACAATACATAGGTCTAAATGTACTTTGACTTGAAACAGGCTACTCTCTAATTTTTAAAAGATTTGCTTTTATATAAGAATTCACAGTCATAAGTGCATACTGTGCGCATTAGTGCATCTGAAAATTTGTTCTAAAAACTCGGAGCAATTAATTAAGCAAATTGAACGTTTCAAAAGTTTAATATTTCAAAACTTTAATTCAAAACGTTTAATCTTTACAAAACTTGGTTTTGCACAAACATGTTCAGTTAAGACAGAAGTGCATGCTATGCACCTTAGTGCATCTCAAAATGTTCCAGAAAAATGAATGGAATTCGTGGGTCCAATGCAATCTACTGACAAAAAGAGTTGACATCAATCTTTTTAAACGGCGCCAAGAAAATTTCATATTGCACACAGGTGCAGTCTAATCACAAGTTTGTGTATGCATGTCTCTGCACTAATCAATGAAAAAAATACACGCACAATCGAAATAGGAGAAGAGAAAACTGAAAGTGTTTTTCTTCGTTTCGAGCGGACGAGAGACCGCAACTCTTCTGCATT
The DNA here is from genome assembly GCA_913789915.3 of Sphecodes monilicornis. NCBI lineage: Eukaryota > Metazoa > Arthropoda > Insecta > Hymenoptera > Halictidae > Sphecodes > Sphecodes monilicornis. The sequence goes on from OU565294.1 coordinate 10,127,065, forward strand.
ATTATGTGCAACAGCGATTGCGGTAAGACGAATGATCCAGCGGATCCCTGCCTTGCATATTTTGAAAAATATGCTCGTATAGGGATACTAGGATTGCGAAAACTCCGTATAAGCCTGGTTTGCAGAAGATTGAGCTGTGCATGCCAATGACGTGGCATGTCGCTCGTTAACGACACGCTAGCAGGTAATCACTAGTCGTGGTTCCATCGCGATGATGAGGCGGTTCCAGAGAAAGGTAACGAGCCATCGAAAGAGGGAGGAGGGGAGGTGATGCATATTAGACAACGATTGTCATTAGACGCACGATTATTAACGCTGATCGTACCGAGCACAAGATGCGGTCAGTATACGTTTTTTCATAAAAATTACAAGACCTTCATTCAGACTTCTCACAATTTTGATAACGATATCCGTTTGAACGAAGAAATTTATTTCGTAATTTCTAATAAAAGTACTTTTGTATTTTCTATAATTATAATATAATGTACCGATCACTTGAATTTTTAGGAATTCTTTTTAGAAAAAATGTTGTACCTTTTGCAATGGGATTTCGCACACACATTTCTTGGTATTTAAAGTGCATGTGTGGTTTTTTTTAAGTATAGGTAATCAAGATTACATGAGTTGCATATATCTTTTGTAGAGTATGTTTTTTGTCGAGTCATTACGAGTCTGTGGATTGTGTGCATTGTTAAACGAGTAGATGAAATACAACAGAATAAACACATTAGGAGAGTTCGAAAATATTGTCGCATATTAGACTTGGTAAGAGGAAAAATAAAGTATGTAACTTTTGTTTCCTGTGATTGATAGGGCAAGATTTTAGTTAGATACACAGTCATTAAGATTTTCTTGCGATTCACAAAAAAGTGCAATTATTACTAGAGGCAGTAGATGTTTTTATTGAGAATCGGCAAAGGTTACAGCTCTCAATAATATGAATAATTGATTAATTAATTTCAAAGACTGGCGCCATTGCTATGAGTCAATAGTTATTGGTAACAAGCAGATTGCATATTTCATTAATCTATGACGGAACAAGAGGACGAAATACAGATACTGAAAAATACAAGGTTTTCAAGTTAATAACGTTATTAAAAGAAGCATTAACCAAAAGGTTAGCCTTATAAACAATGCAGTAAATTGTTAGTTTGCGTAAGAATGAGGTGTCTAGTAATAATTAATATTCCTAACCCCGAGCTAGCCCAAACTGCAAAGCATTATGCACTTATAGCACACCAAAGTCTTCAAGCAATTCTGAAATAATGAATTTAATAGAATTGAATAGGGTTTTATGTCGCTCTTATTAAAATTATTCATAAGAATTTTATAACTATAACCTTTAATACGCCAAGTATTTTATTATGCCATCAGCAATCACAATCGTTAACGCGAAACATTTAAAAACCAAGAATTTTCTTAATTCTAAGGCAAATCAAAATAATTGTTAATCGAACATTAGATTACGAATGCCTTCACAGTGGCACCAACGGAGAACGAATGATTAAACAATAAATTATCAAAATTCAATGGAAATGAATATTTTCCTACGTTATTTTCACTTGTGCAGAAAATTCAATTTTAGAATATTATTTAATCTATTAAAGCATTACAGAAAGATCTCAATCTTAATAAAATTGCATGCTCTAGTAATAGAAATGACAATCCTCCTCCTTATGTGGCACGCAAAAGGACCAAAATGGCGGCGCGTCCTCAGCGTCTACCGTATACGAACTACTACGAACTTCCCGAGCAGGCGATTCGCTTCTTTCACGCCTAAAAAACCGTTTAGGCACATATCCGGTCATTAGCACAGATATTTCGACAGTTTACGATCCTCTTCATCATTTGTATCAGTTTCATTGTGAAATTTGTCTGTTCCGAAATTTGTTCGATACATCGGCCCGGTCTCGAGTAATATTTGTTACTTCATTACTGACTATCATCCGGAAACGATTAGTATGGTCTCACGCTTAAGTGGGTGCCCGATATCAGAAAACGACACCGTTGCAGTGACTATAAAATCCGCATATAGATGTCTCGCGACACGCAGTATGTAAAAAAGATACATAGAATAAAAATGTTCTAGGTTGAAAGAAATATCTTGATTGTGGAATTAAAATTGCTTCAAGAGCAGAGGGTTAACAGCGATAGATGTGTGTAGTCTGTGATTTCCAAAATGGCGGAGCATTACAACCATCTATTTCAGCACTAGAGTTCCCGCAATGAAAATGCATAATAATTAAATGCAGCGCCTCTCTCCTTACAAAAACATTGTCGAAACCGGAAGCAATCAGATGCAATTGGAGTTCATCCGATGAACGACGCCATTTGCAAACACGTGTACCGGTTAGAATACACTGATTCATTTTGCACAAAACATACGATTGCTTGTGATTGTGAATCATGTTTGTTTCCTCCGAGTAAGAAACGGTTTGACTGCAAATTGACACGATCATTGACAATGAAGTCAATTCCTTCGCTTGTTATCTGACATTAACCTTCCTCATCTACTGGTTTTTCAACTTACTAACTCATGTTGTAGTAATCATCCGTCATTTTCCCTTATATGCCATTACTATATTTCCGAGGTTACCGATTTGCCGGTTCGCATGCGCGTCTCGCTTATGGTTGTGAAACTTCGTTATGTCTTACTCGGATGTGTTCCGGACAAAAACACGCCGCATACATTAAGAATTCATTCAATCGTCAGTGTAACAGTAACTGAAATTCGGAAATGATTTTGTGTAGAATATTCAAATTTAAATTCTATATGCAAATTCTATTTCACAACGATTCAGGAAATGGAGCTGCGACCTTCCCGCGTTCACTTTTATTGACATAAGAATTTAATAGCGGCGCCATAATCATGAAAAGATACGCGCACTCGTAAACGCGTTCGGCTCTTAGCAGATTACAGCATCGTCTTATTACCGAAATCTGTGAAATTTCATTGTTCCTTGAAAATATCAGTGAACCCCCATAGTAATCGATAGATTGCGGATTTTATGCATGTGTAATAAAGACGGGCTAATGTAATTTAAAACAGTGGATAACTTAAACGAATTTAAATGTGCACACGTGTTATATTGAACGCATTAAAATGATAAAAACAGGATAGAATCTTTCAAATAGTTGCTGTTGCAATTGAAGCAAACAATTTATATTTTGCAAGATCCGCAGCTTTGTAATCGATTGAGGCCCGCTGCACACATCCGTTTTTTTAACGTGCGACAACCGTGCGGTACCGCAAAAGCGGTCTGAAGTACTAGTAATTCAATGCGACATTTGTTTGCACATTTGTTTGAATCGTAATTGCGGCGTCGCACGTCCGTCTTGCGTTCAATATTTGCCGCAATTCCCCAAAGAAACGCACAATTATATTATCGCATATCAGTTGATGTACACGTCCGTTATTCTGCCGCACAATGAACGACATAAACGGTGATACATGTTTAAATATTGAGCTTTTTATTGATGAAATTAAAAAATATTCTGAAATATGGAATCTCATAGTTATAGCACGTCTCATTCATGTATCTTATGATGCGATTCTCTCTTTTATTCTATCTAACAGCTCATCAAATGAGGAAACACTCATTCGAAAGTAATTAAAGAATTTTTCAGGATCTTCTCTTAAATCAGCAAAGGATGTAGCAAATCTGCCTCGTGTAAATCTCGAATTGATAAAAGGATGCATCCAATACTGTCTTCTTTGGTTGCAACAAAGTATAGTATTATATTATATTATAACAACTAGTATTTATATACAAAATAGGCAAATACTCTACGTTTCTTTTGGGACACCTCTATCTTCGATAATAGTAGAAAACGCAGTGAAAATCGCAGTCGCCGCGCGTTAACACTAGGTTTACGGGACCCGTCTATTTGACAGATTTCAAATTTTGAAATGAAATACCTCAAAAACCATAGCATTAATTTGAACCATTTTGCATCGTAAATTAATTACTTCATCCAAAGAATTTATACACACAATTATTTTTTCCTAAAGCTTTCCAACCTTTGAAATTTCTATGTAGTATACCTATCTCCACGAAATCCGTCCAATTGACGGACTAGCTTATTTCATAAACAATCTTTATATGCTTGCTTCGTTCGTCAAATAATTCATCAAATAATAAATATAAGAATAAAAGTAAAGTCTTTATTTTCTCCTCCTCCAGTTCGTTATATCAATCGCGCCTCGATAATGTAAACTAAAGCGGATTGTATGGCCTGAGTGTTTATTTGGGTCTTCAACGAAATTGCTTATGCCTATTGCCGATGAGACCTCTAAAGCAAGAGCAATCTTCAGTACGATTGTTGCAGTGACAGTGTAAGAACGTTTTTCAGAGACAGTGTGCAAAAGTTTCAGTTATTGTAGACAGTCTCCGCTTATTGTATAATTATAAATAATTATTAATATAATTTGGGCACAGTATATTTTTATTTTGACCAATCCCCCTTTTCTAGCAATCATGAGTAAATCCAGGAGATATAATAAAATATTGAACAAAATTGTCAACATCTTCGAAGATTGTTCTGAGGATACCTCCGAAGAAGATCAGTATGAATTAGACCAAAGCGAAGCTGACAGTGCAAGTTCTGAGTATATTGAAAGTGGAGAGTTAGAAGGATACCCTATACCGTTAATATTTTTGTTACTATTTCCGTGATAGTTTTAAAAAAGAAAGCCTTTTTACTTATTAATTATTTATTTAAACGTGAAGCCTAATATTGTTCAATTCAGACTTAATTTGAATAAATCGATTTTTTAAAGAAAATGCGTATTATCGTTTGCCCGTCAATTTGACAGGTGCTCGTAGAGATAGGTATATAAGAAACGCCCGTAAATCTAGTGTTAAACAAACGCAAGTGGACGCCTTTCAACTGAACCGCAATTCCGTTGCCGCGCGGTCGCCGCACGGTCGCCGCACATTAAAAAAACGGATGTGTGCAGTGGGCCTAAATGATGTGCATACGTGATGCAGAATTTTCTAATTCGGCCAATGGTAACGACACGCTCAGGGGTGGCTGTTGCTATTTTTCATAATCTAATGTGTTTGCTTAGTTTGACCTTTTAAATTGATTTACCACAGCTGCTCGATACATTTTGTTTGTTATTTGTACCATTTTACAAGATTAATTATAAATAATGACGTTGGCGGCAGCTGGAATGTGTGTGCGAGTGAAGAGGAAATGGAAAGGGAGGGTTTCGTTCTGGGCCTACTAGAGAATAAGGCTATCAGGCCCTGCCTTAGACACAGGGATATCGTAAGGACGATTTTGTATGCGGATCGATGATGGATCAGACGGAAAGATCACACTGGGAAAGACGATGTCTATTTGTCCGTCTGGTGGCGAGCATAGGGGGTAGCCGGCACAATAACGAGTTCGATTTTATCATTTCAGTTGAATCATGAATATTCTTTGCGATGAAGATATTTCTGTCGATCTATCGCTTCTTCTCTAAAAACAAATTTTGAAGGATGGAACAAGTTTCTAGACCTGCTGTGCAATGTATTTATGAAACTTGAATCGTATCGTGAACAATTTCTGCCTTCCAAGTGCAAATTGATGCAAATGTCTCAATCACGTTAATAAATTACGCACTTAATAATCGCAGTTTTTTATATTCCTAAGTGTATGCGTTCTGACACTCTCCCATAGGATTATGACGATTTATGGGAGTTTTTCATTACCTTAATTCACGAACACGATACAGTTTATTAGCCGAGTATTAATAGTGAAATGAAAAAAAGACTTGTGGAATTATGGAAGATTAATGGATTCAATAACTTTACGTACGAATTTACTCATCGGTTATTGTTCACTATTTGATATACTGGAAATGCTTGACAAAACAACTTGTTCCAAATTTTGATTCAACTACTGGACGATGAACGTACTAAATTAAAACATTATTGTTTTATAATAATAACAAGACTTCATGTAAATATATAGAAAAGGGGACCCGGCTCCGATGACCTTCATCTTCACATATGTCCTCAAGGTCAACATTCCGAACAACTTTTTCCTATACATGTGCCCGTCGCACGGTCTTAGTTTCCGAGATAATTGTAAAACACTTAATTTAGTAATTTTATTAATTTAGTTAATTTTAGATTAGAAGTACACTTTATTCTCCTATAAACTGTCACTGAACGATAATTAAAATGTACAGAATCATATATAGGATCTCAAAGAGAATGTATAGTCGAAGTTGGTTGGTGGTTAGGTTAGGTTAGGAGGGGGGACGGCTTCACCTAACGCTGACGTCGTGAATTCACGTCTTTTCAAATTCTATTCCTGATTGCCGGTAACATGAATTTACGTCTTTTTAAATTCTATTATTTTAAATAACACGTTTTTACAAGATTTATATGTCAAATCAATTTTTTTAATTTTTATCCTCTGCCTAACGATAAAAGTTTGCGGCAGCCAGCTTAGTATTTCCTAATTTTCGCCGGCAATCAATGTTAGATTTGCCGGTCGCGAATGTGTTAAGAAAGGAAATAGATTTGTATTTGTATTATGCATAAAAATCTGTAATCTAGTAATTATCTTCATCGGAAGAACCTAATGCAAATTAGCACTTTGACAAACGAAATTAAACGTACTCGATGATAAACAATTTCAATGCAAGATGCTTTGAAATTATATTTCGGCACGCTGCATAAATATTCGCAGTTCATTGCTGAATCACTAGTTTCCAATAATGGCAGCGATGCGGAGAACAATCTATCAACGCGTGGGCTGCATAAATTACCTTCAATGCACCACGACGGTGTCTCACACATTTCGATCACATAATTCCCAGACGACAGTACAGAAAAATCCTTACCTTTTAATCTCTGTTACCTAACTCGCGTTCTTCCGTAACACATTATTCAACAATTAATAGAATCTGTCATGCGGTCGGGCATGTTAAACGCATTGGTGCATAGACGTGACCATAAACATTGCTTAAGATCAAAAGCCCACTGTGTGTTTGTTAAATAAACTAACTAGCCACTTCGGAACGTTTACTTGCGCACTTGATTCGCGACTGGTCGAGCACTCACCGAGGATAGAGGCACGGCTGGGAAAAATCTCTCAAGGATTCATCAAACCGGTCTGCTTGGATCGCGATGGTTAGGTGGATCGGCGCGGGTATGAAATTTGGCCGGCAGCTCGTAGACAACGCGCGGAACAGAATGAGATTCGCTTGTGGTTCGTGCCCGCGAAGAAATCGTTCGATGCGTCCCCCTCGCGCTCGCTCGCGTGTTCTCCGCGTCTCTTGCCCTTCTAACGCGCTCCTCCCGCTACCGTTTCTGGTTCACGTTTGATTACCACGCTCGAGTCGGTAAACCTGAACGCGGATTCTTTGCCACCGAGTTACCGTGGTTCAGAAGCGAAAAACAGCAAATGTTGCCATCTTCGAACGTTATCGCACCCAGATAGCTCACGACATCTTAGAGACGTACATTTTACGTCTTAAAGACGACCGGAAGTGGTCGGTGGTAAAAAATAGGATTTGGTTTACGAGTTAACCCCTTGCCTTACGATTTATTTTACGGTTTTCGTGATTAGAATTTCTTTGTAGTTCATAATTTCTTAGGAATAGGGCTCCAATGGTTGTACATTAACAACAACAAAATAGAATTGTATTTCGTTTTAACGAAAATTAATAACATACATATTTCTTAGATTCTGTTCAGAATCTTCATCACGTCTCTCTGACGATATTGTAAGCGAAGGAGTTAACATTATTGTGTCCGATCGCAAAGTGTTAATCTTGTTGTAGGTATCCTTGAACCCTCTAGCACCAAATATTAATTACTTAATTAGTATTTGCGGCCAAGGAGGCACCAAAAAAATTCGGAAAATAGCACATCAGCCTGCCGACATTTACGCAAACTTCTGAAAATCCAGTAGTAATTAGATATTAATCGTCCTGGGTAAAAAACATCGAGAAAAATTGAGGGCGACGTCTGCAACTCAGTTATTACTCACGCCATCGCTTGACATAGGTAATACCTAGTACAAATTGCAGGGTGAGCAGGTTTCAATCGTTGTCACTTCTATCCACGTGTTCGTAACGCACGCTGCGCTGTCCGATTGGCGCCGATGCTAACCAATTAGAACCGTAGAGAACTGTATGAAAACCTTAGTCGCTAAATCCACAAACCACGTGGGGGGCCTGGAGGATCTCGCCGTGGTTGGTCCGTTGCGGCGTTTGCGCACGCGTTTGTAAAACCGTGTTGCAACAATGTTGATCGTTTTACCGTATATACCTGACCAGGTGCAATTCATCAAACACGTCGACTCGCGTATAAATCTCTATTGCTAAATCGATACGCGGTGAACGGACACGAGAGAAACGTTGCTGGAACCTTTCATCGACGAGTCCGCGGACCACGAAGATTAGTATATTATGCGCCGGCCGATTACACCCGGCAACTTGTTCCACTGATTACATTCGCAATCGTGTTTTAACCTCCTCCCATGCGTCCTTCGCGCGTTATGAAATTCATTCAGATTTTCACGGTTCGATGTTGTGGGTCACGCGTTTCGTTCGGTTAGAGCATCTGATGCGATGTTTAATTAACAATAGATTCACCGGCTATTTAAGTATATCTATTTCTACCAAGACCAGTCAGAATGACTGGTCTTTAGAAAAAGTTAGTGGTGTTTCCAGTCTTTATTTACTTTTAAAAAATGACAAAAAAAGTTGAATAATATTAATTGTAATACAAAAATAGATTTATAGACATTATCAATTAATCAAAAGCTTGATAGGGACAGTGCTGGAAATTTACAGGCCACAACTCAATCAACTCGCCCAAAAGCGAGTCGACCGAGCACGGCCAAGACACTCAGAAACCCCGAGTATCGAGTTCGCACTTACAGATAGCCAAGTGTCCGGGACTAGGGCTGTTACTTTCCTTCGAAGGTCGAAGATTTCGAAGCTTCGATTTCAGAAACTTCGAAGGTGATGAAAATCGAAGTTTCGAAGGTTCGAAACTTCGAAGCTTCGAACATTCGAACATTCGAACCTTCGAACCTTCGAACCTTCGATTCGTTTCCAGTTAACGGATAAAAGGAATAAATTTTCATAATTTGTTTCTATATTCACCATCTGAATTATTTCAATAATTTATTGTTAAGATAATATATTTATAATTTTAATTATCCTTTCGATAGCACATTGTTAAAATAATTGTTTAAATAAATAAATTTTATAATTTGTTTATATATTCATAATTTGAATTGTTATTTCAATTATTTATTGTTAAAATAATTGATTAAATAAATAAATTTTTACAATTTGTTTCTATATTAATTATTTGAATTATTTCAATAATTTATTGTTCAAATAATTGTTTAGACAATGTACACGTATTTACATAATTAATATAGGAACACGTTTCTATAGAGTATAAAAATTTATAATCTACAGAAATTTTTATAATCTATAGAAATGTGTTTCTATATTCATTATGTAAATACTTGTACATTCTTTAAATAATTATTTTAACAATGAATTATTGAAATAATTCACATAATGTATATAGAAACAAAATATGAAAATTTATTCATTTAAACGATTATTTTAACAATAAATAATTGAAATAACAATTCAAATAATGAATATAGAAACAAATTGTGAAAATTTATTTATTTAAACAATTATTTTAACAATGTGCTATCGAAAGGATAATTCAAATTATAAATATATTATCTTAATAATAAATTATTGAAATAATTTAAATAGTGAATATAGAAACAAATTATGAAAATTTATTTCTTTTATCCGTTAACTGGAAACGAATCGAAGGTTCGAAGTTTCGAAGTGTCGAAGTGTCGAAGTTTTGAAGTTTCGAAGTTTCGAAGTTTCGAAGTTTCGAAGTTTCGAAGTTTCGAAGGTTCGAAGGATCGAATCATCGAAGCTTCGAAACTTCGATTTTCATCACCTTCGAAGTTCCCTTCGTTCCTTCGAATCCTTCTAAGCTTCGAAACTTCGATTTTCATCACCTTCGAAGATCCCTTCGTTCCTTCGACTCTTCGAAGCTTCGGAAAAGTAACAGCCCTATCCGGGACCCAAGGAGAACCTTATGTACCGCTAGCGTACTGCATCAGAATCATGATTTTCCCGGAATCATATATTCTGCCCCGACAAAAAGGTTGCAGTACTTATCAATTGTTGTAGCTGCCCCAATGTCATTTCATCACATAGAAACATGCACCAGTCATTTTGACTGGTACTGGTATAAGTGTCAATAACAAAAAATATATTTGTTACGAATACATATAAAATAATATAAAGTTCATACAACTGATTCTTTAGTTATGGCTACAAAAGTCATGATATCATTTCGGAAAGAAAATGTTACATGCAGTAGGAATTTTGAATTGAAATTGCAAAACCAGTCATTTTGACTGGTCTGGTAAATCTAGTGTTAATTAACACCATGACGCAAATGTAGTCTATAGATGTACAATGCTCGAAATTATAGATGCAAATGACGGCTATAGATGTAGTAAACTAAATGTTCTGACTTCTCAAATAAATACAAGTCGTATGGTCTGATATTAAAAAAGTTCTCGTCTGTTTAGGAGTTTCCGAATATTAATGTTAGTGACTGTAGCTCGTCGCACGATAGTAATTCTGGTAGTGGGTCTCGGAATCGTCGACTGGGAACCGGTTTCCATTTTTTTTTTGTCAAGCCCAAGGACCGTTGGTGCAATAGATCGATCTAACACGTGTCGAGGACTGTACATTTTTTTAAATTTTCCCATCGATTAGTACAGCCACCGATCAGAACTACACGCAACTCGACGATCTTGTGAAAATTGTATAATATGTATGGATGCTGAAAAAATCCGAAAGTTCATCTAAAAGTAGTTTTCTTATTATCCAAATATACAATTTTTGTACTGTGTGTATTTTATTATATTATATATTTATATACATGTTTATACATATATTCGATAACAACAATTTTTGTACTGTGTGTATTTTATTATATTATATTTTATTTTTATGTACATGTTTATACATATATTCGATAAATTCACTTATGAGACGAAGATGATGCAAGAATTGAATTTGTTATAAACATTTCAGCCTGTCTGTAAGAAAAGGAAATTTCAAAATGGTAGCTATGATTTCAGCAACTCTGTTCATGCGTAACAAAAAAAAAAGAATTTAGTTACTCGTGCGTTACAACTCTGACTACAGGTAATACTACTTAAGGAAAAGAAGTGAAGAAGACAAGGTGACATTATTGAGTTTGATCATCATTTATTTTATTAGTAATTTTCACGAATAAAGTAATAGAGATTGGTCCAAACGATTGAACAGTTTCTAGATTCATGCAATTGTTATTGCAACACAGATACTTTGATTACCATTTCATTAATCAATAGATTATTATAGATGTTTATGCAATTTTCAATTTTTGTAGACAAATTTGAGGAAGTGGAGGAAAATAGAATTTTATTTTCAATGGTAACAGTCCTTGTATATCGAAAATAAATAATATTCGTACTAAATTCTATCAAACTTTATATTTTAATATTTTTGGAAATTTCCAGAAATCAGAAATGCATAAGTTCAATTAATTCAAAAGTTTACGACGTGCTAATTGAATGGGCGATGAAAACGGAACTCTTTATTCACGCAACAGAATAGCGTAATAGCGGCAATAAATAATGCATACACTTCTAAATGTTGCCTGAATCTTAATTGGGAATTCTGAAAATAACCGTGTGTCACTGTCAAAAATGTGAGGAGCTCATTTAGCAGGCGTTATCTCAGTATCTACATATTTATTAAGTGGAATTGTCTTCTGCAATCATTACTGTTTTGCATCTCTCGAATGTCTTAGACAATCACTGAAGACATTGGATATTAACGGTAACTTTGCACAGATGTATGGTATTGAACTATTATTTATTAGTTCAAGCAAACATCGTAATGACTCACATGTATGCTAACGAGCTTTCTAATTCTGTCGAGGTGAACAACCTTTAGAGTTGATGAATTTCACGAAAACATTTTTGAGAGGCTCTTGTTTACAAAAAGGAATGACTTTCAAAAAATTAGCACAATAGATTGAAATCATTTAGTGGAATGTGTTCATGGAAAAGCAATTTTTAAAATACTTAAACAAGGAACTAAGCGGTTGCTTTTCTAGTTCTGAGAAATAAACATCTCCCCCGATACAGGTTAATTCGAGAATTTGCTTCTTCATACGCATATAATTTTTTATTTTCACATTGATCGCAACACTAATCTTATTTAAAGGGGAAATCTTTACTCTGAAAACAGAAAACCGGAAGAAGCAAACGCAAGCGAATTTTGCGGAATGCAGCGTTTCACAGATTACGATAATTCACATGTAAACTGAACTTTGAAGTGCTCGGGCAAACCGAACTTTGAAGTGTTCGGCTATGGTAGTGATTGACGGTCGATTACGTTGCCATTTTTTTCGTGAAAAATTGTATGTATCATTCTCATCATCCTGCCGGCACTGAGGACGTCAAGTTCGATAATACATAGCGAGTCGCTATGCAATTGTATCGCTCGAACTCGCGTGTTCCTTCGTCGAACACGAGTTCTCGAATGAAAAAGCTGCATTCTCTTTCGATGTAAATATAATCGAAATTTAATTGCCACACTGCGGATTTCATGTATTATTTAATAAAGATCAAGATGAGGAACAAGTTTAATTTGTCAACCAAAAACTCCTCGCGATAAGCATCGTATATACAGGGTGTCATAGACCATCCGTCCACCCCTATTAAAATGGTGGAAAGTGATTTTTACTGAATACTAAAACAAAATTTTAGCAACTAATTCGAGTACACTCTATCGAATGGTGGTAGTTGCAATTTCCGGTACTAACCGGAAATAGGATTTTTAAACCGACAGTCGTTATTTTTAATGAGACATTGTGTTTTTTATTGCAAATGCGGATTGTACGCAAAAAAAAAAAATAAAAGTTTTGTCTCAAATATTTTTCTAGAAAATCCAGACACTATTCCATTTACACTCGTTTATTCAAATTACGTGAACCAATTTTAGATACTCATTTATTTCCTGTATATTTGCAAAATTAATCCTTGTTATTCTTTTGTTTATTTCCATAGCTTATTTCTGTTAATTTGTTTATTCGTTTATTTAAGAGAAGATATTGTCCTTTAATGTTTGTCCTGTAACTTGTGCAAATAGATTATTAAAAAATATATCTTTAATTTGAAATATGTGAATTCATACATTGGAGATTATTTTCGGTCTAAGTGAGGCATTTTCAAGAAAAATGTTTCAGACAAAACTTTTATATTTTTTTGCGTACAATACGAATGTGCAATAAAAAATACCAGGTCCCATAAAAAAGAACGATTTCCGGTCTGAAAATCCTATTTCCGGTTAGTACCGGAAATTGCAACTACCACGATTCGATAGAGCGTACTCGAATTAGTTTCGAAAAATATTTTTAGTTTTCAATAAAAATCACTCTCCAACAGTTTAATAGGGGTGGACGGGTGGCCTAGGACACTCGTATATATCGATTATGTTTGTTACTATACATGCTATCTTGTATTTTGCTGATGTATATACGCTATCAATTCATAAAGGTCAATGGTTCAACTTGAAGGAAAAAATGTCGTAATACAGTCTGTCACAAAAAGATTCAAACGGTAGTAAAAAGGTATTTTAACCAGTTAGCTGTTTTTGCCGAGTATACTCGTCACGTAATAAAAATTAATTGTTTGCTATTTATGTTAATATTGCAGTGAAAATTAAAACGCATTATTAATTTGTCGACATTTTAGAATTTTTCGAGTCAAAGACGAAGTAAAGAAACGAAACAAAGAAATTGACGAGAGGTCAATATGTGATAAATAAAGTTTTCAAAAATTTTTAGTAGCCGCATACAAAGTCGAGCTATACAGTTAACCCTTTGCACTCGAAGCAATTTCAACTAAAAAACCAAACATTTCTTCTAACCTAAAATATTTCCATCGTACAACAGTTTTTTTCATTATATGCGTACGAAACTGATATAGTACCTCATACAATATTGAAATGTTTAGTAATTTATTACATATGAACAAATTTAATCATGTAAACAATATTCTGAATAATGGTGTAGCAATTTGTAGTGGTGCCTCAGAGTCGCCATTCGAGTGCTAAGGGTTAACTGGTTAATAGACCGGCTAGCACTTCTTTTTCGTCACATGTAGAACTTTATCCATGTACGATATTTAATTTATTTGTGAAATTTTATTATTTAAATTTGCATTAATGTTTAAGATATTTCAACTTGTTCGACAGATAGTTACAAAATACTTATTTGGACAGGTGAAATATACATTGTATATAAATATTTTCATTTTTGTCATTTATTTTTATATACATGTACAAACATTTAGATTGTGAGATCTTCCTACTCCGCTGGTTAAGTGGAGATAAAAATTCCCACAGTTTCAACGTGTTTCTTGATTAGGTCGCCCTTGAAGCGTGAATATTAATGCAAATCTTTTCTACATGGTATACATACAAATTAAGCTGTCATCCACGGCACGTGACATTATATGCGGTTTTGAAGATAACCTTTTCGGTAGCACGTAAAAAGTAATGGTACTTTAATGTTTTTTTCTTCGATTATTTTATCTCACGTTTGTATATCAACATGAATGAATTTAATAATAATTAAAGCACTAAAAGTGATACGACATTATTCTTTTCCTTGTTTCTGGATCCACAAGAACAAAATTTAAAAAGAAGTGACAGGTATTTAAAAGAGAAAATCTGAACTTTACTAAAAATTCATCTTTTCATATGGCGTTTCGGAAAAATAGTAATTTTACAAAATATCAGCATAGTTATATATGAAATAATAGTTGCATTCAGGACGAATTAAACGTGATGATATTTGTGTTTTTTTTGTTCAAATAATTAGAACGGACAGAATTAATACGTTCGACTGGACAGCTTTTTCCTGACATAAACCGTGTTTTTACTCTTTGACTGCCACAAGTTTCAATAAAACTCCTTCCAAAAAATTTCGCTGTTTCTTCAAACAGGTGTGAATATCTATGGAAAATTTCAGCTTAGTGGCATCGATTTGTTTCTTGAAATTAATTCTCGAAAACGAGCGTCTTGAATACTCTCGCGATTATCAGAGTATATACTCACGCGCTGTGAATTAATACACAATAAGTTTTTTCAGAGATTAATTTTATCAGAGATTCGCAGATTAGTGTCAATTAAGGTCGCTGGCAAAAAATGAATGGATAACGTAGCGCAACTTGTGCATTTTCTGTCACGTTTATTATCAGCTTGGCAATATGAATACGCACCGAACATAACTTCTTAACTACTATTAAAATGTATCGAGATGATTGTTAAGGAAAAAAAGTTAATTACGTAATGGAAACTATTTATTACTGTTCGTTTAATTATAGCGAAGTGGTGTTACGTCTATCGTGCTTGTAATAGCAAGATTTTCCTATTATCAGCCCATAAGAAAGTGCATCGGATGAAGAACCATTACGTCGATTACATAATTCAACAATTCTATTTCATTGATGACATAACAAATCAATCATTTACAATGTTCCTTCTCAGCCAACGACCATTGCCTGGCTGCACAAACACGTTCTCGTCAGATCACTTAGGGTTTTTTAAACGTAATTTTCCCTTTTCAACTGACTAAAAGATATGATACCAAATGTATACAAAAAGCACATACTAGACATAAGAGATATGATTCATATTGACTGATTAGACTTAGAACAAAGTATAAACTAATATTCCCGACTTTTACAAACAAAAAAATGTCAGATCGTCGAGGTAAAACAGCGTTGGGCGCGAAAAGTACTTGGATGGGTGACCGCCTGGGTATACGCCGGGTGTGACCCCCTAGGTATATGCCGCGTGTTGTTGGCAAAAGGTGGTTCGGAAGCCACCTTAATAAACAGTAGGTCCCGCTGAAAAATAGGCTGAAGTAGGCTGAAAATTAAGCGATGGTGTGAGTGGAAGGAGGGGAGAGTGGTAGAAGGGGATAAGTGGTACAGTAAATCCTCTATAAACGCATAAAAGCTGTAGCACAGGGATGGGCAATTTTGCCTCAATTGAGGCAAAACCGTCCACACCGTACCGCCCTCTGTCCCCTTCCAGCAAGCGCGGTACAATGGGGCAACGAAGACACGAGACATCAGCGTACACAACCACGGACTTGAAGGACTGTGCCTAAGCCTGCGGGGGCGTTCCAAAAGACGGAAGGGGTATCAGCTTGTCGGCCATCTTGAGCGGCAAACACGAATTGTTTCCTACGAATTGCAATTTTTCAAAATCTTTTTTGCACGTGATTTACTAAATCAACGCTTCTAATTGCTAAAAAAAGTCAAATGGTTTGGTTAAATTGTAAGAAAGTTATTCTGATTTAAAGGGCGAGCAAATACTTTTGTGAGTCACTGTAAATGTATATTAAATTTTAATATTTCATATGTATATACAGATATATATATATATATATATATATATATATATATATATATATATGCAAATACACTTGTTATACATTCATTTTTCAGAATCAAATAATTCCAATGTTCCCGCACCGTTATATAGATGGCAGCACTAGTTTTGCCTTTTAATATGGCCGCAGTCTACCTTCCCTCCCCGCTCACGGTACGACCCCTCTCGCCCATAAACTCACTTTATGCTCAGTCCTTTAGGTCCGTGTACACAACGAACGTGCGCGCTGCATGAAAGAGAGGTTGGTGGGAGAAGCAGGCGTTTGAGGGGCTCCACCCGTGCCCACCACTGCTGTAGCAGATAAACGCAGCAAATATATCCCCTCGAAGTTCGGATCAGACCGAATATTGTTACCTAGGTTTGAATGAGGGTGTTCGTAATCGGAAATCGGCGTCCGACTTCTCAACGATTCTTTTTCTTCGAATCTGGGAGGCCATATTATCTCCTGCGGGTGACTGCTCCTTGTTGTGCGTGGCACAAAAAAGGTTTCTATGGGTTCCACAACACCTTTAAGTAAACTATCGGTAGCTCTTCCTTACAACATCTCGAACGCATCACAAGTTACCTCAAAGTTCGGACGGAAATGTATCAACACCCTAAAAACGCGTCCGATATCGGACGGATGTGTATAAAGGTCGATTTATACAGACGACTTTGTCGGATCAGACAGAAATATATACCCACGTTTAAATGAGAGTGTTCGCAAGCCGATATCGGAGACCGACTTCTCAACGATACTTTTTCTTCGAGTCTGAGAGGTCATAAATTTCGATCGGGTGATGACTCCCTGCTGCACGTGGCACAAAAAAATTTTTCTGTCTTATCCGACAAAGTCGTCTGTATAATCGACCTTAACCCGACCTTAAGAAGCTCAAAAAATAGCTACCCGTCACAGATAACTGCATAACTATCCCCCGAGGCTTATGCGCTTATAGAGGATTTACTGTAAAATGGATTTGAATCCCTGAGGAGTAAGACGTCGCGTATCCAGCAAGGGTAGAACGCGTGCAACGGTGACGCGGCCCGAAGAACGGACCCTCAGCGCGGGACAAGCGACGGCTACCTGCACGTCGACCACCGCCCCCCCCGTTCGTCAACCCCTGGCCCTTGGACTCTTGACTCCGCGGAACAAGGGATGACTCCGGGCATTCATTCTGTCGCATACTCCCGCACCCGTCGGAACTCTCATACTTTACCACCGAGCATAGCCTTGTTTAGCGTTCGCGCTCGAATAGTATTAAGCACGCGCCTTGCGAGGAAAATAGAGTCTTACAGAGGGGATCAAATATCATTACCTACCTACAATGTTCCTCCTCGTGACATTTTTAACCCTCATACGTTGCTCAGCGTGTATATTCTCTGTGTGTCTGTATTGTGAGATGTATTTCTTTAAAATGTGACGTTATAAATCTAACAGACTTTGTAGTTGTAAAATGTAGAGCAAAAATGGCTGACTTATCCTAAGGAACGTGTGAGGGTTAAGCTCGATTCTCCTGAATTGAATCTTTGCATATATTTAAAATTACAAGAACTAGGCACATTCATTCGACACATTGACACTGACATTTCTTTGGTTCATTGGTACCAGGAAATCCAAGGTTGTTCACGAGCGTGCGAATGTTGATCGGGCTGTTGACGGTCCTCGCTCTCCTCGCCGTGTCGTGACGTCAATCCCCGGTCGCGTTCGCAGGCGAAGCCGTTAGGCCAGTGGTGGGCACGGGTGGAGCCCCTCAAACGCCTGCTTCTCCCACCAACCTTTCTTTCATGCAGCGCGCACGTTAATTGCGTACGTTGTTGTCTCGTGTCTTCGTTGCCCCATTGTACCGCGCTTGCTGGAAGGGTACAGAGGGCGCTACGGTGTGGACGGTTTGCCTCAATTGAGGCAAAATTGCCCATCCCTGCGTTAGGCAAACCCACGATACCCCCTCACCTACCTATAGGATCACGCGATGATATCCTCATCCGCGATCACATCATTGGGTGATCCTGAAGAACCAATCACCGAGAAACGTCAGTTTGGGATTTTCTGACTCACATTACCTCCCGTTGATCGTTCAAAAAAGTCAGTCGCGGTCTTTCTCGTATTTCTCTTGTCAACCAAGCGCTGGTTTCTACATCTCTCGCTTAGTCGCGATCGTTACATTAAAAGCGGTCATTAATTCATATTGTTCTGCATTTTCAATCACGTTTCACAAAATCAAATACACTTTGTTCTATCACGAAATAGCATTTGTCGAGGCAACTCAGTTCTTTTCACCTTTGCGTACAGCGCTGTGCGTTTCCCGCCTATTCTCTCGCTAACGGAATATATACGTGGCCGTCAGTCAATTCCGCTGCAAAGGTGTTGTGTCGCTCGTAAAGAAGCCTTGGAAGTATATTACTTTTGTTGGAGTACCGCTATGTCTAGAAGCTTTGTTAGCCCAGTGGTTAAATGATTTTTCCCTCATTGCCTTTTTATGGGCCGTGAAGAAGTCCTGAGCTGAAGCTTTCCAATAGAGGTGAGGCAAATTCGAGGTGGCTTCTTTTGCCAGGATGTCAGTTTCCTCATTGCCTGAATTGTATCCTGTCGTTACCAGAACTAGAAACCTTAACCCGGCGGGGCCCACGTGAACTTCTGAAACGAAAGTGTCCACGTGGGGTGTTCATAGACCCCCAGTGAAAAGCAATATTTATACTTAATGTTTTATGTTTATTGTAACATTTATTTATACTTTTGTTAAAATAACAGTATAAAATATACATATATACACCATATACAAACTAGTTATCAGAGTAGTCATCTATGGCTTCTGCAGGAAGGTGCACGCACAAGAAAGAAATACTTACCAAAATATAAAGAAAGTATAGTAAGAATTGTAGTGATACAAAAACAAGAATAAACTGACTGCACTGTGTAAGTAAACGATGCTCCTGTGAAGAAAGCTCAATCGAAACTGAAATACTGAATATCAAGAACACACGGTTGAAACACTCGCTAGTATACATAAAGAGAGCCGAAACTGTAGAAATACATTTTGAGCGCACAACACAAAGTCGGCGATACATCAATACAACCGGTATCGAGTTTTAATAAGCTATATTGTATGGCAAAACTGTAGTGAAAGAAATATCAGAAATAGATAGCATATCTCAACGGTGGGGATCCGCTGGACCCCCACGTGGACACTGCGGGGTTAAACTTGGCCAATTTCTTTTTTGTGTGTTGAGAATGTAGCTATTGGAATGAACAGAAATGGAGTTGCAGAGAGATTGAATCACACTAAGAGAATCTGAGGAAATGAGGAAGGATTTGTCGTGATGACTGTGGGTAAAATTGTTTAATTATTTTATAAAATTTCTTCATGGTTTGAACTAGCAGCGCCATCCGTGGCAAAACGCTGAAACTAGTAGACAGATAATATCGTCAGGTAAGTATGCCTACATCACAGCACCGACGAGATACTATATAACAGCATAAACGGGGTATAGTTACATTCTATTTCTGATTAAACAGTTATAAAGAATTATTCTAAGACTTGTGCTAAAAGAACCTTAAATAATTTAACAGATCTCCGGTAAAAAAGTAATCTTCTAACTTTAGAAATTTAATTTATGTACTTTTGCGATCGAAGAATCTAGGATAATGTCTCAGCTATATTCCCGTTGCAGTTTGCCAGACCTGGACTTAGAATTTGCATTAATATTGTATACAGTAGAATATAAGAAAAAATGTATTGAACAATTTTCAATGTAGCACTTATAAATTAATATAAGCGAGGTATGGCAATACAGCAGTGGACTTATCACCCAACACAAATTGTCTGTACCTCGCCTGTTGCAACTGTCCGCAGAATTGCAGTAAAAGTCTCTCGGTGCGCTGAAGCTCTCTGACCCACTCTCTTGTTATAAATGTTTAGAGTATAATTTATGTACATATAGAATAAAAACACTTTATGCATGAATCAACAATGAATAAATAAAGGCTATGTAATGAAAAGACTTATCTGCGTATATAATTCTTGACCGACCAATTTTTCCAAAACGTCCGACTTGTTGAGATGAGCTACTTATTTGGAATTGCGGAAAGCAAAATTTTCGGATGTCTGACATCTCGTTGACTTGTATTACTGAATTATCGTACCATCATATTGTCCGAATACAGAATTCAATATTCGAGGTTTTCGAAATATTTTAGGAAATTTTCACAAAACTGAATTTTTTATTTATTTATAATTTGTATTAGGTGAATATGACTTCAAAGGAGGTACTCGAATTTTGAACTACCTCTTTCACTATCATAATCTTTTTTTAAATTTATAATTTGTATCAGGAGAATATGATTTCAAAGGAGGTACTCGAATTTTGAACTACCTCTTTCACTACCATACTCTCCTAATAGAAATCTAGAAATTTCTGAAAATTTTTCGAAAACCGCGAAAACTGAATTTTGTATATGGAGAATAGAATTTTATTGGAGGTACTCGAATTTTGAACTACCTCTTTCACTACCATACTCTCCTAATAGAAATCTAGAAATTTCTGAAAATTTTTCGAAAACCGCGAAAACTGAATTTTGTATCCGGAGAATAGAATTTTAATGGAGGTACTCGAATTTTGAACTACTCTTCTACTACCATATTCTCCTAATGGAAATCTAAAAATTTCCGCAAAGCTTCGAAAGTTGAATTTTGTATTGGGTAAATATGATGGTGAAAGAGGAAGCGCGAAAATTCAGTAGTACAGGTCAGCGACAATTCGGGCGTTCGGGGAAAATTGTTCAATAATTATATACCCAGATACGTTTGTTTATTACATTAGCATTATTTATTCATTGTTGATTTATACATACAATTTTTGTAATTTACATGTAAATAACTTATATTCTAAATATTTATAACAAGAATAGTGAGTGGTCTGTTTCAGAATGACTCGGCGCATTGTGAGACTTCTACTGCAATACTTCGAACTTATGTATGTCGTGCGCGCTGTGAGCTAGTTCATTATTTAGCTATTCTATTTGGGTAGAGGGCGCTAGAACTCCACTGATTTTTAGCGATGTCGGTATTTCAGATCGTGCGACATACCTCGTCTATGGTAACAGTATCTCGTCGGTAATCGGTATAATTTGTCTACCTGTTTGAGTATTCTCCCACGGATGACGCCACAAGTCTATTTAAATAAACGTTTGAAGCCAAAATAGACAAAAAAACAAATATTACAGCTTATTAGGCAGAAATAATTTAAGTCCACATTTAAGTAAGATACAAATGTTTCTTAAGAAACTTTACCTCTCTCCTCGCTGAATATTTTTTGACTTAACCTACTTCCACAGGAAAGCACTTCTAAATGTTAAGAAAATGGAAGCAGCAGAGACAGTGGTCTAAGAAAACGAATGAATTTAATTGTAATAAAATTTAAACTATATACGTTAAAATATAAACTTTGAAATATCCTTTCCCACTCATTTTGTTATTTATGCAATTTAACTACTTTATTTTCACGGAAACACACCGCTAAACGTTCAAGGAACTAATTAAAAATGCGATGCTTTATGAAACCAAGTGTCATCCTTTTTGTATTAACACTAGTACTACCGGACCAATCAAAATGACTGATCTCTACTTTTTTCTTTTATTAATATTGAAATTATAAATATGTTTTCCGGAGTAGGTTTTAGTATTCTTCTCTATTGGAGTACATATTTAAACAAAAATTGTACGAAAACTGAATAGATGCGATTTTATTATTGTTATAAAGCAATATACGCCATCCGCGTTTAGTGCTCGGTAGATTTAGTGTTAATACAGGGAGTTCCAACGTATTCCCCTACGATAACTACAAGATCCCCACCATCGAACTACAAGGTCCCCACCATCGAACCTCTTCCCACTACTACGTACGGCGTAGAGTTACTGAGTGCTGCGCGCACCGCGTGGCTCTCGTGGTGGGGGCATCCTACTTACTATACATTATAACGATGAAGTCTAAGAGTGGGGGAAGAACCAAAGCGGGGAAGGTGCCGCGAATAGCTCCGGAGCTATTGGTTGGAACTGCCTGTGTTAATATATAAATGCCTGATCTTTCTCTGTTCTCATTCAACTAATATTATTATACCGAAAGATGATACTAATAATCTCTGTTTTGGATGCAACGATATAGTCTTCATAGTTACCTTAGCAAGATTTTTTAGAAAAACAATGTTAAATCGTTATCCTCGGGCGGCTTAAAATACCTCAATCATTCTCCCAAGCAAGGAAGTCTCACCTTAAAGGCACGATTGTGAAATTAACGGAGTATAGTTTAAACCCTCCCCGTGAAAGGCTGCGAAACCACCCCCTTTGGTACGGCTTCATTTCAATGAACGGAAAAGGCGCCCTTAGGAAGAAGTATTTATCGATCCCCATTGCTTTCTTTCTTCCCAGCCTGGAGGCTACAGCCTTAGGGTGTCTACGGGGACGGGGGTGGTCGCAGAATTAAAGATGGCGGGACTTTTTCCTTTGTTCCAACCCCTGGGATTCGGACCAGGCTTTCCCTCCGTTTCCTTGGGAGGAGGGCTGGCCGAAAAATGGCTGAAAATATTTTGCGAAGCCAGTTAGGGTTGGGGGTGGACACCCCTCCGATTCTTTTGGGAGGTCGAACGGAAGTGGCCAGCCCAAATGAACTCCATTGTTTCTGGAACAGGATAAATCAATTCTTCTGTTAGTTTGGGCAAGATGATGCTGTGGAAAAATTAAACATTAAACTTTTTCAAATAATATGATTTTTTGGCCTAGATGATAAACTTCTAAGCATTATGCACCGTTTATAATATTATGTTAGCTACCAGCATTACAATATGATAGTGTGACAATTAATTTTATGCTTGTCTTCATTAAAGATTGTAAATCATATCATAGTGTTCGAAGAATTTTTAAGTTCTTCATGGTAATAGTAAGTCTACTTGAGTTGTTGATGTTTATTTAAGTTGTTTATATTAGTGTGTTGTATCTATGACTTCGTTTAAATAAAAAGGAATGAAAGAACAGTTAATATTAATAATTTTTATTTAACGCTAAGACTAGTGACAAGAGGCAAAAGAAGAATGTGAGACTTTTTGATACTGATACATCACATCTGTTTCAAGCAGAATTTAAAAAATTAATCTATGATTAGTAGGATGGTTTACGACGTACTTTAATATTTTTCTTAAGTATCATTGTTGCATATTTTTCAATACGAAACGTTGAAATCCCTTTGCTGAACTAAGTAAAACGACTAAAATTTTGTTCACAATAAACTGGCTTCTGATTTTATGCATTTATAACAATCACCAGTAGATGAAACAGGAAGCAGTAGAAAGATAAATCGCATTTAAGAGCATAGATACATTACCATCAACTTAAATAATATTATTACAAGAAGAAACAAAGTTTTAACTCTTTCACGTATCTTGCAAATGACGCAGAAATATTTAACGTAAAGTTTCACAGTTTGTAAATGAATATAAGCAAATTATCGTTTAAAAAAATTCATGGGGTGTCATATACAATCTATTCGACTAGTTAAAGGTTGACAAAAATATGTACCTTCGTCACTGGACTTTATTATTTAATTTAAGTAGCAAAAGGGTTGATTACAGTGTATCCCCGGCAAATTTCGCCACTAAAGACAGGGTCTTCTGCGAGGACGTCGCAAAACCAACTTCCGAGGATCCGCACACCCTCGATCCATCATTCTGGCTCCTTTTTACCCATTATTTCTGCCGTTTCAAGGAGCCAGGTATTGACCGAGCAGGATATCGCGGTATTTTCCTCGAAGCTGCCTCGAGACCGAGAAAACGCTCGTCTTTGTTTTTATTGCTCGAACGAAGGGTGGGTGGTTGGAAGCGGAGGGTGCAACGGGGATGGTAACGATGGGGGTTAGGAGACGGAGAGAGGAAAGGAAAAGCAAATGAGGCTCGATGCTCCGGGGGATGAGGCCAGTAATGCGAACGGTACGCAAGAAATCGCGAGAGTCGTTTCTATTTCTCCTCTCCTCCACGTTTTTCATCCCCTATCGACCATCGCGGGAGACTTTTCGCCATGCAAAAAGTCCAACGGGATAGCCCGTGTTACTTTGAAAAGAAAAAGGGAACGAGAGGAACATTATCGAACTCGTTGCCAGGTATTGGCGGCAGGCAACCCCTTTTCTTGCTGGACCTACCCTTAACTTTAGAAACGTGCACTTTTAGCTATATCAGCTTGCTCTTTCCTTATTTCATAGACAAATTATATGTGGCGTTCATTCTTCAAATACATCCAATTCTGTTTTTACATGGTTGATACGTTCCAAAAAAACCGTGTAAAAGAATCGTATACATCCATACATAGAAAAATGGCGGACTGTTTCCATATCCTAAAAACTGAAAAATGTATAAATTAACTTCCGCCAGTTCTCAACTTAATTTTCACACTACACATTGGTACAGTTTCCAAAGAACTAAACAATCCGTTAAAAATTAACTTGTTCACTTAAATTCACTTCCAGGTGCATTTGTCACTACCAAAGTAAACCGATCGCTTGTTTAGACACATCATCACGATTTTCGGATAAAGTAGCAAACATTGCAGCAGATTCGCTCGCGGGACGCATCGATATATTAATTACGCGGGTTTTAGTGACCGGCTAGCAATTAAACACATCCCTGTGGAGGATTAGAACGTACTGAGCTCGATCGCGTTGCGAACATGATCGTATTATATGCGAAACTCGTAGAGGTAACATAGTCAAGTTTCCCGACGCGTTTGACCGGTATGCAAAATAGTCCGGTTGACCATTGTCCCTTGAAAAAGACCCACTTCCGTGAATCTTTGTGGAGGGTTGAATCCCGAACAGCTGCCGTACTATCCTTCCTACCCCTGAACGAATCATTCAGACACCTATAGCATCTCCGTGTCGAAATCACTATTAATTTTTGACCGACTCTCGTTGAGCATCGGACTCTCAATTTTTGATTTCTTTTAGAGAGGAAAAGAATTTTTAATCTCCGAATAGAATAATGGGAACTTTACTACAAATAAAAATATCCTAGACAAAGATAATAGTTCATGTAAGCTTTAGTGATGGCTTAAGCGAAACATTATTAAATAGATTAGAATAAAAAAAGTTTTAGTATACTGGACGAACCATTCAGACACCTATAGCATCTAGGTGTCGAAATCACTATTAATTTTTGACCGACTTTCGTTGAGCATCGGACTCTCAATTTTTGATTTCTTTTAGAGAGGAAAAGAATTTTTAATCTTCGAATAGAATAATGGGAACTTTACTACAAATAAAAATATCCTAGACAAAGATAATAGTTCATGTAAGCTTTAGTGATGGATTAAGCGAAACATTATTATATAGATTAGAATAAAAAAAGTTTTAGTACAAATAAAATACAATAAAAAATATCCTATTTAAAGATACATAGTTCACGTCAGATTCGCATTTTTGCAGATAAGCAACCCAGCTCGCACCACTCTAAAAATCAAAAAAACAAATTCCTTTCTCGACGAATCTACATACGAAGTTTGCGTTTCCTGTTGAATTTTCACAGGCAGATAGCGAGCAGTGGGATCGAAGCGCAGTGCATCGAAGGTTTATTATCGGTGAAAAATAACGGGATCCCGAATTTCGCGTGACAAGCTGCTAAATGAAACAGAGGGTGGCGGGAGGGGGGTCACACGGGGGTGGCCGCGCTAGCCTGGCAGTTTATTGATTTAATTGCACGGCAATTAGTTGGCCGTTTGTTGTTAAATTTCATCCGGAACGGAGCGGCGATTCGCTTATTTAACCAATGATTAATCGCCGGCAGTTTTATCTGTAGCTAACAAATGACGCTAATGGGTAACCAGGAACGCCATGGCGGCGTCGTGAGCACCATTACACCGGCCCCGATGATGGCGCGTTGAACACGCGCGCGCGAATCCTCCGACACTTCAACAGCTTCTCTCTCTCTCTATCTCTATCTCTCTGTCTCTGCTCCTCCGTCCGATCGAAATAGTTTTTCAATTTTCACGGACGATTGGTCACCCTCCTCGCGCAATTTTCCCGTTGCTTGGCTTTTCGATTATCTGGCGAGAACGTCTGGGAACGCGGGCCGAAGTCGAGCGCGGCCGCTATTCGTCTTTCGACTCTCGATCCCGACGATCGTGAACGCAAATGAGCCTTCCGATCACCTCCAATAGTCGAACTAGGTGTCCATTACTGGCCACGATTTATAAATATTTTTTCCTATGCTCAGTCTATTTTTACAGATTTTTTAAACTGGAGTTTGAGGGACTTTAGACAAGTTTTCTTCTTTTTGAAAAGTGGGACTAAGTGGTATAAATTTTTTAGAGTCTGATGGAAGTGGAGGTTTGCAAGAGATTGGGAAGACTGTCTTGTTGATAAAAATATGAATTATTGTCTTTACAAGTGCATAGTTGAGGAAAATGACTTGCACAATCACAGATTGAGATGTTAAGGGGTTAATGTTCAGAAAGTGGGTGGAGGAAAACGTGATTTTTCTTGAAAAAACTATTAAACAACTTTTGGTGATAAAACTTTCTGCATTTTGTTAAGTCTACATTTTCAGGTAATGTGTAATAATTTTTTGGTTTGAAGACATCGATAATTATTGAAGACATAGTCATTTTTCCGGCGGTCTTTCTGGCAGCGCTGCAGGCGATCACCAGCGTTTTGCACTGAATTATCATACTTAATTCGAGTATCCGAATTGAAGTATCCGAGTGTTTTTGACAATGTTAAAATAAAACATTCGATATAAATCATTGTTTGCTTCACATTTCTAGCAATGACATTAACCTTCTATTTCAAGAATCGTATTTAATACATTTATAAATGCATGGCAAATATGAATGAATGAAAAAATAAAACTGTAAACACATCGGAAGAATTTAAGAATGTTGTTACATTATTTTCGACTTATTCGAATTATTGAAAGAAGAGACACATTTTCAATTATTATTTCTTACGATCGATTTGGAACATTTTTATTTTCCACACAAGGTAGCAGTCTAAATATATCATTAGTTGTAAAAATATGATGCGTCGTAAATTGTTGAGAGCAACAAGGAATGATTATAGCATTCATCTTTTTTCTGTGTCTTCTTAGATATTTTATCGAAGCTACGTTTGAAACAGCGCATTCACGATCAACGCAATCCTTTAGTCTTTTCTGAGGGAATAAATTAGAGTGACGACCAGATAAATTATTCCTCGAGAGACTGTTAATCCCTACCCTGGAGGTTAGTAGGGCAGGAAAGCGAGGGGATGGTTGGTGCAAGGGGTTGCGGACGGAAGAGGACCGTTTCAAAACTCCTGTATCGTGAAACAGGTTTCGGACACCCGGAAGCCCTTTTGGTCAACGTTTCTTTTTTTTTTTACTACGTGTACCTCGAACCCTTGCACGCTAACCCCTTCTGAAAGGGTGCTTTTCATTAAAAGAGAATCCTGGATGAAGTTACTATGGCACAAATTGCTGAATATGTATATATCACAGAAACAACCAGAGATTTTAGTCGGAGACTCAGAACGTTAATTGAAAATTCGATAAAGCTTCTTTTTTATTAATTCTTCCTTTAAATTAATGTGTACATTATTATTAGATGCAGGATTTTATACATGTATGACAAAAATGAGTAAATGAAATACAAACTTGTAACGACATTAGAAGAATTCAAGAATGTTGTTACATTATTTTCGAAGTACTGAGATAATTAAACGAAGAAATACACATGTATTTAACTATTGTGTCATACAACTGGCTTAGCACTATGTGCGCCATGTAAGTCATATCTGGATGACGGAATTATTTATACAGAATTGAAAATAAATTTTAACGTTGGTAGATGGAGTCTACAAAATTTGGGTGTACAAAAACGGACGCCCAGCAATTAGAGCAACTAATAAAATAAGGTGATATTACCCTTTTCGTTTTATTATTTTTGTATTCTTCAAACTGAAACTGATTTTTTCGTCTTCAAGGTCACTTCAAGGTCATGGTGTGTAGATCGTTGAACTCGTGTTGACGCCGACTGCCACATTGCATTACGAAAAATACATGTTAATATGCAAACGAAATACGGTGACCTTGAAAAAACCATTAAAATGACAAGATTTTTTTCTATTACCATCTTATGCACGCCTTAAAACCATGTACATCCTATTTAGTTATTTTTTCTTACTTTTGAGAGTAGAGGAAATAATTTAGGTGTTGGAGTAAAAATTAACACCCTGTATACTATATTATGAACTATATTAGAATGCGAAGAATAAGGTCGAGTTATTACAAATAATTCGTTAAATTCATTATATGTAGTCTGTGATGTATATTGTGTTCTAAGGTTAGAA
Source organism: Sphecodes monilicornis (assembly GCA_913789915.3). NCBI lineage: Eukaryota > Metazoa > Arthropoda > Insecta > Hymenoptera > Halictidae > Sphecodes > Sphecodes monilicornis. The sequence continues at coordinate 10,155,935 of OU565294.1, forward strand.
ATAACTGGAAGAATAAGAATGTAAAGTGTTGTAACAGCCGGCACTCAGCCGTAATATCTCGACGGCAGAAATTGCGGCCAGAAAATTTCAAAGTAGCTCGCAGGCGGACGTTCTTAATTAAAGAAAAGTCGGGGATCATTAAGCGTGAGACCCTTACGAGGAAACCGCCCCCGCGAGTGTGGCCAGCCGTATAGATGCCGTTGATCGCAGGACACTAAAAGCACCGCCGGTTTTAAGCGTCATTCGGCTCTTTTACGCGCTTCTAAAAAGTGCTGGCACGACAATAAAGGGTGGCCCTGTGGGGTGCCCTCGTAAACCCCGCGGAAAGACAGGCTGGCCGGGTCTAGTCGTAAAAAGATCGGGCCAAGAGGCGACTAAAAATCTTTGAAAACCCTCCTAGAAATAATTATGAAAACCGGACCCACCCTGTAAAACATTCACTGAATTGCGTGCACCCGTCGCGAAATTAAAAAACCCCAAAATAAATGCTCCAACATAAGTTCTAAATTGATACATAGATAGATCATCGTGTTAGTCAGTTCTGGATCATACAATTAGACAGCGGAATTTAAAAATACTAGAAGAATCGAAAGTTGTTGATAAATTATTTTAGTCTTACCTAAATTTTTAAGGGAAGAGAGATGTTCGTAAGTGTTTCCTGTTTTTAGCAACAGATCTAGACAATTTTTATTTTCTATTAAGATCTGCAGTCTATTTACGGTCCTTAAAAGTGTAAAGAGGATTTCGTGAAAAATATTCAAACAAACTGATTCTGCCCTCTTCTAATTATAAGAATCATCTGAAGACTCAGTACGATGGATCTTGGAATTTGTATAAACTACAAGAACTACTGTTCTGAAGTTCTAATATCAATTCGAGGGATCTTAAAATTTCTATAAATTACAAGAACTACTGTTCAGTAGTTCTAATATCAATTTTAACCCTTCGCACTCGGAACTGTTGTAACTCGAAAACCAAACATTTCTTCCGACTTGAAACATTTCCATGTTATATAATTAATTCTTTTAATTCTACGAAGCTGAGGCAATTCACTCCTGCAACACTTAAATTTTCCGTAATTTATTTTAAACAAATTTAGTCGTGTAAAAAAGATTTTGAATAATGATATATAGCAACATTTAGCGACACCTCAGAGTCGCCATTATAGTGTTAAGGGTTAATTTTTATGGGTGGAAAGGATGGAGTAAAAATGGCGAATGCAGTAAAATCGTTTCTGAAGATCGTCCATTCAACACTCCTGAACACGTACGCGCAATAAGGCAGGTATAGTGGTGGGGGTGAAGGTGTAGGTAGGTGTGGGTGGAGGTCGGAGGAACTGCTAAAAATCGTAAAGACTCCCCACCAACGAGGTCATCCCCCTACTTTCGCTTCTTTGCTGGGTTTTTTCCTCGTTCCGCGGGGCGCGAAGGCGAAAGAGAAAGACGGGAGGGTGGTTTCCAGCTCCGCTCGCGAGCAAAGGGATGGGAGAGGGTGAAACGGCAGGTTGAGGCGGAGGTGGCGTTAGAAAGGCAAGAAGAAAAGAGCGACGGAGCCCCGGCTGTCCCACCTTCGGCGCTCCAGTATTTCAGATAAGAATAAAGTAAACGGCGAATGGGGTTGCTGGAGGGGTGGCGGCTGCAGCTCTATCTCTCTCTATCTCTTTCTCTCACTCTCTCTCTCTCTCATTTGGGGTGGTGGTGTCCGGTGGGGTGGGAGATGCTTCTCCAACTGGGCCGTATCAAAGCGAAAGGGGTGAAGCAAAAAGTACGACGATCGATGCAACCGGCCACACGGAATACAATGAAGGCGCCTCACTTTTCCTTCTTTTCATCCCCCTCGTCTTTCATCCGCCCCAGCCGAGACTCTAGCGAGCCCGGGCAGGTCTTAAGATTGTTATTGTTCTTGCTATACCCTGTATTTATTACCGGAATTATCGCGGTACGTTCTATACGCGTACCTTAAAAATAGTTGCACAAAAGATTCTTGATTAATACTCAGTCATTTTTGTTCTACAATTTTAAATATGAGATCGCGAGTGAAACATGAGGGGTGGAATTAAAGTAATGTATCAAATGATACATTCAACTACAACACAATCGATTTACAACGTGAAGTGGATGAATTTTTATCTGAGAAGCACAAATGGGTAATTTTGATTGCATTATACACAAACATAAATTTGATTGCATTGCTGCATTCTTGGAGTCTATTTTAATGGCTACGCATTTTTATTCCTTTGACGATATTGATCATTGTGTAATATTTCTTATGCCTTTATAAATAGTACATAATAAGAATATTACGTTATTTCTTTGACGATAATCGCTTATGTAATTTATGTATTCATCTAGTCACGCTCACAATTTCTTAAAGAAGAATATTTTAGAAAAATGTAAGAGAATTATTTGTATCACATTATACTGTTTCTGTTTTATCAACAATATTTTAACTAAGCATCACAGCATGTTTAAGTTGAAAAAAGAGTTCCTGCATTTTCTGCGCAGTGATACGAAAAATTAAATTGATTAACTGCTTCGCTTTTTTATGGAAATAACAAAGGCATTTAATGAGGCAGAGTGAACATTTTCTGTTCGATCTAACGCTTAATTGTGGTGGGATCATTTGGAGATACGGTAACTCACATATTTAATCATGGAGAACAGTTTTGTTTATTTGCTGTAATTGCGTGTAAAATTTTAAACGGAACATTAATACGAAAAAAATTGATTTCATTGGAGAATGTTGCGGAACAGTAAAGATTCATATAATTAGTCACGATAGAATGTTTACATTTAGTTGATACTCGGAAAGCGTGAAATCGAATGTAAGAGTCATTGTGGCTTGTACTTTAAATACTGCCGATTAAATGTCTACGTAACTTGAAAGAGCAAAAAATGTCACAACCGATATAGGATGGAGTTTACTAACATTATGTAAACCAATTGAATACATTACGTCGTACTAATAATTGTAGGTTCCATAAGCACTTATCGAAGTTCTCGAATCAATGTATATAACGTTAACAGACACTGATGTGATGGCTATATAATTATTGTATAAGTTCCAAATAGGCATGTATGTTTGTACCCATGTTACGTATGTCTAAACAAATACTCCTATGCAATATTCATCGTGACTTCCACTTTATAAATTTCGCTAAACCCCAAAGTAATGAGAAAACAGGCATTTCCGAAAGGGCATTGTTCAAAAGATTAAAATACACAGGGTGAGTCACTTAACGTTTGCACCTCAAATATCTTTGTTGTTTTTAAAGATGCGTAAAATATGGTAAGGACAAAGTTGAATGTTACAATGGCGCTGACACGATGCCAAAAAAAATTTCTTTTTTATGTCATTTTTTTTTAGAGATATCAAGGTCACCTTGATCTTTTTAAATGGACCCATCCTTTTTTAAACACCTACAATGATAGTCCCTTTCATTACGAATTCAGTGACAATAATTACTCAAGGTCATTCATCATAAGATTTAACATCGATACATGCCTGTAAACGGGCTTTAAAGGAATGTTGAACTCTGTCCGTGACCTTGAATGATCTTGAGTAATTATAGTCAGAGAAAGAAACTATTATTGTACGTGTTCAAAAAAGGGTGGTTCCACTTAAAAAAATGAAGGTGACCTTGAAAATATCTGAAAATATTACATAAAAACAAAAATTGTCTTGGTATCGTGTGAGCCCCACTGAACCATTCAACTTTGTCCTTCAGACATTTGACTTATCTTTAAAGACAAAAAAGATATTTGAGGTGGTAATAGTTTGTGCCGCACCCTACAGTATTGGATGAATTATCATCTATAAAAAGCTATAGTAATGCAAAGTTGAAAAATTTCGTGAAAAATGTGCAGTCGTTGTAAGACATGTATTTTCCATCTGTACTCAAAGCTTCCTCAACAAATTCTCGGTAACCTATAGTAACTTATCTTTATGCGAAAGTTTGGACATTTCGGAATGTATTAATCCTCGAGTGGTACTCTGGAGTCTTTTGTGACCCCAGCAAAATCTTATACTGCTTTTCGCTGATCGTAGATAATTGCAAATATAAAGTTTCCTTAGCTTCTTTAAAACGTTTGAATTATGTAAATTCACATTTTTTCTGCGTTTTGACGATTTCGAACCAACGTGTGCCGTCCCCGTCGGCCATCGTTCCGTAATAGTCCCGTACAAACAATATTTCCTCGACGAGAAATTCATGTTTTAATACTCGTTAGAAGTTCGCTACAATTTTCCTCGGTGTTAACTGAAAAACGACGATCGTTACCCTTTTTTCCATCCCCATCACCCCCCTCAGCGGCTTGGTTCTCGAGCTGTCTTCTCGAGCGGGCTCGGGCGTAATAGAGGTGCGGCAGCGGCGGCGGGATGAATTTCCTAATTAAAACTCGCGGGAAACTATTTAAAACTTAAAAAGGAACGAGGCTAGACCCAAAGCAACCCCGGGCCCCATTATCGCCCTCGCCACGACCAACTTCGGCAAATTATAAATTTCATCGGAACTGGCTCGCCCCTTCTTGTACCTTGTTTTATTTTTCCTTGTTCTCCTCCTGGTTCTCCTTTTTTCACTCGACCGGCAGAAACTACCGAGGAAGAGAATCTCGCCCTTGCAAATTGCATGTGGATCCACGGGAATCATTTTTATGCTAAACAGTGGCTCCATGGCTTTAATACTTTCTCTGCGAAACGCTTTTCTTGCAACGTGCAACGTAGAGGGCTTTAAATTAGGAGTTGGTCGAGGAAACGGGCGAAAAATTCGCCCGGAGCGCAATTAATCGTATCAAGGGTTTACGGTTCTGCTAGGTTGCTTTCTCGGAAATAGAGGAAACCGGGGAATGCCTTCTATTCAACCCCCACCCTACAAGGTTCCTTTTTATTTCGAGGAACGCTCTGCTACCCTCGCGAGACTTACTTTAACTGCCTGCGACGTGGCGAGCAATTAGAAACGGCGTCTTTTAAGCCGGGTCATAGATTTTTCCGCGTAGCTACCCGGCTTAAAGCGGGGAAATTTAAGGGCAGTTTACAAGCCACTTGATGCATGTGGCCGCGATGCACTCAATTCTCCCCCGAAACGCGAGAGAGAATATTCCCGAGCAAATGTATTCTCGACTTTTTATTCTTAATTTTTCTTCTAGTCCTCTGACTGCGTATATATATCTCTGACTTTGTATTTAAAAAATAATTTGAATAGTTGTTTTTGAAATTTAATATTTTTTTTTTGGGTTGAGTTTTAGGGATGTGACGTAGAGGGAACTGCTTTATCGCCTCAGGAAGTTGAGGATGTCGCCATCTGTGAGGGACTCGAGAATCGTGTATCGATTGCTTGTGTTTATCGGTAACAAAGGGAACTGTAATCATGGGAAAAATGCTGATAAGGGATGGATGACAGAGGGCGGCAGGATAAAAGATTCTGTTAAAAAGCTGACTTTGTTCTCGAGGCTGCATTTCATCTCAATAGGAAAAATTGACATTCTTTTTAGAAATTAAATGTATTAATTTATTTCAATTTATTTATTTTCATTAATTTTACTTATCAATTAATTTCAATAAGTAATACATTTTTTTTATATAAAACACCACCCATAAATTATGGTTCAATATTTTGTTATTGTAGAGACGAAATTAAATATTTATCTTGCTTGGTGGGAAATTAGTGTAATAAATAAAGTAATAATCAATTTTTTAGGCGCCCGTAATTAATCTGGTAGCAAAATATTGCATGAAAATTTTTTTAAAGTACAAGTGTACTGTTAATCCATTTACCAGTGAAAATTGTATAATATTAGCAATCAAGTTACATGTTTACATGTTGTTGTATTATTGTTCGGACAATTGTTGGATTAATATAAATTTCTAAAAAATATAAATTATACGCAAAAAGATAAGAAAATTATAAATTGTGTTTCAAAATCTATTTTATTTCTGAACCATTATAAATAAATGCATTATTATACATATTGATTGTATTACAAAATAAGATACAATGAAAAAGAGTTGCCTAAAACTACAGTAATTTTTTGAGACACATAAAACTTGAATCATTTGTAACTCTTTAAATTCGAAGCCATTTTCATGCCAGAATTCAGACGTTTCATTTGATCTAGAAAATTTTCGTTATTTATGATTTTTTTTGTTCCGTCAATATAAAATCAAGTCTATTTACTCGTACCCAACTGGAAAGTTTAACAATTTATTAAGTACAAAAACATTCAGCAATGTAGGGAGTATTTTCAATGATGGTATAGAACTGTTTAGTGGTTCCTCAGAGGGAACAGAGTGCAAAGAGTTATATTGTAGGGTAGTGCACAAGACAATTCACAAGTTTGAGGCTGTATTAAAAAGTTTGAGGTCAAGATCAGAAAACTTCACATAAAATTCTATATCATTTCTAGTGGTGTCTCGAGAGAGGGGGCAGTCGAGTGCAAAGAGTTAAATGCTAGAGCAGTGCACAAGCCATTCACAAGTTTGTGACCGGATTAAAAAGTTTGTGTCAAATTGACTGTCAGTAGGATTACAAAATTCCACCTAAAATCCTGCGTCAATTTTTAGTCGTCCCTTAGAAGGGACAGTCGAGTGCAAATAATTAAATTATACGTTAGTTAACAAATCAATACTGTGAACGAATTAAAAAAGTGTTTGTCAAATCCACCGAGATCAGTATTAGAAATATAAAATCCTGCGTTAATTTGTAGTCGTCCCTTCGAAGGGACAGTCGAGTGCAAATAATTAAATTATACGTTAGTTAACAAATCAATTCTGTGAACGAATTAAAAAAGTGTTTGTCAAATTCACCGAGATCAGTATTAGAAACATAAAATCCTGCGTTCAATTTTTCCCGACTCATTGGTTAAATTTTCCAGTGAAAAACGAGACGAACTCGTCGCCAAAAATTGGCAAGCGCGTCATTGAATTCGCAAGCGACTCGTGTCGCCGTAGAGCGCACAGTGCTCGGCGCTCTTGTAAATTTGTAACAAGGCTACCAGTGGCCGGGACCTTTTGAATAAATAAAATCGGCTGTGGATCGATGTCGCATGTCCGCTTCCGCTCGCAAAAATCCGCGTATACCATCGCATCGGCCACCTAAACGTCATGGGGGGACTACGCGAACGAGGGGTACAGTCCGTCCCCGACCCCGGCGCTAATGAAGTTTCTAATTAACGCGACAGACGAGCTCTCGCAACGCGACCGGATTACATCGCGTCAAACGAATCGAGGCAAATGAAACGATTACCAGCCTGCCCGGTCCGGTCTGCCCCGTGAAAATCAACCACGGGGAGAGAGAGAACATACGCCCGAGGATCGACTGTGAAATTAATCGACTGATCGCGTGCGCCCTTTGACGCGATGATTGAACCGGGATTTTTCGACGCGCGAGCTTCATTGCTTCCTCCGCGATCGGGAATTTTGATGCCCGATTAGGTAATCCCGCTCATCTGACAATGCCAACCAATTCATTTCTTTTTTTCCTGAATTGGAGAACATACAACACGATTTCTATATTAATCCCTTGTAATCGGATTTTGATGACGATTTTTATGTAAGCTATAGTAAATTGTATTCTCTTGTAAGAATTGACGTCCAGTTAGGTCATCTGATTCACGAATTAACATCCTTTATCTATAATTCAGTTTTTATATAAATTTTTGCGTGGTTGTAGAATAGATTGAAGTCTTTTGTAAAAGTTTGATGTCCGGTTTAATACAATTGGGACCCATTCTAATTTTTTTTTATTAATAAACGCCCATTGTTTCGTCTTTAAAAATTTACCCCTCGTTTGTTACTTCAATTAAAAGTAAAATTGCTCTTGAATTACTTTATCCAATTACTTTCAACTTGTTCTACAAATAATCGTTAATTTCGTATATTTTTTTGGAAGATAATTTATAATCATTACTTTTTTTTCAATTATAATGACTATTGGGGTAAAAGGCTACTGAAAAAAGATTGGGCGATTTTTTAATTTACGTTTAGCTGTCGTACGTACTATTAGTATTTTTTTCGATGATAACTAATTTTTTGAATCGTACGTTGATCTTTTATATAATAATTAATCTGTGCATTTCTATGCACTTCCGTCGATTGTTTTATAAAAATCGTGTTAACAAGAAAATATCTTTCGTCGATTAAAAGATTGATAGCAGCAAAAGATAAAATGAAGATGATAATTAATTTTGTTAGGAAGCGTAGGATATGATTTCGTATATTTTACAAGCTTGAAAATAGTAGGTTATACGTGCATTAATACAATATAAGTGTTCTGATAGGCAATCTAATGCTTTGAGGTATAAAAATCACCTTGAATATGAATTACGCTCATGTCTTTGTTTAAAAAAAATTGTTCTCTATTTAATAATTCTTATCATAATACTTTAGCCCTTTGCGGACGGGAATTATTTTTAACATACATCTCAGTGGGTCGAATGTATCTATTTCATGGTTAATGGGAATTGTGTGTTGAAGAACTCCGTATGTGAATTAAACGAAGCGGGAAAATATTGTGTTCGTTAAAAATTTACTTGAAATTATATCAAAGTAATAGTTCGTTCCTATTTTAAAAATTTCAGAAAGAAGCTTCTGCAATCAAAGTCGCGCAAGAAATTAAAACATCGGTAGCATCGACGAGGAGAAAGTAACAGGTGTTATTATCGCGGTTTATCGCAGGCGATGAAAACGTTTTTTAATCGCGGGAGGGTGAATTAAAAGTGGATACACGGATTATGGCTTGCGGAAGGGGGGAAAGAAGGGAGAATATATTATTAATGTGGTCGTCGACGGTGAATTTGCGCGCGATAAATCGCGGAATCAGCTCGAGGGATCTCGAAACGATGGCGTTGCTCTCGCATACTCGTTCGTTCGTTGGTTCGGCTCGATCGTTGGAAATTAGGTCGTTGACTTTTTATCGGGGCTCGTTAACAGTCATTTAATTTCACGGCGATACACGCGCCACGCCTGTGAAAACGGATTATCGGAACTATGGCAACGCACGCGTATCGAATTACAAGCCCCGACAGCCGGAGACGCTTACAAAAATTAATTGGCCGATACACTGAATAATCAACCGGCCCCGGGAGCGTATAATTGCACGTATTTAATTTCCCCACGCAAATTCGGACCAGCGTCGAATCACGCTTGCGAATAATTTTATTATAATTACGCCATATCGTCGGCTTTAACGACCCGGACTTGATCCCGACACGGCAAAAAGTCCTGGAAATCGAGGGAACGATTTTTCGCGAATAATTGATCCTGCTCGACCACGCTGGGTGCAAGGAAAAAATTTAATGCTGCTCAAAGGTGTGATTACACACTCTATAATTATTTAATTGTACTTTATTGGTTGGTTGGTTGTATACATTTTTAAGGACCAATAAAGTATTACACAAGCTTTTATAGAATTCGATAATTAATTAATTTAATAATAATAATAATAATAATAATAATAATAATTAGTAATTAATTTAATACAATTGTAAGACGACAAAATTTAATTTAAAATAAAATTCTGTTTAGCTGTAGTGTACATAAGCCTTGTATAAATATTCCAGTGATTTTATGTACGTTAGATTGCAAATCTTTGTGTATTTAAAAATTATACAAACTTTTACGAACCAATACAACGCAAAGGTTAATGAAATTTAAGATCATTTTGAAGCAAAAGAACTTAATATGAAACAAAATAGGCTGTACTTTTTTAAAAATTGTCCGTATAAACTTCCATAAAAATTTGTAATATAATAATTATTCTTTCACTTCTTCACAAACATCAGGACAGTTTGTTGTCATTTAGATTCTTAACGCATCTTCTGTAATACATATTATAAATAATAAAGATAATGCACCGTTTTCAGTGTTTTGTAAATTTTGTAATTATACCACAGTAGCACCATATTTTTTATTGCAAGCTTGCAAAGTATACGAAACCACATTCTACATGTACAGACTAACATGAGCACCATTTTTATTTTATTGTTGCCACAATCAATTTTCTAATTTGCTAAAAAAATTTTCTCTTGACTTGATTTCTACAAAAGAGCCAATAAAAGTGCATAAAAATCGACAATCTAATTTCCAGCAATAAACTAAAGAATATCCCTCAATATTTTCGACATTACGTCTAAAAACATTAATGTATAGGATAAATGAAGCATTCAGCGATTAATATAAGATCAGACAAACTCAATTAAAAAAAAGAAGTGTAGCATACTTAAAGAATCGCATATGGAGTCGACCACAAAAAGCCTATCGGATCAGCGATTAATACACTTCCCCAAGAACAGAGAGTCGAGCAAGAAGTAAACACTCGATCACGCGACCCCAGAAGCGTGCTCCTCGCGGCCATATTCTCGACAGTAATCCGAATTAAACTGCCATAAATTTTTTCGAGCGGTCCCACGAAGAGCCGGTAATACGGTTTCCACGGGCGTTTCCTTCGTCGGAGGGCGGCGTAGGGTCAGGAAGTAGCTGGAAGGGTTGTCGGATCTTTTTCCGTAAAAGCGAAAGCTTACGGGGCTGTTTAGAGGGGTAAAACTGCGTTTAGAGTTTCGTCGAAGGGACGGGAAAGTGTATCCGCAAGAGCAAGAGCAAGAGATAGACAGAGGTAGAGAAGCGTCCATTGCTAAGGGTCTCCTAAAAATCTCACCCCCGAGTTTCCCACCCCCTCGTTCCTCGCCCCGTGTCTCATCCGCAGGGTCCTTTCTCTTTCAGCCCTCTCTTTCATCCGTCTTCTTTCGTTGTTCGTCGACGATCTCTCTCCCTCTCGTTCTCTAAGCACGGCTAATTCAAAATGGCGTCGCAGCCCCTATATCATTCGCAGCCCTGCCCGGCCTCTCTCACCCCCCTGCTTCAACCCCCCATGTCCCGCAACCCTCCTCCGTGCACCCTGTCTCACCACCACCGAAACGTTCCTCGACCCTAGGCTGCGCGTCAGGGGTGGGGCCACCGAACTATGGCGCCCCGTACACCCTCCGAACTGCACCCTAGATCCTGACGCTCTCCGCGTCTCGGAACTCGACCAACAAATTGAAATCCCGCATTTTCCACGAGCCTAAGCCTAGCTAGCTTCCTGTCTCCGACTCGCTCACGATTTCTCCAGGGGCTTCCCGATAAACTACCACCGACAACCCCTTGCCGCGTGCTCGGAAACTCTTTTTCAGGGAACACCCCCAAGAAACTGGAAATGTCGATGATGTTTAGAGAAACGGTCGAGGAAGCGTGGTTTCAAGTATGTTGTTTATTCGATGCTCTTGTCGTAGAATGCTTTTCTTGGGAGAAATTATAATACGCGCTTGAGTAAGAAATATTTATTCCATCATTTCCCATGGATAGATCTTCACAATTTCTATAATAGTGAAACAGACTACCTGAAACTACAATCATTTAATCGGAAAATTTTAATGCTTAAATTTTCGTGTAAAAAATCTTGTAATTTTTATGGGACGACGCGTGTCACTTACTCTTAACCCACTCTGTGTTTTTGTCAAACATATTCGACATTACATGAATACATTGTCTAAAGGCCAATAGTTTCCGGTAAATTTAAATTTTATTTACAACTCTCACTTTCATTGTTCAGAAGGAAACTTCTCTGTTTTAGTCAGTTGTTTACCAGTTGAAGTGTAAATTATAAATTACAAATTTTCAGATTTTTAGCTCAACCTAAAATATTTTTGATCCGGAGAGGGTGGTTAAAGATCTTTCTTTAAGAAAGTTTTCTTTACGGTAGTATGATTTAAAAAATGATTTAAAAACAACTGGAAAAAATTTCTATAGGAGATTAATGAATTCATTTTCGTATTTAAGCACGTATTATAATCAATTAATTTTTGCAATTTTTATAAGACGACACGTGCTAGTTACTTTTAGTGCTCAGAAATAGGGTGGTATAGTATTTAAGAGTAGTTAATCCTCTATTGTTGTTGCTGTAACAAAATTAATACGACTTGAATTTATGCAACCAGAAAATGTTATCTATCTTTCAGATATAAATAAATAAGGTATTTAGAATTTGTACAAAAATTGAATTTACTATACTGTGAAAAGACTGTGCAGGAACAGTTGACAATTGTCCTAATTGCAAAGGAAAAGGAACCGAACAATACGCGTTCGCTAGATTATGTCTAAAAGAGATTATTTGACTAAAAAATATTAAAAATCGTGTATAGAAAAATTCCACAAAATTGTATTAATAATTCTGTTTTGTTGATATTAATTTTATACGAACGTCTGATTTTTCTTTGTTCGGTTCTGAATATTGGATAGCAATCGTCTCGAGTGTTCAATCCTTCGCGAGGTAGGGGTATGTGTAGTTCAAACAAGCATGTTTGCGCCGCTCCATGCGCGCACTGCTTAGTTGATTTTTATCATGGAAGCACGAGAATGGAGTTATACGAGGTTGATCCGTTCGGAGAGGGGATTATAAAGTGCTCGATTAAAAGTTTCGGTACGCGCTCCACGTCCGTTGTTTTCGGTACACTTTTAACGTGGAACACTTTGATGTGATTACAACTACTGACTTTCCGGCTAACGGAAGTGTGTCAGCGATGAAATAAAATAAGCTGTTACAATTATACAAAATTCATTTACCATTTTTAATCCTATTGACGAGGAATCTCGTAAAGTGTCAAACTAAATGGCACTTTATGCTTATACAAGAACGAAATACCATGGTTCGTGTACAACATGAATAAAATCTTTTGAAATAACATTTCAGCAAAATTTCGTAAAACAATTGTTGGCTTGCCTTATGTAGGACTTACCTTTTTCGTAGAAATGACAAATCCACAATTTTCACAGTTTCATTATTTTAAGTGAAATGAATGTGTCATAGTGGTAAATGTAATAATACATATTTTTGTAGTAATTTTAACCATACCAAAAAAAAAATGGAAATATATGCTGAGATTTAGCTTGATTGGCCAAAATACCAAGTGGACTGATAATCTTTATTTGCTCAATAGTCCATTACATTTTTCAATTACAAATATGTGCAATTCCAATAATCAATATTTATATCAACAGTGTTACAGAGGAAAACAAAACATTAAATCGACCCGATTGAACTGTAAACAGCAAATGTTAACACGCTGAGTGCCAATCCAACAATTTCAAAAATTCCATAAAATCAAAATGATTTATTTAATGAAATAAAAACTGAAAAGTTTAAATGTGTGACCTTGAGTGGTCCTCCAATCTTCTTGCATTGTATGGGTATTACTAAAATTTGGTGCAATGAATATATTAACATAAAAATTTATTTTGGAAGCTGTATAAATAATTCCGTCACCCATATATGGCTGACATTTCAGCCAACGTGTTAATAAATACACTTTTCTTTACAGCTTCAAATAATTTTTCAAACTAAAAAAAAACCAAAGTATATCAACCCTCTCCAACCCTTAACTACAGACTGCATAAGTACATGATTAATAAAAAAATGGTTGAGAAGCCTGTATAGTTACTGCCACATGAGGCACACAAAAACAATCTTTTGAACCCCTGGAGCTTGGTCCATGTTGACCAATATAACAGAAATCACTACAAAATCATTGGCAGGCGTTTCATTCGTAACAGTGAAAAGACTGCGTCTAGAACAAGTACGTTGCAAAATATATTTCATAAAATCAAGAAACAATCCTGCAATTGTGTAATATCAATTCCGTAATCGTGAAGATGCCATTCGACAGTTAAACAATTTTGTCCACGTTATCCAGCGTTCTGCTGTATCTCAGAAAGCAAAAATCAAACGACACAGAATGCAATCAAGGCGACAGGAAAAATACTAAAAAAATTCGACAACGAGGTCCGGGAAGTTCAGCGCATCGTTTTCGCATCGTTCTGCAAGAATTCGACGGGCGATTCGTCATCGTCTGCCGCAAAATTGTGTTCGTGCAAACCGGATGGCGCGGAGACATCGTGCGGCGCAACATTTTGCACGCGTTGATCGTCCGGCTCTCGGCCGGAAGCGTGGGGTCGGTGTTGCAAGCGAGGGTGGCAAAAGAGAGTGTCGGCGGTGGGGGTCGGGGGCGGGGGTGATGTAGTCAGCGGGTGGAGGGAACGATTCGGTGTGTCGGAATGCGAATTCGGACATGGTTGCAGGGCTGGGTGCGGCAGGGGAGGAGGAGGGCCGCGTCCGTCCCGCAAATTTCGACGACCACCGAGATTTCGCTGTCCTGTCCATATAATCACCGTGCTCCGAATTCCAGCTGCTAGATAGTTAGGGCACTTGTGGCGCCCGTGCGCCACTTTCCCACTTTCTTTCCCCCGACATCGATTTTTCGTCAACTTCTTTCCCGTGACAGTTTCCTGCAACCGATCTCTCGCCTTTCTCTCTCTCTCTCTCTCTCTCTCTCTCTCTCTCTCTCTCGCTCTCTCTCTCTCTGATCCTCGCAGTACCACCCTCTCTTGGCGGCAGGATTTGCGAATTGCCGACGAAATTGCGATCGCCGGTCGCATGATCGTCGTTCGTCAAGAGACCGCATCGACAACCCCCCTCACACTCCGATGATGGATGCAATGTGCATCGCGCCTTGCACCCTAGCATGGCATCCGGAAAAAATTGCACACGACCCTCAACGTCGATGATGAACTCGCGAGGAATTCGATGATCGTACGTGGACCGACGCTTCGGTCGTCATCGTTCACATTTATGGCGTGTTTTCACGGCTTTTTGGTAAGTGGGCGGTGCATGATGAATCGCTGCGAATGAGGACGGGGATTGCCTAACTATTGGGGTTGGTTGTGGCTTGTTAGCACTGTTGTTTTTCTGGTGGTACACTTCGGTAAAGGTTTTTTAAATTTTTGATTGCAGGAAGAATTAATATTTGGAAGGGGTCGTTAATTGTAAAAATATGTTTGAAGAGGGGTGTTTTGAGTGGTTCGCCTATGGGAGAAATTAGTACACTGTCACTTCAAAAAATTTGAAGAAATTATAATCTGCAGGTAAAATGAAATTATAAAACGGGTTGTACATCTGACTAGATTCCTCTTTTTTTCTTGATTTTTTGGAGAATATAAAAATAGTTTGCTAACTGAGGATCTTTAGAATGTTTTCATATTTGTTCCAGATATCTGACAAGATTCTTCAATACTCGTAGAATTAAATAGTAAATATAGTTTGATTACAATTAATACAGCAGAGGTAAAATTGAAGGGTTCGGTTCCAGACTCTGCCCGTTGACAAAAAGTTAGATGTTGGCTTACACACAAGTATTAATATTGTCTATAATTCCCTATTTTATTTTATTCTTAACACATCCAATTTTTTAAATAATTTATTAGTCCAGTATCATTTTAAACTGGTATTTTCTATGTAATATTTTATAGAAGATAATTTGAAATGATCATAAAGAAATTGCATGTTTCAACAATTTTTGAAACTACATTGATTATTTTTGGAGATATATCTTGCCACTGTTCATCATTGTATAGTAAATAAATTGATCTAACTATAGTTTAAACAATGTGCAGTAATCAAATCAATTTCAGAAAATTGAAAAACTCAACAACTCAGTACAGACAAAATGCAAAAATGAAGTGACTAAAAATATAAAATATTTCAAGAAATTACCGAGACATGATCTTTTGACCTAAACTTCAATTCCTAACACAGGAACAGGCATTTGAGACTAAATTAAAAATAAGAATTTATTTTAGAAAAGAACTCACCCCTTGATGCAGTAGATTTTGAAATTTAAAATTACTTTCCTAAATTCCAAGTAACATGGGAGCTTGGAAAATTCCAGACTGCGCACACAGTATAGTGTATCCACTCTGAAATTCAAGCCACCTGCAAACCACCATATATCTATCACGCAATGGTTAAGAGCGTTTCCGGTTTCCTCGAATCGCGACACCTCTCGGATGCAACAACAGTTCGCCGGGAATCGAGAACGAGAATGAGGACAACACGCGGAAAGTTTGCGTGAATTTTTCCACGGTTCGCGGCCAACTGACCTCGCCCTTATTTTTCAGGCCTGCTCATTCCTTGGTCCCTACCGCTCCCTTTCGTTGCCAACCCCTTCTTCTCTGCTCGGCGGATTTTTACGATTCTGCGCGTGGAAAAATCGCCTTTTTCCAACGGGCGAGTCTGCGCGTTAACTTTGCCTCTTTTAATCCATTTCTTTCAGCACTTTGTCCTATTTCCTCCGTTTGTGCACTCGTCATTCCCTCCTCGAGGGTGAGAGAGGGGGTGGATTTATTCACTATAAGTTCTCAGCTTTGGTATGTATCTTTGTAGAATTTTTTATTCGGGGAAATGAATTTTTGTAATTTCTTGGGACTGTTGTATTTATTGTCTAATATAAATTTATTTATAATATTGTTAGAGTGTACAAATATGGAATATGTTCCTACGATTACAATGTCAGGAAATATGATGCGAATAGTATAAGAAAAAAATGTTTAATGTGAAAGAATTAATAGTTTCAGAATATGGAATTACGTATAGACCACGCAGATTATTTTTATAGAAAAAAATAAATTATAACGGAAGCTATTACTGCATTTTAGTTGTCCTTACACTAATTATTTTAGGAAATTTTTTGTTCTATTGAGGATTGCGTTCTAAGGAGGAATAATGAATGTAAACTTTTCTAAAAATTGCATTATGTTAAATATTAAGTTATCAAAAGGTTATATACAGAATCCGCAATCTAGTTATCAAGTAAATACTGCCGGCAATCAAAGTTTTATCCTGATTAATAACCAACCCTTACAATTCATATCAACCCTCCTCCATCATCATTCATCTTCTCTCTACTCCCATCATCAGTTATCTAAATTACTCAAACCTGTACGAATATACCAGAAAAATTTGCAAAGAAGAAATAAATAAAAACTCGGGTCAGAAAGACGAATTTATAAAATAATAAATTATCCAGACTACTAAGAAGCATCCCAGAATGATTTTAAAATTAAAACACAAGTTTCTACAACAAAGACCTACCCCGCAGATATCCAATAACCAAGTCATACAAATTTATAGAAATAATATAACAACTAAACAAAATGTATCAAAACAATAAATGTCCCAGTTCACCAACCAACTTCAGCTTCCCAAAGATCCCAAAGAACATACACGAAGACTACGTATCACCTGACCTCCACACGATCGTTCGCCATTCTCAGCCGCAAACGCGACCCGGCAAACACGATTGCAGGCTCCAAATAAATGTCAAAATCACGCGCTTAGCTGCGTGAGGGTGGCTACCGGCCTCGTCTCGACTCACACGGATAAATCCCGCGAAAATCCCCTGGATCGTGGAGTGTGTTGGTAGACGGGGAATTGGAGTCCAGCCGGAAGCGGGCAACTATTATTCAAGAAGCCGGAACGCTTCGGATAAGGATGCCGTCCGAAACCGGAGGAAGTCTGAAGGAATAGCTGGAGAGGGTGTGGATCTCGAAATCGAGCCTCGCGAATCCATAAATTTCTGTTCCGAAATTTTGGGTAGAGAAAGGAGACGAGAGAGCCTGGGCAGACGATTCCAACGTCTCTCTCTTCTCTGAGATGAAAATGGAACCGAAACGAGATACTGCCACGGAAAATTATTTATTATTTATTTATTGCTTTAAACCAAGCATGATCTCCCACTGAAAATCTCCCTCGTGTCCTCACAACAGTAACTTGTGTACCGGCACAGTAACAACACGTGCTTTCTGTCCTCAATTTCGTTTCTTTATAAAGCAAGTAAGCAATTTAATACAGTATTTTGACTGGTGGTCATATAATACAACATTAAAATTCCTGTCTAATTTAAAAATAAAATTCTTTCAGACGCAGTTCTCATTTTTCTTTCTTGAAAAAGATCCATATTAGGATCGAAACGTAGAAAGTTTTTTCAACAAACTAGCAAGATTGCTTTAATATTGTAAAATTAGATCGAACCTTTGCGCCAAAAACATCATTTATTCTTTGTTTTAACATACTTATGATCGATAACCGAAATAACATTGACTCCCACGGGAAAGTGATAATTTCCCTATCGGATAAATGAAAATCTTCTTTCCTAAACCATTGATACCAACGTTCATATCTGCAGATATAATATTGTCATCCTAAGCTTCCTCGATCAAATGCTTTTATCAATTACCACGGTTTTAACCTAATTGACGGACAGAAAAAATCTAAAGCCGGGCACGCCCCTTTTTCAAGTTGCATTTCGAATCACAGTTATAATTTCAGTTTGAGTGTAATTTGAAGTGTGTACAATGATTATTTATTCCAGGGTACGTAATTTGTGAAAAACAAAAGATGTCATCCGCAGAATATGAACGAAATAATATAAACCAGAGCTTCCGAGCTATATAAAATTTATATAAAATGAATCAGCTTCGCGGAATAAGGATCGGTTTCGTGCAGACTATGGAAAAGGGTGCCGTCTGAGGCCGGTCGAAATCTAAAGGAATATAGCTACCGGTGGTGCGAATCTCGGAATCGAGCCTCGCGAGACCATAAATTTCAGTTTCGAAATTTTGGGTAGACGAAGGAGACGAGAGAGCCTCGGCAGACGATTCCAACATCTCTCTTTCTTCTCTGATATGAAAATGGAGCCGAAAAGAGATACTCCCACGGAAAATTATTATTATTTATTTATTGCATTAAACCAAGCATGATCTCCCACGGAAAAGTGATAATTTCCCTATCGGATAAATGAAAATCCTCTTTCCTAAACCATTGATATCAACGTTCATATCTGCAGATATAATATTGTCATCCTAAGCTTCAATTACCGCGTTTTTAACCTAATTGACGGGCAGAAAAAACCTAAAGCCGGGCACGCCGCTTTTTCAGGTTGCATTTCGAATCACAGTTATAATTTCAGTTTCAGTGTAATTTGAAGTGTGCACAATGATTATTTATTGCAGGGTACGTAATTTGTAAAAAACAAAAGATGTCATCCGCAGAATATGAACGAGATAATATAGACCAGACCTTCCGAGCTATATAAAATTTATATAAAATGAATCAGCGTTTCGGAATAAGGATCGGTTTCGTGCAGACTTTGGATAAGGGTGCCGTCTGAGGCAGGTCGAAATCTAAAGGAATATAGCTACCGGTGGTGCGAGTCTCGGAATCGAGCCTCGCGAGACCATAAATTTCTGTTCCGAAATTCTGGGAAACCGAGGGAGACCAGGGAAACGAGAGAGACTCGTAGACGACTCGAACGTCTCTCTCTCTCTTCTCCGCGATGAAAATGGAGCCGAAAAGAGAGACGGGGAGAGAGCGAGAGAGGGAAAGAGAGAGTGAGAGAGAGAGAGGGTTGGAGGTTGTTGTAGGCACACAGCGTCGGAAGGCAGCAGGCAGCGTCTACACGCAGCAGATAGAGGGGCGAACATATAAATTCGCTTCGCGGAATAAGGATCGGCCCCTTTCAGACGTCGGCCGGGTGGCGTGGCGGCGAAGGGGGAAGGGGGTTGGCGTGAGTTCTAGCCGGCTAGGGGGGAGGTCGAGAGCGGAGGTGGCGGGAGGAGGGTGAGTGCCACCTTCTTGGATCAATAAATGATTTAACATTCACAAAATGGCGGGTGAGCCCCCGGCGGGGGCGGAGAAATAATATAATCTACCTTAGACTCTCTCTGCCTTCCTCCATCCCCTTTTCATACCCCCGCGCAACCCCCCTCGGTATCGTCGTTCGGGGGTTGACGGAGGGGTAAGGCAAGACGTAAGGGGTTCGCAGGGTGGCTGCACCGGGGGGTGGGCTCGTCCCCCTTTTCCAACTACCACCGGACCATCGTTACGCCCGCACACAACCGTCGTTTTCTACAGGGCGGTTCGTAACTGGTGGTGCAATAGGATATAAAGCGATTCTACGAGGAAAAATATGTTGGAAAATAAGAACTACATTTTTCCATAGGATGCCACGTTTTCGAGAAAATCGACTCTTCAGATTCACCTCATACGCGACTCAGAAATAGTTCTATAAAAGAATCGATGGTAATATCTCGCCTATTTTTATTTTACACTTTAAACTAAAAAATTATGCTTCATCTATAACGTGACAAAGGATACTTTTTAGAACACAGACAGAAAGAATGAACGTATAAGGGTTAGCAATGTCCATCGTCATCCTCGTCGTGGGAAATTTTAAAAAGTGTTCGAATGCTTAAATTTCATTATAATTTTCACACAGATGTTCACAGATTCATTATCTCTTATTTGTCGAACATAATAAGTTGTCCCAAAAGTTTCTTTCGTAATGTGCACGTTTAATATCGTTAAATAATGCGAACATATATAAATAATTCGTTCAACTATCATACCCACCACTTTGATCGAATAGTTTCTGCCAGAGGTAGTATCGTGTCACCACGAACAATTTAAAACGCGATATTGTTTCGAGTTGATCTTGTTTTATGTCGATCATTATTTCTTAGGAGAAGGAAGATTATATTTACAGTGTTTAGAGTTGATTTTGTTTTATGTCCTTCATTATTTCTTAGGAGAAGAAGGAAGATTATATTTGCAGTGTTTAGAGTTGATTTTGTTTTACGTCGTTCATTATTTCTTAGGAGAAGAAGGAAGATTATATTTACAGTGTTTAGAGTTGATTTTCTTTTATGTTAATTATTTCTTAGGAGAAGAAGGATGATAATATTTATTGCTATGTATTGACAACAACGAAACAGAATTTGATTTCGTATTAAAAGAAATTAATAACATTCATAATTAGTAGATCCTGTTCCGAAATCCTCATCGCAAGTCTCACTGGACGTTGCGGTGCAAGGGGTGCAACTGAACGTCGGAAGAACAAATTTTATTCTTTTGTTTCGGATGATTTTCTCTCGTAGAATAGTTTTGTAGCCGATTGTACTAACAGTTGCGAACCACCCTGTATACGTGCACTAGCAACCCCGTCCACCCCCGCATCGTCAGCAGACTCGAAACCCTGAGAACTCCGGCAATACCTAGCTGCGTTTCTGCTTGCAACGCCGTTACCACCTAAGAGGGAGCGGCGGGCCCGGGGACTGGAAAAGGCGGGCCACGACTGCGAATTTTGACTTTTCAGATGCCCGGAATAGTTGCGAAACCCTCCAGCTCGCCAACTCGCGACCCACCACCGTGCAACCACGGTTCTATCTCTCTGTCCTTCCATGGACCTTTCCCATAGAGCACCGCCATTTCACCGCGAAAGGAGCTGATTGAGTTTCCGGGGGTGGAACCGAGGGGTGGGAAGTTCTGTGAAGAAACGGATCGCTTGGCGGTCGATGGAGTTTTCTGGGGGTGAACATGGTGGATGGGGTGGAGTTTGAGGAAGTTTTTGTGCTGGGGCTGAATGTCAACGTAGAATGACCCGTTTCAGATTTTTGTTATTCATTGTTAACACTTTGACTGCCAAAGCAGCGACCTCAAAAATTTTATAAAATCGAAACAATATATTTAATAAAATAATGATTACAGAATTAAAATGTGTGACACTGAGTAACGTTTTAACCGTCTTGCATTTTCCAGATATTAACCAAATTTGATACAATGATTACATTAGCGTAATAATTAATTTTTAAATATGGACAAATAATTCCGTCACCCATACATATATGGGTGACACGGCAGTCAACGTGTTAATACAGTTTTTAGGGTAATTCTATGGATGATCGTCGAGGGTGTTATTAATTCCTTAACGGTTTACGTCGAGTGAGAATCGGGCAAATTGCTGAATAATTTATTGCATTAGATAATCGGCATTTAAAAATAACAATTTGTGTAATTAATTTTATAGTCACAATATACATGAAAGAATTGAAGATGATGCAGTCATATTAAAAACATTTAGTTCACTCAAGGTGCCATCATAAAAATTAATTTGTACTGCAACTTACAAAATATCAACAAAATTTTAACCGAAGATGAAGTGAAATTAATTTTATCATTCTATTGAATAAAAGACAACTGAAAACAGGAATCATTTTCATCCCTTAACGGTTTACGTCGAGTGAGACGCGGGCAAATTGCTGAATAATTTATTGCATTAGATAATCGGCATTTAAAAATAACAATTTGTGTAATTAATTTTATAGTCACAACAAACATGAAAGAATTGAAGATGAGGCAGTCATATTAAAAACATTTAGTTCACTCAATGTGCCATCATAAAAATTAATTCGTATTGCAACTTAAAAAATATCACAAAATTTTAAACGCAAGATGAAGTAAAATTAATTTTATCATTCTATTGAATAAAAGACACCTGAAAACAGGAATCATTTTCACCCCCTACGACCTTCCACACTTTCCACTAAAAATTTGACCGAAAAGACAGAAGCAGAGTATTCTAACTATGTATTCCAACAAAACACGCGAGAACAACATTCGCCACTTATCTTGATCCGTTAAAATAATTTCACGCGAGTGCAAATAATAAATTGCTACGGAAGCTGGTGTCTTTGCGGCTAAATGCGAGTGAGGTCGTACGTCTGAAGACACTGGGGCGAAATTAAGCAGCCCCGCGCGCGTATTTAAGCCTAAAGCGTGGGGCAAAGTGGATTTTAAGAGGGCGGAGGGTGAAGGCGACGGTGGTTCGGCTTCGAAGCGGGCAGACACGCGAGATCCCTAAATATTAAGGGGGCATTAACGTGGTCGGCCATTTTGCAGGGCCACAGGGCTGCGCGTATGCCGAGCCTTCTGCGGCGAATATTATTATATTATAAGGGGGTGCGGGAGAGCGCCTCCCAAGATTATGGAAATCGCGATGGGTATTAAGGCGGCTGGACTGGTGGAAAGGGAACGGAAAGGAACGCGGAACGCAACCCCCGGACCGCCATCGCTGAACTCCTTCGAGATTCGAAACAGAAATTCGTATCGCGATACCATCCGAAACCGAATCGTCCCCTCCATTATTTAACAAATCTATCTTAAAATTTACTGACTTAACAGAAACGAACAAATTCAATTTATTTCAGTGGTACGTAATTTTTATTATAATATGTACCTCAAGAAAAATGGATTCGTTCATTTACTCGTGGAGAGATCTTTATAATTTCAGTAATTGTGAAGCTGTAAAATTATTAGTCATTATTACATTCAAATGCTTAAAAAATAAGGGTTGATAGAAACAATCCCTGCGTCTAATAAAAATTTAGTTAGTGTGTTGAACAATTATCCTGTCGTTAATACCATGTAACAAAATATGTAGACAATGAAATGACAATTTATTCTCCTTTGCTTTATAAAATATAGCACTTAACCCTTTGCAGGCGAGGATTTTTATATTTTATTCGGAGAATTATATGACATGAAAATGGACAATGAGATCTTTTGTTAAGGTGATGTAATATGTTTGCAACTTTAAGAATGAGATGTATAGTTTTCATGTCATACATATATCGACACTCGTCCACGAACGGTTATAAATTTGTTTTCGATCAATCTAAAGCAAGAGAAACAGTCTTTCACGTTCACGAACATTAATCTCTTACACTAAACATTCATCTACAATGAATATGTCATTTCTTACCCTGCTAGGAAATTATTAACAACAAAGTAACTCTTGCGGGCTCAGCCACGAAGTAAATCATGCAGCAAGTGGTTAAACGAAGTCATTAAAGCGCCAGCATTGAATCGAGATTTATATTACAAACCATGGCGCACAAGCAACGAAAACATCTGAACAGTTAAAGCACCAAATTATTTGGGAAACGATCGATAGAATTTCTTTAAAAAATGTATAAATATAGCTCGAGGATTATATTATAATTGTAGGATGATTAATTAGAATATGGGGATAAATAGGAGTGTTTTGATTAAAAATATCTCGAGGAGGTAAAGTACTGAGATTATGGGAGACTCTGAAGATTAGTTTCCCTTTTTCTATTTTACGTTCTACTGACGTATCATGGTTAACATGCCTCGGATGGCTCAGAAACAACCATAGATTATACATAGGTATTGCAGTTAACTATTCCACTGGTGAAGATTAATAATTGAAATGTTGGTAGTTAGCTAAGTAGGGGGTTGTTTTCTTACGAGATGCCTCGAGTATGTCAAAGAATTGAGATCATGGGGTTTCCTTTTTCCCTTTTTACGTGTTAGTTTTCCGGAAGTAGGCGGGATTTCGTAGGATTAATCGACACAGTTTCCCAGGCGAAGAAGGAGGTGGCAGAGATTCGTATGGTGGTTGGCCCTGTCACATATCTTCATTAAGGGGGTGGCAACCGGCAGGACAGGAGGGTACTTAGTTCCGCGGAGGGCGGGAGGGGCGCGCAGGAAGGAGGCAGTAACTACCGTCGGAGAACCAGCTCCGGAGTTCCTCCAAGTTTGTTGTGTGAGAAAACAGGGACTGATTTGAATTTATATTACTTGGCCTCCCCTCTGAATACGGCGCTGGCTAAGGAAATTTCCATATATCTGAGAAAGCCCAGGCAAGTCGGGGCCGGGTCCGCAGCCGCCGCGAAATGAATACCCGTGGCAAATTCAAATTTTGAACGTCGCCGTCGAACTCGGGCAAATCTCTGGCCGTCGATCGGCTCTGTGCATACGCCTGAAAACCACCCCCTAAGGGACGCCCACCCTACCTTCCCTATCGACTGCCTGTCGAGCGATGAATTTTCGGAACCATGAGCACCGTAAAGAGCAAAAAAACCTTCAGGTTTATCTCGAAGTTTTGCTCAGTTTCAGAGAATTTGAGGTTTTTATTTTATTACTGTGTAATTTTTATTGTCTTTCCGGTGTATGAGGCATTGTTGTTCTATCTCGAAGTTCTCCACAGTTCCAGAGAAATTTTTATTTTGTTACTGCGTGATCTGTATTTTCTTTGCAATCTATGAGACATTGTTGCTTCATCTGGAAGTTCTGCTTAGTTTAAAAAAAATTGATGTGTGCTTAGACCACATGGCTGAAGTGAAACTTCTTTCTTTAATTTTTTTCGAATTTTTATTAACACTTTATGACATTTAATTTTCTATGATTCTATTATTGAAACAATTGGCTTGTGATAGCTAAAATATAATATAAATATTCTTGATTCAATTTTGTCTAAATGTCTTCCAAATATTGCATCGAGTGTTGTTCCTGATATTGTTGTCGCATCATTAAGATTATTTATCATTTTCAATCCCAATATACTTCTAAAAAATTCTATTAATAATTTTAATTGTTCCGATGCAAAGTTCACGTTGAAATCTTCCCTTAGCATCATCGGAATTTTAGCTTAATCTTTATTAACCACTTGCGCTACGATTTAACTTTCGGTTGTCGTTCCGCGCTCTACAATACCATAACATGCGGTAAGGCGTTACATTGACGACACCGCGTCTATGGTTAGCCGTGGGTTAGTCGACGTGACGAACACGTCGTTTTTGTTTCTGCGACAAATGCCTATCGACGTGGTATACACGTCGCTATCGGTTTTGGAACAAAAGCATCTCGACGTGCGTGGCACGTCTTTATAGCGCAAGTGGTTAAGCAATGCCGAACCCTCAACCATATATGCTAATAGAGTAGAATTTCGTTTCATCGTTTCATCGTTTCACCGCCAGATCCGTTTTACTCCTACCGCGTCGAGGTTTTACTAAATCGTTTCATCGTTTCATCGCCAGATCGGTTTTACTTCTACCGCGTCGAGGTATTACTAAATCGTTTCATCGTTTCATCGTTTCACCGCCAGATCGGTTTTACTCCTACCGATTCGAGGTTTTACTAAATCGTTTCATCGTTTCATCGCCAGATCGGTTTTACTCCTACCGATTCGAGGTTTTACTAAATCGTTTCATCATTTCATCGTTTCATCGTCAGATCGGTTTGACTTCTACCGCGTCGAGGTATTACTAAATCGTTTCATCGTTTCATCGCCAGATCGGTTTTACTTCTACCGCGTCGAGGTATTACTAAATCGTTTCATCGTTTCATCGTTTCACCGCCAGATCGGTTTTACTCCTACCGATTTGAGTTTTTACTAAATCGTTTCATCGTTTCATTGTTCCATCGCCAGATCGGTTTTACTCCTACCGATTCGAGGTTTTACTAAATCGTTTCATCGTTTCATCGTTTCACCGCCAGATCAGTTTTACTCCTACCGCGTCGAAGTTTTACTAAATCGTTTCATCGCCAGATCGATTTTACTCCTACCGCGTCGAGGTTCCATGCCTACCGCGATGACGTTTTGCGCCTAACGCGCCTAAAGAAGTTTCACTTCAAAATATTGAGTTTATTTGTTTTTTTTTTATGTAATTAGGTGATTGTAAGTAGTTGTGTAATTTTACTTTCTTTGTGACCTATGAGGCATTGTGGTTTTGCACCTTTTTAATGCATGCTCTTAGAATTCATGGATTTTTGTGGTGTATATTAATTTATCTCGTAGGTTCAAATCTCTCGCTCTAAGTTCTTGCAAATCAGTGTGTACACTTTGATAATAGCATTCTCCCTGCAAACATGATATAAATGATGAACGGCTGCAAACACGTTATCCTAATCTTGTAACATGTAAGATACACAATGTCGAAAATTCATCTTTCCCACAAACACGATTCCTGCATTGTTATCACTGAGATTTAATAAATCTCTCGATTTTTTAAGCTGTCGTTTTACACGATATATACTTCATGAAAAATAAAGTAAAAAATACAATATTAATAATTTATCTATTTCTTCTAGCTTTCAGTGTGAAAATTCAGCTATTGAAAATAGACAGTATATTTTGCAGGATCCAACACTTGTTGCAAGTACGAAAATAAATTTTGAGTGGTTGAAACATTCGAATTTAGTTGTGATTGAATTTTAGAATATTTTTGATATGTAAACCGTTCTTTTTTACACAGTTAGTTAGAGTGCATTTTGCAAATTAGTAAAAAGGTACAGAATCTGTTTGTAAAGAAAAAGTTACGATATATTAATTATTTTTATACTAACTGTAGGTTACAAAGAACGGCACGATTGATTGAATTCATGAAGTAGAAAATTCTGTCTCTTAGAATGTCTCGAATCAGTCGATTCATAGAGTGGGAAACGTTTATGTAGGAAGGGAAACCACCCCCTCGACAGCACCACCCCAATTTCCCAAATATATTCTATCAGCTCGCAAATTACCAAAATTACTAAAAGTAACCCAATA
Source organism: Sphecodes monilicornis (assembly GCA_913789915.3). NCBI lineage: Eukaryota > Metazoa > Arthropoda > Insecta > Hymenoptera > Halictidae > Sphecodes > Sphecodes monilicornis. The sequence continues at coordinate 10,182,982 of OU565294.1, forward strand.
GTTAGTAACGTAATAAAAGAAGACTTGAGTGAAACAGATTACAGTAAATTTGGATACAATGAAATTAAAAAGAGGGTGGAACGGACAAACTCGATTCGGACTTCAAAGAGCTCTTCATATACGAGATTAACTAGGAATGATGCATTTTAGCGAATCATTTTCATGCTCATGATGTCGGAAAAATGAAATTACAGAAAAATTTACTCCCTTCGCCACAATATTGCTAATAAATCAAAACCACTCCCTATGCGATGCTATACTGTGTCATCACTTGTCACAAGATGTTAAACAAATCATAATAAAACTAATTAAAAGAGTCTAAAGAAACGGAAAAATGAGATAAATATATTTATGTTCGATTCCTATTCTGATTCGAAAACAACTGGGAGTAATTAATAAAATGATTGTACTGTTTGAAATGATTTTGAAAAGTGGGAGAGAGAGAGAGAGCGAAAAATCTTAGGCAAAGAACTATAGTAAAATGATACCAATTCAAAATAAGAAAGTAAATGAAGTAAAAATATGTTTGTGTCCAAAAAATTTGATTCTTATTTAAAACCAACAGGTGCCAATAGAAAAAGAAACTGTTTCTTTTATTTTAAAAAATAAAATCAGAGACAAAACATTCTATCTAACAGGAAACAAAAATCGTGGTCAATCGATGCTAGATAAAACTGACCAAATTAAAAATAGAAAGTAAACGAGCCACAAAAATGAATTCTGACGTCATTCCAGATCAACAACGAACATCAATTTCGAAGAACTACATTCTTTAAAATCCTATTAAAAAAGATAACCAAAGAAAGAAAATACTCCGCATCGTAAAACAAAAATCTCGGTCAAAGAATCAAAGTAAAATCGGGCGAATAAAAAACGAGGGGGATGTAGAAATGGTAAAAATGAAGTTGAAGGTAGGGAGACACTGTCGTCGACGATACTGTCAATAGAATTGTGCCCGAAGAAAGAGAGTAACTCGTTTAATTCACTCTGTGGATGGTTCTCCATGTCGGCTCTTAATTCTCGCTTAACCTGCGGGTTTTTACGCTAAATTTTCACCGGTCTCACCCTTGTTACCGCAACGAGGGTTGGGTTAGGTGGCCGGCTACGCGTTTAAGCACTTTTTAAACGTCCCGTATATTTATACCGTGCCAGCCTCCACCCCCGCGCTCGGTTTCTCTTTCTGTTCCTACCTTCTCGCGGCGCGAGCACGAAACAATTAAAACGTCGAAACGAGGGTCCGACTGTTTCACGGAGAAGCGTGTTTTCGCACCACCGTTTTCCACCGGCTCTCTCACCGCCCTCTCACACCCCCATGCACCCCCTAACTCTCGCACCCTCTCGGTTACATAATCCCGAATGAGAAAGAAGGTGTCTGCCCGGCAGCTCTCCATTTTCCAGCACGGATTCCACCCCTCCTCCCCCTCTTTCCTTCGAAGCCACCGAGTATCGCGGAAAATGATTTAATTTTCGCACGGCTGCATAGCAAGCCGATCGATTAATCTTCTCTTCGACTACTCCCGATTTCCGACAGACGTCGCACAATTGGATAATGGCAAGATATTTTATTTTTACGAAAGGGATGAACTTGAAATATTGCGATTTATAACGTTAAAAATTACTGTATAAAAATCTGCAATTAATTACAGACCGTCAAATATGTTCCGCTAAAAATTTAGTAAGAGAAATAAAACACTACATTATTTCATTGCTATATGAATTAAATTATTAGATTAGATTTTTATACAGAATGAAAATTGTCTGCAATTACTTGCAGGATGCAGGAGCTACATAGACATTTATTTTCTTTATTGATGATAGTCATGAGCAAGAATGCAACAGTATTTTTTTGTAAATGCTTCGTACGTTTCTATCATTTACACTTGATCAACTCGTTTTTGTTATAAATGCATATAATCCGCAGTATAAGATTTTATAGATATGATCATGGGCCAGATACTAAACAATGTTGTTTGAGACTACACCTCAATAAAACAGTAAAACGATCACCAAGAAAATTGTTCCATAAATAAACCACCCCTTTATACCCAATTTCCAATAGGAACTTCTTTCTAACAAAAAACCCAGTTTGTAAATGAACATATTTCCAATAAAATGGATATAATAGAACAACAGATATAAAAATATTTCACGACAACGACTGTGGATGAAAATACCAAAGGAACAATTTTTCCGAGCCACTTTAAATGTTGCACACTAGTCGCGAGGCAGGATTAGATCGGTTGAAATAAATTCACGATGTTCCTCGGGCCAGAAACGATACGAGTCTCGATACTACGGTAAAACGACCAGCAAAAAAATTTTTCCATAAATAAACCACCCCTTTATACCCACTTTCTAATAAGAGCTCCTTTCAAACAAAAATTCCAGTTTGTAAATGAACATATTTCCAATAAAATGGATATGATAGAACAACAGATATACAAATATTTCACGACAACGACTGTGGATGAAAATACCAACGGAACGATTTTTCCGAGCCACTTTAAATGTTGCACACTAGTCGCGAGGCAGGATTAGATCGGTTGAAATAAATTCACGATGTTCCTCGGGCCAGAAACGATACGAGTCTCGATACTACAGTAAAACGACCAGCAAAAAAATTTTTCCATAAATAAATCACCAGTTTATACCCAATTTCCAATAAGAACTTCTTTCTAACAAAAATCCCAGATTGTAAATGAACATATTTACAATAAAATGGATATGATAGAACAACAGATATCAAAATATTTCGCGACAACGATTGTGGATGAAAATACCGAAGAAGGAATTTTCTCGAGTCACTTTAAATGTTGCACACTAGTCGCGACGCAGGATTTGATCGGTTGAAATAAAATCGCGACGTTCCTCGGGCCAGAAACGATACGAGTCTCGGTACAACGGTAAAACGACCAGCAAAAAAATTGTTCCATAAATAAACCACCCCTTTATATTTACAATAAAATGAATACGATAGAACAACAGATATAAAATTATTTCGCGACAACGGCTGTGGATGAAAATACCGAAGGAAGACTTTTTCCGAGGCACTTTAAATGTTGCACACTAGTCGCGACGAAGGATTTGATCGGTTGAAATAAAATCGCGATGTTCCTTGGGCCAGAAACGATACGAGACTGTCAAGTTCGGTATCTGAGATCGGCGTCGGCGAGGTCTCGGTCACCTCGAAAGATAAACCTGTTGGACACCCGTTGCTGACCAGTCACGTGAGAATCACAACGCGGTGGCCCCGATGAGCATTGTGAAAACAGACTCGCTTTCCGTGGGCCGTGAATGTGGGACAGCGCAGCCAGAATTCCCACAGGACTGGTCCTAGTAACCTGTTATCGTTGTTTCTACTTGCGTGCTCCGCAAATAGATACTGACCAGTCAGCGACTGGTCAAGTCGGTCCTGACGGCCAGAGAGGACTCCAAGGAAACGTCCACCGGAAACTTGTCTCGACGGACCGGAGACTTGGAGGAACGTCGCGATGGAAATTCTTGTTCGAGGGTCGTCAGAACCTGTTCGAGACCCTCCATTCTTGACTACAATCACGACAAACGAAACAAATTTCTTTTTATCACCCTCTTATACATGTCCTACCACTTCCTCGGTTTTTACTTTCAACCCTCACGCCGAACATTTCATTCCTTCTAGAAGCTTACATTCATCAAAGAAACGAAATAATAAATTCTATTTTTATAGCTGGCTTATAAAAGATTTTTTTTTTAAATTTACCTTTACATTGGATTTTATTTCTTCTGTGAATTATTCAATATATCTCAATGACCTCGTATTAAATTTTATCATGATTTCGGGTTTGCTGACTTTTCTAAGTACAATTTATTTTTCTCACCAGCTTAAAAATATTTTAGCTCAATTTTTACATCCAACCTTCAAGCCAAATATTTCATGTTTTCTGGAATTCTTTATTGATCATAGGCATGAGATAATAAATTTGATTTTTATGACTAGCCTATAAGAGAATTTTAAAAAATTGACACTTACATGTGATTTTACTTCCTCCAAGAATTGTTTCATATATCTCAATAATAGCTTGTATGCGATTATATTAAAATTTTGCTTTTTATGATCTTATTTAATTAACTACAGTTTATAATATAGGCAATATTTGTTCAGACACTTGTATGAGTCGTAATGTTAGAAAATTGCAACTATTCTATGAATGAACAAATTCTAAATAACTCTGAGAAGTCAAGATAATACTTCTTGGTCACATTTCTTAGGAATAGAACTGTACAATAAATTGTATTAAGAGCAGACAGATATATCACTTTTAATGTTATTATTATCAGAGAATATTTCTTGAAATATTCAGAAACAATTTTCTATCCCAATTTTATTAAGAATATTTTGTACAGTATCAATTTTGTAGTAACGTTAAAAATGGTTGAGATGAAGTATCTATTTGATTTGAAAAATTATTTGTCGTATTTGTTGATAAAGTGGAATGTCGACAGACTGAATTAAGCCATGAAAATTGTAAAAATTCGATGTTTGAATGGCTTTTTCGAATTGAAAAGGAAACTGAATGGAAGAATCCTGCAGGCGCAATGTCCTAGTCAGCCTGCGCAGCCATTTTCCGACGGCAGATGAGCGTCGCGACGCCCACAGAACCGCCTCGGAGATTGGGAATATCGAGCGCGTTAATCGCTCGCAAAATAATTAAAACCCTGTCGTGTTACGGAACTAATTTCGAAATTTGCAGTTTATTCAATTACTTATAAGCACCGATATCGATCACTCCAATAAAAATCCACAAAACTGCTCCATACATAATAGAAACTATCCAATTAATCGCTCACCGATAATTAAGTTCACATTAAGAAAAAATAATTACAACACAAAAAAATTTAATCAACCACCGACCATTACCATGAAATAAAATAATCAAACAAAATCTCTTGAATGTTTCATAATTTTGTAATCTTTGCTTTTTCGTGTAAAAAAAGTAGTACATTATTCAATTCCCATATTTGCAAACTATTTAAAAATATTTGGAAACAGTTGTAATAAATTTACATAAAATATGTGGCATAAGGAAGAGATTAAATTTGCAAGCTAACGTGAGTTTCCTCTAGAAAAATCATCACGGACCAAATCCTACATCTTCGAAACCCAAAAGAAAACGATTATTAATAACAATCTTATATACCACAAATTCTATATAAAAATGTAATATAATTTTGTGTTGTTTTCCATTCCAAATCATTGCAGATCATTCCAGTGTGTTTTACATTTGCATAAACTCAGTCGGGTTTAAAATCCTTTATAAGGGACCCTCGGGGAAAGGCTTCCTTAAAGGGTAGCAATCAACAAGACGGTCTAATTGTTTAATTAAGGGTGCCCATTGTTTCAAGGAGTTTTTTCGTTTGTATTGTTGTCGTAGATCTCGATCGGGTCTCGTGTACGGTGTTGCGGACAGCGACGTGTCCACAAAGGACGACAATGCTCATTGTCATGGCCCGGGAGGAGAAACTTAAGTTTTCAAAGGCGACAAGTGTACAATTAAGTCGTTAGGGGGACTTCCGGGAACTTGGACCGTGCAAGTTTTCGCACGAGAATGGACCTAAGCGGCCGTTAAACGGTTTGCAAATTGCAATTTCGCCGCCCTTCCGCGTCCACCGGCCGGATTGATCAACGGCCCCTGCTCATCTCGCTTCCGGTACACTTGCAAAAATCCAATATCAATCCACTCGTATTTTCCGTACGATCGAACAACATTTTCACGTATTAATAAACTCGTATACGGCCGTGTAAAATTTTACAAGCTTCACTGCGGATTTTATGCGTTTGTGACAAAAGTGGATGAACGCTATTTAATATGGTGATGAGGATCAGAAAATCTAGAGACATCGTCATACTATTTTCAACTTATTTAAATCGTGAAAGATAGAAATAATTTTTTACTTGGCTCCTGTTTCTTACAATTCAATATTTTTATTTCTGCATACAGATCCGCAGTCTAGTCATTATTATTTTTCTTTTAAGAAGGAATAATGATTAGGCTGTGGATCTTTATGCATTTACAAGTGCAAATTTATGAAGTGCAGTAAAGCATCTATATTATTAAAATAGAATAAGATTTTTACTAATTTAGTGTCTTTATAATGAATCTTCTGATCATTTCAACTTCTGGAAAATTCACAAGTTTATTGTTTTTCTTCTTTAAGATTCTTCTCTTTTCTGCGCGCATTTTCCATGCGATTGATCAATATTTAAACGAATTATTAAATTCATGTACTTATACACAATGCTCTACTATTATGACTACTAACTGACAACGAATTAACTCGTCATATTGTAATTATGGTGTACGTCATATACGTCTGAACATGTGTCCCGTTTGACTATCTTTCAAAATGACAGCCATGTTTGTGTTTCGATATGCACTCAACTGTTCGAGGGTCATTTGAAGGATCTCATGGTGCAGCCTGCATACTCAATGCTAACTGCACTCCACCATCTCTGCAATTCTTAAACAAAAAGGCGAAAAATCAATACAATGGAACGACGTATAATTAAATTTGTAATTCCATGTTCGAGAACGAGAGCCGGTGTTAAGGCGAAACAAGACAAAAATAAATGATTCTCGTTCACAATATGAAATCTTAAACAGCAGAAAACTTTCACATAATCATCCAACAACGTAATCAACGACAGAATAAATGTAACCGAATTTTTCGACCTCACATCGTCAAAACGCAGCAAATTCGCGAATCTCATCTGATTATCCGCGATCGGTGCATCGGGCCGCTGGCGGCAAATAGTGAACTGCTAAACGGTTCCAGCCCGCTATTTCCTCTAATTAAAAGACAGAAACGAATGGTTCTGTTTCGGTCTCCGGGCTCCGCAGTAAAATCGCCGAATTAAATCGTCGCGAGTTCCTCGAACGTGCCTCGAAAGCCCTCAACGAAATCGAGCGAACGAGTTCGAGAGGGGCTGATGGGGGAGGGGACAGCGGGCAGAGGGTAGATAGAAGTCCGGGGTTCGGGAAATTGGGGGGTGGAAAAGGGAGTCGGAGAAGGAAGGCGGGGGCGAGCGGCCGGAGGGAGGAGGTGATCGAGCTAGGTATCGCGAGGGCTGCAGAGACGGTTCGTAAGACCGACAAAGAGAAAGGTGGAAAGCGAAGGTCGAAGCTCGCTCGAGTTTGCTCCGCTGTTCGTTCGATTCGATATTCATCTCGAGATTGAATTCAATTTCCATGGGTAGGTAGGTAGGTAGGTATCCTGCAGCTCTCTCGTCGTCGCAGCGCGTCGAGAATCGCGAGTCGTTGGATGGGGGTGGGTCGGGCGTTGGGGGTGGCGAGACGCGGAGCGAGATAGAGAAATATATGTACATATACACATGTACACGCGCGTGTGTGTGTGTATAGATGGTAGGATGGAGAGAGAGGAAGAGAGAGAGGGTGGCTAGAGGAGTTGGAAAATAGGAAGGTGAAAGGGTGGGTTGCATTGAAAACCACCGCCTACCTCCTCGCCATCTCTAAGAGGAGATAAAACGAGCCGTGCACACAGCCCTTGCGCCGCTACCCCGCGGACGACACTCCCTCCCGCACCCTCTTCACCTTCTCCTCCTCCAACGCCATCACCACCACCACCCCCCATCACCAAACTCTCTTACGATGGCAGAAGGTACTACGCCGTCTCGAGAAACTCTCTTAGAGAGTACGTAGAGGGGTGGGCCGAGGAACGGCGAGAGGTGAGCGCGAGAGAGACTGGGGGGTTGGAAACTGTTTTCCACTTGGTCTTACTGTACTAACTGTACCTAACCTGCGCTCGTATCATTAATTATCTAAATTGAAACTGCCACGGCGCACCCGAGTGTCTTACAGCGAAATTCTCAAAGGAACCGGCGCGGCGCTACGCCAATCCACCTTAACCCCCTCAGACCCACCCCCGGCAAGCCCCACTCTCTTTCCCTCTTACGCGTGTATCTACGGGAAAATGGCGGTTGCCCGCGGCACGAGAAAGCGAATGCGAAACGTCTTTACGCCGTCTCACGACCCTTAGACGGATAGTTTCAATTAATACCGGGGGAAGAAGACGCGAGGGTTGGAGGGGCGAGGTACGCTAAACGTGATCTAGATTCCTGCTCACCTGGAGCGAAAGAGTCCCGGGGAATACGATGCGGAACCAGCGAGCTGTTATGGTAATTGCAGCGAATTTTGCAGTTTCGAACCCTGTCGGAATCGTTAATCCGTTGAAAGTATTCTTATTTACTAGATATTTATTCTTTCCGAAGTTTTGGCAGTTTTGATGGGGAATGTTTATGATGCAAGTTATATTATTTGTCTTGTTTCATATTGCCATTATTTTAGGACTCTTTGCGAACCATATGAAGAGTTAGTCTATGTAATGATTGTGTATTTTGTCTTTTTTTTTTATTCTCATTTTTTACTGTTTTTTAAGAGGTCTGACTTAACCCAGATCTAACACTGGAAGCCTAATAACTAGATAGCGGATTTTATGCATTTATGCCAAAAAACGGATAGGTACAATGTCAACCAGTAAAAAGATTTAAAAAATTTAAGAAAGTCGATATTAATAAGTCAACTTGTGTATTGTTTCTTGCAAACGATACAGATATTTTTTATTTTGCATAATGATCCGCAGTCTACTAATAACGATTGAGTGAATCCAACAATTTTTTTTCGTATATAACTGTTCTGTTAAAAGTCAAGCTTTTTATGGGAAACGTTAAGACACATTTTAACTCTCTTTTCGTTTCGTCTTTTCGTGCTTGTAAAATAACGAAATATGTAGTTGCACGTTATTATTGAACTTCTTGTTTAGCGAGGAATTTTTAGTCTCATCCTGTTACAAAAGTAGCATTTTAAATTTTTCTGCATACGTTGGCAGTTTTTATTTCATTACATTCTTTCATAATTTCTTTGCACAACCTCCAGATTATTATATACAAAAGAATATTCGCAATGAGTGCTTAAAAGAGCTTCTCCGTATTTGCATCAATTAAAAGATGACAATTTTTCTTCTTCACAAAGATCCACAGTTCAACGCATTGTATCCGGCCTATTTCCGACAATTTCGAAAATTGTTGTAATTGCATTCCATCTTTCCTATTTAATGAAACTATACATTTGAATTCCACTAATGTTCACTATCAAAATCCATTGAATTATAAATGGACTGCGGATTTGATGCATTTATGACCAAAATAAGTACGTACAATTTAAAGCAGTAGACATATTAAACCTTAGCGGACGGAGATTATTTTTAGCATAATTTTTGATGGGTCGAATAAATTTTCTTTGTGAAACAAAATTGTTTGCTGAGGAGTTTAGTGTATGAATTAAATGAAGGGAAACGTGTTGTGTTCAGTAAAACTTTGTTTCATATTTTTCAGGAGTATTAATTGCTTTAAAAATTATTCACAGTCGCAGAACGGTAAAATTGTGTGGGTGACTGTCGGCACACACGCGTCCGCAAAGGGTTAAAACGATTTAAGGATGCCAGTGTATAAGTCTCAGCTTAATAAGATTCTTGAAAAAAGAAAGAAATTTTCATTTGGTTTCTAAATACATATATCTCACAATCAATGCAAGCATTTTTCATTTTGCATACAGATCTGCAATCTAATTACAAACTATTAACTTTTGCGCAAGGAGATCCGCATTTTAATAGACAATATTACAAACAAGATTCTTGTCTGGTATGCAATCTGTTAATTACACATAAAATAAGAATACTCCCAGTTCTTACCAATATCTGCCTACAAAAAGGGAGCAAAAAGGCAATCAAAAGTACCAGTACTGGTTAGCCTAAAGCAAGCACAGAGAGCGCAGGACTCGCCCCGAAGGGATCCGATTAAACCATCTGATCAAAGTTTTTCCCCGAAGAAGCGTATCGTGGGCGGGTTCCGAGCTCTCTCTCTCTCTCCTTCTCTTCCTCTCTATTTCTCCCTCTTGGGGGTGGATGGCGTAGCAAAGACGAGGGGTTCTCCTCAGGTCGTCTCATATCGACGTATTTTAGGCGTTTTCCCCGGGATCGTCTTGCCCGAACCTAGACAGAGGGTCGTGTGTGGCGGGCGCGGGCCGTGTGTGCACGTCCGTGAGTGCGCACGAATCTCCCTCTTTCGAGCCCCTCTACGCCCTCGCTCTGCCCTCTCAACCCTCGACTTCCCCGCGACTAGTGAGTAACGATTTTCCTCCATCTTACCCCGATTCCGGAACACACCCTTGGGGCACCATCCCCCTCCGAGCGAGCGCCGTCAACCCCTTTCCACCGCTGCCATCCCTGATTCCTGCAAGCTGCTGCTCCCGCGTGAGCTGAATTCGGATGAAACCGGGCGGCCATAAAACACCCCGAAAAAAGAACACTCTTCTAACCGAAAACTAACCGTGCATTCCCCTCTCGAAAATCATGCGATGTGTTCTTCTACACGAACGTAAGGTACCCTTGGTTTTCTAGAATGTGGTAGGGCTGGGGATGATTTTTTTCTGACTTCTTTAGAAAAGGATGGTTTGGACCTTTCTTGTTTGGAATTTGTTAGAAATTATCTAATGCGTCGGTTTTGTTAAATACGAGACATTGGTGTCTATTGGGATGTGGTAAAAACGTGGACATTTTTTTCTAGCATTTTTAAAAGGGCGTGGTTTGAGTTTTTCTCGTTAGTATTCTTTTTTTAGTTATTGGTAGTGTTTGTAGCTACTGATGGCTGGCTAAAAAGGGATACAATTGAGAACGACTTTTTTCTAGTGTTGTCAAAAGCGGGTGGTTTGAATCATTCACATTAATAATTTATCGAGTACGGCGCAGTGCAACGTTTTTATTAAATAGATATTACTGGTTGATAGAATGTATTAAAAGCGAAAACGATTTTGTTTTCTAGTGCTTTTAAGAGGGGGTGGTTTTAGTACCATTCGTTGCGAATTTATTAAAAGTTGTGCAATGCGTCGTTCCAACTAAGTAGATCTTGTGGTAGAATTAGAGGAAATGGAGGATCATTTTTTTCGATCGTTTTGTGAAAGGGCTGGTTCTGACTATACTTTTCAGTAGTTCATTAAATATTAATACAGTCCTACTTTCTCATTAAATAAAGATTGCTCATCAATAGATCACGACAAAATTGAGGATATTTTTATTTTCCACTGTTTCCAGGGAGGGGTGATTTGAATCATCTCCCTCAATAATTCCGAAAATATGACACAATTCTACCTCCTCATTAGATAGGTGTTGCTGATTAATAGAATCCGATAAACTTGAGAATAATTTCTTCGTAGCATTTTCAGGAGGTGGTGGTTTGTAATTTCTTAAAAAATTATTCAATGCCTGGTTCTCATTAAATAGATTCTTTTGGTTTATGGGACGTAATCAAACATCCACTTTAGTTCATAAAATTCGTTGAAAATTGAGGACAATTTAATTGTCTACAATTTCTACAAAAGTTTAGTTTGAGTAATTCTAAAAAATCATACGATGCATCGTTTTAACGAGACATATAGTTTTTATTTAAAAATGCGACAAAATTGTAGACGATTTCGATTCTACCATGCTTGGAATAAATTGGTGTAAGCACTAACGAACGCTCTCTCAAATAAACGAACATTTTCCTCTCTCTTCGTGAATTTATTAGAAATAATGCAGTTTCCGTTGAATAAACGCAGTTGGTAGCCAGAACGCGGTGGAGGGTAGTTTTCGCTTTTTCCAGTGTTTTTGAGAGGGGGTGGTAGGATGATTATGGAAATGCAATTTTCGAGGAGAGTGGTTGGTCGACGGTTCCGGGGCAAAGCGGAGGGTAGAGAGAGATTTTTCGCAGCATCGCGCGCATCGTCTACGCGGCGAGTTTTTGTCCGCGCCGCTCGGTGCGCCGCGCGACGATGGAAGGGTGGTAACCCAGGAAAAAACGGGGATTCGTCGGTGGAAAACGAAAAGTCACACCCCCTGGCCCGTGGAGACATCGATGCAGGATGGAAGGATATTCTTTTATACCCCGGTGGTGTTCTTTTTTCCGTGCGAATCGAGCTTTCTGCCTCTGATGCTCGCGCGCTGTCCTCAATCCTCCCGAATGCTTTTATTGCACTCCGCTGCGTTCCTAATTCAATATTTTCAAATTGAATATTTTCCCATATTTAATACCATTACATTTAAAATGTGGTAAAAAGTGGTATGATATAAAACTAATATGGCGAATTCAAACTTTCACAGTATTTGAAAACAAGAATTCCTCTATTGTTAATAGACTGCGGACTTGTGGATTTATGGAAAAAATGAGCATTCTAATTCAATTCTAATTCAATATTTTCAAATTGAATATTTTCCATTATTTAATACCATTACATTTAAAATGTGGTAAAAAGTGGTATGATATAAAACTAATATGGCGAATTCAAACTTTCACAGTATTTGAAAACAAGAAATCCTCTATTGTTAATAGACTGCGGACTTGTGGATTTATGGGAAAAAATGAGCATTCTAATTCAATTCTAATTCAATATTTTCAAATTGAATATTTTCCCATATTTAATACCATTACATTTAAAATGTGGTAAAAAGTGGTATGATATGAGACTAATATGGCGAATTCAAACGTTTCAGTTTTTGAAAACGAAAAATCCTCTATTGTTAATAGACTGTGGACTTGTGCATTTACGAAAAAAATGAGCAGATGACACAAAATAGAAGAACCATCAGATGAATTTAATATTACTCGTAAATTATTTCCAACCTATGAAAATGATTGAGTAATCAATTTTTGTGTAACTCTCTACCTAATTGATACGACCAATTTTTATTTTGCATAAAGATCCGCATCCTAATTATGAATATTAAAAAATACGAATAAAATTATCGAAATGAACTACAAAAATAACATAATGTTCAAAATACAATCTCAGTAATTTAACAATTTCTAAGGAATGTACAAGAGCTACTACATCTCAACAACCCTTAGGAGAACCTGAAGAATCGAAACTGAATAAAATCACGAAATAAATTACTTTCGGTAACTTTGAAGGGGTAGCAGTTCGGTAACCATCGAATCGATTACAAGACAGTATCGAAAAGGTGATAATCTTTTTTTCAGGATTAGGACTCGAGGGAAATACGGGGAACGGAGTCCTGGTGGTCTCAGCAGCCCCCTGAAAATGCGTCGAGACCGTGCAGGCCGGAACTTGCGAGGAACGTTTCAGGGTAACTGGCAAGACAACACCACCCGCGAGGCTCGTCTCGTGTAATCAGCAGAGACGCGTCTGCTTTTCGTTGCTGAACCGTCATCCCCCGGCAACCACCTCGTGCTCGTGGTCCCGTTGTTTCCTCCTTGCAACAGCCCATTCCATTTTACCCCCACCTACGCCCGTTCCTAGTCATTCAGAGAACCTGGAAAAGGAGCCGCTAAGCCGGAGTATATGCGCATCACCGGTGACGTAGCTGCGTATTTACTTAGCAATTCAGTTGATAGGATACCAAGAGATTCCTGGTGAATTATTTCTCTCCCTCCCCCCCCCCATCGAACGCATCCTGAATGTTCGTAGGCTTTTTAATAAGTTTCGTGTTGGGCCAGACTTTTCTGCGTGGGTAGGAGTAGGGGTAGAAAGGTAGGGGTGGTATTCGTTTACAAAGCATGAAATTTAAAATACTAATAATTAGATTGCTGACCTTTATGCAAAATAAAAATGTTCTTCTTCTACTAGTTTTAATCAATTGAAAGTAAATGCATAATATCCGTAGTCTAGTAATAATCAAATGGTTTCCAATGGGAGATTTTTAGCATTTTTAACCCACCATAGCCATGCATGTTGATTGTTCAATTTTTTCAGTTCTAGGTATTCGAAAAATTAAAAATTTTTTTTTTAATATATAATTATTAGAACGTCAAATGTTCGAAGCATTAACGGTTTCCAATGGGGGATTTTTAGCATTTTTAACCCACCATAGCCATGCATGTTGATTGTTCAATTTTTTCAGTTCTAGGTATTCGAAAAATTGAAAATTTTTTTTTTAATATATAATTATTAGAACGTCAAATGTTCGAAGCATTAAAGGGAAGAAATAAATATTGGGAAAAAAGAAATTCAAGAGTGAAATTTCGTCCTTACTTTATTGCAAATTTAACAATAAGAATGTAAAAATGTAATTTGAAAAAATCGGAGTTGGAAATTTGTAGAGATCCATTCTTCATCATTAATTCTATATCTACCATTTAACTAAATGCTGTGACTATTAAAAAAGTTTGGTTCACTTTCAAAGACTGCATTTCTGTAAAAGCCACTTTTACAATTTTCCTGATGTGTGAGGGTAAGATAACATAACATCAATTTCTAATATACTTTTTCTTTAGCTCCAGGGGTTACGGATGAGATGAACAATGGTCGATTCTTGACCATACAACCCTACAATGGTCTGTTTTGCAAAGAAAGCGTCTCGATTCCGTGTTTCCCATCGAAACCATAATAATCGGGGCTCGCGGTGCCACCCTTTCGATGCCCGTACTAATCCAATTCCCATTAGGTGCCCGTACGTCGTAACCATTGAGTTCGCATAGCAAACGCTCGACGGGGGTGTACGTGGGTGGCGTGTGATTCTTTCGGTCCTCGCGAGGCACACCCCGTCTGGCTGGGTCTTGTAAAATGTATAATCAGATGCAAATGGAATCCAGTGTAGCCCGGGGCGGCCATATTCAAGGAAACGAACCGGGTGTTCCCAAGACAGTGGGTGGTTTTAGTAACGAGTCGACGGTGCACAGGCATCAAGGAATGTACGGCAAGGCTGCCGAAAGAGATAGGCGGCTCCGAGGAACCTGGAGAGAAAGAGAGACAGAGAGAGAGAGAGAGAGAGAGAGAGAGAGAGAGAGAGAGAGAGAGAGAGAGAGAGAGAGAGAGGGAGAGAGAGAGAGCCATAGGATGTGCGCTTGGAGAGGGAGTTGAAGACAGGGAGACAGACAACTTCCCCCTTTCTCGAGCGGTATCTTAAGTCTTACAGGGTGGTTCGGTACGCCTGACAAGCGACGTTAATGTATGTATGAGATCCACGAGAGCAGCCCCATCCACCCATTCCCGTCCCACCGTTTTCCAGCTCCGGGGGTGGGAGCGACGCTGAGGCAACCCCCTTTCCTCCTCGTTTTCCACCCACGTCGTCATCCATCTCCGCGTGTACGTGCGTGTCTTTGGGTTTCTAAGGGAGGGTGCACAATGAAACGAGAGACGTGAGAGACCAACCGGCGCAGCCTAGAACCACCCCCTTCGCCCGCCTCTCTTTCGCTGGCTCGAACCCCGCGTTCGTATCTCGGCCCACCGAGGACGAATAACCCGTTCAAGACGCGACGAACACACACCCGCTCCTTTCTCTCTCTTTCTCTCTCTCTCTCTCTCTCTCTCTCTCTCTTTCGCCACCAAGGAATCTTCCCATTTCAATGACAAAGTGACGGTACGCCGCGGATGCGTGTCCCGAGCAATCACGAGACATTCCAATGTCTTGCCGCCCTTTGCCGCGAATTCCTTTCGCACCCCCTTCAATGGTAGCGAGGGGGGGAGGGCGAGTCCCAGGATTTAGAATGGTTGATGATTTTTGGGATCATTTTTGGTTTTCTGAGTTTTGTAGGGTTTTTGACGGGAGGGTGTAGCTTTGGTGGAAAGGTTCAGGGGTGGAATCTTTGCTATAACTGAAGATAAAAATTTAGTCAAGACAGAAAATTTAACCCTTTGCACTCGGAGCTATTTCAACTAAAAAATCAAACGTTTCTTCTAACCTAGAATATTTCCATTGTACATAATTTTCTTTCATTATATGCGTACGAAGCTGATATAGTACCTCATACAATATTTAAATGTTTAGTAATTTATTACATATAAACAAATTTAATCATGTAAACAATGTTCTGAATAATAGTGTAACAATTTGTAGCGGCGCCTCAGAGTCGCCATTCGAGTGCTAAGGGTTAATCACTCATTTTTTATTTTGTAAGTCTTGTCGTGTGATTGAGAGGGGTTCTTATGATAGGAAGGTACAGGGGTGGTATTACTGCTGGCGTTGAAGATGGAAATTTTAATAGAATATTTTGTCGCTCATTTTTCAGTTTCTGAGCCTTGGAGAATTCTTGATGGGGTTAGGTATTTTTGGAAGGGTGGTATAGAGGCATTATTGTCATTGGGGATGGAAATTTTATAAGACATTCAAATCTCTTTTCATGAAGAGTATAACCGTCGATTTTAGATTATTCCTTCGGACTTATTAACATTTGTTTTTTGAACTCGTGTACAAACGATAGATTTGTGCGTGTGCTTTTAATCACAGTTGTTTCATTCTAATCTGATTCAAAATATGTTTCATTATTGTTCTTAGAATTTTTGACGAATTGTTTCCTGCTGAGGTCCACTTCTTTCACTCTTAACACTATTTGTTCTCTAGAACGTTCGATCGCTTCTCGAAATGTAAACACACTTTTTAGAAATAGTACAATTATTTGGAACATTCGTTTAGTCCTATTAATATTGTTTTCTAAATTTTTGTAGAAGGAGTAGACTATTCATAACTATAACTGCGATATAATAAAACGATAAACTACTTAAAAATGGACCGATTAATCAATCATAACATTTTTGCACAGCTTTTGAATTCAAACATCCTACCTGGCATCCGTTGAAAATATTAGAAGTATGCGAAAGTTCTTGTCCTTTTCTGAAATTTTTATTATCTCTACACGAAAAACGAGGTATGTTACCAATCAACAATGAAGCTGGTTATTCGGACATATCGATAGCAAACATACAATTACCGAAAAATCCAGAAGATTATAAACATCATAATTACAAGTAAAACACGGAAATTCATTTTTAAAATACAAATTGCCGCATCATTTGCAACAAACACGACCAAAAATAAAAATTTCAATGATTCTTTAACCCCTTGCCGTACTTTAACGAGTCTGACTCGTGTTGTAGATTTTAAACAAAGTCTAACAAATATGAAGTGTGCACCTTTCTTTTTAGACGAAATAAAATTTTATTCTTTTGGCATCAATATTTAAGCATTAAAGTAAATGTAGTCATACAAAACATATAAATTTTCTTTCCTATTATGCGCCATTTTTGGGGATAAAGACGTTCTAATCACTCTAACCGCAAGGAAAATAGTACGGCAAGGGGTTAATACTGTCAACAAGATAAAAATAATACATCGATATTCTTAAATTTAAAAAATCTTTTTACTGTTTTCAATTGCAAGAATTCCTTATGCTAATTATAAGTCATTGTCACTTGATGGTTGTGATAGAAATCGAAATAGAAAACTTGCAATGTCTACAAAACGTTAGCAACCAACCTGAACCAAAATGGGGCGGCAGGGATCATTTCAAAAACCCATTAGGGTAGGTTTCCCTCGCGGTCTCGTACCGCATCCCTTATCCCTGATTGCCGAACGCAGGAACACGGGAACACCTCCGCGATTTCCTTCTCGTCTTGGAGGTAGCCTCAGTTCCTGCGGCAGAAGAGATTGGAAAGCTGGAAGGAAGGGTGCGTCAGCCTCGTGACGAAGGAGCATCGGTGTGGCACGGCTACGATGGGTGTTTGCTGGGCCCGGGGTGGCACGGGGTAGAGTCGGTGGGGTTGAGGGCGAAGGGGGGTTGCACACGGGGTGGATGGTCGGGTGCGCAAAGGGTGGCTTGGGTTTACAGTACGGCATACTATAAGGGTAGTTTGTGTTGGAGCAGCTAGTGGTAGTGCGCTCCGCACGTGTCTCCCCCTTCGTCGACACCCGCCACCCCCCCAAGACGCCCGAGCGGGGCTTCTGATTGGTCGACATTATTCAAAATGGCGTCTTCGCCACATAAGATCCGTTTTATTAGCATACCGGGAAAGGAGACGTCGCCCGTTCTCCTGATGACGCCGGAAAAATCCCCGGGCTCTTCCGTGTCTTTCGACTCGCGTCGATTTATCTTCGGTCCTCGACCACCCCCTTTGGCCAGGCTGGCTTCGGACTAGACTCGAGGATCTCCGGAGGTCGTACCGGTTGACCTTGAACGGTCCGAGGACGGTCGCAGTGGCTTTCTACGGACAACACTTTCCAGAGCCGGGTTTTAAGCCGCCACCTCCGCGTCTAGCTCGCAGGGGGTGGTGACCAGGGGGGATCATAATGTTGGATCCCAGGAGCCTTGGATGTTCCGAGGGAAACTTTCATTACTATACCGGGGCTATATATTTATCGCTATGTACTCGGGGCCCCGCGCTAGTCGGTCGGCTGGGTAACGTAAATCCTATATTAGCGTCCTCTGTCTGAAGTCGGGGCTCCAAGGAAATTTCGTTATCTTCTACTTCCTCGTGTCATCAATTACCGGCAAGGCGGAATTAAATTCGAAACCCCCCTTCGGAGGATTCGGCGTGCAATCCCCGGAAGTATTCGCACGGTGATCTCGACGACGACGGGGGATTCGAAATCGAGCGGTGGAAACCCAGTGATAAGGCTTCTTCTGCCTTTGCCAGCTCGTCTGGATCCGTTGCCAACAACTGAGCTTGGTCCACAAATTTTACGAAGCATTTTCGTCCTTCTTTTGTACTATAAATCCTATCTCTCCTGATGAAATTATATGGGCAGGAATTTTTGCGAGTGTATAAAAGAATACCAACGATGAGTCGCTAACTGAAGAAGTACTTGTTCTTCAACGCTGATTGCATAATTAGAACTTCTTTTTTATTTGGCAATTTCGTAGAAGACGAACAAAAATGTATTTATTGTATGTCCACGTTTATTTTAATTCTTCAATATCAATAACATAGGAGAGGAATTTTATTCTGTCTGGAAAGGAAGGAATAATGTTTCTAATACAGATTTTGTTTGAAATCTTCATCACCAGTCTGAAAACATAAATTCTCCAAGTCGAATGAAAATTTCTTTTTACAACAATTTGAATACATTGATAATAACTGCATCAGTCAATTTTTTTGTGAATGCACAAAATTTTATATACCTACGGAAAATCTCATAGTCACTCCATCGAAGACAAACAACTTAACTACAACTTATTAGTCTACAATTTTATATTAAATTAGTAAAATATAGTGTTCTAGACTGTGCATATTAAATATTGAATGCATATTTACATCTCCAACTTTAGAAATGTTCCATTAAATGTTTTTAACATTAATATAAAGTTTAAATTAGTCATGCTTCAACGAAACGTACGAATTCACTATTATTTTAACACGTGCTTCCACAAAACGTACAAATTAAAAAATATTTTAACAAATTCTTTAACAGAATGTATGAAAGAATATATTTAAATAGTCTCCATGATTCTAGCGGTTTTGCTCATTTAACATACAAAATAAATCTCATTTCTTGACATTAACTTGACATAATGATAAAAACGTTAACAAAAATTCAAATCTGAAAATGTATTTTACTACAATCGATAGAATGAGATCCCTAAAAATTCAAACACATCCCTTGCATTTTATTTAAATAATGACCAAACACTGTCTGCTTACATCCATTCTAATGCTAGACCCAAGAAAACTAGATACACAAGAGCCTTTTAAGGATAGCTGTGAAAAAATCCAGCGATTTAAAAATATTTCCATGAACTCACCCTTCAAGATTCCAAACCTACTTGAGAATAGAGTAACGAAATATCACTGGTCAAGTACTATAGCGACCGACCATTCGAATGCTGGCAAACGAAGGGAGTTTTTGGGGAGAACAAAGGGGTTCTTTGGGGAGCTTCCCGCGAAATAAATTCGATGACGTCTTTAAGAATCGTCCGAGCAACAAGCCACCCCTAATTGGGCAAACGAGGGATTTGCGCGAACGCAGAAAGGAGAACCGGTCGTCCATGTCACCCTAGGTCCGGAATGTCCTCGAAGGACGAGGCATAAAGACGATTCCTTGATGTCCTTCGAGGAACTTGTCCAGCGTTTCTGGTTGGGGCGAGTGGACGCGTTTATTGTGGTTATTGTAGCCATGGCGGCGGAGTTCGGCTCCTTTACACAGGAGCTTTAAGGTGGCGGACCACCTCGTGGCAAACCTGTTCGCGTTTCCCGCGTGAAAACTGATCGAAACAAGTTTATCGAGATACCGAGTGGTCAGTACTCGGTCTACGGAGAAAGACACTAGATCCTTCGTTCCCGTGTGAACGTCGAAATTCACCGAAGGACATTATGCCGAAAAGTAGCCTGACGTGTGGATTGTAAAAATTCCAGTTTTCTTCCCTGACGATTGCTGTCTAAATTTGTATTCATGAGTTGTCTCATAATACAGTTAATAAGATACGGTCGCTACTGTTCGCTGTGTCAGTAAATGATTCGTTGGATATTATCAAATGTAATGTGTAGACTGCGGATCTTTATGCAAAATAAAAATTGTTTGCTTCCATTACAAACACGGGGAGCCAAGATTTTTCTCTTTATTCAATGATTTTATTAAGCTGACACTAACATATTGTTACGACGATATGAAGTTGCTTCCCCTGAACATATCGCAGAGGAGCTTTCCGATCGATGGATTTAAAAAGACGGCTGTTGACGAGAAGAAGGAAGATAGATAGAAGCGAGACAGCAAATCGAATAGACGTGTCGTTAAATCAATCCACATTAACCATTGTATAGTTTCTAATAAATAAGAGTTCATAAGAGTTAAAAGTTAATTATTAGTTATGAGTTCACCAACGGGAAGTGGGCGCATTTTACGGAACGGTCGGAGCATAAGTCGCATAGGTCGCAACAATATTAACCCTTTGCACTCGAATGGTGACTCTGAGGCACTACTCAAAATTGTCGTACTATTATTCGAAATAGTTTTTGTATTATTAAATTCGTCTGTATTCTATAAATTGCTAACCATTCAAGTGTTGTATGAGAAAACAGGTATAATTTCATGTGCATAATATAAAGAAGGTTATATCAAACGAAAATGTTCTAGGTTGAAATAATGGACTTAAATTTGGATTTAAAATTGCTTCGAGTGCAAAGGGTTAATGTTCTTCGATATTTTAACCTGTCTACTGCATTAAATTGCACCTACTCATTTTTGTCATAAATGCATAAAATCCGCAGTCTAGCAATGCGTATCAAACTTATTTGTGTTTTAGAAATGTTAGATGTCTGTGATTTATGAAGGTTTTAATAATTACACGTTTTGGATGTTCAATGAAGTCTGTCATTTTGAAAAAATAAAGGGACAGGAAGAAGTGTTTCGTTCGTATTACAAGACCATTTTATTAAGAATGATAGTCGATAGCTTATTGGCAGATTTAATAATTATAAGACATTCCCTAGACGAGGGTATTTAATAGAACGTCTATGCTGAATGATTAATAGACGATTAATAGACCTGATTATTACAGTCTCCTTTTTAAATTAAATTAATGATTTAGTAAAATAACAACAGCTGTGTTTAACGATTTTATGGAATCGAAAAATATTAATGTATTTTTGATTATTCTTTCTGCAGTAGTAAAAATGAAATTAAACCAGCAAAAAGATTTTCCACCCCTACTTTGTTAATACAATAATCAGAGCAAGTGCAGTAGTGTAATTTTTTTGAACCTCTCAAAAATGATTATAGTACCAAGCACATTTATTTCTCATTTTGTAATTTCATAGACTTTTCTATGTCTCGATAGCACGAGTTTGATGGAAATTTGAGTCACCATCAGAGTTAATGATGTCGTTAAGCTAACTCGGTGAATATCGTTCCGGATCTGTATCGGGTTTCTTTAACAATTCACGCTCGCTATTCCGGGTGGTTTCTTGACGCCGGACTGGCAATTATGGCAGGCAATTAAAACCGAAGTCTGTAGAACATGATTTTATAACCGTCCTCTACAAATATTCGGTACGTTTATGTCACGAGCGAATTCTGCTCGATACTATTCCAGTAACTTCGGAACTTACGCGTCGTCGAACTCGTCACGAAACATTGCTTGGATTCGATTATAATTAGGATTATGCCACAGGAAAAACGGGAGAAAATATACATTAAACAAAAACGTACTTAAACAACGGGATAGAAAAATATGATTTTTTTCTTGTCAATATCTAATTGTAGAAAAAAAATAAAATGTGAAAATATTGTCACGGGTGTGGTTTTCTTTGTATTAGACGTGTAAATTTGTGAGAGAGAGAGGAAATCGTGACACTTAGGTATTAAAAATTACTCTTGTATTAAAAATGTTCTTGAAATAAAATATGGTATAAAGGAACGTATATGGGTATTATACAAAAATGTGGAAAAAATTATAGAAATTGTAGAAAATTGTATTTGTGGTCGCATACTGTCATAATGAAAACATTCTTGGACATGTTCTTTAGAATCTCTTAATGTTCGAAATACTAATTTAGAAAATATTAAAAACGATATGGATTTTATGATTCACGTTCTCACTTTTATAAAATAAGATTCGGGAAGAATATACTTCTATTCAATTTTTCTAGTGCGTGTCAAATACAAGTATCAAGCCCAAGCATACATCAATTATACTAACAGACATTTCATTGTAATATTGTCTATTATTTAATTAAACTATAAAATTTAATAGTTCTCTATTTTTACAACATAATTTAATATTCTCCGTTATGTAGTAGTATTGTTTGAAACACTAGAGAAAAGAATGTTACGAGGAAGAAAGAGAACAATTTCTTGAAATACAAAATGGCAGCTATAGACCTGCTAATAACGATTATTGAAGCTATAGAATCGTGCCTTCGGATATTATTAACAAATAAGGAACTGGTGCTAGATAGAAAAGAAACGAATTTCGTGCACTACAAAATGGCGCCGTTTAGATGCCACTAGCAATTAAAGAACAGTTTAAGAATAAAAAGGAAGGATTTCTCAGGGTATTAATCATTCCTTTAGATATTATTAGGAAATAAAAGGATCGAATGAGGAGGAAAAGGAACTATTTCATGTTCAAAACATTGCTATGAAAAGAGATAGAAACAATTCCTTAAGCAATAGAATGGTCCCTTTAGATACTACTAAAAAATATAAGAATGTTACGTGGAAGAAAATAAACGATTTCTTGAAATACAAAATGGCCCCTAATGCCTACCACTAACGATTCAAAAATTGTTTTGAAAAGAGAAAGAAACGATTCCTTAAGCAATATAATGGTCTCTTTAGATACTACTAACAAATACAAGAATGTTACGTGGAAGAAAATAAACGATTTCTTGAAATACAAAATGGCCCCTAATAGCTGCCACTAACGATCAAAAAATTGCTTTGAAAAGAGAAAGAAACGATTCCTTAAGCAATATAATGGTCTCTTTAGATACTACTAAAAAATATAAGAATGTTACGTGGAAGAAAATAAACGATTTCTTGAAATACAAAATGGCCCCTAATACCTATCACTAACGATTAAAAAATTGCTTTGAAAAGAGAGAGAAACGATTCCTTAAGCAATATAATGGTCTCTTTAGATACTACTAACAAATACAAGAATGTTACGTGGAAGAAAATAGACGATTTCTTGAAATACAAAATGGCCCCTAATAGCTGCTACTAACGATTAAAAAATTGCTTTGAAAAGAGAAAGAAACGATTCCTTAAGCAATATAATAGTCTCTTTAGATACTACTAACAAATACAAGAATGTTACGTGGAAGAAAATAAACGATTTCTTGAAATACAAAATGGCCCCTAATAGCTGCCCCTAGCAATTAAAAAATTCCTTAAAGAAGAAACGGGTTTTCAAGCTTCAAAACGGTCCCTTTAGACACTATTCTCAAATAAAGGAATGTTCCGGTTAGGAAAAGGAAGGGTTTCCCGGTCAAGAGAAAAACAGTTCTGGAGGGTAGTTCCGGAAAGTCAGACGGTGGGTCGCGTTCGGGACCAGTAATACCGGTAAAGGAGTTTCGAGGAAGCATACGGCACTTTCCCACCGCTGACCAGTGGTCAAGCAACACCGGAGACCCTTGAACTGGCACGTAGTAACCGATAGCGAGTAGAGAGAAACAGTTGCCCCAGGTATCGTGGATCGACGGGGGCCGGGTGAGATTATACCGGAGATACGGGTGTCGAGGGGTGTGTTTGTGAAACCCGCCTAACTCGTAAAATACGGCTCGTACATATATTTTTACTCCGGCTCCCTATTATCATACTAATTCCAATCAGACTTCGAACGACTCGGAGAGAAACAGGTCCGGAATTGAAATATCCTCGAAAGGATCTTCTATCGATCCTCGGTCAGGGCACGTAGACATGCTCGGGACTGCGGGACGAATTGTCAGAGTCGAGTTGCAGTCCGAAAATCCTATTCGGACATTAGGGAAGTTCGAGACGCGGCTACGGTCTGGAACAACAAACTCTAATTACCGTAATTAATCCCGTTTAACTCTGTAAATGGGATTTTTCAGTTAGGGGACTGCAGCATCTACTGCCGCCGCGCTCGCCGGCTGCCTGAGCGCAGGCGGTATAGTTCGTTGTCCGGCCGACGACGACGTGCCGTGGGGACATCAAGGAAACATCTCCGAGACAATTAGCGAAGACCGAAGGACCACAGGAAACGCTGATGAAGACGGACTACTCAAAATTGCCCCGTTGTTTCTCTAACTGGCCCCTTTGTTTGCCCGTCTTCCGAGTCCGTTACGCTCGCCCGCGCTTTCGCAAAGCGGAAACAGGCAGGCCGTGCGGAATTGTTCGCGGCTCAGAAAAGTGAGGGAACAACTTCTTATTGTTCCGATTGACAAGGGAGTATCGGATTTGTCCGGCTCTCTGTGCGATCCACGCGCTTTTTGTCCAGTTATTACTGCATTCGCGGGGTCGGTCCAAACAATCTTTTCATATTTGTTATTTCAGGATTATTGGGATTTTAAAGCCGTGTCCATACTGTAGCAACATCCTACTTTTTGTCGCCTTTTATTCAGTAAGAAAAGTAGTAAGGTAATAGTAGGCGATAAAAAGTTGCTTCAATGTGGACATAGCGTAACGATGAACTTTTTTAGGAAAGAATTCTAAACAGTTAACCACCGGATGGAAGATGGTTCTTACAACTATATAATTGATGACGTTTAAGACCATTCACTGCTGTATTTATGAGTTTTCTAAAACATATGCTTGAAGGCACTTCATGCAGACCGAAAGCATATCAACGAACATCCCCAAACTATGAAAGTAGCAACAGAATCAATTCAACTTTCTCCCATAATTCCAGAGTCCCCGGCGCAGAGCAGCATAAATAGAATAACTCTGAAGCAGTCACTTCACAATAGTCTTCTCCAAATCATATCAACGAATATCCCCCAAACTATGAAAGTCCCAAAAGAATCAAATCAACTTTCTCCCTTAATTCCAAAGGCGCCAGCTCACCCTGAAGCAGTTATCTCAGATCAGCTTACTCTAAAATTTATCACAGATCATGCCCGACAGCATCAAAGTCCCAAAAGAATTCCACGTAGCAGACATCTCACGTCCGTCATCTCTGTAGCATATCAACGAACATCTCCAGACCATCAATGTTCCTAAAGGATCAACCCCACCTTCAACCCTCTTAATTTCAGATCTAACTTAGTTGCAATATAGCCCAAAGTAGATCCTAACCTGAATCAGCCACCTCCGTCACAGCTATTCAGTGCAGTGCCCAAAACCATCGAACGATAGAAACACGTGGACGAACTATTCCCGGGAAAAAGCCGGGGACCTAGCCGGTAGGTCCCGGGCAAGTTCGCTCGCAACCTCGCCGTTTCGGCGCGGGTGTAGCTCGGCAAGACACCGATCGTAGATTCTTCGTACGACACCGTCATAATCCATCTCTCGGGGAACTACTTCGCTAACTACCTCCACAGACTCGCCCGGGGTTGGGTTCTTTCGAGCGGAGGACGATCATGCCAGCGCTGCAACGCTCGGCAACGATGAGGTGGCTACGTGGGGTGGCGGCTGCGGGGGTGGGTGGCGGCTGGTAGCTGCTTTCGGGGCACATTAACGTCAATTTCCATCCAGGCTCTCGAGAACTTACTTCCAGTCCAAGTTCCTCGCAACCGAGGCAGAGCCCTGAAGTCTGCAGGTGGAGGCGGAACACCGGCGCAAGATGAGGAGAAGGATGAAGAGAGGCGGAGGACCGGGGGAACGTGGAGGAGAGGTTGAAGGCGGAACGCGCGCCGCGGCGGTTCCCTCTTCGCTCGCATTATTAATGTTACGAGACACGTGAGCAAGCGATAGAGCGACGGAGAACCCGCGTAACCCGCATCCGGATAAGACGGATTTAGGAAGAGAGGTGCGCTAAGGCACCGTAAGAGCAGCGAATGGAGGAAGATCAGCAGCCAGCCGAAGGTACCGCCGCCGTTGTTGCCGCTCCAACATACCCCACAGGCCCACCCCTCGCGCCTCCTGCCACCCACGCACCCACACCCCGCCCCAGCCTGTCCTTTAGTCTTTGCTAATTGTCTCGGGGATGTTTCCCGAGGCAACTGCCGCCGCCGAGCCACAGCCACCGAGGACTGACGATTCGAGAGCCCGTAATGAGCGAAACGCTCGGGAACTACCGATTCGAGTCCCACTCTTTTCTTGAGGATAATTGGTGGATCGTCTTGCGATTCTTCGAGTGGATTTCCATGGGGGCTAGGAGGTGGGATAGGGGATGGATGGAGATTGTTGCATGTTGAGGTTGAGTTTGAGGATTTTTAGGGTTGCGAAGTTTTGGCGTGGTTAATAGTATTTCATTGCATGGATTGCGAAGGTTAGGAATTTTTTGGGTGGACAGTAGGTTTTGCGACACTTTAAGGTTCAGGAGGTAACTTTAGTAGTTTGGGAGATGTGATACGAGTGGGTTGACATGGATGGGTGTTAAGAGGTGAGAGCATGTTAAGTCGAATTTTCGTTATTCGAATGCCTTTTCTTGTCAAATTTATGGTTATCTTGAATATTAATTGAAATGAATGAAATTCGAGTGCCACTCTTTTCTTGAGGATAATTGGTGGATCGTCTTGCGATTCTTCGAGTGGATTTCCTTGGGGGCTAGGACGTGGGACAGGGGATGGATGAAGATTGTTGCATGTTGAGGTTGAGTTTGAAGATTTGTAGGGTTAGGACGTTTCGGCGTGGTTAATAGTATTTCATTCCATGGATTGCGAAGGTTAGGAATTTTTTGGGTGGACAGTAGGTTTTGACGATACTTTAGGGTTCAGGAGGTAACTTTTGTAGTTTGGGAGATATGATACGGGTGGGTTGACATGGATGGGTGTTAAGACCGAGTTCGAGGATTTTCAGGGTTTGCAATTTTTTGGCGTGATTAATAATAGTGTTTCATTGCATGTATTGCTAGGGTTTGGAATTTTTTCGGTAAAGAGTACATGGTGACGAATTTTTAGTGTTTAGGAAGTACCTTTAGAGGTTTGCGAGATGTGATAGGGGATGGGTTGATGTTTTCGGGGGTTGAGGTTGAGTTTGAAGATTATTAGGGAGTTTTCGACTTTGG
Source organism: Sphecodes monilicornis (assembly GCA_913789915.3). NCBI lineage: Eukaryota > Metazoa > Arthropoda > Insecta > Hymenoptera > Halictidae > Sphecodes > Sphecodes monilicornis. The sequence continues at coordinate 10,210,370 of OU565294.1, forward strand.
GGTGGTTAATAGTGTTTGACTGCATTGATTGCGTTACTTTGGTGATTTTCTGAGTGAATAAGACGTTAGGATGATTCTTGTGGGTTTAGGAGGCTTTTTCGCAGCTTTGAGAAGTCATGTTGGGGAGATGGAACTGATGGATGCAAATTTTAAAACTTCTTATGAGAAGTCGTTACTTGTTGACTGAGTAAGAAGAGATTTTTTATTTTTTGTTCATGTTTTGTGATTTTTTTCAGGTGATCCATATCGTTTGGGTGTATTAATTCGGGTGGGTGGGGCATGTTAACACGAATTTTGGTTATTCGAATGCCTTTTCTTGTCAAATTTATAGTGATCTTGAGTATTAATTGAAATGAATATTACAAGTTGGCTGACTGAACATTGGTAGTGTATATTTAATTATAATCCCGTACAATTTGGTTTTGCTAGATTGATGGCTTTTTATTTTATATATGTTTAGGAAGTGCTATTTAAGTGATGTATCTAATATGCTACGTTATGACATCTTATTTTAGAATATTATAGTTACTGGGATGATTAATAATTATTGGTACAGGATTCAATTGTTTTTTAAATGCACAAGAATTCTTGATTTTTCGTGTACAGGTATAAATATTATGGAACGCAATTCTAAAGTTCCAGGTGATTTAAAATACTTTCAGCATTTCAACGAACAGTTAGGGGGGTTTTATATTTTTGGCTAGGATGTCACGAATCTATTGTTTCCAGGTCTCACTCCATCTTTTTCCAAGATCCTCGTTTAAATTTTGAACTGGTCGATCTAATAATAACTGTGTCCGTACCGTCCACGTAAATTTTAAAATTGAAATTGATCTACAGCTCTTCAAGTTAACGCCAGTTCTCTTCCTAATTTTAAAAGTAACTTCTGGATTGCTTTATTTATTAATATACTGTCTCTGTCTAGAACTTCAATCTCACAGTTTGATAACCTCGCTGAAATAAGTTCCACAAAATGTCTATCATTAATAAATAATGAGGGTACATTTAAAAGGTTCCAAAAGATATTTTTATAAAAGTTTAATTGTTCAAATCTAACGAAATTGCTATGAAAAATGTAGAAATCGTGTGGTATAATAATTTTAATGTCTGACTCGTGTGAGATACGATTAAGAAAAATTTTACAGAGCACAGAACTTACTATTCAACAAAAATTTTTAAGGGCTGAAACCAGCCATAAGAGTATGTGACTAAAAATGTGTTAACAATATGGAGATATATTTTCTCAGGATGCCCACATACTCATACATCATTAAACTAGGAGAAAACATTTTTTTAAAATTGCATTCATTAATTTTATTTATTGCATAGCCACGTGGACATTAAAACTGTTCAATTTCTTACAATTTAGACAGTTTTTGCTGCGGTCGTATTAACATCCGAAGAAATCATGAAAAACTGAACGAGTTATAACGTTTAGAAATAAGAGTTACGTCAGAAAAATTCAGATTATTAAAACACAAATAATGCAACGACAAAATAATATTACTATTGTTAAAACTGACTGGCGAACTAATTTTCCAGCTATCCGTGACGTAGCTTTAAAAAACGAGGTTCCTACAATTATTTTAGTCTTAGTGTTTCAAACATCGGTTAACCCTGTTACTTTTGCGAGTTCGCTCTTAAAATCTCGATATCACATTTCTGAAACGTCCATTGATTAATGCAAGAAAAAAATTCGATTTTTGGAATCGGTTATTCGAGAATGGTCATTTAAACCCTGCCGAGGGTCCTAGATGACCGCCAGAGCCTTCGGAGTCTCGTTTCTTCGGCAAATTGGAAGTAGCCCCGGTAATGTAGCTAGACGGAGGGCCGGGATCGCCGGGGGCCACATAAATTCGCCGTGGAAACCGGATTACCACGGTAATTGCGTAATCGAGTAAAATATCGTCTTTCTCGTCGCGGCGTGGCATGGTCCTTTCCGAAGGACACGTAGAGGGTTCTGTGCGTCGGATCCGGGTAGCGTCGACGAAGCCGTCGAGAACGACGAGGAGGAGGACGACGACGACGACGAGGACGACGACGACGACGACGTAGGCCACGTTAGGAACCCGTGTCCGGGGGTTAAAACTTATCGATTTCTCGGAGTCTCCTTTCGCAGGAACGGCGGCGGGACGGTCTCTGGATGTACCATTGGAGGTGGCCCCTTAAAGGTTGCGCGAAAACCGAAGAAAACCGCGCCGGAGAGGAGCCAATGGCCGTGCTGGGCTTGTCCGATGTCCCGGCCTTTTTCCCGGCGATTTTTCCGCGGCGGCGTCGCGACGCCTCTAAGAAAGCCGTCCGCAGCGAATCGCAGCGGCGCAAAATCGAGCGGCGCCGCGCCGATTGGCGGGCCTCGAGCGTCTTGACGCCGCCCCTCGAGGAGCAACCCGGGAAAACAGAGAGTGTTCTCTCTCTCTCACTTCTTCTCCTCCGCTCTCAAACTCTCTCTCTCTCTTTCTCTGTTCCATCTCCCTCTTCGCCAGCTTTTCCTACCTCTGTCGCCGGCCGGTTCGTTTTCTCTCGCTTCCGCCCCGGTTTCTTCTCCGTTCTCTCCTCGTCTCGCCCTTCTCCGGCGTTCTCCTCGCTCGCAGGACCTATCCTCTCCCTCCCTAACCTCCTCTTCCTCTTTCTCACCCTCTCACTCTCTCTCTCTCCCTCTCGTTTTGTAAGAGCACGGGCGCGTCTCGTTCCCGCGTCTTTCCTCTCTTTCTCCCGGCTCGTTCCTCCGCGACGCCGACGGACGCTTCTCTCCTCTCCTTCCGCGTTCCTCTGCGTTCCGTTCTTTCCCCCATTTTCGGCCTCCCACGATCTCCTGCACCCCCTCTAAAGTCTCCTCGCGTTTCCCGGAGCACCACGAATTTTCTGTCTCCCTCCGGCTCGCGACGATGTTTCGTTCCGTCCGTTTCCTTTCTTGTTCCCAAACCGCCTACCAACCGGTTTTCCTCCCCCGTTCGCTCTCGCTGCAACGAACCCGACGAACCGCGCGGGGGTGCGCCACTATGGGGGGGAGGGAGGATGCTGCAAGATGAGGAAGAGCACGAAACCCACCACCCGCCCAGCGCAACGGCACGACGTCGCTTCCTCAGATATTAGATTTTACAAGGAGCTTGCCGGGATTTTCGGGGGGTCATGCGATAGAGAGATGAGAGAGAGAGAGAGAGAGAGGGAGAGAGAGAGAGGGTTGGTTGCTGAACGAGGTTGCTCCTGCTACTGCTACGGCTACCTCGTACACAGAGGCCCGTCGGGGGTGGGATAAATATTAATTACGTTCCTAAGGGTTGCCTGCGGCTACCGGGCCCCCGTTATACTTCCCGGTGTATCGGTGTGCGGCCCGGTCTTACCTCCCACGAATCTGCGGGATTACCATGCCCGGTTGCTTTCTTATTGATCATCTTCGCCGAGCCGAGCCGAGCCAACGAGGATATTGCGCGTCTGAGGAAGAAACCGGGAACCGGGAAAATTGCCGTGATTAGACGGCATCCTTGGACGAAATACCGTATTGTTGTTGGTTTCAGAGGAAGAACGGTTCTGAAGCTGTTATAGAACTGCGGATTTTTATGCAAATAACATTTGTATGAATTGCTAGATACGTGTGCTACATAGACATTGAATTTAGTTTTTAATCATTTTAATGAGTTTGAAGTAATGCAAGGGTTTTTATATTCTTTAAATGTTTTCATTGTTTTGCGTTTGGATTATCCATTCATAAATCCGAAAAATCCACAAGCTAGTTGTGGCTCTTGTTCAGTGCTCGGACAGTACGTAAACCTTTGCTACGAGGATTTTTTAAAATATTGGAAGTAATTAAGAAATTTTACGATCAATAATTTGGAGCAGTTTCATAAAGGTTACATTAAATTCGGTAGAATATTAAAAAATTCATTTGAAATGAATGTTTCGAAATAAAATTCATTAATATATTAATTTAATTTCTAATATTATGAGTGTCCAGAATTTAAAAATTCTTTCTGTAATCTGATATTTATAATAGACTGATTTGAGGTATTGTTTGTAAAATGTACTAAACTATTCATAATAATAAATGTTAACAACAGTTCTAGCTTTCTTTGAGTGATTTTCTATTCATATTTTTATCTACATTTTTTATTCAGCAAGTAGATGATTAAATTTGCTTAAATTAATTGTATTATAGTGCATACTAAATTGATGTGAAAGAATCTTCATTCATATAAATACTCATGGTCCTGTCATAATTCCGATCTTGCAAACCAAACTCTGTAGATCATTCATCTTTCATGAAATTGTGACACTTAAATGTTGTGGATTAATTTACATAAAAAATGGGATTTTATTAAACGAAAAAACATATTAGATAAGAATATGTTTAAAAAGATCCTGTGAAAGTAATGTATGCATTTCTATCACAAAAGTTGCAGGAACATATTTAAAAGCCACTATGAATTATTACATCTAATTAATATTATTGATATGCTAGGGTTCGTTAAGATACGCCTCAAATTTTTTAAAAAAGGTTATAGACATATTTCACGATCGTAAACTATGTGTTGTCCATTTTATTTTAGAATTTTTCGCCAAGTTTTAAATTTTTTCAATAAAACTTCTTAATAATAAATAAGTACCATGTTCAGAACAAAATAAAAAAATCCTTTTAACAAATTACGTAATTTCATTTCATAAATGATTTTCAATAGTTTAACGTACAAAGATTCTTCCAAATGTCTCATATTATCTAACGGCATTTTAGCAGATTTTAAATCGTTTACCGTATAGTTTCGCAAAAAAAAAATAAGTAATCTACCAGAAGAAACTTAAAAGATCCCTTTAACAAATCACAAAATTTTAATTTACAAACGACTTTCTTAATTAAATAGTTAACGAATCTTCCAACTTCATTTTTCTTATAATATTATTTGACAACTTTGCGACAGTTTTTAGACTTCCTAAAGAACAATTTACAAACGACTTTCTTAATTAAATATGTAAAGAATCTTCCAACTACATGCTTCTTATAATATTATTCGTCAACTTTGCGACAGCTTTTAAACTTTCTAAAGAACATGCATCGTATTCAGAAAAAAATAAAAATACAATATTCCCAACCAAATAATAAGATTTTGCAAATAATTTTTAATAATGAAGTAGGCATTGAACGATGTTTCATTCATAATTTGACGAAGAAAAACTTTGATGAAGCGTGGCGAGGCGGGAGAATCGATTCAAGTGGTGCATCCCGGTGCATGGTCAGACCGGTGCATTATCTCGAGCGGTTCTTCGCGTTCACGTCGATCAAAAGAAAAAACTATGGCCGATACGAGTCGATGGAGGGACAAAAAGTGGTTCGATCGAGTCCCACGGCCAGTCTATTATCTGGCCGCGGGCGGTGAAATTGATTCCCATTATTAGAGGCAGGCTGAATTGGCCGCGAAAGTTTTTCAATTTCCCTGGCACTGTCTCCGGCCGTAAATTACATTGATAAATTACACAATGCCGCTGGTGGGAGGCGAGCCAGCGCTCGAAGACACACACTCAGGTGTCTAGACGCGTTTGTGTACTTTAGACAGGGCGAAAATTTCATTTGCGAACGGGATCGGTCGTCGTCCGCGTGCGTGGCCATGGGAAACAGCGTCAGTTACCATTCTCAGAATTCTCTTTCTTCTCATTATTGGGAAATAATATAAAAAATACTAAAAAAACATATCAGATCGATAACGAATAAAATTCTTTTTGATTTTTTTTAAAAATTTCGTAGCAGTTTTTTCGGAATTTATTTCAATTAAATTTGTTTGGCGTGATCGAAAGTTAACACGGTGAAACCGGACATCACCCCGGGCGGCGTTTAATGGCCCATCCATAGAATCTGCGGGTAATTATATGAAGTGGTGGTGGTCGAAATGGAACGACCCAGTGATTTCGTGTCACGGTTGGACGGTGATGGCGTGAGATTATCCGTTGAGCACTCGTCCGCTCGGCGGGTAACGAAGCGGATTGCCGCGACTCGGAGGAATCACCCTCCGGGGAAACGGGTTTTAGGGTTGCTGGTTCGAAACCAGGCTGAGACAGTTCGTGCTGCCTTCTGATGGCAGCTACCCTCACTAACCATTGCCCTATACCACCCAATTTTTGGCTTTATTCACCATTCTTGCATATTTTTTTATAATTACACCATTAGCGTCAATATCTTAACGAAAGTGGTAGCAAATGAATTAAAAAAATATCCGAAGTCCATCTAGGTCCATTTTTTAGTACATTATAGTTCATAACAAAGGCTTTTAAATTTTAAGCAATGTAGAAAGTCAATAATCTCTAGAAGTTGATTTTTGAGGGTGATGCACATTTGAGGGTTGTATTAGATAGGTCTATGTATTCTCATATTTTTATTACGCTCTTCGGCGGATTTCAGAACAATGAACTAACGTGTTTTAGATAGTGTAGAAAGTCGATGATCCCGAGAAGCTTTTAGGGCTGAACTTAATTTTATATTAAATATAATTTTATATTAAATAATATTTTTCTTACACTTCCCCACGGATTTCAAAAGCGAAACTATTTTTTGGAACGGATACAGTGTTAATGATCCCCAGAAGATTATATTAGGTCGTCCCATAAGTTCGTGCCGTTTACTGTTTTACTATTTAAATTAATATTTGAAACGTACTTTCAAAGTCAATGAAAAGATATAACCACCATCTCTACAACCTCTTCCCACTTTTTTAGTAAAGATATCATACCGTCACTATAAAATTTCTGTGGTTTTTCATTAAAATACTTTTCAATCCGCGGCTCGAACTTATGGGACAACCTAATATTTTGGGGGTGAAATTAAGTTGTAGGTTGTGTTAGAAAGAGGTCTATGTATCCTCATATTTTTCTCACACTTCTCCATGGACTTCGGAAAAATAATATGTTTTGGATAGGATAAAAAGTCAGTGATCTGTAGAGTTTGTTCCATGGGGGTAAAATTAATTTGGGAGTCGTCATTTATCTATTCTTATCGTTTTCTTATATTTTCAAATAGACTTCAGAAGAATAAATTCTTAAATTTTAATCAAGAAAGAAGGGCATTGGTTTGTAGAATTTTTTGGGGCTGAAATAATTTCGATAGCTGTAATAAATAGATCTAATTACTTCAAAAACACCAGAGAATTAGGTTAAAGAGTTCTAATCAGGTTAGAAATATGTTTAACTCAAGAATTAACTTTTTTAAGTAACATCTGTTTGATGGTAGCAATAAAATATAGGTCACAGTGTCTAAACAATTTGATGAGAGATTCTTAACTGTCGATCTTTTGTTTCAACCCTTAACTGATATAGTGGCATTCTGTACACTAACTTTCGCTACTGTACAGATAATTTCAATTCCCAAATTTTTAAAATTATTTTATAACATTTGGAATATTTTACTGTTTTATATCCTTAGAGGTATCTGAGAAATAGTATACAGAATTTTAGGGGTTCTAGTACGATAGATTCTAATCTGACTGAACATCGTACCATTTAAGCGTTGAAGACACAATTAAAAAATTGTCAGTAAAATGTTAAGAATTTCAGAAAATGAAGAAGAAGAATCAGAAGAGGAAGAGAAATCTTTTCGGACCGTGGTAGCTCAAAGACGGCGAGCGCGAAGGTGGCCGAAGATCGATGGATCGATTCCGTAGGATCACCGGGCACCCTCGACGCACCGGGTCGCAGCAATCGACCACCACCATTACCGCAAATGACGTACTTAGTTGACGGTGATTTCCCAGTGATTCGATCCGACCGTCAATGTTCCTTCGGACAATGATTCCAACCCCTTGGGAGTACACGTAGGTCTGTGCCCCCTTCTTCGTTCAGCCTATTGATTTTCCATTTGGAAGTGGCTCGCCACTCGAGGCGGCAAACGTCCTCGCCCGACCGATTGACCGACATTCGATTATCAATCAACGCGTCTCGATCGATCGCCTCGCAACAATGAGCAAAACACCCTCGACACGCTACCAAGGAATCCTCTGAGGGTGCGCCAACACCTTACCCCGGACCTGGTTCAAAGTATGCACCACCCACCGAACTTGCTCTGCATTAGGGTTGAGCGATTCTGAATCGATTTTTTCGAAGCGATTTTCAATTTTTCTGAATCGATTCTTGGATATTCGATTTTGCAACGTACTCGATTCTTTTTAGTTATGAATCGATCTTCGATTCAAGAGGGAAGCATAAGTTAATGTATCCATCAGTGAGTGTCGTGACTGCCCAATATTTACCCGTTTTAGGAACGCCTGTTCCATCAGAGACGTTATTCTCAAAAGATGGGAACATTATGGTTGAAGAACATATTCACCGAACAATTTACAACATTTACTCTTGCTAATTCATTGCTAAATGAATAAATAAATATATGAATCTAATTACAAAATTTATATACAGTATCTCATATTGAAATACCATTTGTATCTGGATAGTGCTATAAAAATTATACACTTAATATTGAGTTACTCTTTTATTGAACAACTTGATTTTGTAAATTGGTTATATAAAATGCCATAAGAATTAAAGCATTACATTTTAGGTCCGACTTACATAATCGGATCCCGCGATATAGGAATATGCCATGCAGAATGCATATGGACATAAATAGTATTTCGATCCATTTTTTTTAGATCAATTTTCAAAAAATCGATTTCTTAAGGTTCGATTTTCTATTCAATCGATTTTTGTCGCCGCGATTCAGAATTGATTTTTTTTGCACGAATCGCCCATCCCTAGTCTGCACAAATGCACAAAAATATGGCAGATTTTTTAAATTGTGATATTGTACTTCTACCGGAACTTCATGATTATATGCAAAATAATTAGTGCATGTAATTTAAAGCAGTGGACAGATTCCACTGAAAAATATTTAAGAATATTAATATATCGGTTTCAGCTTGTTAATATTATTGATTGCAGAAAGGAATTTTCAATTCTTTGAGATTTGGTTTTGCAAGGACACAATCTATGAATAAGGGTAGTTGCCAGCCTCATAATCCTCGGATAGCGGTCCGTTCTTACAACTATAGTATAATTGATCATGTTTATGACTATTCACTGTTTTAATCATCAATTTTTGGAAACATATTTTTCTTGTAGACACGTTAGTCTTCCTTTTTCCCCATAATCGCCAAGAAATGAATAATCATATGTCGATTTTACTATTCTCAGTCGAATAAGTGTTAACTATGTAAGATATTTACTTTTGTACCCAGATCTACGTGCAAATTGTGCCCAAGATCTTTTTCAATAGATACATAACATGGTTGAATATTTTTCAATAAAACGATCCATTCCAATATTTTCTAAATATCATTTTTAAAAAAGTGCAACTTATTTTCAGTCACTAGAGCAGATAACAGGACTTTCTGACCAACCCAGTATCTTTCGTGGAATAATTTTTCCGAGTCGAGGATTCAGGTGTTTGCTTAGAGGTTTCAAGAAAAATGTACGACGATCGATAGGTGGAGGGGTAGGGGGATCAGGCAGTAATTAGTGATACTATTTGCTTTGGACGTCGCGGAGTATTCGGCGGCTACGATTGAGCGAGTTAGGGGGGTTGCTGTTTCTCGGTTTCCAAAGGAAAGAACAGCCCGGGGCCGTTCGCTGTGAGATATGTCGCGAAATCCTGCTGGAGCAGACGATGCACGACCCGACTTAAGAGCCAACGAAGTCGTCGAGTTTGGATGAGACGAGCTCCGACGACAAGACGACGAGAGAAACGCTGGAATGAAGCACTTTAGGGGTGGCGAATGTGCACGGAGTTCGCCCGTCAGGTGTTCAAGGTTTAACGACGCGAGGAGAGCATTGACAATCCCTTTGTGTCGGTGCTGGAACCATTTCGAAAGAATATTCTAAGGCTCGAAGACGATCAGTCAGAGAAATACATTTTTCTTAATTTTGTTTATGATCGACTAGTGTATTACGGATAATATTGTGGTCAATAGATCTTTATTATAAAAATTATTGTTTGTGAAATGTAAAGAGAGAGTCCTCGATGATCAGTTTTAACACGTTGGCTGCCATGTCACCCACATCTGGGTGATGGAAGTGTTTATCCAGATTTCAAAATAAATTTTTACGTCAATATATTCATTGGATCAAATTTGATTAAAATCCAGAAAATGCAAGAAGGTTGAAGGGCTACTCGGTATCACAGATTTAGCTTCTCCAATTTTTATTTCATTAAATAAATAAATCCGATTTTATGGAATTTTTGAGGCTGTTGGATTTGCAGTGAAATTATTAATGCATCTTCAATGTTAAGGAATTCATCGGCGCCAAAAAGGTTTTTAAACAATTTTATAAAAATCTGAATGTTGACGATTGGACATTTTCTTTATGGTAATAATAAAATAAAAATATTATATGATTAATCACCTTGTCAGTATTCAAGTAGATGCGTAAAAATCTACAGTCGAGTTGGGAGAAAAGAAATAAAATGATTTCAACATTGTGGGCTGAGTGTTCTTTGACATTCGAAGAATTTTATTTCTGAATGTATTTGAAGGAAGAGTAGATCGTCATTTTTTAAAGTTTTTTTTAGGGGTCTTGGAGGTAGTTTTTTAAGGGTTGAATTGCTATTTCTCGAGTTGATAGACTATATATTGTTGACTGAATTTCACATCCCTTGTAGTTTTTATCTAAAACTATTCTAATATAGACAGAATAATTCACTTCAAATTTTAAAGTTCTTCTCCTCTGAACGTTGGGATTTTAGGGTTGAATTTCTATTTGGTACTTTCTTGAATTGGAGGACCATACGTTTGAATTAATCACACTTCCTTCGCATTTTCGATCTAAAATTATTTGAATCTAAAAAGCTAAATGAAATTTAAATCAAATTCCTCTTTTTCTGGATCTTGAGGGTAGGGTTGTAGGGGTTGTACAGGCTATTTAATACATGAAATTTAATACATGTTGAACTGCGAGGAAACTTTATTAAACTACTCTCACTCGTTTTAGTTTTCTAATGAAACTTGTAACCGAACATCACCCCCGAATAAAAACAAAAATTGTTATTCAGTTCTCCAATAGGGGGTTGAAACTCCCGCAACTACTTCTAAATTCCTCCTATGTTCGTAAAAAGTAAGTTGGTTGAAATCGTTTGAAATTAAAAAGTGCTTTCCAAAATTTAAAAAAAAAGATTGATCCCAAAATAAGAAAAATCAGCCTTCAATTCTCCAATATGGGGTGGGAACTCCTCCACTGTTTTCTTCTAATTTTCTTCTGCATTCTGCAAAAATGAATTAGTTAAAATTACTTGTCCATTTATATGAACTCCAAAACGTACCTTGCTACAGAATAGAAAAAAAAAACACAATATCCAGAAGTAAAGGGTTTGGAAGGTGGAATCTTCTTGAAGCGTCGGGACCGGTTCTTCAAACCCTTCGGATTACGCCATATTTTTTATTTCCCAGCGGCGGAAGATCGTGTTAACGGAGTTATCCGAGGGTCGAGTATTCAATTTGCTGAAGCATAGAGTAACTCGACCGGATATAACGCGTGTCAGCTTGGTCGAGGGGGTTGAGCGAAGAGGGTTGGTTTTCTGTCTTCGCATGAAAAAAGAAAGAAGACAGAACAGGTTCTGGATAAAGACACCGGTATTAGCTCGTCCGAGTTTTTCCCCTAGGTCGACGGTATTTACCCTGTCGAGGCGGATTTTCCAGAAAGAGAGAGAGAGGGGGGGGGGGGGGGGTCGGATGAAGACAGCGAAGAGGGTTGGAAAAGCGAAAGGAAAGGAAGGCAGGGGCGAGAACGAGGGTGCAGGATGTAAGACGAAGGAGGCGTGGCCTCGGCATTGATCCAGAACCCCCACTCTCGTGCTTAAAAGTACGGCCCTGGCTGCTCCGTTCCGTGGCTCACCCCCGTGTACTCGACCTCCTGTAAGAAACCGGCAAGAAATGAATATTCATGAGCCACCGGCTTCGTCGTCTCTCTACCTTCTTGATTCGAGCCGGAGAGGCCCCGGGAAAAAAGGGGATGTTGCTCGGGGAAGATACCGGAAGTTTATTAAATTTCCTGACCGAACGGTCTTCCCTCCAATTATTCCTGTCGCATTTTTTATTCGCACCGCACGGCAAGATTCATATTTTCCAGAGATGTGTCGCCCGGGACCTGCGCAGGGGTTGTACGGGATGAGTTCTGTAATATGTTGGATGTTATTTACTGTAGGTGTATTTTGCAATTTTTGTTTCACTTGGAAGGCATGAGGGGTTGAAGTATTGTAGTTTGTGAGATTTTTATTTCGAGAGGAATGGGAAAATTTGGGGTGGAATTTCAAGAAAGGGGGAGAGGAGAGAAAGATCTACGAGGTAGATTCGTTGATACATTGGCGATTATTTACTTCGTGTGTAATTTATAATTTGAATTTTAGTGAAATGGCGTAAGGGGTTGAAATATTGTGTTCAGCTTCTTAGGTTTTTTATTTTTAGGAAGATTAAAAAATTCAGATGGAATTGAGTAACTTGAGAAATGGTGAGTGGAAGGTGTGAAGGGTTGAAGTATTGTAGTTTGTGAGATTTTTATTTCGAGAGGAATTAGAAAATTTGGGGTGAAATTTCAAGAACGGGGGAGAGGAGAGAAAGATCTACGAGGTGGATTCGTTGATACATTGGCGATTATTTACTTCGTGTGTAATTTATAATTTGAATTTTAGTGAAGTGGCGTAAGGGGTTGAAATATTGTGTTCAGCTTCTTAGGTTTTTTATTTTTAGGAAGATTAAGAAATTCAGATGGAATTGAGTAACTTGAGAAATGGTGAGTGGAAGGTGTGAGGTGTTGAAGTATTGTAGTTTGTGAGATTTTTATTACGAGAGGGATTGGAAAATTTGGGGTGGAATTTCAAGAAAGGGGGAACTGCGAGAAATATTGTGTTTAGCTTCTTAGATTTTTTATTTTTAGGAGGATTAAGAAATTCAGATGGAATTGAGTAACTTAAGAAATGGTGAGTGTCGTGGAAAGGTATTGGACGGTTAGTAAATTTCGTGATTAAATGTTATTCGGACTACCCTCGAATAATCTACTATTGCTTCTGTTTATATTTGTTTAGTTTCCTTCTAAGGAAATTAGATCTGGATGTGGAGGATGGTTTTTGGGAACGTCAGTACATTTTTTTATTTTTTACACATCTTACAATTTTTATTTAACGATATAGCATCGTAATTCGACGAATTTTTCATTTGATGCAGAATTTAGAATTTCTACGCAAACTTACACTCACAATCAAATAATCACAAACTGCTAACGGATTGAAGATCTAACATTTCGTATTTTCACTAGCTTCATCTTTTACGCAGATCACAACTAAACGATTTAATGAGATCTGATTCTATAAACGAAGACGCAGAATGTTCTCTATGCATCCAAATTCTATTATCGTCGATTGAGATTATCGCCAGAAGGATATATTAGATTTTACGTGCAGGGCTTCCATTTTGTAATTTGTTAAGGGTTGGCTCTATATAATTAATCGCGCTTCGTTTCGTAGCGTGTTAAGGTATTCTTGAGGGGTGAAAATTAGATCTAGCGAACAGTTATAGAATTCAAGGAGTCAGCTCCGCTGGAAATATCCATTCACCGGTGCGTTTGGATTAATTATAGCAATCCTATTTCTATTTACTGTCGCAGGATATTGCTTTATCTAATTGTCAGGGGGACAGATGCTGGCGTCGTCAATGAATCGGTGACAAATTACAAAGTTCCACATTTAATATAATTTAAAATAATCGTGACACAAAATTAACAGATAGCGATATTACTTAACATAACAACACTCGTATCATCATTCAAAAACGCATGCTCACACTCTGCCCGTCCATATTAGAAAAAGTACAGGAATGGTCAAATACAGTCCACAACTACAATTTTATGTGTTCAAGATTTGAATTTTTAACTGTATAATTATTGTTTTATTGTGAATCATTAGAGAATAAAAATACTGTTAATTATACACGGTTCTTTATATTTTACAAATTTCTACACGCCACAAATGTCTAAAAAGGAGCAGTTCTCTCAATGTCTGCAAAAGATACGATCTATAACAGATATTCTTCAAAAACTTTCAAGCACCTCCTAAAAAATATAAAATCTTCATGAAACGTCTGAAATTCAAACAGATAATTTCTGTGTTAAAGAAAATTAATACCCTGCACAAAGGGGTGGTTTTCTCAGACCACTTCTATAAGTCTAAAAAATTAACTACTTCATCTAAAACCTAAGTTTTACCAAAACTGCCACTTCAGAACCATAATTTTTGGATCCTGTTCAGCGTCAGTGCATCCCTGTCACCCCGAGTAGTCTCCAACCAAAATGATGGTTCAACCTTATTTTTCCAGGGCAAGTAGGTACTAAGATGGCCGCGCGAGACTCCCGTTTCCTGACGGACTACGACGCAAGGATGTTATTTTATCCAATTCCAGGATGCTGTTCGCCAGACGAAGAGGAAACAGGACCGACCAAGGGGGTGGGCGAGCGGGGGTGCCACGCCGGTGGATTGGTTGCCGGCTACGACGTTCCCAGAGTACACTGGGAGTTTGTTCTAACTTGCAGTCGGTGCCAGTTCTCTTCAAACAGGATAGATTATATTCCACGTCTCTCCATTTCGTTCCCGCCTAGCTCGCGAATCGCTCGCGCGCACCGATTGCTCGTGTTTGTTCAATCTAACTCCACTTGGCTGCCGCCATTTCGCTGATTGTGAAAAATCCCAGTCTGGTACAGGGGCTGTGGCCTAGGGGATTTGTTCGCGGAGCCACCTGAAAGACTATGGCTGCGGCCACCGGAAATCCTTGCGTCCATAGAACACCAATTTCACCCCCTAACTGGCTTGGCGATGTTATCGTTCCTGCAACTTCATATTTTATTTTTTCATGCTAGGTACATTATTTTCTTGCCGACGAAAGTCGGCATATTGAAATCAGGCTTATGCATTTAATTCCTGAACTTCTGAACGGATCATTTAATTATACAGGGTGTAGCCGGACGCGTGGCACAACTGGGGATGATTCTACATGTAAAATTAAGTCGAAAGAAAAGGAATAACATTTTTCGTTCTACGTTACGTTTTCGAGAAAATCGAATTAGAGAATTGTCTGACGCGTCTGATTACGAAAAACCGATTCTACTTCATATTCTAAGCCACGCGAATCCAACGGATCTTTAACTCTTAACCCCTTGCCTTACGATTTATTTTACGGTTTTAGTGATTAGAATTTCTTTGTAGTTCATAATTTCTTAGAAAAAGGAGAAAATGTATATCTATTGCATGTCTATATGTTCTCCAATGGATGTACATTATCAACAACAAAATAGAATTATATTTCGGTTTAAAGGAAATTAATAACATACATCTTTATTAGACTATGTTCAGAATCTTCATCACGTCTCTCAGACAATATTGTAAGCGAAGGGGTTAACACTAAACCTACCACGGTCAAATGACCGGTCTTATATTTTGCAATTATTGAAATTATAAAAATTCATTTATGAAAAATAATGGAATAAATTTTCTGATCTAAGCATCTATTATATATTGAAAATTACGGACAATCTCAATAAATTTAGTGTTCCCATTTTACAATGCCAAGATTTACCGATAATTTTAATGCTTGGTAGGTTCAGTGTTAAGAGGACTGTCAAAATGTACTTCATAAATTGCAATGATTCAATTAAATTGTATTGAATATTCATATCTATCGAGGTGGTACATAGAAACCTAGTGAGACGATACAATTTTATCTACATCGACAAACAGTTATCATATTAATAGTTACACATTAAATAACTATAAGCATAAGTGTGGCCGCACCGATCTGGCAGATTACTTAAGGGTTTAACTTAATTGACTTACTTTTATGCGTAAAATCATCCCTGGTTGTACCACTCTGTATGACACAAGCCCAGCATAATTTTCTTTTTTCTCAGTGTCCATGACGTTGAAACACGATCTAGTTTTCCGAGTGAAAAATTTTTAATATTTTTGAAAACCCTCGTCCGCAAAAGGTATTCTCCGAGCTTATTACGTTCTTCATTGAGCCCCTCAGGATAGTAAAGAATAAAAGGTTTCCCGGCTAATAGGAACCCATTAAAAAATTCAGCGCCTTTCGCGGGAACAAACGATCCGAATCGGTGATTCTCAGGGTAATATAATCATCGGTGAAAATTCCCGCAATTTTCGGGTGCACCAGTAACGTACCATGGAAACACGGGCCCGGAGCTATTCAATTATCCCCAATTATTTTCCCTCGGGGGACAGGCGGCGTAAAACGCGCGCGTCTTCGTCTTACGTCGTCCGGCAACCCGTTAAACCCGAAACGGCCGTGGGGGTTGATATACGGGGCCGTTAACGTATCCGATAAAATACAAGCATCAGTTTTACTGCGGCCATTCCGTGTACGAGGAATTCCCGCGCAGGAACGTATCTCTTCGCTTTTCCCCTCACCTGTTCCACCCCACTCCTCTTTCTGCTGTGTTCCTCCATCTCTCGTCTTTCGCTGTCTCTCTGTATTTCTGTTTCCGTTGCCCACGGGCGTCTTGATCGCGGCAATTTCAATCGGTCGTAACGATCCTCTTCACCCCCGTATACTCGCATTCTTTTTTCAGGGGGTTGGAGCCCTTGTACGATTTAATTCACTTTGATCGCCGCGGACCAACGCTCGGCAACGGAAACCTCGAATTCAGATCCGAAAGATAGGATTAACCGGGCTTCGCGGAATATATTGTCCGCGGGCCGTTCTGCCGGAAGCTGCTCCATTGCCCGTTAAATTATCCTCCGCCGTGATTTTTTCACCCTCGTTTCAGGATCCCTCAGCAGGCCTTCCTACGATGGCCCGATTGTCCCGCTTTTCCCGGTCGAAATTTCAGCGAATAATTAGCGACCGATGGGGATGATGATGCTCCGTGGACTGACCAGTTGCGGGATGAAGTGTCGAGGGTCGTTGTACACCCTCGTCGATTCGCGGGAGGTTCTACTTATGACTTGGAGAATCATAGAAATACTGAACCCCTTGCACTACAATTTAGTTTTTGCTGAAAACGATTAGAACTTCATAATTCTTTAGAAGAAGAAAGAACTTTATCCGAAACAACAAAATAGAATTTTATTTCGATATAGAAATAAACATAAACAGTCGATGCCTCCTCTTGATTGTCCCCTGCCTGTACTGTTGACGTTTGTCTCCCTTTTTAATTATTTTCCTTGTTCGGCTCGAATTCGAGAATTTTTTTCCCTAGCTCTTTCAATAGACCTACTACTGTCGTACCGTTCTCTAATTTTATACAGGGTGAGTCACCTATCGTTAGGACCTCGAATATCTGTGTTGTTTCTAAAGATACGTAAAATACGGTAAGGACAAAGTTGAATGGTACAATGGGGTTGACACGATGCCAAAAAAAATTTTTGTTTTTGTCATTTTTTTTTAGAGATATCAAGGTCACCTTGACTTTTTTAAACACCTACAATTATAGTCCCTTTCATTACGAATTGAGTAACTATAACTACTAAAGGTCATTCGAGGTATAATAAGGTCATTCGAGGTCGCGGACAGAGATAACGTATAAGATTTAACATCGATACATGCTCGTAAACGAGCTTTGAAGGAATGTTGAACTCTGTCCGTGACCTTGAATGACCTTGAGTAATTATAGTCACTGAATTCGTAATGAAAGGGACTATCATTGTACGTGTTTAAAAGAGGGTGGTTCCACTTAAAAAAATGAAGGTGACCTTGAAAATCTCTAAAAAAATGACATAAAAACGAAATTGTTTTTTTTCATCGTGTCAGCCCCATTGTACCATTCAACTTTGTCCTTACCATATTTTACGTATCTTTAGAAACAACAAAGATATTTGAGGTGCAAACGTTAGGTGACTCACGCTGTTTAATATTTAGTAGAACCTGTTCGAAATCTTCAGCATAGATCTGACTCGATTTTATAGTGCCAAGCAATTAATATAAGTAGTTGATGGAGTTTCATGCTATTCATCATTGAACTGAATGTCTAGATAGTGGCTAGACAATGGCTAGATTAATATTGCAACTTGTAGAAGAAAAATTGCTTCAATCCGTAATTTTTTCAATTTTTTTGTTGTGAGCTCCCGAATTTGACATTTCCTTGGCAAAATAGCAAATATATGTTGCCTGAAAGTATACTTATCTCTTGGCTCCGTTTTTTCGAGCAAGCACCTTGTGGTTACGGTTAATAAAGTGATTTTAGTTCTTAAGAAGTCGCTGAATAAAGTTTTTATTGAAAGTGAAGAAGCACACGTGCCATTTTGAAGTAAGTAACAAAATAAATATTAACTAATTAATATATATTAATTATTTTTATTAATACTATTTCCATCTCTATATATATTAAAAATCATTTGGGGGTCCAAGTTCGGTAACTCTCCTCAACTATATGCAACTGTAAATGTGAAGTGAATACACGATTTTATAGTTCGATTTTAGATAAAAAGACTGCTCACCATTGTTAATGTGTTTATTTTACTGACCATGCACTATATACGTATAGAATCATCAATTTAGGTATAAATCTAATTAAGGAAAGTTTTAATTGTCCAAATATATTCTTCCTTGGCTAATAATCATCCCTCACCATTTTATACAACATTCTATCCCTCCGACATGCAAGACAAAAATTAATAGTCTATATAAAATTGACTACCGTAGTTTAAATTATTGTAATGGAAAATCCAGTTGTAATTCTACACCGACGTGTGTACAACAATTCTTTAAATCAGATCAGTTAGTCAAGTAAGTTATTAGTATACTCTGGATTTTATGCATTTATGACAAAAACAAGTTGGCGCAATTAAAAATAGTAGGAACATTAAAAGAATTGAAGAATGTCAAAGATTGTCAAAGAAGATAACAAATGTCTACATGGCGACTGTTTCTTTCAATTGATGGCAAGAATTTTTATTTTGCATAAAGATCCACAGTCTAATTATTCGATTTTCAAATAAATCCTATTCTCCAAAAAACACCAAAACACATTCGTCTTTCGGATCCACCAAGATCAAAATTATTATTCCAAAAGCTTCAAACCTGGTCACCAATCTACCTTCATTTAGTAACAAAAACCAACCTAACCAGCTTCTATATAAGCCAGAGTTAAAATAAAAACTTCATATTTCAAAATCTATATAAATTGCAATATCTTCGGTATCTTCTACTTTTAAATTAATAAATGGAAATAGTTTAGCAAGGATCTGAGCGTATTAGGATCAAGATAGAACATTTTACCCTTAACTGAAGAAAATAACCAACGATAATCGTGAATCGTTCTGATCGAACTATATCAGAACAATTCAATATAGCCCAGACCAGGATCGAAACACATTCTCAAAATTCTCAAAGCTTGTTCAACAGTTATGCCTTCTATTAATTAAAAAAGAGAATAAGCTGAGCTAATTACAATCTAGATTTATCTACATCTATTTAAGTTAACCCAGAACGGATTTCAAAGATTGTTTGTTGGTCTTTCCATCCCCACATAACAAAAAAAGAGATCTTACCAACACCATAGATCCAAGTGTATCAGAACTAAAAGCTACCATCCAACAAGTGTTTCGGAGATTTCTGCAAACAATTACCGGCCAATGAGAGGGGTAGCTAACCTGCGGTTACGTCACGGACTCATAAACTGAATTCTTGCGCTCCTTTAAAATATTTAGAGGATCCTGCCTAGGCTGGAGGGGTGGCTGGGTAGGTGGTGGCGCAGACCGAGGCGGAGGAGCTTGTAGGTGGCGGAGGAGAGACTCATCCAAGTTGGCAACTTTCGGTCGTATTAGCTTTTGTATATATATTACCTCATTTGCGAGAGGAAAGCTTATACTTCTACCCCCTGTAGACACTATATAGATATATGTGCACTCACCTACCACCTCCCTTTACAATATACTCGTGCACGTGCTCCGGCTATATTCCCAGCCTCGCTGTGCGACCAAGTCGGTTATCGTCGCGGGGCCAACGAATGGGCTGTCGGAAACTTTTCCAAGTAGACTGCCGCAATTTCGCGCGATCGTGAAACTTTCGAGAGCCTGACAATACCATTCGAATGGCACTCGATTTTTCCTGGATCCCGTACGAACCGGAAACCGGTTTGTTAAAAGGTTCATGAAAGTTTGAAAAAATTTTACGGGCTTCTCAGCAACGAGAAGATGCTACAAATTCTGAGAAAATTATCAAAACCGTGCACTATAAGAGTTCTCAACTCTGTTCAATTTATTAGTTCAATGTTTCTTTTTTAATGCAGGAGAAGGAAGCACTTAAATCAGGCTACAGGTCTAGCCGAAGCAAAATAAATAGGACTTTAGGCTTAAGACTATTTATCGAAAGTCTACAACTTGTCCGTCATTCATCTGTTCAATTTAGAAAATATGTGCAACTAGACTAGGTTATGATTGTCTTAAATTTAACACTCAAGCCATTAGACCTAATTAAAATCAAAACTAAAACTATTTGTTGAAAATCTGAAAGCCTGTTTGCCATTTACCTGTTTAATACACAGAAGATATCCAATCAAACTAGGGTTTAAGTAGATCAGGATTAGCAATCAAACTCTAAAACTTAATCAAAACCAAAACTATTTAATAAGATCCTGAAAGCTTGTTTACCATCCAACTGTGTAATTCAGAAAAGATCTACAATTGAACTAGGTTCTAATGCGTATTAGAATAAGCAGGAACTGCTTTCTACTCTAGAACCGAACCGAGACTTACTTGTGATAAATCTAGTAATTCATGTCCTTTTCTTACAAATTAAACATAGGGACCACAGCAACCATGCACCAGGTCTACCATAATCACGATAAACTGCTCCAGTTCTGAAATCTATCCCAGATCTAACTTGAACCAAAATCTATGCTATCTAATCCATCTAAAAATGTCAAAGCTGTCCCAGTCAGTCTCCCTGATAAATCTTCACAAATTAAGAAAAGGAACTTAGGTAGCCAAATTTCAGGTGCTCCACAATCAAGATAAAAGTACACGGGAAATAGTGCTCAAAGAGGATGATAATCAGACCCAGGGACCATTAATTATCTGTGTCTCCCTTCAACGCAACTCCGTAAAGGCCAGCAAACATTTCAATCGCGGGCCGACGATGACCAAACTTATGCAAATCTCCAAGTTAGCCTGTCAACTTAAAAATAAGAACTCAAGCTATGCTCCAGGTGCTCCACAATCAAAATAAAAAAAAGAACAGCAATCACTATCCAAAGAGAACAATGTCCAAACACAAAATCTAGTTAACTACATCTCGTGCAACCCATTCCCGAAACGTCCTCAAAGATTCCAATTCAGGCACAGGCAAGACCAAGCTTTAAATATCTGCATCAGCCTATCAATCTCCTCTATCAAATTTTTATAAATTAAAAAGACGAATCCAGGTTTCAGTCTATGCTCCAAGTGTCCCACAATCAAAACAAAAGATGCACACCAATCATCACCCAAAGAGAACGACGACCAAACACAAAGACCAGTTGCCACCTTCACCTTACCCCCAAACCTCATCAAAGATTCCAAACCAAGCCCAGCCAAGACGAAGCTGTAAATATCTGAGTCAGCCTATCAATCTCCTCTATCAAATTTTTATAAATTAAAAAGATGAACCCAGGTTTCAAGTTATTCTCCAGGTGCCCCACAATCAAAACAAAAGATGCACACCAATCATCACTCAAAGAGGACGACGACTAAAAACAAAGACCAGTTGCCACCTTCACCTCACCCCCAAGCCCCATCAAAGATTCAAAACCAGGCCCACGCAAGACCAAGCATTAAATATCTGAGTCAACCTATCACTCTCCTCTATCAAATTTTTATAAATTAAAAGGATGAACCCAGGTTTCAAGCTATTCTCCAGGTGCCCCCCAATCAAAACAAAAGATACACACCAATCATCACTCAAAGAGGACGACGACCAAACACAAAGACCAGTTGCCACCTTCACCTCACCCCCAAGCCCCATCAAAGATTCAAAACCAGGCCCAGGCAAGACCAAGCATTAAATATCTGAGTCAACCTATCACTCTCCTCTATCAAATTTTTATAAATTAAAAGGATGAACCCAGGTTTCAAGCTATTCTCCAGGTGCCCCACGATCAAAACAAAAGATACACACCAATCATCACCCAAAGAGGACGACGACCAAAAACAAAGACCAGTTGCCACCTTCACCTTACCCCCAAACCCCATCAAAGATTCCAAACCAGGCCCAGCCAAGACCAAGCCTACAATCTCAAAGCCAGTCTCCGGCCAGGTAATCCATCTAAAGAGAGCAGGCTAGCCTAGCCTAGACTATCCCGAGGTGTACAGGACGATGGATAAAAACGGTGAACAAGAAGCAGGTGGAGCGTGTCGGGGTAAGAAGAAGGGTGTCGGTGCATCGGACAAGTATTGGCCGCCTGTCAGATGGTGGCTAATGGCTAGAGAGAAGTGTTGGTAGAAGGAAGGTACCTACGCGGAGGTTAGGTCGGAATATAGTTTAAGCTAGACGAATGGGCTGGTGGGTGGTTCTGGAGGCAGAAGAGTGAGCCGAGGCGGGTAGTTTTGCCTGGGTACCGCCACTCCACCTCGCCGACCCGGTCTCGTCCCCCTTTCCATCCCCTACCTCCTCCGCCGCCCACCCCCGCCCCCGTTACTACTCCGCCACCTTCTCCAACCACCTCCTCCTCCACCTCCTCCGACTTCTCCTCCGCCTCCTCCGACGACGCCATACCCTCGTTCATAATATCCTGCACGTCAGACTTTGAAAACTCCAACAATTTCCTCCTGCCGCCTGGTTGGAGAGCCGAAAGAGGAGGAGGCCCGGGGAGCCAGGGGGGGTTGCCGTCCGGGGCTCCGGGGGGTGTTGGGGGTCGGGTGGGGGTGGTGTTCTACGTGGAGATAGTTCCAGGCTGGTGATGCTGGTGCCGGATCGTCGTAGTGGTGGTGCCGGCGGTGGTGGTGGCGAACCGACGGTGCGAGGGAGACGAGTTTCGAGTTTATATAAAGTTCGGGCCACATCAATAATTATAAGTAGAGAGCCGAGGCAAGATGGCGCGCTCGACTGGCAAGCCTCTCCCCCGCGCAACCCACCCCCAACCACCCAACCCCCTCTCGCAACGTGCCAACCGAGTCATTATTCAAACCATCTCTTACTTCCTCTTGTTTCCTTGTCCGTATCGTGCACCTTCAGTGGCTCTTCCGCCGGTTGGCTGCCTGGTCGGGGATGATCGACGTGTCTCTGCCCGTGATCGAGGATCGATTTCCTCTACTGACGAGCTCTCTCTCTCTCTCTCTCTCTCTCTCGCCTAGCACACTCTCGAGTCCCGTTGCACCCACGCCTCTCTCGCTCTTTCTCGCTCTTTCTCACTCCAGCAAAGCGACGGGGGGTTAGTTCGCGGTTTCGTGATGAGTCCCGGCTCCGGGACGAACGGAGCACCAACGACACGCATCGCCACCTGGAAGATCGTTTAATTAAGACACCGGTGCAACGTCGCGCGTCTTACTTTTTCGAAATGGGACGTGTCCGTCAGACAATCTCTTAGGTGATCATCTGGTAGGATTATTGAAAGTCGCGCGAGCCCATTCCATATGAAACTTATCTTTTAATTTCAGGTTCGATTCAGGCTTGCGTTATACGGTTCTAGGAACCGATCGTTAGATTCAGATCAGCTGAAATTTTTCCAAAATTTTTTTATACATTATGTAGTCAATTGGGCGGCCTAACTTTCCGTAAATGTCCAAATCGTTTGGTCCAATTTTCAAGAAGTTGGTCAGTTCATTAACAGGCTCGCGACTAGCATGTGTGACGATCACAGTAAAGGAAATTAAATTAATTTTGTGTATGTTATTATTTATAACTAGACTGCGTAATTTATGCGGTTATAGTACAAATGGGTCGATACAATTTAAAATACGAAAAACATTAAACGAATTTAATGTGGCTACTACTCCTTGCAATTGATGCTGACAATTTTCGTTTTGCATAAACATCTGCAGTCTATTTATAACACAACATGATATTCAGAGAATTTATAAATTTTCTATGAGAGTATGTTCCTACATATTCTACGAGAGGACATACTGCATTTAATAGAATATTATAATTGCGAAGACTGTTGATGAAATAAATGCCGCTCGCGAACGTGTTGAAGATGGAATGGAATTTTCGTTTGACTTCAGTACCTTAAAATTGATGCAGAGTATTTTGCAGTCTAAGTATCACCGTCCTAATTATAAGTCATTATTAGATTCCAAACATTTATACGCAATAAAAATCGATTGCATCAATTGCAAACCATTTTAACCAAATAGAAGTTCATTTCATTCTTTAACAGTTTTATTAAGTTGTAAAAAATGTAACGATACTCTTGAATTCTTTTAATCATTTTATTGATCGACATTACACCAACCCATTTTTGTCATAAATGCGTATAATCCGCAGTCTAGTCATTATGCACAAACGATTGAAAAATTCTAAAACTACTATGTACAGTTAACAATTCTTTAGTTGTGACGAGGCTAGCGTCCGCAAAGGGTCAATAGGAGTCACTTCAGGTTCGTAGCTAACCTTGCCGAAACTCTGGTCGAGCTTTGGCCGGCGGTGGCCAACGTCAAGGTCGTTGTTCCGGGCGATCGAAGGTCATCGGTGGCCACTCTCGCTATTTGCGATCGCAAACATAGTTGCCACCGATTGGTTCCACTTGGGAAAGCCTTTCGCCGATATTCCACGTGGCTTGAACAGATCGTCGACGGTTTTGAACGGATCGTCGACGGTTTTGAATGGACAGCGAGCCGAAAAGACGAGTGGCCAGCCGTCTCAAAGATTCAACGAGCCCGAGAATTATTAAGGGACCTAAAAACACGCTAGGGAAGGCGATAGGAGAGCGCCCGGTTTCCGGCAAAGATGACGGTTGATTAATGTTGAGGGTAGTTTCTTACTCACCCCCAGTCCACATCCCTACACCCCTGCCTCCCACGATCCCCCATCCAACGCCGGGTTAGGATACTCGGTTACAATGGCGGCCGCCACCTTAGATAACGCGCAGAATTAATATCGCGGAGCCAACCGGCTACGGTTCCAACCCCTTCAATTTATTATTTTGAAGACCCGCCGAACAGCCCCGGGTTTAGCTAAATATGTAATTGTTGATGGTAAATGGTCCTATCAAGATGATAACGTTGTTTCTTTTCCAAGGCCGTTCCTGAATTTGTAGAAGCTATATAGTAGTTGCGATCGATGTGCAATCAATTTTAATATTTTAGGGGATAATGGTTGGTAGCTTGTGGTAATTGCTCTCTGCTCTTCAAGTTTTAATGAGTCCAGGTACTCTAGGAAAGTGTGACAATTACTACAAGTTTAGGAAAGAACGTTAGATAATTTTATTTATTGTAGGACCAAGCTTTTATTTATATCTCGAGTGCACGGATCGGTGCTATGAGATCCATGAATTGTATTGTTTTAATTTCACAATCAATTCTTATTTTGTTAGGAGTGACTCCATAGAATGCAACAACAATATGTGAGAAAAATAAAAATGAAATTGATAATATCACTTCAGAACACCGCTGTTTTATGAGTAATTAAGATTGTTAGTTTCTTTAAATTCAAACTATGACTACATACTTAGGGATTAACAAAGGACTTCATCTGTTTGTTTCAGATCAATAGAAAGACCAGAATCCTGGCAACCGTCGATACATGTTTTTCAAAACATACCCTATAAAAAATATACATTACTCATGCAACTTTCAGTATTTTTACATTAAAAAAATCTCACATGTACTTCAAATACTGATAAATATTTGTGCAAAATTCCGATGCAAAAGATTTAATAACTTTCCTGAAAAAAATTTGTAAATATTCAAAAGGTCCTCGAAGGCCATAATGAACCCTTAAATGAAGGTTTTAATATTCTGGGTCAAAATTGGCCCGGACGCCGCCATCGGAGGATTAAAAATAGATGAAGTTGTGGTGGTGGGTTAGAATGGAAATGGCGGTTTGTCGAAGGTGGAGGCGAATTTTTCGGCAACGAGCCGGTTTCCTCGAGTTGGCCGGCACTTCCGACGCCAAAGGGTGTCCGGCTGCAGCCGGCCACATAGATACACACCGGACCGCTGGCCAGGGGGATCGGTTCGAATCTGTCCCTAACGTAGTTTCCAGTTGAAACGCAGATCTGGTGTTGCCCTAACTCGACTGGGGAAACTCAGAAATCTAATGCCAGGAGGACACACACAGGCCGCGCCAGCCAGCCAGCCAGCCCCGACGTTAACTTTTAATGCACGGGATTAGTGGCGCGGGTGCACGCGGGGCCGATGCTCAAACTTTACGCTAATTTGTTCGTCTATTAATCTCGTACTTCCAACAACCGCTGCCGCGGCCAAGCAAAGAACCAACCTTCCTCAAAGAAGCCCTGTTTTTCCGAACGATGACTTTCGATTACTCCCACGTCCCCAAACGTCACAACTAATTCGATACGTACATGATCAGTCTTATTCTAAATAGTCTAATTACCGTTTCGACCATATTTAATATTTTTTTGTTCGCTGATTTTCCTTTTCTTTTTTTGTAAAATGTTGTAAAATTTGTTATAGAGTATTATAGAGTATACTTCTATACATTTGATTCACATCAATATTTTTATTTTTTTTTTAATTCTGTGTGTTGTTGAAGTATGGAATAATGTAT
The DNA here is from genome assembly GCA_913789915.3 of Sphecodes monilicornis. Lineage (NCBI taxonomy): Eukaryota > Metazoa > Arthropoda > Insecta > Hymenoptera > Halictidae > Sphecodes > Sphecodes monilicornis. The sequence continues at coordinate 10,237,033 of OU565294.1, forward strand.
CTACAGAGTTGATGTGTTTAGTAGTTCTTTTTCAAATAATTTCAGAAAACGTCTCATTTTTTACTGTAATTCAGAGTTAACTCTGTGTAGATTGCCATTGATCTGCCTGATACTGGTAGAGTTTTCTTTATTAATATTATATGTATTAAATGTGACTTTATTTATTTTGTACTAAATATACAAACAATATCCTAGACCTGCTACATCTTGGAATTAAATCAGTAACAATAAGAATGAGACAAAAAAAAAGTTGAGTGTTCTTAAAACGTGCATTAATAAATGTACAAAATTTTAAACTTCCACGTTTCATAGAGCGGATTACAAAAATTTCCAAAATAATTGTCATAATTGTGCAACATTATGTAAAATACGTATCGCTGCTTTAAAATGTTTCATGTCTTTCTCGTGGATGATATTAGAGATCGTACATGATACAATGTTTGGTATAAAATTGCAAATGGACGTTGATAAAATGTAGAGTAAATAGAAAACGTGTGGTAGAAAAATTAATAGCCGGAGCTTTGCTATCGAGAAAATGCAGGAGGAACATTTACCCGACAAATATGCAGTCGTGCTACAGTGGGTGGAAACGGCAAGTAATGAACAGACACATTAGCCAGCCCTATTTAGGTACACGCGCACCCTGCCGAAATTCCACCTCAACTTTCTCGGTAACGAAGCTTTGTGTAAACAAACATTTATTTTTCTCATTCTGCGTTTTCTCGTCAGCTCTTTGTATTAAACTGTAACCTCACATTTCATCACATTACTTAATAAACAACCTGCTTATTATCGAATAATTACGGAAACCAGCGAACCACTTTTTCCGTAGTTCAGGATGGGGAGAGTACGATTTCCGTGGCCCTTCGTTTTGAGGTTATATTTGTTTTCTTGAGGTTATTTCAAGAAAAAATGTATATATAACATGATGTCAAATTGGCCTGGTTTAGCCGGTAAAGTAGATTTCCTGTTTTTTATAAATTTGCAAATATCTCGGTAACTCTGCGATATATGGCAAAATATCTAGAGACCTTTTTTGTAGAAAATGAAATTTTATTCGCATAATCTTTGCATTGTAGCTGCCGTCCAGAATTTGAACAAGTAATGGATAAATCATGTGAATAGAATGAGTTGTGGTTAGGTCGTGGAGGGAGCGGATCAAAACGAGGGGCCACGGAAATCGTACTCGTGCCGTCAGGGTAGTTCTAGATGTTGTTCTTTAACACTAGGTTTATTGAGAACTAAAATTGATTATTTTACATTGCTTTATAAAAATAATAAAATTGTATTTACTTAGATCTTTAGCGATTTTTATTGTAATATGTACACAAAAAATAAATCTATTTAATAATTCTTCACGAACGCCTCCTTACACTCTTAATAATCGTAAATTAAAAAATTTTGAATCCGTCATTTTGACGGGCCCCGTAAATCTAGTGTTCAGGAGTTGAAACCAGAAAAATATATTTTCCGAACACAGAAACATCCCCAGCCGAACGGCAACGTCACCAAACAATGCAAATAGCTGAAAAAACACGTAAAAAGAAATACAAAATAAAGAAATATAAAAAATATATTAAAACAAATATATTACAATACTACAATTAGAATATCACAAAATGGTCAACGAACAAAAAGAATTAAAGAAAAAAACATGATGATTAATAAAATACCATAACAAAATAATCGACGCTGTCTTTCCTAAAGGGGTTGAAACCAGAAAACTATTTTCCACACCCTACAACGAGTCCATTTAGAAAGTCAGAAAACAGGTAATAAAATCAGACTAAATAACAGAACAGCCCAACAGGGTAATTAGGGTTGTTCCATATGGGGTTGAAACCGGACAAAACATTTCACAATTACAATATCATGAAATGGTTCAAGAAGCAAGGAAGAACCAAAAGAATTAAAGAAACAAAGATACTGACTAATAATATACCACAACAAAATAATCGAGGCTGTCGTTCCTCAAAGGGGTTGAAACCAGAAAACTATTTTTCACACCCTAAAACGAGTCCACTTAGAAATTCGGAAAACAGGTAATAGAATCAGGCTAAATAACAGAAGAGCTCAACGGGGTAATTAGGGTTGTTCCTTAGGGGGTTGAAACAGGAAAAAAAACATTTAAAAATATTTCACGATTACAATATTATGAAATAGTTCAAGAAACAACAAAGAGTCAAAAGAACTAAAGAAACAAAGATACGGGGTTAAGAAAGTGGTTGAAACCAGAAAACTATTTTCCACGCCCTAAAACGAGTCCACTTAGAAATTCGGAAAACAGGTAATAGAATCAGGCTAAATAACCGAAGAGCACAGCAGGGTAATTAGGGTTGTTCCTTAGGGGGTTGAAACCGGAAAAAAACATTTAAAAATATTTCACGATTACAATATTATGAAATAGTTCAAGAAACAAGGAAGGACCAAAAGGATTAAAGAAACAAAGATACTGACTAATAATATACCACAACAAAATAATCGAGGCTGTCGTTCCTCAAAGGGGATGAAACCGGACAAATATTTTCCACACTCTCAAACGTCCCCGGGGCACTTAGAAATTCAGGAAACGGCAAACAGGTAAAAGAATCAGGCTAAATAACGGAACAGCATAACAGGGTAATTGGGGCTGTTCCTTGGGGGGTTGGAGGCAGAAAAATATTCCGGGTGAAACGCCGAGGGGCAAGGCACGAACGCAATCACGGTGAAATCGTGGATAATCGTCCCGGGAGACGCGAAAGAGGAATCTGGGTCGAGCGGCTCGTGCAGCCGTAAAAAGGGAAGGAGGAAACCGTGTGTGGGGGTGGAAGTGGCCGAGGAGCGGAAGGAAAAAAGGGAGAAAAAGAGGAAAAAGCGTGTAACCGGCGCCGCAGAAGGGTAGGAACAGAGGGAAGAGCGGGTCCGCGCTCAATTTACCGGCCGCGGAAAAAAGGAACGCGGGAAAAGACGGGAAACAGCTTAACGGGGTTAAAACCACCCCTCTACGGTGGCAGCCGGCCAGGGGTAGGAGGTAAAAAAGCTAAGCGGCGTTTTATAGACCCAACAAGCGGCCCGCGTATACCGTACCCGAGTGCCAACCCCGTTTTTACACCCTCGTTGGAAATTAGAGGCTTTTTGTGCTAAATATACCCCCACCCCAGGCTCTCGGCCCGCTCTCTTTCTCCCTCCACGTGGGTTGGACAGAGTCCTATCCAGGACGCCAGTGAATCTCATATTATTTTCAGGACCACGCGAATCTGACCACGCCACAAATTACTCGCCGACACTCTTTTTAATCGTCCGCGCGTGCGAGCATGACTTTATTGCCGACAATGGGGTGGCTCCTCTTTTTTTATCCTCTTACACTCTCCTTTTTTCTTGATAGAGATACGTGGGGGATGACTGTGTAACTTGTATGTAATAATCTGTGCCTGTTCATGTTCTTCACTTTACGCAAATTTTATTCATTTCTTTTCAGTAATTGTGTTGGAAAATTGTGGAAAAAATAATGTTCTGGATTCAATTCTATTTTAGTCTTGCATTATATGTACAATTGTGTTGGAAAATTGTGGAAAAAATGATGTTTTGGATTCAATTCTATTTTAGTCCTGCATTATACAATTTTTGTAATACATTTTTGTGTTGCACGAATTTTAATCTTCCTCTTTCAACCCTTAAGAGGACTCGACTGAGGATTATATAATTTGACTGTGGAAACTTGTGGAAATTTTTAAATATTTTATCCTTGAAAAATTTTGTTGATTTAAGAGGTAAATTGTAAGAAAATTGATATTATAACTGTTTAACTTCCTATTTACATTCTTAAAAACTCTTTCAAGATGGACTTCAAAAACGTGACAAATCATTTTATACATTTAATATTTGTTCTTATCAAATTTATAAGAGAAAATCAATTTTGTGTTGCATGTTGAAAATCGAAATGGGATACTATCAATTTACTCAAATTTGTTCTCCAAGTCTCTTTATTGTCCAAGTAGTTTAACGAGTACAAATTGAAGTACTCGCACAAATTGTTCGAATTCCACGTTTTAATAGTTGCTTCGAAATAATAAATTTCATACAGAATGTAATGACAAGTATTTTGTACATTAATCTGATTTGCGGATTTGTAACTGACCAAAGATATCCGCAAGAACGCGAAAAGCCATGAAGAAAGAGGAAGTGTGGTTGTGTCTCGAGCTCGGGTCTAAATGAAAATAAAACGCTCGAGCTGCCGCGTAAGAGGGTGTGAAAAGAGGGTGGCGTTTCTCTCACATAAATTAGCCCGCGGGAGTAAAATGCAAAACATTCGTTCAAACCGCAGTTCAACACGGGCGAGATTGGTCACGTTGCGGCTTTGTCTGTCCGAATTCGCTTAGGGGTGAGTTTGGCTCTCTGTCTATCTCGTTCTTGACCTTTTCCCTCGTCCCTTGCGATTCTACGAGTTTCAGAATATTCAAAAAACCATTTCTAATAATAAATCGCAATATAATTATTAATTATATACGCACAAAATAATCGAAACTGTTTTTGTAAGATTATTTTCTGAGACCGCAACCTCCTCAACTTCCAAGGGTTGTTTCATCTTAACGATGACAGAATACAAGATATTCATATTTTTATAGCAAAATGCAATTTGATTGAAACAAATTCATAATATTGGGTCGTAATATAAATTAGTTCGGTTATCTTCAGCAACTATTTTTCATTCATTGTCAAAGTAGAGAATTACAATCAATTATAAAATCGTTGATAATTCTGAGTGACTCACTCTATCGAGTGACAGTTATTCACACCGTATTACATTTTTGTTGCATTTTCCAACTTTCAGAGGGGATTAAAAGAAAATGAAATATATCAATTTTTTAATTTCTTCATCAAGATTAGTTTGCTTTGCTTCCTTTAATTTGGTATCAGTTTTATCTGCTCCCGAGTGTTCATTCCTGAGATATTTTATTTTTTAGAATCTGTCAGTAACTGATAATAATGATAATTAAAAATATATCAGAGTAATTTATTTAAGTATTATTTGTTACTAATTGTTTTGTTTTCTTGTTATTTATTTATGTTTGAATATATACATTACATAATGTATGTAATTCATTTTATTTTCTTCTGGATTTTTGAATATATATTATAAAATGTAAATATTTCAATTTATGTTCTCCTGGTTGTTTGAAAAATACTTGTTACTCAATTATTTTATGTTAAAAATTAAATTTTTGCATATAAATATGATTAAGACATTAATGATATTAAAATATGACTATTTTAATGGAAAATTGATTTGTTCTACCTATGTGCTCGTTACACCTTGGATCGTTCTCGTCGTAACAATAATACCGCTCAAAACCGATCAATTCGGAAAGGACAAAGCCGTGTGGCGTACGATCGTTGCACCTTGCGCATTCCCAGCGGATGTTCTCCGCGATGTCCTGGCCAAGGATGCCTGCACCGGGAACGGACGTTCGCCGTGTTCGGTTAACGGGGTCATTTTTCGGGAACGACGACGGTATCAGCGATTACAGGAGGACGGAACCCTCAAGGGTTCCATCGAAGGTGCAACATAGCTGAAAATTCATGTGTCGCACGAAGGAATCGAATATCGTGGTCGGATCGGAACCGATGTATCTACCGCCCTCCTCGTTATTCCCTTGAGGTGGTGTGGGTAACGTTCGAAAACGGTCTACGATGATGGTGGGGGGTTGGTTGCGCGGGGTTGAATCGGTGTACCGAAGGTTGCAGCTCGAAGGCGAAACGTTTCTCTAGGCGGTGGAAACGATGGTATGGGCCTCAGATAGCGGCCGATTCCGGCAACGACTGCGGGAGGTTATAGGTAGCGGGCTAGAAAGGTGTTGGAGAAGCGGAGGACGAACATCAGGAGGAGGAACGTGGGAGGAGGAGGCTTTTGGGGGGGCGGCTGCGTCGAAGAGATGGCGGAGAAGGTGGAAGAGAAGGTTGTAGACGGTGTAGCCTGGGCTCTCTCTGCTTCTCTCTGTATCTCTCTCCGTCTTTCTTTCCCTTCTGTCTCTCGGCCTCTCCTCCGCAGCGGCGGTTCTGGCTTTCGAGGCAATATAACTCGAAAATGGTGGCTGGCTTGCGAGTGCCGTTATCATTTCTTAGCCCGGTATCAGCCCGCCCTCCCGGTTATTACTGCACCCCCGGGGCTACGCCATGGACTCTTAGATAAGCCACCCACCGCGAAGGTGTATTGTCTGTTTCACCTAACCACCCCTCCCCGCCACCCCCTCTGCCCCCAACCCCTTCGCCTTTCTGTACGATCTTCCGTCTCCTTTCGGGGACCGGCTCCAGCCCAGACACCGGTTCCAGACCTCTTTGTCCCCCGCGATGCTCGCCTCTTTCCTGCAAGCTTCTCTCTGTGTGCTACCTCTGCTGCTCCTTCGATCTATCTCGCTCTCTATAGCTTGCTCTCTTTGTCCCTCTCTCTCTCTCGCTCTCCCTCCCCCCGCGTACTCTTGCCACTCTCCAGCCACTTCCGACACTCGGGAGATGTATAGAATTGTTTGAGAATCGCCCGAAGCGCCGCGAGATTACTTGGGAAAACGGATATGTCGTTCGCGAGGGAGCGAGCGAGCTGGCTAGAGACCGATCCCCGATACAACACCGAAAACCGGCGGACCACGATCGATTTCTTACGATCCGACATCGAGATCCACATTGGCGACCTGTTGGAGAACCTGCCCGGACTCTGAACGGGTCCTCTCTTGAGGATCTGCTAGGACATTGTCGACATTTTTGGTATAGGTAGTTATAGGTACATTCGGATGGTAGCATTGGTCACTATCGGGGGGTTGATCAGGGAAAATTGCACTGTTGCAGTTTGTATGATTCATTTTTGGCTAGACATTGGTCAGCTGCGGAACTTCAGATGCTGACCGCTACCTTTTTTTCCTTTTTTTCTCGGGTGGAGGGTAAATGCCTCTATTTCAATCCTATTTAGTTTTATTTCTCATTTAAAAAAATGTTGCATGGTCCCCCCTTTCTCTCGGGTAGTGACCCCTTAACAAATTTAATATGCAGGGTGAGTCACCTAACGTTTGCGCCTCAAATATCATTGTTGTTTCTAAAGATACGTAAAATATGGCAAGGACAAAGTTGAATGGTACAATGATGCTAACACGATGCCAAAAATATTTTGTTTTTATGTAATTTTTTTAGAAATATCAAGGTCACCTTGACCTTTTTAAATGGAACCAACCTTTTTTGAAACACCTACAATGATAGTCCCTTTCATTACGAATTCAGTGACTATAATTACTCAAGGTCATTCAAGGCCGCGGATAGAGATAACGTATAACATTTAACATCGATACATGCCTGTAAACGGGCTTTGAAGAAATGTTGCTCTTTCCGTAACCTTGAATGACCTTGAGTAATTATAGTCACTGAATTCGTAGTGAAAGAGACTATCATTGTAGGGTTACTCACTAACTACTGCCACCTCAAATATCTTTGTTGTCTTTAAAGATACGTCAAATGTCTGAAGGAAAAAGTTGTATGGTTCAGTGGGGCTCACACGATACCAAGAAAATTTTTGATTTCATGCCATTTCTTTTAGAGATTCTCAAAGTCACCTTCATTTTTCTAAGTGGGAACCATCCTTTTCTAAACGGGTACAATGATAGTCCCTTTCATTACGAATTCAGTGACTATAATTATTCAAAGTCATTCAAGGTCACGGACAGAGTTCAACATTCCTTCAAAGCCAATTACAGGTATGTATCGATGTTAAATCTTATACGTTATCTCTGTCAGCGACCTTGAATGACCTTGAGCAATTATAGTCACTGAATTCGTAATGAAAGGGACTATCATTGTAGGTGTTTAAAAAATGGTGGTTCCATTTTGAAAAGTCAAGGTGACCTTGATATCTCTAAAAAAAAAGACATAAAAACAAAATTTTTTTTGCCCCATTGTACCATTCATCTTTGTCCTTGCCATATTTTTAGAAACAACAAAGGTATTTGAGACAAAAACGTTAGGTGACTCACCTTGTATACTAAAACATTAGCCCCTCTTAACCATTCAATTAAAAGAAAATTAAATCGATGTCCTCATTACATTCTGAGAAAGCAGCTGGTACACCCCGCAGAGTAAGAAAGAATACAATTGCATTTCGTCTAAATCGGAAGGCATAATATTCACTTTTTCTAGACTTTGTTTATCGAGAGTCCAGCTCGTTCAAATACGGCAAGGGGTTAATAAAAATGTTGTGCGAGTTCGCTGTTCCAAATTCGACTCGTCGCTGACACGCATGATCGTTGTCAATCAGTAGAGGGGACCACGAAGTAATTTCGATCCCGTTATGGTCGTTCGGTCGGGTTGTTAGGATAATCGTCCCACGGAAGAAGACTCCCTTCAGTCACACTGGAATTTTGGTCGCGTGACACACTGCGATAAATGTTCGCGAACGGGAACCTAGAGCCTTCTCCGGGAGAGAATTAATTCACTACCATCACTGCCATACTACAATTTATTCACGGTTACCTGGACTTTGGAGTCTTCTGCGAGACTTACAGCCGATCGTATCGGATGAGGCGGTTCTGAGATGCTTGTAGAGGAATTTTTGCGTGGGACTACCTGGGGATTGAGTTATTGGTCTGGGGGCGAATGAGTTAATTGAATTCTAATTTGTTTGTGCGAGGGGGCCCGTGAGCCTTGAAACTCGACGTGATATATTACCCTCTGGATCATTTTGTGGGTTGCTTTGGGAACGCAGGAAGTCGGAGAATTGTGTGAAACGATTACCGACTGTTTGATGAAGTATTTATGAAATATTGGCCGGTACCATAAATATGGTTACGTTTAGTAACTATTTTTATTTGTTAATAAAATGCAGAATTACAGTCGATCAATTGTATAATTCTCGGCTGTTATCGGCTTCTTTTTATATCGCAGTTATATACATTGACATTGGGTTAGACTGTGGATTTTAATGTAAAATAAAAATTGTATGCATTCATTACAAGATATGGAAGCTACTTACACAGTTATTTCTTGTCTTAATCATTTTAACTACTCGAAAATAATACAGCGGTTTCTCGAGATTCTTGAAATATTTTCATTTTTTGAATATGATCTCCTTTTCACATTGAAAGCATAAATGACTCGACGAGAGACGAAACTGTAAAGACATTACACGAATCGATGATGAGATGATGTAAAATTATTAAGAGAAGAATTTCATTTTGATCATTTTCTGTTTGTTACAGTTGGTATGGACAATTTTTATTTGGAACTCAGATTTTCGGAGTAATATATATAAATATACATAATTAATAGTAAAAAATGCATGTATAATGCATATGCAAAAGATAAGACTAGAGATAGTGGAAGTATCTTACTATGTGAAGCAACTAGAAATACATTTTATAAGGCAGGATAAAACAATTAAGTTAATGTTGTATTATATTATAAGATTTGACGAAGATGTATTTGGTAATGGTCGTTAAGTAAATGTGCAATATCCATGATAATATTGGAGTACGATATTTAGGCGTGAGCTGAAATTTCATCCAAGATAACGTTCTAGGTTTAATGTTTCATATTATACATGTAGTAGTACAAATAGCACGAGAAGTATTATCTGAACAGAAAGAAATCGCCTGATCACCGTCGAAATCACTACGTTTCAACATTCGATTAAATATTGTTCTGAAGTTCCAGATTAAATATTGTCGTAGAAGCTCCAGAAATACTGTTTACAAAATTGTAGTTTTCTAAACCTAATGATTCGGAAATGTCTAAAACAAAACCCACTATAAAAATGCAAAAATCCTCAAGTTGGTATCACACCTGTTCAGCAATTTTTATACTATGCATCAGTCTACTAAATATTTCTTTTGGGGATTCACAAATCCTGTTTAAAAGATCTACAAACTTCTTAGACGATGAATAAATGTTTACAACAAAAGTGTGTCATAGTGAATCGTATAATGATTATACTTCTTTGGAGGACTATAAGTCTTTGCATTGCATAATTTTGCATTAAACTTCCATCCCGCTATCTTACTGTGTGTATAAATATTTTCTTAAAAATCTGCAGTCTTCTTAGACCCAACGAAGCGAATGAGACTATCCAAAATCCACTATACTCCTACACGTACCCACAAATTATAGTCACGGAATTCTCAATCGGCCAGGAATCTCACGTTCCGTTATCCGGAACCAATCTCGCGACCTCGCCGATAGGGGATGGTCTGTGTAATTCCGTGAGAATCAGAAATCTGCTCGTCTGTTCTTGCAGCCGGTTATCGTTTTTTGCAAGATCACTATAACTGCTACAGTAGTCTCCGGTTAAATTTAGATCAGGAGTAGAATGGTTTTTCTACTTACTGTACATTGTATACATTTTTATTATCCTTGTCTGCTGAGGCAGCTTCTTCGAATTGAAGGCACTGATGAGTGAATTGTAAAAGAAACCTGGGGCTGACTTATATAAATTTAACCGAGCTACACCGTACATCAATACTCAGGTGGTCCAGACGTCGATCCTCAAGAAGATGGTAACGGAAGTAGGAGGATTTATGGCACAGGCTGGTCCCCGAAGGAACCAGGATAGGGGTAGTTTCTGCGGATTGAAGAGAAATTGTGAAAGAAACGTGGAGCTAACTTATGTAAATTTAACCGAGCAATACCGTACATCAATACTCAGGTGGTCCAGACGTCGATCCTCAAGAAGATGGTAGCGGAAGTAGGAGGATTTATGGTACAGACTGGTCCACGAAGATACGAGGATGGGGGTAGTTTCTGGGGATTGAAAAGAAATTGTGACAGAAAGGTGAGTCTGTCCCGTACAAACGTCGATCCTCAAGAAGATGGTAGTGGAAGTAGGAGGATTTATGGTACAGGCTGGTCCCCGAAGGAACGAGGATAGGGGTAGTTTCTGCGGATTAAAGAGAAATTGTGACAGAAACGTGGGGCTAACTTATGTAAATTTAACCGAGCAATACCGTACGTCTATACTCAGGTGGTCCAGACGTCGATCCTCAAGAAGATGGTAGCGGAAGTAGGAGGATTCATGGTACAGACTGGTCGCCGAAGATACGAGGATAGGGGTAGTTTCTGGGGATTGAAAAGAAATTGTGACAGAAAGGTGAGTCTGTCCCGTACAAATTTAAGCGAGTACTATCGTACATCTCTATATTCAGGTGGTCCAGATCTGGATCCCCAAGAAGATGGTAGCGGAAGTAGTATTCCGGTTCCCGAAGATATCGGGCTAGGGGTAGTTCCTGGGAGGCTGGAAAGGCGCGAGATGGTTTCGAGAGTGCGAACGATTCCAAATGAGGTCGGGCCGACTGACTGATGACGTCATTACTGTCAGGCTTAATGAAAATTTCCGGAAAGTTACCGCTCGCCTCGACTGCTGACGCCATGTTACCTTCGCCGGGGCGCAGGAGGCACGAACGAACCGAGGGGGTGGGTGTTCGGAGGTTGGGTGGACGGGGGTGGTTTGCGGGGCGGTGGGTTGAAGAGAGAAGGGGGTTGGGCTGGCGCCCGCGAGCGAACGAGAAATTTTACGAGAATTTCCGAGACTAATTTCTCCGGCGCTTTGCGCTCGAGGCAGGCGGGCGTCGTTAATTTCTGACGTTAATTGCTAAACCTGAAGTTTCTAGAAATTTCCTGGGCGCCCCTGGCCCCCCGCCCTCCATCCTCTCTCTCCACCGGCTCCGTCCTCTAACCCGCGCGTTTCGAGCTATCTCTTTCTCAATCTCTCGGCTCGCTCGATCTTTCTCGCCCTCTGCCTTTCTGTCTTTCTCTCGAGTCTGTCTCTCTTCCTCTCTGTCTGGCTCTCTCGTTCTCGAACACGTTCGGTAGGTACGCACGTGTGTACGTGTGCCGATCCACCATCTGGGTATCCTCTTTCTCCCGCGACTCCGAAGCTGAAGCCCAGCTTTTCTGATATGAAGATTAAACATCGTTTATTCAGGCCGGACCCGGGCCGCGTCCTTCTTCACGAGGCCGCTGAGACGCGGCCGTCCGACTGTTCTTCCGCTACCATCCATCCCCATGAAAAATTGATCGCCCCATGAGGTGGATCCGGAATGGCTCCGGAAATATTCGCGTCCGGCCCCCAAGGAACCTCGGCGAAATTCCAGGGCCACGTTCTGGGAAAACTTCGTGCTCTCGGTTTGTTTAGAAAACTGTCTCCTTCGAGGGTTGAAAAATGGTAATTTGAACATTTTAACACTAAACCTACCGAGTACCAAAAGCGACTGATATGTGTTGCCTTGTGAAAATGAGAAGATTGTACTTATATAGATTTCGTTCAACTTTTATTGTACTATGAGTATAATTTCAATAATTTTAGTAATTAAAGTCTGGTCATTTTATATTCTGATATGTAATTTTAACCCTTAGCACTCGAATGGCGACTCTGAGGCGTCACTACAAATTGCCACACCATTATTCAGAATATTGTTTACATGATTAAATTTGTTCATATGTTATAAATTACTAATCATTTAAACATTGTATGAGGTACTATATCAGTTTCGTACGCATATAATGAAAAAGACTTATGTATGATGGAAATATTTTAGGTTAGAAGAAATGTTTGGTTTTTTAGTTCAAATAGCTCCGAGTACAAAGGGTTAATAATTCTAAAATACGAAATTTGAATCCGGCTATTTGACTGGCCATAGTAGGTTTACAACGGTAGTAAGTGCATTACCGATTTTTATGCAATATAATAATGTTCTAGGCAAGCGTTATTATATAATAATAATATGCTATTATAAAGTGATTAACCCTCATACGCCATTCAGAATTAGTTGCAAAAAAGATCCTACGATAATATCGCACAAACTTTTGCTGCCTCTTTAAAATCAACAAATTATGTTACATTTCTAACATTACATTTTAACCAAATATGCCTCAAAACGCAGACAGAAAGAGATTAATCGTTTTATAATGTGTAGAAAATGAAAATAGGTGAGATTTCACCCTGTGGTACGTACGAGAATTAATTGGAACAAATAAATACAAAATCTTCCTCGCAAACAAATACGTTATTCACTATAAAATCTATAAAAGCATAAATCTCCAAGCCCACCACTGCCCCAAGAAACCACACGCCAAAGACAAGCCCCAAACTCTTTTCCAATGATCATCCGCCTCCCCCACCAAAATAAGCCGCCAGAAGAATCCCCTGACCACCCCCTGCGAAACCATGCGAAAGTCCGAGGGTGGATGGCACGTGGTACACCACAACAAGCCGTCGATCCTCTGTGCCCATCGGAAGAGGTCATCGTCGGAAGACGTCGCTCGAGGTCACGCGTCCGTTCAGACGACCCGTGCCTGCAGGGATGGTTTCCGAACCGGAGGGGGTGAAATTCGTCGCGATAAAAGGTCGAGAGGTTCGGTCGTGAGTCGTTCCTTGCGCGTGTTCCCCTAGTTGTTTAGTTTTCCGCCATCTTTGTTCGCGCTTAGACGAAACGTCGGCCAGGGGGTGGGTGGGGACAGGAGGGTTGGGGATGGGGGGTGAGCAGAAGGGAAAGGAGCGGGTTAATAGCGGGCTCCAGCGGTTCTGCAGCCCCGTCGATGGTTTCTAGCGAAAGAGAGGGATGAGAAAACAGAAACAGAGAGAGAAAGAGATGGATAGAAAGAGAAAAGGAGAGAGAGAAGGGTTGGTGGAGGGGTTGAGCGTTGAAAGGAGCGAGCGCGTGGAGGGTGGAAAGAAAGAGAGAGTAACGATCGGACGGAGAAGGCGGTTGGAAATAGCAGAAGACAGAGAGAGTGCGAGTAAGGGGCGGGTTGAGAGGAAAGAGAAGGAGAGAATTGAAGAGAGAGAGAGAGAGAGAGGAGAGACTTCACTTACTTACACCCCCGGACGGGGGAGCTCTCTCTTTGTCCGCGGCGAGACGAAACGATGCGAGCCACGGTGCGGAGGAAAAGGAACGTGGCTGCTAGGTATTTCTCGTAGCGCGCGCGCAAAAGGCACCGTAACGATTTTCTGCTCCTTCGAAGGAATATGAAAGGCGATATTTGCGCGCGAACCCAGGACCAGAACACCGTTTCCCTGGCAGAGAGAGAGGTGGCGGAGAAAGAGGGGGCAACACCGGCTCGAAGGGTTCCCCGAAGAGGGAGAAGACACGAGGCAACAGACGAGGAGACGAAGAGAGGAGGCTCTCTCTTCTTCGCCTTCCTTCCTTCCTCTTGGCGAGGGTCTCTTTCTCCCCCGCTAATGATGGAGAGCGGGGCAGAGGCTGGGTCGCCCCGGCAAATACCACTCGGGCGGGATTTAAGGGATGAAAAGGGGCAGGAAGCCTTCTTTGCTGCCTACGGCGGTGCCAGGAGAGAGGAGAGGTCTTTGATGTCGCGACGAGACACCGCCACCGCCACCGCCACCGTCGCCGTGCCGCTGACTAATTTTCGCCGCGCGACGACCGGCGAGAAAGTCGCGCGCAAAAATTATTAATGTGCCACGACTTCGCAGATCGTCAGCCCCGCGAATCCGAGATGGAGGAAGTACGCAGGGCTGTCATCGACTCGCGGATTTTCCCTAGGTTCTGAATGTTTTATATTTGTCGAGCTTACCGGCAGACGAGGTTGGGAGCATGACTTTTGGGCATGGTGAGAGGGGTGAAATGTTGTTGATGACTGTACTAGTTTTTGGATTTTTTAATGGAGTGGTTCTTTACTGTGGAAAGTGTAATGATTTTAGAAAGAATAATAGAGAATTGACAAATATATATACCGGTACGATGGCAAGAAAAATGTGGATGGGAAGAGACTGCTTTACAAATTTTTCTTGTGGAAAAATTGAAGAAAAGAAATTAATGAAGCATATGCATCTTTAGATTGGTTCATAATGTTGTGATACGCGGAATATCTCGTTTAAAATCCACAAACTGTATGGTCAATATCGAACTTTATACATTCATGGCTTGTAAAGTTTTTAAAAGAATGAGGTAGAAACTTTCAAAGGATTTCATTTCCATTTATAATCACTATTAAAACTAATGAATTTATTAGAACAGGAAGTAAGATAGTATTTTATCTCAATTTTGTCACTCTTGATCGTATCGGTTGTATTTTGTACAAAAGTTTGAAGTTTAACTGTAGTCATAACAAGTCTAGCGTTTCGAAATGGAACGCTAGTAGAAGCAGAGTGTAATAGTCAGACGCGTCATTAGACAAACACCGCATAATCAACTAGAACAACACACAGTGATGTAAAATTGCACAAAAATTTGAAAAATGGAGGAGCATAAATGAATAATTATGAGAATGCATGTTGTCAAATGAAAATTCATTTTCGACATACATAAATGAAGCTAGTATTACTAGCATAGTTACGGAGTGAAGTATGGAGTTGCTGAAAAAGAAAAAGATGTTAAAAAAAATTTTTAGTGAAGGTTAAATATTGACTCTTTAGCTACTGGATGCCTGTTAATAAGCTCTGTAATGATCATGCTGTGCCTATAATGAAAGCGTAACAAATGAATACAGCGAATTAAATATCAAATACTATCAAAACAACCACAATGATCAAAACAAAAAAAATTCCACCACCGCAGTCTATCGCAATTCACTATCAATTGAAGTTTTATATAACTGAAATAAATAGAGAGAGTAAAAACATGAAAAGTCCTCGAAGAGGAGAATAATAAAAAAAATAAAATTCCACCCCCTGCACACGATAAACATCCATCCAATCTTGGAAAGTAGGCCATTCTGACTTCTGTTTTAAGTAATCCAAAGAAATACAGCGAGTAAAATATGAAAAATCCTCGATACGAGTAGAATAATCCGAAAAATAGAATTCCATCCCCTGGAGACAATAAAATTCCACCCCACGGAAATAGTCCATCTTGGCTCGTTATCAGTTGAAATTTTATGTAAGTCGACGAGCAGACTACTCAAAAAAATAAAATTCCTTTCCCTGCATACAATAAAAATCCATCTAATCTTGGAAAGTAGTCCATTCTGACTTCTGTTTTAAGTAATCCAAAGAAATACAGCGAGTAAAATATGAAAAATCCTCGATACGAGTAGAATAATCCGAAAAATAGAATTCCATCCCCTGGAGACAATAAAATTGCACCCCACGGAAATAGTCCATCTTGGCTCGTTGTCAGTTGGAATTTTATGTAAGTCAACGAGTAGACCAATCGAAAAGATAAAATTCCGCCCTACGGAAATAGGCCATCTTGACTCGAATTTTTTCAGCCACAGGTGAGACACTGGAGCTCACCGATGCGGAAGGTGAAACAAGGACCAGACGAATTCCGGGAGTCGTTTAAAGCAAAAGCGTGGCGAGAGGGTGGCATTCGGAAGAAGAGGCGGGGAAGAAGATTGCGGGCACCGAAACGGGGCTCGAAGGGGCGGCGAGGGGGGGGGGGGAGTGGATAGGTGGTCGTGGATGGTGGCGAAGAAGAGGTGTGCCCGGGTGGAAGCTCCCTCATTCCCGGCTGGAGACTTAGAGTTGGTAATTAAATACAAGGAACCTTGCTTCGCCTCGTCTCGCATGGAGTCAGCTAGCGCTCGCTGTCTCTCTCCCCCTTCGCCCCCTTGCTCCCACCCCTCCCCAACCGTCTTCTTGCATCCCCTTTCGGTATGCCCGGAATACAGAGAGGGCTGTATTTAATTCGAGACTTCATTCGATTTACTTCGAGTCGCGGATTAGGCGCTGTCGAACTTCGGGCAGACGCCCGACTGACGACGCCATCCCTCGCGGTTTCGGAGGATGCCGTTCAGACCTGTCAAGGCGCTCCTCCATTGTTGACAATCATTTTATGGTCCTTTCATTGTCCCGTGCAAATGATTGTTCTTTATTTTCATTGTCCGACTTGTCTCTGTTTACCGTCTAACTTGAATTGTCTGCAGTCGTTGTCCAACTTGACCTGTTCTTATTTACTGTCTAACTTAGCCTGTCTTCATTTAATGTCAAGCTAGATCTGCCTCTATTTTTTATCTGACTTGACTTGTCCCTATTTATTGTTTAATTTCTCTTGTTTTCATTTACCGTCTAACTTGTCTTGCCTTTACTAACTGCGCCTAGCAGATGCGAAGCTGAAGTATCAAGTAAGAGAATGTCATAGCGAACTTCAATGTACCCTGAAGACGCTCCTCGATGTTCTTTCCTGGAATCAACAGCTGTAGAATGTTGCTTAAACAATCTCTTTCTTTAGGTATTTAAATAGCGGCATGTTCGTTTGTAGAAAGTTGCGAGATTAGGTACAATGTTCTTGAATGTGCACAGAAGATGATAGAAGCTACATGTATGTTTACTGTCTAACTTAGTCTGTATTTATTTATTGTCAAGCTAGATCTGCCTCTATTTTTCATCTGACTTGACTTGTCCCTATTTATTGTTTAATTTCTCTTGTCTTCATTTACCGTTTAACTTGTCTTGCCTTTACTTACTGCGCCTAGCAGATGCGAAGCTGAAGTATCAAGTAAGAGAATGTCATAGGGAACTTCAATGTACCCTGAAGACGCTCCTCGAGGTTCCTTTCTGGAATCAACAGCTGTAGAATGTTGCTTAAACAATCTCTTTCTTTAGGTATTTAAATAGCTGCATGTTCGTTTGTAGAAAGTTATGAGATTAGGTACAATGTTCTTGAATGTGCACAGAAAATGATAGAAGCTACGTGTATGTTTCGAAAATGGATTATAAAAGGAACATTAGCTGGGTCAAACTTTTTCACATTCGAGATGGAACATTCTAATACATGGATCACAGAAATGAATATGCCACTAAATTACTTCTATTTCAATTTCCTGACCTGCAGATTGCAGCCCTAGTAATGTAGCCCTATAAAGTCAGTACACTGTAAAATAAAAACAAACCCCTTATTTATGCATTCATCCTGAACCTCATGTCGATCAAACGTCTAACAGAAAGAACGTTGAAGAGCTGGTTGTAGGGATTTTTATCTAAAAAGTCGATCTCGAAGGTGACCAAAGAATAGATTGTGGAGACCAGCGAGACAATAAGGCGAAGGGGGGGGGGGAGTCTGTACGAGAACGTGCGGGGATGGTACGCGCAAGAACACGCGAGCGGCCAGGATTCAGGATCCAGTCTCCATAAATCGATAGGGCCGGAATGGAATCGTACGGCAGGCCGGTCGTTTCTTTTCATAAATCAATTTCTCGATCAACCGGCGAGACATATACGCGCATAGTCGTGCCATTATTGGCAATAACAGTGTTACAGCAGCCCATCCAGCCAGTCAGAGGCCTCCTCTCTCTCTCTCCTCGTCGCGCGACGAACCTCTTCCTTCTCCGTCTACCTCTCTATCTCATTCCCTCTCTCTCTCTCGGTCTCTCTTCCCTCTATCTCCACGGAACGGCTTCGCGCGCGGCACAGTCTCCTCTCCGCTCTCTTAAGCGAGGACTCTCTCCCGCTCTCTCGCGACGAAACTCAATTCCCCAGGCCGTGTAGAACGGAGAGAGAGAGAGAGAGAGAGAGAGCGCACACTTTGCTTGCTCCCGCTACACAAGACGAAATTTCATTCCCGCCCGCGCCCATCCTGTGCCCGGTAATTGTGCACGTGAAGCAACCTGAAACCTGCATTTGCCCTGTAGGTTCGCAAAGGAGCTCACCGGTGCCCTCGCCCCTTGCAACCCCCCAGCCCCTTTCTCCTCGTTCTGCCTCATCCTTTCGCCCGTCTTCGCCCACCCCCCGTGGCCGCATGCACCCCCAAGACGATGCGCCGTTATTTCGAAGGGTCGCGATTCAATGAACCCGAGGAAAAATCGGGGGAAAAAGGTTCGATGGCTGGTTCCTGGCTCGAACAGGTGGATCGGTTCGGCTCCCGACTCTGAGACGATGTTTGATCGCGTGGAAGGGTGCTTGATTCTGGTATCATAGCGTTCTAGAATGACTACGGTGAAGAAAATTGCGTTTGATTTGGAAGTCGGGACCTTTTTTGTTGAATTTGGTGGTAGAGTTCGGTTTGGAAGGGTTTGATGCTGTTGAGAGCTGATTGTTCGAGCAAGTTGTACTTTTTGTGCTTATTTGATAAGGAGCCTATGGATTTTATATATTTTTATATATTGGTTTGGAAATTGGGGTCCTGTTTGTGAAATTTGATGCCAGACTTGGGATTGAAGGGGTTTGTTACTGTTGAGAGCTGATGGTTCGAGCGAGTTGTATTTTTTGTGCTAATTTGACAAGTAGACTATGAATTTTATACATTTTTATGCATCTTATACTTTGTTTCTGCATTTTCTTCTTAAATAGTATTCTCTTTTTCTAGAAACACTTATAAATTTATGAAACTTTTATAAAACACCTGTACATTTGTATAAAATATTCTGAAAATAATTATAAGTTTGTAAAACATTCGTAAATTTAGTAAAGATTGACGATATTTTTATCTTCTCTGAATATTAATAGCGCAAAGACATTTTTCTGATAAAGAGGTCTATAAATACGTAGAAATTTTAATCTGTATGATTATTAGCAATTTAAGAGTGGTTTGAATTAAAAATTAGTAAA
Organism: Sphecodes monilicornis; assembly: GCA_913789915.3. NCBI lineage: Eukaryota > Metazoa > Arthropoda > Insecta > Hymenoptera > Halictidae > Sphecodes > Sphecodes monilicornis. Next base: position 10,256,483 of record OU565294.1, read on the forward strand.
ATATTTATCCGATTAGAGAAAATTGTTTCTAGGTTGAAAGGTTGGGTTCTTTTTAATTGGAGGGTGGTAACTTTGGTTCTGAAGGCTTTTGTTGCTGTTCAACCTAAATATATTCTATGAGAGCTGACAGTCATAATATGATAAATAATATAACAATAATAATACAAAAAGCAATAATATCATAAATTTCAAGTAGTGAAATTTGTAGGATTCTATTTAAACATCGAATATTTTGTAACATTAGGTTTTACAGAATGTAAGTGGCAACTGAAGGGTAGAATTTTATCTTTGCATAACTTTGAGGTGAAAAATTATTCGTTAAAGAAACTAGAGCATTCCAGCCTTCTAAAATTTAATAGTGTTTTGATGCAACAATTTTTAGTTCAGACTACTTTATCATTATTGCTGCAGATGTTGAAAATTTCGGACAATTAAATTGGCGGTGCAGAGATACAAGGGTGGAAAATGTCAACTCGTAGTATCTTTATCATTGGAAGTATCTAAGTTTCCCTACAAAACGATGGATTCGATTAATTAATAGTACAATTTCCTATATTTCTTATGATTCTACATAATTGTGTAAGAAGCTCCTCAATTCTGTATTAATGTAATATTCTAATGATGCATTGAATAAAAAGCGACAAAAGCTGACATTACCACTAGCCTTCTCACCAACCATCATGGGTTCGCTTAAACTGAAGAGGTTTGAGCCGCATTACTATGTTAGTAAATGAATATATAAAGAATCTAAAATTAAATAAAATGATATTGATTTACATCTTTAATCACTAGAATTTCGAATTTTATGCGAAGCAAAGTTAGTAGAAGAAACAGAAAACAGTAAAAACATTCGAAGACTTCGTAAGTATTATAATATTGTTTTCAATTTATTAAACCTATTGAGCCAGGAAGTAAATTCATATTTTCCCCCAGTTTGTTGTAACGTAGTCAATTTTTATTTTGCATAAAGGTCCACAATCTATTAATTAAGTTAGATAAAAAATAACAGAAAACTATAATGTATTTTATAAAATCGTGAGTTTACTTATGATATTTCCCATTTTATTTTTATACTTTTCCGAGTTAAAAATGCTTGAAAGAGTAAAATGAACAACCTGTACGAAATATTAAAAAATAACGGGGGATATCGAGGAACTGTTAGTAAAAATGTCCCTGCAATAATAAGGACAAACTGTCACACTCATAAAACAAGAACAATTACATCTACAGAAAGCTGCTCATCGACAAACTATTCAGTGAAAAGCAAACTAATGACAACAATATTCGCCACAAATCAATAAAATTTGCAATAAAGTTTCCCCCCACAAAATTACAGCCACTCCAAATGTATAAATTCAACGAGCAAAGCCAAGGGACCAAATAACCCTACCCAGTTCAACAATTGCATCATCGATAAAGTCAAGGTTAGTAACCCTAAAATCCAAAGAAACCTCACCAGCGACACAGCCAACCCTACATGCCCGAAGAAGCTCGAACAACAGCATTGAGCTTGCAGTTGTCGAAGGAGGCGAAGCATTCTGAGAGCGCAATTCTCCAAAAAAGGTGATTCGACTGTGAACGGGAAGGCAGGATATCGTTCGGCTTCCCGTGGAAGGGTTCAGAATCGTGGGTTCCGCCTTTGCCGGCGGAAGTTGCGCGCCCGGAAAGCTAAGGAAAGGAAAACAGCGGACGTGGGCAAACAGAGCCGCTAACGTCGTTGGAAACTTGAGCGCGACCGGCACAATAAGACGGCTCAATGAAAAGCGTCCTTTACTGCGGCTGCACCGTGAATGCTTATATGCCGTTCTCTCGCACGCCACCCCACCCCCCTCACTCTTTCTCTCTCCCTCATCCAGCTCTCCGGATTCCCTTTCTGGCTATCTCTGTTCCTCTTTCAGCCATCCCCGGTTTCTCTTTCTCACGTTCGGGAGGCTCTGTTGCTCTCTGTCCGTTGTTCGAGCGTCCCCCTCTCACCGTCGCTCATTCTCTCTTTCTCTCTACAGCGTCGTCGTCGGTCTCTATTCCCGTGGCCCGTCGTTTCGTCGTCGCTATTTGCGCGATATCTCGCTCGTTGGGCGCCGGCTCAGCCAATGAAAGCGCGCGGAGGCGAGCTTTTACGGCGTTCTTACGGCATGGCGGGGATTGCGGGGGGTTGGGGGCCGCTGCCTCCGCAACGTTCTTATTGTTTCAGCCACCCCCCGAACGCACCCCCCTCGGCAACCCACCCTCTTCAACACCCCTCGTCCTCCTTCAACCCCTAGCTCGCTCGCGCCACTCCTAGAGTTTACTCCCTCTTCTCTCGCCAGCGCCGCGGTACTGTGCTTAGAATTTTAATGGACCGGCTTAGAAATTGTTGGCGGAATTAGATTTTAGGACGAGATTAGGCGGGGCTGCTGCGAAATTACTGCAAGGAACAGCCAGAGAAAACGGAACGGGCGGCCGGATCGGGGGTGGCCCACCCCCTATTTTGGGGGTCGACGAGGGTGAGAAAGAGGCCTCTAGCGCGCGTTCAATTTATGCGGAAAGAGGACCTTACACCCTCAATCTCGACGACGAATTTTACGAGCCAACCCCCCGCTCGAGTATGAGTTCTTTGATGCGAGGGTGAGTGGAACCACCCCACGGTTTCTTCGCGGGCAGGTTCTTATTCCGTGGGAAACGAGTACGCAACCCTTCGCGACGTAAATCGTAATTAGCTGGGACGATGCTTCTTGAGCCGAGCTTCTCGACCAAGAAACGGGCTGGTAGCGGGCTTAATTTTCTGTGAGTAATTCGCTTTAGGCGGCGGGATTTTTGGTAAGAGGGACCCTGGACCCGTTGCTGCGGAGGGTGCTGAGGATGTATGAGGACGGGGAGGGTTTGGTAATTGGATGGAGGAAGGTAGAGCGTGGAAATCTTGGTGTACCTTACTTTTCTGATAGATGTGAGAAATTTCCAGCGGACGAATTGTTTCCGAATTGCTTTGTAAAGAATTTGAGAAAGGTCGTGGTTTTGGAGATGATTGATGAACTAGAGGAAGTTAGTGTATGATGCCATCAGTACATACTACTTTTGTGTACGATCAGTTAGAGAATGTTTAAACAGGATAAAGGATGAAGATGAATAAAAGCGACCAAAAATTGGTTGTTTGTCAAGGTTTCAACATATTAAGATTTTGGGGGATGATGGAGAAACTAAATAGGTGAAGTTAGAATATAATGTTTTTAATAGACACAATTTTTGTGTTTGATCGGTCAGAGGAAATTGCAAAGTATGAGGAGAATGAAGATTGTTCGTTTGTCAAGGTTTGAAGAAATGATGGCTTTGGGGGTAGATTGAAGAACTGAATAGGGGAAGTCAGAGTATGAAGCCTTCAGTACACAGTACATTTTTGTAAGATCAGTTAGAGAATGGCCTAATGCTTAAATAGAATAAAGGATGAAGCAGAATAAAAACGACCAAAAATCGGTTGTTTGTCAAGGTTTCAACATATTAAGTTTTTGGGGAGATGATGGAAAAACTAAACACGGGAAGTTAGAGTATGAAGTTTTTAATAGACACTGTTTTGGTGTTTGATCGTTCAGAGGGCATTGCAAAGTATGTAGAGAATGAAGATTGTTTGTTTGTCAAGGTTTGAAGAAATGATACATTTGGGGGTAGATTGAAGAACTAAATAGGGGAAGTCAGAGTATGAAGCCTTCAGTACATATTAGTTTTGTGTAAGATCAGTTAGAGAATGTCGTAATGTTTAAACAGGAAAAAGGATGAAGAAGAATAATAGCGACAAACAATTGGTCGTTTGTCAAGGTTTTAAGATATTAAGATTTTGGGGGTAGATTGAAGGACTAAATAGGGGAAGTCAGAGTATGAAGCCTTCAGTACACAGTACATTTGTACAGAATGTCGTCATGTTTTAACAGAAGGAAGATTGTTATTTTGTAAGTGTTTGAAGAAACGAAGACTTTGTGCACATTATTTTTGTGTTGGATGTGGTAGAATGATTAAAAATGTATATATAATAATTATATCATAATGTAACGAGCTTCATAAAAATCTAAAAGTATGTACTAGAATTTGTTCCATTTAATATGTTTGGGCAGAAGAAATTGCTCGTTTGTAAGAGTTTGGAGACATGAAGACTTTAAGGGATGATTGATGAATTCGCTGGTGGAAGTTGAAGTTTGTAACCTATTTTATACACTATTTTGGCTTAGGGTCTTTTAAAGAAGTCGACGAAGTATGTCTGAGAGAGAAATTATTTGTTTGCAATGGTTTGGGTTAGGTGGAGGATGTTCAAATATAAAATCTATTTTATACAGTATTTTTTTTAATAAAGTATGTGCAGGAACGAGATTGTTCGTTTGTGAAGGTTGTAAGACTTGAAAGGGGTTTAAGATATAAGATATGGAATGTAAGATACCCTATTTGTGTAAGATATATCAGAGAAGTTAGCAGTGCGAGTATGAATTGTTTCTTAATTAAATAGGCTCCATGAAGATCTTAGAAAAGGTCTCACAATTTGCTATTCATCTTTCACGAAAACTGGATCAAAGACTTCTAATGAAATCCCTCGGGCGTCTCTAGTCAATCTTTCGAACAAGACAGTCTAATTAACCTACTAACTTAAAGACACAAATAATATACAAGTGCTCCTGTACTGTGAAATTAAATAAACCGTGTGTAAACACAACTCATAATCAGTTGTCTGAACATTTTTTAATGAAATGAAAAATGAGTATTTTTCTGAATCAGTCAAAGCTCTTCAAGAAGTACGTAACATAGATACGTATAACCCTTAAAAATTGAAAGAGTCTTATCAAAGAAAGTTTATAAAATCCCCATTTTGTTTTCGCCAACCAATCTTTCACAACCATAAATAAATACCTAGCATTTCCTAGCAGTATCCGTCACCAAAACAGCATCATTACAAAGCGAAAACTTCTCTGATCTAGCTCAATAAAAATTTTAAAGAATCTATTCCATCCGTTCCAAACAACAATCCTAAAAATCATCAGACGTATTGGAAATCCTTCAACCCTTAAAGTTCGATGAAAAACCCTATAGTTCGAGGCTCAAGTATCGTGAAATAAAATACCTGTCCTGCTCTCGACGCCCGAGAAGAATTTTCCGTCCGCATCAACGACCTTCGCAACAGCGAGTCATCAGTAAACCAGCAAACAGTCTCGCGGGGGGTTGGAGAAAATGGAAGTCTGCGTCAGCTTTCGCGGCGATAATCATCGTCGCGAGTTTCCGAAGGGTCTAAGCAAGTAGAGATCTCCCTCGGAAATCTCGGTCCTTCGATACCCTTTTCCGGTTCTCCGTCGCTTGTGAGTAAAACAGATCGCGGGTGGTAACAGTGCGAGAGGAGGTTGCGAGGGGGTTGAAGTAAACGGGGTGAGTCGTCCCCCGGTGGTGTTTGAGTTTGAAATTACGAAGCGAGAGAATTTATATGCTCGTGCCGGCTGTTCTTGCTCCGCGGAAGTTTCATTTATTTAACGCGTCTTGTACAAAACCGGAGCAAGGAGAAGCAACCCCTTCGAGGCAAGGGAGAGGGTTGAAACAGGTCTCGTTGGCACCCCACGGGGTTGCCTTCTTCCGCCAGGTCTCCGAATTCAACTTACTATTGGAACTTGAGTGGTCGCGCGCCTTATGCTCGTGTCAGCGCCGAGGTCAGCTCGTATTTCACCCCCGGAACCCGGAAAATTTAATAGAGAAAGCGGCGCGGGGGTGCGACACTGAGGCTGCTGGCGGTTGGGTGAAGGACCGCCGAAAATGGGGGCTGAGGATCCGAAAATGGCAGGGCTTTCGAAATTGATTCGTTAGTCTCTATTCTTCCCAACCAGGGGGTGGCGCTTCAGCTCTTGCCAAATTTCAGATTAGACAGCTCGGTTCGATTTTTTAATTCCGAAACCGGGGGTGGAATTCACAGATTCTTGAAAATTTGAGGTTAGCAAGCTGAAGTTGAATGGTTTCCTTCCTGAACCAAGGGTTGCTTTTCTGGATCTTTTAAAATTTTTGAGTCAAGTCTAATCTTTCATCTTCTGAACTAAGGGGATGCTTTTGAAGATCTTTTACAATTTCAAATTCGGGAGTCAAATCTAATCTTTTATCTTTTGTAAGCGATGATTTTCCAGACCTTTTCAAATTTTAAATTAGAGGAGTCTAATAAGAAGGTGGATATAATATATCAATGTTTTTAAATTCTCATAATCTTTCGATTGTACAGAATGACACCTACCCATTTTCGCTGTAATTGCATAAAATCTGCAAATTATAAGTGCTAATTATAAAGAACTGATTCAACTGACCTAACAAAGCGAAAGTAAAACAATTGCCTGACACTCTAAACGCAAGGAATCAATCGTCAGAGCTTCTCAGTCGAAGGAGAGATGCTCTAAGTTGGAGGGACTCACCCCTACCTCAACGATCCTCTGCATCGCAGCATCAGTAAAAATGAAAAGTCACAAGAATACATGCTCTTGTAATATTTAGCTAAATAAGAAAGAGCACAATTACAACAGGGATATAAACGCCATTATTTATAAACAGACTAGGAATTTTATGCATTTATGTTAAAAATGAGTGGGAAACAAAACCGTAAATATATTAAAAGGATTAAAGAATGTTGTTACATTTTCGGCTTGTTATTGTTATTGTACTACATTCTCATCTAGCTTCTATATACAAGGTGGTCCTTTTAAGAAAGGCAACCTTAATATCTCTTCAGCTTATTGTGGTGCAATAAATATTTTTTACGCAATGTGCATGGTGTCAAAGAACCAATATCTGGCAAGAGTATTTTCCTCGAAGTTATGAAGGTCATCGGTTTTTTTTGATACATAACTACATTTATGAATACATTTATACATAGCTGAATGTATTTTTCAATCAGATACACGATGCAATAATAAAAAAATGTAGTATGTAGTTATGCGTTGGGAAAAATATATTCTCGTCTCATATTGGTCTTTTGACACTACGTAACGCACATTACGTAAAAAATATTTTTTGCATCACAATAAGCTGAAGAGATTTTTAGGTGGCCTTACTTAAATGGACCACCCCGTATTATGACCGATTTAGAAAATGTTTATTTCAACATAAAAGTCGGTAGTCTCGTTATGAAGGACTGATTCAACTGATCCAAGAACTGACTCAAGAAAGCCAAATTAAATAAATTATCGTCGGACTCCAATAGCGGAGAAATATTCATCAGAATTTCTCATGTGAAGAAGATGGAGTCTAAAGTCGAGGGGCTCACCCCTAACTCGCTGGTGAAAGGCTGGTGAAAACGTCTGGGACTCGGGGTCTACGACTTCGAGACACTTGTTCCAGTGGAAGCTGGTGCCCCGAAGTTGCCTCGGTATCCCGGTGCCCCTTGCTTCTCCTTGTGTCAGCGGAATGCTCTATCCGCCACCCCCTAGACACCCGGTTTTCTAGGCTGCAGCCCGTGTCCTCTGCCACGGGGCGGCTTTGTCTGCAACTTCAGAGCCGGGGTGTTTCGCGATTATAATTTAACGACGCCGGCAACGAAGCGAAGTTGGCCCCAGAAATCAATGCGCGCACCGAGACAAAAGCCACGCGACGACAGAAAGTCGGAGTGGGAGCGAGACAACAGCGGACGGATGAGCCGACGAAAGAGTGAGACAGACAATTTTCGGGGCGTCGGTGTATGTGTGTGTGTGCGTGCGTGGGTGTGCTCCCGGGGTGAACACGAAGACAGAGCGAGGCAGTTGAGGACCGAGGAGGGCTGTTTTCAGAGAATATAAGGGAGCCGCGCGTCTCGGGGAGGAGGATGCTTCGGATGTCTGGATTGAATGTGCGCGAGTCCGTTCGAGGTATCTTTCGGGGTGGCCCGAGGTCACGGGGATGGTCCTCCCCTAGCGAAATATTATTTCGCGACGTCCCCAGGGCAGCGACGATCCACGTAACCTCGGATTATCCCCTGATCGCACACTTTTACGAATAAATGCTCCTACACCGCGCGGATGTTTTCTTAATTGCTGCTATTCTAAGATAGGAGGCTGCCTCGATGGAGCAAGCGTTATTAGTCGGGGCTCCTGTCAGTTAGAGGACTTTGAAAATAGGCCACTAATTTTTGGTTTTGTTCAGAATCACTTTTATCGCTCGATGGAATTTACGGAAATTTGGGCACTTGGAAAATCGTTGTTTTATCATTTCTTTCGCAAATTGATTTTGTTAAATTCTCATAAGGGGGAGAAAAAGAATTTTGTGTTAATGTATTGAAGTGTGTCATTATTGTTATATTGTACTTGTTGCGCGTAAAGTTCCGGCAGCCCGGTCGAATGAGCTCTTGTCGCGGCGGTTTTCTCCCATAAGTGCGCGTGCTATTAACCGCACGGCGCTGGCGTCTCTTGTGACTACAGTAGAACCTCCTTTATTCGAACCTCGTTTATATGTACCAATTAATACGAAACCTCATATTCGTATAACGGAAAGATGACGCGAACTTGTAGCCAAAATTCAATGTGCTTCTAAGGAAGTTTTCTGCTTTTATCAAGGGAGTTTCTAAATTCTACCAGAGACCGCAGGTCTTATTCATATTCAACAATAGATGTCAAAATCTTAGGCAGTGAAGGAGACAATTCCAAAGTGCAGCTAAGTATACTTTTAGATATTTGGAATGACTTTTTCAAGAGAATTACTCTTGCATTTCATTGACATAGGAGTACTCTTTTAATTGATAGTTAGAGGATTACTCTTTCAATTGATTTCGGGAGAGTACTTTTTCAGTTAATCGCTATAGGAATACTCTTTTAGTTAATAGCTAGATGGGGAATCCATTAGTTGACGGCTAGAGGAGTACACTTTTAGTAGCTCGCTAGAAGGGTACACTTTTAGTAGCTCGCTAGAGAAGTACACTTTTAATTGATCACTGGAGAAATCCTTGTATAATTGATGGCTAGAGGAGTACACTTTCAATTGATTTCTGGGAGAGTACTCTTTCAGTTGATAGCTAGACGGGAAATCCCTTAGTTGACGGCTGGAGGAGTATACTTTTAGTTGCTCGCTAGAGGGGTACACTGTTAGTAGCTCGCTAGTGGGGTACACTTTTAGTAGCTCGCTAGAAGGGTACACTTTTAGTAGCTCGCTAGAGAAGTACACTTTTAATTGATCACTGGAGAAATCCTTGTATAATTGATGGCTAGAGGAGTACACTTTCAATTGATTTCTGGGAGAGTACTCTTTCAGTTGATAGCTAGATGGGAAATCCCTTAGTCGACGGCTAGAGAAGTACACTTTTAGTAGCTCGCTAGAGGAGTACACTTTTAATTGATCACTGCAGAAATACTTGTTTAATTGATTGCTAGAGGAGTACACTTTCAATTGATTTCTGGGATAGTACTCTTTCAGTTGATAGCTAGACGGGAAATCCCTTAGTTGACGGCTGGAGGAGTATACTTTTAGTTGCTCGCTAGAGGAGTACACTTTTAGTAGCTGGCTAGAGAAGTACTCTTTTAATTGATCACTGGAGAAATCCTTGTATAATTGATGGCTAGAGGAGTAAACTTTGAATTGATTTCTGGGAGAGTGCTCTTTCAGTTGATAGGTAGACGGGAAATCCCTTAGTTGACGGCTGGAGGAGTATACATTTAGTTGCTCGCTAGAGGGGTACACTTTTAGTAGCTCGCTAGTGGGGTACACTTTTAGTAGCTCGCTAGAGGAGTACACTTTTATTAGCTGGCTAGAGAAGTACTCTTTTAATTGATCACTGGAGAAATACTTGTTTAACACTAGAGTGTTACTGTTTTAGTTGATTACTTGGCGGGAACTCTCTTTGTTGACGGGTAGAGGGGTACACTTTTAGTGGATCACTAGAGGATTACTCTTTTATTTGTTCACTAGAGGAATACTCTTTTAGTCGATCGCTAGGAAAATGCTCTTTCAGTTGATTTCTAGGAGAATACTCTTTTTAGCTGATCGCAAATAAAAGGGAAGAACGAAAGATCAAGAGGGTTGATCGTTTCACGGATCACGGGGCCGGTGACAGGCGCGTTAGCCTCTGAAGTGTCCCGGGCAGATAAAAATAAAAAATGGCGTCCCGGTCGGAGGAAAAAGCGCGACCCATAAACGTTTATGGTATCGTTTCCTCGTTGCACACCCTCTTCCGATCCAACGAGCGACAGACCAGCCGCAATTCCTGAACGACGCGGGCACAGACGCCAGGCATTTGCGGCGGGTATTAAGAAATCTCTGCGGACGTTTGGCGGTCGGCCAACATTCCCGGCGAATTAAAATACCGTGCCGAACGTGTGGGGTATCTCTCTCTCTGGCATTGCCGAGGTTTTCGCAGCCGCCGCGAAAGTACTGGCCGATTTGTCGTTTTGCAGGTGTGGCGATTCGAAGGAAAAAGTTGGACCACCGAAAAACAATTCAACACGATCACTAGACTGCGGATCTTTGTGCAAAGTAAAAATTGTCTGCATCAACTCCAAGAAACAGGAACCATGTCGAATTTATTTTTCTACTATAGATCGATGAAATTATATTGCCATCTTGAAATTCTTTTAATTTTCCAGCAATTCGAAATTTCACCCAATTTTGTCATAAATGTGATTGACACTCTTGACTGTTGATTAGGCTGTAGCTGTTTATGTTTGTTACATTTATTCGTTAGTAAAATAACTGTTTTGTATCACTCTATAAAAATGACAACTTATTTACTATATTCATCAAGTTCAACCATCATAAAATAAAATGCCCGCACTGCCTCGATACGATTGTCAGATATTTTCATTATTCAAAATCCTTGCTCTCAAATGAAGGAAAATACAGGGTGGGGCAATAACTATTAGCACCTCAGATATCTTCGAAACTATAAGTTTCACAGAAATATTTGCTGAAATAAAATTGCACAGTACCGGCGGCGATAGTAGTTTTTTGCAGGTGGAGGTACCTCGGACATTTGAAGGTCACCTCCATTTTTTTTAAATGAATCGGTATGTTTTTGCTTCCGTATCATGATAGAGGATCTTAAAACGAGTTCAACGACCTATTACGTAAGGTCATTGAAGGTCATAGTTCACTTTTACGAACACTTAAACTACCGGATTGCCTAAGTTTATCTCACACATTTTTAAATGTTTGACGCGAAGGCTGAGACCGATGTGGATATCGTTCAGCATACAAGTTTTTCGCCCTTACAGAATTTTGTTGGCATTCGCCATAAATAAGGAGCATATCGACTCGCTCTTCAAACAGATACATCGTGCCGGATTGACCGATTTATCGATACTAGTCTTATCACGTTTATCTTATCCTGCAAATTTATTAAAGTGTCCTTCAAGCAGTGTTTATTCTCAGTGAAGTAAACGGTGAGCATTACGCCTTCCTCTACTGTTTACAATACGTATGTTTCATTTACTACCAGAACCGTAAGTACTATCGCTTTTCTCTACTTTTCATGACCTTCAATGACCTTATGTAATAGTTAGTTGAACTCGTTTTAAGATCCTCTATCATGATACGGAAGCAAAAACATACCGATCCACTTAAAAAAATGGAGGTGACCTTCAAATGTCCGAAGTACCTCCACCAACAAAAAAACTATTCTCGCCACCGGATGGCCCCCTTCGTATTGTGCAATTTTATTTCAGTAAATAATTCTCTGAAACTTATAGTTTCGAAGATATCTGAGGTGCTAATAGTTATTGCCCCACCCCGTATATTTAACCCCTTCGCTTACAATATCGTCTGAGAGACGTGATGAAGATTCTGAACAGAGTCTAATAAAGATGTATGTTATTAATTTCCTTTAAACCGAAACATAATTCTATTTTGTTGTTGTTAATGTAAAGCCATTGGAGAACATATAGACATGCAATAGATTTACATTTTCTCCTTTTTCTAAGAAATTGTGAACTACAAAGAAATTCTAATTACTAAAACCGTAAAATAAATCATAAGGCAAGGGGTTAATGACTCAACAGTCAGCTGTGCTCGTGTCTGTGTCACAGACGCACACTTCTCGCCAGAATACGATGTACTAGTGAGAAAAACTTTTCTGTGCATATATGAGGAACTAATAATTTCCGCTAAAAACGAACGTCATATTCCAATTCAAAACGTTGGAACGAATAGAATAACGCTTATAACAGGTACAGAAAGCATGGTGTGGCAATTTTAAAGTTCAGGTCTCCACATCCTCTGTTTCACATTCCTCATCGTGAAACATCTAATAGAATACATCCTCTTCCACTTACCAGGCAACTAAAAACGTCAAAAATGTGTTTCTACCAACAATCCTGCATTGTTAAACCTTCTTATCATCCTAGACAAAGAATCCACCCTCTAGCATGGCAGCTCAATGTCTCAAAGCGTCTCGGCGGATTGGTTCGCCGATGACAAGGAATAATACCGCGATAAAGGTAGGCAAGACCTCGAGAGAGAGGTTTGTTCGAGGAGTAACGAGCGGACTGGGCGTTAAGGAGACGTCTAGGAGACGCGTGGGTTTTCAGGGGGGGTACCTGACAGTCGCCGGGGTAGCTGGAGCCGTTTGCAGACGCCCTGGTACCAGGGCGAAACCTCCGTACAAAGTCGTAGCTCGCGGCCCTTTCATTTGTAAACGAAATTACAGAATAAGGCCTTGGCGACGGAGGTGCTGCGGGGCTGAAGAAAGAGAGGAATAGAGATGCTGGCGTCAGCATCGAGTCGGGACGACGGTTATGCGACGATGCCGCCGGTGGGCGAGTATGGTTGCTGCGAGAAGGCGGTAGAGGGAGAGGGCTACGGAGGGAGAGGTTGCTAGAAAAGCAGAGCAAGGGCTGTCGAGGGGCAAGGCGGGGGTGGCTACGGGGTGGATTTTACTCCGAAGCAAACGGCTCAAAGGAAATTAAGGAGCATTCACTCTGCGAGAAGCTCCTACGGAGAAATATCTTCTATGTGAAGAGAGGCGAGGAGAGAGGGAGATACACGGAACAGATCGAGAGAGAGTGAGAGAGAGAGAGAGAAGGCGAGGAACTGAAAGCTGCGGACTGGTTTGGAATACGAGAGAATCCGCTCTGAATCTTTCCCTGCAAAGGGCAAGACTTCCCTTTCAATCTTTACCGATAGGGAATCGGTGACACGCCGACGCGGCTCGGTGAATACTAAACAGCCTCGACTCGGGCTCGAGAAATTTTGAACCAATGGGGAATTATGGTGGTAGGCGATTGAACAGAGGATATTTGTGTCGTTGTTTTTAAAAGTGGTGTAAGTCCATTTTCCCAAAAAAAAGTTAATGGTAATTTTAGTCAGATATAGATATCCTCTCTTTATATTTCTAATCACACAGTCAATGATGTACAATATCTTCATAATTTAATCGAAAGAGGTTGAACTGTAAAATGTTATCGCAGGAATGTTTTTATTGAAAGTGGAAAAAGTTCATTCGTAATTGAAACAACACTCTAATCGCATTAATTATTAATTCTAACCACTTCAGTGTGCACTGCCCGTAACACTAGATTTACGGGGCCCGTCAAAATGACGGATTCAAAAATTTTAAATTTACGATTATTAAGAGTGTAAGAAGGCATTCGTGAGGAATTCTTAAATAGATTTATTTTTTTGTGTACATATTACAATAAAAATCGCTGAAGATCTAAGTAAATATAATTTTATTATTTTTATAAAGCAATGTAAAATAATCAATTTTAGTGCTCCGTGAACCTAGTGTTAATGTCTTTACATCGGATAATAGCTAATGGCTTAAAACGTGAAACCTTAAATATCTCGATGCATGAAGAAATGGAGTTATACCACTCTCAAACACAACGGCTCATTTGATTAATTGGAGAGAATTTTGTTGTGAAAGCAATTCGGAAAAATTCGTATTTGATTCTTCACGTTTTAAGTCGTTTTTCTTAGTTGAGAGAATTGATGATTTGATGTGGATTGTGTTTTCAGACTTTCTTTTATCAGACTTTTTGAGCTATTAACCGTTTGCACTAGAAGCAATTTTAATAGCAAAAACAAGATATTTATTTCGACCTAGAACACTTTTATTCTATGTACATTTTTATCATTGTGCACCTGAAATTAAACCTGTCTTTCATGTAACAGTTGAATTTTAATTATAGGGAGAGGAATTTAATAGTATGAAAACTGTTTGGAATAATGGTATGGCAATTTTTACTGGTGACACAGAGTCAACGTTCATGTGAAAAGGGCTTTGCATAACCTAGCTAATTTATGTTCTTATATATATTTTGTATGAATTGGTAATTTCAAAAGTACTTGAGAAAAGTTTTTTTTAATTTCTTTGATAATTTTAAATGGTCTGTCTGTATCTTTCTGTATTAACGAAAGAAAATATAAATGAGGGAAGGTGATACATAAAATGAATAGAAAATTATATTCTAGTGCTAAATGGTGACTTACAATTTATTTTAGAAAATTTCAATACGCAAAAATTATAGGAATTAATGATTTCATTGAGTTTCAGAAAAGATACTAATCCCAGTTGCAGCAGCAAATTATTTGAAGAAGTGGCCTGATGGACAAAATAGAGAATTTGTTCTAAAAATAGTGAATAAAAAATGTGACCGGCTTGCAATGTCAGAAAAAGATTATGCATTTATTTTGATTATGAACGATTTTTAGAGAGTTTCTTTTAACCAACCTAGCATTTTTATTGTTGATAAATGTCTCTTGAAATATTTTCAAATTTTTATCTTACGATTTCCCACACACGAACAGCAAACATAAGAACTATGTATCCGAGGAATAAGAATATTGAATTATGATATCACAACGGTAATTATAACAAGACATTTGAGCAACCCAATATTTTTAATTTTAAAAAGATTTCTCTTCCGCCCGATTTCCCTGACTTACCACCCCTAAAAGTTAAAGGAATAAAAATGTTCTTCGAATGAAAAGTAGCGAATTCAAAAAACGCAATAATACTAAGAATGAGTCATTTTGATTCATCTAGTACCCACAGTGCCGGAAATACGTCTCATAAAATTTCTTTCAACATAAATCCCACGATTTCTTACCCTAAGACATCGAGTAAAAAAATGCTTCTACGAACAAGAAGTACTGAATTAAAAAAACGCAATAGTAATAAAAATGAATCACTTGCATCCAACTAAGACTCCGCAGTATTAACCCCTTGCACTATAATAACGAGTCAGACTCGTGATACAAATTTCGAACAAGATCTACTAAATGTGCAAATTATTAATTTCCTTTGAAGCGAAATAAAATTTTATTTTGTTGCTGTCGATATATAGCCATTGCGGAATATACAAGCGTATAATAAATTTAGATTTTCGTTTTATTCTAAGAAATAATGGACAACAACCAAGTTCTAATCACTGTAACCGTAAAATAAATCATAGTGCAAGGGGTTGAAAATATGTGTCCTAAAAGTTTCGTTGAACTTTAATCTCACGATTTTCCACCGTAAGACATCGAGAAAAAAAAATCTTCTACGAACAAGAAATACTGAATTTAAAAAACGCAAGAGTAATAAAAATGATTTACTTGGATCCATCTATCACCCCGTAGTATCATGCATATGTGTCCTAAAGGATTCCTTGAACTTAATCTCCCGATTTTCCATCCCTAAGACACAAAGTAAGAATAATGCTTCGAAGAGCAAAAAGTAGTAAATAAAATGACCGCGACGGTACGTAGCACGATAGAGGTGCAATTTATCTAGAGGCTAGAGCGATTCGTTTCCGAGATTTCGGTATAGCTCGCTTTCTGCCATAGGGAAAGCAATAAAGGCGGCACGGAAGGGTGAATTCCCGATGAAGCTTCGCAAGCATCGCTTCGCAAGCAGGCAGGCAAGCAAGGCGGCATGCTTGAGAGCGCGCTAGAAGCACCATTGCCCTCATCCTGTTTTTCATCCCTTATTTTGCCAGAGGGGGTAGAAGAGGGTCGGTAAGACGGGGGTGGCAGTATGGCCGCTTTACTCCGGGACTCCGCCCTCGAGTGGCTTCCCTCGAAAGGGGAGAGAACTTGGAAAACCTGACTATCCTACAGGGTAGTACAAAGTATAGTACTTACGGCGTAGCGCGAAACGAAATGGGGGTGAAACGGCCGACCGAGTGGGGGTGGAAAGTCGTTCCCGTGCGTGGGCGTACGCTGCTGAATGCTCGCGTGTTGTAGGTTTGTTTTTAACGCGTCGCCAACTGCTACAACCTCACCTTAAATTAGGCCAACAAAAAGACGACACGAGTACGCAAAGGATGTGTAGAAACAATTTTTCAAACAGCACAATAACCAACAAATTCTTTCTGAATCTAATAAGGAGTTCAGTTCGTCGTTAATTACTGGGGTCAACAAAAGCGTATAAAATAGTCTAGAAACTTTTTTCTGACCCTCATAAACGGCAGAATAAGCAACAAATTATTGCTGAATTTTATAAGGAATTCAGCTCGCTTTTAATAAATGTGATCACTAGACTGCAGATCTTTTCGCAAAATAAAAATGGTTTGCATCAATTACAAGACACAGGAACCAAACAGGAACTTCTTTCTTTCTTTAATAGTTTTAATAAGTTGCATGCAATGAATCGATATTCTGACATACTTTTAATCTTACTACTGTTTCAAACTTCGTCTTCATATTTTTGCTATAAATGCATCAAATCCGCGGTCTAGTGGTCAGGTTATAAATAATGATCTATTAATCTGGTTCGATTGATAATTGGGATTTAAGTTTTCTAGTAGATATACTTGAAATTTTATTTCTTTTTTCAAACTTTGTTCAAAAATTGTGCATTTGATCCCTGTTTCGTATAATTTGTATTCTCTATAGTGGTTGCTCATCACTTATTACAATAATGAACAGTAAATTACAGTTTCAGGGTTTCTCTAGCCAAGACCTGATTATTGTTAAACATAATTAAGAAATAAATAAATAAAACTCGTTGAATTACTTCAATCTATGTATTGCAATATAATATACAATCCTGTCATGCCTACTATTCGATTTTCTCTCCAATACACCAGTGGAAATAATATTTGCTTACAATAACTCTAACCTAGAATGCAAACCAGAATCAACGAGCACGAAACGTTAAACAACAACTTGATACAATGAATAAATTCTTAAATCCTAACGAACAGTAAAACTTATGTCTTCGAAAAGACCAACAAACAAACAATGTACCACAATCTAAACCTAATTATCAACATAAATTCTATTAAAAATAACAATCGTGCATCCTCACCTAAAATCAACAAACTATCCCGACACGGAGGACAAAATTAAAGTAAAATATCTGCATCGTCCGTGGAGGCAGAGTATAGTTCCAACACATACATCACAGAGTCCGCGAAGACAACCCCTAAAATCGATAGCGCCCGGAGCAAATAAATAAACCCCAAAATCACTGTCGCAGCGAAGACACATTTCTTAAACATGTTTCTTTGTAATTCTTTTAAACTTAGAGTGGATTCCACCGTCTGTATCCTCTAAGAGACCTTCCAGAATCGATAGCGAAGCGAAAATTTGTCAAAGAGAGTGTTTCTTACGTCAGGCTCCTTCCCCGAAGAGTCCGCCAGTGAGGTCGCAGAGTGAAACGCAATGGGGCACCGTCGATCACGGGACAAAATCGTAAACTGACCAAGGGCCCGGGGTACGCATCCGGGTACTGGTCAGTCATGGTGTGCCCCACTCTTCCTGTTTTCCCCCTAAGTGACCGGCCAGAGGTCCGGATATGTGGGAAAGAAAACCAGTTCCTGGCTGGATAGCGGGCCAAGGAAGATGGACAATCGACTGGAGGTCAATCTGACTTGGACACGAACGGTGAAAAGGTAGGAAAGGGGAAAAAATCGCGAAGGAGACAAGAAGGAAACCTGTTCTGGGTCAGTCTCTGGCCCTTCTGACCCAGAGAAGGGACTCGAAGCTGTTGCACCCCTCGCAGCAACGAACCTGACCCCTGTCCACGGTGGGAAAGTGGACGAAACGCATCCTCGCTTCCTTCTCAAATCTTCCATGATCTTATATCTTCTGGAATAGTTATAGTCTTCTCACCATACTCGATATCTAAGAGGAAATGTCTCAAGTAGACGTGCTAATCCCTTGGAAAATTCAATGTAAGCAAAATGGATTTAGAAAAGCTATTCTTGAATGTTCCTAAATTATTTCAACCATTTGTAACATGATCTATAACAATACTTGAAGGCTAGTGGTTGGTTTTTTTATAATTCGATCTAGTGAAGAATTGTTTTAATGCTGTACATAGGGAATTCTGAGCATTTAATAAAAGAACGGTTGCGTAAAATAAGAAACAGTGGAAACAGTAAAATAATTTAAGAATATTGTTATAATATTTACGATTTATTAAAATTATTACGTCTTTATTTAACCTCCTTCGTGTTGTAATCGATGCAGAACATTTTTCTTTTGTAGAAAAATCTGTCTAAGAGAGACAGAAAAGCAAACATGATTTTTAGGAGGGTTGAACAAATTCTGCAGTTCTGAAAATTGTTAAAGTGTACCTCCTCAGACTTTGAATTATTAGAAATTATTATTCCAAGATCTAACACTAAAAGCAAGCTCTCTTAACACTAAACCTACCAAGCCATAAATGTAACTGGTTGCCTTATAAAAATTACAATATTGAATTTGTTTCGATTTTGTCGATTTTATAATAGGTGCTCTACTAAATATATTTATCTCATAATTTCCTACGGATGTGTCTCTATAATTTCAATAATTGTACGATTAAAAATCTAGAACTGGTCATTTTGATTCGTGATGGTAGGTTTAGTGTTAATTGAATACTTAACACAAAAAGAAGTTGAGAATCTTATATTAGAAAATAATCCCTAAATAAGTAATTAGAGGGATGGGTTCATTGATTCAACTTTGGATTGCCATTGCGGTTAAATAAATGTTGAAGAAATTCTCAATTGTAAATCACAAGTGATAAAAGTCCTTTACACACCTGCAAGTAAATAATGTCTAGTAAATCAACGAGTTAAGTTACCAAGTTTGAAAATATGGATGAAAGACCTGATCATCGGTCAAACTCTTTCCTTTTGATCTATTCATATAAAATACATTTATAAAGCATTCAACACTAATGATCTGTAGAATGTTGTGGACTGCGAATTTTTATGGAAAATAAAAATGTGTTGCATCAATCGCAAGATACTAGTACCAAATATACGGGGTGTTCACGCTATCACTAGCCAGCGTTTTTCTTGCAAATAATAAATAATAAAAGAAAGTGCTAGAGGAACAAGTAATACTGTTTTTGGTAAGTAACATAATGGCGTATGTAATTTTCTTGTGTTTGCACTATTTTCTTAGAAATGAAGGTGACCTCCAATTTTTTAAAATGAAATGCTATATATTGTTTTATAGCATGTGAAAGCGTGTGAGTAGACAAATCTATTCGTATACAACACAATGACCTTCAAGGTCATACAAGGTCAGAAATGGCAGCAAAATTTTTAATATTTCGTACGTAATATTTCGTAAAAATATCATTCACGATACACAACGCCCAGAAATCTAAACGACTTGCAAAGGAAACCAACGCAATCAGGCGCATTAATATTTCGGAGAACGTTAGAAGCTAACAAGAATGTAATTAATAGAGCCGAAATATGTAGCCATGCACAAGGAAATTATATTGAACAGTTACTATAGCCTCGTCAATAAAGTATACTTGTAAACGCTTTAGTATGAAATATTCAAAATGTTTCTTCCATTTCTGACCTTGTATGACCCTGAAGGTCATTATGTCGTATACGAATGAATTCCTCTTGACATACGCTTTCATATGGTATAAAAAATGTACAGCATTCCATTTAAAAAAATTGGAGGTCACCGACATTTCTATGAAAACAGTGCAAATACAAAAAAATCACATGCGCCATTACGTTGCTTGCAAAAAACAGTATTACTTTTTCCTCTTTCATTTTTTTCCAATATTTATTATTTGCAACAAAAAGGCTGGCTAGTAATAGTGTGAACACCCTGTATATTTCTTCCTCTAATAATTTTAATTGGTAACATATCGACGCACCTCAATTCTTTTAATCCCATCGCTGCTTTATATTTCATCTCTCCATTTTTCTTATAAATATATAAAACCCGCAGCCCAGAAATGAATGAATAAAATAAAAATTGTTTTTATTAATATGACCGTCATACTACTGCCACGCGTTTCACACCCCTTCAAACAATTCTCGCTCAAGGTCTACGTTCAATATATTCAAAGAACACGTTCCTTTTGGGCTCGGACAATTTTTGCGTCTTCGGAACATGTGTCCGGAGTGCGGGAAGCACTCGTCGAATAACAAATGCGACAGGACAAGCTGCCAAGTCTCGTCGCGGCGAACATGGCGGGTGATTCGAACCGTGGCCTTGTGTAGTACAGCCAGACGTAAAACAGTTTCGAGCGGGCGCGGCTTCGGATTTTACACGAAACAAGAGCGACCGGATTTGCAGCCGGACAGTTGGGACCAGTTGAACCAGGTTCGGTTCGGTTTCGTGGCGCCTATTCGGCCAGGAGCGTCTAGTTCGACCAGTTTTCAAATATTTCTGGGACAGGACAATGTCCGTAGGAGCGGCAGATGCGGCCGGCCGATGAAAGAGCCCGCCACGAGCCGAGTGAAATTTACTTTTTGATTCAAATGTCTCGCAACGAAAAGGATTTATCGCGGGCCCGTTGGATCGGTGTCGGCCTTTTTCCTCGATTCTCATCGGCCCCCTATTTCTCTCTCTCTCTCTCTCCCTCTCTCTCTTTCCCTTTCATCCCGTCTTTCTCAGTATTTTTCTCGTCCCACGCACGCGTTTGTCGTTGTCCGACGAGCCGCGAAAAAACGAGGAAACAAAGAAAATGGATAATGCGAGTGGGGTTCGCGAGTCACCGGCACGTCCACGAAAATAATGGAGTGCTGCCGCGGAGTTTCGTGCGCCGATACGCCGGAAGGTAATGACGGGTGCACCAGCGACGTTCATTAAGAAACTTTAATTAAGTTCCATCAAGTTCGGCGGAGAGAACCGTGAGCGAATAAGAAGTTCTTCTCGTGTTAAAATCGACGCCGGTCGCGCCCCGCCCCGCTGATCTTACCTCCAGTGCAGGTTAGGGAAATTTATGGTTCTGCGGTGGAACCAATTGTTTATTCCTCCGAGTGCTATGGGGAAGATGGAGCGTTCGGGGATGCTGGAATTGCGGTGTACCCGGTGAGAAAATTCATAGCGAACTGGTGGTCGAGACATCTTTTTTTGTGAAGTAATTGTTTAGATCAAATTGTAGTTGATACATTATTTTCAATGATTGATATACGGGTTCGTTATTTCACTGGTCTATCGTGTAATTGTTTCAAAATTTATAAGTACAGTTGTGTAACTGTAATTTATAAGACCAGTTTATGGAAATTAAATCTTTACATTTTTTTATATAATTTGTAATGTGTTCATCTAATTTCTAAGGTCCTCAAAGTACCCCTGTCTTTAACTGTTAATTTATATCCTTAAGAATAGTAGACTCTTTTCTACATCAAACACTTCAATTATTTATTGCTGTTCCAGAAAAATTAAAACTTCAGGATTCTTAGCGGGAACTACCCCCTTTCGCAATCATCAAATTAAATAACAAGTTCTCACAAGTTATGATTTCCTTATTTTATAAACTAGACACTTTGATAATCATCGTTAACACGTATTATTTTATAGGTATGTATATATTAATATATAGTTTATTGTATAATCCAGACGCTCTAATAGTGAATTACCAGCCCAAAAATCCGGCTACTTAAGACAATCGAAAAAACTACCCCTAGCGCTTGTGTTCAGACAGAATAAATTATATAAATTTCTTTTAATAAAGTTCTCTATCTCATATTAGTAAAATTACATTTTCTCTATTTTCTAAGCCAGTTACATTACCTATGACAGGATAAATAAAATTCACAAGCACCATCTTGCTAATAAATTCCTGATGATGTATCGAGTACTGTTTAAAGATGTTATTTAAATCCATATAATAAGAAACATCATCGAATTTGGAGAGTGATCCATTAAAGAATTGGTAGGTTTGTGCAATTGTCGAAAATGTCCGTTCCCCAAACATTAAAACGAGATAAAAAGCCCTTTTTCATAAATATTCTAAAACGATAACTAGACAAATTTTACACAGCTGGTTAATCGAGCATTTAGGCCATAAAGTGATATAATGTTTACGCACATTAATAAATCATTAACATGCTTACAACTGCGCGGGTTTAAAAGTATACCTCTTAACAATTTCAAGAAGAATCCTTGGTGCAAGAAGATTTTAGGTAAGTCCAGGTTTTCAAAATGGTTTAATTTTTACTCGAAACAATCAGTAACATATAAAAATATATACAACTTCCAGAAGTACAATTTTACTGAAAAGTGCCCTGTTTTTGCGCCAAGGATTTCAATTCATCTCTATCGAAAATCTCATACAGTGAACAGAAATAAATTCTAAATTTTTCCTCACTCGACCAAGCATTCATACACTGAACCCTCTACAGTTCCTTGTAACTTTGCACTTTTGTGACAAATTTTAATTTTACTCTTTTTTACTAGGAGCATTGATCCAATGTTACGTCTCGCTATTAATACTTATATTAATACTAATCAATACTTATCTCGCGTGTTAACAGTGACGAATTCTAAACTCTTCTCACTTGCCTAAATGTTCACACAGTGAATACATATGAATTTTGAATTAATCCTGAAAGTAATTAGTGCGTTATTCGATGGGTGTCACAAAATTTGAACAGGTGAATAGCAGGCAAATAAGTGAGAGATTTGTTAAGAGACAGTTGTTCCTTATCGTTCTTCGTCTCCTCGGATCTTCTTCCCGGCGCGGCGTCTCTCATAGCCGGACGATCACAGGCCACTCTACGCGGATTAATAGTTCCCGGTATTAATCACAGCCAGAGTGACCAATGACCAGGAACTAGTTCAGTTGGCAGTTCGCTGGAAGGACTGCCGGACAGAGGGGTGCCGATGCCTCGGGGCGATGGCTGCTCTAATAGAAAGGCACACACAAGTTGGCCTCGTGGATCGCGTGTCTCCGTACGTGGCCACCGTGGACGAACACCCCCCGATCCCCTCCCTTCTCTGCGACCCCCCCTTTCTACCCCCCTCGGACACTGGCCTTTTGTCGTGATCTTATGCGTCCGCGCGATCTAATGAGCCGTCGAATAATTGCTTATTAATGATCAACTGACCGCACGCGAGTAATTCGGCCGCATTGTCGCGCGCCAACGGCACCGGTGGGCTAATGACGACGATGAGAAAAGAGGAACTGACCACTGGTCACTGTTAGAAGGTCGACTCTTCTCTTTCTCTCTCTCTCTCTCTCTCTCTCTCTCTCTCTCTCTCTCTCTTTCTATTTCTCTTTTTAGTCTTCACCCCTCTAATGGAGAAACTGTGCGACGATCCGGTTATGGCAGGCTTCCGGGGTTGTTGAATTGAAAGTAGGTTTGAAAATTGTGGACAGGGGAGGTGGCTCTTGAGAAACTGGATTTTTCAGGGTGACAGTGGACTGTCGAGATCTCTGTTACTATCCCTCTAGAATTCAATCTTTTCCTAAACAAGAACTGTATAATATATCGAACTATACACAGAAGACTATTGGATAGTAGAACCTCGATAATTGCAACTGCGTCGATTGCAAGGGAATCCCCGTTTGTCGCATATTAGTGACTCCCACGACGAGGTGCTCATGGTTCTGGAACTCGTGGTGGGGCTTGCGGAGGATTACGTAGAAACAAAAGAAGATCGACACTACGAATCGCTACGATTGCTTGCCTCTTTCATTGCACAACCTCGATTTTTCTACGCATTTTCGGTCCCGTTTCGTACTACGAGGGAGGACCTACAGCAGTATTCAAGTCTGAAAAAGTAGACGGAATTGTAGAAACTTAGAGCCATAGTAAACAAGATTCTCGACCATCAAAACTATTAAAAATATTCGGAAGCATAAATGTATTGTTGGGAGGAAGTTGTTAGTAAGTGATTTTCGTGTGGAATAATTTTTTTACAAGATATGGACATGGCATTTGTTTTCTTAGCATTATTTTTAACCCTCCGCCTGGGAAAGGTGCATATAGGGTAATCTGTCCTGTGATTGAACATCGTTTTATATCCAACAAGAAAAAATAACATTTATGATGCCCTTTTCGTGTCACAATTTGCACAGTAATTCTACTCTACTCTTCACAAATGTCTCGTTAACCCCTTACAGTATAATATTTTGTCAGACTTGGGATTTCGAACATGCAGAATTATTTTGTGTATAACTATATAATAATTAGTCTGCGAATCTTTATGCAAAATAATAATTTTCTTCATTAATTGCAACAAACAGCAGTCAAATATAAATGTCATACTTTCTTTAACAATAATTTCCGTGGAGTTGAAAATAATATATGCATATTCTTAAATGCTCTCAATCGTTACACTGCTTTAAATTTCATCCACTCATTTCTGTCATAAATGCATGAAATCCACTGCCTATTTAGAACACAAATACATATAATAATTCTATCATCTTATGATTACATATACAGGGTGCTGACGCTATTACTAGCCAGCGTTTTTCGTGCAAATAATAAATATTAGAAACAAATGAAAGAGGAAAAATTAATACTGTTTTCTGCAAGCGACGTAATGGCGTATAGAATTTTTTTGCATTTGCACTATTTTCATAGAAATTTCGGTGACCTCCAATTTTTGTAAATGGAATGCTGTATATTTTTTCATACCATATGAAAGCGTATGTCAAGACAAATTCATTCGTGTACGACACAATGACCTTCAAGGTCATTCGAGGTCAGAAATGGAAGAAACATTTTGAACATTTCGTACTAATGCGTTTACAGGTATACTTTATTGACGAGGCTATAGTAAATGTTCAATAATAACTTCCTTGTACATGACTGCATATTTCGGCTCTATTAATTACATTCTTGTTAGCATCTTCTAACGTTGTCCGAAATATTATTGCACATGATTGCGTTACTTTCCTTTGCAAGTCGTTCACATTTCCTTGCCGTTGTGTATCGTGAACGATATCTTTACGAAATATTACGTACAAAATATTCAAAATTTTCCTGCCATTTCTGACCTTGTATGACCTTGTATGACCTTGTACGACCTTGTACGACCTTGAAGGTCATTGTGTTGTATACGAATGAATTTGTCTTGACACACGCATTCACATGATATAAAAAAATACGTAACATTTCATTTAAAAAATGTGAAGGTCACCTTTCTTTCTAAGAAAATAGTGCAGAAACAAGAAAATAACATACGCCATTATGTTACTTACAAAAACAGTATTACATTTTCCTCTATCATTTCTTTCTAATATTTATTATTTGCATGAAAAACGCTGGCTAGTAATAGCGTGAACATCCTGTATACCGAAATAGCTACTAAATAAATTAATATGGGTGTCATTAGTCTCAGTCAAAATTCGGGAACAAGAATAAATATAAGATATATTTATTTCCTGACATGACTATTTTCCACCTAGATTACCCATCTGTCTCACTGCGGGTCGGTCAGAATCTTAGGGGTCGAAGACCGATAACCGATACTTCGGCGTTCAAATCGCCAAGGCGTGGGCGTCCGCGCAAGGGGTAGGATTATATTTTCGCAGAAGGCGTTCGTTATCAACGGCCACGTTCGCAGATATGTGTAACGATGCACGTAGAGACAAGGGGGTGGCAGACAGAGGCGCAACAGAGGGCCGCACACAAAGCATCGATAACCACGTCCTGCCTGCGCTAGTCCTCTTTGCAATTTGCCTGCTCCCGTAGATTGCACCTGCACGGTCTATTACCGTGCAAGTTCGTCTGCGAGAGAGTAACCTAGCCTCGAACCTTGCTACCTCATCCTTCTCGGTGATGCGACGGCCGGAGAAGGAGGATGAGGAGGTGGTGGCGGTGGAGGACGCGGGGGAGGAGAGGAAAAGGGTCGGGGGACGTCCCTATTATAAGTTGCGAACAAACTTTACTTATATGCTCGCGACTACCATCCGCATGCGCCCACTACGGCACCGCGTCCCTCTTTCTCCGTTCCAGGATGTTATCCTCTCCTCTACCCCATCCTTGCCATCATCAGAAAACCCCCTTTCGGTCGGGCCCTCTTCTTCCCCCCCGACCTTCCCGCCCCTGTTTCCATCTCGCCCCGGCGGTTGCTACCTTGTTTCTTGCTTGTTATATTTATCAACTTACCTAGGACCTCCAAGTTCACCTATCATTTACTGCCTGAGCTCCTAACGGCTTGAATTCTACAGGGGTGCAAGTGTTCAAGGTGTATGGTTCCTGTGGATTAAAATGCACCTTGAAACGCCTAAGATAAAAGAATTAAGGACAATTAGTTCATTCAATCTAAGCAATCGAAATGCATTTGTTTTGATACTAGCAGTGCAACGACGACTTCGAACCTTACATCACTAATATGCCGGTGTAATGTATAATAAAATTGTATACGAGATAAATTGTTTGGAATTTGACGCTTTATCCAAGTCTCACTTCGGATAAATTGTTTAGGGGGTCAAAATATTTAAAAAACTTGGAAACATGTATACGTAAATAGAAAACATCTTTTTTTAATACCCTGCAACTTTAAGAAATATCCTTGTATGTAGGTGGAAAGAACAGAAATTATAAGTAGAAATAGTTAACAGGTTACTTAAAATATATAAAATCTCAAAAATTAACGGAGAAGATAATTCTACCAAACCCCAACCCCCTAAGGAATATAACCATGTAACATTAGAATAAAAACCACCCAACAGATTGTTAAATGAAAAGAAAATCTCAAAATATCCATTGAAGAAATATTTCCGACAACCCCCTAAGAAATATTCCTTTCTGAAAATAGAAAAAGCAACAGTGAAAAGGTTGTCAAACAAATAAATGTTACAATTTGCACTGCAGAAATATTTCTATCAGCCCCCAACCCCTTAAGGAATATAACCATGTAGGAATAGAGTAAGAAACACTGAACAGATTGCTAAAAAAAGAATAAAATCTCAAAATATCCACTGAAGAAATATTTCTGATAACCACCAACCCCCTAAGAAATACTCCAATGTAAAAATAGAAAAAGCAACAGTGAAAAGGTTGTTCAAAAAAATAAATGTTACAATTTGCACTGCAGAAATATTTCTATCAGCCCCCAACCCCTTAAGGAATATTCCCATCTAGGAATAGAGTAAGAAACGCTGAACAGATTGCTCAAAAAAGAATAAAATCTCAAAATATCCACTGAAGAAATATTTCTGATAACCACCACTAAAAAATACTCCCATGTAAAAATAGAAAACGCAATAGTGAACAGGTTGCTTAAAAACATAAATATTACAATTTTCACTGCAGATATATTTCTATCAACCCCGAATCTCTTAAGCAATATTCCCATGTAGAAATACAATAAAAAACACTGAACAGATTGCTAACAAAAAATAAAACCTCAAAATATCCACTGAAGAAATATTTCTGATAACCACCAAGTCCCTAAGAAATACTCCCATGTAAAAATAGAAAACGCAATAGTAAACAGGCTGCTTAAAAACATAAATGTCACAGTTTGCACCGAAGAAATATTTCTATCAACCCCTTAAGAAAAATTCCTAAGTAGAAATAGAATAAGAAATGAGTAAAACGATTTCACAGTCGTCGATAGGTGGGGCCTAGAAAATTATCTGAAGGGTTATCTGGATTCGAAAGGGCACCGCCCCTAAATAGAAGGGTACGGTTCATCGTCAGGCCCGCAAAGGGTACCGAAGGCGGCGCCTGTTCCACTTCTATAGTAATTGAATGGGGGGCTGGAAACACGGACGAAGTATGGAAGGGAGTAGACTCTATACAGGGTGTCCCATTTTATTATTACTCGATTAGGGGGCAATAGAAATGGCCTCACCCTGTACTGCCATCATACAAAATGGGAACTGTTGGGTTTCCATCATGGAAACAGGTAAAGCATTGTAAACTGTTCTAACGACTACACTTTTTGGTTAATATTTTTTACACATTTTCAAAGTGCGTATAAACAGTCCGGCTACAGCAGAGAGTAGTTAACAAGCATGCTTGTCGTGTGTTATGAGCGGAGCAATAATTTGTTGGGGTGGTTTAAGTTTACGATGCCGCCGCAACAGGGTTGTAAAAAAGTATCGACGCCATGGGGTCCGGCAGGAAAATTGTTCTCTGCTTTACGAGCCCTTAAGTGACCCTAAAACTCGAGTCCCGTATCAGTGGGGCCGCGTATGGGGTGCGTCACGAATTTCCTAATTGCGGATCACACAACAGTCTCCATTTTTACAGACAAATTCCCTCAACATTCATAAAGTTATTACTTCTCCAAAAAGTCTTATACAACCCCAACTTAACAAAAAGATAAATTATTAAAAGGCGGATGAGTAATAATTTTATTCGAGGTCTTTCTCAAAGAGGAGACCTTATATGAAGAAAATCAAGTCTACAAGCTTCAAGTTAGATACAATTTTGCAACAGCAATCATCATCCCTTAAATAAGGGTTGACCAAATGCATCAGAGAACTTTTATGCACGCAGTCGATAGGAAAAAAATAGAAAAGTTTTTCTATTTTCACTGTAGAGGACGGGATGGTGTAATTCCAGTTGGTAATACAGGGTTGGAAAGTTACCCGCGGGACCAGCAGATGTCAGGACGATTGCAACATAAAAAAGCAGACTGAAAGGGTGGATGGGTGGCCGGTGGCTTCTTTGATGCGACCCTTGCTTACCTGAAAAACTAACCCTATCAAAAAACCTGCACCCCAAAAAACGATACCCCTGACATAGAGCCACTTTTTTCGCATCCCTCCGTCAGGTAGAATCAATAACGAATTAGGGTGGAGGGTAAACAGATTTAGGGGTAGCGAACATGCCATTAAAAAGTCTGAGGGTCTCTTTTTTTTTTACAGTCGCAGCCCCTTCAATGTTTTTTGCGTTTTCATATTTTTTTCTACGATGAATGGAAATGAATTTACAATCGAGGGTGAATATATATTTCAATCAGGGATGAAAACGGACTCCAATGGAAATGCCTCGAAGAAGCGGGGGTTGATTTTCTTGATACTTGACCGAGTGCTGTAACCAGCCACTGACAGACGTTCGAGGCGAATATAAAACGTGTTCTCCAACCACTGGCAATTATTCACAACCCTCGGAGGCTCGGGCGAATTCTTCGGTTCGCTCGTGCGTCCATCCCCCGACGCGGGGAATTATTAAAATCCAGATTGAGACGAGAGAGAAAGCGATCGTTCGCGAAAATCCCGCTCTCAGCCACGAAACAAAACCGTCGGACCCCTCCGTTTGCTAATCGGAATAATCTACACGGGAGGAGCCCTCTCAACCCCTTTTTCCGAGCCTCGTTTTCTTTTCGGAGAAGGTGCTGACGATGCCTCGCGGTATACAACCCTTGGCTCTTAGACTGAACGTTTCTAGCTTGCAAATTTAACCTTAAAATTGAACTCTGTACGTGGTTTGTCGAAGTTTATATTCTTTGAATATTAGATGAAATATTAGAGGTGTGTTTTGTGAACGTTAATAATTGTTCTATGTTAATTATTTTATGTATAGGGTTGATTTTTGTTAACGTGATTATTGGATTGTGGATGTTGTGCACTTATGACAAAATTGATTAGGTGGTGTACAAAATTGTAATGACAAAGAATAATGAGAAGAATTTAAAAATAGTGATATGCGACTTATTAAAATTATTAATAGAGGAAAAACACTGATATTGTAATTATCTTTTCTGCAGTTGACTTAGAAAATTTTACTGGTGCGGTTCGGATAAATTTTGTTAACTTTCTACCCGTTTCACAAGAAATTGTCTTGTTAACACATTACTTACTGTAATTCTGTTAATACAATTCTCGATAATACTATAATTTCTTCGCTACATCAATAAAGAACTCAAAAATTTTCGTTTAACACTAACCGTACCACGACCGGTCAAATGACCGGTTTCACATTTTTCAATTCACAATTATTGAAATTACAAACATGTTTTCATCAGGAATTATTAAATAAATTTCTTCATTCGGGCACATATTATTATAAAAATTGCGAGAAATCTAATTCAATCCTGTAATTTTTATAAAAGAAAATATACCAGTTACATTTTCTGCTCAGTACGCGGTTAGTGTTGAAGAACAATCCTGAAAGAATCGATTGGATTACGTTGGTGGTTTGTTTTTTCTCGGCCCAAATTATCATTTCTGACTGTTACGTCATTGCGAAATTGTTAAACAATTGTTTAAAAAATCCCCAGTTGTGAATCACAAACGTTTAAAATCTAACCGGTGAGCAATAGTTAGTTATTTACTAGTTAATTACTAAAATACAAACTTCCAACACTATGGACCTTTCATATAGTGAAACTTATTCTAAAACTCTCGGGGACAGCCTTCCCATCCCTGGAATCATACAGATGGTCCACATTCGACCCACAAGTCGTCGAAAGTGGAGGGTGGCCTCGCGACACAACTAGAGTGAAAACATTTATCAGACTTTGCAGTTTTTTCATTCGACTAAAAAACAAACCATCAACATTTTAACCACTTTACATAGTCCATCACGAACTGAAAGTGTGAAGGACAGTTTCCCCGCTCCCAGCGTCATGCAGGAGATCCATATTCGATCCACAAGTTGCCGAAAGCGGGGTGTGACGGGTCTCGCGACAAGGAGAGCGCGATGCCAGTAACTTCCCGAGTAGATCCAGCGATTAATTCCCGAAGGAGTCTGGCGTGTTCCCGTGCACCTTGCACGGGCTTCCCTTTTTCAGGAGCGGGTCGGTCGGCGTCGATGCCGGTGGCCAGGCGGCTGGAAAGGGCAACAATAGGAGAATACCCGGGCCAGCTCGCTCGCACAGTTATAAAACGCTTGTTACTGGCGCTGGGCTCCTCGCAATGTTTAATAATTACAATGGTCGAAGGAAGAGGGGTCGACGAGGACGGGGGAGGAGGAGGAGGAGGAGGAGGAGGAGGAGGTGGAGGAGGGTGGCAGGTCGTAAGGGTCGGAAGGAGCGGGTCTCTCTGCGACGGAGAAAGAAACGGTCGGGCAGAGAGCCGGGCGAAACTAAGGAAGCGATAAAGAAAGACGGGTACGGCCACCGCGGGGGTGGTTGCTTGAAAGCGGGACGAAAGGAACAGGACTGGGCATGCAAAGCGAAAGACAGAGAGAGAGAGAGAGAGAGAGAGAGAAAGAAAGAGAGGGAGGGAAAGGATGCTGGAGTAGGTTGACTGAACCGAAGCGAGAGAGCAGAAAAAGAGGGAGAAAGAGAGCCGGGTCGAGGGAGAGACCTCCGTAGACGGAGGTTCGAGGTGGCGAAGAAGGTTCGTGGAAGACGGGGGTTGTGCAGAGAGTGAGAGTGAGAGAGAGAGAGTGAGGGATGCCATGGAGGAGGATAGGGAGAGGCGATCCACGGCTGTTGGGATCTCTCCCGGTGCTCCGGAGAGAGCGCCAGGGAAGGAAAAAGGGGGGAAAATAAATTGAAAGCAAAATTGTACTCGCACAAGAAAATGGAATTATTCCTCGACGCTGTTCCAGCGAGATACGAAGAAAAAGAAGGGTGGCACGGCAGCGGCAGCTATGGAGAGAGCTCAAGGAGACGCCGGGCGAGGAGGGTAAGGTTGTCCGAGATGGATTCGGGCTCCATTGTGCTCGCAGGAAGAACCGGAAGAGGAGGTGAGGCGGAGGTGGTGTTGCCTCCTGGTAGGCAGTCGCCGACCGGGGCGCAGGGGGAGCCCGAGGGCCAGCAATATCGTCGAGGTGGGAAGATGGAGGAGACTCCTCAGGGTGGATCCTCAGGGGAGGGAACAACTAAAGAAATCCCACGCGACGAGAAAAATCCTGGCTTTCCCTCATGGAAGATCGATCCACGATTCTTCAATTGGTTTTCTAGGAACACGTTTGCGTTAGAAAGGTTTCTGGGATTGGATAGGATCTTCAAGATAGATCCTGGGCATTGAGAGACAGACCTGATCAGAAAAATTGTCCAGAATCAGAAAAATTCTGTCTTTCTATATTGGAGAATTGATGAAAGATTTTCTGATCACCTCTCGTTGCAGATCCTTCTGATTTCGGGCATCCTGAGGGATGGACCGTGAAGAGAAGAAGCACATTTGCAAAATGTTGCAAAAATTTATTTACCAAGTGAAAAATATTATAAAAATATTTATAAAATAAACTTTATCCATTAAAAAATTTACAACAAAAATTTCCTGATCATGCCTCTGTCATAATGGAAAATGTGAACGATTTTTAGACTTGTGTAGATTCTTTAAGGTAGATTCTAAAAGGTGGAAACGCTGGGTTGTTAGTATTATGTTTTCGGAGCATTAAAAGAAAATGTAACTACGAATGTAAGTGTATCCAAGAAAACAAAATTTGTTGAATAATTTCTCATGGATGCATCTTTAAAATTTCAAGAATCGTAAATCAAAAACAATGGGAAGTAAACCTAGTGTGAAACAAAAATTGATTATGATAAGTAGCATACTTTCTTTTTCTAGAGAGAGAGAGAAAGAGAGAAATCGATGAAAAACTTTCGGACCGTTTCTTATTATTGGCGCAGGTTCTTAGGGGTGATGAGGACCACGAAGGGGTTGGTAATGTCAGTGATTGCGGTCACTGACACACGCAGTCGCGCGATTCTTGTCGCCTAGGGAGAAGAGTGCGAGCGTCAGCTTTCGGATGTCGACGCGCGACTTCCGAGCGTGTTTCGGGGATGATTTTGTGGGGAGGCGACGGAGTTCGGAGTTGGTTTGAGGCGTGCGGGTGTGTTACTGACCGCGGTCACTGAGCCACCGAGTTGCGCTCTTCGACGACCGTGCTCACGCCAATGGTTTATAGTTGGAGCAGATTTCCTCGGGATACAATTCCTTACAATTTGACTTTACACAATTTAGACAGAACTTGTAACGCTGGGACAATTTTTACTAAAAGCGATAAAGGCATCAACCCTTCATTGTTTTAGCAGTTTCGATGTTCTTTAGTATGTTTCTTTATAGAACAATATTTTAGCATCATCTTCGAGTGAAATATTGAAACTAATCTAGTACATGTTTGATAAAATAATGATTCATTAAAACTTCAATATCTATTATTCTACACTTGCAGAGATTTATTTAACCCTTAGGACGTTCATTAAAGTTTTCTACGGCAATCAATAATGTTGTACTTTCTTGTTTCAACGCATATTGTTTGCGTCAAATGTATATTAACACCTTGCACTACAATTTATTGTTACGGTTGAGGTGATTACAACGTCCTCGTCTTTAAGAATTTCTTTAAAAAAATTTACATACATTTATTGTAGTAGTCTCCAATAGCTTCACACCGATAACAACAAAATAGAATTTTATTTCGATATAAAGACTGTTTTAATCAGTAACATACATATTTAGTACTCCCTGTTGCAGGACAAGAGGTTAATCTGTGATCACACAGAAACATAAAAATTTAAAATAATCTTTCTATTTGTCGAGACGAAGATTATAAAAGTTTTTCGAAGAAATGGAAAGTAGGTACCCGGGAATTGAAATAAGGTTTAAACAGACATAAGAAAATCGTCATATTTCCAGAACCTGTTATGTGAAACTTCAACTATTAAATTAATTGATCCTCAAAATGTGTGCGACATATTTGTATTTCCTCCAAAGAATTGCAATACATACATTAGACATATGTGCATAGCTCTCTCTACATCTAACTGTATGTTCATCATATAACAAAATTAATAGACATTTAACCCACAGAAAATGAACATTTCCAAGAAATTCAGCCGCCATTACATTTAAGAATCGACTCGCACACAATTTTGTCGGTATCTTTACAGAAGCCCGCCCCTGAATCAACATCTTCCCACTACACCCAACAGATCAATTAAAGCCAATTAAAATGACCGACCACGTCCAACCAAAATCACCGTCCCCAGAACATCCTCAGCGTCCATCAACAAGTCCGCCTCTCGGTCCTCTTCAAGGACCCTAAAAAGAAGAACCTAACTCGCTTAAACACACCCGAGGTCCTGTCCCTCCAGAAAACAGGACAACAACATACAAAAAGAAAAACCGATCCTCAAAGAAACCGCTTTGAGAGCTACCCGCGGAGGCCGGCCGTTTACAACGAAGTTACAGAGCCCGCAGAGCGTGCCGGGAACGAAATTTGTACTCGGTGAGAGCCGGAAAAGAGTGGCGGGAGTGGGTTTGCGAGCAGTGTCCGTTCTTATGGGTATTGCCGGGACATTGGGGGTTGGAACGCAAGCCCTAACTAAGTTCCGCCGATAATGGCAATTAACGGAAAACACACGACTGGGGTAATGATATTCCCACGCGCGTACGTCACTCGGTTGCCCGTGTAGGTGCGCGACTACGTATACATCTTATACCGCGTGTCGGTGGTGTTTGCCTGTGTATCGGTGAATTTGTAGATACATGCACGTCGCGCGTGTACAAACGCCTCCGTTAAAGGGGCAGAGGGTGGGAAACGGGGGGGGGGAGGGTGGTTTCTGTGTACGCGCGAGCCTACCACCACCACCACTGTCGTCATCAACCACCCAATAAGGTCGCCCGCTCTTGGTCTTTTGAACGGGACCTCTGTGAAGGTGCCTCGTACGTCGGGTATCTATCTATCCATCCATTTATTGGAAGGCAGAATGCAGGGTGGAAGAGGCACAGGGTGCAAGAGGGTGCAAGAGGGTTGGAGAACAGGCTCCGCAGGCCCCCGGTACCCGGCGCAGGAGGATGCCTAGTACTTAGGTCCTCTCAGCATTGCTAATTACCCAACGATACTGCCAAGCGCGAGCGTGTATACCGGGGAGGTGGCAAGAGGGGGTGGCAACAGACAACCACCGATCGACCATGGTGAACGTCTAGGCGGATCGGTTACGCGGAAAAATACGCGGATCGTTTCACCCGTCCACTATACGAGGGGAAGATCAGACGGCCTTTCATTGGAAAGACTGTCTGAGTTTGAAGATTGATAGAGTATTGGTGCGATGAAAGGATAACCACGGTTTTTGGGAAGGATTCTACCAAGGTTTTGTTCGCCTTTTTTGCCGGGGGTTTTTGAAGCACTTTCACGTGTGTTTGGAGGCTTCCGGGGTTGCCGGTTGATTTTGGTTTCTTGGTCGGGGGTGAGTCTGTTGGGCTGAATTTGCTGCGCCTGGTGCGGCTTTGTGGTGGTTTGGAGTGAACAGGTTTGTTTTTTATTCATTTATTTTTTTCGTGTATTATTGATTTTTATGGATTTTTTTAATTTTTATAGATATTATATTAACGAACGTGGTTTTTGAGATTTTTATGCAGCTGAAGGTATTCGTAATTTGTAAGATTTAGCGTGGTATAGAAATAAATAAATGGTTAGATAGCGCATTTCATGCACTTATAACAAAAAAAAGATAGTAATGGTTAGACAGTGGATTTTATGCACTTATAACAAAAAAAAAGATAGTAATGGTTAGACAGCGGATTTTATGCACTTATAATAAAAATGAGTAGGTGCATTTGGAAACAGTAAAAACATTAGAAGAGTTTGAAAATACTGTTAGATTATTATCAACCTGTTAAGAAAAAAAATTAATTTTTATTTCACTCCAGTTTGTTGCAATGCCGGAAGAATATTTTTATTTTGCATAGATCCGCTGTCTAGTAATTATATATTTATTTCTCGGAAATTTTTGAACACGGTTACTGAAATGTAGCGAAAAGTATTTATTATTCGGAAGAAATCGTGTCGCATAGAAATAGGGTAGAAATAGTGTTGTGCAGAAATAGTAAAAAATATAATAAGAAGATGATAACGAGAGTGTGTCGTATGAGCTATATAGTATGGATAGTCTAATGAAAAATAATTGCAAATTATTTCTTGTACAGTCAGAATTGCGTGTGCTCGTTCATTTCATTTGAACTTTGCTTTCTATGTTCTGCTTGTCCGTAACATTAGTGTCTCAAATAAGCGAGTCGAAATGTAGTCGAATGATGTAATAGAATTAACAGTACTTGGAATAATTAATTGAATTTGCTTATTGTCTGGGTTGAAACTAGTTTTATTCTTAGATGTTTTATCTTCCTGATGTTGATGTGCTAAACTTTAATGCTGTGATTGGTAGTGAGAAAATTAATACAGATGGCATTTGAAAAATCGTTTAATATTATTGGTGGAATTAGAAGTGGAAGCGAAAGTGTTAATTCGATATAGTATTTGGAGGACCACTTTTTATGGAACATTACCGGATCTTCCGAGAAGTTTCATTGAAGTTGAGTGTCGGTCAATAGGAACTTCGGTTCCAAGACACTGGATACTGTTATCCTTCGTGACCTGGCACGAAGTGGCTGCCATCAAAATATATGCAATTACTTGCTACGGAAGCTATTACATCTACGCTCTATCGCGTACTCGACTGATAATATTATTTTCAACAATAACTTTGCAAAGTCATTTAAACTATATTTGTACTAAACACTAACTGTACCACGACTGGTCAAATTACCAGTTGCACATCTTTTATTTTATAATCATTGGTATTACAATAATGCTTTCATTAGAAATTATTAAATACATTTATTCATTTAAGCACATACTGTTATCGAAATTGTGAAAAATCTAAATAAATTCAGTCTAGCAATTTTTTTAAATCATCGTGTACCAGTCGCATTTTGTGTTCGGTACGGTTGGTGTGAAATACTTTCAAAATATATACGGTGGCTCACGAAAGTATTCAAACGCACATTAAATTGGAATAACTTTTTTAAAATTGGACCAAATAATGTGACTCTTTTTTTAGCAACCACAAGCATTGATTTACTAAGTGGGATTCAAAAACAATTTTGAAAAAATTACAGTTGGTAGGAATTACATGAAAAAATAAAAATGGAACTTTTTAAAATTTTTTTATTTCAGTTCGCTATGAAAATTTAAAATTTGCGTTTTATAGATCTATGTTAGTTATGCCGAAAATTTCATCGAAATCGGTTGAAGCAGCAAAAAACGACACGCATCAAAAGATGTAAGAATCTGTGGATTTTAACAAAATCTGACCAAAAGTTGTGAAAAACTGCAATTTTTATCAGTTTGAAACGCTTGTAGCTCGTGTATACATTAATCGATTTCGATGAAATTTTCAGCATGTGTATTACTAACATAGGTCTACAAGACGCATATTTTAAATTTTCATTACGGGCTGGAATAAAAAAGTTTTAAAAAGTGCCATTATTATTTTTTAATAATAATAACCTACCTACCTATAATAGCCTACCTATTGCAGTTTTTTCAAAATCTTTTTTGTACGTCATTTTGTAAATCAATGCTTCTAATTGCAAAAGAAAATGTCAAGTTGAGTGCAATTTTAAACAAATTATTCTAATTTAAAAGGCGTTGGAATACTTTCGTGAGTTACTGTATGTCGCACTTTGAAGTATGAGGAACTGTCAATGAGGATCACATTGATCTTCTAATCAGAATAATTAGTAGAGTACAATAGAAAACATAACATAACAGAGAGCCTCGGTTGTATTTAAAAGTATAGATTCAATAATTTTATTGCTTTTTCCAGTAGTAGTGCAATCACATTTTTGTCATCTGTGAATTGCACTAAGCTTGCTGCACAAAAATTTATATCCGTACGGATACTCATACTTTAACAATAATACAGTGAATACTTACAAATATATAATATGAAAGAATTTTTAGAAGCATATGAAAGGATTTTTGGTAATTATATAGAAAAGGTCTGCGTACTCCGATTTTGATGAACTTTTAATATGTTATGGAGCAACACATTCCGAACAACTTTTTCGTTTTCCAATATAGGGGGGTCGCTTTTAGTTTTCGAGATATTTGCAAAAAACTATCGGTAATGTTAATTTCACAACGGAAACCTTCTTTTTAGAAACACTGGGTGCGTGTGAAACACTGCGTGAGTGTGTGTGGTATTGAATAATATAATAATAATAATAATATAATAATATAATCAAATATTTCACGCTATGGAACTCGGAAAACACATTATGCTGGCTATTTAACAGAATTTTTATTCAGACGACAGACTAATTACGATAATCGAATTAATGCATTTTTTGAAGCAATTGCTGATACATTTCCAATTGCTAATGTTTAGTGTAATATTTAAAATTATAAATAAAAAGAAGAATTAAATATTAATTAAAACCTTATTATTTTTTCGACAATACCACACAGTGCTTAACACGCACTCAGTGTCTAAAAAAAAGCTTCACACATTATACAATATAAAATCAACTGAGACCAATACAGCATACATGTATTATATTATCGCCTTTGATTGTAAAACAAATTGGTATTGGCTTTAGTTGATTTTATATTGTTTAATGTGAGAACCTTCTTTTTAGAAACACTGGGTGCTTGTTAAGCACTGGGTGGGTGTGTGGTATTGTCGCTTCCCATCTCCACAACGTGTTTACAAACAAAAAATAAACAGATGCTGTCCCGGAACAGGTTTACGTTGCCGCGGAGCGTGCAGGAATACGAAAAATTCAATAAAGTATTAGCGATAGATTTTTGCAAATATATCGAAAACTAAAAGCGACCCCCCTATATTGGAAAAGGAAAAAGTTGTTCAAAATGTCGAAATCTAAAATATATTAAAATTTCATCAAAATCGGAGTACGTAGACCTTTTCTATATAATTACCGGATTTTTTAGTGAAATATATAATCGTTTCCTTTCGTTTTTGAGAACACAAAACTTCGCATAATTCCGAAAATCTGAAATTCAAATTAACATTCTGTGTGCAATTTCACGTTCATCGATTATAAAATATCATAACACGTACCTTGCTATAAGCACCAAACTGGCGTCGTCTCCGAAATCCACCCCTATCTCCCTCAGCTCTTCACTTTCACTCTTTCACCACTCACTCGCGATCTTCCACGCTTTTTAGTATCAAAAGCAAATAAACTAACCATTAAATACCAAAGTTGGTACTTCTATAAAATATATTAATCAACAACGAATGGAAATACATACAAGAGACAGTAACACAAATCGTGACTTAACAGCCGAAAGGAAAAGTACCAACTGAATACCTGTGTTTATGTTCTGCGTGTTTACAATCGATGAAAATTCTTTTTCGATTGTCTATCGAATCGCTACCCTCGGCGGCCTTGAACGTGGCGAGGAAAATACGCAAAGAGGTGGAAGGTCGCGTTACAGTGTTTATGGGTAAACCACGGACGAACGTGATGTCATTGTAGGTAGAACCTCGGATAACCTTCTACACAATTCATTTAATAAATTTATTGATACATTCCGTTGCTTTTGTTTCATTTGGGGTCTCGAGGAAAAATCATTTGCTTCATTATAATGTTGTATTCGATCACCGAATGGTTGAAATTGTCTTCCCTTTCGTAAAAATTATGAAAATTAACATTCAGGTTCGTCAGAATAATGTGAATCCTAAATTTGTTGTTTATTTGGTCGAAATAAATTTTTTCTTAATCCTATATCATGCGGATAATGTCTTGTGACTTGGGTTTAGTTAAAGTTGCTGAAAAACGTATACATATTCATGGTATTATATTCAACGTATGTACTCGCGTAACAAGAACTGTAATTAAAAACAAAGGCTTGCATTTAGGGCAAATTGGCCCAAGCGGTGCGCGAGGATTAATACACACACCTTCGTAAAAAGACTATTTACTCTGCGGAGATCTCGGTGGACATTTTAAACCTGTGCTGCAGTACTAACACACTGGCAATATAAAAACACTGTGCGCACATATGAACTATATTTGACTTTATTAAAATATACACGACTTATAATTATTGAAGAAAATGCAAGCAGTTGGTTTTACAGCACAAAGAACTTCTAAAGAAAAATGTGAGACGAATTAAAAACGAAGTGGGGTACAAACGAAGTCCTTTATTAATTCATTCTAATATGCAATCAACTCCTTAGACCACATTTCCATTCTCCATTAGTAACATTTCCATTGATCGACTCAATACACTGGTCCTAAAAAAGATTAAAAATTAATTTGAATTCACTCCATGTTTGCTACACATTTTTCATAGATTTTCAAAAAATAAAATGTGTTGTACATCTGTGTATTTTCATTCATTTCATTTTAAATTGCCCTT
The DNA here is from genome assembly GCA_913789915.3 of Sphecodes monilicornis. NCBI lineage: Eukaryota > Metazoa > Arthropoda > Insecta > Hymenoptera > Halictidae > Sphecodes > Sphecodes monilicornis. Next base: position 10,296,577 of record OU565294.1, read on the forward strand.
AGCTTACCTTAACTTTTTGTTATCAAAGAACTTTTGTTATCAGTCACATGATTTTTGACTGATCTCTTCGAGAGCAGGTAAAGAAGCCAAAAAATGATAAAATTTGTTAGAGCTTCTTACAAAATGAAAACATTCCTCCGTTCATCAAATATCATTAACCAGACCTCATACCCTAAGAAACCGAAATTTAATCAAATCAAATCTAAATTAAATCATTAACCCCCTCCATCACATTGATCTTCTATCATCATCTGAGTTTACCATCAAACATACAATCAATCCCAAAAAGATCTAAAAGACAAACACCAATCAACCTCACAGAAACAAGTCGTCAAAAACCACCCCCAAGATCAAAGACTCCAAAGAACCGATAACTAAATCGCCTCCATCAGTATCAAAGCATTCATCGTCAAGCACAACGGCTCCGGCAGCGTCACATTCGAAAGAATGAACGCGAGGTAAGACCTTTGGTCCGAACTTAAAGAAACGATTCCGCGGGGGTGGTACGCGCGCCTTACCGCTCTGCGGGGTGGTATGCGCGGCGATGGAAGAGGAGGAAGGGGGGGATGAGACGGGCGCCGGGGGCGAGTCGAGAAGCAAGAACGAAAACCGCAGGGGTTGGAATCCCTTAAAACATTCGTGCAGCTTCCATCTTGCCGATATTATTGACGTTTTTTGCCACCCCTATTTTTCCACCCCCTCGGTTCTCCCTCTGCTTCCTCCACCCATCGTCACGGTGGGGTTGACGGGGCCGGGGGCCCGGGGGGAGTGGTGGGTGGGGGGTGGTCGGTGGCTCGGGGACGAAGACGTAAGAGGACGGCTGCTGGGGAGGGTGGGTTGCCGGTCTCGGGAAACGAAAAGGGGGTTGAGGATGGCTGGCGCGGACGTCAGGGGTGGAACGAGGGGGTCGGTTTGAGGAAGCTGGCAAGGGGACGAACGGGGGGGACAGGAGGGAGTAAGACGGCTCTTATTCGCGCGGGGTTTTTAGAATACTTTATTGACTGAGCCGTCGTGGAACGAGGCTGTTGGGTGGGTGGCGGTGCTCCGCGGGGGTGTTTGGGGGGTAGGGGCTGTGGGAGGTTGGGTGCCTGCCTGGTGGTACTGTTGGAAGAGGAAGAGCGGTTTAACGGGGGATGGGCGAGCTTCGGGAGAAGGATGAGAAACGAGAGAAAAACATTAGGAAAGTCCAGGGGTGGAAAGAGGACGGAAGTTCGCTGCCGGAGAAAGAAAGAGAGACGGACAAGGTGAAGGGGGTCGGTCAGGTTAGGAGGGAGGGATGGAGGCAGAAGAGGAACCAGCGAGTTGGCTCGCTCTCGTTTTTGAATTTAAATACCAGACCGGAGGAGAGAACGGAGCCTCGGGTCCCCAGGAGCCCCTGCAGCCGGAAAACCCCCGTGACTCTGACACTGTCTTTGCGAGAAATTAATGAAGCGAAGTGGGTACCATAGCCGAGATGCCGGGAGCAGCCTTTCCTTGATCTCTTTCTTCCTCTTTCTCCCGATTCCTCTTTATTCCGACCTCTTTCGACGACTTCGCGTGCCTCCGACTTCACCACCCCCCGCACGATCCCACCCACCCCCAGCCGTTGTTTTTTCATCCGACAAGAAACGCGCAAGGCACTCTTTTGCGCACGGAATCATCTGAGTCCTGACCCCTACTGTTTGTGTTACAAGCCGGAACCTCTCACGTGGTCCACTCTCTTGTTAATGGTTTCATTGGGTACTCTGCAACCCCCAGAAGTTCCATAAAATTAGAGTAATTCATTTAAGTCTGGATAGATAACCTGGCAAATTATTATAGCTTAAATGCATCTCTTGCTCGAGTTGGCATTATAGACAATCCGAAGTGCCAATGTGGATGTCACAATCAAGATATTAATCACATAGTATGGCAGTGTGAGCTTTTCGATGAGCAGCGTACTATTCTAATTGAGTATTTGCGGAAACAAGGAATGTGTTTGCTTTTGAGTATGGAGATGTTCATTGCTTCTCCTGAGGTAAAGCCGTGTTCGTGTATCTTTTCATTCATAAAAAAGTGTTATTTAAAGATTTAAATTAAATTATTACAGTATTAGAGCATCATTAGATTATTTTATTTTATCCTAATGTAAGATGCGTTTTGGTTTAGACACTGCGTTTGTATTTTTCTGTTTGTATGTTCGATATTGTATCTTCATGGTAGTCAAAATGAATCTCAAATGAGATTCAAGGTGCTATAATAAAAAAAAAAAAGGTAACCTGGCGATCGCTGTATTTGAATCTTGTGATGTTAAATCGTCAACCGAACGTTCCAATTAATAAATTCAATGCTAAATATGATTGTTTGATTTAAGGTTCAGCATACTTGCCGTTAAATGAAAACGATCAAAACAATTAATTTAATCTTGAGTAGCTAACCTGACGATTGCAACATACGAATCATGAGATTTCAGATCCACTGAATGTATCAATGAAAAAGATCAGTACCGAATATAACTGTTTTATTTAATGTGTCCTGTTTCTTTATCAGGTACAATATTTTGTTCTTATATAGAAAGAGTTTAATTATATTCGTGTTTTTAAGTAGCAGCAATTTTTTGCTTAGTAGCTTAGGTAGGTTAGTTAGTTAGGGTTAATGAAACTTTTTAATGAAGAATTGAAAAGTTTATATATAATATGATCTTGACAATGCATACTCTTTCGACATTCTGCCATCGCGCAGATACTCACCAAACTTGGTTATACTGTCTTTACGTACTGCGGACAAATGAAAAATGATGCAAACGTTGTGTTATGGATCGGAAACAGGTTAAGGAATAGAGTTTTGGGACTGCGCAGCTTTGATTCTTTCGGTCTGATTGCTACACGCTCGCCTGGGACCAGTCTGCTAAGTTTCCGGAAAGTTTCACCCCCTGATTCACTTCTTGGGTGTCGGGAATCAATTGCCAGTTGAGTGCTTAGCGATCCTTGCGTGTCACTTGCACAGTCTTCTGTTAATTTGATGCGCACCGTGAGTTAGAAATTTGGATTTTTCACCGTGCGGTAATTGATCGATATTATTTCGATCTGTATGGACTACTGTGTCTTCCGGATCTACGTTTATGGTTTGTATAGCACTTGACTCGGCAATGGGAAGACTGTAACTCACTGTATACATAAATATAGTCCCTGCATTTTTTATTTTATACAACATGAGAAATTATTAAATTGCACTGAGTCTTTTGCTTCAAACGACATGAGAAATTATTAAATTTCACTGATTCTTTTGCTTTAAGCTTTTTAATCGATAGGAATGAAACTGAAGCACTCGATCTTCTCTTAAAAATGTTTTAAGTCAACAAAGGATAGAATCTACTCAAATTTATTTAAGCGAGTTTAAGAAAATAATTCACGTTTATTTCAGATATTTAATGGGAACTACTCAGACTTATTTAAGAAGCTACTCAGATTTTTTAAAAGTATTTCAACGAAACTACTCAGATTAATTTAAGCTAGTTTATGGAAGCTGCTCAGATTTATTTAAGTTAAATTACATAAGCTAATCAGGTTTATTTAAGTTACTCTAACGAAATTACTCAGATTTATATAAGCTAGTTTAACACGTTAACTGCCGTGTCACCCATATATGAATGACGGAATTATTTGTCCATATTTAAAAATTAATTATTACGCTAATGTAATCATTGTATCAAATTTGGTTAATATCTGGAAAATGCAAGAAGTTTAAAACGTTACTCAGTGTCACACATTTTAATTCTGTAATCATTATTTTCTTAAATATATTGTTTCGGTTTTATGAAATTTTTGAGGTCGCAGTCAAAGTGTTAAGGAAACTACTCAGATTAATTTAAGCAAGTTTAAGAAAATAATTCACGTTTATTTAAGATATTTAATGGAATCTACTCACACTTATTTAAGATAATTTAAAGAAGCTACTCAGGTTTTTTAAAAGTAGTTCAACGAAACTACTCAGATTTACTTAAGCTAGATTTAGGAAACTACTCAGATTAATTTAAGCTAGTTTATGAAAGCTGCTCAGATTTATTTAAGCTAATTTATGGAAGCTGCTCAGATTTATGTAAGCGAGTTTAAGAAAATAATTCACGTTTATTTAAGATAATTTAAAGAAGCTACTCGTATATTTTAAAAGTAGTTCAACGAAACTACTTAGATTTATTTAAGCTGGTTTTAGGGGGGCTAGGTCCAGACTTTTTGATTGTAGATTACGGAAGCCTTCGATTTTGGTGTGCCCATTCGCGCAGATTGTTTTTATGGAAACTGAGCGAAAGAGTTCACGGTGAACAGAATTCGAGCGTGGCAAGCACAAGGAAAGGGGGCGTGTTTCGAGAATTGTCCGAAATCAGGAGGGGATCGAATTCGTGCAGCGTAATGAGTGCTTGGCCCAGGATTTGGGCCATATGTCGAGTGACCCTTGCCGCTGACCCTGCTGCCTTCCTTCGGAACGGCTCGGTTGGTACTTTCAATGGAACCTTGGTACAGTCCTCGATACAATTCTACCCCTCCTGCAATCGCAATTTTTTCGCGAGCATTCTAAACCCATGCTCCATCTTTTCTATGTACTAACCCACTGAAACAGAAAAGAAAACTTCCAGTGTTATTTAAATTCGGAATATTCGAACCCTTTACTTCGCCAACAATGCGTTGGACGACCGAAACTGATCATTATGAAACATCAATTCAAACATTTACGTAAATTAATTGGAATTCTATCAAATTGCGATTTATTCATGGATGCACGTAATTAGTTTAATTTGTAGTTTGGAAACATTAATTGTTGGAGTATCGTATTCCTAGTGTGATGTACTGAATCTTATGTAAATACTGTAGACATAGTTTATATATAATGATTTTATATAAGCTCTTTATATAAAAACTTTATACAGGGTCTTTATATGAAGACTGGTTTTGAAAAATATAAATAAAAATTATTATGATACATTATTTAGACATATTGGCATTAAAGCTATCGATAAATCATAGTCATTTGTTTTTATTCTCATATCAAAGTTATAAAGGCGTCTTTGTTAACATTTTATTGGAATTTTGTTACAATATACACATGACTCAATGAATTTACTTAATAATTTTCTATCATTACCCCTTTTATGGTGTCGGTGATTTTGAAGTAAAAACTTGAAAATTTGACCATTGAATACGATCACTTAATAGTCCTGTCACACAAATTATCCAATGTCTAATCACATAAAAAATTACCATAAATTTTATCTTTAACGTTATAGATATAAATACTATGAATAATATAAATAATATACGGTAACAATTCAAACGAAATAACCAATTAGGTTTGCTTTAAGACGATGACAGAGTTATCCTCTTTGCAAACAAAATAGAGTATATTTTAAAATCAATTTTAAAAAATAAAAAATAATTTCAGTTCTGTTCAGTTATATGTTTAGCCTTTTCACAGTATGAACAGAGTGAAATCGGATAATACAAACACCGTGTTACCCATATATGGGTGACGGAATTATTTGTTCAAATTTAAAAATAATATTTTTCACTAATGTATTCACAGCACCAAATTTGGTTAGTGTGTGAAAAATGTAAGGGTGTTGGAAGAGTACTCAGTTTTATATATCTTAACTTTTCAATTTGTATTTCATTAAATAAATTACTTTGATTTCATAGAATTTTTTAGGTTTCTTGGTTAGCGACCAAAATGTTAAGATTTTATTAAAAATGCTGCTCTTCAGACTATTAAGAGCAGAGTTAGGCAAAATTGTATTCGGATAAATTTTTATTCCAAGATTTTATTATAAGATTTAATTCGAATAAGAATTTATCCGAATACAATTTTGCTCAACTCAGATTAAGACCATTAATCAAATTAAAATAAAATACGAGAGACTAATAAAACAACACATTTTGCAACCCAGCTCAACGAACCGGACTCAATCAACAAACAGTGTCGATTGCTCACGGATCGATCGCCGGACTCGTCGGTCGCGTCGCAATCCGAGAGCCTGATCTTCAACCCCTAATTCCGAAGAACGAAGCACGCCATCGCCGGGCGCTATCATGGCTGAGAAGAGGGAAGTTATCGAAGCCGGGCACGTACATCTCGCGTCGCAAACATCTCGAAGTAAGCCGGTGATCGGGAGCGACGGAGCGCTGCGAGGGTGGCGCGCGGAAAAGGGTCGATGGCCAGAAACACGGTCCGAAGTCAATTTTGATTTTCATCCGGGTGTTGTTCCGGGGGACGTAGGAGAAGAACCACCCCCATTCCCTGTTCACCACCTCTAGCTCCGATTTTCGGCAAAGAAGAGAAAAGGCTGGAGGAAGGAACACCGGCTAAGGGTTGGCCGAAACGTCGGATGACCCTTTCTCTCTCCCCGAGAAGGAAAACTTTCTAATCGAGAATTATGAAAGTTATTTGCTATGCCGGGGCCTTCCTCCGTCGGAAGGGTGGTTCGACCGAGGGTGTCGGCCAGAGTGAGGTGGCGGAGGGAGGGGGTGCAGATGGGGGTGAGTTGACGAAAGAAGAGGAACGACCCGAGAAACAGACGAGGAGCCACGGAATCGGAAAAAAGGAAGGAACGCCCAAGGCAAATCGGTAATTTCGTTCTGCGCGTGCGGCTATGATATTTCCAACCGTTTGGCCCCTTCTTCTTCGACCGGCCCGCAACTCCCCCCCCCCCCCGACCTCGCCCCCTTGTCCTCCTTCGACCACCCCTCTGGAGAAAGTAGCTAGGCTCTCTCCTGGAGCTCTGCAAAAGACAAGGGCGGCCGGGTGGCGAGTGGGGCGGAAGGTGGTCGCCGAGGGGGTTGGGGGGATGCAAATTAAAATCCTCGCCGTTTTCCCGTTTCTTATTTTCCGCGGTGGTTCTCAACCGGAGAAGCTTCTCCACTGGTCGCTTCGGCATCGTTCGTTGAAATGTTCGTTTAACACGTTGCTTATCGGAAGTTTGTTAGTATGATTCTCGACGAGCACGTTCTATCGGGAAATTTTCTTCGGAAAAATAATCGTGGAAGAAATGATTGGATCACAATCTTGAGGGTGGTTTGTAGGTTCGTTGCCAACATTTCCATTGTTCTTGAATAATCTTTTCACAAATTATCATCGATGAATTGTGAAAAATAATCGCGGATCTTTGTGCAAAATATAACTTTTCTGCATCGATTGTGAGAAGCAGAGAATAAATAGAATTTCCATCCTTAACAGTCGTGGCACATAAAAAATATGACAATGGTCTTTAATTTATTTAGTGTTTGTACCGTTCCAAATTTGGTCTACTCAGTTTTCTTATAAATAATTAAAATCCGCAATCTAGTGAAGAGTTTACGAGTTAGCTGTTGCATCTGTCACATTTGATTGACACTCATCTTTGACCAGGTTTAGAAAATCATTTCTATGGTAACGTATTCGAATAAACTGAATTTTTGTAGGATGTTTGGGATGCCAAAGAGTTATAGCAGCTCCCATTATGATCAATTTTAACTTTCTAGTTTCTGTATCTTTAACTACATTACTTTTTATTTTGTGACGTTTTGGTGGTGAATGTTTGTCACTTAACCTGTCAATCCTTTGCTTTATGGTTCGCCCTACGGTTCATTTTACAGCTACAATGATTAAGCCTTTTTTAACTCCACAATATTCTTTTAAACAGATAGTAGAGAAATAAAATTGAATGCTGGAACAAGTTTAGAGAAATTCGATGGAATAATTGTGTTCTTTTGAGTATTACATAATCTTCAGGATAAAATTTTAATTAATTAGATTTTCAATTAATTGTCGAGTTAATCGTACGACTTAAAATAAAAGAAATTATCCGATTGGTCGTGTAAAAGATTGAAAGCTTCCGTAGCAGTTCTTTTTCAATAGCACATAATGCGTTAAATTCGTAACTTGCAAAGGAGGCAACTGGAGTGAAACTAGAACTTTTTAAGCGTCGTTAAGGTGACGCTTGTGCTTCAACTCTCACCCTGTACTCTGTCCTCCAACGTGAATAAAAAATAGGTGCCCTCGCAAAGTGTTCTACAACTCGAGACTGGGTAATAATATTTTGTTCGCCTGAAAATTTATTCTGTTACAGAGTAAAAATTCAATTCATCCCTCGAGATAAGTATTTCTTAAAAAGAGGACATATACCAATTATTTTAATAGTAGCAGTCTACATCTGCTTACTAATAAATAAACTGCGAATCTTTATGCAAAATGAAAATTGTCTGCGTCTGTTGCAAGAAACAATAACCACTTCGGAATGTTGTTCTTTCCATAATAAATTCCATAATAATAAAAGTAATACCCTTCAATTCTTTCTTTTATTTTTTATTGTTCCAAATAATAGCGTCTCATTTTTGTCATAAGTGCATAAAATTTGTACTCCATTAATAAGTTCTCTATCTACATATAATTGCCTATAATATGTAAAATCTTCGAAAAAATGCGGGGCGCGTTGAATGCATTACGACTTGCAGAATTTGTTACCGAGACAGAGAAAATACTCCATATTATTATTTCTTAAATTTACCTTAATGATCTTCTTAATTCCACAACAGAAAAAACAACTCATACTATTTCTACATCATTAGTTTCACTGTTGACTACAAGTTTCTCAGCTAGTAATAACCTAGCCAGTTATATCCAGTTGTAGATAGTCTAAAAAGCCCTAATTCATTCAAACAGTACGAACTTCTTTTTACCAAACATTCGTGAAAACATCACTTTGCAATAAACCACAAACATTTCCAAGCAAGAACACAGCATATTTTACGAACTTAAAAGAATAGAACACATTAAAAGAATGAAATGCGTTCTAGTAGAGTATGAAATGCTTCTGCATAACGAAAATGTTGATTAATAGAAATCCTAGATTTTCTATCGAAATATACAACGTTTTGTTAATAATATAAGATGCAGATCAAGATATTAACCCTTCGCGGAAGCGTGTCTGTTAACAGTCGCCCAAACAGTTTTACAGTTCTGCGACTGTGAATAATTTTTAAAGCAATTAATAGTCCCGAAAAATATGAAACAAATTTTTAATGAAAACAACACGTTTCCTTTCATTTAATTCATGCACCAAACTCCTCAGCAAACAATTTTGTTTCGCAAAGAAAACCTAACCCAGACCCATTAAAAAATATGCTAAAAATAATCCCCGTCCGCTAAGGATTAAAAATAATTTCAATCCCCAAATGAATAAATTTTTGTTTGTTGGACTTCACTCGACGACACTAAAAACCTGAATGAATGAGCTAGAAACGTGTATGGAGAGATCATTTCTGAGCGATTTAACGCATAAAACAACCCCAAGAGATTTTCGACAAGCTTTCTCGAACTTGTTCGCACAAACAAAGAACGTAAAAAATCCTAAAAATATCAGTCGTTCCGCAAACAACAGAGATCCTCGGTTTCCAGGAGCCGTCAGGCTCGACGATTGTAATATCAACGTTTCCGAGGATCGTTCGAGAGAGCGGGACAGTGGCGAAGACAGAAAGCCAGCGAAACGAGGAGAGTCCATCGTTGCGTGTTCCACGGGACGAAGCCAGAGAGCTAGCGATCGTCATCCCGGAACAACAGTTGCATTTGACAACCTCGCGCGGCTCCGGACTAAGACAGATTAAGTATTTTAAATTGAACAGAGGGTAGGAGAGGCTCCGTTGGTGGCCGGATGGAGAAACGCGGGGGTGGGAGGAGGTTTGACGGGGTGGCCGAGCAGGGTGGCAATCGTCGGAGGAGTCGGGGGCTTTTTCCCTCCTTATCTGCTTCTCTCTTCGTTCTCTCCTGGCCGGAGGGAGTTCAGTTTTTATAATAAAAGACCGTAATTAATGCCGCCCTCCTTCTCTACCGCCGCCGCGCCGCGCCGCTGCCCCCGTCCTCCTTCTTACCTACCCCTAGCCAGCTCCGAGGCCCCTCTAACTCCCTTCAACCCCCGCAACTGCCGACCCTTTCTCTTCGTTTGCCATCTCTGTCCGATTCTATCCTTAAGGGTGGGAGCGAGGGTGGCGCGAGAACCGCCCTGAGCTTTGCCTTCTTCTTTTTTTCAACCGCCCCTCCACCCGGAAACCACCACCCCCGAAACCCCTTTCGCGAATTTCTTTTGAAACCACCCTCAAGCTCCCGGGGAGACCGTTTATCGCGTTTCCAACGGGACCTCCATCCCCGTTCTCGTGCGGACTCGCAGTTTCCTACGATTTTTAAAAGGCCGAAACTCGGTATCCGGGTCCGAAAGATTCGGGGTCATCGTTTGTTCGAACGGACGAGCGCTATCGAGAAGTCATTAAGCAAATTGCGCCAGGGATGGAACGGGAAGAGAAGGGAAAGACGGGTCAAAGGAGATCGGCCCGCTCAAAGCGATTTCGTTTTCCGTCACTCGACGATCTCCACGCTCTCCTGTCTTCCAGCGAATACCCCGAACACCCAGCCCACACCCTCGGGATACTGCGAACTTTCAAACTAGATTTTCCGACGCGCTGGAATTAATGTTTCGACGCGTTCGATACGTCTCGCGAAGTGATTTATCGCCCGCCCACGCGCGGAGTCCTAGTTCCAGGATGATGGGAATTTGAAGAGAGGGTTTCCGGCTGATTTGGGAATCGAGCGATCACATGACTTTTTGGGATTCTTCAAAAGTGTACTGTATTGTTTGAAGCAGGACAGAGTTGCCTAATTTGGACAGCGTCTAAATTTAATAACCGTGTTTTGTTTAATAACCGTAACTAAATTTAATAACCCTCTTTGAATTTGATTTAGACGTGCATCTTGGAGATAAGACAATGTTTGCAGTGTTATTAGCAGTTTTAATACATTCATTGTTAAGTCAAATACAAAAATGAAAAAAGCGTATAAAATTATTTTCAACCTTTTGAGATGATTAGAAGAGATAAGACATTTTTATTTAAATCTAGTTTCTTACAATAGACCTGGATAATTTTTTTCGGCTCCTGCTTCTTGCAATTGATTCGAAAAATGTTTATTTTGTATAAATATCTACAGTCGTTATTATCAATTTTTAAAAATGACTGGAGGAGGGAAGACATTTGTATTCGACCCTTGTTTCCTGCAATTGATTCAGAAAGTATTTACATTGCATAAGTCTGTGGTTGTCAGGAGGATCGCCGCATGTCACGTACTTTCAGTTTCGAGATATTGCCGTTTAAAGTTTTGATTACTAATGCTTTAATATAGGACATCGGTTAAATTGCATTATTTATTCGAGTCCATCGAATTTGTTTTCATGACTTTTTCCAGTAAATACGTAAATCCTATACTATAAAGCTCAATTAACACGTTCAGCGCCCACTCCACAATCATAAAAATTACACAAAATCAAAGCAATATATTTAATAAAACAAAAACTAAGAAGTTTAGTTTTGTGATATTAATTACTGTTTCAAACCTCTTCTATTCCTCAGATCGTAAGGAAATTTTGTACACTCAATCTACCAACGTAAAAATTAATTTTCAATTCTGTATAAATAATTCCGTCACCCAGATATGGGTGACATGGCGCTGAAGGTGTTAATACATAAACTCAAATTTTTTGAAATTGTGACATGCAGCGTTTTCCCGAAAACTACACTCTACTCACCGCACCACGGAGACCACGCTCAATTTTTTTTGTGTTTTTTGCAAATTAGCGTTTTCTCCGCGCGATCTTCTCAAGGAGAAGAAAAATTGTACCGCCAGAGCGACCACGTTTTGTTTTTTGTTTATTTCTCGGTTGTATTTATTCGTTACTTATTGGTTATTTATTGGTTATTTATTGGTTATTTATTGGTTATTTATTGAGTATTTATTGATTATTTATTGGTTTTGTACTCGTATAATTTATTGCGGCCAATTATGGGTGGCCTTTCGGAAAATTGCCTGAAATTGTAGATATTGTATGGGTTTGTACGTCCTGAGGGGACACTCCGTAGAAGCTACGTGCCGTTTCTAGTTTTGTTTTTTTTTATTTTTTTTATTGCTCGCGGAAAATCGCCGCCAAAATTTTCATACAACAACCGGCTTAAAAACCTTCGTGAAAGACCTCGTACGTTCTAACACAGGATGATTTGAAAATTCCGTTACGTCAGTCTCAAAATATCGCTCGCGACAGCGCACGTAAAATATTTTTTATTTGGGAAGTATCGTCGAACGTTCGAGACACGTCGCACGTTGCGGCCTAGGTAACCGTGTTTAGATTGCGAGGTATCGCCGTGCAACCACAGAAATATCCGCAGTCTACTAATGAGGTAGTCAGCCATTTTCCGAAAAACAGCAACTATCCGTGAATTCACCATCAGCAATATAACAGCCTAATCGTGTAAACACTATTGCATAAGACCTCGAAGAGTACGCGTGCACTACTGGTATTCTCAAAACAAGATTGACAACAACCACCGAAAGTAAACAAACGATGGAACAGAGAGACAAATGAGACGAACCAAACACAGTCGACTATTCCTAGTCGTCTTACATACCTGAAAGGTGAGGCAGTACACACCCGGTGTCCCGGATGACCGTTAAACGTCCGAAAAATCCCGTGCGGGCCGTGCGATCCCGGGCAAACCGGTTCCGCAATTTTTATGGGGTCATCCGGTCGGCCTCGAGAAGGGGAGGTCATCTCTCATTGAGGTCAGAGAGCCGATCTATCCCCTATTTCGGGCGCAGGCCGGCGGGGCACCCGGGCATCTGGTCATCGGGAATTAAAAAGTGCGAAAAAACTTACCTGACCAGTTCTCAGGGGCCCCCTTGGCATACCCGGTGGCACACGTGGACAGCTCTTTCTCTCTCTTTCTCTTTCAAGGGTTATGCTAATGCGGAAAGGGCCGTTTGGAAGCTGTTCCTCTCTTTCTCTCTCGATCCCTCTTATTCTCTTTCCCTTTCTCCCTCCGTTCCTCGCTGTTCTCCTCGTCTTCCACCCTTCCGCCCCGGCTCGACAAAAGCCACGCACGCCAGGTAGGGTCACTTTTGAGGAACGGGTTTCCGGATTTTTTCGCAGTGATCAAAGGGCCAAGGGACAGGGTGGGGGCTGACCATCATCGCCAACGAACCAAGTTAGAAGGCCTGCCGGACACGAGAGGACAGACGCTGCCAGCGATTACGCTTGCCGGTGACGATCTTCGAACTGTTTTCAACGTTTTCCGACGGGAACGCATTCACCTTCAACTGTAGAACGTGTGTATATCTTTTTATCCAAAGGTGGACGGAGTCTCTTCAATGTGGACACCACTCTAGGGACCTCGAAGACGCATTCGGTTGATGGACCAGGTGAATATCGGAGACTCTGAGTCTAGAGATTGTGATTCCATGGTGTCTCGCTTTCGGGATTCGAAAGATTGAGATCTGAAAAGTTTGGGGAGTGTCTGTTGGAAATTGTGGTTCCCTGGAGCAGGACCGAAGAGACATGTTGCCAGTGTGAAAGTAGGTTTGGAGGTGGTGGCTTCTGTGCGGGTGGGAGGTGAGATGGATCAGGGTGAAGGTTCTGGGAGGCTGTGGTGGTTGTTTTGGGTTTTGAGGACGTTGGAAGAGTGATATCGGTGGACGATGATTTTGATAATAGTTCAGGGTGATTCAGTGCTGCGCGAAATGTTTGAATTTTTTCGTATCTGAGGGTGTTCGACTTTGAGCTGGTGGACTTTGAAACTAGGGGATGAAAATTTGATGAAATGTCTTGAGAAATGTTTGGTGTAGGAAATATTTTTAATTTTGCTTCTGTTACAATGGAATAGCGTTAAACTTGAATTAAAGTTTCAGATTCTTTATCAGACATATTTTTCATCCCTTATTTTCGAGCACCATTGTCATCCTTTAACGATTGCAGATATAAAATACTGTTTATAAGTAAGCATTGGATGTTTTCTCTAGTACGATATCATACTTCAATCCATAAAAATTAGAGTTATTCCCTTAACTTTCCTTGCGAGCCCATGAACAGAACGGAAAAATAATTTCAAGCTGTGGTTTCAAGGTGAACAATTTTCTTGATATCTCACTTTGCTATTGAAGAAACATTCTGCAAGCGTTGGTTATAGAAGGAAATTTTATGGGTATGTCATAGATGACGAAATGTAAAATATTGAGTAAAATTTTGAAATGTAGAAGGAATTCAGAACTGAACATTGTGAAAAGTAGACTTTATGACTTCATTTATCGAAGAGTATATTGCCTATTAATTCTATATATTTAACTTGAAATTCTTCTGAAAGTTTTTTGAAAATATAAATTAAACTTAAAATTCCTTTAAAAGTTGTATATTTAAACTTTGAAATCTGTGCTTAAATAATAGTATCAAAAGAAATAAGTAGAATCAATTTCTCATCTCTCTTCGTTGGTTCGTGCTTGAAATTCACTAGTACAAAATTAAAAAAATATCTCTTGACACGTTGGCTGCCAAACCAGCAACCTCAAAAGATTCGATAAAATCAGTCATTTGTTGAGTGAAATGAAAATTGAAAAATTAGAATATTTGTTCTCGAGTAATTCTTTCAAATGTGGTATAATGAATATATTAACGCAAAAATTAATGTTTAAATGTGGAAAAAAAATTCCGTCACCCATATATATAACCTGAGTTATAGATTTTTAAAAAGCGTTAAATAGTCAGCCTTTATCATCATAGGTGTTAGTAATTAATTCATAATTAAACCAATTAATTCGGGAAATTAAATTCTAAACATTTGGATGCGACACAAAACGTGCAATCCACGTGGCAGCATTTCGTCACCCGTTTCCCAGGATACCTTGAGGATCCCGCAGAAAATGGCGAGGAAATCGTCGGAAATTCTTCGTCGTCAGAATTCGAAGGTGAAAGTTCATCGAAAAGTGTCATCAAGGTTCACGCGCGACTTTAAACTTCCGTCGCGAAGCAGCGCAGCTTTAAGTTCCCTTCGGGATCGCTTTGATTTCGAGGTTTCGCTTCGAAGATCCCTAAAACACCGGAAACAAATAACGCGATCACTCAGCGATACACACAGTCTAAATCGACATTTTTCCCAACGCTGATGAACGATTAAAGCGAAATTAAAATTCGCAAGTTACGGGAAAGCTCCGCTCATCTCCAAGTAAAACGGAACTTTGCTTTGATGAGGCTGGATCGCGTTTTGCATCGGATCGAAAGTTTCTAATTCTTTTGCACGAAAAATAGTCAGCAACAATGGATGCTTAACCCTCGGACGGCAGATCGTTCTTATAATATTTAATTGATGGTGTTTCGGACCAATCACTCGGTAATTTATCAATTGTTTAAAACATGTTTTTGTACTTCTCTTGAACATGATAATTCTTCTGTTGTTCCTAATGATGTTCATTTAATTTATTCAGCACAACTAAGTTTGTTAATTGAATGTTCGTCAAGAACCTAATTGTATGACGATTTTGATACTGTGGGTCAAAGTTGACCCATACGCCGCCGTCGGAGGGTTAATAGAATTGCAAGGGAAGCATATTTTTACTTTGATTGATGAAACGACAAACTTTCCGTTTGGATAAAAGAAAACAGAAAAAATTGTCTGGATTAATTACAAAATACAGGATCTAAAGAAACATTTATTTCTTTGTTTAATAATTTGAATCGGTTGGAAATAATACAACAGCATCTTGAAATTCTTTAAATGTTTTTATTATCCTGTACTTGATTTACTCATTCTTGTCATGAATTACATAAAATCCTTTACATATTAAATTGCCGAGAAGAACTGCAATTTTCATTGAAAAGTTTATTGAAACTTTAGGATATATAAGAATTGACTATGTGTACGTTCCTGATTTATTAGCGAAGATGATTGTGCCATTTTATATTTCATCAACTTTGAAGTCGATATGCAATAATTAAAATCGTGTAATATTTCATGCGGAATAAAATAAAACCAGGACTATCTTGACTGAACAGAAAAACATGAATTGTTCGAATAATAGAAGAGTTACTTATGAGTAGACTATTTTATACAAAATAAAAGCCTTTACACTGAATTGCAACAAACTGAGGTGAAATTCAATTTCTTCCTTAATATGTTTAACGTGTTGAAAATAATATAACGGTATATTGCAATTCATCTAATGTTTTTACTGTTTTAAATTACACCTACTCATTTTTGTCATAAATGCACAAAACCCACAGTCTACTTATTAGTTACAATGTTAGACATTCAACCTTCATTGATTTGCACAATAAATAGTGCTGCATGTGGAACTACCCCTGGCAGTATAACCTCGAACAGACTCGTGATGTAAATTTTGAACAGGTCCAACTGAATATATTATTAATTTCGTCTAAATTGAAACAATATTCTATGTTGTAGTTGTCAATATATAGTCATAAATACAATAATCATTCTACTAAGAAATTATGAATAACACAGAACTGCTGCTCACTGCAATCGTAAGATAAATCGTATAGTCCCTTTCATTACGAATTCAATGACTATAATTACTCAAGGTCATTCAAGGTCGCGGACAGAGATAACGTATAAGATTTAACATCGACACATGCCTGTAAACTGGCTTTGAAGCAATGTTGAACTCTATCCGTGACCTTGAATGACCTTGAGTAATTATAGTCATTGAATTCTTAATGAAAGGGACTATCATTGTAGGTGTTTAAAAAAGGGTGGTTCCATTTAAAAGAGTCAAGGTGACCTTCATATCTCCAAAAAAATGACATAAAAACAAAATTTTTTTCGCATCGTGTCAGCCCCATTGTACCATTCAACTGGGTCCTTACCATATTTTACATATCTTTAGAAACAACAAAGATATTTGAGGTGCAAACGTTAGGTGACTCACCCTGTATAAAATTAGAGAACGGTGCGACAGTAGCATGCCTATTGAAGAAGCTAGGGAAAAAAATTCTCGAATTCGAGTCGAACAGTGGAAATAATTGAAAAGGGAGACAAACGTCAACAGTACAGGCAGGGGACAATCGAGAGGACTCATCCACTGTTTTCCGAAGGAGCATCTTGTGCTCATTATCGACGCGTCCGTCAACTGTTCGACGTCTTTTCCAGCGAGGGGGCTCGGTTCTGCCCGGCTCGCACATTGTGGGCATTAGGCAAGCTATCGGCCATGTTATTCGTCTTTCATTCCTACCGAAAACCAAGGGGTAGCAAGGCGGGCAGTCCCGAGGGTGGGTTGACGTCAGAAAAACCACCCCCGTCCGATTCAGCCACCCCTGCCGTCCCCCGAGTTTTCTTCCATCCCCTTTTCGCCATTGCGGACCGCTGCGAACCAGTCGACGAGGGGGATTGCCCGGAAAAAGAAACTCCGAAGTAAAATGGCCGTGCCAGATTCCTTTTGTTCCTTTCCTTCTTTTCCTACTTTCCAGTTTTCAACCCCACCCCTTTCCTTCAACCCCCCCTTGCTCGACCATCTGTCCCTCTCTTCCTCTTTCTCTCTTTAGAGTTGAGCGTGATCGAGGAATCAGGCTGGAACGAAAGTTAGTTTGTTCGTTAATTTTAAGTCGGAGTCGCATAAATAGAAAGCAATTAATCGATCGTTTATGTAACGCGAGCATTTCGTTTCCCGCTTTTGTTGCTCCGAGTTTTCGCGAGTTCAGCGACGCGCATATTTTAGAAACCGGACGGAGATTGGAAAACTACCGTGACTTCGAAATTTGTTTCCGTGAGATTGATGCATTTGTTTGTTCGCTTTACGCGAGGATCGTTAGTTTTTTTTTCGATATCTGTTTGCAAGTTGCATTGTAGAATTCATTTGAGGATTTAAAATATGTGTTCACGTGGGGAATTTTATAAACGAATTTAGAACTATATGCGATGCATGTAAATTTATTGTCAATTATAGCTTTTGTGTTGAATGAACATAGTGTAAAAACATTATTGTGTTTCACTTCAATTATGCAGGTTTCTTCGACATTTCAAGATCGATTTTCCTTCATGGAATTTAGAAAGTTGTACAATGTAGAAGTTCACTGTAACGAATCTTAACGTTTTTGCTATTTTATGGCTTTATGGAGTTTTGTGATGAGTGATCTACTGTTTTTAGTAAAAGAATAAGAAGAAATGAGAATTTATATAAAAGTTCACAATCTTGTAGTAAGAATTGAGACAGTGAGATTATTTAACAATTTTCATGCGGACATGGACTTGCCAAATAAAAAGCAGACAACAGATCCAGCATTTCAGAGCAACGACGTAAGTTTTCGTACGACCTAAAAATTGCAACTCGATGTTTCCTAACAAACAGGATAGGAGAAAATAACTTAAGAATTCCTGAGCCGTAAGATCATTTTCCGTGCAAAATAAATACTGCAAAGTTGAACTGCTCTGAGAAATAGCGAGCAGAAAGTATTTCAAGAATTGCAGATGAAACGAATTATTTTTCCTTTTCAAAATAAAAATTTGCAAAGTCCAATTCTCCTAGAAACTAGAAAAAGGGAAGTATTCCAAGAGTTCCTAGTTCAAATGTACAATTTTCCACAGGAAAAACAAATATCTCCAAAACGAATTATCATAAAAATTAGAAAAAATAAGTAGTCGAAGAATTCCAGTACAAAAATACAATTTTCCACAGGCAAAACAAATATCTCCAAAACGAATTATCACGAAAATTAGAAAAAAAAATAAGTAGTCGAAGAATTCCAGTACAAAAGTACAATTTTTTTCAGGCGAAACAAATATCTCCGAAACGAATTATCATGAAAATTAGAAAAAAATAAGTAGTCGAAGAATTTCAGTACAAAAGTACAATTTTTCTCAGGCGAAACAAATATCGCCGAAACGAATTATCACGAAACCTAGAAAAAAATAAGTAGTCGAAGAATTTCAGTACAAAAGTACAATTTTTCTCAGGCGAAACAAATATCGCCGAAACGAATTATCATGAAAATTAGAAAAAAATAAGTAGTCGAAGAATTCCGGTACAAAAATACAATTTTCCACAGGCAAAACAAATATCTCCAAAACGAATTATCATGAAAATTAGAAAAAAATAAGTAGTCGAAGAATTTCAGTACAAAAGTACAATTTTTCGCAGGCGAAACAAATATCGCTGAAACAAATTTTCCTGGAAAAAAGGAAGTAGTCGAATCTATTCGAAGTTCCCAGTATAAGAAGACAATCTTCTGCCCACGGAACGAATATGGCAAATTATCCTGAAACGTGTGGCAAGCATCCGGTTTTTACGAAGAGCCAGAAAAGTATGGTCGTTACGTGCGATCGCGCAAACAAGGGGGAATCGAATTGGTCGTCTTTCCGCGCGTGCAAAGTACGAAACCAAGTTTCCATATTGAGTTTCCGATTAGAGAAACCCAGGCCCGAGAGTCGCTCTGGCTAACGTCGTTACCCTTTAATTTCCCGATAGTTATATCCAGAGCGTCGGGTCGGAATTGTCGAAGCTTTTCGGCTTCGAAAAAAAAAAAAAACGAAAACAGAAAATGGCAACCCTTGCAGAGCCGAGTACACAGTCCTGACATCGGAAGCCCCTTAATCGCAGCGATTCGTCTGCGAGCACCGGTGATGTACGATTTTTTGCCAGAAGATAAGGGTAATTAAAGTTAGAAACAGCGTTGCATATCGAGGAGAAGGAACGAGGAGGGGTGGCTTTGGACGGGGGTGGAAAGGGGGATGAATCTCGGTCCTCGGAAGAGGGACGCTTTTTGTCACTTGAAATATGTTGAGCGAGGGGTGCGTTCCGCCGCCGCGGGGGCGAGGAATGATAAAATGGCGTCACCGAGACAAAGGGTCCTAAGATTTTTACCCACTTCACCCCCTTCGCCCCCTGCCAGACCGACTGACACCCCCCTTTTGTCCTTCGTTCTTTAATACGACGCCCGAGTCAACTTCTGGTCGATCGACGATCCGGCCTCGGCTCGGGGACACTTACCCCCGAATTAATTCACCGTGGATAATGGCGACACGCTGCATTATAATATTTTTATATTCAGCGAACCGACGGTTATTATTAGTGCAAATATTGGTCTTCCGTTCCGGGTGACATACCAATCTTTACGTTTAATGAATACTCAGGAGTTCTTGTGATTACTTATTTGGGATGTTAAAATGTGTTCTGAAGAAAATTATAAATTTACATTGGAAAATCACAAGGATATGAAAATATTTTATGTACTGTGTTCAAGTAACAAGTGTCTGCCAAGTTGTATGCTATTTTAGTTTGCTGGATATTCTACGTGTTCTAACATTGTTTTAAGGGAATATAAACACTAGAAAGGTTTAGAATATTAATGAAATATTCTACGCTTAAGCAGGGGTAATACAACGGGTAAAATAACAAATCAAAAAGCGAATTTAACACATTTTCTACTATACGATTTTTTTATTTGTACGCAAAGGGGTTATGGGGTTGCAGAAACAACGACAAACTTCGTGTAATTAGTAAAATGAAGTGGTCATATTCGATGTACTATTTCTTCCGAGGAGTGTAAATGTAGGGGGTTGAAAATCACTTTCACCATTCAATATTCAAGAAACAAATTTGATAAAACGCTTATGAAATGAATACAACAATATTAAAGATTAAATTCATAATAATTTTCTGCTATTTGATTTTTTTATGTGAACTCGAACGGGCTAAGGGGTTGCATACAAGAAGTATGCAATTAATGCATTTAATTTCATATAAGAAGTAAAATAAAGTGGTCATTTTAGATGTACTATTTTTTCCCAGAACAGTAACTATACGGGGTTGCAAATCACTTTCACCCCTCATAATTCAAATAACAAACAGCCCTTTTCAAAAAGGTGAATAAAAAGAATACAACAATATTAAAGATTAAATTCATAATATTTTCTGCTATTCGATTTTTTTATGTGATCTCGAACGGGCTATGGGGTTGCAGAAACAATGACAAACGTCAATAAAGTGGTCATTTTAGATGTACTATTTCTTCCCAGAAATGTAACTGTAGGGGGTTGCAAGTTACTTTCACCCCTCAGAATTCAAATAATAATAAAAAGAATAAAACAATATTAAGAAACAAATTCAACGTATCTTCTGCTATTTGATTTTTTTCTTTGAACTCGAATGGGTTAAGGGGTTGCAGAAACAACGACAAACGTTTTCGGGGGTGGCTCGGCCAGCGTCAGAACAGAGTATTTGTACGCGACGCTTCGGGCTTTTTGCGGAGCTTTTGCGTAGCTTTTGCGGAGCTTTCGCGAAGCTCCTCAACGATCCCATCCATCCCGAGAAAATCTTTCGCGGCACGAAGAAGGAACAAAAGAACGTAGCCCCGGATGATTTGCCGGATCGCGGAAAAGGGGGTTCGCGTGGGTGGGGCGCCGTGAGGAAAACGGGGAGGTTGCCGAAGGAACGAGGGTAAAAGAAGCAGGGGGGATGCCAGCCTCGGCAGTCTTCGAAGGGGTTGTATTTTAAGATTCACCCTCTCGACTATCTCTGCCGGTCTATCGGGAAGGGGATGGATTTTTCCTTCGACTCAGCCGCCCGGAGAAAAGGGACGATGCACACCTCGATTACGCCACTCGTCGCGATACTCGAAAATTTATTTCCCACGACGATCGTTATTACTGGCCATCCTTGCTCGCTTTTATTGCCTTGCAATTCTTTTGCATATTCGTCACGAGACAATATTATTTATTCAACTCTATGTAATTCTTAATTAGCGATGGAATTATTTGTTTCCCGTTGCAGGCTCTGTTGTTGCAAGGTTGAGGATCCTTTGGCAATATAACAATATTTTTAGTGCAATTTTTTAAGGTTGGAGTGAAACAGAAATTTAATCTCGTTTTTAGAAAGAGAAGAAGTGCAAACACAATTTTAATTTATTTTTTATCATGTCAGTAAGAAAATGATTATTCCCAAATGATATGTAACAAGTTTTTACTAAACACACGTTTTTCTTATTTTAACTATTAGATTTATCCGACCAGTACTTAATCTGCTATTATAGAAAAATGAGGGTATTTAACCCTTCAGAAAATTGATCAAAAGACTTTCGCAAATAGTTATAATCTAGTCTACCAATGTACTTACCAGTTAATATTATACTTTATAGATTGTTTTATATCTTTAAATTGTGACGATCATACAATATTTACTACAAAATATCTAAAACGAAAATAATGGTTATTCTTTAGGAGTTTGGTTTGTTGGAAGAAAAATTTGAATTCTGTCACAATTCTAAGAGTCCAATTCTCTAAATGTTTGCATAAAGATGTGGCAACAATCATTTTCATTATTAATTTATTAACTGCAGTGAAGTAAAAATTGAGTTACTGAACGGCAAATATACATCCTAGAATATAATATGATGTCTCTAACAAGAAATACAAAATTTAGAATTAACTCAAAATTATTTAATTGAATATTGTGAATAAATTCCACAGTGGAAGGGGAAAGTCTGCGATCAGACACACTAACGGAGCTAATTTGTTGTTCATTTCTTCTCACATGTTTCTTTCTGTGTTTGCAGGTTTGTGTACAGTGGAAAGAGGTAAGAGAGGTTAATATGGAACAGGTTTGCAGGTGGCGAGCGCTGGAAAAATTCTGAACGAGCCGGGGCACGTTTACGTTGGCTTGCGGAGCGTCGGTCAAACATTTGCCAGCTTCTTCGAGAAGCACTTTGTCTTACAAGCACCCTCGAATCTCGAAGGTACTTTGCTGCGATCCGAGAGCGACGCGAGGCTAGTTTAGAGGGACGCAACGAGGTTCAAGTGCCGCTCGCGGCGCAAAACACATGCCACGGCACTTGTAAGCGCGAGAGGAACGCGACGCGATGGTGTTTGCTGAATTGGGGCCACGAGTCCGAAGTTGAAACGGACCGGCACAGAATTGAATTTCATTTACTGTACCAATATCAACTTATATTGAAAATATCTAGACACATCGTTCGTTAACCAAATTTGAATTGCTTCGCGCCTCTGTGAATTATTTACTAATTTTTATGAGCGGTAGAATACTTCTGATATGGTTTAATCATTATATTAATCATAGCTAGACTTCGTATCTTTATGCGATTATAGTATATGCATATCTTTAAAATACGAGAAAACAATAACATTTGCACTCTGTGGATACTGTAAGGAATTTTCTAATTGATAAATTGAACTTGTTCCTCATCATGGATTTTATAAAACAAGCCCCGAAATTTAGAATTTGCATAAAAATCCACAGTTTAATTATTACATACGTGATACACATCGTTTCTGTGGTTTCGAAAAATTTAGAAATGTAATATATTTATTTGTCCATTTCTATAGACTACAGGATAATTTCAATTTGTCACTGTTGGTTCGTGTAGTTGGAATTTTTATGAACAACGGGATTAATTTGTATTAATGTCTACATAGTTCGAAATGATGATATGACATATTTATGTACAATTAATTTCTTTGCTATAGTTTTGTTAAAATGAAGGTAGATAATGTTTTCTATACAACTACGTTAGAGTTTTAGATTTGTAGTTTACTCTAGTCACAGAATTTATGCTCTTAAAATTTATGCGCTGTGAAAATGATAAAAGTCAAAAGATTCTATGCGATCATACAGTAATACTGGTTGTATAAACAGTACTAGGTGCATTTCATCATGTTAAACACAGCTCACGCCTCATATAAAATTTCATTATATCGTTCGCATAACAAAAACCTATCCTTATACTTTCTAAAATAAAATATAAATCCACACGCCTCAAAATAATGTTTTCTTCAATCATAAACTACCCTTAGGCTGTCTTAAAAGAAGGAACACATTTTTATTGAATTCCTTTCGTTTGCAATCGATGCAGACAATTTTTATTTAATTCCTGTCGTTTGCAATCGATGCAGACAATGTTTATTTGATTCCTGTCGTGTGCAATCGATGCAAACAATTTTTATTGAATTCCTGTCGTTTGCAATCGATGCAGACAATTTTTATTTAATCCCTGTCGTTTGCAATTGATGCAGATAATTTGTATTTAATTCCTGTCGTTTTCAATCGATGCAGACAATTTTTATTTAATTCCTGTCGTTTTCAATCGATGCAGACAATTTTTATTTAGTTCCTGTCCTTTGCAATTGATGCAGACAATTTTCATTTAATTCCTGTCGTTTTCAATCGATGCAGACAATTTTTATTTAGTTCCTGTCGTTTGCAATTGATGCAGACAATTTTTATTTAATCCCTGTCGTTTGCAATTGATGCAGATAATTTGTATTTAATTCCTGTCGTTTTCAATCGATGCAGACAATTTTTATTTAATTCCTGTCGTTTTCAATCGATGCAGACAATTTTTATTTAGTTCCTGTCGTTTGCAATTGATGCAGACAATTTTTATTTAATTCCTGTCGTTTTCAATCGATGCAGACAATTTTTATTTAGTTCCTGTCGTTTGCAATTGATGCAGACAATTTTTATTTAATCCCTGTCGTTTGCAATTGATGCAGATAATTTGTATTTAATTCCTGTCGTTTTCAATCGATGCAGACAATTTTTATTTAATTCCTGTCGTTTGCAATTGATGCAGATAATTTTTATTTAATTCCTGTCGTTTTCAATCGATGCAGACAATTTTTATTTAGTTCCTGTCGTTTGCAATTGATGCAGACAATTTTTATTTAATTCCTGTCGTTTTCAATCGATGCAGACAATTTTTATTTAATTCCTGTCGTTTTCAATCGATGCAGACAATTTTTATTTAGTTCCTGTCGTTTGCAATCGATGCAGACAATTTTTATTTAATTTTTCAATCGATGCAGACAATATTGATTTAATTCCTGTCGTTTTCAATCGATGCAGACAATTTTTAAGGAAATTTAATGATTTCCATCGACATTGTACATTGATTTTACTAATTTCAAGATTTACATCATTTTCAACATAAAGCAGACGAACACTACTATTGAACCATTAAGCTCCAAGTGAAATGAAAAATCGGAGACACTTTCTTGCATTCGTAAAACAAACATTAGACAACAAGATGCACTACTACAGTGCTAAACGTGTCCACTCGCCAGGGTCATCGCAGCAGCTAGAGCTGGAATCATCGAGTGACAGAGGATCGTGGCAGTAAGAAATGTTATTTCAGCCGGTGGTTGGCCAGCACCGAAGAAGAACACTTTCGTATTTTTATTGATTTGCCTCGTAAGGGGTAGTTAAGGGGCGCCAACCGCCAGTCTTGCCCTACCTCTGGTCCAGCCACCCCTTTTTCCGAGAGAGAGACCGAGGGGAATGGATTCTCCTTACCTCCTCTTCTGGTTCTTTTCCTTTCAAAGCCCCCACCCCTGACAGCCGAAGGGGGGTTGAAGAGGGGGTGTACACCGACTCTCTCCATCGTTGGCTTTTCCAACGGACACCGTTAAAGAAAAGTACTCCCCGAAAAAGAAAGAACTTTCCTCTTTCAACCCCCGAGCAACCCCCTTCATCCTTTTATCTCCGTCTTTTTCCGCCGCAGGAAATTTCGCTCGAAGAAATGGTTGTAGGTGGGAGGAGGAAAAGGAGGAATAGGAAGGGCGAAAAGATTTCGAGCTACGCTAAGAAGTGGCGGGGTGGGAGGGGGAGGGCGACACGGCGAGAAAAGTGAAAAGTTTCCGGCCGTCTCATTGGCCGGAAGTCGAGCGCGAGAAAAGAAATAGAACGACCTCCTACTTTCCTCCATCTTTCCAGCAGTTTCAATGTAATGGGATTCGTTCTTTGACTGCTCTTTTTCGTTTCTTTCGCTCCACACCACCGACAAACGGGTTAACAGAAAGAATCGTGGGGCTTCCGTCGTTTGCAGTAATCGTTTGCGTGCAGCCCGAAACGCTGAGAGGGTAGTTTGCCGGATTCGCGCGCTAACCAGCCGACTTTTCACCACTGTGAAAACCTCCAATAGATTTTTTTACTTGCGGTTAAGTCGTAAGAAAAATTGTCTGTGAGGTAGGTACTGTACAAAATGTTTTAGGTAATCGTTGCATTGGGACATTGAATAAATCGTACTTTTATTGAAATGATCACTGTAATTCGTACAACAGTGTCTTTAGGGTTGACGAAATTTATTTAAATAAATGTACGGTGCTTCTTAATACGATTTTTATCGTCGTTTATTTCGATCGTTTAATTAATTCAAATAAATGTATTGTACTTCTGCATATTGTGTTTGGCGATGTCTATTTTGATCGTTTAATATATTCCAATAAATGTATGGTACTTCTCCATACGTTTTTCATTGACGTCTACTTTAAACGTTTAATCTATTCAAATAAATGTACAGTGATTCTGGATTCGATTTTTATTGACGTTTATTTGGATCAATTAATTAATTAAAATAAATGCCGGGTATTTCTTCATACGATTTTTATCGACGTCTATGTATTTAGACCATTTTATTTTATTGAAATAAGTGTAGGGTACTACTTCCTATGATTTTCATCGATGTCCATTTTGATCGTTTAATGTATTCAAATAAATATACGGTGTTCTTCGATAGGATTGGTATTGACATCTACTTTGATCATTTAATTTATTCAAATAAATGTAAAACAGAGCTCCTTGGTACGATTTTTATCGTCATGTATTTTGATAATTTAATTTATTCAAATAAATGCCTGCTGCTTCTCGACACGATTTTTATCTACATCTACTTTGATAATTTAATTTATTCAAATAAATGCTTGGTGCTTTTCGACACGATTTTTATCTACGTCTATTTAGACCATTTAATTTATTCAATTAAATATATTATCCTTTTCCTGTACACAATTAAAAATAAAATAATAACAGCTCATATAAAACTCGTTTTATTTTGTTGCTTGGAATGTAACGACTTCAAAAAGTATTGAGTAACTGTCTAAAAAATCAGCTTAATTTTAAGACGAATGAAAAGAAACCTAGTCGTACCAACACATTAATCACTCCACCAAAAAATCGATTAATTATTCCACGCAAAATCCAAAAAGAATCGCAAGAGGCTTTACCGGCTCCGAAATCCGCAGACAGCCTAGGGGGATGATTTCCAGGGGCGCCATTCACCCGCGAGTTCCCCAGACGTGCAAACTTTCCTTTTTCGCATAGCTGGTACAATCTGGCCGGCTCCCGTCCGCGCACCCCCTCCCGATAAGAATAAATTCGCGTATTCTTCGAAGAAAAGCGGAGAAGCGTTACGGGTGACGCTAATTACACAGCGGCGAGGATCCCGGCTCTTACTTCCTGCACGCTAATTAACTCTTCACGCGCGGTGTAAGGTACCAGCGCGGCGAGCTCTGAAAAACCAACGAGCCAACCCCGGGGGGTTGGGGAGACGCGCGATAAAAAGAGACGTCGAGTGGGAAAAGCTGTGGAAAGGGGTGGAAGAGAGGGCGAAAAAACCTGGCGCTCGAGGAACTTGCGGAACGTCAGCGAGGCGCTCTTTTCCTCTTCGTTCCTCTCCGCAAAATTCCTTTCTCTCTCTCTTTCCCTCTCTCTCTCTCTCTCTCTTTCCCTCTGTTAACGCGCGTTTTTTTTTTGCTCGTTGCAAAGCGGACGGGGCAGCAGTTTATGACCTCTAATTAAGTGAAAAGCGTCGAGCAAGTGGCCACTCCGGCCTCTGCGGTGGATGAATAGGACACCGATGCGAAAGCGGAACGGGGGATAATGGGGGTGCACCTGCAGAAAAAAAGCAGAACGAGGGTAGCAAGAGAGAAGGGAAAAAAACCGCGTGGGCCACCACCTGTTAGAAAAAGTACCCACCCCGGGATCGGGCAAGCTTGGTGGTTGAGAGAAAAAAAAGTAGGAGAGAGAAGGAGAGAGGATGAGAGAGAGAACGAGTACACACGCGCACAGGGGGTTGCAGCGACGAGAGAGGATCTCTGGGGTGGTGAAGCGTGCCACGTGCCGACAGTCCACAAGCCTTCACGGACAAGTTGGCTTTCACGGGGATGGATACCCGCTGCGTGCCTCTCTTCTTTTTTCTACTGTCGACCATGTGTATCGAAATTTTGCTGTGATTGGGGTTCCGGGGGTGTTTGGGGATTTAATTGCTCGGCGAATTGGCCCGATAAAGTCCATTTACGAAAGATTGTAGCTTTTAGAGGAGTAAGAGGGTGGACGATTTTTTTGGCTAGTGGAATTGTTCCTTATTGGCAGGATCGGATGCAATTATCGTTGGAATAAGTATTTTCTTAAAATTTTGGTACATAATCATGGCACGAAAAAATTTATATTGAAAGAATAGGGGAAGATTGTTGCTTTCAGAATAAAAAAAGGGTGGATGATCTGTTTGCGATTGGAATGATTTTTTATTGGGAGGATGGGGTGGAATTGTTGGAATAATTAATTTTTAAACATTTTGGTAGAAATGATGCCAAGCAAAAAATTGTTGAGAGAGTAGGGAAAGATTGTAGCTTTCCAAGCAACATGAGGGTGGATGATCTGATTGTGATTGGAATTTTTTTTTGTTGGGAGGCTCGGGTGGAATTGTTGAAATAATTCATTTTTAAACATTTTGGTAGCAATGATGCCAAGAAAAACATTGTTGGCAGAGTAGGGAAAGATTGTAGCTTTAAGAACAAAATGAGGGTGGATGATCTGTTTGTGATTGGAATTGTTTTTATGGTTAAGCTGGGGTGGACTTGTTGGAATAATTAATTTTTAAACATTTAGGTAGAAATGATGCCAAGAAAATAATTGTTGAGGGAGTAGGGGAAGCTTGCAGCTTTCAAAACAAAATGAGGGTGGATGATCTGTTTGTGATTGGAATTGTTTTTTATTGGGAGGCTGGCGTGGAATTATTGGGATAATTGATTTTTAAACATTTTGGTAGAAACGATGCCAAGAAAGTAATTGTTGAGGGAGTAGGGGAAGATTGTAGCTTTCAGAAGCATGAAGTGAGGGTGAGTGATTCTTTCTTGCTATTGATACTCATTTTTATTTTGGGGGGGGGGGGGGGGCTAGGGTAGAATTGTTTGAATAATTAGTTTTTAGAATCTTTGATATGGATGATTTCAAGAGAATATTTGTTGAGGTTGTGGGAGGAGGAGCATAAGTTTTTTCTCGTGTATTAGGAGTTTTCTGGTTTGGATCAGTGACGTGGTATTGTTCATTAATCTAATTTTGAGAGGTTATGATAAAAATAGTTTCGAAAAAAACATTTTTGAAAGGACAGATAGAGGAAACATATTTTTAATCTTGTGATGCATCACGATTTATCAAAAATGTTTGTATATAGTACTCTTAAAGAATTTTCTAATTTTTATTTACATATATAACCTACATGCGGTATAATATATAATACAGTTTTATTAACTATTCTGTGAAGAAAAACATTATATATGAGTAGAAAGTAGATTTATAGGGTTGATTGAAGGTCAGTTAGTATGATTTTTTCTTCTTATATAGATTGACTTTTTTCAATATTTGGAACACAGTAGAAATGTTTAAAGAATACACAGAAGTAGCAGAATGGATCCAAAGAAAAATATTCTTCGAAAGGGCTGAAACAAAGTAGATATTCGTGTTTTTACAGATCATACAGATTTTTTTCTTAATTAAAAAGAGCATGTTAATATTGTTTGATTTTCTTGCTTGCACATTTTCTCTCAAGAAAAATGAACAGTAATTAATTTAGTAGGAGGTTGGTATCTCATTACATTGTTAATGTTATATGCTGTTTCTTTTAAATTCTCTGCATTTCCATGTCCAGTTTCCGTTCCGCGTTCTAATATTCGTAAAGGTCTCCAGCAAAAACTGCGAATTAACTTTCCACCGCAAAAAGTTCATCCTTCATTCCCATAACGTTTTCAATTCTTTATTATCTCTAGGTTTCTCGGGCACGTAAAAGATTCAAGCGGTCGTTCCCCAACGCAGCTGCTTTCTAATTTGTTTCGCTATTAAACGCTTTCCATTAAACCGAGCCGGCCGTGTAGCCGAGGATAAAAACTGCGCAAAGAAAGCCGGGAAGATAAAGGCTCGGACGATATTTCCCCGGGTAAAGGGGTTGAAACACGAGCGGTCGTAAAGCTCCGCCGAATTGGATGATAAATTTCAAACACTGTTAAAACGGCCCGAACGGAATAAGCACTGTAGATAATCCACTGCATTTTTCTTTAACCCTTAAACAAAAATCAACCCCTTAATATAAGAACCTACAAAATCGATTTTTATCAAACGGTAGAAATCATCAAAAAAATCTGTTTAATAATTAATCAACTTCACTGGTTGGTAAAGGAGACTGGAACCACCCCAAGTGGAACAACCCCATGTTGCCATCTACCGTCGACTCGACGAAGTTCATAGCAACGAGGTGGCTTCACACGAGCAGCAACCCCAATTTTTCACCCCTTAACGCTCAACCAGGCCTCTCAAAAAATTCTAGAAAATCAAAGGACGATACTACAACGAAAATACAGTACAACTATGGTCAGACAAGTCCCTCTTAAATTATAGTCGTCTTCAAAGCCGTAATAAGACCACACACCTGGAACCAATCAACCCTTACGAGAACCCGGGGCCGTTCCCGATAAATTTCGCGAACGATCTCGTAGTAAATATTATAGGTACCGTGTATCGGTCGCCGTATCGATCTCGAGGGCGAATTCTCGGATGAAATATCCCCGGTGTCGCGGGCATGAGGGGGTGGTTCTCTCACCCCCGTGTAGGAGCGCGTGCTGCGCGAAATAAGCGTCGCGGCGTTAAATCTTCATGGAAGTCTGGAAGACCGCGTTAATGTTCGGCTAACCATGTAAAACCGTGCTTACTTATCTCGAGGAAAACAGCCCCTGGCTGGGTCCGCGCGCCCGCGTGCGGGGGTGGGTTTCGCAACGCGCGAAAAGTCGAGGGCGAGGGCCTTCCGCGGCGGCATTTGCTTTTTAACGAGAATTAACGGCCGCGAACCGAGATTCTGCAGATGCTCCGCGTAATCTAATAGCCGGCGAAGTTAGTGCACGCCGGGGGTGGCAGGCAAGACCGTCGGGGGTGGCCCGTGGCTTTTTCTAATTTATTATATCGCCCTCGCAGACCAGACTGCCGCGCCGCACACCGTCGATTTCCTTGCACCGTCAGATTCCACCTACGCCAAGTTATTTGTACGTTATTACTTACCTCTAGCACGACGAACTCCCATGGAACCCGTCGGGTTTTATTAAAATTTATTCACCACCGATGGATGTTGTTGTACCATGCGAAGTCGTCTTCGTGGTTGATTTCGTCTTTCGATCGTATGGGACTGTTTGTTCGGGTCATTTTTCGATGGTTGATTATTAGACTGTCGATTTTTATGCAGAATAAAAATTGTCTCAATGAATTACAAAATGGAAGAGCTGCATAGACATTCGTTTCGTTTCTATACACTTCAGGAACGATATTAGTACACATTTTTGCTGTAAATGGCATGTTCCTATCAACTCATGAAGATTATTTTGCAACGAAATAACTGTTTATTCATTTAATTTTTATTTTAACGAGAGCCTCAGACTTATTATAATGGAAGATATGAATAAGTCTAAATCAGTGACGGTAACATCTTTGACATCATACAATGTCCATCATAGAGAAAGAAATCGACGACTGTCCTACGTCCTCGAGGGGATAACAATTTTAATGGGTTGAAAATAATACGACAGTATTTTTATATGCCTCATAGTTGATAGCTGTATGATAAATTTTATTCAATTCAATCCTTGCAAAATGCATATGTTTTTGATGATTTCAAAGGAGCTATGGATAGATATATTCAAATCCTTATGCATAATTTTCTTTACATATTTTTCAACCTGTTTCTTTGAGGTCAACGTTGGTCTTCTTGTTGGACGCAATTCAAATAGTTAGTGATTTGTACGGGCACAATAATTCAAATTAAGAATTAAATCAAATGAATTAAACAATTCAAGGATTGAATCAAATGAATCAAACAATTCGAGAATTGAATAAGAAAAGGATAAAAATTCACGAATTGAATCAAAAAGGTTAAAAAATTCAAAAATTAAATCAAACGAACTAAAAAATTAGAAGTGTGAATCAACTAAATTATAAAATTCAAGAATTGAATAAAACGGGTTGAATTAAAGAGATTCAAAAATTAAAGAATTGAAAATATTCAAAGATTGAATCAAATGAAATAAAAAATTCAAGGATTTAATAAAAAAAAGGTTAAAAATTCACGAATTGAATAAAAAAAAGGTTAAACATTCACGAATTGAATAAAAAAAAGGTTAAAAATTCACGAATTGAATCAAAAAATTTAAAAAATTCAAAAATTAAATCAAACAAACTAGAAAATTGAAAGTGTGAATCAACTGAATTACAAAATTAAATAATTGACTTAAATGAATTAAAAATTTCAAGAATTGAATCAAACGGTTTAAAAAATTTCGGAATCGTATCAGAAAAATTAAAAAATTTAAAAATCGATTTAAATGGATTAAAAAATTCGATCAATTCCACCATGAATCGACAATCAATAGAAAAAAATAGCATCAAAGTGGAAGGTATCCAGACCTACACATTCGTAGACAACTTTAACGCATTGAAAAAGGACGTTGACGCACCCCGGTGGGAACGAGCTAATTACTGCAACGAATAAAAATCCCAGCCGGTTTCGGACCGTTTGAAACAGTATCCGGTAGTGGTTCCATGGCTCGCATTCGGGGAATTGAATCAAATTGTACAATTTCGTAGGCGCGCAGAGGGACGCGAGTCGTTCTTTTCGGCGAGCAGAACCGGGTAACGTAGGGACTCGCGTTAAGGGAAACCCTTCCCGAAAGCGGTGCTTTTTGTCCGGTAGCAAGGAAGACAGTATGTTTTCACTTAAAGGGCGGTTTAGCCACGATATTCCCAGTGCCGCGGAGACACGGTGTCCCGGGCAATTTTTCACTTGGCCCCGGAGACCCCACGCTCTGCAGAACGGACGTCCACGACCACTTCATAAAATTACTTTATTACTCGTCCGGCCCTTGCGGTAGCCCCCGGTGTCCCTTTCCCGGGACCATTTTTTACCGCGACATATGTCGACGAGAGTCTCTCTCTCTCTCGCTCTTCCTTACTCTCTCTCTCTCTCTCTCTCTCTCTCTCTCTGCAAAGAGAGAAGTTTATGTCCCGTGCGCCAGCTTTTCCTTGACCGGCCACTCTTTCTCGTTTTACCACCCCGTTCGACCTAAAACACCGCTACCCTACTAAATCTGACGTTTTCTTTCGACTCAATTATGACAGCAATGGAGCACTCGAAGAGTTAGATAGATGATGCCCAGGGAAAAGTAATATTCATAGGAGTTGGTTGTCTGTTTTGTTCTTGGATGTTTGGATAGCCTTTGCAACCTCTTTCACAGTGATTGCTATGTTCCACTAGTAAGTCTGACATTTTTTAGCCTGAGTTGTGACAGCATTGAAGCACTTGGCAAATTAACACTTTGCCGTCCGGCGACACCACAGTGGTGTCGCGCACAAAGTATTGCTCAACGGCCGGCGACACCACAGTAGTGTACTGGACGGCATAGTGTTAATTGCGCATTATTTAATGCATTCAGGACATATCAACATTTCAATACAGAACGCAAGAGTCTACGATTTCATGATTTTTTATTGAAAGTGTCTGAATCGTGGATAAAAGATCATGTACCTGTTCCTGCGCAAAACTCGGAGGTCGCTACTACATCGCGTGCGTCCCATCATGATTCGATCGACAGACTTTCCGGTCAGCTAAACAACACCAGCTAACACTCATTTCCGAAACTAACGAACGAAAATGAAGAAACTGCCATGTATGTTCCAAAAACAAAAAAAGAAGGACAACAAATTTAATGTGCAAGTCTTGTGGAGTTGCGTTACATCTTAAAGATTCTTTTGTTGCATATCATTTAAAAGAGAAATACTGAGTTATTACCAAAGAAAACGTAAATAAATAAGAAAAGAAAACAAATTTTACTTTTATTTACATATGTATATCTTCCAAATTTCATGAAAATAGGGGGCAGGATTGAAAACTCATGAGAGCTAAGAATGACATTAGTAAAACTTGAAAATTTATAATCACCCGATAACCTGAAGAACGGCCGGCGCCAAGCGAAGAAATTTTTACGAGACGTGCGGACGGCAAAGTGTTAAATACCAAGATGTACACAGGAAAAGTGGTATTCGTAGGACTTGGGTGTCTGTTTTGTACTGGGTTGTTTAGGATTCTTTCACCAACCCTCTTAGCTGTCATGCCTATGTTCCATTCGCTAAATCTGACATTTTGTAATCTTAATTGTGACAGGACTCCAGCAATTAGCGAATTAAATAGGTGGTGCCAACTCAAAAGGAAATTGTTCATTGTCATTAGGATTTCATATTGTTCTCAATTATTTGCTTTACCTTTTCAACCCCAATTTAAAGTGAAACATTGCTATGCAATTATGTCAGAACTGCAACACTCAGCAAATTAACTAGATGAGGATGAGTTTTGTTTTTTCAACAGCTCTTCTCCTTTTTCAACCCTTTTTAACGCCGCAGTTTATTGTTCTGTTTGAATATATTCGATATTCTTTTGACTCGATTATAACGGTATTAAAGAACTCAGCAGATTAAATAAATATTTATACTTCAAGGAAAATAGTTTGTAATATTTACACGTTCATGTTTTATTATTGATGTTTTTGTTTATTTTTTGTTCACCGCTTCAATAATCAAAGTGTTCTATCTTACTTCATTAAATGCGACATATTTGGAATTGGTAAGGACAAAGCTGCGCGAATAAAATTTTTTATAGATGATTAGACTCTAATATTTTATTTAATCTTTATCATTCTCCCTTCGTTCACCACATAACTGTTAAAAATTGTAAATTTTTATATTAAGTCTGCTTTCCTTAATACCGAACCATTATAATTAGGCTCCAGATATTCATTTTACACCAAATAGGAATATTAAGAAATGACAATAAAATATGAAATACAATAAAATTCAGTAGTGTAACTGCCATTGTGATAGTATATAAATCCATTAACAGGAGAAATAAATTTCGTTCCAAGCTCTGCATGAAGCAATCTATCAATAATGCAGAATCACTTTGCATTGACGATGAACACATCGCAAACATCTGTAGGGAGATATTATAAAAATACTTGAAAATCAATGAAATACAAGAATAATTATAATTTTTGTAGTTCAAGCTGTTCATGTAATTTTATCAGTATATGAATAGAGAAAGCATCAACATCCAGGGATGGAAATCTTGTCGTCCAATGGTCGGCCACGCTGACGTTGTTTCCAAAGAACTCCCAGTTAATCAAGTTCCCCGATCCAGACCTCTGTAATCTATCCACCCAGCAAACCGAACAGCGACACACTTCCCGCGATGTACACCAATCTAGCCGAGTACCAAGACGCTGCGGAGACGTAATTTCATTGCATCCAGTCCAATGATACGTTGCCCTGATGGCATCGGTATTACGCACGCCGACGGCAACCGCCTCTGTGCACTTTCACCCCCAATACCCTATCTACACCGCCCCCTTCTAGCCACCATCTTCTTGTCCTTGCCAAGCTCGTCGACGACGTTCCCGTCAATCTTGACTTTCGTGTCGCGACGGCATCCTCGGGTACCTGCAGAAGAATCTAATAATAACGATGATAATTAAGTGAGGGCACCAATGAATGGAGACCTCGGGGCCTGCGAGACGCTGCCGGAGGTGAGTATGGAATCCTCCTTCTATCGGAAACCGATAAAATTCTAATCGACTTTGCGAAAATCAACGAACTGAATCTCTTAATGAGTCCTCAGACTGGTTAGAGAGAATTCTGAAATTTTATTCGATATTTTGCAGCATTGTTTCGAGGTTCATCGAGTTCGTAATTATTGTGGTAGACACTCCTATAGAGCAGGTATAAATATATTCATAGACGATAAAATTGCAATCGACTTTGCGAAAATCAACAAAATGAATATCTTAATGAGCCCTCGGACTGGTTAGAGAGAATTCTCAAATTTTATTCGATATTTCTCTCCATTGTTTCGAGGTTCATCGAGTTCATAATTAGTAAACACTCCTATAGCATATATAAATATATTTATAGCCGATAAAATTGCGATCGACTTTGCGAAAATCAATGAACTGAATCTTTTAATGAGCCATCACACAGGTTAGAGAGAATTCTGAAATTTTATTCAAGAAAATCAGAGAAATGAATATCTTAATTCTGAAATTTTATTCGATATTTTGCTGCATTGTTTCGAGGTACATCGAGTTCGTAATTAGTAGACACTCCTATAGAGCAGGTATAAATATATTCATAGACGATAAAATTGCAATCGACTTTGCGAAAGTCAATGAACTGAATCTTTTAATGAGCCATCACACAGGATAGATAGAATTCTGAAATTTTATTCGATATTTTGCTGCATTGTTTCGAGGTACAGCGAATTCGTAATTAGTAGACACTCTTATAGAGCTGGTATAAATATATTCATAGTCGATAAAATTACAATCGACTTTGCGAAAATCGGAGAAATGAATATCTTAATTCTGAAATTTTATTCGATATTTTGCTGCATTGTTTCGAGGTACATCGAGTTCGTAATTAGTAGACACTCCTATAGCAGTTATAAATATATTCATAGCCGATAAAATTGCAATCGACTTTGCGAAAATCAATGAACTGAATCTTTTAATGAGCCATCACACAGGATAGATAGAATGCTGAAATTTTATTCGATATTTTGCTGCATTGTTTCGAGGTACAGCGAATTCGTAATTAGTAGACACTCTTATAGAGCAGGTATAAATATATTCATAGTCGATAAAATTACAATCGACTTTGCGAAAAATCAGCGAAATGAATCTCTTAATTCATCTCGAAGCTGCTCCGACACAATTCTAAATTTCAATTTAATACTCTGCTGTATTAATTTAAAACACATTGATTTGACAATTATTATAAACCCCTGTAGATCACTTAAAGATATTTATAGTCGATAAAAATCCTGCAGTAAGGATAAAATAGAAATTTGTATACAATATTGTAGTTTGATAGATTATTTGGGATTTAAAGAAACATATTGACTCTTTGCTATACAAAATTCATTAAATATGAATATTCTTCTGTTTGTATCAATTAAAGAAGAGTTTTAGTACTGAAGAGTAACGAGTACTGAAGTTTTGCACTGGATATACATACATTCATGTTTAGTTAGTGCATTATTTGTTTTCGAAGTAGAAAACAAAATCATTCACTGCAAAACAACCCTTACAAGTCTGTACACGAAATAAATCAAAAAATAAGGTAGTAGTACAATAAATAAAATTGTATATATATTCAAATGAATTTACCAGCCTACAAACATACACACAAAATTC
Organism: Sphecodes monilicornis; assembly: GCA_913789915.3. Taxonomy (NCBI): domain Eukaryota; kingdom Metazoa; phylum Arthropoda; class Insecta; order Hymenoptera; family Halictidae; genus Sphecodes; species Sphecodes monilicornis. Next base: position 10,333,713 of record OU565294.1, read on the forward strand.
ACAAATAATACTCAAATAATTTATTTAACCTATTACCTGCAACATCAGCCACATACAAGAAACAAAAGCATCCCTTCATACTTAAAAATTAATTTCTACGACAATATATCAATTCAATTAAATTCCTAAAATTCAGGAAGTTTAATAAATAATTTTCTATGACCTAAAATTCTCAATCTTAAATTTCTAAAATAAATAATTTTTATTTTAAGCCGCACGTACATTCGATATAAGTATCACAAGTATTCCTCTAAACTTAGCTATACATTTATAATAACATTAAATAAACTGAAAAAAATGTATATTATTCTAACATGCAAGAAGCTTAATAGATGACTACAATGTACTAAATAAACAATTTTAACTTCAAGGAATGCGTGTACCATATTCCGAAATGAAGTTACGAGATGAATTTTGATGATCGCAGAAATTATAAAAAATGGCGGGATGTCGTAGGGAAGAAAAAGGGGGAGCGATCCGAGCTGTGGATATAAATCCAAGGCGGGGGTGGGGCACGTTCGCCGGGTAGCAGGTCGGATTCTCACGTTTTAAGCGCGACTTGCAGACAAAGTTGGCGACTTAGCTGAACATTTTTCGGGGTTATCTTAATCTCACTGGGATTAGGTGGCTGCCACGTCTATGGAAAGGAGCGGGCGAACACGCGCACAGAGAAAGGGGCTGAGAACAAACGTGAGTGCAACCCCTCCGGTGCAGCACCGTGTGCACTCCCCCGCGCCTCGCCTCACCCCCTCGTCGACCAATGCACACTTGCACGCTCCGGGCCGGCGCGGCGCGCGTTCGCGCGTTATTGTGTACGTTTCCGCACGAAAAGTTCGTCGCCGCGGATACGGGAACTTCATCGCGCTGGCCTTTCCGAAATCCGTCCCCCGGAACTTGCCCGGAAGTCGGTGAATTCAAAATAAAACCCGACGCGCCGGGATTTCGTACCCACGGCGACGCCATGCCATCGTTGCCGCTTTCCCTGTTCCTTGATGCATTTACAACGGTGCACCGAAATTGCAATATCCAAAATGTAACTCGATTGTTCCGAAACAAAATTACGCGACGTCTTCAAAACGTTCGAGACAAAATTAGAGAAGCTTGAAAAGTTATCGTTGTAGGTAGACAAAGTTTCTTATCAAGTTTATATTAGGAGGTTGCATCAATTTGTGCATTTTTTCGAGGAGATGTAAGCTTGTTCTCAACTCCAATATCACCTTTAACCTCTTGCCTTACGATTTATTTTACGGTTTTAGTGATTAGAATTTCTTTATAGTTCATAATTATTTAAAAAAAGGAGAAAATGTATATCTATTGCAGGTCTGTATGTTCTTCAATGGCAGTACATTAACAACAACAAAATAGAATTACATTTCGGTTCAAAGGAAATTATTAACATACATCTTTATTAGACTCTGTTTAGAATCTTCATCACGTCTCTCATATTGTAAGCGAAGGGGTTAAATCGTTGCATCCATTATCTGCACGTCCATTCCCAAGAAGCAGGTTCGCCATAAGTGTCCAGAAGCAGTTAAAAATATTAAAATAAGAAAAAGTACATATCGGAAAAATACAAATTGTAATTATTGGAACGTATCTTTAAAGAATAGTAATTATTAGAACGTATCTTTAAAGCAGCTATAATTTTTACTATAAGGAATACGCAAGAGTATCAAACCAATTAAAACAAAAATGACAGCAGCAGAAATAATCAACAGCTTCAGAAAAATGCAAAAAAACCCCGAAGAATAGAACCGTTTGAAAAATATTTTCCCAACGCACTTTTAAACGCTATTTTTAAAAATAAAGGAACCGTAGCAGCTAAACGAGGGCGAACCGCATCCGGCCAGAAAATTGCGCGAGCACGCATGTTTCAGGTTTGCCGGGAATAAAAAGCGAGAAAACAAATAGCAACGGTGGGAATACCTTGGAAAAACGTTCATCCGCGATCGTGCCACGGAGATATGGGGTGGCGAATCGTTTGGTCAAGCGTTGCGGGGGTGGTCGGCGCAGGGGGTTGGTCACTATTTACGTGAAATCCAGCGAAACGTGGAATCGTCACGTCGAAAGCCCTCGGTGTTTGAAAATCCCGAGGGTCGGCAGATCGAACGCGTTCGTCCCTTTTATTTTTATTCTCGTTGGATTCCGAGGCGAATAAAAATAACAAACGGGTCGATGATGAGGAGGGGGATGGTTCGCGAAACCGGCCGGGGGTTGGCGAAAGGATGCAGGATACGCGGCGAAGTCCCGTATCCTCTCGTTGGCGGCTTGCGGTTTCGAGCAACAACCTCCTTCCCTTCCGAAGCGAGTAGTCGGCACCCCCAACCTCTCTTTGCCTGCCCCCACATTCTCGTTTCCATCCCCCCGACCCCCGACTCGGGCGAGAACAGAGCAACAAGAGAGGCAGAAAGGGGCGCACGGGCTCGTTATTTTTATTGGCCCCGTTTATCGGGGAAGGGTGCAAAAAAATGCGGAGCCGGGCGAGAGAAAAAATCCGGGGCGTCGAGTGAGTCAATCCGGTGAGTTTTTTTTTTTCCCCCGCCCTGATTTCACGGGGGATGAACGGATACCACGGCTACCGGTTGTCCCGAGGGGATGGCGAGAACGGGCCGACTCTTTTTTTGCGGTTTTGCAGAATTCACCGGAGCCCTTCCACCTGTTCCGTGTGAAACCAGTCTCGGATCTACACGCACTTTATTTATGGTGTTTCGGGGACTTTGGTTTTACAGTTTGCCCCGGGAAGTGGACGGTGATTACACTCCTGTTGTGCGACTTTTGAAATTGAACAGTCGATTCGAGTTGTACTTTTGTTATACAGTGTGTACGATTATTTACTGGTACTGGTATATTCAACGCTAAATCAAATTTAGCAAGCTCCGTGTGCTATTATAGACAACGGATCTTACGCACATTTAACACTTTATCTTCCGGAAGCCTATTCATAGGATTTTTAACCCCTTGTCCTACCCGCTAAGTCCCGATTGCTCGGGTCATAATATACAAGATGGTCGGTCAAGCGTCGAGCCATTTAGCTGTTTAGCCGTGTGCTTGAACTTGCGCAAAATGTATGCGCAACGAAAGGAATTGTGAAATAATAAACATGTTTGGGCAAAACTAATACTTTTAAGATGTGGGGAAGTAATTATGATCAATTCATCGGTGAACAAAAATGATTTTTAATTTGAAAGTGGATAATGTATCAGTAACAATTTGTAAATTAATACTTAATTTAAATTAATAATGTTTTGAGAAAACTCGTAGAAAATTAGTAATCTTCGTGTTAGTGTTGTTTACGTTTGTCACGACTGAAGTACCCCGAGCCAGGCTCGTGTTGTTTACGTTCGGTCCGAACGAAGTACCACTAGACAGGCTCGTCCATATTGTTTTTGGCCCAAATTTCTTACCACGAGACTCACTCGTTATTGTAGGACAAGAGGCTAACCCCTTGCACTATAATATCAAGGCAGACTTGCAATGAAGATTCTGAACATCGTCTAATAAATATGTATGTTATTAATTTCCTTCGTACTTAACCCCTTGCCGTACTTTAACGAGTCAGACTCGTGATGAAGATTTTAAACAAAGTCTAACAAATATGAAGTGTGCATCTTCCTTTTTAGACGAAATAAAATTTTATTCTTTTGTAACCAATATTTAACCGTTGAAGTATATGTAACTATACAAAAAATATAAATTTTGATTAGACGTTCTAATCACTGTAACCGCAAGGAAAATGGTACGGCAAGGGGTTAAATAAAATTCTATTCTGTTGTTGTTAATTTGCTGCCATTGGAGAGCATGTAGGCATACGATAAATATACATTTTCTTCTAGTTGTCGAAAATTATGAACTATAAAGAAGTTCTAATCACTGCAACCGCAAAATAAATCGTAATGCATGGGGTTAATAATTATACTGTACTAGAAGGAAGCTTATAAATCTGATGCAGAATAATCCCAAACAAAATTATCAGATTACGTTATTGGGATTGAGTTGTTGGTTCACGATTAAAATATTCTTAGCTATGTGGGCCATAGAGTTTCGAAAATTATGGAATAATCGTCGGTAGGTACCTGTGCGAAGAAAAATTAATAGATAGAATTTAAAACAGTAAAATTATCAGACAAATTAAAGATCACTGTCCTAATATTTTCCATGTACCTATCACGATTGTTAAGGGCGGAAATACATCTTTGTTTACTGCTTCTCGTGATAGATGCAGAGAATTTTTATTTTACATACATATCCGTACGCTAGTTATTAATCAAGCAATTGCACATTTGAAGTTCATTTTCGAAGTCCGTTTGAAGATGAATAAATTGTTAACCCCTTTCGCACTCGACTGTCCCCTCTGAGGCACCTCAAGAGTGAGTGTACTATGTATACATACATATATTCACAGCTATTTCAATATTACTAAATGTTTTTGGACTTAATAAATTGTTAAACGTTTAAGTATGGTACGCGTAAATATATTCAATTTCATATGGATAAAATTAGAAAGGTATTTACAACGAAAATATTTCAGATCAACTGAAACGTGCGAGTTCTGGAGTCAAAATAGCTTCAAGTGCAAAGATTTAAAGATTAAACGTTCTCATTCCATCCATTCAACAATTCAGTAAAAATATTAAATGTTCAACTAAATATTAAGTTTTTGAAGTCCATTTTGGAAGCCAATTTGAGGGTGAAAGTACGTTATTCTGTTCTTCGGATCACGGAAAGATTAAAGAACATTTCGAACACTGTATTTGACCAATAGGAAGTCGAAGAGATTTATTTTCAAGGTAATAGCCAATGGGATCACGGGGTAGAAAAACAGGGGGCGAGATTATGATCAGAGCAACAAATCAGCGCGATTTCCGTGGAGGCTCGCGGCCTCGTCGGACGTGGCTGGAGTCACAAAGTCGGTCGTCTCTCGCAACCCCTTTCTGGACGCCGGCAAAACACACAAGACCCCTTCTTGGTGGTGCATGTACTTAGTAAGTCGAGGACACTCGTCTCTGCTGCACCCCTTCGCGTAGTCTCTTTCGCGCGCGCGGCAGCCACGACGGCGGACGTAGTATGCAGATTCGTGAAATAAATGCTCGAAAGTTTCACTATAACTCTGCAAGCAAAATCTCCAGTTCGTCCTGCAACCCCCTCGCAGGCCCCTCGTTCTCCCAGCGCCATGGTGTTCCTCCGTGGCCCAGAGCAGAGTCCCACCACCCCCGACCACCCCTTTTTGCCGCCCCCAAAACAGGACGCCAGGAGCATCCGCATTATTTAGTGCTTCCGCACAGTCCACGGAAAATGGCCAGGAAAGCTACCGGAAAAACCCCACGTTGCTTCGGACGAAGCAAGATGGCTACCACTGAAGCTACACGCAAGCAAGCCCTCAAGGATGCATCCATCCCCTAAATATCATTTGTGCATCTAATAGCTTCTCTTCTACAATTGTGCTTTCCAGCGTTGAAATAGTTTTTAAATAATAATAAAAGATTGTTTAAATTGTTATATAGTTACTTAACTATAAATTAAACAATCAATAATCCAAAAGAGTCCATTTTAAGGTCGATGTTTCCTCCCCTTATACTTCAGTCTGTCTCCAAATTTTTTATTATTATTGTATAATAAAAATTTGTATAGATCCGAAGAAAGTCGAATTTCATAGTACATAATATAATATACATAAAATGCTTTCATATGATATAATAGAATTATTTCTTAATCAATAATCAATAATCACAGGAGCTTCTGTTTTTTCTCTTATTATGTTTCACCTAGGTGAGTTTGTAATAAGACAATTGGACAATCAAGTGATCAACATATTGTTTAATATATTCTAATTAGACCACGGAGTTTATGCATTTGTTGGCAAAAATGAGTACACCAACTGCAAAACAGTAAAGACATTCGACAAATTAAAAAATACTGTTGTATGGTTATTAACTAATTAGAATTGTTGAGAAAAGAAATTAGCATCTACATAAATCCTGCATCGTGGAATAAATGCGTATAATTTTTATCTTGCATACAAATCTGCAGTCTAATTATAACATTTACAAATCTGTACAAATCATTTCGTCTTTCTGGTACAAGCGGCACTGAAAGTATTGAACGCACTTCTCTACGTCAGTGTTAACAATATTTCCGAGAATGTTTAACAAGAATTTTCAACGCACGAACGCCTGATACAGGAGACAGTCTCGGTCCTGCACGCTTTTTGAGAGGGCGGGCTAGGTCAGGCCGCGATTTTTCGACTCGCCCAGGTATATTATCGCGACGCAAGTTCCCGGTAAGTTGCACGGGGGAATTATTGATAGAAGATGGTGGAAAGATATGTGGTGGAGGCGAGCCTTCGCGTTTGCCCGCGGCCCTTAACTCCACCCTCCCCCGAACCCAGCACCCCCCATCCCCCACCCTGAAACGGGAGAAAATTTACGGCCACGCGAACTACCCTCTTAAACTCCGCGAGACCAGCCCCCGCCCCCTTCGACGCCCCCCTCGTGCCACGGCAACGCGCCGCCATTGCTGGGGAACTTTCAAAATTCGGCCCATAAAACTTTTCGAGAAACTACCCCGAGCTACGCGCTCGGCCACCCGCTTTCCCGATTCTCGAATTTCGTGATCGGGTTTTCAACCCTCGATCTCTACACCCCCATCTACTCTTCCTCCCCGCAACCCCTACCACATCGTGACCGAGGAGTATGGTCGTCGATCATGCCTTACGCCACGTGAAACGGACATTTCTCCTCTTTAACCCTTTTCTGCGGGAAAACGTTCTCTGCACCTTCGGTTCGAATTTAATACCATCCGGGGGTAGCTTTATTTAACCCTGGCCTAGGGTTTTTGTTATCAAAGTAAATAAATTTGTAAAGCTTGAAAACAGCAAGTTCCTATTATCCTATACTTAGATTGGTCTTATAACAAAAAACACTGCGAAATATTATTATTAACCAGGCAAGTAGATTGTTAAAAAAAAGAATAGTCCGAGAATTCAACAGAAAAAGCTTTCGTCCACAAAGTGTAAATAACAGCCAACAGGTAAATTGTTAAGAAACGGGAAGTATAAGAATGCAAGAGGAAAGCTTCTAGTCTGCAAGGGATAAACAACTGCCACCGGATAATATGTAAAAAAGGGAAGATGGCCTCTGCCGCCGCAGAACGGAATGCAGGAACCAGGGGTGGCATTATGGCTGCGCGTGCAACGCGATAGTGAAGCGTTCCAGGCGCGTGTCGCCTTCGCGTCGTTTCAGGTGGCACAGGTATCGCGTGACACCGTCGGAAGAAAATTTCTCGGAGCGGTTCTCGAGAGCGCACCACAAGCGAAATCTGCTACATTACGTTGCCCGTACACCCTCGCACACGTATACACGCCCAAAGAATATAACACGGTATACGGGTATAGTATAGTATATGTATACGTCAGGCGAACCGACGGGGCTGTTGTTTTAAGAGGCGACATTTTTCAAGTGGCCATTAGCGCACACGTGTAGATGCGTGTCGGCCGCTTCTCTTTGCCTCTTTTTGGAGTGGAAACGATTACGTTACAGGGGTGTACGGCCAGCCACGAGCCGGTATAATGTGCACGTTCCCGAGCCAAGTAGCGCAACGGCTTGAACGGAGAGAGAAAGAAAACAGAAGATGGACAGAGAGAGAGAGAGAGAGAGAGAGAGAGAGAGGACAGAAGAGTGACAGAGTTCTAGCCCCTCTCTCTCTCTCTCTCTCTCTCTCTCAAATAGGACGGTATACTTTTATTTAACATTACTAAACTCTAAAATATACAGGGTGAGTCACTTAACATTTGCACCTAAAATATCTTTGTTGTTTCTAGAGATACGTAAAATATGGTAAGGACAAAGTTGAATGGTACAATGGGGCTAACACGATGCCAAAAAAATATTTTGTTTTTATGTCATTTTTTTAGAGATATCGAGGTCACCTTGACTTTTTTAAATAGAACCACCATTTTTTTAAACACCTGCAATGATAGTCCCTTTCATTACGAATTCGGTGACTATAATTACTCAAGGTCATTCAAGGTCACGGACAGAGTTCAACATTCCTTAAAAGCCCGTTTACAGGCATGTATCGATGTTAAATCTTATACGTTATCTCTGTCCGCGACCTTGAATGATTATAGTCACTGAATTCGTAATGAAAGGGACTATCATTGTAGGTGTTTAAAAAAAGGTGGTTCCATTTAAAAGAATCAAGGTGACCTTGATATCTCTAGAAAAATAACATAAAAACAAAATTTTTTTGGCATCATGTCAGCCCCATTGTACCATTCAACTTTGTCCTTACCATATTTTACGTATCTTTAGAAGCATCAAAGATATTTGAGGTGCAAACGTTAAGTGACTCACCCTGTATTTTAAAAACGATTCAAGAAAGTGCTGAACCTATTTATTCTGTCTTGGACACTTTTAAGAATTTTTCCTGCTTCAACCATGGAAGCTATACGTATAAGCAATTTCTACGTACGACGATTCTGTAGACTCTCCAAAACATAACAGTATATTTTTTACAATATTGTAAACATTCGAACATTTTTAAACAATTTTTAAATCGAACAAGGTACCGTTGATGCGTCAATTTTCTTGAATATTCTCGTTTTATAATTTTTCCTACTTCAACCACGAATGCTATATGAACAATTGTTGCGTGGAACGATTCGGTAGGCTCTCTCAAATCCAACGATATATTTTTATCCAATGTTTCAAACATTTAAACATATTTAAAAGAACGTTTAAGAATAGTCTATATCCCAATAAATTTCTCGGAGACTTTTGAACTTTAAGAATTTTTTCTGCTTCCGGACGATTCTGTAGACTCTCCCATATACAACAATATATTTTTGACAATATCAGAATTATCTAAACATTTTTAAACAATGTTTGAAGCGAACAAGGTATCGTTAACGAGAGAGTACAAGAGAGACCAGAAGAGGGAAACGAGAGAACGGAAGAAGCGGTGACCGAGGACGTGGGAGGGATGCTAGAGGGGTGAACTGCATCCCCGTCTGAACGAGCACGAGGGGTGGGTTAAGAGGGTGTATCACTTGTTTACTACCCCGGCCGCAAACCGCCGACAAAAACATTAATGTCGAACGTTAGCGGTGATAATGCAGCCGGCCCGCACTCTTCCCTCTCTTTACCGTCGACCAGAGGGGGCAGGATATGAGACGACCCATTTATTGAAATCAGTATGGTTACACGTCCGGTCTCGTGTTCCGTTTACGAACGGACAGAGAAATTATATTTTAATACGAGCCAAGCTCTACGCGACACTCTGGTGATGCTTTTCATAAATATCCGATGGGTTCGATTACTGTTGATACATTGTAATGGGAAATCATCGAATTTCTAGGCTTCTTTTTCAAGGACTGAAACCGCCTGTGATGGAGGTAAGAGAGAATTATTATATTTCGTAAGCTGGATTGGTAAATTCGAATTTTAGGGATGAGGAAAGGGAGAATATTAATTTTTGTTACACCGATCATGAACTGGATGGCGTTTGTTGGCTTCAAAACCTTTTCTACATGAATTTTTTACGTAGATTGAGATTGATGAACAGATTCATTATAGTTACTAAGGTGAATTGATACAATCGAATTTTGGGGGATGAAGAAAAGGATGATTTTAATATTTGTTGCTCCGATCATGAACTGGATGGCGTTGGTTAGCTAAAAATCTGATTGTTGAGTGATTTTTTATACATAGATTGAAATTGGTGATTTTTTACACATGTACATCGAAAATTCAAAGTAGAATTATTTTTACAGACTATGACTGTTTATATTATGTTTGCTCGTATAACAATGAATGCAAACAAATATTAACAAAAATGGGGACCTCTAATAAAATAGAAATCCCTCCTCTACGACTGTGTATATTATTTTTCCTCTCATGAAAATAAATCCTGCAAATATGTGAGCATTTAATAAACTTTAAGTCCCTCGTTTGTAACCGTGTACTTTTGCTTATACAAAAATGAATCCACCAGAAACATCACTAAAAACGACCATAAAAATCCAGAAAAATCCTCATCTCCTCTGAACCTTTTGTACAGCAAAAATTTCCTCCACTTCGTTTTCCCATGAAAAACGAAGATCGTCAGCGCACACCATCAATTTTCCATCAAGAAGAATCTGGAGCGACGTAACCGCTTTACGGTGCCCCATAAGCAACAATCAACCTTAATGCAAGGAAGCAGGTGGACGCGCGTGTTCGAGAGTCCCGGACGTCATGCGTGGGGACTCGTAAAAAATGATCGCCGCCCCCCGGCGGAGCTCGGTCGATGATGGCGGGCGGTGTAATTCCGAAGAAAATGGCCTCGTTTATCTGAAAATTCTCCGGCGTTCCCCGATGCCTAGGCTCGTAGAGGATTGGTCGAAACTTTATCCATTTTTGCCCCTGCCCTTCCGCCCCCGTGTGGCCGTCTTGCACCCCCTCTCTCGTAACCGCCGCCGTTCGCTTAGAGAGCTCGAACCACTTTGCCAGGCTACGGGTGCGCCTAGCATCTCTCTGCTAACCGCCCGAAGGCTGCTCCGACACGGAAAATAGGAGAAAGAGGGAGCAACTGGTCGACAGAGGGGGGTTGAGGAAGGGAATGAGGGGGGTGGACCAAGTTGGACGGTTAAGAGGAAAAGCAGGGCGGAGAACGGGGGGACGCAAGATGATATTTTCTTATCATCTCATTACTTAATTTTACGATTGCCCCTGATAGCAGGGCCCGTCGCCATGGTTACCCCACTTAAGTACCCCATAAAAAGATGAATTGCAAGCCGACCATATTTCCTCGGCGAACTCGAACCGAGTTTCTTCGGCGAACCAGTCTAGCCGACGAAACCCGTCCGGATCAATCGGCGCTGGTTAATTGGTTTTTATTTATGTCGAGTCTCCGGGGATCACTGAATCACGCCCTCGGGGGTGGCAGAAGACTAGGGGTGGGTCTGGATGATATTCAAATGTCTCAATGCGGGAGAACGCCTCGGAGACCTTTCTTGGGGGTTGTCTGGTGATTTGGAATTTTTCTGAGGGTGTCGAGCACAGTGTGAAGGTCTCTGGGGGTGGTTCTGTGGATTTGAATTTTTCTGGGGTGTGCGAGACGTAGCGAAAGGTTTCGAAAGTGGTTTTGTAATTTGGAAAAGTTTTTGGGGGGTTGTGAGAGATGATGTGGAAGGCTCTCAGGCTGGTTTCAGAATTTAGAATTTTTTAGAAATTGTATTAGGTATTATAAGTGACTGTCAAATTGATTTCGTAGTTCAGAATTTTTCTGGAGACTGTATAAATGATATTAGAATCGTTTAGGTTAGTTTCGACGTCTACCATTTTTCTAAGGATTTCTTGAGACACATAGAAAACCTCTAGTCGGTGATTTTCCAATTTATCATTTTTCTAGCCCCGTAAATAATGAAAGTAGCAAGTGGTCAAGGTAAAAGAATTCGGTGGCGCAATGGTGATAATTGAATTTTTATAGACAATAATTTAGTGTCCAATTAATGAATGGTTCGTAGATTTTAATTATCGCGTCCATTTCCAAGTAATTAAAATGAGGATCGATTGACTGTGGGTCAGGCTGGAGGGATCGAAGGACAATGTACAAATGGAACGAAGGAATGACGTCGAGACCACCAACATAACTTCGTGTATGCTAAACATTAGACTACAGAGTTAACTTCACAAAGCTGACTGCGTCTTAATGCAGTTCCTCGAGCGTGTCTCGCTTGAGAATTACATGCTCTTTGCGTTTCTACCTGCTGTACAAACATGTAAGAACTATCGACGATTCGCTCTGTATGACAGCATGCTTGTGGGTCACTTAAACTAAACGATTTTAGTATTTTCTTACTGTTTGAGCAATTCTCGAGTGATTATTGCATTGACCAATAATTTATTCATAGTTACAATAAATGTAAATCGATTTTAGAGGGTTTAAAAGAAGATTTTTACTTTTGCTTAATATCTTTCATAAGAACATTTTTTTTATTCGGTGATCCTTGAAAATAACTCTTAAAAAATAACTTCTCATCTTATTTGTAAACTGTGCCCAAAAATTATTTTTACATTTTATCAAGAGCGACTACTACTTCTCATACAAAAATTACCACTATCCTTATATTTTTAGAAATCAGGCTCTAAAAGTAACTTTATCTTCACATTGTTTAAAATCACCACCCAAAGATTATTTTTAATCACTATCTCATCGAACTGTCAGTTAAAAATAATATTTATATCTTATTCTAGGATATTATTCCCTAAGAATGACTCTCATCTGGCATCCTTCAAAACCATCCTCTAAAAATAATATGTATTCATTATCTAATCAAACTATTCCCCAAAAATAATTCTTACGTTTTATTCTTTGAAACCATCTCCTAAAATAATTTCCACTTCTCATTCTGAAAACTCTCTATCCAAAAATAAATAATTCCCATTTCTTATTTAGTGGTATCCTTAGAAAATTATTCTTGAACTGCAACTTTAGACCATCCTCTACGAAAATCTTCCACTGTTTATAACAGAAACCCACCCCCTAAAAATTACTTTTATTCCCCGTTTCACAAAATCGTTCTCCACAAAATAATTCCATACTGTGGAAAACCATCCCTTAAAAAAGCCATCAAACTTCTATAAATAATGTGGTAGTAACCCAACCATTTTACACTAATTTTGAAACAATATAAAATATATTATTTCCCATCGAGGCATATTCAGACCTTTACAAAGAATGATATTGTACGTTTCAATCTGGAACGTTCGCATAAAATCGTAAGTCAAGAGGATAATCCTGAAAAATAATTTTGAAAATTATGATTACCCCTTGCTCCTTAAAATCCACCAAACAAAGACATCTCGTGCTCCCCGTCCCAAGGAACAACCCTCCAAAAATATCTTTCACAGCTTATCTCACGAGCGGGCCGCTTACAAATAACTTTTAACCCTCATTGGAGGCGACCAACCCTTGGAAAACGACTTTAACTCCGATCAGAGCAACCCCAGAGGCATGCGGAGTTAGAATCGATACGGTGGCTAAATAAATATCAGCCATTCGTTTGGTTAAGTGTCGTTCGGATCCAGCTGGCAGGTGATCGTCCGTAGAATCTTGCCACGAAGAAGGGACGGAATTGATCGCGGCGGTGCCGCGCGATTACACACCGGCGTGTTGGAAATCTTCCGCGCGATCAGGTCCTCTTCTGAGCTATTTCTTGCTGATCGTCGCCGGGCCATCGCCATCGCCGAACCGTTCCACAGTCTTCTCTCCTCATCACCGTCGTCACGGCTGCCTTCCTCCGGGCTCCTTTATCCTGCAGTATCTATCTTCATTTTCTTAATCGCTCCCAGCTACCGCCGCACCCCGTCTCCTATTCCACCCCCGCCTCGTCCCCCTCTCACACCCCCCGTCCACGCTGGCCAAGATGGCGTCGTTGACGAAGACGTATTACCCGGGCACGCTGCCGGCTGAAAGGGATCGGCTGCGGATTTCTAAGAGATTGGACCGCCCTAACGATTAGATTCTTTACTCTGCGAATCGCTCACGTAATCCGAGCGGTCTTAGCCGAACTGGATTAAATGGCGATGGAACCCGCGCCACCTGCTAAATCGCTCAATAAGAACCCCAACACCTTTTTACAACCCCAAATTCGAGATGATATCACTGCAATAAGGATTCTTAATGGAGATGAATTTTTCCAAACCCTGGAATATAAAACAATTCAGTTTGGTAAGTTACTGCTGTTTGTAAGTGATCATTTAGAAGAGGGCGATTTTTCCACCCCCAAAGACCAGATAGAATCGCCGCAGTCGAAAGAAATTTATTTTATTTAGGAATCAGTGTCTGTAAATGATTCTGCACTGGAAGCGCCAATATACCTCTTCATTAAATTAAAAAACCTTGCTTCGTCGCAAGTGTCGCATGTTTAGTTAACAATCTTTCTATAAAACGAATCTTCTACAAGCTTGAATGAAGACATTCAGACCTAAATTACCGCTCTAGCAAAAATCAATGAAACAATTCTTTGATAAGATGAATCCTAATAGGACGACTTATCTTCAGAAGAAGCTCCATGAAGCTTTATTCTAGAGAACAGTTTTTGAACGAACCAATTTATACAAGAAAGGCCGAGGTCCACTAATTAAAAACAATGAGACAATAATTGAAAAAGATGAACCTTAACAAGACTGCTTATTTCTAGAACAAAATTCAGACTAATCTAAAGAATACTGTTTGAGCTAATTTGTCTGTATAAAATAGATCCAAGTTCACTAATCTAAAGACTGGAAGCATTAACTGAAAAATATGAACCCTAACAAGATCACATATCACCAAAAGAAAAATCCGGCTGGTATAAAGAATAACTTTTGAACGAGACCATGTGTATAAAAGAGGATCACTTTTTACCCTCATCGTCCTCGGAGGACGCTGCTAATTCGATTGCTTTCGTTAATCTCGGAGCAGCGTACACACAGTCACGCATACCGAGGCCAGGCCACGTGCACCAGAGCTCTCTGTCGTGGAGTAATCCGGAGAAGAGGTAACGCACGCGTGCACGCACATGCTCCGACACATAGACATACTATATGTATATACGGATACGTGTATACATATAAGTACATACAGACACACATACGCAGCCCCATGCGGCCGGAAACCGGGAGCACGGAGGAAGCCGAATGTGGGACAAACTCATACCCCATTCATCCGAACCACGCTAGCCGCGCGTTTGCCTTCTGGTGAAAGTCTGGAGAAACCCGTTACTGTCGCTCCCGTCTGTCTCTCCCTGGCGATTTGTTTCGTACGGGCTCACTTTCCCCCTATCGACTTTTTATTTTGACAGTGACCGCCGGCTGTCCGCTCGACCGGCGCTAATTAATTCTCGATTCCTAAGCTCTCTGACCCTCCGACAGCCTCCTCGTCAACACCTTGTCCTATCATTTTGTTCGGCACGCAAAAATTCGTTGTTTGATACAGGTGTTATTGTCAGTGCCGTATTAACAATGGAAAATTGTGTTAGAGAAGAATATGGAGATAGAAAAATCCAGGAAAAATTTATTTTATCTTTTCTTAAAAGAGATCTCTTTATAAAGGGAAACCATTTGCGGAAATATGAAAGAGCTTCGAGACATCAAGATTCATGAATTTTTATTCTCTACTTCTGTGTTTGTGAAGTAAGAAAATTTACATGTTCGAAAAACACAAAAATCGAGTCAGAAATTAATTCCTTTTATTCAAAGATCGAAAAGGAATTGTGTTCTTATTCATTATTTATGTGTTTGTAAAGTAAGAGAATTTGTATGTCCGTTGTAGATTTTGAAAATACAAAACTCGTGTCACAAGTTAATCTTTTATTTGTATTTAATTATAACTGGAGTGATCCACTATTAAAGTACAAATAAAGTGTTCTTACAAAGTCTGTGGAAAGTTGGTAGATTTAAACAATTTTCTTTGAAGGTTCGAGTAATTAATAACCAGAATGCGGATTTAACACATTTATAATAAACATCTGTTGGTGAAATTTAAAATAGTTCTGTATTCTAATTTCCTAGTAGCCAATTCAAACCATCAACCATTTTCATTAGATTCAACAAAAAAATAAAATTCGTCATCAAACAAGTAGATTCGAAACTCCATTAAAAAGAATTGATGTTGAAGAATTTGAACGAAACCAGCCCTTGTTACCATGAAATAACTAAAAGTACCCAGGCATCTATCTCTAAAAAGTCCATCATCTCGTATCCTAAATTCCGTCGATTCTCTTCAACTCTTTTCTAAAGGACTATAGTAAACTCGAAGCAGGGATCAATTTCGGGCAAAAGCTTATCGCAGGCTAGCGAAAGAAGGCGTCTCGGGGGCGTCGCTTTGGTAGTGAACCTGCAGCAAACTGGATAGACGAAATTGGACGCTCGGGGGTGGCCCCGGAGTGCTCGAAAGACGACGAAGTCTCGAAGAAGAAGTGGAAGAACCGGAAGAACCTCGGCACGGTGAGGTTCGGGGTCGGAGGCGGCGGGAGGGGGGGGTTGGTTGGTCGGGGGTGGAGAACGCGGGGATGGTTGAAGCAACTTGCCGGCGAGAAAACGAGTTTCTGCCCGGAAAGTCTGGGCGGCTGCAGCCCCTTCGCGGAGGCGCACCGTACCCGTCCACCCCCCTCCCCCCCGCTGCCACCGCCGCCGCCCACCCTTCCTCGGTGGCAGTATCAAGACCTGTGTGCCCAGCGGTGGTGTCCGTGTAACTCCGAAGGTGTGCAAGAACGAAGTTGCCGGTGTCGGCGAAAGACAGAGGCCGAGACGCTGGGAGACAGAAGGCTGGAGCAAGAAGAAAGTGTGGATAAAGGGGTCGGAGATGGGGCTGGGCGGAGGGTGGAAGACAGAAAGAGAGAATGAGAGGTAGAAGCGCGGACGGAAAGAGACGGTGAAAGATGGAGAAAAGGAAGAGAGAGAGAGAGAGAGAGAGAGGGAGAGACAGAGAGAGTGAGCGAGCTCGGGAAAGGCAGAGAGAGAGACAGAAGCTTTTCCTTAGCTCGCGCGAGTGGGGGCAGCCATTTTCCCGAGTTCTTAATATTTTCATGATGGCGGCCGGTGCTGGCGGAGCCGCTTGGAAATGGGGAGTGGGTGGGTGGTGGGTAGCTCTAGGGTGTGGGGTGGATGAAAGAGGGTGGGCAAGCGGAACGAAGCACCAGAGGCGGGCTTCGGGGCGGGAGGGGAGAAATTAGAAAAGGGGAGATTTAAATATCAAGCTCCGAGGGGCGGACCAAGCTCCGTCTCGCTTTCTCTCGGACCGGCCACCCTCGGCCACCCTC
Organism: Sphecodes monilicornis; assembly: GCA_913789915.3. Lineage (NCBI taxonomy): Eukaryota > Metazoa > Arthropoda > Insecta > Hymenoptera > Halictidae > Sphecodes > Sphecodes monilicornis. Next base: position 10,350,496 of record OU565294.1, read on the forward strand.
TCTCCCTCTCTCTTTCTCTTGCTCTCCTGGCCCCGCTATCCGTCTCCGTTCAGCTAGCTCTTCCTCCGTTCGCCCTTGCTAACCGGCTCTCACTCTTTCCACCCTCTTTCGCCCGTCGTCTCTACGGTTCTTCTCTTTCTCGCCACCCTGCCTCATCCCCCGAACGTCCCTGCCCCCGCATTACCAGCCGTTCTTCGCTTATGCACCCATACAAACAGAGGAGCCGGCTCCACCGGTCCGTGTACACACACAGAGGGAGACGCACGCTCACGCACACACACGCCTATCGATCCTCGGCCAGAGAAAAGGCGTCTTAGAGCCGTTCGACGGCGGAGAGGACGCTACGACGTCGCGGAGCTCGTTCTAAGGCAACGCGAGCGTTACGTGCTAATTGGATGGCCCCTGCCCCCCAAGCTTTTGTCCAACCTGGACCCGACACCCAACTTCCCCGATATTGTGACACACGCTCGACCCGAACGACGACGACCATCCCGACGCAACAACGTTCACGACGATATTCGCACACCGACGATGTCGACGACACCCCCGCGATGCACGCTCTTGCGTCCCCCAGAATGCACCGGCTGAATGCTGGCCAGCATTATTCGGAAAAACTGCCAACGCGACCCGCGGACCGGTGCAACGACACTACGTCCTATTGTGCACACTTGGAACACACCTGGGATCCACGGGTTTTAGGATTTAGGGTAGCGGACTGCATTCGTTGAGATTATTTTATTAATCGTTTCTTTAGAATCGATTTTTTCAGCGTTTTTCTTCCATTGGTAACAGACGGTGGTTGATTGATGCTGTTTTTAAGACGATGTTTGGATTGATAGTGTGATAATCTTGCTCGTTTTAGTATTCAGGTTTCTGGAATCGATTTTTGAATGGTTTGATGACGGAGATTAATTGATGCGATTTTTATGAGATGATTTTTTGGGAAGTCATTTTAATAAACATATGGCGAGTTAGGTTTTTATTTAGGGGATTGTCATAGGTGCATTATGATCTTTTAATCAATTATGGTTCTGGGAATGCTTTTCTAATTTTTCTTTTTTACTAATGGTTGTATGATAGTATTTTTAAAAATATTTTCTGATATCCCTTTTTCAATAGGTAAATGGGGTAAATTGCCCTGTTATATGAGGGTTGGAGTTATGTTATTCATGCTTCCTTTATTATTCAATTTCATTGCGCTTTGTTTTATAACGATCTTTTTACGAGTGATTATTTGATGGTATTTTTTTTAAATATTTTTTAAGAAACCTTTTTAGTACTGCTGGAGATTTAATAGCGGGTTTAAGAAGATGATTTAGTAGTTTTTTATTAGCAATAGCAATTAGGACTGAAGGCTGACTAGTCCTTTTAACCCTTAAGCACCGTTCTGGTCAATTTGATCTGAAAGCGGACCTTCGTTTTTGATGCCAGAAGTAACAGATGGGTCGCAATGACTCATTTATAATTTTGGATTTTACCGTTGCACACGCCATACAGGCACTCTCGTAGGTAGATATTAAAAACATTTATTTGTACACTATTATTATCTACTACTTATATTATAAAATGTAAATAAATGTAAAAGATTTAATTAAAACATGCGGATGATATTGTGAAAATTTGAATGAAATTATGTGGAAAATATTGTAAAACTTGAAGTCAATATTGTGATAAATGAAGCCATTATTGACAAAGTTGGGGTAGCCATTTTGAAAAATGTAGACAATATTATAAAATGTATTACTGTGAAATATATTGACGAAAATGTTGTGAAAAATATTGTAAAAAATATTGTGAAGAATATTGTAAAAAACATTGTAAAGAATGTTGTAGAAAATATTGTGAAAAATTGAATTAAATCATATGGAATATATCATAAAACTTGAAGTCAATATTCTGATAAATGAAGCCATTATTGACAAAGCTGGGGTAGCCATTTTGAAAAATGTAGACAATATTATAAAATGTATTACTGTGAAATATATTGAAGAAAATGTTGTGAAAAATATTGTAAAAAATATTGTGAAGAATATTGTAAAAAACATTGTAAAGAATGTTGTAGAAAATATTGTGAAAAATTGAATTAAATCATATGGAATATATCATAAAACTTGAAGTCAATATTATGTCAAATGAAGAAATATTGTAGAAATATTGTGAAAACTGTAGTGAAGAATGTCGTGAGGTAACATCGTCGGCGTGTTTCGTCGGTGGCGTGAAACATGTAATGTCGAGTGTAGAACGCTGTTCAAGAATGCATGCTAATCCGGCGGGTAGGATGAGCGCATTTGATCTTGAATTTTGGGTTACCGGGTTCCGTAAACCGCGCGTGTGGCGCGGATGTTCACGTGTGCGATGTCACGTGTTTGATGTAGGTCAATGTCTTCGGCACCGGTCACCGTTCCAAACGTGTCGCCACAAATCAAATAACTGTGTACTTGCTCTCGCAGTGGCCACCACCGTTTCACTGTGCCGTAGACGCGAGGACGTTCCCATGCAATTTCCAGGTGTTCCGTCATCCCTGCCACGAACGAACATCATTAACGTTCCATTCGTGTCGCAGTCGAATCTCCCCAAAAACTAACATCTGGACGTCTAGAATACACGAACCGAAACCTGCGTAATATCATCTCGCAAAATGGGTTATTATCCCGAACTGGACGAACAGATACTCTGAAGGATCGTCTGCCGGAAGCATCCAATCTCCTTTTTATGCGAGTGATAATCGATGGAAATGTTGCATGCTCTCCAATTTCACTCTATTCGTCAAAATCCGGAGTGCGGAGGTGTCGGAAGAAGAGTTAATCGAAATCTTAATCAAACTCCCGCAATTGAAACAATCAGGTCATCCCACGCTCACGACCTACGTCATTTCGATTTAAATAAACAAAGGTAGATATTTTTCGGAGACATCGTGAAATGATTCTACATTTATTTTTGAGTTATTAAATACGGCAGTAAACGTTGGGGATTTAATAAATATTCTTTCCTCCGTTAATACCTTCATCCCTTTTTCTCTATGTATTTGTAGAAGATTGAACGCCTCTGTCAGAATGCTAGTTAAATTCAAACTAAATGCAATGCAAACTAGATGCAATATTTATTCGATTTGCAATAGATTACATTGGGGGTTGAAATTTTCTTTCCTTCATTCATCATTTATTTCTGGAAGATTGAATACCTCAATTAGAGTGCTAGCTAGATTAAAACTTTTTATAATGTAACCAAGACGCAAAATTACTTCGACATGCAATAGACAAATTTAGGGGTTGAAAAAAATCGTGTTCCCTCCGTTAACAGCTTCATGAAATATCATTTAAAAATACATGTAAAGAAATGGTATTTCTTAAATTCAAATTTTACCGCGCTTCGCGCGTTGTAGAGCGTAGAGTGTAGAGTGGTCGTAGAGTGTCTACTGTTACAAAGAACGACTAATAGAATGAGATAGATAGATAGACGATTACGTTAGAGAGCACATGTTCATAAATTAAGAGAGTGATAAAAGTGTAAATAAAGAAGTGATATAGAATAAACTTTAAATGTCGTTTCTTTGCTTACAGGTAAGATTGTACATAGTGTAGATAATTGTTGTAATATAGTATAATAAATAAAGAAAATACTTTGTTTACAGGGAAACAATTTCTTATTTTGAAAATCCTTTTTAATAGATAATTGTCTTACATACATTAATTCCATTCGACCGTAAAATTTAAAGTCAATTACAGTTAATCGAGGATTGAATGTTTTTAACAAATGAGCTAAAGTTTGACGGAAAGCAGTGTACTCGATGCTGCGATGGTTTAAAATTTCCCAGAAAATTCTGGGAAAATAATGCGAGGCGATTGTGACAGTTGCTGCAGGAATATTTCAGTGAACGATTTCGCGGTTCTTTCGCGTGCGAAATAAACGGGGCCCGGTCGGGTCGATCGAAGGCGAAACTCGACCCCTGCCCACCCCCCTCGTACCCCCGGTTTCCTTCTCGGTAAGAGAGGAATATTAGTTACCCTTTCAGTCGTAAGCGAGCGCCGTAAAATTATTCACCGTGTTATTCCTTCGTCTGCTTCTCCGAGGAGGGCCCTGATACGGAAGTAAGGAAACTTATGAAAATCTATATAAGGAAAATTCTCAAGAGTGAGATCGTCGAGGCGGGTAGGTCGGCGAAGGCGGCGGCGGGGGGTGAGTTTCTGGGGGGGTAGTTGCCGAGCGTTCTCGAAAGGAAGGAAGAAGGTGAAAGGGAAGAGGGCGCGAAGAAGAAAGGGGCGGGGTGGGTGGTCGTAGCGATGGCGGGGGGTGGAGGAATAGGTAGGGAACTCGAATTCGTCCTTTGAGAGGCCGACAGCAGGCGCCAGCCGGAGGAAACAGAGTAAAATGTCCTGGAAACAACGAAGTCTTTCGCTACCCCCGACCCACCCTCCACCCCCCACCCTCTCTCGCTCACTCACTCCGTCTCTCTTTCTCTTTCTCTCTCGCAGGTGTAATACCCCTTCGTCCCAAGAAGCTTACCCGCCCTATATTTTCCGTATCTGGAATAAGTGTGCAAGGGGCTTGCAAGACTGTGTGCTACGCCCCCTTCTTTAATTACGTTCAGCCGCCCCTCGCGGAGCAACTACTTCTCCACGAGGTACCCCTTCCGAGCGAGCCACCCTAGCAGCAACCGACTCGAACCCTCTCCACCCCCCGGCCACCCCCTCGACTTCGTTTTATCTATTCATCCTCCGGTGTCTTCTGTTTTTAGAGAAGAAAATTTTAATTGGAATTTCGTGAGCCCAAGACCCAACCCCTTGCACCTCCGCTCCTCCGCAAAGTGTCTACCGGTTCTGTCTTCTGTTCTTAACACCGACCCCCATCCTCTTTTCGTCCCGCTTACTCTTTGCCCAAGCCACCCCCTATACTCTCTCCCTCTCTATCTCTCTCTTTCTCTTTTGTGTGCCGTTTCCGCGAGGAACCAACCCCCGACAAACCCCCCCACGACTTCCAACGGGACCGATAATCCAATAGGCTTCGTTCTCCCTCCCCCCGTGAAACGATGGATGATGGATGAATATTAAACGGAGCCTGTTTCGGATGGATGACTCGCTAGGTCAAGGGGAACCGTTGTTGGTAATTGAATCGAAGATTGTTGTTACTTCGGTTGTTTGTTCGGTCGCAGTCATTCGAAACGGTCAATGATTGGTTAGGTGCAAGTAAAAGCTAGTGGTTTTGGAAGTATAGTTTGAAGCATTGGGGTGGAAAAAATTGTACAGTGTAATTGTTCCAGTAATCAGCTATATTAGGCGTTGTTATAATTAGTACATTATTTTCTAAATGTTTGGTAATATGGAGACACAAGGCTATAGATTGGTAGTGAGAATTGAACTGAGCATTGAGTTCATTAAAATGTGTTGGAGTTTGTTAATAGTTATTTAAAATTTCTTTATTAAATTTATTTCGTTATTAAAAAATTTCTTTTTCTTTTCAGGAAAGCTGATTATTGTATAAGAGCTGAAATAAGGAACACCCTATCTGAAAGTTGTAAGAAAATGTAGAGATTGATGCAAAGGATTGTCCGAATTCTTGAGAACCATTTTTAGAAATCTGAATTTATACAATTAAGTATGCTATACTATGAATTTCATAGAAATTCTGTACTACGTTTCAGGTAATACTTTATAATTTGACAATAACAAAAATTTTCATTTCCAATATTTCAATTTTTGTCAACATCAGCAGCCGTCCACCAATGCGTCAAGAGAAGGCGATTTAAAAAACAGTGAATAACTGCCATTGTTTAATATTTTGTTTTGAAAAAAATGGAGAATAAAGTATAAAGTAATATTACCATCACTGTAAAATACCGGAATTTTTCACTTATTAATTATCCTTAATAAAAATTCCGACATCACATCTCTAGAAAGTCAAGATGATCTACCCCCTTAAGTAGCGGATTATGAATATCGCCATTGGAGTGCAAATGATTAGTATCCAAAAATTGTTTAAGGTGGCCAATGTTAAGGATCCAACTGAGGTTATGGTGTGTCTTTCGGTCAGATGAGGCTGTCCAAATCGTAAGAAACACGTGTCGTTAGGAGCAGGTCCCAGGAAGGCAGCCGAGCGAAACTCAGGGTAATCAACCGTCCATTATTTCGAGAGCAAACAGAGACCGCTTTTGCACCGGCACACGCACACATGTACACACACGCGTCTCGTGAACTGTCACAAATAGGGGGTGGCGACGCGTCGCCTAAATCCCCCTACGTTTTTTAATTAAGCACCTTCGAGTTTTTCCACGGGCGAATTTTTTCACAGACTCTTGCACCGTCTGCCCGATTTTCGGGAGAGACATCTTCTTCGACCCGCTTCGTCTCTCCTATCGATTTTGCAATTAGTAAGAATGTAATCCAACCCCTTATACCTATCCACCGTCGAATCCCCTGCGAAGATAATCGACGTTCCAAGAAAAGCACCTCTAATTGCGACGCATCGGAGGAACCCTTCCGGACAACGAACAGATTTTTCCCTCCGTGGCGTTCCCATGGAACTCCAACGGGATCTTATAGGAACTACTCAGCGTCTATGTATAGTGATCGAGACGACTGACTCCGGAGTGGGAATCTTTCAACCCCTTTAAATCTTAACAGGATTTAATATTTTCTGTATATTCATTGCAATATTTTTTACTAAATTCTATTTAAATTTCCTTTTTTGTAGGGTTGCTTAAATGTCTTCAATTTTCATTTACAAGCATCATTAGTTATATTCCATTGGTTTTTCACCTGAGAATGAATTAGACAAGTTCTAAACCAGACACTAGAATTGTATCAATATTTTCATTTATTATTTTCAGTTTTATTCATAAAGATGATTGTTTATGTCATACTGGATCTTCCACTGTTAAATGGTCTACCTACTACAATTTAGTCTAGATTTTTTCCAATTTCATTTGGATTATTAAAAAGTTCTGTTTAATGTTAGACAATCAATAAAGAGGTTTATTTTTAACATCAAGAATATTTTCCATCGAACAGGCATTTAGCTTGTTATTTAAGCTTCTAGAAATAGATTTTAATGAATATTCTAATGGTCAGTAATGAAAGGAGTTTAAATATAATTTGTTCCCTTTGTTTCTCAGGATATTAAATTATTTTTATTCTTATCATGATTGAAAGCCGCACGCGAATATTAATTATTAAATGTATCCGATTACGAATTGTCATAACGTAAATGTATAATAAAGTAATTCGATGATTAATTGTCATAATAGGAATAAGTAATAAAACAGTAAAATTATGCACTATTACAATAGAAATAAGTACATAAAAGAAGCTCGATAAAACGAAGTACAGAGTAATAAATGCACTATAAACAGTGATCTCCAAAACCCAAACTAGAAATAAAACAGAAAAAGAAACATGAATGTAATTCCACATTGGATATCACTTCGAACCTATCAAGACTATTACCAACAACAACAATTAATATTACTCGGCATCATAAATTCTCTTAAAAATCCACAGTCAAGTAACGTTTCCCAAACCGCAAATGTCCCCCTTAATCCGGTGATCACAGTGGCGAGGAAAGAAAAATGAGTATTCCGCGTAGCAGAGACTGAGGGTAGCAAAGTAGCCAATAGAATCGGCAGCCAATCTCTCGACTTCTTCGATCGCGTAAGTGGAAACGGTCGGTTCAAGAGCAAGAGAACCGCGACAGCAGAAAATAGCCGTCTCTGAAAACATTTCCGGCCGATTGAAACGCGCAGATTGGTCCAGCGGCGGGAAAGAACAGGGTGGGGATCGGGTGTGGAGGTGTGTGGGGGTTGGTGTTGGGGGTGGAATGGGAAAGCAAGACGAAGAGAGAGAAGGGGCGGAAAAGGAGTCGGAGATAGAACCGCTCGATTGAGTCCACTGAAACAGTTTGTGTCTGCGGTCCACCGAAATTGATCCGGCAACACCGCGGCAACTGTCTCTAACACTCTCCAACCCTACACCCACGCTCTCTCCTCTCTCTCTCTCTCTCCTCTCCTTTTCACTCTTTCTCTTTCTCTCTCTCTCTCTCTCTCTCTCTCTCTCTTTCTCTCTTGCTCTATCTTTCTCTCTTTCGATCCCTCTTTCTCCCTTTCCGCCGCCATCGGTAACCGCCACCACATCCTCCCGTTCTCGTTCTGGCCGCGCGGACACCTGTGGTACGTCCTCGAGGATCTTGACCCTCTGCGGCGATTTTATCTTGGATCTACCCGTGATCGATCATCGATTAGCCAGACGATGACTTTATCCTACTTTGAGGAATCACTTAAATTCTTTTAGGTTCTTGGCTTTGGTGTTCCCTCCTTCTTTTGGTCCTCGGGTTTTCTAGTTTTGTTAGATTCGATGTCACCCCTCTGTTTATGGCCATTATGTATTAGTACAAACAGAAGAGGATGTTTTCTTTTAAAGAATCATGTACATTCTTTCTATCTTTTATCTGTGCTGTTTCTTGGTCTTCAATAGCATCTCCCTATTTTTAGACATTATCTATTAATTTGACTACGAGACTATTTTTCTGTGAAAATTGTTCTTTCGATTTTCCTTTGATAATTCTTGTGAACCCACACTGTGATTAACCGTGAGAAGCCAGGGGTTAATTAACTGTCTTGTCATAATCCCTGGAAGTAGAAGGCTCCAGCAACTTCCCAGAAGAACCACCAAGAAGAATAATAAATATTCTATTGAAAATAAACCAAACCAAAAACACCTCAAAATTTCTTAGAAGGTCCAACAAGAAGTGCAATAAATATTTTCCATTGCAAATAAACAAAACCAAAATAACTGGAAAATCTTAATAAAGGCTCTGTAATTATCCCAGAAGATAAGCACGATATCTCCATTAAAAAAAATTCGCTTTCATACAATAATTTGACCGAGCCCAGAGAATCTGACCGTCTCACACTTTTCTAGACTGAGAAGCATCGCCTATCATCGACGATCCACACGACCCAGGACGTTTCACAATTCTCCATCGAAAATAAACCAAAGAACACCTAAAAATCATCCTCAATAGAACACCTAAAGGTACAAAGAAGGTAAGAACTACATTAATCCCAGAAGACAAACACAACACTTCCTACAAAAAACCGCTTGCAGAGGATCATCTGGCAGCGATCGACACCGTCTGCAGCTCCTCCCAATTCTACCGGCCGCGTCGCTAAGGGTTGAAAAGTGGTCGATCGTCTTCGAGAGGGTCAACGATTGCTCGCCGTTTTCCACCTCTCCTCCAGTGCCTCCTCCTGCAAGGAAGTTTCGCGCTGAAGCCGTTGAAATATCAAACACAGGAGGAAAAGGAAAGAAGAAGAAGAAGCGGTGCGGAGGGTTGGCGTGGTAAGAATAAGAAGACGTGGAAAGAGAGAGGGTTGGTAGGGTGCTGGTTTCCTAAAGGTCGAGTTTCCGAGTGCAGCTGGGAGGGAGAGAGAGAGAGTAAGAGAGAGAAAGGGGGCGAACACGGTAATAGAGAGCTGTAAAGACAGAGAGAGAAAGAGAGTGAGAGAGGGGGTGTGGGGCGGAGAGGGTGGAGAGCTCGGCGAGGCAAGACGGATGGAGGTCGTAGGACCTAGCCCGGAGGAGATGGAGGAGACGAAAGGAGAGGTCGTAGGAGGAGGAGAGGGTCGAGGCGGAGGGTAGGAGAGAAATAAAGATGGCCGCTCGTGCCTCCGGGGCCGAGCCACCCACCAGAGCCACCTTACTCCTCACGGTAATAAAAGGAAAAAGGGGAGAAAACTGAGGAGCAGAGCTGAAGGTGGTAGGTCGGCCTGTGGGGGTGCCGCGAACGAACGAACGAACGAACGAACGAGCAGAGCGACCGACGGGGGGGCATCCGCGGGGGAAACAGTTCTTATTGATTCAGAGGAGCCACCCTCACAGAGGAGCAAAAGCCTGGTGGACCCGCTCCTGGACTTCTCTCTTCTCTCCTTCAACGGTCTTCCCTCTTCGTCCCGGCGTCAGCCTGTGCCTTTTACGAACGTGGGCTCGCGATCTCCGTCACTTGCGCTCGACCTGCTCCTACCCCGCCGAAACGCCTTCGACCAGGCATGTTTTACAACCCCGACGACTTACATCAATCTCTTCTTAGACTTATTTGATTTTTTAGACAAAAGGCCTCTGTCGGCATATTTTTCTTAATTGGTGATTTTCGATTTCTTGAGAAATTCCACAGTGTTTCTTTCAGATCTTCGTTCCGTGGACAAGGATGCTTTACAACCCCGACGACTTACATCTATCCCTTCTTCCGCGTTCTTCCCCTTTTTTGGTTTTTAAATTATGATCTTAGTTGAGAATACCTGTTCGCCGATTTTGGAAAATTTCTAGTTTTCTCGAGGTGTTCATTCCTTGAATTAAGGATATTTTTCAACCACTTCGACTTAAATTGATTCTCTAATTCTTCTTTTTTTTTAATTTTTCAATGAATATCCTTTCTGGAGGATGCGATCCTCGGCTGTTGATCTAGGATCTCTCGAGAGATGCCACATTGTTTTTCTAGTCTTCATTTCAAGGATATTTTTAACTTCTTACATTAATGCTTTTCTTCTTCTTTTTATCTCAAACATAGATGATGACCTTTTTGGACATTGCTGTTCCCGAACGTTGATTTAAGCAAAATAATATAAGAATTTTCTGAAACCTAATGTCATTCCAAAAAATACACTTCTCCTTTCAATAATTTTCATAACTGGAAAATAATATAAAAATCTTCTTAAACCCTTTTAATGTTTTTCCAATTTCGTATGTCACCCATTCATGTTTGTTACAAGTGCATAAAATCTGCAATCCTCTAATCATAATCAAAGGACATTTGTGCTCAAACATTCACCACTAAAAACCTAATAAAATTCCTCAATATTAAATCGATTAATCCCATAGATTAAAGAATGGAGAAAATTGATCAAATAGAACAAACTAATTTTTAAAAACTGTTTCAATCTTTGTCAATCAATAGTAACAAACCCAAATACTAAAGAAATTTATTCCAAATATAAAAATGATAAGCATAGATGAAATGCTTTGACAATAATCTGTCAAAAAATTAGAATGTTACTCCATTTTCCCAGTAAACGGATCGAATAAATATCTTTTATTTCAGCAACAATCTTCAACGAAACCCAGCAGTTCTGAGAGCCTGCTGAAGGAATATTCCTTTTTCCCAGGACCGAGCAATGTTCGTCGGTTTAAAGGAGCCTCGAAAATATCGCCCGGCTTTAGGTGCACAGACAAATTTCGCAGTCCACTTTGCCTGTTCGGGCTCCCAAAGTGGGGTACGATATACGGGCTTTTTAAGCGAAGTCGTTTTATATTTGACGAGGCATCAGCGGCGGGTAAACGCGCACCTGCCGACAGGAGTCGTGTGTCTGCAACGTAAACAACCACCCTGGCCCTCGACACACCCTTGAACCACCCCCTAAACTACCCCGTTCGTCGCCGGAAAAAGTGGTTTCAACCACTTTTCCCTCCGTAAACTCGGTCCGCACTTACCGGGCCGTAGCCAGAAAGTCCGAGTCAATTTGACCGCCCCCGCACGGTTAACGCAAACTCCGCCGGGGGTTGGGCATAGAGGATGATACACACGGGTGTAAACCGAGGGGGTGGAATAAAAAGAAAGAAAAAAAATACAAGAAGGAGAGAGGACGGCCGGCAATTACGCGGTCGTTTCAATCCGGGCGACTCGAAAAACTTGCCCCGGCTGCTGGCCTTTAATAACCGGGGCAAACTTTGCTCACCCCCGCGCCACAGGGGGTTGTTACTTTTTAATCACGGGTAAATATTGACCGGTGGCCCAGATTCTTTGAGACCACCCGAGGACTTTAAACGAGTAGATTAGCAGGAAGACCAAGAGCGAAAGAGGATTCGCAGGTTTTTAGGGGTGGCTTCCACCCAGGACGCTTGAAAATATTTTTTTTAATAACGAAATTAACGGGATTGGAATCTCAAGTTTTTGACATTCATTAGTACACTCTTATACGATGTATGAAAATTGTGTAACTTTTCATTGTAATCATTAGACTGCGGATTTTTTGCATTTATGATCAAAGTGGGTACGCACAATTTAAGGCAGTGGTCACATTAAAAAGATTTATGGACATCAATGGGTTAGTTTCAGCTTAATAAGGTAATTAAAAGGAGAAAACCATTTTTATGTGGCTCCTGTGTCTTACAATCAATATAAACATTTTTTATTTTGCATAAAGATCCGCAGTCTAGTGATCATGTTGTATGGTTCCAGGCACTGTTCAAATAAACGATTCCTGAAGATGCTCCCTCAATTGTGAAACTAGAATTTAGATACAATTAAAAATTATGTGATTAATATACGTTGAAAGAATGAACCAAATTATATAAAAAAAAATTGTAGATTCATTCCAGATAATGGTGATTGATAGGTCGGCACCCTGGTCATGAAACAGTAGAAAAGTTTTCGGTTACGAAGAAGAGGGTTAAAAATCAGATTCGACACTTTTGGGATGGGGCGGCGTCTTTCATCGACGATTCAGAGGACTCAGGACGTTTCAATCTCACGAAGAACTTCTAGAAAAAAGACACGGCGAATTTCTCTGGAGGAATTGGTGGAAACAGGGCCCGTCTCGTGACCAATCCCTCGAAGGGACGTGGAACGGGAAAGGAGAAAGGCAACGTCGTAATTTTGCAGGACTTTTCCGAGTTGCAGCTCGTCGGAGTCGCCCGTTCCGCGCCCCCGTTTCTCTCTTTCTCCGTTCCAGCGGCGCCCGGTTCGCCCGGCTCTCTGGGCAAATTGACTTTTCCTAATAAACCAACTCGCGAGGCAACTTCGGCGAAAATCATTTAAAACTTTGCCAGACTCGAATTCGCCTCTCGTTTTAATGCGGAGGCCCGCAGAAAGCTCGCTCGCGCGCGCCCGCCCGCGTGCATCCTCGCCTTCGCCTCGCCCTCGCCTTCGCCCTGCCTCGCCCTGCCTCGCTAGCTCGTTCCTCCTTTCTTCCGCTCTTTCCACGCCGCTTACACGCTCCAACCGTTTCCGTTCATCGTTTTCTCGTTTCGCATTGTACCCGCGCCGCCTTTGTGCGCTAATAGCCGCCGCGTCTAACCGCAAAGTCGGCTTTCCCGCCACCGCCACCGGAAAAACTCGCGGAAAATTGCGGATCGGACCAACCGGAATACAAGATCCTCCCCCAAATTTTCATGCTCGCAAATTCCCATCTGCCCGGCAGCAGTGGCTTTTGCAATCTATTCTTTAATCCTCGGTGCCGTTTTCCTCAAATCGTGATTTTTATCACAATATATCGTTGCAGATCTCGAACGGACTTGTGGTAACTTATTGACAACTGTCTCATTTCTAAAGCATCTGTTATTAGTGCGTATGTTTATACAAAATGAAAATTGTTTGTATATTCACTGCAAGACACAGGCACTATTATTCCTCTCTTTAAGGGGTTAAGAGATTTTACAATTTTTTGTACGCAAAATGATGGTTATTTAGAAAGTTAATATGTACATCTTATTATATGACATACAGGGTGTCCCACCTGATTGTGACATCTTGATTTCTGTTGTTATTGTTAGTCCTACCTAGTTTATGCATGGGTGATCGCGTTAAGGTCATTTGAAGGTCAACTTTATGTTTTTAAATGGAATTATATATTTTTTAATACATCATTCGACGCTGTTGGACATTCTTTATAAAAAAGTATTATCCTATTTATGTTGAAAAATTAGTCGTTTAGGAGATATTTCGATTTAAATAATTCCATGACTCCATTACTGTCGCACTAAGACATTCGCTTCTATTCCTTACAGAAAAGATTCAACATTATTTGTATCACGGCATTTTTGAAGTCGAAATATTTCCTGAACGACTAATTTTTCAACATAAATAGGTTAATACTTGTTTATAAAGAATGTCCAACTGCATCGATTGATGTATTAAAAAGTATGTAATTCCTTTTAAAATAACGAAGATGACCGTCATATGACCTTAACGCATTGAACCATGGAAATTCTAATAACACCAAATTATGCTCCACTCAGCACCATTTAATTCTTATCTGAATAGCAAAGAAATCAAGATGTCAAAATCGGGTGAGACACCCTGTATATACATAGTATTTACTAAAAATTTCCAGTGAATATGTTCAATTAAAAGAACGTGGCAGCCATTTTCCCATAGCCATTTCTACGAAACACTATTTGCGGTTTAAGATATACACGCATTTCCGTGAAGTTTTATCCAATACTCGTTTTTATAATTTTACACGATATTAGATAAAAGAAGCTAGTTTTTATCGCAGCCAATATTGGAAATGTTATAGTTAATTTGCAGTTTGGTAATGCGTTAACAATCCACTTCATCCCCACGCGGCGATTACCCTGTAAATTGTTATAGACGTATTGCCAAGCAAACCGAACTTGACAACATTTCTGGAACATAACAATACTATACTAAAAATCCAATTTTCATTCCAATATTAGAAAAGTGCGAGGGGATCAATATTTTCCTTCTAACTCTTGGCACTCGAGTGGCGACTCTGAGAGGCCACTATAAATTACTGTACTATTATTCAAAATATTGTTTGAATTATCAACACTAGAACTACCGATCCCTAAACGAGAACAATGTATACTCTTCCATAATAATAAAAGGATTGCATTTATTCAGATTTCATAGGATTTTTATGGTAACATGCACTTGAATAAAGAAGTGAACTAAAAAATTTCAGGAATTGTAAAAGAAAAAATCTGAAAATCGTAAGTTTAACGGGCTCGGTAGTTCTATTACTAAATTTGCTAAAATATAATAAATTACCAATCATTTAAATATTGTATCGGGTGTTATGTCAGTTTCATATCCATAAAAGGAAAAAGATCATATAAAATGGAGATATTCTAGGCCGGATGAAATGTTCGGTTTCGAAATGAAAATATCTCCGAGTAAGGGTTAATATGTGAATTTACACGAACTCTAAGATCGGTGTAATTTTTTTCCATCGATTGTGTCGTTCCTCAAGCGTCATACATTTTTTAGCGATTCAGAGAGTCTGATGTCTCATTTTTGCGTGCATTCGCAGAATTTTAATGGGGAATCATGCGTGTTCGCGACCGAATTCATCGAGGCTCCCACAAAGAGCCATCCGCCGCCCCCCCCCCCCCCTCCATTCCCCGAAAAAGAGGCTGGCATTTCCGCGACGAAACGAACCGAACGAAATATGCGGCATGAGATTTTTAATCGAAAACCGTCGCCCACGGCGGCACATCCGCTTTTTGCCAGGGCCCGGTAATGTATGCCGGTGGTTGTCTCATTCTCGAAGCGATCTCGTGCAGGGCGTGTGCCATGAAATAAATAGTAACGGAATCCAGCGCGTACCAGCAACCCCCTACGACCACCAGCATCGTTGCAGCACGACGTGAGAACCCATAAACCAGGAATAACAAGCTCCGCGACGAGAAACCAGCGGAGCATCTCGGATATACCGGATTTCAGCCGACGAAAAATTACCGACCACTATATCTGCGGCTACGAAACTCCTGCGGGATTTTCTGAACGCTTTTTTCTACCCTTAATCATTTCACATAACCTTAAACATATTCTCATTAGTAATAATATAGAAACGCCGATACTGGAAGTCGATACTCTAACCTTAAAAATATTCTCATTAAAAATAATAAAGAAACGTCGATACTGAAAGTCGATACTCTAACCTTAAAAATATTCTCATTACAAATAATAAAGAAACGTCGATACTGCAAGTCGATACTCTAACCTTAAAAATATTCTCATTAGAAATAACAAAGAAACGTCGATACTGGAAGATTCACTCGGAAATGGAAATTAAAGTCATTTTCTTTTAAAAATTCAAAAATTGAAAAAATGGGTGATTTCAGATATTGAAAATTGCCTAATTCTTGAACCAAATAATCAGAAATGTGTGAGGTGTGCACGGTCCAAATCAGTCCGAACCACCTTTCGAATTTTTTTACATTTTTCTTGCAACACATTTGGTTAACACATCAATTTATCTGTTTAAAATAAACTTTCTTAATAACTAGGATTGGATGGCAGATATTGAAAGAACTTTTGAAAATGATTGTACGTTTTATTTTGTGAAGTGAATAGTCGTTTTAACAAATGAGAGAATATTGAAAATATATTTCAGTACAATTTTATTGTACAATGGACTTGTTTGATTTTTGAATCAAGATCCCCAATTAAAAATGTATAAAATATTTGTTCATGAAAGAATATATGTAGTGATTATTCGAAATGACATTTTTATGATTTGGCCAATTGTGGAATAAAATATTTGTATGGAATCGTGAAATGTGATTCATCTGATATTTTTAGTCTGAACTTCGACAACAATACATTGACTGCAATATTAAATGTTGCTCGTTATTTTTTTATCAAATAATTGTTTTAGCCGGAAGTTTTGAGAGATGAATGCTAGATAATACTAATTGGACTAATACAACCATTTACGGTTTACATTTCAATGCAGTCGAAACCATAACGGTAATTTTAGTGAAATTATTAAATAAATATGTCCTTTTATTCATGAATGTATTGCAATGAAAGACCGCGCACCCCCAGCGAATACATATTTCCTTTTCATTTCTACAAATAAACTGTGTGCTACATACGTTTATTATGTTCACAACCGCGCAAGATACAACCAAATTAATTATTTAATCAACATTTCGTTTTAGCTTTTCAAAATTACCATTTCAGTTATTCCTAGCTGTAGAAGAATATTCAATGCGAGTTCAACTTTGTTAGAAACTTCATTACGCTGCTCTTTATTCCGTACAAGTTGATGTGAACACATAAAAATTCTATTTATCAACAATACTCGAGCGAGTCTGTGTACAATACAAACGCATAATTTAAAAAATTGAACGATAAATTTAATTTATGAAAACAGACAATTCATTTAACAATGACTCGAATGCGGATTTTAGGAATTTATAACAAAAATGAGCATGTACAATTTAAACCAGTGGACAGATTAAAATGAATTAAAATTAATCAGTGTACTAGTTTCAGCTTCATAACATAACTAAAAGTAAAAACAAATTTTCATTTGTCCCCTGTGTCCTGCAATCCGGTGCAAACATTTGTTATTTTGCATAAGGATCCGTAGTCTATAATAATGACAAACATTTTTACCGGGATGATCATCCAATTACATGTTATAACTAGCCAGCAGATTTTTATGTGAAATCAAAATGTTTTGCATCAATTTTGGAAGGCATAGGCATTAACTAAAAATTCATCAATGAGAAGAATTATTAAAAAATCATTCAATCTTACAAATGCAGTTGTTTCAGATGAAAAGAGAGAGTTGAAATCGGTTAAAGAATTTTATCAAAATGTTTTAGTTGTCAACAAGACTGTTAAAAACATATTACGTCTTGTCACCAAGAAATCCCTTAAAAGAAACATTAAAAACCGTCACGATGAGAATCGAGAGTACCTGAAATGATGCATAAAGCAACGTGGAACGAGGCGCGAGGGAGACGATAGGGGTGAGAATCGAAGAAGCTGGTGGAGACGGTGGTCGACTCGGTGGGCGCATTAAACATGCACCGCTTCAACATTATTTCATCTCGGTGAATAATTCACCGCGATGGCTGACAAGCGGAGTCGGCCTCGGCAAAAGAAAACGACGAAGAAGCCGCCCCGTAACGAACCAACGGGCGATGATAATCGAATTTCCTGGAGCCGACGCTCGTAATCCTCGAAACGACCGATCTTCTTCCGGCGTCCGGAAATAGAGAACGATTTTTGACCGGCTACGAAACGGTTCGGGTTCCGGCCTGGGCTAGCGTGATAAGCCCGAATAAAATGGCGGCTCCGCAAAAGAGCACGCGAAGAAATTCCCCCAATATTTAACGATCCAACGGGATCAGAGAACTTTGCTCGACAAATAATCTTCCGGGTGCAAACGTTTACTCGGCTTTCAGCTCACCTGGGGATCGAAGAATCGTTTCTCAAAGGTTTCCTAGAAATGATAAATCGAATCCCGCCCCCTACAAATTATTCTTTAACTTTCTCTCCAACAAAACCCGATTTTACTGAATTTTTCACGTTGAAAAGTCTTGAAACGAGAATATTTTCTCTCATCGCTACGATCGCGAACAGAAACTATAACTACGTATGTTATTTCACGAAAGTTTATTAAACGGCAATAATATTGTATTATACTTTAGAGAATGCAATGGATTACATTTGATTACTTTACATTTATTATTATACAATTACTATACAAACCTTGGGACAAGGAAAGCGATTTCACGTATCAAACACATTTTTCTTAGAATCAAATAACGTTGTAATCAATATTCCTATGGACGTATTTCCGAGGAAACCGAATTTGAAAAATTTCTTTAACATAATACAATTATATTAAAAATCTCTACACGGTCCAAAAATTCTCGATACGTTTCCAGTTTTAGAAAAGTGCAAAATGATCAATATTTTCCATCCGAAAGAGAGAAATTGTTTGTTATAGTTTTCCTTTTATATTTATATTTTTAATGGACAACCGTATTGTAAAAAGAAACTAATACCACAATCTATTTGTTCTTTATGTAAATTTACGAAATCCAATGCAAAAGATTCTATACTTTCAACGTAATCTTAGGGGTTGGTTCATGGAAATTTTGTAAATTGCTTGCCAAGAATATTGTACGAAGAATTAAAAATAGTTCATTAAACATTGACTTCGTGCTACTGATGAGACAGAAAATGTTCATTGAAGACGGGGAATTTTATAAAATATGACTAGACTACTGATTTCGATGCATTTTTCAAAAAAGTGTAACTATCGTGTCTTCCTATTCACTCCCTAAAAATATTAATAAATTACAAGGGAAGCATATAGAAAAAAATATAAAAAATAGCCATTGTCGATCGATTAACTTAACATTCCTCAACAAAAGAGAAAGTTCACAACAAGCTTCAATAAAGAAATAGCTCCTAGAATAAAAAATGAATCACACCCCCTCAATGGGAAAAAATCAACTTCCACGCTGAAAGGGGTAGTAAACCGCCCAAATACGGGTCCAAAAATTTAATTTCAATATCCGGTCGGTCCGAGAGCGGTTCAAAGACGACCGGGTCAGCATTCTTGTGCTTCTTCACGTTTAAAATTCAGCTGGGAAATGCTGCGCGCCCGTTGTGAATGGGAGGTTGATGGTTGGAGCGCGAAACAGCTTCGTATCTCGAGATAATAACGAGTCCCTCCTTTCCTTTACCTCTTTTTCTCGGCGATGATACGCCGAGTCCCCTCCCGCGAGCTCGCGCGCGCCTGGTCTCGAAAAATTAATTATATCTCGAAAGTTAAAATCGAGTTTCGGACCAGGGGGAGCGCGGAGCGCGCGAGGCGTTTGTTTTTGTTCGGCGTCGACCCCCGGCCGCCGGGAAACGGCAGAAATTTTAAACGAAAGTTTACTAATGAAGGCGACTCCCCCGCGAGCCCCCCCTTTCACCGTCCCTGCACCGCTCCCGTGGCTTTTTCCCTTCGCGAAAACCCGGCGTTGCACCGAGAGGGAAAAGAGGGACGAGAGAAAATCGCGGGGCCGCGCGCTTTTCACCGGACACCCCTGCCAGTTTTCCGTGCGCGCGCGTTTTCATCGTCTCGCCGGCTCTAGACAGACTTTTCGCGAGAGCGTGTTCTCTTTATTTTTTTTTCCCGCAGCGGCGAAAGCGGACGTCGCGGTTCAATGACGCCGCGGGCGGTGTCGCTGGAAAAAGACACCGCGACGCCGACGAGCGAGCGCCCGTTCTGGAGGAAATGCGTTTTCCTCCGCGTTTCAATGCGAACAAGCTTCCGCGAGCGACGCCGTTGTTTTACCACGCTTCGGGTTCTTTCTCTCGGGATCTCGCTTTTTCTCTGTCCACCGGTGGCAATTTTTTTAATCCGCTTTTTACCACATTATCCGCCGGCGATTATTTCATAATTTTTCTGTGGAATTCTGTGGCCCGTGGCTGGGGATTTTTTAACCTTTACAGGGGTCGCATTTTTTCATTGGAAGTTTGTTAAAATTTATCAATACTATACAACCAACATGTTAAGGAAAATTCTCAAGTTCGTACCTGCATGATTACTATTGTGGCAGTACCCGATCTTCTAAAAGTTAACCCTTTGCCTTACGATTTATTTTAAGGCTTGGGCGATTAGAATTTCTTTGTAGTTCATAATTTCCTAGGAAAGGAAGGAAATGTATATCTGTTGTATGTCGGTATGTTCTCCAATGGCTTTACATTAACAACAACAAAATAAAATTGTATTTTGTTTTAACGGAAATTAATAACATACATATTTCTTAGATTCTGTTCAGAATCTTCATCACGTCTCTTAGATGGTATTGTAAGCGAAGGGGTTAAGAGATCCTTCGACGGAAACCTCAATCCAACCAATAAACCAACAACTTGTCCTCAATAACATAATCTAATAACATCGCTTCGGATTACAATTGTTACAGCACAGTAATTTAAAAGCCTATTCACTTCGACTTTTTTTAACGATTTTCCACTTTTCATTGACGTAGGCACTGCATAAATGTAATGAGTAGATTATCGATTTTACGCGGTCATGAAATAAATAAGTAAATGAAATACGAAACAGTGAGAACATTAAAAGAATTTTAAAATACCACTGTAGTACTTTTAACATATTAAATCAACATATTACAATGATTAAATGTCCATACAGCTCCTCTACCTTAGAATTAACGTACACATTCTTAAATTTGCACAAAAGTCCGCAGTCTAGTACTAACAAAGAGATGACGCGGTCATGGGGTCTCAGATTTTCTCAAAACTTTGCATATTGGTAGATTTCGTTCGCCTGTTTATGAAAATATAGCATTATAGAGATTATAAGATTGATGAAGTTAGTGTTTCTTTCATATTATGTTCCTTTTCGATAAAATTTTTATATTTTGTTTCCCATAGATATTATGAGTGTATTTTGCATGTGAAAAATACAATTAATTAAAATAGATAAACTGAACAGAAAAAATAGAAAAATGGGAAAAAAGGAAAAAGGGATTTGAACACTGACATTCCCGGTAATTAATCTAGTACGTTACCATCACGCCGTTTGGCACTTGACAAAAACTTCAACTGTAAAAAAAACTGTACTTAACGGGTATAATGAAATTTAAATTGTAAATATCTCAAAAATGATTGAGCATCGACACCTATAATGCTACATTTTCATAAACGGGAGAACAAAATCTACCAATATGTAAAGTTTCGAGAAAATCTGAGACCCCACGACCGCGTCCTCTCCTTGTAAGATAAAATGTTGCTTCGGAAAAATTGCTTGAAGTTTAACACTAACCGTACCACGACCGGTCAAACGACCGGTTTCACATTTTGTATTTCATAGTTATTGAAATTGCAAAGACGCATCCATCAGAAATGATTAAATAACATAAATTCAGTCTTGTAATTTTTATAACCAACATATACAAGTTACATTTTGTGCTCGATGCGGTAAGTGTTAAACAGACGAATACCGCGATTAGCAACAACTTGATAACAAAAAGCGAGACAAGATCAAAAGGAGATTGTGCGCGATCTATGGGCGATTGATCGAGGACTGCCGATGGCAGTGGCTTCCGTGGGCCGCCATGAAAAAATCCATGGAGCGTGGAATCGTTCGTCAAGTCGACGATCAAAGAGCCCGGCCCATGGAGAGAACGGTTTTCTCCGTCGGGCCGGGTTGCTTTTTCGAAGATCGATAAGCGAGTTCTTCGAAGCGTAGCGAGAGAAGGCGCGAGAGCGCGGAGGAGTGAAGAGGTGGGGGAAGAGGACATAATAGAAAGAGATCCCTCCATTTTGCACAGCCATCTTTCGCGCGCAGGGCCGTCTAAACCCACCCTCGCGTTTCTACTAGCTTTTCTTTCCCCTTGGTCGTATCTCTTTCTCTCGTCGTACACCCGGCCCGAAACAAACCACCCCTGGTTCCACGGGGGTGAAAGCTAGAGAGAGAAAGAGAGAGACAGAGAGAGAAAATTCGCGGAGTGGGTTCCCTGGTGAAAGTAAGGGCTTAAAAATTCCCCGCCGCCCTCCTTCGGTCGACAACGAGCAAGAGGCTGCCGCTGCCTTTCCTGGCAACCCCCAAAAATCATTAAAACCATCCCTCGACACACCAAGGACTCTCGTCCTCGTCAGAGGAATTCTGCCCAGGGAAATCATCCTTCCGCAGATTCTTTCCGCAAGGAACCGGTTCGATTAACATAATCTAAGGGCACTGTTCTCATGAGATGAGACACCCTGCTACCCTTGCGAGGGGTTGCTCCATGTCTTTGCGAAGAAATCGAGTTGATAGCTCGTTTGGAGGATCTGCTATATTCCTGCTTGGTTAAGGATTTTATTCGAACTGATTCATTCAGTATGTACGCAAGATTCAGCAAAATAAATCTACCACTATCGGTCAAATAGTTTGAGACTCCTTATTTCACATTTATTGCATCTATACAGATGCTTGCGTGGAAGTTTATTCAAGCATTATAATAAAAATCGCACAAAATATAAATAAATTCAGTCGTGTTACTTTCATAAAGTGATTTATGCTATAGTATTAACCCTTTGCACTCGAGTGGTGACTCTGAGGCACCAATAAAAATTGCTATACCATTATTCAAAATATTGTTTACATTATTAAATTGATATTCAATAAATTAGTTACCAAACATTTAAGCATTCTATGATGTATTATATCAGTTTCATTTCTTCAAAATAAAAAAAATCCTATAGAATGGAAATATTCTTGATCGAAAAAAAAAGTTTGGTTATAGAGTTAAAATACTTCCGAGCGCAAAGGGTTAATATTAAAATTAGTTCAAAAGAACGTCGTGATTTTTTAAGATTTTTTAATTTTAAATTACCCAGAATTACTCATAAAACGTCTTCATGGGAAATTATTATGCAAATAAATTTATTTGTGTCGATAATATATTATAATGATAGTCGTAGCTTTCAACAAGTACAGCCTTCTAACCTTTATAAAACAAATGAGAAACTAATCAATTTTATATGTTCGATGCTTCCAATAGTAGCATACAGCAAATTTTTATGTGTTTAAAGTGTGTACAAATTTGCAAAATGTAGAGGAACACGTATATATCATATTATGAATGGATTATTGTTTCATGTGCATAGAAAACATTTTTCTAGGCGAGGAAGAAGATATTGCATCGCGTTCTGAATTTAATGAAATAGCTTTTTAAGAATGAGTATAAATGTGGACGTACGCAACATAATTATGAATAATCACGCTGATAAATGAAGGTAAATAATGTAGAATTATACATTGATATCATTCTGCCAGGATAATTAATTATGTATTCAATGCAAGTTACATCAATATGGAGATGCAGAACAACTAAATGTGAATGTCCCTGGATGAAGGAAGTAGAGAATGAAAAACAGTGAGACGATATTTATTCATTGAATAGATTGAAGGTCTCATGGTAATGTTAATATGCGAACATTGTAGAAATTGTTGAAGGTACGTGTGTGTGCTGACTGCAATAATCATTCGTACAATTCTATGCAACATTTTATGAACTTTGTGATGATCATGAATCCTCAATTTCATAATTTGTTTTATAAAATTCAGAGTGAGAGTAAAATTTCTTTGGTCAACTAGAAGATGGTCCGTGGTATAAATAAAATAAAAACTCTGTTAACTTTCGGCAGTCACATACGTTATCCTCCTGTTTTACAGATTTGTGCATGGTATTAACTGATAAAAAATCCTGAACTATAAAAATTCATTTTGTGCTAGAAATCTGTTTAAATTAACAAACCAATGAAAACAGGCTAGAAGAAGATGAATACATTCATCACTTATCGTGTAATGTTTTGCATACAACAATTGTGGCTTTGTGCACCCAACAATATACTCGTTTAGGGTACCTAAATTGCACAAGCCAATGCATGTCATTTCGATCGAGCAATCGACAACAAATGATATAGAAGTACCGGCACAAAAGTGAAACATACAACATATACTTTCACATCCCCATAAATCTCCATGCACTTGGTTATTCACAAGGAAACATAAATTATGATGTAACAACAAGTATACGGAGCAATCACACAGTTTTACTTTTGCGTGGGACATTGATTGTAGATAATGAAAAGATAAACTTCCTACATAACGTCTGCGAAACTGAGAATTATAGTGATTTCAGAAAGCACTACTCGTCGACATTTTAATTTATAATTTTGTGAGAAACAATCGTACGACGATAAAAATGGACACACTTTAACCAGTTAAGTGTGTTTGACGACTATATCCGTCATGAAGATGTGGCAGAATTTTGTGTCATGACGACTATATCCGTCATGCGTAAAATTTTGTTACAATTTGATATTTAAATTGTAATTTTGGCGAAAACTAAATTATATTCGTAAATTTTAATATGTTTAAAATGTTTAGAGGTCAAGACGAAATGAAACAAGCAAATAAAAAAAATACTCTGTGTTTGACGACTATACCCGTCATCGCTTGATTATCGCGACACACACTGGTGCGCGCTTTGCAAAAAGATCGCCACAGTTAACTGGCTAATAATGATCCATTTTATCAGATTTATTAATTTTTTCCTAAGACGTGTCTGTATGATATAGGAATTGAAAAACTGAAGACTTTTCTAAAAAATTCTACAAATTGAAACATGTTTAAAAAAAAAACTAAAATTTTTCTTTTCTCTACTAAATCCACCATGGATTTGAAAATTGGAGCTTCCTTTATATAACGATCCCCTAAAAGTTGATGTACGATTTTATTATTTTTTTTTTTTAGTTATTTCACTGAGCTTTGAAATGAAAGGTGAACCACCAACTTTATAATAACGTAAGGTACATCACGAGGGTTTTACACGACCCAACTTGTTCCTCGTTTCTGTTCCATGAAAGAGTTATACAAAATCGTAAATCAACTTTTAAGGGCTCGCTGTACAGGGGAAGCATCACTCTTCATGTCCATGATGGACTCCATCGCGAAAAATTTTCATATAATTTTAGAGACGTTACAGTGTATAGAAATTTTGAGAAGAAACCCAAAATCACTTCATTGCATGTAATCGTAACTTTTCTTGCTGAAATACAACGACTAATTTAAGTTGAAGTATTTATCTGCGAAAATGAAGACACAGGAATACAGTTTTGCTGTAAAATGCCTTATATGTATCTCTAATCCTGCTATATAGCGATTTTAAAGGATTCCCACCGTCCAAAACACAACGATTAGAAAAAGACCTTGAACACATTGGTTCGAAATAAATAAGAAAAACCTACACATTTTACTAAAACAAAAATCTTTAATTTCAGAATTTTCTCCACTTCGGCACCACTGTGCGAAGGCGAAGTATGCATCAAATTCCACAATATTTCCTCGTTTCGTTCCACGAGATCAATTTAGTCACGGTAGGGTGACTTACGGAGTAAATAACAAACCAACAGAGCGGTTCTTGCCGATTCCCTTTCGGCCATGAAGCCGAGAAGATAATGGCGGGTCGGGGAGCCAGCAATTTCACGGAAAAAGGAGTGTCCGGTCTCGGCGTGGAAGAAAATCACCGGCCGGCTAGCGAACACCAATAATTTCGTTGCCGTGACTCCTGGCAAAAATGGTGGTGCAACGCGCGAGGGTGGCACGCGAGAGGATCCACCCTTCAGGAACGTTGCCACCCTCTTCGAGGGCTCCGTAACGGAGAAAATTGCGGAGAATCGCTTTCTCTCCCGGCTCGCTTCTCCTGACTTATTCAAGGCTGGGAGCCGCGACACGTGACGAACGGGACCCAACGAGCCGGCTAAGTGGACCGGAAGTCCACGGAAGAACGCGATCCTTCGGCTCGAAATGGGACAGTCGATGAACCGGGCTTGGAAAAAAAAATCACGACCGAGGCTGGCCAGATGCCGCGCCATGTGGACGCGCGCGTTTCACGCGTCGATCATCGCGCGTTGGCCTACAAACCAGCAAACAACACAACCTGCCTCGTGCGTCTCTCCCCTCTCTCTTCTCCCCTTTACACACCCCCGCATAACCCTCATCCTGAAGCCCACGTGCTTCGACGAACTTCGGCGACTCTCACGAATTTCGTAACTCCCTTGATATCGGGATCGTGGGAACCTTGAGTGTCTCCGGGATTTAGGGTGTTCCAGGGCCTGCGACTTGGGACACGTTCGCGATAAACGATTCCCAGCGACCGATAGACTGATCTGGCGCTTCTAGAAAATTTCATGGTTCTTCTATTGTTGAGTTTGATGCTGGCGAATATTTTTGCGAATAGGTATTTAGTAGAAAAGGACGTCTTCAGCCTCGTTAAGTGCCTCAGGGATTTAGAATGGTCCGGGGCCCACGACTTGGAACACGTTTGCGATAAACGATTCCGGCGTCGGATAAACTGCTCTAAAACTTTTAGAAAATGGAATGATTTTTCGATTATCGTGTTCGATCGCTGGGAGTATTTCCACGACCAAGTATTTAGTAGAAAATAATCTTTTAGACCGAGTTTGATGTCTCCGAAATTTAGGGTAGTCCTGAGGCTAGGAGTCGGGACGCGTTCGCGATAAACGATTCACAATGACCGATAGACTGACCTGGCGCTACTAGAAAATTTGATGGTTCTTTTATTGTTGGGTTCGATGACGGCGAATATTTTTGCGAATAGGTATTTAGTAGAAAAGGACGTCTTCAGCCTCGTTAAGTGCCTCAGGGATTTAGAATGGTCCGGGGCCCACGACTTGGAACACGTTTGCGATCAACGATTCCAGCGTCGGATCAACTGCTCTAAAACTTCTAGAAAATGGAATGATTTTTTACGATCGAGTATTTATTGGAAAATAATCTTTTAGACCGAGTTTGATGTCTCCGAAATTTAGGGTAGTCCTGAGGCTAGGAGTCGGGACGTGTTTGCGATAAACGATTCACAGTGACCGATAGACTAATCTAATGCTTTTAGAAAATTTGAAAATTCTTCTATTGAGGTGTTCAACCGCTAAAAATATTTTTGAGACCAAGTATGTAGTAGAAAACAAACTTTTAATCCGAGTTTGATGTCTACGAGATTTTGGGTTGGTCCTAAGCTTAGGGCTTGGGACACGTTCGCGATAAACGATTCACAGTGACGGATAGACTGATCTAATGCTTTTAGAAAATTTGACAATTCTTCTGTGAGGTGTTCTACAGCTACAAATATTTTTGGGACCAAGTATTTAGCAGAAAACAAATTTTTAGGGCGGGGCCTGTGGTTCGACGTTTGCGGTCGAGCTGCGATAGATCATTCCAGCGACTGATAGACTGATCTAGTTCTTCAAGAAAATTCGACGGTTAGACTGCGGAACTTTATGCAAAATTGTCTGCATTAATGCTCACCGGTGACCGGTGTCATTAGATTGTTTGAGCCACTTAAAATGACGTCGCAGAGACGTCATGAATTTCGGATGCCAAGTTTCACTATTTTTAACTTTCCATCATCAACTGACATATAACAGGACATGTAACAGCAACTTAACCATTTTACATTGATTTTGAAACAATACAAATTGGTTTACTTTCAATCATTGCGTATGTACACAGAGCGACAGGCAAAATTAAATAGTATGTTTAAAACCTGAGAATAAAATTGTAAGGCAAGGGGTTAAGAATTATTAGAATTAATACCACTGAATATAAATTCATTAACCCGTTGATGTAAGACGACGTGTCTGATACGTCATGTGTTTCTTATGACTAGACAACGGATCTTAATGCAAAATAAAGAAAAATAAATTGTTCGTATCAATTGCTGCATTGTTATCCCAGGTTCATATATCTTTAGAATTTATACGGAACTTCATTGTTAAGTTTCTGCGAATGATAAGTGACGTAGTAAATTTGTATTTTTGGTTACATGTAATTTCATTTATTTCGCATGTTAAGGGCTTGGTATTGAAATTAATTAGATTATAAGGTGAAAACATCATTGTCAAGCAACTAGCAATTGCGTTTAAGTTTGAAGAAGACGGTTGATACGAAAGAAGATGAAGAAGAATCGATGCTTGCCATCCGTCCCATGGATCCTGTAGCCCGTCGGCGTTCCTCGGGTACAGGTTAGGGGTGGCTGGGCGATATAAATTCGTCCAATCTAAATCGAGCCGTCTTCAATTTCGTATCTCGTTCATGCCCGGTCTCCTTTTCCCTTCGCTCGGTAATCCTTTGCTCCGTTGCACTCTCGTTGTATTCCGTTCGCCGGCTCTCGCTTTTCCCAACCCCCGTTCGTCCTGGGCGCTCGCGAGTCCTGTTATTCCAGGATTCCAGTTGCCTAAGACGCCTTCGCCGACCGCAGAGTAAAGTATGAGGCCATACTTCACCCGCGGGGGCTTCTCTATCTTTCTCTCTCTCTCTCTCTCACGCTCTCTACTACCCTCGATCTCCTCCCCGTGCGCACGCCCGGTCTAATGAAACTTTGAAAAATCACCGGAATTAACCGAATTTGAATTACACCGAATTCCCGGGGACAGACGACGGAGAAGGGTGAAAAGTGACGTAACGACCGGATGAAGCAACGAGGAATTCCTTCTGCAGCCCCTACTCGACACCCTCGACTAACCCCGAAGACAACTTTGTCGTCTTTTCTTGCAGGTATCGATCTTGATCTCGAAATCTTGCGATTGGAGCACGGCGATGCTTTTTTTAAATAGATTGCAACGTTCCGTTGGGAAAGATGTGAGAGTCAAATTGTAAATGGGGGTTGAAAGTCCACCCTCAGGGGATGATTTGTGGATTTTTATATAGCGATCTCTAATCGATACAGAAAGGAATTGTTCGTAATTGTACAGAATCTGCGGTGCTTCTTTTCAAAAATTGATTCTAGTACTGGAAATTATGTAAGAAGGAAAGTGTGAATAAGGGTTGAAAGTCTTCTTTCGAGGCATGATTTGGAGACCTTCGTATGTTGATCTCTAATGGATGCAGAAAGGAATTGTGCGTAATTGTTCAGAATTGTTAGCGCTTCTTTTTAAAAATAGCAACTAGTACTGGAAAAGTTGAGAGAATAAAAGTGTAAATAAGGGTTGAAATTCTTCGTTCGATGGATGATTTGGTGATCTTCATATGTCGATCTCTAATGGATGCAGCAAGGAATTGTGCGTAATTGTACAGAATTGTTAGCGCTTCTTTTTAAAAATAGCAACCAGTACTGGAAAAGTTGTGAGCAGAAAAGTGTAAATAAGGGTTGAAATTCTTCGTTCAATGGATGATTTGGAGATCTTCATATGTCGATCTCTAATAGATGCAGAAATAATTTGTATGTAATTTTACAGAATTTGTGAAATGGAATATTCCTGTCCAAAAATGGACAGCAATATTTGAAATTAAGTGAGAAGAAAATTGTAATTAGGGGTTGAACGTCTTCCTTCGAGGAATGATATCTGGATCTGCAAGTGTTAATTTGTGGCTTCTATAGAAATAAATTCTATATAATATTACAGAAGAAATACTATAAAGTGATGCTGCTTTTTAATAAATACATAGCAATATTGAAAAAGATGTGAGAATAAAATTATAAATAGATGTCGAAAGGCTTCGTTTAGGGGATGATTTATGAATCTTCAAGCGTCAATCTCTGATAGATGCAGAAACAAATTGTAGGTATCAATACAGAAAAAATATTACACAATTTGTGAAGTTTCTTTTTAATAAAATTGTAAATAGGGGTTGAAAGTCTTCCACCAAGGGATAATTTGTCTGAATCTTTAAGTTTCGATTTCTGACATATGCATAAATAAACTGTATGTAACAGTACAAAATAAATTGTACAAGATTTGGGATGTTCCCTTTTAAAAAATATCGTAAGCAATATTGGAAAAGATGTTAGAGTGAAATTGTAAATAGGGGTTGAAAATGCTCCTTCAAAGAATGATTTGTGAATCTTTATATGTCATGAAGCTTGACTGGCGTAAACAGAAACGGATTGTATGTTACAACTTTGATGGATCAAGCACAGAAATTGTTTTTATTTTAGACGGAGAAACAGGGTAGAAGATGGGGTGAGAAATTTTGTGAAATATTTTTTACTTATGACATACGAGACTGTTCTTTCGCAATGCTGGAGAGGTGCTTTGTCTCGAGCACAATTTCGAACGAGAATGAGTCGTAATGCACTGGGGAGGTAAAATACCTCCTGATGAAACTACCCTCCGCGCTCTTCGAGGAAAGTAGGACTGCTTGAAGAAAACGGACCATTCGTCACTCCTGCTACGAGATATCGATCGTCGTTCCACTCTTACCCGTTGGAGGAACAATCGCTCAGAAACAAACTGCTCGAGGCGGACAAAACTTGTTTTTATTAAAAACCACCCCTATATTAATTCTCTTTTCGACTACAAGTAAATTGTACATTGAGGAATAGTAAAAAAATTATCTATTCAACAGGCCTGCAATAAATTTGTCTTAACATAAACGATGATAATATTTATAATGCAGAAACTATCCCCTTATCATTTCTTTATAAATCCAATTAAATTGTACATGGAGAAAGAATTCTGAAGATGAGATAATTAACTATCTACCTGGACTGGATTTTATCCGATTTAGTCAAAAAGAGGATAACATCCTTTTCTTTTAAAGATACCACTCATTTCTAATTTTTGTTCTAATCTTTTAACGGAACCACCCCTGTGGTATTGAATTTAATTTATATTATAGGTCCAAATGCATTGTACATTGAGAAACAATCCTCATAATAAAAAATCACTTAACCATCAAATCTAGAGTGACCCTTACATCGAACAAAGACGGATAAGATTTTTCCTTAATAAAGAAACTACCCCTTCCTCATTCTCGATAAGGTTTAAATAAATTGTATCTAGGGACACGATCTCAACGATGATAAAATTAACCATATCTATCAAATTTGAGTAACCACAAAAGGCAATGATATATTTTTTTTAATAAAAAACCCACCGCTTCTAAATTCGTTTCAATATCCAAATAAACTGTACATTCAAAAAACGAACCCGTTGACGCAAAAATGAACTGTCCACCAGATCCGACTCATCTTTTGCTTATCACAAAACGGGATAACCAATAATTCTGTTTCACCAGATGACATCCCTTACTAATTTCCTTCAAGATCCAAACAAACTGTACATGTAAACACGGAACCGATGTTTAAAAAATGAATTCTCCTGTTCCAATCGCAGTGGTATCTTCATGGTACCGATCCCAAACATGTTTTCTGAGTTTCCTCTTGAGCACACCTCATCGTGAGACTTCGTTTCGCCAAGAATCTTCTTCGTCGTATACTGTCTTGGAGTATTGGAGAAATGAAAACTTTGCAGCACTGAACAACGATCGGTATCGATACATCGCGAGTCGACGAGGCTAGGAACGAGTGTCCGGCATGTCCAGTGGCGACCGGCAGACTGGACCCGCTCGAAAAAGTGACCGTCGCAATGGTTGTCCCCCTGTGGCCCGTTGCGGACCTTCTCTTTTTGGGTCCAGTCGTCGATACGCGGCCGGCCAACCCCATCGTCCCGCGAATAAAGGCGGAAACTGGACAAACCAGTTTGCCGTTTTCGAAATTAGGCTCCCCCGGCGAACGGGACCTGGACTGGCCGATGTCCACTGTCCAAGGGGTGAACTCCGGGGCCGCCACGGGTCCCAATACCACCGTGGCAATGAATAAGTCGCAACAATGTCCTGTCTAGGACCGGTTCCTCTTTCTTTTCCATTGTTGCCCGTCAAGGAGACCGATCGAAACTTATACGCGTGGACGAGGCACCAAACCACCGCCGTTCAAGTTACGCTGTCCATGAATGCTGACAACTATCATTCTTATTGTACCTCTCGTCTTTATTACGTACTGCACCGTTCACAGAATATACAGTCGGGTCCTAAATTAAGTTGACAACCTTTAAAAGCTGATTCCTTTTTTTAAAATTGTCTCAATCGACGCGAGTTTTTTTGAAATCTTAGACGGATTAGTTTACTGAATAATCTTTGAAAAGAATTTTTTTTTAAATTACTTTGGCTCGTAGTTTCGAAGAATTTTTCAAATTTTTCACTTTTTCATCTGTGCGTATAATGAAAATTTAAAATATGTCTTTTATAGATCTAAGTAAATTATATAACAAAGTTTCATAAAAATCGATCAAGGTTGCTATGAGCCACAAAGAACCCCGCACTAATCATATGGAAAATCTATCCCGGTAAAATCAGTTGGATTTTTCATATGTTGTAACTTATGATCTACTGAACAAAATATGTAATGGGCACAAATCTCAATAATGGACAGTTATCGAGTTATAATCAGGCAAATATGACAAATTCGAGTTGCCGAATACTCAAATCACGGGAAGTATATTTACTTTACACACTTGCCGCACCCCCACTCCCGCCACCCCACTCCCACGATTTTCAAGTTACGCGACCTAATTGAAGTTGGTAACATACTAGCGTTATTGCTGCCGAATGCTATTACTTTCTGATATTGCTTCGTCCGATATTTATATTATTGATATCAGTGTATTCCATACATTTTGGTCTTTATACTGTTTGGTAATACATAATAAGATCATTTTTTTATTAATCCACACACACGCACATAAACACACACACACACAGCAGAGAGGGTTTGGAGTAAAAAAATATTACGGGAGTGACGAACTGTGGGGTCCTTATCTCTGCTGTGACACGCAAAAATTTTTGTGAAATATTTCTGTTCACAGACCTTCTCAAGGTCATGCAAAATTCAAAAATAATGACACCACCTAACAGATTTTGTGAAACCCTACTATTTTTGTTTCAAACATTTTTCCAAAAAATAAATACTTCCCGAGATTTGAGTATTTGGCAGCTCGAATTTGTCATGTTTGACTGATTATAGCTCGATAACTGTTCATTATTGAGCTTTGTGCCCATTACATCTTTTGTTCAGTAGATCGTAAGTTACAACATATGAAAAATCCAACTAATTTTACCGGGATATATTTTTTAGACATGATTAGTGCGGGGTTCTTATTAAAAATTGCAGAAATTTTGGGAAATTGCGATTTAGATCAATCGTATGCCCAAAATTCAAACATTCTTGCATCTTTCAATGCCTATGGATTTTTTATGCGTCATCCGATTTCGATAAAATTTCCACCGTGGCCGTCATGTTTTTTTTCTAAACTCCGAGCAAAAGCAATTTCATAAAAATTCCTTCTACACATTACTTATGGTGAACGAATCTTTCTAACGTCTCAAAAACTTAAATCGTCTGATTCAATGTTTAAAAATTAATTAGTTTTTAAAACATGTCGACGAAAGACGTCGGCCGCGGCCGAAACAATTATCAAACGTCCAAAAAGAAGGAAACCATTTTCCCCGACGATTTGGACGGATGAAATTCGCGCGGAAGGTTGGAATCGCATCCGCCAGACGCGGCCGAAACAATCTTTTCCATCCGGAAGTCGGGTAGGTTTCCAAATAGGTGGGTCCGTTGGAAGCCGTGCTTTGGAACGTTGGCGCTCCTTTGAATTCTTCAAAGCATCACAGGCAGACAGACAGACAGACAGTCAGAAGGAGAGAAAGAGAGAGAGAGAGAAAGTGCTGAAAACAGAGAAAGAGAGAAAGAGGTAGGTCGGTCGCCCCGGTAGCGCGATTCTACTTTCTATAAATGGGATTTGTTAATTTGAAACGATGCACCGGGCATAATTACACGAGCTCGCGATACTTATAGCTGTAAGTATTTCATCGTCGTATTAAGCTCGTAAGCTCGTTATCTCCGCAAAAGGTACGATAGACCCTTGGCTCCGGCGAGAGGCAATGTACGGGCTCGGTAGGAGGACCCGCGGAGCGTTTCATAGCGTTTAGTCTTTATGGCGTGTGGTTCTGCAGCCATCTCGAGGTAGCTCTTCTCTCTACATTACCCATCCCTGCCCCCCTCCCGCACCCGTCCCGTAGACACCACCGGTTTTCCACCCCCCGAGCCACCCCCTGCTTGCGTTCTGTTCCCTTCTCTCTTCTCTCATTCATCTCTCTCTTACTCGTTCGCTCGCTCACGCTGTCTCTCTCTTTCTCCCCCGCAAGCCAAGCAACCTAGCAAGCCTGACTCCGCGCTACGGCGAAACAATGGACCGAAATAAATAGCCCGTCTTTCGTCTTTTGTTTCTTGGGGGCCCATTGTTGCCGCCGTAGATAAGAAAACAAGAGACTCTGTCGCTGTGTTTACGAGCCCCGGCCGAGGCTCCTGGATGCTGCGGCCCCCTTTTTGCCTCGTCCGCCCAAGAGCCACCTTCTTCTCTCACCCCCAGTGTTCTCTCAGCCTCCTCCTTCCTCCTATTCCTCGTCCTCTTCGTCCTCGCTCTCTTCTTCTTCCTACTCCTCCTCTTCCTCCTCGGCCTGACACACGGCTCTTCTCTACTAGTCGGGCTCTCCCTTTTCAGTCACCCTCCCAACCCACCCACACACCACCCGACCGAGCACCATCCAGTTCCTTTCGCGTCTCGTCCACCCATCGTTCTTCTTCGTCGCGACTAATCCCTCTGCTGCGACGCTTCCACGTTCTTCGGAATCCTCGTGACGCGCGAGCATGTCACCCTTCCACGCCAGGACCACCCCCGCGATAAACCCCAGAGCAAGAACTCCCAGTGTCCGGCTGGCCTTTCTCTGCGCCGGAATGCACCTTGCAGGTTTTCTGAATTGTTTGCGCCACTGCACCCTTATTGAGAAACAATTTTTCACTGCACACCTGCGGAAGTTTGCCGTCTTTGAAGTCGAAGATGTTTCAGCTACTGGACCTAGACATTAATGTAATGTAAAGCATTTCCTTAGGTTGTTTGGGCTTCTGTCCCCTTTTGGGAATAATTGCTGAATGCACGCCCCTGAAAATATAGTATCTTTAAACTTGATGACGATTTAGCACCTGGACCTAAACGTTTCTTCTGATTTAGAGAATTTATCAAAGTTGTTCAGATCATTGCACCCTTATTGGGAAAAAATTGCTCAGTACACACCCAGGGGATTCATCTTCTTTAACTCTTTGCGGACGTGTGTCTGCAGAAAGTCGCCCAAGTAAAATTGCTACTCCGTGACTAAAAATTATTTTTAAAAAAATTATTATTCTCAAAAAACATTAAACAAATTTTTACCAAATGCAACACTTGCTCCTTCATTTAATTCTTATGCGTAGCTGTCAGTACACAATTTCATTTTCCCGAGAAAAATTGTACATTCGAACCGCCGATAAGTACACTAAACATAATTCACGTCCGCAAAGGGTTAAGCTTAGTAATAATTTAGCTACTGGACCTACACTTTTCTTCTGATATAAAGTATTCCCATTTTCCCGCGGAAAACTCGATAACAAGAACTCCATCGTCCGGCCGTTCTTTGCGCCAGGCTGTGACGCAGAGTTCCCTAGGTTCTTTGGACTTCGGCCCCTTCTTGGGAAAAAAATACTGATTCTATGCACGCCTCATGAAAACTGGCTTCTATCAGCTCGATTGTGATTTAGCTACTGCATCTACACGTTTCTTCTGACCAAAAGCGTTTTCCTAACTTGTATGGACCACTGCCCCCCTTCTGGGGAAAGAATGCTTACTCCACGCCCCTGGAAATCTAGATTTTTTAAACTTGATGACGATTTAGCTATAATACGTAAACGTTTCTTGTGATCTCAAGCGTTTTCCTAAGTTCTATGGACCACTGCCCCCCTTTTGCGGAATAATTGCTCACTCCACGCCCCTAGAAATCTAGTTTCTTTAATCTTGATGACGATTCAGCTACAGCACGTAAACGTTTCTTCTGACCAAAAGCGTTTTTCTAACTTGTATGGACCACTGCCCCCCTTTTGGGGAAAAATTGCTCACCCCACGCCCCTGGAAATCTAGCATCTTCAAGCTTTAAAATGTCTAGTACCTGGGCCGAAACATCCTCTCCTGATCCATGGTATGTTCATTCTGTATGATTTTTTTCACTTTATACACGTGAAATTGTACATATTCACTCATAGTACTCTTTAGTTTTCAGGAAACTGAACAATTTTTACAAAAATTGTTTTAGATTGAGATATGCTAATATGTAGCAGCGTGTCAGAGTCGTCATTCGACTGCACAGGATGAACGCGTTTCCGACCGAGCCATTTCCACTCTACTTTTCATTCAGGCCAATTCCACATCAGACTGCAGATTTTCATCCAAAATAAAAATTGTCTGAATTAATTGCAACACACAGAAGCCACGTGGATATTTATTTCCGCTTTTAATAATTTTATAGTGTTGAAAACAATGCAACAGCGACTAGAACTTCTTTGTCCTCAATAATTTCCTGATGAAAGCAGAAAATTTATGTTTATTGTACCTCTACGTTTATATTAATGTTCAAGTATGGATAACGGAAGAACAGCATTTTATTTCAATCTAAAAGTACTGTGTAGCATTCATATTTAATCGATCCTGTTTGAATGAACACACAGAATGAACGATTGAACAAATAAAGAATTCTGCCTTTATAAAATTACACTTACCCTACGTATAATACTCAATCCTACATGATTTGATTCATACATACACTATTCTGTATAACTTTCATTTACATTTGTCCCACCAATTAGCAATTTATCCAACAGAATCAATAAAAACGATAACGACCCCAGTCTCTACCCGCAGAAAAATTGCAAACAATTTAGCGTAAACTCGGCAATAAAGGAACGAGAAATTGTTTAATCGGCGTCCGTCGGTTTCCTGGTCCGGGGGCCCGCTCGTCGTCGCGAGGGTCTTCTCCGTGAATTAATTAAAATTTTCGCAGGCAGCAGCGTCGAGATGGTGGGCGGCGAGAGACTAATTTTCTAGCAAGAAAATTCTGATTCTAATTTCATGCAAATGGCCGCCTGTGCCGGGGCACCGGGCCGTCCCGGTAGGGGTGGCTCGGGAACGAAAGGGGTGCGAGGGGGTTTCGATGGGGGAGGAGGAGGAGGGAGGAAGTAGTCGTCGCGGGGTGTTGTAGAGAGGGTTGCGTGACGAGGGTGGGGCCGAGAGGGTGGCCCCCTTTTCGCCGGCGACAACGGAGCTCTTCCAGTTTGTGGGGGTGTGGGCCAGGAGGGGCGTAAGAAGAGCGACAAAACAATGGAACGAAATTTAAATTATGCTCCCCGCAAAATGGCGATCGTATGCAAACGCGATGCTTATCCACCGAAGCAGAAAGAGAGAAGGCGCCGACGACTTTGCAGATGCCGACAACTCGTCCCCCTCCCGACGTCCTCTTTCTTTCGTCCACCTCCCACCCCCCACTTCTCCCC
The DNA here is from genome assembly GCA_913789915.3 of Sphecodes monilicornis. Taxonomy (NCBI): domain Eukaryota; kingdom Metazoa; phylum Arthropoda; class Insecta; order Hymenoptera; family Halictidae; genus Sphecodes; species Sphecodes monilicornis. Next base: position 10,387,749 of record OU565294.1, read on the forward strand.
TTTGTACCCACCATTCGACGGCATGCCGCTTCTTTTCTGTCATTCCCCCGTCTTGCCTCTTAATCTTGTGTGTCCCCTTTTACCTTTCTCCCGGAGTGCATAGGCCGCCGAGCACCTTGCGTGTCGCCTATGCACACGCGATTCCTTCCTTCTTACCGGCCCGCTGCGTTTCGTTTCGTTCGCTTGTTTATTTGTTGCGACTGACCGGCGCAACCCTCGACCAACGACGATCGATCAATTATCTGATGCCGGACAACTGGCCTTACTTTCACTGATCTTTTTACCTAATCAGGCTCCTCGAGAAAAGATTATCTTTAGCTACATATCTGAACCACGGTACAGATACTTCATTTTTCTGTAGAAACGTTTTGCAAGTTGCTAGGATCCTCTTAGACGTTCTTTGCACTTGATCTACTGTGTGTAGTTTGTCAAATTTTTCTTATAGCCTTTTCACAATCTTTTTGTGATGGATTTCTTACGATTTTTTCCTTGCTTTATTCATAGTTTGTCAGGCTTTCCTAACAGATTTTATACAATGTTTCGAAATTTCTGACATCGTTTAATTAGTCTGGCTTCACAAAATTTTTTCCTTGCATTATTCATAATTTTTCAGGCTTTCTAATGTTTTTCTAATGTTTCGAAATTTCCGGCATCGTTTAATTAGTCTGGCTTCACAAAATAGGTTCTCAATTTTGTTTAGAGATTTTTTGCAATTTTTACAACTTTCTCATAACATTTTCACATTCTGGCTTCACAATATGGGTTCTCAAAATTGTTTACAGCTTACTTCAAGTTTTGCAATTTTCTCATAACGTTTTGTGCTCTGGATTCACAGTATATAGTTTCTCACATTTTTCTTACAGCCATTTTATAATTTTCTTACGACTTTTTCTTACTTGATCCACAGAATCTTCTCTCAACTTTTTTTTGCACTTCTGTTCTTAACCTCCAAATTCTTCTTGATATTATACAATTAACGACGTTTAAATTAATTCATTAATGTTCCCCGTGTTTGGAAAATATTCACAAAATTTTATACCAATTTTAATGAGATTGGTTCTTGAGAACATTTTTGTCAAAATTGTGGGTGGTGTATTAGTATTTGTGAAGAATTTGTAGATAATGATTTAAGATTTTGAACAGAACGATAGAATTGAAAGATAGAGTATCTTACAAACACAGGAGCAAAAAACCATTCTAATTATCCTGTTAAAAATATTCCTTTTCTTGGAATCATATTTTGAAATATTATTAAAAATAATTTCCTTGCAAGGCAAAAATATTCTGTAGCAATTACGTAGTAGCAAATCATAGTGTAAGGGGTTAAAATCTGCGGCCCAGTAATATTGAATATTTCGCGAATTAATAGCCGCAATAAATACGCGGCACGTCTTCCCGTATAATTAAATACAAGGTACCAGAACGCGGTGGGATGATTCTATGAAATGAAATTAATATTCTTATTTATATTGGCGAGTGTGTTGTTTCAGTATATTGGATTCGATGGCGAAGCGTTCGAGTTGTCTCTGTCAACAAAGAAACCTACTGGGTAGTGCGAATACCACGGTAAATAGGAATGGCTGATGAGGTCTGGGGAATATATTTTGAATCATGTTCTATACTGGTTGGAGGAGAATTTATTCTTCGTGGAAGAAGCTCTGAACAGTCATTATACAGCAATGAATACCATAATGCTTTACTGAAAAGAAAATGCCACAAATTAACTCTCCTTGTTTTACAATATCACCAAGTTCCACTAAAAATACTCCAAATCGTCATTACCACCAAATTCCACTACTTCGACAAGTAATACCTAATTTAAATAATCATTATTAGACTGTAGATCTTTACGCAAAATAAAATGTTTCTATATCGATTGTAAGATACAGAAGCTAAGTAACATTTTCTTCACTAATAATTTTAATCAGTTAACTGTGTAGTTCGACTTTGTATGTTGCAACTAAAAATTTTTGAAAACTTTATTTATCACATATTGAGCTCTCGTCAATTTCTTTGTTTCGTTTCTTTGCTTTGTCTTTGGCCCGAAAAATTCTAAAACGTCGACAAATTAATAATGCGCTTTAATTTTCACTACAATTTTAACATAAAAAGCAAGCAATTAATTTTTATTCCATGACTATACTCGGCAAACACAGCTAAGTGGTTAAAATTTCGAAAATAGCGTATCGACATACCCTAATTCATAAAATGTTACTCTTCTAAATTTGCACCTATTCATTTCTATCTAACAATAATATTTCGCGCTAGCCTCGCAGATGAAGCTTGAGCTTAGTTTACATAACTGAACAATTTATTTGCATAGCTGTCTTATTCACACACACACACACACAGACGATTCATTCACAGTCAATGTCTCCCTGCCAACATTTCATGCCTATATTCACTTTGATAACAATTTCATAAAATCCGTAGTCCAATTATAAGCTCACAAAGAAAACCACATTAGATTGCCAACAAGAAAATGCATCGAATTGCCATTTTCTCTTTCACAATACCCAAAATCCCCAAATAATCCCACTGCCTGGAAAAAAACAGCAGCAATTCAGAATACCGACACGAGTCTCCCGCTTGGCAATAATTAGCCGAGTTGTCTAATTTCGCGCGACCTTTGCTCGCGCAAAACACCGCGAGAGCTCCGCGCGCGTCAGTCACGAGGCCGATTTGCGAGGATGCGGCGCGTGCGAATCGGGAAAAGAAGCTCCTATGCAAAATTCAGCGGGAGCTTAAACGCGACAACCACGACGGAGCCGAGAGCTCTGTGCAACAATTACCGTGCCGGTCGATTAATATTTCATTTGCCGGCGGGAGAGGGTGGGGGTTAATTCGATGCGCGATAAAACTGATTCGCCTGGGCTCTAATTGTCTCGGCTCCGCTCGTTCTTTCCGCGCAGAAACGTTTCCGACGAGCGAAACTGCGCGGCGAAGTTGCTATTCTTGTTGCGGCTGATTTTCTCTTGAGCGGGGGTTGGGCCGACGCAAGGGGGTGCGAAGGGGGTGAGAATAGGGCGGTGGGGGCGGGAGAACGGATTCATTTATCTTTCCCGTAGATCTAGCTTATATTTCACCGCCCCCCCCCCCCCCTGAGGCAGATACTAAGACGAATGGTCTCTCGAGCAGATCTTGCAAAACATCACCCCCGCGTTTCACCTCATCCAACCCCGCGCGCAAAGCCGGAAGACCTGCCATCGAATGCAAATGTAAAACACTGAAGAGGCGAGTTGAACTACTTCAACCGGTGTCGCGAGTTTATTCGGACAGCAAAAACCGCCGTGAATTACGGCCCTGGATCAAGATTAATCGCGGAAGGGGTGGATCGCGAGACGAGAGGAAATCGGAGATCTTGCGAGTGAAGGACGTTCGTTGGACGGAGACTTTTTACAGGGATTTGGAGTGGGGATGATTTTGGACAAAATTTTGGGGTTTGGTTTAGGGGTTGGTCGTGGGAGATGATTGTGGACCAAGATTTTTAGAAACAATTCTAACTCGATTTCTAATGCGAGAAATATTCAAGATGGTGTTCGTGTTTTACGTTGTAGATTTTAAAAAATTTTGAAATTATATGAGACATATTCTAGATTATGTATAAATTAATTAATTTTTAAAGAACAAGAGTAATCAAATTGATGCAGGATTAATTTAATTCCTGAGAATTTTTTGAACTGTGTTTGAATGTTGTGAACATGTTGATAGAAGTTGTAAAAGTAGCCCCTGTTCTATGAAATGATTTAATAACCATTATGAATGTTTCTTTCAAAGAGTAATGCCTTGATAATATTCTTCGGTACATTGGATAATTATGTACGTGTGGTGGAAACCACCAAAACAACCAAAACTGTTATAAAGAATCAATTAATATACTCAATAAATATTCAATAGAGAAAACGGAATTATTAAAAATATCGTACAGTGCATTAAAATAATAATGAGTATATTATAGAAATTAGGAAACAACCCCTATTGAAAAAATTGTTTAACATTTTCTAGGTACGCTCCATGCAAAAGAAGTGAATTTTTGTAAATGCGATACACACATATACTCTACTGGATAATTATGTACATCCGATGGTTTAGGGTTGTTTTGTGATACCCACCCCCATGTTATGAATAATTCCCTTATTATTAAACATGATCCGTGCGCATACAAATTGATTGTATCGTTCATCTACAGTAAGAATGCAATGTAATAATTGAAGTTGTAAATCTCTGTATTCATCGATAATTTATTTTAAACAAATTTATCTTCACAAACATGCTGCTAAATATTGCAATTCTTTTAACGAGTGTAGAGTATAAATACCATTTCTGAAACTCATTTCTCAGACATAATAACACTCAATAAACATGTTTCCATAAAATTATAGAATAAACTTACAGATACAATGTCCCATTTAGTCATTATACCAGAAGTACCGTTATCGATTAAGGACAAGAAATGGTAGCAGACGAATCTACATACAATGGTTCTTCAAAAAAATTTGGAAGGTCACAGAAGAAAGATTTTGATCTTGTATACAGATTTTACTTTGATGAGGCCTGTTTGATGGCGGTTGGACTTAAAATTAATGAAATTATAGTATAAACTGGCGGAAACAATAATATCAGCTAAGTTCAAGAAATAACAGCACAAGAGCATTTTATTCCCGTAGAAAATTTGAAAGAACTCAGAACAGAGATTTTTATGAAGCATGAAGGTGTAGGTTTCATGAGTCCTGTATAATGGCGGTTGGACTTAAAATGAGTGAAATTATAGTATGAACTGTTGGAAACAATTATATCAGCTAAGTTCAAGAAATAACAGCACAAGAGCATTTTTTCCCCGTAGAAAATTTGAAAGGACTCAGAACAGAAATCTTTATGAAGCATGAAGGTGTAGGTTTCATGAGTCCTGTATAATGGCGCTGGACTTAAAATGAGTGAAATTATAGTATGAACTGTTGGAAACAATTATATCAGCTAAGTTCAAGAAATAACAGCACAAGAGCATTTTATTCCCGTAGAAAATTTGGAAGGACTCAGAACAGAGATTTTTATGAAGCATGAAGGTGTAGGTTTGATGAGTCCTGTTTGATGGCGGTTAGACTTAAAATTAATGAAATTATAGTATGAACTGGTGGAAACAATTATATCAGCTAAGTTCAAGAAGTAACAGCACAAGAGCATTTTATTCCCGTAGAAAATTTGAAAGGACTCGGAACAGAGATCTTCATGAAGCATGAAGGTGTAGGTTTGATGAGTCCTGTATAATGGCGGTTGGATTTAAAATTAATGAAATTATAGTAATTAACTGGTGGAAACAATTATATCAGCTAAGCTCAAGAAGTAACAGCACAAGAGCATTTTATTCCCGTAGAAAATTTGAAAGGACTCAGAACAGAGATTTTTATGAAGCATGAAGGTGTAGGTTTGATGAGTCCTGTTTGATGGCGGTTAGACTTTCTTGGAGTGGTTTGGGGGTGCCATCTGCCCCATGGAAAACGGTTGCTCGCCGCCAAGAAAAATCGTTCGTGGGAAAACATGAGTCGCTCCTTGAACGAGTCCTTTTTATCGTGACCCGGTCCTTTCTTGCGCGACCCTAACACGCCGCGAGCAACCCTTCAGGGTCGGCCAACGGTCAGCGAACCCCCGGCTTTCGGCATTATGGGAACCGGTTTTTCGGACAGAATTTTTCCATCGAATTTTTATCGCGAACCCGTCTGACCGGTCAGCCAAACGCTCTCTCTCGTCCAGGTGGTCACTTCCTGACCACCCTGGTTCGGGTCACTCTCTTCTGCCCCCTTTTCTGATCCCTTGTTATGTCAAACGGTCGCCGCTTCTTAATTCTGCGACACGTTCCTGCCATTCGACAATGGCAACACTTCTATATATGCTATGGCCACCATTGTCCATCTGCGTTCGTTCATACTTTTGCGACTGTTGCTACGGAAATGGCGAAGAAAAATTAGCAGAGGTGCTTGACCTCTTTCATGGCGACGAGGGGAAAGACGTTGTTCGTATTGTATACTGTGTTTTAGTTATTAATTTTTATAGGAGGATCTATGTATAATATTTTTATAGTTTTTCTGAATTGAATTGAAAAAATATTCACTGAAAATTTTAATACTTATTGGTGTTCAAAAGCTTGCAATTAGGAAAAATCAAAGAAAATTTGGAATCAGTGTTTTGACAAAATCTTAATATTATTTTATTTCTCATGTTGGTACTCTTTCAGTTTTAATCATTTTCGTAAATGGATGAAGCTGCCATTGCATGTAAAAATTAAATCTAAGTTATTCTAAATTTCTAGACGTACGTAATATAATTTTTATTCTCCATTGAAACAGTATCATGTTTCGATCAGAATTATTCTAAGCAATAATCGTGTGCTTTCAATTTTAATTGTCTTGCTCAACGAATAAAATTCCCACTGATTGTACAAATTGAGTTTACATCAATATAAATTTATAGACACACCCTATCGAATTGTTGTTCTCCATTGAAACAGTATCATGTTTCGATCAGAATTATTCTAAGCAATAATCGTGTGCTTTCAATTTTAATTGTCTTGCTCAACGAATAAAATTTCCACTGATTGTACAAATTGAGTTTACATCAATACCAATTTATAGACACACCCTATCGAATTGTTGTTCTCCATTGAAGCAGTATCATGTTTCGATCAAAATTATTCTAAGCAATAATCGTGTGCTTTCAATTTTAATTGTCTTGCTCAACGAATAAAATTCCCACTGATTGTACAAATTGAGTTTACATCAATATAAATTTATAGACACACCCTATCGAATTGTTGTTCTCCATTGAAACAGTACCATGTTTCGATCAGAACCGATTTAAGAAATGAGCTCTTGTGCTTTATCAATTTTAATTCTTTTCTTCAACAAATAAGACTGCCAGTGTTTGCACAGATGACAATGAACAAATGTTCACTGTGTTAATATAGGTTTACAGAAGCTCCTAATTTTTATTCTCCGCTGACGCAGTAAAAATTCTGTAACAGACCAGTTTGATCAAGATTATATGAAATATCTCGTTCGAAGATGATAGTATTGTAGTGATGCTTGTCATGCTTCACATCACAACGTTCAGCGCATATTGAATTTGAATTTGGCGCTCTTCCATCGCCTACTTGTCCCTGTTTATTTCTTTATTCTCATATTGTTTTGTGTAAAGAGCATGGAATTATCAATGGATTATTGCGAGTATTTTCGAAGATGATAGTGGGAATAGCGTTGATTCTGGATATACTTTAATTATTTTCTAAAAAAGAGGGATCAACATTTATTAATTCTTGAACGGACCAGTTTTATTACGTTTTAATAATTCCTTTTGGAGTTTAGGCGAGCACTCACGTTTTTATCGCAGCGATGACAAGAAGACTATGAGTGTTATACGTTTCATTCGTGTTCGTCGGCCAACATACACGAACAAACCGTGTTTCCCAGCTCCGCTGGTTACACTTTGACTACTCTGTAAAACACTTTCAACTGGTCTTTGGGTTTCTCCGTCTGCTTCGCCGGGTTTCCCGTTTTAGCCGGTCTCTTACGACAACCAAGGATTACTATGGGAGCATTCTTACCCTCGCATACGGGGGCTTTATTATTATTGCCGTCATCTATTTAACTGGATGCGGCTAATTATCAGCGCTATCAGTTCGAACTGGCGGGTTTCAGACAGTGCCCGCGACCGAACATTCAATTAGTCGTTTCGAGTATACCTTAACGAAGATTCTGACAATGGGACGCGTTTTCTATGGTGTCTAGTATAGTAGTCAGTTGTTCACGATGATTATGTAGCGATACTATTTATATCAAATTACTTTACTGTCGCGCGGCAGAGTGGAAGGAATTCTTGAACGACTATTCGTGGGAATGACAGGCCTTTTAGCCAAAGAGAATCGGAGTCAATGAATGAACAGGCTCGATTATAATAAGCTCCCGATTTGTATGCTTGGAGCCTTCGAAACCCTCCATGATTTTATTTTCAACATACAGAAATATTTTTATGTAGACTGCGGTTGTCTACGCAATTTGCAATTGTTGTAGACGAATTTGGAGAAAATGGAATCAAATCAAATCTTATTTCCAGTGGCCTTTTCAGATCTGAAATCGATAAAAATCGTATTAAATCCTGTCAAATTTAAATTTTAGCATTTTTTTAAATTTTCAGAAAGCATAAATTCATAAAGGTCCGCAGTCTAATTCAAAGATTATTGAATCTGATAGAATTTAAAACTGTTTTATCTTATTCTTGGTTTAGTAAAATCGTTGAAGAAGAACATATTTTTACTGACATTTGCTTTTGTTAACAGGAGTATAAAATAAGTGTGCACAAACCAGTAACGTTATGAAACAATCTGTTCACCAATATATTCATCAAACAAATGTTGATGTATTTCTTCACATACTTAACCCCTTGCACTCTAATAACGAGTCAAACTCGTGATAAGAATTTCGAACAACATCTACTACACATGTGAATTATTAATTTCCTTTGAAGCGAAATAAAATTTTATTTTGTTGCTGTCGGTATATAGCCATTGGGTAATATACAAGCATATAATGAATTTAGATTTTCTTTTTGTTCTATGAAATAATGGACGACAATCAAGTTCTAATCACTGTAACTGTAAAATAAATCATAGTGCAAGGGGTTAATACTTCGTATAAATTGTAACTTCTCTATTATCAGTAAAATTTCAAAATGAAGCTATGAAGTCCACTAAATATTTTATCAGTTCACTGAAATGTTGCTCTATTTCTTGAGATAGCACATTTTATGAATTACAATTTCTCTTTTGACAGTAAAATTGTAAAATAGAGTTCGTAATCCAGTGAAAACGTTACAGTTCATTAAAAAAATCATACCTTCTTTTCTTGCAATTAAAATCATAATATGGACCTCCATAATCCAGTGAAAATTTTGCAATTCATTAAAAGAAGACGATGCAGTATTTTTTGGTATACCTGGCACAATTTATAAATTATAACTCCCCTTTTCTTAGTAAAATTATGAAATAATGTTTGGCGGTCCGGAAAAAGGCTGTTGAATTATTTCCGGGTGCGCCATTGGGGTGTTATCAGGCCAACAGTTGTGTGCAATATTTATCGAAATTATTGTGGCTGTGTTGCCGAGGTAGCATGGTGGTTAAACGTCCATTTTCTTCTTCGGGCAGCGAATCGTTTCCTCGGGAAGCCCGTTCGAAACGGTGAGAGCTTGCAGGGGGAGGTGCAGGAGGGAGCCCAACGGGTTCAAATTGGTAACTCTAGAAGATCAAGATGAAAAACGAGCTAAACACCCCTCGCTCCTCCGCCGGTGTGGTCCTTCAACCCCCTCCAACCCCCACAGCCTCGTTCCTCCGGAGAAGCGAGAGCGCAGTCTGGTATACAGCAGCACCCCTCTTTGAAACAGCCCTCGCGAGGCCACGCTACCGTTTTAATATTAATGGAAAGGCTGATGGGAAAGCTGAAAGGAAGGAAATTGAAGGAAAATAAAAGGAGAAGCGTCCTAACATCGCCGCCCCGACCACCCCGTTCTGCGTCAACCAACCCCCGAAAGAAACTTCTTTATATTTATTCAAAGTCTGCCATTCCAATCGATATTTTCAGCTTCTTTTAAATATAAGATTGCATTCCATTTAGAGGATGAATTATCATTTGTTCTAACTCTTTCATTACTTCCATTTAATATTTTTAGTTTTATCATTTTTAAACAAAGGGTGCTTATGGAATTAAAATTAGGAGATAATGAACCATTTATTCAAGCTCTTTCATTACTTCCAAATGACATTTCTAGTTTCCTTTTTTTTTAGATATCAGATTCTCTTGTATTCAACTTAAGGGATGAACAAGCCTTGCAAGTCTGGCGATTTAGAAGATCTCATGATTAACAGTGCTGCGTTCCATCTAGATATAATTATTTATCAATTTATCCGATTTTTGACTGTTATTCTCTAAGACGCATATCGATCCTCTTATTAAGCCTATCACAAAAGTTTAATTTAGCCATGAGAACTTGAGGAAGTTGATGAAGACCTTAGAAAGTTGGGTCACAGGGGAAAGCAGATGAATTATCATTTGTTCTAACTCTTTCATTACTTCCATTTAATATTTTTAGTTTTATCATTTTTAAACAAAGGGTGCTTATGGAATTAAAATTAAGGGATAATGAACCATTTATTCAAGCTCTTTCATTACTTCCAAACGACATTTCTAGTTTTCTTTTTTTTTAGATATCAGATTCTCTTGTATTCAACTTAAGGGATGAACAAGCCTTGCAAGTCTAACGATTTAGAAGATCTCGTGATTAACAGTGCTTCGTTATATCTAGATATAATTATTTATCAATTTATCCGATTTTTTACTATTATTCTCTAAGACGAATATCGATCCTCTTATTAAGCCTATTACAAAAATTTTATTTAGCCATGAGAACTTGGGGAAGTTGATGAAGACCTTAGAAAGTTGGGTCACAGGGGAAAGCAGATGAATTATCATTTGTTCTAACTCTTTCATTACTTCCATTTAATATTTTTAGTTTTATCATTTTTAAACAAAGGGTGCTTAGGGAATTAAAATTAAGGGATAATGAACCATTTATTCAAGCTCTTTCATTACTTCCAAACGACATTTCTAGTTTTCTTTTTTTTTAGATATCAGATTCTCTTGTATTCAACTTAAGGGATGAACAAGCCTTGCAAGTCTGGCGATTTAGAAGATCTCATGATTAACAGTGCATCGTTCCATCTAGATATAATTATTTATCAATTTATCCGATTTTTGACTATTATTCTCTAAGACGAATATCGATCCTCTTATTAAGCCTATTACAAAAATTTTATTTAGCCATGAGAACTTGGGGAAGTTGATGAAGTCCTTAGAAAGTTGGGTCACAGGGGAAAGCAGATGAATTATCATTTGTTCTAACTCTTTCATTACTTCCATTTAATATTTTTAGTTTTATCATTTTTAAACAAAGAGTGCTTATGGAATTAAAATTAAGGGATAATGAACCATTTATTCAAGCTCTTTCATTACTTCCAAACGACATTTCTAGTTTTCTTTTTTTTTAGATATCAGATTCTCTTGTATTCAACTTAAGGGATGAACAAGCCTTGCAAGTCTAACGATTTAGAAGATCTCATGATTAACAGTGCATCGTTCCATCTAGATATAATTATTTATCAATTTATCCGATTTTTGACTATTATTCTCTAAGACGCATATCGATCCTCTTATTAAGCCTATTACAAAAATTTTATTTAGCCATGAGAACTTGGGGAAGTTGATGAAGTCCTTAGAAAGTTGGGTCACAGGGGACAGCAGATGCTCCAATATCGTCGAAAAATGAAACGCTCGCTGTTTCTTGTTTATTTAATGATCGCAGCCAGAAAATGGAGGACTGCTTAACGATAAGTGAGCAGCATGAATGATGACGCGGTTATTCGTCATCCACTGTCCTGAATAAAACATATAGAACTGATCTGCGATCCGAGCGAAAGATTCCCATGCATAAAACCGAGTGTCATTCCGACCGATATGTGATCCCCGTCGTCCGGAAATTACTGTTCGATAATTCACGGTTTTAGCCGGCGTGCAACGAACCGATCGACGCAAAAACCACTCGTGACTAATCTTCAAGGGTAGCATATGATCATGAAACAAAAGCGGGAGCGTCAGAAATTAGACACGACAGTTGGATGACACGATTAGTAGAAGAAGATGAAGTGACTTCAGAGACGCGTTTAAAAAAAACGCGTGGGAAAAATATATTGGGTTGTTCGGAAAGTAATTTCGTTTTTCCAAGGGAAAATGAAGACGATGTTTCACTATTTATTTGTTTATTTATTTATTCTGTGATGTAGTGGCAATTTTGTTCTATGATCTTGTGCCATCTTTCTAGTAACTTGGAGATCCCATGTTCGTAGAATTCCTGTTTTTTATTAGCAAATAATTGAGTTGTATTACTTTTGACGCCTTCATTTAAAATAATAGTTACACCGCTTAAAACACCTGTACTAAACGTTTCGATCAGATCCTGTTGATCACTGGGAGCTAATTGTTACATTATTGTTACATGTTTGTCAACTAAGGTATCAAACCAAAAAATGAAAAAAAGCATCTACCAAATGTTCGAACGATCAGCAACCTAGCAAGGACCACCCAAGACGTCAATACATATTTTTTGGGAAGAAGCCATCCAAAAATCCTATATCAAACAATCGGAGGCTAACCTTCCAGTCAGACGGATCTAATATACATGTACACTAAAGTATCAAACCAACAAATTAATAGTGCAGCATCCACCAAATGTTCGAACGACCAGCAACCTAGCAAGGACCACCCAAGACGACAATCCATATTTTTTGGGAAGAAGCCATCCAAAAACCCTATATCAAACAATTGGGGGCTAACCTTCCAGTCAGACGTATCTAATACACATGTACACTAAAGTATCAAACCAAAAAATTAATAGTAAAGCATCTACCAAATGTTTGAACGACAAGCAACCTAGGAAGGACCACCCAAGACGACAATACATATTTTTTGGGAAGAAGCTATCTAAAAACCCTATATCAAACAATCGGAGGCTAACCTTCCAGTCAGACGGATCTAATAACATGTACGCTAAAGTATCAATCCAAAAAATTAATAGTAAAGCATCTACTACCATATATGTTTCAATGATCAACAACCTAGCAAAAAGGACTCAAGACAAAATTCCATATTTTTTTAAGCTGGGCCATCCAAAAACCCTCCACCAAACGATCGGTCGCAATCCTCCCGGTGAACCGGACACCTTCGAATTCCATCAGCACTCGAGTTCAGACCGGTAGGAGTTGGTTTGGCATGGTTCGCGAGGGTCGTGCGAGCCGTGTGTCTGTCTCCTTGTAAATCCTAGAAGGTTTCACGAAAGTTCTGGCATAGAACGCGGCTGGTTGGCGGATGTCGGCCGGTCGGGTCCCGCGGTTCGTCTCTAGGAACGGCTTTCGTCCTTTTATCTGGAACTGCGGTGCGGCTCTCTCGCGCCGGGCAAGCCGGGCGTCTTGGAGCGGGCGTCTCCTGGACGACGCCTCGGATCAATACCGACGCCCAGCGTCTCATTGGCCCCTTCTCTTAGGTGCCGTGGAAAATCGCCCAGGAGATGACGGCCAGGAAGAGGCAGGAGGGTGCCTGCTGGAGAGGAGAGTGCGGGGACGGTAGGAAAAGGGGTGGCCAGGAGGTGAGGAGGGGGGGTGGACGGGAGGTGGCCGGATGGTTCCAAGGGGGTGAGCCGAGCGGACCTTCCTTCCTCCATCCTTCCACAGCCTCCAGCCATTCTTTGCAGCCGCTTCACCCTCCGACGCCTCCGACGTTCCATTTTCTTTTCTGGCCGTCGCGTCGCTCCTACGCTTTTCCGTAACGTCTACGTCACTGCCTGTCGAGGGACGATTCCTGTTTTCTTTTTTTTTTTTTTAAAAAAAAGCTTTGCCTACCACCGCTTGGCTCATCTTTCTTGTCCCAGCGCCGCTGCCTCGATAAGTCCACTCGCGCGACACAATGGACTCATTATTTTTACCGAACGCCTACTTCTCTGCTCCGCCGTTGTCGGCTTCGCGTTCACGTCGAGACGATTGCGAAGTCAACGCGTACATCGCCCGAGCTTTGTGGTCTTGTGCTTGACAGGGGAACTGTTCTTGCGATCCTGGTCGACGGAGGCCTGTGGGACCGAATTTTTTGAGCTTTTGTTCCTGCTTGGCTGCTGACGCCTTCAGCGGAGCTAGACTGACGAGGAGTTGTTGCTCTGAACTGGTTCAGACTGACCAGTCAATGCTTCAAATTGATGCAAGACTATTTTTCTCAATATTGTTAATGAGTGGACTGTGGATTTGATACATTTGTGACGAAAATTTGTAGAAGCAATTTGAAAAAATAGAAACATTAAAAGAATTCTAAAATATCGATGTATTGTTTTCAGGCTATTAACCCTTAGCACTCGAATGGCGACTCTGAGGCGCCACTACAAATTGTTTCACCATTATTCAGAATATTATTTACATGATTAAATTAGTTTATATGTAATAGATTACTAAATATTTAAATATCGTATGAGGTACTATATCAGTTTTTTACGCATATAATGAAAATGACTATGTACAATGGAAATATTCTAGGTTAGAAGAAATGTTTGGTTTTTTAGTTGAAATAGCTCCGAGTGCAAAGAGTTAATGTCATTAACCCTTAGCGGACGGGGATTATTTTTAGCATACTTTTTGATGGATCGAATAAATTTTCTTTGCGAAACAAAATTGTTTGCTGAGGAGTTTCGTGTATGAATTAAATGAAGGGAAACGTGTTGTGTTCAGTAAAAATTTGTTTCATATTTTTCGGGAGTATTAATTGCTTTAAAAATTATTCACAGTGGCAGAACAGTAAAATTGTTGAGGCGACTGTCAGCAGACACGCGTCAGCAAAGGGTTAAAGAAAGAGGGCAAGTTCTACAATTTTTATTTTTCATGAAAATCCGCAGACTAGTTCTGAGTAGACTGTGACACTGTTCAATTTTTTTAAGCTCTCCACTGATTCACCTTGTAGCTACTCATTTTTATTGTAAGTGCACAAAATCAGCTGTCCAGCTGTAAGTAAATCTGAGTAGCTGTAATTTGAAACAGAGGGAAGATTAACCCCCCCCCCCCTTACTGAAGCCTCTAATGAACTCCTTTCCTTTTTTTATTAATTTTGGTAGATCGGAAGTAATTCATCCATACTCTCCAATTCTTTTAATATTTGCACTCGAACGGTGATTCTGAGTCACCAATAAAAATTGCCATACCATAATTCAAAATTGTTTTCATATTATTAAATTCGTCTCTATTTTATTAATTGATAAAAATTCAACTGCTGTATGGGAAAACAGGTTTGATTTCAGGTGTACAACATAATTAAAGATACATAGAATAAAAATGTTCTAGGTTGAAAGAAATATTTTGATTTTCGAATTAAAATTACTTCGGGTGCAAAGGGTTAAAAGAATTGGAGAGGATGGATGCATTACTTCCGATCTACCAAAATGAATAAAAAAAGGGAAGGAGATCATTAGAGACTTCCGTTTCTTGTAACAGTTGCAGAACATTTTTATTTTTTATAAAATTCCGCAGACTAGTTACGAGGCTACGGGATTTTTATGTGGATTTAACAGTTTCTATCGACTGGTCACCGCATAAAGATGCACAGTCGGCGAAGTGTGTCAATAATTCATAGACAAGTTTACCGACTGTTGATCGCGGCTCGGATCACCGAGGTGTATCGTGATCCCCGACGCGCGTTAATCGGCATTCACGGTGGCGAAACCCGAGAGCAGAATCCACCCCCAATCCAGGTAACCAAAGCCACGCGCGGCGTGTTTCTATTCACCTTTTTTTCCCCGTCGTGGGTTTAATCGAACCAGGGGGGTTCATTAGCGAGCGCGGTAAACTACACGATCGCTCTTGTCGTCGTCCTCGCTTAAAAAGGCTCGTTGGTCGTCTTTTTCCACCCCCGGCAAACTTCCTCAGCGATCGGAGGGTTGGAATCAATGAGGGAGGATCGCAGGCGACAGGGTGCGCGTGGCCAAGTGATTTTTTGCGGTGCTTTTATCTATCTCATGCTGATCCTCGTCCTCTGGTTTTCCCTTCGGTCTTCTTTCGCGACCCTTCGTACCTTTTTTCAACCCCCTCTCTCACTCTTTCTCTCATCCCCTTCTCCGCTGCGGGATTTTTTTCTCCCTGTTGCTGGCGAGTGCGACGCGCGCCACGGGACACATTATTAGCTTAATAACTCCGGGGGACCTTTTTTAATCCCGCCGCACCGTTTTCAGGAGGAGCCTCCTCCGCGGAAGGCTTTAATTAAAAAATAAACAACCGAGCACCCCGAAGCAGCCGGTAAACGGACGCGAGAGATTTAAAGCTGGCCTGGACCGGACCCGGGACATTTGCATTTCGATTCTACGGGCCGCGAACCGTTTCTTTATCGCGTGTCCGCCAGGCCGTGTCAAGATTTCCCCGGCCCCTCGACGACCCAGGTGGACAAAAGTCGTTCCGGTGACCACCAGAAAATCACAGTTTTGTTGCGAGAGGTACGGAATGCTTTGAGACGTCTGGAAAAAAGGTTGTACGTTCATATTACGAAGCGTAATGAGTAGACTGCGGACGTTTGTGCAGTTTTCAAATTTTAAGTAAATGGAATCAAATAAAATACTATTTTCAGAGATAGCGACCTTTGGAGATCTGAAACAAATAAAAACCGGCCCCTCGACGACCCAGGTGAACAAAAGTCGGGTGACCACCAGAAAATCACAGTTTTGTTGCGAGAGGTTGGGAATGTTTTGAGACGTCTGGAAAAAAGTTGTACGTTCATATTACGAAGCGTAATGAGTAGACTGCGGACGTTTGTGCAGTTTTTAAATATTAAGTAAATGGAATCAAATAAAATCCTATTTTCAGAGATAACGACCTTTGGAGATCTGAAACAAATAAAAACCGGCCTCTCGACGACCCAGGTGAACAAAAGTCGTTCCGGTGACCACCAGAAAATCACAGTTTTGTTGCGAGAGGTACGGAATGCTTTGAGACGTCTGGGAAAAAAGGTTGTACGTTCATATTACGAAGCGTAATGAGTAGACTGCCGACGTTTATGCAGTTTTTAAATATTAAGTAAATGGAATCAAATAAAATCCTATTTTCGGTGGTAGCGACCTTTGGAGATCTGGAACAAATAAAAACCGTACTAAATTTTATCGAATTTGATATTCTAGCATTTTTGAAAATTTTCAGAAGCCATAAATGCATAAAGATCCGCAGTCTAGTAATGAGCTTCTGCATCTCCGAAGTTGATCTTTCCCAATTTCTGCATTGCAAAGTAATATACGAGAGGATTCACCGATCTAGAAGCACGGGAGTCATTCTTGTAAATACTGTAAAATTGCAAATTTATTGCGAAAGTCTGTAGAAGGTCTGGAATATCTATAAAAATTTTCTATGTTAGTTTTACGAAGCTGGTACCTGTTCAAAGTGGATCATTCCCGGCGTTTGTTTTACGAAGTGTCGTTACGTTTTGCAGTACCAATCTATGTGGACAAAAGTCGTTTCGGTGACCACCAGAATACTCACTCAGGATCAGACGAAACTTATACCAAATTAAAGGAAACAGAGGGGACAAATTTTAATTGAAAAAAATTGGTGTGTGCGTAGACCACATGGTTGAAGTGAAACTTCTTTCTTTAATTTTTTTTCGATTATTAACACTTTATGACATTTAATTTTCTATGATTCTATTATTGAAACAATTGGCTTGTGATAGCTAAAATATGATATAAATATTCTTGAATCAATTTTGTCTAAATGTCTTGCAAATACTGCATCGAGAGTTGTTCCTGAGCTTGTTGTAGCTTCATTAGGATTATTTACCATTTCCAATCTTAATTTACTTCTAAAGAATTCTATTAATAATTTTGATTGTTCCGATGCAAAGTTCATGTTGAAATCTCCACTTAGCATCATCGGAATTTTATCATAATCTTTATTAAGCAATGCCACACCCTCAACCGTATATGCTAATAGAATAGAATTTCGATTCATCGCTTCATGGTTTCATCGTTTCATCGCCAGATCGGTTTTACTCCTACCGCGTCGAAGTTTTACTAAATCGTTTCATCGTTTCATCGCCAGATCGGTTTTACTCCTACCGCGTCGAGGTTTTGCGCCTAACGGGCCTTAAGAAGTTTCACTTCAAAATTAAAAAATCGACGTTCCGTTTCTTTTTAGTCTCCTCTGGAAGTTGGAAATTGCAACAAAAATGTAATATGGTATGAATAACTGTAACTCACCCATAACTAATAAATATGAGAACTTTCAAATACATGTAACAACTAAAGCAAAACATGTTTAATTTATTTACAAAAAAAGAAACAAATAAAACAACTTACGTATACAATAAAATTTCACTTCGTTTATATTGACTGTATGTAATGTATGTTTGCTCGCGCGTGTTTACTCGACTTCTAACTGGATTTGTAAAATTCATCGGTTATTTGTGTTGTTAAATTATGTTGTTTGCATATTGGAAGAGTGTTTACTACCTATGCCATGAAACCAAATATGAAATTTCAGAAATTGATTGTTTTATGTTTGAACGCGAACGGTCATGCTGTGCGTTAGAAGCATGATTCAGAGCACAGTGTTCGCCGCGGGACCATTTTCGCTCGAAAGCCGCACGAGGCAAACCGCGAGGGTGTACCGGTCCCGGTGAATTAATTGGGGAAAAATCAGAGCTCGGGAAAATTGGCGGATTAAACAGGAAAGGGAAGAAAAGTTGTACGCGCGCAAACAGGTGTATTTATCATAGACGAGCGAGCGGAGCGGCGGCGCGCATGGGAAAACAGCCGCGTATCGCTGCCCGCCAAACATCGTTTACCGAGCGATAAACAGTTTGCATTTTGTTGCATGGCCGTCCGTGTAATTAGCGCTTAATAAATCCGCGGCACGCTCCTATGGCTGCGCTCTTTCCCGCGAGCCGCGCTGATAAACAATCGACCGGCTGAATTTGACAGGCGGCCTCGCCGCGCCGAAAAGAGATCGGACGCGATCGCGTTGTTTGCCTTTGATGCTTGTTTTTTATGGGGAATTGGATCCGTCTCTTCTACCAACGTCCGGATTCTGACGAAGCTGACGATTCCCATAGTACTGTGCTTTTTGAAGTGAAACTTCTTTAGGCGCGTTAGGCGCAAAACCTCGACGCGGTAGGCGTAAAAACAATCTGGCGATGAAACGGTGAAACGATGAAACGATGAAACGATTTAGTAATACCTCGACGCGGTAGGAGTAAAACCAATCTGGCGATGAAACGGTGAAACAATGAAACGATTTAGTAAAACCTCGACGCGGTAGGAGTAAAACCAATCTGGCGATGAAACGGTGAAACGATGAAACAATGAAACGATTTAGTAAAACCTCGACGCGGTAGGAGTAAAACCAATCTGGCGATGAAACGGTGAAACGATGAAACGATGAAACGATGAAACGATTTAGTAAAACCTCGACGCGGTAGGAGTAAAACCAATCTGGCGATGAAACGGTGAAACGATGAAACGATTTAGTAAAACCTCGACGCGGTAGGAGTAAAACCAATCTGGCGATGAAACGGTGAAACGATGAAACGATTTAGTAAAACCTCGACGCGGTAGGAGTAAAACCAATCTGGCGGTGAAACGATGAAACGATGAAACGATTTAGTAAAACCTCGACGCGGTAGGAGTAAAACCAATCTGGCGATGAAACGGTGAAACGATGAAACGATGAAACGATTTAGTAAAACCTCGACGCGGTAGGAGTAAAACCAATCTGGCGATGAAACGGTGAAACGATGAAACGATTTAGTAAAACCTCGACGCGGTAGATGTAAAACGTCGACGCGGTAGGAGTAAAACCGATCTTGCGATGAAACCATGAAGCGATGAATCGAAATTCTATTCTATTAGCATATACGGTTGAGGGTTCGGCATTACTTAATAAAGATTATGATAAAATTCCGAAGATACAAAGTGGAGTTTTCAATGTGAACTTTGCATCGGGACAATCAAAATTATTAATAGAATTTTTTAGAAGTAAATTAAGATTGGAAATGGTAAATAATCCTAATGAAGCGACAACCAGATCAGGAAGAACTCTCGATGCAGTATTTGCAAGACATTTAGACAAAATTGATTCAAGAATATTTATATCATATTTTGGCTATCACAAGTCAATTTTTTCAATAATAGGATCATAGAAAATTAAATATCATAAAGTGGTAATAAAAATTCGAAAAAAATTAAAGAAAGAAGTTTCACTTCAGCCATGTGGTCTAAGCACACACCAATTTTTTTTTAATACTTCTTCAGAACGTAGAAACATCCCCTGAAAATCGTAAGGGCTGCTTAAAAAATTGAGAGAGTGATAAGGATTTCTTTTTAGTGTGGAAAGTGTTATGGAAAAATTTCGGTATGTGTAGCTGTTGGTAATAATAACCAAATAATAAACGATAATGTATTACTTGTATAGAAAATAAAATAGACAAGGTTTTTTTGAACAGGTTCTGTGCGGACTTCTTTCTGTTCGACTTTTTATTCTTGGTATGTTACTTGATCGAACACGTCTTGCTTTTTATTTCGTTTTGATCCGGAAAAATGTTTGGGGAAGATACGATTTAGGGTGACGAAAGTAGAGGCCTTGCATTGCAAAATGAGTCAAGGTAGATCGTTCTGCGATTTTTCTTTGCAAAGTTACAACAACTTTTTGAGCCGTTTCTGCTCGACTTTTCGTACAAGTTACTTGCTGAAACAGACCTTGCTTTGTCGACCTCGGTTTGACACGGTGAATTTTTGGGGAATATGGGATTTAACGTGACGAGAATAGAGGATTCGCATTGTAAAATGAGCCCAAGCAGATCGCTCTACGATTTTTCTTTGCAAAGTTACAGTAACTTAAAGTTTTGTAGAAGTTGGAAACCAGCCTCTATAAAATATAACGAATTTAGAGATTATGAAATTGTTGTAAACAGTTTACAAAAATTATAGAATGTCTAGAATGTTTGATAATTAACACTGTGCTGGGATATATACTATTTTTCTTTTACGTAATTTATCTAGAATTAATGTTTCTGATAGGCTCATTTTAACATTTTCATGGGACATGAAAACATCCCTTATGGATTTAAATGACTCTGATATCTCGATGCATGTTACACATATTTCACGACACACACATATATCTGGATAGAAAAATTCGTGCAACAGAATTGAGCAGAAACGATCAGCCAAACATGCTTCCCTAACAATTCTCTAGAACGGAGCCATTTTTTAAAATAACGGATATTCATGAACCAACATTTATCTTAACACACAATAATTGCCACGAGAGCTCTACCTAGGTACAATATTCTATAATTAAGCTCAGTAAACAATTTTTATCGCGTTTGTTTGAGTAAACTAAATTTGATTAGAATTTGCAACATGCAGACGAGTTAGGGGTCAATTTTATTCTTCGACTTTCGGTTTCGTTAAATAGGCTAACTTTGATATTGTAGAATTTTTTGAAGCTGTGTTTCGAGTGAGATGAGCACGGTAATTTATTGAAATGAATTTAACATATCCCGATAAAAATAGTCTCATAAAAATATCGAAAGCCACCAATTTTTAGAAGAAATCTGTATAAAAAATTGGTTTTTTTACCCGTGCGTTAAAAGGTTAAAATGTCTATAAAATATTAACCAATCAGCATGTGACTCCGAAGAGAAACATAGGAGTTATGGGGTATTAACCCCTTGCCGTGTCATTTCCTTTACAGTTACAGTAATTAGAACGTATTCATCCCCAAAGATGTCACACAAGAGAGAATCAAATTTGTATTTTCTGTATGGCTATATTTGCTTGAATGCTTAAATATTGATTACAAAAGAATAACATTTTATCTCGTCGTCTAAAACGGGAAACACAACATCCATATTTATTATACTTTGTCTAACACGTTAAAAGTGGATCAATTTTGTCTCTGTTCACAAGCGAAATACTTGCTTAACCCATTTCTATTTAATCTGCAGCAATTAAATCTGCTAAGCCGAGGTGAACATTTTTTAATATTATGTACAATTTTGTAAATTCGATATCGTCAGTCTCCAGGAACTGAACTAGTGTTTAACGCGTGTTAAAATCTTGATCACTCACTCGTTATTACACGGCAAGGGGTTGAACGAGCTTCGAAAGCAAAGGGTAAAGAAAATTCAGAAACTTGCATAATGCACCATTTTTCACGTTGCAGAATCGATACTCGGAGCCAGGTAGTATGCAACCGAGGGCGAAACAACGACGCAAATATTAGCCTCGCGGGAACAGCGTGTAGAACGAGGCTGAAGGGGCAGAGATACCATTTTGAACGACGAATTTTCCGCAGACAAGCTGAAATCCAAGTTAGCCACGGCTTAAGGAGAGCCAATGGTAGCCTGGAGAGCATGGTACGGTATAGGAGAGGCCCGGCAAGGTGTCCGGCGGCTTATTTTTCCGTGAGGGGGTGAGTACCTCGCTGTGGTAGGGATAAGTCGCGAAGGCGGTGGAGGATGAGTGGGATGGCCAGCCTTAACCGAAAGAGGGGAAAAGACGCGAAAGTGGGGTAAAATAGGCCGCGGGGTGGGGGACGGCCGAGGGGTGACACTTAGATGGTTCAAATCGAGGAGACAGGGGGTTGGACGGAAGTGACGGAGGACGGGGGTTGCTCGACCGCCGCGCCACCGACCCGATAGGCGTCCGAGCGACGTTGTCTACACTTCGTTAACCCATCGCAATGTTATTTCATTTGCGAAGTACAAGCGACATCCGGCTGCCCCTGGTAATGCCGAAATTTCGACGAGGACGCTACAACGAGCCTGGACTGAAGAATCTACCCTCCCCCTCTTGACGGAAGCGCTGCCATATTCACGACCAATGGATCGCGATCCCTCGAGAACCTTTGTGAAATTTTTATGAGACAGTCAATTTATTTTCTTAGTGGTACTTACAATTGCACATGTTGGACAAATAGAAGAACTTTGAGGCAACTAAAGGACTCTGAGCCTTAGAGGGTCGTTACAAAATATTTATGGGATTCTTTATTCAGTTTTTAACGGAAGTTGCAATTAGACAACTTCAAGGCTTACAAAGGACTTCGATCCTTCGAAGATCATTGAGAAATTTTTCTGCTAGACATGTTTTACTTTTTAATGGAAGTTGTAATTAAACAATGTCGACCGATTGGTCCTTTTCGTTATCTTAGACACGTATCCCTGAGGAACTTCGAGACACCTAAAAGACTCCAACCTTTTAAGAATCATTATGCAATTTTTCTGTGGCCTTTGATCATTTATTAACCCCTTGTCATATTTTAACGATTCAGACTCGCGATGAAGATATTAACACGTTGGCTGCCATGTCAGCAATATATGGCTGACAGAATTATTTGTACAGCTTCCAAAATAAATTTTTACGTTAATATATTCATTGCACCAAATTTTATAAATATCCAGAAAATGCAAGAAGGTTGACGGACCACTCAGTGTCATACATTTAACATTTTTAATTTTTATTTCATTAAATAAATGACTTCGATTTTATGGAATTTTTAAAGTTGCTGGATTGGCATTGTTAAATCAAGTCTAACAAAGATGAAAGTTATACCTTTATTTTCAGACGAAATAAAATTTTTCTTTTGTGTAATCATTATTTAAGCATTGAAGTAAATGTAGTCAGGCAAAAATATAAATTTTCTTTCCTCTTCGGTGACATTTTTGGGGGTGAAGACATTATAATTATTGTAGCTGTAAAGAACATAGCATGGCAAGGGATTAATGGTACTATACGAACATGTATTTTATTTTTTCATTTTAGCGTACACTTCGTCGGAATACAACATCAATCCACAATCACAACAAACACCGAAAACATCATAAATAACAACACACAAAAACAACTACAACCCACTGCTAAAAAAAAACAATTAGGGCGCATCTCTGACCCAATGTTCCACATCCAAGCATCATCCATGCGACCCAACCCTAATGGCCCATGGTGTTCTGCCGGCAGAGTCTACAAAATAAAGACAAAAAAGCGTCGCCCTAATGCACTTAACCCCTTACACAAAGAAAAAAGCATGATCCCTCGCAGGTAGGTCACCCTGGCGTCACTCACCCCACAGTCCCGCCCCTGGATTTCTTTCGAACAGGTGGGCAAAAAGTCAGGGTCAGAAAACCGAGGGGTGTGAGACTCCTAACCCTAAACAAACTTTTTCATCATCTAATCGGGCCTTTTTGTGCGGTGGTTTTTTTCACAGCCCTTGTTGGGGTTGCGTCGGATTTTTGGGCGCAGGTAACGCACCCTGTGTTGTGGGTAAAAAAACCGAAAAAAAACACGTTCATCCCCTGACTCGTGTGGAGTGGTGACGACAGGTCGGTGCTTATATTTATACGGCACGCTGCTGCCAGACGATGATGATTTATCTGCGCGGGTGCACGCGTTCGTCCGAAACGCTCAGTAAATATAAAATCTCGCGCATCCGGCTGTTGACTGATGATAGTAAAAACCCATTGGCCGGGCAAACACCGCTGCAGCCGGGATTTTAACAGAGCCTATTTCGCGCTATTTGACGAGCCCAGCTCTGTGGAAACGCGACCGAGAAGAAATATTGGCGCCCCCGGTAACCCTGGATTAAATCAACGGCACGCAATACCGTCTCTCATTTCGATCCGCGAAAATTATAAATAATGCAAACGGCGCGCGTTCGTCCGGGACCGCTGAAGATGGCACTCGATATTTATTTCATTTCTCTGCTAACCCCTTAGCTGCACGTGTTTTGTATCAGATTTCAATTTTTCCAGGTTTTTCATTTTTCGCAACCAGGATTTTGGATTTAAAAATCCGAAACGAATTGCAGTGTATGTATCTATGTGTTTGACATCTGCAAGTATTTTTTCAGAATTTTTGAAAATGATTGATTAGCGAAAATAGATTGAAAATTTATTTTTCCATTTTACCCCATAACTACAATCCCGGTTGAGATGTAGGGGTAAAATTTCGGGACGAGTTTTTTTGTGGGCTATCCAATGGCTCGTAAGCCGTTTAATTTGGTTCACTTTTTATTTATCCGCCTATACTATTCATAGTTTTTAACAAACCCCTCGAACGACATCACTAGACAACATGAGCGGCTCAATCTAAAAGGAAATACAATGTACTGCACAAATGTGTAAAGATTTAGTTTGGTGTCATTTTAATCCTAAAAATGAGCGGTATATATTTAGTGAAAGTCACAAATATTAATAATAAGACTACGGATCATAATGTTTAATCAAAATTTTCTGCAGCTGTTACAAAAGCAGGAGCAACTTAATATTCTCTCTTTCTCTTTTAATAATTTGAGTTAGGCGAAAATGATGTACCAGCCTTCTTCAACCCCCTTAATATTTCCTACTGTTGCAAATTGCAGCTAGTTATTTATCTCATAAATGCAGAAAAATCCGGAATGTATTAATAATACTATTTGCTCGAACACCTAACAATAATAACTCTAAATTTCAACCCCTGTCCATAACGATGAACCCCGATTACAAGATTTTGAATATAAAACAGCACTCTCACAACTCAGTTCCTCCTCTAACATAATCTCCTAAACTAGTTAACTGCTATCACTTCATCCCAGAAAAGACTTTTCATTATTGCAATTTATATTCATCCCGCCGCTTCTCAAAATTACAAGAATTGATGGTCACGGTGTTGTTTAACGGTGCTCCTGAATAATTTTCTCCTTTCCAAAATTAAAACAACAGCACTAAAGAGGCGGCCGATCGAAGACAAGTTGATTTGTTAATCAAGCCGGCTAATCGAATTCCCGCGGAGTGAAACAATAGCCGAGAAACAAACCTGCGAGCGTTGCCACGCTGAGGAGTAGTTCTGCGATCATCAGTTGGTAGCGATGGCGCCACGGGTCGCTTCGATTTCATTTGCAAACAGCAACCGGGTCGGTAAGACGGGATCGTTTCTGGATCTCGTCCAATCTAACAAGATTGTTCGATCCTGCCCCCGAACCACCCGCACTTGGCCGAGAGTCCTTTCTTTTATCCATCCTATTCATTATTCAGCCGCGTCGGAAGAAGAAAAGTCCACTTCAGAAATTTCCCTCGAATAAAACAATTCTTTTGCATTATAATTTTTTTTAGATGCAAGATCCATGGGGAAAATAGTTTAACAAATGGAATAGGTTGACAGAAGCACTGGAATTTGATTATTCATTATTCAACGTCGTTGAACCTGAAGGAAGAAGTTCTACCTCCAAATTTACAATTAAATACTACGCGACGATCCTTTTGTAATATCATTTTTTTAGATGCATGAACTTCTGAATTCTTTTGCATTATAATTTCTTTTAGATGCAAGATCCATGGGGAAAATAGTTTAACAAATGGAATAGGTTGACAGAAGCACTGGAATTTGATTATTCATTATTCAACGTCGTTGAACCTGAAGGAAGAAGTTCTACCTCCAAATTTACAATTAAATACTACGCGACGATCCTTTTGCAATATCATTTTTTTTTAGATGCATGAACATTGGGGGAAGGATTTGATAAATGAATTGGGCAGACAGAAGCACTGGCTTTTGATAATCTATCCTCTTCATCATTCAGCGTTGTTAAGTCCGAAAAAAGAAGTTCCACTTCAGAATTTTCAATTGAAAGAAACGCAGCGATACTTTTGTATTATAATTTTTTTTAGATACGAGATCCATGGGGAAATACTTTAACAAATGGAATAGGTTGACAGAAGCACTGGGATTTGATTATCCATCTTATTCATTATTCAACCTCGTTGAACCCGAAGGAAGAAGTTCTACTTCAAAATTATCAATTAAATACTACGCGACGATTCTTTCGCAATATCATTTTTTTAGATGCATAAACTTTGGGGGAAAGATTTGATAAATGGATTGGGCAGACAGAAGCACTGGCTTTTGATAATCCACCCGGTTCATCATTCAGCGTTGTTAAGTCCGAAAAAAGAAGTTCCACTTCAGAATTTTCAATTGAAAGAAACGCGGCGATTCTTTTGCATTATAATTTTTTTTTAGATACAAGATTCATGGGGAAAATAGTTCAACAAACGAAATAGGTTGACAGAAGCACTGGCTTTTGATTATCAATCCTATTCATTATTCAACGTCATTGAACCCGTAGGAAGAAGTTCTACTTAAAATTATCAATTAAATACTACGCGACGATTCTTTCGCAATATCATTTTTTTAGATGCATAAACTTTGGGGGAAAGATTTGATAAATAGTTTGGGCAGACAGAAGCACAGATAATCCATCTTCTTCATCATTCATCGTCGTTAAGTCCGAAGAAAGAAGTTCCAGTTCAGAATTTTCAATTGAAAGAAACGCGGCGATTCTTTTGCATTATAATTTTTTTTTTAGATACAAGATCCATGGGGAAAATAGTTCAACAAACGAAATAGGTTGACAGAAGCATTGGCTTTTGATTATCAATCCTATTCATTATTCAACGTCATTGAACCCGTAGGAAGAAGTTCAACTTCAAAATTTTGAATTGAAAGAAACGCGGCGATTCTTTTGCAATATAATTTGTTTTAGATGCAGGAACACGAGAGAAAACTGTGATAAATGGATTTGGTAGATGGAAGCGCTCGGTTTTGCCGAAAAAATAAAGTTTGATGAAAATAACGGTTCTTTTTGTAAGAGAAAAAAGAGACAGCAACGCGGAATGCTGAGAAGCATACATTTCGCGGGAGTGGGACTTTTTAATTTCGCGCGTAGAAGGTATGGTCAGTTCGACGGGTTATTTTCATCAAGGTCGCCGATGTTGGCTCCTTCTCTCCTTTCCCCGGCTTCTTTCTCGTTCTTTCTCAGTGGTGCAGCCTTTCATCCCTCTCGCACGAACTCTTTTTAACTTGCGCGAGCCTCGACGACGACCGAAACCACGCAGGAAAGTCGTATCTCCCCAACGATCGTTCTACAATTGCCAAAATTCATGATTTATTCTCTTGTCCCGTGGTTCAACTAATTATCTTGACTATTTTTGTCATCCTTTCATGCGGAAACTCGATTTCGAGACATTGTATCTGCTGCTGGGGGTTGACTCTCGGTTTTCTTAAAAATATGCGATTATAGCTCTGTTTTCGCAGTAATTATCTAAACTTTTCACTTCTATAGTTGTCTAAATGTTAAAAATGCACGTATATAACGAGAAAATGATAATAATTAATAAGTACAGTGAGATCGATTGTGAATCGTTGCACTGAAGTTGATTTTCAATTTATTAAAACATTTAACACCCTAAATTTGATTTTCTCGATAATGGTCCCACGATTCCCTAATTGAAAAGAAAAATTAATAATAGTTCCAATTCCTTAAATTTCTCAGACCCAGGCTCAAAATTCCATTTTCTCGATAATAGTCCCATGATTTTCACTTTCATATATGATATTTTGAGAAATTCAACTTTCATTGAAATCGTGAATTGAGATTGTGAGTTATTGTAGCCAGTAGGGGTTGGTTTTCAATTTATCAAAAAATATAGGTCCTTCAGTTCTACTTTTAAGATAATCGTCTCATAATTCATCACGAAAGTTTCCTTCCTACTATAGATTCGTCGAGTGAGAAAATGATATGATTAATAACCTACCAGAATTACCAGAACGATCGTGACTTGTTTATGGACTAATCAATCCGCGACGATGTTAACAGGAAAGCAGAATAACCGTGGATCAAGAGAAACCATTGTAAACTCGTTCCTGAAAAGTTCCCGGAGTACTGTGACACTTATTTATCGTTCATTTCGCAGCCAGTTATTGCGCAATCTTTTCCCATTCGAAGAGTTATAAAATCCAACGATTGTACTGGATTTCTATCGAGTATCTGTTTGATTGACATTAATTGGATAAGACATGCTCTAGGCAGCCTTAGCTGGTTCTATTGTTTCAGAATGGTACAATGTTCCGTACCAAACGTTGTACTTGCTGTTTCTATAAAAAGAAACTGTGTTCTCGCGCAGAGTCCGTTTCATTATTTTCTTTGTCTCCCTTCCGCACTATTACATTGAATCAACAGCTATTTTTGCACAATGATAAATAGCACAGAGTTCTAGAATGCGTCACTTTAGTTTGTTTTATCGCTTTTTTACCCGGAAACCATACGTTCTCGTGCTGGTCGTTCTCTTAGTGTTTTAATCGTAGTCTAAAAAATACCTCGGAAAATTTCTCTCTTCTCTCTTTGAAGTAAAACATTGTTATGAACGAATCAAGAATCACATCGTAATCCCGTTATACTTTTCAGATGCATTTCCTGCCGGCTCCGTGAGGCTCGGTGCAGCGCAATAAAATTGCAGCAAAATTTGCACGCGTTCTGCAAAGATGGCCGCAAACAAGGGTTCGGGCAGGCCGAAAAAGGGGGTTCGCTTCGCTCCCTGAAACCGCCATCATCGACTTTTCCTTCCCTTCGTTGCGTCCTCTTCGCAGCCGCCTGAAAATTCACCCCTCGCGAGCGATATATCCCGGTGCATCGATTCCCGTTGCACCCGAGGGGGGATGATGCGAAGAGCGAGAGCGCGTGCAACGCGTGCAACCCCGTATCCCGGTTCCTCGGCGTTTATTACACGCGTTCGCGAATTGCGTAAGCCTCGAGAATATCGATAGTCTAATAATATAGGACGGGACGCGTTCGCTTGTTCCTTCCGCGGCGCATCGCCTCACTTTCGGTGTTCCTGTTGTCCGCGGTTTCGACTGCATACTCCGCTATTTCCGCCCGATGCGTCTCTCTCTTTTCGCGTTGCACTTTGACGTCTGCAGCTTTTTCCCGTTGCTGCCCCGTACTTGGTAAGATAAAAAATTAACTGGGCTCTCCCAGCTTCCTCGCGAAGGTGTATTAGGGTTGATGACTTTGTTCGTCACTATGCCTCTGTGTACCAGTCTGTCAATTTTCATCGAGTTGCGGACATATTAACGCGTGCCACATGCAATTTAGATGAAGCTTGATCGCGCGGCGCTGCGATTCGACAACGCGTGCAAAAATGGAAAGAAACCTAAATTCAAAAAGGTCCTTGTTAATCAGCCAACAAATTTGACTTGAATTACCTTCGTAGCAGTCCCGTTCTGCGTCGATATAGCGACTCCAACAGTTCCGCAATCCCTTAACTAGTCGTTGGAAATCATTTTCATCGAGTCCTCGCGTCAGTTACTTCGCGTGAAGCGTCCGTTGCGATTAAAATGCGAACTTCTTCTACAGTGCCGAAGCGTCGCCCTTCGAACTCCGATTTCACTTTTGCAGACAAGAAGAAGTTACAAGGAATAGTTAGGCTGAAGCAACGTGAACGTCTCCATGGCAGATTTTTGCAATTTGACAAGAAATTTCACGTCCACTCTTCGTTTCTTCAAGCCGAAGGACAAATCGCAGAGCCACGCGAGCACGGCTCTACTAAATTGTTTATAACACTGGGACATTAGCAGCTCGATAAAATTAGACAAACTGATACACAAGGATGCAGAGCAAAGCTATCAAACTTCATCTTCCACAGTAGAACCTCGATTATCTCGGTCTCGGACATTTCGCTTCTTTATTGCCGGAATACGTTCCATATGTAAATAGTTTAGTATAAAACGATCGTTATACTACACGATTAATTGTACATCTCGGTAAAGATTTAATTTACCACTTTATCTACCGGAAGCCCAGTAATCGGCTTTTCAATAGTCGTGCAGTACTAAAAGGAACTTCTAAAATCCTCTTTTACATAATAATTCCATACGAGATGATTAGATTGCGTTACTGAAGGTGACATGTTGGTTCACGATTGAATTTGCTATTGGGTTAAAGGATCCATTAAAAAATCCTCAGCCGAGGACCATAGACTTTCGAAAATTGTGAAATAATCGCCGGTAAATAATGTGTTAATATTGCAGATAGGCAACTGTTCTATTATCCGAACACTCGTATCCCACTGGTTAGTACGGATAATCGATGTTATACTGTTCCCTAGAAAGGAAACTGATACTGTATCTATTTTATCGCACCTCGTATTGGCAAACCCGGTCCCGCCAATTTTAGATGCTTCCCTCCTCCTTTTTTCCCTTCTTCTACAATTTCGCGTGCATTCGGATACATCTCCCTGAATGCTTATTACACTCTGACGCTTCAACAGTTCCCCCCGTTTCCGCCCCTCTCGTCCACAAGCTAAGAGAAGCACTGATGTATTAGCAAACCCGCCAATTTTAGATGCGTTGTTCCTTCTTTTTCCCTTCTACGATTTTCAGTGTACTCCCCGCTTATTTCCTTCCGAATCATCCATCTTCCTGGATTCGTATTGCACTCTTACAATTCTTGTAGATGTTACCCCTCCCTCTAAGCAAGAAACGTATCGAAACCCCAGTGTATTGGCAAACCCGATCTCGCCAATTTTAGATACATCGCTCCTTTTTATTCGTCTTTCCACGGTTTCTGATGGCTGCTATTTTCTCCCGGTTCATCCATCTGCCTAGTTCGTATTGCACGCTGACGTCTTCAGCTCCCTCACCCCACCTGCATATTCCCCCTTGTCAGGAATCGTATAGAAACCTCGGTGTATTGGCAAACCCGGCCCCGCCAATTTTAGATACATTGCTCCTTTTTTTTCCTTCTTTCCTCAGTTTCTGATGCATTCCCCGCTATTTCCTCCCGATGCGTCCATCTGCCTAGTTCGTATTGCACGCTGACGCTTGTAGTTTCCCTCCTCTTGCTGCCCCTTGTCCACAAGTATATAGAAACCTCGGTGTATCGGCAAATCCGGTCCCGCCAATTTTAGATACATTACTCCTTCTTTCAAACTTCTTTGCTCAGTTTCTGATGCATTCCCCGCTATTTCCTCCCGATGCGTCCATCTGCCTAGTTCGTATTGCACGTTGACGCTTGTAGTTTCCCTCCTCTTGCTGCCCCTTGTCCACAAGTATATAGAAACCTCGGTGTATTGGCAAATCCGGTCCCGCCAATTTTAGATACATTACTCCTTCTTTTTTTCCTGTTTCCTCAGTATCTGATGCATTCCCCGCTATTTCCTCCCGATGCGTCCATCTGCCTAGTTCGTATTGCACGTTGACGCTTGCAGTTTCCCTCCTCTTGCTGCCCCTTGTCCACAAGTATATAGAAACCTCGGTGTATTGGCAAACCCGGTCCCGCCAATTTTAGATACATTACTCCTTCTTTTTTTCCTGTTTCCTCAGTATCTGATGCATTCCCCGCTATTTCCTCCCGATGCGTCCATCTGCCTAGTTCGTATTGCACGTTGACGCTTGTAGTTTCCCTCCTCTTGCTGCCCCTTGTCCACAAGTATATAGAAACCTCGGTGTATTGGCAAACCCGGTCCCGCCAAATTTAGATGCTTTGCTCCTTCTTTTTTTCCCTCCGTCCGCGGCGTCCGGCCGAGCCGCGACGCCTGCCTCGACGCTTTTCGTCTGCTTCTTCTTCTTCTTCTTCGACGACGACGACGACGACTAAGACGAAGACGAAGACGAAGATGAGCGCCGCTGCCGCGCGCCATTTTATTTTCACGATGCGCGCCCGCTATTTTTGGCCGTTCTAGAAAACCCGCCTCTCCTTTTTCCGGGTCTTGGCAGCCGCGTCCGGGTGGCGATCAATTGCTCGCGCGCAGACTTATTCTTACGTGTGACCGCGAAAAATATTGCTCGCGCGAACACACTGCCGTCCGCCAGATGCGATTTTTGACGCGAACGAATGCCGCGTCTTAGTCACCCGCCACCAATTTTTCCGCCCGTCCGCTTGGCAGACGCGCAACAATGTCGCCGGGATGACCAGGAAGTTGCACAAACGAAAACATGTTCAGCGGAGTCAATGTAGCGTACGCTTCGCGGCAAGGGTTTGCTTTGCTTATTCAAATTCTAATATGTCTTCGTGGGCGATTTTTTGGCGCTCGGTTTCCACTGTAGATGTTTGAGTTTTCCAATTTATTTTCTGAGTGCGAGGATTGCATACAACTTGCATATTGATTTGTGCTGCTCAGAATTGCAGGAAGGTAAAAATAAAGACATTCAATTTTAATGGTCTTTAATAGAAATTCGAATGTTTGTAGGACATAGAGTTTTTCATAATGTTGCAAAGATATGGGAACTGCATTGGTGCTGTTAAGTTTTTACAAAATTCAAAGAAGAAGGGCTCTATTTCTACAGTTACTAATTGGACTGCGAATGTTTTTGTAAGAATGTTACATTTTGTGCATTGCTTTATGGGTACGAGGATTGTATTTAACTGAGAAACGTATTTGTTCAAATTTTTTCGCACGCATTTTTCTCACAATTTTTCCGGCCATCGCCATCCGCGACTCGGCCGGAAGAGATGTCCGAAAAATCAACATGGCTCGCGTCTTCTTGTGGATTGCCGGTCGTGTTCGAAAACGTGTTTCGTTATTCGTTAGACATTCAATTTTAATGGTCTTTAATAGAAATTCGAATGTTTGTAGGACATAGAGTTTTTCATAATGTTGCGAAGATATCGTAACTGCATTGGCGCTGTTAAGTTTTTACAAAATTCAAAGAAGAAGGGCTCTATTTCTACGGTTACTAATTGGACTGCGAATGTTTTTGTAAGAATGTTACATTTTGTGCATTGCTTTATGGGTACGAGGATTGTGTTTAACTGAGAAATGTATTTGTTCAAATTTTTTCGCACGCATTTTTCTCACAATTTTTCCGGCCATCGCCATCCGCGACTCGGCCGGAAGAGATGTCCGAAAAATCAACATGGCTCGCGTCTTCTTGTGGATTGCCGGTCGTGTTCGAAAACGCGTTTCGTTATTAGCGGGATTGCAATTTCTACGTTGACCCTCGTCCTTTCTGATCTCGAGTCGATCGATTTCCCGTGAGGTCAGTGACCCTCCTTTCGCTCCCCTCGCAGGCCACGCAGAAGAAACGAAACGGCGACTTTTGCCGATAGCGATCGTCCTCGATGGACACAATCCCCCCCGGCCCGCGCCATATTTATTGGCATATTAGGATACACTAGAACGCGCTAGTGCGAACTATATGTTTACTACGAAACGATCAATACTCACAATTCTGATGGGACTCTCTCTCGGGCAACGTGTGTATGCACACGCATTCAACACACAGAGGGAGAGAGAGAGAGAACTGCACACAAGCTCGCGCGCACTCTCGCGTGTTATTTACACAATGCGTTAAATAAATTTTCCGGGCCGTTACTTCCTGCCCCTTGAAATATATCGAATTGAATATTTTCGTTCACGCCCGCCTCCGCGAGCCGAGCTTCGACCCACGAGCCACCCCTTTTCCGCTCGCCGTCATTTTGTTCGAACCGGAGCGGAGTTTCGAATTCCGCTCGGTCGCGAAAAATTAAACAAAAATCGGCGGACGACGGGAGAGAACCGGCGAGAGGGACATGCCGGATATCGTATCGCTATTAAACGATCAATTTGCGAACGACGGAAAGACCCCGGCGACCGGGGCTTTGCTCAAAATTCGCTAGCGAATTTCCACGGCGCACAGTGTAACGAGTACATAGGCAAAAATAAATAAAAATCAATCTTTCATTAAAATAGTCATATTCTGATATTATTAATATTTTAATCACATTACTTTAATGTAAATTTACTTTTTAACATAAAATAATTAAGAGACAAATATTTTTCAAGCAACATGGAGGAAATATAAATAAAATATATAAATTTTGTAATGTATTCAAATATAAATAAACAACAAGAATACAAAACAAATGGCAATAAATAATATTTAGATTAAATACAGTGGTAG
Organism: Sphecodes monilicornis; assembly: GCA_913789915.3. NCBI lineage: Eukaryota > Metazoa > Arthropoda > Insecta > Hymenoptera > Halictidae > Sphecodes > Sphecodes monilicornis. The sequence continues at coordinate 10,422,099 of OU565294.1, forward strand.
TATATTTTAAATTATCATTATTATCACTTACTGACAGATTCTGAGAAATAAATTATCTCAGGGTAGAGCACTCAGGAGCAGACGAAACTTCTACCAAATTAAAGGAAATAGAGGGAACTAATTTTAATTAAAAAATTAAAAAATCGTTGTTTCGTTTTTCTTCATGCTGTCTGAAAGTTAGAAAATGCAACAAAAATGTAGCGTGTTATGAATAATTGTAACTCACCCATGACTAATAAATATGAGAACTTTCAAATATATGTAACAACTAAAATAAAATACTTTTAATTTATTCACAAAAAAAAGACAAATAACTTACATTTACAACAAAATTCCACTTCTTTTATATTGACTGTATGTAATGTATGTTGGATCGCGTGTGTCTACTCGAATTCTAACTAGATTTGCAGAATTCATCAGTTATTTGTGTTACTAAGTTATGTTGTTCTCATGTATTGGGGGAGTGTTTACTACCTATTCCATGAGAACAAATATAAAATTTTAGAAATTGAATTTTCTATTTTTGAACGTGATCCGGAACATTCTGCGGTGTGCGTCGAATGCAATTTTTACGCCGCTCGAAACAACGGACGAATATATAAGCCGCGATCTAATTACACGGCGCCGTGTCGAATAATAATGTAATAGAACATAATCAGCGCGCAATGCGCACAATGTAGGTTCGTTATGCGCTCTTTGTTATTGTAATTAGCCGGGGCAATGTGTCTTGCGCGAGATTTTCGCGAATAATCATCCACGGTTTTTGGGACTATGATTGTTTCGGTTCTTCAAGACGAGAAAATTCAGTTGTAATCGGATTGTGGTATCTTCTGTTCTGTATTTTCGTGTACAGATTATGCCATATGTATGGCTGAGAGGGAAATTTGTAATCTGTGGGTTTCGACTGCGAAAGGAATTTGTATGAAAACTTCTGCGGTAACTCTGTGTAATTGAAGTAATTGTTAGTGAAATGTTAACCCCTTGCCTTACAATATCGTGTGAGACACGTGATGAAGATTCTGAACAGAGTCTAATAAATTTGTATATTATTAATTTCCATTAAACCGAAGTAAAATTCTATTCAGTTGTTGTTAATGTACAGCCATTGGAGAACATATAGACATACAGTAGATAAACATTTTCTCCTTTTTCTAGGAAGTTTTGAACTATAAAGAAGTTATAATCACTGAAATGGTAAAATAAATCGTAAGGCAAGGGGTTAAGGAAGATTGTACTAATGTGCTCGCGATGCGCAGCGTATCGGGAGTTCGAGATTGCACGTGCTGTTTTGTATGTGAAATTCAAGGTACAATTTTTGAAGCATTCGTTGTCAATCCGAACCAGTGTCGCCAGAAACACCCAAAACTGGGTGGATTTTCCTCTCCTCCTTTTCCCCTTCCCCTATCCCATTCCACTACCATGAGCACACTCCAACGTCCCCCACTAAAATCGTAGACTGGTCACGTGACGTGCCGCGCAACGTATCACATTACTCTGGTCATCAGAGAGGTGGAAAACTGTATTCCCCTCGATTTAACCGATCTGGCGACGCTAATCCGAACTTAGGTTGAACGCTTTTGCTCCGAGATATTCTTTATTAGAATGTTACGAATATTTACAGTATTTCACAAAATTATTCCGGAAGAATTTTGTAGTTACAGACATTTGGTTAAAGGTTATGTGAACCTTCGATTGCATTTTCTCAGTAACATGAATTTAATGTGGAAAGGTTTAAGAACGGTGATTACCGCGTTGAAGAATCGACAAATATTAAAAGAAAGGATTCTTCTATACTACAAAACATTTTAAAAATGTTCACTTTCATGTTTTCAAATGTGATATCAAAGAAGTGTTTTCAGTTTAAAAAATATATTATTCTTAATGTTACGAGTTCTATTCCATGAATTGAAAGAGATACTTTAAAATTATTTTTATTATGACGTTGAAACTAAAAAGATTGAATTTGATATATTAAAAATTCTTACTTCTTTTCTTCGTACAAGAAATGAAACTTCGTTGAAACAATTCTAAAATACTGATGAGATATTTTCTGTTCGGTAATGAAAAAATTAAGGTTGGCCTACCAAACTTGAAAATAGTGGCACATTAAAAATAATAGTTAAATATTTATTATTTTCTAGGGAAAGAATAAGTACGTCAATTAGAATAACTCCGAGTATTGATGAGAACTCTCGAAATTGAATGTAGAGCACTTTTCACGAAATTAGGGAAAGAATAAGAACGTCAATTAAATATGTTTTGCTTGCTATGAAAAGAATAACTCCGAGTATTGATGAGAACTCTCGAAATTGAAAGCAGAGCACTTTTCACGAATTTAATGATAATTAAAATGCGAACCTTATGCATTCAGAACAAAATTGACCAGTTACAGTTTTAATCAGCGAATAGATTAACCCTTAGCACTCGAGTGGTGATCCTGAGGCACCACTAAAAATTGCTATACCATTCTTCAAAATATTGTATACATTATTAAATTTGTATTTAATAAATTAGATACTAAACATTTCAGTATTGTACGAGGTGCTGTATCCGTTTCATATCTACAAAATGTAACAAAATCATATACAATGTTAATATTCTTGGTCGGAAAAAATGCTTGGTTTTGTAGTTAAAATAGGTCCGACTGCAAAGGGTTAAAAGAATTGAAGAGTTGGAATATACAGTCACTCCCATTAATATTCGTACACCCTTAAAAAGACGATAACTTGTTTAATATTGGACCATACGACTTGGACTTTTTTGAGAAGTTAGAATAATTAGTATACTACATGACGTGAAAAAGAAATTTTAAAACAATTGCAATTGGTCGGTATTGCAGAGAAAATACTAAAAGTTGTGTTTTACAATTCTTTTATGTGGCTTATATTGAAAATTTAAAACATCCATTTTGTAGATCTGTATCAATTGTATACATTTTCAAATTTTCATCCAATTTGGATTACGTCGAGAACAGCGACAGGCATCGAATGACGTAAGAATCCTCCGATTTATTACAGGTTAAGGCCGAAAATTGTGAAAAGCTGCAATCTTTACCATCTTCAAACAGTTGTAGCTCAGTGCAACGTTTGCCGATTTTGGTGAAATATTCAGAGTGTATACAGTTGACACAGATCTACAAAACTTGAATTTTCAATATGGACCCGCATAGAACAGTTATAAATAACAACTTTTAGTATTTTCTTTGTAATTCCGACCAATTACAATTTTTTCAAAATTTCTTTTTTTCAACGTGTAGTAAATTAATTGTTCTAACTTCTAAAAAAAAAAATCCAAGTCACATGATCCAATATTAAAAACATAATCGTCTTTTAGAGTGTACGAATATTAATGGGAGTGACTGTAATCATTTTGTCCTATCGAAATAATTAAAGGAAGGAAGTAATTTCAAGGTGGCTCCTGTTACTTGCAATTGATTAGATTAATTTTTATTTTGCATAAAAATCCGCGTTCTAATGATGAGGGCTGAAGGAAAATGGCTCTTCAAATAAAGAGTAAGCGTAAGAATGAATTGAGGTGTTTCCGAGGATTCAGGTTGAATCAAACAGTTACTTCAGCTCAAATCTCGGTTAGCTCGCTTTGTAATTCGACCTAGCCGATTTCATACCGTTGATATGTAACCCGCCGAATACCTGCCGGAATGGATTAGACTTCTTTGACGGTCGAGTCCAATAGAGGCTAATTTGCGTAGTGTAGTAGCCACAACCTTCATAGTTGAAGCCAACTACAGGCAATCCATGAGGAATGTCATATTATTGCGTCAAAGGAATTCTAAAAAAGCACTGTGCATTCCATTCAGAAATCGGAAGAATTTAAAAGTATTTAAAGTGTGTCTTGCGTTTATTGCTATTAAATTTCCCATCGTTTTCATCTGATACATTATTTCTCTCGAAGGAAACTAGTTATACGAAGTTTTAATAAAAAGAAGTCCTGTTACGATGTTACAAAGTAAAAAAAATCACTATTACGATGTCGTAATGGCTTAATGTGTAGTGCACAATTATAGTGTACTCAAAACCCCATTTAAGGAGGGAGAACCCAACCATCGTCATTACAGAGGCATAACAAGACTACGTGAATTATATCCTAGTTAAGATTACATGCGAAACTATTACGGATCCTAAGGTATATTATCTCTCTCTAACGTGTACTTAAAAAAGGAGTAAAGAACATTAGCGACAATGCGACAGCAGGAAAAAATCGATCGTTAAATTTAATCACATATGTATGAAAACATGACAGCAACCGTAGAAAAACAATCAGTGCCATCGAGATGCGGTACGAAAAATTTCATCGACAGTAAGTAGAATGACAAGGGACGAACATGGCAAATGTAATAAGAGTCATTCCAGTTATTAAGAACAACATTCAAAATTAAATGTCAATTCTTCCAAAAAATTCAAGCAGCGTTAGAAAAAGAAGCAATCAGTGCGAGTTCTGAGAGACGATGTAAAAAATGCTATCATTAGCAGGTAGAATGTGGATGAGTATAACGCACACAGAAAACTTCGTCAAACTTCCCCGAAAATTGCAGAAATAAATTCAATCACACCTAAAATTACACGAATTAATATTTAACACTAGGTTTACGAAGCATTAACAGTAACAATTTTACATTACTTTATAAAGATCACAAGGATGTATTTATTCAAACTTTTAGCGATTTTTATAATAATGTATAACTAAAGAAATAAGTTTACTGAATAGTTTCGTACGAGTGTATCTTTACAATCTTAATATTCGTAAATTAAAAGATTTGTAACCCGTCGTTTTGACGGATCGCGTAAACCTAGTGTTAAATGAACGATCATCCCCACAGCATCACTAGAAAAAGAAACAACCATATCAATTGAACCACGATACTCAAAATGCCATCAAAAGCACTTAGAACTAAAATGGTCGCCCACGGCAAACCTATTAAAAAACCAAACCATCCCGAAAAATCCAGAAACAAATTCGGTCTGAAAATCTGCGAACCAGCAGCAACGAGAGCCGGTCCCAAAGCAAGCAGCCTCGCCAGAGCTGCCGTAGATCATCATTTCCCGGGGACAATGCCGAAAAAGCGTCACTCGCAGGTAGAACGAAAATGGACAATGGCATCGAACGCGCGGATTCGTCCCATGAATTTCCCAAAAAGCCCGGGAAAGCTCCCTTGGAACGCGCTGGTTTGCTGAACGAGGCCGATTGCGTCCGGGTGGATCACGTGTGTGGGTGGCTAACTGGAGGGGGGGGAGGAGGGCAGGGAGGTGTAGCGAGTGTGGGGGTGGTTCCCGATCGAATCCCGGGGATCGAGAAATCTTTTTTGTCGCGCAGCACGCGTATCGGTTCTCTCTCGGCTCTCTCTCCGCGTTTCGTACATGTTCGCGTATTTTCGGACGATTTTCTGCCGGCGACTGTAAGAGCACGCTAAACTACTCTCTCTTTCTCTTTCTCTCTCCCCTCCACCCCCGCAATTCTTCCATCCTGCTTTCACTGGGATCTATGTGCTCGCCCCTCGGCAACGTTCGCGCGTCTCTGCGGAACGGGAGGCAACGGACCAGCGTTTAATGTAAATCGCCACGCACGGGCCGAGCGCGCCCGCGAGAGCGAGATGGATGCCCCGTAGAGCGAAACCCACGGTGGAGGGGGCGACGGTGAGGGGGCGGGGTGAATTGCGGGGCAGCGGGACGGAGTGGGGAGGGAGAGAGGGAGGGACATACATATGTATGGGTAAAAGTGCACCCACCGGGTCGGTCTCACTCTATCGCGACTCTCTTTGTCTCTTCGTTTCTCTCCGCTCTCTTTCTCGCTCCTCCCCCGCCCCGCGCCAACCCCCTACCACTCGCGGTTCCTCTCGCTCCGTTCCTCCCACATCTCTTTCGCCGGATACTTCCATCCCGTTCGGCGGCCGCGCTGCTCCGCTCCACGCCACGCCGATCGCCTCTCTTTTTCGATCCAGGCTCCGTGTCCCTCTCGCTCTACGCGGCTCCGACTCGCTTTCTCTTATGGTTGCAGCTCGCTTCGACTCGCTTTTAGCTCTCGCTTCAGCTCCGGACGGTCCGCGTGGAAGTTAGCCGACCGGATTTTTTCCGCTCTTTGTCCACGCTCGCTCTCGTTCCTTCTTTCTTTTCGCCGCGCGCCGCTTTTTTCAGCGGCCGCTGCCACCCACCCCTTCCTCCACGACACTTTCCCTCCTCCATCCACTGGGGCCGAAGCGAGTGATTTTTATAATCTGCTACTTGTTGCGCCGGCAACGGCCCGCTCGGAAAAACCGGAAAATAGAGGAAAACAAAAGCACCGTGGGAGAGGAGGAGGGAAAGAGAGGAGAGAGAGAGTTCGCGGCCGCCGCCGGACAGAGAACAGAAACAGGGTGGCCGCACTCTCCGGCCAATGGGGTGGGAGAGCGACGCGGGAGGGGGTGAAAAAAGAAAAAGGCACCGCGGGACGGATGATCCGCGCGCGCGTGTGCGCTTGCCTCGCCACGTCTCGTCTCGTCTCGCCTCGCACCGCGCGTTCGAGCGGCGAGCAGAACAGAGCAGAGCACAGCAAAGCCGGAGCTCTCTTTCTCTGTAGATGCTCTTCTGGCCCGCGAGCCGACGCTCTGCTCTGCTTGCTGCTTTTCCACGAGCTTTTTCTACGCCTTTTTAGTTTGTTTGAAAAATCCGCGGGGTGAATGACCCCGGTGACCAACTCGTCTGCGGACGATTAGGTTGCGATGAGAACGAGACGATTCCTCGGGATTTCGTGGGATTGGGAGTAATTGCGTAGATAAGGAACACAGGAGCTTTGCATTCGGTCGTTCTGTTCCCTGCTAACCCCTTAACCGAGCCAGTTTCTTTACAGCTAGATTGATTAGAACGTATTTATACTCGAAAATGTCGCGGAAGAGAAAAGAATATTAATAATTTTGTTACGGCTGACACGTTAAACGCCGAGCAATTTTGTTTCGTTTTCCATTGCTCAAAAAAATACGTCTGTGTATAAGCGAAATACTTCCTTACCTCATTTCTGTTTAATCTTCATCATTAAAGTCTGTTAAAACGGTGTGAACATTTTTTAACATAATATGAATTATATATTAGGTATACATCGTTCTGTAAATTCGATATAAATATTTAATGTGATGAATATTTATTACAAAACAATAAAATTTCATGTCGTCTGAAAAGAAGAGCATAACATTTATAAATATAAATCCAGTAAAAATTTAAGTATCCAGTAAAAATTTTAATTAGTTAAATAAATATAAGTCCAGTAAATACTGGACTTTATTCAAAATGTTCATCACGAGTCTGACTCGTTACAATACTGCAAGGGGTTGAACAGGTTGTTAACCCCTTGCACTACGATTGATTTTACGATTGTAGTGATCAGAACTTTTTTGTTGTTCAGAATTTCTTAGAAGAAGAAGGAAGATTATATTTATCGTATACCTATGTCTTCATTGATAAAAGAATTAATCAAAAGAAATTAATAAATATATTGCGGACTTTTATGCGAATTAAAAATTATCTGCATCCATTGCAAAATACTGGAGCTACATATACACTTATATCTTTTCCTAATTGTTTTAATAAAATAGTACAACAATATCTTTAAATCCTCGGAGTATTTTCATTGCTTTGAATCTGATCTGATTTTTTATATAAATGCATAAAATCCGCAGATTGTTAAAAATGTACAAATTTAGTTGATCTGTAGTACAAAGTAAATGGAAGGCTACCATTTCAATAGTCTTTGTTTGATTAAAGGAGATTTTTAAGTGGATGGTAAATTTCGTTGGAATTTCAAATGAGTTGCATATTGTTGCAAGTGCATAGTGATCACTTTTTCCCTGCCAGGGAAATGTATAGGGTGATTAATTTTTTCTTAATTGAAGGAGAACATTATTTAGAGTCCAAATTTTTGTTCGAATTTCCAATATGGTGTACTTCATTGTAATGCACATTATTGCACTTGCATGAAAATGAACTTCTCTCTGTTGAGTAAACTTGTAAAGTAAATGACCACTGTAAACATTTTATTTTTAATTAATGTTTCCAGATGAACGTAAGTTACAAAGTGAATTATATTTGAATTTTGCAGTATGGTTCATTTTATTCGATGCACATTGTTGCAATTGCACGAAGATGCTCTTTTCTTTGCATGGCAGATTTGTCGAATAAGTAACTATTCTCAAAAATTCAATGATCAAAGTACAAGTTAAATAAAGACTTTCCATTTAAACATTTTTCTTTTTTAAAGAAAATGTTGATTGTGATATTCACTCTTTTAGAATGTATAGCAAATTGCACTTCATTCCATTGTGTTACAAGTGCGTGAAAATGCGTTTCTCTTCATCAAGATAATTTGTGGAATGAATGACCAACCTCATAAATTGATTTTTAATAAAAGCCAAAGCAGAAACTTATCAATCCAATCGTTTTTTCCAGCTTAAAGGGGATCGTTAATTAAGGAGATAACTCTATTGGAATCTGCAGTTCGATGCACTTTTTAATCCACGATGTTTCTACAAATGCAAATGTTACGAATATCAAAGTCAAATATTAGATACGACTTCAATTTTTATACAATTTTGAATACATTGAACTCTGCCAAGCACAACTCGGTACAAATACCTAAAGATCTCGTAGCAATAATGACATCGCCCGCTAAAATTCATAAATAATTTCCCCGTTCAAAGTTTCTACAATATTCGCAATCATAATTAAACACAGTCCAATCCGCGCTTTTATTCTCCTATATTTGCATCGACGGCAATGTTTCGTAGCAACGAGTACGAGAAGGCTTACATTCTACCCTTCCATGGACAATTAAATCATTCTAATTAATCAGTGTGTGAATTTCTGCCGGATTTTATGTATAAAATTTATGTTATAAAATAAACGACATCACAGGTTACTGGTCCCTAAACCCCATCCTTATTAGTGTCCATGTAATCTTCCAACAAGAAGTGGCAACATAAAACTTTAACATTAATTAAACGTGTTAGTGAATACATAACAACCAACCAGTAATTAGTGAATTATAAACTGAAATACTTCAACCTTAAAAGTTTATGTCTAGTTTTTAACAACACGCGCGGAGAAGTGGTCGGTAATAGCAACGTGTTCGCGAATAGGGACATATACCTAGCAGGTTGCAGCAATTATCTTGATCGTTGAAGGAGAATATTTTCGCATTTATTATGACGTCGCAAACAGAATATATGCACACTTATTATCATTTTTGACCGCGAGCATCTTGTGAATGGCCGAGCCGATTGAAATGACCTTTGCGCGAATGAAAAGCTCGCGATCGGAAGGAATCACAGCTTCTTTTTCCTAAAGATGTTAAATAAATTCAGAAATTATTAGAAAATGGAAATTATAATTTTGGACCGCGAGCATCTTGTGAATGGCCGAGCCGATTGAAATGACCTTTGCGCGAATGAAAGTTCGCGATCGGAAGGAATCACAGCTTCTTTTTCCTAAAGATGTTAAATAAATTCAGAAATTATTAGAAAATGGAAATTATAATTTTGGACCGCGAGCATCTTGTGAATGGCCGAGCCGATTGAAATGACCTTTGCGCGAATGAAAAGCTCGCGATCAGAAAGAATCACAGCTTCTTTTTGCTAAAGATGCTAAATAAAGTCAATTAAACATGGCGGAGCTATGATAATACGATTATCCGAGCAAACGTAGGCTCACCACTTGTCCATTTAACTGAAGGAAAATTTCTTAAAGTAATAACGCGACTGGATCAAGCGAAAATTGGATGATCTGGTCGGGCTGGTCTGTCAATGGAGAATTTTTGATCGCAGACGGATGATTTAAAATAATTCATTCCGCTCGGAGAACGAGGAGGAAGCGTTCGAATAGGATGATAAGTGACACAGCCGTGAACGAGGTCAGAGGAAGAGGTTTTCAAATATTTATTGATCTCATTAGACCGACGATAATCCAAACGGCGGGAAAAGTGTGTGGGAGATAAAAGTATCTTTCCTCGGTTTCATCGGTTTCACTCCTCGTTTGCGATCGTTCCGAACAGAGAGTTTCTACACGCTGAGTTAAAGGCCGTGCACAGCACGGTTCTCCAAATCTTCCATTGAGAAAACCTCGGAGTTGCTCTAGAGCGACTGAAATAAACGGGGAGAGCCGGGATTCGCGTGCAAACGCCGCATTATAGCCAAACAATCTAGAAGAATGGCCTAGCGAAATCGAACGCACGAATTGCCCGAGGAAAAATAAATACGTGCGCAGGAAAATTGGATGCTGATACTTGCAACAGCGGAAATTTAAAAAAAATACAAGGGAAACAGAAAATATTCATCTTCGCCTTTGACTTAAAATTGTGAAAATACATGCTCATTATCTGCGCAGAGAAAGTAACAGCTAATCTACATATTTTTACAAAAATCCATAGACTCTTTTATGGATTGATTTATTAATAAGATGTAGTGATAAAAAGCAGTTTTGAATAGGAGTTGATTTAGAATCAGAGTTATCCTGTTTAGGATAGATAATTATGGCGATTTTATGAGAAAGTAATTTCAATTTATCATTAAAATGTATTAATAAAAAAAAGGATTACATAGCATAGAAGTTGTGTTGGAATTACGTTTTAAAATAAGCTCCGTTAATAAAAATTGGGGTTGGATAACATAGGGGTTGATTTAGAATTAGGACTAATTTATTTGGATCGGAAGACTATTGGGACATTTGTGAAAACATTGTGTAGACATTTTTAATAACTATTCGAGTTGGATAAAAGTCTTCATTTACTTCCAGGAAAATAGAATCGACAGAAAGATCACAATCACTATATGTATTTCCAAGAGAAACCATATACGCTATTCATGCAAACTCTACGTTTCAAAGTGGTTCATCCATGGTTCGAAAAAATTCAGAACAAATTTGAGAACGTGGAAAAAGGGGGATAAAAATTTTCTTTTCTTCCGAGGGAACTATAATCGACAAAATAGACCCAATCACTATATCTGCAAAAGTCACACGAGTTAATCATACAAACTTCTATGGACCCAAATAACTCCACATTACCATGGAGCCATTCGTCCTTTGAAGGTAGGGAAAGAAAAAATCTAAAAGACACAGTAGGAATCTTCTTCATCTTCCAGGAACATTAAATCAACAAAGCGGACCCAATCACTATATCTGCAAAAACCATAGGAGAAAATCATACAACTTCTACGGACCCAAACAACTCCATATTACCATTCATAATTCGAAAAAATTCAAAAAAAATTCAAGAACGTGGAAAAAGGGGGATAAACATTTTCTTTTCTTCCGAGGGAACTATAATCGACAAAATGGATCCAATCACTATATCTGCAAAAATCACACGAGTTAATCATACAAACTTCTATGGACCCAAATAACTCCACATTACCATGGAGCCATTCGTCCATTGAAGGTAGGCAAAAGAAAAATCTAAAAGCCAGAGTACGAATCTTTTTGATCTTCCAGGAACATTAAATCGACAGAACGGACCCAATCACTATATCTGCAAAAATCACAGGAGTTAATCATACAAACTTCTATGGACCCAAATAACTCCACATTACCATGGAGCCATTCGTCCTTTGAAGGTAGGGAAAGAAAAAATCTAAAAGACACAGTAGGAATCTTCTTCATCTTCCAGGAACTTTAAATCGACAAAGCGGACCTAATCACTATATCTGCAAACGCCATAGGAGAAAATCATACAACTTCTACGGGTCCAAATGACTCCATATTACCATGGAGTCATTCGTCCTTTGAAGGTAAGCAAAAGAAATATCTAAAAGCCAGAGTACGAATCTTTTTGATCTTCCAGGCATTTTAAATCGACAAAAAGAGAATCCAATCACTGCATCTGCAATCACAGGGATCAACGATGCAAATTCTCCGGTTTGAAAATAGCTCGGCATTAACGCGACGCGATCCATCATCCGAAGGCTGGCTCGAAAAACGAAGAAAATCAGAAAAAGGTGGAAAAGAGGGTAATGGCGAGAGCGCGAGCGGCACTTTGTCCCACGCGGCGAGCGTGTAGCCGCGCAAAATGGCTTCCTCCTTTTCAGGAATTATCGCGATGTAGGAAGTCTCGACGCCGTTGGTGGGGGCGGAGGTGGCCGGCAGCCGCTCCGCGCTCTCGGCCGAAAGTTTAAAATAGAATATCTCGCGAGTAACTTTCATCGGTCGTCAAAAAATCATGCAGTGTCGTACCTAGCGGGGGGCACACGCTGCCTCCTCCCACCCGCGATGGCGGCATTGCTCGTGGGTAGGCGGGGGCGGAAGGAGGGCGACGAAGGGCGTGAGGGAGGGAGGGGAGGGGGCACACAGGAGAGAAGAACGCGCGAGAGTGAACGAGAAAAGGAAACAACAACGACGACGACGACGACGACGAAGCCTTCCTCTCTACTCTCGCCTGAGCGCATTCGAGCGGCTCTAGGATAGGCCATGCGGTTGCGTTCGACGTCGAAACGCCAGAATGTGCACGCAGACAAATGCACGCGTGTAACTGCAGCGTGAGGGAGAGCGAGCGAGCGAACGCGATCCCGATGCACCGTGCAAGCGACTTCGCGAGCTAGCGAGCGGACGAGCGAATAAGCAAGCGAGAAAGCGAGCAAGCGAGTAAGCGACCGCGTGGTGTGCCCACCGCGAGAATTTACCGCCGGTAACTGCGCCCCGGCAGGAAGTTCTCCCGCGGCCGAGGAAAGATATTTCAGAGCTTTTGTTGATCGCACCGGACGATCCCCTATTAACAACTAGCCGAACTGGAAACGAGACCGATCCCCGAACCCCTTCGCGCTTCCCGTTCCCGGGATCCGCGCGCAAAGCCGCGCCGCGCCGCGCCGTGGGAAATGGAGAACCGTTGCGCGTGAAAAAGAGCCGCTCGATCCGTAGATCCTAGATCCCGGACGATCGAGGCGCCCGCGGAGAGGCAGGAAATTTGCGCGGGGGTGAGAGACCGTCTTGATGCTTCGCCCGCCGGATGCTTATTAGCCCATTTGCATCGTCAGGAACAATGAGAGGCTATGTCCTTATCAACTATTTGTTTTTATCGTACCGGGCATTGTCGATCTAGAAAATTGTTGGCTACGGTCTTTTCGTTCGAGGTTGCGTTCTCGAGAAAATTGAATTTGATTATTACAATTGACGCATTTACAGTTTCGTTGTGTATGTTATTGGTTAGGAGTCGGGTGATTTGTCTGATCATTATCTACTGAATCTACTGATTGGAAATACAGATGGTTCAGAAAATTTTACTTGACTAATTTTGTACTCCGTCAAGTATGAACGTTACTGACTAAGAATCGTCTGATATGTCTATGACCTGCCTAATCTACTTATTGGATATACTAGTGCATTACAAGATTCCACTTGGCTTGACTTCATCAAATTTGAAGATTGTTCGATAGACAGCGAATTTTATGCAATTTATGATAGAAATGGGTAGATGTAATTTAAAATATTAGAAACATTAAAAGAATTTAAAAGTAATGCTATATTATTTTCAACCTATAAAACGTAGATGATTTTACTTGACCAATTTTGAACTTCGTCAAGTATGAACGTTACTGACTAAGAATCGGCTGATATGTCTATGACCTGCCTAATCTACTTATTGGATATACTAGTGCAGTGCAAGATTCCACTTGGCTTGACTTCATCAAATTTGAAGATTGTTCGATAGACAGCGAATTTTATGCAATTTATGATAGAAATGGGTAGATGTAATTGAAAATATTAGAAACATTAAAAGAATTTAAAAGTAATGCTATATTATTTTCAACCTATAAAACGTAGAAGATTTTACTTGACCAATTTTGAACTTCGTCAAGTATGAACGTTACTGACTAAGAATCGGCTGATATGTCTATGACCTGCCCAATCTACTTATTGGATATATTAGTGCATTGCAAAATTCCACTTGGCTTGACTTCATTAAATTTGAAGATTGATCGATAGACAGCGAATTTTATGCAATTTATGACAGAAATGGGTAGATGTAATTTAAAATGTTAGAAACATTAAAAGAATTTAAAAATACTGCTATATCATTTTCAACCTATAAAACGTCTAAAGAAAGAAAATAAATTTCTATTCCATTCCGGTTTGTTGCAATTCAGGTAGAAAATGTCTAGTTTGCATAAAGATCCGCTATCCATTGTGTAAGTACATATGCTATTGGATGGGAATCGACTGGTGTGTCTGATCGTGATCTGCTGCATCTATTATGTCGTCCCATAGCTTCGGGCCGCGGATATGTTTATACTCTCCGCGGTGTGTTTATATTTTTTAATGAAGAACCACAGAAACTACATAGTGACGGTATAATGTCTTCACCAAAAAGGTGGGAAGAGGTTGTGGAACCTGAGGGTGATTACCATTTTTCGTAAACTTTAAAGGCATGTTTCGAATATTAATTTAAATAATAGAACCGTAAACGGCACGAACTTATGGGATGACCTAATATTTATGGGAAAGACTGATGTACAAGATATTACTTGGCCAATTTCAAGATTTATGAAATATGGATGTTATTGATTAGAAATTGCCTCAGATCAGAGAACATAAAAATCTGTAATAATTGTACTATTTGTCAAGAAAAATATTAAAGAAGTTTTCAAAAGAAATTAGAAATAGGTGCCGCGTCCTCGGTCATTGACACAAGGGTTAGGCTGATTTTCTCGAAATCAAAGTTTTGTTTAGAACCATTTTATGCTACATTTCTGATTTACTTCTGTTTGTAGAATCATCCTCTTTCTGACTATTATAACAAATCGAAAAAACACTGTGTAATGTTAAATTAGATACAGGAGGATTGCTAGTTACTTAGACCGGGGATAAAGAGGATCATCCCCTCCACTAGAAAACAGCCGTAGAAGAATAGTACTCCAGAGAAAACCCTCTTGACCCCACACTTTTCTTCTAATTAGCGTTCCCCGGACAGCGTTAGTCCACTCTAACAAGTTCCACTGACTCCCATTTCCCGATTTCACCGGAGAAGCATCTTTGGAGATGTCGAATCAGATAAAAGCTTCTGCGCAGTTCCAAAAAGCTTTCAATAACGAATTAAATGTCCCTTAATCATGAAATCTATAATTCACGAAATTTCTCCGCTCCCATATATTACATTTCAATATTATCGAACATTCTAATCAGATAAACCATTTTCTATCAAAATCATCAACGGACCCCTGTCTCAATCTAGAACTACAAACGTGGTATCTTCGGTCACCAAGAAACTTGTCCCAAACACTGACTGACCACTTCACCCTCAACTTGATGTACGCACCCCTTATCTGAAGTGTTGGAAGACTTCAGGCTTGTTGTCTCACAGAGGGAACACTGAACCGAGCCTTGGCCAACTCAACTTGCCAAGTTTCACATCACCTGGCCCACCGACGATCCCAAGAATTATCGAACTCAAGCGTGCCATCCAAATGACGGTCTTAAAAGTGTTGAACTCGAATCATGCACCTTAACAAAAGTCTGGTGTGAATTGGAAAAAAACCTCAAACTGACCGAATGTCAAAGACCCTATAACATTAATAAGATCAATAAACTAGGTCCTTAAAATTGTTCATTCTTCAGTTCAGCCTCCAAGATCAGACATCCCAGATAAGTTAGAGGATGTCTTGGGTTCCATGATCCCCACATGGGCCAACCTGGACAGAAGTCGGCTGACAAACCTTCTGGTCTCTGTTAGAGAAGATGTTATCGGCGCAAGGTTTGATCTTTTTTTGAATGGAGACGTAATGATAAAATTGTTTTTCTTAATAACTTTTTTGTAAATGAAATTAGGGATAATGTTATTGGATCTACATTTTAGAAGAAAAAGTTTTTTGTTACTTATCTTAGCTATGGATAAATTCGTGTACGACCAGTCCTTAAGAATTTTAACCGTTTCCACACCAAACATCCTTGACATTGACGCAAAAAAAGTCTGGTTGTTTGTAAATGTTTCGCCATCCATGATATAATTGTGATTTCTATCGATCGAATTTTGAATTATGTTAGAGAAGATGTTATCGGCGCAAGGTTCGATCTTTTTTAAGAACCTTCCGCCGATAACATCTTCTCTAACATAATTCAAAATTCGATCGATAGAAATCACAATTACTTCTGGTCGCTATCCCCAAAATCAACACGCTTCTTCTACAAACCTTCAAATGTTTTTAAAAGGAGTGTTCTTAGACAAATCTTAGACAGTCACAAGAGTGCACGAATTGACTGCAACCTCAGTCCCAGAATCATCAAAGTCAAATACCTCCAAACTACCCAAGGATAACAAAAGCTCCGAGAACCCAATCTTAAAAAAGATCGGACCTTGCGCCGATAACATCTTCTCTAACGTAATTCAAAATTCGATCGATAGAAATCACAATTACTTCTGGTCGCTATCCCCAAAATCAACACGCTTCTTCTACAAACCTTCAAATGTTTTTAAAAGGAGTGTTCTTAGACAAATCTTAGACAGTCACAAGAGTGTACGAATTGACTGCAACCTCAGTCCCAGAATCATCAAAGTCAAATACCTCCAAGCTACTCAAGCATAACAAAAGCTTCAAGGACCCCATCATAGTAGTATAGTCTCTACAATCAACCTACCACTTTTCCCTAGCAGAATCGATCAAAGAAAGCTTCTCCAGACTGATCCTACCAGTCAGAGAGTTTCTTAGGTCTTTGCTTCCCCTATCGCCAGATAGGCAAGCGCAAAGACGTTGATTTGTCACGGAACGGAGTGATACGAGCGAAAACGGTTTCTCCGGAGTAAACGTCCACAAAGCGACGACGTCGTCGATCGAGATGGTTCACCGTTCCCGGTACAGTTGCACGTAGAGTCTCGGTGCTGGCCGCGGAGCTCTGATTTTCACTCTCCACGCCAATGAATGACGTAGCGAAGATACACCGCGGTGGCGGCGGTGGCGGAGCAGCGCGCGGGACTCTCCGATCCGCTCGCTCATATTCGCTAGAGCTCGCGCTAGCTCGCCTAGCCGCGCGCGCGAGTAGAGTACACACGTTCTGCACGGTGTGCGCATGCGCGGACGCGGTGCGCGCGGTGCGCCGCGGCTCGACTCGCCTCGGCCCTCGTTCTCCTCTCGGCTCTCCGTTGCTCGCCCTCCCCGCCGCCAAAGTGCATGCATGCATTCTATGCGGCGTGCACCGCATTAGATGCATTTCTAAGTCGCGCCGCAATAAATCGCAGAAATATCGAAGCCCGAGAGGCCCGCGCTGGCCCTGAGACCCTCGGACACGCCGTGGCCCAGTGACGTACTCTATCATCGATCATCAGCCAGCCGGAAGAGGATCCAGAAGACCTAGGAGCCGGCAAGACCGGATCGGTGAAGCCCGACCGATTCCCAAAGATCCGCGAAGAGCTTACCAGACTGACTCGAAGCTTTCAGTTCGAAGGGGACATCCAGGAACGGATACTCTTTAGGAAGAGGATCAAGGTTCGAAGAGGTTGATCGAGGGAATCGGACCCTAACACGTGCAGTCAAGAGCACGTCTCCTAGCCGATCGGCGCCGGTGTGGAGTCTAGGGGTTGCTGTCGCCGCTGTCAATCGATCTTCCTATCCCACAGACAGTTTTCCTCTTCGCGGGCAAGACGCCGGCCAGGAAGAGTGATCCGAGGAGATGAGACACGCCGGTGGTGCACCGGGCAGGAAGTGACAAAGGTTACCGGTGCGCCGGGCCGCGTGGACTCGCGTTACTTCCACGGGAAAGGGCCGTCGCGGATGCGGTAGCGTTTCGGAGGAGGAAGAAGAAAAGAATACGACGCACCGAGTCACGTGCGAACCAGTCCCTCCCACTTGCGAACGCGGCGTGCCGCGGATTTCAGTGCGCTGAAAATCGTAACGTCGCGAGAGCGAGCTCCGGTTGAACCGTGCGCCCTGGAAAACCGGGATCGCCTTCCTCCTTTGCGTCCCTGGAGCGGCAAACAGGAATTTCCGGGAAAAAAAACTGGAACTCCTGTGGAACGTTTGTTTGAATCAGGAGATACGAAGGGTCGATTGTTCGAGAGTGAAGGAAGACGATCCGGCCTGATTGTAAGAAAGAAGAAGAAGAAGAAGAAGAAGGAGAAGAACAATTTGTCGGAGAGAAGAGATTCGAGTGAAATGGTGGAGACTACTTCTACCAGAGGCTAGCTAGATCGAAGAGGATCGGTAACAGAAGAGATCCGAGCACGTGAGACTGCTAAGACTGCGAGCCTTGTGTTCGTCTTCAAGTTCGACTACCAAGAGCAGCAATCTTCGCAAAGTGGAATAATAACAATCAATTCATGAATAATAAAAAATTAAGTATGAAGCAAAGACAGGGAAAATAGAGGATCGGAGGAATGATGTGAACTGATTGAAGAGAAACTTCGTCTTTTGACCTAGAGGAGCTGGATCACAGGTAGTCACCATCAATCACCAGCAAAAAGAGACAGTAAAACTTGAGAATCGAACTGTTTTATAGAAAAAGAAAATAAATAAAATCAGGACCCAGTGAATTACTAAAAGAACCTAGAAAGAAGAGTGTCTACACTCTACTGTTTGATCCCAAAGAAGTTAGAGGGCCCAGTGAATCGATAAAGGAACCTGGATCGAGTGTCTGCGACCGTTTCAAGTAGAAGCAGTAAAAGAACCATTTGATCCAAAAGAGGATCGTGGTCCAACGGGTGTCCGAGGAGGATCGGAGAGCCTCGGATAGGAACCGGAAGTTCGTGGCGGCAGGTGTTCGTCTTCGATCGATTTTTCGTGTCGCGGAAACCGCCGTGTGCACGGATCGGAGCGGTAGGAAGCGGTGTGTCCGCGGTTTTTCGCGCGAAGAAGACGCGGAGGAGACGAGATCCGAGCGGCGACTGTCGGCCCCTTGGTTGCTTACACAGTGTCGTCCTCGACGTAGCGTCGAGCGGAACGCGCGATGCACGCGGCGATCAGTGCCCGTCCGCCGAGCGTACTTTGAAGGAAAGGAACACACGCGAAAGGGAGAAAGTGGGAAGAATCGGCGCGCGGTCCGGAGCCGAGTGGAGCCGAGTCGAGCGGAGCCGGCCGATTTGTCTCGATCTTTTCGATCGCGCGACTCGGGTCGATAAGGGCCGCGGAAAACGTGCGCCGCGACGCCGCCGCCGTTCTCTTCGTCTTCGTCGTCGAGGATCGAGTTTTCTTTTTTTATCTATCGGCGGTCCTCCAGTTCTGCTTTTAGAGGTTTTCCTCGGAGATCTCTCCTCGGGTACACGAGGAAGACGCGCGAGTGAGTGAGACGCGAAACACCGAGCATCGGTTCTCGCGAAACAGTGTCGGATGAACTGGACGCACGGACTGTTCGATGTGGATGAGGATGAGGAGGACGACGACGAACTGCGACTGGAACGCGATGATCTGGAGAGGCTGGTAGAGACCGGATCGTGTTCAGGTAAAGAGTTTGCATTGTGGAAGCTAGCTTTGGTGTGCCGGGGCGCCTCGCGAAACCACTGTGCACCGTATGCGGCTTTTCGAAGTTGGATGCATCTTTGCTTTTGCCGTTTTGGATAGCGACGTAACTCGTTTTGGATAGATCGTTAGATATTTATGTAACGGTGGTATAATCATTTTTATTATGGTCCGAATCCGGGCCTAACTCGAATCTATTCATTATCTAAACGTTCAAGAAGAGAAATATCTGTATTTTAATTGTTTTAGATAGGAATATAAGTGAAGTTTATAGTGATAGAATTTTAATAAGTTTTTTTTATGTGGATCTAGTTCAGAGTTAGCTAAATGGTTAAATGGGGTATAGTTATTTTATTTTAGATGAAAATATAACTAAAATATACAATTATGCGGTTGTTATCATTCTTCTTGTTGTTGATCTAATTTTAATAAGTTTTTTTATGTGGATCTAGTTCAGAGTTAGCTAAATGGTTAAATGGGGTATAGTTATTTTATTTTAGATAAAAATATAACTAAAATATACAATTATGCATTTGTTATCATTCTCCTTGTTGTGGATCTAATTCAGAATAATCTAAATAATTCAATGAATGTGGAGACTTTAAATTTTTCATTGTTTTCGTCATGATTCATAAGAATACATAAAGATCTTGTAATGAACTTGTCTTAAATAATGCTTGTTAATTTTTGTTTCTATCTTTATTGAAAAAATCCTGGTCAAGAAACGTAATTTAAACGTAAGACAAGTTAAAAATTTCGTTAACTAAGTAATTACTCAAGCAAAACGAACATTTCTCGAAATTTGTATCATTCGAATGAATAATTGGAGAAAGAATGTATCTAAAATCTCAAAGATTTTACATTATATTAACTTTGATTCATTTTTGAGCATGACAACAGCTTCAGAAATCTATACTTACTGTTGTCCAACAATATTTTTAGATACCTTCTCAAAATATAAATTGTCGTAAACATTGCACTGTTTTTACACCAGTATATAAATCATCATGACAGAATGAAATAATTGTGATAGACTATTTTATAGTATAATACAAGTAGCATTTCAATGTCTTATAATAAACATAGAACAGATTTTTATACATTTATAACATATGGAAGTTCATAAAGTGCTAGCAAACCTGTTTTTGTATCAACAAACATTTGAGTTTCAATTACTTACATGCACATAATTACAACATTGAATATATATCATTTTGATGTTTTATAACAAATATACAGCAGATCTTTTTGTCATTATGGAATATGAAAATTTATAAGGTACCGGCAATCATTAGCAAAAATGACTAGCACTTTCATCTTACTTTCACTGCAAGAAATCTTTCGGTTTCCAAACAAAATTGTTCTCTCCCCCATTTTTTAGAGAATATCCACATGATAATACAATTTCGCATAAAGGTCCATACTTGAATGATGAGTATTAAAAGCAATTAGCCTAATAATTTTGTGCCGAAGAGTCGCACCTTTAACGAGAAAAGCGCCTAGAACTTATATTTGGCTTTCAAAGCAGCAAAGATTAAAGATACTGATCCTCGAGGTAGCAAAATTCGTGCTAACAGTTGAAAAATTGGGTTTTGGCCAGGAAAAGCGGCGTCGCGGTGCACAGCGGTGTCGCGGAAGGTGCTAGTCCGCCGATCATGCGATCGGTCAGCGCCGGCGAGATTAACGCTTTTTCCACTTGTGTCGGATCGGGCGCGCGCGCGGCCCGCTTCGGCTTGTCTCTGTCGCGCTGGGATCTAACAACTATTAATATTGCTTGCTTGCAGAGATATCTGACCGGTACACACGCACACGCTTTAGCCGCAAAACTAACAAACCGAAAGCACGCGGATTGGAGGAAAAACAGCGCTGGCCCCGGATTAAAACTCGACCCGCTTCTTTCCTCTTCCAATCGACGTGCCCGCTTTGCTTCGCCGAGATCTCGTGTAAAACGCTTTGAGCTACCCCCTGCGAATTCTGCAACCCCCTTCTCGCAACCCCCGAAATAAATCGAAAGAGGAGATCGATCGGTAACACGACAAAATACGAGGAGGAGGCGCAAAATCGAGGATCGAGAAACCGAGCTATCGCAGAAAACGATCCGCTTCCCATGTTACTTCAAGATATTTTTGTGAAAGCTTAGAGCCACCCCCTTCTCGCAACCCCCGAAAGAGATCGCAAGAGATCGATCGGTAACACGACAAAATACGAGGAGGAGGCGCAAAATCGAGGATCGAGAAACCGAGCTATCGCAGAGAACGATCCGCTTCCCATGTTGCTTCAAGATATTTTTGTGAAAGCTTCGAGCCACCCCTTTCTCGCAACCCCCGAAAGAGATCACAAGAGGAGATCGATCGTTAAATCGAGAAACAACGAGGAAGAAGCGCAATATCGAGGAACGAGCCCGTTCTCCACGTTCTGTAAAACTCTTCTAACCACCCCTGTTTGCAACCCCCGAAAGAAATCGGTGGAGGAGGTAGATCGCGAAACGAGAAACAGCGAGGAGGCGCAAAATCAAGGATCGAATACTGTGCTCTCGCGAAAACGATCGATCGCTCCGACGTATCCGTTTTCCACGTTCTGTAAATAGCTTCGAGCCACCCCTGTTAACAACCCCCGAAAGAGATCGAAAGAGAAGGTCGATCGTTGAAACGAGGAAGAGGAGCAAAGTCGAGGAACGAGCACAGTAGCTCTCGCGGAAACGATCCATCGATTCGACGTGCCCATTTTCTATGTAAAACGCGTTGAGCTACCCCTTATAGCAACCCCCGAAAGAAATCGAAAGAGGAAATCGATCGCGAAACAGGAAACAGCGAGGAGGCGCAAAATCAAGGATCGAATACTGTGCTCTCGCAAAAACGATCGATCGCTCCGACGCATCCGTTTTCCACGTTCTGTAAAAAGCTTCGAGCCACCCCTGTTAACAACCCCCGAAAGAGATCGAAAGAGGAGGTCGATCGGTAAAACGAGAAACAACGAGGAAGTGGCGCAAAATCGAGAAACGAGCACAGTGGCTCTCGCGGAAACGATCCATCGCTTCGACGTGCCCATTTTCTATGTAAAACGCTTTGAGCTACCCCTTATAGCAACCCCCGAAAGAAGTCGAAAGAGGAGATCGATCATGAAACGGGAAACAGCGAGGAGGCGCAAAATCAAGGATCGAATACTGTGCTCTCGCGAAAACGATCGATCGCTCCGACGTATCCGTTTTCCACGTTCTGTAAAAAGCTTCGTGCCACCCCTGTTAACAACCCCCGAAAGAGATCGAAAGAGGAGGTCGATCGTTAAAACGAGGATGAGGCGCAAAGTCGAGAAACGAGCACAGTGGCTCTCGCGGAAACGATCCATCGATTCGACGTGCCCATTTTCTACGTAAAACGCTTTGAGCTACCCCTTATAGCAACCCCCAAAATAAATCGAAAGAGGAGATCGATCATGAAACGGGAAACAACGAAGAGGCGCAAAATCAAGGATCGAATACTGTGCTCTCGCGAAAACGATCGATCGCTCCAACGTATCCGTTTTCCACGTTCTGTAAATAGCTTCGAGCCACACCTGTTAACAACCCCCGAAAGAGATCGAAAGAGGAGGTCGATCGTGAAACGGGAAACAACGAGGAGGCGCAAAATCAAGGATCGAGTATCGTGGTCTCGCTGCTGCAAACGATCGATTGGAAAGAAGGGATGGTTGAACGGTTGAAAGAGGGTGCAGGGCCGTGCGTAGAATCGACCGGTGATTAGTCGCAGTGTTTTGGAAAACAATGCGCAGAATTTCCGGCCAGCCGATAAATAATATAGGATAAATAAAGTGTATCGCCGGGGATGAGTGAAGTGACGGCGACGCGGCGCGGAGTCGGGCGAGTGGATAAACAACTCCTGGTGCATGTATTGTGCATTATCGAATAAGAATTGAATGAAACATAACGGCGCGCACCGCCTCTCGGCTGCTCGGCTCTCTCGAAACTCGGCGCCAGAGTGAACTTGTCATTTGTTCGTCCGGTTAAACCCCTGCTGAATATTTCGGACCTTGATCGGTCATCGAATAAAAGGAGAATGGACAAGCGTCGCGGCCGGACATTCTATTGTTCGTCCATTTGACTCGATTTTTAATGACGAAATTTCGACGCCGACACGAGCCATCGATCGGGACATTATTTAGCGGAGGATTGCTCGTTTATGAAAATGTTGGGGGATTAACCGCTCCCGGGGATTTGATAAGGCTTAACTATCGGTAAGGAGAGCTTCGATCCAAGCGATTTTTGGATATGGTAAATGAACGCGGGCTGTTCGAACAGGAAATGAAAGTTGAATGTATCTGGCGCTGCTGCGATCGAGACTCTTTTGTGCACAGAATTTGTACTGGGACGAAATTTGTTTAACGGAAGTAGAAATATAAAATTTTGATATGTATAGTATGTGCTACGATCCATGCAAAAAGTGGATCGTTTTAAACTGTCAGTTTACCAAGTACTGAAATTATACCAATGCTTTCAGGAAAATTGCTTTAAATTAAATGAGTTCATTCCTCTGCGTGAATATGAAGGCATAAAGTCGTATAAAACCTTGACGAATGCACTTTTCATTGTTGTAAGTGGATGGATTGTAGTCTGTGAAGTAGTAAGATTGTGGATGATTATGCGTTTCTAATATATTTGAATGCACAAGACATAAAGGTTATTTTGAATCCATAGAAATTCTTTCTGAAGATTGAAAATTGGATAAACATCCGTAGTCTTGTTATGGATAATTCGTGGAGTGTTACTTCGATTGTAACAGCGTTTCTAGTGTTAACACCGTGATAATAAAACACTAGTTTCACGACTGTGAATTGTGCGTAAAAATTACTGGTACATTACCTCGAAATCCTTCCGATATAGTAATACATTATGATTTATCGAACTAGTTTCATAAATTTTGCGCCCATGGATAAAGTATTTTACAAAAATGATATACGGCATAGATCACTTTGTACAGTATAAATTACTTTTTCACTTAGTACAATCAAACGAGCGCTTTCCACTCAATTTATTTCACCCCTTGCCCGTTCTAAACATATTCTGTTCAATGAATAATTTAACAGACATCTATGTGGAAAGAGATGAATTAGTAAAATTTCAAAATTCACATGTAAGAAGAAGCAAAGCAATTCATGATTAAATTCGGTACAATTGTATTAATGTTTCAAATTAAATTTCATCCTCCACTTAAACACTTTCTTGCTGTAAAAATAATTTCGAAAAAATTATTAATTAAAAGATGGAGGAAAAAGTCGCAAAACTTACAAATTTACAGTTTAGAAAAATCGAAGCAAGCACACATTACTATTAAATTCACAACAGTCAACTAAGTTATTAGATTAAATTTATTTCAACTCACCCCTTTCTAAATACGCACATTCCCATTCAAAAAGAAATTCTACAAAAAATGTTGCCCAAACAGAAAGTCAAAAAATAATTCCTTAGAATCTAACATTTTCGAAATACTGAAATTAACCAAAATCATGATTAAATCTTGCAGTGTCAAACGACCGTTTTAAACAGAATTTATCACAAACTACCCCAATGGAAAGACATACATCATTGCTCAAAAAAAATTCCAAGGAGACCTCATTAAAACACAAATAGAAGAACAATTCCCAAAATCCAGAAGCTCAAATTAAATTGGGTTAAAATTAAATTGAAAACTACCCTTATTCCATGGCTACCTTTTATAATCATATTCTAGGTTAATCCTCATACGTTCCTCAGGGTGATAACAGACTGATCTCTTTCTGTTTCTATCACGTTAAACGCTGAGCAATTATGTCTCGCTTTCCCTTTCACATTTTATTAAAATTTAAATACAAAAATGCGACTGTGCATAAGCAGAATACTTGCTTACCCCAATTTTGTTTTCTCTGTATTAATTCAATCTAGTCACATTAAACCTACCAAGCACAAAACATATAAAAGTGAAACGACTTATAGAGGCGAGAATATTGGATTTACTTAAACTTTGTGCGGTTTCATTAAAATATGTGTTGAAATAAAGAAGACAATTCAGTCATTTCAAATGAAAGCGTTTTCATAAATTTAATAATAGTGAAATTGAAAACCGGTCAATAGACCATGGTAGGTTTAGTGTTAAAACAGTGTGAACATTTTTTAATATTATATGAATTATATATTATAATATTGGCCCGTAAATTCGATACCGTTGTGAGACGTACTTTTTAAAAACTTGACGTTATAAATGAAACATAGTTTTTTATTTTAACGTGTAAATGGTTGGAATATCAGCCCAGGTTCTTATATGCAAGTATATCTGAGGGGCGTAACGAGGGTTAAGAAATAATCCGAAAAAACAGAAGGAAATAATTACCGAATCCCAGAGCAGCTCTCATACAAGAGTCCCCAAAGCCGGCCGAAGCAGACGTTGCGATTAAATTTACCTGGCTGGAAACGCGACAATGTCGCAATTCACGGCGTCGCTCTCCCCTATAGGGTGCCCCTCCCCCTTCCCTTCAGCGACCCTCAAATTAAACCCTTAAACAGGTCCGAGAGCCGGCGGCGTCACCTCTGCGTCCAGGTCAGCGTCCACGAGACGAGATAATGCTGTCTCATAGGGGTTGCTTCCTAAAAGAGAGACGAAGAGAGACATGGAAATAGAAAGGGTTGGGAGAAAGACAGATAAAATGGTGGGGGGGTTAGAAAAGCAGCTAAAAGAAGGTCCGAGGAGATCGAAGACGGAGAGGAATAATAAATTCGGAAATGGCTGCCTTCTACCCCCTCTCGGTGTCCCTTTGGTGCCCCTTCTGCTCCCTTTCGGTGCCCCATAGACAGTGCTAAGTAAAATAATATTCGAAATACAAACTAAAATTTCAATGAATAATTCCAATTCACATATAATAAATTGTAAACTAAAATTTCAATGAATAATTCCAATTCAGATATAACGAATTAAAATTCTAATTAAACTTAAAATCCCTCCAAAAGATTTTTACATATCCTCGTGTGACAAAAAAGAAACTGGACTCTACCAGTGTCTTCGCGAAGCTATCACATAAAATTTGGTGCTTTCGTTGGTCACTATGGCCCTGTCCTTCCACAGCACCCAAATGTACCAGTCTGTCAATTCTCATCGACCTGCGGGCATTTTAGCGCGTGCCACGTGCAATTTAGTAGAAGCATGGTCGCGCGGATCTGCGATTCGACAACGCACCCAAAAATGGAAAGAAACCTAAATTCCAAAAGGTCCTTGTTAATCAGCCAACAAATTTGACTTGAATTACCTTCGTAGCAGTCCCGTTATGCGTCGATATAGCGATTCCAACAGTTCTGGGTTCCTCGGTTCGCGTTGCACTTTGACGTCTGCAGCTTTCTCCCGTTGCTGCCCCGTACTTGGTAAGATAAATTAACTGGGCTCTCCCAGCTTCCTCGCGAAGATATCAGGGTTGATGACTTTGTTCGTCGCTATGCCTCTGTGTATCAGTCTGTCAATTTTCATCGAGCTGCGGACATTTTAACGGGTGCCACGTGCAATTTAGTAGAAGCATAGTCGCGCGGCTCTGCGATTCGACAACGCACCCAAAAATGGAAAGAAACCTAAATTCCAAAAGGTCCTTGTTAATCAGCCAACAAATTTGACTTGAATTACCTTCGTAGCAGTCCCGTTCTGCGTCGATATAGCGACTCCAACAGTTCTGCAATCCCTTAACTCGTTGGAAATCATTTTCATCGAGTCCTCGCGTCAGTTTCTTCGCGTGAAGCGTCCGTTGCGATTAAAAGCGAACTTCTTCTACAGTGCCGAAGCGTCGCCCTTCGAACTCCGATTTCACTTTTGCAGACAAGAAGAAGTTACAAGGAATAGTTAGGCTGAAGCAGCGTGAACGTGTCCACGGCAGATTGTTGCAATTTGACAAGAAATTTCACGTCCACTCTTTGTTTTTTCAAGCCGAACGACAAATCGCAGAGCCACGCGAGCATGGCTCTACTAAATTGTTTATAACACTGGGACATTCGCAGCTCGATAAAATTAGACAAACTGATACACAGGATGCAGAGAACTGATCAAAGCTATCAAACTTTATCTTACACAGTAGAATCTTGACTATTTCGGTCTCGGCCATTTCGCTTCTTTATTGCCGGAATACGTTCCATATGTAAATAGTTTAGTATAAAACGATCGTTATACTACACGATTAATTGTACATCTCGGTAAAGATTTAATTTAACACTTTATCTACCGGAAGCCCATTAATCGGCTTTTCAATAGTCGTGCAGTACTAAAAGGAACTCCTAAAATCCTCTTTTACATAATAATTCCATACGAGATAATTAGATTGCGTTACTGAAGGTGACATGTTGGTTCACGATTGAATTTGCAATTGAGGTTAAAGGATCCATTAAAAAATCCTCAGCCGAGGACCATAGACTTTCGAAAATTGTGAAATAATCGCCGGTAAATAATGTGTTAATATTGCAAATAGGTAACTGTTCTATTATCCGAACACTCGTATTCCACTGGTTAGTACGGATAATCGAGGTTCTACTGTACCCTAGGAAGGAAACTGATACGATATCTATTTTATCGCACCTCGTATTGGCAAACCAAGTCCCGGCAATTTTAGATGCTTCCCTCCTCCATTTTTCCCTTCTTCTACAATTTCGCGTGCATTCGGATACATCTCCCTGGATGCTTATTACACTCTGACGTTTCAACAGTTCCACCCGTTACCGCCCTCTCTTCCACA
This sequence comes from Sphecodes monilicornis, assembly GCA_913789915.3. Classification (NCBI taxonomy): domain Eukaryota; kingdom Metazoa; phylum Arthropoda; class Insecta; order Hymenoptera; family Halictidae; genus Sphecodes; species Sphecodes monilicornis. Next base: position 10,450,231 of record OU565294.1, read on the forward strand.
AGCTAAGAGAAGCTCTGATGTATTAGCAAACCCGCCAATTTTAGATGCGTTCTTCCTTCTTTTTCCCTTCTTCTACAATTTCGCGTGCATTCGGATGCATCTCCCTGGATTAAGTATAACACTGACGATTGCACAGTTCCCCCGTTGCCGCTCCCCTCGGTCACAAGCTAAGAGAAACTCTGATGTATTAGTAAACCCGCCAATGTTAGATGCGTTGCCCTTCTTTTCCCCTTGTTCTACACCTCTTGTTCAGATAAAAGCATTTCAATTACTATTTCCAATACTCTTCATTCGAAATGTAGCCGGTCCTGCCCGTTTGGCCAGCGGTCCCCCCCACTCTGGACACGAAGGCATCACCGATGGGCTCTCTCGCCCTTCCAGATTGGGCCCCGTGCCACCCCCCTTTTTTAAGGCGGCCAGCTGCGGGGTCAGTTTTCGACGGGCGCGCGGCGCATTAAGATGCTTCGCTCAAAATTCCTCGCGTGTCATCGTGTCTGGTCGTAGTATTTCGCGCGTGAAACGGCGGATACGCGGTGGCCCCGGATTAGTGCAAAAGTGGATTGTGTTCTCACCCCCGCAGTTCTTACTCGTGCAACCCTGGTCCCCGATGGAGAGGAACCGAACGTGCCGCCGTCAACACGAGAGAAAGAGAGAGAGAAGAGAGGGGCCACGGGAAAGAACGGAAAACAACGAGGCGCGGGAACAACGTGGTGGATCGCCTATGCAGTGATGAACAAGTGATGGATATTAAATGGGCGCACGGTACGCATCGACAGATTAATTCCATTTTCCGAACGGCGCGTGGATTGCAACCAGCTCCGAGCTAGACCGAAATATTCGTTTTTTTCATTTTTGTTTCTCCACCCTTTTCTCTCTTCCCCCGCTATTTTTTTTGTCATCGTTTTCGAACAGTCGTTCCATCATTGCTCGTAGTCCCGCTAGCAAATATTTATCGAGCCTGGCTCGTTTACGCGATGGATCTAATATTTTTCAACGGTCCACCGCTTTCCCGCGCTTTTTTCAGGAACTCGGGTGAACTGGATTCTTTTTGTTCAGGTTTTACTGGATGGGATTGGTTATTTTATTTCGTAGAGCTCTCGAGTGGACTTTTCTTCGAAATGTGAAAATTAATTGAGAACTTTACTGCGAATTTTGATGTGCTTGTGGAACCTTCGAATCTGTAAAATGTAAAGGGATGTTCAGATTAATGATTGTTGCAAACGTTACTCTGTTATTTTTATTTGAATGAGTTCTTTTTCGATGAGAAATAAATTTTTCTCTGGCTCTGGCTTTCATGAAATTGTGTTTCGCAAATGAGAATTTTTATAAAAGAGCTTGCACTATTACTTAATATTGTACAGTTTAGATGATTTTTAATAGATTATGCAATGACACACATGGTAAAATTCAACTTTACTTTAAATAAAAATTCAACTTTACTTTGAATCCAATTGGTGTTTATTCATTAAAAAATGATTGAACAGTAAAAACTCCAGAAAAATTAATTTTCATTATTTGAAAATTTATTATTATAACATTTTTACCAAAGTTCAATAAAATTTCGATTTTATATTGCGCCCAATCGTGGCGATTATTTAAGAAATGATACAACAGTAACAACTCCAGCAAAATTCATTTTCATTAAGAGTATTGTTTGAAATTTAATATTATAATATTTTTACCAATGTTCAATCAAATTTCGATTTTATTTTACACCCAATCGTGGCGATTCTTCAAGAAATAATACAACAGTAGCAACACCAGCAAAATTCATTTTCATTAAGAGTATTGTTTGAAATTTAATATTATAATATTTTTACCAATGTTCAATCAAATTTCGATTTTATTTTGCGCCCAGTCGTGGCGATTCTTCAAGAAATAATGCAACAGTAACAACTCCAGCAGAGTTCGTTTTCGTTAAGAGTATTGTTTGAAATTTAATATTATAACATTTTTACCAAAGTTCAATCAAATGACAATTGTGTTTTAAGCTCAATTGAGACGATTCTTCTAAAGTTATTACAACGAGACTATAAAGTTTAATTAAATCAATAATATGTATTCTTTAAAATTTAAGAACATAACATGTTTGCCAATGTTCAATAAAAATCCAATTTTATTTTCAATCCGATTAAAACGTTTGTTCAAAAGTTATTACTGTAACACGGCTCAATTAAAATTCAATTTTTTTTCGCGTTCGATGAAACAATGAATAAATTTTTCTCCGACTTCATTTCTCAATTCATATTAATTCATATCAAATCACAGTGATAGGAACTAGTACAAATAATTTTATAATATTAACGTTTTGTTCTAACTTCTATATCGAATTACACTCAGCATTGCACAGTAATAATTACTAATTTCATTGATTTGCATTACATTCACCAACAATGCTAGAATTATATGATACCTAAGAACAATTAAGGCATTTCTCAAGTGTTCGAATATAGCGAAATTATAATATGGGAATATAATTGACTTATTAGGTGCACAAATTAATTCGTGGCTCTCACGATGAATAAACTATGTATAATTTCAGCTTGAATCCAAATTTTTGCCGCACCATATTGGAGAATGATTAACTATTTGCAAGATAGGCTAAATGCATATGGAGATTATTTTGGAGAGTTGAACGTATTTTAGTTGTTTGCAAACAATTAATAAATTCACGAATATAGTCCCACGAATTTATTTGTGCACCTAACGTAAATAACATTGACGCAAATGAAAACAGGAGAAATCTTTGGAGAGCTGATGGTTCATATAATTTTGTCTCAAGATTGTCTGAATTTGATCTCAATATTGTTTCAATTTTGTCTCAATTTTGTCGCCATTTTACCTCAATTTTTCCTCAACTTTGTCTAAATTTTGAATTAGGAGATTCTTCTCTAAAAGAAGATTTTTTTGCTTAAATTCTGTGCCAGTTTTGTTCATATAATTTTGTCTCAAGTTTGTCTGAATTTGATCTCAATATTGTTTCAATTTTGTCGCCATTTTGCCTGAATTTTTCCTCAACTTTGTCTAAATTTTGAATTAGGATATTCTTCTCCAAAAAAAGGTTACTTTGCTTAAATTCTGTGCCAGTTTTGTCCAACCATGCCTTCTACAATTTTATCATTCATAAAATAATAAAACATTCCACAGAAGATTTGGATAATTCTCTCTGATTTTCTTAAATTATATTTGTCTTGCAATTCCCGCAAATGGGAATTGTCGATAAGTACTTCCCGGGCCACCGAGTATGCTGTATCGATCCGCGCTTTTCCAAATTTCAGTCGGAACGCGGCGCAATTAACATTGCAACAGAAATTAGTTCGAAATGCAATAACGTCGATCGGCGACGAAAGAATTCGAAGCTTTCTGAGCCCATCCCCGTCGACCGTGTTGCGGCCAATCGTTTGCGCCTCGCGCGAATAATTAATCGCGAATAGCTGTTTCCCGTGATGGCGAGGAGGAGAGATTGGGGGGGGGGGGGAGGGAGACTCTCTCTCTCTCTCACGAGGGTGTGAGCCCACCCCATTCGAATCCCAAAAACGCGACTCGCTGCAGCGGCTCGTTTAATTTCGCTAATTTCTTTTCTTCCGTTCGAACCGGGCCTCGCAAGGGTTGCAACCCTTACGTTTCCTCTCTCAGAAAGGAGAGACAAGAGAGACGATGGAAGAATCGAGAGAGGAAGAAACGTTAAAGGGTTCGCGAGACATTAAAAATCTCAAGGGGGCACAAGAAGGGTGGGAAGAGGGTAGAAGAGCGTCGTAAGGATGACGGACCGGAAAAATAATTACTACCCCCCGTAACACGGACTCGGCCGAGTGTCTAAAACCGCGGGAATAAAACTGCAGCGCGGGGTGAAATATTTTGACAGCGGAAAAAATGACGACCTCTTCACCCTGGAAGAGGGAATATTTAATTGGCAGTCGGGAAATTTGAAATTATTGTATCCTGTTTAACATACACGAAGGAAACCACTTTTCTTCTTTACAAAAATAGAAGTACAATTATTCTTGACGTTGAAGATTCTATGAAGGTGAAACATATTTGCTATACTATACTTATTCAATGAAATTTGAGTTTAGAATTTTTGTTAAACTTTTCACTTTTTTTTAAAATTTTATTCACTAACTAAAAGAACTAATTTTATTCCCTAAATTTTGATTATATGTAGTGAATATTCATTGCAAAGCGATTTAAAAAGTAATATTTATTATGCTGAACACGCCTTTATTCGATAAAAATTGAGTTTAGAATTTTTGCCTGGACTTTTATACATTCTTTAAACTTTCATCCCTTATCTGTTTGAAATTATAAATGTTTCTAAATATTCATGCTAAGAATACAGTAAATTTTGATAGAAATTTAACACACGACTACAAAAGTAATATTTAGTGGTCAGGATATTGTTCACAGGCAGAATATTCTCTTTACAAAAATGTTGAATTAAAGGGTGGTGGAGGAGAAAATAATTAATCGATTTTCTATTTTTAAGAGGGGTTTGGTTTCACTTTTGTCAGAGAGTGGGTGGTTACGCTTGTTGCACGGTTTATTAAAGGAACAGCAGAGCGAACGAGATGCTTCACAGAGTATCGATCCGCGAAAACAATGGGCTTCCAATTTGCGCAAAAGAACGGAAAAACGTTTCCAAAGAATTCTATTATCGTTACGACCGATTGAATCGGCCAATCATCACCCGGAAATTGGATCTCCTCGTTCCTTTTTAGACGACAAAAACTTCTCTCCCATTTTCTTATCACTGAATTACCTATAAAAGTTCCGAATAACAGGCTCGATGTCAGAGCACTGCCAACCTGGATCCGATGGCCTCCAATTTCGTCCCTGAACTTCCGTCAAACTGCAAATTGCAACGCTCGAACGAACTGTACAATAATTAACAAATTCACTATTACCCATTTAATCCAAACTCTAAACTTTGACAGAAAAATTTATTTTCCTTAAATGTAATATCTAGATACAATTAATATTTTATCGATAGTTAATTTCTTCTTAGGTTGGTGCAAAAACTGCAAAAATTATGGAAAAGTCATTTTAAATTTAACACTAGTTTTACGGGACCCGTCAAAATGACAGGTTGTAATATTTTTAATTTACGATTATCGAGATTGAAAAGACGCATCCATGAGGAATTATTTAATGCATTTATTTTTTTGGAGTACATATTATAAAAAGAATGTCGAAAAATTTAGATAGACACATTTTTGTTATTTTTACACAATAATGTAAAATAGTCACTTTTAGTGCTCCGTAAACCTAGTGTTAAGCAAGTAATAAATTTAATATATTTAAGTAATAAATTTAAGCCTAGTGTTAAGCAAGTAATAAATTTAATATATTTAAGTAATAAATTTAAGCAAATTACTTAAGCAAGTAATAAATAATGACAACAATCAATATGAGAATTATAATTTATTAAAAAAATTATATATTGAACACATAAAGTGAGACATGTGGTCATAATTTTTGCACCAGTCTAATAAATAAAATTCTGTTTTCTCCAAGCACGTTTTATGTGAAACAAAAATAGAAATGTCATGAAATTCTTTTAAATTTGCACTGAATAAAATTTTATAAAATCCGCCTTGTGAGTACATATAAACAATAAAATTATGACGTTAAACGGTCCATTTGTCACGAAAAAATAAATGTCTTCGAACATCCGAATTTTTACAAATTTGTACGAACATCGTTCTCCGTAGAATTGAATTTAGCCGATTCATTGGGCACGAGAACAATCAATTTAGAAGGACGAAGGGAAGACGTGTCCGAGGGTTATTGATTAAAACAATCGAAGAGAATTCTTGCTGCGTGACGCGACATTCGAGGGAAAGCAAAGAACGGTGGCCAGAGAAAAGGTACAAAGGGCCTGGATGGGGACACAGACTTCTGGAGGGAGGGTGGACCGACAGCGGGAAAAGATGGCGTAAAAATGGAGGGTGAAAAATAGGCGTGGGATGGGGTCAACCGAGACCCCACCCCCGACCATAACGTCGACACTCCTTTTCGGCCCGTTTCCATTGGGAATACCGCTGCCAGGAAGGAAGATCTGCGAAATTTCGCGTCCCCGGGGCGCACGGCAACTTTTTAAGACACTGTTCCATTAGCGGCGCAAAAAGGGATGATGGTTGTTTAGTCGCATGATTTGCAAATGGAAATCGCCTCGAGAAACTGCGTGACTATTCCTCAAGGGTTGCAAACCTCAAAGCTCACCTGAGTAAAAAATTAATTTATTCTCGAACAACCCTTCGACCAGTCCTCTAAGACGTCGAGTCGCGTCACTTCAATTTTATTAAAGAGCGCATGATTAATTTCTTTATGGATAGTCGCGTTTTATGCAAATTCAAATTGTTTCGGGCAAATTTCTAATGAAATTTTATTTCCTGCGATTATTGATTCTGTGAACGAGATGTGAATTATGACGGTATTAGATTGTATTAGATAATCATGTAATTCGATCTTTTATTTATTGTCCACATATTGTAGTTGCTAAATGTGTGAACAATTAAGTTGCCGTATTCATGTCGTTATGTATGGAAGACATTTTAGAAGATTTTAGAAACATGATTTGAGAAAGATTGTAAGAGAAATGGAACAAATCTTGTTCTGATAAATTATGAACGTCAATTTTAAAAATAATTTGTCGAATTTAGAAGAACTTCGAGTAAGTACATTGATCTGGTGATGAGGAAAGCTTTGACATAAATTTGGAAATTAAAATTTTAAAGGAGAGGTGACCTAGTTTTTAAATAAATCATGGGTTATAACATGAGAAGATTCCCCATGTCTTGGAAATAATTTTTCAAACTAGTGTGCAAGGCATGAATTTCACTTCAAAATATAAATATCTAGTTATAGATAAATATCTGCTTATTATAAAAATATTACTTAATATAAGTAGACTTAAAACTGTTTAAAATTCATCATGCAAATAAAGAATTGAAGGAACAACTCTTCAACGAGTTTTGTGAGCCGTCTCTAATAGAATTAATTTTTATGCAGGTAGTCTATAGCATTTTATGCGAATTTAGATTTTTGTAGATGAATTTAAGCGTTCAATATTGTATGGAAATTTTGTTTTCCCCGATCTTGGGTTCGGTAAAGGAGATGTGAAATAAAACAGTACCACATGACGTGTAATTTTAAAAAGTCAAATCCTTAATTCAACAAACTATAATAATTTAAAACTAGAACCAGCGAGCCAGTCAAAAAGACGGGTTTCTAATTTTTTCTTTTAAAAATATTGAAATTATAAATGTTTTGAGGTAAACTTCTGTATTGAAGTTCATATTTAAACAAAAATTTTACAGAATCTGAATAAACGCCATCTTGTCGTTATGATGAGGAAACGTACGCCAGTCGTGTTTAATGCTCGGTTGTTATAGTGTTAAATAATACCATCTTGATCAACATTCTTCAAAAATACTCGTCTGTTTCTCAAACATTTTTCCAAATCTTCTGACGGAACAAAGCTTGAAATTTTCAAGAATTTTATTCGAGAGGTTCAATTTTTCCTGAAAATGGGAATCGTATCGTGGAAATGGTATCAGAAAAGCGGAAGATCTAATTTTACAAAATATTTTCACATTCCGAGTAATTCAAGGTTGCGACTCGGACCGAAACCAGGTAGAAGGGGGCCGCGGCGACGAGTTAAAACAAACATTTTTGCGCGTGCGAGCTTCGGCCATAAAGCTCTGCCCGGCCAAATGCATTGGCCGGCGGTTGCATAACACTCTAGAATAGCTTCGGAAAATGGTGGACCTTCTCTCGCGGCTAGCTTTTTCTTTTTCGGTCTACGCGGGCCGTTTTACGTCCCAATACCGAGAACTATCCTCCCTCTTCGCCCCTCTGCTCGCCTAACTGCACCGCGAGAGTCATCCGTGAACTTTGCGACGCTGCGAAACATTATTCTTTGCGTGGACTATATTTTAAGCTCAATTGCCAACTTCCTACGTGCTTCCTCAAGTCCACCAATCGCAAAAATTGTGCAAAATTTATCACATTATTTAATCTGAATTTTTCAACCCTTCGAAGATGGCAGGTTTCGATCAATTTTTGTGTGGTTAATTTGGCAGCATGAAAATTTAAAGTACAACTGCCAACTTCCTGTGCATATTACAGTAAAAATTGCAACATTTCTTTTAATTTTTATGAGAAATTTCAGTAAGCGAGATCAGACGTTTGGCATTCGGGCGAAGAATTCCGCAAAAATTGGCTGTTCGCAGAAAAGATTTCGCCGTCGTGATTCCGATCCGCGATCGCGTGTTGCGCAAGTGTAACCGGTCAAAAATAGCTCGCAAAATGTCGGGTATTTTTTGGAGGGCTCTCGAGAAGTCTATCAGAACCGCATCTTTAGCCAAACGCCGATGTCTCGTTGCGAAACGCGCGTTGCACATCAACCGCGATCATAACCTCCAAATTCGACAACCAAAGAAAAAGAAAATGAAACAAGAAGAAAAAGAAGAAACCATTTTCTGATACCCTTCGATAACGGGTCGGTCAATTAAAATTATTTATTAAAAGATGCCCGGGCGCTAGAGAGTAAACAGACCGGAGACGACGGAGAGGCGCGATCCGATTAAAATCTAATTTTTCACGGATACTCACTTAATTAAAACATTAAATTGATTGCGGCGTGAGGTCGGCCCCGTTCAAGGGGAGGGGCACGCCGTCTTCATCGTGAAGTGGGGCGACGTAAAAGGGGGACGAAGAAAAAGACAGAAAGATTGGGGGCGAGTCGAGGGGGCGGAGGGTGCCGCGTGAAAATAAATGAAAATGAAATCAATTATAAAACTGTTTGAGGAAACTCCATCGCGGAGCGATGGATGGATGGACCGGCGACGGTCGATCTTGAATTTTCTTAATTAAAAATCTACAGACTTTGCTTTCAATTAAAAACCGAAATACTGCCGTTGTGTCTTGCCGATCGAACCGACTCTGATCGTGCGAGCCCTTGCCATCTCCGGGAAATTGGTAATTTAAAATAATAGTGGTGGGAAGACGGGGATGATGGAGATTTTGATCGCCAGAGGAAGAAAGTAAAACGTAGGGGTTGCTTCATTAGGGGTGGTTCCGCTCGGGAATGAGCCCGTGAAGATTGTAAACAAGTGTTACATTCACTGCTTTGAAACTACATCGTTTTTAATATTTAAGGGTATAAAACTCTGTGTAATTTTGATGTCGTACATTTTTTATCTGCATTGTTCAAATTTCGTTTTATTTTATTCCTCTATCGCCTCTTTGTGTCTAGAGAGTTTGTTTACGGTGATTTTACAGTTTTTCTCGACTCCAGGTATGTTATTTGTTTTTTAATACACAGACTTTGTTCAGCCATGAAAAAGGTTATGTTACGAAAGGTTAGAAAGATGAAACCTGTTTTAATAAAAACGAAATTTTAATTGTGCAAGTATTAGCTCGATATTAACGTCCATTGATAAAACATTATTATAATTTTTCATAAATGGACGATATTACAGATTGCCCTGGTCTCAACACGACGAGGATGCTGTACACGAGACTCAAATTCTATTTTATAATAAATTGTAAACTTTTATTTTTCTAAGGGGCAATAAAAATTCGACAGTCATTGCTCATGCGATGAGAGAGGAAAAGAAGCTCGGATAAATCTTTATGAAACCCTGTAGCTTGTAATATTTATTTTAAAAACAATAAATTCTTTTTTAAAATCAACCGTGAACACAATTTTTTTATTAATACCAAAAATCTAACACCGCTGAAACATGCTAAAAGAATGAACAACAACTTGACTGCAAATTTTGGATGATTTTACAAATCATAATGTTTATTTTAAGGGGACGAGAACACTGTTTTATAATAAATTGTGTTCGTATCCTTTTTGTAATTGATAATAGAAATGTGGCAGTGTGTGGCCACACAAGGAGAATAAGAAATAGCTAGGTTGGAGGCTTCTAAAGACCTCCACAGTTCTTTATCTCGCAATTGAGGTCACTCGTAAGAATATACACGCCGAGATACAGTAGACGAATCTGCAGATAAATGAATAAGAAGTGGGCTGTCTTCTGCGCTCAGTAGGTTAATTATTTTGTTTCGTGTGATGTAAGATTATGATCGATAGATGGAATACAGTCTAGAAGATCGACGGTATCAGGTGCTAAGTAGGAATTCTTCGAGCCGATTTCATTTCAATGTCGTTGATTTCGGTGCCACGAATAGATATTAACTGTTTCCAAGTCCTAGGGATTAACGCCGGGAGATCGAAGCAGCTTTGCTGAAGGCTCGTTTAGCTCCAGGAATGTGTCTAAGACTTTGAGAATTCAGACGGTGGAAACTTGAAGGAAATTATTCTTAGAAGATCAACAAAATTATGGTTGCGAGGGTGCGTACTGTCACTCGCGAGCAATCTGTGTCAACCAGTCGTTCTCGTCATTTTTTTACCAGTTGGACAGTCCGCAAATTCTTAAATAATTTATACTCTCTTCTACGTGCAGGACATGATACGTATCATTTTGCAGGTTTTCAATAAATCAAAATTTTCATTTGTTCTACTTCCAAACCCCAAGTGAACTCAAAGATACTTCAAATAATTTTTTAAATAATTAGATACTTTAAACTTTAGAAATATAAGTAAAATTTATAGACTGTTTCATTATTTCTTCTCGTTAAAATAAGATATAAATCTTCAATTAGTGAAATTCGCGGAAGAATTGGAAACCTAAGTTATAGACTGTGAATCAAAAACTGAAACTTACCCGTGTGAAAAATTCGAGCGAAGACTCTCTTTTTTTCTTTTCATCTCAAAAATCGAAGAAAATCACAAAAGGCAGGAATCTATTCTCACTCTCTTGAAAAACTTGACTAAAATTTATTACATCCACATGTCAACTGGAAAAGAGGTAATCAGATAATCAATTATGTAAATTTTTGTTAAAATCAAAAAACTACATCGTAGACACAGGATCAAAAATTTCAATTCGTTCCTTAAAAAAATTCGACAAAAATTAACCATTTGTTTATTCCTATTTGCGAGAACATAAATGATCAATTACATAAATTTTTAAAAAATCAAAGTTGTATTGTAGACAGTAGACACAAAGTCTTGATTCACCCCTCCGTACAATCTTCTAACAAATTTTACCACTTTCTTATTTTAATCAGAAAAAAGATAAACCATCAATTATATAAATGTTTAAATAAAATGATTGGACTATGTAGCAATGAGTAGATTGAAAATCAATAGTCACCCCCCTCAAAAATAATTGTTATAAACTCCATGGACCTATACATAAAAGACAGTGTATCAAAAATCTCGACAAAAATAAATTTCCTCGTCATTGTAGTTCGACTAAAAATTTGTAGAAAAATGGAAGATTTACAACAATGAGACAATCTACACATCAAGGATGCAGACCCTCCAGTATCCTTGCGGAATTTCTCGAGGGGGGCGTCTCGAAAGGGTTTCCGCGTCTTTTCAGAAATTCGTCAGGCCGATTCGAGAGAGAAAGGGAGAAAGGGACGGGAGAGAGTGAGAGTGGGCTCTCTAATCTCGAGATTTTCGCGGCAGGAGGACGTCGCCTCGATTTATGATCCTCCTAAATCTCGGCAGCGGCCTCCCTCTCACTTTGCCTCCTTTTGTCCCCTTGGACACTTTTGCACTTTTAAAACTTACATCGCGCGCCCGCGCGAGCGCTCGCGGAAATTTCATTAGAATTGTCGGTGTCTCTCCTCTCTCTCTCTTTGGTCGTGGGCAGCGATAAGACGCCGCCAAGTTGCGCTTTGCCCGCTTTACATCGCGGCCTGTTGAAATATTGCCCGGGATTTCGCCCGTTCTCCTTCTGTTTTCGGACCCCAGCCGACTTCTTCCGGCGACTTAATCAGCGGTCGCACTTTATAGATAAACAAAGTTAACATGTTGCGCGAACTCGCCGGCCGAAATATCGTCCCAGGATTGCACAGACTGTTTTCCCTGGCGGCCGGCGACTGTGTCGCGAAAAACTGAACAAACTAGAGAGAGAGGGGCAATCAGCACCGCGATTCTTCTTCGCCGTCGCGCGACGTCTACGAGGGAAAAAGTTTTCCTATTGTTCCGACCTGTTCCCCCACCCCTGCCACTAAACCGGGGAAAGAGGAGACACAGACACGGGGGATGGAGAGTATCAGACGCGGAAATTTCTGAGATGTATTTTTACCGAGTCGTCTTACACTTAGATTGGTGCGTATGAAATGTCCGATTTTAGATTTCACATGAAGCTTTTTGACCTAGAAACGATAATGCACAGGTTTGTTAAATAAAATTTTGAAAGTACTAAGCTGATCTTTAACGTTAAGTTTACGGAGCAGTAAAAGTGACAATTTTACATTACTTTATACAAATAACGAGAATATGTTCGCTGAAATTTTTAGCTATTTTTTAAAGAAAGAAATGTATTTGTTGAATAATTCCTCGTGGATGCATCTTTACAATCTCGAGAATCCTAATTTGAAAAATATTTGAATACGTCATTTTGACTGGTCCCCGTAAACCTAGTGTTAAGGGCCTAACTCTAGTTGCTATTTAGATATTTAATTTTTATTTTGAATAACGTTTATTTCAATGTTATTGTATTCCTATATGATGTTTAGTCAAAATATGATGATAAGATTCGTCGATACTAGAAAAGACTTAAAAACTTACAAATATTCAATTTCCACCATAATACAGGGACTAAATGATAGGGTTGAATAAATGTATTCTTGCCATTTTGATAAGGCTAAACGGATGCCAGTCATTTATACAGGGTGTTCCATTTAAGTTGAGATTGTAAATAATCTCGAAGACATATGATTTAAAAACAACAAACTAACACATGTCCTTTAGTGTTTCGAGTGGGAAGTCAAATGGCACTACTAGTATTCTAATTCGTGGGCGTTTTCAAGGTTATTTCAAGGTCATTTTGTCTTTTTTTATCCTAAATTTCGGAATCATATCCTACGTAAAAAAATGCACAACTTTTGTTTGAAAAATTTTTTTGTAAGTTTGTACGAACTTTATTATGCGTTCATGAGTCTTTTATTAAACGTATTACTAAAGGTCTAGAAGTTGACGGTAAAAACTTCGAACATTTATTATGATGTTCCTAAATGAAATAAAAAATCTTCCAGAAGAAAGTAACGTTGTCATTTTAATAGAAAAACAAAATTATCCTTGACATAAACATGAAAAACCTGATAAATATCATAAGAAATATTGAACTTACAAAAACATGTTTCAAACAAAAGATGTTCATTTTTTTACATAGAATATGATTCCAAAATAAAAAATATGGCTTTGTGATAAAAAAAGACAAAATGACCTTGAAATAACCTTGAAAACGCCAACGCATTAGAAAACTAGTAGTGTCATTTGACTCCCCACTCGAAACACTAAAGGACACGTGTCAGTTTGTTTGTTTTAAATCACATGTCTTCGAGATTTATTACAATCTCAACTTAAATGGGACACCCGGTATAGTGCTCCGTTAATTTAATGCTAACGTTTTTAACCCCTCCGCAACGAAAAACTCGGGTACTCATTTGTTAGGTATTTTTAAACAATTTTTTGTGTTGTGAAATTTTATCAGAACCCCACGGAATGTCCATGCTTCGTATAGGTACTGTTACATCGATTTATTATATTTTTATAATAAAAATGCCTGGGATAATAGGTTAGTATATTTCGGGGAAATGTAGGACACTTTATTGAAGAAAATTATTTTAAAAAGTTAAGTCATGTGATTTGGCAATGTGAGCTATATGACTCGGAGACCAAAGGCAATAAACTTGCTAGACAAATTAGGATTCCAACTACTGCTAGACAGTGATGTGTTTATAGCCATGTCAAATTTTAAGGCGTGTACCTATGTTTTCTCATTTCTCGGAGATCGTAATTTGCACATTTGTGTAGCTAAATAAATCTGCAACGGTTAAAGTTGCTTGTAATAAAAATGGAACTATTATAACACATTTATTTAAAAACAAATTCTTCTGTTTGATAGAGCAGGAAATTTATTGTTTCAGCGAAAGTAATAATATTCATTGATAGAAACAAGAAATAGTATTCTTTTTATGAATTAATAATTTATTCCTTTTCAACTATATTGATTTAAAAATTCGTAGAAATCTTTTCAACCTTGGGCCTAATTAAAAATCTTTATTGCATGACATAATAGCATTACATATAGCATTCTCCATTGGATTGCATTCATTATAATAATAAAAATATGCGAACATAGCTGCAGAAATGATTATGTAAATCATTCGTCCCTTGGTCAGGAAAATTCTTCTTCGTGCGAATTATTCACCGAACCTGTCCCATTAGATCATCACCTGTGCTGGTCGTTCCATCATTATTTGGTTGACATACATTTTATAATATTGCATGAATTGCAGAAATGGATTGATGATTTTCTTGCATCGAAACTGCCATTGGTTTACAAGGATTCGATTGGAAAGTGTAACAAATTTATCAAAACTAATGGCAAATATTCTGAGGATTAAAAATGTATTAAAAGATGTATAATTCTGTTTATAAATATATTTTTAAAATACTTTCAGCTGAATTGTAGCAAGAATAAGTTATAGCTGAAGCAAATATTTTAAAGATTGAAAAGTATACAATTTCTTTTTTATAATTTCACTTTTGAATCGCGTTCAGGCGATATGTAGAAAAAGTAGCATAAGCGGTAGCTAAAAAAAGCAGATCAATTACCTTTTGTTCCTTGTAAAACGGCAAAGCAGGCGTGAATTTGTGCGTGAATAATGTTGCGGGTACTTAATAGGTATCTGATACACCATGTGCGTACATACGGAGGAAGATATAGTCTCTTCGACGATAATCGATAAATCGAACCGAATGGTCGTGTGGTATCGGTTTAGAGACTGCTTCCAAATGTTCCTAGCACCGAAAGTAAAACCGATTACGATGCAAGCTTAAGTATCGCGCAATACTCGCAAAAATACTAGATTTACATTTTTTTAAATCTGCATTCAACTTCATTCCACTTCCACGGGGTGGAAAACAAGTTAATAACAATCACGAAGTTTGGGGTAAGCGACAAGTTTGATGAAATATTTCTGCAAATCGTTAATTTCAGCAAGAATGTTTAATTTGATCTTTGTAAACAATATTAATGCCTGAGAAACGTACTCAGATTTTTAACAATCAAATTAAAAATATGTAATGCTTGTTGCAATGGCAAAATTTAGGATGACAAATTATACGTAAAGAAACATTTATAATAATATACTTTGAAAGAAATATTCGTAAAAGTGGATATTAAACTTTAGAACATATCATATTTTAAACAATTTTTTCAAATACTTATCTGTATTTATATGAATTGTCTATTTGAAAATCAATCTAAAAATGCACAACGCATACATACACGAATTTTCGACGCTGATCAATGGTATTCGAAATATTTCATCGAACATATTCACCATCCCCGAAATTCGAGGGTTGTTTTCACCCCTCCAAAGTGAACTATCACAGATACACAACATTCATGTGAAATATTTCGTCGGAACATTATATTATACTAAAAACGTATTAAAATCAACCAGCTGCCATTTCAAATTTAAATCGCCCGACATCTAAAATTCAATCTGGCTACGAAAACATAATCCTAAAAACCTGCTAAACATCTTACAAATCTAATTAACATATGCAGAAGAGTAAATAATCAACGCATAAAAAGAATCAAAATTAAAGATGGCATCCAAGTTGGTATAAAGACAACAAAAATTATTTTTCCAAAAATCGTCAATGCCCAAGGTTAATAACACTGAGAGAATACAATCCAGTTGATTCAAAGACAACAAAAGTTATTTGACTAAAAATCAACGTGAAGCTACATTGACAGAAACCGTCAACGCACGAAAATAATAAAAATGAAAGTACACAATCAAATGGATCCAAAGACAACATCAAGAGCGTCATCTCGCAATCTAACACTGAAACAGCTTCCAAAAAGT
This sequence comes from Sphecodes monilicornis, assembly GCA_913789915.3. Lineage (NCBI taxonomy): Eukaryota > Metazoa > Arthropoda > Insecta > Hymenoptera > Halictidae > Sphecodes > Sphecodes monilicornis. The sequence continues at coordinate 10,466,209 of OU565294.1, forward strand.
ACACAGCTCCAACGCACAAGAATAACAAACTTGAAAGAACACAATCGGATTGATCCAAAGACAACAGCAAGAGACAACATTCCTCACCAAAATCCTCGTCCAAAGACAGAAACAAAATCCAACGTAAAATAATAATGATGAAAAGACACAGATCCGCAAAAATAGCAACTAAAAGCTCGAGCTACCAGTGTCCAAAGCCACTATCAAAAAATCATGACAGAAGAATAGGTGATCAGTCGGCGAGCTCCAGGCTGAAGGACACCGAGCGTAAGCGGATACGACGAGTACTCACGCATCCCCAATCGTCAAAGAGCCGAAGAGGACCTAGAAATTAGTTCGCGCTTACTTTTCGCAGTCCAGGTCCAGGGACAATGGCGTTCCTTGGGTCCTCCGGTTCCCTTTTTCCCGGTTCTTCCGTCCCTTTTGTCCCGTGGAGTTGGAGGACAGGCCAGACACGCTTACACAAATGGAAGAGAGGCTGGAACAATGAGGACTTTTGAGGACGACTGTGTGACCTCACGGTCGCACAAAACGAGGCCAAGCAAAACGCTCGAACTGGAAATGGAAACACCTTGGGGCCTCACGAAGGAATCACGGGGCCGGACGCCGCGCCGGGGCCCGGTGAAATCCCGGCATGATAACGGGCCCTCCCCTTCCGGAGTCGCGGGATTACACTGGGTAGTAATAGTAATCGCGATGCCTCGAAGAGTGCAGCTGCTGCTCACGGAGCCCAGCGCGGCATATGCTGCGTGGTCGCCGCTGCTCTTCCGATTATCCACATGCTACGCGTATACCTTGGAGAATGGACATCTGGCCTGCCCGCGGTGCTCGCAGGATTATTTGCTCGTTTGTCCAAGCCACGGGCCACCGACAATACCCTACGACTGATAGATGATAGACGACACCCAGAAAACACGCGAGCAATTCGTTTGTCATCCTCTTGTGGTGGAGGCGTTTAAAAATCTAGGCTCTTATTACTTGAAACGTGAAGTTGTTGATATTTTTGTCTTTGACTGTCCTTGGAGTCCTACGCAAAGGTTGACGAAGATCTTGAAGGAGTGTATCTTAAAAAATTTATTAAGGTCTTTTGAGCTACGACGGATTCTTCTAACTTCATATCTTGTAGCGACAATTTAAAATGGCTGCTATTTTTGCCTTCAACTGGTGGTATTTAGGTCGAAGATGGAGTTGTTGAAGTTGACGAAGTGTGGTTGAACAAGGTTTTTAAAAATTAATTAGGGACTGAAAAATTGAGCGAAGTCGTCTAACTTCATATCGTGTAGAGGCAATTGAAAGTGGTTGCTATTTTTGACTGTAGCTGTTCGTACTGAGGTTGAAGAAGGGGATGTTGATGATGGAAAAGTGTGGTTGGAAATGGTTTTTGGAAATTCGTTAGGTTCTGGGAAGCTACTGTGGTCCAACTTCATATTATTTACCACTCCAGTTAATCTTGTCATTAACTGATACTTAGGTTTGATAAGAGGTTGATGATTGATCTTGAAGAAATGTGGTTGTAAATGGTTTTTGAAAAATTATTAAGGGTCTGAAGAGCTACTATGCATTCGTCTAACTTCATATCTTGTAGAGACAATTTAAAATGGTGGCTATATTTGCCTTCAACTGGTGGTATTTAGGTCGAAGATGGAGTTGTTGAAGATGACGAAGTGTGGTTGAACAAGGTTTTTAAAAATTAATTAGGGACTGAAAAATTGAGCGAAGTCGTCTAACTTCATATCGTGTAGAGGCAATTGAAAGTGGTTGCTATTTTTGACTGTAGCTGTTCGTACTGAGGTTGAAGAAGGGGATGTTGATGATGGAAAAGTGTGGTTGGAAATGGTTTTTGGAAATTCGTTAGGTTCTGGGAAGCTACTGTGGTCCAACTTCATATTATTTACCACTCCAGTTAATCTTGTCATTAACTGATACTTAGGTTTGATAAGAGGTTGATGATTGATCTTGAAGAAATGTGGTTGTAAATGGTTTTTGAAAAATTATTAAGGGTCTGAAGAGCTACTATGCATTCGTCTAACTTCATATCTTGTAGAGACAATTTAAAATGGTGGCTATATTTGCCTTCAACTGGTGGTATTTAGGTCGAAGATGGAGTTGTTGAAGATGACGAAGTGTGGTTGAACAAGGTTTTTAAAAATTAATTAGGGACTGAAAAATTGAGCGAAGTCGTCTAACTTCATATCGTGTAGAGGCAATTGAAAGTGGTTGCTATTTTTGACTGTAGCTGTTCGTACTGAGGTTGAAGAAGGGGATGTTGATGATGGAAAAGTGTGGTTGGAAATGGTTTTTGGAAATTCGTTAGGTTCTGGGAAGCTACTGTGGTCCAACTTCATATTATTTACCACTCCAGTTAATCTTGTCATTAACTGATACTTAGGTTTGATAAGAGGTTGATGATTGATCTTGAAGAAATGTGGTTGTAAATGGTTTTTGAAAAATTATTAAGGGTCTGAAGAGCTACTATGCATTCGTCTAACTTCATATCTTGTAGAGACAATTTAAAATGGTGGCTATATTTGCCTTCAACTGGTGGTATTTAGGTCGAAGATGGAGTTGTTGAAGATGACGAAGTGTGGTTGAACAAGGTTTTTAAAAATTAATTAGGGACTGAAAAATTGAGCGAAGTCGTCTAACTTCATATCGTGTAGAGGCAATTGAAAGTGGTTGCTATTTTTGACTGTAGCTGTTCGTACTGAGGTTGAAGAAGGGGATGTTGATGATGGAAAAGTGTGGTTGGAAATGGTTTTTGGAAATTCGTTAGGTTCTGGGATGCTACTGTGGTCCAACTTCATATTATTTACCACTCCAGTTAATCTTGTCATTAACTGATACTTAGGTTTTATAAGAGGTTGATGATTGATCTTGAAGAAATGTGGTTGTAAATGGTTTTTGAAAAATTATTAAGGGTCTGAAGAGCTACTATGCATTCGTCTAACTTCATATCTTGTAGAGACAATTTAAAATGGTGGCTATATTTGCCTTCAACTGGTGGTATTTAGGTCGAAGATGGAGTTGTTGAAGATGACGAAGTGTGGTTGAACAAGGTTTTTAAAAATTAATTAGGGACTGAAAAATTGAGCGAAGTCGTCTAACTTCATATCGGGTGGAGGCAATTGAAAGTGGTTGCTATTTTTTACTTTAGCTGTTGGTACTTAGGTTGAAGAAGGGGATGTTGATGATGAAAAAAGTGTGGTTGGAAATGGTTTTTAAAAAGTTGTTAGGTTCTGGGAAGCTACTGTGGTCCAACTTCATATTATTTACCACTCCAGTTAATCTTGTCATTAACTGATACTTAGGTTTGATAAGAGGTTGATGATTGATCTTGAAGAAATGTGGTTGTAAATGGTTTTTGAAAAATTATTAAGGGTCTGAAGAGCTACTATGCATTCGTCTAACTTCATATCTTGTAGAGACAATTTAAAATGGTGGCTATATTTGCCTTCAACTGGTGGTATTTAGGTCGAAGATGGAGTTGTTGAAGATGACGAAGTGTGGTTGAACAAGGTTTTTAAAAATTAATTAGGGACTGAAAAATTGAGCGAAGTCGTCTAACTTCATATCGTGTAGAGGCAATTGAAAGTGGTTGCTATTTTTGACTGTAGCTGTTCGTACTGAGGTTGAAGAAGGGGATGTTGATGATGGAAAAGTGTGGTTGGAAATGGTTTTTGGAAATTCGTTAGGTTCTGGGATGCTACTGTGGTCCAACTTCATATTATTTACCACTCCAGTTAATCTTGTCATTAACTGATACTTAGGTTTTATAAGAGGTTGATGATTGATCTTGAAGAAATGTGGTTGTAAATGGTTTTTGAAAAATTATTAAGGGTCTGAAGAGCTACTATGCATTCGTCTAACTTCATATCTTGTAGAGACAATTTAAAATGGTGGCTATATTTGCCTTCAACTGGTGGTATTTAGGTCGAAGATGGAGTTGTTGAAGATGACGAAGTGTGGTTGAACAAGGTTTTTAAAAATTAATTAGGGACTGAAAAATTGAGCGAAGTCGTCTAACTTCATATCGGGTGGAGGCAATTGAAAGTGGTTGCTATTTTTTACTTTAGCTGTTGGTACTTAGGTTGAAGAAGGGGATGTTGATGATGAAAAAAGTGTGGTTGGAAATGGTTTTTAAAAAGTTGTTAGGTTCTGGGAAGCTACTGTGGTCCAACTTCATATATTATTTACCACTCCAGTTAAGAGGTTGATAATTGATCTTGAAGAAATGTGGTTTTAAATGGTTTTTGAAAAATGATTAATGGTCTGAAGAGCTACTATGAAGTCATAATACTTAATTTCATCTAGAAAACAATTTATATCGTTACATACTTTTGGCTGATTAATTAATTTTTGTCTTTCATTATCAGACACTTTGGACTTAGTAAGAGGATTAATATTGAAGAAATGTATCGGAGAATATTGTTTTAGAAAATCGATAAAGTGTATGGAAATTTACTATGAAGTCGTCTAACTTCGTATCACCTGAGAAACAATTTAAATTGTTACCTATTTTTGTTTTTAACAGTCTAACAATTGTGGGAGATCTTTGGGTAATGTGTTTGGAAATGTTTGTTAAAACCTTGATAGAGGTCCAAACGGATCCAGCCACGACTACCACGGGTTGTAAAAATATGCTTCTTTAAAGGGTTAATTGAATTGCCCTTAACCGTGACCCATGTTGAAATATCCGCGGGTTTGTTTGGTGCGGGGGTGGACCGTTTGGGTCGAGGTAGTGAGAAGGTACCTGCTCTGGGACTCTTTTCAGGGGGTGGAAATGGGGAAAGGCAGGATTGGAGGTTGTTGAAAGGGTTGGGATTTATGTTGAGATTTTAAGTGCACTTTTGTACGTGGAAAGTGTAATGCTGTGCCGAGGATGCTTATGCGAATCTCCTGTTTTTTTTATGGTTGAAGAGTCAACTGGATTTAATATTCGTTCTTCATTTTTCCAACTTGATTTACCCCTTGCTATTAAATCGACTTGCTCATTAAAATTGATATTAGTATAATAGAATTATAAATTAGTATACTTCAAAGATGAATAACTAGTTAGTGATTCAAACGTTGTATCTACGTGAAAGTCAACTTTACGACGACTCAATTTTCACTAGTTTAGTTTTCACATTGACCTATTCCTATAAATCGAATTAACCAAAGTGGGGAATTTATAGCAACATTATTCCCGTTTAACAATGTCCTAAAGAATGCATTAGCAACACCAGCCAAATCAACATATAGTGAACTAATTGTGGCAACAACGAACTTTTACGAACGCAAAATTTGCTCTCTGTTAAAATAATTTACCGGCATAGTCCCATATATAATTTAATATTAATTTCTAATTGCCCCGGGCAATCAATGGACTATTCCACTCTGATTACTAATTTAGGAAACACTAATCAATGTTTCTAACAAACATTACTATTCCTATGAAGCAATTCAGCAACAATGATACTGTGATCGAACATTCATCTCTAATTGCTCTCGTGGCACGTAATAATTAATTTTCATTCGAAATTTAAAGAATGCTAATAAATATTCCAACACTTGCCGAACAGTTCCTCTGGTGACCTTCATATCTATTTCTAATTTCGCCGACATCCAACATAATCACTTACCGAACACCGAAAACACAATATACATGATTTACGTAGTACAGACTCATAGGTAGTATAAAACATAGTATATAAAACGTAGTCTCACAATCAAATTTAAAATCAATATTAAATTGGCCTGACAGTCATAATCGATAGACTATTAACGTTTTTGGGAATTATTCTATTACTTCGTTGCATATAAAGTAACATTGTATTAGTTATCGACTATTTCTAAACAAAAATGAAAACATTCGAAAATCTTCAGCTGCATAAAACGAACAAAATCCCCAATCATCCAAAACCATACACAACAAATCTCGCAAAAAAGCTCAAGCAATATTCTCAAACTACCACCGTAACAACACCCCTTCAAACCAACTCCGACTCTTCGCTAAACCACCCTAAAAAAAGAAAACTGAGAAAAAGTGCTAACAGTGAGAAGAAGAATCAGAGACCCACCCTCTCGCTGAGGAACCACCCCCAGAAAGAGTCTCAAAGAAAAATGAATTCGAGGAGCAACCATCCCATCTCCGGTTCCAACAACTCCCAAGTCGATTGTCCATCGGCGGCTGGAGGTGCAAGGGGGTCGAAGAAGAAGAAGAAGAAGGAGAATAAGTCTAGAAGAATAACTCGAAGAATATCTGTCGGTTGAATCGGCCGTAAATTGCGGTCGAAAAAGGTAAAAGTTGCTCTCGGATCGTAACTTTCTTGGATGGAGAAGAGGCGAGGCGAGAGGTTGGCCGGTGATTTTTGTTTTCATTTGATTACCTCGGGCGGCCGGGTCTGGCTCGGCGTTCCACTGCGTTTCCACCCCCGCTGGTTCAGCCGGGGGTTGGAAAACGGCTGGTTAGCAACGTGGAGGGCGCGCGGAAGTTGGCGAAAGCGCGCCACGAGATTCCGTTATTTTCACCGGCTGGAATCAATAGGGGCCACCCACCCACACTCGCGCACGCACGCGGGATTCCACGTCGAAGATCGCGCGCGCGCGAGCTCACCGGCTCGGCAGCGTGTGCCGTCGTCGTCGCGCCGTGTCGACTCGCCGGGTTGGGTTAGGTTAAGCTCGCGCTTAGCCCGATAGCGCTGCTAGGTCACATCGCACGATAGGTGTTTACATCGGGGAAGACCACGCGAGGATACCCAGGTGCCATGACCTACCGCGAAAAAGGAGTCGCGTGCCCGAAATCCCGCTTTCCTGCCACCATTCCAAACCCCTCCACTCCTGGCCCTCTTCCGGCCCTCTTCTTCAACTGCTTTTTAATCCTACTTCTCTTCTTCGTCTTCTGCTTCATCCTCGTCAGCTTCTTCGTCGTCGTCGTTCTCTTCCGCGTCCTCACCGTTAAACCGACGTAACGGAGTTCGTATGTCCTTCTTGACTTTTAGCCCTTAAAGGTCCTCCTTTAACCCTACTCCTTATTATTCTTACTCCTGTCTTTCCTCTATAATCTCATATGCTTTCTCTTCGTCGTCCTCTTCTTCATCGGTTCCTTCCACATTGTCCTCTTTGACTTCCCCATCATTAGCCCGACGAAACAAGAGTGGCATGTCCCTCATCATTTTATCCTTCTTCAACAGACCCTGTGCTTTTTTTTGTTACTTTTTTCCCTCTATCATCTCTTCTGCTTCTCCTTCACAGTCTTCTCCAGCTCCTTCTTCGCCGTCCTCTCCATTCTCAGCATCTTCATCATCGCCCCCTTCTTCTTCAGCATCTTCCTCATCGTCCTCTTCCTTTTCGGGTTCTTTCTTATGATTGCCTTCAGCTTCGTCATTAACCCGACGACATCGCAGGATTACTTCCTCATTTAGACTTCATCCTCAGTGGCTCGCGTACTGTATTCTCTCACATTATAATTTTTATATTGTTCTTTTTCTATTCTCTCTATATAATTTTTCTACTCAGTATCCTGAGATAAATGCAGGGATAGTTGCAGTTTACTGATGAGGATAGACCGCACGGTATCAGATACAGCAGCAGAGAAATAACGAAAGTCTACCTTGTTCTTCAACTCCTTTTTCTTACCGCTCCTCCTCTTCCTCATCGACGTCCTCTTCCCCTTCAGCTTCTTCTTCGTCGTCATCGTCGTCTTCCTCTTCGAGTTCTTCCTTGTCGTCCTCTTCTACCCGAGAAACTACTACCCGAAGACGGGCTACCCGCCCGTCGTTAGCCCGACGACTTCCAGGGATTACTTTCTCATTTAGATTTTATCGGAGCGGCTCGCGCGCCGGTTTTCTTATGTCCCTCTTAGACGGCCATTCCCCGATTCCTTCTCCTTTGTTTTTACTAATTACCCAGGACCAGTCAGCCATCCGACGTCTCTTCTTCTTGCCCTTCCAGCCTCCCTCCGAAGACTCCTCTTTCACTCGCGGCCGTCGATCATTAGGCGGCCGGCCAAAAGGGTGTCCCTCCGTGACTAGCTCTCGTTTTCTTGATTTTAAATAACACTCGGAGAAACTATTGTTCGACTTTGGTTGTGGTTGGGGTGCACAGGTTCAATCTGTCTTTCAGTGACTATGGTTGTGTCTAGTTTGATCTGAAGTATCGAAATCGTTATTTAACATGAACATTGTCATCAAAACGTTGTACGAAAGATGCTGAGCTGATTGTTCGTCCATCTTCGTTTTAGATCTGGTTGAGACAATAAGTGTGTTATTAATATAATTTATACCTTCAGTCGTATAGAATCATTAATAAAATTGTTGGTACTACACTGCAAATTTTCTGCACATACATTATTAGTTTTTGAAAATTGTCTATGCATAATAGGGTATTAAAGATTTTCATGATATTAAAGGATGTTTGGAAACTAGATTTCTTACTAGAATTATTATTATTAAACTGTGGATTTTATACATTTTTCTAAAATTTTATATGTGTACTTTGAAGTTTTAATAATTTTAAGAAATTCTTTTATTTTAGTCTAATAGCACATTTAGCGAAATCATTGTTGCCACACTCTAAATCTGAAGCATCATTCCACAATTTTATATAAGTACTTTAAAGTTTGAATAATTTTGAAGAACATTTTATTTAATATCTTTACAATAGCACCCTTAATAATATCATTGCTGTTAAACTCTAAATTTTAAACATCATTATACAAATTTTTCATTATGTATTTTAAAGATTAAATAATTTTGAAGAACGTATCATTTAATACCATTGCTATAGGACCCTTAACAAAATTATTAAATTGTGGATTTTATACACCATTCTAAACTTGTATGTACCTCAAAGATTAAATAAATTATAATGAATGTATCATTTCATATGGCATGAACCATAACTCTTAACACTAGATTTACGGGGCCCGTCAAAATGACGGATTCAAAAATGTTTAATTTACGATTATTAAGAGTGTAAGGAGGCATTCGTGAGGAATTATTAAATAGATTTATTTTTTTGTGTACATATTACAATAAAAATCGCTGAAGATCTAAGTAATTACAATTTTATTATTTTTATAAAGCAATGTAAAATAATCAATTTTAGTGCTCCGTAAACCTAGTGACACCCAAAAACATTCTGTTCAATTTCTTTAGACTATTGCATGAAACTGTACAGTTTCATAAATGCCATCAGTCCGATCACAATACAACGATCTAACAAACGATCGTCCACGTCGTGATCCTCGCGTCCCATGGCCACCCTAGAAGGGTAATGGTGAACAATCCGAAGAGAAAAGGTCTGACGTCCGCGAAAGAATCGCAATGTCCTCGGGTCCAGTTGGCGGTTTCGAATCCGTCGAATCGGCAGAGGTCCTCTGCAGCTGGCCCGACAAAAAATCAGGCCCGATTGTTCTAGCCATTCTATCCGCTGGTCAACCGGTCCTTCTGTCCTTATTATGATTATCCTCGACGAAGGGTCGTCGAAGGGGAGAGTAGCGCATCGAACGGTTTCATCATCCCTGTTCCTCTCGTCGACTCCTATCCACTTTTCCTCCCCTAATCAGAAAAGACAGAGAAAAAGAAAGAACAAAAAGCGAATCTCTGGCTAAGGTATGAGGGTTGAAGTAGTCTAGCTCGAGGAAGTGTGGTCGAAATCCAATTTTCCTTTCTTCTGGCGCGTCTTTCGCGATGAAAGAGAGTCTCGTGGATGCACCACGTGTCACGGGGCACCACGTATGCAAATTTCCTGGCCCATTGTCTTCTTTCCTGCCTCCCTCCATCCCTTGTCCCACCCCATGGTCGACAAAAAGATCCAGGTCAAACTTTCATCCGGTTAGGAATTTTTATTTTTCGATGGACGGAACAACAAAGGGGGTCAAACCCTGACGTCGGCCCAGAAGAGAATATTGCCAAGGGTTGGGCAGCCGCATTCACCTTTTCGAACACGCTCAACGGTCGGGGACAGTGTCGTTCTAAGACAATCGATACAATTACCGAGGAACCGCCATCGAAGACGTGGCTCAAGGGTCGAGCCGCTCTTTTCTACGGTAGCCAACCCTCTGCCAAGTGTTCCTTCCCTCTTGGGAGAGTGCGCACCCTTTTGCTTCCTACGAGAGCAGAAAAAAGGGTGCGAAAGATTCTGAGACCTGTGGAGCCTCGTAGACGCCATTGAAGACGAATAAAATCTGTTTACTCGATCTTATTGAATTTAGACACCCCCCCTGGATAAATGTTTTCCACAATCTATTTGGGATCTTCGAGATCATTACTTAGGGGGTGGGAAGTAATTGGGTGTATTTGTTAATTGGATACAAATTGTGGTTGGCTGATATTTTCCTGGAAAAGTTTTTATTTTCAGCAGGATGCATAATTTTAATGAATTTTTATTGTCACCCCGTAAGATAATTGCCTTCGACGATCGTATTGGTGGCTTTGAGGTCAGTATTGAGGGGGTGAGATTTAATTACGTGTATTTGTTAGTGTCTACTTACTGTTGTTACATGGAATTTTGTATAAAATGTTTTATTTTGGAGAGGCCTCTCGATTTTATTGAATTTTAATTGCTACCCCTAAATGTAAAGGATTCTTTTCTTTCTAACAATATTATTAGCATCTTCGAGCTTATTATATTGAAAACGTGGGGATTAATAGCACATATTTGTCAATAATTGTATGCAATATTTAATTGATATTCTTCATAGCAATTTTTGTTTTAAACTGATGATAATCTTCTACGAAGCTTAAGCTTACTATTAAAGCGATGAAAATCTATTAATTAACCTTTAGTAACCTAGCGTTGCAATATAGCAATTCAATTTCAAGTTATTTTCGTATCGTATGATTTTGAAGAATTTTTAAAGAATTTCTAAAAACTTAGCAAAACAATTAATTCACATCATTAAGGGTGAATCAATCATTAGGTGGTATGATCATATTTAATTTTCCTGAAATATTTTATTTTTAATCTGGCTGCTCAATCTGAGTGGAATTCAATTTGATAAAATTTGCACTGCATCGGAATGTATATTTTGATATAAATCAAACAATTCTATTGAATTAATTTAATGCACCGTTTTAGTGAATATGGACATTTTTAAAATATTGATCAACAGAAAACGAACGTTGTGTGATTGTTAAAATTTTTAATTGATAATATAAATACGTCTAAGTATATATTTAGTTAAAGAATAAACTTAAAACAATTATTTCAAATCATCACCAAAAAGGATAATGACATGTATGAACTGAATACCATTTTATATAAAATATCATAGCTCAAGAACGAAACTTAAAACCTCGTTACATTGATAACAAAATTAATAATAAAATTTCATGAGTGAAACGTACATATTATATTTCAACTCTGCAGCGAAAAACGCCGACTATGTGTAACAAAACTCATTCATTCAAGTTTTTCAATACATAAAACTCTACAAATTAAATTCTATATTTAATAAAAATTCACCAGAATGGACATTAAAATTTCATTCCAGCATTTTTTATTGACTCACAATTTTTAAACATAAATAAGGACTTAAGTGGAACAATTACGATGTGTATATTTTTCCAATGTACAGAATAATAATCAGTTCTTGTCTCGAGTGAAATTGAAGGAAAAAATGATTTTTTAAAAATCCGTGGATACATATAGCGAAAGACAGAAAAATTGGAATTTGCGGTTGCATAACGATTCGCAGGTATGCAGCGTAGCCCAGCAATCGTAATAAGATCTGGTCTATCGTCGAAAGGCTCGCGCTAGGGAATGCAGCTCGAGAATTTCCAGAGGCGAGGCACGCCGTTCTGGGGGTTGTCGATCAACCCCCGTGGAAACGCGATGGAGCGGGCTGCGGTCACCGCTAGGATTCGAAATACGACGGTGTACGTACTCTGTTACGTCGCGTACGCAACGATGTTATGTTAACCTTATCGTTGGGATGGCGTGGAGGAACGTAGCGTCGCGCTAACACCCACCGATCGCTATTTGCCACGACAAACCGGCGAAATCTTCCGTGCAACGCCGCCGCCGGAATTCCGAAAACTTTCCCCACAGTTCTTCAGAAAAACAAATACTTCTATCCACTCTACTTCACCAGGAGCATATTTCTAAAATCACCATCATAAACTACCCCTCTCTTTATCGGTAATCAATTCTTGAAACCATTTCTAACTCACCTCTCATTGGCAAGAAGTCATTTTTAAAGTTAGAATCACAAGCTTCACTGATTTCGTTTAGCAATATTTTTAAAGCTAAAATTATGGACTTTATAATATTCTGTATTATTTTTCTCTATAAAGTACAATATTTTTTATTATCGTTATCTTTATTGACAGGTAACTTTTAAAACGATTGTAAACACCTTTTCAGGAAGAACACATTTGTGAAGTCACAAATCCAAGTTTCCTTGTTTTCGTCGAGAACAAAATTTAATGTCAAAATTTCAAATTCATTTTTTCGTTAAAGCAGAAATTTCAGGCATTACTTCTTCATCAAGAAAAATTGTGGAAGTATAAATTTGAGATTCGCTCCTTTTCATTAAAGACAATTGTTTAAAAAATTGTGGACTACTCATTTTTCGCGTTAAGAATAAATTTCTTGAACAAAATCCTTACACTCACCTTCCTTCGTTAAAGATAAAATTTATAAGTGAAGAATTCTGACAGGTTTATGAGGTTGAGACAAAAATTGCAAAATCGAAAGAATAATGAAATAATGGATTTAGGAATGTTTAAAAAAGGTTGGGGATGTACGTTACTATCCTTACATTAATTTTGCATTGCTATTATGTTTCAGTTCATTATGTATTATTTTTCTACTGCTTCTTGACATAAATGCATGTGTAGCTGCAGTGTATTGATACCAGGCACAGTAACAGAGAAATATTGGAAACCTACGAACTGCAATCAACCCTATTCAGTCGAGCCATTATTACATTTATGTTTTGCGAATCAAATTGACTGGCAGGTAGCATCCAATTAACAAAGAAAAATTCTTTAATTGCAACAGAAACTGATATTGTTGCTTTTGCATACATGACTACGTACGGCGACGATTCAAATTGATAGATCGAATATTCGTGCAATTTTTAAAAAATATATATAAATTCTCTCTAGAAAAATCTCATTCAGAGTACTAAATCACATCAAATTGAGCCTACAGGATTTTTAAAAATTGAAAAATAAAATCATTTATTATAAATGTATTATAAATACATATGTTATAAATATCGACAGTCTAAAAATCAGAAACAAGGTTTAGAGAATTATTGAATTAAAAAAGAAGTATCGTAAGTTTTTGAGGCAGTTATTGTTCTCCAAAAAGATTCTATATATTTATGAAAGAAGTATTAACCCTTTGAGGATACGTGTCTGCTGAAAGTCGTCCAAACAATTTTACTGTTCTGCGACTGTGAATAATTTTTAAAACAATTAATACTCCCGAAAAATATGAAACAAATTTTTACTGAACACGACACGTTTCCCTTCATTTAATTCATACACCAAGCTCCTCAGCAAACAATTTTGTTCCACAAAGAAAATTGATTCGATCCATCAAAAGGTATGCTAAAAATAATCCCCGTCCGCTAAGGGTTAACTATTTATTAAACGTACGATGCGCGCAATTTAACCGAATCTAAGTGTGATCGTACAATGTCTCAAAATGCATCTTTGCAAAACCAGAAAATCAAGTTTCACTTTCACTGTAGCCGCACCGAATAATTCCGCCGGTATAGAAGGTATTTAGTCTGAGGAACGTAAACGTTTAGGTAACGCTGAGGTCCTCCGCCCTGAATTCTCAAGGTATATACAACCTAATTCCCTTCGACCTAATCACGACTTCAGAGTCTCCTGTCCATACCACCAAATCCAAAGGTCTACTGTATTTTTGAAAATGATTCCGAAAGTAGAGGCTGATTTTTTTTCTGAGGATGGTTTCCTATAATGGAGAGTATGAGGAGATCCTTCATAAAGGAGACGAGGCGAGTTGCGGTCTGCGCCGGGATTCGAAATACACGTGATGGTGAACGTGAAGTCCATTCTGGCGTGTACGCAACAACGGCGTGCTAACCTTACTGTCACGCCGAGGCCAAAGGGATGTAAAGCCGCGATAACGCCTCCGAATCGTTATTGGGTGTGATAGAGAGAAGCCACCCCTCATCGTTTACAAACCGCTCTATCGTGGAAACGAAGCATCGTAAACAGCCGGAAAGTCGGCGCCGCGAGTACTGTCGCACGACGGCCGCTGCAGAATTTTCGAAAAATTCGATTTTTTAGTGCCGACCGAGTTCGATATCCGAACTGTTGCCGGTACTCGATGTTAGGGCAGTTCAAACAACTACCCAGGGTCAACAATGGCTTCGTCCAGGGGCTTGTACACCCTCTTTCGATGGGGATTTTAGGACGCGACGAAGACGAGGCGGTTCTTTCGAAATTTAGACGACGGCCGCCATTGTGTGGTAATTAGAAAATTGTCTGGTGAATTGCTTGATCGATCATTTAGGAGATTTCAGATCGAAATGATGATAGTGTTGTGTTTGGAGAAGCTGAGACTGAAATTGAAGAAGGGGTAGTTTTTTAGAATATGTTTTTAGAGCGTAGAAATTTTTAAATAGTTGATAATACATATGAATAATATAAAATTGTATTGATAATACAATTCATATTAAAATAGGAATTTCCAGGATTGTTTTAAATAATTTATTACTAGGATGCGTATGTTATACATATATTTATAGCATTTTCGATCTGTGGTTTGAATGTTTGAAGAAATGTTATTCAATTTTTCATCCCCTCTGAAATAGGATGAGTTGAGTAATAGAGTAATGAAATGCTTCTTCTGATTCCTCTTTCTATAATTCTAAAAACTTATATTTGCATAAAGATCCATGTATTAAATTCAATCTGGAGATTACGAATAATGTATCAACCAGGTACAAACCTCTTTAAGTATGTGAGCAAGTTCGGAGGAAAATAAAAAATGAGGTAGTTTTTTCGAAGAATTATTGACAATAATCTCGAAGATTATTGAATAATAAGCTGTTTCATTATTGTTTTAATATTTAAAAACATCGAAAATTCTATCGACAAATATGCCTGGGTTAGATTATTTCAGCTTGACCATAAATTCTTTGCTATGAATATTCTACACATTTTTAAATTAATGAAATGCTGTTTAAATATTTAAAAAAATTGTAAACAGCACCGACAATATTGTTTAAATGACAGGGTTTCCAACGAATTATTAAATTGTTTTAATCCATTGGAAAATTCAATATAAAATTGAAGAGCGAAATATTTTAAAAATTGAACATAATGACGTTAGTCGATCGATAATTAATTCTTTCGAATGGATTAGTAGATTGATTTTTGAGCCAGTATTAACCTCATAGGATCCTGTTCAAATATTTGGTGAAATTGGGGGAGAAATCGAAGAAGGGATGAGCGATTCTCGCACTTGGTGCATTAATTGCATCCACCTGTTCTATGAATGCGCAAAATGATTATTCTAATGCAACAATAAACACAAAGGCTACAATCGAAATATGAACTATACCCACGTGCAATAAATACAGACTATAATGCACTGCGAAGCAACTTACATAAAATTATATTATTCACTCAATTAATTAGAAAAATGAAAGTTTCTCGTCATTTATTACAAATTAGAATTAATATCGGTCGCTCATTTTATTCCATTCAATCACCATTTTAACGGGAATCGGAAGGTGGTGCCGTTCCATTATCTCCCGTTCTTTTTCCAATTGAAATTTGAATTTTCAATCTCGCTGAATTTAAACATTCAATTAAAGTTCGAATTAAATTAAATCGAATTAAATTATGCTTTGAATCCAACTAACTTAATCTTTGAATTAACATTGTACCGGGTTGTTTAACACCGGAACTACCCGCTGCGACGCAGAACTTCAACAAGCTTGTATAAAAAAAGAAATTTAACCAAAACGAATCTAAAAATGATTTTCAAGATTCCATTTGCTCTATCAAAAATAATTTGCTATATCAAGTACCACTTGCCATGTCAAGAATCATTTGCTATATGAAGAAAATTCCATATCAGTATAATAAATAGACTTATTTCTTGGCATTATACCTGGTGAACCTCCATTATCCGAACACATTGAGGAAACATATGTGTTCGGATAATGGAACAGATATCTACTCGTTAGTTACAATGCTAGACTAAATCCTTACCGATTACAAAAATAAATCGAGTTTTAAATAAGATTGCATCTGAGATTGAAGAATTTTTTACTACTTTATATAATATACAACGTATATAATAGAAGTTTGTATAATCAAAGCTCTCCCGCGTACTGAAGATGCAAACGTAAAAGTCTTGTACAGAATGTTCAAACTAAAACGCCATTACTGCTTTAAAACTGGAGTTTCCAACCTAACCTTAAATTTGCAAAAATACTCGAGACCAAACAGAAGCAATTTCCCATGTCTCGCGACTCCTCAAAACACAAGTATTGCTTTGTACAAACAATACTGCAACCTCAAATAACAATTCCATCAATCAACGATACTCAAAACCAAACAGAAACAATAACCAGCGCTTCGCGGCTCTCCAAACCCGCCAGGAAGCTCGTGACCATCATCATCCACAAAAAAAAATGTACGTCAAGAGAAAAGAGGGAACATGATAGCGGATCCCCGGACAGGGAACGCTGGAGTCATGAAGGCGTCGTCGTGGAGCCCGGAGGCCGAATTACGAATCATCGTAAAACGTCGGAGCCGAATCACCGTTTCGGCGTAGCAATCGAAACAATCGATAAAACGAGCCACGCGTCGCTGAACGCCGCTCGGCGTCCGCCAAAAGAGCAGCCATCATCAACATCATCGACCTGGCTGGAGAAAACCAATCGCACTAAACCCTGCAGCTCTCTCTGCCTAACCCTCTTCCAAAAACCCTAAACGATCCCCTAACAGCCAGTATGCGCTTCGTCTCGAAGACTCTTCGTCCTCGGAACCCTGAAAAACTGCAATTTCGAAAAGACGTCTCTCGGGCAGGATGTCCGAGCAAGAAAGAAGGTGGGCAAGAGTGTCGGGCCGGAGCGGGACGGTAAAACGAGCGAAAGAGGAAGCGAGCGGAGCGCATTCGGAGCATCGTGGAGCGTGCGAGATGACGGTACATGGTCGTCCACCTGGCGGGGTGTCGGGTTTGCGCAGCGCAAAACGCAAACTCGGCTGACGAGCGACTCTCGCACTGCGCTTCAGCGCATGGGGGCAGTTTAGCAGATTGGTCGTTTATGGGCTAGGGGGTGGTCGGGGCGAGGAGGTGGGTTGCAGCGGGGGTGGTCGGGCGGACCATCGAGCGGGACAAGGTCCGGCCGAGAGGGCTGCTCAGCCGGGAGCGAGAGGCTGCGAGGGCCGAGGGGCTGCTGAGGGGGTGGTCGAGGGGCGGTTGTCCGAGAGAGGGTTGGCGGCCCGTTGGTGCGATAGAGTCGGCGAGGAGGTGAGGTGGGGGTGCCCGGCACGGGGCCACGGCGCAGTTGCTACTCAGACACGGGGATGCTCGCAATGCCTCTATCAAAGGTTACCGAAAATTTCGGAAAACGTAGCGGGTTTTCGTTAATAATTACGCGCGGCCTAAGAGATTCGCGTGCCGGGTGCCGGGTTTACGTGCGGGCGAGCGAGCGAGCCTAAGTCGCGAGGCGTCGCGTCGCGCCGTCGAGTATATACCGTGAGACCTTTGAAGGAAGGAAGGAAGGAAGAGAGAAAGATAGGGGGGTGGGGGGCATATCCGCGTCGTAAAAGAAGGACCGAGGGGGCACCGGGTTTTCTTGCCGAAAAGGGGTCGCGACGAGTCCGGTGGTGATCGCGAGAGGGTTCGAAGAGGGAGGAAGGAAAGCCTTGGAGAAAGAGGAACACAGAGAGAGGAGAGAGAGAGAGGGAGAGAGGTGAAGGAGGACGTTGAAGGAGGACCGAGGAAGAAGGAGACCGGTTCCCGGCCCAAGATCACCGTCCCGCGACGCACCAACAGACACTGGCGAGCCGCGAGGAGCACGTGGGGGAGAAAAGTCCGGGAAAGCACGAGGAGCGGGCAAGAGAAAGAGGCTGGGAGAGAGACGAACGATGGGAGAGCCCGCGGGAGAGACAAGGACGGAGACAGCGTGCCGACGCGTCTTACCACCGACGCGCAAGGAGCGACGCCGCGCGCCTCCCTAGAAGGGGAACGAGGAGCTGGAGGGGGTGGCGAGGGGGAGTTCGCGGCGGGGGCAGCAAAGACGCTCATTCGTTCCTCGAGTCACGTGGGCCCCTTCTTACAGTCGAGGTTTTTCCTTTCGTCCCGCGGGAAATTCGAACCCTTCGCGACGACCACCCGCATAAGCTTCTCACCCCGTTGGCCCGGGGCGAGGGGGGTGGGGGCCGACACTTGATACTCTCCGTGATCTCGATGATCGCAGATTTTAAATCATCCTTCGTCATTCATTAATTCTATGTTTCTTTGTTTATCGATCTTCGAATATCGAATTGTTTTGGGGGGTTGTTCCGGAAAGGGGCGATTAAGGGTTTCCGATTGGAATCTGCGGTCGTCGAGGCTTCTCGAGAATTCTCTCGGTCCTTCGGTCTCTCGATCCCATGAATCCGCTCGTAGATCGTTCGGTTATCGTTTCGTCGCGCCGCGTCGTCGTCGAATAGGGTACGAGGCGGATTTACTGGACGTGCCCCCCTTGGGTCTTCTCTTTCTGTTTCAGACGCGTCGCACTGTGTTGTTATGTGTTGTCATAGTTATTTCATTGAAAAATTAATTTCGCCGTTTCCGAAACACACGCACCGATTTCTGTCTGTGAAACACAAAGTCTGAACAACTCCTCTTTAAGTTTCTGCCGAAACCGGACTCGATTAATTAGAAACCAAGCTTTCGTTCGAGCGTTCCTCATTTCGAAATTTCGACAAGTAAGAAGAATAAGAAGCAGAAGACGACGAAGAAACGAAAAAAGAAGAGGAAAAGGAAACCAAGGAAACTGAAGGGAGAGAGAGAAAAAATATTGAGAAAAAGCACAAAAAAATAGAGAAAGAACGAGAGAGTAAGCGAGAGAAAGCGGGATAGTGAGAGAGAAAGAGAGAGAGAGAGAGAGTAAGCGAGAGAGAAAAAGAGAAAGAGAGAGAGAACGAGAAGTAACGAAATTTAATCAAACAAAAAAAGCATTGCCTTAAGGAGAGGAAGAAGAGTTATTACTTACACTGTCGACGGAACAAAGCAGGAGGAAACAGGGGGGAAAGAGAAACAAGAGTAATTAAGGGAAAAAAGAAATAATACAAAAAATACACTTTAGACGCCTAACAAAGTAAATTGTAAAGATATGACTAAAGTATATTTTTAACAAGTTTTGAGAAACTTTAGATTTTAAACGTAAATTTTAAACGCGCGATAAAAAAAATGAAAAAAAACGATAAAATTCTTAATAACTAAAAATGTGATCTAAAAGTCGTTGCTACCAAGAGAAGCCTTATGTCCTTGTTTCAATTAGTTCGGTTCCAAACGTAAGTAACATTCATCGAACAAACAGTACTAACCATTTTTGCATGATGCATGATTTTTCCAGCTTCGAAAATCAAGGGATCGCAAAGATTTCTAAATCCTCGCGAAACCTCGCATCGATTCGAAATTTCTCTCTAATAGATCGTTTCAGGAATCGTTAGATCGGGTCTCGGAGGTTCGTGAATCGTCTCAGGGGTCCCGGCAATCGTTGTTCGCATCCCCTCGCGTAAACCGGCACACCCAAGTCGAACGAACGACCGCCACAAAAGTTTCGCCTCCTCCCGTAATTGTACGCTTTCCGTGCGTGCGGCGCATGCAGCGCGCAACACTTATTACAGTAAATCGGTTAAACGCGAGAGAGTGTCCGTAATCATAGCAACTACGCGGTAATCGCTACCATGGCACCGTAGTATTGCCATTACGCGCATTATCATTATAATTCGCAGATTATTAAGCGGCGCGTAGCTGATGGCCGGCCGGCCGATCGGCCGATCGACTGCTAAACAAACTCCTCGACACGTAACCCGATCATTCTCCATCTGAAAAATTTAGGTCTCCTAAAATTTCATCAAATTTCTGTTAGATTTCTGTCGATTCGCGAAAAAGGGCGGGGGGATAGCAGAGAGAGAGAAAAATGGCAACGAAAGAGGACAAAAAATAGACGCCGATCGTTGAAACGCGAGATCAGCAAAAAATCCGGGCGGATTTATCGAGGGGTGTGCACTAAAAAAATTGACGGGGATGGGGTTGTTTTTACAGAGGGGGTGGCAGAGAGAAAAATTGCGGGAGCGGCCTGTGCAGCTTCGAAATGATTTTATTTTCCGTGTGTACGATGACGCACCGTTATCAGCCCCGGGAACCGATGATCGAAGTGGTGGCAGGGGACCAGGGGGGTGGAGGGCGGGTATGCAGGGGTTCGATTTGAAATTTCCTATTTCGCAAAGCCTGGCTTGAAAACCGGCGCTACGTTGCATGCGACGCGGCGCAACACGCGAACGGGCATCCACGTACGAATACGAACGAGAATGACGGTGGCGGAGGGTTGGTAGAGGGTGGTAGGTCGTTGCGGAGGGGTTGCGATGGTTGCGGGGCACATCGGGAACGGCGCGGCATCGTCAGGCATTTTTTCGATGATTTTCAAGCTGGGGGGTGGGCGGGAGAGAAAGAGCCAGAAAGAGAGGGAGAGAGATAGCAAGCGCCGCCTGCGTTCCATACACGCGAGCACCGCCGGGTAACTGCATGGTTTACGTGTAGAAATGTGCGAGCGAGCGAGCGAGCGAGAGTCTATCATCCCATTTGGCTGGGCTTCGGCGATGGTCGGCGTTGTTGCGCCGGGAATGCCAGCAGGGGGTGGTGGACAGGGCGGAAAGGCGTTAGGGTGCCCCTCGGTGGAAAGAGGAGGCGATGCAACTCGGTGTCGGCGGTAGCATGAACTGCTAGGGGTGAGCTGGAGAGTGCTAGGGCATCGAGGGGAAAGGTAGGGAGGCCGGGTACAAGAGAGAGAGAGAGAGAGGGAGAGTGAAACGAGCTAGGGTTGGCGAGCGAAGGAGGGTGGCGGGCCGCCTGCATGCATTTTTTTTCCACACCCCGCGTATTGATCCCGGAGTCATTCAAAATGGCGGCCGGGGCCGAGTCAGCCAATGACTGCCTGAATCGATGACTGCAGCGAGCCACCCCCGAACCGGCCAATGGGAGGCCGTCGTACGGCGTTCTATGCGGGAACCACCACCCCGGTGTACGAGACACACCGGCCTACACCACACACCGTCCCACCGGACTCACCGGTGTGCATGTGTACGCGCGCTTGTATATGTATCTACGCGCACATGCGTTCGCACGCGTGTCTGTTCCCTGTTCCGGGTTCGAGCTCGTCGATGACCCGGGACACGTCGATGATTTCCACGGAAAATTCGTTCCCCACCCATCGACCGGGGGCCAACGGGGGCTGCGTTTTCGCTTCGAACACGCTGCGCTCTACCATCGGCGTCTACCTCTCGCCCCATCCATCCACCCACCCATCACCCTATCGTTTCGACGGGTGGTTCGAAAAAATCGCCGAACTTTCGACTCGATCGTTCCCGAGTCGGCCGACCGGCTATTTCCATCCAGACCGTTCGCATTTGCCGCGATTAACGGCCCACCCTGCTCCGCCGCCCACGCCTCGACCTCCCCTCCGAACCCGCTCTCCACCCTCTTTTATTCCACCCTCGCGAAATAACGGGAATCGGAACCTGGACTCGCGGCCACGATCGAAGAATCGCATCGTTGTTCGCCCCCCTATGTGCGAGCGCGCTCGAATCATCGCGGGGGTCGTTGACCGTCGCTCGATGACGACTACACACCGGATTTTAAACGAAACCCGATGCTGCACGAAGCCGAACCTTTCCTCGCGCGCCGACAACCGACGCGCTCTTCGGCTTTTCGATTCCCCGGGATTTTAACGCTGGATGTCAGGCCTCCATGCTTCTTGCCTGTTGAGATAGGTCCGTGCCCGTGGTCAGGGTTCCTGCGGAGAGTCTTCGTGATATTATGGAGCTTGGCATTTTTCGTAGTCGTCTAGACTTTAGATTCTAGCCAGGCCACAATGCTTTTTGCCTGTTGAGATAGGACTGTGCCCGTGGTCAGGGTTCCCGCGGAGAGTATTCGTGGAATTATGAAGCCCGACATTTCTCGTAGTCGTCTCTAGATTCAAATGGGGGACTGTTACTGCCAATCTTGGGAATATTTATAGAATATTATTTTATACTCAATGGTGGCTGAAACTTGTAGGGTTTCTTGTTACTGCAATCTAGGGGACACAATCAGCTCCAGAAACTCAAGTCTTCGGATTTTTTATCGTTTGACAATCGCGACTGCTGTTTCGTGACACTTTCACTTCAGGAATTGGAATTCGCCTATTCCGTTTTATAGACATGTCTTTCTATACTTTCCGTATACTGAACTGATCGTGGAAATCATTGGTGGTTGCTCGGAAAGGGTTTTACTTCTGAATTTTTAAAATTGTCATAGATCAGTTCGGTTGAAATTGATAATAGACAGCTGATAACTGTACTCGTTTATCCAAACTGACCATTATTCCATGCTTCGTGAATATTAAAATGATTAGTGCGATCATTGACTGAGATTTCTATAGAAAACCTTATCTGAAATTAGTCTTTGACATTAGTAACTGTCAATGGACACCTTCGTTTGTGCAAAATGTTTTTCTACAGCTTCTGAATACTACAATAATCAGCAGGATCATCGAGTGAGGCATTGAAAGACTTCTTCCGATTTTTGAATTCTTTGGATTTTCATAGACAACTTTACTCAAAATTGAATCTTGATATCAGCGACAGCGAACAGGTACCCTCATTTATCCAAACTCTCTTTCTACATTTTCTGAATATTTCAATAATCAGTAATATCATCAAATTAGGCATCGAATGGCTACTGCTTCTGAATACCCTAAACTCGTCAGAGAACTTCTAAAATTTGAAGACAGAAATCTAGATAAATATCTCTGTTTATCCAACCTGCCAATCTTACTTTACAAATGCTAGGACGACAGACGAAATTGTAAATCATCTTGCTAGAAGACTTCCTACGACTGTTAAATCTTTGACATCAACGACAGTCGATAACTATTTGCACCTAACCAAACAATCTTCCCATATTCCTTAAATGCTAGAATGATTGACGAGATCATTGATCATCGGAAGATTTCTTCCTACTTTCAATCTAAAGCATTATCCAAAATCAATCTTTGACATTAACGACAATCAACAACCATTTCATCTAATCGAGCCAGTCTTTCCATGCTTTCCGATTGCTGGATTGATGGACGGTATCATCGATCAAGACCGTAAACGATTGCTTGTACTTGAGCTACTAAAGTACTCAAAGCTAGACTCAAAGCTAAACTCAAGGACAGACTCAAAGTTAAAGTCAAAGTTAAACTCAAAGCTTTTTGCGAACTTAAACACCATCGAAGTTAGTTAAACTCCCAAAAATTGCAACAAACTGCAGAAACTCCGCAAGCCGCGTGACATCTCGTAAGGCAACCGATTCGCGACCCAGTTCATTCTAACCATGGTGTCTAGTATCATTTTCCGATTACTAAAATAATAGACAGGATCATCAGCAGTGACTGAAAACGATTGCTTATAATCCTCAAAGGTAGACCATCAACCAAAGCGATAAATGTCAGCAGTAATCGTAATCTTAGCGGACTCAAATGGCATGGATGCTAATTGAATCGCTGAAACTTGCAACAAACTGCAGATATTCTATGTGACGTTTAGTCGGTCAGCACATTCGCAAACCGGTTCAATCGATACCCGTCATATGCTACCTTTTTCCGACCGCTAAAATGATAGACAGGATCATCAGTCAACCAACTTATAATCCTCAAAGCTAGGCCTTCAGCCAAAGCGATAGATATCAGCAGTAATCGCCATACTTGTGGAATCAAACGGCATCGAAGCTAATTGTATCATTCACACTTGCAACAAACTGTAGAAATTCTATGTGACGTCAAGTCAGTTGGCTGATTCGCGATCCGAATCAATCCAAAGCTGTCATCTGCTACTGTCTTCTGATCGCTAAAACGATGGACAGGATCATCAATCAAATTACTTATAATCCTTAAATCTAGCCTTTCAACAGAATCGAAAGATATCAATAGAAATTATCATTCTAAGGGTGTCGAACGCCAGGGTAGCAGTTGAATCGCGAAAAATTGCATAGGACTGCAGTAATTTCCAGTGACTTCACGTCAGTTGGCCGATTCGCAACCCGGTTCAATCCAAAGCTACCGTCTTTTGATCGCTAAAACGATGGACAGGGTCATCGATCAAATTATAATCCTTAAATCTAGCCTCTCAACAAAAATGAAAGATATCAATAGAAATTATCATTCTAAGGGTGTCGAACGCCAAGGTAGCCAGTTGAATCGCGAAAAATTGCATCGAACTTCAGAAATTTCCAGTGACATCACGTCAGTTGGCCGATTCGCGACCCGATTCAATCCAAAGCTTTTACCTGTTACCGTCTTCTGATCGCTAAAACAATGGACAGTATCATCAATTAAATTACTTATAATCCTTAAATCTAGTCCCTCAACAAAATCGAAAGATATCAATAGAAATTATCATTCTAAGGGTGTCGAACGCCAGGGTAGCAGTTGAATCGCGAAAAATTGCATAGGACTGCAGTAATTTCCCGTGACTTCACGTCAGTTGGCCGATTCGCAACCCGGTTCAATCCAAAGCTACCGTCTTTTGATCGCTAAAACGATGGACAGGGTCATCGATCAAATTATAATCCTTAAATCTAGCCTCTCAACAAAAATGAAAGATATCAATAGAAATTATCATTCTAAGGGTGTCGAACGCCAAGGTAGCCAGTTGAATCGCGAAAAATTGCATCGAACTTCAGTAATTTCCCGTGACGTCACGTCAGTTGGCCGATTCGCGACCCGGTTCAATGCGACTCTGTCGTCCGCTATCACCGTCACCGTGACCCTGGCTACGTGGCCGTTATCTTATCGAGAAGTTCCTCGGTCGGCAAAAAAAAAATCGGATCGTCTTGTACAGTTCCGCCGTCAGTTCCCCCTGTCAGCTGGATCTCCGGTGCCGATCCGCTGATCTGTGGATCACAGTGGAAGACGAACAGACAGACGGACAGGCGCGCGAGGTGGTGTCTGAATGGAAGCGCATCAATTTTCTACCACGGCACTCGTTGCCGCACTTTGTGCGCGGGGCAAAGAGAATGTCGAAACTGTGCGCGAGAGGCACGAGGCACGATTGCATCACGGCCTGTGCAGCGCGCGGCAGCGGCGGCTGCGATGTTGGGCACAGCAGCGTGCATCGCGCGCCGCATTACATCTACTCTTGTGTGTGCATATGTACTTAGATTGGCTCCTATTGACATAGCCACAGAGACAACGACGCGACGGTCGGTGGAGTGTACAGTCGGGAAAAATGCGAGCGACGCGCGTTCCTCGGCCTCGTCCGACACTTTGATCTCCCACACCGAAGGGGACACAGAAGTGCAAACAGAGACGGTGGCAGCAGCCCGCGAGCGAGCGAGCGAGCACGCGAGCCAACGCGTTTTCCGACAGAATGAATTAATAGGAAATCGACGGGCCGCGCCGGGGAAAACCGTCCTCCTTTTCCCGCGGCCATCAGGAAATCGATCCCCCGCGAGATTCTTCCGATTCGAGTCGCATCCCGATATTCATGTATATACATATACATACATACTGCAGCGAGAGAGAGAGAGGGAGAGGAACTGGCCGTCGGATTGTTGAAATTTTCGATTAAATTCGAATCCCTGTGACCGGGGTTTGTGGACGAAACGATGTTTGTCGAATGGACGCTCGACGGTGGACATCGCGCGGATTTTGTTGATCGTGGTCAACACTGACTAACCCCCCCTCCCTCCCCGCCGACACCCCCGCGTACACAGCATTGACAAATTCATGAGCTCCGGACGGGGGATTTTGCGGACGCGCGCCACTGTTTTATCGGGACCCGACGTTTTCTTGAATCATTTATCCGCAGCTGATTCGCTTCTCCCGCTGATGCACGACGAAGACCAGGATCGTTTGGCTCGGACTGAATTTCGTTCTGTAAACACGGATCGTAATGAGCTTCGAATTATTCGAATTCACTTTATTGGGAATTTTAATAAACACAGGCGATTAACTGATGCTTGTGGGAGAGGTGATTAGAAAGAATGCTTGTTCTTCGGAGGAGGAGGGTTCTGGGAAAAGTCTGTGACGAACTGTGTAATTCATCTGTGGTATCCAGCTGAGAATTGTTAATGAAGTCTTTGTTCTCAAAATAATCGTACAATTGGGATGTATTCTCTTAAGACGGTTTAACATATGTCGTAGTTAGGGAATGGAATTGAAATACCGCGTAAAAAGAACGCGAGCAGTGGAAGAAGATTGCGAAACTCTTATCTTGACTAAACAGCGATTCTGAAAGTATTTGTGTCACCTTAGAATTTCATCTTACCAATTAACAATTCTGTACTCAAACCCTTTCGTGTTTCGTTTGTTACAATTTCCGAAATGTGCGAATTAAAGGAACCTTCCAATAGAAATAAATGTGACATGTAGAACGAGCTTAGAAGTTCTTTATCTCGATCAAATAGTGACTAAAACATGTCACTTTATACTGTTTCATTTCTAGAACATTTTTCTATCCGCTCGACGAACTTTATCCTTCTCTGTTAAATCCTGCTTACTTTTCATTTATCAAATCTGCGAGGTTTACACAAGAACAAGTCGTATCTCTCGTATTAGAAATTATCTTTGAAAAACCTGTGGCGAAGAGAAAATATGACTCTTATCTCGGCCAAACAGTGACTGAAAAATTTATTTGTTCTACTTCAGGGAATCAAGATTTCTATTTTACTGTGAACTTTTCCATTCCCCAATTTCTATCATCGACTTTTCTATCGATTTCTATCGATTTCTATCGATGCGTCGATTGCTGCATTTTGGGAAATGGAAGGGATGTCTTCTTTTTGGAAATGCTGGTATCTCTAAATTTTGATTCGAGAGAGCGTTTGCTTTCCGAAGGGTAGTGCATCTCGTGGACTTTCTGCTGCAGCTGTACTAAGCGCACACGATGGAATGGTTTTTCTAGCGCGGGCAGTTTTTCTATTAAGCTTCATTTGTTTCTTTCATTGCGTAATGCGCCGGACGCGTCGCTCATTTCATCCTACTGCCGAGCACTCCTACCGTTAGAATTCTTAATCCGGATTGCAGTTTCGATGGTTCGTGTGACGCTCTCAATACAACCACGCTCTGTCCAACGAAAGCCTAACTGTTTGACAATCACGATCCTCTAAAATCGGAAACCAATATGACTAAACAACAAGCGTTTCGGAAACTGATCCCCTTGGATTTCCGTGTCACCTTTCTTGTAATACGTGACAATAACTGCATTTCATCAGTGCTTTCAACAACTGCATTTCATCAGACCTGCTCAATTGCATCGATCGATTGAATTGACAGAGCTAGTTACACAGGTTAATCATTTTACAGTGAAACAATCGATTGGTGAATGAAAACCTTGCTTTACTGAATTCTTATTATACTCTTTTTCTTATTATTCACTTTTCTCATTCTCCAAAAAACTTCCTTCTTGCCAGACCTTCGCAATTGCAGGAAGTGATTAAATTGTCAAAGCTATTTTTGCATAGATTCACCATTTTATTTATACTTTTTTATACTATACTATGTTCTTATTATCCATTTTTCTCATTGTCTATGAAAGCATCCCTCACCCAGACTTTACCATTGTGCTATACTAAATTTTTATTACTCATTTTTCTCATTCTCCAAAAAACCTTCACCTACCCAGACCTGACCAATTCCTGTCAGCGATTAAATTTTTAGAGCTATTTTCACAGATTAACGATTCTACATCGAACCAGTCGATTGTTAAATGAAAATCTTGTTACTTTGATTTCTAATTATTTATTTCTCCTGTTATGCATTTTTCCCATTCTCCAAAAAGACCGCCCCTTCCCAGATCTTCTCTACCACAGTGAGTAACAACATTGCTAAATCTACTCGGCAAATTTACATTAAAATGGGCAATTGTTGAATGAAACTCTTACATTGAATTATTTATTTCTCCTGTTATGCATTTTTCC
Organism: Sphecodes monilicornis; assembly: GCA_913789915.3. Classification (NCBI taxonomy): domain Eukaryota; kingdom Metazoa; phylum Arthropoda; class Insecta; order Hymenoptera; family Halictidae; genus Sphecodes; species Sphecodes monilicornis. Next base: position 10,494,352 of record OU565294.1, read on the forward strand.
CATTCTCCAAAAAGACCGCCCCTTCCCAGATCTTCTCAACCACAGTGACTAACAAAATTGCCAAATCTACTCGGCAAATTTACATTAAAACAGACAATTCTTGAATGAAACTCTTACATTGAATTATTTATTTCTCCTGTTATGCATTTTTCCCATTCTCCAAAAAGACCGCCCCTTCCCAGATCTTCTCAACCACAGTGAGTAACAAAATTGCTAAATCTACTCGGCAAATTTACATTAAAACGGACAATTGTTGAATGAAACTCTTACACTGAACTCTTCTCAACACTTTGTGCATTATTAACCCTTTGCACTCGGAGCTATGTCAACTCAAAAATCAAACATTTCTTCTGACCAAGAATATTTCCACTGTACATAATTTTTTTCATTTTATTTGTATGAAACTGATATGGTACCTCACACAATATTTAAATATTTAGTAATTTATGAAACATAAACAAATTTAATAATGTAAACAATATTTTGAATAATGGTATAATTATTTGTAGTGGAGCCTCTGAGTCGCCATTCGAGTGCTAAGGGTTAATGCTTGTGAATCGCGAATATACATTCAACAACGCAGCTGGTCATTCGTGGATAAAAAATACGATTTTCGTACAAGCTACTTCTTGTTTCGTTTCCTACACTTCGATCACCCAATTTGTTGGTTGTATCGCCTTCGCTATAAATCGACACGCAATTTGTCGTCAGCTCCCAGTATCTTCTCGTTCAGTCTCCAAATTCTTCTAACTCCAGCTGTCCTAACAACAGCGAATCACAAAGAAAAAGTCCTACAAACATCCTCTCATTCGAATAAGATCCGACAGCGTACCTCGCGATCGATATTCCGAAGTTTAGCCGGGACAGAAACCTGAGGAACGAGTCACCCTTTTCTGCACTCGTTCGACCCTCGTTCTCCGACTCGCCACCAGGCGTCACCTCACCACGGGGTGGTTTTCTCGGGGATGAAGCTGCGAGGTAGCTTCACACGATCAGCAGCCCGAAAATTCTCTCCGCTTTCGAACCCCTTCCCCAAGCAGACCCACCGCAAAATCTCTGTTCGACAAAAAGCATCCACGGAAGAGGTTAGCAATAAAGACTGTCCTCTAGGAGAATCGCGAGAAATAAAATCGCTTCGTAAAATCGTTTGTAGCAGGTACGAGGCTCGGCCTGCATACGGTTGTTCACCGTTCAAAGAGTATCGAGGAAACGGTTCGAACCGGTCGAGGGAAAAGAACGAGGAGGGTCTGGTTTCGGGCGAGGAGGCGGACAATCGAAAGAAAGAAGGCAAGATCAGGGTCGGAAGACAAATGTCTTCCTACGCGGAGCGTTGCGTTCTCTATCAGGGGAGTCGATCGAGTCGATTCACCGAGCGAAAGAGCGAAAGAGGATTCAAAGACGGGAACAGAAGGAGAGAGAGAGAGAGAGTAGCATCGCGCGCCGACACACAACCGGCGCGGCCCGGCCAAGATGCAAGTGCACGTGCACGTCGTATGCACCGACTTCAGGCTCGGCTCGATTCGACGCGGTTCTGAGCCGAGTATGTACATGTATACCGCACACACACACACACACATATATATACACAGGCGTGCGTGGATATTGTACCGGCGCACATCCTTCTTCTGTGTCGGTTGGTTCCAGCTGCCGATCGGGATCGGGGGAATCGGGATCGGGATTGGGATCTAAAATGCTACATGAACGTGTGCACGTACAAGTAGGTGCAATTGGCCGGTCGCTCGGTGGCCGGTGCATATGTGCGCATGCAGGCTCGCGATCCCACCCACCCTTCGTGAACGAGGCCCCGACTCTCACCTGTTTTCACCCTGCCGCTACTCATTTGTAATTTAAAACGAGCCTCGATTGCCCAATGCGTCCCTCCCCTCTCAACTCCTCCAACATCCTCCACCTACTCCTCCGCTTTTTACCCATCCCGGGCGCACTTATCGCCCCAGTCCATAAATTCGTGCGTAGTTTCCCTCCCCCACTCCATCGTGCAAGTAACCCGGCTACTTGAAAAATAACCTCGGGTAACTCGGTGCACAACCGGCCGCTCGATCGCAGATTACCGATCCACTATGTTGCACGATCAACATACTCCGACGACCTGCGACCTTCCTCGATCGCCACGACTTTCTGCGTAATTGATCCCTATCAAGATTACTGATGCTTTGTTAACTGAGGCTGCTGGCTGGCTTTGATTCTCGCGAGATGAAGATCTGCGGTGGATTTTTTAATTGGACTCGGTTCTACTAGGTCTTTAATGCGCATCTTGACAGCTGAATCATGGAATTCTCTGCTTCTTAAATACGTGTCTCGATACGTACATCTTTCTAGGATTCTCTGTTTTAACCCTTTGCACTCGAAGAGCTTTTTTAACTGCAAATCCAAACATTTCTTCCGACCTAGAATATTTTTATTCTATATGATTTCTTTTATTTTATGGTTTGAAACTGATACGATATCTCGCACAATACTTAACCCTTTGCACTCAGAGCTATTCCAACTAAAAAACTAAACATTTCTTCTAGCCTAGAATATTTCCATTGTACATAATTTATTTTCATTATGTGCGTAAGAAACTGATATAGTACCTCATACAATATTTAAATGTTTAGTAATTTATTATATATAAACAAATTTAATCACGTAGAGAATATCCCGAATAATGGTGTAGCAATTTGTAGTGGCGCCTCAGAGTCGCCATTCGAGTGCTAAGGGTTAAATATTCAATGATTTATTAAATGCAAACAAATTTAACAATGCAGACAATATTTTAATAATGATTCAGCAATTTTTCGTGGCGCCTCAGAGTCGCCACTCGAGTGCTAAGGGTTAATACGTTTTTACAATAAGTTCAGGATTTTAATCAGTGATCAGACCTAGACGTTAGGATCATTGCCAAATTAAATCCTTTCGAGGCCCTAAGCGCTTAACACTAAACCTACCGAAAACTAAATGTAGATGGTTTACGTTGCCTTATAGAAATGATTGAATTTATTTAAGGTTTTTGCAATTTCTATTGTAACATATGCTTGGGTGAAGAAATGGATTTAATCATTTGCAATGGAAGCGTCTTTATAATTTGAAGAGTCTGAAAATTAAAAATTTTACTCCGGCCATTATGATCAGGGCTGCTAGGTTTAGTGTTAAAAGATTTTGAGGCCCTCTTATACAGGATCACTTGAACGCAATGTAGTCCTGTACGATTTCTTAGGCATTTTCGATGATTTGACTGACAAGTGTTTTTAACAAAAGTTTAAAAAAAAATAGTTCTGCCCGCTGGATACTGATTTCCATCTTTTCACTGTTCTTTCATTTCTTCCACTCGTGCACACATGCGCATAAACACTCAGCAATATTATTATGTATCACATGTAAAATTCAGAAAATTTCATTAGGTTTAGTGTTAAAAGATTTTGAGGCCCTCTTATACAGGATCACTTGAACGCAATGTAGTCCTGTACGATTTCTTAGGCATTTTCGATGATTTGACTGACAAGTGTCTTTAACAAAAGTTTAAAAAAAAATAGTTCTGCCCGCTGGATACTGATTTCCATCTTTTCACTGTTCTTCCATTTCTTCCACTCGTGCACACATGCGCATAAACACTCAGCAATATTATTATGTATAAGATGTAAAATTAAGAAAATTTCAATAGGTTTAGTGTTAAAAGATTTTGAGGCCCTCTTATACAGGATCATTTGAACGCAATGTAGTCCTGTACGATTTCTTAGGCATTTCCGATGATTTGACTGATAAGTGCTTTTAACAGAAGTTTAAAAAAAAAACGTTTTGCTCACTCAATACCGATTTTCATCTTTTCACTGTTCTTTCATTTCTTCCACTCGTGCACACATGCGCACAAACACTCAGCAATATTATTATCATGTAAAAGATGTAAAATTCAAAAAATTTCTATTGTACTCCCCTCATCCTGATGCCCTAAGCTTACTCTGCTCATTGCTTAATCCAGCACTGGTTAGGATTCTGCTTTAGCAACAATTTTATCTCGGAAGACCAATGCAACAACTCGCGGCTGTTTCGAACAACAAAGGAAGGTTCAGTTCTTTCGGCCCGTCATCGAAAAACAGTGTCGAAGATCGGCAATTCAACTCGTCGAATCGCATTGCCAGGGGTAAATAGGAAGGAAGTACTTTCTCCTCGGCAAAACCCGTACCTCGGTAGCAGCCTGTCGCGGCCGGAAGTTCGATCGTGATCGTGGTACAGGCCGTTCTTTCCGCCCACACCCCGGCGCGGTCGTTTCGCGTGTTTATGCAGATGCGTGGCCGAAAAATGCTCGCACGTTTACGGACATCTGTCAGATTCGCCGGTAGATATCGGGCCTCGATCTATCGAGCCGACTCGATCTCACCGGTGTGCGACTTCTTTCTGATGCAGCTCATGAATTTCCGAACATTAGCGAAAGGCCATCGGTCCCTGGCCAGAAAGCATCCCCTTCATGGACGGTTATCACAGGCGAACGGTCTTCGGGTCGCACACGTGTGCTTCTGCGTTGTCTCCTGTCTTCGTGAATCTTGCCATTCTCGTCGAATTCAACAGAGGAGACTGAATCAGACAAGTTTTTCGTAGTCTCGCCAGGAAATTTGATTTCACAATAATATCGAATGGATGGTTAATTTTTGTGAGTGTAAATGACACCGTGAAAGTGAAGACATAAATTATACAGTTTGGCAATGCAAATAAGACTCCCTCACAGGCATAAATTACTAAAAAAAAAATTTGACACTTTTCACAGGCGAACAGTCTCGGGATCGCAAACGTATATCTTTTCGGGGGTGGGTTTCTCTACTGTTTTCATGAATCTGTGGTTCTCGTTGACTTTGACAGGAGAGTATAATTGAAACAAGTGTTTCGTAGTATCGCCAAGAAATAGGCTACGATCGATGGTGAATTTTTGCGTGATAAATTCGGACATTTTTCACGGACGGTCATGAGGTCGCACACGTGTGCTTCTGCGTTGTCTCCTGTCTTCGTGAATCTTGCCATTCTCGTTGATTTCGACAGAGGAGACTGAATCAGACAAGTTTTTCGTAGTCTCGCCAGGAGATTTCATTTCACAATAAAATCGCATTGATGGTCAATTTTTGTGAGTGTAAATGCCACCGTGAAAGTGAAGACATAAACTATACAGTTTGGCAATGCAAATAAGACTCCCCCACAGGCATAAATTACTAAAAAAAAATTTGACACTTTTCACAGGCGAACGGTCTCGGGATCGCAAACGTATATCTTCTCGGGGGTGGGTTTCTCTGCTGTTTTCATGAATCTGTGGTTCTCGTTGACTTTGACAGGAGAGTATAATTGAAACAAGTGTTTCGTAGTATCGCCAAGAAATAGGCTACGATCGATGGTGAATTTTTGCGTGATAAATTCGGACATTTTTCACGGACGGTAATGGGGTCGCACACGTGTGTCTTCGGGGGTGGGTTTGTCTGCGCGATCCACCTGGAGCGCGCGCCTCGTGGCAGGTAGTTGTAGAGGGTGGATTCCTCACGGTAGTGGGGGGTTGCAGCGAGAAAAAAACGCGGCGCGCTTCTCCGCCCCCGACTCACACCTCCACGTGGCGTACACGTGGAAAAAACGAGCAGGCCAGCGTAAAAAAGCGGCGCGTGGGGGTTGTTGCGCTCTGGATGATGGTGGGGGATGGAAAGCGGGCGGATGAAGGAAGGGAAAGCCCGGCGAAGGACAAACTCCGGCGGTTGAGGGGGTGGAGGGTGACTCGAAACGAGCGAACAAGCGACAGCTGCGAAAGGAAAGAGAGAGACGAAGGAAGAGAGCCAGTGGAGGGGAAAGACGTTGGCCGAAGAAGGGGTGGAAAGCTCACTCGCGAGTATGGTGGGGTGCGCACGTTAGACGGTCTGCTTGTAGAGGGGGTTGAGCGAAGGGTAGGGGCCGCCTGTTTGACGAGAAGGGTGCGTAAGACGAGCGGGATGACCATCGACCAGCCGAAGCTGCGACATGAGCAGCGGATACGAAAGTCGACGTCCCCTTCGGGGTCGACGATCCATCTTCCGTTCGGGACGTCCCTTAGAAAAGAACTAGATTTTTATTTAGGATCATTGGAAAATTAGTACTCTTTGAAATTGAGTCTTCGAGACAGGATCTGGACCATGGCATCTTTTAGGGATTTTAGACTTTTACAGTGGGACGTCCTGTTTTCGCCTGGGTTAGGATAATGGAGAAAAGTTGACGTACTCTACGGGGTCGGCAATTCATCTTCTGTTCGGGGTATTCTTCAGAGAAATTACATTTTTATACCTTCTTTGGCGAATTAAGAGCATTCCTTGAAATTACGTTTTCGAAACAGGACCTGGACCATGGCAGGACCTTTCAGGACTATGAATTTTATACTCTTACACTCAGACGTCTAGTTTCAATCACGTCTAGACAGACTAGACTCACAGATAGTTTAGAACACGACTATTCCCACTTTGCCTTTTTTGACCATATTTAGGAGCAATGATCCTAACGGTTCACTTGAATATGATACGGTACTCGACATATTAATTTATCTCTTTTCGAGGGGAAGAGACAGATGATAGGATACGAGGACAATTGTTGCTGATCTTAGAGAAAATTCAAAATTATGAATGAATGCCCACGCAGTCGATTACTAATTCGATTACGATGTTCATTACGGACACATTTCAAGTTTCAAAGACAAAATTGCATAAAATCGTTTGAAGAGATAGAACGAGCGTAAGTCTAATTAGGACCACTTATGCACAATGTTTGTCAAAGATCATCATTTTTCTACATTAAACAGATTACTCGATGACAGCCCACTCGCCCACCCATATCGATAAACTTTCAGAGACGACACGGTTTCAAAAACGTTGCGACAACAGTCGAATCAAACACAAACTTCCCTCTCGTGCTAACACTTAGGCGAAATTGCCTCGAACAATTGCAACACAATAAAAATACGTATATACTTCAACCTGATAGAGTATATCTCGAAAAACACAATCGTCGACCCCTTTCGCTAAATTTCGGGGGATGATCTATTAAAGAGTTCCGGTTTCGGGTCAGCCGGACGACGTCCAAAGGACAATAATAAAAAACGGAGACTAGTCGGTGAACGATGGTCCGATAAAGCGCGGAAGAAAATAGTGCAGGAAGGGTCTCTCTACCAGTGGGAAGGGATTAAAAAAGAAAGCGCGTCCCACACTCCCCCTCGTGCCGGTTAGTCACGCGTGTGCGGCCATACGGAGCGCAAGGGAGGAGGCCATTTTTATACGACGCCCGGCTTGGTCCCCTTCTTTTTATTCGTACCTCAGACTGCCGGTACACCCCCTTACAGGATCCCCCGGCAGCAATTTTTCGGTCAGTCGAATTCGTCGGTTCGTGACGTTCGCACGTACGAGAAACGGTGCGCGCACGTTGTACATCGAGAAACAACAACAACAACAACAACGAACGTAACAGAGACGCTAGAGAGAGAGAGACGCGCGCCGGAACTTCGAAACGAAACTTCGGAGTGACAGGGTTGTCGTGCCGGGGGTGGTTGCGTCTTCTACTCGGATACTTCCATCGGAGGGTGGCTGGGTGGTTGACGGGAACCGGTGGGACCGGGGGTGGGGTCGGGGAGGCAGGAAGGTGTGCTGGCGAAATTTTCAAGGACAATCGCGTAAGAACGAAGTCGACGAAAAGTGAAGGCGCGGGCGAGAGAGCGCGTGTTTATGTTCTCGTGCGGGTCCGAGCGGGTCGCGCGAGAGGGTGGCAGATCGGCGATCCAGGTAACGGAGCGCGCCACAAGGACGAGATAGAGAGAAAGGACTAGAGAGAGAGAGAGAGAGAAACGGAGAAGGAGTAAAAGAGGGAGAGAGCGCGTAGGGTTCTTGCGGAGCGGATCGCATCGCATCACAGCCGCTGCCACCACCGTCGGTAGGGATAGAGAGAGTTTTCTCGAGTGGGAGGCTAGAGAGGGTAGCCGAAGGCAGAGTAGAGACGCGCGCGCGATTGGAGCGAGAAGGAGAACAAACTCGGGGAACGACGACGCGACGCGGAGAAGGAGAAAAAGGAGGGAAAGGTGGGAAAGAGAGAAAGATCTATAGGTCTCTGTTGGTCCGCGGATCTCTCGGTCTCGTTCTCACCCCTTCGGGCAGCAGCGGCGGAGGCTACCCCCGACGGAGACGTCGGCGTTCGTCGACAGGCGTTCGAGAGACCCCTACCCACCGGAGGAGGGAAAGCCTGGCGGCCCGTAGGAGCGGCAGGGGCTCGCGGGGGCGAGAGGGGCGGCTCTCGCCGTCGAGGAAAAGGGGGAGACAGAGCGCGCGCCTCGGCGAAGGGAGGCCGACGTTGGTGGGGGCGAAGGAAAAGAGGGGTGGCTTGAAAACTGCTGTCCTACGGAAGGCTCAGTTTTTCGTCCTCTCGGAGGTAGATTTTGGCCGTGGGAGGACCGGTCAAGGGTTGGACGCCGGTCGAGGGTGACCTGGGCCGGGGCCCAGGTCCTTCGGACCCTGGCCGACGGAGCCTCTTACGTGGGCGACCGTGCCGGGAAACGGAGTCGGAGGCAGCCAGAAATTTCGCGACCGCGCACCACCTAAGACAACGCCCCTACCCGAACACGCGTTCTTTAAGGCACGAGGGGGTGGCTTTTAGTCAGACGCACGCGGTCTGAGAAGCGCGCCACCACCGGCCCCCGCCGACGGAGAAGGACTTAGCGTTTCTCGCGAGCCGCAGACCCGAGTCAGTTTCGGTTCCTCCTCCGTCAAGGACTCGAGAACGCGGAAGAGGAGAAGAGCTTTTTCCTCGATCGTGAACACGCGTCATTATCGTCGTCGTCGTCGTAGTCGTCGTTTACGTTCCCGGTTTAACCGTTTTCTGTCGTGACACTCCGTCGTCTTCGCGACTCTCTCTCTGCCCACCGGATACACACTACTTCCAACGACGCATCGTTCTTCGCCGACCAGCTTCCTGCAGCGGACACACACACACGTACACAGATCAAGTGCGTTTTCATCTTTCTGTCTCTCTGTCCCGCCGACAGATAGTCCACGATCTTTGATCGCTCGGAAACGTAATAAGGGAACCATGGATTTTCGCGACGATCACCGACGACAGTGCCGGACTTAGAAAAGTGTGTCTCTCTAGACCGGGTGATGTGCGCGCGGACCCCTAACGTGACACCCCGACGCCGGACACCGACGTCCCCCGATCCTTTTGCCTTTTTTCATCCGCGATTTTGGTCAGTTTTCCCCTCTTTCGGCCAACCAACGCCGATCCACCCCCTCCATCCCAGCTCCCTGACATGCCCGGTACACGTCATCGTCGTCTGCAGTGTTTCGTCGCGATCCTCCACGGATCGAGCCTTTCTTAATCCCGACTGGCGAGCACCGGGATGGAGTGCTTCACATCGAGACGGAAAAAACGCGCGAATCACACGGGGAATCGCGATCGCGTGCTCCAAGATCCTCGCCGCGTCTGCTGAGACTGACAGAGTACCTTTGCTGATCGCTAGAGATCGAACAGGATTCTCGGGGACATTGATGACGCGAACGATGGGGATGATCGGTTGCAAGGTGATCAGTCTTTTGCACCGTGCCGCGAGTTCGGATCGACGATCTCTTCGCGAATCGCTGTTTGGAAATTTGCAAGACTCGTGCTTCGAACTGTTCCTCGGAAAACGTGGTCAAGAGGTTTCGATAGAGTGTTTTCAATTCGAGCGATCGTCTTCTTTGTACGACGAATCTGTGACCCGACAGGAGAGTTTGAATGAGACGACACGTTCTTCGTAGCTTCGCCAGGAAATTCGTTGAGATCGCATCGATCAGGAATTTCTGTGGGATAGATTTGCTCGAGAAAGTGCGCTGAAAATGTGCAACATTCTAGTTTTTCAAAGGACCGTCGAGATTCGTTTAGTCTGCTCGATTTTCTAGAATCGTGACCGAGTTGAACGAATCGAATTGTGCGCTCCGATGTTTCTTTCGTTGAACAAGCGATCCAGTTTAAATCGAGAAGCTCGTTTCCGTGGCCGAGTGTGACGCGACGGCAAAACGCTCCGCGATTCACATGCTTCCCGGCAACAATCTTTCAGGAATGATCTCGTATAGTTCGTTGAAACGCGAATTAAATCGAAAAACCGGCAAGTGTAAAGTAGTTTCATGGCATTCTAGTCCATGTTCTAGTGGTCCAGAATTTTTTCTCGCAGCACTTTCTGACGATCGAAGATGAAACGTTTTCAATATCAGATGTAAATTCAAGCGAAACGATTCTATAACTTTTCCGGTTCACCGTTGTTCTTCATTTAAAATTTTGAATTCGTGAGTTCGTGTCAGGGGTTGAAAACAACTGTCAATTTTCGAATTTCATTCGCGAGCCGATAGCACAGTCCCTCGATCCCTACCTTTCTCGATCAGGACCCATTCATCTCGGTGTTTAGAATTTTCGGTTTTTCACGGCGATCGACATGCCCGCGAGCGACAGGTTGTGCTAACAGGGGGGGCAGCTAAATAACGTAAAGTTTAGTGAACAAAGGTGACAAAAGGTGACCCGAGTCCGCGTAACAATTGGTTTCAGTGCGAGGTTTCCGCGAGCAAGTATATCCTAGTTGCATGCTATTTGTCGGCTCGTCCGGGTACCGAGTGACAGTGCGAGGAACTATGATTAGTTTGAATGAATACCTAGTGAAAATTGAATACTCTGTCGTGTGAGGACCGCCAGCGATCAGCAAACAATCTAGCGTCTGTTTTTCTTTTCTGAATTCCAGCTTCGAGCGGGAGACGCATTGCAGCAAGAGATTCCCGCGCAGGAGAGGAAGACTGGACAAAGCGGAAGAAGCAGAATAAGACGAGCAAAGCAGAAGAAGCGGAGGAACACAAGAGGAAAAGAAGAGCGAAAGCGAGAATACGCGTAGAGAAGAAGCGGGGTTGCGACGAGAGTGATTCGGAGTAGCGAAGAGAGGAAGTTTTAGCGAGAAGTGATCATCAATCTGAGAGAAGAACCAGAGGCATAGAGAGATAAAGCGAAAAAAATCAGAGATAAAGAGAGTAGCAAAGAAGCAGAAGAAGAAGAAGCGAAAAGTGGACAGTGAGAGTAAGAAGAAGCCGAAAGGAAGACGAGAAGAAAAGTCAGAAGAAGAATAAGAAGAAGAAGCTCGCTAAGAGAGAACCTCGCGCCGCATACATATATATTTCAGTGTGTTCAAAAAACGAGTGTACCTAAGTGCAATATTATTAAACCTAAACGATAATAAGAAGCAACCACAACTACCATCGACGATATCGTTAACGACGAGCGGTTAATCGATAATCGAGATAGAATTCCTTTTAAAGAGTTAAAAGATACCCTAGAGTCGCATTTCGAGGAGGAGTCGTCGTGACCGGACGCGATTTTCCAAACAAAGGGAGTCAGAACCGAGCGCGTTTTTTTTTTCAATCGGAAGTTCGCCGCGCGCGTGATCGAGCTGATAGAGAAAAGCGGATCCACGATTTCGACGCGGCGGAAAGTGTGCGAGTAAAAGGAAAACGAGAAGAAATTCGCCAAGTGACAGACGCAGGATCGTTCGACGAGCGGCCGACAGTACTGCCGTCCCGGTTTATAAAGAAATCATACACACCACGCATTCGACACGGTGAACGGGTGGAAAAGGGCTCGCCTGTTCGCCAGCACACACGCACATATACAACACGCACATCGACATCAACGGGGCTACGAACTACTCAGGGCAAAACGGGACGAGCAGCCGTCTATCCGCGAGTGCGACAGATTCATCTCGCTGATCACGGCCCGCAAAGTGGATACATAGAAGGCCACGTAATCGAAAACCGAGACGAGAGAAAAGAAGAGCGAGCCACGCACCAAAAAACGACCGACCAAAAACCGCAGAAGTTCAACCAAGAGAGTGAGAGGGGAGAGAGGATTTCGCGTCCGCACGGACTGTCCTTCTCGTTCACACCGTCCGGGCTGGGCAATCCTGAATTTTAACCTGAACTTAAGTGTACGATAGACTTTAAGTTAGATAGACGAAAGAAAATAGGGTGTTCTCCGCGAAGACAGAGTGCCGGAGAACGTCCGCTCGAGCGCGCATCGATTCGCAACCGCATACACACAACATACATACACACACGCGCATACACACACACACGCGCACGCACGCACGAACAAAATCAGATGATACATCAAATGCAGACCATAGGAAGGAGGAGCTAATATAGACGAGTTCGACGAAACAATCGAAACCGCGTAGACGCACGCGAAAGACGAGTGTTAGACGAAGTGATCGTGTACGGGAGAACACGGATTTGACGATTGTAGAGGAGGAGAGGGTGTACCATTGAATAAAACAGAAAAAGAGAGAGTAACCGGACCAGGAGAGACGAAACCGAGAGGCCCAACGAGAAAGGGACGAGGGAAGCAGCAGCAGCAGCAGCAGCAACAACAGAGGGAACGAACGGAGCAGCAGGCTGAGCAGGACGCGGACAAGACCGCCGGTGTACCGAGGGAAAGAGTTTCATGAGCCAGGTAGCGGGAGGCAGCAGCAGCAGGCCCGGGAAGTCGAAGCAGGTGGCGTGTAACTGACGTTGCCCGCCGCCCACGTCGAGCGAGGATCGCTGTCGTCCATCGGGACGATCGGAGAATCCCGGGTGGAGGAGGCTCGGAGTCGAAGAAAGCGCGATAGAGCGGTCAAGAAGATAGGAAGGAACGGCGGCGAGCGCGGAAGTGTGCCGGCCGTCGAGCTGCTTACCGGAAGGGGTGCGAAAAAGCGGGCAAGCTGCGCCGGAAGGGGGTAGCCCGGGCTTCTCGCGAAGGCCTCAAAATTTCGGACGCGACGGCGGCCCTGGACCTACGTGCCCAGACGCAAACCCAACCCGACTTTGGCTTGGACCACCACCAGCAACAGCATCACCATCAGCAGCAACAGCAGCCGCAACAACAACAACAACAGCAACCGCCGCAACAGCATCAACAACAGCAACAACAGACGCCGCAACAGCAGCATCAACAGCCGCCGCAGCAACATCAGCAGCAGCAGAGCCAAAATCCGGAGTCGCGTCCACACCATCACCTTCAGCAGCATCATCATCATCATCAACACCACCCCGGGAATCATCTCCACTCTGGCGATTCGGGGGGTGGGATAGGAGGCGGAGGAGGAGGTGGTGGCGGTGGAGCAGGTGGAGGTGGCGGTGGAGGCGGCGGAAGTGGCGGCGGTGGAAGTGGCGGTGGTGTTGCTGGTGTTGCTGGAGGAGGCCAGCCAGGCCCCGAGCCGGACAGTCGAGGGGTCAGGATACACGACGAGGACGACGAGGACATCACCGAGAGAGAGGACGAGGAGGAGGACGAGGACCCTTGCAGCTCGCCGGAACCGGACCTCGAAAACGTGCCGGAACCAATGGAGGTTGAAACGTCGGCTGTCACCGCGGCGGCCGCGAACCTCCACGCGCTGCGACAACATGTCTTTAAGATGTCCGATTACTGGCAGCAGCCGCAGCGGGGCCCGCCTCAGCACTCGCCGGGGATACAGCATAGCCCGATATCGAACTCGACGCAGCAACAGCAACATCAGCAAGTGCAACAAATGCACAGTCCGCTCGGTCAGACGCAGCAGCAGCAGCAGCAACAACAGCAGCAGCAGCAGCAGCAGCAGACGAGCGTGTCGCAAGTGCAGCAAACGTCCAACACGGGGCTAGGTCCGACGGCCAGCCCGCAACAGCAGATGCAGCAGCAACAGCAGCATGCGATATCCATGAGCCAGCAAACAGCGCAGGCAGCACAGCATCAGTCTTCCCCGGCGCCGACGACGCCGTCCCCTCAGGCGGACCATCAGAGTGCTATCGCGTCCAGCATGGCCCAAAGCCTTCACAACCTGGCGCAAGCACAACAGACCATGTCGCAAGCCTCGAGCCCGTCGCTGGCCGTTCAGGCGGTCCAGGCGGCTCAGGCGCTCAACCAGAACTTGGGACAAGCGCTGACACAGGCGCTAACACAGAACATGCAGCAGAATCTTGGCCAGACGTTGCAGCACAATCTGGCGCAAAGTCTAACGCCGAGCCTGTCGCCGCAACAGCAACAACAGCTGCTGAACCAGCCGCAGAACCTCAGCCAGGCTAGTCAGAACCTGCAACAGAACATCCAGAGTCAGGCGCAGAACCTGTCGCAGACGCTGCAACAACAGACCCTCAGCCAACAGGCGCAGAACCTCACGCAGAACCTGCAGCAACAGGCGCAGAACCTGCAGCAACAGGCGCTGAACATGGCGAGCAGCATCGCTCAGAATGGCGGCCTCGCCGTGATGAACATGTCCGCTAACCAGCAACAGAACTCCCAGAACTCGATGCTGAGTCCCGGCGCGACCAGCCAGGACTCCCACGACGCCAGCCTGACCGAGAAGCTCGTCAACGAGTTGCAGGTGAGAGAACGTTTCTTTCGAATTATTCGTGTTCGCGATTCTTCTCGTATCCATACCTTTTCAAGATAATTTTCTATTCTTCGTGGTCTTTCGGGATCACCTCGCTTCTGTTCTCTTTCGATCTCCGCGGTCGTACTCTGCGGCCGTGCTCCCGGAGAGATGAGATAAATAAACTGGGACGAGGCGACCGCGATAAAAGTGCATAATGCGCCGATAAATAGGGTCATTCACTTGGGCCGACCGACGCCGGACAATACTTCCAAACAGTTTCTGATGGACTCTGAAAAATACTCGGGAAACTGGCGTCTTAAGGCGTCGTCCGGTGTCACACGCGGATTCCCGTGCGTCTATGACACTAGTCTTCTAACGCGACAATCTTTTGCGACAATAGCGAGAATTTTTCTTTTGCATGTTTTAGAAAGTTTCGCAGTTTCATCGTGTTAGTCGAATCTTTAACTATCGTTAGCCTATGGATCTTTGCACAAATTTTCAAATACATACATAGCCGAGAAGATTCTTCTGCAATTCTCTGTGAACATTTTTTCTAGCTGTAGCAAAATGTCTGTGTATTTATTTGTTAAAAAATTATTTGACAGAATTCGCTGAGCAGCTGTAAACGCGTAAAGATCCTTAGTCTACTCGTAGATCGCGAAATTATTGCAAATCTAGCTGGAGACGTTTAATATCTCACGATTAGAATGGAGAATGCACTTTAACCCTGCGGAATTAATTTACTAAGTATAATATTTTACTCCCCGACGAAGAAGTATTGATGTCTTGTTCAATGTGCGTTAATCGTGTCTATTTTAATGCTGGAAACAGCGAACACTAAAAGTAAGTTCACAATCTCTTCGAGATTGCTGAAGATTGCAGAAGCACGTTCATCAAAAATCTAACATGTTCGCAAATAGATCATTTACTTCAATCATTGAAATATGAAAAATCATAACATAACTTACAAAAATTACAGATGTGAATTTATCGAAATTCTAACATGTGCACTTATATATCAATTAATTTAGTAACATTTCTTGAAAGCATACTTGATAGTTTCTGTAGTAAAACGAATGATCTGAAATCGATCATCTTCGTTCTTCTATTAGTCACATTATCGCAATCTCCACTCCCAAACAAAAATACTGTAACAATGCGAAACACCAGTGGTGAAAATAGCAGTCTAATTATTCGAGATGAATAGCATAAAGCTCCCAGGAGTGGGATAGATAGTTATTATGACTATGGTCGGTATCTGAAGCATCATCTTTCGAAAAACAGACCATAATACACGCATAATCTGTGTATCTCTAAAATAGCAGCATCCGCAGGGTTAAAGCGCAACTGCCGAGGTGGAGGCTCAAAGACTCCGCAAAATTTCTCGCAGTAACATGAGTTCGCCTAAATTCCTCCTGAACAAAATTTGAGAAAAGCCATTCGCTTCAACAGTGCAATCTAAGCTTAACACATTTAGCATCTTGTGCACGCGTACAGACACACTTATGTTTGTTTGTATTCAAAATTATTGTTCTAATACAATGAACGTAGATGAAAATGTTAAAAAACATGATGATGAAATAAAATGATTGTTAATGAGGGATAATTAGGCCATCGTGCATAGAAATGGCTCTTTTAAATGAAGTCTTTTTGTTATTCTTTCAAGTGAATTTTTTCGAAAGAAATTTTTTGAATGATCTTGGATTCTTTTGGATTAACTCTTTTATATGAACTCTTTCGAATAAACGCGTTCGTATGAACTCCATCGTATGAACTCTTTCGAATAAACTCTTTCGAATGAATTCTTTTAAATGAATTCTTTTGAATGATCTCTGTTAAATTTATTCTTTCGACTGGACTCTTTCGTATAAATTCTTTTGAGTGAATTCTTTCGAATGAACTTTTTCGAACGAACTCCTTTGAATGAACCTATTCGAATGAATTCTTTCGAATGATCTCTTTTGAACTTATTCTTTCGACTGAACTCTTTCGTATAAATTCTTTTGAGTGAATTCTTTCGAATGAACTTTTTCGAACGAACTCCTTCGAATGAACCTATTCGAATGAATTCTTTTGAATGACAGCGTTCGAAGGAACTCTATCGAATGAACTCTTTCGTATAAACTCTTTTGGATAAATTCTTTTGGATGAATTCGCTCGAATGGATTCTTTTCAACGAACTCTTTTGAATTAATTAATTCAATCATCCCAAGGAGTATCAAATATCACACGAGTCAAGTGTTTTATTCGCCATTTTTACAAAAGACGAGTCCTCAAGAATAAGAATAAAAGACTTCAATGTTATGGTATCTTTATGAATCCTCATGATTTCCTAATCAATGTGTTAAGTACTTCGGAGAGGAATCTAAAAATATTGCAAAAAGGAAAGACAGACAATAGATTTTAATAGATTTCGATGCACCTCGGCAGTCAAGTGTGAGACAGATCAGCTTTCTTAAAGTGTTTTCTCCAGAGAATCGCGATTTCCGGAAAGGAGGGAAGCAGAAAATCGGCTATGAAGCTTAAAAGGCTTAAAGGAAGAGTGTCGATAGAGTGTCTGTCGGCCTAACTGTCTGACTACGAAGGAATCCAGTCGATTTGGAGTTCAGTCGGCGGCTTTGAAAGTTTGAATCCGCGACTGTACCCGAGATACACTGACCATGGTTCACGCACATCGGAATACGTTGACTTACCGCGTCGCGAGTACTTCACAACACGCGTTCGCCGCGGTAACGAGCGAGAGAGGGAGAGTGCGAGCGAGATGACTTTGAGGAGACAGAAAAGTTGAGAGAGATGAGAGAGAGAGAGAGATGCATCTTGCGAGTGAGAGAGGGAGAAAGAGAAAGAGATGAGAGAGAGAGATATCTTGCGGGTGAGAAAGGGAGAGGAGTGGAAAGAGCTTGATAGAGAGAGAGAGAGAGAGAGAGAGAGAGAGAGAGAGAGAGAGAGAGAGAGTGAGTGAGTGAGTGAGTGAGTGAGTGAGTGAGAGTGAGAGAGACAGAGATGGAGAGGGAGAGCGAGTGAACGTGGACGTTCGCGAGCTAGCCGGGCTCTAGCTCGCGAGCGTGCGAGCAAGCGAGCGAATAAGCGTGCAAGCGAGCGAGCGTGCGAGCGAGCAGCCAGGCGGGCAGGCAGGCAGGCAGGCACGCACACATTAGAGTCACGGGGCCACAAATGCAAACGCGGCCCACGCACACCGATGCGAGAGGAGATGCAGATACGTCGTCTCTCGGGGTTCTTGACCCGCGCAACACAGATAATACTATACGCATACGTCATACGGTACGCCGAGAAGATGTTCTCGAGAAAATATCGCGGCGTGCTTCTGCGATGCCACAGTCCCCGCGAGCTTCGATACGAGGAAACTAAGTAAATATATCCCCGCGGTTCCACTCCGGGGTCTCTCTCTCGCCACGCTAATAGCGATTCGAATGTTTTTCTATTCTCCTGTTTTTTTTTTCTTCTTTCACCCTCCCTCCCCCTCTCTCTCTCTCTCTCTCTCTCTCTCGCTCTCTCTCTCGCTCTCTCTCTCTCTCTCTCTCTCTCTCTCTCTGCCTTTCGTCCAACTCTTTCTTGTCGACCCCCCCCCCCCCCGTGTGTTCTTCTTTTATCGGAGGCCTCGAGAGACTCCGCTTCTATGTACCGCGATGATTCTGGACACTGAGATCGAAACATGCTACGGGATTTTGGTAATATTTTGTCTGCCGATGGTTTTTCAGTAGCTTTTGGAAGTCAGACTTTTATAGTTGAGGTTATGATCCATTAATCGATATTTCCATGGCTGTATAAATTTAATTTAGAACCAACAAGTCCCATCGGGCTATGTTCAATGAATAATCTAGTCAGTCGAGTCTGATGTGGTTTCTGTTTTCATTTGTTTAATTCATGTCTGTGCAGAATATTTAATAATCGTTATGTCGTTCCTCGTGTTCACGTTCTCAATCAATTTTCAATTTATCAAGTCGAGTCTAATGTACCTTCAGTTTTCCTTTTTTACATACATGTCTGTGCAGAATATTTTGAATATACTTTATAATATTTGTATTCATAATTGTTGTATCATTCATCGAGTTCGCGATCTCAATTGATTACTAGTTTGTCTGTCGGTGATTGATTAACAATTTTCAAAATCCTACCATCTACATGGCTGAGTTCTATTTAATCATTATCATTATTATTGTAAGTTTACCATGGTTTAAGTAATTTGTGACTCGAATCAACGATCAGTTCTACCAGAATTGGTATCTAAAAGAAGATTTTTAAGCTTCTTCTTGATCTAACATACTAATTGATTTTTCACGAATAAAGTGTTAAAAGTCAGGTGTTTGCATTAATTTTAGATCTGGAACGCACTGTTTAACACATTTTCTTTTCCTTGTGCCTTTTCCATTGTTATTTGTCGGAGGTTTAAGCACATTTTCAAGCACAATTTTTCAGGATAAAGTATAATAACAATGACCGAATCGTGACAACGTGCTGCTCTTTAGAAAATGACAAGTTTCTGAATGGAAAGATTGACGTCATAATTTGCTAATGGAAATCACTTTTCCCCGTTCCATAATATAACGTATTTATAATATTTAAGTAACCATGAAGTCTTCAAGACACTCGACGTGTTAAATGACGCTTGAATTTCTTTATTATACTTCACGATATGTCCGCTATGTCAATTATTGAATAATACTTCACTCCGAACTGAAATATTCGTAAGAAGTCAGATCTGTCGATGTTAATTTCTTCTCTATCAATCTCCTGTGGCTAATTTCAGTGTCCCGAATCATCTGATACAATTTCAACGTTTACATGTGTGAAACGTGTGTCCGTTATTACGTGTTCCTCTTGTTTATGTAAAAGTATGCGGAAGTTATTCTTTGTGGAGAAATCTTGTCCAAGATCTTGAATTTTTTATTACATTATCAATTATCTCGCCGAGAAATTGGAGAAACTCGTTAATAATATTCGTAACTGACATGTATATTTATACAAATTTAGGAGTATCAAATGTTACAGCTGTGATACGCGAGATCTTTAAACTTGTGTTCTCAGTTTTCCTTTCATTAAATGAATTGCTTTTTATACGGTTTTCGTGATTCCACCGAAGACGTGTTAAACAATCCAAAAATCAAATATCTGCAGTGAAATGGAAACTTTTTTCCAATATCGATATACGAGACGCAATATGTATGTACCTGGTGTAAATTAACAAAAGTCCTAATCTACTAATAGTACTACCAGACCAATAAATAAAAATCTATATTCAATATACTTAGATCTCATTAAAAAATTCAAGTTCTCGCTAATTCTCCAACAAAGAAAATTTCCTCGGATTCCCAAAAAATAGAATACTAATCCACAGGCATACAGAATCTAGTAAAAAAAAATGTAACCCTTGTGTGACCAACCAAGTACTAATTACTTCTCTCTAATTTCCTACAACACCTTTTATGTGTCGAGAAAAATATCGCAAACTAATCATCGTATCTCACGCTAAAGTTAACGTTCCCAAAATAAAATCGTCAACTATTTACATTCCCAATAAGAAGGTAACAATTTTTGTCACAATATAAACTCGATTAAAGAGTTCAATAATTTTCTATAAAACGAAGACTGTTACCTCAATAATTACGAACTAAAAGGTCTGCAGTTTTCCTCAAATGAAAATTCAACCATCTTGTGTCCCTAGACATTGTAAAATCACTTATTTCTGGTCAATTATGTCACAAGCTAACTTTGTTCCTTTAAAACGTGAAACATAATTGGCCGCGTTAAAATATAAAATAAAAGTCGGTAAAAATGATAGTAGGATCACTGTAGGGTCCCTTGTGCAGCCATTTCCAAGGGATGATGTTCAAATTTTTACCGATTCAGTTGGTCACACAAGGTTGATCATTGCAAGGTTGATTATCATTGGGAGTTGAGGAGTTGGCACTGTGACTGGTCCTAAATATTAAGAACAATCTTCTTGCACAGACACGTAGAGAAAAGCTCTCACATTTCCCTAATTGGTAAAGTGGTCATATATATTTTGTATATCCACCAAGTGACAAAGAAAGTGAAGAGACACCTCTGAACTCAGTTTCAGGAACCTTTGTGGGCAAAGGACTACAATATCATCGAATTAGGTGATCAAAAGCCACAGCAAGAAAAACATATTTAATAAAATAAAATAATTGTGTCAATAATATTGTTAGATGTACATCTTCGTTTTAATACTCCATAAAAGACAAAACTTCGGCGTATCTAGACTTTCACATAAAAATTAACTGTTTCAATGCAAACACGTCAACTCACACAAGTGGCTCTAATAATAGATGCTCAAATAAAAACTGCAATAAAACCTTGATCATCCGAATTAACCATAGAGACATGAACATTCAACTAATAGAACAACTACCTAGTTTCATTGCTAAACAAATTCCTCACTGAGTAATACAATAAATCACGGGTAATTATTGCGAGAAGGTCATTATACTCCGATTTTGATGAAATTTAAATATGTTATAAATTTCGTCATTTTAAATAACCTTTTCCTTTTCCAATATAGAGGGGTCGCTTTTGGTTTTCGAGATATTTGCAAAGAACTATTGCTAATACTATATTGAATTTTCTGTATTCTTTATACTCCGATTTTGATGAAGTTTAAATATGTTATGCAGCAACACATTTTGAACAACTTTTTCCATTTCCAATATAGGGGGGTCGCTTTTAGTTTTCGAAATATTTTCAAAAGAGCATTGCTAATACTGTATTGAATTTCCCGCATTCTCGCACGCTCCGTGACAACGTAAGGCTGCTCCGGCGCGGCGTCTGTTTACTTTTTTTTTGTTAACACATTATTTACCGGCGATTACTTCATAGTTTTTCAACGCCTATGATTCATGGCTAGGGATTTTTTAATGGATCTTTCAACAGCAACAGCAATTTCAATCATGAACGAACAAGTCACCCTCAGTAACACAATCTAATTATTTCGTTTGTGATTATTATGGAAAAGAAGATTTTTAGGGCTCCTTTTAGTACAACACAACTAATGAAAATCCGATTAATAGGCTTCCGGTAGATAAAGTGTTAACACGCTGTGGAGATGAGAGAGAAAACAGGGTCTCACTCTGGTCATACATACATAAGGTGAGCTTTTAATTTTGAAAGACTACTCTTCGATTTTTGCATGCGTGGTCGGACCAGCCTAACGGCCGGGCCTCTTTGCCCCCTCCACGACCTAACCACAACTCGTTCTATTCGCATAATCTTTGCATTGTAGCTGTCATCCAGATTTTGATCTAGTAATGGAAAAATCATGCGAATAGAATGAGTTGAGGTTAGGTCGCGGAGGGGGCGCAGAGGGCCGGCCCCTACCACGCATACGAAAATTCAGGAGTAGTCTTTCAAAATTGGAAGCTCACACTATATACAGATAAACTCTGTTTTTCTCTCATTTCCACAACGTGTTTACAAAAAAAAAGTAAACAGACGCCGCACCGGAGCAGCCTTACGTTGACACGGAGCATGCAACAATACGTTAAATTCAATACAGTATTGTAGGATCAAAAGCGATAAATATAAAAATATATAATTTAACACAAAAAATCACAACTGATACAATAAATTAAACTTTTTCACAAATTATCACGTCTCAATCTCCGTCTGAGATTTTACAATTTTCGTCTCGAATCATTCGCGTCGTACTTTTTTATCTCTTCTGAAAACCGCAATCAATAATATTGTTTTTAACAGATCGTCGCGTCGTTACCATTACTATCATCGTAGTAATCGGCGGTATTCGGTACGGTAATTTGGTACAGTATCATCCCTACACTCCCTACAGTATTAGCAATAGTTTTTTGCAAATATCTCGAAAACCAAAAGCGACCCCCTATATTGGAAACGGAAAAAATTGTTTAAAATGACGAAATCTATAACATATTCAAATTTCATCAAAATCGGAATATAATGACCTTTTCGCAATAATTACCAAATCATGTTATACATGTACCAATTTGAGCCAAACTATCTACACATGTTTGTCAATCCACAAATTGTCCATTCAGACAACAAAGAAGCCAGACATCTTAGGTTCGGATAACCGAGGCTACATTTGCACCAGGTCTCTGCCAACTGCCAACCACCCAACGATAGTTAGTAGTCTCTAGACCAGGGATTCTCAAACTTTGTTTTTCGCGTATCAGTGAAACACCTATACATGGACAGTCGCGTACCACCATTTAAAATTAACGCTTTATCTACGAGTCTGAGTACAGGTCTTGATTGAATTCCTGCCGTATGGTACTAGGAGTACGCATCAAAGTCTGCTGTAGCGAAAGAGTTAATGCCGATTAACCCTTAGCACTCGAATGGCGACTCTGAGGCGCCACTACAAATTTCTATGCCATTATTCAAAATATTGTTTACATTATTAAATTTGTTTATATTTGATAAATTACTAAACATTTAAATATGGTATGAGGTACTATATCAGTTTCATACGTATAAAATGAAAAAAATTATGTACAATGGAAATATTCTGGGTCAGAAGAAATATTTGATTTTTTAAGTTGAAATAGCTCCGAGTGCAAAGGGTTAATAGCGTTCATATTTAGGAGATTCTGTTCGAAATCTTCGACGTTGTAGTGCAAGAGGTTAAGAATCCCTGCTCTGGACAGTCGAACTAGTCGAGAGAGGAATTTCCAGAGAAGAACGCACGCCGTTAGCGTGGCGAGCGTTAAAGCCTAATCGGCGAAGCATGATAGTCCGAGTATCGAAGTGGTCGCCCGGACAGAAGTCGATTGTTGTTAGTAGTGGTTTAACGAAGAGGGCCAGCAAGAAAGTAAACTAACACGAGCCTCCTGTCTTGCCCGATAGTCTCGTGCCTCTGCGGCGGGACTTGGAGGTGCGGGAGGCGCCGGCGGAGGCGGAGGAATGGGCAACATCAGCGAGCGCGCCCTCGAGGAATGCTGGTCCACCCTGCAACGAGTGAGTTGAACACTCAGCCCGTTCACGAATCCCCTATTTTTCTAATAATTCTTGTACATCTCCCTTTGGTCGCACAGCTTCCTCTAACCCTGTCACTGTATCTTTCAGTTTCGTAGACTTTATCATGTATACAATACGTCATTATTATTATTATTATCTCCACCGTAGACCCGAATCACAAAATGCTCCCCGCACGTCTCGACAAAGCCGTTTTGACTTTTATTTTCTGCAACACGGAGATCCCCGACTAACTTAGTCAGCCTCCGTCGGATTCTCACCTGTCTTGTTTCTTTCCACACGATTGTTTGTTGTACAGTACTCTCCGCATACATAGGTAGTGACACAAACACACACTCATAAACACACACACACACCATTCATGATTGATTTTGTTATCTCACCGCTGCTCTGGCATGCTGCTCTACGTGCGTGTATGTGCTTCCGTATGGTTTATGTTTCTGTGTTATATTACCGATTGCCTGTTCGCACGCGTCGTCGACGACCAGCGAACGTTGCCGTGTTCTCGTCGGTGGATCGTCGACGGTATTTTTTTTTTCTTGTTGAGATTGTCGACCGCTGTGTGGCGGTTCGAGATCGATCCTACTTTACAGAGAAGAAAATTCTGGTGAAATTTCTTTTCGAAAATGGCAGTCGCGTTCTTGAGAACGAGGTGGTGCCTCGCACTCCAAGGAGGAGCACACAGGTGCCCCGGGGCGGGACAATAACGCGCGTTTAATTGTCGCGTACGCGTATTCCACGCACGACGCGGCCGATTTAATGGGACAGTCCGTCACGATCGATAGTACACGAGTCGACGCGTATATGGCCGTTGTCCTTTTACGAGCCGGCACCGAAATGAAGGGAAAGGAAGCACCGCTAACGAGCCGTGAATCGAGTCGGACTAACCGTTCGACGCGAAAGAACCAGAATATCCGCGGACATGGACGAGGAGAAACGACACTGAGTCGTGTTTTATACAGATAGACAGAGATACCGGAAAGAGATACAACAAAGAGAAAATAGGGGATGGGCCCGGGGATGATTGCCGAGCGAGACGGTGGTGGTGGCGGCGGCTAAAAAGAGAAGTCGCCAGGGGAAACTTTTAAATTCTCGGTACGAAGCAACAATTTGTTTCGCTAAGTAGCCGTGGCCCGTTCTTTTGTTTTTCGCCGCGTCTTCTTTTATTCCCCCCCTAAAGGGTCCTGCGGGGTGGAACGGGGGATGAATGGGAGAGGTGGTTAAAGGAAACCGCGCGCCCGTCCATCGCCACCTTGAAAGCGGAGTCGCGCCGCGGCCGAAACTTTCGGAAAATCGCAAAAACGCAGCGCGATGGCGAAGTTTTCGCGTTTTCCCCCGGATTTAATTAAAACATTCGCCTCCTTTGTAGCGTTCCTAGGGCTCCTCTCGCCAAAGGAGAGGGGGAGGGGAGCTGTGTTGCGAGCGTCGCGTCCGAGGAACACTTGCAACCCTTTTCTACAACGCTCTGAGATTATTGGGACATAATCGCGGGATGTCTCCTTTTTCCGGGATGGGTAACGGTGTTGTGTTTCGATCTACTGTAGATTTGACATCTTCTGCGAGTTGATTTTTATTGCAGGATGTTTGTGAAGAATTTTTTTCCTGACGTCTTCCGACGTTGATTGTTCCTGAAAAGAGAGATTAATTATTAGGACGTGATTATTTATCTGCCATTTTTTCCCGGGAATGATAACGATGTTGTTCGATGACCTGATGCTTTGATATCTTCTATGAATTAATTCATGCCAAAGGAAATTGTTTAAAAATTTTTTCTGGGCATTTACTGACGTTGATTGCTCCTGAATCGACATGGTGATTATTAGAATGATTATTAGGACATAATCGCATAGATTTTCATTTTTCCACGATGGATAACGGCGTTGTTTAGACCCTTGACGCTTTAACATTTTTGTGGAATTAATTCTGACTGCAGAATGTTGTTTAAACATTCTTTTTCTGGGTATCTTCTAACGTTGATTGTTATTGATGCAGCTTTGTCTTGTTTGGACATTTGTGATTAGTTAGGACGGTTTTTTGTCATGTTTGCGAGACATATAGGACCCATTTGAACAGCTCAATGATTGACATTGAAATATAATCTTGCATTTTGACGTATTTTCATTTTTATAGCGATTGTTCAATTTCTCAGTGCTAGGAATTCTTGTTCAACTCAATTCTAATTGCAGCAAGCTTCTTATTTTATTCTTGACAGACTGGTTGATAAGTAGAACGTTGTCGGACATTTGTAATTAATTAGGAACAATGTTCGTACAAATCGAAATGTATACAGGACGTGATTATGTCAGTATGAAAGTTCGTATGGTTAATTGAAAGGTTCAAGGATAATATGGTTGAAGCAAAGTAGTATCTAATTTCATGCACAAATGGCTCTGCATTCCTGTTGCATTGTGCATTAAACGTTGCACGCTAGAGTGCATAAATAATACTTTCATTACATTTATTCTATGCTAGAAGTGCCAAAGAGGATGACAAGTTTCTTATTTTACTTAAATAAATTCATTCGTCTACTACAATAAGTATCGATCTACGAGTGATGCTGACTTATACAATTTTAATAAGCATAATTTTATCTCTTACAAATCTGTCTGTACTGTGAATAATTGATCTACATTCCTACAAACTTTATATGTAGCTAAATACAGAGATTATAAGCAACTCAACATAAAAATAATTATCAAAAAATAATCCTCGACAGATCGAAGAATCAGATTCATAGATTTAAAAAAATTGGTGTGTGCTTAGATCACATGGCTGAAGTGAAACTTCTATCTTTAATTTTTTTTCTATGATTCTATTATTGAAACAATTGGCTTATGATAGCTAAAATATGATATAAATATTCTTCATTCAATTTTGTCTAAATGTCTTGCAAATACTGCATCGAGAGTTGTTCCTGATCTCGTTGTCCCTTCATTAGGATTATTTACCATTCCCAATCTTAATTTACTTCTAAAAACTTCTATTAATAATTTTGATTGTTCCGATGCAAAGTTCACGTTGAAATCTCCACTTAGTATCATCGGAATTTTATCATAATCTTTATTTAAGGAATGCCGAACCCTCAATCGTATGTGCTAATAGAGTAGAATTTCGTTTCATCGTTTCATCGTATCATCGCCAGATCGGTTTTACTCCTAACGCGTCGAGGTTTTACGCCTAACGTGCCTAAAGAAGTTTCACTTAAAAAATTCTTAATCCTCTCTGTGAATAACAATTTCCAGGATCGAGGTCCTGGTAGATCCCGCATCTCAATCCTCTTAACTTTTTCAGTTCCCCCAAAAATGATGTTCGAGAGCATCGATTCGAGAGTAACAATTAAAACAACCGTGTGCATGAAAGCAAGTGGCGGTGCGAATCGTGGGAAAACAAAGGAAGAAGTCGAAAACATTAATGCGCCGCAACGTTGTATAAACACTCGTCGTTGAGCGGTTCTCATGGTTCTCCGATCGGGGAGGAGAATGTACATACAGAGCAGCAAAAAGAGAGAGAAAGAGAGAGGGAGAGCACGGTTTTTGTTCTTTCACCGGCTCGAAAATTAAAATCCAATTATTTCGACACCTCTGGCCCGACCCTCCGGCGATTCAAATGAATTTTTTACGACGGATTCTTTCCCTCCAAATCTCTCTTTCACCCTGCTCTTTAAACCGGTTCCGCGACGAACCGGAGGTAACGTTACACACTACCCTTGACCGATCCGGAGTCCCAATCTTGAACGACAGCTGCCAGAACTGGTACCATGATGCACCGGGAGAGGAGGAAGACGATGATCGAGGGGGTCGAAGACGGAGATGCCGTGAAACGATCGATGGAACAATGTCGAAAACAAAACGACTAGCTAGGGATGTTAATTCTGTTCAGGCAGTGAATGGAATTACCAATTCATTCGGTCTATGAAGAATTGGATTTGATTTTGATAGAGATGGTTTGAAGAGATTCTGAATCGTTGCTGTAATAGCAGATATTGTAATTGAGGGTTTAGGTTAAGGGATGTGAAGATTATCGGTTCCTACAAAAATATGTAAATGAAATTTCTGTATTAGATTGTATTAAATAATCTAATTATCTATTAATAATACAATTTTTATCATTGATCATTTAATGATACACTTTAGGGGATGACTTATCGATGCCTACAAATTAAAAGAAAGTTCTCTGATGGAAAGTTGTATTTAATAGTCTAGAATAGTATTCAGAATTAGAGTTCGGGAACCATTTTTATTATTAGTCTGTTAATAAGTATTATGTTATAATTGCTAGTTGAGGTTAGGGGATGCAAAACTGATTGAGGCCTACAAAAATTTATAAAAAAAATTTCTCTGTTAATAAGCTGTATTAAGTAGTCCAGAATAATATTCAGTACTGAAGTTCTTCATATGAAAACAATTTTTATCATCGGCCTATTGGAAAGTATCATGATTGATGATATACTTCATGAAGACATTAGAATAAATAATTAAAACAATCTCACGTATTGGAAGCTTGTAAAAATAACGAATTACGAAATGGAATATTGTCAGAGATTACATAATCCGAAACAATTTTATGTCATTGATTTGATTAATGAAAAGACATCGGTGCAATGCAAAATACTAAAAGAGAAACAATTGATAAAATTAGTGTTTTGTTCATTTTCACGCAACGTGTAGAACATTCAGTATCGACAGCTAGTGCATAATTTGAAATGACTCCGAATCAGCGATTTATTAACACATATTAGGTGTCAACAAACTTCTTCGGTTAAATGTTATTCGTTTAGAGACAGTTGTAGGGTTTTTACGGATTCGGCTCGATGAATATGGAACCGCGCCGGTACGATTAATCCTCTTTTAAAGCTAATTCAATTGTTTCACCACTGCCGGCCGGAAGTTGCTTTCCCGCTTTCGCTGCGAGCGAAAAGAAGCGTGAGACTCGCGTTAAATAAAACTGGCAAACCACCCGAGCAATTTTTAGTATATTCAAACTAGACCCATCGATTCAATCAAACTTACTCAACGATAAAAAAATGTCGCCGCTACACAGTTAGGGGATGAAATCAACCACCCTCAATCAAAATGATATTTCATAATGCAAAATGTGAAAAACAATAAACGAACTTTCTCACACGGAAAATCAATTAAATCAAACTTGCTCAACCTTAAAAAAAATCTCCGCTGCACCGTTAGGGGATGAAATCAACCATACTCAATAAAAATCAAATTTCATAATGCAAAATTTGGAAAAAAGACAATCTTTCTCACACTGAAAATCAATTAAATCAAACTCAACGCTAAAAAAATATCTCTCTGCTACACTGTTAGGGGATGAAATCAACCACCCTCAATAAAAATCAGATTTCACAACGAAAAATTTGGAAAAAAGACAATCTTTCTCACACTGAAAATCAATTAAATCAAACTAACTCAACGCTAAAAAATGTCTCTGCTACACTATTAGGGGATGAAATCAACCACCCTCAATAAAAATCAGATTTCACAACGCAACATTTGAAAAAAAAAAACGAAATTTCTCACACTGAAAAATGTACCCTTGAATCAATTCAGAATTTCAAAAAGCTCTTCAACCAGTGGCTTCAATTATGGACCACGAGCTTCAATCGTTAATTAAATCGTCGAAATTCATTGAAGCAGTGACTCGATGAAATACTAATAGATTTAATACATAAAATGGCGGATGAAGGCAGATGATCCTCGAACAAAGGGCTCGCAGATTCCTCGCGTCTTTTCTCACGTTCGCATCCCCTTGAACAGTTTTTTTTCTTCATTTCGACTGCAACCCCGTGTTATTTAAATAACGGTGTTCTCGTGCGTGCCATTGTTTCACTAACCCTTCTACTATTACGGCGAGAGGGGTGTGCGGAGGCAGGGTGTTCTCTCTGTTTCGAGTCGAAGAAGAAAACTCGCTGGATGAAAGATGAGGGGGTAGGAACTTCCGTGCCGTCGAGCCGTTATGGCGAACGCAAAATTACGACATCTCAAGTCCACGGGCAACCGGTTCTTCGCGAATGCCGGCCATACGGCCTGCAAAGTTTCCTGGCTTTTCAGTAATTTTCTATGATTTTCAGATCGCATGATCGCTAACAATAACGCGCTAGCCCTCCCCCCCAACCGCCCTCGCCCCCGTTACGTCGGCCGCTAAGATCATCCACCTAATCGAATTGTTCGATCTTTGGTACCGTAGCGAATCCTCGGCGAATTGAAACGATTGGGGTCGGGGGTTGGTTTCTGAGAAATTCGCGCCGAGGGCCACTATCGTTTTAATAAACACGAGATCTGGATTATCGTCTGTCTCTTTAGGAAATTGTTTCTATCCCTGGCATCAATTTTTTACAATTGTTAAAGTGCTGAAATCCTTTCGAAGAAACGAAAGTTTAATGTTGGTCTCTTTGGCAAATTGTTTCTGTGGCTGAATTAATTTTTGGCTGAAATCCTTTCGAAGAAACGAAAGTTTAATGTTAGTCTCTTTGGGAAATTGTTTCTGTGGCTGAATTAATTTTTAAAATTGTTACAGGGATGAAATCCTTTCGAAGAGAGGGAATTTTAATATCTGACTATTTGAAAAATTGTTTCTATTGCTGAATTAATTTTTGAGAATGTTAGGTGGTTCAGATCCTTTCTAGCAGGGGGAAGTTTAGTATCTGTCCGTTTGCAAAATTATTTCTGTCCATGGAATAAATTTTTAAGATTGTTAGTGGACTGAATTCCTTTCAAAGATAAGGAAGTTTAGTACTGTCTCTTTGTGAAATTGTTTCGATAGCTGGGTTCATTTTTAAAATTGTTAGAGGGCTGAAATCCTTTCGAAGAGAGGGAATTTTAATATCTGACTATTTGAAAAATTGTTTCTATTGCTGAATTAATTTTTGAGAATGTTAGGGGGTTCAGATCCTTTCTAGTAGGGGGAAGATTAGTATCTGTCTGTTTGGAAAATTATTTCTGTCCATGGAATAAATTTTTAAGATTGTTAGTGGACTGAATTCCTTTCGAAGATAAGGAAGTTTAGTACTGTCTCTTTGTGAAGTTGTTTCGATAGCTGGGTTCATTTTTAAAATTGTTAGAGGGCTGAAATCCTTTCGAAGAGAGGGAATTTTAATATCTGACTATTTGAAAAATTGTTTCTATTGCTGAATTAATTTTTGAGAAATTAGGGGGTTCAGATCCTTTCTAGCAGGGGGAAGTTTAGTATCTGTCTGTTTGGAAAATTATTTCTGTCCATGGAATAAATTTTTAAGATTGTTAGTGGACTGTATTCCATTGAAAGATTGGGATGTTTAGTACTGTCTCTTTGGGAAATTGTTTCTATGGCTGGGTTCATTTTCAAAATTGGTAGACGGCTGATATCTTTTTGATGAGAGGGGATTTTAATGTCTGACTCTTTGAAAAATTGTTTCTAAGGCTGGATTAGTTTTTTAAAATTGTTAAAGGTTAGAAATCCTTTCGAAAAGAGGGAAGTTTAGTTATGTCTCTTGGAAAAATTGTATCTTTCATCAGATTAATTTTTTTAAATTGTTACAGCACTGAAATCTTTACAAAGAATGGGAAATTTAGTGAATGAGATTTTTCTTATTTATGGGCAGTGTTTAGAGGATTCATTTCGAGAGAGATGACGAGTTTAACATCTTATTGTACAGTTTTCTTCGATATGACGATTAAAATTCCCTTATCTTCACTAATGTCTTAATAGATAAAGACAATTCTTTTTTATTATTTTTCTGAATTTATATCAATGGTTCAATATCGATAGTAAAAGTGCTGAATTTCATTTTGAATTAAAATAAAGAAGTAACTTTCATACATAATAGAGTCTATTTAAAAGATTCCCAAAGAGTTCTGCTCGATCTTCATAAAGGGTCCTGCTTAAAAGATTGAAGGCACATCTGTTCACTTAATTATGAACGAGCACGTTGTTGTAAATAAATACGTGATCGAACGAATCAATTCGAGCCTGCCCATCAGCTACACTTGCAGACGTGCTGGTTTAAAATGTTAAAGTGCTACGAATTTGGAGACTAACCAGATCAATGACATGACGTTTATAGATGCGTGAAAATAGAGGGATATTTTCGGTGTCTCTTGAGAAATTAATCGGATTGATTAACAGTATGCAAAACTGAAATTGCAGTAAATTTTACAAGCGTGAGAACCGTTCTGTATTCTGGGAACCCAGAAATATTTCACACAGAATCTTCTCAAGGAGCATCATTTTGATTTTTATTGAACTGTAAAAGATCGAGAGAACATTTCCATAGCTGACTTGTATGATCCGACGTGGCAAGAACTTAATTCCACAATGAATTAAATTTTCTCTCTCGTGCTTAGAATCCGGTAAATCAGTTCACGGTAATTTTAAGTTCCCTCCGACCAAGAATTCCGCAAAAATGCTTCAAGACGAGCTGACCAGAGGTTCTCGGCGTCTCATGTGTCGGTGGTCGGGCAAGAAGCGTGAAAATCGTGAGGTATCGGAACGAACAATGTCATTCCGATGACGAATAGCTCGTCGAAAACGTGTCGGTGCAGAAAAAACGGCGACAAAGAGCGGGATAGGAGACAGAAACGAACTCGGCGCGGTGCGGAGCTGTTTCGCGCGGAGCGGAGCTGCCTCGGAGAGTGTACGCGTCGCGTACGGTTCTTTCTTCGTCTTTTTTCTCCTTGTTCGTCGTTCGCCGGCTCTCTCGCGGTTCCGCCATGACCTACCCCAAGCGGTCGGCTGGAAAAAGATGGAGAAAGGGGAATAGAGGGAGAGAGAGGTGCGTGACGGCGGCCGGGAAAAGCGCGGGAGCAACGAAGAAACCGAACTGGAGAAAGAGGAAGAGTGAGAGGGGGGGGGGAGAGTGGAGTTGGAAAGAGAGAGAGGAGCAAAGCAAAGAGAGAGAAAGGAAAAGCTCGCCCACACACGGCACGGCTCGCGGCGAAGTTGCAGCGCGGAGGGCCGCGAGGACGAAAGAAGAAACGAGACGAAAGAAGAAGCAGGAGGGCGAGAGACGCACGTTCAACCGAGTTTATTCTTTGTGTCGCGCGTATGGCCGGCAGCTTTTTTTTTATCGTTCGTTGACTCCGTTCTGCAGCCGCAGAGAACAAGCTCGCCGCATCGCTACGAGCGATAAGATTACGCTCGCAGGGGCGGCGGCCTCGAGCGAGAACTGCCCGACACGGTCCGAAGCGGTTTTTCCGATCCGCAGTTACCCCAGGTCCTAAACCTCAAGTTCTACCTTCCACGAAACGATCCTTGCTCGTTGGTTTCGGCTCCTTAGGGTTTCATGCGAATTAAGTTGTTGCGACGACTGGGTTGCAGCAGCTGGCTTGTGGACCCCGAAAGTTGCGTCCCAGCTTTCGGGCTCCGAAAATTAGCTTCTAGAACCAGAACCAAGCATTTAGACACTGAAATCTATCTCTTGGGTACAAAATACAGCTTCCAGACCCAGAAATCTAGCTTCTACAACCAGAATCAAGCATGTAGACTCTGAAATCTAGCTCCTGGGTACAAAATCCAGCTTCCAGGCTCCGAAATCTAGATTATAGGACAAGAACAAAGCATCTAAATCTTGAAATACAGCTCCTGCATACAAAATCCAGCTTTCAGGCTCCGAAATCTAGATTATAGGACAAGAACAAGACATGTAGACTCTGAAATCTAGGGCCTGGGTGCAAAATCCAGCTTCCTGTTTTCGAAATCTAGCTTCTAGAACCAGAACCAAGCATGTAGACTCTGAAATCTAGCTCCTGGATACAAAATCCACCTTCCAGGCTCCGAAATCTAGCTTCTAGAACCACAATCCAGGTCCTACATTTCACGTGGAGCACTTTGGTTCTAAATTCCAGTTGGCAAATTCTAAAATCAAGCTACCAACTTAAGCTGTCACACTCTCAATTTTAGCTTCTAAACTCTGAAATTTTAAGCTTCTAGAATTTGACATCCAAGTGCTAATAAGTCCTAAACCATGCTGGATCCTGTATTTAACTGCTGGGATGCAAAATCTAGCTCCTAAGATCTGAAGTCCAGCTCCAAGGATACTACATCTAGATTCTAGTCTTTGAAATCGGACTCTTGCAACCATAATCTAGCTTCTACCTTTAATACGTAGCTCTTAGGTTTCAAAATTTAATTATCACGTACTAAATTCAGCTTCCGAGACCAAATGTGTGCTGTCAGGTTCCAAAATTTAGCTACCGAGATTCAGAATCTACCTCCTCGATTCTAAAATCTAGTTGATTATTGAAAATTTATCGCATACTAATTAACATCATCACTAACGTCTCCGGTAACAATTTTCATTGACGACTCCATCAAATTGTAAGTTTTAAAGTTGATGATTGCGCGCCAAAGACTATCTTCTCGATTTTCCAATAGCAATTTTCATCGATCACTTCATCAAAGGTTTAATGAATTTCCATCTTGAAGTTGCGATTTTCATGAAGCAACTTCGTCTAAGTTTTAAAAATGTAAAATCTGGATACGAAAATCGTTGTGTGATTGTGAAGTTCGTCTTATAAAGATTCAATTTGGTTTCTTCTTATAGAGAAGTTCTCCGAGTTTCAGTCTTTTCTGTACGATGTTAGTCGATTTATACTGTTATAGTTGTACTGGTCAGACTGGTGGCAAACAGATGGCTAGGTGGTAATCGGATCTCCGGACCGCTATGGTTCTATATGTTTCACATACTTCGGTCAGAATAGTGGTTAATGACGTCTCCTACGATACTTCGAGGTCTAACGTTTGGTGGTAAAGAGGATTTCAGGTTTGTCTTTAAAATTAACGCGTTCCGAACAGCGTGAGTCACTTCATGGGTCATCGAGTGATGCTCTTATTTGTGAATCACCGATGGACCGTCGCTCAATGCTTCCATGGAGCAATAAACAATCATACAAACAGTGCAAAACCTATAAAACAATAATCAAAAATTTCCCACGAAATGGGCAAGCACCAAAAATGAAAAACTGAAGAATCAATCATCAATATCGACAAATACTCCATTACGAATTCCATTACCATCCCCGAACGCGTTAGTAATCCATCTGATGAATCCTCTTAACGTCCACCTTTAAGAGTAAGTTCACTAAAAAACGCGTCCATAA
Source organism: Sphecodes monilicornis (assembly GCA_913789915.3). NCBI lineage: Eukaryota > Metazoa > Arthropoda > Insecta > Hymenoptera > Halictidae > Sphecodes > Sphecodes monilicornis. Next base: position 10,528,795 of record OU565294.1, read on the forward strand.
TAATTTTCTCATAATCCTCGATCTCCTCGATTAAGTTATCCGAGATGACTCGTCGACCCGCGATACGATTTACCGTGGCCATTGAAAAATTCATTAAGAAATAACTGTTAATCATTCGATTCCTGAAAGACTAACCGCTGCTGCCAGGTAAAGCGTTAACACGAGCAACGCGAAGTTGGTAAATGAACCTCGTCCAACCGAAGATCAAGTTCTAGCGAAATGATAATCCGCGCCAACTGAACGGCATACTGGTTCTTCGACGCGTTCGCCACCACTATGTCTCCCAGTAATAGCCTTCGCAATTACAATACTCTGACAAAGAAGCCTCGGCGATTTATTAAATATCGCCTTGCTGCGTGACATTGAATAATCATCGAGATGCTCGACGGGACTGATATATGTAGATTCTCTGGACCAATTTGCAGAAATCCAAATCAATTGTACTCGGATACATTTTCTTCGTTCTTCTTAGCTTTATATTGTACATACTTCGACAAAAATGTACGTTTCATTGAAACGCTTTAAATTCTTGTATTTATACATTTTGTAACGACACTTTTGAAAAGGAAAAAACCGAGCATAAAATTTGGTGATTATACAATATTTTATTGGACTGTTTCAAACATCTTGCGATTTGTTTTAGAAAATCGAGCAAAATGTGAGAGCATAATATTCGCCGGCTATACATAATTTGATTGGACTATTTTAAACTTACTATTATATGTATACTGTAATTACTTTTAAAGAATTAGAGAAGCTTTAGGTGCATACCTTTGCAGTAGATATAATATACAATTTTATTAAACTGTTTTAAACATTTTATTATGGCTTGTTTTGAAAAATGGAAAGTGCTATAAGTGAATAAATTTGGCAGACTAACGATTATAATGATGATAGAGTATTTATCGTTATATTGAAAAACTTTGTAAAAACGATACGGAAAGGATCAAATTAAATGCAAAATATAGATGATACACACAAACTACTAAGCAATTAAATATTAGAAATGGAGTAAAAACAAAATAAAATAAGAAAAAAGATGAAAGGAAGTTTAACAATATGAGATTAAAAGAAATAAAACATAAGAGTAATTTCAACATAGACAAGAGCGTTTATAAAACAAATTCAGCTTCCTCTATGGAAGATGTAAGATCATGATCGTCGTCAATGAAACAGGCGCAATCTTCTAATTCTTAACGACTCTCGAAAAGCCACAACTAAAATAATCTCAATAATTATCTACGAAGATTAGTGTATTTTTCCCAGACGAGTGTCCTCCAGCTCGAGCTGCTTCAGACTCTAATAAAAAGAATTTCGTCGTCTCGTCAAATATCGACGTCACTTAAACCTCGCATGATCGTTCCCGCCTCCAGGGTGGCGGCTCGCCTGTCTTCCTATTTAAGGATCACGACGTGTAATTTACCGAACTTATCGAGTAACCGTTATCCAACGCGCGACCGGTAATTATTGCGAACTGGAGACAAGACGGTGAGCCATTAACCCGTGCAAGTTCCGCACGAACGCGAAACGCAAGCCTCTCGATGATGAGACTCACTGGAACAAAATTTACGGGACACGGAAAAAAACGGATAAAAATCTCCAGTATGAAGGGTCAATTTTGGAGAGATTTGCGTGCGTTTGGTATTCTGTGAATCGACGTTCTCGGTCGAGAAATCTCGGCGGCCGGTCGGAAGAGAGACCGCGCGCGTATCCCAGAACCTTTCCTCTCCTCTGGACGGAGCTGCCGCGGCAAAAGATCGTTGCCCTTCTAAATATAAGTTTGCAAAATCGAACAGCAAAACTGCGGAGTTTTGCCGTGGTCTGTGCGGCTCTGTGTGTATATTGCCGGTAGATCAGCCCCCTTCTTCTTCTTCTTCTTCTTCTTCTTCTTCTTCTTCTCGTCGCCTTCTTCTTCTTCTTCTGCTTCTTCAGCCGGCTACTCGCCGCTCTCGCGCTCCTCTTTCTAGCGTGTCGCTTGGTCCTCCTCCGCCGGAGCGTATCCTCTCTCGCCGACTCTCCCTCTCTCTCTCTGTCTGTCTCTCTGTCTCCCTCTTTTTCTCTCCTTGTCCCTCTTTCTCCCATTTTCTCCGTCTCTTTCCCTTTTCTTTCTCCTTCCCTCCGACTCCCCCGACCTGGAGCCCATATCCACCACCTCCTTCGGACCCCCTCTTCATCCTCTTCATCCTCCACCTCCTCCTCCAACGAACCCGATCCCCCCCACTGTTCCCTGGCTCCGTGACCTCGAAGGCCTGCGAAACCGCTCTTTCGTTCGACGAGACTTTCGGACAAAATTCGCCAGTCGCTCCCCTGCGAAACGTAGTCCTAGGTCAGGGATCCGGCCCGCAACGGACAACGGGACCCGTAGGATGGCCCGGGACCCCTTTTCGTGAAACGGGACTTCGGACCCCTGCGCGGACCCCGATTCTGCCCGAGAGGATGCTTCAGCTTTCTCGTTCGGAACCGTTTTATTCCTGCTGAAAGAGTCGCCATTTTTTCTCGGTATTTCTAGAGGAAGAGTGGAAAGTGGAGGGGAATAGGAAAAGATGGTGGATGTTTTACTAGAAGCTCTGGAGAAATGGTGGATTTGTGTATGAGTACTTGTTGATAGCAATTTTATACTGGGTGGAAAAGTTGCAATTTTTTCTAGATTTTTCTATTGGAATTTTGGAAAAATTGAGGAGGGACCCTGGATAGTTTTGTACTTTTTGAGACTTTTAGCCGGAAGCTGAGGAAACAATTAGGGAATGGAGCACTTACGTATGAACTCTTGTTCATATTTTTATATCGGAAATTGGAAAAATTAAGAGGGGACACGGAAGAGTTTTGTACTTTTGGAGATTTTTAGCTGGAAGCTGAAAAAATTATATGAAAATGGAGTGTTTATGTACGACGAGTCCTTTGTTCATAGGAATTTTGTATTGTCTGGAAGAGTTACGATTCTTTTCCGGAGCTTCTTTATCGGAAATTGAAAAAATGAAGGATTATAAAAAAGACAAAATCATTTGATCCTTTTGGTTCTTTTGATATGCAGAAAAAGTAAAGAAACAAAGTGATGAAAGAACATTCGCATACAATTCAATATTTAATGTTCTGATCCTTTTTAAATTTTCTAACTGGAAATGCAGAAAACGTAGTGAAGAAAGAGTGTTTCATACATTTCTCTGTTAAAACCAATGTAATATTGCATTGTTACTATTCAAATAACCTACATTCAATTGCAATTTATGTATATTGTTTAATCCTATTATCGCAGAAGTTTAAAATAAATACTTCCACAACAAAAAACAATGGAATCTTGATCAACGTCCTACCAATAACTTCGTAAACAACATGCATTACATCGTCGTCTTTCAATCGCAACAAGTTTCCAAACACCGTGCGAATATTTTCGAACAACGTGAAAATACTTTCCACAGCACACACTTTGTTCCCGATAACTTCTTCCACGGTATTGACAGATATTTCACGAAGGCGATAATAGGTCGCTGCGAACGTTGTTTGTGTTCAAAGAAATCGCAAAGAGAACTGACCAAATCTACCGCAACAAGAAAATCATTCAATCTAGTGTTCCAAGAGCGCAACAATCAGGTTTAACGTTTCCCGCGAATGTTCTCAAATTTCGAGCTGCAAATTCTTTGCAGATCCATGCAACTTTTACTGCGTCGCACGGACGGCTATATCGATTAACATATTCGCTATCAGCGTCGCAATTGTGGTGACCGCTGGCTTACGTTTCACTTGGAGAAAAGGGAGTCTCTTTCTGTTACAATTTTTCTTAGTTTATTTATCACCAGACTGCCGATCTTATGCATTTGTGACGAAAATGGACACAAAACTGCAAAGACATTAAAATAATTGAATGATTTTGATATACTACTATCAAGCTATTCAAATTACTAGACCTAGAAATTTATATTCATTGAACTTCAATTTATTATAATAAACTTAGATTTCAATGGTTTATAAAGAGGGTGTATGGAGTTTGATCGAATACTGTAAATATGAAGAAACAGTGTTCACAGCTAAGTATTAACACATTCAGCGCCATGTCACCCATATCTGGGTGACGGAATTATTTATACAGAATTGAAAATTAATTTTTACGTTGGTAGATTGAATGTACAAAATTTCCTTACGATCTGAGGAATAGAAGAGGTTTGAAACAGTAATTAATATCACAAAACTAAACTTCTTAGTTTTTGTTTTATTAAATATATTGCTTTGATTTTGTGTAATTTTTATGATTGTGGAGTGGGCGCTGAACGTGTTAATAAGAATATTGATATTGGTATTCCTAATCCAGAATCTGCGAAAACTGTGCTTAAAAATTCGATATTAAATTGAATTGACTAAAATGATTGACTAGCATACAAACTGACATTTTTCAAAAAACCTGCAATTTTCATTTCATTAATTTTTTCTTTCGATTTCCACAAAAATGTTCAATTTAAGCTAGCTACAATCGCGCTCAGGTTCCAAGCACAGTAACAAATTCCGCTCGGAGTTTCTCAGTACACGGCTGCAATTTTTCAGCGAAAAAGAGCTCGAAATGAAAAACCTTCTGACTAAAGAAACATCGACAAGTTTTAAGCGCTCATTGACGGGTTCTTTGCTGAAAAGAAGACATCGTGTCGGCGTCGTTCCGAGTTCTTTCTTCTCGGAAAAAAAAGTAGCCGGCGCTCGGTCCGCGTTCGAGCACGCGACGCCAAAAACGCGGCCATTAAATCGGCACACAGCCTCCGAATTATTGATGGCGGTCGTTTATTCCCGACGAAAGTAAATGCGTATTATCTCGAGTAAAAAGCGAGCGTTCGTTCGGGCGGAGCAGAGCGGAGCAAAGCGAAGACGGAGGAGAATGATCAACGCCGTTCCCCTCGTGATCTGGGTGGGACGGTGTGCTCTCTCTCTCTCTCTCTCTCTCTCTCTCTCTCTCTCTCTCTCTCTGCCTTTCTCGGCTCTCTCTCGGCTCTCCCCGGTGGACAGAGAGACAGAGACAGAGAGGGAGAGAGCAGAGAGCGACGCGCGAAACAGCAGAGATAAAAAAATCCGGCCGCGTGGAAAAAATAACCGAGCCGGAATCTGGGTCAGCGGGGCTGTGCAATCGCAATGTGCCAATGTCAGCCGGCGTAGATCGCAAGGCCAGCAGAATCCGCGAGAGGAGAGACCGAGAGATCGATCCTCGATCCTTGCAACACCGAAAATCGGACATCCACGATACAGTTCTACGCCCACGATGCGACTCTATGAAGGAAAAATTGAAACGAACAGAATCTCGAATGCGCAGGAACCCGCAATCCTGATGCACGCCGACGCCGTTGGAATTTCGTGCTCAGTTTTTTCCCCCCGAGGATCGCTCATGCTGCTCATGCCGAAAGAGCAAAGAGCGCGCGGCGGAGCGTGCACGTTGCATCGCGGCGAGCGGCCCGGCGTCATCGTCATCGTCATCTCGTGCATGCGTGGGTGAATAGCCTGGCCGGTCTCGCGCGACGGAGAGAGAGGAGGCAGTCCGAGAGAAAGAGAAAGATTGATAGGGGGTGGGGAGAGAGAGAGAGAGAGAGAGTGAAGAAAGAAAGAAAGACAGTGAGTTACAGGGAAGGGGGAGAGGCAAAGCCTCGAAGGGGGAGAGAGTTAGGGAGAGAGAGAGAGAGAAAGAAAGAAAAAAGAAAGAAGTAAGACAAGCGAGGAGAAACGAGGAGTCCTAGGCGAAAGAGAGAGACGGTCGTAGAGGAGGTTGTAGAGAGGAGGGGCCAGGAGAAAGAAAGACTCCCAGTCGTCGGCACGGTTGGGCCCCCTCCTTCGCCAGTCATCGGTCTAAAAAAGTCTAGATTTCGGGTCCTTGAACCCCATAGCGAAGCGACCGGTTACCGAATCGTGGGCGGATCCGGCACTTTGATCCGCGATCGAACCCCCCGTGCCAACTGTCCCGGTCCAACTGTTAAGTTTCCGGGTGGGGGGGAGGGAGGACGAGGAGGTACAATGGTCTAGGTCTAGCGGGTTGTGCTACGGTTTAGGGGATCCGTCGCGGCGGATCATCCCTAGACACGATCTCGGGGTACGACGACGCGAAGCGACGGGTAGGATTCGCGACTCGCTTCAGCGGGATAGGCAAGACGCAACCCCACTCCGTGCTCTCGTGGATCCGCTCTGGTAGCTTCTCGAGGCGAGTATTCTACCTTCGGACCTTCGCGCCAGTGCCCCCCACCGGCGGGTATCCGGCCAATCGGCCGCGAGGACGCCGGCGTGAAGCCTACGCGACGGCGGCCAGGCCGATTCTCGCCGGCGCCCCAGCATTTTATACGGAAAAGACTCTTTAACGAAGCACAAGGTGCGCACGCACGACCAACTTCACGCGACACCACGCGCGCACCGCGTCACACGCACACGGGGAGGCGAGAGTGCGACGAAGACGAAGACGAAGACAGCCGCCACGACCGCGACCGGCGACCACCTGGACCCCGGGGGACCTTACACCCTTTTTCCATCCATCCCCTAACTCCATCCACCCCCTCCGTCATCCTCAGAGACCACCCCAGAGGGTGGCCGAAAACGCGCGACCACTACAATTTTTAACCCCGGAGCACCAAGAAAAAGAGGATCCCAGAAGAAGAAGATCCGTTCGAGGACGAAGGGCTCCGGTAGAAGGATGACCGAATCGAAGGCGGCCCGATGAGGGATCGGACAGCAACCACGGCAAAACCACGATGAGTGACAACGTGCGCGGCATTGACAGCTGACAGCGCGCGAGGAATCTGCTCCTCCTGCACACCACCGCCGCCGCCGTCGTCGTCGTTTGTGTTCTCTGCTCCTCTTCGTCTCCGGTGTCGCGTACCCGAGTGTGTCTCTTCCTTCTTGCCCAGGCCCCGTGGGTCCCGGCGTCGGCCCACCGTCTGTGTTCTCCTCAAGCTGTCTTCTTCCTCCTCCTTCTTCTTCTTCTTCTTCCGTGATCCAGCTACAGGCTGTAGTGTCCACCACAGCCGCCTCCAACGCCGCCGCCCCCACCAAGTTACCGACCGCGCCGCGAAGTGCCGAACGATGAACTCGGGCAACAGTGTGCCATATTTTGTGATCTTTTTACCTAGCTCCTACCACCGCGTTTTAACTGTGATCCACCTACTCTAGAGAGACCCACGAGCCTGATCCGAGCTGGAGGAGGAGGTAAGGAAGACTACTTAACCGGAGAGATTACACTATTCGGGAAATAACCGTTCGGGCTAATATGATCGTTCGGCGCGAGAATCAGAGGTGGTTGATTGGAAGCGGCTTTTTGGGCGATCGCGGATTCAAAGAGAGTCACGTCGATTTCGTGGGAGGATCTTGCGCGGGTCGGAGAGATCGGAGATGCCTGAGGACGGAAAGTGTCGTTCCACGGAATCGCGTACGCCGGCTACGCGCATTCCAGAACGAGGACGACGCGCTCCTTCGAGCGCGAAACACCGCCAACTGGATCGACACGAAGCCGACGTGTATCGCGGGAGAAAGATCCTTTCGTCTGCCCCCAACGGGAGAAACGGAGACTCGCCGCGCGCCGCGGAGACCGTTCCGCGCGGCCGCACGCTCGAAATCGAGCTCCGCTCTCGGTTCCTGCTCGAACGCACAAAGAAAGCGCTACGGCGCGGGGGCGGGGATACGTGAACGTGCGACTTCTGACACGGGATCCCCCATTTCGAACATTTGTGGACCCCGCGAAATACTACCGATTCGCATAATTTTAGTATTTTTGGTTTTATAGAGGAGCGGTTGATATTTAACGCTTGGACCTCCCTTTCGAGCATTTATGAACGCCTTGCAACGCTATTTATTCCCAAAAATTCAGTTTTCTGGGGTTCGTTGAGCAGTTGTCAACATTTGACACCGGGCTCCTCTTTTGAACATTTATAGACACCGTGTAAGGATATTTATTTGCTAAATTTTAGCTTTCTTGGCTTTATAAAGCAGTGATTGATATTTGACACTGGTACCCCCATTCAAACACTTATAGAAACCTCGTGGTACTATTTATTTGCAAAATTTTATATTTCTTGATTTTATTGATCTGTAGTTAATAACTCACCTTTTAAGCATTTGTTAACTCCTCGCAGCGCTATTTATTTAGAAACTTTAGGACTCCTTGGGTTCATTGAACTGTGGTTGGCATAGGAATTGCAGTCTTGTGACTCGAGCAATTGTTTACTACTCAACGCATTTCATTTTCAATAGTTCCTGATGAATGCGACTCGTCATTTCCTATCTGGCATAGATGAAAGCTCATGATGGATTATGTTAGTCATTTCAGTGGAAGAGGTCAAGCTTCGTCGTTTTTTTTTTTAGAGAGTCTCGTTGTGTCTTCTTCTTAGTCTCACGGTCTGTTTAATGATCGTAGGCATGATGCTCCTGGAGCATTAATTACAGATGTCAAAGATTGTTAATATTATGCTATGGCGGTGTTGTGCGTATTCGTTTTGTTGATTATTAATTGACTGCGAGTTTTTGGCCATTCGTAGTGTGAATGGATTCAAAAGGAAACGGAGAATGTGTCTGTTGACTTTAAGATGGCGGGAGTTGGATCCATTTTGACCCGGAAATACAAGCGTCCATCCAGTTCCATCTAAATTTTCTGTTCGCCTGTTCCAATCATTAAATAAATAAATACTTATATTAGGTTCGATGCAATTGAGATAATTATATAGAAAAGGTCTGCGTACTCCGATTTTGATGAAATTTTAATATGTTATGGAGCAACACATTCTGAACAACTTTTTCCTTTTCCAATATAAGGGGGTCGCTTTTAGTTTTCGAGATATTTGCAAAAAACTATCGGTAATGTTAATTTCATAACGAAAACCTTCTTTTTAGAAACACTGGGTGCGTGTGAAACACTGGGTGGATGTGTGTGGTATTGTCGCTTCTCATCTCCACAACGTGTTTACAAACAAAAAATAAAGAGATGCGGCCCGAAAATCCAGGAAGCGGAATAACAGAAGAAACAAGCAGAATTAACTCCTGTAGATAACTCTGATCATACATAGATAGGCTGAGTTTTCAATTTTCAAAGACATTTCCTGGATTTTCGGGCCGCATCTCTTTATTTTTTGTTTGTAAACACATTGTGGAGATGAGAAGCGACAATACCACACACAGCCACCCAGTGTTTCACACGCACCCAGTGTTTCTAAAAAGAAAGTTTCCATTATGAAATTAACATTACCGATAGCTTTTTGCAAATATCTCGATAACTAAAAGCGACCCCCCTATATTGGAGAAGGAAAAAGTTGTTCAAAATGTCGAAATCTATAATATATTAAAATTTCATGAATATCGGAGTACGCAGACCTTTTCTATATAATTACCGAAATTGATTTTAGTAGTCGGACGTTCATAGAGAATTTCATTGTTGCCAATGCTTATTGTTAGATCTATTCATAATAAATGATTTTAACGAAGACATTGAAACTGGTCAACTCCTTTATATAAAATTAAAAATTGCTTAACTACTTTAGAGACGCCTCAGTTAAATAATTGTTTTCTTCACACACCATGAATTTTAATCATTCAACCAAACAAAAGACATTCATCTTTGAGATCGCATAATCGTCACAATCCTCGACGAAATCTGCAGTCACCGAATGTCCTCAAACAATACTAAGTATGAAGTTGATAGACTTCGGCGATTGTAATCGGCAAATGACGATGCTAGCAAACGTGTTAACCACTCGGCATACTAAACGATTCGTGTATAATCGCCAATGGAAAGAGATTCTTCGGTTCATGTACACTCAGACAGACAGACAGACACACAGCTCAGAAAAACTTGGATTGATTTTCTCGAAAGCGCCAGTTCTGGCGAAGATAGAATTTATTAATAAGCATTACGCTGTTGCGGGCTGCATGTGTCCGTGCATCTTTGCATAGTCACTCCAATCACTCTGTAACACTGTACCATTTATCTGTATGTTCAACTGCGGTACAGTCATTTAGATAATTATACCTACATCGATATTATAACAGGCTCGTACAGTTGACGCGGACGTACGAGTGTTGTGCATTTTTTATTATCACTAGGCAACTATAGACATTGCGTGAAAATTGTCCGAGCAAAAACTGAGGAGGAAAACGATTAAAACTCTCGCGAATCGATTAGCTTAACACTAGGTTTACGGAGCACTAAAATTGATTAATTTACATTACTTTATAAAAATAATAAAATTGTATTTACTTAGATCATTAGCGATTTTTATTGTAATATGTACACAAAAAAATTAATCTATTTAATAATTTCTCACGAATACCTCGTTACACTCTTAATAATCGTAAATTAAAAATATTTGAATCTGTCATTTTGACGGACCCCGTAAATCTAGTGTTAACGCAAATCTCTATCATTCGTACAAACTAATTATATGCGAATAGTTTTGAAAATTTGCATGCAATCGATAGATTCTAAACAAACTATGCCACGGAAAGGCTGAGATTTTGCAGATTTTGCACATGGATTTCGACTGAATTGTTTATGAGCATTAAACTTACTATTATAGGTCAAAGGACAGTTCTCAGATTTTCTATTTTATAATTATTGAATTTGTAAAGATGTTACTATTGGAAATGATTACACAAGTTTGTATATTTAAGCATACGTTATAATTAAACTATGAATTTTATACATTTATGACAAAAATAAGTAGATAGAATGCAGAACAATAGAAGCATTTAAAGAATTTAATAATAAAATTATTTGAAAAAGATATAAACGTCTGTGCAGCTTCTGTCCTTTGCAATTGATGTAAACAATTTTTATCTTAAGAATATAAAGAAATTGAGAATACAGTTGTACCATTTTCCGTTCGATGAAATATATAAATGTCTATGCAGCTTCTGTCTCTTGCAATTGCTGTAGACAATTTTTATTTTACATAAAGATCCGCAGCCTGATTATAATAAAAATCGTAGAAAATGCCAACTCTACACAAATTAGAGATTTCCTACGTTTCTAGTTCCCTGTTCTAATAAATATCACGGTACGTTTCATGAATGCTCTTCGGGCTTTCAAATGGCCAATAAATACATAAAATAAAAGGTTGAATATCAGCGGGATGCAAGAAGTTAGCAACAAGCAACAGGCTCGCACGGTCCCAGTTTCGAGCCGCTCAAACAAGCCGCGGCTTCTTAAAATTTTTACCGTGGTACGTCGCTGGTCGTATCAACCGCGCGAAGTTCGCTCGAGTCACAAACAAGCACAAATTAAAATTAATTACCAGTGGTTCGGGCAACCAGTTAAACGCTTCAATCTTATAAAACCTGTTTCAATCTTGTCCCTCGTCTGGCGAACCAAGATCCAAAGTTCAATCCAATGCCGAAACGACAAAAACATTCGAACGACGATCCCATTCATGAAACTCTTGCCAATAAGCCGAGTCCGGCCAGGATTGTTCGAGTTCTTCGCGTCGAGCCTGGACCTGGGTCAACGTGGATCCGTCGGACCTCACATGGAGGCTCGTCAGTGGTCTTGGGACCGGGTCGGAACTGGTCCGGGACAGTTTCCCGCGAGGCTGTGCGATTTTTATCGAATTTCTTGGCTCGGTCGGCGCAGCGCACTCTCGAGCGAAGCTTCCAAGACGGAGAGAAACGCGATTTGCATGTGACGTGGAGAAAGAGAGAGGGGGGAGGAGAGAGGGAGTTAAGAAGAGAGTAAGAGAGAGAGAGAGAGAGAGAGAGAGAAAGAGAGAGAGTGGTGGAAAAGGAAAGAGGTAGGAGGAAACAGGACGCTGGTAGGAGAAGAGTAGATAAACGGAGAGAGATAGCGGCGCGAGAATATGCAGATCGCGGCGGAGAACGGTCAAAGAAAAATTCCTCCGCTTGCAAAAACTCGACCCTTTGGTCCCGCGAGCCGTGGGAAATTCAACGGGGTCCCGTAACCGAAGGGGGAGCAAAACTCGAAACGTGTCCCCCCTCCTAAACAAATTGGATCCTCCGGAGCAGCAGCAGCGAAACGTTTTGAACGGTTTTCCACGGGGTTTTTCGAGTTGAACGACACGCCAGTCGCGGGATGGTCGGGCCTCGAGAAATGTCAAGAAACGCGAGACGCGGACAACAACGTCGTCGTCGCGAGTCGCGATAGGAGAGACAAGAGAGAAAGAGAAAGAGAAAGAGAGAGAGAGCACAGGGCTCGCGGACAGACGGAAAAGGAACGGCCATATGGCCGGAGAGACAGAGAGGGAGGAGAGAGACGTGGCAGACGTGGCAACGGCGCGAATGCAGAATGCACGCTGACATAAAACATACATATATGCAGGATGCAGCGAGCAGCATCCGAGAGCGAGAGCCTCCTCTTCTGGGAGCGAGCCGGCCGCCACCGAGACAACAGTCGTCGATCTTTTCGCGATCGATCGATCTGCGGGCTTGATCGGGTTGGAAAGCCACGATGACAGCCGGATCCTTTGAATCACCGGTCCCGTGTTCTTATCAGAATTCCCCGTGAAATTAGGGTATAACGTGATTCTTTATAGCGGATGTCGGAAAATGCAATACGCTTCTGAGAACCGAACTTGAACGTATGAAATGACAAATAATGTTTATGAGGACTTTCTGAATTTGATCTATGAAGTGTAGGCTCTTCTATGTTAGGCAGATAACATGCCAGTGGTCTTTGAACCGTCTATGATTGCTGGGAAATTCGTTAATCGTAGCACTTTGATGACCGACAGCTAAATAGTACTCACTAGTATGGATAGATTAAACGCACTGAATCTCTGACATGAGCTATCTAACACGATGACTGTCACGTCTGTCGTATATAGATTGATTCCATCCTTTGATTAGGTTTAGAAACAAATTTTTGTCGTCCACTTTTGAGCACACTAATTTTTATGAGAAGTTTGCGGATTTTAGGCATTCATCACAAGACAGCGGCGTGCGATTTAAAACAGTGGACATATTAAAAAGGTTTAATGAAATCGGTGTATTAGGTCCAGGTTAATAAGATAATTAGAAGAAGAAAGAAAGTTTTATTTGGCTCCAGTGTCTTGAAATCAATGCAAACAATTTTTTGTTTTGCATAAAGATTAGGATATGTAACATGCAGAAGTTGCAATAATTTTGGAGTTTTTAGATTGTGGGGGAATGTGGGCAATCAACGAGCATCACAACCTCAATAATAGTCATCTAGATAACTAGATACAACTACCCAAAGTTCGGTCACTCAAGCCACTTGACTTATTGTCGAAGCATATTCAGAAATAATAAAAAACCTCGTAATTTTTTATTTCAAAGATTACGAATTACGAGTTTGTAGATTGCGGTCGTCCAAACTAGGCATCAGGTGCCTAATAATTCCGAACAAGTTCACAGTTAAGGGTTGAACAATTTTCCATATAATACTTGACGCAGTTGTGCGCATTCCTTCACCGTGAGCAGAAATTTGCACCGCTTTCCGTGCGCCCATAAGCTGGTTCTTTTAATATGCGATCGGATGGACACGCTAGACTGCTCAAAATAATTGGAGGTTTCTACGTGGAAATACTGTTGACCAGTCCTGCGAGAGGCTCGGCATGCGCCTCTTGACTATTCGATTGAGATGTCTTCGGAGATTTCATCGAGGACAGAGGGGCATGAGCATTTTCCAGATAACGTAGGCATGTCGATGGATTTGTGGCTCGACGTCTCTGCTTCGTTCACACATTTACTCGGCCTTGCGCTGCTTGCGATAGATAGGAGACGGTTTTCGAGGTTTGACATTATCAAACGGAGGATCCTTCGTAAAAAGTTAATGCATCTTGGAAAATTAGATATCTTACAGAATATTGATGTACTCGTTGATCAAGTTAGTCAATTGGCAGATTTGTTAGACAATTTCACTTTGGCAGGGCGAGTACTTTTCTTGAAGCTTCATAATGTATGTAATAGAAAAATAAGAGTAATGGGAGTTCAAATTTATCAAGCTGGAGATTCTCCGTAAAAAGTTAATGCATCTTGGAAAATTAGATATCGTACAAAATATCGATGTACCCATTGATCAAGTTAGTCAATTGGCAGATTTGTTAGACATTTTCACTTTGGCAGGGCGAGTACATTTCTCGAAGCTCCAAAATGTATGTAATAGAAAAATAAAAGTAATGGCCGCTTAAAATGATCAAGCTGGGGACTCTTCGAAAAAAGTTAATGCATCTTGAAAAATTAGATATCTTACAGAATATTGATGTACTCGTTGATCAAGTTAGTCAATTGGCAGATTTGTTAGACATTTTTACTTTGGCAGGGCAAGTACTTTTCTTGAAGCTTCTTAATGTCAGTAGCAGAAAAATAAGTGTAATTGATGTTTAAATTTATCAAGTTGGGGATTCTTCGTAAAAAGTTAACACTAGATTGCCCAAGGAAGTCATTTTGACTGCTTTTTAATTTCAATTAGAAAAAGAGTCGATCACCAATGATGAAAATGAAAGTGTCATCAATATGCCCAGGAAAAGTAAATTTTTTTTCTTGTTAATATTTACTAATAACTTGTTATATAACTGTAAATAATATAAAAAATATTAAAAATTAATTTTAAACTTTCTTTACACATTAGTTATTCTTTCACAATGCAGTCATTTTGACTGCTTTTGGGCAATATAGGTATATACTAAGTTTCAGTCTTTCTAGTGTTAATGTATCTTGGAAAATTAGATATCGTACAGAATATCGATGTACCCATTGATCAAGTTAGTCAATTGGCAGATTTGTTAGACAATTTCACTTTGGCAAGGCGAGTACTTTTCTCGAAGCTCTAAAATGTCAGTAACAGAAAAATAAGAGTAATGGAAGTTCAAATTTATCAAGCTGAGGATTCTTCGTAAAAAATTAATGCATCTTGGAAAATTAGATATATTACAGAATATTGATGTACTCGGGGACCACGTTAATCAATTGGCAGATTTGTTTTTTGGAGTCCCAGAATGATTAACAAGTTGAGCATTTTTCTTAAAAAAAAGGCTGTTTCTCTATTTCTTCGACGATTGGATATTGTACAAACATTTGTGGTATTTGTTGATTAAGATATTCAATTCGTAGTCAATTAGAGCCGGTAGTGAATAAAACAATATTAATAGAGCGTAAATGCGGCGCAACTATTTCGTTGGAGACTATCGAATAGAGATTCTTCAAATTCATTCGTCGAGAATTTTTCCTGGATTTCTCGTATGCACGTGTATTAATGGAAGCATTAATTGCGCCACACTTCATTTCACGGAACGTTTCGAGCGTAAATAAGAATAAAATCGTGTTATTTTATTGCCCCCTTAAGCGATAGAAACTAAATTCTTGGGCAATAAGACAACCAGAGCACTGCGTAGGGAAAATCATACCTGTGTCAATAAAATTAATTGCATCCACTCAAATTAGTTAGGATTTCATACCTCAATTTTACATTAATGCACAATACATTTACAATTTATAAAAATGTACGCGTTCATCTCGGGACAACAAAACCATGCTCATAATGTACCTTAAATTATTACAAAGATGGCGGTACACGTCCAAGCTGAATAAAACAGCTAAAAAAAAACGTAAATCAAGTTTTCAGGTGTCGTTGTAAAGAAGAAGCTTCATTCTTCGAATAAATATTAAATTCGGTCACGATAAAAATTCGTCGACGTTTCTAGACAAGTTTCAATTTAATATTTTTCACAAAGAACGTGTCATCAGTTTTCGGCTCGTTGTGTAATACAAAAATGTACACGAAAAAAAAATTAGAAGAAGTTGGAAAAAACTTGATGATGGATAATGTAGATAAAGGCTTCAAGCTTTAAAACAAGTCTGGGTTTGCCACTGTATGATTTTTTTCTGTGTTGGAATAATTTTTGGAGACGCGGAATGCGGTGAAATTTGCGAAAATCGTAGATGTAGGTTGCACAGATATCTTTCGTGATATTCGAGTGGAACGACAAACATTTGCAGCGGCGTAGGAGAGCGGTTATGCTTGTTTTTCCGGCGGAACGCTCGAAATGGGGTCGTTGACACGCGCGAGTGCCGATTTTTCGCGCGATCGCCGTCCGAGTTCGAGCGGCTCGATATTTTCGGACGGCTTCGAACCCCTTTCTTTTATCTGGGAGCGTTGCCGTTTGAACGAGGAACGCAAGAGGGGAGCAGGAGAAAGAAAGAAAGAGAAGAGAGAGAGAGAGAGAGAGAGAGAGAGGACCACGAGCGCATCGTGGCTGCTGAACCTGACCTCCGACAATACACGCCGGCGTCGGCGGCATTCCGTCCAAGCCTCCGCGCGCGGCTCCGAGTGACTCTATCTCTCTTGATCCTCTCTCTCACTCTCTCTCTCTCTCTCTCTCTCTCTCTCTCTCTCTCTCTCTCCTGCGCGATGCTTATTAAAATAAATTAAAGATCGCGAGGGTCTGTCGCGACCCTTCCTTTCGATACAATTTCACTTCCGACGAATTCTTCGCCGCCTTCTTCTTCTCCTTCTTGTATTTGTTGTTCTTCTTCTTGGCGTTCAGTTAGCGATCGAGAGGCTCTGACGAAATTTCGCGAAAATTCTTCGAGCCAGTCAGCGACCACCGAAGGACATCAACTTCTCCTTTGTCCTTCGCTCGTGATTTGTACGCAGTTACGCGAATGGCTTCAGGGTCGTCTCCGGTGTCGAGGATTCAGCAATCGGTCGTGCACTCGGTCAAGGTTGCGCGATTATCGGCGCGTTAGTACCTTGCTGATCGGCTGTGCAAACGCTGACGGAGATACACGATGACTCTTGCCATTCTTCGGCGGAATTGTTCGACCCTGTTCGATGTCTCCAGGAAATCCTTTGGAACGGATTTGTAGCCGACTGGTTGCTGGTCGAAAATGTTTGCGCAGATGATTGTGTATTAGGTCGAATTCAATGAGAATATTAATTCTGGAATTATGTGGTCGCCATTTTTTGTACATATAATCTTCAAATTCAAGTTAATCAAAATCAAGTTACCTCAGTCCGTGATCTGTCATACTAGAATCTTCCTAAAAATAATGTAAAAATTTAGTGAGGTACTTCGAAGTATATAGTTTAGGTCTGCAAAATTCAAATGTTCAAAAAAAGCGAAGGGAACTTTATGTTTGCAATTGTCTTGCAATACATCATCTCTGTGCAGTATAGAGAAAATTTTGATGGTGTCACGAACAGCCCTACGATATCATCCGAGGATTAAATAAGACCGTTATAAAATACTGTCCGAAGCAACTTTTTAGTAAATAACCTAGTAATCCCATAAATAACAAGAAAATCTTGAAATGTTACGTAGTCCATCATTGTCCATACAGAATTAATTAAAAACATTTTTGGAGTCCTCCAAATTAAAAAATGTATATGTCGAGTTAAGAAAAACCGCAAAGCACATTGAATCATCGTAATATTGTCGTACAGTCAAACGTAAACTGAGAAAAACATATAAAATATAGTTACAGGCGATAGATTCTGCAGTTTTTAATATCCTCGGGAGAATATGAAACATCTAAATTTATAACACAGTTGAAAAATCTCTGAGAATTCTAAAAATCTCGAAGAATCTTCAAAGATCCAAATGTATCGATTTCCATTAAGAAAATCAAATAGTGGCAGCAGCTTATGCTGTTCTTAATATACTAAAGAGAATGTAGGACAATTTAACTTGTAGCAATATTAGAAAAATCCCTTAAATTTCTAAATACTTCGGATAAAGTAAAAAAATCACAATTTATCGATTTTAATAAGAACAATCAGCTCGAGACAACAGCTTATACTGTTTTTAATATGCCATTCAGTACATAAAAAAATTGAACTCGTAGCGTGGTTAGGAGGTCCCTAAAAATTCTAGAAATCGCGAACAATTTTTAAAAATCCCGATTTACTAATTTTAATGAAGAAAATCAGTTCGAGACAATAGTTTATCTTGTTTTCAATATCCCATGGGTTCCACGATACAAATGCACTCAAAGTGTGATTAGAAGATCCCTAACAATTCTAAAAATCCCGGTCAGTTAAAAGTGAGGTTGAAAAATCTCTTAAAATTCTAAATATTTCAAGCAATTGGAAAAAGATCGCAATTTATCTATTGCAACGAAGAATATCAGGATGGTCCGATTGAAGGATGGGAGTCTCGAAAATCGCGGCGGCCCGATGTCCTCCATTTTACTGAACGTCCGGGTGGCGTGCGTCGGTAAAAGCATATCGGGTCTGGCGTCGAGCGAAAAATGATGGCGGTCGGTGCACGCGATGTCAGACGAAAAGGCAGCAGCAGCAGCAGCGACTGCATGCTGCAGCAGCATGCAGCAAGCAGCAGCGGCAAGAGAAGCGAAAGAAATGATATTCCGCGGGACTGTACCGGCTGAACTGACCACGGACAAACCCGTTCATATTGTCTTACCTTCCCGCAGAGCCGCGGCCGCTGTCTGCGCGTCGGCGTGTCGGCTGTTAGCATACGTATGATATGATAAAAAAAAATGCTCTGACGCGAGCACAAGGTTACTGCCACAGGCCGGTGATACGCACCACTCCACCAAGGCTGCTCTGGCAGCGGAGTCACTGGCAATCGCTTTTGCTGGACAGAAGAAGACGAGCGCTCTCTCTCTCTCTCTCTCTCTCTCTCTCGTTCCCTCTCTCCCTTTTTCTCTCCGTCAATAAGCCCCGAGAAAAAAAAGAAGAAACGATACCTCCTTTATCGACGGCCTTCGATTCCAGATCGAAACTGTCATTTTAAATTCGATTCCGCGATCGATCACTGCGAAACGCCTGTGACTTGTCTCGCGCGATAACGTGCCTCGATCTCGGCTGACAACTGTTGGTTTCGTGATCTGTTTTCACGGTTGCCGTGTGACTCACGCATTTGGTTGTACAATTGCCGAGCAATCTGCCGGAAAACGTGATGTTCGGTTGCCTGGATCGATTGCAACTGGCGGATGTTACGTAAAAATTTACTTCCTGAATGATTCTAATATATCTGGTTCTCTTTTTATGGTACGACTTTAAATGCAATTTTTCAACGAGTGTCATTGACTTTGAAATTCAACACTAAGTTTACGGAGCACTGAAACTGACTTTTTTTCATTACTTCATTAAAGTAACTAAAATGTGTCTATTCAAATGTTTAGCTATTTCTTTTGCTACATGCGTATACCCAAAGAAATAGATTCGATGAATAATTCTTCATGAATGCATCTTTAAAATTCCAATAATCGAAAATTAAAATGATCAGAACCCGTCAATTTGACTGGTCCCGTCAACCTAGTGTTAAAGAGGATATCCACATGATACGTCAGCAAGTGTTTAAGGAAATGTTTTTGGAGACTACAAGATTCATTCTTCAAGAACATGGATTTTACGAGAGTGTCTAGTTTCGTTACACCGTCCAAAATGATCTAATGCATTGAAATATTAGTACCAAGAGTACTAAAAGCTGTACACAAGCTTCTATCGCTAAATCCATTATAGCGCAACATCTATAACTCTAGCAACCTGTTAAATTAGACAATTTTCATAAAAATCATTCTGTGATACCAAAATCGTCCAGACACTTTGCCTTCTTCATAATCCTGATTTGACAACGGTTTCTAGCCTCGTACACGATGTACCACGAGCGATATCGGGACACATTAGCTCTTTGCATCAAGATTTAGAATTAAAGAAGAAACTTGATATTTCTAACTGATAATTTGATGCTTCTGAAATTTTTCTGAGCATTTTGTGGAAATGATTAAATTAATTATCATCCATTGCGAGGTTTCTTCTTCTACCCTTAAAAATAAAGCTATTCGAAGAACACCGTCTCTTAAGCGAACAAATGGCCAAAAGTACCATTTTCTGATGGACTATAGTACTGTAGTTTCGATACTTTTCGAAAATTTTCATAAAAATCGTTCTGTGATACCAAAATCGTCGAGACACTTTGCCTTCTTCATAATCCTGATTTGACAACGGTTTCTAGCCTCGTACACGATGTACCACGTTCGACCATGTTTCCAGCCGTTATCCACACTTCTGGAAGCAACAAGCAATCGCCAAGTAGTTCTTTGTTTCTGTGCACGATGCAGCGAGCGCGTCCGCGAGCATCGACTCAATTAATATCTCGTAGCGGCGTCGGCCGGGCCGAGTCCTCCCGATAGTGCTTGTACAGCGGCCGAGAGAGAAAGATGGAGAGAAAAGCAAAGAGAGAGAGAGGGGGAGAGAGAGAGAGAGAGACAGAGAGTGCGCAGCTTCATTGCGAAGCAAAAAGAGAAAGAGACACGCAGCGAGATGCATCGGGATGAAAAGGCGACTGCACTGATGCAGGAGAAGAAGAAGAAGAAGAAGAGGAGGAGGAGGAGGAGGAGGAGGAAGAGGGGCAAGGAGAGAGAAAGAGACCTAGCTAGCGCGTAATCCGACACGTTCTTACATGGATGCAGCTGTATCTTAAATTCAATACACACACGTGGCCAGGGTTTTCCAGCGCGCGAGACACGAGGCGCCCGCTCGGCTCCTACGCCGCGCGGATAATTACTCGCGTCGCACGGCTCCGATCGATGGCCAATCATCCCGCGGACGATTAAGATAACCGAGCGGCCTAGAGACGATCCTAAGGCGAGTCAATGGGCGAACCGTTATGCTAGTCGGAGGAGAAGGATCCGCCGAGATCTACGGCCGCATGCAAAACTGGATGACGCGCGCGGCCAGCACGATGCATCTCGCAGGACGACGCGAGTCGACGGAATGCGGAAACGCGGCTCGAGTTCCGCGTGCGGCTGGTGAACGGTTGCGGAGATGAGCCTGAAGGATGTCGATGGGTTTCTGCATTGGTTGTCGGCTTTATTAAAGTTGGGAGACCGAGATTCGATCTTCCGATGAACATGAGGAAACATGAGGATGATGACAAATGGAGAATGAAGCAGAGTTTGAGAAAATGTATGCAATTGACACTGAGTAACTCATTCTTTGATGGAAGAAGGTACTTTGCGGGTTGATTTGTTGCTTCGTCTTTGAAATGAAAGGATTTTGTGTAACTGGAGACGTGTAGCTTGATCTTTGAATGAAGAGTAGCTTGGGAACTATTGTTTAGATTGTTTAGACAAACCTGAAAGATGTTGTATACCAACGTCATTTCATTCTACATACGAGTACAAATTCATTTCAATTTAACCTCTTCGCTTACAATAGCGTCTGAGAGACGTGATGAAGATTCTGAACAGAGACTAATAAAGATGTATGTTATTAATTTCCTTTAAACCGAAATATAATTCTAATTTGTTGTTGTTAATGTACAGCTATTGGAGAACATACACACATACAATATATATACATTTTCTCCTTTTTCTAAGAAATTATGAACTACAAAGAAATTCTAATCACTAAAATTGTAAAATAATATCTATTATATAATAAAATCGTAAGGCAAGGGGTAATTAACCCCTTGAAATTTCTTAAATCAAAATTTTTCTCCTCCATAATTTTACATAAATTTAGCTTCCTCATTTCTTTATTATTTAGTCTCGTAGATGCCCGGGTTCCTGTTTTCCACTCAAAATACTACACAAACTCATGATTTCATCCTTGACTCATTCTCAAACTCTTCCTCATCCTCGACCTCTGTTTTTGGCGCGTCCTATTCGAACCTTTGCCTGATCACGTCACCTTCAAAACTCTGACCTTATCATTCTAGCCCATACAATTCCTGAAACCCCCACCATTCAAGTTGGCACTCCTATATATCCCGTTTTCCCACAACAGGACACATTCTCAGATTCTCTGTTCTCCAGAACACACACTCATTTCGTTCGACTGTCGTAGTCTATTATACAGGGTGTTTCCTACTTTTCCGGCGAGATTGTATGAGTATGATCTACAAGTGCAAATACGAAAAAAATGTTATATGAAGTTTGTTTATAAACGCTTTATTACAATATTTTAGGCAAATATTGAATATAACTGAAAGCCAACTACTGTGGCTACAATGAATAGTCAGAAAACAAGAAATATCTCGTAAGTACAGGCAAAGTAAACACAATCGACCTTTCGTATTATTCAGTAATTATTCGTATTATTCATAATATTGTAATAAAGCGTTTATAAACAAACTTCATATAACATTTTTTCCGTATTTTCTCTTGTAGATCATGCTCCTACAATCTCGCCGGAAAAGTAGGAAACACCCTTTATAGTCCGCTAACTTACAATATATTGTCAACGTGTTTCCGATTAAGTTCCGTTGTATCTAACGAATAAAATACTAATTAACGGAATACAACAAAGAATTGAGACGATAAATAAAATTTTCTTCAATCAAGTTCCTTCTATCAGTTGTTAAAGTTTAGAGCACTTTATTAAATTTTTCTGAGGTAATGTACACGCATTATCAGGCACAAGTTATGCCCTCATGTATGCATAAAACCATGCCACCTAAACATGATAGAAGTCTACAGAATCATTATTAGTTTATGCTGACGGTTTTCGAGTGTTCAAAGCTGACAATAACTACAGAAGTACCATAATTGTCTGTGTATTGCACAGTGACGCCAGATCGGTTAGGTCGAGGGGAATACAATTTCTCCACCTCTCTGATGACCGGAGTAATATGTAACACGTTGCGCGGCACGTCACGTGACCAGTCTACGGTCTTAGTGGGGGACGTTCGAGCGTGCTCATGGTAGGGGTGTGCGAGTACTCGATTGATTCGAGTATTCGAATTTCGAGTCGAGTAATGATCGGTCTGTCGAGCTAAGTCGAGCGTTTGAATTTTCCGAGCTACTCGAAATCGACGAACTGCTTGAAAAGAATACGAGCTACTTGAAAAAATCAACCGTCTCGAATATTCGAGTCCTCGTGAAACTTCGATTTACTCGAAAATGAATTTTCAGCTCGAAATTTTTCGAATTAATCGAATATATTCAAACACACCTTTAACTTTCGAGTCACTCGTAAAAATTCGAATATGTTTTCTTCATGAAAACATAAAAATAAAACAGAAGCATTAAATTAGCGTCATATTTTTCTTCCTTATAGTTAGAATAGTATTTGATAGTAAAAAAATGAATGTTCGAGTAACTCGAGCAATTCGAATTTTTACGAGTGACTCGAAAGTTCTGTTCGAATATATTCGAGTAATTCGAAAAATTTCGAGCTGAAAATTCATTTTCGTGTTAATCGAAGTTTCACGAGGACTCGAATATTCGAGACGGTTGATTTTTTCAAGTAGCTCGCATTCTTTTCAAGCTGTTCGTCGATTTCGAGTAGCTCGGAAAATTCAAACGCTCGACTCAGCTCGAGCAATCGAATCGAGTTCAGCTCAGCCCGTAAATTACGGTTACTCGCACACCTCTAGCTCGTGGTAGTGGGATGGGGTAGTGGAAGGGGAAAAAGAGGAGAGGAAAATCCACCCAGTTTTGGGTGGATCTGGCGACACTGTTATTGCTTTCTTTTGGAAAACAGATTATTCACTAGCGGACCAAGACGTACGCTTACAACCAAACCATGGAATTTTGTACAATTACAGCTTAGAAATATCTTAAGGAATATGGATACAAGAGTTATAGTATTTTCATTCTGTTTTATTTTCCGGGAGCACCTCCGCTGAATCTCAATTAATGTATATCTGCATCAATGAAACGGCGAATTTGCATAAATTCCGCGGAGGATATGTGGCAATTCAGAATACGATGTATTATCATTGCTTAAACATTCAAGCAAAATCAGGATATCAAAGAGAAGAGAGTTTCTCATAAAGAAAAATTTCTCTTTCGCATTCTTCCACTATGGATATATGGATGGTGGAATCTAATTAGCACTCAAGATTTCTCTTCTTTTCTTGAAATCTTGATTCCACAGAAACGTGTGTCCCCAAGCACAACTTCTGCTGCGTCACAGCTCGCATTTGCCGGAATAGCAATAACCTGAGCTGCTGTAGGTTCTTTTGCTGATTATAGCCACACATTAAGTGTCGTGTTCATTTAGGATTATCGATGTATCCGACACTGTCTCGTATGATCGCTGGGAACCATTACCTTTCGTAATATAAGATTTTTGAGGAGAATAAAAGAGTGTGTGGAGACTCTTGCGGCCCCGAGGATAATTTCTCTTGAGCATATTATATTGAAAACTAATTAGCATCGGCCGTCGAGTTTTCTCTTCTTTTCTTGAATTGGCGTGAACCGATGGCCTCAAGCACCATTCCTCATGAATCTTCTGACGATGAAGAAGCAAAATCAAGAAGCTTATACTACTATAGTTTTGATTGCCCACTGTAGAAAATGCTAAATATCATGTTCAGGTAGGATTTTCTACAGGTTAGACCATCGAACGCATTAGCTCTTGTAACATCAACATTTAGGTTGAGAATAGGGGACTGACCTAGGTGATAATTTGTAGGTAATGAAATTTTGCTGAACACTTTATTGTAAATTATTCAGCGTCCGCAACGAGGTGTCTTCTTCTTCTCTTGAGAGCAGAACAATTTTAACAACTTCTTCTCTTAAATGAACAAATGGCCAAAACTACCATTTTCTGATGGACTATACCGTAGAAAACACTGAATATCGTCTTCCTATAAAATTTTCTACAAATCAAATCATTTGGAGCGATATCGGGACACATTCGCTCTTTGCATCAAGATTTAGGATTAAAAAAGGAACTTGACATTTCTAACTGATAATTTGATGCTTCTGAAATTTTTCTGAGCATTTTATGGAAATCATTAAATTAATTAGCATCCATTGCGAGATTTCTTCTCCTACCCGTGAAAATAAAGATATTCGAAGAACACCTCTTAACCGAACAAATGGCCAAAAGTACCATTTTCTGATGGACTATAGTACTGTAGTTTCGATACTGTAGAAAACACTAAATATCGTCTACCTATAAAATTTTCTACAGATCGGATCATTTGGAGCGATATCGAGACATATTACCTCTTTGCATCAAGATATAGGATTAAAAATGGAACTTGTCATTTCTAACTGATAATTTGATGCTTCTCAAATTTTTCTGAGCCTTTTGTGGAAATGATTAAATTAATTAGCATCCATTGCGAGGTTTCTTATTCTACCGTAAAAAATAAAGCTATTCGAAGAACACCTTCTCTTAAGCGAAAAAATGGCCAAAAGTACCATTTTCTGATGGACTATAGTACTGTAGTTTCGATACTGTAGAAAACACTAAATATCGTCTTCCTATAAAATTTTCTACAGATCGGATCATTTGGAGCGATATCAAGACACATTACCTCTTTGCATCAAGATATAGGATTAAAAATGGAACTTGTCATTTCTAACTGATAATTTGATGCTTCTGAAACTTTTCTGAGCCTTTTGTGGAAATGATTAAATTAATTAGCATCCATTGCGAGGTTTCTTATTCTACCGTAAAAAATAAAGCTATTCGAAGAACACCTTCTCTTAAGCGAACAAATGGCTCCGAGTACCATTTCTGTTGTATTGGTATCGATGTTCAGGATTATAAGAAGCCGAGATCGGTGAAAAAGCAGATTGCCCGTCGCAATAAAACGCGAAACGTGTTCATCAGGGATTTTCGACGGGAAAACAAGTCTCCGTCGTGGCAACGAACGAGAGAACCGCACGGGAGAAAAACTGGACCGTGTATCAGCGACAGCGGCGCATTGTAAACGGATACGATCTGCGCGCGGGTAATCGCGTATCTCGTGTCGTCGCGTCGAAGATGTATCGATTGCTTCTTTTTCTGCGTCCTAATGAGCCCTGCGCGTTACGCGATCGAGTTTCGGCGCGCGGGTGGTCGATCCACTGTTCGATCCTAGTTTTTGCGGATCGATGATTTTTCCGCGATTCAACGGAATCTGATTCCCGCCTCGGGAACGTTTTCGAACCTCTCATCCGGCGACCATTCGGACAATTTTACATGTGTCGAACTTCGAGAAGTAAACGATA
Organism: Sphecodes monilicornis; assembly: GCA_913789915.3. Taxonomy (NCBI): domain Eukaryota; kingdom Metazoa; phylum Arthropoda; class Insecta; order Hymenoptera; family Halictidae; genus Sphecodes; species Sphecodes monilicornis. The sequence goes on from OU565294.1 coordinate 10,554,622, forward strand.
AATTACCAAATTACCAAACGATAAATTACCAAATTCGAGTGAATTATTATATGCCCGGCAAGCATAAGTCATTAACGATAATCGATGAATGATGACATTCCTGAGTGGATTTTTGCGATTGATTTTAAATGAGGAACATTCAATGAACATTTCAGTGTACTCATTCATCTTGTTTGATCATCTTGTTAGTTAGGATCAGTGATGCTAGATCTACCCAAAACTGGGTTGATTTTCCTCTCCTCCTTTTCCCCTTCCACTATCCCGTTTCACTACCTGAGCACACTCCAACGTCCCCCACTAAGTACGCAGACTGGTCACGTGACGTGCCACGCAACGTATCACATATTACTCTGGTCATCAGAGAGGTGGTAAACTGTATTCCCCTCGATTCAACCGTTCTGGCATCACTGGTTAGGATGGAGGTTGGACCTGCGACACTAGGTTCATTGAATAGTTGTAGGAACACGAAAAAATATATATCTTTTATATTGGTTAGAGTACTGGAAGAAAATTATTTATCGTCGTTCATGGTCCCTTAAAATCGTTGATGGAAGATCGAAATAAATATTCAACCCTTAGAGTGACCAGTACAAACGGCTAAATTATTGTTCATCAGATTTCTTTATTTTACAAGAGTTGTCAAGGTGCGACACTAGACTCATTGAATACTTGCAGGAACACTAAAAAATAGTGTCTTGTATATTGGTTAGAGTACTGGAAGAAAATTATTTATCGTCGTTCATGGTCCCTTAAAAGCTTTGATGGAAGATCGAAATAAATATTCAACCCTTAGAGTGACCAATACAGATGGCTAAATTATTGTTCATCCGATTTCATTATTTTACATGAATTGTCAAGGTGCTTGGTGTATTGAATACTCGCAAGAAATTTATTTGCCTTGTTTAGAATATTCAAAGAAAATTATTTGACGATGTTGATGGTCCTTCGAAATTGGTATTGGCGAATCATACTAAGAATTCAACCTCTATAGTGACCAATAAAATTACTAAATTATTGTTCATCCGTATTCATTATTTTGGAAGAATTTGTACTAGTATACTAGACTGATTAATTAATACATTGTTTCTCTTGTTTAATACATATTCAATGAAAATTATATATCGTACTGTGCGCCCTCAAGATCGGTACCAAAAAATCATATTAAAAATTGATCGCCTCTATAGAAGAATAAAACTGAAGAATTGTCCCAAATGTCCAATCAACATTCTTCCATACGATTCACTTCAGTAATTAATCCCGAAGTGAAAGAAGCAATACTAATATTTAAAAACTGGTCTCAGGAACCCTTCATTAAGGGGTTGATTAATGGACAATGTACATAGTGAACTCGTCCATTCCTGAAGCTTGCAATTCCACAATGAAGCTCAGAATTTTCTCCAGGATCTCCAGGGACGGTATCCATTGATCTCCGCGATCTCCGTGTTCAGGGATTCGTGACTGTGTCAATGACAGACTGGGAATACTTTCGCGTAGCACGTCCGCCGTCGTATTACCATTATAAACGATCCGCGTAACGAGGGATCTCGGTTCGCGGAAGATCCTGCGCGGCTTTTCAAGTAACCGGCCGGTTTCCCCTGAAAAGAAACCACCATGGCGCACAGCGTCGATGGTGTGTACATCTCTCTCTCCCTCTCTCTCCCTACTCCCTCGAAAAATAGCCGGCCATAAATAAGGCGGCAGAATTTCCACGTGGATTCGCTAATAAACATACCACCCATCGAGATGCCCGGTATATTTGTATGCAAATCGATTGTAATGCGCGGGGCTCGAGGGGCACGGGGCACGAAGAGCGTGTAAATGCGGGCCGGCGACGTCGGTTCTACGGAACACGCACTCGCCTATACATATTTATACGCGTGCGGAGTGTGAAGCACGAACGCGTGCACGACCGGCACGCATGCGCGCGGGAGAGTGCGTGCGTGCACGCACGATGACTCAGAAACGAGTCCACGCGACAATGGCGAGGAATGGGACGAGGGAAGGAGCGGAACGCCGCGGAAACGTGAAACCCGCCGCCGAAATCTGCGCACACGATTTTTTCTCCTTTAGATCCCCATTTGGTAAAGTCCTAGATCTGGTGAAATGACTTTGTTTAACCGGTTAGCTGTTTTTGACGAGTATACTCGTCATGGAATAAAATGAATTACTTGCTATTTATGTTAAAATTGTTGTGAAAATTAAAACACATTAGTCATTTTTCGATATTTTAGAGTATCTCCAATCAAAGACGAAGTAAAGGAACGAAGCATAGAAGTTGAAGAGACGTCAGTGTGATAAATAAGCTACACAGCTAACTGGTTAATAGTTGTTGGTCATTTATTGAAACTGTTTGGTCAACGTAGTCTGAATTTTCTTGGAGCTGTAGAAGGGTACTGGCACCACTAGTTGATTCACTGGGGCTATTCCTGATGCTGATGATGCCCCTGATAGCTTATTGAGCGAAGAAATAAATGTCTATGGGGGACGTTATTTAGGTTTGAAGGAGGCAGGAAGATTTTGGTCTCTTTGGGAGAATCAGTTTAGGAGAATCGAGGGCTCTGAGGATCATCTGAGGATGGTCCCATATGGTGCAAGACAATCTTTAGGGTTTTCTTTTTATTATTTTTACGTCGCTTTCAACTCTTTTCTAAGGTTATTTCGCGACGGGACCTACAGTTTATTAACACTAGGTTTACGGGACCCGTCAAAATGACGGGTTCTAATATTTTGAATTTACGATTGTTTAGATTGTAAAGATGCATCCATGAGAAATTAGTCAACAAATTTATTTCTTTGGGTATATATTCTTTAAAAAATGGCTAAAAATTTGAATAAACTTATTCTTGTCATTTTTGGACTGTTATGTAAAATATTCACTCTTAATGCTCCGTAAATCTAGTGTTAGGTGAGTTCCGAACCACCTTGGGCACCACAGTATTAGGGTTCTAGAGATTATTAGTAAGCTGCCAGGTCAAGAATTATCAATTAGAAACATTCTTTGGTGCCAACATCGTCATGACTACCTTCCTTTCTTTCGAAGAATAATTTTACGAGAACTGAGGGATTTGAGGAACATCTCAGGATGTTCTGATATGGCAGTATCTAAGATTCTAGTTTCATAGAGTATAAGCAAGATACCAAGTCAAGAAACGTACATGAGAAATACTCCGTACGACCTACGCGGGCTTAGCCGCCATTCTTTTCCTCCGAACCTTAATTTTACGACAGTGTCTAGCTTCGATCGTCATCTAAAATAGCCTAATGCTTCGCAGCTCTCCATCTAGAGTTTTAGAGGCTATAAACATTCGCCGCGGTATTTCAATGGTCAGTTACAAAACCGATTCGATCGTCGAATAGACTTCAATGCCCTACGGGTTGAGGTCTAGCTAAGGTCTGCCTAGTTGAATAAATAAATTATAACAGGCTCATGAAGATAAGGCTCTTTTCCTCTTCTGCCATTATTGATGGTACTTCCGTCTTTCTTATCCCTGTTTAGAGGACGGTGCTAACTGCGTTGGTCTAATATACATATTGCAATCTTTCATATGTAGTCTCGGTATTGAAATGATCGAGTGCAGATCCAATATGAACTGAGTAAATAGACTTCGATATCTTAGGGCATAGCTAGAAACTGATCGAATGAATTAATTTTAACAGGATAATGAAGATGGACCACTTTTCCCAGTCTTTTAACTGTAACAGTGCTTCCACCCCATTTATTCCTAATCGGTACACTGCAGATCTGTATACCAAAAATTGGTTGCATTGTATAGCTAGACTGCGGATTTTATGCATTCATGACAAAAACTGGATCGATCAAATGCTAGTATGTAAAGACATTGAAACAGTTGAATGATGTTGCTATATTATTCCCAATTTATTAAAATTATTTAATGAAGTAATGCATTTTTGAGCAATTTCTGTCTCTCACAATTCACTTGGAATTCATCCAATCCTTTCACTGTTTTATATTTCGCTTACCTACTTTTTGTTGTATTGTATGTAATCTACAATCAGTTATCGTGCTATATAACATCGGACCACGTGAATATTCTGATTGTACCCTTACACGGTGCTATAGGTCGCATATCTTTAATATTGCAATAACAGGCTGTAAGTCCACCGTTTCAAAACATCAGACTTGAACGCCCCAAAGGTTAGAGTCACCGTATACCTAATCTGTCTAACTGAGACCTGACTCTAGACCATAGCCGATCTGCAATTTAGAGCAGTGAACAAATTAAAAGTATGTACAAATATCAATGCATTAGTTCCAGCTAATTAAAGCCATCAAACAAAAACTGAAAGGGCTATTTGGCTGCTGTGTAGCATAATTTAAACAGACTATTTTTATTTTGCATAAAGATCCACAGTGTACAGATCAGTCTGACGCAACATTCCTCAGCATCAACTGGACTCTTCTTGCACTCCAAACCACACCAACTCCCATCGCCCTAGTCACCAGTCATAGAACCCCATAGTCACCTAGCCCCGGGGGTTAGCTTAGGGGATGCGTAATCTCCGTAAAGCCAGGAAATCGCTTTGTGAGGTCTGCGTAAAAACTGGTCCGCGATTTTTCCGTCGATAGAGAAGAGACCAGGCCGGCGAACTATGATAAACAAATGAGACTTGGCAACGCGGCCCCTGTTCTCTGGCGAAGACCACTGCAACAGCAAGCAGCAAGCAAGCGAGCAGCGAGTAGCAACGGCGGCGGCGGCGGCGGCGGCGGTGGCGGCAGCAGCAGCCAAGGCCTGTCAGACTTTCCTCCGTCTCCGTCTGGTCCTCCGGTTTTTCTGTTAGTCGGTCTCGCTTCCGCGAGTCTCCGGTGTTGGTCTCTGCACAGAGAGTGTGGTGTCCGACCATCTTTCTCCGGGCGGTGTGTGTGCAGGCCGGTGTGTCTTTCTCTGGACTGCGATGGCTAGAGGATTTCCCTCCTCCGCGGGTCCCGTTCTCGCCTTCTTGTTCATTGCCTCCCTCCTCGACCCAGCCAGCCAGCCGCCTTCGCAGTCGCTGCTCGAAGCCGCTAACCCAGAACCAAGAGAAAGAGGAGAGACTTCACGCTCGAGCGCGATAGACGAAGAAAGAAAGAGGGAGCGAGGGCCGGGGGGAGAGGAGAGGGGAGGAGAGGCGAGGAGAAGGCAGCTCTGGTAGCCCCGGTGTGGAGGAGGAGAAAGAGGAAGAAGCGCACAGAGAGACTCTTATTTGCTTCTTTCGTTATTCCTCTTATTTCCCTGGCCGCCTTCAGCACCGGCACCTTCTTCTTTCATTGCTCCGCTTCTTCTGAACCCAAGCAACTCTCCCGGCCATTTCCACCCCCCTCGCAGAGCCCACACACATCCCCGAAGAGATATCTGTACAGGCACCGGCACACCAAGCCCGGAGACAGATATGCACGCCGAGGATAGCGTTGGCGGTTTATTTTTATTGCGATCCTCTCGTCCGTCCTCCGCCTCTCCTCTCTCGGACTCTCGCTCTTTCTCGCTCGTTCTTTCTCTACTCCCGCGTTCTCTCGTCGGCTTTTCCCTTCCTCTTCTATCGCGGTGCGAGGGGAGGCGAAAGCCGCGAGCTTCTTCTTCCTACTCCAGGTGGTCGTTTTTTCCGACTGCGCTGTGCTTCCTCGCTTCTTTTCGTGTCGCCTTCTTCCTTCCTTTGCTCTCGTCGCTTCTCGGCCGCTGCCTCGTTGCCTCGGGTTGCCCGTGGTCAGTACTTTCCAAGAGGGATGGCATGACAGCAAGCGCGAAACACGCCTCGGCCTTCGCCAGATACTCTTTTTACCGCGACGCTTTCGCGCCTCGCCGTCTTCTTTTTTTGTCGACCGCCTCTTCAGCTGTGGCCAAGATCCCTGGTTTGCTCGAGAAAGAGCGCCGTCTCAGCGGTACCGTACGCAACGCGGGAAACTCTGATAATTATTCTTGGTGCGGTACGCGAGATCTTTTTTGACGTTCGAGGATGTTGTAGCTAGCAAGCTTCATTGTTTCTGGGCATATTTTTATGCGTCGACGGTAAATTAATTTATAATCGTGAAAGAGGAAGTCTATAGGATTTGAGCTGTTTGTCAACAAGTAGGGAAATTTTTAGCTTTTTATATTTCATAATTGATGAATTTTTGGCCTTATGTTGATACATAAGAATTTGTGGGACGTTCAGTGATATTGTATGTAGAAGGCTTCATTGTTTCTGGGCATACTTTTATGCGTCGACGGTAAATTAATTTATAATCGTGAAAGAGAAAATCTGTAGGATTTTAGCTATCTGTCAACAAGTAGGAAAATTTTTAGCATCTTCAAGGATTATGGGATGTGTATCTAATTTTAATAAGTCGTATGCAACGCGGGAAACTCCGATAATTGATGAATTTTTGGCCTAATGTCGATACATAAGAATTTGTGGGACGTTCAGTGATATTGTATCTAGAAGGCATCATAGTTTCTGGGCATATTTTTATGCGTCGACGGTAAATTAATTTTTAATCGTGAAAGAGAATAGGATTTGAGCTGTTTGTCAACAAGTAGGGAAATTTTTAGCTTTTTCAAGGATTATGGGATGTGTATCTAATTTTAATAAGCCGTATGCAACGCGGGAAACTCCGATAATTGATGAATTTTTGGCCTTATGTAGATACATAAGAATTTGTGGGACGTTCAGTGATATTGCATCTAGAAGGCTTCATAGTTTCTGTGCATATTTTTTTGCTTCCATTGTATATCAATTTATAATAGTGTATGAAAAAGTTCACATCTATAGGATTTTAGTTGTTCGTCAACATCTAGGGAAAATATTAGCCTCTTCAAAGTACAATAAATCATGTACACTAAATCTTAGTTTCATGTAACACTTAATAGCATCATACACACGGACCTCATCTTTCTTCAACACATTAATAATCATTTTCATTTTTGTTTTGTTTAATTGATGCCTATTATGAAGTCTATAAAGTATATCCAATTACTGGACTGTGGATTTTTATGAAAAGTAAAAATTGTCTGTATTAATTGCATCTGTCTAAGATAATAATTTTAATAAGTCGAAATTTCGAAAATAGTGGAACAGCGTTTTTAAATTCTTTAAATCCTTCCACTGTTTTGTGGTTGATCTAATTATTATAAATGCATCAAATCCGCAATCTACTGTTTATAAAAACATTAAAAACGTTTAATCAGGTTTTCAAACATTCGTCACTGAAATGGTTAAAGACAAATTAGAAGTACACACTTCTTGATACAAGGGTTAATAAGGTGGTGATTTATTGTTATTCAATACGAGGTACCTTCTAATCAATGGATAAATTGTTTGTACACTTTTATGGCATCAGTCGGATTAACTGTAAAATAAAGTATGGTGGAAATATTAATATATTACCTACAAAGACTTTAATTAACCCTTTGCAACCCTTAAAACATCTTCATTAATAATAGTTCCCTGCAAGAAAAAGAAAAATATTTGTTGCGTACCTACATTTATTCTAATTATAAAATATATAGGTGGTTTCCAATGTGATAGTGCAGATAAAAGTGTCGATTCGACAGAGAAAAGTACGTCAAAAATGTAGAATAAAATTTGTTCATGCAAGTCTTCGTTTTCAAGAAAATGGGCTTTGAAAATTCATCAGTGTATCTGCGAGAAGTAGAATCAGCGAGTCATGACCAGACGCATCAGACGAATCTCCAAATTTGATCTTCTCGGAAACGAAATCTCGTACAACAAAATTTTATTTCATCCTTCTCGTCTTATTTTTACATGAAGATTCACTCGTTTCCTACAAATATTTTTAATATCAATATTTTTCTGTATACACATAAGTGGCCTTACAATTGATTTTATTGTTAATGAAAATATTTCCCACGTGAAATATACAAATAGTTATATTGGTAGACGTGTTATCAATTTGACTTAACAGTTTTCACCTACTTTTTGCCAGAGTATAATTTTTTAAAATTTATCTGAGATTGCGAAACAGTTTGTAATTATTTCTGCTGATGTTATCGTAAAATTTAATTTTTCTAGAAGATTTATAAGAAGAGGAACCGAATAGAATTTCGCGTTTCTTTTGAAAGTTTTGAAGTGACGAGTACACTGAAAATATAAATTTTTATAATAAAAATCCGAAGAAAGCGGAGTTTCACTTTTCACGGTGGTAGTTTCGACAGACGAAGAATAAGACAGTATTAAAATTGATTGAATGGTATATTTTACTGTTTGTTGAAACTTTTACGAGCCATAAACCGCCACAGTCCACTGATTGCTTAAAACAAAAAATCGCTTTATGCCTTGAGCAGTTCAGTTTCGTCGAGAGTCAAGTCGAATCGCCGGGTCTAAAGAGGAGGACGTTTAATTAAATCCTCCTTTAACCAGACTAATGACATGTTAGAACAAAAACACTAGTTTTCTCTATGCCTTGAAACATTTCTTGAGAACCGGGTCGGATCTTTGATTGCGAGCCTGAAGAGACAAATGCTTAATTAGATCCTAATTGAAATTGTACAGTGGCACGCCGAAAAAGAAAACAGTTGACTCTCCAGTCTCTCTCCCTAGCTCTTAAAATTCATTTTTATTGGAACTCGTAATTAATTTGCAATCTATAAAAATAGAGAACAGATGATCAAATCTTGCTTTGAGTTAACCACTGGACGCATCACAAAAAAAAAATGATTAATTTTCTCTGTGTCCGTTGGGGACGTATTTTTCTGTAGCAGAAAACGCACGAGTAAAAACGTTAATGAACCGAATGTTTAATTGTGCCCGGCGATTAAACAGAACGGCGTCGTGTCGGAATAGAAGATTAGCTTCCCCTATGCATTCGGAACTTCGTTTTTACCAGGGAATCAGACCGAATCTTGCAATTTCTTGACCTCGTATACGGTATCGGGACTATTAATAGACTTGAACGATAAGTATGATACTGTTCCTCCATTCTTCGCCGGCGCGAAGTGAGCGCAATCGATTGCTAATTATCAGCCGTACCCCTCCTACTTGGTGTCAACGAGCATTTAGGAGTACTTAGAGGTAGTTCTAAACAGACTTCATCGACGGTATAGACTAAATTAATGGGAAAACACTTGCTTACACCAATCTCATGTGACGATTGTCTGGTAAGCAATCTTCATCGATTATTAGCGATGGCATCGTGCCGCCTACAGTGCAACGGTGCATCCAAATTTCACACAATGCACTTTAGCTCAACCTGCATACCCGAGCCTCTCAACACTGGATCAACGACTTTCCGAAAAAATCATTGCTTTTTTCTCTCTTGGGACGAAAGACATTCAATCAATTGAATCTTTAACACTAAACCTACCGAGCACAAAACATATAAAAAATAAAACGCCTTAAAGAAGTGAGAAGATTGAATTTATTTAAACTTTGTGCCGTTGCCATTCCAATATGAGATTAAGTCAAGAAGTCATTTCCTATGAAATCGTTTTTCGAATTTAAATAATTGTAAAATAGAATATCGGTCATTTTGGCCGTGGTAGGTTTAGTGTTAATGAAAAAGGATTCATGAATCGATATGTATGACATTCTGAACCGAGACTTGTTTGTGTCTTCAAGTACTGTTTCAACAATTCAGTCAGTTCCTATGAAATCATTTTTTTAATTTCAGGAATTGTAAAATAGAAAACCGGTCATTTTGACCGTGGTAGGTTTAGTGTTAATTTCCTTGTTAAGAGACGATATTAATTTATGCAATTTAGTGCACATAAAATTTGTATTCGTTGATATGTTTGATGTTTTGGTAGGAGATGACGGTTCAAGAGTAGTTTTATTTTATTGTAACATCTTTAATGGTTTCAAACATTTTAGACACATTTGAGAAAGATTGCGAACAGTGGTTCATATTTCATGAAAATTTCCTGTCGCCTCTATCTTCGTAGATTTATAAAAATTCACATTACAAAATGATTTACTACGAAACAAAAGCTTCGGTTTGAACAATACACACCACGAACAATTTACTTTTTTGTTATGTCTTCAAGATCTTATAGTTCCAAACATTTTATATATTATTGTAAAGATATAAAACAGCGTTTCATTTTCTATCGCTTGTACCCTTCTAAATTTAAACAAATTCTCATCAGTAATTTATTTTCTAAAAAATAAAAGGCTACGATTTTAACGATACGTACCACCAACCATTAACTATATAAACAGCTTTATCAATAATTGCAAGTTCAAGTCCCAGAACGATTTTCATCAAACATGGATCAAAACCCTCATTCACACTAAAAGCGATAATTAATACAAATCAGGAAGAATTTCTTCCCATAAAAATTTATCGAGAAGATCAACGAACAAACGGCAATACAATCACATTTTCGATAATATTCGAGTATACTTACATGAATAATTGCTATGACAACGCTCGCGCAATGGCAACAACGATCGAAATCACACCGTTCACACGTTCAGCATCGCGCCGGTAATGCTGGTCGAATCTAAACAAACAACAATTAAATGATAAACTGATTAGTATGCACGAATGCGGGCCGAAGTTGATCCTGCAGCTATCGATCATTTTTAAACGGCCCGTGTTCACCTGCGGGAATAACGACGCGGAACCGCCGACAATTATCGTAATGCGCTGGCATACCTCGTTTTCCCCCGGGAACAATCTCGTGGAGTCTTTCCGGGTATCAGGAAAATCAAAGGGAAACGGGAGGAAAATCGTGGGGAAATTGTAGGAAAAACGATGCGGTGTGGGTGGACAGGAATTGCGATCCGAACGCGGTATTTTCGCGAGACCTTTCCACATACCGTCAGTCGCGCTAAAACCGCATAACTTTTGACGGAATTAACATAAATCAATGAAACTTTTTTTAAATTAAACCGAAAACGTTTTAGAATAGTATAAAAATAGACAGGAAGACTGACGAACAAATTTGGACCACGAAAATATTTATTAAGTTGAAGGTTCTAGAAGAAAGCCTGTCAATCTTAATATGTGATAGGATTTTTTTATTAACATTTTATCCATCACTGCAAATAGCTCTCAATGTTCGAAATTTTGATTATAAAACTCGTATAGTTCTTCAAGATTTAAAAAAAAGTGGAATTTAATTCAACAAATTTTTAAAGAATAGTCGTTTCTCTTGAAGAGCTGCTGGGATCAATAGTTTCAAGGTCAAACATTGTTCGCTAGGTTTTCTACTTATTTTTCTTTGGTTTTGTAATGTTTTGGATTTAATTTATGAAAAGTTTGGTTGTTCTATTTTGATGTTAGCAAAAGTTCTGTGATTTGGTCACAGAAATGACCGAATGCGCATCCTATCACGATTGCCCCGCATAGCTCGATGCAGTTTGATGGACTTTCACCGTGCACACGAATCTCTCCTAACCTTATTCCGCTTGGGGGATGATCGATAGATCGATCGGGCCGACGGGAAAGGGAGTGTGTTTATTTTTGAGAAACCAGATTACTGGCCACCATGAAACCGGAATCTCGTTCAAGGGGAAAAGACAGCCTCCTGGTAATCCGATTGGAAAGTTTTCGCCGCGGCTCGAGGAGTTAGAATTTCTTCGGTTTTTTTTATCTTTCGGAAAAGACGATAAAAAAGTTCGGTGTACTGTTTCTGGAGCATGCGTTGAATATATTCTGCCAGAGAATCGGCTGGACGCCATTTTTATCAATGAATAATACCTTGGGAATTATTTCATGGAGCTTTTGTAAAAATTAGGGGAGAATAATTTACTTTGTCGACTAGGAAATACTAGCTTGTGGTAAATATTCGATAACAATATTATTTCTAACTTTTAATATTTCATAGTATTGAAAATGGGGTTCTGAAGATGAAACGGAAACTAAGTACTTCAAGTACTCTAAATATGCATTATTATATTCTCATATACTAATTTCCGTTAATCGCTTTATAGAAGTCAGAAAGAATGAAAAATTTATTTCATCGATAAAAGGATCGTCTATAATGTAAATTTAATAAATGGAGATAATCTGTGTTAAATCAGTTCTTTCTTTGTGTTTCCATAATTTCGCAAATGAGCAAAGATCCGCTCTTTAATGATAATTTACTTCGTTCTTTGTAGTTAACTGCGTATAATGATGATTAAATATTTACACTGAGAGAATTATTTAGCTTACGTATTATGGCAGCAATAATGCTGGATTTCGCCCAGTCGTCATTATTTATGACATAATAATGTCATTATAATTATTAGTATTGTTATTGTTATAGTGCATATTATAATAGCATTCACGATGATTAAATTTGGATGTGTAATAAGGCACAGGGTTAATAACACCGTTAAAATAGCAACTTGCGGTCATTGTAAATCCTTTGCTGAAGCATGTCTACGTTTCACAGTGTGAAGAAAATTTACATACTGACTTTCCAACAATTAGAAACTTACTTTCCTGTGCTTGTATGCTCGAATCAATTTAATCCAAAGGCAGGCCTTTGCTTTTAATTCTAACAAAATAGGTCATTTTCTACTGCATCACTTTTGGCAAAAGCGCGAGATTTTCCATCAAAATGACATCATTTAGCATGGCGTCAGTTCAACGATGCAGTCAAATAGCCCAGTGATTTCAGAAGAATTGGTTCGACCCATCAATAACAATAAATTCCCAAAAATTCCTTCGTCGCCATCATCGGTTTTCATGAACCTACCATCTGCACAAAAATCATTGCAGTTCCTTGTTGCAGAGATCTTTTTACCTTAAAAAAAATATGCCTAGTTAGTTCAATGATGTAGTAAAATAGTCCCTTAAATTTCAAAAAGAACTGACTCCACCCAGCAGTAACAATAAATTCCCAAAAATTCCTTCGTCGCCATCATCGGTTTTCATGAACCTGCCCTCTGCATAAAAATCATTGCAGTTCCTTATTGCAGAGATCTTTTTACCTTAAAAAAATATGCCTAGTTAGTTCAATGATGTAGTAAAATAGCCCCCTAAATTTCAAAAAGAACTGACTCCACCCAGCAGTAACAATAAATTCCCAAAAATTCCTTCGTCGCCATCATCGGTTTTCATGAACCTGCCCTCTGCATAAAAATCATTGCAGTTCCTTATTGCAGAGATCTTTTTACCTTAAAAAAATATGCCTAGTTAGTTCAATGATGTAGTAAAATAGCCCCCTAAATTTCAAAAAGAACTGACTCCACCCAGCAGTAACAATAAATTCCCAAAAAATTCCTCCATTATCGAGTCGCATCAGATTTTCTCTTAGCGAGCCCACGCGTGTTAATTGAGACATTGTTAGGAACAATTTTCGCAAACGGTTTCCCTTAGAGCGAATGAGGAAGCTTGTGTGGATCCTCGACCGTCGGTGCGCATCGCGGTCTCGCGGTTGATACGCGTGCGGCTGTGCGTGAATGTCTTATCGTGACGTCACTGATAAAGCGGCCATGATGGATAGGCAAAGTCTGCTTCACAAAGAGACCCCGCCCTATTTTTTCCTCGGTCTGCCTCTAGCCGGACACACGGTTTTAGCGGCGAGTGCGAGAACGCCGTCAACGAGCGAGAGAAGACTATGGCACTAACCTTCGCGCGCGCGCTCCACGCCCAAAATAATTTGTACAAGCCACGGAAGAAAGATGGCGGATTCGAAGAAAAGCCAGTAACCGGCTTCACCCGGCCCGCAAAGCCTCCGCCTCGCGAAATTTTTCGATTCGCGAATGTATTTTCGTACGCGCCGCGAATTCGCCACTCGCGGTTACGCAACGGCCATTGATCGCGCCGAATTAATTAGGAACACGTGGAAAACTGAGCTCGGATCGATTTTATGCTTTTAACCCTTATTTCGATGCTGGGACAAGGATTTTTGTGCGAAATAAAAATTGTCTACGACAATCGCAAGAAATAGAAGTTAGGGCGACCTGTTCAATGAACGATCTTGTTCCTCCGTTATTTGACGAAAAATTGATCTCGGATACAATTAGATATTATGCTTTTAATCTTATGGCAATGATACACTAAGGATTTTTCTGCGAAATAAAAATTTGTTTACGTCAATCGGAAGAAATGGTGTGAATGAACACTCCAGATGCACGTCCGCTGAAATTAGTATAAACTATTATTTCATTTCCTGACTACTGTTTCTATAAAAAGCCTGTGTCATTCATTTCGTTTTGAAAGAACTTAACGTCTAGACTAGGGATTTTTTAAGTCTTGCGTCTACTACGTAATTTCCAAGAAACAGAGTCCAAATAAAAATTTCATTCTTTCTTCAATAGCTTCAGACAATCGGAAGAAATGTTGTGAATGAACACTCCAGATGCACGTCCGCTGAAATTAGTAGAAATTATTATTTCATTTCCTGACTACTGTTTCTATAAAAAACCTGTGTCATTCATTTCGTTTTGAAAGAACTTAACGTCTAGACTAGGGATTTTTTAAGTCTTGCTTCTACTACGTAATTTCCAAGAAACGGAGTCCAAATAAAAATTTCATTCTTTCTTCAATAGCTTCAGACAATCGGAAGAAATGTTGTGAATGAACACTCAAGATGCACGTCCGCTGAAATTAGTATAAACTATTATTTCATTTCCTGGGTATTGTTTCTATAAAAAGCCTGTGTCGTTTATTTCGTTTTAAAAGAACTTAACGTCTAGACTAGGAATTTTTTAAGTCTTGCGTCTACTACGTAATTTCCAAGAAACCGAGTCCAAATAAAAATTTCGTTCTTTCATCAATAGCTTCAATAAGCTGGCAATAATTCACCGATGTTACGAAATTGTTTTAATTTTTCTACTTTTTTAATTCCACTCACTCATTTCTGTCATAAATGCACAAAATCTTCTATCTATTAATGCCATACATATTTGAAAATACAAAGTATTTGCCACTACTCTGATATAATATTACAAAGCAAGAGGTTTTAATATGCTTTAGAAATATCAGGAGTATATTACAATGAAAAGAGTATGAATAATTTCATTGTATTTAATTTACAAAAGCGATGGGGGATATCAATTGAGCTTATAAAGTTAAAATTGAATACTACCGATTGATCACTGTTCTATTATTTTCGCCATTTTCAGATGATCAAAAGAGAAAATACATTTTCATTAACCTTCGGTTTCTTACAATTGACTCGGCCATTTTTTATTTTGCATAAAAATCCATAATCTATTGATCATAGTGAAAACTCAAGCATATTTCAGAAATTCCCAGTAAAATTTAGTTTATTCGAATAGATCGCAATAAAATTTCTGAAATCAGGTTAAGGATCAGCGTCATCCATGTGTAATCGGCGCGGTCAGCTAACGCGTTGAAGGGTACACCAAAAATCGAGTTCGGTAACTCGAGACTGTTCCTTTCTGCTTCCTTTTTTTCTGATGTCGGTGCTTCTTAGCTAAAGCAGCGACGAAACTGGAAAAATGCCAGGCCCCGAATCGTTCGCGGGCAATTTAGCCTCGAGGCGAATTATCGAATTAGTCGAGACACCGGGGAACGAAACCCGCGATCACGGAAGTCCATTGAATTCTGCTACTTACAGCTGTCCCGGGGTGCAGACTCAATTCCCTGGTCCCTTATAAATATTTTGCAGAGACCTCTTGTCGTTAACGAATCTTTAGCATAAATAAATATCCTCTAAATCAATCATCAGAAACAGCTGTTAAATGCAAATGTAGGCAGCTCTTCTATCATCAATTTTAATAAAACGAGCACAGTTTCACAACGTTCTTGAATTCCTCTAATAGTTTTACTGTATAAAGCTCATCTGTATTTTCATAGTTTAAGATAGACGACTGTAGTCGTTCATCTCTTCCGAATCGAAATAAAATTTTATTCATCTACGATCATTATTTAAGCATTATTATAAATGTATGTATACAATAAATGTAAATTTCTTTTATCCGAGGATCCAGATCAACGTTTTAATCATTGTGACTGTGGTATCAAAATTAACGATTACCAAAAATCTTTTATATTACTACTGATAATCACAAAACAGTAAAAGAAAGCTCTAACATCAGTTATCCACAGCCAAGATCCTCAGTCTAATAATGATCAAAGAGCCCTTGCATCACGACTGTCGATCTGATCAGCAAAAGAAAGGGTCCACAAGTATGACCATCAGCCTAGTAATTACCAAAAACCAAATACTTCTTGAATCTTAATCACAACAGTCAAAGAGCGCCAAAATCAATAGCCCACAACTTAGATGCTTGGTCTATTAATTGTCAAAAAACCTTTCCATCGTGACTGCTAATCGCCAACAGTAAAAGAAAGCTAGCATCAGTAGCTCACAACTGAGATCCCCAGTCTAATCATTCCCAAAGAACCCTAGCATCACGACTGCTGATCTGATCAGCAAAAGAAAGCTGGCATCGGCGATCCACAACTAAAATCCTTGGTGTAATACGGTTAAATGATTGGACTCGAGTCTCTGAAGTAAAAGCGACACGCCTAAGATCGAAAAGCGTCCGAGACGAGAAAAAATCTTCCCGTTCGGAGGATGAGGATCCGGATCGGTGGCTACTTCCTGGATGTCGGTGCGCTACTAGATGGTGTCCTCTCTGTCTGCCGGGCAAGTAGTCCGCGAGTTGTCGCGAGGGTGGAGGAAGAGAAGCAACAGAAACGAACGATCGTTGCAGCCGCGGCGGCGGTGGCGGTGGCGGTAGCTTGATGAGGAGTAGTGGAGGAACATGCACACGCAGTAACGGAGCGCAAATGCACATACACATAGAGGAGAGGCGAGCGAGCCTTCGTGTAGCGCGAGAAGTCGAAGGAGCGGGGTACACGCGTATGACGAGAGAGGAAGAAGTAGGGGATAGAGGCGAGGGAGGTTGTGAAAGAGAGACAGAAACCGGGCACGATTGGCCCCTTCCGCCGTGTCAGCGGTGCCGATTGGCTCGCGTTCCCCGGAATCGTGTTATTTCAATCGATATCTCTTCGAGTAGCCGGCCGATTTTTCGTCGCGACGCGTTATCAGCGCCTTTCCACCTTTTTTTCTTCCCCCGTTTAGCGCACGCACAGCAAGCCGCCCGGAGACCAAGAAATCGCAACTGTGCCCCCCCTTCGGCCGGTTTAGTTCGCGATAGACGCCACACGCTGGCGCACAGCGCTGCGTCCGCGATTTTCTAACCACGAGACGTAGCTACCCCCGCGAAATTTTCCGAAAAAAACCGGGCCCGGTGATTCGCGGAAAAAACGCGACGGTAGTTCGCGATCGAGAACCGTGGACGTCGGTTCCCTGAACGGCCGAATCGTGTGACCCCTCTCTCCCCTCGGTGATCCCCTGTCCGGTAGCCTAATCGCGCGACGCATCAAACAGGGTGGCCCAGTGTTCGCTGAAAATCGTCTCCCGTGAAAAATTGTGCCGGGAGCCTTGCCAGTTCTTCGTTTAGTGTGTTAGTTCCATTCGTGATTACTCCGAAGCTTGTTATCTTCGTCGAGACACTTCCCGCCAAGAGGACTCATCGCCAAAGACGCAATACCTCGAGTCCGAAGGGTACAGTCCATCATGATTAGGACTTTAGCTAGTTATTTATACAGTCAAGCTGATCGTCATCGGTTGTTCAGGGGTTCGAGGGCTAGTCTGAAGGGATGAGTCTCGATGAGGGTAGCTGAAGAAACCGTAGTGTAGCGATTGTCGTAGCGGCAAAGAGGACCCAGGAAATAGTGAGCACGTGAAAGTGGAACGGTACTATTCTCACACGGCGGGATACTGGTCCCGGGACAAAAGAAGAATCACGCCCTCGCGCAGATGTGCCCTGCCCCCGAAGAGTGTCATTCACGCAACAGTTTCTCTGGCGTCTGGTTGCGCAAAGACTGATATCCTGGAAAATTAGCGAGTATAGTAAATACCAACGAGCTTGGGCTCTGTCGAAGTCGTCGAGGATTGAAGGATTGAACTTGAGGAGGATTGTGATAGACGACGAAGAAGGAAAGAAAGGAGGAAAGAGTTATTTGAGGGACAGAGCATGTTGGCGGGTCGGCTCAGATTCATTCTGAGGACAACGTTGCGACTCGGAATGAAGGTAGCCATGCCGGTATCGGAGACTTTCGTGTCGCCGTGCGTGGAGGGCGGGAGGGACTCTTCAGGTCGCGTGCTCGGGATTCTTCCCTGAAGATGTATGGCACCAATGAAAACCACGGGCCGAACCAATGGCCTTGGACACCGCCTCCTGCGTCCCAACCGCTCCCGCCGCAAGCACAGCATCAAAACCCTCCCCGACCTCACCCCCACAACCACCCGAGCCACCCGCCGTACGTACCGCCGCCGTATCAGCATCCTCATCACCACTTGCCGCACGAGGTAATTATTGACGATATTCCGCAGCCGGCTCGGACCGGCTGTCTTCCCTACAACTCCAAGAATCTTTCGAGAACTCCACCCCTCGGAGCCCGGCTTCGACGGATACCTGCCCCCGAATGCGTCTGCGACATTCATCCCTGCGTGCATCTCTGTTCAAATCGTCCAACGATGTCCTAGGACGTCGATGGCCTCGGCTGTTTTGAGGGGATTATGGACCGAGACCGTTTAGGATCTTCAGGATCTGTTTCGACATGATTGTGAATTTTAAACAACTTTTGGGGAGCTAAATGAGCCATGATTCTGTCCTATATACTGTTGTTTAGGGTGGTTTTGGGTGGGACACCGAATTTAAGAAAATTTTTGTATCTGCAGGTACTGTTTTAATATATTTGTGGATTTGAATCAGTCTTTAGTTTGTTCAAAGATGAATGAGAAATGATTCATGAATTGACATGTATGACATTCTGAACCGAGACTTGTCTGTGTCTTCAAGTATTGTTTCAACATGATAGGGATTTCAACCAGTTTGTTTGAAGCTAAATAGTATATAGTTTGATCTAATACATCGCTAGCTTATGATGATTTTGAGTGAGACACTCTGAGGCGGATCTTTTTATGTCTTCAAGTACTAGTTCAACATGATGTAGGGTTTAATCAGTTTGTTTGGAGCTAAACGATACATGGATTGCCCTCGTATAATTAACACTAAACCTACCAAGCACAAAACATTAAAAAATAAAACGCCTTAACACGTTCAGCGCCCACTCCACAATCATAAAAAATTACACAAAATCAAAGCAATATATTTAATAAAACAAAAACTAAGAAGTTTAGTTTTGTGATATTAATTACTGTTTCAAACCTCTTCTATTCCTCAGATCGTAAGGAAATTTTGTACACTCAATCTATCAACGTAAAAATTAATTTTCAATACTGTATAAATAATTCCATCACCCAGATATGGGTGACATGGCGCAGAACGTGTTAAAGAAGTGAAAATATTGAATTTCTTTAAACTTTGTACCGTTTCCATTACAATATGCGCTTAAGTCAAGTAGTCAATTCAGTCATTTCCTATGAAATCGTTTTTCGAATTTAAATAATTGTAAAATAGAATACCGGTCATTTTGACCGTGGTAGGTTTAGTGTTAATGAGAAATGATTCATGAATTGATATGTATGACATTCTGAACTGAGTCTTGTCTGTGTCTCCAAGTACTGTTTCAACATGATAGGCATTTGAACCAGTTTGTTTGAAGCTAAATGGTACATAGTTTGATCTAACACATCGCTAGCTTATGATGATTTTAGGTGAAAGATTCTGACGCGGACCTTTTTATGTCTTCAAGTACTATTTCAACGTGATATAGGGTTTAATCAGTTTGTTTGAAGCTAAACGATACATAGATTGCCCTCGTATAATTAACACTAAACCTACCAAGCACAAAACATTAAAAAATAAAACGCCTTAAAGAAGTGAAAATATTGAATTTCTTTAAACTTTGTACCGTTTCCTATGAAATCGTTTTTCGAATTTAAATAATTGTAAAATAGAATACCGGTCATTTTGACCGTGGTAGGTTTAGTGTTAATGAGAAATGATTCATGAATTGATATGTATGACATTCTGAACCGAGACTTTTTTGTGTCTTCAAGTACTATTTCAACATGATAGGGATTTGAACCAGTTTGTTTGAAGCTAAATGGTACATAGTTTGATCTAACACATCGCTAGCTCATGATGATTTTGGATGAGACATTCTGACGCGGACCTTTTTATGTCTTCAAGTACAATTTCAACGTGATATAGGGTTTAATCAGTTTGTTTGAAGCTAAACGATACATTGATTGTTTGCTTACGATGATTTTGATCTTGTCATGTTTGTATATTAAAAAATGTTAGAGCACGCATTGACATTTTCCACCGTAATCAAGCTCCAGAAAGCCAATCGACCAAAGAAGCAAGAAGTAAATTTCCAAACGAAGAATCTCCACACCTTTATCATCGTGTCGTTGTCTATTCCTATTCATAGCCAGCCACGCGCACGTTAAGCATTTAATTCGGTACCGCATCGATCTGCTTAATCGCGCTATTATTAAGCACGTCGAATCCAGACACCCCCAAAAATACCAGTCAACGCACGACAGTCTCAAGGTCAAGGTTCGATCGACACGCGATCTGGTGGAAAAGGGATCAGAGCATCGGCTCGCGAGACAAATTTTCCGCTGGAGAACGTCGGTGGAGAACTTTGAGACGTTCCCGGGTAACCTCTGACCCTTTTTATCTGTGGAATTCAAGTCGAATCGTCGACGTCGGCGAATTAGAAGCTGTACTAGAGAATCGTTTAGGGGGAAACACGACTACGGGCCTGAAGTAGAAAGCGACCATGTATGTAAAGCCGGTCGTCGTTGCCCTCTTATTGGGCTAATCGAGGCGAGCGCCGTTTTGATCGAGGATTAGAGATTGTTACTCTTAAGGCTACACGGCGAGGCGTGCACGCGTGATTAATATATATCGCGGTCGGGAAACCTACGACGATGACTTGAGCACCGTCTGGGTCCCCGGCTGCGAAAGCATAGTTTCCACTGTGCCCACTACAGACGGCTCATAGACGATCGTTTCGCCACGGATAGAAATTTCTCGACCGCCATTCGGACATGCTCGGAGGCTCTCCTTGGCCATTGACGCGCCTCCTTCGCATGGATTCGCATAAGCTTCGTCTTCATGAAAGCAGGGAATCGTTAATTGGCCACGCGATCACTCCTCGAGGATGACAGACCGCGGAGGAGAGCCACTTTCTCTATTCCCGCGGCGATCATCGCGGAACAATTCGCTGACACCTTTCGCGGATGCAGGGCCGCATTTAGGTTTTCTTGCAACGCAAATTATCTCCTTGCATCGACGTCCATTTTGCTCCTTTTTCGATCTATGATCTCGAATAGGCTTGGTGATTATCATTTTTAATTTGTCGACTGTTTGGCTCCTTCTTCGATTTTAGGTCTGAATAAATCTAGGTTGGTGGTTAATTTTTGTTCACCGTCAATTTGTTTATAGATTAGATCTGGATTACTTAGCAGTTTTAGTTCATTGTGTATGTAGCTTATTCTTCCATCTTAGGTGTGGGTAGGTCTGGGTTGGTTGTTAGTTTTTGTTCATCTGAAATTTATGTTTGGATAGGTCTGGCTAAGTTATTAATTTTAGATCATCGTCTGTTTAACCCTTTCTTCGATTTCAGGTCTCGACTGGTCTGTTTCACTCGCTCATTCTTGTCCCTTGTTTGTTTAGCTCCTTTTTCGATGTGAGGTCTGTCTAGGTCCGTGTTAGCTATCAATTTTTGTTCATCATCTGTTTGGCTCCTTCTTCAATGTGCAGTCTGGGTAGGTCCAGGTTAGTTATTAATTTTAACTCACCGTGTATATGGCTCCTTCGTCGATGACATCTCGGGAAGTCCTTGTTTAACCTTTTGCCGTACGCTTCTCTTCCATGCTACTAAAGCATCACATTTCCTGACAAGGTCTCCCACGCGTTCTATTACCTAAAAATCGGTAGCTTCTAAATTCGCCTGCTCCCTACACCGGGTTCCGCCCACGGCCGGTTCCATCAGGTGTGCGAGGCGGTCAGGGTCACCGATGTGCAGACGCCCGTGATTTTCGCGAATCCGGTATAATCATCTGTGTCTCGATCTGCAACAAAAAGAAGAAGAGCGGCCGTCAGATTAGAGGATCTGGAAAGAGGGTTGGGCCGGTCTAGGTGTGATCGGCAGGTTGGCCTGCAGCAGGAAGCGATCGAGGTAGCGGATCATGGTGCCGCCACCGCCGCGATTCAGACAGATTAAAGTCGTCGCGATTATGGCGCTAGAGAAAGAGAGAAACTGAGGGCGAGAGAGAGAGAGGCATCTTGGGAGAGGAAAACGTGGAGTGAGAAAGAGAGAGAGAGAGAGAGTCGGTCCACCTTTCCCTATATATTACGGCGCTATTCGCGGCCGTAGTTTAGACAGATAGGTGGGCAGGCAGGAGAGAATGAGTCAGGCAACGCTAGGTAGGTTAGATTGGACGTTGTCTCCGCGCTCTCGCGCGCACGTGTGTACGTGTTTCCTCGGACACGTGCATACGTAGAGAACACATTTCTACGTACGAACACGTACGCACGTGCATACGCGCAGAAACCGAGCGGAGCAGAGCCGAGCGGAGCAGAGCGCAGCGCACACATACCGGCGAGTTAATAGCACATGCGAAGTGCTAGATGGCCGGCGCGCGTGGGTGGACGGAGCACACATTGCGCCCGCGTATGTGTGCCACGGAGAAAAGGCATATGGTCAGCAGGTGAGACCTTTGCTTTGTGTTCCAAGTGTATAAAGTAGCCTACTTCCAGTGACCAATGTTATTCAGCCATAATTTACTGCGCCCGCCGAGAGACAAAGGGTTGCGCCGACACCACCCGAAACGGTCCCTTTCGAAAAACCGGGACAACTTATCCCGACTCGGTCGCCAAAACGAACAGCATCGGAGGATTCGCTTGGACCTGGGGGACTGGGAGACCTTCGAGCGGGATTTAATAATTTGACGCTGGGGAATGATTTTTTTAACTCGTCTGGGGTGACTGAGGTGGTCTGAGTCCTGAGTTTGTCTGTCTTGATCTAGGTTTGCGGGAAAGTTCTTCTGAACATGGAAGTTTTTGGTAATCAGATGGTATTGGTAGTTCTTTGCGTTAGGCTGGCGACATGGTAGAATGATCAGAACCTGTGATACACTTTGTAAATCAGATTTAAGATATAATATTTATTTGAGAAATATTTAATTTCAATTGCTGGGCAATGATGTTTTTTAACTCGTCTGGGGTGACTGGGGTGGTCTGAGTCCTGAGTTTGTCCGACTTGATCTAGGTTTGCGGAAAAGTTCTTTTGAACATGGAAGTTTTTGGTAATCAGATGGTATTGGTAGTTGTTTGGGTTAGGCTGGCGACATGGTAGAATGATCAGAACCTGTGATACACTTTGTAAATCAGATTTAAGATATAATATTTATTTGAGAAATATTTAATTTCAATTGCTGGGCAATGATGTTTTTTAACTCGTCCGGGGTGACTGGGGTGGTCTGAGTCCTGAGTTTGTCTGTCTTGATCTAGGTTTGCGGGAAAGTTCTTCTGAACATGGAAGTTTTTGGTAATCAGATGGTATTGGTAGTTGTTTGGGTTAGGCTGGCGACATGGTAGAATGATCAGAACTTGTGATACACTTTGTAAATCAGATTTAAGATATAATATTTATTTAAGAAATATTTAATTTCAATTGCTGGGCAATGATGGTTTTTAACTCGTCCGGGGTGACTGGGGTGGTCTGAGTCCTGAGTTTGTCTGTCTTGATCTAGGTTTGCGGGAAAGTTCTTCTGAACATGGAAGTTTTTGGTAATCAGATGGTATTGGTAGTTGTTTGGGTTAGGCTGGCGACATGGTAGAATGATCAGAACTTGTGATACACTTTGTAAATCAGATTTAAGATATAATATTTATTTAAGAAATATTTAATTTCTAAATGAGTCTATCTTGGTCCAGGTTTCTGGGAACATTTGTCTGAATCTTCAAGTTTCTGGCATCAGATGGTGTTCATAGTTGTTTGAATCCTAAAGTTTCTGGCTGTCAATTGGTTGGTTTTAGTTGGTAGCTGTTTATGTTAGATTGAGCCTATAATACAATTATCAGAATCTGTGGGACGCTATTTTAAACAGTCCTGCAGTATCTAGCAAATGATTAATTCCTAGATGAATCTATACTGATCAAGATCTTTGGGAACATTCGTAAGAATCTTGATGTTTCTGGCGGTCAATCGTTACTGTTTAGCACTAAACCTACCAAGCACATATAAGTGAAAGGATTTAATTTACTTTAACTTATTACGGTTTTCATTATAATCTGTGTTTAAATGAAGAAGTCAGTTGAATAATTTCCTATAAAAGCATTTTCATAACTTAAATAATTATGTATAGGAGAACCGGTCATTTGATCGTGGTAGGTTTAGTGTTAATTGGTAGTTGTATAAATTACTTTGAGGCTATGCTGCAACAATCAGAAGCTGTAGGACGCATTTTTGAACAGTTCTGGTGTGCCCAGAAATGTTTAACCCCTATATAAATCATTCTTTCTTAAAATTTTTGTAAAAGTTTGTCCGAAAGTTGTAATTTACAGCAGTCAGTATTAGTAGTTCTTTATTATACTAGCTCTTTGGTAGGAACTATGGTATAATGATCGGAAGGTGTAGGACGCCTTTGTTCAACTATTTGGAAATGTTTCAGTCTCAAACGATCGTGATTAAAGATGGATTGATTTTGGTTTTTGAGCAAGTTCGTCTGAAGTTTATGACAATTGATGGGTATTAGTCGGTCGTGTTAGCTTTTTAGAAAAACTTACGAGTCCACGAGATTTATTAAGACATTTATTGAGTCTCCAATTGATTTTCGATGAAGCGTACTCATGAATAAATCAATTGATTCGGCAATATCTGGTGAAAGCAAGAAATCGAATGCTATAGATCATCTCGAACCATCCGGTAGTTCTACTGTTAATGAACGTGCGTCCCAATAAAATTATACACGGTTGCCTATATCTTTAAAAATCTTCTTCTTGTTTGTGAGCACAAAAAGGGTGAATTTCAGATGAAAGGGATGAGTTTTAGATTGGTCTACGTTCAATATTCTCTTATCCTCCATGTAATTTCTTTGGGAACTTTAATAGAAGTGGTGTAATAAAATTTAAACAATATTCAACTCTGTACTATTTAATTCAAACGTGAAAATTAATGACTGGAAAGTCTGGCAGAAAATTTATAATTATCTTCGTCGTTCTTATAAAAAAAGAATACTAGTTTCTTAGTCGTTCATATTTTTCAGTGTTTGAATATTGTACTGAACTTGATTATTGTAATTTACTTATTTGATGCCTAAGAAGGTATTAAAACACTAGCCGATGATGGAAAAACATTCATAAATTAAGAAAATGAAACAAAGAAAAAATGGTATAACATATTGTAGCAGAAATAATTTGCAAATGAAGTCAAGAATTATGTGCCAAGAATAAGTAGGTAATAAAACTACATTAGTATAAAAATAAATTGTACGGAACAGAAAAATGAAAATCTGTTATGAGGAATAGAATTTTACTCTGCAAAAGAGCCACCACATTTAAAAAACCATTTACTAATGTTCCCTGCGTAATTAACAGAGTTACATATTGTAATATTAATTCTCATATCGGAGAATATACATATATTGCTGTGACATCTCAAAAATCTCGTTCAAATGATTAAGATATCCGTAAAAACAGTTGCAAGAAGAACCACTTCGGTCCAACCAACAGTCGTGGGTAGCAAAGAGGAAGGGTTGAGGACGAGGAATGCTTCTTAGGAAATACACAGGGTGTCGGTTGATATATTTTTCCATTATTAAGGACATTAAGCCGACGGGCCGCGGGCAAGCAACTCTTTCCCTCTATTTTTTCTCTCTCTCATTCCCACGCAGTCTCTCTTCGTTTTTTTCCCGCGTCGGCGAGAACGATAAATCAGAAAAAAAGATTCCGCGTGGCGTTGGCGGCGGGGAACGCAATTTTCCGTCTGCCAGGAGATAAAAATTTGATTAATGGACGTATGGTCTTCCAGTTCGGGAAAAACCGGGTCCCTGCCGTGCCGGCGGCTCAATGGGTCGACTTAATTAGCATTCGCTCAAAAATCACATTCCGAATAAATGTCTCCGAGTGGGGGGAGAGGGGGGCTGGGGCGAGGGAGATTTCTTCTTCGCCCCTCGAGGAACTTTCCCCGAAAAAATCTCGACGTCCACTCGAGACGGTCGTTAAAAATTCGCAACTCGACTTTGTCGCCATCGAGTCTCTGTCTCCCACCCCCGAGGCAGCTGCGCCGGAGCATCGTTGTCGCAAGAAAAAGGATTGGTAGAGGCGTCCGGGGACGGGACAGGAAAAATTTCATTAAAAAACGATCACGATCAGAACCGCGTGAAATCGGCCCGTGAGATCACCGGGACGCCCCGGTGATGGAAAAAGAAAAACATCTTCGCCCCTCGGTGGATGTATACATCCGGTCCGGGAGACGAATTTTATTTAAATCGGGAACAGGAGTCGGATTGATTTGTCTACTGGGCGAAAGGAGGCGAAAAAACGAGGAATAAAATCGAGTCGCAGGCTCTCCCTCTCCCACGGGGATTAAGAATCAGGGATGCGCAGTGTCGAAGGTCGCCCGTCAAATATCCACCGAAGAAAGGGTTGGAAGTCGCGGAAACTTGAGAACCCCCGGTGACAATTTCAATTCTATCCTGCTCTCTCACTTTGATTCTCTGCGTCGACGTCCCTCGTCTTCGTCGCGGCCGAGACGCGGAGGGCGGCGGAGCTAAGATTCTTAAAACTTCTCGCGAGATTTTTCGATTTTAATTACAGTTTTAACATATTTTAATAAAATCCTCCGCAGACGACGGACCCTGTCTTCTTGCTCCGAGAGGAGGAACAGTGGCCTTTCGTTCCCTTCTTTAATTCCAGACCGAACTTCTCTCCGCTTGGCCCTGTTCTCTTTCTCTCTCTCTTTCTTGCTCTCACTCATTTTCGTTCCTTATACAGCCGGTCGCTTTCGCCACGGACCGTACGGTCGTTTTAAACGTTAACCCTTTCGTTCGTTCACCTACACCCACACCATCGACGAGCAACACCTGTTCCCCGAACAGAGAACCCGAAATCAAGCGTTCCTCACCGTTCCACTCGCCCGTTGTGCCCCTCGGCCTTTAGTTTCGCGTTCCTCCTGATCGCTCGGCACACGTCCAGCATTATACGCAACATTCGTACCTGCGTTAGGCGTTTTACGTTACGTGGCCGTCCGTTGTACACCACCTACACAAACACCGAACCGCCCTGCGATCCGAAAAACATCGATCGGATGGCTGCTTTCGAAATTCACCGCGAGCACGGACATTGACCCCTTCCGCGGCCAGCTGTTACACGCTTCCTATGAATTTCGGCGAGGATCGACTGCGAATCGACTAAAGGAATACCGGGTTAGGCGTCCAGTGGGATCGTGCTCTTTAAAATCCGATCGAAACACGGACTTTTCGATTTTTCGATCGCAGAGCTTGAATTCGGCACTAGAGACCGAAGAAAGCTAGCTATTGGGATTTGGGGGCGTGAACTTTATATATTGCTATCCAATATGGCGACGAAATGCTTGGTCTTAACATTGTATTGATATCTACTTTTTTATTTTTCTGCAGAAAGAAAGTTTGTTGATGGAGAGCGGCTTTTTAAAGTATGTTTTATCAAATAATTCATTTTACAAATATAAATTTGTTTTTTAATATACCGTCTAAATTTACGATTATATTTTCATAAATTTCGAATCGCTTAGAATTGGTGAGGACATATTAATTACTCCACAAATAATTGTAGAAATATCTACAATTAGAGGCATCAATGCCACAGGCATCACCAAGAATTTTGAAAGTCTTTATACGCTGGTTACATCTTTCAATATTCACTCCAGCTTTCGCTATCTTTGCTGTTAAAATAAACTGTTCTTTCTTAAATTGTTTCTTATATTTTAGAAATGAAAGTCTTATAAATTTCAAGCAGTTCACTTCACATACTTCATTTCAAAGAGTGAAAACGGAACATCAAATTTTTGCACGCTCTACTATCACAATCTTTCATTGCACAGTTACCAAAATATTTTTTGCTACGCGGTGGATAAATTGGAGCTTCCATATCGTTATTTTTAATTAACACCTATTTTAACACTGTAAGTTTATACTCTAATTAACACCTGTTAACACTGTAAGCTGTTATAAGCCAAGCCAAGCCAAGCTTAGAATATTTCTACTTTTCGGCAGCAGACGGCGCCACTCGAAATGTCACATCCCAATAGGCTAGCTGAGCTAGCTATAGAAAGAGTCTAGATAAGTCTCGCAGTTAAATTAAAACGTTGTGATCCCCGACTTATTAGTGGGAGATGGGAATTTATCTTCGGAGATGGTTTAGATAAGATGCTTGTGTAATTCTGTCATTGTAAAATGAATTTCGAATTGATTAGGATTCATTTAAAGGAAACGTGAGACGATGGCTTCGATCAGGTTTTACATAGATGTCCTCTTCGAGGTAGAAACATTTGGATCATGTTTATTGAGCAACATGAGGGAACTTGATATTTAGTAAGGATCCAGCTAGTTGTCCTAAGTGATTGTATTTCTGGAAGATGAATTTAAAATGATTTGGATAGTATTCTTCTAGTGGAAACATAGGAATTTGGCTTCGAGCAAGATTAGATGTCTTCTTCAAGTTAGGAATATTTGATTTCTGTTTTTTAGTAAGGATCTATTTAGGTGTACTGTATAATTGTGTCGCTGCAAGATGAATTTGACACGATTTGGCTGGAGTTGTTCTAGTGAAAACGTGAGATAACTTCGAGTAGAGTTTTCTAGCTAGATGCCCTCTTTAGAAACACTTGTTCAATGTCTTTTCAAGTAATACTGGGGAACTTGGTCTTCAGTAATTATCGAAGTAGGTAGGTGACCACATTGTCGCTGGTTCACACATGGAAGCTTCGGCCATCAAGTTTTAATATGAGATTTGCGGAATTTGTATCTTAGAAAAAGTCTACATGTATAAGTATTCCAATAATTCTAACAAAACAGTAAGAATTTAGAGAAATGCTTCAAACCTTATTTCCTATTACAAATATGGGAGTTAAAAGCATCAGAAAAGGTCTAAGTGTTGGCAGATGTCCTAGGTGATCACATCATCTCAATTAGAGTGCATGCCTTCCAAGTCTCTGAATAAAAGAATCTAACTCCAGAAATGGCCAAAGTAGACTTCATAAGTGATTGTCCCAAATATCTTCTCATCCCTTAACACTAGATTACGGGGCCCGTCAAAATAACGGATTCAAAAATTTTTAATTTACGATTATTAAGAGTGTAAGGAGGCATTCGTGAGGAATTATTAAATCGATTTATTTTTTTGTGTACATATTACAATAAAAATCGCTGAAGATCTAAGTAAATACAATTTTATTATTTTTATAAAGCAATGTAAAATAATCAATTTTAGTGCTCCGTAAACCTAGTGTTAAACTCGAAATACAAAATTAATCCCAATTTTTATTATAAAGATAGCAACTTATCTTCCAGAATCAATATAAATTAACACTTACCTACGATCAAATTATCACAAATTGCGATTAAAATGTCATAATCGCGATTTTTTCCTCCAAAAATTGAAAATCGAGTTAGAGGAACAGGTGGACTAAACCATGCGACGGATCTGTCCCAAAAATGATCCAAGCGACACGTCGAACCGTCCCGGCGATGTATCGAGCAAGTTCGCGTAAGTATCGGCCGTGTTGCGTCATCGTGCGTGAACTTTTAATTAATGGATCGCGCCGGGAGCTGAAGGCGAAATCGAGGGAGTGAATGGCGTCGAGGAGCGAGTCGAAACTATTGCGCGGAGCACAACAGCGCGGCGACCGCGGGTTTCGCTTTATGAATAACTCAGAAGGCAAACGATACCACCACGGTCTATGGATGGACTTTTCGGTTCTCGTTATCCGATAATTGCATGAGAAAATCATGGGGATCTCTCGAACCGTCCACGACCAACAAGGGAGGCCGGGACGACTGCCTGTGCCCAGAAACTCCACTAAAATCATTTTGCTAGTGAATCATTTTTGTAATCGAATCTTTGGACAAATCACAGTTTGAATTCGGATAGTCTATGCTCCAGAAAAGTATAGAGTCCTACAGACGTCTGCTGTGGGAGATGTGCGAGTCTCACTTCCTTCAAATCCTATTGCCCCTTTGAATTTCACATCCCTCTACTGCAGAATATGCCCAAATATTGCAAGATAAGGTTTTTAAATTCTATAAAAATTCATTACACATTTGGGAGACCTGGGAGACATTGGAAATTTGGGTTGCAGCTTATGGGG
Organism: Sphecodes monilicornis; assembly: GCA_913789915.3. Classification (NCBI taxonomy): domain Eukaryota; kingdom Metazoa; phylum Arthropoda; class Insecta; order Hymenoptera; family Halictidae; genus Sphecodes; species Sphecodes monilicornis. The sequence continues at coordinate 10,584,803 of OU565294.1, forward strand.
GGATGAAATTTCAAATTATGTTCCTCCTAGCTCTAGGTCTTAAAGTCAACTACCTTCATAGAAACGTCTCAATCTTTCTAAATTCAAGCTCGCCATGTCTCAAGCTCTCGGAGTTTCAATTTTTCCAAAATCTAATCTTTTCTAATCCCTACAGAACTAGTAAAAGGAACTGTAGTGCTCCAAAGTTTCAATTTAAATCACCCAAAGAGACTACCCTCAAAGTAATCGTGAGCTAAAAAACCCCAAAGTAATCAAGCTTCCAGTAACTTAAAAAACTGAAGACAAAATTCTACCCCTCTCCAGAGCAATCTAAAAACCTCCTGCAGACCCCAAAATACTGCAACGACCTACAGTAACCTCCGAACTTGAACCTCAATCATCCCAAGTCCTCTAAACACCAGCACAATCATCTCCAATCCCCTAAAAATTGTCTTTCTAACTTCCTAGCGACTCTGACGCGGGCACCAACCAAATCGCCACGATCTTATCATAGATTGGAAGAATTTCGCGTTGCATAGACGAAAGATTGAGTATTGGGGCGCGGGTAGCTCGCCTCGGCGTGTCCCACTCGGAGCTCCAGGGGTAGAATGGCGATCGACGGGGATCGATAAGCGGTCGGGTCCTCCGTCGATCAGCCATCCTCCGTTGTTCGGCCAAAAGTGCAGCGTACCAACTAACCCCCGCAGTTCTTCTCGCAGATCTTCATGCACAAGAGCGCCGCGATGCAGATGCACGCGAGGGAGCTTGGCGCGGGTGCACTGACTGCACGACCCGGCGGCGGCGTGGCCGGTGCATTGGCGAGTCTCGGTCCGATCGGGGTCGGTCCAGGTGGCATGATCGCCGGCAACGAGGTAAAGCCGCACCAGTGCCAGCAATGCCTCAAGTCATTCTCCAGCAACCACCAGCTCGTGCAGCACATCAGGGTCCACACCGGCGAGAAACCGTACAAATGCAGCTACTGCGACCGCAGGTTCAAGCAGCTCAGCCACGTACAACAACATACCCGCCTGCATACGGGTGAGTAGCCGTAGATAGGTGTACCACCACTCTGTCAAACCGGAGAGCCAATTCCTGGCCCCGGCTTCGACCGGCAACGATCCTGACCTCCAGGAATGGCAGGATTTTTGCCGGGACCGCGATCGATCGCCGCGAACAAGATCGAAACGGGAGGGGCGACAATTGCGGACAAGCAGATAGCATTGTCAGCTAAACCGAGCTGTATTGCGGACTGCGAAACTTCGGCCTATTGGAATGCACGTTTCGTTCTGGTCGCCCTTGGTGTCCGGGAATGAAAAATAAAACGGTTCATTATTTTGTATTTTCTGGAGATAAATGATACCAAGGGTTGATGTTATTTTATTTTGTTTGATAGTGCAGTCTGAGAAACAGAAATTTCAATTATAAAGCAACAACTCATAGTCGATAAGGTAATTTAACCCTTAGCGGACGGTGATTATTTTTAGCATATTCTTTAATGGGTCGAATAAATTTTCTTTGTGAAACAAAATTGTTTGCTGAGGACTTTGGTGTATGAATTAAACGAAGGGAAACGTGTTGTGTTCAGTAAAAATTAGTTTCATATTTTTTGGGAGTATTAATTGCTTTAAAAATTATTCACAGTCGCGGAACGGTAAAATTGTTTGGGCGACTGTCAGCAGACACGCGTCCGCGAAGGGCTAATAATTTCGTTCGAAATTATTGTGCGAAAAAGATTTTTAAGCTTCTTTTTGGTACAGCATAATTAGTTGAAAGCCTATCAATAGACTTCCGGTAGACAAAGTGTTAATGATGAAAGTAAATAGCAGTTTCTTTTATTATAAAATTATAAATTTCATTCGATCTTGAAGCATGTGATTCAAAAATAAAATTAGACAATCGGATACTTTGTTCGAAATTTATATTCCTGTGAGAGCATGTGGAGAAACAAGAATTAAGTGAAATTTTATATTCTCCATTATTAATGTCTGTGGTTTAAGAATAACAAAGCACGACAGAATATTTGATTATAAATTTATACTTTTACGGTAGAATTTATCAAGAATTAGCTGCAATTTGAATTTTTTCGTCCGTGGTGCTTTAAAATTAAAGATAAGGTAAAACAGTAATGATGTAATGATCCAATATATAAATTTGCAAGAACTGAAAATTAGATCACATTTTATTCTGTCCATTGTTGGCATAGTTGAATGAAAGTTGAAGTGAATTCGAAGATTGAATGAAAGATTCATCAGATTTTTACACAAGAATTTTACTATTGATATCATTGAATGAAAAATAAATTTTATTATACAGTAGTATCATGATGTGAATTTCACAAATTTGTTAACAGTTTGATGTGACATACTTACACGAAGATTCGCAGTCCCTTTACTCAGTCTACGAGAATCCATGTTTCTTTTTATGAAATCGTTTAGGGGAGACGGATAGTGAATGGGTACTTATTGGTTTTATATAATTGCTGACGTTATTGATACGCGAAGACCGCAGATTAATTACCGAGGCTTTTATGAAAGAGCGGAATGAGTACTTTTATTACATGAGACACGCTGCAGCTATTATTCTGAAAGTTAGAGAAGGATAATCGTGTAAAAAGTAGTCATATATTTGTATAAACAATCTTTAAAACATTCACCTTATAAAATACGAAAATTTGATTTTGTAAAGATAAAAAGATCACAATCAACCCCTGCCGCGAAAGATAAAATACAATTAACGCCATCATCGGATTAAAGCAAGGAATCTACACGTAACAAGATTACCATATTACATTATTTTATAAATCAGTGTAACAAGACATTCGATTTACAAATTTCCCGATTGCTAAGTCCAATTTCAAAATTGCTCTTATTCGATTATCAAACTAACACAGATACCACCTGGGCATTATGAACCGTACAAAAATGATCGCGAAAGATTCCTGCTACTAATGAATCTATTAAAAGATGCACTGATCTATTAAAAGATAACTCACCGTGTGCTATACGTTTATGTATACCTTCCTGTTAGAGTGCGCATTTTTATAACAAATAAAATTATCTGGCATTAATTACAATAAACATGAGAGAATATAAATTTCTTGATTTGTTCAATAATTTTGATACGTTCCGAGTAATTGATATTCTTTAATTAAAATATATGAAAAGGAAAATTGTCTGAGAGAAAGAGTTTTGATGGCTGCCATTATTTAAGCTGTTTTGCTTATTCGAAATAAAAATATTTCATTTGATTCTTATTTAGTATACCTCTGGTTACAATCAGTATTAGAAGGGTAGAAAAATAATACACATTATTAAAATGGCGGCATTTTGAATATAAATTTTCAATTTTTCCAACTTTTATAATTTTTTTTGTCTTTAAAGAGCTGTCAAGATTAGAAAAAAATATATTTTGACACGATTGTGGTGCTGACACCAGCACACACACATGCTGAAATCATATACAAAATTTAAGTGCAATCGATACACTAGTTTCTGTGTTATCATGGCAATCATTTAAAAATACGGAGTTCAAATTCACCCGATCACCACCCTTCGACGCGCCACACTAAATAAACTATATAACTTCCTTAAATCTTCGATTACGACTATAAAATTTGAGGTGTCCATTCTCAAAATACTGTACTTCCGCTGTACTCAAAAAGAAAATCGAACTCTTTGACCTCTCATGGTAGAATAGCTTTTAATTCCGCTCGGCTAGTCTCATTATCGAATCGCTCAGAGTCAGAGCGGAATCGTCCAATTCAATGACGGCATTCGTCGAGCAAACAGCGCGAACGAGTCTTTAGAGTCTGCGGGGCTGACTTTTCTCATAGGTGGTGCCGAACGGAGCAATCGTTGGCATTCATCAGGGCGCGCAAAATCACGGGTTCGATCCTCGCGGAATCACGGATGCGAAGTCGCTTGTTGCAGCGCGGCGCTGCGAGGCTCAGAGCGGCGTCGAGCGGAGCCGAACCAAGCCAAGCCGAGCGCCGGTGTCCGGGGCTTAATGCATGCATTCAGCGTGCCTGGGACTGATACTAAATTCTATGAATACCGCATTGCATCGCGGCCAGTCGATAATCAATAAATTAATATACTATTATAATGTGCGTCCGCGCGATCTCGCGTTCCGATTGCGGCTAATTTTAATGCGTCGCGCGGCGCCGCGCCGCGGCGATAGACGGAGAGTGTGAGAGAGAGAGAAAGAGAGAGAGATTGCTCAACTCTCGGGGCCCGTATTCTTGGGAGCCGGGTTTCGCGAGACAGATCGACAACGTCTGGCGATTTACACGGGCCGAGAACGATCGAGCAGATCGAGCAGATCGAGCAGCTAAGAATAGCAATGACGGCGAGAGACGCGGAGGAACACGGTCGAGGGAGCCGTAATAATGAGAAAATTCGACGGCAAAGCCAGCCAGCTCAGCCGGTCGGCGAGCGGGTGAACGGGTCGCGCCCGGGTAGAAAGAATTTCATTAAGGGATGAGCGTAGTCAATCGGAAGGTATTAGCCCTGAAGAGAAAGAGAGAGAGCATGGCTACGGTCAGCAGGCGCCGCGCGTACGACCGGACCCCCTCACCGGGTCCTCGCGTCTGTCTAAGATCGTTTCCGATCGCTTCCGGCCGAGGAAAAAAAACCGAAACCTCGTTGGTATGCCAGCTATTTAATCGAAACGCTCGGGACTCGATACAATCGATTCCTAAGAATACAAATTCCATGGAAATACGCCCCGAGAAAAACCAATTTTACGCCGGCCGTCCGATTAGACTCGCGAGGGTGGGTTTTGATAGAGGGATGAGGATGTACGAATTTTTGGTGAGAAGCCTGTTGAGGATATGGCAATTAACCTTCTGGGATTGTGGTGTAACGTCCTTAAGATGCGACAAGTCAGTTTTCAGTAATATGTGATCACTATCTTAGACTTGCGCGGGGTGGATTTCGGTGCAGAGGGATGAGAATGTACGAATTTTTGTCGAGGAGATTGTTTATGATACGGGAATGAAGTTTTTGGCAATGTGAAGAGACATCCACGATTCAATAATATATCATCACTTTTCTACTCTAGACTCATGAGGGGTGGGTTTGGTTAGAGAGGGATGAGGATGTTCGAATTTTTGTTGAGAAGGCTGTTGAGGACATAGCGACTTAACCTCCTGGGATTGTGGAGTAACGTCCTTAAGATGTGACAAGTCAGTTTTCAGTAATATGTGATCACTTCTCTACCTTAGACTTGCGCGGGGTGGATTTCGGTGCAGAGGGATGAGAATGTACGAATTTTGGTCAAGAAGATTGTTTATGGTACGGGAATGAAGTTTTTGGCAATGCGAAGAGACAACCACAATTCAATAATGTATTATCACTTCTCTACTCTAGACTCGTGAGGGGTGGGTTTGGTTGGAGAGGGATGGGGATGTTCGAATTTTTGTTGAGGAGATTGTTTATGATACGGGAATGAAGTTTTTGGCAATGTGAAGAGACATCCACAATTCAATAATATATCATCACTTTTCTACTCTAGACTCTTGAGGGGTGGGTTTAGTTAGAGCGGGATGAGGATGTTCGAATTTTTGTTGAGAAGGCTGTTGAGGACATAGCGACTTAACCTCCTGGGATTGTGGAGTAACGTCCTTAAGATGTGACAAGTCAGTTTTCAGTAATATGTGATCACTTCTCTACCTTAGACTTGCGCGGGGTGGATTTCGGTGCAGAGGGATGAGAATGTACGAATTTTGGTCAAGAAGATTGTTTATGGTACGGGAATGAAGTTTTTGGCAATGCGAAGAGACATCCACAATTCAATAATGTATTATCACTTTTCTACTCTAGACTCGTGAGGGGTGGGTTTGGTTGGAGAGGGATGAGGATGTTCGAATTTTTGTTGAGAATATAGCGAATTAATCTCCTGGGATTGTGGAGTAACGCCCTTAAGATGTGACAGGTCAGTTTGCAATAATATGTGATCACTTCTCTACCTTTGACTTGCGCGGGGTGGATTTCGGTGCAGGGGGGTGAGAATGTACGAATTTTTGTCGAGGAGATTGTTAATGGTACGGGAATGAAGTTTTTGGCAATGTGAAGAGACATCCACAATTCAATAATGTATTATCACTTTTCTACTCTATGAGGATGTACGAATTATTTTTTACATTGTTAAGAAAATGGAAATTAACTTTCTGAAAATGTGGAAAGACATCCATAAGATGCAATGAGTCGAGGTTTAGTAACGCACGATCGTGTGAACACCATTTTTTTACCCTACTGGTTACAAATCTAGAAAGTTTGCTTTTAGGGTGGATAATAGTAGTAGGTTTCATTGTATTGTATGTGTTTGATAATGATTTAGTAGCATCAATGTACATATCAGTAAGAAGAAAAGGAAGAAGATGATAACTAAGTTAAAGAAAGAAAAGTAAATATTGTTAATAAATTATTAAATACATAAGTACATGATATTGCAATGGCGGTAACAATACAGAGAAAACGTCGTAATTCGTAATATAAATGTAATCTCTTTCGATCGAAATTTGAATTATATTGATGAAACTGATTCCTGCTCAACGGTTCGATCTTATTGAAATTCAGCAATTTTGCAATTTTATTATTAACCCAACGTTTTGATCCGTATGCGGATCATTCTCAAGGGATTTAATGCGTTTGCTGTGCACTAATTACAATAAAAGCAGAACAACAAATTTTTTATAAGTACGAGTTACGATGGCACGTGGTTGAAACCATCGTGGCAGATACGAAAACGGGGTTAATAATAAATTGTAAATAATAAAATTGCAAATTTGCTGAATTTCAATAAGATCGAACTCTTGCGCCGAAATCAGTTTCATCAATGTAAAACGTAATAAATTACAAGAATAATGAAGAATGCCTAAATAAAATAAAATAATAGAATACAAAGTATAATCAAAGAGAGATTAAAATACAAGTACCGGTGTAACCGACACCTAGAAGATAATAAAATTCAACAAAAAAGTAGACGAGGGTTGGAAAATTCGATATCTTGTTAATCGACTATTAAATTCGAGCTAATAGATTGCCGAAATAAACTGCAAAGTAAAAGAAAGATTAAAAGGCAAGTGGCGACGTAAGGGACGCATAAAATAATAAAATTCATCGAACAAGGGGAGACGGTGAATAGGGGCGGGGGTTGAAAAATTCGAAAGCTTGTTCCTTGACCGTGTTCAACGAGGGACGACGCGAAAAAAAGAAAGTCGTTGGGCGGACGTTGATTTCGCCAGGCTCGTTTCAACCCCTTCGCGTCCCTTTCGACGACCGGCAACGAGCAAGTAACTACTGCTCAGCCACCCCTTACATTAATAATCACCCTTCCCGCGTGCCGGGTTCCCGCGACTGGTACTTCAAGCTGACGTCGTTGTGACGCGCACCTATCGTATGTACATCGTTTTTGTAGTTCCCTTGCATCTTTATCGATGCAACGAACACGTTCACGACACCATATTCTTTCAGAAAATCGAACGCAGATAGTCAGACGTTATTTCACTTTTCGCGTAGCTTGTAGGGTAGACAACCCCCAGGTGATGGCTGGTAAAATGATGTTCCAATCGAAGTTGTGCAGACATTGGATGCAGTGCATTCGTAGACATCATGGCCTAGAAAGTTAGAGTGCTTTGACCCTTCACTTTCGTAACCCAGAATTAAGGAATAGAGACATCGTCCTGAACTCCTTCTGTTACAATTTATTTTATGGTTACAGTGATTCGAATTTTTTCGTCGCCCGTTTTTCCCTCAAAGAAAAAGAAAATTTATATCTACTGAATACCTACGTATTGTGTAATTATATTGACAGCAACAAAATGTAATTTTATTCCAATTTAAAATAATGTAGTAATATACATATTTAGTAGACTTTGTACGAAACTTGTGTCACGAAACTGACTCGATGTTATAGCAGAAGAGGTTAAGGGTCTGGCCACATTATGTAGAACATTCTACATATACACTGTGTACATTGTAGAAGATAAGGATGTTTTCCGGTAAAAAGAGTATGATAGGCCAACACTATGAGCAGAAGTATATAGAAAGATAAGATTCTCATTATACCACATTATTTTTCATTCTCACTACAGCCCACGAAAAACGTTTAACACTGCAACGGCGATCGGCGCATTTCGACCGGTTCGAATCCGAAAAACTCGAATCGTCCGAATATCCCGGGCGATTCTAACCACCCGAAACCACCCGGAATGAGGGATTCGCGGCACGCGGACTTCTCGCGGCGGAAAAATCGGCGTTTCGCGTTCCCCGCCGAAATTCCTTGCCGGATTCCGGTGCGCACGGCAGTTATTTTCCCGAACGGTACCGCCGATATGCTCTTCCGGAGGAGGCATTTGCATGCCATATTGATTTCTCGTTTCGCGGGCTCTCTCTCTCTCTCTCTCGGCGCGATCTCTGCGGGCGTGCCGCGCCGCGATTGGCCGATCAAAGTCAAAAAACGGCGGGAATTTACGAGCGCCACCCCCGCCGTGTGATTATAACGTCGTCGGGAGAGTTACAACAATTTCCCCGGAGCGGGCGGCATGTACGTACCTGCACGCACTGGGATATACGTACATATATCTATACATATGTACGTATATATATATATATTTATATATATGTATAATGGGAAAGCTATAAAATTGGCAACGCGCGTATATAATTCATTAACCGAAATTCGAGCTGGCGCTGCAATGGCCAGGCAAAACGAGAAACGAACGGGGATTGACCGGTCGCTAAAGGGGTGGTTGGGGCGTGTGCAATGGGGGGGGGGGAGGGTGAACGAGAGATGCGGGCGAGGGTGGCAGAAACGAAGGACAGGGAATATAATATCGGTGAGTGTCCACGATATCGATAGCTGGTCAATAGCTGCAGCCTAGACAAATACCTGGCGAGGGTGTACAGTGCATCCTCCCCTCCCCTTGGCCGGAAAGCGCGAGGGTGACCGAGCCGAACGGCCAATGGAACGCCGGCACGCCCCACCAAGCGGACGGCGCGCGAAAAAGCGCGGGAATTTTTCGATCGCCCGATCGCTCAATAATGGAACCGAAGTTACGCGCCGCCACCGTCGCACGCGCGCGCTCTCCGCTCCGCTCTGCTCCGCTCGAAAGCTACCCTCTCTGCCACCGTTGCATCCTGGCACAGTCACACAGACACGCAACCGTGGCAAACCGTGGCACATGCATACAGAGAGAGAGAGAGAGAGAGAGAGAGAGAGAGCATGGTATGGGGACAACCGGCGCAGCAGCCTAATAAATAGCCGCACGCATTCGGGAACGTGTTCCCCGGGATAGACGACAGCGTTGTTCGTATGCAACCGGCCAGAGGCTACCAAAGATTATCCCTTCGGCAACGAGGAAAACTCAATTTTCATGGGGGCCGAAATCTAATGATCGGCCGACCCCATGCGCGAGAGGAATTAATCGGTTTTCCTGATCGCTGACAGCGGTCGCGTTACCGTTCCACGCACCATTCGATGCACGAGCTTTTTCTTCCGGGGGTTAATGGTTTGATAGATGCAGGCTTCCGCAATTTGAGTCGATGGTTACAAGGTTTTGAAGATTTAGGTGTAATTGGAAGATTTATGATTAGACTAATTTATAACTCGATTGCGAGGAATAGAAATCGAATAGCAATGCGTTTCTTCTTGGAATATTTTCAATAAATCGGATACGATGGAATAATATTGTTCAATTTTTCTAGTGACCTGTTTTCTATTTCATCTATTCATAAATGCATAATATCCGCAATCTAGTTATGATGATTTCTTCGATAATCGATAGCGATTGTTATTCGATGCGTTCGTCTGGATTTGCGATGGGGGTGGGCGCAATTCAATGCTCTTTGATGAATTTGTAATGCGAGCGATTGCGAGTGTACTGGAGATTATATGATATTGTAAAATCGTTAGGGTGCCTTCGAAATTAATACCACACTTTTCTAGTGAATCCTCTTTAACCCTGCTACAGTGTTCATCATATTACACTCTTTGTATTTATTAAAATTATATGCATTAACATTAAACCTACCGAGCATTAAAACTATCAGCGAATGTTACCTTATAAAAATGGCTACACTAGATTTACTCAGATTGTCCGTAATTTCCAGTATAATAGATGCTTGGACAAGGAAGTTTATTCCATTATTTTTCATAAACGAAATTTTATAATTCCAATAATTAAAAAATATAGAACCGGTCATTTTACCGTGGTAGGTTTAGTGTTAAAGTGTAAAATAAAGTGTAAAAAGTGAGAAAATATTGAACTCTTTTAAGGGATAACACTTTTTTACAACTTGATTACAATTCATACGAACTTGTGGAATTACAGTACTGTGTTGCTGCAGCAGTATGTTTAATTAAAAGCGAAGTCTAGGAACTATGCACTCATTCGTGCACTTTTATATAGACTTTTCTTAATGAATAACTTCTTTCAAACAGTTCAAGACATCTGTGCAGTATATCACTATGAAATCACAAGGTAGATGAGTCCACTAGATAATTCTCTTCTGCATAAACAATTTAGAAAATATAGAAAGTGTTGTGAGTTAATTTTTTCACCTAATAATAAACCAACATGATAGCCATATTTCAAAACATTCTAATCACTCTCTAAAAGTGATTTTCTTACATTTCAAAACAAAATGATCCAAACTAGTCTTTCTTAACCATTTCCGGTCCCATCTTGAGCCAGACTCAACATTAACTTTTACACCAATAGTTGTTTATTTTACTGATTTACAGTACATCAATAATGCACAACACTATAGTTTGTAACAATAATCGTAATATCTCTCAGTTGTTTTACATAGGCTAACAATGTAGTGTTGAAGCAAGTTCTGAATTCAAAGAAAATCAACACTTCGGAGTGCAAAGGGTTATAAAAATATCATCCAGTCTATCCACTGAAATTTACACTTCCCTAAAAAATAAAGGGGCTGCAAGCCAATGAAGGGGTAGCCTGGCGACCGAACATTAAAATTCGATAGAGCGATAACGATGGGCCCGTTAATAGACAGGACATTAGATCCGAGAGAGACGAGTCCATTAATACCGATACAAGCGGGTCGCGGCGGGTCGGGACCATTAAAGCCGGGTCTCTGGAGCGATGGCCGAGCGTTTGAAAAAAGGAGCACGTCCTCGGCGGCGAAATTGACCGGACAATTTTAAAGCTCGGTTAAGACTGCGAAAAATTGCCGTATCGTCGGTGCATGAATAAAAATTAACCTTCCCCTTTCGAGGCGGGTCGCCTCCATTCTTCGTCCACGTTTCCATGAAACGAGCTAGTGTACGTTGCTCGCGGAGCTAATGCACGAGGGTCAGTCGAATATTAACAAACAATAAATTTTGTATCGTACAACAGCATAGTTGTTCTGATCTAGATAAGTTCAATTGCACATGTTTCCCACTAAATCCGCATGAGGGACTATTCTACTTAATCATTTCCACGATAGCTGCAACGATAAACGTATCATATCACGGTTCTAACTATCGAAGCTGAAAAACAGATTGGAATTTTGCGTAGATCACGTTAACAATTTAACACTAGATTTACGGGGCCCGTCAAAATGACGGATTCAAAAATTTTTAATTTACGATTATTAAGAGTATAAGGAGGCATTCGTGAGGAATTATTAAATAGATTTATTTTTTGTGTACATATTACAATAAAAATCGCTGAAGATCTAAGTAAATACAATTTTATTATTTTTATAAAGCAATGTAAAATAATCAATTTTAGTGCTCCGTAAACCTAGTGTTAAGGACGAGACGTACTGAAGACACAAGTGGCTTCTTGGCATAGATCGTTTTATTAATATATAGACGACAACATGATCAAAACACAGTGCCTCGAGACAAGAGTCGCAAGGAACCATTTAACTCATTCGGAAAATGATACAACAGCAGTTTGAACACAAGACAAAATTCAAAAACTACGTTGTACTATTCTTGAATATCCCCGTTACTGTCCAAATGTGTCACGCCGAGATTATCATTTGTTCGAATCACTCAAACGGACTTTGGGAGGATATCGTTTTGATATAGTAACGAAGAGGTTTCTTTTCAATTTGCGTCCCATCCTCTCTTTTCTATGATAGAGGGATTAAAAAATTACTAATTCGGTGATAAAAGTGTTTAGTTTGTAACAAAACATCCCTGCTATTTTTAAAAAATTCCACTGACATAGAAAATTGGAGAAGCAGTTGTATTTGATTGAGCCTAGGAGGAGGGGTTGAACCGAGCAGAGGGGAAAAATGTTAGGGTTGTAGATCTAGAAATCAGAACCGCATCGTGCTTCGTCCTCGACATCGTTTCCGGTTCCTATTCGAGTCGGCAGTGACCTCGTGACAGAGCCGCGAACTCTCATCGAGCCTCACCCCCTCGTGCTTCTTTCGCCGTCCTCTTTTCCGAGGATTTCTCCAGCCCTTCGCCTCCCTACCCCTTGCCCCTCTCACTTTTAATTCGCTAATTTCACCCAGTTAAGAATTTATGCGACGGAATGTCTCGCCAGACGTCTCGAGAAAAATCAAAGCGGCGCAACGCGGAAAGAACGCGCCGCTCCGGCTCCGGGCCGTCCCTTTATCACAAATGACGCGGAATGAAAGATTAAACAAAAGCGGCGAACGCTTTGCTCGCGTCTGGAAAAACTCGACAGGGATCGGGTCAGGGGGATGGGAACTGGCTCGTTCTGGCAGGTAATTTGCTGTTTGACTCGTAAATCGCGCGATTTTTAACCCTTCTTTACGCAAACCGGAAATCTGTAGTCTTTCTATAAGCAAAATAGAATTATTCACACTTTATTCACTTTCGCGGCTGTTGTTCGTGCGTCGTGCCTTCTGGGGCACACTGTGTGTATTATAACAATGCTACTAAAATTGTTTGAAGGACTGAAAACAGCTATGAGCAGGCTATGGATATCTTTTTCCAAATTAAATTCAGCTTCTTATATTATACCAGATTTTCTTGTATTTATTTTTATATTTGTCTCTCCATAAATGTTCTCTGGCGAAAATTTATGTTGTACGTATTGTAATAGTGTCACTGAAGAAGTTTGAAGTGTCGAAAACAGCTATGAGCAGGCTGTGAAAATCATTTTCCAAATTAAATTCATCTTTGTAGATTATACTAGATTTTCTTATATTGATTTTTACATTTGTCTGTCCATAAGGGTTTTCTGCAGAAAAGTGATGTTGTACATATTGTAATAGTGTTACTAATGAAGTTTGAACTGTTGAAAACAACTACGAGCAAGCTGTGAACATCATTTTCCAAATTAAATTCATCTTCTTATATTATACTAAATTCTCTTGTATTTATTTTTATATTTGTCTCTCCATAAAGGCTCTCTGGAATAAATTTATATTGTACATATTGTAATAGTCTTACTGAAGAAGTTTGAAGTGTTGAAAACAACTACAAGTAGGCTGTGAACAAATTTTTCCAAATTAAATTCTTCTTCTTATATTATACTAGATTTTCTTGTATTTATTTTTATGTGTGTCTCTTCATAAATGTTCTCTGGAGAAAATTTATGTTGCACTTGTTGTAATAGTGTTACTGAAGAAGTTTGAAGTGTTGAAAACAACTACGTGCGAGCTGTGAACATCATTTTCCAAATTAAATTCATCTTTGTACATTATACTAGATCTTCTTGTATTTATTTTTATATTTGTCTCTCTATAAATGTTCTCTGGCGAAAATTTATGTTGTACTTATTGTAATAGTGTCACTGAAGAAGTTTGACGTGTCGAAAACAGCTATGAGCAGGCTGTGAAAATCATTTTCCAAATTAAATTGATCTTTGTAGATTATACTAGATTTTCTTATATTTATTTTTACATTTGTCTCTCCACAAGCGTTTTCTGCAGAAAATTGGTGTTGTACATATTGTAATAGTGTTGGAAACATCTTTTTCAAATTAACAGAACAGTATACTAAATTTTCGGTATACTCAACTACATTAATTAGTACAGTATACTGAATTTTCTTGTGTTCATGTTTCGATTTGACTCTTCGTGATGATTCTTAGCGGATGAATCGCATAATACACATTATAATAGTGTTTTCGAGTGATGTACAATTATGTGGATCACTCAATTTGTTCATAAAGTATGAAATACCCTAACACATCGACACAAAAGTGATCAAAGTAATATATCAAACAAAAACAGGAAATTAAAACAAATATGAAACACGTCGAATAAATTGAACCCATAGCACTCAGTAGTTCGTTCGATACCTCACTATCGAAAGGACATAATTAAAAACAAGATCAGACTTTGACAAACATATTTTAGGATTCGACAGTGCCTTTTAACAAAAAAAAAAACTATTGCTAGCAGTCGATCCAACATGGTTGATAGTGCTCGGCTCGATGTGGACACGATATCCGACTTTTTTTTCTCGTGCACAGCCATTTTCCGTTTGGATACGATTAATCGAACGAATCGAGAGAACGCGATACCTTTCCACGGTGTTGCTTAATTAATTGGCGTAATATGAGCTAATCAACTTTCCCGGTGCCCCGTTATCGTAAATATTTTAACGGGTGATATTAATCCTAATATTAGCTTGCACGCTGACTACGTAAATCACACGTATGTACCCGTGCATGTGTACATATGCATGTATATGTAGATATATCGAAATCGTAACGGTTCGGTCGGCCGTGCGGAAAGGATTTCGTTGCCGAAACAACGGGACCGGGATTTTCTCGATCGATCGGATCGTCGACGAGGGTACTTGCACGATTATGCAACAACGAGATGCACTGATGCCGATTGCTCTACTCAAGAACTATGCCGATCTACCAGCGACTATCGTCTGACCAACGATATCGTTCGATCGTGTTTATGAAGAACGTTCGAACGATTTTTATTCGAGCGTGGGTGCGGCCGAAATTATTTGTGAAAGCTACCTTGCGTATCGATCCTTTTCTGCTCAATTAATAGACTGTAGATCTTTACGCAATATCACATTTTACAGTGCATTTAAACAAATTGAAATGTATGGTTAGCTTTGATTAGAAATAGCTCTGATTAGAAAATTCATTGTAGGAAGACTAAAGAGTGTCATTATTACACTGCTGATCTTTATGCAAATTCCAAATTTCATGGTTTAATTTATGAATACCAGGAACAGGTTCAATTCATCAATTAGAAAAATTCCTTATGGTAGGCATAGAGTAGTGTTGTCATTAATCTTCGTATTTTGAAAAATGTGCATTTACATTAACCCTTTGCACTCGAGTGGTGACTCTGAGGCACCACTAAAAATTCTTACATCATTATTTAAAATATTCTTCAGATTATTCAATTTTTATTTAATAAATTGCTAGATATCTCAGTATCGTGCGTGCATATTGGATCAGCTTGTGGTGAATAAACGATAGAAAATAAATATTACTTTACTAATATACTTTAATAATATCACTTATAACTAGATATATAACTCTCAACGTGGAACCCTAACCTCAAACAATCTCACTCACTCACATTCCGGACTCTCACTCCCTCTAGCACTCACTCTTCCATCTGTATCATTCATTCTGAACTCTCACATACAATATAAACAATCATCATTCACACAGCTTCATATACATAGAATGAATTAATTGTATAAAATGGAAGTATTCTAAATGAGAAAAAAGAATTTGGTTTCAAGACTAAATTAATTCCCAGTGCAAAGTAATATCACAAATACTTTCTTGCATTTCGTGCAGTTGAAAGAGCTATAAATGCATAAATATTCGCAGTCTAGTAATTAAAACTATGAGAATACACACTGTGCACATTTCGATTATGAATCTTGTTTCCAGTCTGAATTTTACAAAATAGTCTGTCAAAATGGGAATTTATGCAGTAATAGTTGTTATAATTATTCGGAGAAAGTTGTGCGCTGTTCACAGGGAGGATGTACCATCGGATTACCATTTATTTCAACATTTTCAACGCTTTTTCAGCGGTGTAAGAATCACCGTTTCAAACGAGGGCATCAAAAGTAATATATCTGAATTTTTTGCTAATAAAAAATTAGAAATGCTAAGAACATGGGATCTCCAAGTTGCCAGAAAAATATCACAAGATCATAGAACAAAATGGTCACTACATCACCGAACCAATAAATAAATATCGAAAAATCGTTTTTTACTTTTCCCTTGGGAATTACTTTCCGAACAGCCCAATACATCGAATTCTGCGGACTAAAATGCATCAAACCGCAAGTCCCGACAAAGTTACACACCAAAGAAATATTGTTTTTACAATCACGTGTTCGGAACAATCGTAATCAGAGTCCCGTTACCACCAATTAATTCCTAAAGGTATATAACCGCAGAAAAAACCGGCCGTTTCCTAGCTCGACGTCCAAAGAAATCGTATCAATCTTAACTTGCCCCGTGCAAAAAACCATAATCGCGTCTCGCGGAAGGAAGAACACTCGGCTAACTGAATTATCCTTGAATGGAAAAAAATAAGCATCGCGACGGGTTCTCTCTCTCTCGAGGAGGCACGAAACGATGTAACAGCGAGCTTGGACGAACAGAGACAGACGCGCGAGCCTAACGGTCAGAAAATCCTATTCCTCGATAGCGAAGAGAAAGGCAATTAAACCGTTAAAAGGTAAAAGGTAAGGATAATTAAAAGTCGAAGATACCGTATGGCCTGGCCCGGAAAATTAACGTAGTCATGCCGCATATGCATGGATCGAAAGAGACGTGGCCGAGCGAACGATAAAGAGGGGCCCTGATCTATTCTAATTTTCGACGAACCCTTCCGCGACGATGCATTTTTTCCGTGAGGGTTAATTTGAATAGAACGCACACTCACGGTTTAGGGGATGGCTCGATACGCCTACGCTTTTTTTCCCTCTTCTTTCTTCGTCCTCTTTTTTATTTCGTGTATGTGTTTCGTCACGAACAATGACCAGTTGATTGTCGATTTTTTTCCTCTCGGTACGTCGACTCCTGTTTCGTTTCTTTTTTGGCTCTCGTTTTTTCGTTTTTTTTTTTTTCGAGGATCAAGGGTGCGTTTTTATTGCACAAGCCGGAGGCCGATTCGTTCGAGCACCGTCGTCGACGTGCCACGTCATTTTTTAAGGTCACCTTTCAACGATCGCGAGCATTATTGTCACTGTGTACCGTTCGCGATCCCAGATAAGCAATCTTTCGCGCGATGTTTGCTCGGAGCCTTGTTGATAGATCAACGCGAAAAGCAGCCGGTCTAGTCTGACGAATTTCGTGAGACTCGACTAGCCTCCTCGGCAAATATTTCCGCGAACCGGTCGCTGATTGCTAACTTTGTTAACCCTTCCTGTCCGAATTGCGAAAACTAAAATCTGCAGAAAACTAGACATTTTTCTGGTTTTCTTTTTGGTGGAAATGTTTTTGGTTCGTTGAAAATGTTTCTTTGATAAACTTCCTTTCAAAAAAGGAGGGCTTCTAAGCCTGATTTCGGCATAAATAATTACTGGATTCTAAGAATGACATTTCTTCAATAAAAAAAGTGATGAAGAATAATGAGCGACATTTTTTGAAATAAGAAATAGAAACAATATAGCTGCGGCATAAATAATTACTGAATTCTAAGAATGACATTCGTTCAATAAGAAAATGATGAAGAGTAATGAGTGACATTTTTTGAAATAAGAAATGGAAACAATATAGTTGTAAGAATTTTTTCCTTCTGCAACATCCGAAATCTTCTAAAAATTTCTAAATTCCTTGAAAAAATATTTTCTTCAGGGTTAATGTGATGCTTTGCATAAAAAATTATCGAATCTCTAATTTTTCGTGACGAAAGATAGTAAAATTGTAACTCTAAAAATTTATTGAGAATATAGAAGAAAAATTGTTGTATTAACACTAGGTTTACGGAGCACTAAAATTGATTAGTTTACATTGCTTTATAAAAATAATAAAATTGTATTTACTTAGATCTGCAGCGATTTTTTATTGTAATATGTATACAAAAAAATAAATCTATTTAATAATTCCTCACGAATACCTCCTTACACTCTTAATAATCGTAAATTAAAAGTTTTTGAATCCGTCATTTTGACGGGTCCCGTAAATCTAGTGTTTAGGTGATTCATTTATAGAAAGAATATTTCTTCTGCAATATTTTAAGAAACTTTTCAACGATAACATTCAATTCAATTTGTGTTAATATTGTTTGACAATCTTCCTAAAGTTACTTCTTCATAAAGTTACTCATTCAGAGCCAAGGATATTTTTTGCATAAATAACTATTGAATTGTGTAAAAGTGGAATTTCCTAGAACAAATAGAAAATACAGCTAATAGTAGCTCTAAGTATTTATTAGGAATGTATAAAAGTTCATTATAATCTAATGAACTATGCACGGATAATTATTGTAATCGCACAAAAGTGGAATTTTCTGTGACAAACGGAAAGCGTAAAGTAACTAAATATTTATCGGGAGTGTAGATTAAAATTGTAGTTTAACGAAATTATCAGTATCCAATGATAAGCTTCCCGTAAAAAAGTTAACTCTTTCAGGGTCATTGCTGCGTTCTGCATTGCTAATATTGGAATCGTATGAAAGTGGAATTTTTCACGCCTAGTGAACGAAGAAAATTAGCTCTAGACATCTGCTATCTTCAGGTTATATAATCCACAATATTCACACATACAATATCGTCCATATAAACAATATTAAACTATAAAACAGTGGAATTTTTTCGTTCCAGAAAAACTACACAAATTCTCCAAAACAATTCTAAGGAGCGCACGAAAAATAAAATTTATTATTTCCGCCGGAGGATTGGAAGCACAGAATATTTTCTGGCGGCGAGTAATATTCTTTCAGCAATATTCAACGAACCATTAGTTTTTCAAAAGCCGCGTAAATCTGCACTGCGCTCACAGATTGTTGCCATGAGAGTGATTTTTTCGAAGCGTTATCTTATCGCGCGTTACTGATATAGAATAGAATCCGAGATGCACTCGTCCAATAAGTGTTCGAATCGTAAAAAGGAGAAACGACGTGCACTTTTCAGTCCGCTATACTGTCGAAAATTCACGGACTGTATGAAAATGGGGAAAAAACGCAGGAGAACGAGCAGAGACGATTCTCAACGAAACCGTTGGAGTGAAACGAGCAAACGAGCGATTATAATTTCATCTCTGGAAGCGACGCCAGTTTGCACGGGGAAAGAGGGAAGAAATCTTTTAAAATTCTTAAAGAGACGCGACTCTTTCGACCCTTCGAATCGACGAAACTTCAACCCTTTCGCATTACTGACTTACTTTCGCAGCCCTTTGGGAACCCGAACTTTCTCGCGACGCATCTCCGCCGAGGAACCCTCTCTGCAACTCATTCTGTTTGCTTCCGAAATGAATCACGTAACTGGAGCGACGAACCAGAGACTCGATCAGAATTTCTCGCGTAGAAACACGGAACCAACGTCGAAATAATCGATCAAAAAATCACTGCCGCCACAGAAACGCATCCTACTTATTTATAAACATTTTATCGTGTTCGATTCGTACACTTTCCGCTAATAAAACTGAAATTTCTAAAAACAGCATTTCCGTAATGCTTAGAACACTCCTATGATTTAGTACTATTATTTATAGTCGCCTAAAGTTGTTCGCTCAAGAGCGATTTCCTATTTCTGGCAATTTGCGATGCGATTCCTAACTTTTGGCTGATAAAGTATAGCCTACGGAGTTATTAAAATGATTTCCGATGGAACGTTGACCGGAAGATTGATTAGTTAGTCTCTGAGAGCTATCTTTCGATTTAGGAATTCCGATTTTGACGTGTACAGCGTCGTTCTGTATTCCAAATTTTACTTTGGAGGATTTAGGAAGAAACTATCTTTAGATTTGAACTTATTATTGTAAATAGACTGAGGACTTTTTCATTCAAATGTTCGTTGATTGTTTTAGAAGGTCTGGAATAGTAGAAAAATTGATTTCGCTAATCAAACAATTACTCATGGGAGAAATAAAGAGAAATACTGCTGATGTAGATTATGAACCGGAAGCATAAATGCATATAAATGCATATAAATGCATGAACCTCAATAAACTGCAAATCTTTCTAGCAATTTCTTTATTCAACAATCATTACATAAGATGTAGAATGATGGAAAAATAAATTTCGCTGACTACAGAATTTCTCATAGTCAAAACAAAATACAAATATACTCAAGTCTTGCTAACGCACGGTTGTGAACTTATATTGCGATTCTTGTGAAAAATTTTCAAGTTTATCGGTGATTTTATAAGATCTGGAATTATGAAAGTCGACTAGAATTTTCTAGAATAAAAATACAGTTAACTTTCGTTAACGCACGCAGTTCTTTGTATTTTCCAAACTTGTCCGAATTATATATGCATAAAACTGAAGATATTGCGATTAATATGCAAATTTTCATGATCAGCAGTAACTTTGCAAGACCCAGAACGTCAGACAAATTTTTTCCGCTGGCTAAAAAATTCCTCACTGTAAAAATAAATTAAAAATATAACCAAATCATGTTAACGCACGCAGTTCATTGTATTTTGTGAACATTCCCATGTTATTAATACATAAAACTAAATAGACCGCGATTATTATGAAAATATTCATGATCATCAATACTTTCATAGGACTTAGAACGTCAGAAAAATTTTTTCGACGACAGAAAAAATTCCTCATGAAAAATAAACTAAAAATACGGCTAACTCTCATTAACGCACGCAGTTCTTTGTATTTACCGAACTTGTCCGAATTATATACGCATAAAACTAAATATATTGCGATTAATATGCAAATTATCATGGTCAGCAGTTACTTTTCGAAACCCAGAAATTCAGACAAATTTTTTCCGCTGGCTAAAAAATTCCTCACTGTAAAAATAACTTAATAATATAATAATAGGATCTAGAACGTCAGAAAAATTTTTTCGAGGACAAAAAAAATTCCTCACATTAACAATAAACTAAAAATACGACTAACTCCCATTAACGCACGCAGTTCTTTGAGTTTTGTGCACTTGCCCGAGTTCTAAATGCATAAAACTGAGTACACTGCGCTTCTTATGCAAATTTCCATGTTCGGCTATGATTTCATAGAACCCAGATCATCGGACAACATTTTTCCGCCGACTAGAAAATTCCTCACAATAAAAATAAGACAAAAATGCAGAAAAAAATCGACAAGCTGACGCATCTGCATCGAGTATTCGCGGTTAAATCGAGCCGAACAGGAATGGACAAATATTTCCGCGTCGAAGTATGCGGAAATGGGGAAAAGTGTAACAGAGACAGGCTAAAAATACGCGACCGAATGGTCTTAGGTAAAAATGCGCCCGCCGGTAAGGACAAGATACACGCGCGATACGTGTCAGCGTACCACCAGAAGGCTGTAATCTCGCTTCATACCAGTTCTCTATCTAATGTGTACTCGCATGCGGTAAACGGTCTACAAAATCTAGATTGACTTTCTAAGCTGGCACGAAAGCCAGGCGACTTTTTCCACAAAATCAGGTACGATCTTCAACGAGGAGCGCACGATCACGCTTCGGCCCCGCAGAACCGGTCTGTAGGTTAAGGATACTGCTCCTTCGGCGCGCTCATGCCCACCGTTACGCGCAAACCGATCCCAGGGGGTCGCCGTTCAATTATCATTTTTTTTCCCCCGTTGATTATCTGTACACAGTAATGCCATCGCGTGGCGAAACCGATGCGGTTTTATCCGGCCGGTTTGTTAAACGTTCGTAAAACTTTGATTCGATCGGAATTTATCCGCCACCGTTTCCTGTAAATTTCGCTGGAACTCCTCCTTATCTCCTTGCCTTACTATTTATTTTACGGTTACAGTGATTAGAACTTTTTTTCTATGTGTTCTCTAATGACTATGTATTGACAACGAGTTAAATAGAATTTTATTTCGGTTTAAAGGAAATTAGTAACACAAATGTTCAGTAGATTCTGGTCGAAATCTTCATTGAGAGTCCGACTCGATGTTATAGTACAAGGGGTGAACAAATTATCTATCAATTTTTTTAAAAATCTATGTTCCATGGCTAAAAACTTTTTAATAGGTCCTCTAACAGCAATAGCATCTTTAATGTAAGCTTCCTTCTAGTGTAGCACTATTCTAGAAAATCATATTAACACGTTCAGCGCCATGTCACCCATATCTGGGTGACGGAATTATTTATACAGAATTGAAAATTAATTTTTACGTTGGTAGATTGGGTGTACAAAATTTCTAGAGGAATAGAAGAGGTTTGAAACAGTAATTAATATCACAAAACTAAACTTCTTAGTTTTTGTTTTATTAAATATATTGCTTTGATTTTGTGTAATTTTTATGATTGTGGAGTGGGCGCTGAACGTGTTAAATAGGCTTCCGGTAGATAAAGTGTTATCCGCGAGAATCGTGTAACCTTTTACAGAATTCGATGAACAAAGTTCGCGCACAGAGATGTACGATCGTGTGGGAGTAATTAATTCATAGATGCTCGGGAATTTAAATTATCGAGAGGCTCAGATGAATATTCGCTCCGCCATTGAAAAATCAGGATAACGAAAGGAACAGTTGAATGGTCGATGATAATGTTCTAGAAAGGAGTCCATAAAACACGCATAAACGAGTTAATTCACCACGGATACCTATGCAAATGTCGGTTTTCATAGACTCATTGACAGAAACCGGAATCAAACAAAAATCTAATTGGCCTATCAAGATCCACACGGCAGAAAAACCTTGTTAAACTTCAATAAATTTTTGCACCGACCGAGTCGCGGATAATCAGATTTGTCGTTAACGCAGGAAACGCTTGGTTTAATTATTGCAATCCTTTAAGGCCGTTCTAATCTTGTTCTTCAAAAGAACTACTATCCGTGTTATTAATATTTGTCTTATTGCGCGACTATGATCTTTTTGTAACCACGAAGTTGAAAGATATGCAACAGACAATAAACTTGTAACCTGAATGTAATTAAGCATACTGTTTTTATCCGTTTCTTATGAGGTTGGCCAAATTGAAAGTAAAGAATGCAAATTCGTAAAAACTCTCATAATGTTTCTAATTTTATAGGTTTAATCAGTATGGAAAATGGAGCGGAAATATGGTTTGATGAAATTTGATGATTTTAATGTCATTATTCAACGCCTTTGAAAAACGAAAATCGTCTTTTAACCAATAGAATCATGTTCCATGTGATTCTTGTTATTATAAAATATTGTGTAATATGAAATGAATATTTGTGGATTGATTTCACAATAGAGACAGTATATAAACTGCAAGTGATGCAGAAAGAGCAATTTCTTGGTAATTCAAATTCTTATAAAATAATACAGATGAGTAGACCACAGATTTTATTCTTTTATTAGAAGAATAATAAAATTATTTAAGAATGCCAATTTAATATAAATTTAGCTTGTTAAAATTATGAAATTAAATATAAAATTAATATTTGCCTTCAGTCTCTTGCGACTGACGCAAACAATTTTTATTTTTCATAACGATCCGCAGTCTATAGATGAGGTATATCGACTGTATTTTAAAATTATAAAGCAAGCTAAAAGAAAGATCTGTAAACAAAATACAATATAAACAACCAAGAAAAAATCTACAGAACTTATAAAATAGTAGAGTAAAATCAGTCTGCGCATAAATATCTGTAGTCTGTTTACAATAAAAAATACATAAATGTTATGGTCAGAAAAGGAACATTTCATAAAATCTTAAAGCAAGAATCAGGGAGCAGATAGCAAAAATATTTTAAAGAAATCTTTAAAGGAAAATGTAACAAAATTGTGTAGAAATGTTTTGAGGAAGAATTGTCATGTAACATGCCAAAGAAATCATGAGAGAAAAATGTGATAAATGGTGTTAAAAATTGTTGGAGCTAGGAGTTGCGCATACGCATCTGTAGTCTGTTTACAATAAAAAATACATAAATTTCATGGTCAGAAAAGGAACATTTCATAAAATCTTAAAGCAAGAATCAGAGAACAGAAGGCATAAATTCGAACATAAAATATTATAAAGAAATCTTGCGAGGAATATGTAACAAAATTGTGTAGAAATGTTTTGAGGAAGAATTGTCATGTAACATGTCAAAGAAATCTTGAGAGAAAAATGTGAAAAATGGTGTTAAAAATTTGTTGGAGCTAGGACCATCAGTTAGAATAATGGCGTCGCGTCACGCGCCTAATTCCGTGTCGAGTATGGCGTCCTACGATGCTTTCTATCGTCCCGCGGGTATTACACGGCCGATTTTTCGGATCGGTTGCGGGTCGGCGTGGAAGAGAGGAGAAGATTTACGCGGACCATTTATATCGGGCAGTCGAGCCGGCGGGTCAAGAATATTGAGCACGGCCGGCCGTAAAATAAGATATAGATTTCCATCTAGTAAACTTTCTACACGGCATGTGTGGGAGGCAACGCAGAAACGCCATACGGCATACGAGAACAGCTCTCCGCTCCGTCTTACGTTAGAAACTTTGGGCGCAGCCTTGTGTGCACTGCTCGAGTTCTACACAGAGAGAAAGAGAGAAAAAGAGAGAGAGAGAGAGAGAGAGAGAGAGAGAGAGAGAGAGACTCGCCACAGCCCGAGCGAACAGGCTTAAAGACTTGCGACCACTTATCAGGTCATCCCATAAATACCATGAATTTTCTTCCCCTGCGCGTTTTTTTCTCTCTCGCTAAAGCCAGAAACCGCGATTTATGGAGTCCGAGCAACGCCCGGAATATTAAACCTTTCAACTGTACTCTCGAAATGAACATCGCGAGAGCTCGACGATGTCGCAAATTTAATATAAATCTGGCTGCGGTCATTGTTCATGTGATTTCGACGCGCTACCTGCGCCACGTGTGTCACCAACACACCCTCGTGCTTTGCGTAAGGAGAGCCGAATTAATTTGACGCATGACGTTGCCGATGCTTGTAATTTGTAATTTGATATTGCGCAAATCTATGATTGTCCTTTCGCCATTCCCCTTGGAAGCGGGATTTGTATAAAACATTAACGATGTAACGTTCTTCAGTTTCAAAAAAAACTCTTCTGTATTACAAAATTTGTTAATATATGTATATTCCTGAAAAGACTGCACTGAAAGAAAAACTGAAATGTAAGAAATATTATCACGTGTAACACGAATAAAATAAAAATAATTATTAGTCTAATGCGACCGCGTTAAAATGATTGTCGCATTAAGTTTAATTAACTGTAATCCGCATAAACTGCATCAGTAATATTTTATTTAGCAATTAAATGAACATTCCTTACAAGCTTTAAGGGTTCTGTTCGTTTGATAGATGAATGATTTTATTCGAATGAATAGTAACAATTTCTTTCGTGGTGCTGAAAGGTAACTCGACAGCCAGCATGTTCAAACATGCATCGTTTAACGAAGTTACCGAATTAAAACTGTACGAGGTGAAAAAACTCGGACATTTTCCGGCCAGAAATGGTGTTCATGAAATATTGATATGAAATCCGAGAAACCGGGAAATGGGTATTGAAAGCCAACCGTAATTGAAGTACGAACGATTTCGAGACTTTATATGATTCGCTTAAATCACGAGAGCTTAATAATGCAGCTTTCTCCAATCAAATTCTGAATGGTTCTCTCCTCTATCAAGATCTTTTTGTTCCCACGCGAAAAATTCGAAGCAACGTAGCTTCTTCAACCAAGAAAAATGACATTGTATACCTGGCTTTGCTTTCAAGATGACCTGATAAAACCGCTCGACGCATAGTTATTGTTAACAAGCATCTCCTTTCGATTAAAGAACTTCGAAAACGGCGATTGGTATCTGGCGGGCATCCATTGCTTATGCTGATCTGTAATTTTAAACAGTATTCGATTATTTGTACGATAAAAAGTTGTACTGAATTTTATTTCTTGCATTAGGTTACTTTGCTTGCACTACATGCTACTGTGTTAGATTTTGTGACTTGTGAGATAATAAACGCAGGATTTTGTTCAGATAAGCAAATCGTTTCAGTTCTTGCAAGCGTGGAATGATAAAAATTACAGAAGAATAAAACAATATAAATTTGATATGTTGCTATTACTTAAAAGTATTCAGATACTTATACATTCGTTGCAATCACTGAAATATATTAACAATATAGTGTTATACTGAACTGATCTATTATTATTTTCCTGAAAAAATATAAAATTGTGAGATGAAATAAACGCAGGATTTTGTTCAGATAAGCAAATTGTTTCAGTTCTTGCAAGCGTGAAATGATAAAAATTACAGAAGACTAAAACAATATAAATTTGATATGTTACAATTACTTAAAAGTATTCAGATACTTATACATTCGCTGCAATCACTGAAATATATTAACAATATAGTGTTATACTGAACTGGTCTATTATTATTATCCTGAAAAAATATAAAATTGATTTTGCACTTGCTCTTCTTTAAAATCATAGTGTATGCACTTCTATTTATTTGTGACTAGACTGCAGATATTTATGGAACAAAATAAAAATGTTCTTCGACAACTGCATAGGAAACACATGTTAAATATACTTTTTCTCCTAACAACTTTAACAAGTTAGAATTTATATAATAGTATTTGTAGATTCTTTAAACATGTTAATCGTTTTTTACTTGGTCTATTAGTTTCTGTCATTGATGCGTAAAATTCACAGTCTATTTATGAACAAGTAACTTGGTATCTTGGTATCCATTTACGCAAATATTTTTATAGTATCTTTGTATAAATGATACAAAGTTTTTCTCTGCCATTTTATAGTGAGGATCCCAAACATCAGGTCCTAAAATTCTTTTGTAACAGCTCGCCCTTTGACCAACATTAATTTCTTCAAAAAATAACAGCATCATTACTAAATTAAAACATTATGTTCCTAAATTTGCTACGTGCCAGGACAATAGGCACAGCGTTCCTGGTTTCTAAATACAGAAGCCCAACTGTACAAGAGTCGATTAACGCACCATTGGATAAAAATGGTCCAATAAGGGTGGTACTTCTCTTTATACTCATCCACAGCCTTTCTCCCGAAAAGCCGTAGTAGAAAGGTTCGCCGAGGGTTTCTTTGAGCGTTAGTAAACCGGAAACGAGTCGGTGAATCCTCCAACAATCCGTTCACTGTCAATAGCAGGTGGCAGAGATATCTCATTTGTCTTTCACCCTAATCATTCCCCGCGGTTCGCCTGGTGACCTGTTTCGCTTGGAACTTCTTGCATTCTTAAACGGATCTCACCGGGTTCTCCATAAAGTCGTTGTCCTTCAACCGTCGGGACAATCCCGTAGAACATGGATCCTAGATGAAAGTGCGAGGGGGTGAGTTATAAGGGTAGCCTTCGAAATCTTTCGTTCGAGCAAATGGCTCGCGATGAAAAATCGTAAAGACACGAGGGCCATCAGGACTTAGCTCCGGCCACTCGACAGGCCGAACGTTCGTTCTGAGACATTAATTTTTACCCCTTTTCTGCTACCCCCATCTGCCTAATGACCCGGAGTCTGCCTCCACGGAGGCGACGACAGACCGAAGCTTGGGACGAAGGGAGAAAAAAGGCTGTCGACGAAACGGCCGTTAAGTGGCGAGGATCGTCGTCGTCGACGTCCTCGGTCCTCGTCCTCGTCCTCGTAGTCCTCGGGAGAAGGGTCTTCCTGCACAGGATCTTGTCCTGCATCCAGGGGAACGATCGTTACCGCTCGGACGGATGTGCCAGGGAACAAGGGGCCGATGTGCCGTGTACACTCTCCTTCCTTCCGGTGTCTTACATAATTCCTCGCCCGTTTTTCTCGCCCCACCCCCTACTCTCCGCCCCCGCGCTCGCTCGTTTTCACCCCCTTCGGGCGAAGGAGCCCACGCCGCAACAATGGGTCTCATCAGCCATCGGGAATAAATTATGCTCGGCCAGGAAAAATCAGCCTGCTTCGAAAATTAGAGCTTGTACTCGCCTCCAAGAACTGCCACGAAAGAAATCCGAAAAAGAAGGGAACAGTGCCTGCGATTCTGAAGAAATCGTCTCGCTAATTTACGGGGATTCCCTTAATTGACTTGGTCTTGTATAGTTTTATCCTGGGCACTCTGTGAACTTTTTTCAATTTTGTTCTAGACAACTAGCTGCTATTTTAAGTGTTTTATTTAATATATATTTAGTGACGAGAGACGACAATCGATATATTCTGTTTGCAAAGCGTTGATGATCGGAGACGTTGTCTTCCATGTTACGTTGTGTGACCATTAGACTGCTTTATGCCAAAATAAAATAGTCTATTTTGTACGAAACAGTATCCAAATAGTCCTTTTTCCTTCAGTGATTCTAATCAGTTGAAACTAACGCATTGATGCTTTTAGATTCTTTTAATCTCACGGCTGCTTTAAATTGTATCTACTCATCGTGTGTAACTATTAGATTGGTTTATGCAAAAATAAAATAGTCAATGGAAATTGTACGAAACAGTATCCAAATAGTCCTTTCTTCCTTCAGTGATTGTAATCAGTAGGAATTAACGCATTGATGCTTTTACATTCTTTTAATCTGTCGACTGCTTTAAATTGCACTTACTCATTTTTGTCACGTGTCTTTAAAATCCGCAGTGTAATGATCATTTTGATATTTAGTAATCTTTCATGACAGTAAATGTTTTAAAACGATTGCACCAAGGAACTAGAAATATATTTAAATTTGTTGATTTGTAAGTTTCAAAATGATTAGACTGCGGAGTTTTCTGCAGAATGTGCTGCACCGATTGTGAGAAGCAGGTGTTAAATGAAAATCAATTTCACCCGTTAATAATTTTGATGAATTGAAAATAACGTAACTATGTTCTTAAATTTTTCTAATCCTCACTGTTTTCTATTTCTCCAAGCGAATATTTCCCAAGTCTAGTTATGATTATACTGCAGAATACCGTCGAAAAATTACTAGAAGTCTCATGTATGTATAAAAGTTTCTTATGTTTCATAAGGTGTACAGCAGTCAGCATAAAAATTTATTGCAGTAGTTAAACTTTCAATTAAGTGACTCATAATCATTTAGGAAGACGTCAAATACGACAAATAAACTCAACGTAACAAAAATGTCACAACCAGCGTAAATATGACATAGTTCATATTAATATGGACATTGTGACACAATATAGTGAAATATATTAATAAATCTTATGATTTCGGCGCAAGGTTCGATCCTATATATCTGTTTTGTAATTTCAACAATTTGTCATGAGTGAATGGAGACGTAGTGATGAAGTTGTTTCTCTTAATGACTTTTTTGCAAATGAAATTAGGAATAATGTTGTTGGATCTACATTTTAAAAGAAAGAATTTTCTGTTACTTACCTTAGCTATAGACAATTTCGTGTTAGCTTTCCAAGGATCGAACCTTGCGCCGAAATCATAAGATTTATTAATATACTTCATTTCGATCGAACGAAATTACACCGATAATATAGTGAAAGCATTGAATCAAGAAGAAAATGAAGAATCTTCGATAGGTGGTGCCCAACACGAGTTAATTCATGTCATGCCTGATTAAAATGCTATGCTTCCTGTACACCAGCTAAATAATACATAAGTACGGCAAAATGGCAATAGCAAAAACGGTTTCCTCTGAATAGGATTGCGTTGGTCCACTTTTCGGCAAGTTTATTAACTTCTCTTATATTTTTCGATCAAACTGGACACCAGAGTGTGTCCAAAACACTCCAAATCCTCGACCCACGTGCTTCCCAATGAAAACGCGGACAGTCACCGAGTAAAACTCGTTCGTCGACCGATCGAGGGAGGTCATCGTCAGATCAGATCGGGTTCGTCGGCCCTGAGGAAGTAAGCCACGGGTTGCAAGAAAGGGTTCGGGGTCAGCGAACCTGACACGCTCCCTCTGGGCGGTCCGCTCCAAGCAATCGAAGAGGAAAGGGGGGAAAAAGGAAGAGGAACACGATAAAGAGTTTCGGACGGGCAGGTGGAACCGTTTGAGGGTTCAAGAGTTGTAAAGAGAGAGAGAGAGAGGGAGAGAGAGAGAGAGAGACGGAGACAGAGCTCAACCATATGCCCGAATAATGTTCCACCCACGTACGACCCGGCGAAGCGGCGCGACGAGTTTGTTGCCATCAACCACCACGAACGGACCCCGGGACCCAGCGAAGAAAACTTCACCGGAGCATCTTGTGCCAGTCTACGGGACGAGGACAGTGTCTTCCTGCTCGACCGAAATCGAACCGATGGCCTGGCGATTCGAGTCGCAAGAATATCGATCACTGGGCCGGCCGTTGCCCGCTCCGACACTCGACGATTCTCAAACACTCGCGGCACGTTTGCCGGTCATCGGAAGGCCGGATAGCTGGGAAACTAGATTGCCGAGGAACTGGGGGCTCAGTATGCCGCAAAGACCACACCGGATTCAGAAACGGCCTCCAGAAACGCCACCCCGCATGACTATGGATCGTCCCCCTCGTCTGCGGACCGAGTTCTTCTGATAACTTCGGTTTTTGGGACCTCCGTGCTGTTAGGGAATCATGGAAGGCTCTTTGAGGTACTGGGGTTGTTACAGTGTGGACGATGCAGACTATAGTGATGGCGTTTTGGTCGATTCTTTTTGGGATCTTTGTCTTTTTGCAATGGAAAGGGTGGGTGAAGCATTTTTGCACTTGTGGAGAACACGAGTGACTTTTGAAGGGTATTTGGCAATTGATGATGGGGTAGGGACTTGGAGGTTAGGTGACTGCTTCAAACGATGATTAGGTAAGCTGTATTTGTCGTATACAAAATTTCGAACTGGGATTTTGTGAGATTATGCTTGATTTAGTCAAGTGTTTATGATAACTTCGGTTTTTGGGACCTCCATGCTGTTAGGGGATCTTGGAAGGCTCTTTGAGGTACTGGGGTTTTTACAGTGTGGACGATGCAGACTATAGTGATGTCGTTTTGGTCGATTCTTTTTGGGATCTTTGTCTTTTCGCAATGGAAAGGGTGGGTGGAGCATTTTTGCACTTGTGGAGAACACGAGTGACTTTTGAAGGGTATTTGGCAATTGATGATGGGGTAGGGACTTGGAGGTTGAGTGACTGATTGAAACGATGATTAGGTAAACTGTGTTTCGCGTATACAAAATTTCGAGCTGGGATTTTTTGAAATATGCTTGATTTAGTCAAGTGTTCTGAAGTGAGCAGAATGTACTGCATCAGTGAGGGGTTGGAAATGCTCTTATACTTGTCTACAAATTGTTAACCCTTTGCACTCGAAGCAATTTTAATTCCAAAATCTAGACATCTCTTTCAACCAAGAACATTTTCATTCTGTGAAATCTTTGTTGCATTGTGCACATGAAATTGAACCTGTTTTCTCATACAACATTTGAGGTTTTAGTAATTTATAGAATACAGATAATATAAAAACTGTTTTGAATAATTCCATGGAAATTTTTACTGGTGCCTTAGAATCACCATTCGAGTGCAAAGGGTTAAAACTTGTGTCCATTTCTGTCCAAGTAAAATAGATTTCCGTTTAACCCTAATTTCTTTGAATTGCTTCGATAAATCCTCATTTTAAATAGCGATTTAGAATTTAATGAAGGCTGAGCTATGGAGGATCGAAGAAAATAGGTTCAATTCGATTTGTGCCAAGCTGAATGGTGGAAAGGAATCATAAGAATCTTTGAAATTATAGAAAGATTGATCTTATTCGTTTATTAACAAATCCTAGTTCAGCAAACTTCTAGAATATGCAGTTCTTTGAACTATTTTACGAAGGTTAAATATTCCTCGAGTTTAATAAGCCTTATAAATCTACGGAGAAATAAGATTTAACAGTATCTTTACTCCAATGTTTTATTTGTAATAAAAATCCATGTGTGTTCGATAGAACTCTTGATCTATGGAAGACATGATATCACTTACCAGTTAAAAATCATTCCCCAAATTAAGTACACTAAGAGCATAAATAAATCTCCAAAAAATTGCAAAATTCAGATTACAAATAGGTACATAATAGAATGTAGCGCCTCACCTCGCATTTGGTTTCCTCGAATTATTGCCAACGAAAGAAGCATAAGTTCCTGATACCAGTTTCAACGGCCGTAAATTTGTCCATGACAGATTAAACTTGTAAGATCTCCATGCAGTCTCTATTTATCAATTCGTCACCGATCATGTTGAATCCGCCGCAAACATGGAAGCGCAACGATAAAAAGCTTCAGGGAAAATAAAAAGGAAACACACGTCGAAGCATAAAACGCAAACAGAGAAAATTCTATCAACGTTCTCCCGAGTCGAGTCAAGTAGAACATGAATAATGATCATCGCGTTACCATCAATTTTAATGACACGTTTGAAAGCCAGTTTTCATTCAGCCACGGAAAGGATTCTGCCGGAATACGGTCTTCGTGTTCAGGCTGAACGGTTCATGTTCGCCAACTGTTTCATGCGAGCTAGAAATCATTTACCTTTGAGGGTTACCCAAGTTGGACGTCAGTTGAACGATGATTCCCGTAACGTCGTTATCCTTTTTCAGATGTATTGGGTTTCATTCACATGCTGGAAGGTTCGGCTTCACGTTTAATCAGTGAGGGTCACTCGATGTTTCATTAAAAGTGTCCCGCAATTAACACTGTCGCCGCCGCAAGTGGATCCCGAATCATTCGCGATCATTTCGAAACACACTACACCCTTTGTTCACGCAATTGTTAAATCAATTTCATATGTGCTACTTCGTCTACACCTCGGTGAACGCAATCTTATCGGTTTCAGGGAATTTAGTAATAATTGTGAGCTCTAGCGTTAACCTACCGAGCATAAAAAGTGACTGTCACGTGTTACTTTATAAAAATGACAAGATTGAATTTATCTAGACTTTTTGCTATTTTTATCATAGTATAAGTTTGATTTAAAAAATATATTGAATCATTTACTAAATTACAAGATTGAAATTATCTAAACTTTTTGCTATTTTTATCATAGTAAAAGTTTGATTTAAAAAATATATTGAATCATTTCCTAAGAAAGAGTCTTTCTAATTTTAATAATTATAAAATAAGTAATCAGAGATTGGTCAATTTGTCTGGCGCTGGTAGGTTTAGTGGTAAATAATTCCAGAGACACAATATTCTTTTGTATAATTGTGATTTATATCGATCGAATTTTGAATTATGTTAGAGAAGATGTTATTGTTATCTTTCAAAAAGATTCAAAATTCAAAAAGATCGAATCTTGCGCCAAGAACATCTTCTCTAACATAATTCTTTTGTATCTTCGGTACAATCTTTTCAGAATCATTTTAAATATAAACAGCTATCTGTTGGCAATTACAGAAAAATAATTTTATTATTACAGAACGTAAACCTCGAGGAAAGAATCATTACCATTTTTTAAGGGATTTGTTCGCAAAAGACCAGTTTAATCTTGCACTCTTCAGCATTCAGGTTTTATTGAGCGTACTCTGATCATTTTTAAATTTTTTAGTACTGGATTATACGGTTAAATGATTCCACAGGAGAGTCATTCTCTTACATTCTCCGCGAAAACTCTGCAGAATTATTTCAAGTGCAAAGAACATTTTTCGGTGGTAATTATTGATCAAGGCATTTTATTCTTGTTCCTGCATCAAGACTTCGATGAATAAATTCAGATCATTTCTGTGGGCTATAATAGCATGTTCTAGCATTAAATGACTTCAGAGGCGACTCATTGTCTTCCAGTTTCCATACAAATTTTCGAAAATTATTTAAAATACGAAGAACATTTTCTATTGGCAATTATTGAGCAAAACATTTTATTTTTGCACAATTAAATGAATCTAGCCAGATCATTTTTTTGGACTGTAGTACAAGGATCTAGGCTTAAATGATTTTAGAGGCGGGTCATTGTCCTCCATTTTCCATTAAATCTTTCCAGTACAATTTAAAACAACATTTTGTTGACGATCATCCAATTTTATTCTGACTCCTCTTCTGTGAGAGAAATCTGGACTGCACACCGAGATCATTTTTTACAACTTTAGCGCTTGGTTCTACTATTAAATGATTCCAGTGGCGAGTCATCTTCCTCCATTCAATGCAAAATCTTACCAGAATCATTTAGAATATCATTTTGTAGGCTATTATTGAACGAATCATTTTATTCTTCTTCACTCTTCACCCTCAAATAATGTGTCTAAATCATGTTTCAAGACTTCAGTGCATGGTTGTAGTATTAAATGATTCCAGAGGCGAGTCATCTTCCTCCATTCAATGCAAAATCTTTCCAGAATCATTTAGAATATCATTTTGTAGGCTATTATTGAACGAATCATTTTATTCTTCTTCACTCTTCACCCTCGAATAATGCGTCTAAATCATGTTTCAAGACTTCAGTGTATGGTTGTAGTATTAAATGATTCCAAAGGCAAATCATTTTCCTCCATTTAATGCAAAATCTTTCCAGAATCATTCGAAATAACATTTCGCCGAGGATTATCGAACGAGTCATTTTATTCTCATACACTCGTGCATCCGAACATCAGCAAACGCGCCCCGATGATTTCGCGTACCGTATCGTCGAGTTCCATCATTAAATGATTCCAGAGGCGAGTCGTTCTCATCCATTTTCGATGAAATCTCCGGCGGATTATTTACAGTGAATAATTCGAAGCAATGGCGGATGGGTGTTCCGAATTTTATCAAGCAAATCCTCGAGTTTCATCCGGTTCGAAAGTCATTCAACCCACACCCTGCTGGTTTCGTGATCGACCGTGCTCGGGGTTTCCGGTGGCCATACCATGCGGGGTGATTTCAAAAACGGTTTTTCCCGAATTTCTGCCGATATAATTTTCAATCGAGCCTCGGACGCAAGCCTGCCGGGATTATCAATTTTTCGCAAGGGGCGTCGGTGTGTTCGCAAAACTCGACCCCTCGATTCCATGGGGATGCTCGTTGCCATGGTGGCTAGGTTTTGAAGAGGATGTACCCGGGGTGATTTCGCCTAGACTACTGATGATGACTGTACTCTGCCCCCGTGCGCTTCCGTATATGTGTCCACGCGCGTGTGTGTGTGTGTCCGAGGGATATGGGCTTCGACACACACACAAGCACGCGTGCCGCTGCCACGCACACATACCACACACATGGTCGTGAAATTTCGCACGTACGTACGCGCGGTACATTCGCCAGGGGGTAGAAATCATTAAAGGGGCGTGGCGTGCCCGTGGTTGCCCGGATGACGGTCACGTGAACCAAGATGGCCGTCGGGCCGGGAGGGCTCCCCTCTTTGCAACAGTCATTTGTTATCGGCCATTTTATTTTAATGATTTCCATGCATGCGTGAAACGCTCGGCTGCATCGCTCGGGAAAGGGATGTTCTCTCTCTCTCTCTCTCTCTCTCCTCCCTCACTCACTCTCTTTCTCCTCTCTCGCTCTCTCTGTCTCTCGGCAGGCTGTTCGCTCTCCATGCGCCTGGTAACGCGCGTTCTCATAGAGCGATACACACTATACCGCGGCGAACGCGCCGCTAACGTTGCTTTCATGCTAATTTCAAACCCTATAAATTCCGAGTCACGTCCATTGTAATACTCTTCGTTCTTTCGATAAATTTCTCTCGATTTGCCGAACCCGATTGCAAACGAGATAACACCCTGCAACATAGTCCGCCGATCCTGGCCAGCCCCCGAGGCTGTGGCCGCTGAAACACCATGGAACGTTTCAATGCGATATTTAACTATGCTCGTTTGCAAATAGCGTCATTTAGCTTGAACGACGGGGCAGGGAATGTAGCTGTTTTTTAATTTAACTGCTGTGCCAAATGACACTGTGTTGAAACGTAGTTGCAAACAATCAACTTGAACTCTCCGTCATCAAGATGGCGTCTCAAAGACACCATCAATCAAAAAAAACAAAATGTCTAATCTGCTACACTCAACAGAATAAAGAAATTAATGAAAATATACTCTCACGATTAAAATAATCAGAGATTCGGACACATAACCAGTATTAAAGGTTGTTTACACCCTCTTCAAGTAAAACTTCGTCCATTTACTATCACTAAATATTAAAAACTATACTCATCTCATTAATTTTATCTAAAATACGACGACAGAATTTCCCAGCCTGAGCTACAAAACGAAAATAAGTACCACTTGGTATCTTTCGCAAAACCGATTCCCAAGGGTGTTAACTGGCGTCCGAGCACATAATGCCGGTGGCGGAAGAAATCTGACGACGATCATGGTAATCGTCCGCACCGATAATCAGTAATAATCATCGTGTCATCGTCGAACGGGGTGAGTTAATTCGCGCGCCACAGGGGAAAATAATAATTCGAACTTGTTGGTGAAAAAATGGGACGACGGTAATCGCCGCAATAAAACCGCGGTGTAAAATCGAGCGGACTGGTTAACCAACCAGTCAGCCGGAGAGCCCATGCCGCCTCGGCTATACTACTGCCGCGATTTATAATAATAATCGATCGCCAATTGCACGCGCTCGTTAGTTCGATTGTTCGAACGGCAACGTCGCCACGGTGTCGCGGCTAATAATTAATACACGCCGATTAGCGGCGGTCGTTAAGGGCTGATCGATGTCTTTTTAGAACGTTCTAAGTGATTGCTTCCCGTCGATAGCCGGGATATCGATAATTCCGCGAGATTAATAGAATCCATCCGGGGGGGGGAGTGGGGAGTGATCAGTGTCGCGCCTTTTAATCCGCGTTTAGACGCGAAATTGCTCCGAAACCGGCCGAAATCGTGCTATTTGCTATAATCGACGCCCACCCGAAAATAATTTTCCATCTGCGATAGGGAACGATTAGAATTTCCGAAATTTTGTGAGTCTCTATCCTTCTGATTCGATTGTACGTCGAAATGGAGAAGATTTAATACATTTTAGAAGTTATTGAATGATATATGAATGGTGGGAGATCAAGGTAATATTCTTAGTTACATGTGTACTAATCTATTTGTTTGAGAAAGCAACGAAAAATATCTTTGTAAGAGACAAGGGGTTGAAAATATGGATAGAACTTAAATTTTGCATCTTATGTTGTAACGAAATCTTTCACATATATTGTTCTATCGAGATTCAACACACAAAATGTGTCGAGGAACGATAGTTGGGTGGATGATGAGCATGATTTTCTTGCTATGATGAGTAGTGTTCTATTTGTTCAAGAACCAAACGAAAGATACCGTCGAAAAAGACAAGGGGTGGAAATTTAGAAACTAGGGTTGAATATAGTAAATCTGACTCTAATATATTTTAGAGAATATGATGTGCCAATACATTATCTAGTGAGGCACTTTGTATGAAGATATAAAGCTCTTCAGTTTCATTAATGTCTTCTTCAGTTTCAACCCCCTAATAAAGAGGAACAAGTATCACTCAACTAAACGAGAGGGTAGAAACATGAAAATACAGTTGAATCCTTAAACTATCGTTCCAATAGAATTTTTTGATCAAACACAGTTCTACAAACATATTTTACCAACATCTTCTCACCAAGATATAAAACCCTCGATAAACTTCAACCCCTATAAATTCCACAATATTCTACAAAATACTGTCGATTACCAACAAACATACATTACACGCGCTACATATTATACGATACAATATAATATTTCTCTTGACTGGTCTTTTATATAACCACCCAAAGCAATCATCGAGCCAGACAAGGGGTGGAAACATGAAAGCGGCATCTGCGAAAATGACTGATCCGCGCATTTTCGCGAATATTATTTTGAAAACAATGTTCCATGGCGATCGGCGTGTGTCCGAGACACAAAAATTCTGACAAATTTCCAGCCGCGGTTCGATGACCGCGCCAGCGATCCGGTCATCGCCGACAGGGGATGAATTTCGTGAAATTCTGCGAAACACCATCGAGCGCACACAAAGACACTCTCGCAGGTATTTTTCTCGAATTCTGGTTGGTCGGCTGGTGGAAAAACGTGGGGAAAAAAAAACGAAAAAATCGTCATCGAGGGTGACGATTCGAACGAACATGGGGGATGGGGAGGGGGTATGGCAGGGTCCGACAAATATCATCGCGATATACAAACACATTCCGGCCGTTCGAGCCGAGCATTCATTCTCATCCCCGATTTTTCGCCGGCAACTATGTATTCTCCCCTGTTCGCGAAATTCAAGGTATCGTATGAATAGCTGTGGAAAGAGAGGAGAGAGAGAGATGGGACGAGAGAAAGAGAGAAAGGGAGGGACGAGGTCATCGCAACGGGCAGGCGGCTGCCGCACGTGCGTGTGAGTGCGTACAATTTAATGATTTCCAGCCGGAATTTCGATGACGGCAACTGGGAACGGGGGATGAAAATCTCCCCTCTCTGGGAGCAGCTCGGTGCGAGAAAGAGGGCCGGTTATAGCAGAGCGTGAGCGAGCAAGAGAGAGAGAGAGAGAGAGTGATAGAGAATCATGCGTTGATCAGGGCCGGTCGTTGCACACGCGCAAAATCTCGCGGGAGAAACAAAGAAGAAGAGCGACACGGAAATCGACGACGTGGGGGGGAGAACGATGGACACGGAAAGAAAAGGGGGCGGGTGAGAGACGAGAGAGAGGGAGTGAGAGAGGAAGAGAGAGGGGTTTGGAATAGAAGAGGAAACTAGCTAGAGAGAAAGCGGAGGCGGAGGAAGCTCGGTGGAGAGCGAGCGGCTAACACGATGACAGAGGGAGAGAGAAAGAGACAGGACGTAAATTTTCTAGCGGTGCGTTCATTTGTTCGTTGAACGAAATGCGAATGCATTATACATGGATTGCAGGGGACATTAATTTTCTGCCTTGGACGTGTAGTGGGCCGTGGAGGGCCGCTGGGTGGTCGCCGTTTCCACGGCCGAGGCAAGAGGGTTGCAAAGGAGGAAGAGGAGGGGGATAGTCGATGGGAGAGGGTGAGGGTGAGTGTGTGGTGTGTGCTGTGTGCTGTGCTGTGCACGAGTGCATCGAAGAGGTGCATAGAGACAGAGAGGGAACGGGATAGGAGAAGAGGATACACACTGGGAGATCGAAAAGCATAGGGAGAGAAGAAGACGGAGAGAGACCGCGAAAGAGGCGAACGGAATCGAAGCCCTGTGGCTGGTTTCGTTCCGAGCACACGTCCAACCACGTGCCAGCTCTCTTTCCGACGCTTTCTATACACACGATGGTACGAGCGGGCTCGGTGATTTTGACGAGTGGACGAGGAACATCTTTCTGCCGCTCCCTTGTCCGTCGATACGAAAAAAATTGATGTTACAGGCGATGCCGTTGGATGGAACCGGTTTCGAGGATTTCTGAGAGGTTGTGTAAGGTCGGGCAGGGTGAATGGGTGGATTAGGGGTTGAACGAAAGGGTTAATGCTGGGTACCAGTTTGTGAGAATGTGTTACGGTGAGAAGAGAAAATCGTTGATATTCGAGATAGATAAGACTGAAATATATGATAATATGAAGGAGATTGTTAGGAAGAGTTAGAGAAAAAAAAAGGCAAAGAAGAAGGGTAGTTTTCATGAATCTCAAAGAAATAGAAAGTTACACTTTGCAGTCAAAAATCATACCTTTATATAGCAAGTTCTGTTTTTACAAAGAAAGTAAGAATTTTCTACCAAAGATGGACGGTTGCTAAACGGCAAAATGATGAACAGCAGAAAGATTCATAAAGAAATCCTTATGTTGACCGACATTAATGATGTTCTTGCTTTACTTTTACTATGAGCAAGCGTTTGTATAATGATTCATGGGGGAGAGCATTGTGTAAACATTGATGGCGGTGAGTTTCTATAAAGAGTCACAAAGAAAACGCATTTCAGTATATAGATTAAAATCATACATGAATGTAGTATCGTAAGCTTGAAATTTACCAGAAGTAATAAAGGTGGTTGACGGGGGATTATTGAAAGGGTTGAAGAGAGAAAGGAGATTCTTTTCGTCAAATTCAAAGAATCGCACTTCGCTTTATGCAATCATACATGATAATATTGAATTTGAAATTATCCAATAGTAATCAAGACGATTCACAGGATGCTATTGAGCATTGGTGCAGTTGGAGGAGGAAAGGGGATGCTTTTCATGAAATTCAAGAAAACTAAAAGATCACATTCCTTCTGATTTTAATCAAATGAATTAAATAATACCTTTATGAGTGGGCAGAATGAAGCATCGTTTCTAGCCTTCTGAAGAACAGTGCTCCATCAAAATGGAGCATCAAAAAGTTTGGGCATCAACAAGTTGTTTTAACACTCATACGATCCTCAAAAACAGTTGCAGAACAAATCATCCAGTAGTTCCCACCAATTATCATTTGACACTTTAATTTAACCAACTATGTCTAATTCATAATTGATTCACGATCTAAATCAGAAAATGGACGAACTTTGATCATAAGAGGAATTTTAAAGAGTTAAATAATAATCGCAAAGAAAATTTATAGATAACACAGCTCAAAGTATTTCATCAGTTTAACACTAGAATTGCTGTTGCTACTGAAAAATTGTCTAGAAACGTCCTCGACAATAAATTCTAAATATTCAACTAATGTTAAACGCGTAAACTCTCGATCAAACAACTAGCTCAAATCTAACTTAACCCTTTCAGAATGAGTGTCGATAATTCCCGAAGTTATAAATGTAAAGTTTAATTATGCACATACGAAAATATCAGAATACATCATTAATATTTCCAATTTTATATTTAACTCTAGTACATAATCCAGTTTTCTAATTAATATTTTAAAAATCCTCGTTTGCAAATGGTCAATCCCACGAAATTTAATCCAGCAAACGAAGAAGACCACAGAAAGGGGTCCCGTCGTAAATTCACTAAAAAAAAGGGGGATGAAGAATCCCCGGAGATCTCTCGCCAAGATTTCCAGCACGTCGTCGCGTCTCGCCAAAAACATCAAGTCCGAAATACTGCCAAAAATCGAGAAGGGGTGTGCTCGTGAAATTGTGCGGCTGACAGGAGAGATTGGGGTGGTTGTCGGGGAGGGGAGTGGGAACGCAGGCTCGCGGGTCCGAGAGAAGCGACGCGGCCGCTTGCTGACAAATAATCAAATATATCGCCACTCTCATTTGATATTCCAAGCTAGTGCAGGTGATGAATGTAATGACGTTATACGCCGGGCGGGGAATTACGGTCGTCGAGCAAAATTTAATGTCGATGCATGTTTAGCCGGGCGGCGAGAGAGGTACACGGAAAGGCATTAAACCGTCGCGAGGGAGTAAAAAGAGCATCGGGGACACGAATGTGTGTCCAGTGAAACGCATCGATCCGCTCGGTGTGGAGAAAGGAGCTAACAAGAGAGAGAGAGAGAGAGAGAGAGAGAGAGAGAGAGGTAGAGAGAGAGAGAGAACACGGGGGTCGTTTGGTCAATCGTTTGAATGGCGAGCAATTAACCGGGCCTCACATTTTATTTCCCCGGGCGAGATAAAGAAACAGAAAACAGAAAGCCGTCGGTGGAAAACGGAAGAAGAAGAAGAAGAAACACGAGAGCCCGAAGGACGCGTACATTACAAAGTTAACGAAGCCACTCTCGATCTCCCGAGGTTCGTCGAACGACGTTAATGGACCATTCTCCCGCGGACCGCCGCTTCCGGTTTAAATAAGAGCCGAGAGGCAAGAAGCGGCCATTGTGCCGGCGCGGCGCAGGAGCGCGTGTTGATGCGCGATTTCATTCACCGGCTGTAAAAGAACCAAAGGAGAAACGACCGGACTGTTCCACCTCGTCCGTAGCCCGATTATTAGCTCGTTTTTAATTACGCCCCGGCCAGATACCCCGGCTATCACTCTTATGGTAATATAAGTGCTCGGTAATGTAAGTAAATGATGGAAACGCGCGGCCCCTGCCGGCACAGATTGTCTCTCTGGCCTGGTGGATACCCAGCCGATTCCGGAATCGCAGATTACTAATTAGGGAGCACTAATTAAGGGTCGACGGCTGTTAGACCTCGCGTCATTGATAAAGTCCTGGGAATTAACGCCGGGGCAAAAAGAAACTAGCCGGCGGCTGTAAATTCTCCATCTTGTTTGCCTTTTCACAGCCGATACACGATTCTTTGAGGATTCTCGCTAAATTGGGTTTTTTGATATTTTTCTATGAATTTTTGATGTGTATATGGACTTCGGAAGATTTTATAGACTTTAGAAATAATCGAGGTTGACGATAAAATTGGTTGGCATCGATTAAAAAAGTAAACAAGAGAATGGGAAAGGCGAGTACAAATAATGAGGTAACTCCTAGGTTGCCAGATACTCGATAGAGATAAGTGACTGTAAAAATTGATCGCATTACGCTGTAATATCGAATGCTCTATCAGATAAAGATTCTTTATTGCAATTTCACCTTGCACCTGAAATATCCGCCGAATTACTTCGATTATAATAAAATGTCCAGGTTAGGTATATTCCAGGAAGCCTGACGAATAAGCTGAAACAATTAAAATTGTTGTAAAAAATTCTTTGAACGTTCTACGTTACTTTCAATTAAAGAGAAATCAACACAGTTACGTATCTGCCACCATGGGTTAAACCACTTTCCGCTTCCGAAAATAAATTTTTTTTTCTTTTTTTGTTTTATTTTACCCGTTTCACAGCAAACGCATTAAAAGCTCTTGAAAATGATCCAAACAAGGATCGAAACGTCGAGAGAATAATCTAACTGCAAATTTGCTGCTTTTCAATAGGATCGAACCTTGCGCCGAAATCATAAGATTTAACAATAGAAATCAACACTGAACGTCTTCGTTAAAAAAAAATTGGTTGCACTGTAACCAATTAAATTTGGTTAAATCTGTAACAGAAAAGAAGCAGAGTTGCGCATTATCTTGGACTAAAAAGAATTCTGCAGTGTCTTCATTGGATCGCTGCACCGGGATTAAATATTCTTCATCTCGTTATATTCAAATTTTAAAATACGTCAGCTATAATCCAGTTTACAAGTGTTCTTGGCTTTTTAGTTTCTTGGTCGTCAGCAGAAATTTCGCTAGAAGTTACATTGAGCAAGACGACCTATAAAACGGGCGAGTTTATTATTGAAATTGGAACTATTAATTCTTTTTCGATGCGGTGCTAGCCATTCAGAATCG
This sequence comes from Sphecodes monilicornis, assembly GCA_913789915.3. Classification (NCBI taxonomy): domain Eukaryota; kingdom Metazoa; phylum Arthropoda; class Insecta; order Hymenoptera; family Halictidae; genus Sphecodes; species Sphecodes monilicornis. The sequence goes on from OU565294.1 coordinate 10,627,770, forward strand.
TATTAATGGATTTCCGGTAGGTAAAGCGTTAAAATCACAAGGTCTGCGCATCTGGACCAATTTACAAGGACTTGCGCGTATAATTGCCGAAGCGTTTGCTAACGACCGAGCGTTAATTCTCGAAGCGAGCATAACGCGTGCGCACGCGCAGCTTTTTCGCCAGAGAAAGAAGGAATCCCATTGATAAATTCATTAACGCGCCGTACCGAATGGTGACACGGTGTATGGTGCATCAGTGTTCCACGTAGATGGAAACACGATAAAATTTAACGGGTGTACACGAGCCGCCTAAATAAACGCCAATCATAAAACGGTGCCTGCTGGCGCTTGTAAAAATGATAAAGTAAAGCTCGTAAAAGTAATAGTTTACGTATTGGCTATAACATTTGCCACGCGTTACACGTTGCCTTCGGATCTTCCTTCATCTTCCCTTTCTCTCTCTTTATTCCTCTCCATCTCCCTGTCTCTCTCTTTCTTTCTCTTTTCTTAGACCGCGGAAGCTCCTGCGTCCCCTTATTCACCGGCGAATGGGATATTTTGCATTCATGTATTCATCGGGCGACACAATGCGATAAATAATTTTTACGTCGCGTCCTACAGGCTGTGTTAACTTCTCGCACACTCCGGTAACGAGAATGTTGCCAGCAGTAACCTATCTGTCTGTGGAATTGTAAAAGAACTTGATCTTGTCTCGTCCGAAGATTCTCTGACAAAAATCCTGCCAATTATTTCGCTTTTATTCCTCCCATAACACACAGAGCTGATTTGATAACATATATACGGATTTAAAGTGTTCATATGTTCTGGAATTAGTATAGGAAATCTTGCATCGTCAAATCAAATTGAACATTCGAAGTAGAAATATCTATTGAAATTATTGGGGTGAAGTCTTGCACAGTCGCAGTTTAAGTTGAAAAAGATTAAGTACTCAAAGTAGAGATATTTGTTAGAGGTAAATATTAAACTATTAGATATGCGATCAGTGGACAGGAGATCTGTATGGGAAATTAAAGTTTTCTAAGTTAATTGTGAGAAACAAAAGTCAATACACAGTTTTGTATTTCACTTAGACATTTTTGTCATAAATGCATCAAATCTGCAGTCTAATCTTATTGAGAATTATTGAATAAATTAATTTATTCATGCCTTTCGAAGAAAAACGTGTACTGTAAAGCAGTGTTCCTCAAACTTGCTACAGTTCCAGATGCTTATAATAAAGAATGTCTAGACCCTGATAAACTGAAGACTATAAATTACACAGATAAATTAAATTCTACTGTATAATATAACTAATTTCGAATAAAAACTTGTACTTTAAAGCAGCGTTCCCCAAACTTGCTACAGTTCCAGATGATTATAATAAAAAATGTCTAAGACCCTGATAAACTAAAGACTATACATTACACAGATAAATTAAATACTGTATAATATAATTAATTTCGAATAAAAACGTGTACTTTAAAGCAGCGTTCCCCAAACTTGCTACAGTTCCAGATGATTATAATAAAAAATGTCCAAGACCCTGATAAACTAAAGACTATACATTACACAGATAAATAAAGTTCTACTGTATAATATAACTAATATTTGACATAAACTGATACAGAGAGTGGTTCAGACAAATCTGGAACAAATGCTTGAATTAAAAATTCAATATTTAAATTCAGCTATGGAGAAGCATAAAGCCAGCTACTCTAACTGAAACATGCTATATTAACATTATAAAAATCGCTGAAATAGTTAGAGCAAATGTAAAGTAACTTAACTTAACTTAAATGTTGAATAGTTTTAGTTTCATTTATATTAAAATGCCCAGCGAAATAATTCCACGGGAGCCGTAATCTGTCGATTTTAATGAAAATCTGGGCACGGTGTATCCTTAAAAACTACGGGGAAAATCGTTCTTATCAAGAAGCTTGTATCCCGAGCGCCGATAAGCCAATATCGAGTCCCGTTGGATCTTATCGGACTATTTTTATTAAAACTCCGATCGGTCTGAATAAAAGATGAATCCCAGCGAAGGAGGACGTATCCGAACGATCGAGAGAGAAAGAGAGAGAGAGAGAGAGAGGAGCCAGGAACAAAAAGAACGAGGGTAAAAAGAGGACCGGCGAGGAATGTCGATATTAATAAAAGTTAAATTGAGCCAATCGCTGGCACAGTGTTCCCCGTTGGCTGGACACGGAGTAAAAACGCAATAAAAATTGCAAGGATCCGCGCAGCTCGTCCATGGGATTGATTAATGGCTGCGGAAGATATTGCTCCGTCGACGATAATATCCCGTAACGTTAATCGCGACTCGTCTAATAATCATACAAGGGAAACTATCCATAAATAATTCCGCGCGATTTAAATCGTTCCCGTGCCGCTCTAAACTTCGATTTCGAACGTTCCCGACAGAACTGACTGTTCGATTCCGGCTGTCGAAACGCGAATCGACGCGTTATAAATTTCCAATTGATACGAAAAAAAGAACAAAAAAAAACAAGCGAAACAAGGGAATTAAACGCTGCCGCGGAATATGGTGACGGAGATTATTAATACACCGGCGACAGGAAGACACGGGACGGAAGCAACGAACGCATCCGTCGTTTTAAATCAGCCGGCGGGTTATACGGGTTGTTAAAACACCGGCTCTAATGGCCGTTTTAAAACGAGTGGCATTTTTTACGCTCACCCCTAAATCTCGCCGGTGATACCTGTTGCTCGTCCCCCGGAAAAAAGTTGTCTCGGGCTCCCGTATCTCGAACACGCTGTGCTCTCTTTCTCTCTCGCTTTTTCCTCTTTTTCTTTCTCTCTCTCTCTCTCTCTCTCTCTCTCTCGCTTTTTTCTCTTTTTCTCGTTTTAAGCTCACGTTCTCTCGGCTGTTCCCCGCTCTTCCGAGCCAACCACCCTATTAGTATTAAACGATCACGATAAAAATTGCAGTCACTCGTTCAGCCAATTCCGCATAATTTCGTGTAATTTTCACGTGTGAAACGGGAGGAATTAATTCCCCTTTTATCCACTTCGGTTTCCACACGGTAACGATCAGTTCTCGTTCGTTTGTTGAAATGCACGCCGGTGAATTTATCGAATTGGACGCGATGCTGCGCCACTCTTTCACGATCTCTTCTCTTCCCCTCCACCCCCCGCCATTCTCTCGCGAATCTTTATATGCACACACAACCAGCAATACGCGAGGGAGCTTGCTGTTCCCGTGTTCGAGGCAAACGAGCAAGAAACGTTTAAGTCTTCATTATTCATCGCGATATGGATTTTTGCGCTAGTTTTGCAAGACTGTTTCGCGTAGAGAAGGCTTTCAATTATCTTCTTACTGCGGATGCGATTTGATGGGTTTATGCAATCGGCGTAATTGCGGTAATTAGGCGAACACGGTGGGAAAAGATCGGAGACGATTAATCGTCACGTGATCGAGATCGAGACGACTCTTTTTACGAAATTGTTCTATCTAATAACAGATTAGGGAATTAATTGATGGCTTGATCAGCAGGTTGAGCCATTAGTTAGTTCAAAAGAATTGAAAATACAGCCTGTCCCAAAAATTTTGTAAAACCTTGAAATGAGCGGTTCCTGCGGATATTTAAAGTAACTTTTTCCTTTTTGAAAATGGCCGCCTCTAGATGAGGGAATTAATCGATGGCTTGATCAGCAGGTTGATCTATTAGTTGGTTCAAAAGAACTGAAAATACAGGCTGTCCCAAAAATGTTGGAAACCCTTGAAATGAGAGGTTCCTCCACTTAACTGAAGTAACTTTTGCCTTTGCAAAAATGGCCGCCTCTAGATTAGGGAATTAATCGATAGCTTGATCAGCAGGTTGAGCAATTAGTTGGTTTAAATGAATTGAAAATACAGGCTGCCCAAAAATGTTGTTAAACCTCGAAATGAGCGGTTCCTGCGGTTAATTAAAGTAACTTTTTCCTTTGTGAAAATGGCTGCCTCGGCTTTGTTAAGTAGTTATTAACGAAAAAACACGGATCAATCTCGTTTTGATCACCGAGAACCGATAGCCGAAAAACCATCGCTTTCGAGTGTTCCAGCGTCGTCTCAGGAGACACACGATTTCTGTTTGCAGGTGAACGACCGTACAAGTGCCATCTACCGGATTGCGGGCGGGCGTTCATTCAGCTATCGAATTTGCAGCAGCACCTCCGGAATCACGACGCCCAGGTGGAACGGGCGAAGAACCGGCCGTTCCAATGCAACATCTGCGGCAAAGGCTTCGCCACAGAATCCAGCCTTCGTACCCACACGTCGAAGGTCAGTCATGTATGTACCAAATCCGACGTCCAACAACACCACCACCACCACCAACAACAACAACAACAACAACAGGCATTTTGGCTACATAACGCGGTGCTCGCACACGACAATATCGAAACAATCCGGAGAATCGGGTGTCTCTAGAAAATCTCAATCGGATACGGTTGTACACACGGTTGTGCGATCTCGCACATATCGATCTCTATTCTCTATGCATCGTTATTAACAACTTACTGTTGTTTTTTTATATATATATACATATTGGTAATACCGTAATTCGCTAAAAATTCTCCTAAAGCTAGAAACGCTCTTCTTATCGGTCGTGCGTACGCCTAATAATAATAATAATAATAATAATTACACAATAACGTTTAACCGCGGCACGGAACAACGCGTTTCTCTATATGCACACATGGTGGCGGGTGGGTCACGCTTCTCTCCGTGCGATCTGCAGATCCATTCCCTTCTCGATCGATAGGCATCCACTTTCAAACCCCCCTCAAACTGTGACGTTCCATAGCTTCTCTAAAAAAAAATCGGCAATCGACCAATCAACTAACTCACTTGGTGCACAGTGACCAGCAGAGCTCGATGCACGGTGGCAAAATTAATGAATATCTCACGATGAACTCGATTCTCAAGAATTCCAAAACACAGAATAGAAAAATTAACCACCCTGCAAAGAACTTCCGCTCCAATCAAATTCGCAACTGCACCACGCGTTTTTCCGTTGCGGTCCCGCGTCTTCGCCGCGGAAGAAGAGATCTCCTAACGGTAGCTTAGATCGTTCTTGCTGGGCTCTTTGTGTAACGCTTCTGGGGACTTGCTTTTTGGTGGTAGTGGGACTTCCGGCCCGGCTTCTCCCTCACTTCAGAACGGGAGTTCGCAGAGCAAAGCTAGGGGGGGCACGATTCGAGTCGACTAAACCCTTCTCAGAGTGTACACTATACATATTCGAACCATCGAGGGACGTTTCAACGATCTCTGGACTTAACGAGACCCTGACAAAGCTTGGTCTTCCAAGACACCTTCTCGACGAACCTCTACAGAGACTCTTTCTGGACCGAAGACGTGCCAAACGTTAATGACCGAAAACATGAATCGCTTATCACGAACCTCTGATAAAACCGTGGCTACAATGCAGAATCGTCCACAAAGTGCTGATGCAACTAGCGACAGGCTCAGCGAACAATGATTCCTGAAGCACCCCCGTGAGCATACGGTGTAATATCAGAAAAAAAAGAGGAAGTGCATTGATAAATCGAGAGAGACAGAGAGTGTGTTGCCCCGGTGAGGGGGGAGGGGATCGTCGAAGAAGAAGAAAAAAACAGTATGGATCTGGGAAAAAGATCGTTTAAGGCCCCCGGAGTAAGAGAGAGAGGGGGGGTTTAATCGAATTCACCCCTTCCCGGATCGCTGGCGCTCGCTCGGGCACCGATTACCAGATGAATCTTGTACCGTGGGGTGGTTTTTTGCCGGGGCTCGTCGTAGCAACTGAATTTCTCAACCCTTTCGCCGCGCCGGGCACATGTCTTGGACGAAAAAACGTGGGAAGGCATCTGTCGGGAGCCGTGTCCGTGACTCGGTCCTGCCGCGCCTTTTTCCTCATCTCTCTCCCACCTCTCCTCCTCTCCTTTCTTTCTTTCGGTTCTGTCTCTCTGCTTGCATCCTCGCGTTCTTGGGGGTTTCGCGCTCGGTTCTTTCAGCTGAAAAACCCACCGGTGAGACTCTCTCGGATCGTTTTTGCCGGGGCCAATTAGGCCGGGCATGTTGCGTAACCAGTCGTAAACTTAACCTACCTTCGTCGAAGAGCCGGCGAAAGAGGAAGCGATAAAACGAACCGGGACCGATTATCCATTAGCGTCGCGATGAACGAGCGCCGACGGGCGTGTACGCGAGCAACCACACGCACCGTTCCACCCCCTTCCCCCTTCTCTCTATACTTCTCGCTCGTCCTGTGGGACTGTGTTAATCGAGAGTTTCATTAATTGGTAGCGGAGGAAAGTCCGAGTTTTTAAGCGAGCGGGGAATCGCGCGTCGGGAATCAGGTGCGTCGGCCGCGCGCGGCACGCGACCATAATCCGCGGGCAATAAATATCGTTCTTTCAGCGGCCGGGGATCGTTTAATTGAAAGCTAATCCTTGGCTGAAAGCTCGCAATCTCTCTCTCTCTCTCTCTCTCTGCCTTTTTCTCTTTTACTCCGTCGATAAATCTAGCGCTAGAATCTCGGGGTTTCCGTGCGAGAGAAGAGAAGAAGAAGAGGAAGCAGAGAGAAAGAGAAAGAGAGAGTGGAGAGAGAAAGAAGAGAAACTTCGAAGAGGAGGAAAAATCGTCGATTAAAAGCGGATGAAAAGAAGCCGGAGAGGAAGAAAGGCAACGAGAAGAGACGGGCCAGAGGATCTCGGCGATGGAGAGAAGTAATTAAAAGCCGCCAGCGCGACAGAAACATAGTCCCGCTCTCGGGAATAAAATAAAACGAAACGAAACAAATGGAGGGCGGGAGAGAGAGGAAGACCGAGAGAGCCCATCTCGCGCGGCTAATCGAATTTTCGCCGGGGCAGATTTCTTGAAATTGTTTTCGCTATTCCAGGCTATCTGCTAGCCCCCCCCCCCCTCTCCTCCAAGCCGACGCGGTCCGTCCGTTCGTCGTCGTCGTTGCTTCTTGAACCGGCCTCGCTCCGGCCTGATAGCTAATGGATCGTTCCGTTTGAAAAGAAAAAAGAAACACCCGTGACGGACGAGAGCGAACAGAGAACGAAGAGCACAAGAGAGAAGAGCAAGGAGAAAGGGGAAATGAAAGAGTTATACTGTGGGTCGAGGCTTGGCGTGTCGGCGAAACATTATCCCGGACCGAGAAAGACAATACACTCCGAGCACAATATTATAATAGGCCGGAGCGTAAATGTATTATGGAGAACGATCGGTAGCCAGCCATAGAAACTTGCGTTTCCTACGACTCCTCGCCTCGCCTCGCACCCCCCCCCCTTTCCTCCTTCTCCTCCTCCTCCGCCTCTCTCTTTCACGAGATCCTACCCCCGTCGTGTTATATCCGCTGTAACACGCTTCTTGTACAAACTGTTACCCCTTTCTTTGTTCCGCAAAACGGTCGAACAACGTTTTCTTCGGAGCGTGCCCGCGAACGAAACCCGCTTTCCGCGGCCAAAGGACGACCTCGTTTGATAGTTCAGGATGGACTTGAGAAAGGGGATTCAGGACAGTATCGTTTCGACGTTGGTGCACGCGAGAACACGGTCGTCGGCAATAGCTGCGCGGGGAAAAGTTTTTCTGGGATTGTATAATGCGCGACGCGCCGTGGAAAAATCGCAGCGACGAGATAAGATAAGACACGCTCTATGGCGAATCGTCTATCGCTCGAGTGACCTATATGCTCGTCTTGCGAGCTCTAGTTTTTCGATCGATGGAGAGGGCACTTGGACGCTTTTGTCTTTGCTCTGCCCTGCGATTTTTGGCGGTTTGATGGAGCACAGGTAGATTTGTTGATTTTGTGCTCGATGGTTGAATATTTTGTAAAATGTAGAAGCATTCGTTGATTATATTCTTGATGGTGCCATTTTGTTGAGTACTATGCAAAGTTTAAAAGCATTCATGGATTTTATTTTTCATGGTACTGTTTCGTTGAGTATTGTGTGGAGAGTACAGTACAGTTACTGATCTTGTTCCTGGTGGTACCACTTTGTCGAGTATTATGTTTAACGTAAAAGCGTTCAGTGATCTTATTTTTGGTGGTACCATTTTGTTCAATTTTATGTAGAATGTAAAAGCATTCTCTGATCTTATTCTTAATAGGACAATTTTATTGAGTAGTATGTTTCATGTAAAAGCATTCACTGATCTTATTCTTGATGGTACCATTTTGTCCAATATTATGTAGAATGCAAAAGCTTTCTCTGATCTTATTCTTAATAGTACAATTTTATTGAGTAGTATATATAAAAGCATTCACTGATGTTGTTATTGATGGTACCAGTTTGTCAAATGTTACGTTTAACGTAAAAGCATTTACTGATTTTGTTCTTGATGGTACCATTTTGTTCAGTATTGTGTAGAATGCAAAAGCATTTGGTATTTGTATCGGGGACTGTTGATTTCGTATGCACCAATAAAGAAAGCATAGTCAATAAACTGCGAGAACGTTTTTTATGTCACATTCTATTAAAATCACTGAGATAACGTTTTTAAATAGATTGTTCTAGCATCTTTACAGTTGTGTTTATTTCGTCAAATATTAACACTGATAGACTCAGATAGACTCGGTAAAAAGATGTTAGTGAATTTCTAGTTTCTTTAAAAAGAATCGAAAAAATTGCTGATAGTAAAGCATTCGCATGCATTGAAAAATATTATACTCAGAAGCCAAATGGATTAGCTGTACAAAATAAAATCCAGTGAAAATTCGAGCCACCATAAACGATCAGTAAAACATTGATCAATATTTAATGTAACAGATTGTCCAAGTTTTAGCAGACCACAATTCAAATAATTTACAATTCTCCAACATTCAGTTTTCTTCTAAAAGATAACGAATAACCCTTTGTGGTCTTATGTTGAGCCAAATTGTCTTCTGCTCCAACTTTTTAAACTTATTTTAGAATGAAATAGTATGTAAAAAGTAAAAACAAATTTAGAGGTACGGCTTTCAATCTAATCTAAACAAACTTGACACATCTAGTGGTGGACCACAAAAGTCTTAAAGAGAAACGTCAAATCTCAACCTAGAGCAACTAAAATTTCTTCAAAAAATGTCCGCACACGATACCAGCCCGAAATTCCCCAGAACTACAAGAAGATAGTCCAGCAAGTCAAATCTAAAATTCGCTAAAATTGAAACATCGATCGTTTCCGAGAAGTATACGACTCGCGGTGTGGTAAAAAGCTGAAAAAGCGTTCTCGCCGTTTATCGAACAGCCTAATAACGAGGTGTCGACCAATTAAGGAGAGAACAGAGGGGGGTTGAACGTCGAAAAAAGAAAAGAAGAAAAGAAAGGAAATTCGGAGCACTGCGAACTCGTGGGTGGCTGGGTTTCTTCGCTGCTTCTGCCGCGTCTTTACCCACTTTCGCGTGGCGCGGAGCCTTCGTATTTATCTGTAGTTTAGCGGTACAAGGGTTGAATGTCGTGCAACACGATACGCAACCCCTTCTGCCGGCAGACTTTCTCGTACCTTCGACCTTCTTCCGACTCACCTCCGGGGGCCTTCTCCTCCCCTTCTCACCCCCTTTCTACCGCCCGCACCCCCATCGAGCCCCTTCTACCCTCTTCTTAATTGCCCGAGCGCGCGGAGCCTCGGTAAAAACTCGTTAGCCATTAGATTTATTTTTCCTCGCCACGGGGATCTCGTTCCGTGTTCTAAAAACCGCCGCTGCTTTTCTCTCTCATCGAGACGTTCGTATTATTTTTTTTTTTTCACAAATTTTCACGTCGTCGTCGCGATCGAGAAACCAAAAAGAAGAGAACGAAAGATGTCAAAATTCCGAGGACTCGAAAAAAAAAAAACAAACGAGAAAAAATTATTCTCTCTCGTGTGTGTGAAACTAAAAAAATAAAAATGTCGACCAAAAGAAAAAGCACCCGTCGAACACGAAAAAAAACGCTTGTTCCTCAATTTATCTATATCCTCTCGTACGTGGGACGTTGGATGGGCATTCAAAAAAAAAAAAAATGATGATTAACAAAATCATAGAAAAATGTCGAATGTTCAAGACTACGAATTAATATGCAAATTGATCTCCATTTCATGCTGGTCTCTCTTTGTCGCAGTGTTCCAAGTACCCATGGCAACGATTAAAGGTAAAACGATCGGGTCAATAACGGCAGAGCCCATGGGAATTCCTTTCGGGTGTAATTTTTCGATTTCTCGCTTTGCAAACTTTCGCCTTTCATGATCTTTTCCACGTAGATCTGTGCTCCTCCGTTCTTGGATAAGAGAAGCGAAAAAATAAAAAAGAAAAGAAAAGAAATGTGAACGGGGTCGTGCATCGACACTTTCACCGAACTGACCAAAAAAAAAAAACGAAAAAGAAACTAACAATGTGAAACAGGATAAAATTCGAAGGAGAGTAGAAATAGGCGCCTCCACGTGTTTGGTATTTGGCATTCGTTCATTTAATTAATTGACTCCCTACCAACGTGTCCTCCTACTTAGAGGTCTCGGAGGAGTCTCCGCCGACCATAATCGAAACGATTCCGTGTTCACCGATCTTATCTCGGCCTGGAAACGTCGTGTTCGCGTTTACTCGTGTTACGCGCGGTTTATGGGCCCGTGAAGTATTATACATAGTCCTTACGATTTTCACCCGCGTGATTTTTGTTATACTTTCGCGGATCGGAACGCGAAAACTCACCCCTCGCGGAATTAACATCGTCGCCTGGCGAATCTCCAGAAGGACTTCGCCGGTTCCGCCGCGTTAAAATAGAAAAGTGGGACGGCCTTACGTGGCGGCCCGCACATCATCCTCACAGAAGAAGAATTCTTTCGGCGAAAGGTTCTGGTAATTATTCACGGCCGCCTGAAACCAAAAATTAGAGTAGCTCCGTTATTTGTGGTCTTGCGATATTTCGGGATTTAGTTGGAGCACTTCACGAAACTCATGAATTGCAAAGACTCATTTCAAAGCGTATGTATTTCTTTATGAATAGATTTTTATGCAAAATTTTCAATGTCGGTTGTGAGAAACAGAAATTAAATAATAATGTACTTTCACTGTAAACCCTTATTCGCTCTTTAGAGATAGTTGCATAAAAAGGGACTAGGACGTTTTACATAATTTTGGTTTATAATTTAAATCATCAAATTATGTTTCATTCGTAATGTCAAATTCTAGACAAATACCTCTCACAACACAGAGATCAATCATTTTAGACAATGATGGCGTGATAATGCTCCTATCTTCACAGTTTTCTATTTTGATAATTCAGTTCTGTCATAAATGCATGAAATTCGGATTCTGTTTATGATATTTCGATATCATTCATGTTTTCTTAACACGTTGACTGCCTCATTGGTGACACAAGTCTTTTTCTTCAGTTAAAAATTAATTTTTCTTTCATAATATCAGTCACTCAAACAGAGTTTAATTTGGATTTGTAGGTTCTAAAAGTGCTAAGGGAGTAATCCGTTTTGTTAAATTATATGTATAGTTAATCATACAATTTTGGTCTCATTAAATGAATTAGCTTAATTTGAAGAAAATCATTTGGAGTAATAATCCGGTAGTCTATGTGTTAAATGTATAATATGTTTGCCAATGTAACATTGAAGCAAACGAAAAGATAAATCCAAGAATGTGTAATAGCTAAGCTTGAAACAATACTTGGATGAAGAAAGCAATTACAATATTGCATTTGCTGAATTAAATAAAGTATAACTGTTCAATTAGTACTCTTCGGCTGATTTGAGTCTTTTGGATCTTTTTTTAAATATTTATGTAAAATTGTAGAGTTTTAGTACAATTTTTGTGTTTATTTTTTGCAATTTTTATACATAAAGTGATGATTGTTTATGGCGAAATTTACAGAAATATTTCATTGACACCGGCCATAATTTCGAACACGGTCACTATTATTCTATTCTGGTGCAGTAATATCAATAAATCTATAACATCGAGTTTAATAAATAAGTAATCCTCTTTAGTTTATTAGAACGTTACATAGTAGTCTGATAAGAATAACTCCGACGAAGGTCGTTTAAAGTTCAACTATTACACATGGTTGAACTTGCCTCTTTTGTGGCTCCAATGTTACAATTATAAACATAATATAAATATTACAAAAAAAATTATAACCTTGTAACCTAAACAAAAGACAAGTTCACGAACATTCTTTTTCTATCATTCAATGATTGTAAAATTGTAAAACTTTATAGCAAAGAGCTTTTTTCGTACGACCATAAATGGCAGAAATATTTACACTTCCATCTTGATGATTCAACGATTAGCGTAGTTTAGCTAAACGAATTTAGAATGCGGAAGATGTATTATTAATGTTACCGTCCTGAGTAATTTTGCTTATTTATAATCGCAGCTTGTGTTTACTTTGGAAGATATAAACAATAATATTGTGAATATTTAAAAATGTATTTTAAAGTTTGTTAAAATTCATTAATAATTACTGGCAAATGTCATTGCAGTTTATATTAAACATTACAGTTTATTACAGACTTTTATGTTACCAATTCTAATTGTTCTTCTTTAATTCTACAATTTTACCATCATCTTCAATTTGATGTAAATTGTTTTTTCCATCTACAAAAGACACCATTCGATCCATGCTAAGTCTTAATTGCTTATCAATAGATTTTGGATTTTATGCAAAAAAAAATCATCGAAGGTAGTTGTAAGAAACAGAAATTAAATGAAAACGCATTTCCTCTTTTAATCATCTTAATTATTGGAAATTATTGTAACAACATCATTAAACTTTTCTAATGTCTACAGTTTTGTTAGAGTTTGACCACTGAATTCATTGTAATTGCCTTGTAGACACCAACCTCAAAGCCACAAATTCTGCACAAAAACTGCAAAATCAGCAAGCAAAGTTACTCAAAACGTCGACCAATATAACACACAATTCATAAAGGTTGGCGAGCCCTAAAAGAGCTGAGCTTGAAGCTCATAATAATCAATTTATCGTAATCTGTATAATTACCAAAATTTTTCTACCAAAAGAAACGCGAATTATCCCCTCGCTCGCACACCTCCCGTCAGCTCCGACATTTTTTCTTCTCGACCGGTGGCCCTATTAATTTTTTCACACAGAGACTCCGCCCCTGCGGGTCCTTTTTTTCCCCTCCCTCTCTTAGAAAGCAACCCTTGTCGCCTCGCTCTCGATCACCGAACACGGGCGAACCTAATGAAATCATTGCCGCGTACAAGGGTGGGAGATTTGCTGGCTATTGTCCACGACACCCCATCGGTTTTTTTTCTCCGTTCTCCCGACCGCTATTGGCGCAACATTGTTCCCGACTCAACCCTTTTCCCGTTACAGTTCCATTTTTTTTTTCTTTGCGATATTTTTATCGTGCCCGGGGCTGATCGGACACGCATAACGCGCGGATTACCAGCGCGTGACACGCCGGGGGATGAAAAAGAGAGTGAAATAATAATCGCAAAAGCGTCGGGGTGAGAAATCAAACAAGATCAAAGAAATCGCGGATTATGTTCGCCAGTCGACCTGCAGCAACACTTTTTTTCATCGGCGAACTATAATAACCGGATATCACCGTCGAAATCCTTCATTGTCGCTCTAACGAACACGCAAGCCCAGCAAAACTTGAGTTGATCATTGTTGGACCTAACGAGGAGATTATTATTCATAAGAAGCGTGAAAAATTGTATGTAACAATTGAGACTATTGTGGACGTAGAAAGATTGCAATTGATGTGAAAGAAAAATTTAAAAACTGATATAAAAAGAGTCTCGTCTTGAGAAAAATGAAAACGTAAAAATAGGAATGTGGAAAGTAGAAACAATCTGGGTGTGAATAATCGTTATACAAATTTAATCTTGACTGTTGAAGGAACATGACTTCAAACGTCCCATTCCAGGATCCGCAAATATCGACATAAATTGTTCAGAATTTTATCGAAGACAAGCTTCAATCTTTCAAAACGATCTGTCAAAAACGTGGAAAATTATTCAGGAGTTCTATGAAATATTCCATTAAGATTGCAAGAATATTTTGGACCTAAGTTTAATAAAGCAAAGCGTGACCTGTCCAGTAAGTGAAGCGAATGAATACTTGGCAGCTCGTCTATTGAAAATAGTATTCGCAAATCTTTACTTCATTTTCCGGGAGCTATTTCTGTTAGCAGCCCGTGTCATTGTTATGATCTTCCAGAACACAATTCCGGTCATCCTATCTCATATTTAGAAAATTGAGAGAATTGGAAGAGTATCTCATCTGGGGAATTGAATTAAAAGAATAGGAAAGATAGACAAAATGGAAAGAGTCTCTCGTCTAGAGAAAATTTAAAAAATAGAAAGAGCAGGAAGATTCTCATCTATAATATAGAGAATTGAAAGAGTAGAAGGAATTTCACCTATTATAATATACAGAATTGAAAAAGTGAAAATAATTTCAGCTATAATACAGAGAATTGAAAGAGTGAAAAGAATTAAATCTATAATGCAGAGAATTGAGAGATTAAAAAGAATTCAATCTACAATATAGAGAATTGAAAGAGTAAACAAATTACCTATAGTAAAAAGAATTGACAGAATAAAAAAAATCTCATCTACAGATAATTGAAAGAATAGAAAGAATCTCAACTCGAGAGAATTGAAAGAATAGGAAAAATCTCATATATACGGTTGAAGAATGAAAAATAGAGAACGGCCATCTTTCGCTGATAGACGAAGGAATATGGCGTCCAGTGACGTTCTTTGGACGTTTCGCGTGCGGAAAAAAACGCGGGCGTTCCGTTTATAAAATCGAATACAATTCACTGGGTCGGGTTGCGAAACCCAGGCGACGACGGTAGCATCGTGGCCAAGGAGCGGAGGATAAAAGAGCAAAAGACGGATATCTTTCGCGGACTTGGTTTGTTGTATGGCGTGAAGGTTGTCTGCCGGCGAGGCTCGCGGCCTCGTTGCGGCTAAAAGAGAGCCAAGGAAAGGAGACGGCTGGCAAACCGGGGAAAAAAAGGAGAGAAATGACGGGAAAAGAATTGCGCGCCGCGAGAACGGCCTTCGGACTTTATCGCTTTTGCTCCGGAGAAAAGAGATGCTGTCTCGGTCCAAGGCAATTTTTGCCGAGCTTTTATCTGGTCACGGGACCTGCCCGCAAACTGCGTTCGAAAGGGAAAAAACTAGTGAACAGGCACTACCAGAAGATTTGTTCAACATGAACAGTACACAAAGATTTAGATCTCCTGCATATTTAATCAGTAACAGTTCTAATTCTTTATCGAGTAATAAATTATGATTCAACTATTTTCCTCTTCTAATTAGAGATTTTGAGTGTTTCAAAAAATTGTATAATTTCTTTTTATGGGAATTTTGTTCTCTTATCATTGGGGACCAGTAAGTCGTCTTGGAATTGAGTATAATAGTTTGTTTAACCAACTTTCTCGTAGAGACTAGAAATATTGGTTACTTGGAAATATTAGTTTAGTTTCTTTTTGTGGGAATTTTGATCTTTTGTTACTGTGCACTAGTAGGAAGTAACTAGTACTGTAATTGAGTAAAAGTTTGATTAGCTAATTTTGTTCTTGAGACTAGGTTCAGAGAAAGTTAAAGGGTCAGAAAAATTGAGTCAAACACGATTCGGTATTTTAGGGATGTACTTTTGGGATTTTCTTGATTGGACAGCGTCAGGGAACATGCGGTGCTGTTCAAATGCTAGGCGGTTCCTTCGAACGCATTAATTTCCGGGGCAAAAGCGTGTTCCTCGATCTCCGAGGCTCGCGGGACGATTACACGCGAGCGAACTCCCTCGAGCCGATCAAAGATGGTCCCTTTCCGTGAACACAAAATGGCTCCATCGAGCCCAGCGTCACGCATCGGTTCGCGTGTGCTCACACCCACTTCCTTTTTACGCCACTCCCTGGCCCGAGACCGCTTCGAGCCGCTTCAAGAATCATCGAATAGAAAAACAACGATCGTGACCGTTCCGTACGTCGCCGTAAACAACAATGTCAGGCTTCCTCACACTGCCGTCAATGTCGCCCTAATGAAAACTGCGCAAAAACCAACGGACATCTCCATCTTCCTTCGGCCAAGGACGGAAGAACCATAGTCTTCCTTCTGTCAATGAACAAACTCTTTCTTTCGGCAGAGGACAGAAGAAATGATCTAAGAAAATACAAAGACTGCTTCTTGAGCCATGATATCGTCGATTAGAATTGCTAAGGATATTTTTATGTAGGATTTGGTAAGAATTTATGGTAGCAAATAGATGGTCAGCTGCGAAGCCGCTTAAACAATTACTCGGGAAGAGGATCTAAAGTCTGGAGAACGACCAGGGCAAAAATGACGGCTGAAACTGGAGAGACTATGACTCCCAAGAAACACTATACCTTGCCAGGCAGCTAAGACGCAAGGAACGCATCAGTAACCGCTTTCTTTACATCCTCTTGAAATTTTCAAAGTTCTGTCTTCTACGTGGGCAAGCAGATATCCTCAGCAACAAATGATCTCTCCTGTGATACTAAAGAAAATAACCATGAGTAAAGAGAAAGAGTTGGAAAGCCTATCTGTATACATTTATACTGTTTAAATATTTGCTACCAATGAATCCGTCCTGTGCTGTGATGCAAAAAGATGAAAACGAGTACCATAAAGAAAAAGACTTGAATGATTTTTTACACATATTTTAGCTATTCAATGGTATGATGTGGGAATTTAAATATTAGTTACCAACGAATCCGTCCAGTTCTGTGACGTGGGAATAAAAACAAAGTAGAAAAATGTGAGAAGTTCAGTCTCTCGAATATATTTTAGCTACCACTGACTCCTTCCTATGATACTGAATAAAGTAGGTAGCGTAAGGAGAAAGACTTGGAAGGTCCTGTCTCCTACATGCAGTTTAGTTACCAATAGATATTTTTAATGCTACATACAGTACTCCCACATACAGTTTAGCTGTCCACGAATCCTACCTGTGCTATGATAGAGGAATAAGAGATCTAACATAAGAAGAAAGACACTGTCTCCTGAATACAGTTTAACTACATTTTAGCTGCTACCGAATCCTCTCAACAATAACGAAACGAATAAATGTGAAGCTTGAATGCCGCAGTCTCTATAGCGAGACGGTTAGCTACTTTCAAACAAAAGAGCTGGAAACAACCGGGATCACCAGGTCCATCACCAGGAACCGTCATCGCTGCAGATGGAGTCGAGGGACCAGGAAGAAGTCTCGAATTGGGGATAGAGAAAATAGTCGGCCGGGCATCGTCCGCGCGGACTCTAGCCGAGAGATGAATCTGGTCACGGCGAATCATAAAGTCCCTTGGGGATTCGCCCACGCTGCATCCACTCCGATGGAGAGAGCGTGTTCTGGCCGGAGAGAAAGAAGGAAGGAGAGGTTGCTGGCGAAGAAGAAGGAGAAGAAGAAAACGGCGAACATAGCAAAAGAGATAGAGAGAGAGAGAAAGAGGTTGGAGGAGAAGCGATGGGCAGCCGAGGAGCAGAGGAGAAAGAGCGTAGAGAAAGAGAGAAAGACATGGCAGGGGAGTAGAGCCGTGGTATTCGCGGTGCAAAAAGCGAGGATGCAGGCAAAAAAGGAAGAGTGCAGCGAAGAAACCGGTTTTTTCCAGTTGGGCCAGGTCGGGGCGTCGAACCTACGGACCGCAGCCTCCCTCCGAGAATAACTTGCATGCTGCAGCGGCGGCGGACGACGTCGACTTCACCATCTTCCTCGCCTGGTGCAAGCTGCCCGAGGTTGCCCCAGGTCCGGGAAGAAAGAAGAGCGGCCCGGCCGAAAGGAGGAGGCCTGCGCCTTCAAAAGAATATCGTCTAACCCGTTGAAAGGCGATCAGCGAAACAGAGAGAGGGAGAGAGAAAGAGAGAGAGAGAGAACATCAAACGTGGGCGTCAAAGAACACAAGAAATCCAACGAGGGCAAGGACCTTCTAAGCTCAGAATTTCGGTTCCTGTTCCCCCTCGGTGACGTCATTCCCTGGTTGTCCCGGGTCAAGGAAGTTCAGCGTTGTCGAACAAAAGGCCGGGAAAAGAAACGGGGGCCTTGGCGCCGGTAAAATATACATCAGCCGGATAAAAGAAACCGTGAAAACCTCGCTCGGCCTCGTGTTGGACGCGCATCGCTCAGGATGACGATCTCAGTTCGGCATCGTGCCCCGCCAGGCGAAAAACTGCGCGTGATCCAACGTCTGACGATTCCTCGAGGGGAGGAGGTGCGATGGGGAAGAAGGGACGTGCGGGGTAGCAAGCTTGCTAAAAATACATGGCAAAATGTTCGCGAAAGGGGAGAGAAGCGAAGCCCGCTTCAGCTTGGCAGCAAAGTGGAAAGCGAATCGAAAGAAGAAGACGATGAGGAAGAGAAGCGAGGAGGGAATTGGCCGGGCGAAAATGCGCGTAAGGTCGACGACGCCTGGTCTTATTTTAGGCTGGTGGTCCTGCCCGAGATTCGGCTCTCTCCTTGGTTCGTTGATCGCCCCAACTCGGTCGCGGTTGTCCCAGGTCCGGGAAAAAAGAAGGGCACGAGTCGCCCTCCCTGGGACCCGGAGGAGAACGTCGTCAGAGAGAGAGAGAAAGAGAAAGAGAGAGAGGGGAGAGAGCGACGAAAAAGGAAAAGAAGAGGACCGAGGATCGAGAAGAGGAAGAAAAAGGAGAAGAAGGATGCGTTGTATCGATGTCGGGGGCGGGGAGTTGGCAGGAAGAAGGGAACGAGGCGAGTGAAGACCCCAAAACTTTCGGTTCATTGCCGTCTGGTCTCGTTTTAGCCTTTCGTTACCTCCCACCCACCTCCTACCTCCTTCTTCTTTCCGTTCCTTCGTGGTTCTTTTTCACGCCGTTTTAAGCACTCTTTTGAGCAAGGTTGGCCACCATGTTTTTCCTCGCCGCGTGCCCCCTGCCGCCTCTCTCGCGTGCGTATATAAAACCGACCTTCGTGCTCGCTCTCTTCTAAAAGAGAGAACGAGACAGAGAGAGAGAGAGAGGGGTGAAGGAGAGAGAGAAAGAGGCACGATCGAGGCGAGGAGAAAAAGAGAATCTTGAAGGGAAACAGAGAGAGAGCGTGTTCGTCGGAGAGCAAAACGAAAATGGGTGGGTCGAAAAAATACGTACACGACGACCGCGAAACTGTTCCTTAAACACGAGGTCACGCACAAAAATGACGAAGACAGATACTTTTCAATGAGGACGTCGAATTTCATATATATCACTTCATATTTTACCTGTTCAAACAATGGCCTTTGTTGCCGGCGCGTTGGCTTTAAACTAGATTTTTCACCATTCTGTAGTCTATTATATCGACGAGCTTATAATAAACGCTCGCAATTATCAAAGTAACAATAGCAACAGAGGCCATCAGTGATTGTGTCGTAGTAGCTAGTTTGTGATCTATGCTTTGCATTCCCGTTCAAATCGGCGAGGCCCGCCAAGATCGATCGGATCCGTGGATCCAGCAGCTGCGCGAGATCTACCGCGCAGCAAACGCAAATCTTTTCTCGTGTAGTTCCCGATCGATCTTCGGGCCTCGCGCTTTTATACATTCGCCTGTCTGGGCTTTGCTTTCTCCTTCCTTCTGCCTTCCTCGAACCACGCGTCCTTCTACCATTTCACCGTCTCTCACCGCCTAACACAAACGAATTAGTCGAACCTGTAACCAGACACTCGTCATTACTCCCTTGCGCTGTGACGAGGACCGATCCTGCTCCCATTCTGCACCTCCTATGCTTCACCTTGCGTCCCTGAGGACTTACATCTCGACTGACGCGGTAAATGAAAATGATCGACTGAAGAAACAGTCGATCCGTTGTAGCTTCTTCTAATTTAATTGTGGTTTCAGAACGATGGATGTAGACTTTGATTTGTCCAAGTAGTTCTACGATCGTTTATATTAACGTTCAACCGGTGATTCTTGTTAATCAGTAATTGGTCATGTGCCTTCTGCGAGACCATTCGCGAGAACCATTTGCAAGTTTTATAGTGGTTCTTATGAGGTTTCTAATTCAATTTTTGTTTGTCAAGAATAGTGAATGTTAAAACTAGAGTTCGTATCAAGTTTTAACAAATTTTTTGTCAATTTTCCGTTTTTCTGCTTGCTGCTAAAGCGATTTAAAATCATTTGCGAAGAATCATTTGGCGAGTTCCATAGATTTTACGGATTTGATTAAATGTGTATTTGTCCAGATGTCGATAAGAGAATGGACGTTTCAAATCATTTTTGTCATGTTTAGTTTTTTTACTTGTGGGATGCTACAGGGATCAGCCAAAAATCACACGGTTTTATGTTAAGGGTTGATCTCCTCTAAACTTTGCACCCTTAAGTCCAGGGTTTAGATCCTGAGGATTAATTAACACTCGAGCAACCGAGGGTCAAGATCCACCTTCTTGCATTACTAGTCACCGATCTT
Organism: Sphecodes monilicornis; assembly: GCA_913789915.3. NCBI lineage: Eukaryota > Metazoa > Arthropoda > Insecta > Hymenoptera > Halictidae > Sphecodes > Sphecodes monilicornis. The sequence continues at coordinate 10,648,090 of OU565294.1, forward strand.
TTTCTACTTTTCTTCTCAAACATTTTGTATAAAAGTTTAAAAATTTCAATGGACGATGACTGCATCAAAATGAACTTAATTTAGAATAGTTACTGCAAATCTTTGAAACGGGAATAGACAAAAGGTTATTTCAGCATCCTCTTTAGCTAAAATAAGATGACATCTTTTGATCGGGATTAGAAACTGATCTTCATCTTGAAATATTCAAGGAAGATTTTAAAATTTGTAGTATGCAGAAAGGTTAAAGGATTCAGTCTCGATCGCATTAATTAAATTACTTTGAGTCGTTGGTTTTTTTGGAATTTAACTTGGTAGATAACGTGTTACATCTTTAAATCCTTATCATAGTGTCTTCTTCTAATTTTGACTTTAATAAACTTTATCCAAAGAGACAGGATCTTGCTGTTATTACTGTAACAATGGTTGCTTACCTTTCAAGTAAAATAGAGCCGGTAAATCGAGTACTAACAAAAGTGTGCTTTTCTAATTTTGACTTCAATAAACTCCATCCAGTTGCCTATAAAAATGAATAAAATACAATTCAATAGAAAAATCGATAGAATCTTGCTGTTATTACTGCAATACTGGTTACTTATTTTCTAAAAAAGATAGAGCTTGTGGCTTTATATACGTATTAACAAAAATGTCTTCTTACAATTTGGACATCAACGAACTCCATCCAGTAGTCTATAAAAATCAAGATAGATCTTGATAAATTCAAGATAAATTCAAGATTACGATAAATCTTGCTGTTATTACTTTAATAATGGTTACTCGTCTTCTACGAAAGACAGAGCCGGCAGCTCGAGTGTTAACAAAATCCTGTTAGGACCCTGACAAACGCGTCGAGATGTACTTGAGCATCCTCAATCCCGTAAGTTCCTGGACCAGACACTCGAGGTGAATTCCCTGTTGCAAACAGAGTAAAACAGAGATGAAAAGACAGAGATGAAAGTCGAGAGAGAAAAAAAAAGAAAAGAAAAGCGAATAAAAGTAAATTTAGAAAGTAATAGTCCGTGGTGGCGGAGGCAAATCGGTGCCCTAACTCTCACTGGTCAATCGTGTTCTGTTCTGTGCGCTGCCTGTCCTGCGCTTCTGGTTCGCGACACTCTGCGGTGGTATTCTGTGGGTCGGCTGCTCTCTACCGGGTGCGCCGCGTGTGCCTGCTTCCGGTCTCTTCTTCTTCCGGCCCCCGCAAAAAAGGAGTTGCAACAGCGTGTTGTGTTCCAGCAACACGCCACTCTGATCGGCGGCCCGAACGCAACCAGCTGCCCTGTCTGCCACAAACTCTTCCTCAGCGGCGAGGCTCTTATGGAGCACATGAAGCACACCCACAAGGACCCGAATGCCTCCGGCGTTGCCAGTAAGTATCTACGGATAATCGAGCACCCTCGATTCATCGTCCGTGTCATTCTTTCTTTCTCCGTTGCTTCTGTCTCGTGTTTCTCTTGTTTCTTGTTCCGAATCCAGAGTGTACACTGGGGGGACCGTACACCTGTCTATCGCGTGGCTCTCTTCTAGGCCCGCCGATCACCGATGCGCTTTGTAATTACTGGTTATTCAGAGACCATAGATCAATCGGAAATTATAGATTTTCGGGGATTTCGTAGCTTGACTTACCGACAACCCCTGTGGCCACCGGCGCTGCTATTGAGTTGATTAAAGGCTCTGATTCTTGCATTAAGTAGTCCGAAAGGGATAATCTGGAACAAATTGAAAGAAGTTCGTTAGATTATGCGATTTTTTGAAAAAAGAAATAATTGGATCTTGTGTACTGTTCAGAAAATTTAGACATTTGTGTTTTGGGAATTAAATTGATTCATTGTCAATGTTCGATTTTTGAAACAAAAACCGTGGTGAATAGACTGCTTTATGCAAAATAAAGAAAATATAAACCAAATAGAAATTTATTTCTCTTTTTAGAAATCTTATTAAGTTGTAAGAATTATATTGGTACTACTACGAAATTCTCGCAATATTTTTATTATTTGAAATTACACACCCATTTTTGCCATAAGTGCATACAATCCGCAGTCTAGTGGTTAAACTTTCGAGTTTATACGAAACAAGGATGCTGTTCTTTTTTCTTTTAATCAATATTAAATTCAATTTCTCCGTTGTCGATTTGTAGCCATTTGAATAAATCAAAGCACTCGATATAAAATGATTAACGGCAAAGTTTCGATGATTAGAAAATGTGGAAGAATCTGGTAAATCAATGTGGTAAACGGCCCCAATACTAAATTGCACGGTAATCCTGCAGACTGAGTGCAGTTACCCAGGCGTTTTATTTCGTCATGGGTTAAGCAGTCGAGTTAAGTTTAACAGTCTCGGAAACAATGACCAGTAAACGGTACCAAACGATACTAAAGAGCACGGTGATCTATGGGCGGACGCACTAACGCTATAACACGCCTAACGGGACGCGCTTTGGGTCTTTCCGGGGACGGCGAGGATGGACACCAATCGGAGACATTTAAAACTGAATTGTTCAGTTACTAGAGCAAACAGAAAAGCGAATTAAGATTAAAGTCTGCTAGCTAGAAGAATACCTGGAGTATTCGATGACGATTGGTTCCTCCTCCCCGTGTCACCGACTTCCGCTGGGTAAGCTCCATTCGTCTAACACTACCTAACAGCTAACGAGCGGGCCGTAGGGTTTCTCGCGCGGATTCCTTCGTGGAGAAAGAAAGAACGGAGATAGACGTAACGAGGGTGCCTTAATTGCGCGAGTAAGTCTAAAAACAGAGCGAGAGGGGACGAACGAATGAAAGGAAGAGAAAGAGAGAGAGATGGAGGGAGAGAGAGAGAGAGAGAGAGAGAGTGAGAGAGTGACATTGAACGAGAGGGAGAGCGAAAGGCAGAGCAAATGGAGACAGCGAGAAAGAGAGTGAGAATGTGGTGGAACAACCGCTCATCGGGAGACACGAACGAGGGGTGGTTCGTCCTTATAGTCTTTAAGTACGTTTCACGTCCCCACCCCCCACCCCCCACCTAAGAAACTTGCTTTGGCGCGGGCGATATGCACACATTGTCCTGTCACTTCTTCGTATATACTCTGTTGTTGCGCTGGAAAACGGAAAAAGGGGGTGTAGCACAGTTAGAGCGCACTCACCGACTAATACTTTGCGTACACTACTGGCTAATATAATATAATATAATATTATGGACGGGCTGTCGTGCGATTCGCTGCGCGCTCGTCTAAACGGCGATCTCGCGAAAAAGCGTTAATGCGGTTATGCCTCTATACATGTGAAAGAGATGTACGCGATATTTGGGCAAAATTTGGCTTTGTTACCGCAGGTTCGAGTGCTTTAAGAGGCACGGAACCTCGGTCACGTGATACGGAATTAAATACAGCGGTGACACAATTTAATTCAATAACAAAACATTCTTGTTTCTCATTATTTTTTCGTGAAACTGACGCCAGAAGAGCAAAATGAGACCAAACGCGACACCATATGGTCCATATTTACTTGTTTAATCCGCGATACGGGGATACCTCCATTATCCGAACCGACGATGTCTATATATGTTTTTGGCAAATAAACAGTTCAATATAATGCGATCACACACATATAAATCTAACACCGTAGCTATGTAACAATCCTATTATCCCAAAAACTGATGTACCACCGATCCATTGGATAATAGAGGCGCCACTATATCGCTGATTAAACTAGTACGTACGATCCGAACCGTGTAGTGTTTGAACACGTTTTAACCAGGAAAGTGTTACGAATATGTTAGCAACAATTTCGCGACAAAATGATTAAAAACAGAAGAGTTTTGTCACTGAATTAATGGTACTGTTCAACCGATACCCTAATGTCGAAATACCCAGTTTTCTCGTTATTCTATCCCATGTTTGACGATAACAAGAAAATCAAAGAATTCTGACCGTACACGATAAAACTGACAATGCAAAGTCCGAAGTTTTCACATACATCGAGGCGCTACTGTAGTCAAGAACGTAGAACGAAATTCGTTCGCAAGGGACTTCATTTCCAGGTTAGTTGGCTTTGAAAATGTGTTTAATACACGTGTCAGTAAGTTAACTGACAGGCATACCGGGTCGAACAAATATTTTTAGATCGATAGCAATTCAATTTAACCCTACCGCTATCTTGCGAGTTCAATAATGTTGCTACTCGAATCGATAACACGAAACGAACGATGGACGCAGTCCTAGCATTCGCGTTCACACGGATACTGCTCGCGATTAACGTTCTCCCGCAAACATTGTGACCCGTGTGTACAAAAATTTTGAAAGTCAACCAAAAAGTCCCGGGAGCTTAACGCGACCGAAATTTTGTTCTCCGCGTTCTGATTTAATCTTTTCGCATGGAATCGCTCGTTGAACGGTCGCGCTATCACGCGTCGCACGACAGCCTGTACACGCAATATATCGTATATGTATATGCGTACAAGCTTATATATGTATACTGTATATTTAAGCGGAACCGGTGCTTGAGTAAGGGTGGTGTTCTCGTTCTCGTTTTGTGCGTGTTCTGTCAAGTGTGTGGGCCTGTATACGTACGCGTACGCGTAGAATGCGTGCGCGTATTGATCTTAGAGAATCCATATTAGATAGACGTACAGAGAAGAACAATCGACAAGACAGCGAACTCTATCTGTCGCGCGGGTGTCCCGTTTTTCGAACGCGTCGTCTCGTTTTCTCCATCGTCTTCCGACCAAACGAGACATCCGACTAGATACCCGGGGGTGAGAAACGTCCGCATCTTGCGTTTCATTCAGAAGTTCTTCTCTATCGAACCCGACCGTTCATTGACAACGACTTTCCTCGGCAGAGGAAACAGATACAGAAAGAAAGAGTTGATCTCAGAGAAGAAGGATCAGGCAAAAAGAATCTAAGAGAGGGAGAGAATGAAAGAGAGCAGGTAGAATCACGTGTGTCCTTTCGCAAGAGTGGGTCCTGTCGAAAGTTGGAGAAACAGAGAAGAGAAAGACCTGGAAGAGGATGGACGGAGGTAGAAACGAAGGAGAAGCGAGGGAACGGCTAGATCGAATAGTAAATGTACGAACTGTAAAAGAGTAAGAGTATAATACAGAAAAGGGGAAAAAAATAGAAAAATAGGGTGTCTGATGTAGAAGTCGCTCTGCTCGACGAGAAAACGAAACGAGAGAAGTGAGGCTGGGAGAGAGAGAGAGAGAGACGTGTCGATAGTAATAAGAAAATGAGAGAACCGTAAGAAGTAAAAGATATATGTATAGAGAATAGACATAGAAGCAATAAAGTAGAAAAGATTAGAGAGCTTCGTCGTCGAGAACTTTTCTTTGTGCGTCTATGAGCGTGCGTGCGTGCGTGCGCGCGCGCGCGTACGTGCGTGTGCATCTTGGTTTTTGGGCCGACGACCTCGCTCGTGAAAGGGAGCCAGCAAACGGCAGAAGCAGCTCGCGGTGCGTCCGAGGTCAGTGCTCTCCTCTGGTCCTCGGCTATCCGTGTCTGCAAGGATTCTCCCTTCGCCTTCGAGGTCGACCGGAATGTCGACGTACGTACACGCGCGTGTGTACCCGCGAATGCGTGAGAAATAAGGTGGAGGAGGAAAAGGGAGGAGGAGGAGATGGAATGAAGATGAAGAGATTCTTTAGACAAAAAAAAAAGATAGATAAATAAATTATATATATACCAAAAAGAGGAGAATGATAATTGATTAAACGAGACGATTTGTTGAGAGCGGGAGAGAGAGAGAGAGAGAGACATATATATGGTGATGATATGATATGATATATGATATGATATATCTATATATATATATGGAGGCGGTGGCTTTCGTTCTCCTTGGGAAGCTTTATCCTGCTTAGCATTGACCTTGAAATTGTGTCGCCCTATTGTTCCCTCCGCTGACTGCACAACCTCCGTTGCCGGGGTTTACCTAGCGAAGCGACGGACCGCCAACCACCCGTGTCCAGTGTGCGGAAAACACTACGTCAACGAGGGTAGTCTTAGGAAGCACCTGGCCTGTCATCCTGAGACCAGTCAGCTTAGCTCAAGCCTCAGGATGTGGCCGTGCTCGGTGTGCCAAGCCGTCTTCACTCATGAGAGCGGTAAGTATATCCTCCTTCTTTGCTGCAAACGATGCTGAGATACATACATACGATAAATCTATATTATTCTCGTTCATACTACCAATATATTTTCATCACATTCTTCTTCTTCTTCTTCTACTTCTACTATCAATTATTTTTGCTCTTGTTTCTTCTTTTATATGTCGTACAATATACATATATATATATTGTTTCGTTTCTATTTCTGAATGTCCGGGTTCGATCGTTTGTTATTATTAATCGTTATTGTTATCTGTCGCCCGACATACTGACCATAACGAACTCTATCGAGATCGCCTCTGCTTTGCTGTTAAGGTTTGTTGAGTCACATGGAGCACATGAGAATGGACCCGAAACACCAGTTCGCCGCGCAGTACGTTTTAAGCCGCGCGGCCGCCGAGAGGCGGGAGAGAGAGATCCTCGCGTCTTCGAGTTTAGGTAACGAACAACCACAGTCGCCCAAACAAACCAAAAAGAAAAAAAAAACAACAAAAACAAACTATTCTATATATATATCTATATATATGTGTGTATGTGTGTGTGTGTACATACAAAACACCGCCTACCGTATATATATGTAAAACCTGCATATACGAGAGAGCGTGTGATCGCAAATAGCGTGTAGGCTCGATCCGCACTGCTCGTTGTGCATATTGTACAATATTATTACAATCGTTATCGAAAAGCACGACTTGTCGAACGATGATCATAACGAGGTTCTGGTGTCCGGCAGGTGCGGGATTGGGTGTGTTGGGAAGCCAAACAGGCGGACCACAAAATTTGCAACAACCACCGATGTGTCCGTCGCCGTCGGCTCACTCGGACAGCAGCAGCGGAAACGGAAGACTATCGTCGGCCGGTAGTGAACCTGGTACGCTCCGATCTTGTTCCTCCGTCTTCTTGCAAACGGTCGTCAGTGGAATGATCGTTAGAGTGCCCGTTGACAGTCTTAGTAGTAACGACTATCCTTAAAAACGATACACCTAAGAAAGCGTATATTTCTCTTCCCTACCGAATCACAGCATCACAATAGACAAAACGCGCAAACACCCTCCAACACGTCGTCAAACTTCATGAAACACACGCAAACAGGAGCGCGCACACACACACACACACACGCACGCACACACACGCGCACAGAAGAGACACACTGTCGGAAACATAATCTCAAACATACACATATATATATACACATACCAACACACTTTCGTTGTAATGTATCAAAAAAAGAAAAAAATAATGTGACCCACACACACGCCGAGAAATGGCCAGCAACGCCAGCGATTGTAGCAAACGTGTTAATATATACACACTGATTATTATCTGGAGTTTAAAAAAAATAAAGCATCTACGAATTCTTGTGTGAGTAATTCCCGTCTACATCATGGACGAACGTCTCTGGGTTTTTTTGTATAAGAACGTCTCTTCTTCTTCTTCTACTTCTACTACCGCTTCTTCTCTTCTACTTTTTTTATGAACTACCGAACACAGATGAGATGACGACCACCCGTGAAAATGAAGTTCTTAGCGATGTAGTTTAGCGCCCACTAAAAAATACGATAAAAGAAAGACTCGCGAACGCCCGACCACTGATCGGCCCGCGTATATTAACGGGAGCAGACTTTTGCGCAGGTACCGGTCTGCTGAATAACAACAACAACAACAATAATAACAACATGGCGTCGCCGGGACCGAGCGGCAACAAGCTCAGTGAGATGCTACGAGCGGGCAGTCAACCGGGCACGGCGCAACAATACCACGACGAAATGCAGTCGCAGCAGCAACGCATGGCAGTGATGGCAGCCGCGGTCGCGTCAGCGGGTAAGAATCGCTTTGCCAGTGTTAAATTACAACGTAACATTAAAGAAATATAGGACGCAATATATACTGTGTTATACTAAAGAGATTTTAACGGACACATAAAGTCACCGTTAGTACACAGCGAGCGTTCAACGCCTGACGACTATAGTCTCTAGTACTCGGCGAGTGTTCAATGCTGAACAACTATAGTCGGCTTTGCTATGAAGAGTTCAGAATCGATTTACAGAGAATTTCGATTTAAAAATCGAGAATGAAGGGTTCCGAATCGATCTGACCGTCGGATCGATCGGGAATTAGCTCTCGTTGCACTCCGTTCAAGGACGTCGATACCGCTTATCGTGTGTCGCGCGACGCTCACCCGCATGAGCGTACTCGTTCCAATTATTTTGCCGATAAACGACGTTTGATTTACAATTATGTTGTTTTTCCACAGCAAGGATTTTTCTTATCTGCCCGAGCACGGCCTGCGTAGATCGCAAATAAATCGTGGCGCTAGTTCGGCGACGCGGATGATAATGCTCCAGCGTCTTCGCGAGCGATAAATTGATCAAGGAGAATTATACTCGTGATTGAGAGGGGGGCAGAACTGTTTTGGAGGTGCTATTGTGGCATCAGTTCATTCATTTTGACTTTACGCTTTGAATTGCTAATCGTGGTACATTTATAATGTCACGTTTTAATGAGACGCATCTTATAACACAGAAAGAAAGGAACCGAATGTTTCACTTATGAAAAAGAATAGATGAAATGTCAAGAGATGTATAAAGGTGATGTGACGTTAAAAAGTGAGAAAGTAGGGTATAGGCTCTTTCATGGAAAAGGGTAGCTCTTTCGTAGAGAAACTATAGAAAACATTGAACGACAAGTACTCTTTGTTAAGGAACGTAACTGCTTATTCGAGAAGAAAAATTGGATTTAGGGACAGAAAATGTAGGTATAGTGTGGAGGAAAATACGCTTTTTCGCAAATAAAGAGTATAACATCTCTACTGTCGCTCTTTCGTGGAGAAAAGCACATCAAGTGGAAGAGAATTAGCTATGCGTAATAAAAATGATAGCTCTTTCACGAAAGGAACGTACAATAGCGTCTCATGTAGCAAAACTAGCTACCTGGTCAAGAAAAGGTAGCTTCCTAGAAAAGTTAGCTTCATAGAGAAGGTAGTCTTCTATGAAAGCTAGCTTCCTAGAAAAGCTGGCTTCCTAGCAAAGCTAGTTTTCTAGAAAAGCTAGCTTCCTGGTCCAGTAAAATTATCCTCAAAATCTGCAAGTTCCCAACCTAATCGAAAACGAATTTGTATAATGTTCGGCAGGTTTGCAAAATTCGGTGTCGCCGAACCTATCGCCGGTGGACATGGCGTCCCTGGCGGCGGCGATGAGGATGGGCAACAACGGTGACATGAGCGGGGGCGCGCAAGGATCGACGGGACCGCAACAACAGGGAGTGCAAGCAACCGGACCAGAACAAACGTTGAGGATGCACCAGGCGGAAGCCTTGTTGCGTTCTCAGGCGGAAGCCGCGCTAAGACTGGCTGTAAGTGGACACACCATCTTCCCTCTGTATTCAAGCTGACGCTTAATCCAACAAAGATGTAGACCCCCTGAAGCTCCTCTGAAACGTTCTAGTTAAAGGGACGGTGTGAAACATTTTGCTCCAGGTAACGCAGGCGGCGGCAGCGGCGGCGAGTTCTGCGGTCGGCGGAGACGTGAGACATCACTTGGGACAGCATAACGGAGGTAGCACTTCCGGCATGCCTGGACATCACACGAACCAACAGATGTCCCAACAAGACACCTTACCATCGGACCTTGGTGAGTCCGGATCCTCAGCTAGACTCATCCACTAGTTTATCCTCTGTATTTGGATCGATAGACGAGTGGATTAATGTCGAAGCATCACAGATCGGCTTAGGGTCGGCAGGTGCATCCTTTAAACTCCATACTTGATCCAATAGACAAGTGAATCAATGTCTCAGTGTCATAAACCGCCTTGGCGATCTGAGTAGCCTTAGGGATCTGACTAACCAAGCGGGTTAATGTCTTAGAATGATTAGATCCTTAGGGTTTCAGGGCGCATTCTTGAACCTCTATACTTGGGTCCATAGAAAAGTGGATCAATGTCTCAGAATCATAGATCACATTGGAGATCTGAGGCGGAATCCCCTAACCACTATACTTGGGCTAAGACGCAAGAGGATGAATGTCACAAAGTCGTAGATCGCCTTGGGGATTTGTAGATGCATCTTTTACACAAACTTAAAATTGTAGGAGAGTCTCTAATCCAGACCACTTTAAAGTCTCTCAAAATTCAAATATGTAACTTCAATATCGTTGGATGTTGTTCACATTGCACTTGTTCCTAGTCTAGTCTCCAGCCTCTAACGAGCCTAACCTAGCTCTTAAATCTCTGTTTCACCCATCAAGAATCCCACGCTTTGAATTTCACTTGGTTTGCCAGCCTCCTCAAAGTTTCACGAGATAACGAGTATTTTTCTTTCTCAGGGGAAGCGCTGCGACTGCAAGAGCAACGGCTAGAGCAGGCACTGAGGCTTCACGGGGACCCGCGTGCTCTGAGTTTCACCTTACAGCACGTGGTCAACCAGCAGAACAACCAGCAACCCTGAAAGTTCAGTTACTACTGAGACGAGTGGACCCCTTGGACGTCCGAGCAGACGAACTTGCAGCAGCAAGCTGAACGCCTGAACCAGCAGTCGCTGCAAACCAGCGAGCGACCTGCGTCACTCGGCGATCAACAGCAGCAAGCTTCGTCCAGCATTGGTCTTCATCACCATCAGCAGCAGCAGCAGCAGCAGCAGCAACAGCAGCAGCAGCAACAGCAGCAGCAACAGCAGCAGCAGCAGCAGCAGCATCCTGAAGGCCGCGGCGTCAAGAGGAAGGCCGACGATATGATCGGTAACTCTGACAACGTCTAAAGAACCGTCGCACAGGGACGATCAACCATGTTCAACAATTGTTGATGGTCCTACCATGTGTGGCGTTCGTAGGCGTCCAAGTGTGGTCACCCGCGCAATCACTCATGTCTCAGCAGTACAAGTTAGAATCTTTCAAAACGAACGGCGAGGTCTCGGAAAGTCTATTTTCCAAGATCTCCCGTGGAAGTTGAAGCCCGGCCACGTTCGGCCAGATCGTCGTGGCCGATCCAAACCGTGAACCTGATCCAGGAGAAGCACAAACAGACTTCATACGTATCTAGAAATCCGTTAGACGGTGCGTGGCGAGGGTTGCCGCGGTGACGATGGTCTTCTAGCGCAGCGGGGCGTTTACGTTGCACCGCTGATCACGTTGTTCCTACTTCGGTCCTGGCCCCAGAGTTCCTAGAACGACACACTGTCCGCTCGCCTGGGAGCCTGTTCGATCCTGGATCCTCTCCTTGGATCATCATCGAACGACGCCTCCAGCCGGGCGACGCGTTTTTTGCTCCGACGTCGCTCTTTCCGAATTCTCAGGACGCGTTGTCACCGCGTGCAGCCTGCCACCCCTGAGACGTGCCATAATGTTAATGAATCGCGACTGCTTAACTGACACGCGGCCGGTTACCACGTGTCCCGGTTTCGTTCGGGACCGTGCACCCTGCTCGACGTAAGGTACTATGGTTTTTTTAGTACAAGGGCCGAGATAACGGGCCGCGGAGATCCGGGGCCACGGTTTTCAAGTTTCGTGACCGTGGCGCAACCCGGCCCGCGGTCCCAGGCCCAACAAACTAACCTATATACATATATACATACCTACGGAACCAGTTTAAGGTCTCCCTAATCTTAGCTCCCGTAACGTTTAAGGCAGACACACCGGAAAACACGCGTCTGAGACGTGCGTAAACGCGGTCCACAAAACGGCTGGCTTGTCGTAAGCCAGCCGCGACAACGCGAAACAAAACAGAGTAAAAGTCCCCTTCCCTGTTTAATCGAACGATCGATTACGATTCGGAAGAAAGACGATTGGTCTGACAAAGAAACGGGAGGACGGTCGGATTGAAACCCCGTCACCCCGGATTAGTGATACATTGTACACAAAGTGAAGAGACACAATCAGACAGACACAGACTCCTCCCGAGGAGGAGACTGCATACGTATCTCTTAACGAACACACGTATATATACATACACAAGCATATATGTATATATATATATAAATGTATATGTATAGATACAGACGTGCACACATACAGACGTACACAAATGTTACACACGAGACACACGCAAAACATACACACAAATACGGCGAAACTTACTCGAGACGTAAGGATTAATAGAAATGCGCGCAACTAGTGCTGGTCGTCAGCACGGAAACTATTAGCTCGTAAGCGGACAAACAAAATATAATTATTACAAACAGTTATATTATATATATTATATATACATACAGAGAGTCTGGAGTGTATGATGAAGAGACAAAACGAGGAAGAAAATTTTTAGGAGGGGAGCGGCGAGGTCAACGGGATAAATAGAGACAACGGCCTGGCCGCTCGCGCCTCTCCCCGTTGTACACGTGCACAGTTTTCGAAATGCGGTTTGTAGATGGAAGAACAGCCGCGGGAATGTACATGAGAGAGCGAGAAGAAACGAGTGAAAGAGTTAGAGCAAATGAGACCGGCCCGTTTCCACGCGAGAGAGCGACGAACACGGCGTTTTCGCGAAAACGTTCGGCGAGTTCGCGCTAGCTCGCGGGGGAGGCCGCCTGTAAGAGCGAAGAAAACCACGTGGAGAGAAGAATCGACGAAAGAGAACTGAAGATGCACAGAGAGTAAGAGAGAAATAGAAAACTAAATGCTAAATATTATATATATTATATATATATATAAATATTATAAATAATAAATATAAGGTCTATGAGACTAGGATATAAATTAGGCGAAAAAGAGGATATTCGAGCGAGTGTGCCCGCGTGCCCATGCAGTTGTACACGAACCCAAGCAACCGTCGACCAGACAGACAGATAGAGAGAACAAGAAGAAGAGGAAGCAATCGTTGTCCAAGTGAGATAGAGAAAGTGGGAGAAAGAAGAAGGACAAACGAAAGAGACCACGAAGAACGCGTGCAACAGGGGAAAATTCGCGAACGAACGGCCTTGGGATGGTCGCGTACGTGCACGGGCACGCGAATCGTGCAAACGTGAAGCTGCGCGAAAGGGAATGCTTCGTGAGCATCAAGGATGGAGCGAATGCGCGAAAATATGCGAGCCGTGAGCGCCAGCGTGAGCGAATGAACGGGAGAGACTGTGCGAGCGATAGTGCGAACGAGAGAATGAGCGAGAGAGTGAGAGAGAGAGCGAGAGAGAAAGAGATTTTAGAGTGGCGTGCTTCAGGTAATCTGAGGTCCTGTGATCGTTATAAGCAAAATATTTTTTTATTTCCGGGTATAATAATCTGAACGCGTAAAAATACTTGCGTCGTTTCGAACTTTTACTTGCAATATACCGTTACGTTCTCGCAATACTTAGAAAGAAGAAGAAGATGCAGAATAAGATGAAAGAAGAAGAAGAAGGAGAAACAGAACAGAGGTGGATGAATTTTATTAAACGGAAGAAACGAAAAATAACGATGAGACGAAACATGAGAAATCGAGCGAGGAATGGCTAAACAAAATTGTGCGTAAAATCGTGAAACACTAAAGAAAAGAAAATAGCTACGAAGATGAGGATGACGAGGGAGAGGAAAAGAAGAAGAAATCCGGCGCAAAAATATACAAAATTTCAGCGCACGTAAGTTTTTTTATCGAAATTTAGAGACTCGGGCCAGTCCCCTAATTATCCTCTTTGTGATACCCCATCAATTCTCGAGAGACCTCGTGCATCCCCCGTTTCCAGACCTTTTTGTACTAATCCTGGACAAGTCCGTACCTTTTTCGATGGGGTTTCTTTCGACGTGACCAGACGAGCTGAAAACGAAAGCACTTTTTTCACGAAATCGCGAGTCTGATGGAATTTTTAGAAGAAAAAAGAAACAAAAACGAGAAAGAGAGAGACGCGTTTTTCACAATTTTTGGAACTCGATCTTGACCGAAAAAAAGAACGTACCTTCGAAACGCGAGCTAAAATCGGCGGAGAGTTAGAGGCGGTCCGAACCCAAAACAATTTCGATTATGGAAAAATGAATTTTGGAGCGGGATATAAAAAGAGGCATTCACCTATGACAAACGTTCGATTTCTTCGTTTCTTCGACTGACAATCGCGGACTGAAGAGTGCGGAACAGCGAAAATGGTAGCGTGCCGAATTTTTTCATAGCCTGGACATATCGACGCGTCGTTGTTGTTGTTGTTGATGCTCCCTCCCGGAGACTCTCGACGAGACTTTTCGTTCCGTGACCACGGCTCGTAACACGAATTTCTATCATTCTTCTGGATTGTTTCCGTCCCGAGACGAGATCGCGCAGAAATTACCCTTTCCTTCCAATAACGAAAATAAGCGGCAAAAAGAATAAAACGGATCGAGATTCAAAAGAAACATTCAAAATTCCTTGGCAAAATTTACCTCGGGGAGGCCGCGAAAGAAAAACTCCGCGTCCCTACTTACACATCTCCCGTTCCTCTTCGGAGGAAGATCCGATCCTCCTTTTACGAATCCCTTTGTTCGCCACTCGCGAAAGTAGCCTAACGTCGTCATCTTCGTTGAACGTAAAAAAGATCGAGAGAGAGTGAGAGAGAGAGAAAAAAAAACGAAAAAAATACGAAAGACACGCGCGCCGAGAAGCCGCCGGTAAGAGCCAGGCTTTTTTTCACCATCTGGAACGAAAGAAGAAAAGATTGCTAAAGGATTCATCGTCAAAGCTACATTTAATGGTCGTACTCGCCTGCTTGCGACCGGAACTCCGATACGATCCTCGTCATCCCGAGCCGCCATCTTTTTTCGAACGACTCTCGGAGCGGCCGTCGCGTCTCTAGAAATTCCGCAAAACAGACTTTAGCGTCCAAAAATCTATTTTTCTCACAGGACTGGACGCGACGGCTATCGAAGAAGGAAATAATGAAAATTGCGCAGAGCTTTCGAGTTTGCAAAGAAAAAACAAAACGGAGACCAGGGTCGACGGAGGATACACTATCGAGTTCCGGCGCGTGTCCACGCGGGTCGATCATTGATCGTTCTTATTATAACAAGTTTTTGCGTTACAGGGCGTTTTTTCCTCGGATTAAGTAGTATGTAAATACACCTTGATATCACAAGCATAAACTGAGAATTTACTGGTAAACTTAAATCGAGTACATAATGCGAAATAGGGTTAGTTTCTATGTAAATACCTAAAGCTGGACGAGTGCATACACCTCGTTCACGCAACCAACGATAATCGTTTTTATCGAACCAGTGCTTCTGTTCGTCGTCGGTGTACGCCTGGTCGTTGGCGGTGTCGCGTTTATGCGACGCGGCGGCAGCCATCGCCTTCGCCTAATCGCCTCGTTCCCGAAATCAATCGTACATCGAATGATGTAAAAAAAACAGGCTGATTTCGGTGACGAGCGAAAGCAAGGCGCGAACGCTAACGCGCGTGCGCGCATAAGTGCGTTCCCACCAAAAAATGGGCGTCGCTGATCGGGAAGTTTTTTTTTCTCGACACTGATACACTAATACACAGTTACACAAGAGACACGCTCACCTACACACAAGCATTGCGATGGATTGTACAGCTACGATAGGATAGATATTGTATTAAACATAAAGGACAAAAGCTCAAAAAAAATGATGAACACAATTCTTCACACACTCGCACCACCGGCACCGACTAGCCTCCAAATTAGGACAGGGACCAAAAACCAAAAAACGAGGATACGAGAAGAAAAACGAGAGCAAACGTAGGAAGAACAATGAAGACGAAAAAAAATGAAAGAAAACACGTTCGGCGAAAAACATTCTTTCGAGGAGGATACTTTTCCGTCTTTTCGGGTACACAAGCAGACATCGACACTAAAGATTCTACAGACACACGAGATCATTCGGCCACGTTCCTGGAGGTGTGTTCGTAAGGAAATACGCGAGAGCGAATTTACGGATTCGTTCGTTTCGAAACGCTGCGACGCTGCTGTCGACTGTTAAAATGTTCCAAGTGGAGTAGGACGGTTTGTGGTCAGACGCGTTACTCGAGCGAGAGGTTGTCATCCGGAGTGATTCGGTGGGTGCATGACGGGAGAGTGACGAGTAACTGTGTATGATTTTACAAACTGATAGATTCAACATCAGGTAATTTCGACGGTGGGTCGCAGGGAAATCAAATTTCTCGAAAATTGAATCTAAAAAGTTGAACTAATTGGCGAAAATCGGAGTCGTCGGCAAACGAAGAGGCGTGAGAGAAAGCAAAATTGATAAGTCCACGGTCCCTCGACAAAACGAGCAAACAACATAGGAGCAAGCGAGCTAAAATGTATGCAAAAAAGCAAGCTGGTGCACGAATATAGGAGCGAAAGAGATGATACGAAGAAAAGGCAAAAAAGGAAGAGCGGATTCTGGAACAAAATGATCGAAAAAGAAAAACCACCCGATACCACCCACTTTTCACCGTCGCTATCGCCGTTTATCAGCTGGAAACCAAAAAAAAAAAACGAACAGAAAAATCCAAATTCACACAGCGTGTGAGAGAGAGAGAGAGAGTGTGTGTGTGAGAGTGCGAGAGAAAGAGAAGGTGAGAGAGAGACAGAGCGAGAGAGAGAGACACAGGAGGATAAAAAATTCTTTAGTCAACAACAACAGATATACAACAAATCAGAACACACAAACGCCAACGCACAATAACAACGTCGAGATCCTTCATGACACGGTGATGAGTCGCGTCGCGACGGACAAGATGACATTTTTTACACATATACACACGACGGTCATGAAACGATTCCGAGACGACAGCTTTTCACCGGTGCATCCTGCCGTGCGCCGAGGGTTGCTTTTGTTGATTCAGCGCAAAGAGAGACAACACGAATCTAGCAAACGAGAGAAAGAAGAGAAAAAGAAACCAAAAGCGGAGAACAAGAAAAGAAGCAAAGGATTTTAGTTTCGACAGAATATGAAAAGAAAACGATTCGTCCGGATCGGTTGTTGACAAGAGAAAAATGGAGTTTGCGAATTTTGCGAAATTTCGATGCGATGAAAAGAAGAAACAAATCCACGGGGCAGCCGACACAACAACTTCTCCCCACCCGCACACGTCACATCCCCGCGCGAGAAGGAGGAATGATTCCCGAGGCGCCGGCCCGTGCCCCGCGAACGTGTACCATATTTTATTAAAAAAAAGCAACAAAAAAAATAAACGTTTTTAAACGAAACACACAAGCAAACAATTAAACAATAGCTCTAGTAGTGTATGTTCTGTAATCGAAGAATGATAAGCGCGAAGGTAACGAGGTAAATAAATAAACGTAAAGTAAACGTAATTACGACGATGAAGTAAAGTAAAATAACGAGATAAAGTAAATAACGAAGATAAAATAACAAACAAAAAAAAATGAAGTACGGCGCGCACAGCGCCGGAAGAAAAAAGCACAAAAAAATAATTTACAAATATATTGATTTACATATGCCCGTAACTCGTAAGCGGGCCGGTGGCGCAGCGCGTCTACCTTCGCCGGATTTTCAACGAGCGTTTCAACGTACCGGAAGAGAACGCCCAAAACAAAACTGTCGACGCGACCGATGGATCACGGAAGAACCACGAGAGAAGAAGACCAGATATCCTCGAGAGGAAGATTCAACGTAGTCCGGTCTCGAAGAGGAACACGCTCGTCGCCGGATCTCGACTCTCTCGTTGCGGAAGATACACGTGAAGAGTGTAATTCGCGAACAAATGGACGATCCACACGAACTTAGAATCGCGAGAAAAGAAAACGAGAGAAGCGAAGAGCGAAGCGACGAGAAACCGAGAGTCGGAAGAAGACGACGAAGAAGAAGAGGATGTCGAAGAAGAGACCTCGGCGACGACGACAGGCGTACAAAGAAGAGGGCGCGATATACACACGGTGAAAATCAGCCGGCAGAACGGGAGCACGCGTCCTGCAAAACCAGCCCTTACTACTACCCATAATCTTAATCTCTTTCATGTAAATTTGCTAAATGTTTAAATAATCTAAAAAAATGCCATAGCCCGGATGCGCTGGTGTATACTCCCAGCGCATACACACTCACAAATACGACTCGACCTCACGAATTTAACGAAGCAAAAGATTAAATCCGCGCGCAGCCGATGCGAATGTGGCTACGCGCGGTGGAATTGGTATTCTCGCTAAGGAGCAAACAGTTCACAACAGTGCACAAAATCACAGACAAAGCACAGACACGAAGAGAGTACAGCGAGAGGAGGAGGAAGATGATGATGGAAGAAGAAGACAAGACCCGGGACCTGTCGGGGCCCCTGATCACAGCTAAGCGAACCGAGAATTGGTGCCGTCGCGGCGAGAAAATGGCGACGGAGACACGCTGTCAAAGGGTGTTTTCCTCTGTCAGGGTCCCGGTCGACCTACTCACAAAATAAAGTTGCCCTGGTTCAAAGAGCGTGCAACCCCGCGCGCTCGCACACTTCTCAATACACGACGCCTCAAAAACGTCGAGCTACACTTCACACGTACACTAAAACACGAGCGGACAGAGAGGGTTTTTACAGACTTGATACACTATTACACACTTTGCTACACTTTAACTACACACGCTACGGATATGTAAAGCCAATTGATTTTGTAAATTGTCGATTTAGAGCAAACCAAAAAATGATATAACGAAAACGAGATGGAAAACGGAACCTTTTTCGAGCTATACAAATCTTCAAAACCAAACCGGATACTTTGAAAAAAAGAAGAGATCGATAGAAAGAGAAGGAGAGAGAGAGAGAAAGAGAAAGAGACGGATAAGAGAGAACACAAAATTTAATCATTCAGAACGATTTGATTCGGCCATATATCAAACACTTTTCGAGCAAGCTATATAATATAAATAGAGACACGGTACCTTTTGTCATCAAAGTGAAAAAGCGCGTTCACGATCGTGAATCGCGGAACAGAGAATCGAAACGTTTACTACCGAGCCGTTGTGGAGATGTCCGCGCGCGGTCGGGATCCGTCGCGTGATCAGCGAATTTGAACATCCGGTTCGTTCACGCTTTTCCAGCGGAGAGGAATCGTTTGATCGCGGTAAACGATCACGGTTGACACGGTGATAATCTTTTCGGAATACTAATTCTTCTATTATTTTTCCGTTTTTTTTTTTAAATACATTTCAAAAAGTAGAGAAAAACGATTCGCTCGACGGTAGAAAAAGCGAAAACAAAACACGATAGGGATGTTTCAAATCGAGACTCGCGGCTTTTGGCATACGTTTGGATGCAGAACCGATGACGAGAGTAAAAACAATAGGGCGGTCGTATTTCGCGACCTGCCGTTATCGCATCCCCGGACTCGACTAGCCAAGAAACCCGGAAGTGACCAGACGCTCGGCGAATTTTGCAAAACTTTTGCAAACTCGTCGGCGTCGATTAGTTGGATACGCGGGATCCTCGTCGAGATAAAAGAGCAGACGATAGACCTCGAGGAGAGGTTCGTTATCTTGACGGGACGGTCCGCGATCCGACAGCAACGATAGACCGACAGCCCAAGTGTAATAACGAAACCGAACATCATCCTAAGCAGATTAGGCACACAACGGCGTTAGGAGGAGAGCCGTTGTTCCGAATTCGCGGCTTTACAAGCAAAAACCGTTGATTTGTTTTCGATCGGGTTTTAATTTTTTAATGAAATAATCTCACGACGAATATACCACGTACGGTCGCGCGCTCTTATCGATCCCCGAGACGTCACAGTCTGGCGAGAGAGAGAAGAGAGACATAGACGGAGAGAGAAAGCACAAAAATATCTGTTGAACGAGGCATGTAACGCAGCAATAGTACAGACGTTCCAAGCACGTCAGTGAAACAGCAAAAATAGCAGGAGCTAGAGAGAGAGAGAGAGCAGGAGGTGTAGAGGAAGAGAGAGAGAGAGAAAGAGAGGGTGCGAAAAATTAGCAAAAAAGACGAGACACGTATGTGGATATTCGTGGCAGTGTGTATCGTAAGTGCGCAGCATATGATAAAACCGACAGTCTAGCAGTGCGAGCGCCTCGGCGGCATTCGCGTTTTCACGCGGTGTCCCTGACCGAGCCTCCGTGATTAAAAACCGGAATAAGTTGTTTCAATGTCCACTATATAATGAAGAGGCATAGCTGGCGAGGCGGTGGGTTCGCGTTCGCCGTCACCGAGACGCTTGAGGACGCGTTTTTCCATCGCGGGTTAAAGATCGATCGATCCGAGCCGGCGATCCATCCGGAAACGCGCACCGATCCTCTACGCGTTGTTCACAACGAGATGGAGGCTGCGAAATCATCCCCGGAGTTTGAAGAACGACTTTGCGTTCTGTTCCGCGAGCTGATATTAAAAGCCAATTGTTAAACACATTAGGAAATAAATTTCTCGATTTCGGCCTCGGATCTCTAACAAAGAAATTCTTACAGTTTCGAAATTGTCCAAATTTGTTCACGATGTTCTGGGCACAGATTTTTTGGAGAGAACGTGTTAGAGAAGGAAAATTAAAGACCGGCTGCGTTCGAACGCGATCATTGTAGAAACTCGAGCAGAGTAGTAACGTGCCGTGAATCAGAGATCAATTAGGGTCACACGTGAATCGGTAGAGATCGTCGGCGACGAACCTGCGAACCCACCGCGATTGGCTCCTCGTTGGAACCTGGGATTCGTGGAGTTAGGGTCTTCCGGGGTTTCGCGAGGAGCCAGATACTCTTTTCAAAATATTCTCCAAATTTTTGTTTACGGAAATGTGTTTTCGTTACCCTGGCCCCTGTGAAAACCCCCCGTATGCGTGTCCGAGGTGAAAGACCGAGTCCAACCATTCTTCAATTAGAACACCGTGGCTGAACAAACAGAAGCAATCTATCAAACCGTCGAACTATATTGCAAATCGAATCAGCGCTTCCGAGAGAGCGTATGGGAATTAGTTGACAAACGATAGGTACAAAATTTTCAGGATAAAAATATGGAAATTGCGTGAAGTATCGATGAAAGATGTCGAGGAGTCCGTTGAGTGGGTGCCTTCGTCAGGGTTTTCCGTTACAGTTAAACAATCGTTCTCAAGTATAACTCACAACTAGTAGTACTATGGTAGAGCAGTAATTACAAGTGTACCGCAGTAAACAGTTAACTAAGTAAGTATACAGGAAGCACGTGGTCTTTTTCAGTGTTTACAGTCAATCCCGGGACGACCGGAAGTACCGGATTCATTTCGTACGCAAAACTTCCTTCGACCCCTCTGAATCTTGGCAATCATTCAAAAAAATCGTTCGAGTTTGAAAAACTCCAGGCCGAGGAACGAGCGGTCCAAACCCGAGGAAAATTATCGAAATAAAATCAGTGAAATTCGAAAATTGCAAATTTTCAACCCCTTCCAGACCGCCGTTCCTCGATAAACCAACCCCCGTATCCCGTTCCATATTTAACAGAATAAATATGCTAATAAGTGTACTAAGTGTCCGTAGTTTAGACAACGTGTGTACGTCGTATACTCCGAATAGGTGAAGCAGGGAGAGAGAGAGGAGAAAGAGAGTAGGTTTGAAAGAGGGTAGAGAAAGAGAGAGAGAGATGGAGAGGAGAGGTGGTTCAGTCAGTCGCATATTTAAACTAACAGATAATAATTAATTAATTACAGTACCGTAACCGTTTGTCAAGTCAAGTTAATTAACAGTTAACCGTAACCACGCATACACGCATAATTATTAATTAAACGTACTCGACACAACTCTATGTAAGGACAGGTGCGATCGCTAGCACAAAGCGTCGCCTTTTATTCGATAAATCGCGGAGGCACTCACTACGGAAGAGAAAACAAGGACTGTGGGACTCGGACGCGGATCGGAGGGTGCTTGAACGAGCGTCGCGAATCGCCATTTTGCAATCGTCCTGCTAACATCGGCGGACACAAAAAAAAGAATTATTGAGAGAAAAGAAGAGAAAAGCGAGTTTTGTCTCGAAGTCGCCGAGCCTTGTTACCGATCGTTTCGAAAAACGATCGACCAATGTTCGCGTGATTTTTTGAGAGCGGGGCGAGGCGACGATCGTTCAGGTTTCCCCGGTTTTTCATTAGTCTTTCGAGTGCAGCGTTCAGTTACTTCACTTATGACGTTGCTTTCAACACAAATACAAAAATACCCCACCACCCGTCCCTACAGATCAACCCATCCACAGAGTCCCCATCCCTAAAGGGTAATCCCCTCAGAGCCCAATCTCCCCCAGAATTCACGTATACGCATTGTTTCCAATTCGTTCGCGATAAATAAGTTGTGGATTTCAAGCCGACGCCGGTCGTTTCCGGTTCGCCCCCTTCGACACATCGATTTACAATGACAAATTAGTGCGGATTCATTGCTAGGACACGAACGATCCATTTGAAAAATTGCCATAATTAGTGTAAACGAATTCTTGCCTCTACAACATACAAGAAAGATTGTTCTTTGTGAAAGATTTCCTTGATGAAGAAAAAGTACATTCGAATTTATTAGCTGGTTGCAAATGAACCAATAATATTGAGACAAACATCGTTCTGAAAGGATTCTTTAAATGCTCGTATTTGAAAAAGACATTCAAAGTGTGCTCTTTAATGAAAACAAAAGACGTTTGAATTTATTATTGGAATACATATAGTCCTCATTCGGAAAGGATCCTAAAATATTTGTATTTGAAAAAGGTATTGAAAAAGTACTCTCTATTTAAGAAGTTCCTCTTTGATGAATAGACGTTTGAATTTATTGTGGGAATTCAAGCGAACCATGGTAAAAATAATAAAGATCCTGGAGGGATTAATAAAATATTTTGGCATTTGAATGAGACATTGAAAATTTTCTCGGTATTCAAAAAGCTCCTTTTTGATAAATAAGAAGGATGTTTGAATTTATTCTAATTCAAACGAGCCATAACAAAAATGGCAAAAATTATCATCGAAGTATTTTTATGATATTTGATAGATAAAAAGTACATTGAAACAGTTGTATTTCTTAAATTCTTAAAAAAGATCCCCTTCAGTGATCAGGAAGGACATTCAAAATTCTTATTGGTATACAAACGATAAAGAAACAGACAAATCATGAGGAAAACAGTCTTAAAACATTTTAGTATTCTCAAAATTCTTAAAAAATTTTGGTGTTTGAAAAATACATTGAGGAAACCTTGAAATATATTTAGAAAATATACATTGTGGAATAATTTCGTTGATATTAAAGTTTCTAATATGGGAAAAAATAAAATGGACGTTCGATGAAGATGCAGGGGCGGACAACGACCGACGTGGGGCTTCGAATGAGAAGAAGAAGACTAAAAAAATGGCAAAGTTGAGTTTCAGATTTCAGACGTTTTACGTGCGGTTAGTTACCGAGTATAACACACAAGCGCAGATTATCGTTAATTTTCGGCGCCCGTTTTCGTCGCGTTTCTATCGTCTCCAATGAAGAAGATGCAGAGAAGAAGAACCTATATAATAAATATTCTATCAGACGCAATCGAGAGAAACCGCGAAGCAATTGGTGGTAAAACGGCAGTCTGGCACGATGCGACGAAAATGTGCGTGCACAAGGTTTAATGGTATCGATTGAGTTTGGTCGAAGTCCCCTTTTGGGCAAATTATACCGACGCACTTCCGGTTCCGTCAGGCCCGTTTCCGGAATTCCAACGAAAACGTCCCGCCCGGATCTTCCATTTGAAATTCGATTCTAGTCAAAAAATGGTACAAAAATCGGTGCCAAAAAGTGTGGTACCAAAATCGGTACTTATTTATTATTAAAGCAAAAAATAAATTCGATCGATAGAACGATCGAGATTGGTAAAGAAAATAAAAATTGCGATAGAGGAAGATCGTCGAGGGCTTGACCTTGGAAGAGAACAAAATGGGCCAACGGGACCGTACACGAAAAAATATCCGCGTTGTTGACAAAAAACACAAGTAGCCTCTTTTCGTTGTATCACAAATTTAAAAAAAAAAATATATGTCGGCCAAAGTCCGGTCGATCCTTGTATGAGAGTTAAAAAAAACGACACTCTTTCAAAATCGAAAAAAAAATAGTAATGGATGTACGGTGCGAATGAAGCTTTCGAAAACATCTTCGATGATAATATTGTTGTTGTTTTTCGAGTCGAGTTCTGATTTTTCCTTGTGTTTTGTAAAATTCCCGCCATCCATGCTTTCTGGCTGAGGGACGGTTGTCGTATTCTCGATCGCAATCTGTTCGAAATCGAAATTCAATTTTTCCTGGACGAAACAAGTGAAAAAATAATAATTCTCGAAGGAAAAAATTAAAAATTGCGATACGAGGATTCAACGAACGACCCAAGCAGATTTCGATACCGCGGTAAACCCACTATTATTATTATTGCTATTACTACTGCTATTATTATTATCATTATTGCTACTATTATCGCTATTAATTATTAATTAGTTAATCGTAAAGAAATTGTTAGAGGGCAATTGGAGGCGTATTTTAAAGAGCGAAATGAAAAAGAAACTCAAGGAATCAAAAAGATGAAAAAACCAAGCCGTGAACAAAAAGATCGTGACGATCTTGATCTTGAGGAAAAGATCGATGAAGCGCGAACAACATCGACGAAGAATCGGTGGTAAAAAGAGGTAGTCGCCACGTTTCGAGATTCTCCTTTTTTTTCTGTTTAGTCTTCTCCCCATTTTTTTATACATATATAAATATATATATAAATATATAATTGTAAACACGAACACGCACATATAGATTTATATATAGTTATACTCGTTAAATATTATATATTATTTGTACACTTATTTATACACGAGCGGAGCCGGTAACGTAAACGTTGAACGTGTAAGGAAAGAAAAGTCGCAGAATTTTTCTCAGTCTATAGTTTTCTTTTTTGCAATTCGGTTCACGCGAAAATGTTCTTCGAGAAACGACGATAGTCGATAAATTGTTTTCTTAACGCGGCCCTTTGCCGTTCTTTTTTTATTTTTCGTATAGATGTCTTCCCTGTAATTTTTAATTGTATTCGTACGACTGACAGATAGAGAGCTACGATTCACGTATGCCACTACTACTGACACTCGCGTCGTTTGTTAAGTAATTAATTCTTACTATTATTATTACGTAGTTGTTACTACTAGGATGATTTTATCGTGGAAGGATCCTCGCTTTTTCCCTTTTTCGCAGATAAATCGAGCGAGCGTGTTCGTCGATCGAGGACTCGTCAAAGAAAAACGTTCCTCTTCCCCGTTTGTGTATACCATTCACATCCTCGTTCGAGCTCGAAGAGTACAGGAGGAAAATTGTCAATTTTTATAGCTAGTTTTCCTTGGAAAATCGACGACAATCGCTGGAATATCGATAAAATTGTTTGTCAATCCAATTGTCAACACTGGGAGCAAACAGAAGCTTGTTAACATTAAAGTTTTCATATTCAAGAGATGAATATTGCAAAAATGAAATAAGTGTTTCTTTTTATTTTATCACAATTTATTAAATTATTAAATTGTAGACCATCTTATATTATACAAATTTATTTAATCCATTACATATTTTATCAGAACACAAAATAAGACAAAATTCTTTAGTCTACATTGTATTAGAATTGTTTAATATACTAAATTATAAATTTTCTGGTATTATAAAAATTTATCTAACCCATTTGGATTTTGTCAAGATACAAAATAAGACAAAGTTCTTCTTATATTTTACTGAAATTGTTTGATATATGAAAATATAAATTTTCTTGTATTATACAAATTTATTAAATTCATTAAGCAGGAGCCAAAATAAGACAAAATTCTTTAGTCTAAATTTTATTAGAATTGTTTAATATACGAAATTGTAGATTGTCTTATATTGTACAAATTTAATCCATTAAGGATTATATTATATGGGGAGCCAAAAGAATACAAAATCCTTATTATATTTTATTAGAATCATTTGGTATACTAAATTATAAATTTCCTTGTATTATTAAAATTTATCTAACCCATTTGGATATTGTCAAGATCCAAAATAAAACAAAGTTCTTTTTAAATTGCACAGAAATTTTAAGTTGTTTGAGAAATTAATAGACAATTTTATATTTAAAAAATGTCTTTGATCTATTCAGTCTTTTTTATCAAGATCCAAACAAAAACTTGATTCTTTCTAAATCGTATTACATGTGATTAATGTATTATATTGTAAATAATCGTATATTATAAAAATTTGTGTGATCCAGTAAGGATTTTATCAGGCTCCAAATAAATTCAACTTCTTTCTACGTTTTATTACGTATGATTAATATATTAAATTGTAAATAGTCTCATTAGAAAGATTTCTTTAGTCCACTCAGAATTTTATCATCAGGCTTCCAAAAAAAAAAAATTAAAACTCTCCTTAAACTTTATCTGATATATAAATAATCGTATTATAAAAGTGTCTTTAATTCATTTAGGTTTCTATCAATCTACAAAAGAAAGTATTAAAAATTGTTCCTAAATTTGAAAACGCTTAATTAATATACCAAACCATGAAAATTTTGAATTCAAAAATTTTCTTTGATCTATTCCGACTTTCATCAGACTAAATAAAGCAATGTGTCAAATACTTTTTCTTCAACTTGAAATAGTTTGAAGAGTTACATATGGTCAAAACGTTCAAACAAGCCAAAAACCAAAATCAAAACGGATGGCATTCCTCCTTGATAAACTATTTCATTTGCTCCCAATCGAACGAAAAATAAAATAAAAATTCCTCCATGTACTCTTCGCTCGCGTTCGCAATGTTTTTATTCGTCGATCGTCGCGCAATTCAAGAGACTCGTGGTTCTCGGATTCCAGTTCCTACTTCAAACCACAAAATCGAATAAAAAAATAACAAAAAGATTTGGACTAACTATAGCCCAAAAGACAAGAATAAGAACCGTGTCGATCGACGAGTATAGAACACCGCGGTCAAGTTACGTTTGCTAGTCAGAATTGGTTAAAAACGAAGGACGAAGCGACAGGCTAGGGATTTTACGATTAGTTACTGCCTCTTATTGATTAATCGTTTTTATCGTGTAATTAGCGTGCTAGTGACGCGGCTCGCGGGTTAATTATTGTTAGGGAGAGGCGTCGAGAGAGACACGGAGCCGCGTGCATCGTGTAACACAAACAAAACTACGGTTCTTTAGTTACTATTCACGTAGAAAATGGCGTGCTGAGGTAGCCGGTTTCACGAAAATTATGCGTTTATTTCCTACTTTGTTTTTTTCTTTTTTTGGTCGTTCGCATACAAGAGCCCATCGACTGTTAACTATACATAAAATACTCTCCATCTTGTTTCGCGACCGGTTCAATCTTCCCTATCGAGTTTCGTCTATTTTCCTCTTATTAATTAAAACAATCTCGGAGTTAGATAGTTTCTTCGATTCTAGTTCGTTGTTCCGACTTTATAGTAACCGGGCGTTACACACCTAATCGCGTGTACGCCAACGTTTCCTTGCTAGACTATTTACTATCGTCTTTAGCGAGCATACACACGAGACAACACGGTACATACAATACAGTTTATATAGTTCTTATCACTTTTGATTACTTTTAATACCCCGTACTATTTAGTTGCTGCTACTATTACTATTAACGAGTTTAGTTACTACGTACGTCATCGTCATCGTCACCAACGCCGTTAAGTTAAACATATAAACAAATACACACGTACACGCCCACACACAAGGTCCGCTTGTTTTTTGTGTTTTTCTTTTTCGTGGCAGTCCGACCATCGTTAGTTTTTTCTGCCCCCACCTCCCCCCCCTCCCAACCCGCATCTTTTCTTTTATTCTTTTTATTATCACTGATTAATTTGTACTACTACCTTACCGTTAGAACGATAACTATTGTCTCGTAATCAAGTGGTTCCTCGACGTCGATCATGATCGACGGCCCAACTATAGAGAGTGAAACAAATCTCTGAAATACGCTGACGATTGTCACAAAGGAAATTTAGGACACGTGCATTTATTGAATATTATCGTTACCTATTATCGTCCTGCCGTCGAGTACGAGGGAAGCGCGCGAGTATTTGTATAATACGAAAATCCTGTTTGACGTATGTATCTGATGGAAAACAAATGTAAAGAACGATCCTCGAAATGATCAACAACGAAAAACAGAGAGAACATCTTGGAAGATCGATAAACACCGAGGAAAAGACAGAGCGCGCTTCCATCGGTGACTCGCGACGTTATCAGTTATCGCTATTAATTATCATTAGTTAACGCTATTGCTACTATTACCACTATTATTAGTTATCGCTATCGATTCTTGATGCGAGCCTACTATCGATCGGCGAGCGAGGTAACTGTTTCGATCGCTCCTCGTCTCTGCGAGCAAAACCGTGGATCGTCGACGAGATCGACGATCCACGGCCACTACGACAAGATCGAGAAATTTTTTGAAACGGAGGAAAATCGAGGCGAGGAGCAGTGGCGAGCGATTGAAAGTATACTGTGAGAACGGTTGAACATCCTGAGTGCGATAACGAGAAACAATAAATTTCTTTGCGAGCGGCGACGACGCCGTTGGATCTCTAGGATCGAGATCCAATGGACGTCCATCGCCGCGCCGAGTTTCAAACGGAAAGTTCGAAGATGCCGTATATTACAGAATTTTAAAAAAATATGATTCCTCGAAGCGCCGCGTACGTAGTGAGCAGCGTTTGCAATTTTGAATTTTGGAAATGGTCGACGCGCAAATACAAAAGCATAAATATATTTAAAAAAAAGAAATAATACAGGTACAGAATGAAATCTTAATGCTAGAAGTATAAATATGTTTAAAATCTGTAAATCCTTGAAAAAACAAGCGAAAAGAGCTAGGGAGAAGAAAAAATCTGTAGAGATGCAGAAGAAGAGCAGGAGTTATCGAGAGAGAGAGAGATAGAAAGAGAGAGCGAGAAGTATAAGAAAGCGAGAGCGAAATAATACTTAAGCAAAAAAACGTAAAAAATAATATAGCGAGAGTAATGTGAAAAAGACGAAACGATCAAATTCGTACACCAGTCTCTTTCGGTTACGAGCGAGTTCCGCATTGTGTAGGATTTCTCATTAAATGGTTCTATGTATGATGAGCATATATACATGTGATGATGATGATGCAATATCTAGGAGAAAGAGCAAAACCCCTTTTCGATGATTGCGAGAAACGGTGAAAATATATATATGGTACACAAGAGCTGCGAAACGAGATGAGATGAACTGAAAATTTTGTATAAATCGCGAGAAGCCTTTTTGTCGTGGTGTACAGTCAACGTGCACTCGGTTCAAAACAAAAGTAATGAAAGAAATACGAAAAAACGAGAAATGTAACGAAACACGCGTCTCTGTCTAGGATATAAATTCACACGTCGGGAATAACGACGAAAGGCGTTTTCCGGTTACGTTTTCTTTTCTACCATCGTTGTTAACGCTAAATGTAAGTTCGTCAGCGGGTGCTTCCGTTCGACGGAACCGATTTCCGTGCGACGAAAAACCGCGGAAGAACAATTTCAAGTCCCAAAAGTCATTGTCTACCGACTCGGGAGGCAGTGTTCGATGAGATTAGCTACTTTGGTATCGGAAATCGACTAATTTAGAGGTGATCCATGCTAGCCAATCATCCCGTGGAGACGTTCTTCCGCTTGTGCCTCACGAGATGACGGCAGTTCCCGCCATTTTCTCGAGCACCACAAGATGGCGGCGAGCCGAACAGCGTCTCCCAGCGTCGCATCAGAAATTTCATTCGACTATAGTTTGTAACGGAGCCCCGTTTCACTACGGTTTCTTTTCGAACGGAAACTAGAAAAGTGAACGAATTCGGGGATAGTCTCTTCAATAGCGAAAGGGACGTTTTAAATTTTAATTTTGATACTTTGAGGAAAAGACCGTCTGAGACGCGGCTCCCCCACCCTTCTCCGTTTAGACATATCAAAACGATGTGAACTCGACACACTGCGTTGCTAAAGGAACAAGAGGAAAAAGACGTTATTTTCAGCTATTTAGGAATAAGATTGAGAAACAGAGGAGCAGTGTTTTCGGATACTCGAAGGGTTCGATACCATTGAACACTGCGGATCAAGTTTTTTTCGTGAATCGCAGTGTAATCGCGGGACAAAAGAAACGCCAAAAAAGCGTTGTGTATAATGGAAAAAACGTCTTTCGGGATTCCTGTCGACAACGTAGGTCTTGTCCGAGAATCGTGCCGGAAGAACGAGATCGGTCCCGCGTAACTTAATTTTTAATTGTTATCGGTAAAATTCGGAAAAATGATCTCACGGTGTCACGGGGCCGATCGTCGGAAACCGCGTGAAGTTTTTCTGCGATTAGGGCCACGAAATTCTAGTGAATCCTCCGGTCGTTTCGTTCGGGTGAGACCGTGCGTGGTCGAGTTAGGATTAAAGAGCGGTTTGAGATGTTCGAGAGTGGTTGAAGAGCACAGCGAGCTTAAAATTACGAGTCGAACACGCTAGGTGTAAATATGATTCAAAGAGTACACGCGATACACGTCATCGTAGAGATTAGAGAATTAAGGGAAAAGCGAAGAGCGTGTCATAGTGAATGAAAACGTTTCACGCGCACATACACGGCGAAATGAATTTTGTTCTGATCGCGAGCGCCGCGCGGGTTTAGGGCTTGTCGATTCTGGAAGCACGCGATTGGCCAGCCGAAAATTTTTCATGTCTTTTCGAAAAACGAAGGCGAAAAAAAGGCTGATACGTATCGCGAGACGGCGACGGTTCGTCGCTGAAATTTTTTGAGTGAAAGGAGAACGGCTTGAGTGTTTGTTGAGCAAAAAAGCGATAGCTGAAAAAAATTAATGTGAATGCGAGAGTGTATTTAAGTGGACAAATCTAGCATGAATGGGTGAATGCGAACGTGTGCTTTGAGCAGAGCAAACGATTTTTTGAAAGAAGCGAACGAGACTGAGTGTTTGTGGTATGAAAGCGTGTGAGCGAAAAAACTAAACAAAATTTTACTACCAAGTGGACTAGAATCGCAACCGATGGGCATTATTAAGCGAAAATGAAATTTTCGGAGCGTTTTTTCGACGAAGAAAAGCGTCCAAAATTGTACCTATTTTCATTTTATAAATTATATATATATGTATATGTATATGTATATGTATATGTATAGATATACGACGACCTAAACGATCATTATTGTGAGATGTAATATGAGAGAGAGAAAGAGAGAGAGAGAACGAGAAAGAGAAAGCGAGCGAGCGAGCGAGAGAGAGAGAGAGAAAGAAAAAATAGAGTATAGGGCGGGGAAAGAAGACACGTTGACGGAGAGAGATTTAAAAAAAATGGGAGAGAACAAAAAAGGTGAAAAAATTCGTGGAAAGAGAGATTGGAGGAAGAGAAGATGAAGTTGAAGGAGAAAAAAAAATTATTGTATCTATACTCGGAGGTGATCGATGATGTATTCGAGTCGTGATTATTATTATTATTATATATTATGATTATTGTGTATAGTTAAGGCGAAAATGGAATTTTAGACGAAATTATCGAACTCGAAGTATATAGGGAGAGCGAATAATAGTGAGAGTATAAGAGAGAGAACGGAAGAAAGCAAGCGAGATGAACGAGAATTGCGAGAGAATGCGAGAGTTGCGAGAAAAAAATTTTTTCTTGACGGTGATTGCACACTGTGAAACAAAAGAATCAACCACACGTCGGCAGGCAACCTAAAAAAAAAACGGTTAACAAAAAATTGTCCCCCTCCCCTCGAGCAAAAAGCGACACTAAAAAGAAAGAATAGTCGAAGTCAAGGACAAAAATTAATCGAGAGAAATTATGGAAAAACCTCACGGCCAACAAAAAATGGAAAGGAACGAGAAAGAATGGAATGGTAGAGAGCACATGCGGCGATAAATTAAGCAAATTCATAAAAACAAACGAATCATCAGGACACAAATATTTCGGAGATAATACGCAAAACCACAGAAAAAAATATATATATATAGAAACGAATAAGAATCACGCGCATAGATTGAAAAACACAACAATAGCAGGCAATAGAGTTTGGGTTCGCTGGAATGATTTTCTTTTTCTTCCCGGTATACAATAGATCATTGCAATAGAAAACTTTTCGTGGCAAAACAAAAAACAACCAGACAAATTTTTACAAACGACTCAATTCCTTGGTCTCTGTTCGTACACGACCGACCACAGTGGAGAAATAGCAAGAATAATAAAGTACTACACACATCACAATGCAAAAATTGTTAACAACATATCTATATATAAAGATATACATATATGTATGTATGTACGCGCGCGCATACGTACATCCGGTGCAAAATAGAAATAAAAAGAATAACGAGCAAACCGTTAACCAAAAAAAAAAATAATGAAACAATAGAAACGCGAACGCGTACGCGATGTGCTTCCTCGTTCGTGGCAATGTCGCCCGATCAAACTTCCATTTCCGACGAAAGCCCCCATCCCCCATCTTCGAGAAACATCCGGTTTTCATTTCGATTTTTCATTAACTCCCCCCAATGAGACCACCATGCAAAACAAAACGTGATTCGAGACATCGTGAAAGGGCGCATTGTCGCGTTCCAGGACGAGCAGAGGAGGAGAGGCGACATACGGAGGCAAAAATAAACAAAAAATCTTTCAAGCAAAAAATATAAATAGAAACTCAGGCAGAGAAAGAGAGAAAGGAAGAAAGAGAGAAAGAAAGAGAGAGAGAAAGAGAGAGAGGGAGAGAGAGAGGAAGAAGGGATGAAAATTCGAGAAATTAAAAAACGTGTAGGACGAGCGCGACGAGAAATCGCGGAAACGAGACAGTATACTTTCTTTCCCCGATCGCAATTTTCCAACACCGGATCAAAAAATTCGGTTTGTTACTCCCTCGCGATCGTGTAGGCGACTGTTTGTCGATTTTCGACGCTCTCGACACCGTAAATTCAACAGAACAAAAAATAAAATATAGAAATGTCCCTCGGTCGACGAATATTTCGGACGCAATTCGAGAGAATAACCCATGCAGAGATAACAGAAATTGATGGAGATCCTACCCCCGTTTCGGCTCGTTCAGACAAAAATTGGCAATACCATGGAAATTCCGGGGATCGATTGGCAGAAACGCGAGCAAAATTCGGATATCAGAGACCCGTTGACCGGAGGGGCCACAAATGTCCTACAGCCTTCTGTTTCCACCGTAGCATAATCCATTTTTCACAAGAGTGTTCCCACATTTTACCTACCCGCAATCCCAAAATCCGATTTTTCTTTTGCAGTTTCCCTCTCAGCACACCTTTTCCAGAAACCTCACCCCCATCCTTACAGGTATCTTCCACAATGGCACACCCCCCAAACGTTTCCAAAAATCCCCCAGGAGAACGTGTCACACCGCCATTTTTACCAGACCGCACACCATATCCCCCCCCAGAAGTCCCTCCAGTAGAAAACCGATCAACCAATGTGAGTGAATGTGTAACGTGTCAACAAAGAAAAAAGATAATAAGAAACGTGTTTTAAACGTGGGAAAAAATATAGCGGATTTTTTTTCAAAGAGGATGAAAGCGCTAACGAAAGAGAAAAAAAAAGAACAACAAAAGCGATAGCGATGATGCGATCGAAGATCTCGGAGAAAAGCGAAGAAGCGTCGAGAGAAAGAGAATAAATAAGAACAACATTTATATATTTACGACCCGGAGGATGAAAAAAAATCGATCGATCGGAAGAGATACGAGGAGAGAGAGGGAGAGAGTGTGTGGGAGAGAGAGAGTGAGAGAGAGAGAATGTTAAGAGGGAAAAATGGGTTAAACGTTAAGAACACACACACACATTCGTCGGACTGTGTAGGGACATTTTGCATCCAATTGCGTAAACACGAGACAGAGGGAAAAAGTGTGCGTGTGTGTGAGAGAAAGAAAAACGAGAATTCAAAAAGAAATAAAATCAAGTCGAGAAATAGCGAGAGAAAGGGAGAGAGAGAAAGGGAGCGAGAGAATGCGTGTGTGGAAGGGAGCGAGAGATGAAAGTGGTAAGAGATGAGACTAAAATGGTGAAAAAAATGCGAAAAGAGAAAAGCGCGAGCGAGAAGAATAAGACGACGGAAGCTAAAAGAACTAAAAAAAAATAAAATAAAAGTAATTATTGAATTACAAAATGTACGAACGAACAATTGATACTGTCTTCGTTTTTTAGGGTCGTTTCTCCGTTCGACACGCTACTATTACGAAAATAAAAAAAAATATTGACGTTTGTCATTGGATTATTACCGACGACGATGAATTGTCATTATTAGTAAACGAAAAAAAAATAACTATTGCTATTATTACGACGACGAATGATTATTATTATTATTATTATTAGTTATTATTATTAACATTTATTATTGACATTATTATCACGATTTATTATTGCGATGATGATTATTGCGATTATTACTATTATCTTTATTATTATTATTATTAATTATTATTAATATTATTATTACGTGGTACAATAAAAATTTAATAAGCATCCGACGTGTTCAGAGTCTCGTGACTATTATCAACCTATCCCCCGTGTTGTCACGCGTTTTCGAACAACAACCAACGACAATCCTTCCATGTAGCCACGGCTTTTATCGCTTCCTAGTTAACATTAACGGCATGCTGACCTCTCTTACGCTCGAAAATAATGATAACTAACTTATTCGTGGCGTCTATCGTGCAAGAAAATATCTATTTATCGCTTCCCGTTATCTTTCTCCCGTTGCAACATGTGCCGGACAAGTCTTACAGACACGAGACACCAAAAGCAGTTCAATCAATCATTCGAAAATTCTGTGCTGCTGCCAAACTGTCTAGGAAACACAGTCACACCTATTTTTACCGTCAGAAAAATTTCAGAAACCGCATACCAAGAGTCAAACGAGAAATAACGAATATATGGATTCATTTCTTGGAGAAACGTGAATTAGAAATGGTAGGAAATTGATAAAATAACTTATTCTTTATTAGGTTATAATGTTATAAAATAATTGAATAGATTAACGAGGTTATTGAGCTGTCCTAAAACTTATGGTTATGTTTGTACAATTTTATTAAATGATCAAAGTGTTAGAATCTTTGAGGCACAAAATGGTAAAAATGGCAGAAGTCAAACAGCTATTTCAATACATACTGCACTGTTACAAAAGTTGCAAATAGATTGGCAGTGTTATGTACCATTTTTTTAAGTAATCAGAGTTGTTGGAATCCCTGAATAAGAATGAGAAGAATAAGTAAAGCTACATAAGCTTCAGTTCTTTTATACCAACTATAAATATTTCAATAGAGACTACACCATTTTATGATGAAATTAGTATTCCACTTATACTGTTGAGGAAACTAACAATTTCACTCATGTTCCTAATCATTTCATTATATTTTGCACTCCTTGCGTCATACAAAAGTTTCATTTCAAACTCATTAAATGACTGCCATTATGTATAAAAATGCTCGAGTACTATTGACAAAAAATGCATCAAATACTTATTGATGCATATCACACAGCTTGTTGATTCCTGACCAAAATTGTCATTACTGTTGAATAATTGTCCAAGAAATTACGACCTTTTAAAATTCATTAAGGAACCACTATTAGTATAAAAATGTTCTAGTACGAACAACAAAAAATGCATTAAATAAACCTAATGCACCTAAAAATTTCAACAAAAAATTCTATTAATCGCAAAAAAGACCAAGAGAATATTTTTCTACCCCCCGGAAACAGCGAAGAAATCTTACCCCACTAAAGATGATCTCGACATTCGGTTCCTCCAAGCACTATACTCACTATTTCCGTTTCCCATGGAATATCTGGTCCAGATACCCCCCCCCCCTCTCCCCTAAAACAAATACAGTCCGATCGGCGCGTTTGCGTCACGATTTTCGACAGTGAATCCGTGTCTGTGAGCCGTGTCAGCGGGGTCATCGAATGAGAGACAGTACTCGAAGAGAGCACCAGCAATTCGCAAGACAGTGCGCGACGAAACGATCGCGAGGAAAGACGATGTTCCGTTTCGGTGCACAAGGGAGATCGGTTTGCCTGGACTGTTTCGAGAGATGCCTGGAAAAGCTGACCGGAAGTGGCCGTGAATTTTGCGGACTGGCGATTAGGCGGGCCAACAACTCGAAGCTTGGCTCCTCGAGGTGTTTGATCGATTCCGTCGAGCAATTTGGAGCTCGTTGTTCGTCGACGGCCGTGAAACCGGCGCCAGAGCCAAGGAAGACCTGCTTATACGACTTGCACGTGGAGAACCGAGGTAATGCGCCCTATCTAACAATTAAAAAGTGGCAATGTACACTATCTAACCATTAAAAAGTGGCAATGTACACTATCTAACAATTAAAAAGAGAATCGTCGCGTATTCTACCCAGCAACATAACTATTTAACTAAGGAGCAAGGCAACAGAGAGATCTTGCAACCCGTGCACTCGGTAGTTACTTTGTCAACTTATTGAAACTTATTGTTAATTACCGTAGCAATGCAAAGTGAAACTTTGAAGAATATTTTCAAAGTTGCTGGTTTGATACTTCCAGTCCTCGTTTGCTCCTCGAGTGAAAATTCGTTTATTTTTCCATACCATTTGTGAAATTTTCGAAACAGTGGTTAATGTATGAAACGAAAATGGATGAAAATAGCTGAAGAATATTTCGTGCAACTATTTCCGAGGGGAGTCTACAAGGGTTGAAACGTTGCTAATGCGATTAGCTACCCTGAACTGCAAGGATTTTCTTCCCAAATGTTGTTACAATTAATTGAATTAGTAGAATACGTTAGAAAGTTTGGTAGAAGTTAGAGTTTCTCTTGTTCAGGCAAAATAGTCAACTTCTCGGGATGGCTGCTGCCTGTCCAGTATCAAGAGGCGATAGCAGCGTCCCACCAACACACAAGGACGTTTGCGTCATTGTTCGATGTGGGCCACATGATGCAGACTAGAGTCTCTGGGAATAGTGCTACCGATTTTTTGGAATCTTTGACTACCAGCGATTTGAAGAACTTGAAGAAGGGTTGCGCGGTGCTTACGGTGTTTACCAATGCTAATGGAGGCATCCTGGATGATCTGATTATTACGAAGGACGACGATGATAAGTACTTCGTGGTGTCTAATGCTGGAAGGAGGGACGAGGACTCGCTGTTACTGTGCCAGAAGCTGGTATGAGATTTTTTAAGTGGATTTTGTATCGATTACACTGTCCAACACCAAATTTGTTTCCTAATTACTGTTGGGTAGTTCTTAGAGTTTTTTGCGCTGATTCCGAATCTGCCCTTACTTTTTCGCCTATACGCACAGTTTTTGAGAAACAAGACTTTGAAAAAAACCTATTTTTCAACTTTAAGCAAATATTGTGATGGGTATCTATAGAATCTTTTGCTGCAATGAACAATTCAACATCTTTTATAATAACATCACAATATTTGTTTAAAGCTGAAAAATAGATTTTCTTTTTCAAAGTCTTGTTTCTCAAAAACTGTGCGCGTAGGTGAAAAAGTAAGGGCAGATTCGGAATCAGCGCAAAAAACTCTATAAGAACCACCGAATAGTAATTAGGAAACATAAAAAAAGTTGAAATTTGTTGGACAGTGTTATTGACAGCAGTGTACGTCAGGATGACTCATTCTCTTGCTTAACACATTGAATGCAACAAGTTTCATTTATTTCGACCATATAATCTACCAGCCTTATTAAGGACCATTATTAATTACTGGATAATAAAGTTCTCGCTTTCCAATATAATCTAGTTAATTTCAGCAATAACAAATTGATTCATTCAATGCAATTAATTTTATGACAATTATTTTTAAGCAATACAATGGTACCGGTCACCGGTGATCATCATAATGATCAACGTGTTAAAGCAAGAAAATAGTTATTGCGAAAATTCAATTCTGAATATGTGCCGAAACTGACTCAGCTCTACTAAGAACATTTTTAAGCGCTATGCGAAATCCAATAACATAACCGAGAGGATAAAATACAGAGGCTAATTTCGATTTGTCTTTAAACCAGGAAGACTTCAAATCCCAAGGGAAATCAGTGAGCCTAGAGTTCCTAGACCCTCTGGAGCAAGGTCTGGTAGCATTACAAGGTCCAACATCAGCGGCCGTTCTTCAGCAATATGTGAATATCGATTTGAAAGAGCTGAGATTTATGAACAGCGTGGAAACTGAAGTATTTGGAAGTCGAGTTAGAGTATCTCGTTGCGGATACACAGGAGAAGATGGTTTTGAGATATCTATGCCGGTGAAGGTCGCGAACAGTTTGGTCCAGAGGATTGTGGAGACGTCTGATACGAAGTTGGCTGGTCTGGGAGCTAGAGATAGCTTGAGGTAAGATATAACTGCGAGATGAACAATTTGTAAACGATCATATGATAAATTGTGAAATTTTTATAGACTGGAAGCTGGTCTTTGTTTATACGGACACGATATCGACGAGGAAACTACCCCTGTTGAAGCCGGGCTTACTTGGCTAGTAGGTTAGTGGAAAATTGTGCTTTCATGCAATATGGGTCACCAGTGACCCCTCTGCATAAGCTTGATATGAAAGTTCACTTCAAAGTTGCTTCAGGTCAAACTGAAGTATTGATTTAATTTAAAATGTGCATTAAAGTAACTTCAGGGCGCAAAAAAGGCTAACTAGATAGTTCAAAAAAGCTTCCTATAGATATAGACCCGAAACTATTTTATCTTCTTTGCATTGTAATTTTTATGTACAATAACACAGCTCCTTTAAAAGACAATTCTTTGCTAGATTTTTATTGATAAAGATACAGGAGTGAAACAAAGTTTCGATTTCTAGAGTGAGAAAAAAATATGAGTCGATCTTTTATTATTTAATTAATGAAATTATTTACTTGAATCATCCTATATGGTTCATCCCGGCGTTTCTAATATAGCGACATTCCTCTTGGAACGGTTCAAAATGATGGATGGGATGAATGTCATCATTTCTGGGAAAAAAACAAAAATATGTATCAATAATGTATTATATTTGTGTTTATTGAATGAGTAAAAAACTTAAATCCTAGAAATCCATTTCACATAATTATGAACTTTGTTTGTTGAGATCAACGTTACTCCTTCTACTGGAGTAAATATTAATATCTAATAATTAAAAATAGTTACTAACAAATACAATGTAGATAGAACATTTATCGCTTTTGGTCAAAATGGACCCACCTCTCTCCACCTGAGGAATAATAAAATTCTACATATTTGCATCTTTGTAGGGTAGATAGACCACCCCAGTGTTGCCAATATGGCGGCTATCTTTTCAAAGAGGTTAAGAAGGATATAGGAATTAAATGATTTACTACTTACAATTTTGTTTCAGCTAAAAGCA
Source organism: Sphecodes monilicornis (assembly GCA_913789915.3). Classification (NCBI taxonomy): domain Eukaryota; kingdom Metazoa; phylum Arthropoda; class Insecta; order Hymenoptera; family Halictidae; genus Sphecodes; species Sphecodes monilicornis. Next base: position 10,687,307 of record OU565294.1, read on the forward strand.
GGAGGGCATTAGGAAATTTCCCTGGTGCTCAAAGGATACTGTCACAGATCAAAACAGGAATCAGCAAGAAACGAATTGGTCTGATGTTGGGACAGGGTCCACCGGCCAGAGAAGGGTCGGCCATATTGACACCAGAAGGAGAACGGGTTGGCAAAGTGACTTCCGGTGGACCCAGTCCAACCCTTGGACGTCCCATTGCTATGGGCTATGTGCCCCCAGAGTTGGCTCACTATGGTGGAGGAGTGTTGGTCGAAGTTCGGGGGAAAACGTACAAAGCTACAGTGACGAAGATGCCTTTCGTCAAGGCGAACTATTATAACACAGCTAAATGATAAATCGTATGTTTCGTATGTAAAATGGAAAACAAGGTACAAAGTTCATATCCTATTTTTATATTATACTGTTGTATAAGAAAATAGCGCAATTACATATATTTATAGGTTCCAAAATACGCTTCATGGCAATGTATAAATTTGTGTATATGTATATAATACGAAATAGAATACATGTATATATATAATTAGCAAAACTTTTCAGTATAACTGGCAGAAACGTTTTAACGTGTACTACAATAAAAGTCAATTGGAAACTTAATAAATGTGCACAGTTGTATTTTAATATCAAATCTAATCGCTGCTAATATTAAGGAACCATCGTTTAAGAATATGTCGATTATATTACGCAGAACAATGTTTGGAAAACTACTATAGTAAATAAAATTCAATGATTATTAATACTGAGAGTGTATTCATTGTAAGGTAAATAGTAGTCTTTGTTATCTATTATTATTAATTATTAAAACATACAAACCCAGCTACGAATGCTGCCGTTGCCGCCATGAGGAACCATCCAGATGGCGGTGAGATCGTTTGGTTTGAAAAATCTGAATTGTGCGCCACTCCTCACAGCGGCAGAATGGTAAAACTGGTAGTCAATGGTTACCGACAGAAGATCCTCTTGACAGACTTCACAGACTTCACAGACTTAATACCACAGACGAGACATAGGATATATCTATATGTTAATATCACTACGATATGTTAATATCACTACGATATGTTAATATCACTACAGACATTGCACCTTATGGTTTTTTCTGTCTAAGACTCGGGGGCCACAGTGGCCCTCGTACCATTTCGGTGTCGCGCCCAATATTACCGATAGTCCACGAATTTAGGCATATTAGCAAGAACTGAATATTCTGTATACTTTATTTGTGGTACTAGTGCTTTAATATGATTTGGGGGCAACAATGCATGCAGAAATAATGTTACGTATAGAAACCAAATTAATTTTACTATAATTCGTATTATTGTAATACATTCTTCATGAATACTATTTTCACCGTCCAAAACACGCACCACATGCATGGTAGCCCAGAAATCAAATTAAAGCACCTGCAGTATAACTCGAATATACTGAATCGTGGACGCAACGACCTATAAGAAACTCGGTTCGACCCATCGCGTGAGTGAGACCCTAAGGAGTCTCTGATTGGAGGAATATCAATTTCACGACAAAAATATCAATCTGAGAAAATTAAACTTTGAAAGTTCAAGAGCATATTCCAATTACAAATCCAAAAATTAATATTGAAAGTGTTTGTTGAACGCACGTGTATTTTGAAATAAAAACTCTGTATTTGGGTTGTTAATTAAAAAGAAATGCTGAAACTGGGACAAAGGAAAACGAAGAAAGTCTTAAGTCTTATATTGTACTATAAAATACAAATTTACGCAAACTCTGAGTGTGCAGCTATTAGCTCGATATTATCCACTGCATGCAAGATACCATAATTTATAAGTTATAATATCTTGCGAAATGTGGATAATATCGATTGCCCAGGTCTCACCACGAGGAGGTTGCTGCACAAGAGACCCGAAAGGGAGTTAGAACGAAGTGTCAATCCGTTCTGGCTCCCTTTCTTACAACGACGATTCTTAGAAACTAAGTTCGCAGGTCGCTAAATGGAAAAATAGTCTTTTTCATGGAAAAGACTTCTTTTGCATTTAGCGTATGTCGAGTAAGTATTGCGGGGCAAAGAGTGAATCGGAGAAGAAGTCTCCGATCCACGAGGGACCAAAGGCGAATCAGGCAGAAGGCTCTGATTCTTTCAAAGAGAGAAGCAAGATAGAACCAGAGCAGAAGGCTCTGGTTCAAGGGTGACGCGACGCGTTCAGTGCTTCCAAGTCCTGAGCCGACCAGCCCGATACCCGCCACTCCATCACCAAGAAAGATGGCAAAGAGATGCGCTCAAACGGTTTCTGGCGCTACTGGGTGACATGAGAACATGGCGTGCCCAGGATTACGTTAACACAGAGGATCGTCAGAAGACGAGTGAACGAGTCTCTTAGACATCCCTCTCAATGACTTCACGCCGGATACCGAAACTGCACCAGCTCAGAACCTGCAAGCAAGGCCGACACAGCAGAAGGCTGTGTCGGAGTAAGAAAACGAGGCGAGCAAAGTCAAGTTACGGCAATAATTGCTCGACATAATTACAACGACGATTGACAATCTTAATAACTAACGCACGCACTAAAACTAACTTAAGAATAATCTGGAGTCTTCGTTCGACGAATCCTCTTCTTCGATGAATTTTCTTCGTACGATGAATTTTCTTCGCACGATGGATATTTTTCGTTCGATGAATTTTCTTCGCATGATGAATTTTCTTCGCATGATGAATTTTCTTCGCAAGGTGAATTTTCTTGAACAGAATCCATAACCAGCTGAAAGAAAATTGACTCCAAATGGAAAAGCTGTTGAAAAAAAATCGAAACAGAATCGAAAACCAGTTGAAACAAAATCGAAACAGAATCGAAAACCAGTTGATACGAAATAGACACCAAATGAAACACCAGTCGAAACAGAATAAAAACCATGTCGAGTCCAAATCTAATGATTTGTGGACGCAACGATCTATAGGCGATTCGGGTGGCCCCGGGGACGCGAGTCCCCGTACCCACTCACGAGCCCCATCCCATGAGTGAGCCCCTGAGGGACCTCCGATCGGAGGAATATCAATTTCAAGACAAAAATATCAATTTGAGAAAGTTGAACTTTGAAAGTTCAGGAGCACATTCCAATTACGAATCCAAAAATTAATAATGGAGGTGTTTGTTAAAGGTACATGTATTCTGAAATTGAAATTTCGTATTTCTATTATTAATTGAAAAAAAATGCTGAAGCTGGAATACTTGAACAAAGGAAAACGAAGAAATTATTAAGTCTTAAATTCTAATATAAAATACATATTTACGCAAACTCTAAATGTGCAGCTATTAGCTCGATATTATCCACTACATGCAAGATACTACAATTTATAAGTTATAATATCTTGCGAAATGTGGATAATATCGATTGCCCAGGTCTCACCACGAGGAGGTTGCTGCACAAGAGACCCGAAAGGGAGTCAGAACGAAGTGTCAATCCGTTCTGGCTCCCTTTCTTACAACGACGATTCTTAGAAACTAAGTTCGCAGGTCGCTAAATGGAAAAATAGTCTTTTTCACGGAAAAGACTTCTTTTTCATTTAGCGTATGTCGAGTAATTATTGCGGAGCAAAGAGTAAATCGGAGAAGAAGTCTCCGATCCACGAGGGACCAAAGGCGAATCAGGCAGAAGGCTCTGATTCTTTCAAAGAGAGAAGCAAGATAGAACCAGAGCAGAAGGCTCTGGTTCAAGGGTGACGCGACGCGTTCAGTGCTTACAAGTCCTGAGCCGACCAGCCCGATACCCGTCACTCCATCACCAAGAAAGATGGCAAAGAGATGCGCTCAAACGGTTTCTGGCGCTACTGGGTGACATGAGAACATGGCGTGCCCAGGATTACGTTAACACAAAGGATCGTCAGAAGACGAGTGAACGAGTCTCTTAGACATCCCTCTCAATGACTTCACGCCGGATAACGAAACTGGACCGGCTCAGAACCTGCAAGCAAGGCCGACACGGCAGAAGGCTGTGTCGGAATCAGAAAACGGAGCGAGCAAAGTGAAATTACGGCAATAATTACTCGACATCATTACAACGACGATATACAATCTTAATAACTAACGCACGCACTAAAACTAATTTATAAATAATCTGGAGTCTTCGTTCGATGATTCCTCTTCGATCGATGAATTTTCTTCTTTCGATGAATTTTCTTCGATGAATTTTCTTCTTTCGATGAATTTTCTTCGTTCGTTCTGACTAACAAAAGCAAGATGAACGATCCAAATCGAAACAGAATCGAAAACCAATTGAAAGAAAATCGAAACAGAATCGAAAACCAGTTGAAACAAAATCGACACCAAATCGAAAACCAGTCGAAAATAAATCGAAACAAATCTAATGATTTGTGGACGCAACGACCTATAGGCGATTCGGGTGCCCCCGGGGACGCGAGTCCCCGTACCCACTCACGGGCCCCATCTCGTGAGTGAGTCCCTGAGGGAACTCCGATCCGAGCAATATCGATTTTAAGATAAAAATATCAATTTCCTGAAATAAATATCAACTTCCTGAAATAAGTAACAATTTCCTGAAATAAGTAACAATTTCCAGAAATAAATAACAATTTCCTGAAATAAATAACAATTTCCTGAAATAAATAACAATTTCCTGAAATGAATAACAATTTCCTGAAATGAATAACAATTTCCTGAAATAAATAACAATTTCCTGAAATAAATAACAATTTCCTTAAATAAATAACAATTTCCTGAAATAAATAACAATTTCAAGACAAATATATCAATTTCAAGACAAATATATCAATTTCAAGACAAATATATCAATTTCAAGACAAATATATCAATTTCAAGACAAATATATCAATTTCAAGACAAATATATCAATTTCAAGACAAATATATCAATTTCCTGAAATAAATAACAATTTCCTGAAATGAATAACAATTTCCTGAAATGAATAACAATTTCCTGAAATAAATAACAATTTCCTGAAATAAATAACAATTTCCAGATATAAATAACAATTTCCTGAAATAAATAACAATTTCAAGACAAATATATCAATTTCAAGACAAATATATCAATTTCAAGACAAATATATCAATTTCCTGAAATAAATAACAATTTCCTGAAATGAATAACAATTTCCTGAAATGAATAACAATTTCCTGAAATAAATAACAATTTCCTGAAATAAATAACAATTTCCAGATATAAATAACAATTTCCTGAAATAAATAACAATTTCAAGACAAATATATCAATTTCAAGACAAATATATCAATTTCCTGAAAAAAATATCAATTTCCTGAAATAAATAACAATTTCCTGAAATAAATAACAATTTCCTGAAATGAATAACAATTTCCTGAAATGAATAACAATTTCCTGAAATAAATAACAATTTCCTGAAATAAATAACAATTTCCTGAAATAAATATTAATTTCAAGACAATTATATCAATTTCAGGACGAATATATCAATTTCCTGAAAAAAAATATCAATATCCTGAGAAATATCAATTTCTAGACAAAAATATTGTATCAATTTGGTAAAGTTGAACTTTGAAAGTCTTACAAAATTAAGTATTACCATTCTTACAAATTAAATAAGAAATTTAAAACTCTAATGTCTAAAATTCTAGATCAGTACCTCCCAAACTACTTTAAATCGCGGCAATTTATTCGCAACATTAACTAGAGATTAAGTCAACTTTGACAATTTGTTTCGCAACGCTATTCGATATCGCGGATGTGCTCATCTCACAGTTGGTCGTTGCAACTGGAGCATGGGCGCCTGAAATATCGAAAGATTCTAATGCAAACGCGATCCTTTTTATGCGCAACGCTAATTCATCAAATCGAAATGCAAAATGGTATTTTAATAAGAAATTTAAAACTTTAACGTCTAAAATTCTACACTGGTATCTCTAGTACTACTTTAAAATTTCGAGTATTTATTTGCAACATTAACCAGACATTTAATAAATTTTAAGAATTGATACTAGTGCAACGCGTGTGAATATTTGTTTCGCAACGCTACTCGAAATCGCGGATGTGCCCATCTCACAGCTGATCGTTGCAGCTCGAGCATGGGAGCCTGAAAAGTCGAAAAACTCGAAAGCAAACGCGAACTTTTGGTGCGCAACGCTAATTCAACGAACAGAGATCCAAAAAAGATTACTCTACAGTTTGTGCAAAATGAATCGCGACTATTTGTTTCGCAACGCTATACTTTAAACAAGCTATATCGCTGATAGAAACTGCGATTATAATTGGAAGGGAGACTAACTTTGATCTCTGTTCAAAATCGAGTAAATGCAACGCATGGTTTTCTTGCAACGTTAGTGCAAATCGCGGATGTTCCCATCTCGGCTGATCGTTGGGGCGGCGAGGCCAGCCCATGCATGCAACTAACTACTTTTACACTCTACTACTACTACTCTATTTCTACAGACGAGTATAGTGACAAGGTAGTGACAAAATGACTCACTCAAAGATGCGAAGCCATTGCAATGATTGCCCTCTTGAATGACAGTTTGTCAGGCACCTTCGGCCCCATCCTAACAATTTGTCTCGCAACGCCACTCGAAATCGCGGATGTGCTGATCTCACAGTTGAGCGGTGCAACTGGAGCATGGGCGCCTGAAATGTCGAAAGATTCTAATGCAAACGCGATACTTTTGTTGCGCAACGCTAAATCAACAAATCGAAATTCAAAATGCTATTTAAATAAGAAATTTAAAACTCTAAATCGCGACTATTTCTTCGCAACATGAACCAGACATTTATTAAACTTTAAAAATTGATACTAGTACAACGCGTGTGACAATTTGCTTCGCAACGCTACTCGAAATCGCGGATGTGCCCATCTCACAGTTGATCGTTGCAGCTCGAGCATGGGAGCCTGAAAAGTCGAAACACTCGAAAACAAACGCGAAATTTTGGTGCGCAACACTAATTCAACGAACAGAGATTCAAAAAACTATTACTTTACATTGTCTGTAAAACGACAACAATATGAACTTTAAAAGCGCAGTCATCAAAATGAAATGTAATTTTAAAGCACGACTATTTGTAATTCGCAACGGTACACTCTAAACAATCTATATCGTAATGTTAACTTTAATCTCTGTTCAAAATCGACTAAATTCAACGCGTAGTTTTGTCGCAACACTAGTGCAAGTCGCGGACGTTCCCATCTCGGCTGATCGTTGGGGCGGCGAGGCCTGCCCATGCATGCAACTAACTACTTTTACACTCTACTACTATTATTCTACTTCTACACACAAGTACAGTGATAAGGTAGTGACGAAATGACTCACTCAAAGATGGGAAGTCATTGCAGTGATTGCTCTCTCTCTCTCTCTCTGAGCCAATCAGCACGGTAATGACTTCATGCCGGATACTGAAACTGGACCGGCGCAGAACCCAAGGTAAACGAAGACAGCATTGAAGAGACCATGGCCCCCCCCGAGCTAGCTTAAAGTAGTCCAAGGAAGTTTTAAATAACCCTTGGACTACCCTAAGCTAGCTAAAGGTAGACCATGATAAACATTGGTGGAGGACACTCGATCTTGGTTAAGCCAGCTGAAGGCAGGCAAGGGTAGATTAGAGCAGTTCTGGAAGACCACTGGTCAGCCTCAGGGTATGCAAGGGTAGGCCTGAGTAGCTCTGGATGACCACTAGTCAACCTCTGGGTAGGCAAGGATAATCCAAGGTAGGCCACTGGGAAAGGACCCATGGTCAACCCTAAGCCAGCTGAAGTTAAGCAGGGGTAGGCTAGGGCAGCTCTGGATGACCACTGGTCAACCCCGGGATAGGCAAGGGTAAACCAAGGTAGGCCACTGGTGAAGGACCCATGGTCAACCCTAAGCCAGTTGAAGGGACCAGGGGTAGGCTAGGGCAGCTCTAGATGACCACTGGTCAACCTCTGGGTAGGCAATGGTAAACCAAGGTAGGCCACTGGTGAAGGACCCATGGTCAACCAGAAGACAGCTGAAGGGAAGCAGGGGTAGGCTAGGGTGCTCTGGATGACAACTGGTCATCCCCGGGGAAAGCCACTGGTCAAGGAGCCTTGTTCATCGCTAAGCCTGACGAAGGTAGACCTGGAGATCCACTGGTCATCCCCAAGGTAGGCACGGTAGGCCAGGGTACTGCTGGAGGACCCCTGGTCAACCCAAGGTAGCCGATGACCCTCCTGGTCCCGGAGCCCGTCCGCTCCTGCCGGAGCGCCCGGCTCGACTGACTGACTGAGCGCGATCCGCGGGCTTAGGTAAGCAGTGATGCGCAGCGCGCAACGAAGCGCAACGCTCCCCACCCCAACTAATTTCGGTAGATTTCGATCGCCGTGATAATAATTATTAATAATTGTATTATTTCTGGTTGTATAATGTTTATAACAGTTCCTTTTGCCAACGATGTCGACAAGCACCCCCTCGACTGTCTGACCATCTAATTTTTTAGTAAAAATATGTGATGGAACTCGAGGTAGTGAATAACTTTTAACACATGAATATTCGCGGGCATGAATTCATCGAACATAATTCACTAATAAACTTATTATTTCTGGCTGTATAATGTCTATAATAATTTCTTTTGTCAACATTGTCGACAAGCATCCCCTTGACTATCTTCCATCTTATTTTTTAGTAAAAATATGTAATGGAACTCAAAACATTGAATAACTTTTAACACATGAATATTCGCGCGCATTAATTTATCGAACGAAATTCAATAATAAATTTATTATGACTAGCTGGTTAATATTTGTAACAATTCCTTTTGTCAATGATGTCGACAAGCACTCCCTTGACCATCTTAGCATCTAATTTTTTAGTAGAAGTAGGTCACAGAGCCCGAAATACAAAATAATTTATGATACATGTATATTATTAACCATAATTATATCGAGAATATGTAATTAATGAATTTATTATCTCTGCTTGTTTAATGATTACAACAATTATATAATTGGTTACCTCACCACCCAATTTTTTAGTAAAATTGGCTAATAGTACTGGCTGATGGAAATATTATACAATATTCGCAACATTTGAATATAATGCTGCGTATATCGGTTTTCGTCGAAAAAATTGATTTATATTTTTTTTCACAAATAATAACTGTAGCCAAAAATATGGAAAATATTGGAAATAGTGTTGATGACAATATCTCATTATTAAACTAATGTTCCGGGTGGTCGCTCTTAAGCTTCGATATGAAATCTGTATTTTCTCGAACTGTCTCGGGTTTTTCATTTTTTAGAACTAAAGTTTGCAACTAAGAAATCCAAAAAAATTAAAATACTTGTCATTATAAGTAATATTGTATTTAATTTATTATTAGTTACATATAGTTGCCTATGTATTATATAAAATACAGTTACCTATTTATATAAAACAATTAAACTGTAGGTTCTGATGCAGGTCAAAGATGATATGGGTTCTGAGATGTATGATACATATTGCATATTGATTGGTTATTAAAACATTATTTTATATTCAAATTGAATAATTGGTGGAAGCTAGTTCTGATTCATGCGTTAGAGGGAGTAAAAAAATGAGGTAGGATCTGATCCAGGCTAGATTTAGACTAGGGGGCAGCACTTTACCGGGCACGACAAATCTCATGAGAATTCCCCACTATGGGCAGTTTCATTTTGTCTTCATCTCTGACAATTCTGATTGCTCTGATATTAGTGTTTGCACACATGTGAACTGGAGTGAATCTGATGATCTGATGTAATATCGTAATATTACAGTATATTCTACACAAATTAATTTTACATAGAGTAACAATGGGTAACACTAGTCAAAAACCGGCTGAAATAAATGCATCAGTCACGAATGCAGAAAAATCCGATAAACCACTGAAGCCTTGTTGTGCTTGTCCTGAAACGAAGAAAATCAGAGACGAATGGTAAGCACATGACCAATTTTAATTTCAAATATTTTGAATATTACATCATGCCATGTTATTATAATAATAAGAAAATCTTTTACGGTAATCTTACAAGAATATTCAATATTGAAAATTTCGAAGTAATTGATTTTCTTATGTATTTTATCACCTAACCTTCTCGTCTATTATTCTAATTCTGTATAGTTCATTATTGTATATTGAATGACGTTAAACGTTTTACTTTTTCAGCATTATCACTAAAGGCGAAGAGAATTGTATGCATTTGATAGAAGCACATAAAGCCTGTATGCGAGCCTTGGGATTTAATATATGAACTGATGTAAATAGTCATACTCTAGAAAACATTAATAAATACTAGGATTTTGATATTTGTTAAGATATGAGAGTTACTTTCTATGACTACTCATCAAAATGAAAATATAACTCTGAATATTTTCTTATTTAATAAATGCAGTATTTAATTTCTATCAAACCTGTGGCTTAATTTTTTATTTTTTGTAGAAGAATGCAAACAAAGAAGTTCAATGTGGGAAACTACACTGATTGTTGTAATATGAGGTATAAAACAAACAGTCATGCTTCTAACAAAGCATATATTTTAATTTGACATGTGGTTAATACGTAGTTTTTTTTACACTTGCGCAACAATTCCACAGCTTGATTTGCCTGAACACTCCAAAACAATAAACATATCCTTAATTAGCATTCATCAAAAACCAATACAGGCATTAATAATCTCATATCTTTGCTGTCAGTCGTAATTATTGCATCTGGTCCTACTGAGCAGAAAGACAAGTTTTTCTTCAGATTAACATATAAGTTATTAAAGCTTTGAAATCATAATACAACATTTTTATAATGAAAAACATCAAACTTTTCAGTGGTCTCAAATATGTCTTTAACTATAATAAATAGATCTCATATATAATATATATAGAATATATCAGTACAATTTATCATATATAATCAATATAATAATGATAGTAATCATAATAATCATTTACTCAATTATAATTGTTTCAAATGCATAAGTAACAAGTAAATGGACTATAGTTACTTCCTTTCTTCGGTCACAGCATTGCATTAAACTTACAAGCTAACATACGGGTAGCCTTAAATTAATTGAATAATTAAATAGAATATGTATAATTAGTATGAAAGTAGTTGTACTTTACGTATGAGTGAGTGAAATGTAATAGTAACGAAGACTGTGCAAGTATGTGTTTATGTATATATAGATAAACATATATTCATTATATAGAAATACATTTTCCATTCTTGTAGACACCCCAGAAATATGAAAAAGCAACGGATAACGAAAATATATCTCAAAGAATAGCTTTTGCTGATAACAGTATATTATAAAAGTTTTTAATCGTAGTGCGCGCCATTATTTGTTATTGGTATTTCCTTTGTTTTCATTGACTAAAAATTGACAACATTTTGACAACAGAGTTTATTAAAAATGTAGAGTACAGGTGGGAGAAGGTAAGCGCGGACAAGGTTGCTTTCTGCAATGTATCGACCTTATGGAGTGCCTTCAAAAATATTTATAATCGGTGATTGATTAGCGTAAAATCGATAACAGCATCACAGCTACGAAAGAGTCTTGTTTCCCAAGCTCTGCCATGGCTTTTTTCGCTGATGCAACCGACTGGCATAGGACGATTGGTCGACTAAAACTTAGCACAGCCCGTTCGGTGCGACGAAAATTGAGCAGAACATTGTGGACAAGAAATGGCGATCGAATTAACTCTATCCGTTAGATACTCCGTCACTGAAACTTTCTTTTCTTCTTCCCAAGCACACATCGTAATATAGTATTTCCAGAGCTGAGCATGGACTTAAAAAGAAAAAGAAGAAGATCAATACGCGCGACACTTAGACACACTTGTTTCTTTAGAAATTACAATTTTTACGACTTTTCTCTCTCTCTCTCTCTCTCTCCCTTTCTCTCTGATTCACAATTTCATAATTCACCTCCAATACTCTGAACCGCGACGCAGGCTTAGATTATACACAATTCGTGGAGCCAATCGATTTCTGACGGCTAAGAGATGCAAGAATATATCGTTTAAATAATATTTTCGCAACTACTACAGTGGAGCAAATTCTCTTAATGATAAAACCTAGAACATTGCGGTCACGTAACTTTAAGGATGCTGGACAAAATTGGTTTGAGGCAGTCTATCATCTTTCCACAAAATTTAACTCCTTTTCGGGTCAGCAAATCTCACCTATCTTGGGGCACGCGGATCAAACGTAATACTTTGCTTTGCTGAAAAACGTCCAAACATTGTCCTTTTATTTATACGATCGGCTGCACGTGCGGTTAATTAAATGTATAAGGAACGTGGTAAATTTTTCTCACTTGGTACTCTAATTCGGTTTCCATGATACCGGTCACTGCGACGACCTGATACTGCCTCGCTTTCATCGCGGCGATCGATTTTCGGACCAAACGCATTGCACCTAGTGCGCTACTTGTACTATTAAACTGTGCCATTTGTGCTGGACTATGGCTTGGATCGAGTACTAACATTGTTATTGAACCATCTCTCAATTGTTCTACTCCTATTATTGTTCTGCTATGTCCTACGAACAGAAATGAAAATTTTTGAATCGATACAAAAGAATTCTTCCACTATTTCAATGTATGAACATTTACCTTGATGTTGTAGATAAAGAGGTGGTTTGAAATCGTCGCACCGCTGGAAATATTGTAAAACCCAATGAAACATTTCTGGATGTCCACCGTCAGCATTGGTTGGTCTATAAAAATCTACCAGCTGGCATCTACACGTTGAAGCACATTATTATATAATAAATATACTCTGAGAATGAATCATAGAAATTCAAATACATACTTTATTCTCAAGCTAGATAACAATATGACTACTTCCGTGGGACCAATCCATTTCCTAGTGTTCACCAGTTTACCGCCTAGTTGTTCCGCTCCTTGAGTATCAAAACCCTGAGCCCAAGCGAATTCGATCATCTTTTGAAGTCTGGAGATAGACGGTATAGAACTTCGGAGCGGGTTTTTAGTCGAACTACCGCTACCCAGACCAGAGCTCCACGCTTTATAAACTAACTCGTTATACCCTGTATGTTGTAAAAGCGACGAAATTAACATTTGTAGATTTCTATATCCGCATCCCCAGCCCTTGTCTCCATATGTTGTGGCATAATGATCTACAGTGGAACACATCCAGGTGCTCAACACGTTGCTACATGCTTGACTAACGGCTCGTATCTTTGAGACGAGGCCTATAGAATATGGGGACAGTAAAATACAAGATATTATGGTATTAAGACACGATAATGTTTATGGAAAATGTTATTACCACGTGTGCAAGAGCTGCCGTCGTCGATACCACTACTTTCGGCTACTCTAAGTTCACTCTGCCTCTCATAATAATCAGCGATCGTCATTTCACCAGAATACACAGCCCGCTGCATATTAGTGACACTTTGTTCTCTAAAATTGCCCTGATTGTCCATGCCGTACTGCGCTCTCAACATTTCAAATTCTCGTTGTTCTCGCAATTTTCGAACTTCCTTCTCACGCCTTTCCATGTCCTTTGCCAACAGTCTATCAGTGGACAAGTCTGGAGTTATGGGAGACGGAGTACCTTTTTTGCTAAAATGCTCTTCGATGTGCACAGTCAGCTCATCGTTGGTTTTAAACGAAGTACTAAAACAAACTGGACATGCTGGTGTGTCACTGCCAACAGTTGCCAAATCAGACTGCGAAGCTGCACCATTTGCAGGGCTACAAATAGAAAATATACTTTATAATATGGTTCGGAGTTGGTGGTGGTATAAACGTTTAGATTTTGGTATACCTCAAAATATCTTTATGCTCTATGTTAACGTGTAGCTCAAGATCAGAAGAGTTTGGGAATGAAGTGATACACAGAGGGCAGTTGAAGACACCGTCTCGAGAAGGTGGAGACTCAGGTGGGAACGATGGCGAAGTGAGATCAAAATGTTGCCGATTGATATGCTCTTCTAGCCTTAACGGACTGTCAGAACTGTAGGGGCACATAGGACACTCTTGAACTGGAAGTTTCGGTGTAGCGTGAGAACGCAATTGTAGATTTAGGCCTGAGCGCAGTGGAGAACCATGACCAGCTGCACCTTCTACCACTGAAACAAAATCTTTGATCATTTTACATATTCCTTAGTACAAACGCATGTAATATTTTATTAAACTTATTGATACCATTATTGACATTCCCAGTGTTGTTATTGTTATTGTTATTATTCACATTAGAACTAGAATGATGCGGTTCTGATTTTGATGGTTCTGGTTGTGGTTTAACGCGTAGACTAGACGAGCTGCCCCAGCCATTTTGTAAAAGAGGTGGACGTAAAGACATGGACGGCGAAGGACCACGGCATTCGTCGTGCCTGTGGTCATCCACCAATGAATCATCATCGATGAATGCCATCATGTCATTTTCTGGGGTGCTGCAACACAAGGAAGTATTATTAAACCTATACATTTAAAAAATTTTATGAATGTATACAAATGAAGTGGAAAATATTACTTTCTATCAAGGACAGACACATCTAAACAATATTCTGCTTTCTGTTCTTGTCTGTTTATCATTCAGATTACAATAAAAACATAGTACAAGGTACAGTTTTCATTATTCTTATGTTTATAGTTACAACTAGTTTTTACTATCAATGTCTTCTTAATATAATCATAATAACAACAGAGTCTTGATAAGATAAAATTAATTAATTTTTTTAAATAAAAATATTGAAACATACAGATTTAATAAATATTTGTAATTTTGTACTAGGACTTTACTCAATTTCTGTCAATCCATATGTAAAAAATTTAACTATTTAAAAATTACTGTTGACAGTAAGGATTTCCAGTCAAGAACAACAATAGCCCCATACGGCACAAAGATAGCGACATCTAAGACTTCTTTGCCGCCATTTCCCAGGTAATCATTGTAATTTAAATTCCAGATTGCGTCGCCGAAAAGCCACCTGAAACGAAACTCGTCGAAACAAGCAGCGGAATCGGTCATACCTCGGTGTTAAGTAATCCAAATGAGCGCTGTTAACGTGCACCAACATTTCCGTGGGCGAGATCTCGCCGAGGTCGCAAAACGGGCAGTTCGCCGCTCCTTGAAGATGATAGAACACCATGTGTGACCTCATCTCCTCGTCGTTGAAGCCCTCGAGGCCACAGATCTCACACGTGTAATTCATTTCAGGTGGTTTGCTGGCCGCCATTTTTCTCGCGTGCAATCAACACTCGTCTATCTATAAAGAGAACGGAAATGCACATTATTAGATTTCCACATGTACCGGAACGCTCTAATCTTTAATCCAATCAAGACGAAACCGTGCCTCGCGGGGGCGAGAGCCTCTCTCGCACAGGGGAGAATCAATTAGAGACCAACCGTTCGAACGACATGGCAAAAAGTGCACAACACAAAGTCCGAAAAGGAAAGAACGATGCACAGCTTGCACCATTCGGAGGAGAGCGCAACGGGGAGGCCAGCTGACCAAAACGAGGCGACTCGCACGGATGCATCGGGAACGCACCGCCGTGTATTTTCCCCGAAGAATCGATAATTGAATTCAGGGTCGCGTGGAAGTGTCCGCGGTATCCCACCCCGTCGCTGTTTCTTGCGTGCGATTCACGGAATATCAACAGAGATGACGGAAGAGAACAAGATTTTACAAGATGCATCGGGACGGATTATCCATCCACGGTGCGGGCGGCTGATGCGCGTTGCAACGTAGGATGTTCTCAGAGGAGGATGCAACTGCGACCCTCTCACCTCTTCGGGTCTGGCCGTGCTCGGATCGCGAGACAATCAATGCGTCCCCGACGACGCGGATCTCATTATTATTTTGTCCTCCGACAGGGAGCTTCGATCGGAGGGGCTGCGAGACGACGATGGCGACGTCGACGACGAGCACGGCTACGAACAGAGGGTGCAAGAGCGTTAATGCAGCCGTCACGGCCGCGTGCACTTCCGTTCACGTTGTCGTTCTCGTCGACGAGGAGGTCTCGTGCCTCGCCGCTCGGCTGCCCTCGGGGAAACTAGGCCATGCAGCGGACTCGAAGAGGAACCGAATGCACACACATCGGGTTGCTGGGTTGGGTTGACCCATTTAGGAAGCCGTGCGCCTTTGACTCGCGTTTTCTCTCTGTATCGAGCCTCCTCTCTTTTTCCATAGATTCGGCCAACATCGCCACTCACCGGATTTAATATCTGTTTCTCTCTTTCTCTCTCACTCCCTCCGGCTTTGTAACCACCGGTCAGAGGACCCCGTGCGTGCCTTTCGCCGACAACACCGATGCTTTCCCCTAACCGACGACCACAGTCTAGGCGTCCGTGCAGGCCGGGCTGCCTAACACGGCGCCTCGTTTGCCTCCATATGGACACCGACAATCCACCCCGACACTTTCGCGGAAAGAGTTTCCCGTTCCGCCGCGCCGCCCCACTGTCTGACGACCCTCCACCACTCGTCGACACCGCTGTTAGGAGGGTTGCGCGTACACGGCGGACCTTGCCGAAGGCGCTACCGTCGCGTCGCACACGCTCTTTCGAACTGTACGCGATTGCTGGACAAAACCCAACGTTTTACTTGACGAAAGAAGGTCGTTTGACATACAAAAGCACAAAAATATAATGCTCATGTTTCAGACTCTAGAACAATGTAAAATTATTTTTAAAATGCTAGTTAATTGTATCTTGTAGGATTTTACAAATAATTTCACATATTTATGAGACGTTAGATCAAAAAGTAACTTTCTATTCATCAGACGACCCTTTTTTTATAAATAACGATAAGTAGTAGGATTTTTAGTAAGTTTTAATCCTTGTTTTAGTATATGTGGATTATATTAAAAGCAGTTTTACCAATTTTATTGAATTCAATTTGGGTTGAAGAACTATGTACATGCTCACTGGATAAAAGTCAACATTTAAGTTGCTGGAGAATATTGTTTGCTATATAAAAACGTAAAAATGTCTGCGATAATACTCATATTTTAAATTGTACATTTATGTGAAATTATTACAAAAATTGTTTATTGTTATCTATAAAGAAGGTCGTTTGGTGCACTAAACGTTAACAATTTTGTAATATATGATATAACGTTTCAGATCGTAAAAATATTTGATTAATTCTTTTAGTAACTGTTGTTTTGTTTGCTTTTCCAGTACATGTTGACTGCATTGAAAATAGCCCTAACAATACTTCTGAATTCAATTTGGGGTTGAAAAAAAAGTTTGCACTACTAAGGATTGATATACTTTTATCCAATATAGTAAATATATTTTAGAACGAAAAATCAAAATTATATTAACAAATCAAGCTTTCAAAATTAATTTCTCATAATTACACGATATAATCGTTCGTTTCTATCCATCGCCAAGTATAATAAAATGAATAAAAAATACATAACTGGTACATCCGCATCGATTTTCAGCAAAAAAATTACTGCTTTACCTCTCGTTTATCTCATCGCATACATGTCGTATACCGAGTGAGCTTCAAAAAGAATGAAATGCATGGAAAATTATATTTGATCCTCCACTCACGAGGACACTTAGCATTATTATAATACTTTCTGTCAATTAAATTTTAAATATTCGTCCAGCTAATAGCACACTATTCCGAACACTGCACATTATCTCCATGAAATAAATCGCAGTGCAACATTTCTTTTTGTAAATTTCCGATTCTATCCAATTAGCATAAACAATTCGAAATATAGTGCGCCGCCCTGTCCGTCGCAACCCTCTTTGCATCGGTCGGTAAACGCCGCAGAACTTTATGTAGCTTTTGGCCGGTGGGTTTTCCATTTGACTTCATCGTCGACCCTTCGTCACGAACGATTGACGCCGGAAGGGTGGTACGGTTTATAACGTGAATCTTTCACGGGACTTCTGACCCAAGATAGTTCCGTGAAACTCTCCTCGTCGCATCCTTTCTTTTTCCCTCCCCCAAAGAAAACGGTTAGAGTGGGACACAGAGGTTGATTAGATCTCTCGGCGACGGAAATCTCGAGGCGCGCTAGGCGAAGCGAATTTTCAAGAGAACAAATGGCGCATATATCAGCCCGGGATGACAATGCGCTCAATGGAGGCACCTTTAGCGCGCAGACTCGTGATATTTGAATCTTATTTATGAGAGCCGGTGCGAGTTTCCGGGTTACCGAGAGGCCGCCTTTTCTGGCGTTTACGCGTTGCTAACAGGCAGACCGTATAAACACTTGCTGGCGAAGGGGTAGCCAAGCGACTAAAACGCGATCGAAGCTATCGGGAATCTCGAACGAAGCCGGCCGAAGCCTGTGATCAAGGAAATTCGCTTTAATAGCCGCGGAACGCGTGAGGATCGCCCATAGTCTTCGACGTCGTCGTCGCTTGTTCGCGCGTGCTGACCTTTCCAAGCGAAACGTTTTCTCCCGCCGCGGCGACGTGCGGCTTCGTGGAAAGTCTCTCTCTAACGTCTAATTTTTCGAGGCGCGTTTATTGCCGCCTCGTTGCGTCCCAATTTCGCTCATTGCGTTCCCATTGTCCTCGTACAAAAGCAGTTTTCCATAATGACAAGTCGGCGAGCGCGGACAGCATCGACTGCATTATTCGAATTGCAGAACGCGGGGAGCATTGATGCGGGTTAATCTGTTCTCGTTGCGGTGGCCGCGTGTGTGAGTCACTGCTCGAATCGATTGGCCCACTGCGCCCTGCTTCCGACTCAAAAATTGTCTAAACAAATTCGCCAGGATTCAGTTCCAATAACTACACCAGAATGTTTTATACGAATACTGAAAATTAAACTGCTATAAGAAGACACTTCTGTGTCTAGGGCAGAAAACAATGCGTTTTGTCCTGGAACCACCTTAGTGGCCCTTGGGGCAGCTCTCCGGGGTAAGTGACATTAGTGGAAGAAGAAATTCCCGATTCTTCAAATACTATTTCGCTATTTTTGTGTGGAGCATTCCGAGTAGGTGTCCATCTTTGAACTCCTGTAACTCCATGTAAAAAAATCTTAACATACTCTGTCTTAGCTCATTTTAAAGAGAGAAATCACTGATACTATACCATTGAACTTAGTTTTTTCAGATCCTTTCTTGTTGTTAAACGAAGTCAGAAATCGAAGTTGCAGAGGCAAAAGCAAAAGAAATTTTGCTTTTGAAATCTTACAAATTCAAACGATCCTGTTGAGTTTAAATCATTTTTTTCTACATTTATCACAATGTGATCTAATAAATGGAAGTGTTACCTTTACAATGAGCACTCGAAAGTTGATCTGCGACTTTTTGTCACAGAGAAGTCTATCGCAGGCCAATTTTTGAAAGATCATTGTAAAAGGGAAACTTTTCGTTACGAGACCGCATTAAAAGGAATGTAGAAAAAAATACTTTGATCTCCGTACAGTCGAATTTATAAAATTTAATAAAAAACCAACTTTCGTATCTCAATCCGTTTTCTAATAAAGAAAGATACTGACAGCTAAATTCAAGGATAAGAAAATAGAAACTTTCAAATGAGTCCAAGGAGACATCGGCGCAAAAACTAGACAAATAAATTTTTTAGTAAAATTGTACTGTACTCGTAATTGTTGAAGTTTTTCAGATTTTTCTGTATTACTCATACTTCGATGCAAGAATTAAACAATTCTCAAAGTTTCAATCTACCCGGTTCCTCCACTGAAATGTGCGATTTAGGTATCGCAGTATGTGTGGCCAGGAATTTTTGTTTACGTCGAGCAGAAAATTCTCGAAAAATTGGAAACTATGGCCGGCTGCATAGTCTTTACGATCAAGGTGGAATGTAACGGGGAAGGCGGAGGCGGGCATTGCGAATGCAGATCGCGGTTGACAAAGGACATTCCGCTGGCGCGATGCAGTCGCGCGACAAATTTACGCGAGAAACTCGATTTCCCGCGCTGCATGCGTTATAGGAGGCTGTCTACGAGCTTGGCTCCCGATTTTTGCTGCTGTTCGACGCCGGTTCATTGACATGCAGCCGACGATTGACGGAGGATGCGACGTTCACAGAACTATTTGGTCTTTCCCCTTGCTCGAGCTGTGACCCTCCTCTTTCCCCTTCGTTCTATCTCTCTCCCTCGGAGATTGCGTGAGGCAAATACGTGAACCGCACATGCATAGAAAGTAAATCGCCGTCGTATTTATATTAACGATCCGTCGATTGTCTATGCATTCGTTGTTCCAGGATAATAGAAGAATTCCTACCATTAGGCTAGATTGAATACACCGGCTAAACGCATCTGGAACACGCAAAAACCTGTTCAACCACGAGAGTGTCATAAACAGACTGCGCATCTTGTGCACTTATGACAAAAACCTGTACCCGAAATTATAGACAATCTTTTCGATTTTCCTAATTCGTACAACCAAAATGTCCAATTCTTACATCAATCAAATGCTTTATATACTCGTATATACTAGAATACACTATATTATTCTAGAATTTACTATAATATACCATAATATACTATAATATACCTTAAAATAGTATAATATACCATAATATACTATAATATACCTTAAAATAGTATAATATACCATAATATACTATAATATACCATAATATACTATAATATACTATAATATACCATAATATACTAGAATATACCATAATATACTAGAGTATACCAGAATATACTCAAATATACTAGAAAATACTCAAATGCACTAGAATATACTGGAATACACTAAAATATACTAGAATATACTAGAATGTACTTGAATATTCTAGAATATACTATTATATACTATAGTATACTAGAATACACTAGAATATATCAGAATATACTAGAATATACTAGAATATACTGGAATACACTGAAATGTACTCAAATATACTAGAATATACTAGAATATACTTGAATGTTCCAGAATATATTATAATATACTATAATATACTATAATATACTATAATATACTATAATATACTATAATATACTATAATATACTATAATATACTATAATATACTATAATATACTATAATATACTATAATATACTATAATATACTATAATATACTATAATATACTATAATATACTATAATATACTATAATATACTATAATATACTATAATATACTATAATATACTAGAATATACAAGAATATAGTTCAATATACTAGAATATAGTTCAATATACTAGAATATAGTTCAATATACTAGAATATAGTTCAATATAGTTCAATATAGTTCAATATAGTTTAATATAGTTCAATATACCAGAATATACTATAATATACTAGAATACAGTAGAATATAATAGAATATACTAGAATTTTCCACAATATACTGGAAAATACAAAAATGTACTAGAATATACTAGAATATACATAAATATTCTAGAATGTACTAGAATATACATAAATATTCCAAAATATACTAGAATATACATAAATATTCTAGAATATACTAGAATGTACATAAATATTCTAGAATATACTAGAATATATGTAGGATCAAGGACGATAAATATAAAAATGTATATAATTTAACACAAAAATCACAACTAGTACAATGAATTAAACTTTTTCACAACTTTTTCACGTCTCAATCTCCGTCTGAGATTTACAATTTTTCGTCTCGAATCATTCACGTCGTACTTTTTTATCTATTCTGAAAACCGCAATCAATAATATTGTTCTTAACAGATCGTCGCGTCGTTACCGTTACTATCATCGTAGTAATCGGCGGTATTCGGTACGGTAATTTGGTACAGTATCATCCCTACACTCCCTACATATACATAAATATTCTAGCGCAAAGTTCGAAATCGATACGTCTGCTACTCTCGTCTCAAAAATTTCCAGAACTCAAACTAAGAGGCGATACTTCAAGGATCCTGGCTCTCCGCGACGAGCAACGTAGATCGGAGGAAATCAGGGTTTCTATTGTTGGAATTTTGATCGCCATCCGCAGACCACGCGGTTCGCTTAAACGGTGCCCTCCACGGGATAATTAATAACCATTGTGACTACTTAAGTGAGTTAAGGAGGGTCGAGCGAAGTCCACACGACGCGTCGTCGCGTCGATTCCTGCGACGTCGGGACGGGATCGCGCGTTGGAAACGCTCTCGTGTATCTTCGAGACTTCTCTCTCGAGATCGAAACCGCTATATGTGTCCCGGGGAAAAGAGTGCGAGTAATTGCGTAACTGTAGGGTTTGGTTTATTGCACGTTAACCGTGCGTGAAACGCGGAGGATAGATCTCGACGAAGACGACGCGACGGGATCGCCCAAAGGTAATTCGAGTTCACCGAGTGCCGCACAATGTTCCCGCTTCGTATCCCGTCGAATGTCTTTGTTAATGTCAAAGGTACGCGAGGTACTCTCCTCGGGCTCGTTGGCATCGCGGGATCGCAAGCCCATCAACCGTTCATTTTGCAAATTAGTTGCCGAGCACCGCGTGTTACATTAATAATGGTCTTTACGGTGCGTCTGGGCCCAACGCTGCTGTTGCGCGCTGCTGCGAACCGGTACACGTTCGCAGGAAATCTTCAAACGTATTTATCGACGTTCGGCTGGAAACTGGTTCCTTCCCTATCGTCACGGCTATTTCCACCGCCTACATAATGAATTTTCACGGAGAGCTTTCGCGTTTTTCCCAGCTAAGGACAGGCCAGTTCGAATAGTAATCGAGGAATGACGAGCCTTGTGCAATTACCGACGATGAAATTGTAATCGGGGACGACGGAAGATTGGACGTGTGCATGGCGAAATAACGGGGATGAACTAAGGAGAACGACGAAGAGGAAGGGCAAAAAGATGAAGAGGGCCAGACCGTCTTCATGGGACAATCATCGTCGCCGAGCATTAATGGAGATTTATCAGCCGAATAAATTAATAAATCGGGCACTGCAAATTGACGGGGATTTATTGTACACGCAGTGCTCGAAATGGCCAATCTTGATGGATAAACATGTCGTGATGTAAAAATAATCTGTTGAATGCGTGATTTTCTGTTTTAGAGGATATTTGTTTGTAAGTGGTACCATTTGAGAGCCATGTTGTGGTCTCTAACTGCCAGATGTCGAACAGCATCCACCAATGACACGATAATTAAATATGAAGTCTTATAGAAATTAAACAAAATTATGGCAGGCGATTGGTCTTTAAAAACCGTCAATTCTGGGTCATTTTAAATATGTTCAAATCTTTGACGGCCAATTGCTTGACGACTAATATTTTAATATTTTATCGACCACTTGCTGCCAGACATCAAACAGCATCCTTCGATGACACGATAATTAACTGTAAAATTTTGCAGAAATTAAATAAAATCATGACAGACGAATGGATCCTTAAAGACCGTGAATTCTGGACCATTTAAAATATGTTTAAATATTGGACGATAAATTGTTTTACAACTGACATTTTAATTGTTTCAGCGACCTCTGTCTGCCAGACATCAAACAGCATGTTCCAATGACATTAACACTAAACCTACCGACATTAAAGCCGATTAGTATGTGTTGCCTAATAAAAATGGCACGATTGAATTTATTAAGATTTTGTGCAATTTTTATTATAATATATACTTGAATAAAATAGTATGCATAATCATTTCCAGTGGAAGCATCTTTATAACTTCAATAATTGGAAAATCAAAAATCTGTAAGTGATCATTTGACCGGCGGTGGTAGGTTTAGTGTTAAAAGCCAATTGTAAAATTTTGCAGGAATAAAACAAAATGATGGCAGTCGAATGGTCATTAAAAATGGCGAATTCTGTACGATTTGGAGTAATCAAATATTTTATTTCTGTCCCCCTGGATCGGAAATTCCGACCACTGTGCGACACCTAGATACCAAAGCGGAGGGTGACATTAAACTTCCAATTTTGCTACGTCGACGTCGGATATCACGTTTCGCAAATTCGATTACCTTTCGCGCCCACGTCGCAGCAACACGATCCCCTCATTTCGTGCACAAAGTTACAACGAGGATGAAAAAAAAATACGGAACATCCTTTTTATACTATAAAAATATCTAAAACAAGGCATCGTTGTGCTTGCAGCATCGAAAGAAAAATCGGGTGTAATAGAACGTTTCAAATGATTTCAAGAGTATTTGAGCCTCCTCTAAACGAAAGATTGAAGACCATGGTAGGGTCAACGATATCCCCAGCACCAAAGATAGCTCGCGTCAATCGGTGCTTATTCGAATATCGTCCAGCGTATCGCTGGTAACACGTTAAATCGCTATCGGAGGAAGTAAAACTGCGGGTTATCAACTTTTTCGGTGGAATGTGAACCATAACCAGTGAATGGGACTTTCTTGGAAGAGTTTTGGGCTTTAGGGATCGTTTATCTATCCTTTGGATCTTGTAATTAATCATTAATTGGATGAATGAAAATTATAGTTGTTGAATTTATTTATTCATTAAGTGGGATGATTGAATTAAGCTTCTAGATGTTAATAGTAAATTTTTCAAAGATATTTGACGTTTTTCAACGTCTACAATTTTTCATCCAACAAAGTTTATTTTACTGACTAAAAGATCCTTTGTAGAAAAAGTGGAATAAAAATACTATTGACTTTTATTATGTCTAAAGGCTTTGCACAGTATCGTTGTTGAGATTCGATAAAAATCATGTCGTTAGTTGAAGAACTTGGCTTTTAGATAACATTGTTAAATTTCTCAATGATGAACATTTTATAGTCTCAGTAGGCTAAGATTGAAGAGCATCAGATCAGATTAATTTTCTCGAAAATTTTTATTTTGCAGATATGACTAAATTGCAAAATTTATGCATGTATGCCGAAAATAGTTAGGTGTAATTTAAATCAATAAATAAATAAAAAGAATTTCAGAATGCCAATGCAATGTATCTTGCAACTGGTGCAAACATTTTTTATTTAGCACAAAGATCCGCAGTCTAGTTATGACAATGGAAGGGTCACCAAACAGACACCAGACTTCGCGCACTCATGAAAAAAATCAGCTCAGAAAAACCTGCTTACTGAACTTAGCATAAACGAAGACAGACCATTTGTTTCAAGTGGCTCGCAAGCAATGCAGAAAAATTTAATTTTGCATAAAGATCGTCATTCTACTCATCAATCAGATTGGCCATCAACCCACATTTATACTCCACTTGCATGCATGTGTTTTACAGCAGGATGACCGATTAAAATCGCCATAATTCCACCTATGCGGTCTTTCTTCCTAGACAGGAGGTTTGATGGATTCGCACGCGCAAAATTCCTCGAGAAATCTCGCGACGGCGTTGTCGGAGGTCGAAGCGGAAGAGAAAGACAGAGAACGAAAGAGAGGGAAAGAGAGGGAAAAAAGAAGAAGTCGAGGAGCCGTGTGGGTACAGCTCGAAGATGTCACAATAGCAGTTGCACTGCGTGACAACGCGCCACGCGTCTTTTCCCTCCTCCCACACGCAATCTCCGGTCACTGTCTGTCCCGGCACTCTTCTCTTCTCTCTTTCTCTCTTTCCCTCTCTCGGCCGGTGTGTGCCGGCTGTTCTCTCTGCAGGCCGTCTCCTTCTTCCTCTCACCCACTCGGCCCGAGTAAAAAGCTTACCGTACTGCCTCGAGGCCGCAAGTGCCACGAAAAGCTCAGTCGCTCGCGGACCGCGCTCCACAGCGTTTCGTTTTCGCGCTCGCGCGAGCCTTGCTCTTCTCCTCTCGCCGACATGCGAACCCGCTCGCGCATTCTACGCTGCTCGTTCTAAACTGTTGTTCACGTGATTACGGTGATTACCGATGCGACCAGTGGTCACGGCTCCTCCTAGACCCGGTCAAGTCTCTGGTGCACCACGATGATACTCGTCGGACTCCTGGCGACGACGTTCGCCGCCCTCGTCGTCGGCAATTCGTTCCTTGGCGCTGCACCAGGTACGTCGACTTGTTACTTCATTCATTTCCATCCTTGTTAATCAACGATGTCAATTACACTAATCTTATTTGAACGGCAAGTGCTGTTTGCAGGGTAAACATTATTTTAGTTTAGATGTCTACTCTTAAAATGAATTGGAAACATTGGCGTCAGTGTCCTTAGGATCTAGAATTCTCGAATACAATCCTTAATTTATTATGAATGGAGTAAATATGGTCAGGATAATGCGCAATTCTTAGTGTCCTCAGGATCTAAAAAATTAGTGCCGTTGTCTGTCTTGTTCCAAACTGGGTCCTCAGGATCTGGAGTCCTTGAACGTAATTCTTCCTTGAAGACCGATGTTGTATAAGGATGTTAGTATGCGAGCATTGTTTTAAAATTAATCCTCAGGATCTGAGAGGTTATTGTCGTTGTATGTCTTGTTTCAAACTGGATCCTCAGGATCTGGAGACCTTGAACGTAATTCTTCCTTGAAGACCGATGTTGTATAAGGATTTTAGTGTGTGAGCATTGTTTTAAAATTAATCCTCAGCATCTGAGAGGTTATTGTCGTTGTATGTCTTGTTTCAAACTGGATCCTCAGGATCTGGAGTCCTTGAACGTAATTCTTCCTTGAAGACCGACGTTGTATAATGATTTTAGTGTGTGAGCATTGTTTTAAAATTAATCCTCAGGATCTGAGAGGTTATTGTCGTTGTATGTCTTGTTTCAAACTGGATCCTCAGGATCTGGAGTCCTTGAATGTAATTCTTCCTTGAAGACCGATGTTGTATAATGATTTTAATATGTGAGCATGGTTATAAAATTAATCCTCAGGATCTGAGAGGTTATCGTCGTTGTATGTCTTGTTTCAAACTGGATCCTCAGGATCTGGAGACCTTGAACCTAATTCTTCCTTGAAGACCGATGTTGTATAAGGATTTTAGTATGCGAGCATTGTTTTGAAATTAATCCTCAGGATCTGAGAGATTATTGCCGTTGTATGTTTTGTACCAAACTGGATCCTCAGGATCTGGAGTCCTTGAATGTAATTCTTCCTTGAAGACCGATGTTGTATAAGGATTTTAGTATGCGAGCATTGTTTTAAAATTAATCCTCAGGATCTGAGAGGTTATTGCCGTTGTATGTTTTGTACCAAACTGGATCCTCAGGATCTGGAGTCCTTGAATGAAATTCTTACTTGAAGGCCGATGTCGTTTAGAAGCTAACAATGATTTTAATTTGGAAGACTTATTTTCAACTGAATTCTCAGGATCTGAATGATTGGTACTAATTTCTGCCTGGCTTCAAGCTATATCCTGAGAATCGAGAGACCTTGAATTAAATCTTCAATGTCTGCTTTGACAATTTAATCTGTGAACGGAAGGAATTCCTTAGAATACATGTAGACAGTTTTCTTAGATTACTGATGCTCCTAATTGTTAATTTACTAGAACCAATGTTCTGAATATTGGTACGCGCAATCTTCGTTCACTCTGGAGTTCTCGAACCGAATCGTCTATGTCTGCGTTGACAATCTGCCCTGTAAATAAGACAAGTCTCTTAGAACGCACACAGATACCGTGCTTCAGATAATAATGCTGTTAGTTTGATTATTATAATAAATGACGCAAACCAGTGATTGGAATATTATTGGAGCTAATATGTCATTACGTGTATGAATCCCACTGGAGTTCTTAAATCAATTGAATCTTCAAAGCCTGCTTTGACAATCTGTTCCATAAACAAAAGAAACCTTCTAGAATCCATACCGAGACTTTTTTTAAGATAGTATCAGTTCTATAATTATTGATCGACTGAATCCTTAGCTAACTGTATTCAACAGAGTTCTTCAATCAAATCCTCAACGCCTGCTATGACAATGCATTCCCTAAGTAAAATAAACCTTCTAGAATAAATACAGTTTTATAATTATTGAACGTCTTAAACCGAAATTTTCAGTATTGTCGCTAAAATTTCACTGATTTCAAATTGCGCCCTTAGGTAACCGTATCGAACAGAGTTCTTCAATTAAATCCTCAACGTCTACTTTGACAAACTATCTTCTAAATAACATAAACATTTTCGAACATACACAGAGATTTTCTTTAATTCAATACTATTCCAACTATCAACAGACTCCAACAAAATCTCTCAAAATCGAACCCGAGAACCGAGTAGATCCTGCAGCTACTATCTGATATCGTTTTCGGTACACGTGAACGCTCGCACGTGGCCAGGCCGCTCCGATAAACTATCTCGAAGGGTTCGACATTCTAAGAAACAGTTTTTCTCAGTGATTTCGCGAGATGTCTCCGAAAGAAGCGACTCCAAAAGATCAAAAGCGAGAGTGACAGAAGAAACGAGCCCCGGAGGCGCTAACCCTTTATCGGGGCGCCCGGATGAAGCACGATTATTTTTAAAATGCCCGATGTCAACCGACCGTTTCTCGCGGCCGCGCCAAAATATAAGCTCCGAGGACGGATTCATTGAACCCACGTTCCCCCCGCGAGTCTTTGTCATCAACGACGAGAGGAGATATCGACGACAACTCTCCTCTCGGGCCACATGTGCTCTCTGCTTTTGCCCTCGTGTCTCGTCTCCTATCCTCTCTTCTCTTCTCCTCTTTCGCGCCAGACGTTCTTCCGCGCGTTCCCATACCCTCGCTTTCTGCATTAATTCTCGACGCTTTTGTCAGTGTTTACTTTTTTCGCGGTGCCTCTTCCGCTGTTCGATTCGCGCGGCGATCTTAATGCTCTCCCATCTTCAGCGTTATCGTCGCCCTCGAGTAGCTTGTTTATCGAGCTTCCGCGCGATCCGTAATGGGGCTTTCGGTTCTCACGACATACTGTGCTTCAAAATAATCTTCTTAGTCTGGAAAACGATGTTTAATAGTAGATCTACTTTCAAATTTTTTCCTTTGAGATTCGCGTGAAGTTCTAGAAATATATTCTACAGAAATTGTTTAGTATACTTTTCTTTATTCAAGTACATGTTACCATAAAAATCCATGTAATTAGAGTACATTCAATTTTGTTATTATTATAATGAAATATATATTAGTCTCGTTTAGGGCTCGCGGTAGGTGGTAACTCTTTGCACTCGGAGCTATTTCAACAAAAAATCCAAACATTTGTTCTAACCTAGAATATTTCCATTGCACATAGTTTTTTTCATTATATGCGTAAGAAACTGATATAGTACCCCATACAATATTTAAATGTTTACCCTTTGCACTCGGAGCTATTTCAACTAAAAAACCAAACATTTCTTCTAACCTAGAATATTTCCATTGTACATAGTTTTTTTCATTATATGCGTAAGAAACTGATATAGTACCCCATACAATATTTAAATGTTTACCCTTTGCACTCGGAGCTATTTCAACTAAAAAACCAAACATTTCTTCTAACCTAGAATATTTCCATTGTACATAGTTTTTTTCATTATATGCGTAAGAAACTGATATAGTACCTCATACAATATTTAAATGTTTAGTAATTTATTACATATAAACAAATTTAATCTGGAAAAACAATATTCTGAATAATGGTGTAGCAATTTGTAGTGGCGCCTCAGAGTCGCCATTCGAGTGCTATGGGTTAAATCACACAAACTGCATTGATCTATGTGAAATAGTATTATTAGAGTGCTGATCTCTGTGTGAAATAAAAATTGTCTGCGTCAATTGGCAAAAACAGTGATTCAGACCATGAATTAAACATTTTTCATTATTCGTGGATCCAATAACTTTCCGACAACGAATCTCTAACCTCTACGATTTTTCATTTTTTATTTCGAGTAGAATTAGCTTTATTCAACTATTATGGTTCTGTAAAAAAAATGTGAAAAAGATCAAGTTTAAATAGTAGAGAAAGGCAACCGTTTCCTTGGACTGTTCAATTGGAGCCACTGTTTGAATCGCAAGTGCCACTTATGGACGGCAGTGTATCTCGCAACCGGAAGTAAACCCTAAGACTCGAGGACCTCCAGCCCACTTATAACCGGCAGTAGCTCGAACATTCAAGTGAGCCTAAAGATGAGATCCTTATGAAACACGTTCAAACAATCAATTTTTGTTTTGTACAAATAAAAACTACAACGTTCCGAAAATATGCCCTCAAAATGTTTCGATCGAATTTGCAAAAATGGTACGAACATACACAGACCATTTAGCGCAATTTTAGCAGAGTTCGAAACACTAAGTAAAATAACTTTTAGTAACTCAAAAATGAATTGACCAAACAATTTTAAATAAAGCTCATTAGATTCGTTATAAAATTGTCTAGATACCATACTAATTATATTAATATTATTTTCTATTCTTAATACTTTTTTAATATTATAAAGTCAACTTTTCTGATCAGAGTAAATGCTAAAACGTTCGACTTTTGGTTTTCTTTTTTGGCAATTATTGTGACCCTAGTGTTAAGTATCTACTTTTAAAAAAATCATGCAGTTTTTTAATTAGTATGTCTATGATAGGGGCGATATACTGCTCAAACAAACACTGCAATGTCGAATGATTATTTCAAATAAGCAAATTTCCTATTAAACAAAAACAACTAAAAAACATATTCTTCTGTGGTCCAAGGATGCATCTACACATCCCAAGAAAGTTTAGTCCCATATTGTTAATGTTTTTTCCCAAAAAAAATTCGTAATGATTCCATGCTTTTTGTTACTCGGGTCAAGGAAGGAAAAACGGGGATTCGTCAGAGGCCGCGAGCGTTTCGTTGAATTCGCGAAATTTACACGTTGCACGTGCGTGAGAAAACGAGGTGTCGCTAACGGTCCTTCTGCCGTGGTTGTTCGAACACGGGACCACGGGTTTCCTCGCGCAATAAGAGGAACGAGAACCACACGAGCAGACCCATTGGCAGCCGCATATTCTCGTATAAGTATATTCGCGCGAGAGAGTCGAAGGTTATAACGTGTCGCGTTTCTCCCGGGGGCCCCTCCACACTTTCTGTCCTCTGGTCCTCTCTTCATGGTACTTGTTGCCGGTACACCGAAGCTGTCGACACGCGAACCAGGAGTTCCGCGTTAATTGATCTCTCTCTCTCTCTCTCTCTCTCTCTCTCTTTCTCTCTCTCCTCTCTCTCAGTCTCTCATCTAATCCCTCGTTTCTATGCAACTTTCGTCCACGAAGCGAAGCTCCGTCGGACATTCGTTGCACGTTCCTCTCCGGACACACCTCTTTTCCGCGCGAACGACTGAATATCTATTTTGTAACAGTTACTTTCCACCGGTATAAATTAAACTTCGCGCCGGGCATTATCGTCTCGCATTGACACGGACAGCCAACCACGAACGATTTGTTGTATAACCCGCTGTAATCGGTAAAAGGAGCATTTCACGGTGGAAGTACCAATTGCCTTCGTGATTTCTTGTTTTACTGTTGCTGGCACTATGAGCTGCTTTACGAGAAACTATTAACACCTTCCTTGCACTCTGGACGATTTACGAAACGATTGGAAATCTATTTTTACGCTGCGGCGACGGGCGAACTGAATTTGCTGTGTTTGAAGTGTCAGAAGCTTGATTCCGATACGTTCTTGATTTTGTTCACTTAATTTCATTCAATTCTATCAAATTGACAGATAGAATGCGCTAAATGAACTTTGAACGATTTGCAACAGGCTTGAACATGTATTTTTACGCTTGCATGACAGGCAGGCTTAATGATTTTATGATCTGTCAGCTACGAGAAACTAACACTCACATGTTCTTCATTTTTTCAATTTATCCCTTGAATCACGTTTCTATTTTTATCGTCACCGGACTGTGGATTTTTATGCAAACCAAGAGTTGTCTGCATTAAATTGCATGAGCTATACATAGACAGTTATTTCCTTCTAAAATAATTTTAATCAGTCGTGACTAATATAACAGCATTTTAAAATGTTTTTACTGTTCTGCATTTGCTCTATTCATTTTTACCATAAATACATAAAATTTGCAGTCCGATTATCACTAAAATAAACACGATATTTCTCTCATTCACGAACAGAGTCCTTCTAGTAAGAATATAATGAAAATACCATTCACGCACGATTTCTTATATGCATATTACAGTGCAAGTGCATAAAAATCCACAATCTAGAGATCACCAGCAAATTTTTCCCTCCTACTAATTTACAAAGCTCGAATTATTACATAAGCAGAAGTACTCTTACAATTTCGATTTTCTTCGATTCCTCGATCGAAGACATTGTTAGTCGGTTGAGCGATGGGCAGGAATCTCGATCGAGGATTAACGAGAGCCATGGATCGCGGAACGGTCAACAGATCCTCTATCCATCAGTTTGTCCCGCATCGCGACAAGAATGAATGTTAAGTTTGTCCGTTGCCCGGTGGAACAAGCTCCGATATTTATGCCATACAATGCTAATGCGCTAGACAAGCATACTATCGGCGCGATCGGCGATCGAAAGGCGTCGATTCGGTGGAACGGCGTTTGTCCCAATGTATCTCGCGAGTTCGCGCTAGCCGCTTATCTCTGTCAACGTTGCGCACGCCTAGACGCGCGATCTAGAAAGTAGTCGTTGGCATAAGCTCGCCCGATAAATCACGCGAAAAGCTCGATCGAAATAGTCGCGATAAAGCCGCGGTCGGCAAGGTGTCGCGCGACCGTGAGGATTTCCTGGATGAGCACACGAGCATCGCCAACGAGCAACGTGATCCACGAGGAACAACGGATCCCGACGATTTACAAGAGAAAAAAAGTGAACTTTGCTATGTCCCATGCTCGCTGGCTTTCGGCCGCGGGAAACCGCGTAGATCATAGTAATTTTAAAACCTCGTTCTGCACGCGTAGATCCTTTCCATCTTGTTCTATCTCTTTCTCGCGAGCGTGTGTAATTTCGCCTGTCTTTCAACTGGGAAATCGGAACGCGAGACCCGGTTGCGCAAGCGATTTATGGCAACACTTTGAATACGCATCGATCGAGATTGATCTAGCTAATTAATCGCGGCCAGTTCACTGGTCGCTCGCTGCCAGCCCGGCGAAGAAAAAAAAACCGAGTCGTGGTTTATTAACCGACGATACGCTTCCTATTAACCCCGTTCTACTCTTCGCTGAAACTCGTTAAGGCGCCCGACTCCCTCGGCGCTGTGTCACACGAAGGCGTAATGATCTGATGCTGTTGTGCTGTGGGTTTGGTTGCCCCGTGGGGCATCGGGGCGACACCGTTCAAGTCGGGGGCCACGCCCATTTGGAATACTTCGTACAGAGGAGATGCAGAGGTTTTTCTTTCTTTGATGTTATTTGCTTGTTTGGACAATTCTAGATGATCGCGAAATGCTTTTTACCTTTTCTTGATCTAGATTTAATGTTTATTATCCAGTAAATCCTCGTTGGTTACTAGAATTTGACTATTTTAATTGTTACAGATATATGAATCAAAATAGAGAGTTTTTATGGCTTCCAGAGCCTTATTTTTAAAAGAATAAGAGTGTAAGTCTATTGGCATAAATTGATCTGTAGTACACTGCCCATGGTTCCTTTAAAATCAGGAACACCCTAAATCACGCCCAGTTGGAACACCCCTAACAGAGAGGGAGCAATATAGAGATCGCAAAGAGCTTGTCACCCTTGCCTGATCTAAATTCAATGGTTATTATCCAGTGAATAAAAAGAATTTAGAAATTTGTTAATATTAAAGAGAAAAATTCCAAGAGAAAATTGGAAGTAAAGAGAAGTGAACGAGAATTAGAAAATAAAGTGGTTTATGGTCCCTAGACTTTTGTTCCTCTGAAACCCTGAGCAGCGAAGCCACGCCCAGCCAAAAAACATTACGTAAAGAAGAAGGGTAATCGTATCTTAATTTTTCTCCCACCTGTTGAACATCTTGGGTATAAATGTTTTTTTGATCTGGCGCGTGATTCGATGATCGCGTAAATGAAATTCGAAACACGTGTTCGAGAACGAGTCCGCGTTACGCACCTCTCAGCGACGTGAACGGTATAATTACGCCGGTCGACAATTAAAGCCTCTGGAAGTTTATTCGCCAGTCTTTTATGGGCGGGGCGGCCTCAGTCAGGGGAACCTGACTAGTTCTAGAGCCGTGACAGCGCGAATAACGATTAATTAATAAATTCTTCTCGCTAAATGCGCTCGGGGGTGATTTAAATATGAATCTGGGGCTCTGAATACGCTGAAGTCCCTTGTACGCATCTTTTGGAAGCATCACGCTCCACGTCGTCACCGTTCATAACTTTACATGGCTTCGTTTACTGCATAAATTAACTTCAAAAGACTCAATTTTACCGGAAGCCGATTACTAAAATTTTGAATCGCTGTGTTGTACCAAAAGGAAGCTTGGAAATTTTCTTTTGCATTATAATCCTAAACGAAATTATGAAATAAAGTCACTGGGAGTGACTTGTTAGTTCAAAATTGAAATTGCTGTTGGAGGACTAAGGGTCTTTAGCTGATCATAGAGTGTTAAAAATTATAAATTATTCGCTGGCAGGTAATGTTTCAATAAGTCGAAAATAATATAACAATATTCTCAATCCTGAAGTGAATTAGTGAGGCCGATGCTGCCCAACTGGTAAACTCACGTTAATAATTATTTAAGCTGTGACTATCAATACTAATAACTCTTTCTTGATTCGGATAAGATTTTACAACCCCACTGCGGTTTTATTTACCATTTCGATGCAGATAGATATTAACTATAAATATAATTCAATTGAATCATTGCATTTTTAACACTAAACCTACCAGCGTCGATCAAATGACCGCTTTCAGATTTTTTATTTTACAATTATTGAAGTTATAATGATGCTTTCGCTGGAAATAATTATGCACACTTTTTAATTCAAGTATGCATTATAATAAAAATGGCATAAAATCTAAATAAATTCAATCGTGCCATTTTTATAAGAGAACACATACTAGTCACTTTTCATAGTCGGTAGGTTTAGTGTTAAAGTCAATTTTGAAAGTCCACTTAAGAATTAAATTCTTCTAACGACATTTTAGTTTTATATTTGATCTATTCATTTTTGTCATAAACATATCAGAAGATCCGCACTTATGTTTCAAAGAAAATGAATCGAATTTAAATCTGCAGCCATCAGAAACAAAAATCGGTGGCTTTTTGGGGATGGTGCGTAGGTCGAAGGGTAGCACGAAGCTCCCAAAATGGTTTGCCAGGGGATCCTGAGGGATCCAGGATCTCCGGGTACCGATTTCTTCGGACCGATCGTCGCGGATCGAAGAAGAGGAAAAAAATGGAAGAAGCGGAGGGGTTAAAGGAGAACGCAGCTTCCAATCGGCAGGGCCCTGACACGGTCGACAACGCGCGCGTGTAGACGCGTGTAGACTCGGCCTCTCGATACATGTTCACGACGTGTCGAGAGAGAACGGAGAGATAAATAAACACATAAAACCCCGTGACAGCTTCACGCCGGATAAAAACATGTCGAGAGACACGTATCTCGATTCCCTTCTTCTGATCTTTTCTCTCCCTCTACGACTCTCTTGCACATTCTACAATCTTCTCTCCCGCTTCTTCTCCTTCTAGTCCGCGATTTAAACTCTCCTCCTATCTCTCTGACTCTCTTACACATTTTACAATCGCCACTCTTCTTCTGCTTCTTCTTCTACTTCACAATTTCTGCTCTCTTTCCTGGGGTCCTTCTCTGTCTCTCTCTCTGTCTCGCTCCGTTTTTCCCTTTCGTTTCCCTTACTCTTCGACTATCTCACAAATTTTACAAAATCTC
Source organism: Sphecodes monilicornis (assembly GCA_913789915.3). NCBI lineage: Eukaryota > Metazoa > Arthropoda > Insecta > Hymenoptera > Halictidae > Sphecodes > Sphecodes monilicornis. The sequence continues at coordinate 10,722,786 of OU565294.1, forward strand.
TCTCATTTCTACTACTTCTGTTCCACGATCTCTGTTTGTTTTTTATCTGCTGTCCTTCTTTTTGTCTTCCTCTGTCTCTCTTTCCGTCTCGCTCTGTTTTCCCTTTCGTTTCCCTTACTCTCAGGCTCTCTCACAAATTTTACAACAGCCTCTCTCATTTCTACTACTTCTGTTTCATGATCTCTGTTTTCTTTCATATCTGCTGTCCTTCTTTTTGTCTTTCTTTCTGTCTCGCTCTGTTTTTCCCATTCGTTTCCCTTACTCTCCGACTCCCTAACAAATTTTACAATCGTCTCTCCCATTTCTACTACTTCTGTTCCACGATCTCTGTTTTCTTTCTTATCTGCTCTCTTTCTTTTTGTCTTTCTCTGTCTCTTTTTCTGTCTCGCTCTATTTTTTCCTTTCGTTTCCCTTACTCTCCGACTCTCTCACAAATTTTACAATCGTCTCTCATTTCTACCACTTCTGTACCACGATCTCTGTTTTCTTTCTTATCTGCTGTCTTTCTTTTTGTCTTTCTCTGTCTCTCTTTCTGTCTCGCTCTGTTTTCCCTTTCGTTTCCCTTACTCTTCGACTCTCTCACAAATTTTGCAATCGTCTCTCTCATTTCTACTACTTCTGTTCCACGATCTCTGTTTTCTTTCTTATCTGCTGTCGTTCTTTTTGTCTTTCTCTGTCTCTCTTTCTGTCTCGCTCCGTTTTTCACTTTCTCTCTCTCTCTCTCTCTCTCTCTCTCTCTCTCTCTCTCTCTCTCGATCTCCGCTCCAAGTGAAACGCATCGTCCTTCGATGCATGGTCGCTAGCAAGAACTGACGACTGTATTAATTAGGCGTGATACAGTATCCCGCTTCCTTCCACCGTATTTTGTGTCCGGCACACTGTAATTACCGTCTCATCATACTACGCTAACCGGCGCATTTCTGCCGGACGATGTAACCGGAAAAATTCCTGGGACCGATCTTATCCGGAGCTTGTCTGACGAAACCTGGCCGGATCCGAATGCGATAAATGTGATGTAACGAGGTATCGACCGTGAGCATCCTTGCTACCCGAGAAAAACGTGCACCACGAGCCACCGGGGGAACGAGCTAATTAGGCCAGCAGGTTCAGCGGATCGCAGACACTAATTGATCAATTGATTTCGAGCATTGTACAGGGGGAATCTTGCTCGGACTGTTTAGCTCCAATTGATTTCCTGGAAAGATAGAAAGTTGATGCTAATTTTACGGTGTAATTAATTTCTGCATCTCGAACAATTATATGATCACTGTTGAAACCTGTCCATTCGTTGTATGGCAATTTAGAAAAATTGTTTCGAAAGTGTTACGTGGTTTTTTAAATAGACTAGAAATCTTAATAAGTCATCTGGTTACTGCATACAATTTCTTTTTATTAACATTAGGTTAATGTTAATAACCGCAGTACCTACAGAGATTTCTTGGGTTAGGTTGACTTATTACAACCAGTTGCATACATTTTTTAATAAAAGATATACTGAATTCCTTATTACAACCAGTTGCAACAATTTTTTAATAAAAGCTATACTGAATTCCTTTTTTATTTTTGTTTGTGGAGTATTGGTGGTTGTAAACAGTAAAAACATTAAAAGAATTTTAAACTGCTGTTATACTAATTATCATCCTATTAAAATGGTTAACACGTTAACCCCTTGCCGTACCATTTTCTTTACGGTTACAGTGATTAGAACATTTTCATCCCCAAAAATTTCACAGATGATGAAAGAAAATTTATATTTTTCATATGGCTACATTTTCATTAATGCTTACATATTGTGTACAAAAAAGACAATTTTATTTTGTCTAAAAAGAAAGACATAAAATTCATATTTGTTTGACTATGTTGAAAATCTTCATCGCGAGTCTGACTCGTTAAAATACGGCAAGGGGTTAAGCGCCACACCAGCACGTGACAAAATACCAACAAATCGAATCAATTTTTTAATGGAACTCGTAACTGGTAGGTCATGATTTATTACAGTCACTGCTTTTTTAACTTTCATATAATTCGTAGGTAGAAACAAAATTTTGATTTACTTCGCCTTCCACCCTACAATATAACGTTGAAATCTAGTAAAATAATTGTGTCAGTCACGTATGACTGACGTGGCAGTGAACGTGTTAAACAAGTAAATAAATTTCTATTTCATACCCGTTTATAGTAACTGAGGTGGAAAATTTGTATTTTGCATACAGATCTGCAGTCGATTTATGGAACAGCTTTGTTAAATTTTTCTAAACTGGCCAGTGCATACTTCAATGACCGCAGGTCAAACCGAGCAACCATAATCGCTCGAAATCCAGTGACAGACGATCGCACGTGGTCGGTTCGCGAATTCGTGGAAGTTTTTCCAACTTCCCGGTTTATCTGCCACATGGTGCACGGATTATTGTTGCGAGGCGTGGGAGAATCGCGCGAGTTTTACGAGCGGAACGACGTGGATGTCACCATTCGCGCGAGATACGCCAGTGCAACGCGCAGCTGCACGGCCCTGTTATATGCAACGATGCAACGCGTGCACGCACCCACACAACAAGCGGAATGTCGCGCGATTCCGTGCTGTACCCGAAGAAATCTTCATTGACTCGTTTCTTCAGTCCTTCGAGCTCTGAGCAATCTCTTGAGTCTCTGAAAAAAATAAGCAAGACCATTTTATTATCCGAGCAATTTACTTAAACAACCTTCCTTAAACAAACATATTTTTGTGCTAAATTTATTGCACGTTACCCGCGTTCAAATTTCTTTATTATAAAACATTTCTTTTGACATCGAGAGATAGAAGATGATCAAATTATCAGATCCACTTACATAAGGTGACGACAACTTTACATTAGGAACACCGAAATTTTAAATAACAGCTTCTCTATACTGAATTTTTATTATTTATGTTTATGGAGTATCGATGCTCACAAATTGCAAATTCATATTTAATACTGTAGATAATATTTGTTCGCCGCAAGCACAAAGAATGAACGCATCTTGTCTGACTATCAGATATTTTCTAGTTTAACTTTTTTACGCGTTGACGCCGTGTCACCCATATATGGGTGAGGGAATTATTTGTCAATATTTAAAAATTAATTATTACGATCATTGTACCAAATTTGGTTAATATCTGGATATTGTAAGAAGGCTAATGGACTACTCAATGTCCTACAATTTTTCAATAGTTATTTTATTAAATAGATTACTTCGATTTCATAACATTTTTGAGGTTGTTGATTTGGCAGTGAAAGTGTTAGGACGACTGCCGCCATATTTGCAATACTAGGACAATGTATCTAATCTTTAAATTTACAAACACATCATTTAACTAAATCGCACAAGATCAGCATATATTTTTCTCGTGTTCTGAAGCATTTACAACTTTGATACACGATTTATTTTTCTGAGAGAAATATTGCCAGCATCTTAAACAATCCTGGTCCGCAGAGGGTTAACCCTTTGCACTCGGAGCTTTTTCAGCTAAAAAACCAAACATTTCTCCTAACCTAAAATATTTCCATCGTACATAAGTTTTTTTCATTATATGCGTACGAAACTGATATAGTACCTCATACAATATTTAAATAATTAGTAATTTATTACATATGAATAAATTTAATCATATAAACAATATTCTGAATAATGGTGTAGCAATTTGTAGTGGCGCCTCAGTGTCGCCATTCGAGTGCTATGGGTTAAAATGTGATATTTCCTATCTCGACGAGAAAATAACTTTTCTATGAATCGCGGTGTACAAAGATGAGGAAACCGTTTGCGAGGAAGGTACTGAGGAACCTGTGCCTTTGTGCTAAACTTTAGTCGAATGCCTCATTTCTCGTTTTGCACGAAGACGTTTCTAAATCGGAACTTCGAGAATCGGCTCGCAGCGTTTGAACCGCTTTTAATGCCGCGTTCAAAGCCGGCGACGACGGTCGTGGTCGTTCCATTTTCCTCCACGGATAAAATTAAGGGGACTTCGCCACTTAGATCGCGGGGTGGAAGTCGAATGGCCGAAAACGACGCCGGCTATTTTTGTGGCGAGAAGAGCTAGGCTTTAAGGCACTTCGGACGCACATGCTACGGCGAATTTCACGATTCCACCGACTATGGAACTGTTGCAGAGTTCTTTAATAATGGGGACGACGATATGGGTCATGCTCTGCTGCGGCAATTATAACAGAAACACTCTGTCGTAAGCCTCCAAGATTTTTTGCAGCGTAATCGTATTTTTCGCACGAAATCTCCGAATTTTCTCAAGCGTTGCACATAAAAGCAAAAACACGTGCCCCATGAATTGTAGATTCAGTCTACAGTACATTCATTTATGTAAATCTACTACATTCATTTATGTAGATGTACTACAGTCACTGATGTAGTGACATAGATGTACTACAGTCCATTTTTATGGACTGAATTGTGAGAAAAATGGAAATAGGAAAAAATTAGATTTTTCTGTTGTGAGTTCTATTATGTTCTAGAGAAGGTAGATATATTGTTGAATTTTTCTTGAGATCTTACAGTGCTTTGGGAGTCCGAGAATTACTATGAATTCATAAAGCCCATTTTTAAAGAATTATTAAGCGAGTGTCACTGGGTAAAGCTTTAAAAAGTATATCTTTATATGTATATTTTCATGTTTAAGTTTCCGAACTGTGAATTGTACAAACAATTAACAGTAGTAAATTGCCACTTTTATGCATTTACAGTATCCACAACTGTTTCTGGTTTAATGTAATACAATGAACAGGAAAATTTAATACAATTTTACTAAAAAACTAAAGAAACGATTTAATAAAATGAACTATTTCACGCCAGTGTCTTTAACACTAGACTTACAGGGCCCGTCAAAATGACGGATTCAAAAATTTTTAATTTACGATTATTAAGAGTGTAAGGAGGCATTCGTAAGGAATTATTAAATAGATTTATATTTTTGTATACATATTACAATAAAAATCGCTGAAGATCTAAGTAAATACAATTTTATTATTTTTATAAAGCAATGTAAAATAATCAATTTTAGTGCTCTGTAAACCTAGTGTTAAAGTAAGCAACAAACATGAATATTCACTTAACCATCGACAAATTCAGAGACATCAAATATATAATTTATATTCATATTTTTCTTCTAATGGAATGTTACATTTTACACGAAAGTATGTGCAGTTATAAGCTCGTCCAAAAATATGGCAGGAATCATGCAGTAAATTCTGCGGGTAAGCATGGCCCATTTACAAAATGGCGGTGGCAGCTTCGAGCTTCCGCAGCTTGGAGAGTATAATAACTGGAGCAGGGCCGAAGTATTTTCAGTAAAGCATTACGAGATGACATCCCCTCGATATCCCGTTTGAAACCGATATTCAAACAAACAGCTTCCATTTCCCGAAAGCACAAGGTGCACCGTGTCTCCCTTTGAACCAACTGTGCAAACGTTCGAAGCAGAAGGGGAACGTTCGAACGGTTGTGTTTAAAGAACGGAACAATTAAAATCGACGGTCCTGGACTACGGAATGGCCGAGGGAGATAGAGAGAGAGAGAGAGAGAGAGAGAGAGAGAGAGAGAGAGAGAATGGAAGAGAGGAAAAGAGAGAGAGAGCATTGCGATGAAAGTACATGATATACGAACCGAGTCACGCGGAGAAACATAGTTGGGCGCAATTTGTGTCTGACTGGTATCTATTAACTTAATTGTAACACGCTTCAACCCCCCTTTTCTCTCCACGTTCTCTCCCTCTTTCTCTCTCTTTCTCGGCTGTTATGGTCCCCGTGCATCGTTTATCGTGGCCAGCATTCACGATTCGGGTCCCCGTTCAAAAGCCAGTTTGACTGGACCCGCATATTACGCCCGTGAAGTCGTAAAAGATCACTTATGGCAGGATCCACGGACGAATATACGCGCATGCCACCGCGTATTTACGTTCCCACCGTGCGATCGCTTAACACTCCTCCGAGCCGGGTGTCAATTTGACACATTTTTCACGAAAAAGATGATCTTTTTATTCCATTTACCAATAAATTGGTGTTTGACTCCATAGATTTCAGGCTTGTAATCCTTATGTCAATGCTAGACTGAGAATACCGGGGCGAACTAAATATTGTCTGCGTCAATCGCGAGAAACAGTAGACCTATCCAATGGATAAATACTTGTTCTTACGTCTTTTGTCGCAAAACTGATCTTAGACTTCATAGATTTTATGCGTTTAATCGTTACATTAGTGCTAGACACAAGATCTCTTTAGCGAGATGTCTGTGAACGTAGAATAGAAGTACTGTATAAATTTCAAGATGGAGGCAATCGTAAATGTTATTCATTCGTTTAATTCTCGGACAGCGGACCGTTTTTGGAACTATATAATTGATGATGTTTATGAGTATCCACTGTTTTATTTATCAATTTTTGGAAACGTATTTTTGCAAGTATTTTTCTAACGTAAGTCCTTTCCTAACGTAACAGCGGTCCATTTAATTTAATCGCCAGAAAATGAGTAAATAAATGTCCATTTTGATATTCTGGGTCAAATAGACCCAGGTTCCGCTGTCTGAGGGTTATGGAATATGGAGGATATGGAATTTTCATTTTTCTTTAATCACCTTAACAAGTTGCAAATAAGATATCGACAGTCTTAATTACTTTTAAGTTTTCTACTGTGTCTATTGATAATATAGTCGTCAGATTTTAAGGTTTCAGTGCATATTTGCATGCCTCTGAATTAATTTATAATTTTCCGGATCGGTCAATGTGAGCTATCAATAATTAAAAATGGTAAAAATGGTAATTGTAGGTCGAAGATTGTGGAAAATTGTAATTTTCATTACGAAAACAGGGACATGAGTACGGAAAGAGTCCATGGCGAGGAAGAGTGGCCATTTCTCGTTGAGTTATCACCCTTGTCCGTCTCCTCTTAATTATTCCAAATTAGGTGCATCAACCTTTAACCTGATTGTCCTCGTCCCCTATATGAAAGTCTACATCCGCAGCTCGTGGTCGGTTGAAAAATTCATGTCTTCTTTTCATCGTGTGAAAAAACGTTTTTCATTCAGTTCCATTTAACACTAAACCTACCAGCACCGGTCAAATGATCGGTTTCAATTTTCTTATTTTGCTATTAGTGAAATGATGAAGTCGTATTTATGAGAAATGATTGAATAAAAATTTTTATTTGATCGTAGATTAAAATAAGAACCATACAAACTTTAAATAAACTCAATCTTGTAATTTTTATGAGACAACTGGTACTAGTCTCAATTTTAGTGGTCGGTAGGTTTAGTGTTAACACCAGGACTACTAGAAATAGTCTCAAATTTTTGGTTTACAATTATTTCGGCATAAATATATTTCTAGTGAAATTTACCCAGTAGACAAATTCATTTATGTATTTACGTATCACGTACGTATCACTAACAGTCTTTTGCAATCGTAATAGATACATTATTTAACAAAATATGGTTGGTATAATCACGTGGCACTGTCAGAGCTAAAATTAAATGATTTCAGTCACTTTCTACACCATGTTCATTCAAATTCGAATTTAATTTTACGATAATTTCTGCATACTACAAATTAGTCATATTAAATTCTACAAAATTTTATATGTCATAATTGCTTGAAATGTTTAACCCTTTTCGCTCGGAAGTATTTTAACTCCATAACCAAACTTTTTTTTTCGATCAAGAATATTTCCATTCTATATGAGTTTTTTGATTTTGAAGAAATGGAACTGATATAATACCTCATAGAATACTTAAATGTTTGGTAACTAACTTATTGAATATCAATTTAATAATGTAGACGATATTTTGAATAATGGTATAACAATTTTTAGTGGTGCCTCAGAGTCACCACTCGAGTACTAAAGGTTAATATATGATAAACGCGGGATGAAAGAAACGGGGGATGCAGCAAAGTTTTATTTCTTGGAGCAACAGTTTCAATGAACACATATTCCTGTTATATTATTCATCTTATGCAATCTTCAAAAATTTACGAATGCATAAGAATTCAGGTACAGTGCATTTTCCACAAGTCAATCTGTACAAAACACGAGTCTAAACATTTCTCAGTAATTACACAATATTTTTCTTAAATGTAATACATAATGCGGTTCTCCGTAAATAAAACAAATCCGATCACTTTATATTTCTACAAACCTGTTCGGAAATTCGTGTATCTGCATAAACGCTACCAGATCATAAATTCAATTAAGTCGACTAAAACTCGAGCACCGATTTAATCGAATGCTGAACATTAAACGTAATAGTAACGAAGAGGATGAATTAATGTTGAAAGGGAACTGTAGGTTGCGTACAACTAGAGAGGGAAAAGATGTAAATTGTGAGTCGGTCGATAGAACAATTTCAGTCTGTACGTGAGGAAAGTAAGGTCAACAGGATTTGAGCATTCCGACGATTTTTCCGGTTTGATTTCACGGTCAATGGGAGAGAATGGTCGAGAAAGATGGTTAACAGAGGGTACTTGAGTTTTGACGTGTCTCACGTACCCTCATCCGGCCCCCATAAAAACCAGAGAACCTTTCTCCTTCTACGTAACTGACGTAACGCAGGACACGCGTCTGTTTCTTGTCCAGAGAAATGTCCGGAGAAAGGATCCTGCTGCAATCTGCATCCTGTCTACCGACGGCGGTGGTCTAGTCGCCATATGTTTTCGCGTGCGACCAAGGACCTAACTAAAGTATCCCTGTTTTATTTGTTCCAGAGATGTCATGCTGTTCTTTGGCGGCCGGATCTTGTCGCAGTGTCTGCTCCAAGGTATGCATACATTCTACAGCAAACCGTCTACCATTAGAACAACACTTGGTACATACTCCACTTATTAGAAAATAGAACGAACAATTCAGTTGGCCAGTAATTGCATTTTTCTTTCTAGTCTATTCATGATATTAATTGCAAGAATAAATATTAAGGTAATATAAAGAGGTCATGTTTTTGTATTATTATTTCCAATTTTTTGAAAAAAGGACGAGAGACATTTTGATACGTCCACTGATTCTTGAAATCGATGCAGACAATTTTTATGTTGCACAAAGATCCGCAGTTTAGCGATTAAAACGATGGATGCATCATTGTAATTTGTTTCTAGGAACGCAAGTTATTTACGACTCCGACTAACATCATTTGTGTTCTAACTTTAGCAGCAGTTAATGTCGGAATACGGAATTGTTCAGAAGTAGCAATATAGAGACGTAGAATTTTGCGTCCTTGATCGTGAGGACGACGATAGCAATCTTCTCTTTCTCAAGGCTGCAATTTATCGTTGCTTTTTGCCGCCTCGGGACCATTAAACGCGATATTATAATAGTACTCGTAAGAAAAGCATAATTAAGTGATTCAGAGGCGATCGAGCATAAATTGAATACAGACTCATGCCTTCGGTGTACATTCTATCGTGTTTATTATTCTTAATGGCTACTAATTAACCCTTTATTACGTCTGCTATATATTATTTGCGGTTTTTACGCACTGCTTCCATTTTTCACGGCAAATTAACAGTAGGTTTACGGAGCACTAAAATTGATTATTTTACATTGCTTTATAAAAATAATAAAATTGTATTTACTTAGATCTTCAGCGATTTTTATTGTAATATGTACACAAAAAAATAAATGTATCTAATAATTCCTCACGAATGTGTCTCCTTACACTCTTAATAGTCGTAAATTAAAAATTTTTGAATCCGTCATTTTGACGGGCCCCGTAAATCTAGTGTTAACAGCGTGCTGTTCTCGTTACCCTAATCGCGTCACAGATTTTTCAATATAATTATGACCTATTTGCAATAGTCTGCAGATTTTATATATTTTCATTACAAGAATATTCTTTAGTAAATATATTTGTTACAAATTAGTATTTAGAGATCGGTTTGTATTGAGTAATATCAAAATCACCAATCTAAATTGAATTCAGTCGATAAATCAATCTTCTCCTAGTTACACCGAGTCAACGATCCATAGATGTCTGCGCTAACTACCCTTCTTAATTAATTCCAACCCCACCGAAAGAGGAACGCGCAATATAGCTCGGGCGTTAAAGATCGTCGATCTTCGTCGAAGGTGTGTCTCAGCTCCAGGTGTCGTCCCGCGGAGGATCTAATTACAAGAAAATATATCCCGTTTTTATAGTCGAATAGCTGAGCGTATATTATTAGCGATTTATCGAGTCGTGTTCCTGGGGGCCCGGCCCTGGCCGTTCTACTGTGTATCTATTAATTATACGACCGCGAGAGATATCCCCGTGGGAATTTCAAAAAGACAATTTCGAGGGAATATCATTTCGCCCCGTGCTCGCCTCGCTCGCGCGATATCGCGCGGCTGATAAATATCGGTGGCCCGACCCCGGGGACGATAAAGGGTACAAAATATGCCGTGTCCACGGATATATTAGGATCTCTCTCTCCCGGGGGATAAAAAGGAAACTGCGAGGGACGAGGACCGGGAACGGCGGAGAAAAGGTGAAAGGACGAACGAGCTGGCACTGGCCGAACGAAACAAGACAAAAAAGGAAAGAAGTAAAATCAGAGGAACGGGACAGAGACAGAGACAGAGACAGAGAGAGAGAGAGAGAGAGAGAGAGAGAGAGAAGATGGAGAAAGAGAGAAAGAGGGATGCACACGGTGGTTTTTCGATAGGCCCTCGGCCACGGTGCAGCGACGTGGGGTGCACGCGTGGTTGTAGCTTCTTTAAAAGTGGCTGCAGGGCCCCATCGGAGATAATATCGGAGACACTGGGGCCCGCTGAGAGATTTACGCAGGACCCCCCCGGGGGGCCCCTGGTAGGCTCATTCATACGCAAATATTACGAATTGACGCACTCGACTCCGAGGAACGGACACGGTATCAATGATATCGTGTTCCCTCGCAATTTGTAGCCCGCGATCCGCGAACTTCAGACGACCGTTCTATTATTCGGCTAGGAATCCCAGCTTTCTCCGATCTATTCAAGCCCCTCCGCAAGGTGGCCCGTCAGGGGTCGATAAACGGCGGAATTGATTGTCCACCATCAGTATCATCCCCTTTTAACGTCGCAAATGTTATCGGCGAGAGGATATCGATACGGACCACCCTGTACATTGGTATTCATGAAAGGAGCCACGCAGACATGTGTGCTCCTTGCACGTCTCCGCCAATATTTCATATGTCCTGACGCTGCTCCGCCACTGGAATGTGATGCACGGCAACTCCGAGGTGTAGAAACAGCTCGAGAATGATGGAACCGGACGCACTGACTACCGATGAGGTGGTTTTTCGTGAGGAAGACTGCCGAGTCGCCGGAAGTGCTGTTAGGAGCCGTCGAGAACGCTTCACCTGGTTCAAAAGAACAATTTTTGTTTAGTTTAATCTATAATACCACACACAGAGATTGCACCTCTGTAATTCCAAATTTAAAATATTTATGAACAGACTGGGGATTTTACTGTAGGGACGTTAAAAGAATCTAGAAGTATCGTTCCATTATTTTCGGATTATTCAAATTATTAACACGGTGACTGCCATAGTCCTGAAAAACTTTCACAAAATCAAAAGAATTTAATTAATGAAACCAAAACTGGAACGACAAAAATTATCATATTGGTTACTCCTTTAACTCTTCTACACTCATCATATCGTACTCCATTTTAATTTAAAAATTAATTTTTTAGACTTGGTCAAAGAATAGTGTCAGGAGGCGTTCGACGTGTTAAAAGAAGGAATTCGTTTAGCTTCCTTACAGGCAGTAGAGTTTAATAGTTTATAAAAAATTCTAAAAGATCCAAGTTTCTACTGAAAATAAAAAAGCTCTTTCTGTTTGTATCTTTTATTTTTTGCTGCCGCTAAAATTGAACAAATAATTCAAGAACAAAATATAGTGTTTACCGGATTTTACGAGATATATTTTTACCGCGGAAAATTCGCGCAAGAAAAACGCACCCCTGTAAAATGGCGACTATGCTCAGCCGCGCATACCTCCCAGAATACACCGCGACGAAAATACGAGCGTCGTCTCTACACGGTTCGCGATCGTTTACGCCCTTAAACGTTTGCAACAGCTTAACTAAAGCTATCAGCAAGTCCGAGATCGTTGACGCTATTCTTGTGGTTATATCTGACTGCCCGTGATACAGTTTTTCTTTTCTCGACGTAAATATTTGCACCTCAGGTTTAGGCTCCGTTGACTCACGACCTGCGTCACCGAAATCTGATTCATGCTCCGGCAAAAGATCTTTGACTTGATCATTTTTGAGATCGTTACTCATCTCTTATCCTGATTTAGCTCATTCGTTTTTATTTGAATCCTAGAAATATTGTTCCCATTTGGAGTGATCGTTCTTCGGTGATTTTTAAATTGAGATTACAGTAAGAAATAATAGACGAAGAAGTTAGAAAAGATTCGTGATTATTAGTGGATGATTCAAGAATGTTAAACACAATTTTTATATGTTCAAGTTTTGTACTAATGAAATTGTTGACGAACAATAACATTATTGTATCATTCAAATCATATTAATATTATGATCTCAACCTTTTACCTACTGGAAGCCTGTTAACCCTTAGCACTCGAGTGTCGACTGTCCGGCGCCATTAAAAATTGCTATGTTATTATTCAAAATATTTGTTACATTATTAAATTTATTTAAACTTAGTAAAGTACTAAACCTTTAAGTACTGTATGCGTAAATTGCATCAGTTTCATATCGATAAAATGAAAAAACCATATAGAATGGAAATATTCTACGTTCAAAGAAAAGTTTAGTTTTCGAGTTAAAATAGTCCCGAGTGCAAAGGGTTACTTTATTTATGTCAGTAACTGCTATATCAGACACAGCCTTAAAAAACTTCCCGGAAATTACAATCCCAAAATAAATGATTAAATTACATTACTGTAATGTATTTGTAATTTCTCAGTTCTCAATTACAATTGATACTAGCTACTGAACTTGACTTGTAGCTATTGAATCATAGAAACAATTAACTAAAAAGTGCAACAAAAAGGGCACTGTAACTGGGAATACTGCCTCAAAAAGCAAATCTTTCAATTAACACGAGTGGATTCTTCTTCGCCGAGGGCCACGTCGATGCGATCATGAAAAACAACTATACGTTGACCCAGGCAACGCGAAGGACCTAACAGGACCCACCGCACAGGGACCAATAGGACGCTCGTAACTCCCGTCCGTGACAAGAGTACGAAACGTCCGGGTACGTCCTCGCTGCGGACGCTGATTGAATCGGTAATGAGCGCCTAAATGGCCGGCCAGTCGATATCCGCGCGGTCTATTGTCATTCAGTGATGAACAACAGGAAATCGTGGCTGGCCGGTTGCGTACCTGTGTCCTTGATTCTTAATAACTTGGAACGCGCTGCAGCTAGCATTCGGAATCGGGGAAATTCCCATTGGACAGACACAGCTGCGACATTATTATGTCCCCTTGAACGTGGGACCATTTCTCCCTTTCTCCGTTGATCACCTTCGACTTGGATGATCAAGGTGTCTGCTAAGAATTGAGTGAAATAGACGAAGGGAAAAAATTACGCACTGGTCTCGGATCACTTTGGTCTCGCAGGCTGTCGATTCGACTAAAAATTGAGTATAGTGAAGAAAGAAAAAAAGTTACGTGTAGGTTTCAGATCGCTTTGACATCGCTAGGCGCCGATTCGGCTAAAATTGAGTATAGCAGGGATAGAAAAAAAGTGACGCATCGGTTTCAGATCTCTCTGATCGTGCAGGGTACCAAGTCGGCTCAAAATTGAGTATAATGGAGATAAAAAAAAATTTACGCGTCGGTTTCGGATCTCTCCGGTAGCGCTGGGTGCCGATTCGGCTAAAATTCAGTACAGTGAAGGTAGAAAAAAAGTGACGCATTGGTTTCAGATCTCTCTGGTCGCACTGGGTGCCGATTCGGCGGCGAGGGAGAACGCGACACGTCGCCTGCTGGAGTTCTGCTCCCCCGAACTGGTAAGACACCCTTAATCGATCCTTTTAATCCGCGATCGACCTCCGGGACAATGGACCGAGGCGGCTCCGAGAACGGGACAGGGCGCTGAAAGAGTAGTCTCTTATTACAACGGACTCTTGGCGACACCTTTCTTCTGATTCTTGCGAGCCACCTCTTGATTTTCTCATTTTGTCCGGTTATTCCTTGCCTACACCTCTGCTCTCCTCTTTTCAGACGGTGTTCTGGAGCTGCGCCAACTCGACTTTGAACGGTGAGAATATGAATGATTTGATCTTTCTGTTCCGAGTTTCTCTGATGGACAGTGTTTTAATGGTCTTGTTGATTGCAGACGTCAGGAAACATGGAAATTGGACAGGAAGGGGTTGTTGTTACCTGGCGCTGAACCCCATTTGCAGATCCACGTGCGCTGTGTCGGGGTCCAGAAGGCATTTGAACGAATCCTGTCGTCCCAGCGATGAACCCGAGTTCTTTTCTTGTTTGGAGAGGCGCGAGGAAGCGGAACATTGCTGCAGCAACGTCTCCAATGAAACCTGCAGGTCTATTTGCAGGGATCTCTTCTACAAACCTGGAAAAATCTCGAATCTGAAGATGTACAGCAGTAAGGGCTGCTTTCACCAGGTCCCGAAGTGTTTGAAGAACGTCGCCGAGGTGAAACATGCTGAGGATCCTAAACAACGTAAGTGAAATTTAAGGAAGGCTCTCGTGTAACAACATCTGAACAATCTCTACAATTTTTTTAAAAGAGAACTAATAATAATATGCGGATAAACTGTGTGAGAATGTAACGAGACATTCTTAAGCTGCTAGAGGACATTTTTTCCTCTTGCATTTGCTTATTCATTTATTGGATAAGGTATGCTCATGTTAACTTGTTCACCGAGTTGTGCAACACCTGACATATGGCAAATCATGCGTAGACTTTGGATTCCATACAATTATAGCAAAAGTGAATAAAGGAAAACACATTTCTAAGAAAAATTAATTTTTTCGAGTCATAGGACTGAATTTCAATCTTTCTGCAACTACAATGGATATAAAACTTTTGTTGCAATTCTATCTGCAAATTCTACTGCTGTACAATCTGAATAGATTGTAATTAATACATTAATCATTTCTGCTCATAATAATAATCTATTACTAATAAATTAGAAACAGGAAGAACCCAAAATGGGTAAAAGAATCAGATCAAAGATCAAGGCATTCCTCTATCTTATTCCAACGAAAATTGACTATTATAACTCGTTACACGAGAACTGCCCCTTATACAAAAATGGTGTCCGCGTCATCCTGAGTTCTATAAATTTCGTTCCCATCAGATCTGCCCTGCTGCAACGAGGCTACCACTCCAGCTTGCCTGGAGACTTGCAAGAGGATTCTGCAGACCGCAACGACGGATCAAGAGATCATGGACGCGTTGACGGAGAAATGCAAACCGGTGCTTCCCCAGTCGCCATTTTGGAGCTGTCTGTTGAAGTCGGGCTCCTCTAAACCGACTAGACTGCCATTGGACGCGGGGAAATTATCGTGCTGCACGAAGGCGACCAAAACGTCCTGTCAAAATTTATGTTGGCGAGCGTTCCAGGCGGATTGGGAGTCCGCTTGGGTCCAACTGGACGCCGAGTGTCTGTCCTCGAGCTTGGAGAGCGAGCTGAGGAGGTGCCTGGAGGACGCTGAAGAACCCTGCGAGATGGGCTGCTCTGGACTGTCCTATTGCGCTCGATTTAACGACAGGTCGACGACGCTCTTTAGGTAAATACTCGGCCGCGTTTGGAACTGGTCCAAGTCTGGCCCCACGAGTCTGTTTCTATTCTTAAGGTGGGATTTCCTACAAACGTCGGACGTGTTCCTCAAATGAATTTATGGTCTTGTAATGGCCTACAATTTTTCGTGAAACGGTTATCAAATTTTAAACCGAGAGACGTGATCATCTCGGATTGTTTTGTTATTAGCTGGTATAAAATTTTGTTATCTATCATAACTACTTCAAATAGATCTCATAGGTCTGTTCGATCCATGTTGCACTCTGTAATAATCTACTAACAACTGAATAATCTAAGCAGATTTTATACATTTATAACAAAAATGGGCAGATCAAATGCACAATAGTGAAAATATTGATAGAATTTAAAGATGCTGTTGTATCATTTCTGACTTACTAAAATTATTAAGAAGAGAAATAAATGTCTATGTAGCTCTCGCATCTACAGTGTTTCATCGGTAATTGTCCCAATTGTCTCCGACATAATTGTCCCTGAGATATCCCCACTAGTGCGGGAGGTACACCCTTGAGGAGTCGTGAAGCTCGAGAGGCCTCGAACGCCGAGAAATATGACACCATGCGGCTCTGGTATGTCGGTGAGATCATACTAATCCGAATTTCCAACTTCTTTATTATTCATTATTTTTGTATGGGACTTCGATGACCATATTTGTGGCATTTTTCTAATAAAAATGATACCAAATATGATATAATTCCGATGATATTTACTTGTGTAATAGACAATTAAAGTTTCGGCCGCGAGGAAGGCCGCCGACTGCGACTCTCCGCGTCTCTTTCTTTCCCATATGCTATCCTTCCTCGCGCCCGAAACTTTAATTGTCGATTACACAAGTAAATATCATCGAAATTATATCATATTTGGTACCATTTTTATTAGAAAAATGCCACAAATATGATCATCGAAGTCCCATAAAAAATTAATGAATAATAAAGAAGTAGGAAATTCGGATTAGGTATGTTTACATTTCTCGGTGACCGAGGCCTCTCGAGCTCGGCTGTCCTTCTCTACGTTTGGCAAACCTCAAACAATGATATCCCTCGCGCATAATTGTCCCTCCGCAGACCCGTGTTGTGGACAATTATCGATGAAATACTGTATTTATTTTGCATAAAAATCCGCAGTGTACTGATCGCGCTCAACGGTTTACCCTATATGTTCGTTACTTCTATATCCTACTTGATGTTGAACTATATTGATTGATAACATTATTAGCAAGGATTTAAACAATCCTAAAGATACTTCTTAGTCTAATGATACTTTTTTTCAAAAAAATGTTACTTATACTAATATTGAACGGCTAAGTCCTAATTTGGAGACTCCTGTTCACCATTTCTTATTTCTGGACTTCAGAACTTGCTCAGCGTCAGCAGACGAGGCAGCAAAATGGGAAGCCGATCACTGGTCCAGGGGTGGGATAGTTAGGGGTTTAGGGGTGCCTGTGCGCGCTGCAGCCTCCTGTCCACCGGAGACCTTGCGGGCGGCGGCGTGTCTTCTGCAGCTCAGACCTTGCGAAACGAGGATTCACGAGACCAGACTGTGCCGAGAGGATTGCCTCGAGTTGATGGCCAGTTGTGTGGACTGGTCCGCCATTACTGGACCGCATACAGCCAACACGCTCTGTGCGAAATTGTCTCCTCCCAGATCGGACGCGCCTTGCGTCTCTTTACGACCGTTCTTGGACGATCCTCAAGACAACGACTCGGTGGTCCGTTTAGAGGAGGACATCATGACCCCTTGCAAGAGCAATCCTTGCGCGCAAGGCGAGATCTGCGAGCTGCTTCCTCACGGGCGACAAATTTACCGCTGCGTGCCAGGTTGCTCTTTAGGGGAGATGTCGAAGCAACTGGTTCCAACTGGATCCTGGGTGCAGATTCCTCGGTACGATCAGCAGGGCTGTCTCAGGATCTGCCAGTGCACTCTCAGAGGTCTGGAGAAGTGCAGGACTCTGAATTGTTTCAAGTTCAACAACTGCTGGGTCCACGAACGCTTCATCGCTCACAAGGCGAACTTCTATCTGGAATGCAACCCTTGTCACTGTTTCGAGGGAGAGTTCACGTGCTCCAAGAGGACCTGCGGGGAGGTGCGAGTCCCCTCGTTACCCTGCGACTGTTCAGCCCACTATGTCCCAGTCTGTGGAAGACTAGGCTTCACTTTCGCCTCCGGTTGTCTGGCCAAGTGCGCGGATCTATCTCCGAACGAAGTGGAGTTCGGAAGCTGCTCCTCGAGGGACCCCTGCGCCTCGAACCCCTGCGACAGCACGGAAAAGTGCGTTCGCAGGACCAGAGTGTGCTTGTCGAAGCTACACAAGCCCTGCCGTCAGTACGACTGCGTTTCTCTCGATTGCGACCCTAGGGACGAGTACAGTGGACCAGTTTGCGACAAGGAAAACCGTCAGCATCGCTCGGTATGCGCTATGATCCGCGCTGGAGCTACTTTGGGGTATAGAGGACAGTGCCTGGAGGGATGTACCTTGAGAGGACCCGTTTGCGGGGTGAACGGCGAAGTCTACGCGAACGAATGCGCTGCTTGGGCGGAGAAGACGGTAGTCGACTATTTCGGACCTTGTGTGGCTGTCGGTCTAATCGGGGACCAAGCGAAACCACGTTGCGGCGAACTTGTCCAGTGTCCTAAGCTGATCGAACCCTACTGCGTCGGGGTCACGCCGCCTGGAGCCTGTTGTCCTGTCTGCGGAGGGGCTGCTAAACTGTTCTACTCCAAGAAACAGGTATGTTACTGTCTCTTAAAAAGCTAGTTTCTCTTGTTTGCCTAGAAACAATATCCACATTTGGAGTTCTTTCTTTTTGAGGAAATAAAAGATTGAATCGAAAAGTTTTCAGTGTGTTGGGTGTAGATCATTGTGGTTAGTATTACTTGGAAATATTACTGTTCTACATCCTCTAGTTTCCGAGATATTTTAAAGAACGTGTTTCTGACGGATTATCCTGACCTCACCGACAATCATTTCATCGTCAATGTTATCCTTCTACGAAAATTACTTGAGAAGATTGTCGATGAGTGGACGTTGTCGGTGAAATTGTGTCAGTGAAATGATTATCGGTGAGGTCAGGGTAACTCGTTTTTGACCCCTAACTCTGAGGACTGTTTTCACCCTCTTAACCCTTTCATTACGGGTGCCGTATATATCCGGCATCCACGCAACGACCTGTGTGTACGGGTGCCGTCTATATCCGGCGACTTCCATAAAAAGTGTACATATAAGAGAATTTCAAGGTAGCGTTGAGAGACGTAATTGCGAACACCGAAGTCTACCGACGTGCATTGTGCACACTTTTCGTGGCGGTGCCCCGTTCAGTGGCGTCACTCCGGCGGAGCGTACTGCCGTAACGAAAGGGTTAAACACGTTAAATGCCGCATCAGTCACCGATGACTGTCGCGTGGAAAACTTCCCCGTCCCACGAATGTATAACCACGTTAAATTTAGAACTATCTGTCACATAAGTTTCATAAAAATCAGCTGTTGAACGTGAGAATGTTCCCTCGTAAGGCGAATATTCAAGTGATGCAAACTTTTTATTTCGTTGTAGGTGGACAGAATCTATTACATAATGGACGAGGACGAGGACAAGGACTCCGTCACTCTGGAAGCTCTACTGAGCGCTCTGGGTAGGCAGATTCAGGTCGCGCAGTGCGCGCTTAGGGGTATGATGACCCCGGACAGGGACATATTCATCATCGTGCAGCCTACATCTAAGAGGCCCTCGATTCTGCAATTGCGGGCCTGCGTAACAGAGACTGAGAAATTAGTTACCAGAATATTGGAGAGGAGCCCCAGGATCGCGGCCGAGGTGCCCCTGGGCGCTCTCACGAGAGCGGAGATTGCTCATAGTTACATATCCGGTGCCATCGCTGTCGGAGGGTGTCTTGCACACCTCGTACTCGGCGTAATCGTTCATACTATCGTCTCGTGAGGGCTGAAATAGAGAGAAAGAAAATTGAAACGGTCGCTGGTCACGGTTTAGGATAATAGAAAACGAGAACACCGTGATCAGGGACGTTAGATCTCCTCAAACGGATTCTCAAAGGTGCTAAGCATTTCGTTTACCTAAAGGCGTACGGTCGCGTCAGCGCGATTACGCCCGATTTCATGACTGTGATTCTTCTAGTGCCTACGTAATAGACAGGAAAGTATATAATTATATTTTCGTCGATCTTTTAATATTGCCAAAGAAATGGGAGCAGGTGGAACGTGTACAAAAGAATGGCCGCACGAATGTGTGGGCGGCCATGCGGGTTGTAAATAAAGTCCTAACTTAAGTTACCAAACAACGTGTCCGCCGAATCTCCCGCTGTATTCTTCGCAGATAGTCGATAGAAAATACTCCAGCGAACATTACAAATTATGCGGCTCCAAGTACAGTGGGTGTTCGACAAGTGTTCTTACTTTAAAGGCTACAAAATGGTTTGTCCACTGACGTTTCATAGTACTGAAACGGTCGTTGCAAAAAAATCTGTGAAGATCTTCCACTCGTAAAATAATTACGACTATGTTAATTCTAAGAAGCCATTTACAGTCTTATCAATAAGAAAGCCACTTCTAATCGGCGAAGAAGCGGCTCGTCAACGGAAAAGAATATTAAACATAACCGACGGCTACTTGTCGAGTGCCCACTGTGTGCAGCCGAAGAATCGCGATCGATCCGCCATTAAATCGTGGTCATCGCAAGAACTCGGATCGCTCGTAGAGAAAATGATTCACAGGATCGATATCTTCCGTAATTGTTATGTATACTTCGTTATTGTACCGTTAAATACAAAGTGTTTGTATAGTCATTTATAAGTTTAACAATAAATCTCTAATTTTACTCGTACGCAGTCCAGTGAATTCGTAGTACCGTAGTGCGTAAGATATAGCATGTACAACGAGGGATGGTTCTTTACAACACTTTGTATCGACCGCGGGAACCGGTGTGGGCGCCCGACGCCTGCAGCTTGATCAATTCTTCCTTGATGAGCCGCGAGACCTCGGCCTTGGCCTTGCTGACGGCTAATTCGCTAGTGGACTCTATAGCAAGGTATAGTTTCCTCTCTCCCTCTGGCGGGGCTTTGCCGGTGGCTATGTACGTTCCCCTGACTGTTAGACCGGCCTCGGAGTACTCCGAGATCTGCGCCAGCGCCTCCTTGCTCGTTACTCGCCACCTAGCCTGCTGTGGGAAGTCATTGATCTCTAGTTCCTCCTCGTATTTGCGGAAAGTCTGCTCGCCAGCCTCTGCGTCGCTCTCCACAAGGTCCTCTTCTCTAGGCTGGTAATTCAACTTGGTGTTCAGCTTGGCAGCCAACTGCTCCGCGACCGTCTTCGCTGTAATGAGGTTGGTAGGTCCCGCGCCCTTCAGAATAGCCTCGGCAGCTTGCTGAGTCGCGCCCTTCGCCTCGGCACCTAAGTTCTTAGCTATATTGATCTTGGACGCCAATCGCCTGGCAAGTTCCAATTTGTCGGTCGCACTGGGTACAGGCTGTCCGGGGACAGCGATGTTGGCAGCAGATGGCCTGGCGATCTCCCTAACGGTCCTCTTCGGCGCCAACATGCTCTCTATCTGCTGGTCTATGTCGTTCTCGATATCCTCGTCGTCGGAGTCCTGCAACCCCAAGGCTGCTTTCTGGAACTTCTTCTTCTCGTTCGCCAACGCCGCCTCCGATTCGTCGAACTTGAAGCCTTTGCCGCTGAAACCGCCTCCTGTGTGCACCTTCTTGCCGTCAGCTGCTTGTCTGGCCTTGTAGCCCTCCCAGAGCTGGCGCAAAGGTTCTGGGACAGGAACACCAGCCAATTCGTGGGCACGAAGAATGTCGCCGGCGTAGCGTTCCTGTTCTGACGTGATGAACGTGTACGCGTATCTGCAAAGAAGAGTACAATGACTCAGTTTTGCAATACTAATAGTATGTTTTAATCGTCATATGGATGAACACTCACCCCTTGTTACCAGCTCTTCCTGTCCTCCCACACCTGTGCACGTAATCCTCATAATGATTCGGACAGTCATAGTTCACCACGAGGACAAGGTGCTTCACGTCTAAACCCCTAGCAGCGACGGAAGTAGCAACCAACAGTTTCGTTCTGCCAGCCTTAAAATCTAATATCGTTGAATCCCTATCGCATTGATCGATTCCACCGTGAAGAGACATACAGGAGTAGGAAGCTTTCATTAGGTCCTTCAGCAGAGTGTCTGCGTTCTCCTGTTTATCCACAAATATTATAGTGGAACCCTTATCCTGATAGTGTCCTAGAATCTCCAGCAGCTTGTAGAACTTCTGGTCCTCTTCGAGAACAACCACGTGTTGCTCAACGTCCTTGCAGACGATCGACCGACCTCCAACCTGGACTTCCACCGGTCTCGTAAGAATCCTTCTGGCCAGAGCTTCCATCTGCCTGGGGAACGTCGCACTGAAGAGTACGGTTTGTCGATCCGGTCGGACGTTCTCCATGATTCTCATCACTTGGGGCTCGAAACCCATGTCGAACATCCTATCAGCCTCGTCGAGAACCACGTAGGTCACTCTGCGCAAATTTGTCACCCTGCCGCTGTTCGCTGCGAGCATATCGATCATTCTTCCGGGTGTGCAAACAATTATCTCGGCGCCTCTTTTCAACTCCGCTATTTGCTCCGATATCCCGGTTCCACCATAAACGCAGACATGTGATAATCCTAAAGACTTCGTAAACTTTTTCGAATCTCGGCCGATCTGCATGCAAAGTTCCCTGGTGGGAGTCATGATCAACGCGATTGGACCATCGCCGTCTGCCAGCGGAGGTTGATCGAGGATGTGTCTAAACATTGGCAATAGAAAAGCTAATGTCTTGCCGCTCCCGGTCTTCGCAATGCCTATCAAATCGCGGCCAGACATGATGGCAGGTATAGCTTGGCACTGAATTGGCGTCGGCTTTTCGTAACCCAATTTTTTCAGCACTTCCAACTCCTTCTTCGTCACGCCGCACTGTGCCCATGATTTAATAGGTTTAGGACAACCCTTTCCTTTCACGCGAATGCCCTCTAGCTCCTCTTTGTACGCCTCCACTTCCTCCGGCGTCATTCTCGCTGCAAATGCGAAAAATATTAGTAAAGGTTACAAGGTGATCATGTTGAAGCTTAGACAACATACCAATTTCAGGTACTTCAACGTAAAACGATTTTCTAAATGGTTGATACTCGGTTGTCGCGTGGTCGACTTTAGCTAGCTCCCGTTTCTGCTTGTTCGCGATACCGGCAGCTGTCTCGTGCAGATTTTCTCCTTCCTCTTCACTGGAATATTCTAAACCATCTTGGTTCTGCTCGATCAGTTCGCCTTTCTGCTTTTGCACCTTCTTTTTGGCAACGCCGGTTACTATGACTACACCTCCACTCTGAGTGCATCCTGTGCCTGTACCATTGTTCGTGCTCTTTGCGCCTTTATTGTCCAGTTTGTTCACCTTTCGAACTTCTTCTTGAACCTGTATCAAATTGCGTTCGATTAGATATGCATGTGACAATTAGTACAATGACAAATTTTGGGATAGTTATTAATTACCTCTGCCATGAAGGCGTCCAGAGGATCAACCTCCTCCTCATCGTCCTTAATTTCTTCCTTAATTTCCTCGACTTCCTCTTTCGCGTCCCCTTCTTCTTTAATTTCCTTGTTGCAGTTCTGAACAACGGGAGTCTCTTCGTCACTATCGTCTTCGAGGGACCATTTTTTCATAGGCAGCTGAAGGTTTGCTAAAATGGATGCCTTACCGTCTTTCTTTGTCGCCTCCAGCTCTTTCTTTTTCCTCTCTGCTCTCCACCTTTCTATTCTTTCTCTTCTCTTTTGCATTTCCAATTCCAATCTTTTCTGTTCTTCCTCCTGCAACAAAGAGCAAAGAAATAAAATGTTAATCAATTGGCGAACAGAGCTGTAGCAAAAGAATCGTACTGAATTAATTACCTTGTCCAATTTAGTGTGATCGAACGGTAATTCATCGCTGTCTCCTTTTTCCTTCTCCTTGCGCTCTCTCGATCGCGATCTGTTCGAGCGATCTTTGCCTGAACGTGAAGACTTTGAGCCTGTAAGACGCTTTTCTTTACTGTCTCCACTAGCATACCGAGAACAATCAATAAACGTATACAGATTATTCCATTAATATAAGTATCTCGAAAGAAGACTTAAAAGAACCGGTGTTATATTTCCACGAGCAAATTTCACTAAAGTTCTACTGCTAGAAACATTCGCAGCAAGTTGAAAGATCAGTAAAAGAACTGAATCACATTAACTATACAGGGTGTCTCAGATTTTAGCAGTCAAATGAATTATGTATTCATAGAAACAAATTTTAATTAATTTAAATCCACAGAGAATACCAACAAAGTTTAACTATCAACGCTTTATCCACATGTAATAACTTTATACTCTTTTAAAAATCAAACTTTAAACAGCACAGACTTGGGAAAATCTCAGTGTACCATAAAAATAAAATCTATGGCCTCCGATACGGTGTAAACAGAAAGTCTATGACCAGTCCCTAGAGATTGGTGTAGCGTTTAACGTGTTAAGATTGATACTTAGATGAAAATTAGTGAACTTCTTTCAGAGATAACACGGTTATTAAACCTTTTAGTACCGAACAGATGGTCGACACTGAAAGAGTTAAAAATCGTATTTTTGTTAGATGAAGCGTTAAAACCTGGGACAACCTGTACAATAATAATTACAATATACCGTTTCCTGTCACGATCCCTGTCTCTTTCGGAGCGTTCCCTTCGATCACTCCTCTCCCTGTCTCTGTCCCTAGATCGACTTCTTCGTTCCCTATGTCGTCCCTTTTCCCGGTCACGGTCCCTATCCCTGCTCCTAGATCGTCGTCGTTTCTTTTCCGGTGTGGCCGACCGAGATCTCGATCTCGATCTCGACCGTCGTCTGTGATGCCTATCTCTGGAAAATGAACAGAAACAGTATAAGAAAGAGAGATAGCATAATCTCGTGGATACAATGAAAGGTACGTGGAACAATTATTCAAATTATACTTGATTGCACACCGAATGAAGTTAACCTTCAAAGGTTGCGGAAACGAACTTTTCACTTACTTGTCACTATTCCGAACCATGACTAGTGATGCCGCTCAAACGCTAAGAATTATAGTCCTAAATTTGGGCTTCTGTACTACAGTAACATGTATCGCGTGTTCCTCTTTGATTTTGCAACGAAACCCACGATGCAACAGCTTTCGTTTACAAACGCAAAGCCAATTTATTGTCGCTTTGCTTGTGCTGCCACCAATGCAGCTATCTTGGACACGAACCATATACTGAGAAAGGAATCTTCATTTCTTAACGATGATAATACAGCTTTCTTGGTTATCCGCTTGGTTGATTTCCGGTAGCTGTTCACATCCGGTTTTTAAAAGAGTTCGAAATGTAGTGAAATATATATAAATATATATATTTATAATTAATTCCTTAGTTTTTAATAAATATCTTAATGGCAGTAATAATGTTAATAAGTTACCACCAGTAACGTAAACTAATCATTTCTTTTGTATTCATTATTTTAAAGAAGATTTTTAATCATAATTATTTAATATATCAAATAATTTAATTTAATATATCATTCTTGAGGATATTTTTAATGCACTTCTTACTACTTTAAGGGACTAGCTTAGAGTATGATATATTAAACTAACTTCGACATTTTTTATCACAAAATTATGAATATTTTGTCATCAGATATTTATTAATAATATGAATATTTCAATGTAGGTATTAAAATCAAAGTTGTTATAAATGATTAAGTAAATTCATATGTGAACTTGTTAGTTTCTTGTTTTTACAAAAACTTTTTTGTTTATCCAGATTGTGGTACCGCCTATAGCGGCAGGTGTACTGAAAGACCACGGTCAAGTGTTGGACCATTCAGCTGCACAGGTCTCAAGACACCATGACAGTCGTTTGTATGAATTAAATTTAAAAGATAGTACGCTTTATATGTCGGCTTATTACTTGTAAGCAAATAATTCCTTATCTTATTAATCATACATTTTAGTACAAGTATAGTAAATATTAATATTTAACCGCAATCTTCATTTTAGTTAAAACAGACTAACAACTGTGTTGGATTTTGAATAGTATTAAAAAGTGACCGAGTTGTTTGCATTTTTACTTAAGAACAACCTGGATAGTCTCTCTTAAAAAATAGCACTCCTGATTACAATATTCATTAGCTCAAAAATCCTCATTTGATGAAAACTTCTTTTTCATTCACCTTCTAGCCAATTAACCCTTTGCGGACGCGTTTGCAATTTCACCGTTCCGTGACTAGAAATAATCTTTAAACAAACTAATTACTCTCGAAGAAATGAAAGTCTACCAAAAACAATATACTATAGTTTCTTCATTTAATTCTTATACTTACTTCTTGAATATACCATTCCGTTGCATCATAAAATCGATACAATCAACCCATCGAAAAGTATGCTATGAATAATTTCCGTTCGTAAAGGGTTAAAACGTAATCTGTCAAAAGAGCAATGTAAGTTTGTTAACGGAACAAATCTATCGAATTTGGTTTTCCAAAAATGAGAGACGAATAGCAGTACGATCGGTGCTTATCGTGAATAACGACTATCGCGAAGACCCAACGAGCTCCTCAGGGAACCAGCCTGAAGAGCATCAAGCGGTATTTAGTATTCCGTTGGCGAAATTATTCGTCGTCCTCTGCGTGGGTTATTTACCAGAGGAGCCACGGTATCGGCTCGAAAATCTCGTCATCCTGGGAAAAACCGAAGCTCCGCGATATATGCGCGAGACATAAGAATCGAATGACGGGGTCATTTTTATCGCAAGCACGAACGTCGACGCCCGTGTGTACAAAGACCGTAGAACCGATCCATTCCGGATTCTGAGCTCGTTCGTATTCCGATTGGGATTCAATGCGAACGATTTAGGAACGTTTTACAGTTATCGTCGTCGATAGACGTTGTCCACCTCGTTCGCCATCCCCCGTTCTCCCCTCGCCCACGGTTTATTTTCGATTTTAAAAGTATCGGAGACTTGCGGCGGCGTTCACCTGTCGCGTGCTCGGCTACACCTGCTTAAGTAACTTTCCTTTACGTCCACACCATCTGTCTTTTCAAGTTTCGCCGGGGCGATTGGCAGATGCGACAAGTTAACCGGTCGAGAATGTTCGTTTAACCGCCTAGTCGCGTTCTAGGTGTTGCTGGCGGCAGATGAGCGGAACATCTGTGCATTTCGGCCTCGAACTTCCACAGAAAACCACCGGTTTCACGCGGCAATAATTTCTGCGCGTTGCCTTAGACTGGCTATAGATCCAAGTTACAGTCGTCAAATTGTAAATCTCGCTGCGAGAACTGGGTAAATCTTAATCTTTTCAGTCGTTGGATGAAGAGCAATATTGTCCAGGACGTAAGCAATTCTTCCTCTTAATGATCTCATTAGTTGATTGCACATTTTATGCATTTATAGTAAAAATGAGTAAATGCAGATTAAAGCGGGAGATAGTTAAAAAGAATTTCAGATCTTCAATGTATTAATCTCAGCTGAACAAAATGATGAAAGGAAGAAACAAGTTCCTATTGGCTCCTGTTATTTAGAAGAAGATTATATGTTTTTTCAACGTTACTGCTAGAAATCGGACATTTCATATACGACAACCTAATACAAAGATCCTTAGGTAACAAATAAAAACAAAAAACGGTTTTTAGGCACAGTAGACTAGTTATCTTCTGGTGCTTATAGTAGAAAACGGTTCATGCAGCAGAATTCCTGCCCGAATCCCGAAAAATTCGCCAATATCCGGGTCAGTTTGCAAATCTCGTTGTCAGGCCAAGAAGACCAGCGCTCGTGTCCGCACGTAGCCAGTATTCGCTCGAAAGAATTCACAATTTATCCTCGTAGGAAAGGAGTCCCCATGAATCCCGATCGATCCTCGAATTCCTGCGGACAAAGAAATAATGCAAGGAACATGGTCGGGTCGGTTCAGGCCGACGGTTGCGTGTACGCGCGTATCTGCTCGCATAAAAGAATCTTCCAGGCTGACAATACGCGATACCTGACCGACAGAACTTCTGGGAAAACCGATTCCTCCTTTCGATTTCCTGTTTAATGCATTCTTGCGCCGGATGCTCTGTCAGAGAAACGTGAAATTCATGGAACTGGTTCTTCTAATTAATTCATGTATGCGACGTAGCTGTCGATGACTTCGATTTATGAGTTTCTTGAATCGGTACACGGTTTCTGTAATTTGTTTGTGTGTGACCGTAGCTGTCGATGACTTCTCCGATATACAAGTTTTTCGAATCGGCACATGGAGAACTTCTGCGTTATGCAGAAGCGCACCTGGCGATGCTATCTACGGTCAATATTGGCGCGTTCCTTGTTTGCTTCTCTTGCGGACGTACGCCATTTTGGATATCAGTGACCCGACTGCAACAGTTTACAGATTTCGCATCGATCCACGTCGAATCCATTCAGGAAGGAACATCGGGGATCGGTAACCCTTCCGAGACCGGGTATAGTGTTTCGATGCCAGTCACAGGAAGTAACTCGATACAGTTGGCTTCCGTGCGCGCGTGCGGACGCTTAGCAAGCGGAATCTTGCTTGAGGTCGGAAACGATCGTGTCCGATGATTTCTTAACACATCATCCACCGGCGAATACTTTCTAAAAGTGCTACCTAAAAGTACTTGACTTACAATCAGTCACAAAAGTCGCCGTACAGCCTTTTGACCCACATCCTTGGCGATTTTCAATAAGCGACTGGGAATTACCTTTTTGAGAGTCGACTAATAAGTGAATGAATTGTGTAATTCTGCATTAACATTTCTAGATACATATTTTTGAAGATATTTTTTGTAGACCCATTAGTCTTCCTGATATTCTTAATATAACATTTTATTCATTCAATTTAATCGCTGGGTATTCAGTAATTAATACATTGCGGATTTGATGTATTTCTTTTAATTGAGAGAAAGCTTTGGATCGTCTCTGATCCATAAGCCAATTTATGCATTTATGGCAATAATTAGTAGTCTAAACACAAAACAGAAGAAGCATTGGATGAATTTCATGTGACTGGTACATTATTTAGAACCGATTCATATTAGTGAGAGGAGGATTCAAATTTTATGTACGTCTCCTTTCTTGTAATTGATGTCGAAAATTTTTATTTTGCATAAAGATCCGCAGTTTAGTAATTAAATGATGACTTTAATACTCTGCCAGTAATTTTGAAGGAATTTTGAAGAGTTAGAATTATTTGTTTGTTAGTTGGCTAAAAAGCGAATAAATTGTAGAATTCTTCAGTTTCATTGTCACCATAGGAAACCGTTAGAAATATTTTGGAATAATGCGAACGGTTTTGAAGGCATGTGTTCGTGATCAAAGGGAAGCAGGATGAGAGCCACTGCGGAACAGAAGGGCGCGTGCCAAGAGTTCACATCTGCCGCAGTTGTTTTCGCAGCCCCTCGTTTCTTTCTGGAACACCACCACCACCACGTTGCTGATAAATGCGTCTCCGGTTTCAGAAAAAAGGCTTCCGCAGGAAGCAGTACTGGGCCTTTCCTTCGCGACCTTTCCGTTTCCTCCCAGTGCCTAAAGAAATCGGCTTCCACGGAACGAAACCACGAATTTCGATAAAAAGATCAATTGTCCATCCTACACCTATGAAACGCGACGACATCAATTACTTTCTTTAGGATTTCCTCCAGCCTCGAAGTCGAACAAGTCAATCCCACGACAAAAGAGAAGTTTCGTTCTAATCTCAGTTTCAATGTATTCTCCGAGTCGAAAAACTTTAAACGATGATCGCCTATTGTATACAGAGTGCAGCATGTTTTCTTTGCAAATTGTCTAGTAGAAGAGAATAGCAGAGCTCGTAGCAGCGGTAATAAGAGGAGAAGCTGTTCAGACGGTGTGACGATTTCCTCTTCCTTTCTGCTGCTTGTTCCCCACAAAAGACTCTCTCATTTGTCGGCTTCGCGGCGCTCCTAACCCGCCGTGGAAACGCATAATCACCGGCGGCCTAAGCTGCAAATTGCACGTTCGACCGTCCAGTTTCGCTCCGGTTTTCCAATATCATTAAATGTCTTTCGGAGCTTGGAATACTGCGCAGAGGCGGGGATGTTATGGTCCTCGGACGCTCCGTTTTCCCATCATTTGAATCCATAAACGTTGCCTGTGGTTCGTAAAGTCCACACGCTGCTGGGAACAGGAGAGGAGCTAACGAATTCGTCTTTTGTGTTGCACGGAGATCGTAAGTCGTTGAGGATCTACAAACTGAAAAGGAACGAGCCGGTTAGGCTACTAGATCTACCTTGTTCTCTCTAAGGAGCCTCATCTGTTAGATTGTTTATAATAATACATTAACAAGTACTCGGCAATTTATGATCTCTGCACTGTTTGTATATTTATGCTTGGAATAGTTAGACATTCTATGACGAATCTTACAGAATGAGACTTTTACTCGATTCTTTTCTTAAACGAAATTTTATTGAAAATTGTGCACCTATTTTTCTATGTGAATTTAATACTAATTTATTACTACTAATCTTTATTAGAATACATCAAATTTTAATAGAATTATGGAAACACTGATTATTAGTTCGTGTATCGCGTTTTTGCAATTATTCCTCCCGATAGAAAATATTTGATCACCATCGTAAACACGACTGCTAAAGTAATTATTTACACGCTTACTTTTTAGAAATAAAAAAAAATATGTATAAGAAACTTTTCCAGGGGTAGTATACAGCCATAAAACTATAAATCTTCTATTTCTATCTGAAAATCAACTGAATTTGTTTCCAGAAATTTCAGACTGATAATTGAATGCTGAAGATGACCTCGCACTGCACGAAGAAGGAATGTTTTTATTTTATGCAACCACCCCGAGGATCAACGACTTTCAGGGTTCGAAGAAATCCGAAAAAAAATTGGACAAGGGGTTCTCAGGTTCGAGGCACTGCTTCGGGGCGCAGAAGATAATGGTGGGGCACCGAAAAGAGGAGAGACGGGGCTGCGCCGGTCCCCTTCCCAGGGCCCGGCGCAGGTAAGCAGCTGCAAGCATCTGCAGGGGCAACGGCAGCCGCGTGCTTAAATTAGTCCCGGCACAACTGTCGTACGCGTAACATGTCAGGGAATCGCTCCCGAGTCTTGTGCATCCAGTGACTTCGCTGCGCTAACAGAAACCCTAACCATTTCACCGACTATTCCACTTGCGAAACGCGTGTGAGCAGTATCGGAACCGGCGGATCGCGGAACCATGCTGAAACCATCGTTCTAACATCGCCGATCGCATAAAGTTCGTTTCCATGAGTCGTTCGTAGATTATGAAGAGATCCCCGAAGAACCGAGTCTCGTAGTGAAAGGACGCTAGCCTGGATGGCTTCGAGGTGAGATCGGGAAGGAAGGATCACCGGTGATCCAGCGGATCGTATGAAGGATCGAGAGTACAAAGGACGAAGATGCTGATACTCAGGTTGTTGGTGACGTTGGCCATCTGCTGGACGACGAGCTGCGACCTGCTGGACCTCTACGTGCAGCACATGGACGAGACCATGAGGACGCTAGCCTACAGGAACCAACACCACCCGAAGGACCTCTCCTCCAGGATCAAGCGGAGTTTGCGGGAGCCGTTACTGCGGGTAGGTACGTTCAAGAAGCAACGTTTGGACGTCGACGAGGATTGGTACTTGCAGTGGAAAGCGAAGAGGAAGCTCCCTTATGGAGAAGATGGCCTGGACTTCCCCAACTCTCAAGAGGAGAACCTGGAACCTGGTCAGCACGAGTTCCTGAGCAATCGGAGTCGAATCACCGACTCGGATCCGGAGGAAACAACGCTGAAGAGCAACGAGACCCTGGACACCTTCGATATCGAGCTTTCAAGCGACGACTCTTCGAGATCCAACGACAGCACAGAGGTCAGACAGAACCTGGCATTCTTGGCCGAGTTCCGGGAGGAGACCACGCAGGCTGAGGAGATCCAAGCTGACGTTGAAGTCGAGGGGAACTCGCAGTTCGAGGTGATCGAGTCTGATCTTTCGTCTGCCAATCATTTCGACGATCCTATCCTGAAGAGGACTCCCAAGTCGAGGGACAGAGCACCCAAGAAGTACATTCCTCCAACCGACAAACTGGCCAAACTGTTCCGCAGCGGAAAGTACTTGGATCCTCAGGAGACCATCGATAACAGACCCAAGAGGAGCGTCAAGGAGCCGAAGTTCACCAGACACGAGAAGCTAGACGATGATGGCGAGGTGATCCTTGAATGGGATCCTTCCGACGAGGAGATGGTCACGTTCAAGGTCACCGCGAAGACCTTGGGCTATGTCGGCATCGGCTTCAACGAGAAGAATCACATGAAGGGCGCTGATATTCTTCTCGCCTGGGTGGACGATCACACCGGCACCGTCAATCTGCTGGTGAGTTGTCTTCTTTTGCTTATTCGTCTTCCTCCGCTGCTGCTTCGTCTTTTTCTTCTTTCTCTTGGTCGGTTCGATCTCGATCTTTGGGGTGATCGATGAGGGACTGGACGCGAAGGTATTCGAGCCCGTGATCGATAGGCACGAGACCATGCGGGGTTGGACAAAAAGATCGCGTCCTCTATTAAATTTGTGGCTCTTTGTCTGGTGGCGAACCACTCGCTACGGTAATTAAGGAGAATGCCGGGTTTCGCCGTAAATCCGACTTCTTTCACAAACTTGCTCCTTTTAGGGAGAACTTGTAATTAGCTGCGGGTTTTTCTAGCTCCCTCGTTGCTATTAACGCCTAAATAATCACTTGAGAAGTTGTAGTAAGCGAATTGTTTGAGGTATCCGTTTCAAACACCCTCTTTGACGAACATTAGGTACACAACCTAGTTGGTAGCCCTTCCTTCTTGAATGTATCCATTATTTGCAAACAATCATTTAACAATTATTTATCAAAATCATTGTGATAATGTCAATTTAGGATATTCAGGGATACTATATGAGTTTTTGCAGATTTTTTTAAAGAACTCATCAAAAACAGCATCAAACATGAAAGATCTATCTTTACAGTTGAGTAACGTAAAAACATTTGCAGTCTAAGGGTTGGAAGGATAAACCATCATGATTCTTTTCAATATTCTAAATGAAATAAACTACATACTTCTAAAAATTTTATCTAAATAAACTTTTAATTAGATTTAAGATTGCAAACTTGTAAAAAATCGTATTACAACTACGATGGGGATGATTTTATATTATGCATCAAATATAAAAACATAATATGAAACTAACAATTGAAAATTTGTCAAATATGCACACTTCATTCAATCTCATCAGACAATATCTAGTCTGAATACTTTTAAATCGAGGTCTCAATTAAAACGATTTTTTTCTTCGTTTTTTAAAGATGGCGCATAAAAACGGCTCCCTATTGGTTGCAACTATATTTTATCCATAAATTAACTATATATATATTATTAGCGTATTCATGGATAAAATATATAATAGTTGCAACCAATAGGGAGACGTTTTTATGCGACCATCTTTAAAAAACTAAAAAAGAAATCGTTTTAATTGAGATCTCGATTTAAAAGTATATTTATATATAGATATATATAATATATTATTATGTATATTTATATATATAAATGTATATAATATATTATTATGTATATTTATATATATTATATGTATAAATATATAGATTCTTGACATACTCTGTGCATATCCTTGCAAGGATCAAGTTATCGGCGATCGACACCGTCTCACGCCATTTTCTACAGCGATTTGCAAAAAGCCTGCGTCGCGTTTTTGCGCGTGACAGAACCGATCGAAGTGTCGGTAAATTATCGCAAAGTCCTCTTTTTACATCGACCCAGGTACCGATCAAAGAATCAATTTGCAGCGACACCCGACGACGTGGCGATCGCGGCTCTGCATTCGTCGCACGGATATTCTAATCGGCAATTAGCATAGGACGCGTGAGAATAATCAACGATCCAAGCCGGGAAAGCCGATCTACCTTACTGTCAGGCGTTAATCGCGTGGGAAGAACTCGTTTCATGTGTGCGCACACCGGTGTGTATCGATTCCCGATTTTTCAAACGACGCCGTTCGCGCGATTTTATTTTCGGGACTTGTCTCTCGCGATCCTCGATCCTCGTTCTGGTTTTCGATGCGTTTCAGGAATTTCGTTCAGGAAAACTGTTTAACCTTCCGCATTGGGATTTTGCATACAAATTCTTTGGTATTTGAAGTACACGTGCGATTTTTTAAAAGTAAAAATAATCAAAACTGTATGAGTTATGCATCTTTTTGTAGAGTATGTTTTGAAAAACCTGGATCCATGGTTGCCATAATCTCGGCCTGTTTGCTTATTGGAAACAAATACATTAAATTGTTTATTAATCAGTATGAATATAGTCATGGTGCAAACCAAGAAAAATAAAAAAATCCTGATTATTTACAAAATGGCGGAATTTTGAAATCATATTACTGATTTTCTTGATATTTTTTGGCCTTCAGCACGATAAAAGAAAATAAGAAAAAAATGGATTTACGAGAGATTTTTAAAATTCTTGTCCACATGATAACAGGCAGTGTGGTGAAGATTCTTTCAAAGTATCATGTTAATCGCTTAACTAAAACTTGAGATATCGTGGGAACCGTTTCGAAAAACCCGTTTAAAGATTCAACTATCAGTATCCCGCGACACGAATTACATTCATCAAACGCATATAGCTATGTTAATTTCACGAATTCGAAGAAATCCTTTTGCACATAAAGACAACACTTGTGCTTAAAGGAAATGCAAAAGATTGAGATTTTGAAAATAGACAACCAGAATATCACCTTAAGGGCCGATAAAGGATTCGAGGACATTTCGCGACGCGCCTCGAGCCGGTCAGTCGGTGACCAAGAAAGAGGATGTTTAATGGACTGGCGAGTTTTTCGCGATCCTTTCTGCCGGGGTTCTCGAGACAGCCGGAGATCTATCGACGAGGATCCTCGTCGCCGTGGATCCGAGCGAAGAAAAGGAGAGGCCCCTGTGGAGGGGAGTAAGATCGAAAGAATACAAAAAAGGGGGAGGCAACAAAGAAGAAGAAGAAGAGGTGAAGGTGGAGGAAGAAGAAGAAGAACACCACGACGGCGACGACGAAAAGGAGGAACGAAAGAAACCGAGATGAAAAAGGAGTGAAAGAAACGAAAAGCCAGGGAATTAAAGGAAGATTAAGAAGGCGGCCGAGCCAGAAAGGGAGGTCGAAACGGCAGTCTGAAGGATCTGCGAAGCTGCACGAAAAGAAAAAACAAAAGGAGCCGTCGCGGGTTAAGGTATCAGCCTCCTCTCTACAAAATCCTCCTCTTCGAAGAGAGACCCAAGTTCGCGACTCCATGGCTCTCCACGATCCGTATTAATGAGGTCCGTTTAATTAACGCGTCATGGGAGATCCGAGTCGATTTCCCTCTCGTCACGATGCATAATAGCCGGCCAGAAGAAAGAAAGGGAACCTAGAGAGCTTCGTCGTCCGTCTCGATTTTTGGTCCCGTTCCGATCGTTTGCCTATTCATGAACATTCTTCTCCTTCTCTATCTTTCTCTCTCTCTCTCTCTCTCTCTCTCTCTGTCTTTGCTTCATCCCTCGGTTTCCACGCCTCATCCGCTTTAACTATCGCATAAATTACTAACGAGATAACTTTGTACCATGAGAAAAAACTCGACAGTGTTTAAGAGTCGACTGAACGCTCTTGGGGTTTCCGCTCAGGCGAGATGCAACACAAGGATTAAAAAGGAACTGGTTATCGGAACCTGCTCCGTCCGGCTTCTCCGAATTCCTAATCTTAATTAAATTTATATCCGTGAACAACCGAGGCGTCCGTCAATTGTTTGCGTCGCTTTTTCCGAACGTCTCCCAAAGCTGGACAGTTTATCGGACTTCTAACCGAATTTTTTCGTTTACACACACGAACGAAATGTGATCAGTGGCAATTAATAAGTCTCATTAACTGACGGGCAAGTTCTTATGTCAAGTTTTTAAAAAAAGAATATCGAAATAGATAGACATTTTTCTAAATGACATCGACAACAACTTGTTTGTTCCGTAAAACTGTCTTCTTGAGAAGAAGTGGACTGTTAGCCAATATTTAGGTTGTTCATTTTTCCATCATCTTAGAAAGTTCGTTCTAGAATTCTATATTCATATGCGATTAAATTTTGACAGTGCAATTTTTCATTAATCAATTGGCAAAAACTTTTCAATCTTATACATATATACACTAGCATAATTCCCGTTGACAAATCTGGCTTAGGTTGGAATAATCCACACTGTGTAAGGAACAGTGAAGTTGATTGCATAAGTATAAATTTCCGCTTTAGCACTAATTTAATTTGAACACTTGACTCTGAAGGATTTCCAGGATTATTTTTACCGTCACAGTGGACAGCGGAACTGGCTATTATTGTATATATAAATATTTAGCCACGCTAAAATTGTATTACATATATTTTATTTAACGACGTCTAGATCCTTAAAACGAGATGTTGAACCAAACAAATATTGATTTACACCACTTTCATATTGAACAGCTCAATTATAAATTTCGTTGTTCTTGTGTAACGCGAATTCATCCCGCGGCAGAAAAATGCCTAAAACCTGTAACGTCGAGGGAAATAAGAAAGCTTATGCTATTTTCGAAAGCGGAGAAGCACGCCATGCTCACGGAGTCGCGGGTTAAAAACGAACGTACGAGGAATTTGCAATAAGTACGCTTAACTGCCCGCCGCGATTTAATCTCCCTTGCGCTGGCATTGAAGTCACCAGCAGAAACAGCCGCAGCATCGCGCAGCGCTGTGAGAAAGAAAGAGAGAGAGTATACTGAAGCAGTATACTGAATGTATTAAGACGAGGGACGCTCGGTATTACTTACCGCGACTTCGAAATGAGAATCGAGGGAATGAGACGGCGCGACGTAGAATTCAATAATGATTCCCCGAAGACAAAGAATCGGAAAAAATGATAACTAGACCATATGGGTTCCCGTAGAATCTGAACGATTCGGAAGACCATCATTCGTTGAGGCAATCGTCGATGAATGCTCTGCATTGCAGTAGAACCACGATTATCCGAACTATACAAAGAAACGTGAGGATTCGAATAAAAGTTACTTACAATTTCTTATAGTGCCGTTTTAATCCTTATCTTAGAGCAGTTTATTTAAATTTGTAAATTATTGGGATAAGGGAAAGACGTCAGATATCAAAGGTTCCGACCATTGAGGTACTATTGTACTTACAAGACGAAGACGCGGTCATGGGGTCTCAGAGTTTCTCGAAACTTTGCATATTGGTAGATTTCGTTCTCCTGTTTATGAAAATGTAGCATTATAGGCGTCGATACTCAACAACTTTTGAAATACTTTAAGATTGATGAAGTTAGTGTTTCTTTCATATTATGTTCCTTTTCAATAAAATTTTTATATTTTGTTTCCTATAGATATTATGAGTGTATTTTTCATGTGCAAAATAAAATTAATTAAAATAGATAAATTGAACAGAAAAAAAAGAAAAAATGGAAAAAAAGGGAAAAGGGATTTGAACACTGGCCTTCTCAGTAATTAATCTAGTACGTTAGCATCACACCGTTTGACACTTGACAAATTTCAACCAAAACTCTACTTAACGGCTTAACGGGTATAATGAAATTTAAATTATAAATATCTCAAAAATTATTGAGTATCGACGCCTATAATGCCATATTTTTATATACAGGAGAACGAAATTTACGAGTATGCAAAGTTTCGACAAAA
The DNA here is from genome assembly GCA_913789915.3 of Sphecodes monilicornis. NCBI lineage: Eukaryota > Metazoa > Arthropoda > Insecta > Hymenoptera > Halictidae > Sphecodes > Sphecodes monilicornis. The sequence goes on from OU565294.1 coordinate 10,760,267, forward strand.
TCTAAGAACCGATGACCAAGTCTTCTCTTTGTTAGTTACAATGCTACATTAAGTTTCTATGAATTTGCAAAATAAATAGTGTTGAATATGCATCGCTTTAGAGTACTATTCTACATGTTTAAGTTTGGAGCTCATTGGGACAATGGAGACTTCAGATATCAAAGATTCGGATGATCGAGATACTACTTTATTTATTACAGCATCAAAATGAAGATCGAGAGAATATGACAGAGCAGAATTCAATAGCGATTCTCAATGAATCGGAAAAAATGATAACTCGACAATCACTTAGGGTTTCCGTAAGAATCGGGGCGATTCAGGAAACGATCATTCGGCGAGGCGAGCGTTTCATCGTCCCACGCGATCGCCACGGACAAATGAATAGACAGACGAATTCCAGTAAATCAGTCGCGGCTTGAAAGATGGCGGGACGCCGTCGTAAAGTCAAATTGGCAATTATTTGAAATCCAAACCGGGGGCGCGAGGGAACGACGACTCTCTACGAGCCTTCTCTCTCGGCTTCGGCTCGATTTACCTGGCCCTTGTCCACGGCGACGACGACCACGAAGAAAAAAAAAAAGAAGAAATGGCCTGAACGTAACCGAATGGTGAACGCAGGTGGGAGAAGAGCCGCTCGAGAACGGCCGGTAGAAAATTAACGAACGTCCAGCGTTCCACCGGTCGAGATAAAGTTGTGATAAATTTACGTCCGGCGAGGGCACCGGACAGACTCTCTGTCTGACTTTCTTCCAGCCACCCTTTCGTCGCGGATTAATTGTGCGTGCAGGTTCAAAGTGTGCTCGTTCTACAATCTCTGTACACGAAGTCGCAATTTTCTGGCTAAAGTGTGCATTAAATCTTCTGATTTTACTATACGCAGATTCTTCTGGTCGGTTCTTAATCGTACTGTTTCGAAGTGTGATCCATTTTCAATTTCTGTACACGTAGTCACAATATTCTTGGCTAACGTGTACATCAAATTAATTTTTAGAAACACGTTGATTCTTCTGGCCATTAATTAATCGTGGGAAGAGTTTTTATGTGTACAACAATTCTTACGACCACTCTGTGGTTCCACATTAATGTGCTTTAGAATTGACTACGTTAATTATACGAGATCAGATAAATATTTGTGCATATTCTACAAGACCTATACTTAAAGAAAATGCAAAAAGAAACTAATGTCTTGGGAATGAAAAACAAAAATACTCCCTTGAGGGAATAGATTGCAGTGTTGAAATAATGTTCGTCCAAATAATACCTAAATGTCCATCCCAGAGTACGCTAACGATGTAAACGGGTTAATCAGTGTCGCGCATTCAATTAGGCGTGTCTCGCGAGTGAATATCGCGCGAGTACTCGCAAAACCGAGCCGTGTAAATTCGAATAGAGCCTGGGGCCTGTGGGCTCAGAAATATTGCCGAAGGCATTCGGGGCCCGTTCGTGTTTGTATGTTTGTGTGTACGCGTGAACGTGTTCGTAGGCTCGATACAGGAACACGTGGATACTCATAGGGGTACGAAACACCGGGGGGAGGGTTTAGGGGGCAGAAGAGTGTGCGAGACGTTGCGTGACTGAGCGTGTGACGAACACACAGAGGCCCCTGCAGACCTGTGTAAGAGAGAGGAGAGGGCCCCGCCGGCTTGGGCATGCTGTGTGTCCAGAGAGTTAGTTCCAGAGGGGCCCCAGTCAAGGCCTCCAGACATCGGCGGGAGGGAGGCTGTGCGAATCTTTGAGCATCGTTGCAAAGAAAGGCGAAAAGTGGTCCTGGATCCGATCGACCGACGGACACGTGATACCTTTCGCTTCTGGGACCCCTGGAACTGCATTCAGAGACGGGCCCCGTGACCACTGCCACGGGAACGATTCAGAAAATCTTCTCCACTATAGGTCTTACTACTATTCACGACCGGAGGAATTGTAAACTTGCGTTTCGAGACTCGATTTTGTGCCTCTTTCCATCCAGAGATCATTTTTCAAGGTTTTAACTTGCCTTCCGCTGAAGATTGAAACGTTCTAACATAACTTCTACACTTTATAAATTGCGCTTTGAAATTAATTTTTAGGCTCTTGATGCAATTGTAAGAGCTACAAGACTCAGTTAAAAGGTACAATCTCTAGATAAGTGTTGAAGGTGGCTAAATTTTGAATCTTCAAAGGCTTATGTTACATGTTTGAAGAGCTGGAGTGTTCTAGCACTCGCAGCTGGGGGCAAGACACATATTATACCTTCTGTTTATCTTCTATATTATTGAGAAATCAGCTTTTAGCTACTCGACGCAATTATAAAAGTTACTAAGACTTGCTACGATTTTTAGATTTATATTAAAGTTTGAGTTTTCAAAAACTCTTACGGTTTATCTTTGAAATTGTGGCACTCGCAGCTGGGGGCAATAAACATATTCTACCTTCTTCAACTTAATCATTATTTGAAAATTAGATTTGTGAAGTGCTTGATACATTTACAAGACGTATTTTGTAGACGTCGAGTGCAATACTACAAGAAAATTTCGGTTCTTTAAAAACGTCTCGAGTTTACATTCAACGTTCTAGCATTCGCAGCTGGGGGCAAGAAACACATTCTATCCGGTGTTCGACTTATTTATAATTTTAAAATCAACTTCAGATTTTAGACTGAAAATGGGACGGTCACATCTGTACTATTATAATCTGGCTATAATATTCAATCTATTCAACAACCTCTAACCAGAAATAGGTTATGTACAAGGCTAAGTAACAAAATTTAAATTCCTTGAAGTTTCTTGACGCCTATCTTTAAGATTCTAACACTAAAAGCTGGTCAACAACATCTTCCTCATCTTCCTCCAGTACTTAAAAGTAATCTTCAAGTTCTACTCTCTAAACGCTGCTATAATGTTCATCCTCCAATCCCTAGCTACAAGCCGGAGCAACAAAATGTCTTCCTTCCTACCACTACATTATCTTTCTCCATCTTTTTAAAATCTTCAGGTTCTATACCCTAAATACTGATACAATAATCAATATCCAACCACTAGCTAAAAGTCCAAGTTACAAAATTTCTTCTTTTCACCTCTTTAAAATAACCTTCAGCTTCTCTAGACCCTAAAAATTATTTCAACCTCTTAGCTACAAGCGTAAGCAATAAAATTTCTTTCTTCCATCGCTTCTTCATCTTTCTTCAGTTCTATAACTTTAAAATAATCCTCAGCTTCAAGACATGAAAAATTTGTTTCAATCTCCGACTACAAGCACTAGCAACAAAATTTCTTTCTTCCATTTCTTCGTCATCTTTCTCCATCTGCTTATAATAATCTGCAGCTTTTGAGCCCTAAAAATGGCTACAACATTCAGCTTACAACTCCTAACTACGAGCCTAAACAGCAAAATTTCAACTCTCCAAGGTCAATCATCACCACGAAACGATTCCAAGGGGTACGAAAACGTTTGCAACGGTGTTAATCTGCTCCGGAACAACGTCGGCAGTTGTTCAGATGTTCAGTCATCAAACGGAAGAATGGTTGCGAGGTACTATGCCGGATAGCCGGTTCCCCGAATGACAAAACCGCAGGAAATTCAGCACCGCGTAAGATATTCAAGGCGGGCGACGGGATGTGTACCACGCGCACGTACTACGATTATGATCGTAATTTATTACGGACGGGGGAGCGCGTTTCCGCAAAGTGAATCTGAAATGCAGGTAATCTGCGATCCGTCCATCTCTCCTGGCCCGAACGAAGAGAACAGGAGAGATGCGTGCATAGACGAGCACGCATCTTCCCAGCCGTTCATTTCGCCGTGATTTTTTTCTCATTATCTTCGACATATCCTGTTGCTCGTTTTTTACCCCGCGCAACCAGTTTTCGTTCGTTTTCGATCCAACTTTCATCCCCCTCGCAGTATAGGCCCCTTCTTGTCCATGGAGGAATTACCGTGCTCCCCCCTTAAGGGCCCCCGGCGATTTGACAAGCCCTTCGGGCCCCGTTTTCACCGAACCATCACAGTGGCTAGAGTTTTCGTTGCATTCTCCTTTTTTTTTTTACACGGCTTTTTCGGCCCGATCGAATAGACGAGCAAGAACGAAAGATAAGATGCACCAACGCCGAACTTTTACCGCAGATAGCCGTGGGAACGCGCCTTTTTAATCTGTTGCCGGGAGCAGATAGAAGTAGTCTGATGTATTCAGTGAGATACGTAAAGATCTAATCGTGACTGGTGCATAAGACGGTGTTTCAGCTACCTGGAGGACAAAATCGAATTTTGATAATGATTCTGATGTGTAAGATCGTTGTCGTCTTCATGGGAACATGAAGAGAATGTTTTTGTAGAATAAGGCAGCCCCCCTCCCCCCAGTTTGTCTTGAGAAAATCGGACTTGCAAACGGTATTTTAATTTTGATTATTAGACTGCGGATTTTACGTGATAAAATTAGATGAAACACAAAAAGGAGAAAATATTCAAAGCGTTTAAAGGTGCTATTGTATTATTTACAACCTATTAAAATTGCTAAGGAAAGAGATAGATGTCTATGTAGTCCCTGTGCTTTGTAATTAGTTCAGACAATTTTTATTATGCATAAAAATCCGCAGTCTGCTGATCATAAATACCATTTTCTGTTCTGTACACTAGTATCTATTGAATATTAAAATTTGTTAGTTCTTTAATACATAATACTAAGTTGGTTTAATATGTTTCAATGTTAACACTAGATTTACGAGGCCCGTCAAAATGGCGGATTCAAAAATTTTTAATTTACGATTATTAAGAGCGTAAGGAGGCATTCGTGAGGAATTATTAAATAGATTTATTTTTTTGTGTACATATTACAATAAAAATCGCTGAAGATCTAATGAAATACAATTTTATTATTTTTATAAAGCAATGTAAAATAATCAATTTTAGTGCTCCGTAAACCTAGTGTTAAACTTGGTCATCAACAATCCCTCGCTAATAGTTTACCAATGATTATTTCTTCGATTTTTCGTAAGAAACGGTTGCGGTGCATCGCGGCAGCGCAAGTAGTCAGTTTCTGAGGACCGTGAATGCGCTTATTAACCGTGAAAGAGGCTTAGAAAGCGTCCGTAAAAAGAGAATGACCTACGAACTCCGGCCCGCAGTTGTACAATGGCCATACGCGTCGCTGGCCACGGGACTAATCTTAATCCGTGAAATATTCTCCCTGCTCGGATGAAATTGAGCCTCGCGTTCTCTCTCTCTCTCTCTCTCTTCCTCACTCTTTCCTCTTTCGATCCCGAGACGGTAGAGAGGGATCCTTCCTTCTTGGACCGCGATAAAGTGGTAAGACCACTTTGGCGGAGCCACGGCGCGAGGAAAAGCAGCATGATTTACACGCGAAAGCGCGCTGGTGGACAAATTTTTGACGTCGTAAAGACATCGACACCGAGATCGTACGAAGGAATTCCTTACGACCCCGTACCGTCTCTCACGGCTTTCAAAAATTTACGGTGATCTTGATAAGCGTCCCTCCTATCGGCTATATTAATTGCTGGGGATTCACTGCGAGGATTCGTAGTTAGACAACCTGTTCGATGACCGAACAGACGAGAATTGGAGATTTTATAACTCATTCTTAGGAAGATTATTATACTATACTTTGGATTCCTATGCGAAATTAACCCCTTACCTTACAATTTAATTTTGAGGTTTCAGACTAGAACGTACTATTTAATTTTGCCTGACACTCTATATACGAAATGATTTACCGTAAACCGATTTGTGTTGCTTTAAAATCAATGTAAAATGGTTAAGTTACTGTTCAATGGCATATTATATGCCAGTTTATGATAAAAAGTTGAAAATTGACAAACTTGGTATTCGAAATGCATGACGTCTCTGAGACGTCATTTTAAGACAAGGGGTTGAAATGCTCCAAGTCTACTGTAAGGAACACGAAATATACGAAAATGTATTTCTTCTTTTGACACGTTAATCGCCCACTCGAAAATCATAAAAATTACACAAAATCAAAGCAATATATTTAACAAAACAAAAACTAAGAAGTTTAGTTTTGTGATATTAATTACTGTTTCAAACCTCTTCCATTCCTCAAATCGTAAGGAAATTTTGTACACTCGATATACCAACGTAAAAATTAATTATCAATTCTGTATAAACAATTCCGTCACCCAGATATGGGTGACATGGCGATCAAACTGTTAATCAATTTAATCAGTCTAAAAGAAAGCAGCAGCATCCCTCAATTCTTTTAACAGATTGACAACTTTGTATTTCATCCGATTATTTTCGACACAAATCTATAAAATCTGCAATCTGATAATTGCAGACCAAAATAACTAAACTGCGGATTTGATGCATTTATGACAAAAATGAATGCATGTAAAGCAGAACTGGAAAAGACATTACAAGAATTCACGAATGATGTTACATCATTATCGACTTACTAAAATTATTCAGAAATACATTGTCATTTACGTTGTGTTCCAGAAAACGTAAATATTACAACAGATCAAGAACAGGGCTGTTTAAAATAAACACATTCTAATAACACAGCTTCAATTGATGACTGTTTCTCTTTCTTTAAAAAAAAACTGTCTCAGTCTCACAAAATTACAAATAATGCAAATGTTTATAAACATGAAAGAAGCACGAATGTAAAGTAAAAAATGTCAATGTTTGGTCCGATTTTTGGTGTTGATATTATGTTTGAGGGGGATAAAAAATTTCAAAAAAGTTTCTGGCGATTCCACACGATTCTACGGGAGATTTTCATAATTTCTGCGGACACCCTGTATACTATTTGCCGAATGGAGGTTCGCGAGAGCTCATACCGCGCGGTTTCTTGTCGTCGTTCTTCGCCGGCTCATACCGGTCCGCGTTTTCTCCTTCTTGTAATCCGACTCTGATGTTTGAAATCCCTGGCTATTTTACGACAACCTGTGGTGTGTATTCCCGGCGTAGACAAATTTCCAGATGCATTATTGATGAGCCAACCCCGTTTCGGGTTTCTGGAGCAGGGCAGCGCTCGGTCGAGTTTCTCCCGATACGAATTGAATTCTCACGAGTCGCTTTTTATCGGAATATGATTATCCAGGTATTGAGACGTATGGCCAGCTTCGTGGCTGAGGGAAACAGTGGCCATCTGTGCGAAGATCTCGGAGATCACGTCGATCCAGAATGGCTGCCGTGTTTGTTTCACACTCTTAATTAGACTACGGATCTTCTGCATTTATGACAAAAATTAGCGGATTCAATTTTAAACAGCAGAAAGATCAAAAGAATTTACAAACATCTAATTAATTTCTTCTCACTGAAATTATTAACACTACACCTGGCAGAACCGGTCGAATTGACCGGTCCCAAAATATTTATTTTAAAATTGTTGAAATTCTTTTTTTATATTTCATTGTAATCAATATTTAGCTATTGGAGAATACGTGGCTATAGAATAAATATAAATTTTCCTTTTTTTTTCTAGTAAATTATAAGCGTCAAGTAATTGTAAAATGAATTGCAATGCAAGGGGCTAAAGTTTGTGTACAGTACAGGGTGTTCACGCTATTACTAGCCAGCGTTTTTCTTGCAAATAATAAATATTAGAAAAAAAGCGGAAAAAGTAATACTGTTTTTTGCAAGCAACGTGTATGTAATTTTTTTGTTATTGCACTATTTTCATGAAAATGTCGGTGACCTCCAATTGTTGTAAATGGAATGCTATATATTTTTTCATACCATATGAAAGCGTATATCAAGATAAATTCAACCTTCACGGTCCACACACGGTCCTTCAAGGTCATACAAGGTCATACAAGGTCAGAAATGGAAGAAACATTTTGAACATTTCGTACTAATGCGTTTACAGGTATACTTTATTGACGAGGCTATAGTAAATGTTCAATATGACTTCCTTGTGCATGACTGAATATTTCGACTCTATTAATTACATTCTTGTTAACTTCTTCTAACGTTGTCCGAAATATTAATGCACATGATTGCGTTAGTTTCCTTTGCAAGTCGTTAACATGTATGGGGGTTGTGTATCGTGAATGATATCTTTGCCAAATATTACGTACGGAATATTCAAAATTTTCCTTCCATTTCTGACCTTGTATGGCCTTGAAGGTCATTGTGTTGTATACGAATAAATTTGTCTTGACACACGCTTTCATATGATATAAAAAAATACATAGCATTTCATTTAAAAACTTGAAGGTCACCTTTATTTCTAAGAAAATAGTGCAAACACAAGAAAATCACATACGCCATTATGTTACTTACCAAAAACAGTATTACTTTTTCCTTTATCATTTTTTTCGAATATTTATTATTTGCAAGAAAAACGCTAGCTAGTGATAGCGTGAACACCCTGTATATGTAAAATTGAGGAAGAGTGATTTTAGTCATTTTTATTGTAAACGTTGCTCCTCCGGAAGGTGGAATCATGCATCTGGTGCTTGGTATGTGTCATTCTTGGTAATGTCGGCGCACTGGGTTTGTACAACGTTTAATGTAAGAGGATAGCTTCAATTTTCAGCTGTTCGCAGATACACGGTCCCCTTGGAAGCGTTAAATAATTGTGAGGCGTGAATGTTATCTTTGCGAGGATCTTCGGAGGTCCCGCGCAAATTTATCGCCGCAGAAGCCGCTCGAGTTATTGGAATCGGCTTCCGCGAACCAGTTTGGCTCCGGTCAGGGCACCGGTAGTGCTAATTCATGTCTGTTTTCTGGGCCCTGCCTCGAGGCGGATCGAGATACCCGCAGGAAGGACCAAAACTTTCGACCTTTCCTCGGCCATAGCCCGATGCTACCGATTCCCCCGAAGAATAGCAAGTTTTATACAGCGACGTCTAGACTCCCTGATAATTATACACCGCGGACATCGTCTCCATCATTTTTCAGGGATCGAAATCAATCGGGCGCCTTGCTGCTTCAACCCTTTCTCCTGGAATCGTTTAAACGCCCTCTATTCATTATTCCGTTCGCGATACAATCCGTTCTTTAACACGAAAGCTAGAAAATTAACGTTTACCTGATTCAGTTTCTTCAAAAATGACTGTTTCTCGTCAGGGAAAATTCGACAAATTCTTTATTGTTTATGGTCAGACTGGGATTCATGTACAGTGGATGCAAGAAGTATTTGAACACTCCAATTCTCGAGAAATTGGCAATGTTTGAACTATAATAATTTCGTTTAAAAAAATTGTACGGTAAAATAAATTTGGACTCATTTTAAAGTTCGAAGTCTCTACTCTCGCAGACCGTTATTCATTTTTGCCAAGGATATTTCTGCATGATATAGCACAGGCAGTTCCAACGTATTCCCCTCCGAGAACTGCAAGGTCCCCACCATAGAACCTCTTCCCACTACTACGTACAGCCGTAGAGTTAGTGAGTGTTGCGCGCGCCGCGCGGCTCTCGTGGTGGGAGCTTCTCACTACTATACATTATAACGTTGAAGTCTAAGAGTGGGGGAAGAACCTCAGCGGGGAAGGTGCCTCGAATAGCTCCGGACCTACTGGTTGAAACTGCCTGATATAGGAGATGGAAAACTGAGGACACGTTTTTGGTCGAAAATTTCATTCAAAGCTGAATAAATCGACTAAAAAATATTGTAGATCAACTTTTAATCATTCTTTGGAAATAGGAAGCTTCGATCTTCAAACCAACTATGGTTACAACTACGAGAAATATTTATCAATGTTTTTACAGACGTTTTGATTTGTAGCATTTTGGATAGGAAAAAGTGTCTTCAGTTTCCCAGCGAAAGTTTAAGTATAAAGATTTCAGAGTGATAGTATACACTCGGTTTTGTTTTATCATTAAAATTGACAAATTATGCATCGTTTAGGATATCATATCCTCAAGAGACCTTTTCCGCAAGTTTTACAATGCATTCATAAAGAAATCAACTGTTTTGTAGCATCTAAAAGGAGAACATAGATGAATTTTTAATCTGAGGAACGTACAAGGACTAACGAAATCCATGTTTAACTCTTATATTGTGTTCTAATTAAAAAAGTACACTAAAGAGGATTTTAATAATTTTCTTTTAACCAACAAACCCAAAAGAAAATTTTACCAAATCATATTCTTCAAGCTATCTTCTAGCACAGGTACATATTACAATTGCTATAGAAAAATGTGTTGAGAAACTGTACTGTACTTTTCACATTTGTACATTACTTAAAAAATTATTGCACTTAATCTGCAACATCACGATTTATAGAAAATCCACGCAAAAGTTTTCAAAAACTCGACATCGTTTAAAGAATAAAAGATTGAATATTCCTTGCAGGGTCGGCGTTGACCTAGAGACGCGATATTAACTCATGCTTACAGAATGTTAATTGCGCTTTAAAATTAGCAGATTTTTATGCCCAACAAATCTGCCTCACCGAGCAGCCGGGTAAATCGGGTTTGCGGTTTCATTTAAAATCGAGTTTACGAGCTTGATCTTCGCGAGAAATACGAGGGGTTGGTTCTGGCCGGGGCCGGGGGATGATATTTCAGCCCGGGAACAAATTACGCACGAACTTGCATCTTCCGCGGGAATCATTCACCTCGTGTTCCCATAAAGGTGCGTAGATATCCTTCAGCGTGTCAAGGTACAAGTCGATCCGGTTCTCACGTGTCCCGAGGAGAGCCGAGGAGGGTGCGCGGTTACGCGTAATTACGCTCGCCGGCTCGTTACGCCTCAACGTGCTCGGTTTTACGAGCGTATACGGAATAATACTCGAATTAAAATCTAGTGGAATCGCCCGGTGTCAAGGCCCTGACGATCCTCGTCTGTTTCGCCTTTTTCGAGAGCGCAATTTGGATCTCAATTTCAACGATCCTTGATTTGAATGTTTCGAGCGTGCGTTAGGCTGCCGTCCCCCGTTAACTGAACGACGATCATTCGCGTTCCACACGGTTGTTTCAATGTCTCTCTGTTCGGGCTTCGACATTCCTCGAGGGTTTAGCTTCTATGGATATGTACGAAATTTTTCAACTAGAATTTATGCGATATTGTACGCATTTTCCGCTGTTTTGCGCATCTGTGAGCTCGGCTGTGACTCACGCGGGTCGGAGAATGAAGCAGGATGAGTTCTATTTCTGCAAAATTTATTTAAAATTGAGGGGAAGTTCGTCTAGATTTTTGTATTTCTTTGGTAACCTGGCTACGACAAAGAGATGTTAATTGTTGGAGCAGCAAGGTTGCTACTCACTCAGGATTTGTGAAAAATTTATTTAAAATTGAAGTATGTAACATGTATAAAACGAAAATGAATGGAGTACTATCACTAGACTATGGATCTACATATAAAATATAAATCGTTTACATTAATTGCAGGCCACAGGAATTCGATAGAACTTTATTTTTGTCTCATTAAGCTGTAAAGAATCCGTTTTTGTCATTAACCCCTTGACGTATTTTAACGAGTCAGACTCGTGATGAATATTTTAAATGAAGTCTAACAAAGATGAACGTTATACCTTTCTTTTAAGACGAAATAAAATTTTACTTTTGTGTAATCAATATTTAAGCAGTGAAATAAATGTAGTCATTAAAAAAATAAATTTTCTTTCCTTTTCTGTGACAATTTTTGGGGATGAATACGTTATAATCATTGTAGCCGTAAAGAAAATGGTATTGCAAGGGGTTAATGCATAAAATCTGCTGTCAACTATCACCCTAAGATCTTTTATACAATCATTTGCAAAGAGCATACGAGGGTCGAACAAATCTCATTTTCGTTTAATTGCTTTAGCTCTAAGTGCAACAATTGCACTAAGTGCTATCAATATAAAATAATACAAATATGATCTGAGAAGAGTGCAGCTCTTTTGTCTTTCAATTACTGCCCGTGTCAAAGGTCGAAGCCTGCCTAACAACCGTCAAAACGAGTTAGACTCGTCAAGATCCAAAAGACGCAGACGTATAAAAAGTGAAAGGAAGGTCTGTCTGTTAATTAAAACCGCAATAACATTTTGTGACTAATTTCCCCAGACTCCGGATTCCCGGTCTGCAATAAAAATCCGAACCACGTGAGAACCGGATCGAGTATAGTGCGCGCGAGACTTCGAAGGCCGTGGACGGCGCGCGAATGTGGGAAAATGGATTCAAATAAAATTGATTCGCTCATGAAGCTGCGTCAGAGACAATTAGCTTGTCCTTAGCTGCCCGTGGAAGCTGTCTGACATACTAGAAAGGTTAACGACACGCGCTGCTATGAGTACGGAATGTTCAAAAACTTCCCAGATTCATTTTTCTGTAGACATACTGGTGGTAGCCTTGTCGATAAAATTATGGTAGTACTACGCAATTTTAACTTCTCTTATGGCCCCCAATTTTCTTTTTTCACGATGTTCATTTGTTCTTAAGTATCGTGTTGTAAGGAACAGCACTTGATTTTATACGTTGTCACGGTTACAAAGGAGCAACGTGAAAACGCATAATTGTTATTACCACTAGGTTTACGGAGCACTAAAATTGATTATTTTACATTGCTTTATAAAAATAATAAAATTGTATTTACTTAGATCTTCCGCGATTTTTATTGTAATATGTACACAAAAAATAAATCTATTTAATAATTCCTCACGAATGCCTCCTTACACTCTTAATAATCGTAAATTAAAAATTTTTGAATCCGCCATTTTGACGGGCCCCGTAAATCTAGTGTTAACCAGTCGCCATATTCGCCAAATTTGGCACCAGCTGACTCATTCTTATTCCCAAAAATCGAGTTGCCAGTGATGGAAAGGTATCATGCGAAGGTGAGTGCGATAAGACAGATACTAACCGAATTAACCAGTTAGCCGTTTTTGCCAAGTATACTCGTCATGGAATAAAATGAATTGCTTGCTAAGATTTGTAGTGAAAATTAAAAAGCAATATTAATTTGTCGACATTTAAGAATTTTTCGAGTCAAATACGAAGTAAAAAAACGAAACAAAGAAATTGACGAGTGGTCAATACGTGATGAATAAAGTTTTCAAAAATGTTTAGTAGCCAAATACAAAGTCGAGCTAAACAGTTAACTGGTTAATTAAAACAGATAACGAAGGAGAAATTCACCAAGGCTTTCAAAGCACTGTAGAAATGTTGTATTGGTGTGTTATTATAAAACTTAACCCTTAGCACTCGAATGGCGACTCTGAGGCGCCACTACAAATTTCTATGCTATTATTCGAAATATTGTTTACATTATTAAATTTTCTTATATTTCATAAATTACTAAACATTTAAATATGGCATGAGGTAGTATATCAGTTTCATACGTATAAAATGAAAAAAATTATGTACAATGGAAATATTCTAGGTCAGAAGAAATGTTTGATTTTTGAGTTGAAATAGCTCCGAGTGCAAAGGGTTAATAATAAAAATTTCTTAGTCCTTGGAACTTTTTGAATGTACCGCGTACAATTGTTTTCTTAGCGATTAGGGCGACGACGGGCGTCGACCCGCGCGCCAATGCGGAAGAATAGATTCGAATAAAATTGATTCGTTTATAAAGCTAGGCCTCTAGACAATTAGCGTGTCCTCGGAGATCTGTGGAAGCTGTCCGACAGTCTAGGAAGGTGAACGACGACACGCGCTGGGGTGTACAAACATTTTCTCAGCGATTAGGGGGACGACGGGGCCTTTCAGTGACCGGTAGGTGGTTCCTGAGGAGTTCCCGGAGGACGATAGGAAGGCCCTTTATTCCCTCGGAGGGATTCTCTTTGCGCTACCAGCTGCTGTTCTGCCAGGTGGTAAAAAGGAGAGCCACTAGAAAAAGGAGAGGTAGCCGTGGACCACGGGAGAAGGAGGAAGAAACGAGAAGAGAGAAAGAAAGAGAAAGAGAGAAGAGGGACCGAAGTGGTCGGATTTCTCGGCGAACCTGATAGAAAGAGACGGCGAGAAGGCTCGAGAGCGAAGAACAGGCTTGGAACAAGAAGGACAGAGAAAAAAGGGAAAGGAATACGAGCCGCAAATGCTCTCTCGAAGAGAAGAGAGAAAGAGAGACGAAAGGAGCCCGGGCTACCTCCAAAACACCTGGCAAGCATCGTCGTCGTTCTCCTAGTGGCGCCTCATGAGAGAATTTCTCTCTTTTTCTTCGGAACTCCGGTGCCCATGGGAACCGCGACGATCCACCACGGCCACAAAGGGAACCGTTTCTTTTTTGCCGCGTGTATATAGATCGGAAACTATTTCTCATGATAGATCACGCCGATAGACCAACCAACGCGCACCAACGTTTCACTTCGGTCTGCGAGAACGTTTTTATCGATACCACCTTATACACGGTGGCGGCGAAACCGGAGACCAGCACTGCCGTTTGAGCACGCATTCGTATTATTTAGATTGCGGGTCTTTATAAAAAACGAAATTTTATATGTCAGTTTCGTTGAATAAAAGTCAAATCGAAGCTTCTCTTAATCCAAACGAGTACAACAGTATTGCTATTCTGTTCTTTTTGTAGATTTGTATTTCACTTATCTTTGTTACAAATCTAGAAAATTCGTAATCTAATAATGGCACTGTACAACAATTTTCTGTTTCGATGCCTAGCAGGCTATTCTTCTCCAGAGTTTTCAACCATTTTTCCTGCTCGAACCATAAAAGATATACCAATGATTCTTACATAGAATGATTCTATGCACTTTCCTAGGTAAAACAGTATTTTTTTATAACATCAACATTTAATCAAATGTGGTGCCCAAAGGTGGTTCGGAACCCACCTTAATAAATTGTAGATCCCGTCGCGAAATAACCTTAAGAAAGAGTTGAAAGCGGCGTAAAATAAATAAATAAATAAATTATCAACATTTAAACTTGTGTGAATAGCGTGTAAAGAGATCCGGACAACGTTGGTACACCAAGTCGAACATTTTCCGATTCAGTTTAAACATTAAGGGCTTGATATGTTAATAACACATGAAAAACTCGTCTTAATTTATTACCTAGGATTATCGGTTAATAGATCACAAACGAAAATTGTTTTACAGTATAGTCCACCTTGTTATTTATCACCCGTCACACTAGAATCTTCTTAAAAATTCTGTAAAAATTTACTGAGCTACTTCGAAGTATATAGTTTAGGGCTACGAAATCCAAACATTTAAAAGAAGCAAAAAAAATCTTATATTTGCAATTATCTTACAATAGTCTGTAATCTTGAAATCCTTCTTTGTGTTGAAAAGAAAAAAAATCAACAGTGGTTGCCGCAACATTAAAGAAATAATTGATGAAGATTGAAGAGCTGGAAAATTAAAATTGTTTGCATCGAATGGTAGAAATTCTTGAATTTTTTTCCCAAGAAGGATCATCAACTTTGCCTCTCGAGACTCGTTAAAAGAAAATGCTGTATCCACATTGCTGTTACGCATGGATCGTCGCGATTCCATCCTCGCGGAATCTCGCTGCTCGTTTCTCGTTTTGAGCATCGCTATTTCGTGTGCATGCTCAACGAATGCTCATCGGGAAAGGATGAAACAAGGGTCTTCGGAAATGTACAGGTTTCTCAGGAGACTCCCACAGGAAACGCGAGTACCGATCCATGACGTCACATCCGTCGAATTAATTTTCCGCATCCACGCACGTGTGCTTGCTTTCCCATGCATCCGCGGCTCGCTTTATTCCAAGGATATCGAACTGCCGCGCGATTCTACAATTATAGTTGAACCATCGTCTGCTGCTCAAGACTCGCCACTTGAACTTAACACCTTAACTACCGGAAGTCTGTCAATACGGTTTTCCGATACTCTGGTATATCCCTGAAGAAGCAAAGTAATTTTCTTTGCAATAAACTGGTAGGCTTTGATAAGATTTTAATTTCGAAAGGATTTTAGATTTATGTTCACTGGTTATTACTTTTACTGGTATATTATAATCAAGTTCAAACGTGTTTTCATTTGGAGATGTTCTTACAGACTGCTTACTTATACCGCTCGTGTCGCTGCGCTCATCCTCACACGTACACACATTCATTCATATATACAGGTATAATCGATATGTTTGATCGAGATGTCACCGATTTACAGTTGACTATATCTGCAGATTTCTTCACAGGCTTGTCTATGAAATTGTTGTGGCTGTTGAATAACTAAATTGTTATTGCCTTTAATTTTTGTATCCAACTGACTGATTTTGTCTTAAAAAATGTCTGCAAATATTATTACTAGACTGTTGATTTTATGCATTTATAATAACAATGAGTAGATCAAATGCAAAACATTTTAAATATTTTGATATTCTGTTCCGTTATTTTCATCTTAGTGTAATTACTAAGAAAACAAATAAATGTCTACGTAGCTCCTGTAGTCCGAAAATAATGCAGACAATTTTTATTCTGCATAAAAGCCCGCAGTCTAGTTATTACTATCTATTATAAAATTAATAATTGATATAAAGTTCACTTTTTGTCTTGGCTCCATTTTTCCTAGAGTTTTGTCAACATCTTCCGACTACACAGCTTCTGACACTTAATTTCAATTAATAGTTGCTGTAAATAATCACAATAAGGATGCTAAAGTGTCTCGAAAAAATAACACCACTCATTTAGTATTAAGAAATTGATAGAAAATTACTCGAATGGCTCTATACATTGCTGATTGTCAGATACCTTCCCCTTTCAAGGATTAACTAAAAGAAAAATCCACATATTGTGCTATATTGTTGTTTAAAGAAGTAACTAATTACTCTTTTATACGTTGCCATCAGAAAAAAGTTGATTGGCTAAGCAAAATAACAAGAAATAATTATTATAAACGTACACTAATAAATCTGTTCTTTTTTAAACCTCCATAAACCAATTTTTGCTTCCAAACCAAAACAAGGTGTATAACTTGAAAGAACATTGATTTGCAGGAAATGCGAAAACCTGTAAATAATCTTCCCAGTTTCAAAAAGATGATAGAACAAGAAAATCGAGCCAAGATAAGTGTAGCTATTAAAAAATGGAAATAATGAGAGAGTTGCAGCATAACTGGATGAAGTTGCGCGGTATTAGCCGTGTCTTTAGACCCGCCGCGTTTGTTATAAATAAATATGAGGCTCGCGATCCTGTTACAGATGGACACGGTGTCCTCAGCCAGAGATTTCCCACATCGTGTCGAACTTTCTCCTCCGGTGGCTTTATTTTCTTCTCGATATTAACAAGTATCGTTAGAACAGCGAAGGGTACGTCGGCAGGCCGACGCATTTGTTACTCGCAAAAGTCGCGGAACCTGTTCCTGAAAGGAGGACGCGGGAGAGAAGCATGCAGGAGAGCTTCTTCTGTCTCGTTGTCAGTTTCGTGACTCAGTTACAGAAACCCAGGTGTCTACGCGAGCTTCAACGATCATTTGCATAATCTCTCGCGACCGTCAATCAAGGCGTTCCCGCGCGTAAACGTAATCCCGCTTTTGTGAAACAAAGAAGAGGATCATCTTTCCCAATTCTACTTTGCTCAATATGTCCCACTCTTTGCCCTGAAAACGATCTTATAAGTAATCGTGTAACGATTAAAACGTTTTCAACCGGATCGTCGCATTCGAGGTATCGCTGCGAGATCATAGAAACTTCTTCTCCCCCCCTTTTTCAGTTTTCTTAATCACCATCTAGCAATGCCACGGTCGCGCTAATGAGTCGGGCGACAATGAGAATATCCGGATCCCATGAGAAAACCTCCACGAACCTCGTGGGAACCCGTTTCGAACCCCACCCGAATAACCAGCCGCGACATTGTTACCGAAAACGCTTTGTTAATAGGCGCAACACGTCTCGGGAGGCTCCTCTCGAATTTCTTTGCGATCGCAGAATCTGAACATTTGCGAAATTGTGCGCAGAAAATGCTATGTTGTTCCTTCAATGTTTCAATGTAATTCTTTAAAAATAGTTCACAGGAAGAAGCAAGAAACGATAGGTGCAGAAAGAATTGCTTACTGTAACTGCTCGCGTTTAGATAGTTTTATTCATGGCAAGCACATTTTTTATTGCGTCTTGGGACCGGCATGCTTTTCGCCATCTGTCTACGGTTTGGGCCTGTCATTGATCTTGCGCTAACGGCTTCTCGATCCTTTTCGTAGTCTCGGGATTGCAGTTTTTAGATTCCCTGCGTGCCTTACGGTCAATCCTAGGGTCCTTCGCTGCACCTCGGCTTGGAAATTATGCCCCCAGCGGTTTATACTTACCAGATATGGGGATCTGCCAGCCGGGGTCGACAGCGTTGGGACCACGAACCTAAAGGACTGAGCGTAAAGTAGATATATGGGTGAGAGGGGTCCTGACACGAGCGGGGAGGGATGCTAGACTGCGGCCATATTGAGTTGCAAAACTATTGTTGCCATCTATATAACGTTGCGGGAACATTGACATGATTTGGTTCAGAAAAATGAATGTATAACAAGTGTATTTGTATATATATCTGCATATACATATGAAATATTAAAATTCAATATACATTTATATATATATATATAAAATATAACATAATTCACACTTATTCTTTATTTTGAGGATGGGGAAGAGGAGTGCTACAATAACTAAGCAAAGTGCATAATAAAATAATAAAATATTTTATTTGGCAGAAACAATTAAAGAATACCAACATTTGTTGCTAGGATAAGGAAAACTGCCAAAACCTTACCAGTATTCATAAAACAAAAATTACATTGTATTATTAGAAAATAGTCTATAACTAAAACAAAACTTACGTTAATAATAAATACATAAAACAAAACAAAATATTGCACATTTGGCTGTCTTTTCTGAAAAATAAAAATAAATTAAATAAATCCGTGGCGTGGATTACACTAGTATTTAAAGTTGTCTATAGAGCGCACCACAGTGTTTGCCACACAAAATGGCCGACAAGTTGATACCCCTTCCGTCTTTTGGCACACACCCCCGCAGAATAGGCTCAGTCCTTAGGTCCGTGGTTGGGACCCGTTGACCATTTTGCGAGCATCCGCTTTCTTCACCCCCACCTTTCCTTCCAGAATTTTGCGATCATTTTGCAGATTTCTTGGGGCCGCCTCCAGCACTAGTTTCGAGTACTCCCACTTTGCCTTTTCTAAGGGAAGGGAAATTTCTTTTCGCAGGAGGAAGGGACACCGCGCCTTGGTCAAAGATAGCTCTTTAGAGTCAGAATTAACTAGAACCTCGCTAATAGAAACATCGATCTCTCTTGTATAGTTTAGACGCAGGCAGAGAAGTTAATTCTCACAATTAGACGTGTTTTACTTGAACATCATAGTATATCTTTGTATACTTGTACGGTAACTCTAGTGTGGAGTTCAAGTCCTTGTGATATATAGTTTTGTTTATCAAGGACTGTTGTTTTAGTCCTTCCACGTGAAGGTGGTCCTTCGAGCTAGTTTATTAGCGCTCGCAGTTCGATTACATTCAAGGCCCGAACGATCGAGAGATCAACCACGGGCGTGAACACTTACTTTGCCACATGTGGTACTTAAAAGAGCATCTTTCATCCCTTAAATTCTTCATTTTTTTAAAATACCAATAAAGTAAAAATAAAAGAAACAAGGGTACCAACTGATGGGTGCATTCATTTGTGTCCCATATTATTTAAAAGATTCAATTCCATAAATATCTATGAACAAAATCAAAAACTTACTATGTGAAGTACATGTAGTCATTAAAAGTATATTTTTCACCCCTTAAATCAAATAAAATAAACAGAGGCAGAGCTGCTAGCTTTATTTATTCAAGTTTCACTTTATAGAGAAGATTAAAGTCTCTAAATAATTCTAAATAGTATTGAAGATGCACCTTATCAACTGTGACTTCTAAATATTTTCTATCCCCCCCAAAAGAACAATTTTCGCCCCACAAATGTCAACGAAACATTTCTCTAAAAATAACCCTGTGAAAATAACCTTCAAAGTTTTTTTATTTTTAACATTGTCGATAGTGTACCGAAACAAAGACATAAAAAGTCAGGTGAATAACGAGGCTCCCAGCACGATTAACAGATCAAAGAATGAACAAGCGCCTAATTGCCAGTAAACAGCCACGACGATATCCCCGTTACGATTCCCTTGCCCCTTTCCTTCATTTTTTCGCGATGAACTTCATCGCCGTTTCCTCTTTGCACGTGCTCGTTACAAAATACTCAGCGAGCATGACGCCGCTCGGCCAATTATTTCGATTCATTACGAGCAGGAAGGGGACTTCCCTTAGGGGTCTTACGAACTTTAGCGCCCGACCATAATCGGAATCCAACGGACCCAAACGCCTGCGGCCGCCCTTTTGCGTATCCGATGTTGTTCCACTTCCTATCTGATCCGCTCCGGTACATTATAAATATTAATTGCACGCAACGCAAATTGTCTTTTGTATCCCTTGCTTAGTACGATATCGATCTGAAAAAGAAACGGTTCGAAAAATTCCATTGTGAAATATTTAGTAATAGAATTCACCCTTTGAAGACGACTGTCGACTTTATTGGCGACATCAGAACTATGTATCCAATTTCTAAAGTTGCAAACAAATAATTATCTACATAGCCTAGGGCTGTTACTTTTCCGAAGCTTTGACTCTTCGAAGCTTCGAAGGATTCGAAGGAACGAAGGGAACTTCGAAGCTTCGAAGGATTCGAAGGAACGAAGGGAACTTCGAAGCTTCGAAGTTTCGAAGTTTCGATGTCTTGGAAGTGCACGAAATTTCAAAGTCTTCGAAACGTAAGAAGTTGTAACTTATGAGTTTCATAGCATGTCACGATTTTTGATAAATAAAAATATTAACACGTTAAGCGCCATGTCAGTCACCGGTGATTGAGACTGATCTTTCCGTTTGGACTGTTCGTAATTAAATTAAATTTAAAAAACTGCATTCTATTAATCAATTTCGGGATCATATCCCGTATGTACTTGAAAAATAATACTTTGGAAACAAAATTTCATTGAATTTTATTAAATTCTGTGAAGGCTTCCCGTGGCGGTATACATTGTAACGCATTTTAGAAAATGAGCGTCTTCATTCGCGCAGATTCAACTTTTTACGCCTCTTATCCGTTAACTGGGAACGAATCGAAGCTTCGAAGTTTCTGAAATTCTAACATAGCCCAAGGCCGATATAACCTAATTTCTAAATATTTAGGAATTTGATATGCGATCTAGTTCTCTCAGGAAAATATTTCTAGTATCCTAAAAGATCCTTGTCTGCGAAGGGTTGAAGGTTTGACGGCGTTCAGAGAAGATTGACAGGACCTTGGGAGCTGTTATAGTCCTTGTAGAACCACTGAACTGTTATTTTGGGTTGTTTGCCAGTCCCCATAGCATCTGGTAACCCCATAACCTGCTAGAAGAGTCCCAGGTGCCTTATACCTGAAATGTTTCTTTATATTTCTCAAAATTACTGACTATCCTCTAGAACTTTAGAGTCCTCTGAAGCTTCTAATGATCTTTGGGAGCCATTTAGCATTTTTCAAGTGCATTGGAGGCTCGCAAAGAACTCGTGAGACCTAAATGACACTTAGAAGCACCGATAGAGCAACCTAGAGGCTCGTTCAATGGGTCCACTGGATCTTATAGATCTTTTTCTTGACACAATAACACATTTCGCGTGCGTGCACTTGACACGAAAATTTCGAGTTTAAATCTCGAAAATCGGGCGTGATTGCGTGCCGCGATCCTGCGATATTCCGCTGACGGCCTTACAAGAGAAAGTATAGTGACGAGGGTGATGATCAAAGTGGCCGTGTCAGAAAGTTTCGACGCACCGGCGAATGTGAACACCTGGCGTTCACCTGACCCGATAAATGCGTCCAATCTTCGAGCAGCAGCACCAGCGGCGTGTTTCGTGGACCCTCGAGCGATTCGAACGTCCGTTGACCCTGCTCGCGATTCCAATCCTTTTTTCTGACGTTTTTCAGGACTCGCACGGGATCGAGGATCCGGATGCCGCCTTGGTCACGGATGCGTCCCAGGACGTCAAGGTGCTCGGAGGATCGCAAAACGAGACGCACACCAGCGTGATCTTCTCGAGGAACTGGCAGACCTGCGATCCGCAGGATCATAGGCTCACGGTAAGCTGAAACACTAGATCTACACATCATTTTCTTATTTTTAGAAATTAATGGTACAGCAAAAGCGGTATTTTTTAATGCTATCCTTTAATTATCTTTGTTACAAAAAAAAACTGAAAGAGGAAGTTTTCTTCTTTCAAATACCCTTTAATAATTTCTTTAGTGTCATGTAATTATTCTTCTTAAAAGATAAGTTGAAAAGTATAACTTAGGTACAAGATCAAATTAAAGAATCGAAAAAATGCGACAGCAAACTTTTTCATAATGCATTTGATTTTAATAGGAACCTTTTAGTCGATTTTACGGAGTGCTCCCGTGGGAAATTTTTTTGATGGTTTAAATTAATGTTGAAAGATCGAACTTTGTGATAAGTGCATTTTAAATGATTAAGAAATTCGAAATCATGTCGAGAAATTAATAAATCGCGATCATCTGTTCAGATGGGATTTCTTTGAGTAAATTTTGAAATGTATTGTCGCAAGGATTTTTTAGCATTTAAGTGCTTAAATTAAAGTTGAAAGATCTTACTTTACGTCATGAAATCAAACCATTCCTTTGTCTCTTATAATATACTTTATAAACTTAAACCAGTCATACAAAAATCCTGGACATTCTTTACTCCTGTTTATATCCCAAAGCCAAAATATTTCCCAACATTCCCACCATCATCGCCTCGCTTCTTTTTAAAATAAATTTTCCCTATCCTTTGAAGAATCCCCTCAAAGATATCCGATAGGGTTCAACAAGAGTAGTCGGTTAACAATCCTCGTCCCTCGCTGCGCGGACATAAAGAAAAGCATATTCGCACAGTGGGCGACGATCGTAATTCCTAACCGGATAATTAGAAGTCGTAAAAAAGCGAATTGTCCGATATCGGATTCGAACAACCGAGGGGCAAGGAGCGGGGCCGTATCCTGGGAATCCTTGAGGATGGGCCGCTGATTTACCGTGCAGCTCCAGAAGCCCCGTAAAATTCGCGGAGAGGGTTCCGTTTCGATTTATGCCCGACACTGTGGAGGGACTGCCCGCGACTTTAAGAGGCCCTTAGGGCCCGGCTCGACCGAATTCCCGCGGCGATATTTAGGCGTTTAGCATGCGAGAGTGTCCACCCGGGATTCCCTATCCGGCAGTTGCTCCTTCGGGCCTATTAAAATATCCTCTAACAAACCTATCGCGCTCGGCTGAAAATGCTACGCGACACGTAAATTGAGAAACCTAACCGGAAATATCGATTGCCTTTCCAGGGAGACACCGTTCGAGTACTATGGGCGCTGCACCAAACTGACCCTGAACTTAATACCGCGATTTGGCCCGGGGACAAGAGGGGCGGCAGAGCTCTCAGGCTGAGGACACCAGCCCCGCATTCACCCCCGCAACACACGCAGGACATCACGCACTGGGATGTCAAATTGCATCAGGTAAATTTCGTCAAAGTGTGCACGTTGCACTTTATTGGATAATTGCAGAAGTTCGTGCGACATTTGGAAATGACCCTAGTAGCATTTATGGTTGGCCAACGGTAGCCAACGGTTGGGAGTTAGTTAGGATATGGTTAGTGGTTTTGCTTACAGATCCCCAACGTAGGGCCGACGACGAAAAATTATGTGAATTTGCCAACGAATATCCAACGTTGGGCCTACAGATATTATGGTCGGTTAAATAACGTGAAATTTACGACGGTGATACTACATTGGCGCAACGAAAATCTGCCAACATTGAAATATGTCGTCTAACAGACACCAGAAATGTAATGTTGCTGCAACCAAAAACATGTTATATTCCAAATTCATTTTTTTTCATATTTCTAAATATACTCACAATTTGTTATTTTTGCGCGATAGTTGATGCACCAAAGTTTTATTGTGTGCAGCCTTGGAGTTTATTTATTTCTTTAAGTTTCTCCATTTGACAAGGGGAAGGTACGGGTGTTGCATACGCTTTTAGAACGACAGTATGCGGAGGTCTTAGTGCTCGTATACCGTAACGAAACCCTTTATGTACTATGATTTACATTTGTCGACGTATCTAGTAACCCAAATCATAGCATATGCAACCACGAAATGTCTATAGTTACGGCGGTAGCGTATCAACTTACTACGCAGAGGATCCAGGCTCAAGTCCGACGAGGGTACGAAATTTTTTTTTTTTGTTCCAATTTTTACCGTGGAGATACATTGTTTAAGTATTATTTATTATATTCTGTGAAGACAACCGTAAAAGAGAAGATCAGAACAAACGTATTATAGCGACGTAGGCTCCACGTTGGGTATGATCGTCGGCCCTACGTTGGCCGCGATCGTTGGCCCAACGAAAATAAATAGCGACATTTCTAACGGTTGGCCAACGAATACTGCAACGTAGGCCCAACGAAATGCCAACCATAAATGCTACTAGGGGAAACGCAAGCGGTTACATTTTAAAGTGATAGTTTTATTAATCAATTGGCTGCGGATTTTTATGCGAAATAAAAATTGTCTGCATTCATTGTAAGCTACAGGAGCTGTGTAGATATGTATTTCTTTTCTTAACCCCTTCCCCTATAACGACGAGCCAGACTCGCGACGAGGATATCGAATGAAATCTACTAAATATGTAAATTATCAATTTCCTTTAAACCGAAACAAAAATTCTATTTTGTTGTTGTCGATATATAGCCGTTAGAGAATATACAAGCATTTAATAAGTATATTTTCTTTTTCCTCGAAGAAATTATGGGCGATGACAGAAGTTCTAATCACTGTAACCATGAAATAAATCATAGTGCAAGGGGTTAATAGATTTAGTGAGTTGAAAGTCACATGACAGTGTTTTTATATCCTTTGAACGTTTTTGCTATAAATGCATAAAATCCGCAGTCGATTAGTCAATTATATAGTACCCACGATTTTCTATAATGTCTTCCAATGTTTGACAAGTTGGTGCATTCATTTTTTGCGAAACTGTGTGATTTTTTTCATATCTTGAAATCTTTGAGATCAGAAACTGCTGCAGTCAGTCAATATTTCTTCGGCAACATACAGTATTTGATAGCATGATACATAATACAATGCTTAACACAATTCAATTATTAAAGCTTCAGCTCCAGTTATTTAAGTTTCTTAATTGTTTGCTTTCGTATGTTTAGCCCCCAGTTTCGGAAAATGCGGACACCACATACTGGTGCAAAATCTTCAAGGCGCCCCATAAGGAGAAACACCATATGGTCGGGGTAAGTTAATTAGCATTATATAAAATTTCAATATGTACTGTTCATGATTATTCGAATAACTTTAAACATTCAAGAAGTGGAATATTGCACTTAAAAAGTGAAACCATTTCATATAGTAAGTCTATAAACTTACATATTATTACTATATTTTCAGTGTAGTAAAATCTAGTTAAAAGTTTATTTAACAATTTTCATGCATCGAATGCTTATGAATAAATTCTCATCTACATCTCTTGTACTGATGCTTGCTTTAAAAACTGTTTGCACTCGTTGAACCGATTTTATAAACTTTTCTACTCCTCAGAAAGCGAACACTCGTAATGTTAACTTCGTGATAATGTTAACTTCATCTAGACAATTTCTTGTTATTTGTTTTAAACATGTTTTTGACGATATCTTATCTACACACTAATCTTTATATGATTATTAAACAGTCCTGAACAACCCATATAATATTTTACAACCTGTATTTTACGACTTCTTCCATGTATCATCTTTCCTAGTAAAAAAACAAATTCTACCACGCCATCTAACTAGTTTCACAACAATAAAACAATGTTAATTAATATAATAAACAATCTCTTGTGCCAACAATAGCATACAAGTACCCCCCCCCCCCCCAAATGAAGCAAACTGTAAATCCTCGTTGTTCGAATAACTGTGAACAGTATTATATAATATTTGCATAAGAATAGATGCGAACTTCTTGGGAAACTAATTTACCAGAAGAAGAACCATTGATTTAACAGACTCAAACCTGACACTAATTAAATCAGAAATTTACGGTATATTCGTTATAAATTAACACTGAAACAACCTAGCCCTAAAACTGACTAATTCGTAATACCTTTTAAAAATAATAAAACTGCATTTATCGAGGGACACTTATTTTTACAAAATACGTCTCAACGGTTGTAAAATAAAGAATCTCAAAACCGTCATTTTATCGAGTCCGGTTGTTCTGGTGTTAAGAACTATATGTGCATCGACTCATCGACAAACTCCAACACTATAAACTATTTTTATAGTGTTTTTGATTCCTCCTACTTGACGCCAAGTTAAGTCAACGGCATCAAACCCAAGCGAACATGTCAGTAATTATTTTTAACGTCCTGCATAACGCGATCAAAAAATGTTTAAGAAAGACTGTGTACGTGTATCTTCTGTGGTAGTAAGTGTGCAGTCTTTTAAAACAATTCTTTATACATTTAATACTGCTACATTTATGTATTTTATTACGTATAAATACATTTAAGTATTTTAACACGTTTATACAATATTTTCAAACAGTTTTTTGATCGCTTTATACGAGAGTCTACTGTACCGGACATGGTACGGTAAACGGGTGAAAAAACAAAAAGACAATATAAAGCTGCATGAAACATAGTTCTAAACCTGCGTACGCTGCACGGACTCGCAAAGTCCACAGTCTAACTACGAAAGCCCCCCTCTATTCCAACAATCGGCAAGTAGTAAACAGAACCCTTTGTCTTCCACGTGGGAAGCTGAAGACCCCGTGTTCGCCGAATCGCGCTTGCGGATTGGTATTCCCTTGTACGTTTGGCGGGTACTCTCAAGCAGAAATACACAGGAATGCCATAAGGCAGGGCCTGATTCCGTATGTGCTTCACGAATCACGGTCATCCATGCCGGACGTGGCACCGTGTGGACGGACGTCATTAGAATAAAGAAGGGCCGTCGGAGTGACATCATTCCGTGTCCGAAACGTTCCCCGATTGTCAATGGAATCTTCCTGAAAGACATATCCCGGGAGAAGGCACCCGCCACCGAATCCCGTATTCCATCGATGTTGCTCGCAACATGATTCTTCCTCGAATTCGCGCAGCCCGAGAAGCTAAACGAGAATCGAAACGTGAAATGTCAACGCTCGATTTGCTTGTTTTACAGTACACACCGCTGATCGAGAAGGCGAACGAGGACCTGGTACACCATATAATACTGTACGAATGCGCTTCCACCTTGCCGATTCTTGGACAACACGCCAGAATCGTTGGAGCACCGTGTTACAGTCCAACTATGCCTCGGGAATGGGAGTCCTGTCTGCAACCGGTGCTCGCCTGGGCCCGCGGCAGCTCAGGTATAATTAATTTTAATTTCTGTTTGGAATGAAGACTACCTGCGGGCCATAATTGCAATTAGCCCTCTGTGATCTGGAGCTTTTTATGGGACATCGGTGTCAGGGTACACATGGACAGTGAATAATAACTTCTAATAAATAGAGAAGAATACTTCTAATAAATAGAATCTATCCATTTCCCCTGTGAAATCATTTCTCTGTATACTGGAGAGGAAATTGTAAAAATGAAATGGAAGGGAACGTATTGTGTTTAGTAAAATTGTTTAATATTACTTCAATAGATCAGATCCCAGATAGCACAAAGACATCTGAAAGACTTACAGACATCTGAAAGTCTTTAAGACGTCTTATAAAGGTCTTTGAGACGTCTGTAAGACATTTTCAAGACGTAAAATGGACGTCTTAAAAACGTCATAAAGATGTAAATTTCAGACGTCTTAAATACGTCCATTTCGAACGTCATAAAGACAGCTATTTCGAACGTCTTAAAGACTTAAATTTCAGACATCTTTAAGACGTCCCGAAGTGGACGTGTTTAAGATGTCCATTTTAGTTCTTAAGACGTTCAGACCTAAAATGGACGTCTTTAAGACGTCGGGTGCTATCTGGGATGTATCTAAGAAAGAAAACTATAATACTGAAGAACTAAATGCAAGAATGATATGAAGGAAAGAATATTGTGTTCAATAAAATATTAAAACTTGTTTAATATTACTTGAATGGATCAGACATGTTTAACTTTTCTATGAAGCAAGAGTATGTATACTGAAGAACTAAATATTAGAATTAAACGAACGTGAAATACTATTAGATGTGGTAAATACTTCTTTGATGTTAATTCAATGGATAAAATGTATCTATGTTTCCTACAGAATAAAACTACACAATACTGAAGAGTTAAACATAAAAATTAAATGAAGGAAAAATAATTGTGTCTCATAAAATCATTCTTGATATACCTTGAGAGCAATAGTTTTTTACTGCCTAAACGACAGCACTCATAAGCAAAGGGTTGCAAAATATTAAATTTATCCTGTTCTATGAATTTATAGTTGAAAATTCCAATGTTTAACTTTCGAAGCTTCGGAAAAGACATAACAAAACAAGTTGCTTCTACCATGACTATAAACGAAATTAGACAGAAAAATATTCATACTTCATTCTGCGACTTCACGGTTGCAACTGCAGTAGCAAATTAGTCAAATTAACACTGTTCTTCGTCTGCCAGGAGAGTGGCTTCCGGAGCATGTCGGTATACCGATCGCAGAGCACAGCGAGGGATCGTATTACATGTTAGAAGTGCACTATAACAACCCTGGAATGAAGAAAGTGCTGGACAGTAGTGGAGTCAGACTTCACTTGACCCCGAAACTTCGTCCTGAAGAAGCTGGGATTCTTGTGGCCGGGGTAGCAGTGAGTCCTCTTCATCTGATCCCTCCGAAGCAGAGAGAGTATGCTACTGCTGGATACTGCACGCCTCATTGCACAAATACGGTACAGGATTTAACCAATCAAAACAATACAATCCATTTTATAAAGAATGTTTAAACTTACTGGGAAATATGTTCCCACAGATGTTCCCTGAGACCGGAATAAACATCGTATCAGTTGCCCTGCATTCTCATTTAGCGGGTCGGCGTTTAAGTCTGAAGCACATTCGTCAAGACAAGGAGTTGCCTAGAATTGTCCAGGATAATCACTTCGACTTCGAGTACCAGCAGTCTCACACCCTGGAGAAAGAAGTGAAAGTCCTCCCAGGCGACGAATTAGTTGCCGAATGCGTTTATGGCACACTGGATAGAACGAAGCCAACGTTAGGCGGCTACGCTGCGTCCCAGGAAATGTGTTTGGCCTTCGTGATGCATTATCCGAGGACACCTCTCGCTGCCTGTTACAGCATGACACCTGTCAAGGACCTCTTCAAGACCCTCGGGGTCTACAGCTTCAAAAATGTCTCCATGGACCACTTGGAGAAGCTATTCTTGACCACCAGGTGAGCGATTTACAACGTTGGTATTAGGAAAATGCAGAAGGATTCGTGATTTTAATGACTGTGATTTCTTCAGGACCGATTCCATGGCGATTCCTTACACTGGCCAGCAACATTTGCCTATCTATCCTGCGACCAGGCCTGGCGAAATTATCGACGAGGATCAGATCAAGGTAGCTAAGTCTGCTTTGAGGGCGATGAGGGACTACACGGTCGAGCAGGAGAACGACAACGTGTTCGCGCGCCTCATTATCGAGGAACCTAGTGAATTCAGAGGTAAGTTGGACTTGTGAGTTACATGGAGATAGATGATCTGTCGCACATAGAATTAATGGTAATCGAAATTTTAATCAATCTATTGCTTTTAACAGGTCGTACACTGGCCGAACACATGTTGGCGTTACCCTGGACCGAGGAGCTCCTTTCCAGGTCCATTGAGAAGAGTCTTTATCATGGGAGACACATGACTTTCTGCAGGAAAAGGGACGACAAGTTAGCTTTGGTAAGTTAAATTGAAAGCTTTATTTTTAACTATCAGCAAAAATATAGAACAATGACTTGAATCTCTTTTTACACGATGGAAAATGTGTTGAAGGTTGCGTAAAATGACTAAAATGTTCTTGCAAAATGCATCAAAGTCAATAAAACTTTAAGAATCATGTAATAGCAAACAAGACATGTTAGAATCCTGTTAAAAATTTATTTATGTAGAATCATGTCCTGTAAAAAGACAACTGCCGCTTGATTGTCTTTTTACACATTGAAAAACTTGTTGAAAGTTGGGTAAAATGAATAAAACGTGCTTGCAAAATGCATCAAAGTCAATAAAACTTTAAGAATCATGTAATAGCAAACAAGACATGTTAGAATCCTGTTAAACATTTATTTATGTAGAAACATGCCCTGTAAAAAGACAACTGCCGCTTGATTGTCCTTTTACACAATGAAAAACTTGTTGAAAGTCGGGTAAAATAAATAAAACGTGCTTGCAAAATGCATCGAAGTCAATAAATCTTGAAAAATCATATAAGAGCAAATAAAAAGTGTTGGAGACCTATGTAAAAATTATTTATGTAAAAATGTGCCATGTAAAAAGAGATTCAGATGTATTTTCTTTAGGCTAGTCTATTAATTTGTTGTTTCATTTGCAGCCCGCAGATATTCAGACATTCCCAAATTACACGGCCCTACCAGAAGTTAACGAAACGACGTGTACTGAGATCGGAATTGCCTCAGGTGCGACGAGAGGGTCGATCGTAGATCTTGTCCCATTCCTTGCGATCGTGATTTCTGCGATCATCGGTTCCTAAAGTTCAGCGACTGCGTTCCGACACGAATCGATGGCGTTCTCGATCGAAAACGTTCTGAACATTTGTACATTACTTCTTGAACATATCCGTCTTACTGCGGCTGTTTGAAACAGGCTGAGAATGTATGAGGCGAGTCGAATTTGATCCACAGGTGAACGGGAGAACGGCAGAATTTTGGAAAAATTCTGCGGGCCCGTGCGCGGTTTATATATAGATGCATAGATAATATAATATAATATAATGTAAATAACGTATTTATAAGGTGTACGCGATACCTTCCTCCGTATTTTATATGGATTTTGTATAAAAAAAATAAACAAGTTTGTAAAAAGTTTGAAAGAAATACTTGGTCGAGTCGATATCATTTGATTGTAACTACCTTTCCGTGTTAATTCAATGTTTTCGCTAAGATTGATTGCTAATTTGGAGTTGTAAGAGTTTCAAATTCTAATGAAAAAATTGTTAAAACTCTGCTCCATATCATTCCATCATAAAAGTGCATAAATTGTCCACGCCCGGGAATTCGGTGTCCTCATTACAGGGCTGCCTCCTAATCTAATGTTTAGTCTGGATCAGAAACTATATCATCTTTGGCCTGAACTCTTTGGTTGTTATAAATGATTCGAGTAAAAGTTATGTAAATGTAGAATTCAAACACTTTATGTTTGATGAACAATGAATAAATAAAGACAATCTAATGGAAAAATGATCGACCGACTTGTCGATGAGTTATACCACTGATTTCCGAAAAAATTAGGTCCGTCTAATTTGTCGTTAAGATTTAAAAGAGAACGCAAAAATTTTCGGATGTCCAACTTGTTGTTGACTTGCACTACTGAAATTCAACTTTTAGATTTCTATTAGGAGAATATGGTAGTGACAGAAGTAACCCAAAAATCGAATACCTCCTACGAAATTATATTCTCTTAATATAAAATTCAATTCTGGAGGTTTTCGGAAAATTTTCCGAACTTTTTAGATTTCTATTAGGAGAATATGGTAGTGACAGAGGTAATCCAAAAATCCAATACCTCCTACGAAATTATATTCTACTAATACAAAATTCAATTTTCGAGGTTTTCAACAAAATTTCGGCAATTTTTAGATGTCTGTTAGGAGAAATATGATAGTAAAAGAGGTAGCACAAAAATTCAGAAATCCGAAAAATTATAACTTTTATAAGTTTCGCTATTTTCAAAATTCCAAATAAAGTGTAACTCAACGACAAGTCGAACATTCGGGAGAAATAGGTGGGTTAATAACCATACATACGCAGATAATTTTTTTTATTACATTATCTTTATTTATTCATTGTTAATTCATACATAAAGTATTTGTATTCTATATGTACATAACTTATGCTCTAAACATTTAGAACCGAAGTGAAGACTGGGTCATAGAGACTCGGCGCACCGCGAGACTTCGAATCCAATACTGCGGGCAACGGCAACGAGCGAAGTACAGACAATTTGTATTAGGTGATGAGTCCACTGCTATACTACTATACCTTGTTTATGCACTAGATACCGGCGCCTGCTGGATAAACCTGCTAGGACAGACAAAATATTATTAATAGACCCAAATCACCTAATATATTTTATTCTGAGGGTAGGTGACATAGCATTACAAGTTCTTTATTGAAAACTTTTTTACACATTCGTTCTTACATTTGGCAAGTCTTGCATTCTACTATACAATATTAATACAAATTACAAGTGCGCAGCTATTAGCTCGATATTATCCAGTACATACAAGATACTATAATTTATATGTTATAATATCTTGCGAATTGTGGATAATATCGATTGCCCAGGTCTCACCACGAGGAGGTTGCTGCACAAGAGACCCGGAAGGGAGTCAGAACGAAGTGTCAATCCGTTCTGGCTCCCTTTCTTACAACGACGATTCTTAAAAACTAAGTTCGCAGGTCGCTAAATGGAAAAATAGTCTTTTTCATGGAAAAGACTTCTTTTGCATTTAGCGTATGTCGAGTAAGTATTGCGGGGCAAAGAGTGAATCGGAGAAGAAGTCTCCGAACCACGAGGGACCAAAGGCAAATCAGGCAGAAGGCTCTGATTCTTTCAAAGAGAGAAGCAAGATAGAACCAGAGCAGAAGGCTCTGGTTCAAAGGTGACGCGACGCGTTCAGTGCTTACAAGTCCTGAGCCGACCAGCCCGATACCCGTCACTCCATCACCAAGAAAGATGGCAAAGAGATGCGCTCAAACGGTTTCTGGCGCTACTGGGTGACATGAGAACATGGCGTGCCCAGGATTACGTTAACACAAAGGATCGTCAGAAGACGAGTGAACGAGTCTCTTAGACATCCCTCTCAATGACTTCACGCCGGATAACGAAACTGGACCGGCTCAGAACCTGCAAGCAAGGCCGACACAGCAGAAGGCTGTGTCGGAGTAAGAAAACGAGGCGAGCAAAGTCAAATTACGGCAATAATTGCTCGACATAATTACAACGACGATTGACAATCTTAATAACTAACGCACGCACTAAAACTAACTTAAGAATAATCTGGTGTCTTCGTTCGACGAATCCTCTTCTTCGATGAATTTTCTTCGTACGATGAATTTTCTTCGCAAGATGAATTTTCTTCGCATGATGAATTTTCTTCGCATGATGAATTTTCTTCGCATGATGAATTTTCTTCGCAAGGTGAATTTTCTTGAACAGAATCCATAACCAGCTGAAAGAAAATTGACTCCAAATGGAAAAGCTGTTGAAAAAAAATCGAAACAGAATCGAAAACCAGTTGAAACAAAATCGAAACAGAATCGAAAACCAGTTGATACGAAATAGACACCAAATGAAACACCAGTCGAAACAGAATCGAAACCATGTCGAGTCCAAATCTAATGATTTGTGGACGCAACGATCTATAGGCGATTCGGGTGGCCCCGGGGACGCGAGTCCCCGTACCCACTCACGGGCCCCATCCCATGAGTGAGCCCCTGAGGGACCTCCGATCGGAGGAATATCAATTTCAAGACAAAAATATCAATTTGAGAAAGTTGAACTTTGAAAGTTCAGGAGCACATTCCAATTACGAATCCAAAAATTAATAATGGAGGTGTTTGTTGAAGGTACATGTATTCTGAAATTGAAATTTCGTATTTCTATTATTAATTGAAAAAAAATGCTGAAGCTGGAATACTTGAACAAAGGAAAACGAAGAAAATATTAAGTCTTAAATTCTAATATAAAATACATATTTACGCAAACTTTAAATGTGCAGCTATTAGCTCGATATTATCCACTACATGCAAGATACTACAATTTATAAGTTATAATATCTTGCGAAATGTGGATAATATCGATTGCCCAGGTCTCACCACGAGGAGGTTGCTGCACAAGAGACCCGGAAGGGAGTCAGAACGAAGTGTCAATACGTTCTGGCTCCCTTTCTTACAACGACGATTCTTAGAAACTAAGTTCGCAGGTCGCTAAATGGAAAAATAGTCTTTTTCACGGAAAAGACTTCTTTTTCATTTAGCGTATGTCGAGTAATTATTGCGGAGCAAAGAGTGAATCGGAGAAGAAGTCTCCGATCCACGAGGGACCAAAGGCGAATCAGGCAGAAGGCTCTGATTCTTTCAAAGAGACAAACAAGATCGAACCAGAGCAGAAGGCTCTGGTTCAAGGGTGACGCGACGCGTTCAGTGCTTACAAGTCCTGAGCCGACCAGCCCGATACCCGTCACTCCATCACCAAGAAAGATGGCAAAGAGATGCGCTCAAACGGTTTCTGGCGCTACTGGGTGACATGAGAACATGGCGTGCCCAGGATTACGTTAACACAAAGGATCGTCAGAAGACGAGTGAACGAGTCTCTTAGACATCCCTCTCAATGACTTCACGCCGGATAACGAAACTGGACCGGCTCAGAACCTGCAAGCAAGGCCGACACGGCAGAAGGCTGTGTCGGAATCAGAAAACGGAGCGAGCAAAGTGAAATTACGGCAATAATTACTCGACATAATTACAACGACGATATACAATCTTAATAACTAACGCACGCACTAAAACTAATTTATAAATAATCTGGAGTCTTCGTTCGATGATTCCTCTTCGATCGATGAATTTTCTTCGATGAATTTTCTTCTTTCGATGAATTTTCTTCGTTCGTTCTGACTAACAAAAGCAAGATGAACGATCCAAATCGAAACAGAATCGAAAACCAATTGAAAGAAAATCGAAACAGAATCGAAAACCAGTTGAAGCAAAATGGAAACAGAATCGAAAACCAGTTGAAACAAAATCGACACCAAATCGAAAACCAGTCGAAAATAAATCGAAACAAATCTAATGATTTGTGGACGCAACGACCTATAGGCGATTCGGGTGCCCCCGGGGACGCGAGTCCCCGTACCCACTCACGGGCCCCATCCCGTGAGTGAGTCCCTGAGGAAACTCCGATCCGAGCAATATCGATTTTAAGATAAAAATATCAATTTCCTGAAATAAATATCAACTTCCTGAAATAAGTAACAATTTCCTGAAATAAGTAACAATTTCCAGAAATAAATAACAATTTCCTGAAATAAATAACAATTTCCTGAAATAAATAACAATTTCCTGAAATGAATAACAATTTCCTGAAATGAATAACAATTTCCTGAAATAAATAACAATTTCCTGAAATAAATAACAATTTCCTGAAATAAATAACAATTTCCTGAAATAAATAACAATTTCCTGAAATAAATAACAATTTCAAGACAAATATATCAATTTCAAGACAAATATATCAATTTCCTGAAATAAATAACAATTTCCTGAAATGAATAACAATTTCCTGAAATGAATAACAATTTCCTGAAATAAATAACAATTTCCTGAAATAAATAACAATTTCCTGATATAAATAACAATTTCCTGAAATAAATAACAATTTCAAGACAAATATATCAATTTCCTGAAAAAAATATCAATTTCCTGAAATAAATAACAATTTCCTGAAATGAATAACAATTTCCTGAAATGAATAACAATTTCCTGAAATAAATAACAATTTCCTGAAATAAATAACAATTTCCTGAAATAAATAACAATTTCCTGAAATAAATAACAATTTCCTGAAATAAATAACAATTTCAAGACAAATATATCAATTTCCTGAAAAAAATATCAATTTCCTGAAATAAATAACAATTTCCTGAAATAAATAACAATTTCCTGAAATAAATATTAATTTCAAGACAATTATATCAATTTCAGGACGAATATATCAATTTCCTGAAAAAAAATATCAATATCCTGAGAAATATCAATTTCTAGACAAAAATATTGTATCAATTTGGTAAAGTTGAACTTTGAAAGTCTTACAAAATTAAGTATTACCATTCTTACAAATTAAATAAGAAATTTAAAACTCTAATGTCTAAAATTCTAGATCAGTACCTCCCAAACTACTTTAAATCGCGGCAATTTATTCGCAACATTAACTAGAGATTAAGTCAACTTTGACAATTTGTTTCGCAACGCTATTCGATATCGCGGATGTGCTCATCTCACAGTTGGTCGTTGCAACTGGAGCATGGGCGCCTGAAATAACGAAAGATTCTAATGCAAACGCGATCCTTTTTATGCGCAACGCTAATTCATCAAATCGAAATGCAAAATGGTATTTTAATAAGAAATTTAAAACTTTAACGTCTAAAATTCTACACTGGTATCTCTAGTACTACTTTAAAATTTCGACTATTTATTTGCAACATTAACCAGACATTTAATAAATTTTAAGAATTGATACTAGTGCAACGCGTGTGAATATTTGTTTCGCAACGCTACTCGAAATCGCGGATGTGCCCATCTCACAGCTGATCGTTGCAGCTCGAGTATGGGAGCCTGAAAAGTCGAAAAACTCGAAAGCAAACGCGAACTTTTGGTGCGCAACGCTAATTCAACGAACAGAGATCCAAAAAAGATTACTCTACAGTTTGTGCAAAATGAATCGCGACTATTTGTTTCGCAACGCTATACTTTAAACAAGCTATATCGCTGATAGAAACTGCGATTATAATTGGAAGGGAGACTAACTTTGATCTCTGTTCAAAATCGACTAAATGCAACGCATGGTTTTCTCGCAACGCTAGTGCAAATCGCGGATGTTCCCATCTCGGCTGATCGTTGGGGCGGCGAGGCCAGCCCATGCATGCAACTAACTACTTTTACACTCTACTACTACTACTCTATTTCTACAGACGAGTATAGTGACAAGGTAGTGACAAAATGACTCACTCAAAGATGCGAAGCCATTGCAATGATTGCCCTCTTGAATGACAGTTTGTCAGGCACCTTCGGCCCCATCCTAACAATTTGTCTCGCAACGCCACTCGAAATCGCGGATGTGCTGATCTCACAGTTGAGCGGTGCAACTGGAGCATGGGCGCCTGAAATGTCGAAAGATTCTAATGCAAACGCGATACTTTTGTTGCGCAACGCTAAATCAACAAATCGAAATTCAAAATGCTATTTAAATAAGAAATTTAAAACTCTAAATCGCGACTATTTCTTCGCAACATTAACCAGACATTTATTAAACTTTAAAAATTGATACTAGTACAACGCGTGTGACAATTTGCTTCGCAACGCTACTCGAAATCGCGGATGTGCCCATCTCACAGTTGATCGTTGCAGCTCGAGCATGGGAGCCTGAAAAGTCGAAACACTCGAAAACAAACGCGAAATTTTGGTGCGCAACACTAATTCAACGAACAGAGATTCAAAAAACTATTACTTTACATTGTCTGTAAAACGACCACAATATGAACTTTAAAAGCGCAGTCATCAAAATGAAATGTAATTTTAAAGCACGACTATTTGTAATTCGCAACGGTACACTCTAAACAATCTATATCGTAATGTTAACTTTAATCTCTGTTCAAAATCGACTAAATTCAACGCGTGGTTTTGTCGCAACACTAGTGCAAGTCGCGGACGTTCCCATCTCGGCTGATCGTTGGGGCGGCGAGGCCTGCCGTTGCATGCAACTAACTACTTTTACACTCTACTACTATTACTCTACTTCTACACACAAGTATAGTGATAAGGTAGTGACGAAATGACTCACTCAAAGATGGGAAGTCATTGCAGTGATTGCTCTCTCTCTCTCTCTCTCTCTCTCTCTCTGAGCCAATCAGCACGGTAATGACTTCATGCCGGATACTGAAACTGGACCGGCGCAGAACCCAAGGTAAACGAAGACAGCATTGAAGAGACCATGGCCCCCCCGAGCTAGCTTAAAGTAGTCCAAGGAAGTTTTAAATAACCCTTGGACTACTCTAAGCTAGCTAAAGGTAGACCATGATAAACATTGGTGGAGGACCCTCGATCTTGGTTAAGCCAGCTGAAGGCAGGCAAGGGTAGATTAGAGCAGTTCTGGAAGACCACTGGTCAGCCTCAGGGTATGCAAGGGTAGGCCTGAGTAGCTCTGGATGACCACTAGTCAACCTCTGGGTAGGCAAGGGTAATCCAAGGTAGGCCACTGGGAAAGGACCCATGGTCAACCCTAAGCCAGCTGAAGTTAAGCAGGGGTAGGCTAGGGCAGCTCTGGATGACCACTGGTCAACCCCGGGGTAGGCAAGGGTAAACCAAGGTAGGCCACTGGTGAAGGACCCATGGTCAACCCTAAGCCAGTTGAAGGGACCAGGGGTAGGCTAGGGCAGCTCTAGATGACCACTGGTCAACCTCTGGGTAGACAATGGTAAACCAAGGTAGGCCACTGTTGAAGGACCCATGGTCAACCAGAAGACAGCTGAAGGGAAGCAGGGGTAGGCTAGGGTAGCTCTGGATGACAACTGGTCAAGGAGCCTTGTTCATCGCTAAGCCAGCTGAAGGTAGACCTGGAGATCCACTGGTCATCCCCAAGGTAGGCACGGTAGGCCAGGGTACTGCTGGAGGACCCCTGGTCAACCCAAGGTAGCCGATGACCCTCCTGGTCCCGGAGCCCGTCCGCTCCTGCCGGAGCGCCCGGCCCGACTGACTGACTGAGCGCGATCCGCGGGCTTAGGTAAGCAGTGATGCGCAGCGCGCAACGAAGCGCAACGCTCCCCACCCCAACTAATTTCGGTAGATTTCGATCGCCGTGATAATAATTATTAATAATTGTATTATTTCTGGTTGTATAATGTTTATAACAGTTCCTTTTGCCAACGATGTCGACAAGCACCCCCTCGACTGTCTGACCATCTAATTTTTTAGTAAAAATATGTGATGGAACTCGAGGTAGTGAATAACTTTTAACACATGAATATTCGCGGGCATGAATTCATCGAACATAATTCACTAATAAACTTATTATTTCTGGCTGTATAATGTCTATAATAATTTCTTTTGTCAACATTGTCGACAAGCATCCCCTTGACTATCTTCCATCTTATTTTTTAGTAAAAATATGTAATGGAACTCAAAACATTGAATAACTTTTAACACATGAATATTCGCGCGCATGAATTTATCGAACACGATTCACTAATAGATTTATTATGTCTAGCTGGTTAATATTTGTAACAATTCCTTTTGTTAATGATGTCGACAAGCACTCCCTTGACCATCTTGCCATCAAATTTTTTAGTAAAAGTAGGTAATAGAGATCCAGATACAGAATAATTTATGATACATGAATATTACTAAGCATAACTATATAGAGAAAATGTAATTAATGAATTTATTATCTCTGCTTGTTTAACGATTACATCGATTATATAATTGGTTACATCACCACCCAATTTTGTAGTAAAAGTGGCTAATAGTACTCGAGATGCAGAGTAACTTTTATGCATGAATTTATAACTAATTAACCTCTTCCTGAATCGAACTGAAAACTATACATGAATGTTTCCGAAGGTCCATTCTATATTCTTCGAGAGCTAATATTTCTAAAAATTACCTGATTAACTATTTATCAACAATTTATAAGGAGGTAACTTCCATCTTCTATGCCCGCAATGTGTAAGATAAGGAGAGTCCGACTGTGTGTCAAGGTTAAACACACATATCGTTGTGTCACCTGTTTCGAAATCGTAAATAACTAATTAACTAGGCATCGAATCTACATAAAACTGCAACGGGAATGTAGCTGAAACATCATTCTAGATCCTACGATCGGAAAAGTGCATAAATTAAATCTCTAAAGTTGGAATATTATTTTAGCGGATTCTGTTTCCTGCTAAAGATGATGAAGATTCTGTTCCATGCTAAAAGAGGATGTAGGTTCTGTTCCATGGTAAAAGATGATGTAACTGAAACAGTGGGGACACTGAAACTCCGGGCGTCACTGATTTGAGTCATGTTTTATGAGTCTATGTTTCCGATCGTCATAGTGCATGGAAAGTCTAGTCTAGGAGATTGCGCGTGCTGAATTTCGTATTCGCGAGGGAAGAGTTCAGTTTGCGATAAAACATTTATTTCTTGATGATTTATTATATGAAAAACTACCCATGCATAGTGTGATCTGGACAAGTATAAAACGGTGAGTAAAATCTAAGAAAGTTGCACACAATGCGCGTCGCATCGAATTTTAATAATTTGAAGGCAAAAAATGTGTGCTAACCTTGTGCACGTTTGACGTAAAAAGGTGTATCACACATTTTACCAATAGTTGATTGATTTTGTAAAATGTCAAGAAGTGTTTGGACGAAATTCAAAACCCCGAGAATGTTTTTAAAAATCATATCACTTGTCGGCACATAAATTTTTATTCGGAACGTGTCAACGAAGGTTGTTGTTACGATCAATTTCAATACACGATATTTGACATTTCATAAATGTAACTGATGCAATCTTGATCACTTAAATGAAGCAGAGGGTTGCCACTTCCTTTTCTATCTTATTTTATTTAATTATACAATCTAAGACAAAAGTAAATGGACAGAGATGAAAATGTTTATTAATGATATTTAATCAAGACATTTGTGTTGTTATGTACCTACATTTTAATGATAATTAATCAAGACAATTCAGTCAAAAAATGAAATTATTATTTAAACCCTAAATAAATAACTTACATTTAATAAATAAATTAGCAAAGGGTAACAACACCAAGTATTGATCATATATATGATAACAATAGTTGTTAGTACTTGTTATGTATCCAGTTACTTTCGTCCTTGTTCGAGTCATTCATTCATTAAATATTATTTATTTATATAAATCTGAAAATATCAAATGCAAGTTTATATTAAGTTTATATAATCAAAATTTATAACCATTTTAACCTCTGTCCAATTATTTTTCACCCCAACTGTATGTGTGCAGGTTTCCTTCGACGAAGCTGTTAATAAACAACAATACAAATCTTAAGACTTACAATGGATTCCTAGTCACGAGAAATATACAGATTGCGATGCTAGATGAGGAAAAACTTTTTGAAGTTGAGATGGCACAATCTGAATTTCATACACTGTCTTGGTTGTACAAGGCTGCTCCTTGTTTTCCTGTAAATGCCTCTAAGGTAATTACACAGAAAGAAGCAAACAAAAATGAAACGTATAGACTAAACATTAAATAAACTTTGTCTTTTCAGATTACAATAATTCACGAGCCTGGTGTATTTTACTCAACTCTTGTAGAAAAATGTAAAAATGCAAAGAAAAGAATAGTATTTGCATCACTATATCTAGGCACAGGAAAATTAGAATCAGATTTAGTAAGTATACTTGGTAAGTAGACAGCGGATCTTTATGCAAAATAAAAATTTTCTACCTGAATTGCAACAATCTGGAGTGAAATAGAAGTTTATTTTCTTTCTCAATATGTTGAATAGGTTGAAAATAATATAACAGTATTTTCAAATTCTTATAATGTTTTTACTGTTTTAAATTCCACCTATTGAGTTTTGTCATAAATGCATAAAATCTGCTATCTATTGATAACTGAAAACATAATGTAAAAGATAATTAATTATATTAATGTTTTCTTTTCTTTATAGGTAGATGCTATAGACCAAGCTTTAAAATTAAGTAATGGTAATGTTGAAGTTAAACTATTATTAGATTACATGAGAGGATCTAGAGGTAAATTAAATTCGCGTAAAATGTTGGAACCCCTGCTTAATGGTAAATATGGTCATTGCTGTCAGATATTCCTGTATCACACGCCTAAGTTACGAGGTATCTTAAAGATGATCATCCCAGATCGTTTCAATGAATTAGTAGGATTGCAACATATGAAATTATATATGATAGATAACGATCTAATAATTAGTGGGTGAATAATCAAATCAAATTTATAATTTCGCACAAGGCAATTTTATCGTGTACAAACTGAAACGTAAATTCACTTTTTTCAGTGCTAATCTTAGCAACGATTACTTCACGAACAGACAAGATCGTTATTTTGTTATCAGGGACTGCAAAGAGCTTTGTGATTTTTATAGCGAACTAATTGAAAAAGTAGGAGAATTTAGTTTTCTCCTTCGACCAGATGGTACAACAGTATTAAATTCTGCCGCAAATGCTCACCCCTTTAAAGACAAACCAATAAAGTTTATCGAAGAAGCTGCCTATGGTGTAAAAAGTCTATTCCAGAGGGAATTAGAGAAACGTTACAATATTGAAAAAATATGTATGTAAACTTTTATTATAAATATATACGTATATATGTGTATAGGTATAAATTGTCTGAGACAAAATGTTAAAAATTAAAATTATCTCGATAGCCAAAGATTCAGACGCGGACACGTGGATTTTCCCGTTGATACAAATGGGTCAGTTAAATATTTACCACGATAGTCAGATAACATTAAAACTTTTACAAACAGCAGAGCCAGGTGCAATACTTAGACTAGCGACAGGCTACTTTAATTTAACTTCGGAATACAGCGATGCGTTATTTAAGGACTGTCAAGGGACATGCCATCTTTTGACAGCACATCCAACTGCTAATGGTTTTTACTGTAAGTTGAATCAGTATAAATTAAAAATTCCATTGCTCGATATTAAAATAAATATTATGTTTAGCCGCAAAAGGGGTAGCTGGCGGCATTCCAGCAGCCTATACAAAAATAGAGGAATCGTTCATTAAACGTTGTTCTAAAATGGGTCAACAACGTAGGATTAAACTGTGGGAATTTGTAAAACCTGGATGGACATATCACGCAAAAGGATTATGGTATTCCCTGCCTGGGCAAGAAAAGCCGAATCTTACGCTTATCGGATCACCTAATTTTGGTAAAGATTATAGTTAAAAGAAATACGTGATGTAACATCTAACATTCTAATATGTTTGAATAACTGGAAGAATGATGATTTCAGGTTATAGATCGGTAAGCAAAGATTTAGAAACTCAAATTGCTGTGATGACAAAAAACCAGAAGTTGCAGAGTGAATTGCAAAA
Source organism: Sphecodes monilicornis (assembly GCA_913789915.3). Lineage (NCBI taxonomy): Eukaryota > Metazoa > Arthropoda > Insecta > Hymenoptera > Halictidae > Sphecodes > Sphecodes monilicornis. The sequence continues at coordinate 10,803,172 of OU565294.1, forward strand.
AGAATACGAACGGCTATTTGCATCCTCAAAACCAGTAACAAAGAGAACATTTTCGGAGCAAGATAGAATCCCTCCGACTTGGGTATGCGCCGCGGTAGTTCTATTTAAATATTATTTCTAGATAATACGTTGTATACGCTGAATACCCTACACCTTACCCAATTGAAACTTTATTTAATTTATATAAAAGAAGAAACTAATTTATGCGAGTTCTACTCGCTGGATGACGAAATACGTTGACTGTATAAAATAAAGCTATAAATAAGAACCATTCAATCGAATTATTCATTTATATAGTTACCTTTTTCTTTGTATAATGTACAGTGCTTAAAATTAGTGAAAAAATATAAATAAAAAGTCCAATATTTCTTCGTTAATAATTTGATCAGCCTGTGTTATATGGGTTTGATAAATAAAAAGTACATTATTGTGAGGTTATACTGATAATAATTATTTGCTGATTGACATACTATCCTGTATGGAACGTGATAAAACTTTATGGTACTACGATTGCGGCGTTTTATACGAAACGTCGATGCGATAAAAATGATTCCAATTAAACTGCAGAAGTAATATAAGAAAAACTGTTCGTAACCACTTAGAATAGTCATTGTCCACTATTGGGAGTCACGGTTGCTGTGACTCCGGAAGATTACTGTTTCGATGACACTTTGCACAAATGATTGAATCGGTTTTGCACTAGAGATTTCCAAAAATGGCAGATAGAGGAAAGTTTCTTCCACAAAGTTTTATTTGTCGTCGATAACGAATGTCTCTTCCTTGACGAAAAATTCGATTACTTCTTCCTCCACATTCTTCGAATCAGAATCTAATTCATCGGTATCGATATCTAGAGAAAGAGAAAAAAATAATTTCCATATTATACATAATATTAATTACTCGAACTTAAGGCTAGGAATATCATTGTGTTACGTACTATTACGTAATTCTAAACGACGCTTCTTTTGGTTGTTCCATTCTACTATGCGTTGCGATCTGTATTCTTCGAATGACTTCATGGCTGCACATCGTTTCTCAATCAATTCCTACAAAATAATTTAATCAGTAAACGTGTTCCACAGATTGTAGATATGTACCGCTTTTATTGAATTAAGCACCTTGGAAGCTCGCGTTAATCGCATGCGATCTTTGCTTTCGAATTGAGCAGAATATTTCTTCAAGTTCTTTTTAATTTCTTTAATTTGGTCGGCCGTCAACAATGTTGGCGGTCTAGGTCGCCATAGCAGTTGGTTAAATTGATTAAGATTAACTCTCTTCAAGATACGACCCTGGAAGGTCCATATCCAGTATCCATTATCAACGCTAGTCTTCCAGCTAGAAACGGCTGTTACAACGTATCTGTAATGAAATGCACATTTAAATCGTTGTACTCATTAAAATCTGAAGGTAATACAAACATAAATGAATGGCTGTTTGGTAAAAGAGCGTATGTTACGTATGTTTGGTAAGAGCGTATAAAATCTGCATTTTTCCGATCTTTTTCGAGGTTTTTGATTTTTACAACCAGGATAATCTACTTAAAAATATGAATTAATTATAGTATACGTATCTGGGTATTTGAAATCTGTTAGATTTTTACAGAATTTTTGCATACAACTAAATTTGGAAAATAGGCCAAAAACTTCGATTTTATCTCATAACTACCCCCCCCCCCTCCCCCCGCCCCGGCGAAATATAAGATTAAAATTATACATAACATGGTTTTTCTTGATGCCCTATTAATGGTCCATTAGCCTTTTAATTTGGTCCAGTATTACCATTACTAATAATACCATCTTATCCAGCTATACCCTTTCTTAAAATGCAAAATACGCCCTTCTTCTAGACACCTATTCAAAAATATTCTCACCGCCCAGTAGGGTCCCACTCCACGTCAGACGTTTGATAATGGTCAGTTGAGTTCATGATAGTAAAATCGTTAGTATCAATGAACTCCAAAGCGCCTGCCATGGTTGTTAATCCCGCGAGAACAATAAATTGTCCGGAAGGTGACCAGAACAAATGGTTACAAGCTTTCTTTTCCAATTTTTCTGTTCGATTAAACAAATATTAACATATACAATAACCTTGTTACGTCATCAACTATTTAACAATTCTTGAGGCTTACTAAGAAGAGCAGGTTGGTGGCCGTATCGTACTTCATAGAAACTGACATTTACGCTTGGAATTTCTCCATGAATTATAGCGAATTTACTACCGACAGGTTCCCAAGCAAATGCATGGATCGGTTCTTTTATTTCCACACTATCGACAGGGATTTGTTTTTCCCTCATGTGGAAAATTTCGAAATTGTACGACATGCCCTGGTAATAAACCTTTAAATGATTATGCATATACAATATCCATCTAGTTTTTCAAGGCCGTATACAGAAATAATTATAAGTACCGTGTACTTCTGTTCCGTCTTTTCCTTACGCTTTGCGAAACGATCTACTTTCACACAAAGATAATCTCCAGACTTCTGCCAGTAAATCTTACAGTCGGCTACGTTGAACAAATTCTTGTTACGTATTTCATTGCGGCTGAAATAAAATAATAATTAATATTTGTACGAAGGTACGAGTGCATGCTGAATCTGTTAAAATGATTACTTTGGAATTTCGAGGAGGGTCACTCTAGCTGGTACATCTTTATCTTCTGGCACCCAGTAGGCAAGAATATTATCTGTTGGAGACCAACTGAAATCTCTGATTCCAGGAATCTTTATACTTTTCTTATCTAACAATCCAAATGACTGAAAGTTGATGAGTCGGTTAATAATAATTCGAATAACTGTGTCATGTACAGTACTAAAAATGGTAAGCGTACCGGTGTTTCGTAAACACTCAAAATATCTTCGCCCATACGAGCAAGATATTTGTCATCGTATGACCATCGGAAGATGGGCCACACAGAGGAACCATCAGCATGGAAGGAACGCTTTTCCTGAACGGTTAAAATATCCCAAATTACGAGTCGCTTCTGATCAGAACCAAGGTCAGTTCGAGGAGTGTAAGTCACTAGGTAACGTTCACAAGGCGAGAAATCAATGCATTCAACACCCTTTTGACTGAATTTCGCTTGTTGCAAAAACTGTGGACCTCCCCACAATGCAACACCCAGTTTGTGAAACGTTGCCAAATATGTTCCCAAAGGAGACCATTTGACATAAGTCTCTGTCCAACGCTGTCCAAAATAAACAATTATTGTATAAAAACTAAATAACAAAATTTATATCATAAACTAAACAAACAATATCTTACAGAACGCTCTTCAAGCGATGTTGGCTCAGGAGCAGAGTTCTGCCAAACCTGAACAGTAACAGAGGGGCCATTACCACAAAGTACGCAAAACTGATCGTAAGCATCTGGTTCTAAAAGATAGTAATGTAAATCTGTCGCTGCTTTGAATGGTTGTGGTTTTGGTGGCTCCCACTCTTCGGAAATTTCTTCGAACTTCTTGAAATCGGTAAACAAATTTACTTTAAACGTGTGTTGCTTGTCAATTTTGTAATTATTTACAGATTGAGCAGCTGCTAAGGCATTCAGAGGATTATTGTACTCTAGAAATATGTATCTGCAATAAGGAAAATATTTAGAATTGCATTTAGTACATGAAATATTCTCGTATAAATTTATTCGTCCATTTTTTAAAATATCATCAAATCAAATAATAACATAATGGACCATAAGATAATGTGTCGTAGATCTTAGGGAAGATAAACGTACCCTTTTGTGTGACCATTTTCATTCTTAGGGTAGTATTGGTTTACTATTGTACCAAATTTTCCTAAGACTTTGCTAATGACCGATTGAAGTTTTTCTAATCTTTCTGGTTCAACTTGGGGAACACCATCAATGACAATCACTGATTCCACTCCATCTGTCTCTGATGGTTTTTGCTTCAATATGTCACCAAGAAGTTCTGCAAATGTAAAAAGCATGAGCAATTATTTTTTGCTGTCCATACCGTATAAAGAGACTTTATTCTGCAATATGTGCACTACATGTGAACGAATTTCGATGAAAAAGAAGTAAAGTACTCGTGATTGTAGAGGTTATGTACGCGTGCCACATTTGCGACTATGCGTAGCCATGCCTTCAGTCATTGCACCGCAGGTTGTGTTTCATGTCATACATTAAAGATCAGGTTTACCTTCGTCGGTGATATCGTCAACAAATCCTTCAGGGTCACTAAAATTTGCTTCTTCATCTTCGTTCAATGCATCGTCATTATTTTTCACAGAATCTTCGTTTTGAGGCGTTTTGTCCGCCAACGTTTTCTTCGCCATGGTGGAAACCTCTAAGTACACGGAGTATCGAGTGAAAGTGGCAGCAGGTCACCCTTATGCATTTAATGCAGCCTTTGAGAGATGGAAGTGATCGGAGTTACCATTTGATTCGCAACAAATGATACTGGACAACGTTATCACAATCACATTAATATTTATCGTATCGATTACTATTAATAATTTTATCTTTCCGAATTGGTCTACGGATCGTAAAATTCCCGCAAATTACAGTCACTAGCTTCCATATTGGTCAATGACGGCGACCAAATGTGCTGAGAAAAAGAAACGAATAGAATTGTTACATATGTTATAATAATTTTAATCGTCTAGGCAAGAATTGATTGCAATTAACCGTTTTCAGATAACAGAGATGAGATGTATCATAAAAGCTGCTACTTGCACCATGCATGGGCTCATGTGCTTTCTACTTGCGAGTTTAAATGCAACATGTTGTCAGCCCTGATGTCCATTATTATACTAAGTTCATGTAGTCCAGTAGTCACCTTGCATTTTACACATATTCATAAATTTATTTTTTAATTCTGTATATGTAATTATTCCTAGAATATCTGCTTGCAGTGAAATATAAAAATGATACGTCATGTAATAATATTCTGAGTCAATGGTAGCTAACTGTGAACAATATTGAACAAATTAGATTTACAAAATGTTGATTTCTATTATGAGGTACTGAAAAATACTATCACTTTTCTAATACCTATAATTTTTTCCTATATATTAAGATTAAAGTAATTTTACGAAGGCAATACAAATGTAGATCTCTGTATTTTCATACTCTCCTAATTCCTTCATATTATAATTAAAAGGGAACATTTACAATTTACATTTTGTATGCAAGAGTGGAATGAACGGACTTGTATATAATATATGACTTATACTAAAAGTTTAAATAAAGGAAAGAATCTTTCATAATAGGTGAAGATTGGATAAAGTAGGGAATACAATTCTTTCTGTATTTAAAACATACTTTTATTAAAGTATTATATCATTGTTTAATCTTCTTCCTCTTCTGGAGCAGCTCCACCACTTCCCTTGCGCAAGTTCTTCCTCTTTACACGGCCAGGTCTGCCACCACCGAACGGCGATTTAAGTGAGAAGTCAATGTGCTTTTGTGAATCTAAACGCACGATGAAGGATGGAATGTTCACCACCTGTTTGCGTACTCTGAAACAAGATATATCTTTCATGTTTGCGTCTATAGTCATAAGACACATTAAATCTCCTTTCATTTTTTAGTACATTTCTGCGAAGTTATTTAATAATCAAAGTAAATACCAATTATTATCAATGTGCCTAGATCCGCTAGTACAATGACAGACGTTGAGTGCCAGTTTCCTGACACTCAAGTGGCCTGTCTGAAACAAAAACAGCTCTCAAGATTAACATCGTAAATGGCTCATCCATATTTAAAATCACGGTTTTTTAAACGTTTTCGGGTATCAACCGGGTAAATCGTGTGGATACCTGCGGTAGTCAAAAGACTATTATGGTCTAATTGTATGAATGAGTCAGACATTGGTATTAGTATCTTTGTTGACAATAGATACAAATTTTTTAAAATGTCTCCTAGTTTTGAAGCCAGAATAGTTATCAGACGTATCTAAACTGGTGATTATAACAGGAATTTGATATAGCCTTAAAGATTAGAAACCATCTGAAAATGATCAGAAATTTCTTGCCCAAGTTTCAAGGCCTACAAATATCCACATCTGAAAATACCAACCGGATGTGACGCTGGCGAATGAGCACACGAGCGTGATGAATCGATTTAGCAAGTCCCAATTTGAATACTTGGGTTTGGAGTCGCCTCTCCAAGAAATCTTCAATCTTCAAACCAAGAACGTAATCGAGCTTCATGCGGCCCTCATCCAACACACCGATTCTTACCAAACGACGCAACAGAGCATTTCCTGGTAAAAGAAACTTCAATCAAAAAAAGTACACATACGAAATATAGATGTGAATTGAAAATTGGTGTTCAGTACAAATAATGAATCCTCAAAATTTTAGGACAAGAGGTGTCAGAATAGTATATGTTATTATTCATCATCTTTTTAATAGAAACTCTATTGCTAATGGAAATTATAAGTTTTGGTTTTATTACAAGCAATTAAAATAATACCTTCGAACAGACGTTTGGGATCTTTCTCTTCAAGAGTAAGCAGCTCACGAGCAGCTTTTCTGATGTTTGCGAGAGTGTACTTGACTCTCCATACTTCACGTTTGTTACGCAGGCCGTATTCACCAATGATACGTAACTCCTGATCTAAACGAGCCTTCTCATAAGGTCTCCTGGGTGTGACATAAGTCTTCGAAAAGACTGACGGAATTCGTCCGTTTACCATTTTGAATAGTCGCTACCTATAAATAATAAAGCAAATTAGCAAAATCTTTAACAGAGAAAATAAATTTATTACTATAATCTGTTTTTCACACGAAAAACTTTCAAAATATATCAGCAATCACGATAAATGCCCATTGTATTTTGTGATTCATGATTTATGTACCCAAAGAAGAATGGACAACTGGACATTACGAACATTGATAACCTCATTATAATTCACAACTTAACAGTGTGAATATTAACAAAAATACTTCATTTCATTTCACTACATTAAATTTAATTATGTATGCATACGTTTATGTTAATTAGAACTATTACGAGGCCGCAAATCTACTAAAATCTGAATAAGAAGAACCGAGACACGTGGTTGAAAGGTTACAAGTGCTCGACGAACTTTGCAATGAAAAATAAGGAACACTATACTGAATACTATTCTAATTTATATATTTTTCAAAGAAGGTTATTGTAATAATGTCCTATATGCCACAAAAATAGTAATTTCAAGAATACTTAATAAATCAATTGCACTTACTCAGTCTCCTAAGTACACCGACCAGGCGTCGTCACAACTGGGAAAGAAATGGCCGAATCCCTCGCACGGAAATTACGATTCAAGTCGCAAGAAGGATAGCACGGGTTTTTCGCGCATGCGCGTCCAAATACAGGAACGTGTCTATACGTCCTAAGTTTGTGGAAAAAGTAGTGGAGAACTATTATTGGCGGGAAAGTACCAGAACAGTCCAGGACGATATGACGAGACGAGCGTTATTATTATTTGGTTATTAAAAATTACAAATAATTTATAAATAAAATATTAACAAATAAAATATTTAGTATTTTTATTATATATTTGGTTTAAAGTTATTTTAGTAACCTTCTCTTTCCAATCCCCAAAATAAAGGAAAAGAGTGAGTTATATTATACATATATACACAATTATTGCACATTTATATATTATATATTAAATGGGAAATACATACATAGTAAATTTTAATATAAATAATATAACATACACATGTTATATATTCATATCACAAAATTGAATAAAAAAATATTTGCATAATTATGCAGGGCCATCAAAGCACCCCATTTTAGCCAAACTTTTATTTTACCGATGCTAACAATCGTTGCGCATGCGCCAGAAACCCACAGCGAATACAGCGCCGGAACAGGAAATTCAAACCATTTCCACGAGAACTAATCTTGAAAATGCAGTACCCATTGTAGTTTACTTTTCGTACAAAATATTAATAAGAAGTTAAATTTAATATTATTTACAATAAAAAATACATTTTACTAGTATTAATTAAATAAAATTGCTACATACGTTTTCAGTTTCAATGTACACATATTGAATTAAAATTTGTATTGAATAATTACAATTTTATATATAAAATATATCTGTTTTTATTACACTAGCGCATTGTGATGCTCATATTAACTATGACGTCTACTATTTAGATGACATCTATTTTAAGGCCCATCACTCTAGATATGATAACACAGAGTAGATATAATTTTTATTTAACCATGTATTTTAAGGTGACTGCAAAGAAAACATATACCTATAGTAATCTCTAGAATTTCCACGCAATCTATTTACCAGCGGACTGTTTCAATTAATTTTTAATTGGGAAATATCGCTGCAGATTTGGAGCAAACAATACGTCAGAGAATACGCACAATCATATGCAAACAATTGACAAGCATCGAAGACAAATTTATTATCTTGGAGACAAAGACTTCTTTACATTATAGATACGAAAATTTTTATCAGTTCTGGTTTTAATATGTTGTAGGCGGTGTTTTTTGTATTATAAATTTTTACGAATGAACATACGAAGTATCTTTTTCCACAACGATATAATCGTACCTATTGCTTCAGAATAACAAATAAGTAGTATATTTGTAAAAAAGAAAAGTGAATGTGCGATAAATTAAGTATATAACTTCGAATGTTGGATTTTTTTATTCTAACCTAATCACGACTTCGTGTTTAGTTTGGTCTTCTTTTGGTTAATTATAAATATTTTATTATTATAAAACATTTTAAAATAAGTTTGTAAACAATAATTTGTGTACTGGTCATTTATCGAATAATAAAACGCTTTAGTATATATATTTAAAAAATATACTTTTGAGACTTCTGTATCTATAAGATAAAGCACAGAATGGAGTAAGTCACGTTTGCCACTAAGTCACGTTTAATTCACGTTTCAGTTTGATATACCGGATTTTTTGCACGACTATGTTTTGATATGCAGGGTTATACTGTTGACCCCGAAAGTGGTGAAACGAAGATAAGGGAAGATGTAAGTAGCTGTCACGTTTTCAATGTCCTCAGTATCTTATTGACACCAAAGGAAGCATAAAGAATAGTTTAGTCGCGTGATTTACTAAAGAATACTTTGATTTACTGCAACTCCAAACTTATATTTATTTTCCAAGTTCCCAGTACATTTTGTATTGCCATGGAGGCTGTGGTATCTGTAAGTACTTAAATTTTCGTACTTCGAAGTATGAACTTGTTTTAGACTATGATTTTGTATGTATAAAATATCCAACAATGTAAATCATAATAATAGAAATATAAACACTTTCTTATTACAATCGTATCAACATGTTTTGCTTTCCTAAATTATCGAGGTAACGCACAGAATGATTAGAAATGGGATTTCAATGGCCTTAAATAAAATTTATTTTCCATGAACATTGAATAAAATAAAAATAATTTAAATATCTCTATGAGAAATACCTCTAATTACAAGAGGTGGATGGGGGATGATTAACGTGGAGCTGTATCCACCATTTAGTATCTCATGTGTTCATTTGCATTATGAGTTTGCGAGTTTGATGTCCCAAACTTACATGTACAAGCTGAAAAAAAAAATAAAAAATTATCTATTCTACGACTATTATGAACGTTGAATTATTATAAAATGAAACGCGTTTATGCTTCTAATGAGATCAAGTAAAAAAACTTAACTTTTATATTTTTGCATGGTACAGTAGCGATGTAATAAATAATTATTTAGTTACAACAGAATATAATTTTTGCACATAAAATTCTCATAGCTCACAATGCCTTGTGTGTTATTGACAATACTTCACAAATAACAAGTACAATTAGTATATCATGCTTGTAAAGGAGAAAAAATTGTCCTTACAATTAATGATAACCTATGGAACTTTATTCTGTAGATAATGGCTATATTGACGTTTGAAAGGAAATTTATAATTCACGTGAGCAAACTCGTGCTAGATAGTGCGTAACGATATATATATATTGTAATGACAATGACACTGATATACTATTATCTGCTTCTTTATTACAATTTTATCGTTTGGAGTTTTTTTTTGTAACAAGATATATTTGCATATTTTCTATTTTTATAGTATCCTATTTTGAAGTCCTTTCTTGCGGGATCACTGTCTGGCACATTTTCAACTATTTTGTTTCAACCATTGGATCTTATCAAAACAAGGCTTCAAAGTAGAGTAAGCCTTCATCTCGAGTGAGTGAAAACAAATAAGTCTTAATTTTTAAATTATTTTATACAAAATAATTTGCACTTTATTGTATTTTTTTTGTTAGTTCTCCAAAAAATGGTACATTGGGAACTGTAATACATATAATCAAAAAAGAAAATGTGTTTGGACTCTGGAGGGGTATGACACCGGTAAGAAGATAATAGTTGTTCAATTTAAATATATTGGAACAGAGATACTTATTGAAAATATTTTTTGTAGTCCATTACCAGAGTTATTCCTGGTGTAGGGCTGTATTTCTCAACGCTACATTGGTTAAAGCACACATTCCATTTAAAAGATCCTCTCACGTCTACAGAAGCTATGTTTTTAGGCATTACCGCAAGATCCATGTCCGGTTCATTATTAATTCCAATAACAGTAGTGAAAACGCGTTACGAAGTACGTATATTTGTCAGATTTCAGATTAATAAGAACTGCATAGTTGTGAATAATTTAATGATAATAATTTAATTTTGTAGAGCGAAGTTTACAAATATAATAGCATAAGAGAAGCATTGAGATTAATTTACAAGCAGGAAGGAGTGAGAGGACTTTCAAGCGGATTAGTTCCGACATTGTTAAGGGACGCTCCGTTTAGCGGCCTTTATCTTATGTTTTATACTCGATTAAAAAATATCGCCGTAGAAGCAGGTAAATTCTACTAAAAAAGAAAAGAAAGAAGAAGAACCCTTAAATTTCTACACGATGATTATTAACGAATATATTTATTTCTAGATTTACCATGCGTCAAATCGTCAGCTCCGATTCATTTTAGTTGTGGAATGCTAGCAGGAATATTTGCTTCTATTGTTACACAACCAGCGGACGTGATTAAAACGAAAATGCAGTTATACCCGAATGAATTCACAAGCGTTCGTATTGCAACATTCATGGTTTACAAGAAATGCGGTGTGTTAGGATATTTTAAAGGCATTGTGCCACGAATGTTGAGAAGGACTTTAGTGACTGCTATGGCTTGGACTGTATATGAAGAGGTAGCATAACTTTTTTACGAATCTTCTTCGCTTTTTATTATTAAGACAATTCTAAAACAGATCACACTAATTATTTGATATATTATTTTTAGGTTACAAAAAGTATGGGGCTTAAATAAATTTGTATCCACTGAATGATATACTATAAATTGTTTTGGTGTCTCTGTCGATATGAAAGCTGGATGAAAGTAAACAATTTATACACAGCCAATTTATACACATCAAAGTCGCTCAACCAACTATTTACACTTGGTGTACAGTATTTTTAGTTTGTATAAAGATTTGATAATAGCAGACAATTGTAGTATAGCAAATATCACTACTATGTACAGTATTTGGATAGAGTATATCCTACCGCTCGATAATGTATTAATGCTGTATATACTTATTTAATAAATTATACAGTTCCTTCAATATTACACAATGTTATACAATCTCACCGATCCATTCATAATCATTGGGTTCTGATCATTTTTAGAAGTGTTTGAACGTTCTCGTTTGTTTTAAATAACCGGATACTTTCATTGCAGTACTGTTTTATTAATTTCAATTAACAATCTTACGAGTATTACAATGCAAATTATAGACAATTTACCTTGATGTCTTTGTTTTAATATATATGTATATATATACAGATAGTTTAAAAGTAACATTTGCATCAAATATGAATAAACTGATAGTAAGTCTGTTTTAAACATATCTCTCAAATCTGTGACATAACGTTGACAATGCTAATTAAAAATTGAACTTCATGATACTTTATTTCTTCGTAATTAATTTAAAAACAGCGCGACATGGTGAAAATTAATTCAGGCGTAGTTGTATAAAAATCACGATTTCATTTGAATTTGTAGATTATGCAAAATCTTTACCTTAATATTATATTAAGCAGTGTGCAAAGTGAGCCTGTTGCATTGGTTACATCCCCATGGTATGTCCTCTTTTGCCTGAAAATAGACAATACATTTTTTAGAGATTATGCATCCAGCACTGTTTTCTTCTCATATTAATTTCGATTGTTACCAAACACCTAGATAATGAGTATCTGTATATTATTTATTAGCCCTGTCTTAATACACGAAATAATTAAAAAAAAAAAAGGTATATCATACTTCTGTCGGCTACATGTGTGGGAAAGCAGATAATAAATTAAAAGTAATCATCTTTGGTTGTAACATTGAAAATAAAAACTAATTCATTATCTATCGCGAATGAAAAGAACAATATAAAAAATATTAGTATTTAAAACATTGAGTCTTAAAGAGTTGATTCTTTTCCATGAATAAAAATTCATTCGTATCAATGTGACAATACAAGATGATCTTCTGTTGAAAGCTATTATTTGTTGTAATCTGGTCTTTGTGTGTAGTTGCTTCAAGAAGCAGATTATTGAATGTGTGTACCATTTATTATGAGCAAACACGAATCACACAAATGTAGTACGCGTATAAAGTATGAGTTTTCTATCAAGCCGAAATGAGGACACGGCAAAAAAGAATGAGACAAGATACGATTTAAAGGGATCTCCTCGGAGCACCATATACATATATAATACATAATTCCATGATATGTGACCTGTCATCAACCTTCGAATCGATGTATACGATGACGCTAAAATATCACGACTTTCTAATTAGAAAATTTGACTGAGCTTCGCCTATGTCCTGAGTCTATCAGAACTAAAAATAGCGAAGAAAAATGACATGCAAAGGGAAGAAGAGTATTCTGCATGATACACATGATAAAATATTTCATGAAATAGTTCAGAAGAAAACACATTTATATGATTTGCGACTATATGCCAACTTATAACTCCAATTAATTCGTTCGCTTCATCAATCATAGCCGGGACGGCTGTTAAATGAGTACGGTTTTACATCATCTGGACTATACATGTGGATTCATTGTTCTAAAAAGTGGAATTATTAAAATTACTCTCCGTTGGACCTATGTAACATAAATTCCCTCGCTAGTTGGTAGACAGATATTAGCTCGGCTTTAAACTGAATATGCTCCAATAAATCGCAATTAGGGAATAAGGAAAGTAAGAGCAGGAGTTTGTTATCGTAACTTTTAAAGCACTCGAATATAGCTCGAAAATAAAGATCACCGTTTTCAAAATGTCTAATTTTCCTAATAAAAGGACATGTTTGGTATTATCATTCCGATATAAATACCTCAGAAATGCGTAGTAGAAGCTAGGATTGTATAGTCACAGTCACACAGGGCACTGTTGTGGCAGGTCTACGGAAGTAGGCACTGTTTTCCTCCACTAAACCACTAATTTCTTTTTCGATAAAAAAGCTATGCTGTCGTTGAAATTATATAATTGATTTACCCTATGAAGACATTAAACCGATCAAAGCAAGCATAGGTATACCTTCTCCTATCTTGCTCTGTAGACAATATCTATAATACTACATGATAAGAATACCTTTCGTATGGGAACGACTTTTACTACTCCTCGCTCGACATTACCTCGATGCACCTTTTTTCAGTACTATGTTACATAGAGCAAGCACGTCACTTTGAAAATTAAACGCTGTACAATCAGGTCCATATGAAATTTAGTAAGAGTGTTTCTCCGATTAATAGGCAGGACCAGAGACTGGCTCGCTGTGACTATGCCATTCTTCAAAATTACAGATAATTATCATGTATAAATTATGTGCATCTAATGAAACTCACCTGGTAAAGAACCTGTACAGTAATTGAGACGAATATGGTATATTGTTTAGTGCATACCTGGCTTACTTCTCACTCACTAACCAATCAAGAGTAGTTACTTGTGACTTCGACTTCTAGATCGATGGCGACGACGAGCGTGATGACTCGAGCTTCGATGATCACGAGTTCCTACAAATATAATATATCATTTAATAACTTTTTTTACTATTTCCACATACACAGAAAATGATTAGGCTCTTCTTTGAAAAGTCTATTAATCTTTTAAGGGCCAGAATTTTTCCATTGAAAACCTGACTTTTCTTTACGAATTTACGTGTATATATAGTTTCTCAAAAGTATTGTACTTACTTGAAAGGGGCGATTACCGAGATCATTCGAAGTAACATTTTCCTTTACGAAAATGTTCTCTGCAGCATTGTTAAGGAGTTATTAACGAAAAATACGGACCAATGAGTGCGCGGCTATTTCGAACATTCGCATTGGCATTGGCTGAATCGGAATTCGTCCGGTATAGCCGCGCTTTGATTGGCCCGTGTTTTTTGTTAATTAAGAACATTTCGTAAAGGAAAAAGTTATTTCGAATGACCTATATATATATACGCAACCAACATGTTACGCAAAATTCCCTAGTTTGACATCGGCTCTCAAATGATTAATAGACTTCCGGTAGCGGGGATAATTTACCTTTATCTCGATGACGTCGATGATTATCATCATCTCGGTGTCTATCATGCTTATCTCTTGATCTACTCCTACTTCTATGCCCAGAATTTCTAAATACAATATTCAATATTTATATCAGGTGCTCAATAAGTAATCACTACACAGATACCACAAAAAGATATAGTTACCTGTGACTGCCTGAATCGTGTCTGCCTTTGTCATCATCTCGCCTACGCCGTTTATCTCTTTCTCTATCTCGATCTCTGTCCCTGTCTCCGTCTCTTCTTCGTCTGTCGAGATCTTCATTAGCACGCGCCCTTTGTTTCCTATCCTCTTCTCTTCTCTGTTCTTTCTCATCCCGGGCTTTTTCACGTTTACTCTGCAAAGTTGTATTTGTAGTACTAACATCTTACATCACGTAAATAATTAAATGCAATGATATTATTGTATAAATCAAGTTACCATAATTTCTTGAAGGGCACTTTTCAACCTGGCATATCCAACATGTTGTTTACCCATTAAATGATCGTCGATTCGTTGTTGAGCATCACCAACAATAAGAAACGCACCACACACGTCGCATACCTCCATCTGTTTTTCTTGTGCAGCAGCTAGTTCAGCAGTCTAAAACAAATTCTCTCGGTATTTACATACTCCTAAAGTTATTAATTTTATTATGGATTATGTAATATTTACTTGGTTGTAATGACTATTGTCATTAGATTTA
Organism: Sphecodes monilicornis; assembly: GCA_913789915.3. Classification (NCBI taxonomy): domain Eukaryota; kingdom Metazoa; phylum Arthropoda; class Insecta; order Hymenoptera; family Halictidae; genus Sphecodes; species Sphecodes monilicornis. Next base: position 10,818,432 of record OU565294.1, read on the forward strand.
CGGAGTGTTTCCCGTTCTTCCTTTAACTGGTCACATAATCTCATTAGGCCTTGCGCTTGCTCCACATTGCCTTGTATACCGCTTTGTTCTGCTTCTTCTACCAATTTATTAATTTTCTCAGTTAACAGAGCAATCTGTTCTTCGTTTCTCTGAGTCTGTGCCGGTGTTAGAGTAGGCTATATACATAAGAAACATTATTAGTCTTATCAGTCACTTCTCAATTATAAATTTATTCGTGGAAACCATTTGTAACTAAATTATTCTTACCGCTTCTGTTCTTCCAATAAGAGCTAACCGTTGCTTCCCTTTAATGATCTTTCTTTCAACTTCGTTCAACATACTTTGACAAAATCTGATGAATTCGTCCTCATACTGTTGTTTTCGATACGAGTATGGTGCTTTTTCGAATAGCTCTCTGGCTTCGTCGTCGTGTACACGGGAGCAGGCACCCAAATCTGCTCTCGTGTTGACGAATAGGTCATGAGGACAAAATTTCACTAAATACAATTTACAGAACTGAAACGTGAAAAGAATGGAACGTTTAGGATTAAACTTGATATATGTATAGAGAAATGTATATATACATGTTATATTCAAGTATATGCGCATGTTCGTGATGCCGTATTACGAAAACCAGCTTGAATTAAGAGCTAGGACCTTCTGTGTTTTATTTACAAGGGCATCAACCAACGTTTAAGCGAAAAACGATTTTCCAATTTTCTGGAATTTTACAGTACCCTAACCCCATTACGATCACGTAATCGGGGTAAGATTTTCGAGGGCCTACCTCCGGATCTTCCCAATTGAGTTCCTTTGGTTTTTCATTGGGAAGAACGTTTCGATTTCTTCCCATGAGCTCGTCGAGCAGAGCAGCAGCAGCAGCAGCAGCCATATTCCGAAAATCTTTGTGCTCGAATGTCGTTTATCGAGTCTTCACCAGGACGTATCAACGACGAATGCGGAGGCAAAAACGTGTTGTTTGTTGTTCACGTGAGACGCACAACGAATGGCGAGACCGTGCGAATCAACTCGAAATTGAGACGAATCCACACGGACATTGAGAGACTCAAACGAACCGACGACACTCACACGCACACGTTCTAACCCCGAAGTTTTCCGCTCGGAGTTCGGAAGGCAATACTGATGCAAACAATATGGCGGCACCTTATACACCAAACATGAGTGAGAAAAACAATGCTAATTCCAGATCCGCATCTGTCCAATTCATCGAACAACGAATGTTAAACAAATTACGGCTTCCGCTGTATTTCTGTCAGCTGTTTTCCAAAATTGTTTCACAGACCGACACTCTCGAAGGAAAAAAAAGAATACATCACGAATCTCATTGCGACATTCTTGCAACTGCACTTACCGTGTGATACAAAACACAACGTCAATTGCTATTTTTATTAATATATACATAGGTACACATGTTTAGAGTCAATATTATTTCTTGGTAAAAATATAAAGATGATTTTATGTTTCGGTTTGCTTAATATACAGGTTTTTCGTATTCTTAATATTTAGTGAACATTTTTAGACGGTGATTTGACTGTTTTTCCGCATACGCGCGCCATCTGTTTGAATTTCTCGTCGAATTTGAAATGACGACAAAGATTTTTAGGTCGTATATTTAATTATAATTATTATTACCAGTCAATTACATAATCTTTACTTTACGATCGCATCGTTGAAACGGTAAGCGCCGTTAAAAATAACGCAATAACTATTTATTGGTCATCACTGTTATACTAATATCGATTACACATTACGTGTTAGCGTACCCGCTTATTACATAATTAAAGTTATCACTGATCGTTTGCGCAAATATTCGATAATTATCGAGTGATCTTCTAAATAGACTCAGCCCCTTTAATAAAAACCACAACAAGCTGGTAAATATAACTTAATGTATCAATATTACTCGATGTTTCGATCACAATCTCGGGAATAAGCTCGATCCGATCTCGATCTAAAGGATTAATCGGTGTTCTACAGATGGATGAATGAGAGCGTGGAATAATTTATATTCTACGATTAATTTCTAATGCGTACAGCTACGATCCACTTGAATAAATATATAGCAATTACTTTCCCTTACGTTTCCAATTTTGACACGATAATCACGATGAGATTCCAGCCAATGTAATCGATAGACTGTGGACTTTCATGCATTCACAAAGTATAAAAATCTTTAAAAGAATTATAACATATACAATTCTATAATATTTAATGGAACATCGCATTTTTAATGTACCGACACTGTTTATGAAGAATTTTCTGTAATACTGCAAATTCGCATGAAGTTCCATGGTCTGTTAATGAATTAGACGCGACGGTGAGTATGGACGATGAATGATTAATTATTTCAATTGATCCTGCCGATCCTGTTTACTCGTACTCCTCATCATCAGGTCGCACTTGAGGGTATCTCCTCACAGGCTGATGCTGCTGAGGTTGCGGGCGTCTGTGTTGAAGAGGAATGTTGACTTCCTCAGGGCTGTGGAACACTTGGTTCAAAGGTAGACGGAATTGTGGGAGTCCAGTGGGCTGTGGACGAGCTGATGATGGGATACTGTTCAGTGCTGGCTGTGTGCTTGCATAGATCTGCACAAAAATTATATTTAACGCTGTGTAGTATTTTATGCATTTATAAAAAAAAACGAGCGAAGCATTTAATAGAAAATACATTCTTAATTGACCAGAACTCTGAAAAATAGAAGTGGACTTCTATCTAGCTTTTAATATTTGTATTGCTTCAAAAATTCTGATATTGTACATCAAAATCCACAGTATGGTAATTATACGGTGTGTCCGTGTGTTTATTTATTTTTATAGGTACTTGAAAAATATTAACACACGAAGAATTGTAGACAGGAAAATCGCAATATGAATTGAGAAAAATGTGAATTAATTTGTAAATGTATATAAACGAGTAAAATTATTTTACCGGTTGTACAGGACGACGAACAGGAGCAGATGGTGTGATCTGATAGTCACCAACGTGATCGTCAGAATGAATGTCAGCGGGGAAATACCTTTCGCTGTATCTCAGTGTTACATTCGGTTTCGTCTCAGCCTCTTGCTGGTTCAATGGTTTGTAGAGATACTCATTGACGAAGTGATACTGCGAACTCTTCTTGCAGCTTATATCACCGCTTGGCGGCATACAAATCAAGTGGACCTGGGAAAAATAATATATATAATTCAACTTATAGCTTCTTAAATACCTCAAACATGCTGACACGCAAATTCTCTTGAGAAACAAAAACTAACCAACACTCGAACACATTTAATTGAATGAAACGGGGTCTCAATCTCGAATATAGAATGTTAAAACATAATATTCAAATATGAAGAATTTGCGTTGAAGATAGTGACTTTTTGCTAATCCAAAGAGCATAAATTGCAAATGTTCGCATTTACTTACAGAAATTACAAGTTGAGAGTTTCACCAATTATTTCTGGGTCCATTAACTTCGAATCAGTAAAAAGTTTATTGCACGATTATGTTGAGAATCTTTTTTATTTTTATTGAGAATCGGCGATTTTACCAGAGCAGATCTAATTTATCCGTGAATTGTATTTTAATTTCTAAATTTGACTTTATGAGCTGGTGGAATGGGAGTTATTAGGCCTCGAAGTTCTCCAGGAGAAAGGAGTTTCCACGGTTCCTCTGTTTTCATTTTTTCCAAGCCGAGAAAATGGGCGTGGACTGATTATCCCGGAAACGCGTAACGATAGTCTGGTATCAGGAAACCGATCGCACGATTTATGATTGGCCTCAGCTGCCCGCTGGTTCGGTACACGAAACCGGAAATGACCGGGTGAAAACGTACATCGGAGCGTACGCGGGAGGTGAAATTTACTTATCAATGGCATTCGAGGCTTGTTAATTGTACCGGCATAACGCGACGTCTATTTTCACGGGCGCTTTCACTTGACCGGGGTGGTTCAAGGAAAAAGGATAACGTTCGTGGGATCGTTGATCGAAACGGCTATCTATAAACTTGGCTTGGCAGTAAATGAATGTACAATACTAATCGGGCTGTGCCATTGTTGAATTTATACCACTGCGCGAGAAAAAATATTGGAAAAGATGTATGTTCTAGGAAGTATGGTTTTGACAATGTTAGAAGTTATTCGGAGGCCAAACCGACTGACCAATTTCACTTTTTGAAATGTTTCCAAGTTTGACCATTCTACATATGTTTATTTTTATGTTTGTTTAGCTGGTCAATATAGAGAATTCAACTCCATATATATATAGTTTAGAAATATTAAAAAAAAAAACAGATCTAATCAGTTTCATTTAATTAATTCTCTAGCACAAATATTCAATAATATAATTTTGCATGCAGTCGACCTATAATATAATCACTTAAATACATATATGTATTTTTAATATTTCTTTTTTAAATATTTCTAATTCTAAATATTTCTAATTCTAAATATTTAAAAATATTTCTAAATACTTCTAATTCTAAATATTTAAAAATATTTTTAAAATTTATAATTATTAAATTTAAATTTTATTATTTTTAAATATTTCTAAAATATTTCTAATATATTTCTAAATATTTCTAAAATATTTTTAAATATTTCTAAAATATTTCTAAATATTTCTAAAATATTTCTAAATATTTCTAAAATATTTCTAAATATTTCTAAACTCCAACGAGTTTTTTACAGCCATTTTTATACATATTTAATTTATTAGTATATAGAATTCAGCTGCTCATAAACATTCACGTGATTACATTATTTGGAGACTCGATAAAATTATATTTTTAGGATGTGAAATTGTACAAAATTTTATTAAACCTCATTTTACTGAGCTTCTACGATTCGCATGAACTATAAATGCATAAAAATCAATAATCTAGTTATGTGCGATCTCTGAATTTTTAAAAGGAGTTTTATAACTGACAATTGTTGTAATATTCTCGTTTATCTTTGTAGGCTATCATTTGGTTTGATTGTTATGGAACTGATACATTTTGTTGTTCAACAGTCTCATAATTTAAAGCACTTTCTCTGTCTATTTGTAATTCGTTATTGTTTCACATGGAACACTTTTATAGATTCATAGAATGTTTTCACAGTATGAAATATTAATAGGAATCTGTAACTAGATCCTGCTATGGACTAAGTGAATTAGAAATATTACAGAAATCTTCTCAACTAGAATATACTGCTTAAAATGTACTATACAGTGTGTGTCAAAGTAAATATACTATAGACAAAACATACTAGAAATATTATAGAAATTTCTTAACTACAATATATTTGGAACACTTATACAGAGTGTGCCAAATAAAGTGTTACAATGACAATATGTTACATGCACAATAAAAAGAAATTATACAACTTGATGAGAGATATCGTAATAATAAAATATTGATATCACTTCTTATTTAAAAGAATGTTAATAGGTTCTAGCATGAGTTGTCCTAACAATATTTATTCCATACTAAAAAATTAACCCTCTTGGACGATTTACTTAAAAAACAAAAATAGTGTCGATATCTTCATTGGAGTATAAGGAAACAGCTCGTTACACTTTATTTGTCCCAATCTGTACAATATACTAGAGCATGCATTGTTTCTCTATGACAAACATATTATCTTGTCCATTTTCTTTGCATTCCAAAATTTATATCTTCACTGCATTTTCATTGTATCGTCCTTTACAATCGCGATAAAATCATTTTATCAATTGTATTAATTGTGATCAAGCTGTGATCTGTGTAGCTATGGTCAAGAACCTGAAAATGTAGAGTGTAACAAAAAATACCCAATTACCTGATGGAACGTGAATCCTTCGGGACAGATCCAGGAGTGTTTCGCGTTGTCCTGACAATAATGGAAGACCTCGCAGTTGAGGTCCTCGTCAGCGTAATATCCAGTCTGCTTGTTCACGCAATCGAATTTGCTCTGAGGCAGTAGAAGGGTCAGACGATCGGGCTCCTCCTTTTCTTCAAGTTCCTCAGCCTCGGCCTTCAACCGTGGAACAACGAACTTAATAACACCGTGAAAATCACTATCGTCCACGAGGACGAGAAAGGCTTACGTAAGCCCGTTTATTAATTCCACCATTTCTCAGAACGATAACTGGAGCAACGAAATTGGTTCGACCGCAAACAATCATTACTTAATTCCTCGATGACTATTCCACCGCGACGATTGTTCGAAATAACGATGATAAAAGAAGCAGAACAGATTTTCGTGAAATCATTTCTCCAGAAGAAATCGTAACGTCTGACGATTACGCAAAAGCCTCGCACTGTGCGAAACCGCGAACAATGGATGTTTCTTCGATCGCTTATGAAAATTACATAACGGCACCGAGATTTGGTGAAAGGATTTCCCCTATTGCTGGATCTACTGCTGATGCGAGACAATAAACAGCTGATCACGATTAGATCGCGGATCTTTATGCAAAAATTGCCTGCGTCAATTGCTAATTGGAAATTGGGACGAAGTAGACATTTTCTTCCTTTACCGCGTTCTCGAGAATATCAATAGTAGTCAAGAGGTGGAGCACTATGTGTGCTATCGGCACTGAGCACGACCCTTTATTTTCTATGACACTGCAATTAAAAAATTACGAATCCGGTGGCAAAAGTGTGCAGATTGTAGAAGAGCACACACAGAAAAATAACTGGTATTTTCAAAAAGTTTCACTGAAGTAAAAAATTACAGAAAAAGTCCAATTTATATTTGACCGACGTATAAAACGACATAATAAAAATCTTATACATCCATTGCAACAAACAAGAGTTAACCCTTTGCGGACTCGTGTCCGTTGATAGTCGCCCAAGCAATTTTGCCGTTCTGCGACTGCTAATAATTTTTAAAGAAATTATTACTCTCACAAAATATCAAACACATTTTTACTGAACCAACCCATTTCCCTTCATTTAAATCATACACTTAACTCTTCAGTGTACAATTTTGTTTCACAAGGAAAATTTAATCCAGACTCATCGAGAAGTATGCTGAAAATAATTCCCGTCCGCTAAGGGTTAAATAAAAATTGATTTTGACTCTTAATCATTTTAATAAGTTGCGAATATTACTATGTGATATTCAACGTTTTATGTTTCTACTACTAAATTTTGTTATAAATGCATAAAATCCTCAGTGTAATGCTGATTCGATGGTTACCTGAGACTGTCCACCACGAAGAACACCTCTCACAGGTCCGTTCACTCTGATGGCTGCTTGGTCCAACGCTGGTTTCCGATACAACTAGAAAAAATAAACAATATTCACGTGTGATCATTTAAGACGAAATCGATTCTCCCGTATGTGGAACCATTGATGAAGGTTCACGCGCCTGTTGCACAGCTGCAAGGGAATGAACTCGCCTCAGACGGTACTTCGACGCAACCGGTTATTTTTACGTAAGTCCTTACATAACGTTGTAACGTAATATTATATGATCCAACTTCTTTCATCGGGGCTAATAATATTTGAAATTGGAGCAGATCGGAAAGCGAGAATGTTTCAGGCGAAAGGGAAAAGGAATTCGCCGCTATACCGCGGGTGTTTATGTAAATCAACGGCCCTGGGGACTGATCGATGAAAACGGGATATTATTGACTCGATAAACGCTTCCGCAGGATGAGGAAGAATGTTAGAGCTGTGGAACGGTGCAATTTTGATTCAGGTGAGTTCCAGCTATCGATTATGATTTATCTTTCTTACTGAGAATATTTACTGCATGTTAGTACTTGAAACTTTACTTAACAGCAATTTTCTCATAGTCCTTTTGAAAATAATGATCAACAGTTGTGCATTTTGTGATTGGCCAAAGACAACAGCAATTTTCTTCACAGTCCAGCAAATTATATACATGAATACACTCTAAGAATTTCTTCTGAAATTATTCTTTAACACTTTCATCGCCATGTCACCCATATCTGGGTGACGGAATTATTTATACAGAATTGAAAATTAATTTTACGTTGGTAGATTGAGTGTACAAAATTTCCTTACGATCTGAGGAATAGAAGAGGTTTGAAACAGTAATTAATATCACAAAACTAAACTTCTTAGTTTTTTTGTTGTTAAATATATTGTTTTGATTTTGTGTAATTTTTACGATTGTCGAGTGGGCGATGGACGTGTTAAAAGAAGATTACCCAGTTTCTTTTAAATACAGTCATTAAAGGATCTATTTACCGGCTTTCAGTGGGTAAAGTGTTAGCAAACTGTACCTGACTGTAACTATGAACAGTGGGAATTCATCAGATTTGTTTTAATTAAAAGTGTATGATATCTTTGCAAGGCCAGAGTAACCAGATTAAATGATATCAGCACAATTAAATTAATCGACGTAGATGCTCATGTATGGCATCAGGACAAACGAATTTTGATAGATTGCTCAATGAGTCCAAAGAAGAATATTTTATTAAAAATATCCTCGTGCAATTTAAAAGATCCATGCCAGATCGGTCTCACAATTAACAAAGTATGATTGCAAAAGTTCGTGCTACATATTCAAATACCTCAACACTCTCTTTGAACACAAAAACCATGCAGTTTTCATAAAAGAGAAATTCACCAGCTTGTACAGCGATGGGAAAATTAATTAGGAAAAATTAGAAAAAATTAGGAAAAATGAGGGAAAATTAGGAAAAATAGGAAAAATTAGGAAAAGTTAAAGAAAATGGTGGTGATTATGTAATTGATCGATTTTTGCTTACAGGTTGCTGGCTGCCAGGGTTTCTGTACGCTGGCGTGGGCGTGGGCGTGACAATGTTGTCCTCGTAGCTGTTATCGCGGAATCCTTGACCCCCAGAAGCATAAAGAGGTCCTAGACTAGAGGACTTTCCAGGATAAGGAACCCTGCCATCGAGATCGTAAGAAGACTGCGCCGCTGCGGTGGCAGCCAGCGCTGTTAGACACAGCCACAACATCCTGGAAAAGCAAAGAATACATTTTTACCGCATACAGTTCCAATGACTGATCCTCCATTGATGATTTATTGTTCCACTGTCTAGAATTACGGCGCTCGATGTACTTTCTCGCGGTACCAAATGCTATATTACAGGTGGACGTGCACGGACAACGAGAGAAAGCAACCTTGGCCATTGACATCTTCCATAAAGCACACGCATTACGTGGAAAGCAACGATGTAGCAGGATCGATTTTAAACGGAGATCATGTGATCAGTGAAATCGTGTAATCCTCGAGATCGTGGAAAAATCGATTAATTCGCTGCGGTGCGGTGGTGACTCGTAAACGCATCACGTAGAGATGATTGATTGGTTGTTTAGGGATTTACTCGACGACTACTTCGATTGATTCATCTTTCACTTTTATGTATTCGTATGATTGCACCTGAAGCTCGAAGACGGTTTATTAGGTTGCCGATGGAAGATTAGGTTGTAAATAGCTTGAAGAGATTGATGGGATGTGCCAGAGACGCTGGAGAATTATGACCCATTGTGGATTGTCTTCGAAAACTATATGGCTTGTCATTATTTTAAACGTTGCATCTGTATGAATGTGCATTTGAACGAGCTATTCTTGTGTTTCTGCAAAAATGCTGTTGCTTTGTCTATTGTCCTAACCAGACTGCTAAAGTAACACGTTTGATTCAAGTTAACAGTGTCTACTTTATTAGAACCTTCAAAAAGTTATTAAAAAATTAATTTCATATTGTTTCCAATTCTTATCAATTGATTCTTAAGAATTCTTAATTACTGGAGAAAGATGGAGAAGTTAGATGATTCACATGTGTAGCTAGGTCCGGTAAGCCTTATGTCATCAATATGGCGACATTCGTTCTTAAAGGATTAATCTTAAATTAATTGAATAAACAGGATAGAATACTGCGGATAATTTTAATCCAACGACCAGAAAATTATAATTAAACTACTCAGAAATAAATTGTTAGATCCTAGCCTTTTTAACCGTTTGCGTCCCAAGCAGTGCGATCGCGCTGTTGAGATTTTATGTCAACTGACGGTGCGTTTCCGATTGTCGAAGTCGCGCGCTCAGATTTACTGACGCAAGTACATCACACAGCTCCTTTTAATGTAAATAGTACATTTTACAATAGGTAGAATAATACTATAATAATGCAATAATACATTACAAAATAAAATAAAACAAGCGCAATCGCGCTGCTTGGGTCTTTTTGTAGTCATTTAGAGAAAGCGCGGTTGCGCTGTTTGGGATTCTTCGACAGTGTTTTTTTAATACCCCCTGGGACTTAAACGATTAAATTAATTCAATAAATTGGATGAAATCCTGTGGATAGTATCCATATAACGATTCCAAAAATTACATGAATAATAATATAATAGTAAAGCTACTCAAAAATGAATTATTAGATGTCCTTTTTATTGCATCTTTATTCTAATCGCTTTAAATTGATTGTACAAGCGGGATGTAATCGTTTGGTTAATTTCAATTCAATAGGCCCTAAGGCGCTGTTTAGCTCCTCTATTCTTCTCCATCTAATCCTTTCAAGTTAATTGATCGCCTCGACTGAACTGCCGCGAATAATTTCGACCTAACGACCAGAAATGATCCTCGATCCGCTCGCGAGATTGATGATCCTGATCTAGGTGGTTAAACGATTAACGGCGGTTTCACTGTTTGCAAAAAAATTCAGCCGCTCGTAAGAAAGACAACCAGCTGGAAAAGAGAAGCCTTCGAGAGTCACGTCTCGGAAAAGTGATGCATCACGGCGATTAGCGAAACGCAGCTGCAGGTGTCCGAGGAGACGTGCAGTAAAGTGTGCCGAGAGCAAGCGTGCTTAATGTCGACGACCCAGAATTATATTCGAGGGAAAGAGGGCCACGGAGAAATGCGGTGAAATGGCGTAATCGTATTCCGAATCGGGCTGGAGGCTCGTTCGATTTTTTGCTGCACCGGTTGCTGCACTTTTCTGCACCTCGGGCGATCACTCTCGTTACGGTCAACACGGTTTGCACACGTTTGCACATCCCAATAGGTTTCTGTCGATGCTGCGAGCGAACTCGTCGAAACAGATTGGAAAATAGTTAATCCATGGTGACGGGAAAATTAAGTGAAATTGGATTTTTATGGTGGAACGAGATATAGAGTATCTTTTCGCGTTACGCAAGCTGTTTCTCGCCGTCATAGAGAGAAAATAGCGATCTGCTTCGAAAGTTGAACCCCATGGAGCCGATCGCCTGTATGCTGATTAAAGTGCAGTTTTGATTACAGGATAAACGAGTCGAACGATTCTTATCTACTGCGACTATCTTACTTTTTGGTATATAATTATCGACGGTTTGGATATGAACGACTTCACTTGGAACGTTTGGAGAAATTAATGTCGCGTATAATTTTATATATGTTTCTTTTACATTTAATCTAATGGCTACTTAATCCATGACTGTTCATTTTTCAATGCTTCAGACTCTCTTAGGAGTCGATAAACTTAATCATAAAATTATAGATTGCATTAAAATTTAGAGTATGATTATACGGTTAGTTTCCCTAGGTGTGCATCACGTAAAAGAATGAATTTGATATTTCATAAGAAAGTTTATTACAGTTATTGGACTACCAGTGTTCATTATATTCATATAAGAACTTTTTGTTGTCTTCCAGTTTGCATCATTATTTTGCTTTCGGGAATATTGCGCCAATTGCTTGACGAAATTTGGCAATGATTTAGAAAGAAAGAAAAATTTTGAAGTAATTTAATATAACACCGAAACAATTAGTATAGACGTAAATGGTATTGTATTTGGGAAATTCGCAAAAAGATGTCACTTAATTATACGCGTCTCCAAGGAAAACAAATGAATTTTAGTTTATTATTATTGGATTTGAAGACGTTGTAGATGTAGTAAAAAGGAAGAGAGGACCGAAGAGGAGAAAACCGTAATTAACCTCTGACAGAAATTACGCAGCATCTTCATGTTAACAAATATTACCTCGCGAGTAAAATCAGTCATTTCATCGCTAGTCACCAACAACCAAATGACTAATATTAGTCACATTAGCGTCTTGGAGAAAATAAATGATATTACTTCATTTGAATCAAAATGAAAGAAAAAGAAGAAAGAAAAGTAGTAAGAAAACATTTAATTCAGAAAAGACAGAAAGATGAATAGAGAAAAAGTGTGTTAAAATAAAACTAACGGGAAAAGGTAATTAAATGTCACCTCGTGTTTCTGTCATGACAGTAAAGAAGCTAACGTTCATGTTTTCTAAACAATATTTAAGTACAGTCTATTTCTCCACAAACGAACAAAGAGAAGACGAACTGGCAGAGTTTGCGCAGCATCCTAATTGTTTGGTTTCCGGCGGTCTCTCATTGTTTGCCTCGGAAAGGAAGCCTCGCGCACATCCACCGGCGATCACCGTGGAAAGCACCATAACTTTCTAAGCACGTAAAACACGGACGGCGGTTTCACGATTCGCTGAAGACATCTCATTCGTAACGGCGCAACGCGATGATGTATCGCGGGGAGATCCGGCGCTTTCGATAAATTTGAAAGGCCTCTGTCGAGAGTGGACCTCTCCGACACCGCTTAGATCTCCGCGCGTTGATAAAAAGAAACCTCTGCTGAGCGTGACAAATGTGCTGGACGATGAAAAAGAGGGTACACTATTTTTCGTGCAAACGTAAAAGCGAAACTCGGCCTATCCACATGGACGATCGAAACACTTTCTTACGCGTTTCCAGCGCCGGTCGTCCGCGATTTTTTGGCGACTGCTGGCGAAAGCTAGCTTGCGTTTCTTTTGCAAATGGTACACAACCGGTGCGACAGTGGGTGCTTAAAGGTTTCCTGCTCAAAGACGACATAGGTCGGAGGTAATCAGCTTGTTCCAAGTGTCAGGAGACACTTTACGCAACCTGAGTGCAATCCTGATGCAGATTATGATCATCCTGGCGCGATTAACGCGGTTCACGTCACTTCTATAGCTTGGCTCAGTTTTAAAAATGTTTGTGAGCTGCGGGGATGAAATGAAAGGTGCATTTCAAAACGTCTGTGTTCTCGGGTACGTACGCTATCATCCATAAATATTAGCACGGCTTGTTTTAACAAATATGGATGTTGTAATAAAATGTATATTCTGTTAGACGATTGATTGGAAAATCCAATAAAATCGTCTAAAAGACTTTTTGATAGATTGAGATTGGCACACTTCATTTTGTCAAATATAGACGTTGTAATAAAATGTTTTCTGTTAGAAATTTTTACTGGGTTCAGGGAAATTGGATCTGTTTCAATGATGTGAAATCGTTGAATAAAAATGATATGAAATGGTTGGAATAGAAAAAATAACGTTATTTGTACGAACTTTGTCTGTAATACAAAATAGAGTAAGCCATTAAAAAAAATATATATATATTAATTACGAGTTTGAAAGTAGGACTGTTATCGCAAGAAATGAAAACATGAATAAATAAAGCTCGCGAATATTATCAACTAACATAATATAATTCGTAAAAGAGATCAACCACAGTTCCAGATTCAATTTTAATCTGCTGATGCCACCGATAAAGAAAATAAAGTGTGATTCAGCTCTAGCTTGTCGAAAATTGTCTACAAGCCTGTTCATATAACTTGGTATAAATTAGTGGAGACCTTGATCATCATCGCAGTCGACAAGTCATTTTGCAGGACAACCATAAATAAATTATCCTTTAGAATCACTTATGTCTTAGAACGCGTCAAATAGACTTGGAAAACCGCAAGTGGCCGTTTATGAAATGGAGGAAATGAAGGAGGTCTAAAAGTTCGTCCGAAACGGTCTGGCGTGCATCGAGTCCAGTCTGTCCGCTTATGGGACGAAATGGTTAATTATTGGCACCGATAGGACACAGGAAAATGCGGTTACTGGTTTTAATGAGCTATCCCGGCTTTACTTGTTAGGCGTAAACCGGCCGATCGTTAAGAGGTGGACGCCGGACTCGATCGGTAGCTCGGGTGAAAGTGAGAGGTCCTGCGTGTAAAAATGGCTCCGACTTGAGAGAAAAAAGGGGGGGAATGTATCGGTATCGGGTGTTGCGAATTGAATTATAGTGTGTGCGCATGCAGATCGCGAAACAATATCGCCCAAGGTCCACGCGGAGAAAGGACCAGTCGTGGAGGATCCAGGACGAGGATCCTTCAGAAATTCGATCGGGTTCTTCCCGTGATCTATTCATCTTGGATTAGTGATCTAAAAGATCCCTTAAACGTCTAGATCCACGAAAAAAATCTTTAAACTATTTGTTTCGTTAAAATTATAAAGAAACGTTGCCTTCCTACATGTCATGTTGAAAGAAATCGTTTAGGAGTAGAATTTTGTTTGTTAATTTAGAAGCTGTTATCTTTTCTTGATACTAAAAAACAAATTAAACATGCAATAATAACTAGATTGTGCATCTTTATGTAAACTATACATTGTTCGATTCAATTGCAAGCAATTAATGTTTTATAGGAATTTATTTCGTCTCTTAACTTCTTATCGAACGATTTTCTTTATACCTACAATGATTAGGAAAATCGATATATATATATGTTAATGCTAATAATATTGGTTACAAAAGAATAGAATTTTATTTCATTCTAAAAGAGTGGCATAATATATAAAATATATACTTAATAAAAATCAGTCGATACATAAAATCACTCTAATAATAACGTTTTCAATGAACCCTTCATAGTCTAAGAATTGCTAAGAATTAGTCAACCAAAATTAGTTACTTGATGAAATTCTTTTTGGCAACGTCTAAAAATCGAAGGTACTGGTATCTCATTTTTAATCAATCCTTTGTAGTTTAAACATTCTCAAGAATTAGTTAGCTAAGATCAATTACTCGATAAAATTTATTAGAACAATTTCTGAAAAATCGATGGTACTGCTTTACCAAGAACAATTTAGAATTAACAAGTAGAACAATTTCTCAGACGGTAAACGCCCTCAATTTCACTAGTTCCAACAAAATGCTTGACTCTCCAGCCATTGAAAGAAAAAAATGCGTGTCAGTAAAAACTAATTGACTTTTACTAACAGATCCCAAGAGAAGATGCAGCTTTCTAACAGAGAGTGCATCAGAAATTGAACAAGAAAAAGAAACACGCAGTTAGGGGTGCTGTTATGCGGTTGAAAGCAATGTCACGCGGAAGCTTTTCGCGAGCTGTCCTCGAGGTGTGTCCTTCTTGCAATAAAATTGCAAATGGCGCCCGCTGGAAGCTGATCCGGCAGCGGGTCCGCAAAGAAAGCAATTGCATAATGAAAAAAGAGATAGTTGCCCGGTAACTACAAACGAGGAGAACGCGGCTGTATAATATAATCAGTGGAGGGCACACGTAACTGGTCGGCCGGTTCTCCGTCGGACACTTAAGGAAATCTGGAGCAGACTTTACGGTTCAGACAACATTTTTTCATTCGGTGGACCAGAGCCGACGGTATTCATCGTGTATACTCAACTTTTACTCAAAGCGTGTCATGCTCCGGTGAATGAAACGGCACGGAATTTTAACTATTTGGCTGGGAGACCTCGTCCTTCAACACCGAAAGCTCAATTATGCAATCTCTTCTTCAAACAAATATTTATAAAATCCTCCATCTATTCGGAAACTGAATATAGTCATATTAGATGTACAAAATTAATTCGTAGCCCTTTCTTCGTAAATTTATCGATTATTTATAAACAATCAAAATGCATTCTTCTCTCGAAAATAATCGCCATTGCTTCCTATGCATCTGTTCCATTTTCCAATTAATAAATCTAAAACATGACGAGTAAAAGATTGATAGTAGGGGCCAAGAATTAATTTGTACACCTAATCATTTCTCAGCTTTTACTCACTAACAGACACCATTTTTATTTCTAAAAATTTTATTTTTTCGAAAGCTCTTTTCGATGGAACAGAGTTGTTGGTTTTAACTTCTTTCGACAGCTAATTGAAGTTGCAAAAGTAATAATGTATTAGAATATTTACAGCTTAATCAAATTCGATTATTAATTAGTAGACTATGAATTTGATGCATTTATGACAAAAATGAGTGACTGTAACTTAAAATAGTAGGAAGATTCATGACTTGAGACCCATACAAATTATTAAGGGAAGAAAGACATTCCTATGTAGCTGCTGAGTTTTTTTGTAAAAAATGGAGACAACTTTTATTGCACATAAAGATTTGCAGTGATCTAATTACTCAATGATACCACTAGCTATTAAGCTGCTAATCTTCATTTTTATTAAATAATCCAAAGAATCTATTAATTATTAACCTGCCGACTACTTCTGCCTAAATACAGTCATTTATCAGATTTTATTCGAACACTGTAAATTTTCAAAGGCAAACTCGCCAAAGAATGTCCAGTGGGCGTACTAATATTATCTTAAGCCTTCCCAAGTAATTGCAAGCGTCACTGTTGCAACGTTCGACTAAAAATTCAAGAATTCCTCGGCGCGGTTTCTGATCGCCCTCGCACAACCGGTTCCTTTTCTAAGGCACGTGCCATATCGAATCCACCAAGCATAACGGCGTTAATCTCGCGAATTCATATCTATTTGAAATTTCTCTGGAATCTCACCAAATGAATTTTTCCAACCTGCCTTCCACACGATCGACCAATAAATGACACTAATTTTCCACAGAAGAGAAACATCGAGAAGAGAAAATGATGCTTCACTTGCACTGTTCGTCACTGATTTTCCACGTCCTCTCGCCAAGCCACCCCTCTAGTTTCTTTCTGTTCGGTTTCGAAAACGATGATTTTTTTTTTTCTCCACCCCCCACTTACCTGTCAACGACCAAGGTAGAGGAGCAACAGCACGACGAAACGATTGACAACACGCGAGCTTTATCTTGGCCGGCCGGTTCTTCATTCTCTTATATAGCGTGTCCCGCTGAAAGTTACCTCCACCAGGTGATATCTGGATCCGACGTTAGGGTTGTTGGTGGGAGACACCACGTAACATGGATTCGTGCTGTTCGCCGAAAACCCCGAACCCGCTAAACAATGGGACAACCATGGGCTTTCGTCGACGTGCGACACATAAAAAAAAAACGTAATTGCGATCGTTCGGACACTCCTCGATCGGATAATTTAGTGCGCGGTGAGGTGAAACGTGTTCGACAGGACACGAGATGAAGCGAGATACCCATCCGTGCACGATCAAGGACCATAAATCGTCGTTTGCGACGGTAATTGTTGGACAAGATCGCGAAATTGATCTCCGGATTATTTCGCGAACGGTGCTGCTTCGAAACTTTTATTGGCCATTGAAAGAAATGCAATTTTTGTGACGCGAACGATGTGGGATATCTTTCTTCATCGTTCAAGAACAATTTTTATGATCGCTGCATTTGAAAGAGGCTTAATCAATTTTGTTGATGGAAGGATCTTACAAATTGTTAGTTACGATAAATTATTTGTAATATCAAAAATCGTTACTACTTTTATTGGCCCTTGAAAGAAGTGCGATTTTTGTGACGTGAATGATGCGGGATATCTTTCATCATCATTCAGGAACAATTTTTCTGATCGCTGTATTTGAAAGAGACTTAATCAATTTTGTTGATGGAACGATCTTACAAATTGTTAGTAGACTATGTTACTTGTGAGAAATTATTTGTAATATCAAAAATCGTTACTACTTTTATTGGTCCTTGAAAGAAATGCGATTTTTGTGACGCGAACGATGTGGGATATCTTTCTTTATCGCTGAGGAACAATTTTTCTGATCGCTGTATTTGAAAAAGACTTAATCAATTTTGTTGATGGAACGATCTTACAAATTGTTAGTAGTCTATGTTACTTGTGAGAAATTATTTGTAATATCAAAAATCGTTACTACTTTTATTGGGCCTTGAAAGAAATGCGATTTTTGTGACGCGAATGATGTGGGATGTCTTTCTTCATCGCTGAGGAACAATTTTTCTGATCGCTGTATTTGAAAAAGACTTAATCAATTTTGTTGATGGAACGATCTTACAAATTGTTAGTAGTCTATGTTACTTGTGATAAATCAATCATTTTGATCCACAGAACAGTATCAAAAATCGTTACTGTGAACTATGCCATCCAAGACAGCCTCTTGACTTATGAATGAAAGTGCTGTTCCTGTTGAAAAATTGATTAAAAAAATCTCAATCATTGATTATTACGAAACAAATAAAAGGACGCTGTAAAAGTGGAGTTGTTTAACGCACTCGGAGGACGGTGCTCGGGTCTACTTTGACCCAGAGTATCAAAACCATCATTCAATTACGCAGTTTCTGGTAAAATGATTAACACATTGACTGCCGTGTCACCCATCAAATTTGGTTAATATCTGGGAAATGCAAGAAGGTTAAAACGTTACTCAATGTCACACATTTTAATTCTGTAATCATTATTTTATTAAATATATTGTTTCGATTTTATGAAATGTTTGAGACCGCTGCTTTGGCAATCAAAGTATTAAATGAGCAGCTGTTACATTAGGAACAGCAGAAAGAGTAACGTTTCTACAAGAAGTGCCTTTAAAAATATGGTCCTGAACATCATCAAGTATAGTACAGTTGTGAAAATGATCAGTCGTGTATGAGTTATTGCACTCGGAGCTCGATGAATCAAAATTAATAGTTTCCGTAGCCCAATCGAGTATCCATAGACGCATAGCGGGAGTGTAAATAAAAATCCGAGAACCAAGCGAACATATCACGGAATGCGGGGTGAAACGCAACAGCGTGTTGCAACGGTGGACACCGCAAGGAGTTTGCACTTTCTTGGTAATGATTTTGACAGATGTTAAATAGACTTGAACGATGTTAATCGTCGAGCAATTTTCTTTTGATTTGTTTTTCAACGAAGCAGCAAGGATTGCTTCATTTTCCATCGTTGTTTCCTTGTTCTCATCAGCTTTTACGAGTTCTGGATACGATTCAACGCGGTGTTTTTTTGAGAAACTGAAAGTCGTGATGGAATTTTTGTAACAGTATTTACAGAAACTTTCGTAGCCGAGAAAACAAAAATGAAGTGAAATTCTCGGGAAGGTGGTTAATTCTTCTATCGATTGGAAAATTCTGATCGGAAGTGGTTGCAGCCACTGAAATTATGTTGCTGGAGAAATTCAAGTGCATGCAAAACAGTAAAGCTGCGCACACTGTGAAATTCAATCGACTTTGCGCCGAGCGCGATACTGACTTGTGATCGAGGAAAGTGAAATGGCAAATTATCACAGCAGCATCTGGATAGTGTATGCATACCACTACGCAGTTTTCTGTGAGTACGTATACACGTGTAGAATGAATTAACATTTATAAATGTAATGCTCTACAAACTCAATTCTGCTAACTACTCGAAACTCGAACAAAAAGAATTAATAAAATAAATTATCAGACTTTCATGTTCCGAAAGAAGATACAATTACTCTGTTGCAATATATTTTAAAATTATAATAGCATTCTTAGAGAAAAAGGAGAACTCCTATTTAATCAACTGCATTATTCTACTGCTTTTCAGAAATATTTTTGAGTTTACCGACGATTTTAATGCAAAATAAAAATTGTCTGCATTCATTGCAAACGTCACGATCTGCATGGACAATCGTTTATTTCCTTAATAAATTCAGTAAGTTAAAGCAATACAACAGAATTTTTAAAATCGTTAAATGTTTTGCATTCGATCTACTCGTTTTTATTAGAAATGCCTAAAATTCGCTGTCCATTTATGAGATCGACTAGAGTCTTTATTAACAATAACTCGTTCAAATCAGAGCATGAAATTTGATCTTGATCTCACTTTTGTAAATCATTGGAGCCGTTCGATAATTCGCAATCTATTAACAACGTTCCATACTCTACAAGAAAAATAAGCGTTGAATTCATTGCACGCTCGACGAATGCGATTCTTACATCACAGTTGCGGCGTTTCGATACTTTTTTACATCGACATACACAAACCTTACACATCGTTTCCGTAAAATACACATATCTTTCATGCAAATAGAATCGAAATGAAATTGGGTTCGAGTAGCTTTCTACCATACGAAAATTTCCTTTCGGCAGTAGGTCGCCGTATCTCGGCGTTAAATTTTTACGCGGCTGTTAAGACTTTATTTGCATTCACCGAACGTGCCTGCAATAACGATTGTGCATCGATCGACTTTTATTTCGGATTTTGATCGCGAACCCGGACGCCTATTCGATTTCTTCGACACTTTGAACCAGTTGTCCACAGAATTTTTATTTCTACTAGATCTTTGTTGAAAAATGCCTAAATTTACAACCAGATCATTTACAAACATCTAAAATCTTCGTTTCTGTTAAATCTTTGTTAATACTTGATTTACAAACACCCAGAACACTTATTTCTTTTAAAACGTCGTTAAAACACGATTTATAATTACCTAAAATTTTGTTATAAATAAAATTTGTACATTTTATATGTTATATCCGAATTTGTTTCTATACTTAATTATTTTATATTTTATATCTACATTTATCTGTGTATATAATTATTTCTGCATTTCTTTCTATATTTCTATATCTCTAATATATTATTACATTAATTTCTATATTTTATATTGTTGGGTCTTGGATATGCAGGGATTATGGGTGTAATGAAGTAGACTCGATAACTATACTAGTTTAATGAACTACGGATGAGGTTATATAAATTTATATAATGTCTCGAATGAAAGGGTCTGAGAGAAATAAACTACTACTTATATTGTCACGTCAATCAAAGTGAACAACCAGCTGAAAAATAATTATTAAGAAGTTTATAACGACAAATTAATCGATTCCTCCAACATAATGTTATTATTTCAATTACATTTGCTGCACGAGACATTTTTTAATTTATTTGAACAGGAAAATAGTTAATCGTTTGCACTGCATACATTGGAGAAAATAAGAGACACTGCGGACTATAAATAACTGTTGCATGACCGTTTCTCTTCAATTACACGGATTAATTCAAGTATGTGTCACGCGTTATCCACTAATATATATAAATCATACCACGTTTAAAAGATTACACGTTAAAGAGATATCTTTGACACTTTATCCTGATTCTCTCCACTAAAATTGGTACTAATCAGTTTCTTCGTATATGATTTGTTAAAATAGAGTTAAAACCCGTATAATTCCGCAGTGAACATATTAACCATTTTTTGGCCATTAATTGCTAGTTCCTCGAAAAAAAAAACAATTTTTCATTCGTCTCGTAAAAAATCCAACGAAAATTACATTGAGTTTATTAATGGTAAAGATTCAGGTGTAGATAGTGAGTGTATATTTTCTATATCCATCGGACTTGACCTTATTGCCGACTTCAGGCTTCCCTGTATGTACTTATATATTTTAATTGCTATTCTCTTAAATCATGTGCCATTGAAATCTCGAAAGTAGGTTGGTATAATGGCTAATTCAATTATACGCCTTTCACAGAATGAACAGCTTAATTGTATACACAATGAAACCCTCCATTTCTACTTCTATGATAGCAGTAATTAAACAATTAGGATTTACGTCAGACTTAAATCTTTCAATCTGCCATCACTAAGCCTGATCGAATTAACTTTATAAGATCAATCGTACAATTCGATAATCTTAGAGCTATTTATTTATTTCTAAGTTTCAAAAATGGTACTCCGGTGATTCGTCAACTTGGATGAATCGGAAGAATGTAATAAAGTGCAACAAAGTCGGAAAATTCTTACTGCGGGGAAAACTTTCGATCTCTTTTCTCGGATTTCTTTGACTAGTCGAATTCAACGCGCTGCTTAGCGTGTAATTTATTGAAATCGTATGGAAACAGATCGCTGGGACTTTCTTTCTCGCGGGCTCGCCTATCGAAGGTCATTGTTTTCACCTGACGGAAACCGAGATCCTTTTTCGATTGACGCGATCGACGAGATCGGATGTCTCGCACGCTTTCTTCCAGTTCCTTTCTTTTTCGATCCCCGCGTCGAAGCCTTTTGTTATCGACGAATCTCATGCTTCTACACACGAGGCAGAAAGTTTAGACAGAACACACGAAGCAAATGCCACGACGAAACCGTGAATCATTTTGCTACTTTCTACGAATTCGAAGTTGGATAAAACTAACTGAGTTTCACACATTAATCTAATAAATAGGCCGTGACCATGCAAATTTGGATTGTTCGGATCTAATTGACGAAACCAGGAACGACTTAGAAGTATAGTACGTTAATAACAGCAATTTTTACATAAAACGCGTGTTATTCAAAGCTGAAACTTTTTGTGTAAATTTATAAAAGTATACGATTTAATTGGAGATCAAATATTCTTCATAATCAAACACTAGATGCTATTTTGGTACATGATCTTCCGCCATTTTGTAGTACTATTATTCTCTTCTAGAATTTCTGTATCTTCCAGTAAAAAGAACTCTACAAAGTTCAATATTCCATTGCAATGTAGTAAATAATTTAGACTAAAGTTTATTAAATAAAATCTACGATTCATAAAACATTATCAAAAATATTATCGATCACATTTTTTAAAAATTATGCCACGTCTGGCATAAAAAATCAACATATTTAGTGACATCTGAGTGCAATAATCAATTTTTAAAAATGTACAAGAATGATTCCAGTAAAAATTATTACCGAAGATTATTAAGAAATGTTTCGTCAAAGACATATGCTATAAGGAACATATTTTTCAGATAAAAGTGCTGCTTTTAAACTGTCTGCGAATCTTCGATCGTTGCTTTTTTTCAGATCATTACGCCTCCCGTATTAATCTTATCACGTTATATAAGTACCCATTTAGATAACGCGTCTATCTACAACTTCTTCAGCTAAAAATCGTACTTTTCCGTCTCGGTCTCCCGATTTTCTGGATGTCATTGACATTGCAGTACAGCCGAAGCATAAAACGATCGTGGAACTGCGTTCCCCGATAGAATTTGTCGTTCGAAAGGTCCGCCTCGGGTCGGATATCCTTGAGAATTCTATCTCGCACTGCCATCGAGCAAATCACGTCGCAAAACTTTTTGAAATTGCCCCTTTCTTGTTAGAACGGGTTCCACCCACGCGTTTCGTTCGGCACTTCGTTTGAAGGGTCGAACTTCATGAACAATGCACCGAATCATTCGCTTTCGAGTGCGTACGTTCCACAGAAAACTGCGGTCGTTGGGTAGAATTAAATTCTTACTGCCCGCTAACCGGTTTCTGATAATTGCGAATGAATTTAGACCAAGTTGAAGAAAATGGTTTCCCTTGTAAGACACCGACAATTTTACACTTTGACGGTGTACTTTCGTAATTGATAGTTTCCTGCGTTTCTGTGGGCAACCATTTGCAACAAATGGCGCTAATACTTCATTTCTAAAAGATAAAAAAACATATCATTCAGAATATAAAAAGTTTAAAAGCATAAAACAGTAAAAATTGAACAATGGAAGTGCATGTTAACGATTATTAGTAGCATGCGTGATAAAAATGAGTAAATCAAATGAAAAATAGTGAAAACATTTAAAGAATTTATAAATACTGTCCTATTAATTTCAACTCGTAAAATTATTAAGAAAAGAAAAAAAATTTCATGTTGGTCCTATGTCTGGTAATTATATAATTCAGACAATTTTTATTTTACATAAAATCCACAGTCTAGTTGTTATTCTACGTTGACACACTATTTTATAAAAATTAGCAGTGGAGCAAAAATTGTTTTACTCACTGGAACAGCAGTGTATGCAAGAAGAGTTTGATACACACATCTGTTATTTTAAAAATTTGCAAACACCATAAGTGCATAAAAATCCGCAGTCTAATTTTTATTTATAGATTTATGAAAGTAATTGCTTAAAGATAAAAATGCATTGCTGAAAATATGGGAAATTTAAGTTCCAAAAGCAATAAAAATTAAAAGTATTCAGTTATGGAATACAATCAGTAATGATTGATACTTTTGGAAAAATTGGGAAGATTGTTGTTTTCACAGGTTGAAAAAGTTGCTGCACTCGTTCCAGAGCATTGGTTCCGATCAAACGACAGATATTTGGGTGCCGCGAACGTATGGACGCGTAAGAAATACTTTCACCGACGCGACGGTCAGACCAACAGGAGAAAGTGTGTTTGCCCTCCGTTACGCCCCTGTAATATGCAAATGAACGATTACAAAAAAAAAGAAGATGAAAAGAAATACGATCCCATGAGGGATCAATTGACATCCGATTATTATATTCGATTACTTCATCCTGCCATGCACTACGAGGTTTCTTTAATGCACCTTGCGTATTGGTAATGTCGTTACCAATTCAGGTGAACGACCTTAACCTGCGTAAATACTGTATGCAGGTGAATTTTTCATTGAGAACATCGAACTCTGTTTGTTGATTTCCACTTATTTTACACAAATCATGTATTCGCATTTGCGGCATTTCCGGTCGTTGTATTTATCATCTGTGCACTGTTAAAAAAATTATTACATATTTTCGAAATTAACCCTTAGCACTCGAGTGGTGACTCTGAAGCACCACTAAAAATTGCTATACCATTATTCAATATATTGTTTACATTATTAAATTGATATTCAATAAATTAGTTACCAAACATTTAAGTATTCTATGAGGTATCATATCAGTTTCATTTCTTCAAAATGAAAAAAATCATATAGAATGGAAAAAGTCTTGATCGAAAAAAAAAGTTTGGTTATGGAGTTAAAATACTTCCGATCGCAAAGGGTTAAGATGATTCTAAGACTTTATACTCACTGCAAATGTGCATGTGATCAACTACAAGCCAGGCGTATTCTTTCTAATAAAAAAAGAGCTTTTTCTAATTATTAATAAAACTATTCTTTTTATAAAAAGAACTACCGAATACGGTGCTGAACTTATGTTACGAGTTAAGAATTATAATGTAAAATATAAAAATTATGTTTTCATATAACAAATTCTATCCGCGAGCTTAAAAAGGAAGTAGTTTTTACTGAAAAAACTACGAATAAGAAAATTGTAAAATTATACTGTTCTCTATAGAACCAACCACGTAGTTGTTGCATCTTTATCTCCTATTCTTGTACGAACTGGTTCAGTTTTGCAACTATCTGAAGAAAGTCCCCTTTCTCCACGAAAGTTGTTCCTTTTTTCTTTGTAAAAAATTATGCAATACCGGTTTCGCGTGAATAAAGACATTCTCCTCTCGAGTCCCGCGGATCTAATCCGACATGCTGCGAGGAGTGTAATAATCTTTTGCGCACGCCTCAAGGACAATCACAGCTATTACTTTCTCGGCTAACAGACAAGAATGCAAACCAGATGAAATTAATCTTTGCAACATTTTCAGTGGAAAAGTTTCGACCGCTGGGCAACGCGTTGTTTTGTTGCAGCTTGCGATTGTGGAAATCGAAAATTTAATGCAGTGGTCTGTATTGCTTATTATTATTATAGTGTTGTCTTCACTTTCTTGCTTGTTTTTTTGGAATGATACGTGCAACATGAATTAAAAATAAGTGTTCCGTTAAAGTTGTATAAATTATTTTCTACGTAAATTTTCTCGAAATTAATTTAATGTGCACGCGAAATTTTTGTTGAAATTGATATAAAAATTTTGTTTGCAAATTGCGGTTTCACTCGCGAACGTTTGAACGTGTTTACAAAAGGTGATAGATTATTGCATAATGCATGCATACCTGCACTCGATAGCATATTTTTGAAACAAGTAGCTCAGGGAACCAGTATGCATTTATATGCACAGAAACAAGTGTAAATGTTAACTGTTTTTGCGTCTGTACTTCCTGCTTTTAAACGAGTAAACTTTCGAAACTGCGAGATACAATTAGACTATGTACATTAACAAAAATTAGCAATTAGTATCTTCGCAGTTATTTTCTATGTTAAATCTATTTTTATAGTCGATATACGTAATTATATGAGATACTAACTGGCAATGGATTTTATTTTTATGGATTGAATGCATATTCGCGTGAGTAAAGATTAGATTGATATAAAAATCATTTTATGTAAGACCATTGCGAAAAATAACGTAATGTAAACATGATAAACATTACGAAAGTCGTGGAGATACGTCAGAAATTGAATCATATTTGTAACGCGAGACAGAATATTATTAAAAATATTTCAGCTCTTGCTTGTTCGATATAGTGACAAATAAAGATTTTAAAATATTCGACGTAATAACTGTAAAAGTGACGAGCAGGTGTAAAGAAACAAAAGGGTACAGGAAATTATACGGAAATATATCTTGATACTATACACATGTACAGTTTAAACATCATAGTAATAAATACAGCGTTCATCCGATAGTTTATACATATATTTCTATCTAAAGTTGATCATGATCTCACATCGATCTTCCTTAACACGTAAAAATACTTCTTATTAAAATAGAAAAGATCAGTCGTTTTTCAGTCCGCACTTTCGAATGCATCATCGATCCACGATGTGCCGAAAGCAATCACTGGAAACAATAAATGAGTGCTTCATACAATCTCATGGCCGGTGTAACCGCTCGCAAAAACCTACACACACCTGGAAAATTTCGAACATTCATTCGATTATTGATTAAAATTATAGATTCCGAAAGAATGAGAAATATTCGAAAATTAATAATAACAAAAAATTTTACTAATATAAACACGTCTCTCCTGAGAATATAGCAAAAATCTTCAGTTTTATGGAATCTATCCAATTTTAATTAAACGCGTTTTCAAGCTTTTCTAAATATTCGAAATTTATGAGGTGGACGTACGTTGTGGCCACAGAGTGTGCGTGCCATCTTTTCACCATCGACAGTGTGATGCGAGACAATAAATGCTCTGTAATAATCACGTGTGGTAGGACCGTACACCGCTATTGGTCTATACATATTTCAATAAATAATACGACAACTATGGAAATTAATCTTTTTCTAGCAATCATATTTCCCGTGACAGACGACCGTGCAAAATGCTGGTGAAACAACTTGAATTTCGTCCACGAACACTTAGGACAACAGAGGTCAAGACATTGCTGGCAGTTCGAAGACTCGAGACTAGAGGCGCCGGTCCGACTGCAGCGCAACTTTTCGGACCCAGACGGGCCGATCCCGCCGACGGAGCGTAATTCAAAGATGCATGTATATTTTTAAATTTTGGTAGTGTATCGAAACAAACGTACCGTGATAATACGATCTAGTGGCGTGTGTGTGTGATAAATTCTCGTTTCGAATTAGATTAACAATACGCTGCGTTATCATACATTTTAGTCGCGCATCGGCTTTGGTCACGTGGTCTCGGAGACTTTTCGAGATCGAATAACTTTTTTATGCTTCACTGGCTCTGCAACACTGTCGTTGTCGGACATCGACGAATCCCTTAACGTTTTTCTACCACGTCCTACATTTTTTTCTTCGTTCTCAGACCCGACGGATTCTCTATTCGATTTTCGCCTCTGACGCTGAGGAATTTGATTTTGAACCTCCATCGCCTCGCGGAGATGCTTTCGTTTCGCTTCCCAAAGCATTTCTTGCCTTTGTGCTATTTCAGGATACCTATAAAAATATATAGAGCTTTAAAACGTCCTCTATCACTTCATTCTTACGATAAAGTACCTGTCTATGAAGTCCTTAGTAGGTGGAATTGCTAATCGCCATCCCTTGTTAGGTTCGCGCGACGCTAAGTTTGTAAATATTTCATTAATTTCGTCAGGTGGTAATTTAACTACGGATGAAATTGTTTTTCTATCTAGATATTCGTGTTCCGTAAAGGATAATAACTGAAATAACAGATTTTCGTTAATTTAAGTGGTACATATCATTTAATATAACTTATAATAACATTTTAGACAGTGTCATTTATAAAATTGTTAATACTTACAATATAATCCCTAGCTCTGCACATTAAATCAGCAGGAATGCCATTATGCGAGGATATACTATCCTTAGGATATAGTAGTTCGCTATTTACAACCCAATTACCTTGCACTAAAACAGCCACCTGTTGTAAGTATTTTAAGACAGCCGCTGTCTCTTGATCCGAAGACAGAATCGACCGTAACTGTACAAATGATATAACTTTGGCTGCAAACAATTTATTCGAATCAGTACGAATCACTCCAATGAATATTAGAGGTG
Source organism: Sphecodes monilicornis (assembly GCA_913789915.3). Lineage (NCBI taxonomy): Eukaryota > Metazoa > Arthropoda > Insecta > Hymenoptera > Halictidae > Sphecodes > Sphecodes monilicornis. The sequence goes on from OU565294.1 coordinate 10,846,473, forward strand.
TGCAGGGAACCCGATGGTCGGGTTGGGTCGATTTCTCGAATATATCGGATTTCCCAGAATTTTCTGAATTCCTGAGAATAATTTCGAAAATTCTCGACAATCCATCCTGATTGCGAATAAAATTCTCGACCCGTTCCGACCCGATATTTTCGAGTTCTCGCACAACACTAAACAATACATGTCTTAAGGTTTCTAACCATCTTTCAGAAGAATTCTTATTTGATCCAGAAGAGGTAATGTTCTAATATAACTAAGGGATGTTGTACTATTAGACATATCTGTCCTCGAATATGGTTCTTCTTTCACTTTTGGTGCTAATAATTCTAAGTATTGTTGGTCTGTTAAATTTAATGTATTTACAGTTTCATCTGTTGCAGAGCAGAACATTTCCAAACGTGTAAGCTGAAAATAAAAAAAATATACATGTAACAAAATGACAGTGCTCATTTTTAACTTAACGATACAACCGACTGGAGATCATATCAACCTCTGCTTGATTACTATTTGCAGGAATATACTTTGTATGAATCCACCTCTCTTCCAAGCTTTTCTGGGTATGATGTTGGAAAGATTGTTCTTGCATTTTTTTCATGAACTCTGGTTTCTGTCTAGCAAATGTTACGTTTACTTGTTTCGGGCCTTCTTCTTCTTCTTCTAACTCTGTAATGTTACGAATTATGGCCTTTAATTCAACTTATATTCATAAGTATGTATTATAAATACCTTCTCCCATATTTTTGGCTTCGTCTCGTACACGTTTATCACTTTTATCGAGATAGTTGAACTGTGGACGCATTTGAACAACCCCCCTCAAAGGTGTCAAATGTAATTCTCCTTCTTGGAAAACACCAACCGCATAATTGGAACATTTTGGTAATGCTCTTGAAGACTGTAAGACTGTTTTGTCCATTAAATGACTACAACATAAATATAATAAATAAAATAAATAAACCCTGTAGCAGAATTTGTTTTAACTTTCTTTTATTAAATACCTATCGAATGCTTTTTCATCCTCGTCTTGATCACTCTTAGCATCACCATCTGCATTAATTGCAATCTGTTCTCCTTTACTTTGGTCATAATTGACGCTATGAGTATCTATTGATACTTCTAGCAACACCTCCTGATTCTGTGGTTTTATCGAGGATTTTACTACAGTTGCATTGTCATAACCATCTTTAGCAGGTCGGATAGGATATTGGAAAATAAAGAGCTTGTCTGCAAGTGTTTTCGAAAGAAACACTGGAATCTAAAAAAATTTCACGCATTTCATTCTTTCTCTTCTACAGCATAGACATGATTTTCGCCTATCTTCTTCTTTCTTTAATGTAATTGTCTAAAAGAAAAATATATACGCAAATAATAAATGAATTTTTTCACAAGGTTCATCCAAAACAGTACCTTGAGATATCTATCAATTATTAAATTACACGGTAATTAATGTATAATTATAATTGGAAATTTATTTGCGTATCACAGAAATAAAACTCATTCATAGTATGAATGATAGAAACGTATTAAACATGGTAAAGTAAGTCATAAAACAGTTCGAATACATAACCTTCAGCTACCACGTTTCATGAAATAATGTGAAATGGCGGAATGAAAGTGAAAATCAATTTACAAACCTCTTTCACCACCGGATCACTTTCATTTTCCATGGCGTTAGCGTTAGACATTTCAACAATTGTTACGTTTCACTTATCACTCCAAACTAATCGAGTATATTTCGATGCAAACACTGATTTTTGTATCACGTTTCTGAAGATGCTTGAGATGAAGCGCTAGTAGATAATATCAGATATTATCCATACAGTATATAGATAAATAGATAATATCAGGATGACAAGTCTAGCAATTTCCTCTATATCATTATTTATTTAATATTCAATTATAATACACTTACCTTAGTTGCGTAGTAATAATTTGATTTTTATATTCATTATTATCGGCCCCCTCGGACTATATTTTTTGCTCTAAATATGTAATGAACTGTTGCGTGACCACGCGAACATAGTTACGATAGCGCTACTGCGCCATAGGTTGATTAATGGCGATGAGAGGGAAATTTGAATATAAAAGTAATGTCTAGGCCAAAATCGCGGATTCGTTGTATATTTACTCGCGGCAGGAATAGCTTAGAATAAGTAAAGAAACGACAAGAAAGTTCCCACGGAAAACCTAGATGTAATCCTGATGTGCGAGACTAATTGAGGAATTTAGGCGCAGTCACGTATCTCCTCGAAGGAGTTCTCATATTTCACTTAGAAATTCGTAGTTCCAAACTCGCCAGAACAGGAAGTCATAAACCCTCGGTCAAGGGCCTCTTGGAACTTTCCCTCGGACCTCTCTCTTGCGCAGTCCCACCGTGGGACCCCGCGGTCTAGATCTTCCCTCGTATACGCCACCGCCCTCATGCGCACGCTTCCACGGTACCACCACCGCCAATCACCGTCGAGCTACAATTTGGAGGGAGACCACCCAGCGAATCAACGTCCACCTGGAGATGCCGAATTTTCCTATTGGCCAAGGAAACGAAGCGGGAGCGGAAGACCGAAGTAGGACGAGGAGCCTTCTCGGAGAAGCAGATATCAGCAGATATTATTCTGGAGTCATAGAGTATACACCTCGAGATTTCATCAATAAAGTCTATTTTATCTTTCACATATTTTGTTTGAAAGAGTGTTTTCTTATATCAACATCCATCTTCCACGAGCAAAGCTCTTCAGCGCTCCACGGGCACCCGAACCCACCAAAGTCCCTGAGTTCCACCACGCGCAGCCGCAAGAGAACTATGTATAATCACTGTTACCAATAGAAGTGAACACAACAAGTTATCGCTGTCAGCTAATTGTATTTATCACGGTGTATTATAAATTTGTATGGTCCTGTAAGTTAATCGAATGACTAAATAAATAGTATTCGATCGAACAACTATGCAAAAGTATATTTACAAATTATCATGTAAAAAATAGTTTGTAACAGTCTTGTGTGCATGTGTGTAAGTGATAAATAAATTATAATTTAAGTAGGCGTATTAATAAAATATATTTCATCTGATTCGAAGAAAACGAAAGGAATTAAAATTTGTGTAAGTGTAAATGTAATATCTCTATTTTGTAATCCATCGTGTAATTTAATTGCAGGGTGTACTTATACCCATTTTTATTACAGGAGAGCGAAGATTTTTAAATAAATTATCAAAATGACGTCAATGTTTGATCAGTATGAACAAGCTTCTCAGCGATCAAAACAAGTACATGCACCTCCAATTCGTCCTGACATCGTAAGACTTTTTATACATATAGTTCAGCTGGTTTCATCTATATTTGTAATGCAATTGAAGCTAGATAATTAAAATCCTTGCAGTGATAGAGGTTCTTTATTAATTACCTTATGGTTTATTAAATTTTATAGAGTACAGCAGGATTTATCCAAATGAAACTACAAGACGATGGACCGATTTTTATAAAGCAGAAAGTTAATTTTCAGCCATCGGATAAGATTGTACACTTGGTTGTTAATAATAATATAACTGTTATTGCTATGGCTAATAATATGCTTTTGCGTATTGATATGAGAAATCCTAATATAGAAGGTAGTCATTTTTGTAACTTTAGTATATGCAAAACTAGTCGACTCATTAAATTAAATGATTATTTCAGAAATTAATATAGCAAAATATGCAGTGAATATGAAAATGTCAGGGATGTTTCTTGATCCTTTGGGAAATCATTTGCTAATTGCTTTGGTTCCAAAGAATCCGAGTGCCAAAGATAGTCCACCACCTGAATTGTTTTATTTACATAAAAAGACTGCAAAATTAAAACAGGTACAAAGCAAAATGGATAAGTATAATAGAATTTATTCAATGCAAACGAATGCCATTGCAAAAGATATGATGTTCAAAATTTGTGATCTAGGCAAGTAAGTTTAAAGGACATGAAATCACTGCTGTCGGATGGAATTTCCAAAATACCTCTGAAACCACTACGGGTCCAATACTGTTAGGGACTTCTAAAGGTCTCATCCTTGAAACAGAAGTTGGTTTAGATAGTGACAAAATATTTAATACAAGCTTGGAGCAATATTGGCGCCAGGTATGATAAAACGTAACATTAATCAATGTAAAGAATATTAATCGGGATCGGGTCGGGTTCTCGAAAATTTCAAGATTTTCGAATATATCAGAATTCTCGAGAATCTTCGGGATTACCGAGTACATTCAGGATTATTTTCAGGTATCCTGATATATTCGAGAATCTCGAAATTTCCGAGAGCCTCATTCGTCTCGGCCCATCTCGACCCGTCCCGATCATCGTGTACCCGAAATTTTTTGGTTCTCGCACACCACTAATTATCAGTATACATTGTTAGTCCCCGACAATATTACTACTTCCCTTATATCATTATTCATTATTTCTAAAGCTTCCGAACTACTTACCTCTTTACGGTGCTGAAGAGGTACAAGGATTGGTGAGATAGAAGTTACATTTTTTGCATGATCAAAAATCTGTACTGGCACCTGTAATATCTTTTTGTTTTAGTATTTCATTGATCGCCACTGCCTTGTTCAGCTTATTAATATTATGTTTCACTTCACAAAATCGTAATCTATAGCTAAGTGAATAGTATATGATATTCTAAAGTCGATTTGCTTTTATCTTAGGTTTTTGATATAGGGGAAAGCAGTAAACCACCAATTACTGGCATAGAATTCCACAAAGTACCAAACACAGATAAATATATGATTATTGTCACTACTCTAATGCGTATTTATCAATATATTGGAGAAGTACAAAATCCAGAAGAAAAACCTTTGTTACAGCAAGTTTTTAATAAATATTTAAATGTGCAAGGTAAATCGTGACTGCATCTATTTTAATTTTTATTTATGTTTGGAGCAATTATAGAAGTAACATTTTTACAGAGAGCTTCAACGAAGTGATAAGCAACTTAAATTATTCGAAAATGCAATTCTATTACTCTTCGATGGGAGCTTTACCAAAGTCATTTGGTTGGTTAACTGAAACTGGTATTTTGTATGCACAGGTAAAAATGATCATATCATCTGTTACAATATGATGCAAGGTTTACAAATACATTAAAGTAATGTGAATGTCTATAGGTCGATCCAACTATAGATCCAAAAGATACGTTACAAAATCAACAAATGATAATGTGCCCCGAAACAAGTCTTATAGGAAGCAATATCTCACAAGTTGCATCTCCACCGCTTTCGTTTGTATTAACAGAATTTCATGCGCTGTTACTTTACACAGATCGCGTTAAAGGCATATCGCTTTTGAATCAGGAATTAATATTCGAAGATATTTATAACGATGTATGTATAATAAATAAGAAATAGGATAGTTTAAGTATATTTACAATTAAAGTTATGTAATTGAGATGTCTTAATTTTCGAAGACTCTTGGCAAATTGGTTAATATCACTAAAGATCATGTAACTCGTTCTATATGGGCTTATAGTGAACAGGCAGTGTTTAAATACAAAGTGAATAAAGAAGATAGGAATGTTTGGCAGGTAAATGGTTATACTTTTATTAAATTATAAACAGTTTTACCGTTATTAATGACATTATTTTAATTTTCTACAGATATACGTTGACAAAGGAGAATTTGAGCTTTCCAAACAATATTGTAAAGATAATCCAGCACACATAGATCAAGTATTAGTAAAACAAGCAGAAATGCTTTTTAAAAATAAAGAGTATGTCAAATTTCATTTACTAGTGATTAGGATGCGACACCATAAATTAAGTTAAATACGATTTTACAGATACGAAAAGAGTGCTCTAATCTCTGCAGATACTCATTCGTCGTTCGAAGAAATATCATTGAAGTTTCTTCAAGAATGGCAAATAGAGGCATTGAAAACATTTCTCAAGAAGGTACTACATTCATTATTCTAAATTCTTCGCGTTTCAAACAAATAAAATAATTTTATTTTGGATTTACAGAAATTAGAAAAATTGAAAACACAAGACAAAACACAAATAACAATGATTGTTGTGTGGGTGGTTGAATTGTTTATGAACCAAATGGCGGTATTACGGAGCAACAATAGTTCCTACTTAAATGATTCGCAATACTTGGAACTCCAGAAGCAGTTTGATAGCTTTCTTGCTATACCCAAAGTAGAGGTACAAATGAATACCAAATTGTTTCGTTAAACAAAATATTATTTTTCTATGGATGTAATTCTTATGTTAGGAATGCGTGAAAAGAAATCGCAGTTCGATATACGATTTAATGGCAAGTCACGGCGACAAAGAAAACCTCATCCGTTTAACTATAATGCATTGTAATTACGAGGAAGTGATACGTCAGCACTTATATAAAAACAATTATTTAGAAGCGCTTGAGGTTTTAAAGAGTCAAAATAATAAGGATCTTTTTTATCAATTTTCTGGTATATTCTTACAAGAATTGCCACGTCCTGCGGTAACTGCATTGATATCGCAAGGATTCTCGTTAAAGCCGTCTAAACTATTGCCAGCTCTAGTCTCTTGTAATAGCGATGAGAAACATGTAAGCAATAATTTATATTTCTTTAATTATTTCTATATTTTAAAGCTCTAATACCTAATCAACGTTTGATGTCATAGGCGAAAGAAATAATCAGGTATTTGGAGTTTTGTGTATACCAATTAGGCTGCCAGGAACAGGCAATCCATAATTTCTTATTGTCGCTGTATGCTCGTTATAAAAAGGATGAAGTTATGCGATACATCAGTTCTCAAGGTAAATTAATCACTCTTAAAAAGTACATTTTCCAATTATCCCAAGGAAATAACATTTTTTCTAAATATTTCACTTGTTTGTAGGACAAGATATCAACATAGTGCATTATGACGTTCACTATGCATTGCGTTTATGTCAAGAAGTTGGCTTAACCGAAGCTTGCGTACAATTGTCCGCGTTGCTTGGTCTCTGGACAACAGCAGTAGATTTAGCTTTGACAATAAGCGTTGATCTTGCGAAACAGATCGCAGCCATGCCCACCGACCACGACGATGAATTAAGGAAAAAGTTATGGTTGAAAATCGGTAATTGGGAAAAATATAAAATATAAAATACTTTTCTAAATATCTATACACATTTATTCTAATTTCAGCTGAACATGTGGTTCGAGAGAAAGACGATATACAAGAAGCAATGAAATTTTTACGACATTGTGATATAGTCAGAATAGAAGATATACTACCGTTCTTTTCGGACTTTGTTACTATAGATCATTTCAAACAAGCCATTTGTAATTCATTACAGGTGAAATAATTTTATCCCTAATGTTGCTTTCTTCAATATAATTGAAATTATTATTATATGTTTTAATTGTACTTGACAGGAATATAATCAACATATCCAAGATTTGAAGGAAGAAATGCAAGAAGCAACGAAAGCAGCCGAACTTATTAGGAAAGACATACAAGAATTTAGAACAAGGTAAATAATCAGATAAAAGATATACAGGTTGTCCCAAAAGTATTGTACTTTCTTGATAGTGGTGATTCCTGAGGTCATTTGAAGTAACGTTTTCCTTTGCGAAAATGTTTCCCGCGGTTTTGTTAAGGAGTTATTAACTCATTCGCATCATTAGCACATTCCCGTCATTATCACTAAAGCGCATACATGTGCGCAATTTTTTTTTTAAACAATAAAATAAATTTTTGGTCATAAGGAACAATTTTTCACTTTTCTGTATTGTGCAAATGGGTTAACGAAAAACACGGACCAATCGAAAACGTTTTTGCAAAGGAAAAAGTTACTTTAAATGACTTCAGGAATCACCCCTTTCAAGGAAGTATAACATTTTTGGAACATCCCGTATAGTATTTAATATTATGATTTAATGAAATATTTTTGCAGGTGTACATTTGTATATGTGAAGGACACATGTAATACTTGTGATTTTCAGCTACTATCGCGACCTTTTTATGTATTTCCATGTGGGCATAGATTTCATAGCGATTGCCTCGTAGCTGCACTGACACCTATGTTGTCGATGGATCAAAGAACTAAGCTAGCTGATCTTCAACGACAGCTACTTATTGCACATACAAATAGACCAGAAGATACTACATCAGTTGGCTCAGTATCCTTATCAAGAAAAGATCGAATCAAGGCCGACATTGACGAATTAGTGGCCTCTGAGTGTTTATACTGTGGAGAACTTATGATAGAGTGAGCTACTTTAATATTTCATATTTTTTTGCATTGATTTTTACATCTTCTATAAAAAAAATGACATTACAGATCTATAGACAAACCATTCATCGAAGAGGAAGACTATGAAAGAGTAATGAAGGAATGGGCATAATTAATACACACCATTTGTTTGTAAAATATTCGAATAAGTAATCATTCATTTTGTATGCTATAATTATATATCAAAATTATTGTTTGTAACAAATAGAATATGTATCATACCGTTTTTAACGTGATAGCTATTTATTTTGTATGTATTATTATTTGTAAATGCAAAAATAAAACACCGAATTAATTTAAAACAATAGAAAATATTGGATCACGATTCTGTTCATGCATGTATAAATCCGTATAAATATAATAATATGCTTTAAATAATTTCAATCAGTTCTGAATACACTGTATTCATCAATGATTTAGTTCAGTCCCAATTTTGATTCAGCTTCCTTATTTCGTTTGCTCACGGCTTTGTTACCGTGTACGTAATATCGCAATGGTTTCTTTCTCCAGTCATCTTCACAGCTCTCTATACCTATCCGGGGGCACTTTACAATGTTGATTTCCATATTCACGTTGTCGTTTTCGATCCACAAACCTTTCCAAGAACACATCGAGTATTTACTATGTTTTTTATGAAGTTGAAAGGCCATGCAGAGCTTTGATGGGCCATTGCATAATTCATGTGTTTTTAAATCTTTCAAAGGCTTTTTAGGCACACCCGATGTTCCCTTTGATGTACGTTGAGTAGCCATGCATTCAATACCTTCTAAGGGTTCAACAGCCCTTATCAAAACAGCACATCCCTCACCTAAAATCTTACCAGGAGACCTTCATGTGATAGAATGTAATACACGGAAAATAGAAATTGTTAAATATTATAGGCATGCTCCTCAGATTGGACATCTCTCTCGGTTACACTAGAACTTCCTAACACATAGTATCGCCAGACTTTTTGGGCAGTATGTCCTGAATCATTGTTGGGATGTGTTGCCACAATGGTAGTAAACTTTATGTAAGGATCATATTCTATCCATAAATTCTCAGACTTGTAAATTTTCTGTTCATTGAAATTATCTTCGTCAATATCAAAAGCAGCACAAATCTTGGCTGGACTATTACAAAGATCATATTGTTTAATAGACTTAACATTTGCTACGATTCTCTTTTCTTTCCCATTCTCTTCAAATTGCATGTTTCTAAGCAGTTCCATGTAATCAAGACCAAGCATAGGTTCCACCGCTTTAATTTGTACATGTGCACCTGACTCTGAATATTTTTAATATAACACCAGACATTCTTTGTTACAGCTTATGTTAACTACTTACAATTATGATGATTTCTCCTTAAAATCAATTATAAAGAACAAAGACAAGGAAATGACCTCAATCGGCTAATACCTTTCTCACTACCCAACGTAATTGTTTCCTACAATTTGTATTTCATTTACACTCACCTTGACTAGATATATTGAAGCAATGGTACATGCCGTAAGTAATGTACACATAGATAGTTCCTGGTGGCATGTACATTGGCATATTACGGGGAGTAACTTTTTTCTGATATGTGTGCGAAGCTTTGTCTATTACGCCTAAGTAACCCTCTGTTTCAACAATTCTACCTTTTAGAATGGTCCCATTCTCTAAACAACGAACCAGTATTTTCCCTAAATATAAAAGCAATAGTCTAATACCAATTGAAACATTTAAACGACAATAGAAAAATGTATTTTCATTAAGTTACCTAATAAATTCTGAGCTAATTCTTCACAAGGAGAATCATAAAATGAGTATGGAAGCCTGTTAAAAGATATATCTTTTTCCCAGTTAGTTGATGGGGGATCTTCTAATTGTTTTAATTCCTCAGTCATCATTCTTAGATCTACTACAGCTCTAGGCTTATTTTTTGGGGGAGTTGTGTTTGGTTTGAATTCTTCATTCTTTTTTTTATTGCCTATATAAATGAATGATGAGGATGTAATATCAAATGTAGAATACAATTTGCAGTAAATTGACTTACGATCTTTCAGTTTTTTTAGATTAAGTTTACTTGTTTGTTTGGGTTCAGGATTTACAGCATTTTCTAAAGATAGCTCAATGGGCTCCTTGATATTATCAATTGATTTATTTTCGCTTTTTGATAGATTGTTTAATTTCTGATTTTTTAAATTCTTAGCTTGTACTATTAGATTATGTTCGTTCTCCTAATAGAAACAATATATATATTTTTATGATAAGCACTGTTAGTAGTTATGTACTAACACAAGTTGTCAGTTAATAAAAAGATTCAGGAAAAATAAATGTAAAAAAATATTTTTTTAATTTTTAGATTATTTATGAAGATGATTAAAATTAAAAAAAAATAAAATTGCGTGGAATAAACGTACCTCTGACTTCCCTTCAATTGCATTTTTATTGGAATCATCTTTAGCTTCTTTTTTTTCGGTGTTTGCTTTCGAGCTAGCCCTCGTTCTCTTCATTGATGAACCACAAAACAGAAACCGATTCTCTATGGAATTGTTTAACATCTGTCGAATAACGTTCTCTAGAAAAATCATAACATGTAACAACAAAATGTACAATAATATTGTACCAGGTTAGAGCCTCCGACCATATGGTCTAAGCTTAGAGCGGTTCTTGAAAACGCCAATTTGAATTTGAACTGCAGTGAAGTTCCTCGTGAAATACAAATGTCAAAAATCAATGTTGCCACTACAACAGATATCGAGATGATCAGATAATTTTTACCCCTATCCCTGGTACAGTTAGACAATTTGAAAGCTGCTGCTGTTCAAGAAAAGTGCGCTCTGAATTCTTGTATTTTATTGAATGACAAGATAAGTATTCGTGTTATGGTATAAAAATCAATTAAGCTTATAGTGAATAGGTTAATACGTACGATGTTTTAGTAGTCCACGATTGACGCAGATTTTTAAACTGTATTTCGCATAGACCAACATCTACAATTCCGGGACGATGTCGGGTACCAAATTTTAAGTTTTGTTAATTAATTCTGGTACAGATATTTCGTTAAATTGTTGTACCAAGATATGATGACGGTAAAGACGTAGTTTTGGTTGCGTCTAGCTGTAATATATATTGTTTCGTAAGCGAGCAGTATCATAGACGTCGTTGTTCTTTCTTTTTGTACTTTAGTTTCATTGCATTTGTTATACTTAGACTACGGATTCTATGCATTTATTGTGAAAATGCTTAGGTAATGCACGAAGCAGTCGAAGAAGTTTTTATAATTTATTATAATATATAAGCAATACAAATCGTCTTGTTCAGATTGTATTTATCCATTATAATCAATTATTGTATCATAATAGTGTCTACCATTTCTTCTCTACTTTTGTTGCATTTGTCGCATAAGAGTGAAGTACGAGGTTGCCGTGTTGAATACCTGAAAATGCTGATTTTATAGTACTATATTTTTTACATAAAGATTGGCCAAGACAGGGACTCATACCGGTATTATTTTCGGTTTTCTTATTTCGATTACGAATATTAGGAACAGGAGTGACCGTGAATGGAAACAATATGTATTGTTTATTTCTTTTCACGGCAACGAAAGAAGATCGTATGTATTGTCGATGCGATTGATCGTAAAAAGGAACTGAATTCCGTGACTAGACTTCCCTCTCTCCGTGCACCTGAGGCACCGAGGAGACCTTATCTTGGCGTGGATGAGGATCGCGTGTGAGGTGGGGAGTGTTTGTTGTCAGTTGTCACTTGTCACCGTTGTCACGCAATTGTTGCATTTTTGCTGTGCATCGCGCGAACGATCAGCCAGTTTAATCTTTTGCAGGTAACATTTTCGGTTTTTCCAATGTATAATTATATTAATACAAAAGTTATGCTTATTAACAATAATATTTAATAATTATATTTGATATAAATATTTTATTATCATTAATAGAATTTATCAAAATTAATTAACATTAACAATAAGTATTAACATTAATTATTAATGACTATTAATAAGACATGCGAGTCGTGGAATATCTCGATTATGGTCGCGAAGCAGTTAATGACATTAACTTAATGTATCCTTCAGATTGGAAAAACCGAAAAATACCGGTATTTATTTCAGTTTGCGGTACAATACCGGTATCGGTATTTCGGCAATAATCGATTTCGGTAATATGTCGGTTTCGGTAATATGTCGGTTTCGGTAATATGTCGGTTTCGGTAATATATCGGTTTCGGTATAGCTTTCCTTTCATAATACCGGTATAAGAAGTATACCGGTATTGAGTCTCTGGGCCCAGATATTGCATTCGAAAGACTAAACATAAAATACAAACAAAATTGTTACTTTTTCACTTCCGTTACTTCAGGTTTGCAACATGGGAGTGGTATGGATAGCTATTATGACTTCAGCAGTTATCCAATCCATAATTGAAGAGTAAAACAAAAAAGGAGGTAAGGAAATCATTTTGTGGCTGTTTGTCCATTTAATGTAATTAGTGAACACAGTGAACAGTAATTTTTCTTTGTTGCAGGAGCAGACGTGTTAAAGTAACAGTTTCATCTGTATTTTAATATTCCTGACCATAGTTAAATACGTTTTATGAGTTTGGAGTAAGGAAAGTATATTCACTCTGGTCAATATGTGAATTAAATACTCACGCTGGTCAATGTGCAGATTGATATATTGTGGAATGTTAGCGCTGAGATACTGCATGGTTGTTGCGCCCTAACAATTATAATGCAAAGCTGTCTCCGATAAATTGGCGGTAGATTGTACCACGGCAGGTTTAGATAAATCACATGACCTATTTGCTGGCTTTCTTGAACGAGGATTTCGCCCGGCCAGCACCATAATACGAGCTGTATTCCCATCGATGTAAGGTAAGATATAAATTTCAGGAGATCGGTGCCGGTGCCATTATCAAACAGTGAAAAACCGGTCAGACAAATCTCCACGCCGCTCGTTAGGAATTGCACGAAAATGATTGGAGCCAGCAAATTGTTCACCTCGTTCAAGACGCTGAACAAACATCATGGTACAGAAATATAGAAAAAAGAGATGGCGCTAAAAATCGTGTAGAACAATGCCGTACTTTATTAAACGCTGATGATGCTTGACGCATTTCAATAAATCGACTTTGAACTGCAGCAGGCAGTTACCGTCGCAACAGATTTTGTTGATCCATATATTGATCAATTTAAATTGACCGCACACGTGCAGAATGATCGTCATCAACGTGGCGTCCAGGCCGGCAATGCCGGCGCAACAAATCAGGCACGCGACGAATTGCCAAATAAATGCGATTTCGAATTTCGGGGAGTCCGTTACATCTGTTCCGTACCTAATCGCGATACAACAAACCGTAATGCATTATTATACTGTAATATTATTTCAAACTCAATCATGAATTGATTCGTTTCATCTGAACAACTAAGATGCGTATCATGAGTTTTACTCAAATCTTATTATACGTGCGTATTTTCGTTATTCTTTAAGATAATTGTCATTAAGGTTTACCAAACTTCAAACGGTAGATGACGATTATCGTTAGAAGCCTCGCTGACGTTGTAATTTATGTGGAAATAATCGATCGCCGCAGCCGTGCAGAATGTAATAATGTTGCAAATGCCGGACGAGTAAAAGACTATAGTGAGTATCCTCGCCCAGTTAGCTAGCTGCACGTAGGGTTGCCTTTCGTCAGGATCATCTGAAGAGTCCCATAAGCGTCTCAGCTCATAGTAAAGTTCATACATTCGTTTTCTTCTCGAAAGTAGGTACATCATTTTAAAGAGTAGTTGCCCCATTGTTGTTAGGACGCATCCTACACCTAATTTAACGTAGAGAAGGACTAAAATAATATTTCATTCTGGGAGCACTTATCATGTGATCATACAAATGTTAGTTAATCATGCTGTTCTAAGTGATGAACAAGTTTAGACCGTACTGAATTTTTGAAATACTGTGATTAGTAGAATGCGGATTTTGTGTATATGGGTGGGTGTAATTTGAAACAGTAGAAAGATGAGAAAAATTTGATCACACCGATGTGTTAAGAAATAATAAAAGACAAAAAAAACAACAATAGAGGTAATTAGAGGCATGCACAAAAATGAAGAGTGTGACAGGAGGTACATAGAGTAACTTGAAATGAGGAAGAGTTATGAAAGAATAATTGTTCATAATTATGATTACGTTCTCAAGAAAGGGATGTGAGGTACAATGATAGGGATCAGCACGGTTTCAATAATTCCCGTGCGTTTGATTACCTGCTAGAACCTTCAAATCGCCCCAGTTCATCGCTATCACCAGAATTTCCGGCACGACAAAACTGCTGACCGCCGTTAACGCGAACAGCAAGCGGAAGTAAGCGAACAGTTTGCTGAACGTCGGACTGTTATCGTCGATAGGCCACATCCCGGTCATTTCGCAGAAAATCTTATTCGGTAGTATGTAATAATCGATCGAGGACTTGGCCGGTTCTTCCATCTTTCCACGCGAATGTTGCGTGTCCGATGGCCTAACTCTTTTTCTCGGTGTACCGCGACAAGGCCTCCCCGAACGGAGAATTCTTTATAGTCACGACTTATCAGAATGGTCGGAAAATAATAGGTTTCGTTCGCTGTTCCTGTCTTTGAGAGCTTTATGCAATATTGACGTAGTTGGCCCCTTACCTTATCTCTCGCTACTTTGAGGAATGGTTGGGGCTGCAATGTTGCAAATTGCCGGCATGAATAATTCGCGAGTCAGGATTAGAGATAGTCATGTGACTGTGAAACTTTAACCAGTTTGCTTCGCTGGGAAAACACTGGAACCCCACTTGAGGGGACCAGCAAAAAGGAACTGTTCCTCATTCCGATTTTTGTCCTGTTACCGAGACTTTGCGGGAAAACACTGATTTCCCGTCACGCTACAGGAACGTTCACCGCCTACAAGGTATAATAACCAATAACAATTTTAATCTCTCTTATTCAGTTAATAAATATTTACCGAGCGGCCTAGCCGAGTACATTTTTTTACGTAAAAAGGATAGCTTCAATATTTTGTATCTGTTAACGCTTATCCTGCGAGTATTCTCCTATCAGTATTTACACGGACGTTAATACGAGTGTGCGAAGTTGATGAAAACGGAAGAAAGATTCAAATGATCAGAGAATTTTCTGTTTTTTAGTCGTTCGTTGTATTTCCGGCAGGCTCTTGCCGGTGGTTTCCGGTAACAAGAAGTAAATATAAGGCACTAAAAACAGCATGCAGAAATTATAAGTCTAAAACACGTATTTGTCACCGACCAGGTCCAAGTTTGGTTGATAAGTTTTTGCGCTAGCGAAAAACAGTATCGCATTACTAGAGCTGACGAAGAGGCAGTTTGGAGTAAGTTCGCCTGGAAGATCACGTCTATGATGGTGCTGGGGATCGGTTGTAGACCGACAGACACAGTCACGATCACCGTGATCCCAGACATCGTCACGTTCAAGCTAGGCTTCACGTTGATCTGGCTCTTGGTCACTATAATCTCAGCGTACGTGAACAGGGCATTGTATATACTAGATACGAGCAGGACCATGTTCAGGTTGTCTAAAAGCGAGATTGAAGATCGGTGAAATGTGTTTTAACCTTTTTGGGTTAGGTTACTCAATTACTCAATTCTAATGCGAGCAATTGACCTAGGAGTGCGAAGGGATGAAATTAATTTTCTCGTACACATCGTGTTCGTCTACCTTGGATCAATATACTAGGGAACACGTAAAAGTTTTGCCGAGTTGCCCGGTAGATCTAATTGGGCCGCAAGATATTTTTTCGTAATGTTCTGCGCCGGTATATCGTTTCTTAATATTGAATCCAACGGGGATGTTCCATCGCAAGGGAACCGTACACAAGGGTTCTTTCTTCGGACTTTATTTATGGCGCTTTCGTGATTAAGAGGTCACTTTCGAGGATTAGGCAAACGATGCATCATACGAGGACTAGTCGAACCATCGCCTAAACCTCGTATTTTTTGCCTTCTTAAGACTTAGACGCGTCATAAATTTAGTACTGACGAAGGACATTCCTGACCAACAAGTACGGTTCTCAAGCTGCCGAAAGTCGACCTCGGAGGTACTCAGGTATCATCCAACACTCTCTCCAGGGCAGAGCTCGCTTAGGGCAGATCAACGAGTCATCAAGAATACACTGATTGGGGAATGCAGCGTTCGACAGGAATCAACCATTGCATTTCTTCTGCATGGCAATGGGTGTCACCGTATTGACACCCAAACTAGAGGAACCTCTTCACGATACGACAAAGGGTCCTCACGAAAAACGCGACTCACAGTCAGTCGCAATCGAACGTTCAAAAGATATAGATCTACGAAAAGGAACGAAGACACATTTGAGCGAGACAAACAAATCTCTCAAAGTCGAAGTCAAGTTCATTCAACAATCTCATACAATCAAATCAATAAAAATTCAGAGAATCCAAGTGGAGTGATCGTCGCGCACTTCCACGCATATAAGGCAAGGCCTGCTAGATTAGCCTTAATGACTGCTTCTCACGAAATTCACATGTCAAACTCATCATTGAACCGGCTACCCAAGATTAATTTGACAGGTAGTGAATCGGTGATTTTGGAGTCGACGTGTTCGCTACAACCGGGCTAAAGATTTAAAACCTTAAGCGGACACGAGTCATCCGCGCGTCGCTCCCGAAATTCGCATCGAAAAGAGGAAGAACAATTTGGTGAGAGTTTAAGCAAAGAAATCACAGGTACTTGACTGGACGATCTCTTTCAAGTTGCGGAAAATATGAGACCGAGCCTCGTCGACGAATTCCTGTAGCTCTTGCATCTCCGGGTTGACGTCAGCTTCTCACCTGAACCACTTCAAGGATGCCTCGGCCTTGCCGATATCTCCGTTCTAGAGGTAATGGTATGGCGATTCCGGTATGAGACTGAAGAGGATCATGAAGAGGATATCGGGACGAGGCTCACGTACCCGAACATCTCCATGGACAGATAAGGACCCATCGCATTGCCCAGAACCATGCCGAAGGTGGTTGCGTTCATGTTCATGGATATCTGAGGACGTGACTACAAGTACCATTTTGTCGGACGAGAGATCTGATCGGGCGCGTTCACGTTTTGCCGAAAAGTATTCGGATCTATAGTTCACCTAGACGCAAGCTTTGCCTTTGATGCGTACGAGAGAAGTTAACTGGAGTTAATGACTGCTTAAAAACATTTAAACGTCAATAGAACAATTGCGTCTGAAACCTCGTGAATTCTTTTTAATGAATTTATTAGTGGATTCATTTAGAAGAAAATGCATCAGACCAAACTTACTTGATATCGAGGCGCTCGTAATCTGATGTCAATAATTTTTTTATAGGTGGAGACGTCAAGGAGATATGAAGGTCAACTCTGTTTTTATAAATGGAACGGTATGGTTTTTTATTTACATTCTGATAGTGTGTTGCAAGACGAATACAATTACCTATTATGAAGGTCATTCAAGGTCACGCAAGGTCAACTGCAATAGAAAATAAAGTGTCTCAAAGCACTCTTCGAACACTACGACGATTTACATGTAACATGTTATTTACGTATTCACTGCTTCTTCAAGTGTTCAAATTTCATTGATGGCACTGGACATGCGACAGTCCATGTGGATCCAACAAGACGGATGTCCTGCTCTTTCAGCACGAAATGTTACAGAATTACTGAACAGGACATTTGAAGGTCGTTGGATTGGTCGATCAGGAAGTAATAAATGGGCGTTCCCCAGACCTGACACCACTAGATTTTTATTTGTGGGGAAAATTGAAGGAACAAGTGTACCGCGAAAAACCAACAACCACAGTTGATATGCAAGAACGTATAAAAAGAGCTTGCTCTGTAATAGATACAACTGAAATTTGTCAGGCAGTATCATCAATATTGCAACGTTTTAGATTATGTCTCCGTGTTCAAGGTCGTCATTTTGAACACTTGAAGTAAATAACATGTTACATGTAAATCGTCATAGTGTTCGAAGAGTGCTTTGAGACATTTTATTTTCTATTGCAGTTGACCTTGCGAGATCTTGAATGACCTTCATAATAGGTAACTGTATTCGTCTTGAAACACACTATCAGAATGTAAATAAAATACCATACCGTTTCATTTATAAAAACAGAGTGGACCTTCATATCTCCTTGACGTCTCCACCTATAAAAAAATTAATGACATCAGATTACGAGCGCCTCGATATCAAGTAAGTTTGGTCTGATGCATTTTCTTCTATCTTCAAAAGCAAGCGAGTTATTCAGGTGACCTGTTTATAGTGCCCCACTCTGTATATATTTGTCTTTCCTAGTCAGTTGATTGGGGATCGTCTAATTGTTTTAATTCCTCAGTCATTGTTTTTGATCCACTACAGCTCTAGACGTTTTTGGGGGGAGGTCTGTTAGGTTTGAGACATTCATTATTTTTTTATTGCCTATATGAATGAATGATGGGGATGTAAGTATCGTTTGGTTTCAGGATGTATAGCTGTTGCTGCTTCTTCTCGCCGCCCTCACGGCGAGTCAGTCCCAACCATGTCTACTTCAACTATTCCTGCGGCACGAGATCCATGATCGCTGCACCGGCAGGTGATTCACCACTACTACATATATGTGTATATGTACATAAGACCTTTGCAGCGGTGGTTGAAGGAAAATATCGGAGTGGGCATGATGGGGACTGATTCTCCGAGCAGGCGAAGGGGAGAAGCAGCAACATCTGTTCCAAGAGCCAGCGTTAGGCACCCCTGTTCTAAAGAAAGGTCAATGGGCTCCTTGATACTATCAACTGATTTATTTTCGCTTCTTGATACATTGTTTAACTTCTGTTTTTTTAAATTTTTAGCTTGTACTTGGATTGTTGAATAAATATATAAACGCATTGAAAAAAGAAATTACGTGTATTAAAAAAATCGTGTTAATATTATCAGTTTACTACAAGTTTGTCAGAAAGAATTAATGTAAAAAGATATTCTTTTAATTTTTGGATTATTTATGAAGAAGATTAAAATGATTAAAAAATAAAATTGCATGGAATAAATGAACCTATGAATTCGCTTCAATTTCATTTTTATTGGAATCATCTTTCGCTCCTTCTTTCTCCATTTTTGCTTTTGAGCTAGTCCTCGCTCTCTTTCTTGATGAACCACAAAATAGAAATCGATTCTCTATGGAATTGTGTAACGTTTGTCAAATAACGATCTCTAGAAAAATCATAACATGTAATAACAAAATGTACAATAATATTGAAGCAAGTTAGAGCGGTTCTTGATTACGCCAATTTGAGTTTTAACTGCAGTGAAGTTCCTCGTGAAATACAAATGTCAAAAATTAGTGTTGCCACTACAACAGTAATCGAGCTGATCAGCTAATCTTTAACCCTGTCTCTGTAACAGTTAGACAATTTGAAAACTGTTGTTGTTCAAGAAAAGTGCGCTCAGAATTCTTGTATCTTATTGAATGATAAGATAAATATTCGTGTTATTGTATAAAAATGAATTAAGCATATAGTGAATAGGTTAATACGTACGATGTTCTAGTAGTCCACGATTGACGCAGGTTTTTAAACTGCACTTCGCATAGACGAACATCTACAATTCCAGGACGATGTCAGGTACCAAATTTTAATTTTTGCTAATTACTTCTGGTACACTCTTCGTTAAATTGTTGTACCTTGATACGATGATGGTGAAGACGTAGTTTTGGTTGTGTTTAGCTGTGACAAATATTGTTTCATAAGTGAAGAGTATCATAGACATTGTTGTTCGTTCTTTTTGTACTTTCGTTTCATTACATTTGTTATACTTAAACTACGGATTTTATGCATTTATTGTAAAAATGAGTAGGTGAAGCACATATATTATTTTCAAGTATCTAAAATTATTAAAGGACAAAAGAAATTTCTATTTGGTTTCTGTTCTTATTTTGCATGAAAATCCGCAATCTAGTTATAATAATGGAGCTGGTCGAATGGAACAATTCGATTAATGTCTCAAATTGTATTTCAAATGAAATTTTAGGCATATATTTTACGAAACAACGTTAGATATTATATTAGAACGAAATATCGATAAAAATACGAATTTTTTGTATGACTTTTGACCATCGTGTTCTCGTAAGAATACGTTAGTCAATAATCTTCATGTTTGTTATTTAAGATAAAGATTAAAGGTAAAATTCTAATTTATGTTGACGTATGAATAGACATTCGTTGAAATATTAATTTTAAGATAATGATGCGATGTAGAAACAATACAATTATTAGGTAAGGTTGTATTTGACGAAATGGCCGGAAACCGTTTCGCACTGAGTCAAGACACCATTTAAATGATTCAAATTAGCGATGAATTTGTTAGAATATGAATTAAAAAAATTCCAAAGATTAAAATTGAAATAGTGAGGTAAACTGAAGACGATGGAATTATTACTAACAATACTACTGTCTACTCTTAACGTGAATCACAAGCGGAAGTGAACTACTTGTTCCTTTTGATAGATAATATTTGAATCATCAAATGAACCATCCTGCATACAAATTAAAAAATTATATGTAATTATTTATCATTAATGAAAGACTATTAATATTTAGTAATCGATTGACGGTTTAGAACAATGTTTTATTCTAATTCTTCTTTGCGTTTCAACACACAACAAGAAAATAAAATCAGTTTTGAATGCATTGGTTAGAAAGAACCACAAATATTTCTCGAAAGTGGTGTGAAAAAGTTAGTTAAAAAATGGGGAAAGGTCATAGTAAGTGCAGTCCTTTTTGTCATTAAAAAAACAGAGGAAAAGACGACATTATTTATATGACGGAATATTTATTACTGCTTACATCTTCGAGATTGATGAATCGTTTTTAATGAAGATGTTGTTTCTTAAAAGAAATCGTCGGAAGCAAATGATTATGTGCGTACATAAATAACTTGAATTGTGTAAGGTTAAATCTTCAACCAGTTTACCACATCGGTAGAGAAACACGAAGCACAAGCTGTTTGCTCTGCTTACTATCGCGCTATCGCCAGCTGGGTATTTTATAGGTTTACCAAAGGCGCAAAGACTTATCGTGTTGTCGGAAAAAATATTTCGTAATAAATTTATAGTATAACTATAAATGTAATAAAGTAGCAAAATGTCGATTCTCTATTACCAGCATTAATAAAGTAAAAAAAGCGTTTAGATTCGCTGAATTTTTAGAATATAACGAGACTAATTGTTTGGTGAACCAATTTTTGTGATTGTTTAGTAATCTTTTGTCGCATTTCTAAAGGTCTCTGTAATAGTGAAAGACATTTAGAAGTCCTAGAGAACCAATAATACCCATGGTCCATACTTTGAAATTCTTAGAAGGAATGCTCCATCAAATTGGCTAATTAGGTAGGCTGAGGTAGCTCACGACCGTTAGAAATCCAGATGTGGTCATCAATAACGTGGAAGTTGTATTAATGTCCTTTTCTATGAAGATTGATTCTTCGAGGGCAGCCAATTTTGATCTTGTGACATTAAATAATGCTTTTATTATTTATTAAAATATATAAGCTTTTTAAAAACAAATCGTCTTGTTTAGATTGTCTTTAGAAATTCGGAGAAAATCATAGTCGACGAACCTTCTACTTCATGTACAAATCAATTATAAAATAAAACGAAAGTTGAATTTCTTTTTTGGAGATGCATTTTATACTATCTGGAAAATTGGTTTCCGACGCCAATTATTCTATCATAACAGTGTCTAACATTTCTTCTCTACTTTTGTTGCATTTGTCGCATGAGAGTGAAGTACGAGGCTGCCGTGTTGAACACCTGAAAATGCTGATTTTGTAATACTATATTTTATACATGAAGACTGGCCCAGATTTTGCTTTCGAAAGACTAAAAATAAAATACAAACAAAATTGTTACTTTATCACTTCTGTTACTTCAGATTTGCAACATGGGAGTGGAATGGGTAGCTATTATGACTTCAGGTATCCAATCCACAATTGAAGAGTAAATCAAAGGAGGTAAGGAAATCATTTTGTGGCTGTTTGTCCATTTAAAGTAATTAGTGAACACAGTGAACAGTAATTTTTCTTCGTTGCAGGAGCAGACGTGTTAAAGTAACAGTTTCATCTGTATTTTAATATTCCTGACCATAGTTAGATACGTTTTATGAGTTTGGAGTAGGGAAAGTATATTCACTCTGATCAATGTGTGAATTAAATACTCACGCTGGTCAATGTGCGAATTGATATAGTCTGGAATGTTAGCGCTGAGATACTGCACTGTTGTTGCGCCCTAACAATTATAAGGCAAAGCTGTCTCCGATAAATTGGTGGTAGATTGTACCACGGCAGGTTCAGATAAATCACATGACCTATTTGCTGGCTTTCTTGGACGAGGATTTCGCCCGGCCAGCACCATAATACGAGCTGTATTCCCATCGATGTAAGGTAAGATATAAATTTCAGGAGATCGGTGCCGGTGCCATTATCAAACACTGCAAAACCGCTCAGACAAATCTCCACGCCGCTCGTTAGAAATTGCACGAAAATGATTGGAGCCAGCAAATTGTTCACTTCGTTCACGACGCTAAACAAACATCATGGTATAAAAATATATAAAAAAAGATGGCGCTAAAGATCGTGTAGAACAATGCCGTACTTTATTACACGCTGATGATGCTTGACGCATTTCAATAAATCGACTTTGAACTGCAGCAGGCAGTTACCGTCGGAACAGATTTTGTTGATCCATATGTTGATCAATTTAAATTGACCGCACACGTGCAGAATGATCGTCATGAACGTGGCGTCCAGGCCGGAAATGCCGGCGCAACAAATCAGGGACGCGATGAATTGGCAAATAAATGCGATTTCGAATTTCGGTGAGTCCGTTATATCTGTTCCGTACCTAATCGCGATACAACAAACCGTAATGCATTATTATACTGTAATATTATTTCAAATTCAAACAAAATCTGATCATGTAGTAATAATGCACCATCCTGAATTGATTCGTTTCATCTGAACAACTAACATGCGTATCACGAGTTTTACTCATATCTTATTATACGTGCGTATTTTCGTTATTCTTTAGGATAATTGTCATTAAGGTTTACCAAACTTCAAACGGTAGATGACGATTATCGTTAGAAGCCTCGCTGACGTTGTAATTCATGTGGAAATAATCGATCGCCGCAGCCGTGGCGAATGTAATCACGTTGCACATGCAGGACGAGTAAAAGACTATAGTGAGTATCCTCGCCCAGTTAGCTAGCTGCACGTAGGGCTGCCTTTCGTCAGGATCATCCGACGAGTCCCATAAGCGTCTCAGCTCATAGTAAAGTTCATACATCCTTTTTCTTCTCGAAAGTAGGTACATCATTTTAAAGAGTAGTTGCCCGACTGATGTTAGGACGCATCCTACCCCTAATTTAACGTAGAGAAAGGCTAAAATAATATTTCATTGTCGGAACAATTGTCATGTGAACATACAATAAGTGTTAGTTAACCACTTGCTCTATAAAGACGTGCCACGCATGTCGAGATGCATTTGTTCCAGAACCGACAGCGACGTGTATACCACGTCGATAGGCATTTGTCGCAGAAACGAAAACGACGTGTTCGTCACGTCGGCTAACCCACGGTTAACCATAGACGCGGTGTCGTCAATGTAACGACTTACCGCATGTTATATTGTAGAGCGCGGCACGGCAACCGAAAATTAAATCGTAGCGCAAGTGGTTAATCATGCTGTTCTAAGTGATAAACAAGTTTAGACCGTACTGAATTTTTGAAACACTGTGATTAGTAGAATGCGGATTTTCTGTATTTATGATAAAAATGGGTGGGTGTAAGTTGACATAGTAGAAAGATGAGAACAATTTGATAATACCGACGTGTTGTCGATAACTTAATAAAACAACAAGAGAGGTAACTTGAGGCAAGCCCAAACATGAAGAGTGTGACAGAAGGTACATGGAGTAACGTTGAAATGAGGAAGAGTTATGGATGAATAACTGTTCAGAATGATGATTAAGGTCTTCAGAAAGTGATGTGAGGTACAATGATAGGGATCAGCACGGTTTCAATAATTCCCGTGCGTTTGATTACCTGCTAGAACCTTCAAATCGCCCCAGTTCACCGCTACCGCCAGAATTTCCGGCACGAAAACACTGCTGACCGCCGTTAACGCGAAGAGCAAGCGGAAGTAAGCGAACAGTTTGCTGAACGTCGAACTGTTATCGTCGATAGGCCACATCCCGGCCATTCCGCAGAAAATCCTATTCGGTAGTATGTAATAATCGATCGTGGACTTGGCCGGTTCTTCCATCTTTCCACGCGAATGTTGCGTGTCCGATGGCGTAACTCTTTTTCTCTGTGTACTGCGACAAGGCCTCCCCGAACAGGGAATTTTTTATAACCGCGAATATTACAGGATGCACGGAAAATAATAGGTCTCGTTCGATGTCTCTGTCTCTGAGAACATTATGCAATATTAACGTTCTTGGTCCCGCACCTGTTGGCCGCCTACCTCATCTCTTTATAGTTTGAGGAATGGTTGGGACTGCAATGTTGCAAATAGCTGGCATCAATAATTCGCGGGTCAGGATTAGAGATAGTCGTGTGACTATGAAATTTTGAACAGTTTGCTTCGCTGGGAAAACACTGGAACCCCACACGAGGGGACCAGAAAAAACGAACTGTTCCTCATTCTGATTTTTGTCCTGTTATCGAGAGTTTGTGGGTAAACACTGATTTCCCGTCGCGGTATAGTATCATTCGTCGTCTACGAGGTATAATAAACAATAACAATCTTAATCTTTATTATTATTAATCTTATCTTTATTATTAATCTCCTTTATTCGGTTAATAAATATTTACCGAGCGGCTCCTCCGAATACATTCGTTTACGTAAAAAGGATTCCTTGACGACAATAAATAATTTTGTTCGAGTTTCATTCACGAGAAAAAATATAGCTTCAATATTTTTTACCTACGAATGCTTATCTTGTAAGTATCCTCTTATCAGTATTTACATGGACATTCACACTGCTTGCAGTCAGTTTCACCCTGGAGTGCGTGAAGTTGATGAAAACGGATGAAGGATTCGAATGAACACAGATCTTTCTATTTCTTAGTCGCTCGTTGTATTTCCATCAGGCTCTTGCCGGTGGTTTCCGGTAATAGGAAGTAGACATAAGGCGCTAGGAACAGCATGCTGAAACTATAAGTCCAGAACACGTATTTGTCACCGACCAGGTCCAGGTATGGTTGATAAGTTTTCGCGCTAGCGAAAGACAGCACCGCATTGCTAGAGCTGACGAAGAGGCAGCCCATGTTCTTTAAATTCGCCTGGAAGACCTCACCCATGATGGTGCTGGGGACCGGTTGCAAACCAGCAGACACAGAAATGTTGAACAATATTAATGCAGTCATAGGCAGCCAGGTCAAGCTACCTCCATCATACTCTAAAGAAAGGAGATGGAAGTGGAGGCCTAACAGCGCTAACGCTATCGACGATCCAAGACCGGCAACGATCAGAAGACACCTCCTGCCAAGTCTGTCGACTAATAAAGTAGCTGTCGATCCCGCCACGATCATCGCGATCCCAAAAATCGTCACGGCCAAGCTAGGCGATACGTTGATCTGGCTCTTGGTCACTATAATCTCAGCGTACGTGAACATTGCGTTGTAACCACTCACGTAAGTAAAACCGTAGAGTCCAAGAACTAACAGGACCTTCTTCAGGTTGTCTGAAAGCGTGATCGAAGATTGGTGAAATGTGTTTTAACCTTTTGCACTCCGAGCAATTACGTAATTCTAATGCGAGCAATTGACTTAGGAGTGCGAAGGATTGATATTAATTTTCTCTCACACATAGTGTTCGTCTACCCTGGATCAATATACTAGGAAACACGGGAACGTTTTGCTGAGTTGTCCGGAAGATCTAATTGGGCTGCAAAACAATTTTTCGAAAAGTTCTGCCCCGGTATATCGTTTCTTAATATTTGAGCCAACGGGGAAGAACAATTTGGCGAGAGTTTAAGCAAAGAAATCGCGGGTACTTGGCTGGAGGAACTCCTTCAAGTTGAGGAAAATATTAGTCCGAGCCCCGTCGACGAATTCCTGAAGCTCTTGCATCTCCGACTTGACGTCAGCTTCTCGCCTGAACCACTTCAAAGATGCCTCGGCCTTGTCGATATCCCCGTGCAAGAGGTAATGGTACGGTGATTCCGGTATCAGGCTGAAGAGGATCATGAAGAGGATATTCGGGACGAGGCTCACGTACCCGAACATCTCCATGGACAGATAAGGACCCATCGCATTGCCCAGAACCATGCCGAAGGAGGATGCGTTCACGTTCATGGATATCTGAGGACGTGACCATAGGTACCACTTTATCGGACGAGAGATCTGATTGGGCACGTTCGCGTTTTGCCGTAAAAAATTCGGATCTGTAGTTCACCTAGACGCAAGGTTTACCTTTGGTGTGCACGAGAAAACTTAACTGGAGTTAATGATTGCTTAGGTGCGTTTGAAACCTCGTGAATTCTTTTTAATCAATTTATTAGTGGATTAATTTATTTAAGGAGTTATTAGTTTGACGATTATAAGCAGACTGCGGATTTTATGCATTTTGTGCAGAAATGGATACGTGCAATTTCAAATGAAAAGTTTACAAGAATTTAAGTATCAATACATTGTTTGCAGCTTCACAAAACCACTAAAGAGCAAAATAAAGTATTTGGCTCTTACGTCTTGCGATTACGACAAAGAATTATTATTTTGGTTTATGTTCACTAGGTTTACGAGAAACGCCAAAATGTGGGATCTAACATTTTTAATTTACCATGATTGAGATTGTAAAAATACATCCATGGGTAGTTATTCAATGAATATATTTCGTTAAGTATATTGTAAAAGATGGCTAAAAATGTGGGTAGACACATTCTTATTATTTTCATAAAGTAATGCCAAATAATCACTGTTAGCATTCAGTAAACCTGTTAACCCCTTCACTATAATAACGAGTCAGACTCGTGATAAGTATTTCGAACAACATCTACTAAACATGTAAATTAGTAATTTTCTTCCAAGCGAAATAAAATTTTATTTTGTTGCTGTCGAGATATTGGGGAATATACAAGCATATAATAAATTTAGATTTTCCTTTTGTTCTAAGAAATGATGGACATCAAGTTCTAATCACTGTAACCGTAAAATAAATCATAGTGCAAGGGGTTAAGTCATCTCACCAGTTAAGGATTTCTTATGATATTATGGATATGAAGGACTGAATTATGGATCAGAGATGCTTATATTGGATTTAGACGTCAATGAATTTTATGTATTAACAAGACTGTTGAATTAATATGACACGTAACTCGGATTTAACTGATGCCGGTGAATGATTGATAGGAAAAAGGGGAGATGAACATTAGATTGGATAATGGAATGAAGATGCTTCATTGAACGATTTTAAATATTATCGGGAATATGACATTCGATTAAGAATTTACCAGTGATCCACGGATTCTGGGGTCAGCGATCTCGCCCAGATATATCGAGAGAGAACTCCATACCATTCCTGTCGCAATTCCAGAGCTGATCCTGGAGGCGTAGAGCCACATGACCGATGTGGCACAAATACTGAGCACCCAACTCATGGCCATCGGAACGCCGCTGAGCACAAGCACCCTCTTCCGACCAATATAGTCTGAAGATGACGGTGTGACATGTTAAAGTTACAGTTTCCTGAGAACAAGATCACCACAACTCAGTACCAATGATCGCTCGATTGGATCTTGGAAATATTCTTTCAGAATGGAAATATTCCATTCGGAAGATTGTAATCTCTGCAATGGATCGCACGATAATCTTGATCGTCTCAGAACACGAACGATCAACTCTGAATCGAATCGCGGAGGGATTTAAATCGCTTTTAGAATCGAGCATCGCCGTTGTCTATTTTCTACGTACCGCAATTTTCATATCACGCTTTGCTACGAGTGCTGAGTCGTGGCTGCCTTGTTCTTACTTGAATTCACGGCTAATAATGTTGTTCGCCATTGTTTGCCTTGTTTGGCCGGCTGTTCGCGTGCTGCAAGAAACGATCGATCGGATCAACTGAGTATGAATTTAATGTATTCAAGAGCGAGTTTATCTGCTGTAATTTGTTAGGCGAGAAGGAAAATCTTGAGGAAAAAGTTGTAACAAATCTTTTTAATGGCTTTAGCTTGCGAGTCTGCTTATCTGTTAAGCAAGAAATTGCTTTAACATGTCTAGTTTGTGGTAGAATTTATTTGTTGCTGTGGCAGGCAGGCAGACATTTTTTATGAATATTATGGTTTTAATGCTGTTAGGTTCGCCATTCACTGTGTGCTCTTGTTGTGTGCTGTATGAAAATTTCTGCAGCTTATAATAGTAACTGTGTCTATTTGGCCCAGTATATCAAAATCGACGTTTAATTATTTTAATTCTTAATTTTAATTCGTAAATCAAAATTAAATGGATAGTTGTTACATTAAAAAAAAGGAAGACTGACATGTCTACAAAAAATACCTCCAAAAATGTTTCAAAAAATTGATAAATAAAGTAGTGAATAGTCGTAAACATTATAAATTATATAGTTGTAAAAATGGTCCGCTGTCCGAGGATTAAAACACTTGATAATTGTATATACATTCTGAAATCGGATATTTTGCCTGCAACGACCTAATAGCTTCTTCTCGAGTAAACATTTTGTGAAAGAAGACGGTAGAGGAAGAAAGAGGATGAAGAGGGTGCCGAATTAAGTGGAGTATATGCGGTCGTATATACAATTGTTACACGTTGTTACATGGAAGTAGCGGAGGTAGAGAAAAGTTATGTTCTCGTTGATTGGAACCGGGGATTTATATTCGACCGGACACGTTTGGGTAGTTTTTCAAGTTCACGCGATTCCCGAGGACGTGTCCGCGCGGGGGCGAGTTAATGGGGGTTGGCTAGACGAATTTTCTTCCGGACAGCGAAGAATCGACCTTACCTTGACACAGTGCGCTGAGCAAAGCGCCGGCGAGCCGGCCAAGATTTAAAAGGGAGGCTACCCAGGACGCCTCGGTATCTGTCAGTCTCAAAGGCAAGCTCGCTTCCGTTGATGTCAGTTGAGCCAAGTACGGCGATGCCCAGCCATTTGCGAGACCACTTCCGATAACAGCTAAGCTGACTGTCACAAACGGCCATGAAACAGTTGCGTCAACAGATGCGAGAGTAATTTCATTAGTTCATACATAGACATAGGTCTACAAGCGGCGACCCCCTGTGCACAACCGAACGGAACATCTTGATGCACCCGGCGAATGCATATATGTATACTACACTCTAAACCGGTCTAATCTTAGTAACAATTATACTGAGGATCGCTGTACTAGTCACAGTATATGTTGGCTTTGGAAATCGAGGGGATCAAAGTAAATAGTTCTCTAAAAAATTCTGGTGGAGTTTATATATTTCGTTTTAGAAAAATATTAGGTTCTTGCGTGAGCAATGTCGCATTCATAACAGTACCTTTAAGCAAACATAACTTTTCTCTAATTAAAACTTAGTGTTATTTTAAATTCTAGATTTTAGTTGGAAAATAATTGTGAGAAAATGATCTGTTAGTTATTATAGAATGGAACAGGTTTCTCATTGTTCACTTTGAAACTTGCTTCTTGTTATGCAGATTTGACAAAAGTGAGCATATTTGCAGTCCTGATTAAGTTAAACTATGTGATATAAGAGCGTTTGGTTTGGCATTAAGATAAAGAGAGTTCTCAACTGCTTTAAATTTGATTTGCACGTATACATATACACTTAGTATACAATGATGCTTTAATTAATAATTAATTGTGTAGAATGAGAAACCCCTTCCATTCTAACTAGCAAATTATTTTTCAATCAAAATCTAGAATTTAAAATGAAACCAACTAACTATTAATATTATTACTAGACTGTGGATTTATATGCATTTACGGTGTCTGTGAATTTGTAAAATTCAATATGTAACAGTGTCTAAATCACATTAAAAAATCTATTTTCATATAAGAATGAATGGTTACGAAAAAAAGAGATTTAATTTAAATTTGAATGAATGACCACATTTAATTATGTAATTTGACATGAATTTTTATATTTGATTTGTCACAAAAATTATTCGTACATTGAATATAGAAAATGTTCTGACATTGAACGAAATAATCGCATTTACATGAATAAAATATTATAATTTTACATGTTCGCCTTTCGTAGGACGTTGAACAATTGTTCAATCATTTCTGTCGCCATTTCTTACCATTTTTCATATCGCTTACATAATTTTCTTGTAACTTTTACATTTTAGACAAGATTTTATTTTTGTTAAATAGGCGAAGGTGTTTATCATGTTTTAATATTTTTAAAAGTATGATTGATTGTTTTCTATATTCTTGATGTGCATTTTAGATAAGATTTTAGTTTTGATAAGCAGAAAAAGACATTCATCGATTCATTAACCCTTTACACGTTATTCGTAATCAGCTGCTGAATAATAATAGCAGCATTACTATTTTAAGCTATACCAAGATGAAAAAAACCAAGGAAAGCAATCGAAATAAATTTTCAATTTTTCAATTTCAAAATAAAATTGTTGGTCTTCAAGAGTTTCACTTTAACAATTGGAGTTGATTATGGTATCATAAAATGTTTGGAATGCTGCGGGTTAATATTTGTTTTAAGTAGCCATCAACTATTCTTTTCTATATTTTTAATGTGTATTTTATACAAAATTTGATTTCTGATAAGCCGACCAAGACATCCATAATTTTTAAATATTTTTTAAAGACATTGACTGTTGCGTTCTATATTTTTAATGTTTATTTTTGATAACCAGATGAAGGCATGCAGCACTATTAAATATTTTTTAAAGACATCATCGAGTGTTCTTTTCTACATTTTTAATGTACGCAGAAACGTTCTCGTTTTAACACGACGTACGAATAATTTCGCGGCCTCCCGCGTTAACGCGAAATCGAATCAATAGTTTCTCTCATGGTTGGCGTTTACTTACGAGCAAACGCGGCCAGCCACTGTGTCCAGATCGTGATCTTTTTAGCTTTATCATCCTCCGGATCCTCGGCGGCCATTTGTGTCTCGTATTTTTCTTGGATCCACGAGAATGTGCAAGATGTGATGCACCTTCTGTCTCGCCGGGAGCAGTTGCTTGCACTGACTCATGGCCCCGCGAAACTTATACCCGGAAGATACCGTTCGGGATCGGAAAATTTGCGTTCCGATAAGATCTCTGATGTATTTATATGCCCTCCGTGCGCATGAGAGAGAGTTTGATTATTTGGCTGCGCGTGAAAAATCCGTTATCATTTCGGATCCCAGCCTGGGCTGATGGGAACGAGACGGCATAAATTATTGAAAGACGCGTGGCTAGGCAAACACCGTAAGTGATTCATATGTTATCGCTTCGTGCCCGTTATCGCTGGATCGCGGCAAAAATACTGAACGAAGCGCTATTGTTTCGGTTGAGGTATTTATTAGAGCTGCGAGAGAGATTGACACTGAGATCACGTTGTTGTAAATCAGTCGTGCAAAATTAAATCTTTCCTCGAACGCTCGAATCAGCGACAACAATCGTTTTCCTACTCATAGACGCCATCGAAAATTTAACACTATATCTTCTAGCACAAATTATCGGTCACATATTTTTTATATTAAAATTGCTGAAATTATAGAATCCTTTATGGAAAATACTCGATTGAATTTCTGACCAATTTCATATTTCTTATGTTCAAATTGCTGAAGTTATAAAGTGTCAAAGAAAATTTTTTTTAATTCTTCAGCTATCTTTTTATCGATTTGAAATACTGTTACAGAAAATTGTAACAATGTTATATGTATCATTTTAAACATACATTTGTGTGTTTGTTTCAGGGTACAAATTTTCAATGATGAAAAAGGATCGGCCACCATCGAAGGAAAAAACGGTGGCAGATCCACTGACCACGTTGTCAAATAAAATTCGACTTGGCGGAACGTGAGTTAATTAAATGCTGGAATTTATATTGGCAAATAATAATTTCTTTCATTTTTTAATTTTTATTTGCCGAGATTAATTTTATGAAGAAATAGAAATAAATGCGTAACGCGTTCCGCGATATTATATTATAAATATTTGTAATGTCATATCGTAAAACGTTGTCGCCAGCAAACGGAGCGCGAAAGAGTTGTTAATGCCACAACTGTCGCCGCCTCGGTGTCAGACAGACTTCTTGCCTGCAACCAATTTGGCTAGATGTAATGCACTGGATTATGAGAGTATGAAAGAGTTTCGTGACTCGCGTGATTCTGATAAAGGCAATGGTGCGTTAAGAAACAATTCCGGTAAGTTGGGCAAAACTATTCGATATTTCACGTTTGTTTACTCGAATTATGCATTTGTCACAAAAATCAACATGGTAGAATTTAAGACAGTAGAGGCATTAAGAGAACTTAAGCATATCGAATTATTCCCTTAATTTGTTAAAGTGATTAATTGAAAATTTGTATCCAGTTGGTGACTTTTACTGTGTTTAAAAATTTTGGTTTTAAATGTACTAATTTGTTAGGTTTTGTATATTATTATTTCAATATTAGATTGAAATAGGAAGATATAAGTATTGTTTATTAAGAATATAGAGGAGATTGATTATTGTTTGTTTATGTATTATGAAAAAGCAGATACTGATCACAAAGATGAAAAAGAGGCAATTACAGACGAAGAAAAAGAAGTGGACTGTATAGAGTGCTTAATGAACGATCTTGAATTGTCATGTGATGGTGAATGGTTGAGAAACCATCTCAGGTTACCTTTGAAAACCGCAATGAAAGAGATAGTAGCGAAGAAGCCTGGTGATCCAGTCAATTATCTTGGATTTTGGTTGTTACATTATAGAAAAGGCATTGAAAAGAATCAGTGGCAATTAGAGGCGGATCGAGAACTAGAACATTATCGATCCTTGGTTCAAGAAGAATCAGTATGTACCATTAGTGAATATCAAAGTCATTTTCGAAATGATACCGTAATCTGAAAGAGTTCAAATATACGCAAAAAGAATAAGTCGAAAATATAGAGCAACATTACTTTTTGCGAGACTACGGTTCTCTATGAATAATTAATAAGTAGAAAGGGTATGCAATGGTCAGACTTTTTCGCCAGACTAACAAGTCATTGAACAACAAATAAATTTTATTTATAAGTTTCTACTTGTTTCTTAGCATTAGTTTAGTGAGACTATACATAATCATCTATTTAAAATATATACATGTGATATTGCAATGATTTCAATTTTTATTGTAGAGTAAAACAAAATGTCGAAGATCAGTAATTTTACTATTTTCTTACACATTTTAAAGTTTGAAAATGTATGTAGTATTTATTGGTGGTTATTAGAGATTTTATAACGTAATAACTTGTGCAATAAGGCAATTTCATAATTATTAGCAGAGTACAAGTAGTTTAAAATAATGTTCCAGGTGCTTGAAGAAGAACCGATTTCAGAGAGAGGAGAAGAAGAAGAATTAGAACGAGACTCGAATTTTAAATATTACGAATCTACGCAAAACCCGGCCTAAATTTTTAATTATTAATTTCCCAGTATGTCCACTCTTTATATTATGACTTTATGCTGCTATATTGCAAGTACTCTAACCACATTTAATCAATAACAATTAAAAACCAGTGTATAGACTCTAAAGTATACAGGAATTTTTGTATTTCACTAATTTATTTAATACTAGAACTACGGAACACTAAAATCAAGTGATATATGTTGCTTTACAATAACAACAAGATCAAATTCATTTAGATTTTCTACGATTTTTATTACAATATTTAATGGAATGAGGAACTTTATTTAATAATTTATCACGAAAACATTTTTATGATTTTATTATTGATAAAAGCAAACCTCAGAAACCAGTCATTTTTATCCATCCGCTAGTTCTAGTGTTAAGCTAAAATAAAAGATAGATGGTAAAAACATTCCTTCACCACTGGAAAATATGAAAAATTGTATACAAAAGTTACATAAATCATTGTAAAAAATATATTTATACTGAGATTGTGAAGCTTAGAAATACATTCGAATCTAAAATAAGCGTACAGTCAGTGTAAAAAGTATTTGTACACATTTTGAAGACGAATCATTTTTTAAAAATTGGGCCAAACTGCTCGAGTATTTTTTGTGATGTTAGAAGGATTATTTTACTAGCTAATGTGTAAATAATGATTTAAAAACATTGTTATTGGTCGCAATTGCGAAGGAAAAAGTAAAAGTCACGATATTTAAATATTTTTTTCTGTGCCTGTAATGAAAATTTAAAACGTGCCTTTTGCAAATCTAGGTAAGTTATATACATGCACAAAGTTTCATCGAAATCTGTTGACGCATTAAAAAGTTTTAAGCATTCTTACAATTTGTTATTTCCAATGAGTTATTTCGATTTCAAAAATTCAATAAAAAACATGAATCCGTTTGGTCCAATTTTAAAAAAGTTATTCATTTTCAGAGGGCGTACGAATTCTCTCTACACCCACTATAATTTAAATAATTTCCAGAACCCGCAGGAAGACAATGCGACTATCATCACCGAACCATTACTTTCCTCCTAGCACACGGTGTCGGGCCAGTGTCAGGCAGGTCACTGTCTGACCATAGGATCCTCTACCCCTTAAACGTAGTCACCCAAACCTGTTTCTGCCACGTGACCGCAGATGTCTCCACGCTCGCGTCGGATTGGCCGTTGGTTCGTGCGCGGTCGTTCGTTTCCGGCCTCGGCCGCACGGTTCCCATGCGAGGCTGCGCTCAGTCCGAATCGCGCAGCCGCCGCAGTAGCTCGTTGCGCGGTTGATCGAAAATACGAACGAGGGGTATTGCGTGATGTATCGCGTCTGTCTCTTGCGGCCGTAGGTTCTATTGTTTCGCGTTGGTTCTTCGTTTACAGGTTAGGGACGATGCAACGTCTGCTTTTGGCCGTGGTGTCGGTAGAC
This sequence comes from Sphecodes monilicornis, assembly GCA_913789915.3. NCBI lineage: Eukaryota > Metazoa > Arthropoda > Insecta > Hymenoptera > Halictidae > Sphecodes > Sphecodes monilicornis. The sequence continues at coordinate 10,881,708 of OU565294.1, forward strand.
GAAGAAGCTCGCGACTCGCGTGTCTCGTTGCGCGATTCGATTGTTATTGACGCGAGGGTTGGTCGCGCGGCCATGTCAGTCGACGGGTCAGCGGTTTAGTCGTCAGATGGCGCGGCGATCGTCTCGGTCCACCCTGCCTGCGCTCGAATGCCCTGAACGAGGAGCCTGTCGACGCTGTCTTCTTTCGTTGGATCTTTTTTCCACGCAACGATCAGGTGGCCGGCTCGAGAGAGTGTTGTGCCTGTACGAAATGGCCCGATCCTGTGGCCGGCGATGATCGGCCGTGCACGATAAACCCGGCCCCGGAAACGGATGGCAACGAACGGATGCGCCAGGCGGGTGGTCCACTTTACACGTACGGAGGTGGTGTGTTGTGTTGTGCACCAGAAGGCGGTTCCAGTGTGCTCCGCTCTCTATCTATCTGCACGACGAACGGTGCAGGATATTTCAGTGAAACGATATCGGGAGGAACGTTCCGCGACCGAAACAATTCCGTGGCTGGTCGGAGCGGTGACAGACGCGGCATGCGTGGAAAGCGGTGACTTAGCGACCGAGTGGAAACGGAACACGGGAGTGTCGTCCACCATTTTGGCTGCGCGAGGTTACTCGATGCGTGCACCGTTCTTATCCGCACGTTACCCGTTCTCGACGGTTTCCAGCGGATCGTACGCGGGATATGCGTGTGCATGGTCGTCGATGCGATGGTGCGTCAAGGACCATAGTGGACAACAGTGCGTGCGGGAACGGCTGGCTAGGTAAGAGTGCGCCCGTGAACACCGACCTGCTGTAAATGGAGCAAGGCGAGAGCTGTTTTCCTCGTCTGTCCCACCTCGGGCCCGTCAGCTGGTCGTAGCAATGTGCCATCGGATACATTCGCCGTGTGTTTCGCCGAGTCTAGCCTGATGATTTCCGCATAACCAAACTTCGGAGGGTGTCGGGCCACAACGGTCCATGGTGATCAGCTCGGGGATAAGGGACAAACCTCGAAACTGGGTTACCATAAGTACCGTCCTCCCCGCTGGTTGACGACGTCCCACGATCCCTGACCGTTTCCAGGGTCGTTTGCGCGTTCGAGGAATTGTCTGTCGCAGCTGATCGACCGTGTGTACCTTGATTATTTTTCAGCGACCAGGTTCTCGGCGACTACCTAGACACCCCCGGACACCCGGACCGATTTTTTTTTTTTACTCCCGGACTCGGAACCTAGGGACTCTTTGATCGTGAGATGGGCGGCGCGATCGGGGATCCGGTTTGCCAGGCTCCGGACATTCTACGGGTCGTCCTGGAGCCGCCGTTCGACTTGGAACGCGGGAAACGATGAGGGCCGAACATGGATCAGTGAACAGCCCCAGCGGCCGAGAGCAGGGATGAGCCGTTTTAGGGCATTCCATAACGGTCAGAGCCTGGCCCATTCGTCTCTGACTGCGTATTATGCACCGTGACCTCTGTGCCCCTGCCGCAGAGATAGATTGAAAAAGGGATCGAGGGAGAAGGGGGGGACTAAGTAACGGCCGCGATGGAGACCGAGTGACTTATTTTTCGCCCACCTCAGCGTCGGATGGGCTGTTCTAGAGTAGTTCTGGATGGTTTCGTGTGCGACGTATGATGCATTCGTCGGCCAAGTGAAACTGGTTCGGGTGTGCTCTCGATACAGTGTGCCGAGTGTGTGCCGGTTCTTTTTCACGAGGTGTGACGAGGATTACGCGTGCTACGCACCCTTACATCCCCCCTCCTTCACGACCACGACCTAATGTGAGTATCATCAGCCGATCCTCGACCCTCAAGGGGATCTGTATACATTGGTGCTTCTGAAGTTCGAGGTCGTTGATCTCCTCGAAGGTTGCTTCGCCTGCGGTCCATGATGTCGTATCCCATGATGCTTCATTGGACTGTTGATACGGCATAGTGGATCCCAGTTTCTGTGGGCTTGTTTGGGAAATTGGCAACACTGATTGGCCACCGTGTGTGCGCGGGATGGTGCTGTTGGGCTCCGAGGAGCTATTATGGTAAATTCGGGAAGATGATTGGACAATTAGCTGTGGGTGGTATGGTCAGCTGGATGTTTTCTTGGTTGACGACTTCAGTTGAGAATTTTATTCTTTTGCGTCTTAGAGTATATGTTTTTGTGTTGTTGATGGGATGTTTGTTTTTGAGGTAATTATATAGGAAAGGTCTGTGTACTCCGATTTTGATGAAATTTTAATATGTTATGGAGCAACACATTCTGAACAACTTTTTCCTTTTCCAATATAGGGGGGTCGCTTTTAGTTTTCGAGATATTTGCAAAAAACTATCGGTAATGTTAATTTCATAACGGAAACCTTCTTTTTAGAAACACTGGGTGCGTGTGAAACACTGGATGGGTGTGTGTGGGGGGTATTGTCGCTTCTCATCTTCACAACGTGTTTACAAACAAAAAATAAACAGATGCGGCCCGAAAATCCAAGAAATGGAATAACAGAAGAAACAAGCAGAATTAACTCCTGTAGATAACTCTGATCGTACATAGATAGGCTGAGCTTTCAATTTTCAAAGACATTTCCTGCATTTTCGGGCCGCATCTGTTTATTTTTTGTTTGTAAACACGTTGTGGAGATGAGAAGCGACAATATCACACACACCCACCCAGTGTTTCTAAAAAGAAGGTTTCCGTTATGAAATTAACATTACCGATAGTTTTTTGCAAATATCTCAAAAACTAAAAGCGACCCCCCCTATATTGGAGAAGGAAAAAGTTGTTCAGAATGTGTTGCTCCATAACATATTAAAATTTCATCAAAATCGGAGTACGCAGACCTTTTCTATATAATTACCGTTTTTGATATGTGACCTCGAACTTTGGGAGACTGGTATTGGTGGTGGGATACTGGTGGAAATTGTCAGAGAATTGTGATGATAATTGTACACAGAGTTTCAGAACCTTGTATGAGTACACACAGAATGATGATAAAAATGTATTTTTGCTGTATTTGTATCTCGCATTTTAGATATGCTATGAATAATTTCGGTTTCTTGACTATTCTCTGACAACGTCCAGCAGTGCATTTGTATCATATTGTTGGTCTCTTATTATGCATTGGTACGCAATTGACAATGTAATGTAAAAGCTAATCATTCAAAAAGTGAGATATGATACTCGTAATCGGGAGAACATAAATTTTAGAACGTATTAGGTGATGTGCACAGGCATAACTGACTTTTAGTATTGTCCGTCATCTAATTTATACCAAGGAGGATTTTCATTATCCTAAACAACTTTTATAATACTATTAACCACAAAAAGATAAATGTCAAAACGCGCGAGGCAGAAATCATTGACTTGTACTACTGAAAAGTCGATCATTATTAAGGGAAAGTGGTCAGTTTATGGTCAAACACTCTAAACGAATTAAAAACTGTTGTTACAGCGACAAATATTCATAGTTTCACTCGACTGTTAAATTTTTAAAGAATATTATTGTAGGGTGTTCATAGAAAAATTATTTGTGAGACAGTTGGAGCAACCTCGGCTCCATACACGTTTTCTGCGTGTATAACAACAAAATATCTGTAACGCAGTCTTTATTTAGTAATTTAATACTGTATTACAAACTTTCACCTTCCAAGCATACAAAATTCGCATTATTTTGGATGACTTAATATTTTTAAGCTCATTGTATCCATAACATTGAGAAGTCAATTAATTCAAAGCACAAAAACCATTTCGGCATCGTCGCTCTCCAAGATAAACGACCTAGTAATATTTAGTTCGTCAGACTTTAAACGAAACAGGGTCAAACAGCAAATCTTGATAAACTCCAACAGCACGGGTAAATTAAATGTCACTGCTTGAAAGCAATGCATCTTCTAATATTTACTAACTAGCTCTCTGTACACATTTCAAAAAACACCTTATTCATTGCTATTCTTCAATAAGAACGATCACAAAAATAAAACAAGGTAGCAGCATAGTGTCTCGTATAAAAATAAATTGAAGCTCATAAAACTTAGCTTATGCCCAGTCCATAAAAACAATTAAAAATTGCTGGAACACTTGATATATTGCTTATTGCAGATTTAACTAGGAGCTCTCTGTACAAATAATTTAAAAATGGACATTGTCCATCTCTTCAGTAACAATAATTACAAAAATAAAAAAATCTAGCGCAATGGCTCGTGTAAAAATAAATTGAAGCTCCTAACACGTTACAACAAGTTCTACCCAAGAAAACCCGCGCCAAACGGTCCAATAAACTTTATCGTCAATAAAATCTCCAGCAATAATATTATACCAAAATCGTTACTAAAAGATAGCATTTATATTATTATTTGGGACATACACCCGGAAGCTCGGCAGCGTGAGAACGATTCGTGGAATCTGTTATCCGACATTTATTTTCTATATCGGGTTCACCATCTACGCTCGTGCGAACGGCAGACTGCGAACGCGGACACGTCTGAAACAATGACCGAAGAACATTTCCCGGCGATTGCCTCGAACATTTAAACGTTCGAGTTTTGGAGCGGCCGCTATGCAATATTCACATGGGACCTAGAATCGATGCTAGTCTATGCTTGCTCTATACTCCTCTCACGGAAGTTAGAGCAGTGAAACGCGTACGTGAACCCCTCTCGCTGCACGACTTCCGGGTGGTGTTCATAAAGATTCTGAACGGTTCCCGTGGACAGAGTCTTTAATAAAATGCCCGTTTATCGGTAAGTACTTTGTTGCCGATGTCGTTTTCGATGAAATTTTAATAATTCGTTTCGTAAAAATTTAATAATCATCGAACACAGTTTCACGGTTCAAAGTGATCCATCTACGATACGATTCATTTTACAATTCAATCATGATTTAATCTAACAGAGTACCTAGGTAACTGCTCTATTGTCTGAAGATTCGCTTTCTCCTCATCAATTCGGATTGTTCGTCTTTCTTTTCTACGTTCAATGCTAGCAACAAGAAATCAAGGACTAATGTCTCTGCATGATATAACTGACATTTTGGTCCAGAAGTTTTTACGTTACTGTAATCTTTCAAGGATGAAGCAGTCTTTCATAAAATGCCCGTCTGTCGATAGTTCGTTCCTGATGTCGTTTTTAATGAAATTTTAATCATTCGACGTTTCGTAAAAATTTAATAATCATCAAACACAGTTCCACGGTTCAAAGTGATCCATCTACGATACGATTCATGGTACAATTCAATCATGATTTAATCTAACAACAGTACCTAGGTAACTGCTCTGTTGTCTGAAGATTCGCTTTCTCCTCATCAAATCAGATAATCGAGGTTCCACTGTATGGCGGATTAAACGAGTAAACGTTATCCAAACTGCGTCGTGTTTGGTGACATTTTAATCAGAAAAAACGTCACGGATATGTCGGTCAAAGTTTCATAAAAATATCATTAAAATTCACGTAGATAAATAGAAGTTTTCTTTGTTCGTCTTTCTTTTCTACGTTCAATGTTAGCGACAAGAGATCAAGGACTAATTTCTCTGCACGATATAATTAATTTCTCTGCACGATATAACTAACATTTTGGTCCAGAAGTTTTTACATATTCGTTACTGTAATCTTCTAAAGATGAAGCAGACTTTCATAAAATGGCCGTTTATCGGCATTTCGGAACGTTCGTTTGTCGTTGCAGCGACGCGACATCCGCCGCCGTATATTGAAAGTTTAATGCGGAATCATCAAACACGGAGACCTGACAGGTTTCCAGTGGCCCCTGCCGTCTACAAAATCCCGGCGAGCCTTTATACTGTACCACTCCGCGTAACACATGTTCCACCGTGTAGATGACATACGTTGCAGGTATAACTGCGACGGCCGTTGAATTATTGGCAATGTAAATCGAAAGTAAACGGTACGCGGCCGTTTCACGCGCGCACGGCCGTTGATCGGGCGACCAGTAAACGATGAACGTGATTTTTCGGGGATTTATTTGGATATTTGTTTATTCGACGAGTCAAGTGGCCGACATGTGATCGTCGAGCACACTTGTTCAGCTCGAGGACAACAGGAAACTTTTTACAGTTTTTCGGATAGTCGTTGTTCGTGCAAATGGGATAAATTGTTCAAAAAAAGGGAAATAGAAATGTGTGTGATTTTAATTTTTGTTTTGGTCGGAGAGCGGTTTGAAAGAGTTTTTGTGCGTTTTTCGGATTTAATTGATGGTGGAAATATATAAGTTTTAGGTAATGAGATTTATGTACATTATTTGTACAAATGTGTGAAAATTAATTTTCATTTTGATGGAGAGAAGTTTTTTGTTTGTAAGGGTTGGTGTGAGTTTTTTGGTTTGAATTGGTAATGAAAATGATAGGAATAATTTTAGTGACGTTCTAGTAACTTTGTAGTTGATGTCTGACCGTAGACGAACTGCTCCACTTGATTGTCTTAAAATACAGGTAGTAAAAGTCAAGCATTTTCCTTCTCACGTCGATGGAATTTTGATTTGAGCAATAAAACAAATGCTGGTGCGAACATATTAATACTTGCAAGATAGCTAACAAATAAGGTAATGAAAAATATTTAAAAGTTCTTAATTTCGAAGGTAGAATTAATTCTGAGTAAGACTCCCAACGTTTATAGACAACGTAGTGCATCGACCAACAAAAAGAATTCGGTGTTTAACACAATAAAAAGGAAATGTATAAATAGAAAGTTTCAAGATGTTATAAATAAGTCCTTTGTTTTCTCTGAAGCATCGTTTTCTTGGTTCTATCAGATCCTTTATAAGTGTTTTTATCAGTAACTCCTTGTAACCACCAGATAGCCGCTCGTCTTTGCGTTCTGCCGCCCACAAATCGATCATTCCAACAATAGACGGTACTTTCCGATTCACCGAGCTCATTAACGGGGGACTCGCGACAACCGATCAATTTTTTCGATCCGAGATACCCTCGTAACATCGTTGTTGTCACCCTTGTGTCAATAACCGGGTAGCCACGTTCAATTTCTTTTTAAAACTTCTTTAACCCTCCACTGGTCAAAGGTATACATTTCTTCGTTGACCTTTCTTCTATGAACTCGGAGCTTTTCTTACACAATGCTATTGTCATTACATTGCATAATACTCCTAGTAAAACAAAACAAAACTTCGCTGAGGAATTCGAAGATGATTTAAAGAAAATTCAAATAGTACAAATTCAATTCGTGAATCTCTCAAATCCAATCTGTGCACTGAAGGGTTGATGTTTTCGTTGACCGAATGATAAGATTATTGAAGATTTCTATGTTCTTGGGTGATCACTAGACTGCGGATCTTTATGCAAAATAAAAATTGTTTCATTCAACTGCGACAAACAAGAGCCGAATAAAAATTTCTGGTAATTGTGCATAAAAGGTCCCACCTCACCGATTTTGATAAAATTTAAATACGTTGTAAAACTCAACATTCTGAACAACTTTTTTCTATACATGTAACCGTCGCTCAGCCTTAGTTTTTGAGATATTTGCGAAAAACTGTAGCTACTACTACATTGAATTTTGCTTATACGTGCACGTCCGCGCCGTGCGTATGCGTCAGCATGATGCGACCGCTCGTCAACTTTTTCTATAAATGTATCGCGCGATTGTCGAACGATCTATATACCGCGTGAACTTTTCAAAACATATGATGATGAAGAATGAGTATGTTACGGTAAATGTGATTAATCCGATGATTATGTATAATTGGTTATTATATACATGTATAATCACCATTAAGTTTAGTCTGGGTTAGGTCTGGGTTAGGTCCTAAATATTCAAGAATTCACTAAGTGCAATCAGCCCATGACATTTATTCGGAAAAGCTTTCAGGTGAGAAACACTGTGTGAGTGTGTGTAGTGTCACTATAATATGTACTTGGTACAGTAAATGTGATTAATGCGGTGATTATGTATAATTGCCGGCTATTTTATATAAATGTGATGAATTATTGAATATTTAGGACCTAACCCAGACCTAACCCAGACCAAACGTAGTGGTGATTATACATAATCGCCGGATTAATCACATTTACCGTAACATAATCATTATTCAACATTATATGTTTTGAAAAGTTCAAGCGGTATATAGATCGTTCGACGATCGCGTACTATATTTGTAGAAAAAGTTGACAAGCGACGCATACGTACGGCGCGGACGAGCACGTATAGGCAAAATTCAATGTAGTAGTAGCTGCAGTTTTTCGCAAATGTCTCAAAAACTAAGGCTGAGCGACGGTTATATTTATAGGAAAAAGTTGTTCAGAATCTTCACCCTGACAACATATTAAAAAATCATCGAGATCGGTGATGTGGGATCTTTTATGCACAATTACCTTTCTTTTATCCTTTAATAATGTTAATAAGCTAGAAATAACACATTGATATTCTTAAATCTTTTAAGCTCTTAGGCATGACGCGCCACTATAGTGGTCTTCACGGATGTTATCTTTCTGAACGACGCGCCACTATAGTGGCTCACTCTAGTAGCTCACTCGCTCACCGTTTGAATTAAATGTTCGTCTTATGATACGCCTGTGCAATATATCGTACCCAATTGTACCATTAATTATTAAAGTAAATTGTTAAAGTTAAAATTATAATTTAATCATCAAAAACTCTCAATGTAATCGCGTAGAGAAGAGTATTAGGTTATATCGTTTACACGTAATTCTCGTTGAACTCCGCCGTACAGAGAAACAGCCCCGCGCAAAATTCTGCCGTGCCTAAGAGGTTAAATCGGTCTACTGCTTTTAATAGCACCCACTCATTTTTGTCATAAATGCATAAAATCCGTAGTCTAGTGATCACAAATTAATTTATATTCGACGTTTAAAAATACGCATTGAAACTATAAAGTGCAACGTCATTGAATATCGTGCAAAATTTTCGATATTGACATGAATGTTTTCCATCGGAAAAGCATCTGAAATTTTATTTTAATTTACGCTCCCGTTCCGTGTTACGTCAACGTAAAAGTCGAGAAAGTAACTTATCTTACCTCGCGGAGGTCAATTAAGTAGAGTTAAGTAGAGTCTCACTTCGTTACCAAAGTTTCGGCGCCATTGAAAACATAAGAAGTTCAGGATCATTAAACTCACGGAATAATTAGCGAAAGAAGACAGTATGGAAGTTATTATACTTATGTTAACAGAAGGGGGACCTCCAGACATAGCAAATTCCTTCGAGAAAACTCGTTTAACGTTGACTAAGATTGCTATTGTTCGGAGAGTATTAGGCGCCGGGTGCTCAATAAGAGATTTACCCTGAAGTTTCTTGTTATATTTCCGCGACAGCAGCTCTACGATGAAATGTAAAGCTGACTTTGCGCTTTTGTCCACGATTGCGTCAAATAACTAATAATAAGCAAGCGAATTTTGCGCGAACGTAGCAAACTTTCGTTATATTTCATTTATCGATATCAAAAGCGATCGAAGATGCAGAATTGAATGAAATCTTACCAGCTATTTTCTCAGATTCAAATGGAGGTTACATTTTTTCTTAAATTAAATGGTTCATGAACCTAATCTTTTAGCTTGTACAATTTTTTAACTTTTAGCACGCGAGTGATGACTCTGAGGCACTACTAAAAATTACTATACCATTATTCACCATTTTGTTTACATTACTAAATTTGTATTTAATAAATTAGGTACTAAACATTTAAGTATTATATCAATTTTATATCTACTAAATGGAAAAATAGAATATAGAATCGAAATACTCTTGGTTGGAAAAAATGTTTGGTTTTGTAATTAAAATGGCTCCGACTGCAAAGGCTTTTAAGAGGCAACATTTTTTAAGATGGGTGGTGTTAATTTTTTCTGGTTGTGACAGCTGTCATTAAACATTTACTTACCTGAACCATTTTCTTATTGTGCATGGTTACCGACTTAAAACTGTTGAAAGTATATAGTTGATCCCTTCCACTATAACATCAAGTACAAAGTCTACTAAATATGTATGTTACTAATTTCTTTTAAACCGGAACAAAATTCTATTTTGTTGTTGTCAATATACGGCCATTGGAAAATATAGAGGCATCCAGTATAAATTTTTTCCTTCTTCAAAGACATAATGAACGACAAATAAATTCGACTCACCTGTAACCATAAAATAAATAAAATAAGGGTAATTATTTACAAAGACGTACTCCTCTCTGATTTTGATGAAATTTAAATATGTTATAGATTTCAACATTTTGACTAACTTTCTCCTTTTCCAATATAGGACGGTCGCTTTTGGTTTTCGAGATATTCGCAAAAAGCTGTTGCTAGTACGATGCAACGTAAACCTGCTGCGTGCGCGGCATTTGTTTACTGTTTTTGTAAACACGCTGTGGAGATGAGAGAGAAATAGGGTCTCACTCTGGTCATACATATAATATGGTGAGCTTTCTATTTTGAAAGACTACTCCTGGATTTTCGTACGCGTGGTCGGGCCGACCTAACGGCCCGCAAGATACAACCTCCCCCCCCCCACCCTCCCGCGACCTAACCACAACTCATTCTATTCGTATAACCTCTGCATTGTAGTCTTCATCCAGAATTTGAATTAGTGACACGTACAAAAGACTGAAGAAAAAATAAGACGAAGAGGTAATTATTTTGATGACATTTAAATATTTTATGCAGCTACATATTTTCAACAATAACAATAGTTTTTTTGCGAATATCTCGAAAAGCAAAAGCGACCCCCCAATATTGAAAAACGAAAAAGTTGTTCAAAATGTCGAAATCTACAACATATTTAATTTTCATTAAAATCGGAGGTGAGTGTTACTTTCTAAATAATTACGGAGTAAGAACAAAGATTATGCGAATAGAATGAGTTGTGGTTAGGTTGCGGAGGGGGCGGAGATGGCCGGCCGTCATGTCGGCCCGACTACGCATACCAATACACAGGAGTAGTCTTTCAGAATTGAAAGCTCACCTTATTATATGTATGACCAGAGTGAGACCCTGTTATCTCTCTCATTTCCACAACGTGTTTACAAAAACAGTAAACAGACGCCGCGCAGGAGCAGGCTTACGTAGCCACGGAGCGTTCACGAATACGGAAAATTTAATACAGTATTAGCAATAGTTTTTTGCGAATATCTCGAAAACTAAAAGTGACCCTCCGATATGTGAAAACGAAAAAGTTGTTCAAAATGTCGAAATCTACAACATATTTAAATATCATCAAAATCGGAGAGGAGTACCTCTTTGTAAGTAATTACCAAAATAAGTTGAAATTGTCTAATAATTTTCTGCGAACGTGTTTTTAGAATACAATCGTAATATTTAATATTTTTTATCCAGCTAAGGACAATTTTTCTGTCATTACAAAAAAATTTTATAAAATCAGAATGTGAACATGCTTTTTACAGTGATCATCTGATTTAACATCTACAAAATTTCGCGAGCTTGATTCGCACAGTAGGAAGAAAAGGGAAAGTAAGAAAACAAGAGCGCGTCGGTAGTAATGTTAATTGTGTGTAAATTGTTTCTAACAGAATTGGTATGCACAATGACGAGCATTCTGCCCCTTTCCTGTGACTAGAGCCTTTGTTTTGGAGACGTTAATTACAGTTAAATAAGCGAGTTCAAAATTATCGGAAACTTCTCGTTTTTGTACCGAACCATCTTCGACGCGCTTCTCGCTCGATTTCGCAATAACGCTTATTTTTCGAGCTGATTTCATAGCGAGGAGGTAATCCTCTGTCTACTTACGAGCTTAATTATGTTCAACGATGTTGTCCGACCTTCGTGCACCATCTACCGCTCGGAAAAATCCCTTAACCCGATTGGCCCGACCTATTTCACCGGCAACTGCTTTTTCATGATTTATCGTGCCGCTTCGGTCGTCATTAACTCCTGATTTACCGTTCGATTGTTATTGTCTTCGGTTATTGAGGCTCTCAGACGCTCACGGTAATTATAATACTTAGACAATGCTGCACAAAACAATATACCAGTCAATGCAACATTTCCTTTTATCAATTAGAATAGTGCATTAACGCTTTAACATCTCGGACATCAGTACGTCACATAGTGAGCAATGTGGACGAAATCGGGTACAAAATCAAAAAACTTTGGATAGAAATGAGATAGAGCGATGAAATTTTTTTTAGATTGAAGCTGAAACTTTGCAGAATATGGGAAAAATTGGGAGATTATGGTACGAACGTTTTTTAACCTTGAAAAAATTCGTTAAACTTGGACAATTTTAAGAAAATTTTGGTTTTTTCAATACCACGCGCGGAAAATTCTTTTTTTAACATGCTCATTTCAAATCTGGTCTCAAAGTTTGTCTATGACCTCAGGATTTTGTAAAAAATCGATTTTTGTGACAAAAAACTAATTAACTCATTTTTTCGTTGGAATGATTTGATAACGCACTAGTTTAAACGTATATCGTTTTCTCATATATGAAACACAATCCAAATAATAATAATGAAGTATTTGAGTTACTTACGAAGCATGAAGCACTTCACATCTCGTCATCACTTGACGCAGCGCTGTCACTGCTACTGGCACTTTCTGCAGGCTGTGTGTGGCTTTAATGTAATATAAATTAGATACCTAAAACCAAAATTTTCCTGAAATTGTGCAAGTTTAAACAATTTTTTCAACGTTAAAAAACGTTCGTACCATAATCTCCCTATTTTTCCCATATTTTTCAAAGTTTCAGCTTTAATTTAAAGAAAATTTGCCCACTGAAATTGAGTAGTGAGAAATGTAATAAAAACTTATGCTGAGATTCAGAGAAAAAATTTAATTCTTTTTCTCATTAAAATGGTACAATCAATATCTTCCTTTAAAAAGAGAAAGAAATTACAGTCTTGAACATTTTCCAGTATGAATAATCAGAAGAGAACTCCGCACTAATCACATGGCAAATCTATCCCGGTAAAATCAGTTATATTTTTCATATGTTGTAGCTTATGATCTACTGACAAAAGATGTAATGGGCACAAAGCTCAATAATGGATAGTTATCGAGTTATAATCAGTCAAACATGACAAATTCGAGCTGCCGAATACTCAAATCTCGGGAAGTATATTTACTTTACACGTTTGCCGCACCCCCACTCCCGCCACCCCACTCCTTCGATTTTCAAGTTGCGCGACCTAAATGAAGTTGGCAACATACTAGCGTTATTGCTGCCTAATGCTATTACTTTCTGGCATTGCTACGTCCGATATTTATATTATTGATATCAGTGTATTCCATACACTTTGGTCTCTATACTGTTTGGTAATACATAATAATATCATTTTTTTATTAATCCACACACACACGCACGCACACTCACACAAACACACACACACAGCAGAGAGGGTTTGGAGTCAAAAAATACTACGAGAGTGACGAACCGTGGGGTCCTTATCTTTGCTGTGGCACGCAAAGATTTTTGTGAAAGATTTCTGTTCACAGACCTTTTCAAGGTCATTCAAAATTCAAAAATAATGACACCACCTAACAGATTTTGTGAAATCCTACTATTTTTTTTTCACACATTTTTCCAAAAAATAAATACTTCCCGAGATTTGAGTATTAGGCAGCTCGAGTTTGTCATGTTTGACTGATTATAACTCGATAACTGTCCATTATTGAGCTTTGTGCCCACTACATCTTTTGTTCAGTAGATCATAAGCTACAACATATGAAAAATCCAACTGATTTTACCGGGATAGATTTTCCATATGATTAGTGCGGGGCTCTTTATTCAAGTCGTAATATCATTAAAAGATAGTAATTTCAACGTGCAGTTCAGTGAGCAGACTGCATAGTCAGACATAGTCAGACTGCAATTAAATAGCACGATTTTCCAATCTGGCTAGATTAAGATGAAAAGAGTGTATTTAATGAATTAAAGACCACGACGAAAAGTGAACGAGAAGGTTGTTAATTCGCGTTACAAATTATTGCTCGACCGTGTTCGAATGCCCGCGACTAATTTGTGGAATAGCGATTTAATTAAAAAAAGAATTTATTTTATAAAAATATTCGGACCTATTTCACCAATTCGGGAAACGTTTTCGAGAATATTAATTATAGCTTTTATGAGCAACGTGCACGGATCGTGCATAATTGACTGACGTGTTATTGTATCGTCGCAATATCAGAACCACGTCGTGGATTTTAATAATGCATGAACTGCTCGATATGTTAACGCACGCGAATCTCGCGTGTAATTAAAGAATCAACTTGCGAAGATAAATATTTCGTATTTATAACATATGCGCCTTATATGTTTAAACGATTGCTCGCGTTCTGCCTGTAATTACAAATTGGATGGATAAATACAACGCCTATAAAGATCCGGACTAATTCTCGTAAATGAATTCATTGGAAAGTCAAAATTGCTGTTTAGCATAATTAATTTCTGCCTCGGAAAGTGAACGAATACCGTTCAAGAATCATGGTTACGTTGCTCATTGTTTAAACTGAGCAAATCGTATTTGTTCTCATGATATTTTCAATTCATTAACTCTGAAACTTCTCGAAAATTCAATGCATGTTCAAGAGTAAAAAGTATTCAATTTAAGTCGAATTGAGAGATCACAAAATGTTGAATTCATGTCTAAGAACAAAAAATATTAAATTCAAAAGTATTCAATTAAATTATAAGAACAAAAGGTATGCAATAAAAGAATGCAATAAATTCTTTAGTTAGAAAGACGAAATATTACGAATTTAAAAATGTAAATACGAATTGCGTGATTTTAAAGTTATACAGTATTATAGAGGATTAACATTTTTAAGTCACGAAAGATTTGATTTTTAGAATTTTGTTCTGGCCTTGCATAAATCCGGCAGCCAACATGTTCAAGCTTAAACAAACGGTATTCAATAAAAGCAGTCAAAAAATTCTTTATGTAGAAAGATATCGGAGCAACAAAAAATTACAGATTCAAAAATGAAAATCATAAATGTGTGACTTCAAAATGAACAATACTATAGAAGATTAAAATTGGTAATTTCACAAAAAGTCTGTTTTTAGAATTTTGCATCAAATTTTACACAATTCTAGCAGAAATTCAACACAAAAATTCATCCAAGCATGGAAAGAATGTTTTAACGTTTTAAAATATCATAGTTTATAGTTTCCAGTGTCGCAGTCAGTAGGAATAGTATGTTTCCGTTTCAAAAGAGCGTGTCGAGCAAAAACATTCGATCGGTTTCCCAAGCAAAAAATGAATTTTAATTTAGCCTGCGGTCCGTCTCTTTGCGGTCCTCTTTCTCTCATTTTTGTTTGCCCGGTTTTTTGATCCCTTTTCGTTTTCAGGGGAGATCTGCTCTCTCCCGTTTCTTGTTGAACGTGTCGCATTATTTCCACTGGGTAAAGAGAATTTTAAGTCGACGTGGATATTAGTTCCATTCACGGATTCGTCCCCAGGCTGGCCAGTCGAAATTGACTTCCGCCGAGAACTAGAAATCTGCTCAAGAGAACGTTCTATTTTCAGCCACATGAAATTCTATTGTCCACCAGAAGCCTATCTTCTCAACATTCTGACGTCTCTTTTCCTGTTTGAACGGTATTACATGATCTGAAATTTTCCGGTTACTCCTTCGCTGGGGCAAACCATATTTCTCGTAGAGTTTCATTTCCGATTAATTCTCATCCATTTTGTCTAGCAATATCATGGATTTTTCAATGGTTCCGAATGAATATCATGTATTTTGTCTCATAAGTTATTTTTAGCTTATCTCATTTTATACCGGGGTTTCATTGTCAAAGAAGAGATTCACAAAGATAATTCTTTATTTTATAGAGACCGAGACATAAATGAAGTTTATTCTTCTTGTAGCCAGCGGGCGAAAATTAAATAAATTATATAGGATTGGAAAGTAGGTTTAAAGATGGACAGAGACGTACAAGCAAAAATTATATAAATTATCTAGTACTTGAAAATAAATTTAAAAGTATTCAGGGACCAAGAAATCACCAAGAGTTAAATATGACGAGTACACTCGTCATAGAATACTACATTAAAATTGTTATGAAAAAGATGTTCGTAAATATGTGACATGTTAGAATTTTTTTCAATCAATGGCGAAATATATAGGAAACAAAAAGATTGATGTTCGATTAATAAAATATTACAAAATTGAGTTACATAGCTAGGAGGGTGAATGAATTACAGGTCTATACGTATAATGTTCCTATAGTAAACGTTAGGACTATTTTACTAACAATAAATGTTCCGCATAAGTTGGAAACCAAGAGGAGTGCTCATTGATGATAATCAGACTGCGGATCTTTACGCAAATTTCAAATTTCATGCCTTATTTTATAAAAGCTAGGCTGAGGTACAAGTTCAATTTGCCACCTAAAATATTCCTTGCGATAAGCATAGAGTATAGATGTCATTAATGTTTGTTACTACACATGTTTTTTCGTATGTTAAAAATGTGTATCCGCTATGAATGCGTAAAGATCCGCAGTCCAATGATCATAGGTGATCTTCCGAGTCAGTTGTTTCCGCAGTATTTCGATTTCGCAGTTTCTTCTGACTTTGGAAACCATCCTCCCAGTATGAAACAAAGTTCCCCGACCTATCCGGCTCTCTCGCTTTTCCCGCTACAGTTTCGCGCTGTAGAAACAAAGCAATTTGTCCCTCCGTTACACATTTGTCATCGATACCGCTCGCCGATCGACTGCAACGAGCCACCCACTCGCGTTCACCATCCCCTTTCCATTCTCGTCCCGTCGAATATCGTGGCCAACCACGATTTATCAAGGCTGGACACAGGAACGAGACCCGCAGGAAAAGAGCAAAGAGAGCAAGAGATAAACAGAGAGCCTTTACAAGAACAAATGCTGGCGAATTCCTTGGGACGCAACGCTGAAAAGCATTTCATCTTCTTAGGTACTGGATCTTTGGACAGGTTCTGATATTTATCACATATGTTATCCAAACCATGCTTAATGTTGATCTAACAGGACCATTGCTGAAATTTTGGTAGAAATATGCTGGGGAATAATGCCAAGTCCTAAGAGCAAATAGTATTAATGAGTATTTGTATTAAAACTTCTTTGCTTTTAATTGTTACTTCATGAAATTTCTATTAATGTAGTTGTAACATTTTTCTGATTAAAACGAGTCCAAACATGACATGATTCGGAGCATAGTTGTTCATGTAATCCACGATTCAGTAAAACCTCGATTAGAGCAACGTATGATATCCGAATTCTTCATTTATTTCGTAAGTAAACTGTTCAATCTAAAGAGTTTCATATACAACATGATTAATTGTACAAATCAGTGAGGATTTAATCCAAAACTATAGGCAACTGTTCTATTATCTGAACTAATCGAGGTTCTACTATATCGTTGATTACACAAGCAAATGCGTCGTGTTTACTATCATATAAATCAGAAAAATGTCACGAATATGTTGGTAAAAAGCTTCATAAAAAATCGTTAAAATTTACATAGACGAATGGAAGTTTTGTTCAACCGCTATTCTTTCCTCCGGTCAACGCTAACGATAGGAAATCAAGCAATAATGTCTGTACACGATATAAGTGACATTTCGGTCCCGAAGTTTCCACATATACATTACTGTACTCTCTTAACTTTCCGATAGCGGGACCTGGGTCTATTTGACCCAGAATATCAAAATCGACATTTAATTACTCATTCCCTCGCGACTAAATTAAATGAACAACTATTGTGTGAGGAAGAGACAAGAAATCTAACGTGTCTACAAGAAATACTTTCAAAAATATGTTTCCAAAAATTCATAAATAAAGCAGTGAATCGTCATAAACATCATCAATTATATAGTTGTAATAATGATCCGCTGTTCGAGGTTTAACACTCTGCCTACCGAAAGCCTATAAATAGGCTCTTCAATAATTGTTTATTAGACCAAATCGAACCGCAGAAATCTTCTTTGTTATTGACTGACGTTATTGGGGGTGACTTGTTGCTCACAAATGAAATTTCTGTTGCTCTCGAAGGATTCGTTAAAAAGTTTTTAACCATAGACCAAGTGTGAAACTTTAAATGAGACACATTGTATCCTTCATCAGGTCCTGAAGGGTGAAGACGTTCGATTCCTTTCCAATTCCATCGATCTTTTCGATTCTTCTGATTCTGTTTCCATGAACAGGAGTCGACGCTGTATTCCGTAGGGGCGGTGTGTCGTTGATAACAGGCGAAAAGAAGGTCGACTGATGCGAACAACCCTTCTTGGCTAGAGCACACTCCACCCGGTACATAATGCTTTGCAGCGAGCGAGCGAGCGAGCGAGCGCGCGCGCGTAGCTGGGAGCACGAAAGCGCTAACCTACATACCCGTTCGCATGGCAAATTATATTCAGTTGGCAAAATGAAAACGGACCGAGATACCCAGCCCCAATCCCCTCTTCCCTCGAAACCCACCCGCCCACCCACTCACCTCAGCACCCACGAGCACCGCACACGCCCCCACAACCGTTCGCCTGCAACACTTCCGCGTACAGCTATCCAGTTGAATGCGGTGCTAACTGTGCCCGAGCTCTCGCCCTGTTATTGACGAAACGGTGTTTCCGTGAGCGGAAGGTTCTCGATGGATAGGTCTACCGGGCTCGCCAGAGATATTCCCGATGACGGAGACGGAACGCGTGTTTCCGAGTCCTTCGGGAATTGCTGCCTCAAACGGGGCGATGACGAATGTCTATTGACCCGAGGGTGACTGGATTTGGATCTGGTTTGACCCTGAGTTGCCAACATACCATCCAGTTTCTGGATTTACGGTAGCTGGTCGGAATTATTAGTTGTTTGCTGTAGCTCTAGTAAGAATGATCATCTACGTTCATCTATGATCATCAATATTTATCAATATAATTAATTTGTTAGTAATCAGTGTTGATCATTGGCTATACTTAGTAGGTCCAACAAGAAGATCAACGTTCCTCTACAACCGTTTCATCTAAATTATAGTTTTGTGGTAGTCGGTACAAGTCGTTAGCTAAATGATGTAGGTCCAATAAGAAGGTCAATGCTCGTTTAGAAACGTTTCATCTCAATTCGAGTTTTATAGTAGTCGGGCCAAGTCGTTAACTACGTGTTGTAGAGGTTCAGTAAGAAGATCAATGTTCACATATGTTCATCTATAAATGTTCCATCTAAACTTTAATTTTCTAGTAGTCAGTGTAAATCAGTGGCTATTTTTAGTAGCTCCAACAAGAAGATGAACGTTCCTCTACAACCGTTACATCTAATTCCTAGTTTTCTAGTAGTCGAACCAAATCGTTAGCTACTTGCTATAGGTCCACTAAAACATTCCATCTAAAATCTATTATCATAGTATTCAATCTTAATTATTAGCAAAATGTTGTAAGTCCAAGAAGAAGATCAATGCTCGTTTAGAAACGTTTCATTTAAATTCTAGTGTTATAGTAGACGGACCGAATCGTTAACTACGTGTTGTAGGGTTCCAGTAAGAAGATCAATGTTCACATGTGTTCATCTATAAATTTTCCATCTAAACATTAATTTTCTAGTAGTCAGTGTAAATCATTGGCTATTTGTAGTAGGTCCAACAAGAAGATGAACGTTCCTCTACAACTGTTACATCTAAATCGTAGTTTTCTAGTAGTCCAACCAAATCGTTAGCTACTTGTTGTACGTCCACTAAGAAGATCAGCGTTTATCTACAACCGTTCTATCTAAATTCTATCATTATAGTATTCAATCTTAATTATTAGCTAAATGTTGTAAGTCCAAGAAGAAGATCAATGCTCGTTTAGAAACGTTTCATCTCAATTCGAGTTTTATAGTAGTCGGACCAAGTCGTTATCTACATGTTGTAGGGGTCCAGTAAGAAGATCAATGTTCACATGTGTTCATCTATAAATGTTCCATCTAAACTTTAATTTTCTAGTAATCAGTGTAAATCATTGGCTATTTGTAGTAGGTCCAACAAGAAGATGAACGTTCTTCTACAACCGTTACATCTAATTCCTAGTTTTCTAGTAGTCGAACCAAATCGTTAGCTACTTGCTATAGGTCCACTAAAACATTCCATCTAAAATCTATTATCATAGTATTCAATATTAATTATTAACAAAATGTTGTAAGTCCAAGAAGAAGATCAATGCTCGTTTAGAAACGTTTCATTTAAATTCTAGTGTTATAGTAGACGGACCGAATCGTTAGCTACATGTTGTTGAAGTCCAGTAAGAAGATCAATGTTCACCTATGTTCATCTATAAATGTTCCATTCAAAATTTAATTTACTTATAGTCGGTTCAAATCGTTATTTACTTATTGTAGATCCAACAAGAAGATAAACGTTGGTTTAGAAACATTCCATCTAAATTCTAATTTTCTAGTAGACAGTCCAACTCATTAACTGTTTAGTAGAGACCAGTGTTCATTTACAAACGTTGTTATCTAAACTCTATTTGTCTACTAACCAGTTGAAGCCATTAGATATTCGAAGTAGGCCCCATAAGAAGCAGATAAATGTTCGTCTGCAAACGTTTCATCTAAATTGTAGTTTTATTAGTAGTCAGTTGAACTCACTAGCTATTTTTAGTAGGTCCAATAAAAAGATCAATGTTCGTCTACAAACGTTCCATCTATACCCTACTTGTCTAGTAATCAGTTCAAATCATTGGCTACGAGTAATAGGTCCAATAAAAAGATCAATGTTCGTCTACAAACGTTCGATCAAAATTGTAGTTTTACATGTAGTCCAGCTAATTAGTAGACTGTGGATCTTTATGCATTTATGGTTTCTGACAATATTCGAAAAATATTAAAATATAAATTTCGACAGAATTTCCTACAATTTTTATTTATTTCAGGCCTACAAAGACTACTTCCGGTAAAAATAAGATCTTACTTGTTTTTCTCAAAATTTGTCTACAAAAATTGCAAATTGCATAAACTTCTGCAGTCTAGTCATTAGCTACTCGTAGTAGTTCCAATAAAAAGATCAATGGTCATCTACAAATGTTCCATCTAAACGCTAGTTGTCTAGAAACCAGTGCAAATCACTGTGTGTGTGCGAGTACTCGATTTATTCGAGTATTCGAATTTTGAGTCGAGTAATGATCGGTCTGTCGAGCCGAGTCAAGCGTTTGAATTTTCCGAGCTACTCTAAATCGACGAACTGCTTGAAAAGAATGCGAGCTACTTGAAAAAATTAACCGGCTCAAATATTCGAGCACTCGTGAAACTTCGATTTACTCGAAAATGAATTTTCAGCTCGAAATTTTTCAAATTACTCGAATATATTCGAACAGATCTTTAACTTTCCAGTTACTCGTAAAAATTCGAATATGTTTTCTTCATGAAAACATGAAAATAAAACAGAAGCATTAATTTAGCGTCATATTTTTCTTCCTTATAGTTAGAATAGTATTTGATAGTAAATAAATGAATATTCGAGTAACTAGAGCAATTCGAATTTTTACGAGTAACTCGAAAGTTAAAGATCTGTTCGAATATATTCGAGTAATTCGAAAAATTTCGAGCTCAAAATTCATTTCCGAGTAAATCGAAGTTTTACGAGGGCTCGAATATTTGGAGCCGGTTGATTTTTTCAAGTAGCTCGCATTATTTTCAAGCAGTTCGTCGATTTCGAGTAGCTCGGAAAATTCAAACGCTCGACTCGGCTCGAGCAATCGAATCGAGTTCAGCTCAGCTCGTAAATTACGGGTACTCGCACCACACCCCTACAAATCACTAATAATTTATCTAACACTAATACGTCTAATAAAAAAATGAGCATTGATATCAGCGAAGCAGGTTCAAGAACATGTGAAAGATATTTTCGCATAAGGATTTGAATGGATCCAGGCATGTCGCTATGAAATCGTCGAAAGCATTCAACCTGCGAAAGTTAACTCACCATTATCTCTTTCCACAAACTCGCATACGGCTCCAGACAGTTGTAGACAGTTCCAGACAGCCGATTTATCCGTTTTCCCTATCCCGAAACGAATCGACGAAAGTACATAATCGGATAACAGAGGATTCGTTGCTAAAACCATCGGAGACCCGCCCGGCCACGTTATCATTACCGTTTCTCCCCATTCATCGGCACGATTAGGTAGATTATGTGAGCCAGAGGTAGACAGCGGATCGCTTATCACAGAGTGAGTGCTACCTTGAGAGGTGTGCTTTTGGGAATTGTTTTGGAGGGTAGAATTTCAGGAGCAACTGTCTAACAATACGCTCCGGCAATTGTTGTTTCCACGTCGGTGGGCGCAACACGCGAGGTGTTTAAGCCTGGTAGATGGATACCCTCGCACGAACACGTAGCATTAAGCTAACGCAGGGCGCGCATCGCGGGGTTATGTACCGTAGAAAAGTTAGAAGACTTCATTCGGGCAGACAGCAGACACGAGAATTACCCTGGAGAGGTACTGTGTAGACTCGCGAGTAGACTTCTGTCAGTTTAATCCCGGCCCGTCTACTCGAGTATGGTTTGCTGGCATCTTGAAACAAAGCGACTTCTGTAAATTATAAACCATACTTTTTCTCTAATTTTTTATTTCAATGGATTTCCTTTCGAAATACCAGCCATTTTTCTATGTACAGTGCCTAAAAGAATGTATTGGCACATCCATTAAAACGGAATAATTTTTTAGAAATTTGATAGAATCAGATATCAGAAAAATGTCACGAATGTGATGATAAAAGTTTCATGAAAAAATAATAAAAAACAAAAAGACTTTGTCGTTGCATTAGTATTGGTTCACCGATACACCTGACCCGTATCATTTTACGATTTCTCGGCCGAGTCGACCGGTCGAGCTTCTCAGCTCCCTGGAGGGGTACACCGCGCAGTAGGAGGGATATTATCTTCGCACATAGCGCAAGCTTCTCTGTCGCTTTCTTCGCGGCATTACTGTATTACTAAACCGATATTATAGCCTCCCGCGAAACGAGTCGGTGTTTCGCGGGTTCGCGAGAAAGCAGAAATTTTTGAGAGCGCGCGCGGATTGTTCATATTCGTAGTGCTCAATTAAAAGAAAGGCCCCGACAAAAAGAGGAGAGAATCAAAGAACGAAAGGACGGTGAAGCACTTGGACGCCGCGAAAGCCGAAGAAGAGAGAGACCGGGATCACCGTGGGGTAAAATGAAAAACGTCGAGCCGTGGTAGGGGAAAAGGAGGGGGGCGGACTAGAGAGCATTCAATTTGATGCAATCGCGTTCGTGCTTCCAGCCGAGTGTGCAGAAGCGAAGAACACGGGGAAGGACATGAAAGGAGGCACTAGGCGGACTATTTGTTAATTAAATTCGCTGGGGAACATGGGGAAAAATAGAGAGAGAGCGGGCCGCGCTAGTTTTCTCCCTTTTCATGATTAAACAGGTATACGACGCGTTTTTGACTGGCTGCTAAGCTGCCATTAGCAGCACCGGCGGTGGCATTACACCGTGTCTGCTATTAGAACTTCAATTACAAGCTGTTTTGTCTGACTACAGTCACTTCATTCCCTACGAGTTCTCGAACCGAGGGTTCGTTCAACCCTGTTCGCCGCGCGGAGCGTCGTAAAAATACAGTGAACGAAATTTCTATAAGAACAGTATGATTTACGAGGGAACGATGTCCCGAACGTTCGTTTCGTTTCCTATTAACCTCTTGCCGTATTTGAACGAGTCAGACTCGTGATGAAAATTTTAAACAAGGTTGAACAAATATGAATATTGTGCCTCTCTTTTTAGACGAAATAAAATTTTATTCTTTTGTAATCAATAGACTGTGGATCTTCATGTTAAATAAGAATGTTATTCATCGATTGTGGGAAGAAGGGGTTCAAGAAAAATTGATTTCATCCCTTAACAATTTTGATATATTGGAAACAACCTAATTTTTAGATTTTCGAAAATCTTTTACTATTTTATATTTTACTAGTATAGTAATGAATATTTAAGATTGCGATTACTAAGTAATCCAGTAATCATGATCAATGAATAATGTATTGAATAATAATAGAAACCATTAATCATGAGATGATTTCATTTTTTGCCAGCGTTTTTATTGCAAATAGTAAATATTAGAGAAACATGAAAGAGGAAAAAGTAATACTGTTTTCAGTAAACAACGTAATGGCGATTGTAATTTTATTGTGTGTTGCACTATATTTTCAAAAACGAAGGTGACCTTCAGTTGTTGAAATGGAATGTCATGTACTCCTTTTTTATATCATATGCAAGCATGTGTCAAGCCATATTCGTTCGTATACTACACAATGAACTTCAAGGTCATACAAGGTCAGCAAAGGAAGAAAAAGTATATAGCATTCCATGTAAAGGATCGAAGATCAATTGTTCTGTATTGCACCAATATACACTAAAATGAATATTAGCTTAAGTATTAACACTAGATTTACGGGGTCCGTCAAAATGACGGAATCAAAAAATTTTTAATTTACGATTATTAAGTCTAAGGAGGCATTCGTGAGGAATTATTAAATAGATTTATTTTTTTGTGTACATATTACAATAAAAATCGCTGAAGATCTAAATAAATACAATTTTATTATTCTTATAAAGCAATGTAAAATAATCAATTTTGGTGCTCCGTAAACCTAGCGTTAAGAAGTTTCAAGAGAAAAATCCAAAAATATTGAAATTGTTCCATCTATTCCGGACCTTGTATGACCACGAAGGACATTTTGTCGTACACGAATGAATTTGTCTTGATACACGCTTTCATATGATATACAGAGATTTATAGCATTCCATTTCAACAACTAAAGGTCACATTGACTTCCAAAAAATAGTGCAACACACAATAAAATTACGTACGCCCTAAAGTTGCTTGCAAAAAACAGTATTACTGTTTCCTCTTTCATTTTTCTCTAATATTTATTATTTCCGAGAAAAACGCTGGCTAGTAATACCGTGAACACCCTGTATATTATATGGTGAAGCGGAACCGTTTTGTGTCTGTGCGTGTAGTATAAATCGACCATAACGCATTCACTCAAAGACAGAAAACGTTGCCGATTACAGGGATCCCGCGAGGTACCAGAAAATCTCCCGCGAAGAAGTTAATATCCAAGGGCGCGTTGTAGCCGGGCCCTTAAATCATCAAAGATAAAACATTCCTGTGAGGGGAACTTGGAGGAATCCGGTCGGCATCGGCCGGCAAAAGTCACATCTGGGCAATCAGAATCTCTCCGGGGCAAGGTTGTAGAAACTCGACGAAAAGCGGGATAAAAAGACTTTTAGGTTGGGCGGTAGTTGGTTGATGGTAGATATTAAAAAGGAAGAAAGAACGAGTGGGATATAGAGAAAAGGAAAAGAACGAAGAAGAAGAAGAAGAAGAAGAAGATACGAGAACAAACTGTTGTTTGAGACAGAGGAGACAAGGCAGAACCCCGTCTCCGTACACGTTCGTAATTAAGTAAAATATGGCCTCCCTTCTGGCATCGCTTCCTCGAGCTCCACTCGCGGGACTTCCAATATAATTTGAGAGCATCTACGTACACTCGAGAGACTTTCTTTCCGTCGTACTTTATTTCTCACTGAAATTTCCCAACTTGTTCATTAAAATTCCGCGTGTTTTATGATGGCGGCCAACTTCCTGACCCGGGAACGGTCTCTCCCCCTTGGATCACCCCTTCTTCTCCTCCTGCCTACGGCCCTCGAACGAACTTGTTTCATTACTCGTTTTTACGACGGGAGATTATTTCCGAAATTGGATAACGCGCACGGCGAACTCGCTATTAACCTGGACTCGCGAGGAAATTGTTGACTGGCACACTAGGACCTGAAAATTCTTGGACGCCTGTGCCATATGCTCAGAAGAAAAGTTCGTGTCCACTCCTAAACCCTGAAACTGTAAAGGGGTTCATTCGTGACCGTATGATTTCGAGCAATTTGTGCAAAGTTCACATATTTTGCTTCATACTATTTAGAATAATATTTCCACAAATTATTTGTCGAAGTCATTTTGATAACCTCAATTCTCGGTGATCGAATTTTTGTTAGATCTTTTTTAACCCGGCAGTGCCCACGTGAACTTCTGAAACGAAAGTGTCCACGTGGGGTGTTCATAGACCCCCAGTGAAAAGAAATATTTATACTTAATGTTTTATGTTTATTGTAACATTTATTTATACTTTTATTAAAATAACAGTATAAAATATATATGCACCATATACAAACTAGTTATCAGTGTAGTCATCTATGCCTTCTACAGGAAGGTGCACGCACAAGAAAGAAATACTTACCAAAATATAAAGAAAGTATAGTAAGAATTGTAGTGATACAAAAACAAGAATAAACTGACTGCACTGTGTAAGTAAACGATGCTCCTGTGAAGAAAGCTTAATCGAACCTGAAATACTGGATATCAAGAACACACGGTTGAAACACTCGCTAGTATACATAAAGAGAGCCGAAACTGTAGAAATACATTTTGAGCGCACAACACAAAGTCGGCGACACATCAATACAGCCGGTATCGAGTTTTAAGAAGCTACATTGTATGGCAAAACTGTAGCGAAAGAAATATGAGAAATGTGTGGACACTGCCGGGTTAAGAACTATTACAAACTAAACATTCCATCATACATGAAAGACTCACCTTTACAGCTTGAGGGTGCCGTAAAACCGTTAAGAACTGTTCTCAAAAGTCTATAAATTTTCAATCATTCGAATGAATGCGGCTTACAATTAGATTTAGGTTCATCTTCATGTGAGTCTAGGTCGAATCTGAACTAGGTCTTGGTTAGGTTGAACTGGATCTTTTAAGCGACCAAATGAACGATAACTGAGTAAGTCTAGTTTTAAAACATATATTTCATTATTGGTTCTAAAACGTTCGCCCGTTATATAGTTTCTTGCCCTGCCAAGCAACGTTGTTTATTGCTAATTGCTACAGAGTATGCACGCACGTGGAAAATTCAATGTAGTAGAAGGAACACAGTTTTTTGCGATTATCTCGGAAATTAGAAGAGACCCCGTATTATACAGTGACTCGAACAATTGATCAAATGTTCCCACAGTGTTTAAATTTTTATTTAATTGAACACATGTTAATAAGATATGTAACAAAATATTTTATTATAATACAAACATAGTTTTCGTAGTTCATATAATACAGAATGAACTTAAACATGTTAGACTTTTTAAACAAAATTAAATGAAATTAACAAATTATGTAATGATCAATTTTTTGAGTTTCAATATTTAAGTTAATTCTGTATTATATGAACTACGAAAACTATGTTTGCATTATAATAAAATATTTTGTTACATATCTTATTAGCATGTGTTTGAGTCAATGTATGTATAGGAAAAAGTTTTTCAAAATGTCTCGCTCCATAGCCTATTTAAATTTCATCCAATTCCGAGGTGAGGGTCTCTTTGTAAACCCCTAATTCATTTCGTTCTTTCTCTTTTTACTCTTCCTCTTCCTTCATTCTTTAAAGTCGCATCGACATCTTGGTCATTAGCGAAGACTGTGTGCTTCGTTGGTTGGAGTTCATCCCATAGGTCTGTAGACTTTATCTATTTTAAAAGATGGTTTCTGGCAGACATAATGGAAATAAAATAAATAAAGGTATGCAATCCCTGAAGATGGGTTTTTCGTAACCTCTTATCCTATAAGTGCACGTTGGATGAAGTTTCATTTTGCCAAGTGCACACACGGTATTAAAAATTTGCAAATGAACTCTAGCCTCAGTTCGGAACGTGACTTTTCCTAATTGCTCGAGATAAAGGCGTTTAGAATTACCGGGGATTGTTAGCCGGAGTTTTACGATATGGATGAGAGAGGGTTTAGGCACACGGTGTTTCCCGGTGATTGATTACTCGCGAAGACAACCTCGACTTTGCGCGGTCCGCGCGTTTATGTACATAGTCCGGGCCGCCCTTCGTTAGCATTGTTTGTCTAGAGATTAATAATCTGCCTGTCCTCTCCGGAGAATCTTCGTCGGAGTTGCATTTAAATGTTTACCTACCGTAAATACACCGATACGCAGCCGGATACGACGAATTGTCGCTCGACCCTTTTGTACAATTATCCCTCTGCAAACGAGAACAAATACCCCTGCCGCGCCGTTTCTGCAATTAATCCGACCTTGTCCAGGGCATCGCGATTCTTTCGTGATGTAAAACGTAAAATGGAATATAGATCTTAACCCTTTGTCTGCTACCTGGCTCGGGAATGTCCGGAGCGAGATTTCACTCTTGAATTGCTGTTTCTCCAATATTTATTTTTTCCCATTAATGTTACAAATAATTGACGTTACAACAATTATACTTAATTAAAATAGGAGCTTCGATGCGTATTCCAGAATTTTGTTACATTTGTTTTGAAACCTAGAATAGTAAAAGAATTATTCGTGAACATAAACGGAACAGTATGCAGACTGCGCAGATAAAAATAAGGTTGCAGACGGAGGGTTAAATCTCATTTAAGGGGGGATTCTCGTGTAAGTATTAAAAATCGATTCTTTTTTATTGTATTTTTTAAAAGTATAGAATCTTACAAATGCTCTCCCGAAATTTTATAATGAAATTTATTGAAATGACAAAGTTACGACGATTGTAGGAGAACGATGCTTCGGAGTAGCAGCGTCCGTACAAAACATTCAACGCGTTTTACTCGAAACTACATTTTTTTAAATTGGCGTGCAGGATTGCTCAGTAACTAATTGATTAATCATGTTCAACCCACGTTTGTTATGTTCCTTATACATTTATCTGAGAATTATACTACAGATTTTTACTACATTTTTCATTTAAAATAATTTTTATATTCTTATAAACTCAATCTTCCAATTAAAAAGGAGTTCATTTTTAAAGTCTACTTTTAGTAGGATCCCGGCACAAAATATTTAACTTCAGAAAAATTGACAATATTATTCATTATTTTGGCCTATTTGCATCTGTAGGAAGAATAAAAAATAATGCTCTTATCACCAGTTTCTTTTTATTATATTTCAGTAGAATGCAATATAAAAATTTCTTAAATCTCTTGTAAAAATTAGATATCAATTAAAAATGTAGTTCCCCTAATAATTCTTTTAGTAAGCAGAATATAGTGTAACAATATGTTTAAATTCTTCTAAAACCTTCACAGTTTTACTCATTCACTTTGCCATAAGTGTGCAAAATCCACAGTCTAATTGTAATTAAACTGTTGATTTTTATGCAAATTTCCATATTCTTAAATTATCACATTAAACACAAAAAGGGGTATAGATGTCCTTCACTGATTAAAACATTGCGTGTCTCACAAATAAAATAAAAATATCAATATTTTTGGTTAATATACAATATGTTAGCTCACATTTTATATAACATTGCATTTGAAGCTATTGTTTATTGAGATTTTAGTCTCAAAATATATATGAATATAATATAATATAACGCTGCTTATATCTTAGACCAGGGATGGGCATTTTTGTCTCAATTGAGACAAAACCGTCCCCACCATAGCGCCCACTGTCCCCCACCAGCATCCACCGTTACCATAGGGGAAAGAAGTGCTTCGCCTGTCGCGAACAGTGAGCAGGCCTCGCGCATGAAAGAGAAGTTGGTGGGAGAAGCATGAGGGGCTCCACCGTGCCCATGCCTGTCTTGTGGTGGGAATATGCGGGCACCCGGTATATAGTTTTAAGATGTAGACTTTAAGGACACTGTAGGACAGACATGCAGCGAGGGCTGGAAAAAGGCCATAAAAAGGGAAAGCGGCATTGACCAGCGTGGAGTTGCGAGCGACGATGGGCCTTCGGCCCGTTGATGATGTTCATGCCCATATTTGGGCATGGTGAAAACTCCGAAAGGGACGAGCGTGGGGATGAATCGAGTCTTGCTAGACAAGGGATGAGTTGGAGACGAGTCAGTCGTTGTCCGAAAGTTGTCGTAGCAAGTTGAAAGAAAGTTGTATAGTATGTATGTATTTGGTTTATTTCAGCCTAACAGCCAAGAAATGTGACTTGGTTTAAATTAACCTACTGTACAAATCTATCTTATTTCACACATTCGTCCATACCTTCTCTCACACTTTTTCTTTGTCTCCCTCCTTCCTACACTGACCTACTCTGGTAGTCTCCTAATTACTGCTAACCCGATCATTTCACCCTTCCCCATTCCCTAACATTTGTTCATTGGTTAGAAAGTTGTATAGTTGTCGTGTAGCTTAGTAGTTAACGTTAGTAGCTAATTATAAACGCGTAACCATTATACACTTAAGTATTCTCCTCTCTTTCCCAAAAATAAAACAATTAATTATACTTATTACCACATATAATTTGGGGGCTCGTCCGGGATGGGGGGAACACCGATGCCCGCATGGTGACAGACGACGAACGCGGTAAGCAAGCGTTGCGAAGACGGTCGCACGCGAGCGAAAGGACGACGAAGCGAAGTAAGGGACACATCCAGGGAAAACTGCTAGAGAGGGCAGTAGGATGGTGTTCCCGAAAAGTGACGAAGTTGGCGACGAGTTGTGTTGATGGCGCTGAGGCCAAAAAGACGATGGCGCTGCCACGGACATTCGAGGGCGAATGCCGGAGCAGGATGGCCGAGTATGGGATCAGGACCCCCCAGACCAAATACTGTATGGAGATTAGGAAAAGTAGGAGGGTTCCGTGGGTATGTGTAAGAGTTGATCAGCTACAACCGCGAGGGTCCTGGGTTTCGATTCCCGGCGCGGAATTCCTCATTTTTCCTAAGATCCTACAGTCTTAGACGCTTGATTCGCACATGGCGCGCTCATACCCAACCTTAAAACTCCAACGACGATGCTATTTTGTTTCTTCACACTACGAACCGAATCTCTAGCGCAGCATTTCCATTGCACAGCAGCGCAAGGGTAATTTCCAGTAGAAACATTCTTCTAACAAGTTCCAAAAATCCGTCAGACTCAGGAACTAACTATTTCCATCAAATTCATGGTACTTTCGTGAAGTTAACTGTACGTCGTGCCGAGAATTTAAAAGTTCGCAAGAAATTTCGAAAAAAATTCTAACTTCCTACGATATTACAAACTGGGAACTTTCATACGCGTTTTATTTCACGACAGTGGACTGCGACAGCGAGTGAGAATGTAATTGAATTTCTAAACGCGCGTCGTTTGAAAGCGGCGCAACGTTAAAGCTAAGTTTTTCCCGTAGGTTAATTTTATTGCGCTCGTTCTCGGCGTTACATTCTTTCATAAATATATATCCGCCATCACGGCGCGGTGGAAAAAAAATGCGAAAAATTGTACGACTCCGTGAGAACCGTCTCTCGCACTCGGCCCGGCCCGGTTATAATTAAAATTAATCTGTGATTTTAGCGATTCGGAGCCGCGTGCGTCGTATTGCGCGAGCATTTTTCAGCGAAACGGAAAATCTGGCCGCGCCAGAAAGTGGCCTTCGGCCACAAATTAATTGAAACGCATTAGGCAGCTTGTATTTTCCAATTTGTATGCGAGAACGGAATTGGATTATGCAGTTTCGGTCTGAAAACTCGCGTTCGTTTACGAACAAAAACGAGCGTCCTCGCCCGTCAACCGGAAAATCTCGAAATTGGCTCAGCAATTTGATTTTTACGTAGCCTCTTTTTTTCACGCGCTCCTGACAGACTAACGAGTCACCTGATTAATCACTTTTACGTATTCTTGGACTGCGAAGATTTAGGTTAAAGATATTTCAATTGAAAACGGTGCATTTGAATGTTTGAGAGCTGAGGAAAATCATTAATATTATAGAGACAGGTTTTTAAAGAAACAGTTTTTAGTAATTACGACAGAAACAATATTGTCATTAGACTGTAGATTTTGTGCAGTCTAAAATCTACAGCCGTTTATGCAATAGCTTCAAATAATAAAAATTTTACAAGAATTTAATAGCATCGATACATTTCATGCAACTTAATAAAATGGCTAAAGAGAGAAATAAATTCCCATTTGGTTCCTATGTCCTGCAACTAATACAAACGATTTTTATTTTGCATAAAAAACAAACCCAGAGTGAAAGAAAATCTTTTTAGTACAATGCAAACACATTACAATCGTACCTTGCAAATAATGCAGACAATTTTGATTTTGCATAAAAATTGGCAGTTTCACAACAAGTTACAGTACGTTCATTGTTACATAAATTACTTTTTACATTGTCAATTAAGAACGCAAATACAATTTTCCAACTAAATGAAGAAATATCTGGGAAAATTGGTGCATTAATGATGTGCTTTTTTCAAGTTTTTAAAAATGTTAAAACAACTGTACTGTTATAAAAAAGTATATTGTTATATTTGGTAGAATTCACAGAGTCATTCCAAATAAGAATTGTTACCCTAACTTTCACAGTTGAAGTAGGAGAAATTGTGAAAATATTTTTTAAATCGACGCTTAATTTTGTTTCACATACTCGTAAAGTTACCCCCGTTCTCAATTTTTTAAAAATGTTCAAACGTTTCCAATATTATAAAAGAATACATCGTTATATTCGGGATAGTTTACAGAATCGTCCCACATAAGAATCGTTAGCCTAACTTTCACAGTTCATGCACAAAAAATTCACAAAGACAAAGTTCACTCTTTGTCGCAAAATAATGGAATTCTCAAAAACCGAGGATAATGGAGAAAAGCGACCTTCGCGTTCGCGTTCACCAAAGTGTAGAATCGGTTATCGAAACGCGAAATTGTTGTCGAACAGTGTTATCAATTATCTTGCGATAATGAAGCGTGCACGCTAATGCTGGGTGAGGATTGCAATCCGGACGAGCATAATTACATAAAGCTAACGAGACCGAGACATGCTCGGGGGAGAAACAACATTCATTGCAGAATATCCTCGAGCCACCGATGCGTTAGATTTGGCTCGATAATAGTGTGTGAAGCGCGCAATATTCCGCGCTCGACGCGTGTCAATCAACCCGTGGCTTGAGCACAGACAAATGTTTGAATTGGAAATTATTTAGACAGACACTGTCGTTGAGATCATTAATCTCTCTCTCTCTCTCCCTCCCCTCCGCCTTATGTGGAAAATAATCTTGCATTTTGCACGCGGTTAATGAACAAGCCTTTTGATTCGATGGATTCAGACCGTGCCGGAAAACGTAGCTTGAAAGTTAATTAATAGACCGCGGATCCTTGCGCAAATGTGGATTTTTCTATGTTATTTTATGCGTGAGTTGCCAAGAAAATACTGAGGCTTTCATCAAGCTGGAAGCATAATTAAAATTTAATGAAATCCTCGCAGAATCGTTCCCTCCATTTCATTTCCTTGTAAAGGTGGCCCTCTCTTTAAATTTTTAAAAAATGTTCAACCGTTTATAATATCATAATGGGATACACCGTTTTATTCGGAAGAATTTACAGAATCATTCTATGTAACACTCGTTAGTCTAACTTTCACGGTTAAAGCAGGAGAAATTGTGAAAATCGTTGGCATAACTTTTACGGTCGAAGCATAAAAAATGGTTCATGTCGAAAATCTGCGTTAAATCGTTCGTTCTATTTTGTGTCTCTCACTCGTAGATATAAGTCCCGCTCTTAATTTTTTAAAAATGTTCAACCGTTAATAATATTATAAGAGATTATATCGTTGTATTCCACATAACGATTACCTTCGTTGCCATAACTTTGATGGCTGCAGTATAAAATATTGATAAAGTCGATAATCTTCGTTCAATTTGGAAAACTTTGTATTTTCGCGAATTAATAGTAATTAAATAATAAGAATTCAGTATGTCTCTACAATTATGCCAAGAATTATGCACAAATTATGCAAAAATAACTTATTTACGTCAGTTTTAGAAATTTAACCACTGTTCTGTGGTTACAGAGAAAACAGCTTGTTTAACATTTTTTTTAGCTCCAACAAGGATTCATAGAATTTTTATAATTTTCGTCCCTTGTTGCTATCTTTCTGTAAATGTTGTCTGCATTTTCGCGAGTCGTTTGTATTCTTTCTCGAGCAAGAATCGATTTTTTCGCAGTCTCCAGTGGAAACCGAGTGGCTTCGTCCGGGATCTTATGTTTCGTTCGGTGGAAACGAACCATTTAAGTAAACACACCTGGAATTCAAAGTTTGATACGACCCATAAAATAAGTCAAGCAGCAAGTCCCGGCAAATATTCACATCCTTAAAGCTTCGGTAACGCGATTCGGGCGTATTTCGATAAATCGTTTCTCGAAGACGGTCGATTTACTTTCTCAAATATACTTGAGGCCGCGGCAAGAGTTACGCCGGCGATCCGGGTCAAAAGTTCATGTTTGCCCTATGGAAAGTGGAAACGAAATCCCATCCAAAAGTTCAACCGTCTCTTCCCCCCATGCCGATGGAAATTCATCGATAATTTGTTCAAGTGCTAAGCACACGAATTGCAACGCTTTTCGCCAGCACATTTCACGTGACGTCAAATTATCCCAACATGAAAATTTTTTTGACAAATAGAAGCACAAAATTTTGCAAAAATAGCAAAAATACAATCACCATAAGTTCACAAAAAGAATATATATAAAAGAGTCTTCTCATTTAAGTTATTAAAATTCTTGTAAACTTCCTGGATCATCTTTTCGAGGGATGAAATTCTTAAGGTTAGACATAAGATACATCAATTTTTAATTAACATCTGCCTCTGGACAATTTTTGAAAATAATCTATGTGAAACTTTAAAGATGTCTCTACCAATCAGATAAAACTGCGTTTCAGTATCTTAAATAATTCTTTCTTTATAAATGATTGAAATCGTCGATTTCTTTACCAACAGATTCGTTCACTTTCGCTAAAAAATCGATCAAGGAACATCAACATACGTAATTTTCTGTTTTAAATAAATGAATAAGTTATATTTTTAAGTACAATTGCTAATCGCGTTTTACTGCTATAATAAAATAATATTAGCAACAAATATTCTGTTCCGAAAGATATTTAGTTTAATGACCCTTAAGCATCGTTTCTAGCTGTAACGAAATACTATTTCGAATAAATAATTTAATTAGAGTATTTTTAACACTGAATCACAATGAACGTCGTGGTCAAGAATGAAAAGGTCATAAAATCTTTTTAGGATCACATTTGCAATACAAAATGGATGCCCGATTACGCAGTGAAGCAAATCTCCGTTCAAGTGTCCAGCTGTCGCAGACTGTAAAACCGCAGGAAACTATGCCGCGTGAAATAATGACACCATAATAATTGAGGCGATTCGCAGCACGGAGAGCGCTACTTAAACCATTTATCTCGCGATTCCAAACAGTATCGTAATCACATCCGCAGATATCTATGCAAATTGCGACAGACACCGAGACACCGGGGCCGACTGCGCGGCAAAGTTTTGTTCGCTTCGAACTCGAAAATTCGGTTATAACTCGCCGACAGTCTCGTTGGGGAAACTAAACCGATTCCGGCTAACAGTAAGATTTAGCTGTAATTAGAAAACTTTTCCCGCGGCAGGATGTTTCTCTTGTTTATTACCAATTTCTTCGCGTCCCTCGGACCCTCCTTCTGCCCTCGTTCGAAATTTCACGGTGAAATATGGAGTTTCCCTTGTCGGCCATCGAACAGAAGAAAAACCAAAGGAAAACCAGGGGAAAACTCTCGTCCAGAGACCTCATAACGGTTTCCCACAAGTTAACCCTTTCAACCCCATTTTTTTCTATTTAGAACTCTTTCCTTTTTCTTTTCAAAATCGACGTTACCAGAGTGTGTAACGAATCTGAATTTGTATGCTAATATATACAGGGTGTATAAAAATTATAGGTCACGACTACCATAGCGGGATTTTTTGTCTCTGGACTTGATATATTCAATATCAAGCGTATTAGCCGAATTTTCAAACTCTAATATCCCGAAAACGAGGCGTCAAATAAAAAAAAAATTATTCATGTGAAATAAAATAGTTTACGAAACTTTAACGTCGATTTTTATGAGAATGGTTGCTTTGAGATTCATGGTTTATTTGAGACTTTTGTTCCTCGCGACGAGTACTATACGATGAAAGAAAAAAAATGTTGACCTTGAGAAAGAGATCAAGGACAATTTTGCGGCCCATTTCTTTTAATAGATCTCCACCGATCCAGAGAGATATAATCCTGCTATGGTAGTCGTGACATATAATTTTTATACACCCTGTATGTACAATTGAAACGCGCGTGTTTCAACAGATTTCTTTTATGAGACGTGAATATAGTGACTAATCAAATTATTCGAACCACAAGTTGCATAAGATGAAAATTCTTTTCAAAATTAGAACAACAAATTTTGTATATGAAAGTCTAGTTACATTGAATTCTCAAAAGTTATTAACATCGATATTTAATTAGGTAATTATTGCGAAAAAGTCATTATACTCCGATTTTGATGAAATTTAAATATGTTATAGATTTCGTCATTTTGAACAACTTTTTCCTTCTTCAATATAGGGGAGTCGCTTTTGGTTTTCGAGATATTTGAAAAAAATAACTGCTAATACTGTATTGAGTTTAACGTATTGTTGCATGCTCCGTGTCAACGTAAGGCTGCTCCAGTGCGGCGTCTGTTTACTTTTTTTTGTAAACACGTGGAAATGGGAGAAAAACCGGGTTTATCTGTATATAGGGTGAGCTTGCAATTTTGAAAGACTACTTCTGAATTTTCGTATGCGTGGTCGGTTTCGTATGCCTAACGCCCGGCCATTTGCCCCTCCCCCTCCCACGGCGACCTAACCACAACTCATTCTATTCGCATGATTTTTCCATTACTAGATTAAATTCTGGATGACAGCTACAGTGCAAAGATCATGCGAATAGAATGAGTTGTGGTAGGTTGCAGTGGGTGCGGAGAGGGCTGGCCCGACCACGCATGCAAAAATCGAAGAGTAATCTTTCAAAATTGAAAGTTCACCTTATATATGTATGATCAGAGTAAGACACTGTTTTCTGTCTCATCTCCACAGCCTGTTGACAAAAGAAAAGTAAAAGACGCCGCGCCGGAATAGCCTTACATTGGCACGGAGCGTGTGAGAATACGGGAAATTCAATACAGTATTAGCAATAGTTTTTTGCAAATATCTCGAAAACTAAAAGCGACCCCCCTATATTGGAAAAGGAAAAAGTTGTTCAAAATGTGTTGCTGCATAACATATTTAAATTTCATCAAAATCAGAGTATAATGACCTTTTCGCAATAATTACCTTTAATTATTAATTTTCTACTGATTGAATGGAACGAATAAAGTATTACATTAGGAATATCAGGAAGATTAGCGGGGTCTACAAGAAACATCTTTAAAACTATATTTAAAAAAATTGATAATTACAGGTGTAAATGGTATTGGGCAACAACCATTTTATAATTGTGAAGAGGGTTCGCTGTCCGAGGGTTAATGAAGCACTTCGCACAAATTCTGCGGCGATGAAGAAAATTATGATCGTAAAAGAAAAATCCTGTAATTTGAACGGGTCTGTGGCCACAATATTAAACACGATAAACCAGCGGAAAGATATAAATTTCTCTAGATCTCTCTGCTGGGATAAAAGCATCGTTCCATTAAAATTTGCGAACGCTCCGAAACTGCGACTCCAGTCTCATATTTCTTGCTGTGCGATTGCCTCGAAATGAACGAATACAAACACCGGCGGGCAGCCATTTTCTCTGCAAACAACATTACGCAGTTCTCGTCGGGCAAACCATAAATAAGAAAATTACCGGAACACGGAAGACGCCAGTGCTGGGGAGCTATTGGCGTCGAGAGTGCGCTAATTGTTCCGTAATAACAGAGACTAAACAATAACGAAGACAAAACAGTAACACAGACAAAACAATGGCAAACACAGAACAGTTTGTCTGTTTAGAAGCTCGCGTTGGAAAGACAGGATCGCTTTAAAAATATAAAAATCGTTAAACTGTGTTGATTTAACCCTTTTCGACCTGGCGGGACATGTACTATCGTTTACGAGTATATACTTTCTATTTTAATTAATTTAGATTAACAATACGTGCAACAATTTTCTTTCTGTTTAAAATACTATTAACACGCTCACAGTTCAATTAATGTAAGACCGAATACAGAGGAATAGTATAATAATACATAGAAATAATAACAGGTTTTCTCTTAAGTATTTTGTTGTATCATTTATGGTTAGCTTCAGTACCGTTTTCTCATTTATTAACAAAATGCAGAATTACAACCGATCGATTATAAAGTTGTTGACCACAAGTGGCTTCTACTTAATCACAATTACATGCATGAATTTGCAATGAGCCACAACTCAGTCGTTAAAAGTAGAACAGGCTGATGTTACAACCCAATGGATTACATTGTGGTTATTCTACAAATTTTAAAAAGGCTTTTAAGCTGATTTTAAGCTTGAAAATTGCGTGACAGTTTATTTAAATTCTTCTAACATGGTTACTGTGTAAATGGATAAAATCCGCAATCATTCTAAGTTTTTATTTTAAATCTCTGTGACCCATATATGGAACATGGGATTGTGAAGGTGTTGGACACCAAGGAAGTCTTAGGGGTTGAAATTATTTTGCATAAAAATTCGCAGTCCGACGAAGATACGTCGGAAGAAAGTTTGATTGATCATTTCCGCGTTGGTTGGTCCCTTCCTCGAATTAATCCGGCTACCAATGACGTCATTTGCAAGCATTCATCGGCCAGCAAACGGATGTAGGACGCATAGTTACCGGCGGAACTGCGGAGTTAGTATTCACGCAATCCATGGATCCTGTCGGCCAGGTTTTATCGAAGAGCGAGAACTCGATAGGATATTAGGGTATTGCGAACGAACGAGTCCCACGCGACGTTATTCAATAGCGGATCGAACGCCTCCCGTTGCATTTATGCAACCCCTCGTCTACCACATCCCTCGTTCCCATGATTCATGCCGAGAGCATATAATGTTCTTGTGTTGCGCCGATGGCTAGATCATGCTGACCGTGCCTTTCTCTCTCTTCCTGTGTCTTCACTGAATGGTGTGATGATCGCGAGTTAAACTGATTATTATACTGCGGATCTTTATGCAAAATCTCATTTTCAAACGTTATTTAATAAGAATCCGAATTGGGAACAAATTTTCTTCGCCATCCACAAAATACATCGTTGTAAAAATAAGATAAAAATGCAATTCTTATTAATGTATACATTTTCTTGCATTTTAACAATCTACACATGCCATAAATGCATGAAGATCTACAGTAGATCTAAAGGTCTACTGATTATACATAATTATTGATTGAATGCGACAGCTTGAGGAATTCTCTCATTTTGCAATTTTGTTTCCAAACGAAACTAGTCTATACATATGTATATTGATTTCGAACTTTCTGAGTGTGTTTGCTAGGATTTAGAGAATATAGATATATTTCTTAGTTTTGATTATAGTGATTTTTTCTGAAGTTATGGCGATTTAATTAGAGTACAGAGAATCGGACAATATGAATTTTCTTAATTCGACAACCGAAAGAGGCTGTAATAGAAATTTATTACAGGAAAACTGCTAAGTATATCGGTTTTCAACTTTCTGAGTACATTTATCAATCTCTAGGGAATATAGATATATTTTTTTTTATGATAATAGTAATTTTATCTGAAGTTATTGCGATTTAATTAGAGTACAGAGAATCGGACAATATGAATTTTCTTAATTCGACAACCGAAAGAGGCTGTAATAGAAATTTATTACAGGAAAACTGCTAAGTATATCGGTTTTCAACTTTCTGAGTACATTTATCAATCTCTAGGGAATATAGATATATTTTTTGTTTATGATAATAGTAATTTTATCTGAAGTTATTGCGATTTAATTAGAGTACAGATAATCGGACAATATGCAATTTTCATAATTCGATAACCGAAAGATGATACAATAGAAATTTATTACAGGAAAACTGCTAAGTATATCGGTCTTCAACTTTCTGAGTACATTCCTTAATCTTTAGGGCCTATAGAAATATTTTTTATTTGTGACAATAGTGGTTTTTTGTGACAAATCATAGCAATTTAACTGAAGCACTGCAAAGAATCAATATGGCTTTTTTAAATTTTGATAGAATAATAAATTTTGAGAATAACAAATATATCGGTTTTAAATTCCCTGTGTACATTTTTCAATCTTTAGGGAATGCAGATATATTTTTTGTTTATGACAATAGTAATTTTATCTGAAGTTATGGCGATTTAATCAGAGAAGTACCGAGAATCGAACGATATGAATTTTCTCAATTCGACAACCGAATGAGGCTGCAATAGAAATTTATTACAGGAAAACTGCTAAGTATATGGGGTTTCAACTTTCTGAGTACATTTGCCAATCTTTAGGGTATATAGACATATTTTTTATTTGTGACAATAGTGATTTTTTCTAATGTTATGGCAATTTAACTGAAGCACTGCAGAGAATCAATATGGTTTTTTCAACTTTGATGATTGTAAAAAGATGCTTTAGGAATTTATTATAGCAAGAATAACAAATATTTCGGTATCAAACGTTTTGAATTCATTTGTCAATCTTCAGGGAATATAGAAATGTTTTTCCTTTACAAAAATAGTGATTTGGTTTAATGTTATTTGTGCAAAGCGTACATGTGTACAACGTTAAGATTTTGCAAATGATTCCTCGTGTCAAAAAAATTGTACAAAAATTTTTGTGTCTGACCGAAGGCGACCTCATTCTCCTGCCACCTACTTCGTACCCAAGTAGAGCATTCAGAAACCGATAAAAATATAATAGCACCAATCGTCTGATAATTTCAAGCCCGTTTAAAACGACTAAAATCGCAGCAAGTTATTATAGGAAGACTGCAAGCTCTTTCAGCGAAGAACCAGATCGTCGAACGTGTAAGTAGGTCATTTTAATGGGGAAACGTTAAAGTTTCTCACGGATGGTGAGTACCGGGTACAAACAGGGACGGTCTTTACTACGGTTGATTTAGTGCCCGGCCACGAATTTATGCTATTTCCTTATGAGAGTACTTTTTCACTCGTCGGTTGCCCGTTTCTATATGTCTGCAAAAATAAGAAATACCGCGGCAAAGCGAAACTTTTCGATGCTCCATTTTTCAAGACACGGTGGAAAAAGGTTTCCACGGTTTCTGGGCCAACCCGAGCAGAAATATTACGTTTTTCTTCGTCGATACGTTCGCCTGTGTTAAAGATCAATAGGGAAGGGAATAAACTGGAAATCTCGTCGATGAGAACTCAACGGGAATTGATAGCGACGCGATTCCCAGGCAATTAATTAAAAAATTCAATTTTCCAACCGATCGGTCTCGAATGATTATTATTATTTATCGCACGAATGTTTCAGCGAATACGAACCTATGTACCGGACTGGTAAAACATTTACCGTGGCTGCAATCATAGAAAAAATTTATTTTTATTTATTCGAACGGAATTCGAGGATGTAAACATTTTTTTAGGGATTATTTA
Source organism: Sphecodes monilicornis (assembly GCA_913789915.3). NCBI lineage: Eukaryota > Metazoa > Arthropoda > Insecta > Hymenoptera > Halictidae > Sphecodes > Sphecodes monilicornis. The sequence goes on from OU565294.1 coordinate 10,922,969, forward strand.
ATATGAATTTATGTGGCATTTAAAAAATGGGAAATCTTCTTTTGATAAATAGGTTTTTCTATCTGGATCAGTTTTTTAAAAATGTTTAATGTAAAACGTGCTTTTTCGTGTACAATATTGATCCTGTTTCAATTTTGTAAGATTAAAAATACGAGTTAAACATTATTTGGAACTGTCATGAATTTACTGTGGCATTTTACTATGTATTTACTATATATATCAAATATTATTTTATGAAATTCAACCAAATGAAAATGTTAATAATCTTGCCTGTACTTCAACTCATACACAGTGATATGATAATGATAATTTATTTTTAATGAATATTAATTCATATAAAATATGAATGAAATATTTATTTTAATTCACAATGTACTGTACTGCCTTTCGGAACAGCGAGAGTAAAAACAATTTTTAGCGAGAAGCAATTATAGCATACAATGCAAAGCTTCTCGTAGAAAAATCAATAGACCGAATGGAATATTTATGAACAAGGGTTGCTCATCTTTTAATACAATATTCATAATTGCTGACCCCGATAATGAGCACATTATCCATTCATGCATGATTCACGAGTTCTGCTCGTTTCACATTGCTTTGAAAGCTATCTATTTTTTATTTACCACCAAATAGTGCTACAAAAATAATATATATATTATTCCGTTGAAAAAAGGTTTGCTTAACCTCTTTTCTATCCAATAACGAGCCTGTGGAATGAAGATTTAAAACAGAATTTAGTAAATACAAATATTTTTCATGAACCTGAGAATATTAACATATTGTCAACAACTTAATAAAACTAAAAAAGAGGTAAATAAACTATTATTTAGTTTGCATAAAAATCTGTTGAAAAATATCTCTTTGACAGAATCAAGTGTAGTTTTTTTCTAAAAACATAGAAATCCAAGAAGTTGATGAACTTATAATTTTAAATAAATGAAAAATTTCTTAAACTTCAGTAAATTATCCCTTTGTAACTTGTTGCATATAATTTGCCATAGTACGACTGCCAAAAAGTAATTGCAAAAGCAACAACTACCAGAATAATCTAAATTATAATTTTAATTCATAGATAGGCAGTAAGCGTCGAGTACAAAATTGTTTCAATGAAAAATAAAGCTACAACAAAAGTCTTCGTTTTCTCCGTCGATTTACGACCACGAAAATTCCTCTAAATGTTTGCACAGCCTCCGATAAATTTCCGGGGTCTTGATTGCATTAATTAATTCGAAGGAAAGATCCTAACAACGTGCGAATAATTTTCGACGAGTTTCGTTCCGCAACAATGCGGTCGGCGTGGTTTCTGCGACACCGGCATTCCCATTGTTTTACGTCGCGTGCTCCCTTAATTGAATATTCTACTAGAAAAGCATAGTTTTTTTGGGGGAGAAATTCTTCTCATACCCTAGCGAACGAGCGTCGTTCGTGTAAACAATTTTTATACGCAATTTCGAGGTGCATTCGTCGGACGCGAAGCCAACAGTAAATTCGGTTAATACGCCGTGCATCTGGAGCTCGCAAGTTTCAAATTTTATGCTCGCCACGCGCGGCTACCAAAGTAGATTTAATTAAACTTTACTGGAATTTACGGTGTCCTTCACCCACCGGGAAACCTTCCAGAGGAAGATGTTTCCCTTCTTAGCCGTGCCACTGTGTAATTTTTATGCGGAAAACCTTGACCGTGTCCAATTACTGCGCCTGTCGGCGAGCAACCAGCGAATGTGTGTGGAAAAACGAAAAAGAGAGTGAAAGAATTTCCAACCTGCACCTCCGAGCTCCCAACGACCTGGTTATTTATCGTGGAAGCGAGCAAACATTGTTTTAGAAATTGTTCTGTGTGTTTTATACATTTTTTTTCCGTACCGGAGGTACTCAATGGATCGACTCGGCCCTTCCATTGTTACTCGTTTTATCGTTTTGTGAAAAGTTATTGTAACAACTATGTGGATAGTCTCTTTTAATACAGACTCAATTTTGACTTTTCCATTCCGCCAAAAGCGTTTGGATTATGCTCAAAAATTTCGACAGAGGAATGCGAACAATTTTGTGAGCGATTTGTACTGTTGCTTATTTTTGTGACTGATTGTGACTGAATTGGGGATTTTATGCATTTATGACAAACATGGATAAATGGGATAGAAAACAGTAAAAACATTTAAAGAATTTAAACATACTGTTATATTCTTGCCAATGTAATAATATTATTAAAATAGGAAAAACAAACTAACACAGACAATTTTTATTTCGCATAATAATTCGCAGTCTAATTATGACTTGTATGTAATTGATAACAACTGTGTGCATGAGACTATGTTTTTAAAAATCAGTCTTTAAATAGCTGTACACTTTTACATTCGAACAGAATCCATATTAAAAATTAAAAATATATTAAAAATTTGCATTCAGAAGATATCTAGAATTTGCAAAATATGGGGGGGGGAGGGGTAGAAGTTTATTACAAATATTGTTGTAACAATGTCTGATGTCAAATTATGTATCTCCATTGAAGTATTGTTTAAATTTTTATACTGTTAAAAATTTGAAATCGAGGGATGAGAATATTTAAGATTTGCAAACTAGGGTGTGGGAGGGCTGGAGATAATTAAAAAATTGTCTTAACAATATTTGACATCAAAGTATACATTCCAATACAAGCAGCTAACTTTTCCATTTTGACAATACTTAAAATTTGCAATTGCAGCTGCGAGGATGGCAATAAACCTGTTCAAAAAATTCTTTCAATGTTGTCTCACGTAGGTCACGGTGTATTGGTTAAAATGACTGGTGTCTTGGTTTCAAATGCTTGCAAGTTGGATAATAATTGATGTATCTCCATAGAAAAGGCCAATGTTTCGATTTTTACAATACATTTGCTTTCTGGGGAATACGGGGGTGGTAATAAACCTGTATAAAAAATTCTTTCAATGATGTCTCACGTAGGTCACGGTGTATTGGTTCAAATGACTGGTGCCTTGGTTTCAAATGCTTGCAAATTGGATAACAATGATTTCAAAAAGTTGCAAGCTGGAGTGTAGGTTGAAAATATCAAGAAATATTATTTGAACAATATCTGATGTATCTCCATAGAAAAGGCTAATGTTTCGATTGTTACAATACATTTGCTTGCTGGGCAATACGGGGTGGCAATAAACCTGTTCAAAAAATTCTTTTAATGTTGTCTCACGTAGTTCACGGTGTCTTGGTTAAAATGACTGGTGTCTCGGTTTCAAATGCTCGTGGGTTGTATCGATTTCTCGGTCCCGATAAAAATTCCGTTTCGCTGCGGATCGAGGGTAGTTTCTTTTCACGTGCGCTCGCGCGCGCACGCGTTCCATCAATGTTATGCATGCATAAGAATGTTCGACGCGAGAATGGATCGGACGTGTGTGCGTGCCGAAAGTGGTATCACTGGCCCGTTTTCGTGAAATCGATACACATATCGTTCGCACACGTGTATTTTACACACTATCCCCTATGGGGTTGTGTACGACATACACACGAGGATGCTTTGCCGTTTCGACAATGGCGTGCCATTTTGCCTCGCCGTTTCCCGACGTTTTATTTCCCGGATCTGGGTTTTCCTTTCATCTATATTCAAGTCCTTATTTCCAAGATGGAAGTCTTTCTCCTTTTTTCCCCTCTCTCTCTTTTCCGAGTGTTTCTTTCGGAAGGATATTGGAACTTGTAACTCGTACACCGCGAAACTCGTGTTTTCGGTTTTTCTGTTTACCGCGTGCCATTTTGCTTTCATTGCAGGAAATAAAATAGAATATGTCTATCTTGGAAGAGAGATCAGTGTATTTCTGGTCTTCATTGATTACGCTACGGATTTGTATGAAAAATGAAGCTTGTCTGCACTGATTGCAAGATCAGCCGTGTTTTTCGCTTTTTGTGTGCCATTTTCTTTTCTTTCGTGGCACACGGTGCCGGTGGCTAAATAAAATAGATTTCATTTCTTGGAAGAAAGATCAGCGTAGTTCTAATCATTATTGATTTCTACGCTACGGACTTTTATGCAAAATGATTCTTGTCTGCACTAATTGCAAGATACAGTCGTATTTTTAGTTTTCTGTGTACCATTTTTCTTTCTTTGGAGGCACACGATGCCAGAAGGTAAATAAAATAGAACATTTATTTTTTGGATGACTCGTGTGAAAAGAAAACTCTAGCCCTCGATTTCGCCAATTCCCAAAATTCCTAGCGACATATTGATGAATCTGATTTCGGCGCAAAGGTTCGATCTGAGATCAAACCTTTGTGCCGAAATCAGATTCATCAATATAATTCATTTCGATCGAAAGGAATTACATTTATATTCCTAGCGACATTAGGTCTTCGCGGAAACGGCTAGACGCGTCTGAGGATATTTCAGTCCAGCCAGGATAATTCACGGCCACATCCCTTAGAACCGGTAATATTCCTGGTTCTTCCGTGACACCTTCCAACGATGTAAATCACCCACACCGCACTATGCTCTGGAAACCCGTCTTTTGTGGCCAGAAGTATTTCAGTATTATTTCAAGACTTAACACTAAACCTACCCAGCATTAATAGTGACTGGCTTGTATTTCTTTATAAAAATGACTCTTCCAAATATGATGGTATTATTTTATAACATTTAAACAAGTGTACAAAATGTTTAAATGTATACAATTTTATACAAACAATACCGTCATATTTGGGAGTCTACAGAATTTTTCTACGTAAGAATCATTTGTCTAGCTTTTTTGGCTGAAGCAGGAAAAATTCTGAAAGATCAATTTTTGACTTTTATTCAAAAATTAAATTTGTCAATAACTGGGGCAGATAGCAACAAACAGCTTTAGGATTCGTGTCTGCACACGGGAGATTATAAGGACTATATGCATGTTTTCCGTGGCAAAATTGATGTTGACCCAAGTAATATGTTAAATTTGAAAAATTGACTTTTGGCCAGTTTTTCTGGTTTCCCAGATCTTGGTGCACCTATTCGAAGAGATGAAGAGCTGAAGGGGTCGAGTGGGTGTTCTGGTAAAGTGGCTGGGAAACTCGAGGACGTCGTTTTTTTCGAAAAATAATTCTCGAATCCTCGACTGCTCCCTCGTCGCAGTCTTCCCATTAAAAAGTTTGATTCGTGGCTTCGACGGGATAGAGAATTCTCGTTTTTCGCTCGTAGACGAAGCGTCTGTTGGAACGTTGGATAATATTCTAGCGACTTCGGGGCCTTTGCGGATAGACTATAACCCACGGATCCGTTTCAAATCGTCTGCAGTTGGCGACAATAATTTATCGTCCGCCATACTTACCCTCTGAACCAGCCCCACAGCTTTTATTCGGATTACGGTGCGCCGCGACAACGCTTTCGCTTGCTGGTTTGCTCGCGTGTGCTAATTGCTCGGTCTTTGCTCGTTCGCCTGGCTATAGTCGGTCATAAAAGTCTATCTGCACGTGTCGAGCTATAATCCCGTCATTGTCCATTAACCTCCGTGCAACGGAGCAATTTCAACCGACAGGAATATGTTTTCCATTATAATCTGTATTATAGAAACCGAAAAATTGATTCGACACAATGTGCGTTATATGGCCTGCGTTGCTGGCGATTTTTCTTCATTAACCCTCATTTGATTCTTATTTTCGTATATTAATGCTGAAAGCATCACCGCCGATTCAGAAATCATCAAATGACCAGTTGCAGAATTTTTACTTGGATTTATCAATTTAGGTTATTCAGATTTATTAGATTTATTTAGGTTAGATTTATTAGATTTACTTACGTTAGATTTGTTAGATTTATTTAGGCTAGATTTATTAGATTTATTTAGGTTAGATTTACTAGATTTATTTATTTATTCAAACATTTCCTGTGCAATACTTATAAGTCTCATGTTCCGAGGTTACATTTTATTTGTCCAAATACGGGCTCGACTGCGTTTTGGAGAACTCCGTGTTCTTAACATTTTTGAACTTTTTTTTATGTGATCCTGTAGATATCGATGAAGACATTCCGAAAATGTGTGTATTGTTGTTAGGAATTCACTGGTTTATTAGTTATACGCGTGTAAAGATGAGCAGTTTTAAGCGTTTTTGACAGGTTATTGCCATATTGGATGTTCGGTGAGTGGTAGAGGTAGCTAGGTCTGTTCGGCGCATGCGCTGGATAGATCGTGAGTGTTCAGCGCATGTGTTAGGTAGGATGGTATATTTGCGGGATCGGCTAAATTGTAATGAGCGTATGCGCTAGATGGCAATTCAGTGGTTACACATACTTTGCAAACATAAGTAATTTCAAGTGTTTTTCACAAATTAATTATTAATAAGTTTATTGTTAATTTTGAAATGGCTAGTTCAAGTATTAGAAATGTTAACTTTAGAGACATGCCAATTAGAAAGAATTGTGGATTGTGGATTGTTACGGAAATTTAAAAAATGTCGTACTCATCGGTGCGAAATGAAAATTTATAACAATAATCATGGAATTGGTCGTTTTCGGAGTCCAGTAATTAAAATGTACAGAATCACATACAGAATTTTAAAAAGAAAGTACAGTCCAAGATGGTTTGGGGTTAGGTCGTCGTGGAAGCGGAGAAGGCCGGCCCGACTATGGTATAATGTTTCGCGTTTTGATTTAGTAATTGTGTTATTATGTATTACGTACTTGTTTGTGCTGCCATCTAACGGATCTGTTCGGAAGTATTTAACCGATTTTATGTGTATCACCTAGCAAACATATCAATATGGCGGCGCATTAACCTATCAAAAAGGCTTAAACGTGTTCAACTTTATACGCGTATAACTTTTTAATCAATTAATTCCGCATAATAAGATTTTCATTTTCGGCGTTTTCTCGTCGAAAGTTATAAGATTGTATAAAAAAAAACTTGAAAAAAAGAGTTCTCCAAAACGCAGTTAAACCCAAATTCGAATATAGCATAAATACACATGCATACATTTGATAGAAATATTTGAATATTTTCCAAAGGATTTTTTGGGCGAATTGTTGGAACAGAGTAAATCTCGATTCCCAAAATCGTTACGCCAGCGATCGAATTGTTAACAAGTCACAAGACTCGTTCGATCCAGCCTTTTATGGGCAAACATAGCCATAAAACTTATCTCTATAAGCCAGTATAAGAGATTACAATATTCCCTTTGTTATTTCACTGGGACAGGCTCGTCGAGCTGGATCTATTGTAACGGCGACACCGTTTCCCCGAAATTTCTCCTTACGCTACTTCTGGATCCGGAGATAAGGTATCCTGTGTTCTCGTGGGATTACCCCGATGTGCTGTTCCTTATCCATGGTTCTTGGAATAATCCACCGACTCGCAGGAACCTCGCTCACACACACACACGGCCCCACGCAAACGGGTCCTTTGTGAGACACTTATTGTTAGGTCGATGTCCCCTTTTCATTTCAATCGCCTCCATTTCCTGCCTCGATTTTAATAGAACCGCCCAGATGCCTCTATTTCAATAGGCTCGAATAATTTTCGAGAATGTTGCACTCTGAAAGTGGCAGCGAACAGTTTGCAAAGTGTTTATTAACTGTCTAACTATGTAAACATTTTGGTTAATCCTCGTACACTCGTTTGGTGAACATTCACTCGTTTCCAATGCCTTTGTACACTTAATAGAATCATTCTGCACTTTTTAATCATTTCACACGTTGACATTGCATCCCTCAATCAAATATGTAGCGTTATTTTAACCCTTAAGGAGCGAAGACACTTTAGAGCACTCGAAAATCGGTGATTTTTAGGAAATTTTTTTCTTAATAACTACAAAGCGAATCTTTTTAAAACTTTCTTGGTGCCATGTTCTATATTTAAAAAATACATCAAATTGGTCTACATTAACGATTAATGTATTTGTTGTCGAAATATTTATTTAACTTCACAGCTCCGCGGCACCCCCATCGTCAGTTTGTGTATATACTACAGGCTACAATTTTCATCTGAAACAGAAAAATTTCTTATAAATCCTTATAAAATTATGTCGTGGATGAATTAAAAAAATTTATAAATAGTTCCATTTTTCCATTTTTTTCTGCATTACAAAGCCGAAATTTTTTCGCGAAAATAGTAACTTTTTTGTTAAACCTCAAACTTTTTGCATTTTAATTTATAAGGATTAAGAATGATTTTTTATTTGACTGTGGATTTTATGGATTTAAGGCAGAAATTGGTGACATATAAAAAAGTCAAAGTCTCCGAAGATTCTAAAATCACTGTTATATTATTTCCAATCTATTGAAATCGTTAAGATGGAAAATATTTATTTATTTAACTTCTAGTTGTCGTAATTGAGGTAGAACGTTTTTATTTTACATAAAACTTCACAGTCTGTTCCTAATGTTATTAAAGTCCATATATATTTTTGGCATACAGTGGGCGAACAAATTATTAAAGCTACGTAAATAAATCGTCAAATTTGCATTGAAATAATCAATTATTAAATCTAAGTCTAGGTACATTGAGTTCTTGTTATTTTTAAGAAGTATTGATGTTTCTCGTAATAGTAAATGTAGGTTTGGACTATAGTGAATGTATTTTTCATACTGTGCCTCTAATAATTAGAATTTAGCAATTTTTGATAGGATATTCAAATTTAACAATCTCAAAAGAGTCAGAAAATTGTGAAAAAGAATTCTGTGAAAATTCGTATGAAAATTATGAATTTAATCTTTTCAAATAGAGGAACTAAAAACCGCTCATTAGCATTACAACGTTGCACCACATTGCTTCCGCAACTGTCACACTTCGAAATCTGCGTTCGATGACCATATCGGATTCGTATAAATTTCACAGTATGCGATAGATTTCGTTGTGCGATTGAACATCAAGCGGTTCTATGGGCAAATATAAATGGAAACGTTGGATGAAAGCATTCTGTATGTGACTTCGGATCGGAAAAAAGTGATTTTGAGAATTCATGGACTGTGGCCGCGTTCTTTTACGGAGCTGACTATTGCTCAATGTTTCTACTGTAAACCGATGCTTTGTTAAACAAACCACAACGGGAACAAATCGTACAAGTTGTTGCAAGCTTTGGTGTTTGGAAAGCGGACGCTTTGACGATTGCTCAGATAGCATTAGTTTAGAATTGTTCATGCAGGCATACATTTTTATTTGTCCACTTTTTCAAATACATTTTGAAAGGTACGATCGTTGGAATTTTTGTTACACTTAATTAAATAGGCTGTAATTTAAATTAATTGATAGCAGCTATATTGCTAGATGATCTCTTTCGAAATACTAACTTATTTAAATTTAGTCATTAAAATTTAAATAGTATTTATTTAAAATGAAATTATTAGGGACATACCCACGGAATCTTTTTCACTATTAACAAGTAAAAATAAATATAAAAAGATTGAAAGTTTCGCATACACCTGATACAATTCTAAATAGAACGACTGCATTTATATTCAACTCACGTATTATATGAAAAATTCAGACGTTTATTCAAAAATTTATTGAGCACCATAATCCGTGGTCTACTACTTACATGTAACGACAATTAACGTACAAACAATGGACGAAAACGTCGCACGAATGTAGATGCGAAAACGTTAAACCAAATAATGCTGCGAAGATGACGTCGGAAACGTATAGTAGGGAGAGAAGTCCTCGCTGTTGGTCGTGCAGTAGTTGTGGCGAGGCAGTGGCAGAGTAGTCACCTTCCAGTCTTCCCGACGTTGCAACACGTTGTCCGTGGTTTGTTGATGTTGTCGTCTCCTCTGCTAGGAAGGTAGCGGTGTTGTTCGTTTGTCGGTGTCACCAATTGTAGCGGCAGGATTTTGAATTATGAAAACATGGAAAAAGGAGAAGGAAGCATTTCGTCCTAGGCAGGCTAGAGGACTCGTCAATAAGGCTATCTAGCGGACCCGTGCCTTAAGGGGCCCCTAGACGATCAATAATATTGTCAATGTAAGTTGACCAATAATATTGAAGCTCCCGTCAATACGCTTCAATAATCTCGTCAATCTAGCTATTAATACGGCGACCACGCACTGTTGTTTTGAAAAACAGTTGTGTACTCTGCCAGCCATTTTGCCTTACTACCAGTACGACGTCCGAGTCGAGACTGACTAAATATTTGCAACTAAACGTCAATGCGCGCATCAATATGGCTCCCGTCAATGCGCTGCAATTAAAATTTCTATCAATATGCTTCAACATATTGACACTGCGTTTGAACCCCTTCTAAACGGTCAATATGCCCTTTCAATGCGCCTTGTCAATATTATTGTGACGGCTACTTCCTATGCTCGTCAACAGAGGGACATTACGACAACACCTTTCCCGCTACTACCTGAATCTTCTTCTGTTTGTATATATGTGGGATTAGGACCCCCCAGATCACAAATACCGTAGGAAATTAGGAGGAAGGCGGGAGGGTTCCGTGGGTGAGCGCGTTAGACGATCGGCTATCACCGCGAGGGCCCGGGTTCGATTCCCGGCGCGGTGCCCCTTCCTTTTTCCTGAGATCCTACATACAGTGAGTCACAAAAGTATTCGAACGCTCTCAAATGAATAGTTTGATGGGTAAAAAACTAGAAGATCCATTAAACATTGCAAAATATTTTTATTCCTGTAGTATCATACAACTATCACGGCTATACATGTTAAATTGGAAGTGTCTTCGATAATGTAAACAATACTTATGAAAGATTTGTTGCCAATATCGGCTAAACGGACGCCACAAAAGTATTCGAACGATTAAATGAGTAATGTATTTTTAACGCAAATGTATAGTTTTAATATTTTGTCGGTTCACTATGAGCACTTATTATGGCTTGCAAACGTCGTTGCATGCTGTCAACCAAATTTCCAGTAATTTCTTTTCCTATATTATTCCAAACATCTAAAATTTTTGTTTTTAATCCTTCTTTGGTATTAATATTGTGTTTACTAAGTTTTCTGCCAATTTCTGCCCATAAGTGCTCAATGGGGTTGATATCCGGATTTTGTGGAGGTGTTTCTAAAATGTGGAGTACATTATAAATGATCCATTGTTTAGCAATATATGCGGTATGTTTAGGATCATTGTCCTGCTGAAAATGAAAATCACCAACTAGCCCTAATTTTTCCGCACTTTGCTTTAAATTATCTATTAATATCTGCATATACTTATATTTATCTAATATTCCATCAATAATGACAATGTTTCCAACACTGCCGGCCGCCATACACCTCCACACCATTATGGATCCACTTCCATGTTTCACGGTTGGACGAAGATTTTTAAGGTCCATCTCTCTGTTTGGTCTTCTTCAAATTTTATGACATCCATCGGAGCCAAATATGTTAAATTTGCTTTCGTCCGAAAAAATAATGCGTTTCCAAAAGTTCTTATCCTTGCTCACATATTTTTTAGCGAAATTTAGTCTCTTCTGCTTGTTGATTTTGCTAATAAATGGTTCCTTTCGGGGAATACGACCATGAAAATTGTTTTCACGGAGGATTCTTCGACAAGGTTCCGGATGAACTTGTTTCCCAAAGCTATCAGCGACTAGTGTAGAAAGTTTGGGTGCCGAAATTGTTGGATCTTTTTTTATTTCACGCACAATTACATTCTCTTCCCTTTTCGTTAATTTCTTGGGTCGACCAGAACGGACTTCATCTTGAAGAACTCCAGTTGTTTTTAATTTTTTTACCATGTAGTGAATAGTAGATTTACTTCTTCCTAATAACTTTGCTATTTCGCCATAGCTCGTGCCTTCATGGTGCCACTTCATTATCAGTTTTCTATCAGTGATACTAGTTTCGGACTTTTTTGCACACATTATTCATACAAATTTGACACTCTTCTTAACACTTGCTGTACTGAGCAGGGGAAGTGTGTAACATCAACTGAAGGAACCAATGTTTACAATTTGTCGAATTCAAGGATTGTTTTGTTTACAAGTTTTGTCGTCCGAATACTTTTGTGGCGTCCGTTCAGCCAATGTCGGCAACGAATCTTTCATAAGTATTATTTACGTTGTCAAAGACACTTCTAATTTAACATGTATAACCGTGATGGTTGTATGTTGCTACAGGAATAAAAATATTTTGCAATTATTAATGGGCTTCACATTTTTTACGCGTCAAGCTTTTCATTTGAGAGCGTTCGAATACTTTCGTGGCTCACTGTATATACTGTCCTAAACTGTCCTTACGACATCCACCGTCTAAGGCACGGGTCCGCTAGATAGCCTTACTGATGAGTCCTCTAGCGGGCCTAGGACGAAACGCTTTTCTCCTTTTTCCATCTTTTCATAATTCAATGCCGCCATATTATTGATGGGCGTATTGACAATATTATTGATCGTCTAGGGGCCCCTTTAGACGCGGGATGTCATAAGGACAGCTTATGTCGTAGCCGCCACAATATCAACAATTTAGCAATGATTCAATGTCTGAAAATATTGCACTTCGAAAAGGTCGCTTAAAAATCAGTAGCAACAAACTTGCAACAGTAATACTCCCTCGATTCGTTGGCTATGCCTTCGTTATCGAGATCGTTATCGAACCGTATAATCGAGATCAAAGCTTGTTGCATGCGAGTATCGCCTAGCGGCGGAATGAATCACGCGATAATTTTGCAAATTCGATTTGCCGGGCTACGCGAAGGGTTCAGGGCCGAGCAGCGACAATTTTATTCTACAATTCTGCGATTTATCTTCGGTCCGCGGAATCGGCCATTCGTCGGCATATATCAATAAACGAAACTGCTGGGCCACCGGCAATAATTTAATATTAGAGACTCGCCGTCATAGTTCTTCGCCGGTTCCATGCGCCGGGCGTTATCGATCGGCTCGCCGACATAACTTCCCATTACGTCGCGCCGTGTATCTTCCATAGGGATATGAAACCGCAGGGTATAAAAATTTATCTCGTTGCCTCGGCTCGTGTACACGGAAGCAGACGCAGACAGAGAAAAGAGAGAGAGGGAGAATGAGAGTGAAGGTGTGGGGAACGAGAGACCGATCTGTCTCAATTTCTCTTCCTCGATGCAACGAGAGGTCGTCAGGACGAAAGGCTTGGTCTGGATTAGGTCTGGTGTGCCTTAGATTATTGTAAAACTGGCGGTACACTCTTTTGTTCATGATCGAAAATTTTCACACTGTTTCATGATCGGCGTACTCAGAACCGAAGGGTTAATGCAAGGCTCGATAAAAGTACTGACGAAAATCGTACATCGAGTTTTAGGGGGTTCGTTGTAAAGGAAATGCTGGAATCTTCAAATCTATGGTGGATTTGTTGGAATTTATTCACGAAGCAAAAATAATCTTCTGTATTTAGTGGGAGCATTCGATCGCTTGACTTTCGAGCGCCTATACAAATAATTGATACATTGTATCTGTGCTGCCCGCGTTATGGGACCCTCGACTCTCGGTCGATCGTTTACTTTTTCCAGAGCGGTCCTCACTCTAGAATATTTCGTTGTAGAGTAAAGACGTGCCTCAGAACGTGTCTTCGAAAGTATTATTTAGAATAAATTCTATTTTATATTTAAAGAGGGTGTACGTTATTTTATACCCATAATCCAACAGGATTCAGTCACGAGAAAAATTTTTCAACATTTCTGTAGACAATTTATGTCCGTGTTTTCACTGACTATTTCGAGACAATGCGTGTCTTCACTTTCCCATCCGCTAAATCATACAAAAATATGTTGGGGAAAAATGAACGATGAATTGTGGAAATAGAGGCTTCAAACGTTAAAATGAATCCAGGTTTAGCGTAGTACTATTTTTCTTAACGAAAGTATCGCAATTCAGAGATACAGAATTTGTCGATCAAATGCAACTCCTTTTTCTACATTAGAATATTTCTAGATTTAAAACGGCGAGTTCCAAATTTAATAATTTATGTTTATTGAGACTGCAAAGATGTATTAAAGAGTAATTGTTCCATAGATGTATTTCTTTGAATATACAGGGTGGAGTAGAAATTGCAGTACAACCGTGCAGGTGGTGAAGAAAATAAGAAATAAGAATAAGAAATAAATAAAATAAAAATAAGAAATAAGAAAACAAAAAAATAAGAAAAGACTTGCTATAACATTTTTTAATCCGCAGCTTCGTTTTCGAGAAAATTGAGTTTGAAAATGCCGCAAATACGCGTGCTATTAAATGGGAATCGACAGACGTGTCTGGCCATGATCAGTCAATTCTACTTCCTGTGATTTTCTAGAAAAAGAGACGTCAAACGAAAAGAATGTTATTCCCGTTTTTCCATTTATTTTTGCATGTAGAATCGCTCCCCTGCATATTACAATAAAAACTGAAAAGTCTAATGCCCTGCAAATCTAGTATTAACGACTTCGTGATTATTTTGAACTAATCGCCATTAATTGTGAGAAAGTGTCCACGTGCTTTGAAACGCAGTATGAACATAAATTAAATTTGTGAAAACATAATGGACTATCTATCGATATAGCTAGAGCCATTTAATTTCAGTTTTATCATTGTTTTCTTTTAAAAAAGGAGAAAGAGAAGGAAAGGGTGAGAAAGAGGAGGAAGTAAGGGAAAGAAAAGAAAGGGGGGAGAAAGTGAGGGAAGGTTGAGGAACGAAATACCGATCTGTCTCAATTTCTCTTCCCCGATGCAACGAGAGGACGAAAAACCGGAGGTAGGTGTCTGGCGACTCCACCCTGGGCGACTTCTTTCGACTAAGAACCACGCTAAACGACGTAACTTTTATCGTCGAGCATCCCGACTTTGCAAACTGAGCTGTTACAAGACGTCGTTCTCTGATGGAAGGTTCAGGGGAGAGGCTCGAAGTCGTTTAAACTTCTATGAGGGTTTGACGCTTGCCACCTCCTCCTTCGAATTGCCTTGAGCGAACCAGGGAAAAATAAGGGACAGCCAACCTCCTAGCTTCCTCTCAAATTCAGTTACCTTCGCTCGCAATAACTGCTAATCGTCCTGATGGAGACCGGCAATTTTTTTAGGCTCGCCTCTGTCGGGGTGATCGAGAGGAAATTGATTGTCTTTTGCGGAATTCTGCGGAAAATAGTCTGGCACTATGGAAATGCGTAATTAATTGAATTGTAGAATGTTAGACATTCTGGACTGTTCACAATACATTTTTGATTATATGTGTAACGAGAGTGCATGATATGTGTGAAAAATTTATGTTCATTGCCGAAGAGAAGTGCAATAGATTTGTTAAGTGATAAGGAATTAGATTTGGCGGTGAGACAATAGTAATTCAATTACAATACTACTTTGTTTTGACTTACTTCTTCATGGCAACTTTATCATAGTATTTGCGACATTTTTCTGATTAAAACGACACCAAACACGATACAGGTTGGTTAATATTTACTTGTTTAATCCACGATTTAATCCGAACTGGCGGAGTCTGAATTGAAATTAAGAGTTTGCGTACATTTTTACTAATACGATAAATGGTGTTGTATACGGTGTTAGATTGAACTATTCGCTTGTGAAACACGTATCCGAATAACGAAGAATTTAGATATTGTTTCGGATAATCGAGGTTCTGCTGTATCTTGGTTTAAACAAGTAAACGTGGTCCAGATTGTGGCGTATTTGGTCTCATTTTAATCAGGAAAATGTGGTGAATATGTTAGTAAGTGTTTCATGAAGATATCATTAGAAATAAAAGAGCTTTATTATTGTTGTCTCACTCATGTATCAAGTGATATGTCGGTCCCGAAATTTGGACATATATCAAAACATTACTGTATTAATATAACAACGTCTCTCTTAACGCGTATGCGCCCCACGTTTTTACAATTGTATTGTTTTGTTTCTGGTATATGCCTTACAATGATGAAAATAGTGCAAAATTGTAATTATCAAGGACAGGGTGTACAGTTTAAGATGCATAACATAACAAAGAAATAAATTTATTTTTCTAGGTATTAATTTAACAAATACCTGGCTGAACATTACTCTACCAAGCGAGTCGCATCCTCGCACATAATATTTTTTTATGATGTCTATGTTAGTTTAAAATGAACCATTTTAGTTGATATATATTTAATATTTATTATTAAATATTTATGTGACAAGTTTGTGTACAATCACAAAGGGATGTTACGGTGAACATTGTTAAAACATTGCAAATATAAATGTGGTTTACCCTAACAACTATCGCAGAATGTTGCAACTTTTATAGTACAATTTCTTGCCGATTGGGAACCTAAATTTTTAACGTTTTTTTCGTAACAAATTTTACACCACCTTCTTATCACGTGTGCAGTTGAAACAATGACTACCATGCCACGTAGGGCCCATAATTGACTGCATAATAAATTTTTAAGAAATTCCTCATTTTATAATGACAATACCCAATGGCTTGAACGGAAAGTTCAGCGTGGGACGCATACGCCCCACGTGGCACGAAACGTGTTAAAATAAAAATTAGGGGAGAGCAGAGGATGGATTTTATTGGCAGATCCTCCTACAACATTTTAATCTCGCAACGACTTCTCAATACAGCAGTTTAATTCTGTCGGTAAGATTCCAGAACATCCTGTATTTTCAAGAACTAGTGTCCCCCACATTTTGCCACATAATAGCCGGAGCGATCGTGGATGGGTGGTAGAAAATTTCATTTTAATTGTTTCCATGGTCCCGAAAGCTGCCTATCCCAGGTAGCACCGACGATATCA
The DNA here is from genome assembly GCA_913789915.3 of Sphecodes monilicornis. Taxonomy (NCBI): domain Eukaryota; kingdom Metazoa; phylum Arthropoda; class Insecta; order Hymenoptera; family Halictidae; genus Sphecodes; species Sphecodes monilicornis. The sequence continues at coordinate 10,939,583 of OU565294.1, forward strand.
CTTTTTTAAGAGCTTAACACACGTCGGGCCGCCGCGAGCGGCTTCGCCCGAAAATTCTATCGTCCGATATTGAAATATCTAGTCGAAGTTCGATCGAATCACGCGGTGTAACCCCGGGCCTCAGATTCGTTGATTAAACCGAGATCGTCGGGGCTCGTCAGCCGATCGGACGCGAAAACACGTATTTTTGTTCTCTCTCTCTCGAGTTTTTTTTTACTGTCTCTCGCGTCCACAACCGCTGGAAAAAAATGAATGACAACGACAGATTGCGTATTAATGACAACGAGGCCGGGCTTACGGGTACGCGAATCCTCTCAATAGCTGCTGGCATCACGCGATCTTTTTCGGCGAACAGTTTTCCACGGACCCGTTTTGATAGTCGAATAATATCCACGGAATTATTTATCTCTCCCACGGCTGACTGCAGTCGAATAATTTAACGCGGCACCGATTGGTGTCGAAAATGTCGGCCGGGAATAAAATTGGCTCGCAAGTGTGCACGGTAACCCAGTCAGTTTTCACTCTGAACGCTGAATTTGCCAATATCGTGAATTTCTGCGAGCTCGGTTGTATTTCGGTTCGAATTGAACTCGAGTTTGATCCGGAAGAAATTTTTATTTTAAATGTTGTACGAAAGTACAAATTTTCTTGCAGTTAGATTTAATTCATGTAAAATTTGCTGCTTCAATCCTGGCTGAAATTTTAAAATTGGAGTCGACGATTTTAGATATTTAATTGCTAAAAGATTTACGTTTTCCCAATTACTTGTTTTAAATTTGTGGATCTTCTCGGGAATAATTTGATACAGATTAAACTGTCCTTTTCAACTTTCATCTCTTCAGTAGATTATACTAGCTAGGTTTATAAAATTATATACATTATAAAATTGACGTTTTAGCGAACCATTTAGTAACGATGTGGCTAGAAATCTTTAAAAATAATATTTGAGATTGTCACTTCTAATTTTCAAGTTTACAGTAGTTTTTAAAGGGTGTACTTAACACTAAACCTACCACGGTCAAATGACCGGTTCTCTATTTCACAATTTTTGAAATTATGGAAACGCTTTCATAGGAAATGGTTCAACTGTTTTCTTTATTTAAACACAGATTACAATGCAAACCGTAACAAGTTAAAGTAAATTCAATCTTTTCACTTCTATAGGCCATTTCACTTTTATATGTTTTATGCTTGGTAGGTTTAGTGTCAAGTAGCTGGCCGACATTGTGAGCAGAAAGATTGAAATATTATACTAAGAGACTGTAGTACCTTCAGAAGAAAAAGCATTTTATTTAAAACAGTCCAATATCTACAACTGGTAATTAATAGCGTTTTGGAGTAGTAATAGAACTTTTGACAACGTTGGTTAGCATACAAACCGGCGGTGATGAGTAGACAGCGGATCTTCATGCAAGATAAAATTTTTATACATCATTTGCAAGGAAATCAAGTTAAATAAAAATTAATTTGTTATGTAAATATGTTTAGTTGTTTGAAAATAGCGTCTACATATTTTTAAATTTTTCTAACGTTTTTACTGTTCTAAGTTTCGCCTCTTCATTTTTGTCATAAGTACATAAAATCCGTTGTCTAGTGATGAGATAATGTATGCGGCCCTATAAGGGAGTATAGTTAGAAACAAAGGATTATTTCTGCTCGAATTGACCTCAATAGTTCAGAAAGAATGATATAAATCACTTGAAGTACTTTTCTTTAGGGGAGATACGCTGTTCGGAATAATTATACAAACTCCAAGAATAGTTACGATTAAAATGTCGACGTTTATGCAAATTCTCATCACTTACAGACGAGTTTCGAGAGAGCGCCGAGTTAAGTGTAGTTCCATGTTCCAGTAGAGATGCAAGTTTTACGAAAAAATAATCAAAGCATTTATTCATCATGTATCTGCTATTTCTAGAGCGATGCTTTCTGGAGTAGATATATTAATTTTAATCAGTTTGTATTTCTTCGTTAATATCTCTTCGTCAGCTTCAGCAAAGTTTCGGCACTATTTTAATCGCATGATATGACTCGACTTCAGGCTATACCCTTACTTTTTATGTGATATCGATAAATGTTCCCAAAAATTCGTGCGAAATGGGTGTCTCTCCGAAATTAAACATTTTTTACACATATTTAAATGTTTATAATGTTGTAAAAGAAAATACCGTCATATTTGGAAGAGTCTACAGAATTTTTCTACGTAAGAATCATTGGTCTCACTTTTTCGGTTGAAGCAGAAAAAATTCTGAAAGTTGAATTTTTTACTGTTCTTTCAAAATCAAGTGGGGCTGCTTGCGGCAAACATATACAGGGTGTCACCGAACGTTTGCACCTCAAATATGTTTGTTGTCTTTAAAGATACGTCAAATGTCTGAAACAAAATTGAATGGTTCAGTGAGGCTCACACGCTACAAAGAAAATTTTTGTTTTTATGTCATTTTTTTAGAGATATCAAGGTCACCTTCACTTTCTTAAATGCAACCATCCTTTTTTTGAACACCTACAATGATGGTCGCTTTCATGACGAATTCAGTGACTATAATTACTCAAGGTCATTCAAGGTCGCGGACAGAGATAACGTATAAGATTTAACATCGATACATGCCTGTAAACGGCCTTTGAAGGAATGTTGCTCTGTACGTGACCTTGAATGACCTTGAGTAATTATAGTCACTGAATTCGTAATGGAAGGGACTGTCATTGTATGTGTTTAAAAAAGTGTGGTTCCACTTAAAAAAAATGAAGGTGACCTTTAAAATCTCTAAAAAAATGACAAAAAAACAAAAATTTTCTTTGTATCGTGTGAGCCTCAGTGAACCATTCAACTTTCCCCTTCAGACATTTGACGTATCTTTAAAGACAACAAAGATATTTGAGGTGGCAATAGTGAGTGCCTCATCCTACAATGATAGTCCCTTTCATTACGAATTCAGTGATTATAATTACTCAAGGTCATTCAAAGTCACGGACAGAGCTCAACATTCCTTCAAAGGCCGTTTACAGACATGTATCGATGTTAAATCTTATACGTTATCGCTGTCCGCGACCTTGAAAGACCTTAAGTAATTATAGTCACTGAATTCGTAATGGAAGGGACTATCATCGTAGGTGTTTAAAAAAGGGTGGTTCCATTTAAAAAAGTCAAGGTGACCTTAATATCTCTAAAAACATGACATAAAAACAAAATTTTTTTTGGCATCGTGTCAGCCCCATTGTACCATTCAACTTTGTCCTTACCATATTTTACGTATCTTTAGAAATAACAAAGATATTTGAGGTGCAAACGTTAGGTTTCATCCTGTATATAAATGTTCTCTGTGACAAAATTGATATTCACCAGTGTTATTTGATGCCGAAATATCGGAATTCTACTGTAGTTGCAAAAATCTCCTAAAATCATCTTCAAATCGTTTTAATCACATCGAACGTCAATCCGATGGAACCCAGAATAGTATTTGACATTTCCCAAATTTCCCGACGCTGTAGCTGGCTCAAAGAACTATTTCCGGCGGTTGACGGGTCGGGGTCGGGTGCCAAACGGCATCGTCGGGTTCGCAAGATCTCCGGTTGACATTTCGTTTCACGCAATATCCGTGATTTGAAAACGTCAGGGCCCGCAGCCGGTCGCGAAACAAATCTTCCTTTCGAAACGAGTGGCAGGCTGTGTTGCTTTCGGGGGCACCTGGTAATTACGTCTCAACACCTGACAGTTATTACGGCCCTGTCCCCGGGTGGCATGCACAGCGGCCTCATGCAATTCGTGACCATTAACGAGCCACATTAACCATCGAATGAACCGCGAGAGGCCCCCACCGACTTGATAATTAGTCGAGCGAGTTTTGTCGCGTGCGCACGCGCGTTTTCACCAGGCTGAATTACGCGAGCTTGCGTTGCCGGGGACTGGAAGAAAATTCGGTGGTCCCTTATTATTGCTTGATGAACTACGTTCTTGGCGACGGCGCCGTGAAAGACGGAGCTGCAAAGCCGGTGTAATTAATTTATTCAGTCCCGAGGAATAATGAGGGCGCACGGTTGAACCGACTACGGAAGCGAACCAGACGGCGATCGATTGGTTCTCGTTCATTCGATTGGCTGGAACCTCGAATGCTTTCCATAGTTGGTCCTTTGAAATTTTTCGGGAACCCTCGGAATTCATTCTTGGACTCGAAGAAGTCGAGATCGACAGTTCACCGAAGATTTTGGAGCTCAGATCATCCTAAGTTGAGTATTTGTTGCGTGTAACGTCTAAGTTGTACTGTTGAACATACTTATATTTCTCACCAATTATCAAGCCATTTTTTAAGTAATTCGAACGTTTTTTAAATTACAATTATTAGTGTCCTATTCATACTTTATTCTATACAATTCATAAAATCGTATTTGATGACTGTGGATTTTTATGAAAATTAGAATTGTCAGCTTTAATTACAAGACACAAGAGCTACAATGACCTCATCTTCTTTTTTCAATAATTTTAATCAGACGGAACTAATGCAACAGTGTTTTTAAATTCTTTAAATATTTTCACTGTTTTACATTGCATCTAGTAATTTTTATTGTGATTGCTTCTCTTGTATTTCACCGCTCAAAAATATAAAACAAAGTTGAGAACGTCCCAATAATAGCTAGATTGGATGGTAGTAATATTAGGATTATCCAAAAATAATTAGACGACGAAACGTCATGCAAAATCAAAATTTTCTACGTCGATTGCAAGACACACAAACCATATAAGAATTTCATTCTTCCTTCAATTATTTTAATAAATCGAATGTTATTGACCGTTGCTTTTGCTCTACAGTATACTATTGCAAACATTTTTGATTTTGTTTGAGCAAGAATATATGATGTACAGGGTGATTAACCATTATATCTCACGACTACCATACAGGGATTCTATATCTCTCGATCGGTGGAGATCTATTAAAAAAATAGTCCGCATAATTGTCCTTGACCACTTTTTCAAGGTCAACATTTTTTTTTGTATTTCATCGTATAGTACTCGTCGCGAGGGACAAAAGTGTTCAGGCAGTGAATGGAATTATGTATCTCAACAAATAACTATATATTTATATAACATATTAATGACAACCATTCTACATCACAGCCATACTTTTAGAATAACAAAATCGCTTCTTCATGTCCATTCATTTCATTTTAACATACAACCAAATTCACTTCATACACTTTTGTTTCATAAATGTTTCTCTCTCATTCTCACCACAGATATCCCCACAAAAAGTCTCAGAGAAACCATGGGTCTCAGGTCGACCATTCTCATAAAAGACGACTTTAAAGTTTCATAAATTATTTTATTCCACATGTCTACAAGGTGTCCCAAGATAGTATAAATGTGGAAGGGGTAATTCTACATGAGAAAATAAGTTTATAATATATAATAATTTTTTCTCATTTGACGTCTCGTTTTCGAGAAATTAGAGTGTGAAAATCCGTCAAGTTCGCATTCTTAGCGTTTGTAAGAAGTAGATCAGGTAGATCATGAACAGACGCGTCAGACGATTTATATTCAATATCAACAGTATGCGCCGAATTTTCAAACTCTAATATCTCAAAAACGAGGTGTCAAATGAAAAAAAATTATTTTATGTTTTAGACTTCTTTTCTCATATAGAATCATCCCCTCCACGTTTATACCATCTTGGGACACCCAGTAAACATGTGAAGTAAAATGGTTTACAAAACTTTAATGTCGTCTTTTATGAGAATGGTTGACTTGAGACCCATGGTTTCTTTGAGACTTTTGTTCCTCCCGGCGAGTACTATACGATGAAATAAAAAAGAATGTTGACCTTGAAAAAGTAGTCAAGGACATTTTGCGGTCCATTTTTTTAATAGATCTCCACCGATCGAGAGGCATAGAATCCCGCTATGGTAGTTGTGACATATAGTTTTTATACACCCTGTACAGACTATAAATTAATGTATTTATGGGGCATAGAAAAATTTCAAACAACAAATAACATCAAAACCAAAAATATATTCTATCTAGCATGACGTTAACAAATATTTCAGAAAGCTCCATTTAATACCACTTTCCTTTCACTTTCTTTTTGTAAGATAAGTCCTGTAAAAATCTTTTAAAAGTTTACTTCTATTAAACTTCTATCAGAGGCATTGTATTAAAAACTGTATTGAAAACAGAAATCGCAGGAGATTCGCATCCCCGTCCATCCAAGTGTAGTCATATTCGAATCCATTTCCATTAAATCCCATTTAATTTGAAACAAGCCCCGCTATCAACGGCGTTGTGCGAGGTACAGAGCAGCTCGAATAAATAAATATTGCTGAACAACGATCCACACGTACGGCCATCATATTTCTTAGTTTTCAAATCCCTTGTTCGCCGGGCACGTTGTGTACACCGGATCCCCAATTAGTTTCTGCATTGCCATTGCTGTACATTGTTCTCGGTTAACAGCGCATGTGGGAGCAAACACGCATTTGCGTCTACCTCCTCCAGTTACCATTATCAGGCCGCGATAATGCAAGCTGACAATAACCAACGATTGTAAACCGTAGCTCTCGCATTTCCGGAAAAATGGCCGTCTCATATACTCTGTCCAACATGAATTTTTTTGATACCTCTTGTTGATATATGTCTCGAAACACTGATTACACGCAGTAATTTATAATAATATCTTGTTCACACTGAAGCAGCGTAACCCGAACTTTTTGAACCTTGTACATTTAGCTAGTCTCTAAAACTATTCATAACCGGTCTTCAGAATTTATTCAAAAATATTTCGCTTTTAATTATTCTTTTGTGTGTGTCAGAATTTATTCAACTCAAAAATATTTCGCATTTAATTATTCTTTTGCGATACTATTATCAACATACATGCGACACCATTCTGATTGAAATGAGTCCAAACATGACATCATTCAGAGAACATTTGCTTACTCAATCGACGATTTAGTGAAATCTCGATTATCCGAACGGATATCTAATTTATTCATTAATCGAATGATAAACAGTTTCACTTAAACCGATCCATGTAAAACATGATTCACTGAACAAATTGATATCGAATTAATCTATCATCGTAGCTAGATAACTGTTCTGTTATCCGAATTTTCATTTTTTTATATTTAATTCGGATAATGTAGGTTCTACTATATCGTGCGTTGAACGCGTAAATATGATCCAAATGGTGTCGTGTTTGGGCTAATTTCGATCAGGAAAAATGTCCCAAATATGCCGGTAAACATTTTATAAAAGAATCGTAAGAAAGAAAGATGTTTTATCAAGACATCGCTGTATTCACTTCAAAGATTCCTCGACGTCTTTTAACCAGTTAAGTGTGTTTGACGACTATATCCGTAATGGATATGTGGCAGAATTTTGTGTCATGACGACTATATCCGTCATGCGTAAAATTTTGTTAGAATTTGATATTTAAATTGTAATTTTGGCGAAAACTAAATTATATTCGTAAATTTTAATATGTTTAAAATGTTTAGAGGTCAAGACGAAATGCAACAAGCAAATAAAAATTATTAATAATTTGAGTTGGGTTCATAACTTCCTGAGAGCTAACTCGTAATCGCGACACACACTGGTGCGCGCTTTGCAAAAAGATCGCCACAGTTAACTGGTTAATCCCTTGCCCTATAACATCGTGTGAAATTCGTGACGATGATATCGAACAGAATCTACTAACTATGCATGTTATTAATTTCCTTCAAACTGAAATAAAATTGTGTTTTGTTATTTTTAATGTATAGCCATTGGAGAACATATAGGCATACAATAGATATAAATTTTCTACTTCTTCTAGAAAATTATGAACTACAAAGAAGTTCTAATCACTGAAACTGTAAAATAAATCTTAGGGCAAGGGGTTAATTTAACCCCTTCCCGTACTTTAGCGAGTCAGACTCGCGATGAAGATTTTGGCCCAAACACGAATATCGCGAGTCAGACTCGCGACCAGATACTTGGGCCAAACGTAAACATAACAAGCCGAGCTCGCGGACTGATTTTTTGACCGTTACGATCGTGACTGAATGTTAGTTCCTATCAGTACCCCATGACAGTTAGTCACAATTCTTATCGTTACTGTTACGAAGCAGTTCAATCATTGAAATTTAACAAACCCCTTCAAAATGCAAGATACAAAAATGTTAAATGAAGGCAGTGATAACGCATCCTCTGATAGTGACGCGTTTGTGCCAGTCGTAAAACGTATAAGGCGTATGATTATAGATGAGAGTAGTGAAGAGGAAAGTACGACACAACAATCATGGATTTGGCAAAAGGGAAAAAACACACCAATAGTTTGTAGTTCGTATTGCGACTGTTTACAAGCATCAGTCTGGTCTGTTTAGCGTGCGTCGATGCCTACCGCTTGGGCCCAAGTTTCGTCGAGCTAAATGGCACGGGAAGGGGTTAAAGTCAAATTTTAAAGGCGAAAGAAAATTGTACATCAATTTTGAAGAGGTCTTCATACAGACGAGACTGTCATAATTAATACTGTGATGGTTTCGATCCTTAAAACAATTGTTTGATGTAAAATATGTTGGTAAAAGTGTTCCTTAGGTTAGTTTTGTTTATCATTCACAGGCGGTTGTTTAAAATGCAACTCCGCCGAGATGAAGGGACTTGAGTAGGTTTTATCTAATCTAACCGGTGTTTCCCATGGTTGCAGAGTTCTTGGCATGCGTAGACCGGTGGAGGAACCAGGAGGTGAGCAGAACAGGACCGAGGAGCATGGCGTAACGCTCGTTTCGGGGGTGGCTCGCAGATCAAAGGACGCGAAAGAGGGTCTGGTCGCTCTCGAGCGATTCGAGGGCCGGTGAGCATCGCGACGGGGCAAGCAACCCCGTTGCCTCGGTCAACGTCTAACAACCCTCCCGTCTGTCACCGTCGACGAACAACAGAACAGGTAGGTCGATCATCTACACTCCCGGTCAAAAAGATAGCTCACATATGCTATATCCTGCAACTTGGAGAAAACTGCAAGAACGAACACAATATTCTTTTCGCTATTGAGACAATCACTCATATTTGTTGGATTATTAACACTAAACCTACGGAGAACTAAAACTAACTCGCATATATTACTTTATAAAAATGACAAAATTGTATTTATTTAGATTTTGTACCAATTTTGTATTTTAATGTCGGCTTCAGTATGGGAATTTAATATTCTTATGTTATTATTATTTTTTATTCTTATTATTCTTAATTTAATTAAGGGTTAATGGAATCGAGGTCTAAAAGTTTAGGTATTTAATAATATTATTAAATTTTATCTTATTTATCTTTTTATATCGTGCCGGTCATCGTGTATATTCAAAGAAACCGATTTATTGGTTTGATAAATTGAAAGGTGTCTATTGCCACCTCTGGTAGAAATAGTGTTCAAAGTTTAGGAATCTAGAAGACCAGAAGTCTGGAAGTTTGGGATCTATGAAACTCAATATTTAGCAATCATGTTCTGGGCTAATAAATTTAAGAATCTAGGCGATTAAGAGGTTTAGCGACTTGAAGCCTAGAAGAGTATAAGTTCAGAAACCGAGAAACCTAAGAATCTAAAAATCAGTCAGCTTAGAGGTCTGTGAAACTCAATATACGGCAATCTAGGTGTCCTGGCCTAAGAGATTCAAAGATTCTAGGGGAGCAAGAGATTTAGCGACTTGCAGCATAGGAGTTTAGATAATTCAGAACCCAGGAAATTAGGAATCTGACAAATTAGTTTAAGTATTTAGTATAAACTCAGTATCCAATAATATGGGTGTCCTAACCTAAAAGGATTAAGAATCTAGGAGATCAAAAAATTTAGCGACTTGAATTTTAGAAAAGTATACGCACAGGAACCGTATAACGGTCTATGGAACTCAGTAGTCAGTAATATGGGTGTCCTGACCTAACAGGATTAAGAATCTAGGGGATCAAAAAATTTACGTCTTGAAGCCTAGAAGACTATATGTTCAGGAACCGAGAAAACTAGGAATCTAAAAATCAGTCAGCATAGAGGTGTGTGAAACTCAATACACAGCAATCTAGATGTCCTGACCTAAGAGTTTGAAGATTCTAGGGGATCAAGAGATTTAGCGACTTGCAGCCTAGGAGTTTAGATAATTGAGAACCCAGGAAATTAGGAATCTGACAAATTAGTTTAAGTATTTAGTATAACGGTCTATGGAACTCAGTATCCAATAATATGGGTGTCCTGACCTAAAAGGATTGAGAATCTAGACTTGCAGCCTAGGAGTTTAGATCATTGAGAACCCAGGAAACTAGGAGTCTGACAAATTAGTTTAAGTATTTACTATGAAGGTTTATGGAACTCAGTATTCAGTAATGCAGTCCTGCCCTAAATATCGAAATGTATAAATATTGGTACATCTGATATCCGCTGCAACGGGAATTTTCATCATTGCAAATACGTATCTCGTTGTTCCAAGAAATAACGGCCCGTAGGTGCTAGAGTGCAATTTAATTATAAACCTTTTACCGACCATTTACGTGTTCCATCGGAATCAAGTGATCAAAGTCAAATTAATTGCACATATATTTATTAAACTGTAGAATGGTATTATTTATTCGATACGATCGATACCCTGGGATCATGTAACTTCATTAAGTTTGTGCAGCAATATAACCGGCTTGTATCGTTTAGATTAAATCCAAATGCGTTCGCGCATTTCCACGGATATACAATCCGTGCATCGTATATTTTCAATAGAGTGTGATTTGCGACTCAGGCATGTACGACTAAGGGTCCTTTTCTTTATTGTATTTGTGTCATCTGTTATCAGTTGTTTCTTGAGAAAATATTCTTAAAAATCAGTTTTGTATGGAATCCTTTTTCCGTGTAAATATATATATGTTTTAATTTCTGGTTTAAGTTGCCCTGTAAGTTATGAATATATCTTTTCATCCCAACATAGTTTATTCTCACTAGACAGCAGATATGTATGCTAAATAAAAATTGTATGCAGTAATCGAAAGATACACGAATAGATATTTCTTTCTTTTTAAAATAATTCTAGTGACTTGGAAATAATGCAAAAGTACTTTTAAGTTCTTTCTAAGTCTCACACTATTAGTATACCTCTCAGGAAAAATTCGAATGTAATGAAGTATTAAGTGCATTGCTTGAACATTCAGAGAAATCACTCACCACTAAAATTGTCACATTTATATTTCTGTTTTAATGAATCATTCATTGCACCACCTAAAAATTCACAAAAATCACTATTCTGAAATTGTTACATTTATATTTTTATTTCTTCTAAAATTGTCATATTTATATTTCTGTTCTAATGAATCATTCAATGCATCACCTAGAAATTCAGAAAAACCACTCCCCACTAAAATTTTCACATTTTACGTCATTCATTATGGAACATTGATTGCATTGCTAAAAATACTTTTAAAAAATCACTCACCATTAAAATTGTCACATTTATATTTCAATGTTAATGAATCATTCATTGTATCACCTAAAATTTCAGAAAAATTACTTTGTTCTATAATTGTTACATTTATATTTTTATTTCTTCTAAAATTGTCACATTTATATTTCTATTTTAATGAATCATTTATTGCATCACCTAGAAATTCACAAAAATCTCTTTCTTCTACCATAGCCACATATTTCTATTTTAATAAATCATTCAATGTATCATATAAACATTCACAAAAATCACTTTCTTCTAAAATTGTTACATATATATTTCCATTTCTTCTAAAATTGTCACATTTATATTTCTGTTTCAATGAATGATCGAGTGTATTACCTAAAAATTCAAAAAATCGTCCGCCACAAAAATTGTTCTATATATATTTATATTCTTATGAGTCGTTGAGTTACCTTTTCGTTTTCTGAGTTATAAATCGCAGCTAGGAGTCAAAATATTTAAATCAACACTATATTTATTCCGTCTCCTTTTCCGCATCCTGGAATTCAGGATTATACGCACGAATTCACGTATTTTCTAAGGATTTGAAGAATTCGACCGTTCCCGTTGGTTCATGGTAAAGGCATGTCCTCAAGTACAGGCTCCGCGGTTTCGAGAGTGAATTTCGTGGTTTAGCATGCCGACCTGACATACCGCCATAGAACGTTTGGCGACATGGCGACCGCAATTGCGGCTGTGTCGTCCTAACACCTTCTAGCAAAAGCCTGTGTTATGTATGCGGTAATAAGGGAGCTAATGTCATCCGGGAAAAATATGGCTGGATGCGCCCTTGCGCATAATTAGTCGCATTTAGGCCGTAATTAACTCAAGAAATCCGATAACTTACCGTCTGCTGAATGCGCGACAATGAATCTGGTCTGGGCGCTTAGTCAGCCTTATTTGAAATAGTTTCACTAAAAATACGGGAAAATAAAATATTTTAGTAATCAAATACTGTTTAGAAACGCTATTACAAAGCAGCATTTTATTCGCTAAATTCGAAATCACTCGAAAAATGTTAAAATATTTATTTCTACTTGGATATTTCAAAAATTTATTTTTCTTCGGTACTAAGTGAAATTGATAGGTATTGATTAGGTATCTTTACCGAAGATTGACCAGATACTGTTTAGAAACGTTATTACAAAGCAGCATTTTATTCGCTAAATTCGAAATCACTCGAAAAATATTAAAATACTAATTTTTTTGGATATTTGAAAAATTTATTTTTCTTTGGTACTAAGTTAAATTGGTACAGATTGATTAGGTAGCTTTACTGAGGATTGACCAGATACTGTTTAGAAACGGTGTTACAAAGCCGCATTTTATTTGCTAAATTTTAAATCTCTCAGATATATTCAAATATTTATTTCTAATTGAACGTTTAAAAAATTAATATTTCTTCTGTTCTATATATGTGAAATTGATAGGCATTGATTAGGTATCTTTACTGAAGCAACAACAAAAAAATTATGCTTTACAATTTTTTCCCATGAATTCTCATCTGATTTTGCTAATTTAGTATGCTAATTTGTTCTTTGAAAATTTAGAAGAATTTTTAGAGGAAAAGGGTTAAATACTATGCATTTTGAAAGTCCAACATTTACTTTGAATTAGTTTTCTTTCGTTTTGAAGAATAAATGAAATCATCACACAAATTTTCATCTTTGTTCTATGATTGTGTTTATGGATATCATTATAAGAGCTAGGTTCATTTTAATTTAAACTACGCAAATTTTAATTTAATTTAAACCAGTCCAATCGTTTGTCTTATAATTTTCTGTATTGCCTTAATTAAAATTACTCTCCGAAGATATCACTTCGAGTTAATTGCAAAATGAGCTCAACCCCGGTCCTTCTAATGAATCCGACTCAATATTATAGACAACGGACTTTATGCATTTATGACAAAAATGAGTTGGTGCAATTTAAAACAGTGACAACATTAAAAGAATTTAAAAATACTATTATATATTATTTTCAATCTATTAAACATATTAAGAAAGAAAATACGTTTCTATTTCACTCGAGTTTGTTCCAATGCAGGGGGGAAATTTTTATTTTGCATAATGATTCGCTGTCTAATTATAAGACAAAGTGTTAAATTTATTACAGATTAACTTTCAACCAAACTATTAACATGGACCACCACATTTTCATAACTCAATAATTCGCTTTTAAATAAACGCAGAGCAGAAAATTGTTTAGAAATTCACTTTAAATAGCACAAACCATTAAACTAATTGAAGCTTGTATCTAAACACAAGTGGAGCATTCAACCGATACTTTTATTCGAATGGGCACGAGGAACTAAATCGATAAAAGTTTACTGCTGAATGGCGGGTGAATAATCGAACCGATACAGGATTACTTTGAAATGGCCACGTGTTATAGAACTGATAAAGGTTTACTGCCCAGTAAACACGTTGCATTAACCTGATGAAAGAAACTCCAATTTCGATCGAATAAAAATAGGCATCAGCGAAAATTTCGTGGGAAATAAATCTTGAATGGAGGGGGCAAAGAGGTGTGAACAATTGTCATAGTATTTGTAAATTTAGTTGTTCCACGGCTATCAGTTCTATTGTATCGATCGTATCTCGTCGGATCGCGATTATGCGAGTGAAGTGAATAAAAAGTTTTTACCATCTGAAAAGTGACAAGGTATTGGTTATCACGCGAACTGCTTGGTGGTTGGCTACGACGATCGATAATAGTGCAATATTGAGATAAGTTGGAAAAAGCATGCTAGCAAATAGTTTGGTGAAACTGTACTTTGGAGGACCAATTTTTTATAACTTTTTTTTATGCTGTCCTATGGATTTCCACGAGGAACCACCGAAAATGAAAGTCTTATTGCCAGGAGTTCACTGGTTCAGAAGCTATACGCGTGTAAAGTTGAGCAGTTTTAACTAACCCCAAACCAACTTGAACTATACCGCTCATTACTACTTACAATTAGCCGATGCGTTGAACTCCCACCATCTGTCCAGCGCATGTGCTCAACAGTCCTACCTCTACCATCCAACGAATATCCAATATGGCGACGCTCTAACCTGTCGAAAATGCTCAAAATTGCTCATGTTTACACGTGTATAACTTTTCAACCAGTGAACTCCGGTATTCAAAACTTGAATTTCGTTTACTGAAACTTACACTTTTGTCATTTTCTCGTCAAAATGTGTAACATAGCATATGGGAAACTTGAAAATTTTTGGTCCTCCAAAGTACAGTTCAGCCAATAGTTTTCACAATTTTTTTACAGTCTCCGAAAATTTCAATTCTTTAAGATACTCTGATACGATTTTATGTATAGAGTTTGATATGATATTATTGGTTTATTCAATTTTTTGGAATGAGAAACATTGTAAATTTGACTCGAGGAGTGGCTTTAAGAGTGAATCATTTTTGTCTGAACTGATGTTCGAGGTTTTATAGATTTTTGAATTTGATCTCGTATTTCGTTTTTGACACAAGTGCACTTATCATAAAATGCAATCTTCCTTCTTTAATTTAAGCTATTAAAAGTTTGAAAATTGCTGTGGGAGTATAATCTATAATTGGCTCAAAATTCCCTTTAAAATCGAGTGAATTTTGTTCGAGCTGACGAACAGATTTTATCGATTTTTCAATACGATTTCGCATTACTTTTAAAACTTATATGCACTTATCACGAAGCGTAGACTTTTACCTCTAATTCATGCCCTCGAACGATAAAAAATTCCTACGGAAATGTAATCCAAAATTGATTCGAAGCATCCCTTTAAAATGGAGTGAATTTTGTCCGAGCTGACGGTCGCGGTTTTACCAATTTCTGGAAGTGATTTCTTATTTCTATTGGAACTTGAGTGTATTTATCATAAAGTGCAATCATTCACCTTTAATTTAAGCCTGTAGAAGTTTGAAAATTCATGCGGGAACACAATCTAAAATGGATTAATCCTTTGCACTATAGTAACGAGTCTGAGAGTCGTGATGAATATTTCCAACAGAATCTACTGAACATGTATGTTATTAATTTCCTACATACCGAAATAAAATTTAATTTTGTTGTTGTCGATATTATAGTTAGCAAAGAATATATAGACATACAATAAATATAAATTTCTTTCTCTTTGAAGTGCAAGAGGTTAAAAAATGACCTAACTTTCTTTATGCCAAGTTTCAAGATGGTAGAAGTGCTGGACGCATAAAATCCGCAGTCGATCAAATTACCAACAAATCCGGATATAAAGTTTTCATTGAAAGTGGACAGAAAAGACCTATCGTGGCATCTGCAGTAATGGCAGAATTTACAATTGCGAAAAGGTTGTCGGGGATTCAATGAGTATAAGAATTACCTGGTAGGTAATCGGCGATGCATCTGCAATTTTCATACGGGCAATATTAAATTTTCGGTAATTGGGACATTAATATGGTAATTGACGGGGTATGTAAATGGCAGTGGCTCGGTTCGGGGGTGGTATAAAAATGGCGGTTGTGGGTGGAAGAAAGGAAACTGGTGAGCATAGCCCGCGGAGATCGTTACGAAGTCACTAATTCTCGAGTGCGGATTTCATTAAAGCAGTTCGTTTAAAATGTAATGCCTCTCGAGACCCGCGTATTACGACCCCGGAAACCACTTCTTCCTTGAATCTGTCGGTCAATCCTCGAAACACGGTGCTCCTGCTGAAGAATCCTTCAGCGAGCGACTTGTATACGTTTTTTCTTGTCCTGCGCATAAAAGATCACCTGGAGACAAACTGAGGATCATATCGAGCAAAATAATACCAGCCTTCTAATTTTTATGCACTTCAGACAACAAGGTTGCATAGTTCTTCTCGATGTTGCAGTTGCACTTAATTTATCGTACAATTATAATTTTATCAATGGGAACTGCCGTCAGTGATTTATATTTGAGTTGAAAAGTAAAATATGCCTCTTGCTCTTAACCTTATGCTAACGCTGTATATTTTTGGATAGAAAAATTATTTAGACCTTTGCACAATGAATTTTTTTAATTTTGTAGAATTTTATATGAATGTGTATTTTTACGAACATGTTTAGAAAGAAAGATTGTAACACAATTCAATTTTCTTTGTTTTTTTTTATTTTCTTTGATTTTCCTTGATTTTCTGTTTTTTTTAATTTTCTTTGATTTTCCTTGATTTTCTTTGATTTTCTATGTTTTTTTAATTTTCTTTGATTTTCTATGTTATTTTAATTTTCTTTGATTTTACTTGATTTTCTTTGATTTTCTATGTTTTTTAAATTTTCTTTGATTTTCCTTGATTTTCTTTGATTTTCTTAGATAGTGACTCGACAAATTAAAACTAAGATCAAATGTAGTAGGTTTTAATCAATCTCACATTTTTCATATTTGAAAGGTTACAATTGCTCTGTGTAGATTATATAGAATTCTTTAAATTACAAATATTGTTGCCTAGGCGATCGCGTAACTTAGAAATGTCTAGCTACAATAAAAGGAGACCGTTATAGAGAACCGTATTCCTTTTTATTCGGGGAGGAAGAGCACTAATCTTTGCACGTCTAATCAGTTCGACATTTGTCAAGCGATTCGTCCTTTGTCTTTGTTATATCGTCGTTTGGGAAACTATAAAGTGCCGCGTTTGTAACAATATATTTCACTATTGTCATGGCACAAATTACTTAGTGGTGCTTTAAATTAAACTCAAAATAAAATAACAATTAACATATTTATCTCGTGGTCGTATTTTAATGAAAATAAACTTTAAGGTACCTTTATTATATATTAAAAGTATTTTGTATCACAACAATTGCAATCAAGTAAAATCCAAGAAGTATTTAAAATGTAAAAATTCTGAAAGCTAGTGAAGTAGTATTATTTTTAATGAACAGACTGTTTAGGAAGATTGTAAATTTCTGAAGAACAGATTCATGGCTACTGACTATTAATATGTACGTTGGAAGTCGAATAGTTACAAATAAGTCATATGAAATTCTTTTTCAATTTAGAGGATTTTTTCAAGTAGCAACTGCAGACAGATTCTCAGGTGTTCAACCTAATTTTCGGGTAAATTCGGCCCCTGTTTAAGAACGTGATTTCGCACCACAGACGTTTCACTGTAACTTGCTAGTTTGAGGGAAACCAAGCGCTGCGATTCACGCTCGACTAATATTCATATATATATTCGAACGCACCCCCATCCACGACATCGGCTGTTCCTTGTAGCTGGCTGCTGAAATTCGATTTAATCGTATACGACCGGCATTATGTGTATATTCGGCGAACAGACCGGGTGATTCATTTGCATTTATAACGCCCGTGGCCCGCATTACGCCCTAGAGACCGATAAACATTACATATTAAATAGACCAACATAATGGGGAGCTGTAATTGCTCGTTACATATGACTAATTCGCCTCGAGGATATAAGATCGCCGGCCGGTTGTTAATTAAATTTTATTCTCTACTCCACCAATGGACGCGAAATGGAGAGCAATCGTTTCATTTGTTTGTTTATAAATGTGTATTGCACATTTTACTGTGAATATGTGAACCAGTATGGAATAATATGCACAGTTAGAATCGTGTGTACGCAGTTAATTAGATTTCGGAATAAAAATTCGGAATACTGAATATAAAATTGTTCATTATGGTTTTATTGTATAAGGTTTGAAGAGTAGGAAAATATTTTTTGTTTTGCTACAATGACTATTGCATTTACAATATTGATAATTGAATGTACAAGTAGAATCGAGTGAATGCAGCTGATGTTGTGTTTCAGTAAACTTTTCACCTATGTAAAAACTTTTTTTAAGAGGAGGTGAAAGACTAAATAAAAAATTATTCATTATGGTTTTAGTGTATAAGGTTTGAAGACTAGGAAAATATTTTTTGTTTTGCTACAATGACTATTGCATTCACAATATTGATAATTGAATGTACAAGTAGAATCGAGTATGCGCAGTTCATTTTGTATTTCAGTACCATTCTCCTCTACGATCTGAATTTTTCAAAAAGAAAGTGGAAGAACAAATCAAAAATTTGTATGGCTTTGATGTTATATGTCTGATATTCGAAGGAAGTTTGTATATAATCCTCTTGTTGAGTTTAATGAAGATATTTTGTCGAGGTGATTTTGTATTGTGGATGAATGTTAACAAGAATTCCTTTTTCTTCGTGTATTTCTAATGCGTTTTACTTGTGTTCTGTGTTTTCAGAAATTTTCAAAGACTCGCGTGGCTAGTCAGATATTTTAAGCTTCGCGTTTGTCGATAAAAACCTCCGCCGGTGCTATTACTATAATTTATTCAACACGGGGGCAGCGTCCGAGATTATTAAACTCACACCTGGTGCCGTGCCAATGTTTGTCCGAAAATTCTAGTATATTATTTTAAAACCCGTGATAATAGTTAGACATATTTCGTTGACAGATAATGTCTGGGAAATTACGGAGACTCAACGTACAGTTATAATTTTGTGCTTGATGTACTGAGACTTCTTATGGTCTCGGAAAAACTGTCATTCGATTATTGTTGCTCCAAAAATTTCAAGTAATGAGGCAAAGTTACTTAGTATTAACTAACCATACAGAGCACAAAATGTGATTGGTATACGTTGTATTATAAATATGACAAGACTGAATTTGTAGTAGGATAATTACTATCGTATTTGATTGTTGGTTTTGTAGTCTATGCGCGTTGTTCCTGAGTCTGCACGCAGCGAAGATTTTCGAGGGATGTTTACAGAGACAGTATTAGCATTCGTGAATTAAGCAAACAAGGAAGCTTTAAATGACACATTATGACATGATATTGTTTCTTCGGAATAAAGTAATGTTGAAGATGTTAAAATATGATTATTTATACTGAAAAAAAAGATGAATGACATTTATGGAGATTTTTAGCAATTTTTATTATAATGTACGTCCAAACAAGTAAGTCTATCGAATAAATTCTCGATTAATGTATATTCTATTACATTCAAGTATATTCCTGAAGATTCTACTGTATTCTGCTATATTCTACTATGTTCTACTATATTCTAGTATATTCTAGTATATTTTACTACATTCCAGTATGTTGTAGTACGTTATGGTATATTGTAGTATATTATAGTCTGTATGAGTATATTCTAGTATATTTTAGTCTATTCTAGTGTATTCAAGTATATTCTAGTATATTCTAGAATATTCTAGTATATTATAGTATATTCTAGTGTATTCTAGTATTTTATAGTATATTATAGTATATTATAGTATATTATAGTATATTATAGTATATTATAGTATATTATAGTATGTTCTAGTACATTCTAGTATATTTTAGTATATTCTAGTATATGCTTATATATATTATAGTATATTGTAGTATATTATTATAGTATATATTAGTATATTATAGGATATTGTAGTATATTATAGTATATTAGAATATATTCTAGTATATTCTAGTATATTCTAGTATATTCTAGTATATTCTAGTACATTCTAGTACATTGTAGTATATTCTAATATATTCTAGTATATTATAGTATATTTTACTACATTCCAGTATACTGTATTACAGTATAGTATAGTCGATTATATTCTATTATATTCAGTATATTCTAGTATATTCTAGCATATTATAGTATATTCTAGCCTATATTATACTATATTTTAGCATATTATAGTATATTCTAGCCTATTCTAGTATATTATACTATATTTTAGCATATTATAGTATATTCTAGCCTATTCTAGTATATATTATTACATTCTAGTACATTATAGTACAATATATTATTGTATATTATAGTACATTAGGTATATATTATCTTAGGTATATATATAGGTATATTAGGTATATCAAGTATATTAGGTATATATTAGGCGTATATATTCTAGTGTATTCTAGTATATGCTAATACATAGCCTGCTGATATTTATGCATTTACGACATGTACAAATGGGTGAAATGAAAAAGATATTTTGCACGGCCCAAAAGTATTCACATTTCATTTGTACCATATGTAACGTTTTAATCGTCGAAGTCTATTTCAATTAATAGACACATTTCTATTGTATTTAGTAATGCTCGCAGCATGGCGGGAGAATGTATCTCGGCGGTTTAAACTTATTAACAGGATTCAGTGACTTTGTCGTAGTAGTCGGGGGTTCGGTTTTTTAAACGAGTTACGATCCGCGTTAATTATGCTTGGAGCAAAAAAAAAGCGACTCTCTTGAAAGTCAAAGCTTTCCTCCCGGGGAACGAGATCGAATTAATCCTCTGGGGATTACACATTCATCGCGCTAATATTTATCGACTTTCTGAATTTAACTAATGAATGAAAGGTCTGGCGAATAATGTCGTCGGCGTAACTGGAGGCGGGGTCGACGAAGAAAGAGAGTAGAGAGAGAGGAGAGAGTGAACTGGAACATCGTTTATTGTAGCAAATCCCTAGTCCAACAAAAATAATAGCGGGAACGAAAATTTGATACATTTATTCTTGGCCTGTTTGGCACGCATATAGACGAATAATCTTTTAATCCTATGAAAGTATTAAATTTATTCATTAATTCCGCCGAGAGAATTTTTCTGGGCGAATTTCCTGTCCTACTTGCACGATCCCTGGGAACGATAACGAGTACCTTCAATTAACTTAATTTACGAAACACGTTTCTACGTTATTTCGCCCGGCATAGCGGGTTAGCATACACCACGGACCCATGGAACAATGATTTAATCGGTTATTGTTCGGAAGATGAAAATAAACGGACCCTTAGCGATATTTCATCGATAATTCGCTCGACCGTGATGGTTCCCGCACGGTTCTTGGATTATAGGAGGTTTTTAGTGAATTAAAAGGGTTCGATGGGACACGGTATCTGGGTTCACTCTTTTCTTCGTCGATGTGTACTTGCTCTCGGACTTGTTCGTGTAAATTGAAAACAGCAATATATCAAATTTAATCACTATTTTAATTTTAATGTTTTTGTTAAGTATATTTAATCCTTGCATTGTTACCACCACTGTGAAACTTGTTCAGAAATAAAAGTGCAATTGTAAGATTTATCAACCTCTGATCTCATTCTGATCTGTGAACAGGAATTGCGTAGATTTTGTTTAAAAGTATCGTATATGGAAAATGAAAATTTAAATATCCTTCACAGGGTATTATATTGATTTTAACGTAACAATGAGGTTAAACTCTTGTTGTTCATGAAAGAAGAAGAAAATTTATGTTTATTCACTTTAATTATTAAATATCGATAGCAAAAAATGAAATAGAATTTTATTTCGATGTAAAAGAAATTAAATTCATATGTAACGTGTAATTGGATAATTGTTCGATATTTACTATGGATATTCACTTAAACTTCCTATCGACTTTTATGTAGTACAAGTCAATGGCGTTATTTAAACAAGTCCATATTATTAAGTAAACCTATGAATAACTTCAAATGGTACACATTTATTGGTGCAAACCTAATTTTTAATTCGCTTGTAGTAATTTTTTTAGTGTCCGACCATAATTCGATCACTTTCACTTCTTTCCCTTCGACCTACAAGTAGTGCAGGTCAATGATTTCTTTCTTCATTTCTTTCATACATTTTAATATTTATATTCTAATAATTATACATAGTTCTAAATGTTCTTTAGGACAATTAAAATCATCATTGATAGAAACAACAAGTTTTATGCATTCATTAAAAAATCGAATAGGTTAAATACAAAACGATGAAATTACTTAAAGAATTTTGTAATATTGTTGTATTACTATCAACTCATTAGAAGCGTGTCAAAAAAAGAAAAAACGAAATAAATATCTTCAGTATATTGCAATGAATGCAGACAATTTTCATTTATGATGAAAATTAATTGTTGCAGACGGACGAACAATTATTGCATCAAATATGATCGACATATTAATACGAATATAAATATGAATTATCAGGTACAGATGAAGAATTCTGTCAATCAAATATAAGCAATATGTTAATACGCTTCCGGCGAATGATTAAAAATCGTATAATATATTATAGCGGGCTAACAAAGCGCGAATAGATTTGTCACTAACGCGGCCGGTTCTGTTACGACCATGATTTCATTAATACTGGTTGAAAACCCCCTCATCTGTCGCGAGAACGAATGGGAAACGGGAACGAACGAATTAATCTCTTATGATGCACACCCTTCGCGTTAATGCCAGCCGACATTCCGCAGCTACTCGAAGAATATAAGGGCGTGAGGTGGGCAGGATGGAGGGGGTAGCGGGGCGAATACGCAAACGAGTGACAATAAGCACCGCAGTTTGAGTTGTCAGCTGGGTTGAATGCGATGACTAATTGCGGAAACAGCCATTAGTCGGTTTCGTGGCTAGAAAATTCGTTGCCGAGCGTGCTCGTAATTTCCTTCAATTCGAAGGGAGCATCGCAAAATGGAGTGCCACGGAGAAATGCGAAATTATATTTTCCACCGTTGGTTTCCGTGGTACATATTTAAATAATACCTTTTCATCCCCATGTGCTCCTAATTAAATATTTCCAACAAAAATTCCTAGTTAACATTTTAAACCATTTAAACTTAATTTAGAAACTAGTTCAGCCAGATTTTTAGAAAATCGTATATAAATATATTTAATACTTTGATCGCCATGTCACCCATATCTGTATGACGGTATTATTTATACAGAATTAAAAATTAATTTTTACGTTGGTAGATTGAGTGTGCAGAATTTGCTTGCGATCTGCGAAATGGAAGAATTTGAAACAGTAATTAGTATAAAAAATGTAAACTTCTCAGTTTTCGTTTTATTAAATAGATTGCTTTGATTTTGTGTAACTTTTGTGATTGTTGAGTGGGCGTTCAACGTGTTAAGGACCAGTGTCGCCAGATCAACCCAAAACTGGGTTGATTTTCCTCTCCTCCTTTTCCCCTTCCACTATCCCATTCCACTCATGCGCACACTCCAGCTTCCCCCACTAAGAGCGGAGACTGGTCACGTGACGTGCCGCGCAAAGTGTTACATACTGCTCTGGTCATCAGAGAGGTGGAAATTGTACTCCTCTCGATTTCAGCGATCTGGCGACACTGTTCAGGACGTCGGAGAATTATCAGAGAAATACAAAAAAGTAAATCTATGAATTATTTTTGATAGTGCTGTTTAAACACTTGACTTATATAAATATGAAAGTTGAACGAGTACGTTAGTAAATTTTGTTTAATAACATTTATGTTGTATATCTCTGTTCCTAGCGCATATTGTCCAACGATAAAATTAGTGTATATTGTCTGAATACGAGAGAAATTATTTTTAAAATTTCAAAAAGATCCAATTTGAATTCTGTAAAAAAAAAATTGTCAAAGCTACCTAATTTTGAACATTCCACACCAGACCGTTAATTGCTCTAAAAATATTTATATTGTATATCTCCGTTCCTACCGCATATTGTCCAACGATAAAATTAGTGTATATTGCTTAAATACGAGAGTAATTATCGTAAAAATTTCAAAAAGATCAACTTGATACTTTTTTAACCAAAATTGTCAAAGTCACCTTATTTTTAACATTTTATACCAGGCCTTCAATTATCATGAAAAAATTTACATTCTATATCTCCATTCCTACCACATATTTTCCAATGATAAAATTAAGTATATATTGCTTGAATACAAGACAATCTATCCTACAAATTTCAAAAAGAACCACCTCATAGATTTAAATAAAAAAATTGCTAAAGGTACCCTATTATTCCACGTTTTACACGAGGCCCTCAATTACCCTAAACATATTTGCATTGTATATCTCCATTCCTATCACGCATTGTCTAATCAAAAAAGTTAGTATATATTGCTCGAATACGAGACAAATTGTCCTACAAATTTCAAAATGAAAAAAGAGCGAAAGCCACGTTACTTTCAATGCTGCAACCCAGACCTTCAATCAGCCCTTGCTGGCAAACGACGGGGTAAACTCGGACCAAAGGAAAAAAGTTGACAAAACAAGTCGACTGGTCGTTACATCAGGGGCTAGTTCACAACAAAACTCGTTTACCTGTTCGCAAGACACCCTTATCGAGCCGAGTAGCGTGACAATGCGTTCTGCGTTCCCTCGCTGGACGCAACAAAACATCTCCCCTCTCGAAACCGAACCAAAAGCACACATTCAAACGCACGCATGCAATAACAACTTCCAACAGCAAGGGGAGAGATATTCCGACAGAAAGCCGGGGGGGGGGGGAGATTTGGCATCTGAAAAAGCTCGCACGGTCCGTTTTGATGGTTCTATGGTTCTTTTACATGGCCGGAAGGGAGGGAAAGAATCAATTTCTCGGTTCGCGCGAATAACTATCGAACGCGAATTTTACGGCGGACAGCAACCGGCAGAAATCGAGATTTTCAACTATGCTTCGGTGGATACAATATCGGTGGAGGGGACGGTGGTGGAAAAACGGGAAAGGGAGCGAGGAGAGAAATGAGCGTACAGAGAGAAATACGAGAGGCTGCAAATGCGCTTCGCGTAGCGCAGTTCATTTTAAGCGCACCGATTGATGAACAGACGAACGAACGAACGGATAGGGAGCCAATGGATTCCACCCCTGGACGGTCCGTCTGACAAAGCTCGTTCCTCTAAATTACTCGGGTTCCAGAGGCCTCTTTGCAACCGGAGCAACCGGAGGTCCGTGTTCTTTCCATGCGAGCAGGCTACCGTGACCAAACGCCGGTTGCTGTTTGTTCACGTCTTGTTAATCCGTAGAGCGACGAACACGCTCCCCTACTCGGCATTAGGACACTTGCAGTAATTACCGGGATGCGGATATTCGCGATATCCTACTTTTTAAACCCCTCGTGAGAACCGATGCTGCAAACTGACGTTATCCAGGCGAGAGAATGCTGTTTCAGATTTTCTTATTCGACGGTCAGTGTAGGAACTACTACTCCTGAAAATTATGTACAGTCGGTCGCAAAATGATTCGGACACTTTTAAAAAAACGATAACATTTTTTAAGGTTGGCCCAAACTGAGAAACTACGATTTTCACGCTTTAACCACTTGTCGTATTTTAACGAATCAGACTCATGATGAAGATTTTAAATAAAGTCTAACAAAGATGGAAGTTATATATATACAAAAAAATCATGCAAAGATGAAAGTTATACTTTTATTTTCAGACGAAATAAAATTTTACTTTCGTGTAATCAATATTTAAGCATTGAAGTAAATGTAGTCATGCAAAAAAATCATGAAAAAGATAAAAGTTATAGTTTTATTTTCAGACGAAATAACCTTTTTACTTTTGTGTAATCAATATTTAAGCATTGAAGTAAAATGTAGTCATGCAAATAAATAATTTTTCTTTCCTCTTCTGTGACATATTTGGGGATGAAGACGTTGTAATTATTGTAGCCGTAAAGAAAATGGTATGGCAAGGGGTTAGGGCTCCTAACCGAAATAAATTGGAAGATTCTTACATCTTTCGATGTCTGTCGTTTTTTTTCAGCATTAACCGATTTCGATGAAATTTTTAAAATATACAGGGTGTCCCGTAAATGGTGGTACACGCGAGCACGGGGTGATTCTACGTGAGAAAATCAGTCGAACATATGGAATCAATTTTTTTCGTTTGATGTCTCGTTTCCGAGAAAATCGACTTTGATGATTCGTCGGGTTCGCGTGCTTTAGTATATGCAGCAAGTAGAATTGGTTGATCATGATCAGACGCGTATTTGGTGCATTTTCAACCTCGATTTTCTTTTAACCGAAACATCAAATGAAAAAGATTTATTCCATCCCTAGTAGCACAAAATGTTGTATACATATTTATACAATATTAAAAAGAGGTACAATCTGTTTTTAATATTTAAATATACATACAATATTTATTCTACATTAAGAAACAATTTTTTTTTTCAAATATACAGGAAATATCTATTTCATGTTACCAGAAAAATATTTTTTTCTGAACGTAAAATGAATCTTTAATATATTTTCGACTTATTTTCTCACGTAGATTTACTCTTTGCTCGCTTGTACCATCATTTACGGGACACTCTGTATATAATTGAGATTTTCAATGTAGGCCCACATAAGAAAGTTGTAATAACATAACCTCTAGTATTTTCTCTGCAATTCCGACAAATTGTATTACAGTTTTTTCAATAAATATTTATCTTGTCACATAGTAAATTAATCCTTTAATCGTCTCGAAAAATGTGTTGTTTGATCAAATTTTAAAAAAGTTATTAGTTTTTGTTGGAAATCGGCCTTGCGTTTGTGCGATCGTTGCGCCCTCATACCGAATCACCGGTGTCCGCTTGTGTCTTTGGTCTCTTCTATCTGGACACTGGTCAGGAGTGCACGTATACGCGGAATGCGCTCATTTATATTTATCTCGCAACGAAATATTATTTGTGTGTGTTAAATTCACGTTCTTTTATATACCGGCATCCACCTCAAATAATCTCACAGTTTTTGAAGGGTGTCCACTTAATTGTGTTTCCGGTCGTATTTCTCCAAAAATATATGCTCATCTACCTATCGAACTAATAAAAAAACAATAGCACACAGAAATTAGAAAAGAAGTTTCCAGGAATATGAGCAAAATTAACATGTTCTGTGGTCTGTGAATAGCCTCGCTATAATTGAAACATCGTAAAAATTACAGGAGTTTCAATCGTGACGGTTGTCCGGTCCGTTTGCGTTCGCGAGAAACGCGAGATCCGCGATCGTTGAAGCTGTCTGGGTGAGGATTCTTTGAAACCAGTTAACCGGAAGAGCCTGCACCGGGGCATCGTTTCCAGGAAAGTTTCATTGTACAATCGCGATTAATAGGTAACAGGTAGGGAAGCTTTAATGCGACTGAAGTTGGAACGAGGTTAAACGGCGAGCATCATATACGTTTAAACTCGCCGCGGAAGCAAGAGGTTTTACATAATTTGTGAAGGGATCAACCCTCGGCTGAAAGCATGAAAGAAGTGGCTTGAGAGAGGATAAAGGCTTCTGGGTGGGGTGGGGGGGGGGGGGGGGGGAGTTGGCTGAAACCAAAGGACGATTTTATTATACGCTAATTGCCGGCCTACGGTACCAATTGTCGGTTTGGAAGTGTTTGTGCATGAGATACAAGAGAGTATCTGCATTTATTCAGAAGTCGTACACTTTAAATTTATGAATATATCATTTGGAAAAGTGAGTTCAGGTCTTTCGATTGTTTTATCAATGTTTCTATTCTTTATAGAATTAAGAATTTTAGTGTATTTTGTAGGTAGGGTGAATTATTTGTAGGGATTTATACACTTCAAAAGTGATATGTACACATTCTTAAAAAGATAATTTCAATTCTTTCGACTTCCTTATTAATTTTTCTAATGTTTTATTAACTGAAGAATTTTTTCATTTTTTTCTAACATTTTATAAATTGGATCATTCAAGATGAATTATTACAAGGGATATGCAATGTTAAATTTATACAGAATTTGTACACTTGAAATTTATCGACACATGCACGTATTTAAAAAATTGATTGTAATTCTTTCCAGTACTATGTTAATTTTTCTATTCTTTATACTATGAATTGTTTAATGAAACTATGATAACATATGGATGAACATTCGTTGTCTAAAAGCTAGAATGAATTATTAAAATTTATTTGCACACTCTATTTAATTCGTTGACCGATAAATTAAATTCCATTTAATTTAGGCATGAATGCGTTTCTAAATGTACACGTTTGCATGAACATTCGCAATTCTTTATGGACAACTGACCTCTTATTGTATGATTTTTCTGAGAATATTGAATTCAGTAATAAGTAATAAATCGTTGGCAGAATTTCGCATTGAAGGATCTAACAATGGACCGCCTAATAAAAGAAACAGAACGATTTATTCGATATCATTTAAAAAATATTGGATTCCATTAGGTATCCTCGGAGTGTAATAACTCGAAATTAATATTTATGCAGTTTTACGAGATTAAAAGAATTGAAGAACGTCGATGTAGCAGTTTCAAATTATTGAAGATATTATTAAAAAGAGAAAGAAATATTTGCCTGTCTCTAATTTCTTACAAATTGATGCAGCAAATTTCTCTTTTGCATAAAGATCTGTAGTCTAGTAATGACAATGATTAGTAGACTGCGGATTTTATGCATTTTTAAGAAAAATCATTAGATCAAATTAAAACTGGTACGAACTGCAGAAAAATTAAACATCACTGTCCTTTTATTTTTGATCTACCATGATTGTTAAGGGTGGAAGTACATTTCTATTTATTCTTTACTTCTCACAATCAGTATAGAAAATGTTTATTATCCAAAAAGATCCGCAGTCTAATGATTAGCAACGAACTTGAAATTATTGAGATTATTGAAAACAGGAAAAAATATTTCTTTGGTTCGCAATTTTTCGAAATTGATATTACAGATTTTTCTTTTGTAAAATGACTCGAAGTGTAATGAACCATGTAATGGCTACATGAAACTCTAAGATTCTGTAATGAGTCTGCTGATTTCGTCCAATACCACTAGACAGTGTATTTTATGTATTTTGACTAAACAGCGTGTTCCATGCATTTATAACAAAAATTGAGCAGGTGTAATTTAAAACAGTAGAAATTTTTAGAAAAACCTAAAAATACTGTTCTACTATCCTCAACCTATTAAACATATAACCAAAAAAAATAAATTTCTATTTCACTCCTGCTTGTTGCAATTCAGGTAGAAAATTTTTATTTTGCATGAAGCTTCGTTGTCTAATCATGAAGAAATGAGGTGCAATTTAAAATACCATACAAAATAAAAGAATTTAAGAACACCGCTTTTCAAAGTCATTAAGTTTACTCGCACTAGAAAGAAATATATCTTTGGTTCTCAATTTTTGAAAATTGATGCAGCAAATTTTCCTTTCGCATAAGGATCCGCCTTTTAATGAACATGGACATGAAAATGTCGAATATTAGGGGTGTGCAGGTACCCGAGTCTCGGGCCGAGTCGGACAATGATCGGGCCGGGTCGGATCGGGATCCCGACAGTTTATAAACTTCAGGTACCCGAAATGGTAGTTGGATCGGGTCGAGTCGGGGTCCTGAAAGTTTGCAATATTCGGGTACTCAAAGTTAAAGTTGTATTTGTATAAGCATAATGCTGTTTTATGATTTTTCAGTTCAATCTTTTATTTTCAATGGCAGGTTCAGAATGATTTTTGTATTTTTAGTGTAATCGGTTATCAAACTTCGCGAGGAAACAAATATTTTAGAATACATTATGTGAATGAATGTACGTAAAGGACGTTTCTGTTTCTAGTAAACACTGTTCTTACAAGACAAGGACTCTTCGTCCGCACACTGTTCGTATAAGAGCACTGCTTCGTAAACAGTGTTTACTACAAATTGAAATATTATTACAGCCGATGATTGGACGTCATAATATGCACAGAGTCATAGAGTTATTTATTGCCGATTTGACCGCAGACTTGCCCCAACTTTAACTTCGAGTACCCGAATGTTGCAAACTTTCGGGACCCCGACCCGACACTACCCGACTATCTTTTCGTGTACTCGAAATCGTGGGTACCCAAAGTTTATAAACTTTCGGGATCCCGACCCGATCCCGAACAAATTTCCCGACCCGACCCGAACCCGAAATTTCGAGTACTCGCTCACTCCTATGGAGATATTAAATTGGAGTATAAAGTGGAAATATATTTTTGATTCTCACTTCTCGCAAACTGACGCAGCAAATTTCTTTCGCGCAAGTATCCGCAGAGCAGTAATGACATTGATTAGTTAAGTTTTCTGCGGTTAGTACGTGACGAGAGTGTTCGTGTCTGGGGAGCGAAAAACATTGGAAAAGTTAGCCTTGAAATTCTTTCAAGCACTGTCTCGGCCGAACAAAGCGTATCGCCGAATACTCGCGAGGTTTACCTTGGGTGGGAAAAGGGTCGAATGGAAGGATTTCAGATAGGATGAATGCCCGCGAAAGTTGGAATACTTTCTAGGAGCAAAGTTTCGATGGTTCCAGGCCCCGTCGACGTATAAAGAGCGATGCCTCCGCGACGCGGAAGTTCATTTTAATTGTGCAAGGTTTCTGGTCAATTATGCAGCTACTACTTCTGCGGGCTATCGACGAATTCGCGCGTGCTCGCCATTATTTAAATATTTAAACCCACAGTCAAGTTATTTAATCCGTTGTTTGGTTCTTTATACATACTAAATCATCTGTGGTTTGTGTTTAATCAATTCTGAACTTCTGACGCAACACTCTCTTCGTCGTATTCTCGTTTAATTATTATACTAATCCAACAAAGTTTAAGACTGCGAGTTTCTAGGTTGCTACTACAGTATTTCATCGATAATCGTCGCCACCACGGGTCTGGCCGGCGACAATTAACGTTCAGATAATACTATTCTTTGACTTGTGCCGAACGTAGAAAAAAACAGCGAAGCTCGAGAGGCCTCGGTTGCCGTTCAGAATTTCACGACAATTAACGTTCAGATAATACTATTCTTTGACTTGTGCCGAATGTAGAAAAAAACAGCGAAGCTCGAGAGGCCTCGGTTGCCGTTCAGAATTTCACGACAATTAACGATGAAATACTGTCGTATTTATTCATGAATGGTAAGAATTATAAGTTACTGTGGCTGTCTTTGAAGATTAGGATTGAAAGTTATTTTTCATACTTCTGACCACTACTGCGAATGGTTAAAGGTATGCGTAGATTATGCATTTTCATTCAAAATAAACATGTTCCGCATTAGGAATCAGGTTTCAATAGAAATTTATTATCCATCTCATGTTTCATTTGCACATTTATTGTCATAAATGCACAAAATCCGAATGTTAATTATGAATTTCAGAGAATGTTTTTGAATATGAGGATAGAAAGGTATCTTTCATACTCCTGATCACGACTGCATCCTTTTCTCTTGTAAAAGGTGTCCCAAAATTCCCGCAAGAAGTAATTTTGATAGAAAACACAGGTTTTTCATTAAAAATTGCGAATTTTTTATCGATTCATAAGGTATACAGTATAGGGTTATGTATGGAACAGCATATCGGGTAATTGGCCTCCACGGCTTTGCTGGCACATATGCACTCTTTTATCGAAATTTTCCATGACCGTTTTGCATAAATGTGGCTGATTTCGTTGATACAGTGCTCAATTTCCTCCTTCAAGCTGTGGGGGGTCGTGGGCTTGTTGGCATAAACCTTAGACTTCCCCCCCCCCCCCCCCCCGCCCCAAATGTCCAACGGCGTTAAATCGCATGATCTGGGCGGCCAATTCTGATCACGAAAATGGGAAATTACATGACCAGGAAATGACACGTGCACTCTTCGCTGTGCGTGGTCAGTAGGCTTCAGTTCTTGAGTCAATTGAGCTTTGTCAGCATGAAGATGCAAATCTTTCGTGAGAATACGCTGTAGAGAGCTTCTCGAAATGTCCAATTCTTGACCACGGTGCCGAATTGATGTTCTTGGACTCTCAGCAACACTCTCACGAACTGCTTCGATGTTTTGTGTTGAACGACTTGTTGAAGTACGGCCAGAGTGTCTAAGATCACTAATTGATCCAATCTCCCTGAATTTTTGAATTAATCTCTTCACAGTTGACGAAGTTAAATCACTGTTCCAATCATATTTTGTACGAAAATTGCAAACTGTAGCTGCCAAACTTTCATTATTTTTAGAATATTGCTCAACAATGAAAACGCGTTGTTCTTTCGTGTAGCACTTCATTTTTAATAACCCTAAACTGTCGCGCTGTCTTTTTTTCCGTTGTCAACACATTACCGCACAAATGGCGCAAAATTCAAATCTTGCATGAATTTTGGGACACCCTTTATTACAGTGCACAAAGCACTGTGTAATAGTTACGTACTTCAAGTTTCATGTTAAATTGTGAAATTGCTTTTTGCAATTTTGATGCTTAATCTTTTGTTGAAGAGCATGCGAACAAACACGTGAGTCCCTATGCAGGCTTTCCATAGTTTATTAATTTAAAGATAATTAGATTCTTAGTGACGAGCATAACTTATAATTAGATGTAGTTAAACTTAAACTTCATTGAAAATTCTAGAAATCCGTCTGCTTATTACTGAACGGCTATTTCAACGTGACTTAAAGGTTAACCATAGAATTCACGTTCGGTGAGCATGAAATCGCGAGTAACGTGAATAAAAATGGAAATTGTGTTATCGCGATACATACGGGGCACGAATAAATCTGCAAGGGTTTCAGACCGGGGAATGGTAGAATTCCCGTTTCGTCGTCAAACGGAATGTAATTTCTAAGGTAGTTCAGGGCCACTTCGTTTATTTGGAGCTTTCACTATGCAATTTACCGAGGTTATACGTCGTGGCCCGGTATCGAGTATCGACGTATCGACCCCCTCCCCATAATGTGCCCTGATCCGAAAAATACAATTCAAATCCATCGAATTCCGGGAGGACGGGGCCCCTGCTATTAAATTTCCCTGTTCCTGATCGATCATTTCACCTCCTCGGGCCAAATTCCGGTGGAAACTTTTCAACTTCCGCTCTTTATCTGATACTGCTCTATCGGACCAATTGTTTGGACAGTGCGGCCAAGTCTTTGTTCTTCACAATGCATGCTGTTGATGTAGCACCAAAAGTGTTTAAATCTTGAACAGACGATTTGTTATTATTCTAGGAGACAATTTTAACTTGCCATTCCGGTAAGCTTTAATTTTAAAAACTACATTGGACAGTGGAGACTTTGTCTTTCTTATGTATAATAAATGAAATTGATATTTCACTATTAAAAATATTGAAATTTTGAATAGCCACTATATTATTCTTCAAGGACACTATTTCTGTTTTTATGGAGAAGTAGGCGTCTCCATTGAATTTGCCTTCAAGTGAGTTACTTCCGAACATGCCTGAATTAGATTCTGATTTAATTTTTTCTGCCAGAAGTGGCACATTATTCTTCTAGGCGACAATTTTAATTTGCTAACCCGGTGATTTTTAAATTTAAAAAAATACAACAATGTTTCCCGCTTGTAGCAAATGAGTTACACAATGTTTCCGATATATAAAAACCCTCAATCTATTTACGAGACAAGAACAATTTCCTCTCGCTACAAGAACGTCGCTAAAATGCCATAATTTTTACGAAGAAGGGGAAGAACGTTCACAGAAAATTTTATCTCGGATCGAAAGGAGCTACGTAAGGACAGCGAACGTTTAGGCGAACGAAGGCATAGGGAGCCATGGTCCAGATCATAAATACTGTTCTTGGCTCATGCATGACAGTATTCCGGTTGGCGACGTGGCTTATTCAGCTCATAAATTACAGGAAATAAATGTACACGCACGGACACGTCGAGAGAAGAACGAAAGAGAGAAAGAGAGCGAGAGAGAGAGAGAGAGAGAGATAAAGTATATTGTAAAGCGAAGCGAACGATTAAAGTGGAACCAGGATAGCCCCCGCGTAGAGCCAATAAACACATTCCACTTTCAAGATGAAATTTTTCGTTCTATCCGGAAGAGCGAGAGCCAAAGCACGTTCCCCGGAATTCGTTATTCAAAACGCGTCGTGTGACACAGTCGCCGGTCTTATTTCTACTCGAATCCAACGATGCCCTCTCTCTTCTCTCTCTGTCTCTTTCTCTTCCACGCGTTCCCGAAACATGGAAGAGCGTCACTGGAATCGCAGGTTCAGGAAGATTGAACGAGCTACGCGGAATGTTCGTGCAACTTACCGTAATTCTGCTTCTACGGATTTCGGACAATTTAAATTATCTTTCGCGGATGAGGGAACATTATGGCGCGCAGGTGGTGGGATCGGGGGGTGGGCTAACCATTTTCCCAGTGAATTACTGTCGTGGATCGCGGACTTCACTTTTAGGATGTAATTTATCGGGAATATAAGTCTTCCAGGTATCGACGTGTAATGCGCCTCCATTCGATCCGTTGAATTTCTACAGTCTCCATTCAGATCCTCGAGGTACCGCCGAAGTTCCCCCCCCCCCATTTCACGTCTCTCACGCTTTTCATTTTTCTTTCTTTCATCCCGAGCACCTTTTGCTTCATCTTCTTTGTCCCTCGAGCGATCTCGTTTTACTTTAGACAAACGCCCTGTTTGTACATTTGTCTGCCTCCTTATTGATTTTTCTTGTTCAATCTCAGTCACCTGCTCTTTATGAATCGCTCTCATTCGCTCTTGATTTGTCTCTTTCTTTCTACTTTCCTCCATCTCTTCCTTTCGCTCTTCGTATTCCAGCCTTCGTTCTAAATTTGTCTTCAAAATTTTCAATCTTTTTCTTCTCGTTATCGCTCCCTGTCGGTTTCTTATATTTTATCTCCTCAAGGATAGCTTCTTGGATTTATCAGTTGTTAGATAGGTATTTGGTGAATTTTTACTGCAAGGATTCTCCTAAGAATGAAATGGCTGTCGTACCTGACAGATGAAAAGTTAGTAATTGTTGAGACGTGCTTATTGTATGGCTGGTTCGAATTTCGGGCACGAGTACGATTTCCGTGGCCCCTCGTTTTTCGTTTTGATCCGCCCCCTCCACGTCCTAACCACAACTCATTCTATTCACATGATTTTTCCATTACTAGTTCAAATTCTGGTTGACTTCTACAATGCAAAGACTATGCGAATAAAATTTCATTTCCTACAAAAAAGGTCTCTTGACATTTTGCCATATTTCGCATAGTTACCGAGATATTTGCAAATTTATAAAAAACAGGAAATCTACTTTACCGGCGAAACCAGGCCAATTTGACACCATGTTATATATATACTGTGGCCCACAAAAGTGTTCGTACTCCCTTTAAATCAGAATAACTTTCTTAAAATTTGACCAAACCATTCGACTTTTTTTTGTACAATTAGAATCATTGATTGACTTTTAAAATGTGCAAAAAAGATTTTGATGAAATTGCAATTAATAGGAATTACATGAAAAGATAAAAATGGCACTTTTTCACGACTTTTGCTCAGTTTCTGCTTAAAATCCATAGTTTCTTACATCTTTCGATGCGCATCGTTTTTTTCTGCGTCAACCGATTGCGATGAAATTTTCGACATGTGTATAATTAACATTTGCAGCCTCCCAAATACTGTATCATTGGCTGGGGCCCCCACTATTTTGTACTTTGTAGAGGGATTTTTCAACCCCACGAGGTTACTTGATTCTTGCGCTTTTGTTGTAAGATCAGTCGTAAAGTAAGAGTCATGAAATAGAGTCGTACATTAACAGTCGTGATTTAAGAGTCGGAGAATAAGAGTCGTAGAGTAAGAGTTGCGATCTAGAGTCTTAAGATATAACATCTCTATTTTATACCGTCTTTCACACTCAGTTTATTAAAGTTACGTAGTTATCCGAAATCCGCTCATTTTTTAATTCACCTCTCTTTGAGGCGTGTACCTCAGTGGCTCACAAAAATACTGTTTGAGCAGTGACACGACACAACAGTAATGCTTAACAAAATTATAGAAATTCAGTCGGCTCTTGTCAGGCTGAACACACAGTGTTTCTATTTTCTTCTCTCCCTCAATTTTACTCCCTCAATTTGTCTTTCTCTTTGTGATTCAAGCTTTCGCTTGTTATCTTTCTTCGTTTCTCTATCTCTCTCTCTCTCTCTTTCTTTTTCCTTTCCAGTTGTTCGTTTGAAATCTGCAACTCCTCAAATTTCTCTCTCTTCCTCTGAATTTCGATCCCTTTTTTCCTCTCATTTTCAGCTTCCTGACAGCGCTTCTCTTTTTCTTCCTCAGTTTGACTCGTCCACTGGCCGAATCGTTCTCTTATATTTCTCATTCAATTTTTGTTCTTTTCATTCTAAATCAGCTTGTTCGCTCTCTCATTTTCTCCTTCAATTTCCCCTATTGATTCTTTTTATTTTTCGATCTGTGCGTCTTTTTCTTTTTCGTTCGAGTGCCAGACGTGTCCATTTGTTTTTCTCTTTTTCTATTCTTTCTATTTCATTCTCTTTTTCATTTTCTCTTTCATTTTCTTCTCTCAGCTTCTATCTTTCTCTCCTCGCTGTTCTACAGCCTCCATCACAAATATTATTAAAGGATAATCGATGGAAGGTTGGGGAACTCAGGTTCGAAGCAATTATTTCTACAGTGCTTTTAGAACTCGTGAATATTGAAACTTCGCAGTCTGATATAATGGTAGTGTATAGAATAACGAGAAAGATATGGTTCTTTATTGAAAGGCATTTATCAGAACTTTCGAGCTTACGTGTCTGGCAAGTAATACGATAACTTACAATCAGAAACAGAACTTCGTGCAATTACGGATCGATAAAGAACTATCCAGTGACGCTCATTTTCCAATTATAATTGTTAGAGGGATCCACATTTAAGAGGGGTTCACAATGAGAACGTGACTTCATTGCTATTTTTTAGATCAACTGCTTCGAGAGCAGCATTCGCGAGTTTATGTAAAGTGATGTACAAAAGTTTCATGCTACGTAGATTTTTTATTTTGTATTCCGGAATTAATGTAGAAAAACGTTTTCATAGTGATGTAAAATAGCGTGGGAAACTGCAATCTGCAATTTTTAATGTGTTCAATGAAAAATTTGTTGGTTATTGCTAGACTGCGGATTTTATAAACATATTAAAAAGATTTGAGGACAGTGTATTAGTTAGATCAGTGTATTAGTTTTAGCTTAATAAGATAATTAGAAGAAGAAAGAAATTTTTACTTGGCTCCTGTGTCTTGTAATCAATGCGAACATTTTTTATTTTGCATAATGATCTGCAGTCTAGTTATTACTATCACTGTCATTATAAAGCTAACTATGACCATACTCTTACATTTAGCTAACAATACATTTTATCGAGTCACATTTGACTGATAATAATTATCATTCGCTCATATTTAGTGAACAATAATTTTCATTCTCTGACATTTAACTAATAATAATTTTCATACTCTCACATTTAGCGAATAATAATTTTCATACTCTCACATTTAGGTAATAATAATTTTCATACCCTCACATTTAGCTAATAATAATTTTCATACTCTCACATATGGCTAACAATATTTTTCATAATTCCATACTGGCAATAGTTCGTTATACTCTTTTATTCATTTACTCTGGCATGTGTAAGAAGAATTAACAATACCAATAATTGACATAACTTCCATAGGTAATTACGAGGAGTACCCAACGCAATGAAATAATTTTGTCGCATTCTGTTTAACACTAGGTTTACAGAGCACCAATAGCAACTATTTCATACTATAGTTATAAAAATAACAGGAACACGTCCATCCAAATTATTAACCAATTAAAATAATATATACTCAAAGAAAAAAATGTGTTGAATAATTACCCGTGGATGCGTCTTGACAATCTCATTTGACCGTAAATTAAAAAAATTATTAAAAGTCAGTATATTAAAAATCAACTTAGAATAAAAAATATTGATACATCAGTTTGTAGGTTTAGAGTGACAAGAAGATGGAGAGAGTTAAATACATGTTCCTCCAGTCAACGAACGATCAATACTCCGCTCTAGCGTGCAATTTTTCCGGTAGAAACAGCTCGTTGAATTGAAAAAGAAAACTCGATTAGAAGAACGATACTCTGTCGTTCGGAGACTCTCTGACGGCGAGATAAACTCTTCGCGGAGGCTTCACCGGGCGAGACAAACACTTAGGGGAAGTTTCTCCCTTTCTCGATGCCCGCGTCGCGTCGCCAGCTCATTAGTCACCGGTGGTTTCCTACGCAGCTGACGAGGGGCGAACATATTAACTCTCTTGGAGCATTTCCAGGATTGATAGTTCAACAAAAACTACGCTTGAAGAAAATATTAATTTTTCAAACTGCTAAACAGAAACAAATTGTCTTACCTTCTCCAGCTATACATAATCAGGCTAACAGAATGCTTCTTTAAAACAGCATTTCCAAAAAGAAATAGTATTTCAAATTTACAAAATAATCTATATAGAAGCAGCTAAATAAACGGTCCGTTCAATTATAATAATATGAAAAATATTTTGTATACCGTTGATTAGAAATGAACACATTAAGAAAAATATATTTATTGTCTATATGGCAGGTAATGTTGTTTAGTGATGTTAAACGTGTATGTATAGTTTGTGAACATCGATGCTTCCTGAACGTAATAAGAAAGTGGTAGATTCTCGTTAAAAATATGATTGGATACTAAACACGATACCTGCGGCTTTAATAACGAATAAAATAATTTTGAATAGTTGAATATGTCTTTTACACAGATTTTTTTATCAGGAAATAAATCTTTCATTGTCATCTTATAAAAGTAGAATTAAACATTTCGTTACAGATTTTTGATAGAACAAGTCATTCGTTATACGCATTTGACAGTATTAATTATTCGATGCAGACTTGCGATAGTGAAATTAGTCTTCTAATACAGCGTCAGTAGAATTAGTGTACCACTACGTGCTCGTGACAGTAGAATAAGTCTTTTGGTACAGACTTGTGACAGTAGAATTAGTCTTTTCGTTCAGACTAGTGATAGTAGAATTATTCTTTTGGTTCGGATTAGTGACAGTAGAATTAGTCTGCTGGTACAGACTAGTGACAGTAGAATTAGTCTGCTGGTACAGACTAGTGACAGTAGAATTAGACTTTTGGTACAGACTAGTGGCAGTAGAATTAGTCTTTTGGTACACACTAGTGACAGTAGAATTAGTCTGCTGGTACAGACTAGTGACAGTAGAATTAGTCTGCTAGTACAGACTAGTGACGGTAGAATTAGACTTTAGGTACAGACTGGTGACAGTGGAATTAGTCTTTTCGTGCAGACTAGTGACAGTAAAATTACTCTTTTGGTTCGGATTAGTGACAGTAGAATTAGTCTGCTGGTACAGACTAGTGACAGTAGAATTAGTCTTTTCGTTCAGACTAGTGATAGTAGAATTATTCTTTTGGTTCGGATTAGTGACAGTAGAATTAGTCTGCTGGTACAGACTAGTGACAGTAGAATTAGTCTGCTGGTACAGACTAGTGACAGTAGAATTAGTCTGCTGGTACAGACTAGTGACAGTAGAACTAGTCTGCTGGTACAGACTAGTGACAGTAGAATTAGTCTTTTGGTACAGACTAGTGGCAGTAGAAATAATCTTTTCGTACAGTCTAGTGACAATTACAAAACAGTAAAATAAGTCGTCTGATGCAGACTATTATCAGTAAAACAGGTAAATTGATGCAGATTAGTGACAATCGAATAAGTTGTTTGATGCAGACTAATAACAGTAGAATCAATCCTCCATTACAAAGTAGTGAAAATGGAATTAATAATATCCTAACCGGTTTATAACAGTAGAATCAGTCTTTCAAGACAAATGCATGATATTAGAATCCAACAAGCATTAAAAAGTAAGTGGTGCATGTTACCTTTCAAAGATGACAACTCTGATTTTTTTTCAATTTCGTATGTATTTCAGTATTTCTTCTAAAATTATTACAAAATTTCCGGAGGTCCGGCAAGCAGGCAACGGAAGACGCTCAGCCGATTAAAATACCCCGGGACGCGGTCTTGATTAATAAATAGCTGGTGTCCTGTCGAAGGCTTTGCTTCCGATAAATCGATACTCTTTGAGCGGCCGGTGTATTTCACGGCCTAGGATATTCAATCAAAGCGAGGCACGGTACGGTCGATTTTTTATTCTCCGCCAGGATTATTCTAGTCACTGCGGTATTCGCCTAATCAATTTCAACCCCCGGGGGATGGTGGTGGTGGGGGGCAATGCAGAACATCCGACCTGGTATTCAAACCGGATTTTTGTCCAAATTTTCCCACGAATTCTTTCCCGTCAATTTTATCGGGGTATTCAATCGTGAATTTTGCTTAAATCCGAATGAGAAATTATTGCTCTGTGCGGGAATTGTTGATTCGTTGCGAAATTACGTTGATCCTGAATCATCCGTTGTAGGAAATAATGTTCTAAACATCTTTCTGTTTGTATGAGCCCTGAGCAATGCATTTCCGCTATCGACGTTGTATTCATTGATTCACAATTATTATATTATATACGTATTTATCGGTTAATATTAATAGTGGAATTACTAAAACACAACAACATCATCAGGACAATGAGTGAATTCTGTATTGATCCATCAGTCTGTGAATTAATCCATAGAAATGTATATTTCCATAAACATTCAATATTTCCAAATTGTAAAACTCAATATCAGTGATATGAATCTTTTATGTATCAGACAAACAATAGAATTTAATAGAATAGGCTGTGGACTTCTACACACATTTCCATTTCTATTGTCAAACCTAGAAATTCGGAATTTATACAAAATAATCTGATTTACATTTATAGTTTCAGGTATCAGATATCTCTAAAAAAATGACATAAAAACAAAATTTTTTTTTGCATCGTGTCAGCCCCATTGTACCATTCAACTTTGTCCTTACCATATTTTACGCTTTAGAAACAACAAAGATATTTGAGGTACAAACGTTAGGTGACTCACCCTGTATATCCTTCGGTGCTGATAACGTCAGTACCGAAAGTACAAGTAGATACGCACAAGAGTATCGCTTGCACACGCTGCACTGCTCAGTTCAATTGAGAAAGTGCACGACTAAACACAAAATGTTCGCTGTTATTCCAAGATAGTCGATTGTCCAAGCGGTTAAGGAGTTGGACTATCAAGCGGTAGACCGGAGTTCGAATCACGTCGGTTTAAGAAAGTTTTTTTCTCCGTTAAAAATTTTCGTTACACTCGACTTCCGTAACGCTAGAAAATTGTAGCCTCCTCAGCAAAGAAGTTTCACTTTAAAAAAAAAATGGATTGATTTAAACAGATAGGGCTGTTTGCGAATTCTCCGATGGAAACACGAGCGAATTGTTATTGAAACAGGAAGTAGATCTCCACTAGATCGTTTACAGTTACACCTGAAT
Source organism: Sphecodes monilicornis (assembly GCA_913789915.3). Taxonomy (NCBI): domain Eukaryota; kingdom Metazoa; phylum Arthropoda; class Insecta; order Hymenoptera; family Halictidae; genus Sphecodes; species Sphecodes monilicornis. Next base: position 10,980,857 of record OU565294.1, read on the forward strand.
GTTGGCTCTGAGCGTCCAAGTAGAATGGGATCGCTTATCGCCCGCCGAGTTGGGATTAGGCTCTTAGACTCGGTAAGTGGAATAAAATCAAATCTGTGTAGATAAGCGAATTAGGATGGTTATTAGTCAGATGAATGGAATGGGATCATTACTGGTCAAACAACCGGAAACAGGGCTATGTACGTCTAAGCAAATGGATTAAGATCGTGACCGATCAGACATGATTTGGACTATGCATGTCTATGGCTTATTGTTAGTACAATAGGACTGTACGCAGTCGCAGGAGCAAAGTGGGGCACGTGAACGCTATAACACAACTCGAAATGAAACCACGTCTCTGTTTCGTTAAATTGTCCTGGAATTTTGTATGCATTGATGAAAAACTTGAATCAGGATTAGTTAATAACTAGACTGAAGATTTTATACGTCTATGACAAAATCGAGTTGGTGTAACGTAAAATAATAGAAACAAAACAAGAATTTAATGTTGTCAATATACAGGTTTTGCACTGCAAATTAATCGTTTTGTAGATCATATTCACCCTTTTGTAATGCAAATTACATGAGTTTGCAAATTCACCCTTTTACAGGTCAAATTCACTTTTTTATAAAACAAATTCGCCTTTTTTGCTACTCAAATGTATCTACAGTTTTCTTAAGTTACTTCAACAAAAATATATCCGATGTAAAGTTATTATTCCGAAAGGAAAGTTTGGTTGCATAATATGAACGCATAACGTAACTACGAATAAAATCACCAAAAACTACAAAATGACATTTTATTCACTTTCGAGTCATTTACAAGGATGAATTTGATTTACTAAAAGGTATCTGTGAAAGGGTGTATTTAAATAGCAAATAGGTGAATAAGATTCGCAGAACGATTAATTTGCATTAAAAATCCTGTATTGTCTTCAACTTTGTGAGATTGCTAACGAAGAAAAGAATGTTACATATGGTTACAATTGATGCTAACGATTTTTATTTTGCCTCAAAGAACCGGAGTCTCTTAACCAGTTAGCTGTTTTTGCCGAGTATACTCGTCATGGAATAAAAATTAATTGCTTGCAATTTATGGTAAAATTGTAGTGAAAATTAAAACGCATTATTAATTTGTCGACATTTTAGAACTTTTCGAGTCAAAGACGAAGTAAAGAAACGAAGCAAAGAAATTGACGAGAGGTCAATATGTGATAAATAAAGTTTTCAAAAATTTTTAGTAGCCACATACAAAGTTGAGCTACACAATTAACTGGTTAATAACGAACCTAAGAGTCTTAAAAACTTCTTGTTCACTCACCGTCCGAAAATCTCCGCACGACACAAGCCCACACAAATCTCTCAGCACTTCAATCACACAATTTCGAAACAATTTCTCCATGCGACGTCTATTTAATTATCGCTGATACTCGCGTGAACGAAATGCCCGAAAATAAGTCTGAAAGTCTCCCCAAGCGTCGCACGCACCCTAAGGCGATATATTACCCGGCAATCCTCTTTCCCCGCGAAAGGTGGCTGGCTGGAAAGCGAGTCTCGCCCCTCGGAGAACGAGGGTAATTCTTCCCGAACAAACAAGTAATCGCGTGCGATAAATCCGGCGACCGGGTCCCGTCAGAATTCTTCTTAAACAACACCGCAAATAATCGCTCGCGATAAATCCGCGCGCGTGGCCTGTCAAAGCCAGCAGAGCCAGCAGAGCCAGCAGAGGCTCTCGCGTCGGCAAAAATGTCAGACAGAAGTAGGAACTCCGTGTGTCCCTAACACAGACCGGAATCCTTATTTTCTGTTATTTCCGAGGCGTACGAAAGGCGTCTGACGGCATCGACGATGCGGAAATTTATTAGACACGGAGCCCCGGACACAGCAACAATGGTCGGTCACGCGTTAAGGCTCCTTCACCCATCGCGTACCGACAATGGACAGGTTTTGGGAAGAGCATTGTGCGACGTCTTACGTTGCCATTGTTCGAGAGGCTCATCCAGTAAGCGACTGAATTCGTCGGCAGCTTCTCCAGTGACGACTTCAACTTCGTTCACGCGACGGATGAAAGATGGAACGAGAGGAGGCGTAAACTATGTACAGTCCAATAAGAATTATATCGCAGATTGTATCTCTTGTTTTAACATATAATGGTCAACATTAGTAGTCAGACATTTTTGGCTATGAAACAACGTTTTGAACCCTAGATAATTAAACTTTCGTCAAAATGACGATCGGAATGTTTGAATCTTTTGACATCCGACGAGAACATCAAATAGAGAGTGCAGAGTGCAAAATAATTAAAGCACAGCTTGTATTTCCTTATGTTTTAATATACAATGGCCTACATTAGTATTCAGACATTTTTGGCTATGAAACAACGTTTTGAACCCTAGATAATTAAACTTTCGTCAAAATGACGATCGGAATGTTTGAATCTTTTGACATCCGACGAGAACATCAAATAGAGAGTGCAGAGTGCAAGAATAATTAAAGCACAGCTTGTATTTCCTTATGTTTTAATATACAATGGCCTACATTAGTATTCAGACATTTTTGGCTATGAAACAACGTTTTGAACCCTAGATAATTAAACTTTCGTCAAAATGACGATCGGAATGTTTGAATCTTTTGACATCCGACGAGAACATCAAATAGAGAGTGCAGAGTGCAAGAATAATTAAAGCACAGCTTGTATTTCTTTATGTTTTAATATACAATGGCCTACATTAGTATTCAGATAGTTTTGGCTATGAAACAACGTTTTGAATCCTAGATAACTAAACTTTCGTAAAAATGACGATTGGAATGTTTGCACCTCTTGACATCCGATGAGAACATCAAATAGCGACTGCAGAGTGCAAGAATAATTAAAGCACAGCTTGTACTTCCTTATGTTTTCACATATAATGGCCAACATTAGTATTCAGACATTTTTGGCTATGAAACAACGTTTTGAACCCTAGATAATTAAACTTTCGTCAAAATGACGATCGGGATGTTTGAACCTTTTAACATCATATGTGAACGACAAATAGAGAATGTAGAGTGCAAGAAGAAATATAGCACAGCTTGTATTGCCTTATGTTTTAACATAGATTTAAAGTAAAAATTGTTTGCAACTATTACAATGAACAGGAGACAAATAGGAGACAAACTTTCCTGCTTTAATAATTTTAATAATCTGTGACTGATATATTGAAGACCTTAAATTATTTTCATTTTACTGCTGTAAATTACATCTACTCATGTTATCCATATATGTATAAGGTGCACAGTCTTATGATTAAGTATTTTAAAATGTGAGATGTTTTATTTGAGTCTATATCGAAAATTTAGAACATCTGTACGGAGAAAAAGTGGATATATTCTGTAGAAGGGAGTAGATTGAATATGTAAAATAAACTGTATTAAAAGAAGACGTCATTTTCGAGAAAAAACGGCTTTGAAAATTCGTCAGCTTCTCGTTCATTCGTATTTACGGGAAGTAGAAATGGTAAGTCATGATCAGACACATCAGCCGATTCCTATTCGATAGCACGCGTACTTGATGAATCTTTAAATTCGATTTCCACGGGAACGGAGCCTCGTACAACAAAATTTTATTCCACGTTTTCGATTTATTTTTACGTCCGGATTCACTCCTTTCCCCGGTTTTACCACCAGATTGAGAACACTATGTGTATAAGTTGCGGAAATGAAGACGGTTCTCTTTTCTAAAAATGTTCAAGTGATACATTTTATAAATTTAATTTATTATAGCTTGTACTCATTTTAAAGCGCCAAATCTCTACTTTGGACACTCCCATGTCCTTTTTTCATATAGATTATTTTGTAAATATCTGTGCTTATTTAAAAGGACAAATACTCTATTTTTATCGCCTTTAAGTACTTTTCTCATAAAAATTTCTTGTATCTGTTAACATGAAGGAGGTCCATGCGTTTAAAAAACCATAAATTAGAAATGTCTTAGAAATTTAATTTTTTGTAGCCTCGAGAACAAAGACTACTTTTAACACCGTCAAGTTGTTTTCCCATAAACATTTGTTTCTAACAATGGGCGGTTAGAAACGTCAGCTGGAGAAATTTTAAATTGACGTCTTCCAGAAACTTCAATCGATGACATCCTACCTAAACTAATTTCAAAGATCAAATACTCTACTTTGCATTCCTCCAAGCACCTATACAGTAGCACTTCGTTTATACGAACCAAATAATGCATAAATCTCGTATATTCTCTTAACCAGTTAACTGTTTTTGACAAGTGTACTCGTCATGAAAAAAGTGCAAAATTTTGTGCTATGACGAGTATATTCGTCATGAGTAATAAGTAGTGAGAATTTGAAGTTTAAGTTGCATTTTTAGTGAACACTAAAATATATTCGTGAACTTCAAGATGTTTGAAATATTTTGAGGCCCGTCGAAATAGAGGGAACAAATAAGAGTTTATAAATAATAAATATAAAAAAATCGCATATATTATGAATTATTTTTCGTAAATGTATCGTTGTCTTTTATTAGTCATCACAGAAGCAATTACGGATTTATATATTGTTTTAGACTGTGCAATAAGTGGCGCTCCTGGTTAATGAAAACGGGATGTGGATCCTTTCGTTTCCTTTTTACATGTATTCAAGAGGCGGCGTTTTTTATAGCTCGTGTGCAGGATTCGAATTGTAAGGATCATCCAAATTGAGTTGTGGACTACCTACCTGCTAAGATATTTCCCTAAACATTTTTGTTTATATTTGATGCATAAATGGACCCTTATTTTTTGAGATAAATTCAAAAATATCCTCAAAAATTGGTGCAAAAGTGGTGTCTCTCCGTCTTTAATGATTGTTTAAACATGTTTAAACATTCATAATGCATTAATATTGGATATCACTGTATTCGGGAAAGTCTACGGAATTTTTTGCTACAAAGAACAAATCAATATCTTTTATAATAACATCACAATATTTGTTTAAAGTTGAAAAATAGGTCTTTTTTCAAACTCAAATTTCTCAAAAACTGTACGTGTAGGCAAAAAAATAAGGGCAGATTCGGAATCAGCGCAAAAAACTCTATAAGAATCATCCAACAGTTATTAGGAAACATAAAAAAAGTTGAAATTTGTTGGACAGTGTTATCTTATTACTTATTTACCTCTCTTTGAGGCGTTTCTCAGCGGCTCACTAATTATTGTTTGAGCACTGACACGACACGACAGCCATGTAGTCCGACAACTGTAGCACTAACGAAGTTGTACTGTACTCCCGAATATGATGAACACTGTCTATGCAACAAATTGGCCAGCATCCGACAAATTTATAGAGCGCTCTACCTTCTTGCCGATGACTGTATGTTAGAAGGGTTGCCAGGGTAGCGGCCGGTAGCCACCAACTGACAAATGGCTCTGTTTACAATGGGTCTAACCGAACTGCGAGCATCAGCGATTGTACGGCCACGGTTAGGAACGTATAATAGAGAAAATCTCTTCTCGGCCCAGAGATAAGGCTCGTCGGCGCGCCCCCGGGCGTCTTCGATACTCGAAAACGACGTCCCGCTTCCGCTCTATTCCAGACGCAAACATCCGGAACCCCCTCGACTCGATCGGCCCCTCGTGAAAGCCTCTCAAGGCTATCCGCCGGGGAGAAACTACGCTCGCATATCTACGCTCGTTCCTGGAGCCGTGTTTGCACGGTTATAAACCCCACCCCTTCTGGACCGTATTCTCCCCTCCACCATCCCTTAACCTCGTATACCTTTCGCAGAATGGAAAGGCTAAAAGGGCGCCGTCTCTCTATTTTCGGGAATAAACGGGATGGTCCTTGGGAATTGGGTCCCAGTTGTCGTTGGGGATGCTGCGTAATTGTTTCCAACGAGGCAAACAGTGTTTTCCGGTCTCGGGGTGCTGTCGGTCCACTGTCCGATTTTGATCATCCGACGCGTTCTGTAGATTAAAAGTTACGAGCGAGGTTGTTCTGGTCAGTTTGGATACTCAAGACCGTTTGATTTGAACTTCTAATTGGTTTTTGAGAGTTACAGGTGTTTTTGCTTCGTGGTACCAGCGGTGGGAAATTGTGTATTTACAACATTGCCGGATTAAGATCTTCAGAGGCCCTAAGCACTTCACAAAGACTTTCAGGTCTCCTTTTACATTATCACTTCAGCGCAATGCAGGATGGACATGATTTCTTAGGCAATTTTGATAATTTGGGTGGAAAGTGTTTTTAACCAATTTTAGATTTTCATCTGTTCACTATTCTTTCGACTTTTCCACTTGCATACATATGCGCATAAACATTTCGCAATATTATTACTATGTGGACGATGTAAAATTCAGAAAATTTTTATGGTGCCCCCTTTCTCCTGACGACCTAAGCTCGTCCTTATTTTGTTTAATGGTTAATCCATCACTGATTAACGCTAACCGTACAGAGCAAAAATCTGACTTGCATACGTTGTGTCGTAAGAACCAGAAGATTGAATTTAAACCTTTGCACTGGAGTAGTGACTCTGAATGACCACTAAAAATTGCTATACATTATCTAAAATATTTGTCCACTGTTAAATTTTCTTGTATTTAATAAATTATCAAATGCTTAAATATTTTACGAGTAAATTGCATCAGTTTCATATGTATCAATTGAAAAGAATCAGATAGAATTGAAATATTATAGGTCGGGAGAAATGTTTGTTTTTGGAGCTTAAATAAATTCCGAATGCAAATTGTTAACAACATTTCACGAAATTTTGATAACGGTACGTGTTTGAACGAAGAAATTTATATAATAATTTCTAATGGAAGCATCTTTATAATTTCAGTAATTATAAAATAAGAAATGTGAAACCGGTCATTCGACCGGTCGTGGCACGGTTAGTATTAATAATCCTTAGAAAACATATGATTCTGATAATTGCATTGTTTGCAATGAGAAAGTTTATTTAAATCTTCGTTTACGAATTTTTATTAGAAATTCTTGTGAAGTTGTTTTTGCAGAGCCTGCATCGTTTATGCGATCAGATAGAATCGTAAATTATTAGGTCGTTACATAAGTTCGTGTATCGGATATGTTTATACTGTTAGCGGTGCGTTTTTCTTTTTTTAATGAAGAACCACAGAAATGTTATAGTAACGGTATAATGTCTCTGTCGAAAAGTTAGGAAGAGAATGTGGAACGAGAGGATGATTACATTTTTTCGTAAACTTTAATGGTATGTTTCAAATATTAATCTAAATAGTAAAACAGTAAACGGTACGAACTTATGGGACGACCTAATACTTTTACAACGATACTGTATCCTTGATTTAATTGTCTGACTGCAGGCTATCTCTGTTCAACTTGTCTAAGCATTGATTACTCCCATACACCATGAGGGCGGCTCTGTCTAATCACAGACTATCCCCATTCCAATCGCCTGACCGCAAATAATCCCCATTCAGCTTGACTGGTCATTGTTGTCCCTAACGTAAGTGGCTGTACATTGGTCGTCCTTATTCTGCTTGTTGAACAGAATACAATTGTACCATTTTGTCTGTTTTACGTTCTTTTTCGACTTGTCTAACTTGATGCATATTCATATTGTTTGTCCGATTTAATTTAGTCTTGTATCACAGGTCTGATTTCGTGACTCAGTTTGAAACTGATTCAGACTCAACATCACTTGTCTGACTCATTAACCAGTTGATTGTGTAGCTCGACTTTGTATGTGGCTACTAAAAATTTTTGAAAACTTTATTTATCACATATTGACCTCTCGTCAATTTCTTTGCTTCGTTTCTTTACTTCGTCTTCGACTCGAAAAATTCTAAAATGTCGACGAATTAATAATGCGTTTTAATTTTCACTACAATTTTAACAGAAATAGCAAGCAATTAATTTTTATTCCATGACGAGTATACTCGGCAAAAATAGCTAACTGGTTAAAGTTGTGTACTATTTTTTAGACTTAATACAGTTCTATGTTGCTCGTTTGACTAAAAAAGAAAAATACGTTAATTGTCTGACTTATTGGAATACTGTACTACTTGCTAGACTGGAGACGGTCTTGTATGGTGTGACCGTCTGAAAATAATAGCAAAGTATTTTTTCTGTTTCAACACGATCGTTTACTACGTATCTGACTAAAAAATGTAGTACTGTTGCTTCTGGAACTACATTTTGTCATTATTAGACAACGGCTTTTATGCAGTTATGACAAAAATGAGTAAGTGTATATTAAAACAGTGAAAACATCAATAGAATTTTAAAATATTATTATATTATTATGTTTAACCTATTAAATATATTGAGAAAAAAAATATATCCATTTCCAGGACACGAGTCATCTGTTCGCGTCGCTCCCGAAATTCGCATCGAACGGTTCTGTTGTAATGTATCTAGTAAAAGTATGATGTTACTGTCTTTAAAAGAACGTTATAAATAAACACGTTTCGCAAATCTAGTTACGAAACTTCATCCATTTGAAATAATGGTGTAAAAAGTATGCCAGCTGCCTCGTTCGCAAACAATTTACTATACTTCGTAACAGAGCGAAATTGCATAAAGCACTTATTCAGCACAGCACTACAACAAAACTGGAAGTAGGTTACGAAGTAACGTTGCACCTCCATCGTTCATACTTAAACACTGTGCGCTTTTCCCATAAAACTTCCAACACGAAGACAGTTAACAAAACTTAACACAGAATGTTTAATTAAAAACAACGTCGCCGTACGTGAGAGCTAACCAATTAACTCTTAAGTCGATACCCGTGTACAAACTCTTAATTTCTCTATAATATATATTTAAAATACGGTTTTATATTTGTAATTTCGTTACCGAAGCAAACTCATTGTTGTCAATGCTCACGTAATGTGGGGTTAAGGGATAATTTTCCAAGTAGCTAAAAGTATTGAAATACCCTGTATACTTGTACGAACCTGGTAAGGGTTCGCGAAGAAATCATTGCTGGTCAAGAGCATTATCAATGGTCGCAGATGCTTTTACTCGATCGTTGATATTAGGATCGATATTATTCGTTTCTCGGGCAAAGAGCACATGATAAATGAACTGTGCGGAACCGCGTGGATTCGCCCGAAAGCTCCTGCTGTCGTCTTTGTATCTGCCGGGATACAGGCTATTGCACGGAAGACTGGCTTCGAATTTAACCTTCGCCCCTTGTTTATTATCCTTCGCCCTTCCTCGCCAGGACCAGGACGAAGTAAATGCGAATCCTTCCCTGGGTACGTGCTAAGCTTTCGGTTATCTGGAGCTGCTCGATTTAGCAGCGGTTCTTGCCGACCCGGTTCGCCCTTTCAAATGAGCAGAACGGAAAGTTTCCTGGCTCTTCTCCTCGCCTCTGCGTCCCTCCACCCTCTCTGCCTCTTCTCGATTCTTCTTCTTCCTCGTCTGCCATTCAGGATTTTTTCCGCCGCGATTCGATGGCTGTGAGAGACCCACTTGTCTTTCCACCCTTAATTGCTATTGAAGTTTCGCATCGGGTATCGATCCACACCCTCCAAGTTTCGCGAGGCTTCGTTAACAGTCCGCCAGCGCGTCGCGGTCATAGTTTCTTAACCTCTTTTCTGCCCTAAATCACGCTCCCACAATTTTTCTGTAGCTCGTTGGGATATTTGTTTCAAGGCTACTTTGGTAACACCTGCGTTAATTACATCGTTATAGTAACACACGGGAACGGTTATCTACAAAGATTCAGCTTTCACTGTAAAAATGATGTTGTTTTACACGATTGTGAGCTGAAAAGTGTTTTCCATATTTTTCAGATTTCGTAACTGTAAGACATTTTTAGACTGTGATATGTGTTTATTACAACAAATGTAGTGGCTGGTTATTCATATCTGATACGATATGTCTTTGTACTTTACTTCGGATTTATCTTGTAAGGTTCGGACACTGTGTCTGACTCAATAGAATCCTCTGGTATTTATCTGATTTATTGTAGTCATGTGTCTACTTGTTTGTGTCACTAGAATCGTCTACTATTTGTCTGATTACATGTAATAGTGCACTACTTGTCTGATTTAATAGAATCCTCTACTATTTGTCTGATTTCATACAGTCGTATACTACTCGTCCGATTTAATGTAGTCGTATACTACCTATTTGATTTAATATAGTCGTATACTACTTGTCTGATTCAATATAATCGCATACTACTTGTCTTATTTAATATAATCATATACTACTTGTCTGAATTAATAGAATCCTCTACTGCTCGTCTGACTTAATATAGCCCTATACTACTTTTCTGATTTAATATAATTGCATACTACTTGTCTTATTTAATATAATCGTATACTACTTGTCTGAATTAATAGAATCCTCTACTACTTGTCTCATTTAGTATTGTTGTATACTACTTGTCTAATTTAATATATTTGCATACTATTTGTCTTATTTAATATAATCGTATACTACTTGTCTGATTTAATAAAGTCGTATAATGCTTGTCTGATTTAATATAATCGTATACTACTTGTCTGATTTAATATAGTCGTAGAGTGCTTGTCTGATTTACTATAATCGTATACTACTTGTCTGGTTTCAATGGAAGCCTCTACTATGTGCTTGATGTAATTTAATTACATACTATTTATATGCACCACTAGAAACTTCTACTACTTGTCCGATTTAATATGGTACTGTACCACTCCTCTGAATCAACAGAGTCCTCTATCACTCGTCCGGCTTCATACGATTCTCTTGTCTACTTGTCTGATGTAATGTAACTACACGTCTACTTGTCTGTGTTACTGGATTCCTCTACTACTTGTGTCATTTAATCTAATAGCATACTACTTATCTGGATCTGTAGAATCCTCTATTACTCGCCCGACTCGATATAATTGTCTACTACTTGTCTGACTTTAAACAGTGTTGTACTATTTATTTCAAATAATCCTCCGGTGGCGGAACCTGGGTCTATTTGACCCGGAATATCAAAATCGACATTAAATTAGTCATTTTCTGGCGATTAAATTAAATGTACAGCTTATATTATTAGAAAATGAAAGAGTAACTTGTCTACAAAAAACACCTCCAAAACCATGTTTACAAAAATTTATAAATAAAGCAGCGAATAGCTAGAAACATCATCAGTGATATAGTTATAAGAATGGTCCATTGTCCTAGAGTCAATATTGTCACATACCTCTTGTGTATGTGTGAAGCTCAGATATAAACAAAATCGAGTCCAATCTTTTTGTCTCATGAACCGAACGAAAGTTCTGACGTGGAAGATTTTCAACAACACTGTACTATCTGTTAGTTGATGAAATGAGAGGGGAAAAGTAGCCAGAGTGCCAGAATCGGCTGAAAAATCGCGAAGCTCTCGAAGTTTCCAGCGCCATCGGCACCGAAACTAGCTCTCGAACTTTCGCATCCTCCTTTTTTCTATCTTTCGGAGCTTTAAACCGATTAGAACGCACCGAAACATTTTTGTTGCTTCGTCGTGGGGAACTAGTCCGCGAGGATCGGAGAAGTTTCGTCGAACTGGATCAGCTGGGTTGCTCACCGACGACTCGGGAAACTCGTTCGAGTGTCGAGGTCGACAAAGGATCCGCCCTCGAGCACCGTTTCGCCAGGGGTCGCGGGTCACTCTGATCGAATTTGATGGTACTGCCAAAGAAAACCCCGTTCCTCGACCCCTTAGAAACTGTTTTCCTTCCTTTTAACACTTTACTGGAACACTCTGTGTTTCCATTCACGTCTTTTGTCCATCGGGTCCCTCGATTACTGTTTCTACAGTGTTATCTTCAACTGTATCGTCTTTGCTAATTCCGACAGTCCTCACAAGTAGAGTCACATTGTAGATTCGTTCTCATCTTTAATTTTAGAGGAACTAATAAGAATTGTTTGTCAATTGTTTGTCTGAAAATGGCAATATTGTACTCCTTGTTTGACTTATTACGATCCTGTACTACTTATTATGTACTATTCACATGGCTCAGTTGTGTTTTAGCCATGATGGCACGAACACCGTGCCAAAAAAATTCCTCTAAAATCGTAAGTTGTAACAATATACAATATTCCAGGCTTTGTTAAAAATCCTCTGCACAACACACGCTTAATTTTCCCTTGAAAAAGATCCACACATGGATCGAAACGTTGGGAATTAAAATTTAAAGCAAAAGTGTTGAAGATTTAAAATAGATCGAACCTTGTGCCGATATCAATTTATTTAGATATATCTCACAATACGATCGATAAAAATTACAATTACCTGTACTACTTGTTTGACTTATTACTGTCCTGTACTACTTATTTCACTTATTACGATCCTTTACTACTTGTTATTTTTAATACACTCCTGTACTACGCGTTAATCTTAATACAGTCTCGTACTATTTGTTTAACTAATTACGGTCCTGTACTACTTGTTATTCGTAACCCTTTTAGTGCCGACCGAAAAATTAAAATAGAACGAAAATTACTAAGCTAAATTTATTATACCCAAGTGGAATTCAGAAACGAGAATACGATATCAATTCTAATTCTAGCATAAGATTCTAATATTCCAATGTGGTAATATGTATATTAAAATAAGATAGGATTTTAATATTATTACAAATCTCTAAATTAGAATGTTGGAATTTATTCACGAAGCAAAAATAATCTTCTGTATTTAGTGGGCGCATTCGATCGCTTGACTTTCGAGCGCCTATACAAATAATTGATACATTGTATCTGTGCTGCCCGCGTTATGGGACCCTCGACTCTCGGTCGATCGTTTACTTTTTCCAGAGCGGTCCTCACTCTAAAATATTTCGTTGTAGAGTAAAGACGTGCCTCAGAACGTGTCTTCGAAAGTATTATTTAGAATAAATTCTATTTTATATTTAAAGAAGGTGTACGTTATTTTATACCCATAATCCAACATAGAACTACAAGGGTTAATGCAGTCGTCTACTACTTGTTAATCGTAATACAGTTCTGTACGACTTGTCAACACTACACCTACCAAGCCTTCAAAGTTATTGGTATATGTTGCCTTATGAAAATGACAAGATTGAATTTATTTGGATCTTCTGCGGTTGGTATTAGAATCCTGCTCTCCTGTAAAATGTCTAATTTGTATCATTCAACGTTATTCCAACAATTCTGAATTGTTGGCTGGAACAACGTTGAATGCTACAAAGTGCAAATTTTACAGGAGAGCAGGTTTTGATGGGAGAACGAATAAAAGCTAATAGATCTTAAGGAAACCTCACATCCAACATTGCTCCAGCAACCAATTCAATGAACGACGTCAACACTACCAAAAACTAAGAAATTCCTTCCACATCCCAGAACACAGACATTTAGCACACATATTTTCTCGTATTCTACAAACTCGCATACGCTATCGAATAATCCCAAATGAAATTTCTTTTCCCCATCGGAGAAAGAAAGAATCTCACCAGAGGTCACTTCGATCGGCTCGACTGCGTTTTGGAGAACTCCGTGCTCTTAACTTTTTTGAACTTTTTTTTTATGTGATCCTGTAGATATCGATGAAGAAATTCCGAAAATGTGTGTAGAGTTGTTAGGAATTCGCTGGTTTATAAGTTATACGCGTGTAAAGATGAACAGTTTTAAGCGTTTTTGACAGGTTAGAGCGTCGCCATATTGGATATTCGTTGAGTGGTAGAGGTAGGTAGGTCTGTTCGGCACCTGCGCTGGATAAATCGTGAGTGTTCAGCGCATGTGTTAGATAGTATGGTATATTTGCGGGATTGGCTAAATAATACTGAGCGCTAGATGGCAATTCAGTGGTTACACATACTTTGTAAACATAAGCAATTTCAAGTGTTTTACACAAATTAATTATTAATCAGTTTATTGTTGATCTTGAAATGGCTAGTTCAAGTATTAGAAATTTTAACTATAGAGACATGCCAAGTAGTAAAGAAGAAGCAATTACTTGGGCTCAGGATTATGGATTGATGCGGAAATTTAAAAAATGTCGTACTCATCGGTGCGAAATGAAAATTTATAACAATAATGATGGAATCGGTCGTTTTCGGTGTCCAGTAATTAAAATATACAGAATCACATAGAGGATTCCAAAAAGAAGGTACAGTCCAAGATGGTTTGGGGTTAGGTCGCCGAGGGAGCGGAGAAGGCCGGCCCGACCATGGTATAATGTTTCGCATTTTGATTTAGTAAATGTGTTATTATTACGTACGTGTTTGTGCTGCCATCTAACGGAGCTGTTCGGAACTATTTAGCCCATTTTATGTGTATCACCTAGCAAATATATCAATATGGCGGCGCTTTAACCTGTCAAAAATACTTAAAAGTGTTCAACTTTATACGCGTATAACTTTTTAACCAATGAATTCCGCACAATAAGATTTTCATTTTCGGCGTTTTCTCATCGAAACCTATAAGATTGTATAAAAAAAACTTCTCAACAAAAAGAGTTCTCCAAAACGCAGTTAAACCCTTCGATCGATCCATTAGCATCGCAAACATTTTTCCAGCTACTTAAAACTCTAGTCAATTAACCGGAAGACACGAGGGTGGCCGGTCGAAATGCGGCTCGCGTCTCGAAACTCGTTATCGTTCGTCGGGTTTCTCCAGCGGCAAACGACGCGATAGTAAATCGGTGGATTCCTAGCCCGGCAACTATTCCAAGCTTCCATGAACAGAGACCCACCGGAGGAAACCCGCATCGTACTCGTCGGGTAGAATGATTCATCTGGCGGACGAGCGCGGCCGGAACGATCAATCTATATCAATCGCGACCGCGCGCGCGATAAAACCGAAAGCAATTTCTTCCCGCGGTGAGATAACTGCTTTTCACCCTCTTTCCCCCCGGAGTTTCCCGTCGTTCCAGAACGATACGACTTCGGTTTCATCCACCGGAAAATGCTCCGGCTGGTTTGCCCCACTGGATCCGAAGTAATACCGTTCGGTGCATCGTTCCCGATTGCATTTTCTTGTGTTCGGATTCGCAACACCGCTCTTTTGTTTGCGCATATTTCGCCCGAATACCGGACGATAGGCCATAGGGGATGGGGCACGGTGAAGCAAAGAAAACGCTACGGTTTTTTCCCTACATTTGCCGTTTCATCCAGGGAAACGCTGCTCCTATTGTTTTCTTTTGTTTTCCACGGGTGCTGCGGTTTTACAGTATTACCGGGGACTTCTGGTTAATTTCTTGGATCTTGTTCCCCTCGGTGAAAGGCTGTGCATCGCAAGAAAATTGTGGAATTGTATGTACAGCTTAACGAGAATTTTTAGGTTTCTCGGGGTAAATTGCTTTCGTTGATATTTTTTTTTTAGTTTCGCTCGGATTTTGCATGGACTGTACGCTCTGGTGCTGGCGCTTGGCTTCCGGGGAGTTAAATGTTGCTGTCTGCAGGATAATCCTTAGATTTTAGTACTTCCTTTTGGTTATCTTTATTGTAAGCATGAAACAACGAGAAGGAAAATTTGTAATTTATATTCCATATGGAACGGGAGGGTTTGAACGTTTTTGTATTAGGTTGTTGCATATGAAATGTCCGATTTTGAACAGTAACGTAAAACATACGTGGTTTTGTTCTAAGAAAACTTATAGGTCAAAGTAAGCATCATTCTAGTTAAGCATCATTTTATTTAAAAGTAAAATTGGATATCTCCATAAAAATTGAACGTAAGACCATAAAAATCAACTTTGTATCGTAATATGATGAATAATGAATCTGTAGATTGCAATAATATTTCTTCATAAAATGCTTCATTATATTTGCATTTTAAAATCGGACATTTCATATGCTCACGCAACGTATCCGGCGTTTCTGACGTCAATAAAAATTTAGGCAATGACATAAAGGTTCAAAGAACGATTTACAACAAAACAACATATAATCTATATACTTATACATGCCCAGAAAAATTTGCAGTTGCTCATAATCACAAGTACAAGTAGTTATCAAAGCAAACACGAGACGTTGTCAAAGCTCGTGGAACTTATCTAAGTGTTTTCTACGTCCAAGAAAATTTTAGACATCGATATAAATGTTCAAAGAATAATTTCCAATAAAACAACATAATCTATGTACCAACGTAGAAGTCTATCAAAAATTGCAGTTTCTTATGATCACAAGGGCAAGTAGTTACTGAAACAAACACAACACGTTGTCAGCGTTAACGCAACCTATCCGATCATTTTCTGTGTCAAACGTAATTTCAAGCATTGACACAAAGGTGCAAAAAATGATTTCCAATAAGAGAACATAATCTATGTACCAACGTAGAAGTCTATCGAAAATTGCAGTTTCTTATGATCACAAGGGCAAGTAGTTACTGAAACAAACACAATACGTTGTCAGCGTTAACGCAACTTATCCAATCATTTCCTGTATCAAACGAAATTTTAAGCGTTGACATAAATGTGCAAAAAATGATTTCCAATAAGACAACATAATCTATGTACCAACGTAGAAGTCTATCAAAAATTGCAGTTGCTTATGATCACAAGGGCAAGTAGTTACTAAAACAAACACAATACGTTGTCAGCGTTAACGCAACTTATCCGATCATTTCCTGTATCAAACGAAATTTTAAGCGTTGACATAAATGTGCAAAAAATGATTTCCAATAAAACAACATAATCTATGTACCAACGTAGAAGTCTATCGAAAATTGCAGTTTCTTATGATCACAAGGGCAAGTAGTTACTGAAACAAACACAATACGTTGTCAGCGTTAACGCAACTTATCCGTTCATTTTCTGTATCAAACGAAATTTTAAGCATTGACATAAATGTGCAAAAAATGATTTCCAATAAGACAACATAATCTGCTTTCATCTGGGCCCATAAAAATTCGCAGCTGTGCAGCATTACAACTGCAATTCGTTACCAAAGCAAACACCAATGTTATCAACACCCACGCAACACTTCCGGTGGGTTAAATTCATGATCACCGTCCAATTTCGAAACGACTAGGTAATTGGTTCTATGAAAGTCGATCCGCAGCTACTGTGCGCAACACAGAGTCGTGGGAGGGATGCGGGATAGGAGATAGAAGAGGGTTGAAACCGAGGAAGGATGAGTACGCAGGAGTGGATGAGGGTTGTTTAGTCGGCGATGTCGTTAGACGCGATATTCCTTCCTCCATTAGGGAAATGAATTTCATCCCCGTCCCTTCCGATCATCCCCTTCGCGGGCTCGAGAAAAACTTCGCTCCTGGCGTCCTTTTTCCATCCCCGAATCCCCGTCGGTTGCTTGGAAGCTACTTCTTCTTCTGGTCGCTTCTTCTGCTTCTTCTTCTTCTTCTTTCTTGTAGTCCTACGCGCGCCACGAATTCTTATCTCGCGACCAGACAACCAACGCGGGCCTGTCCGGCCAGGCTTCGCTGGCCAATTATTTTCTGTAATTAACGAGCTTCCTCGGACCTGGGTCGACGATTGTAATGCGTGTTCTCGTGCCGGCGTCGGATCTGATACAAGCTCGCAATGGGAGAGGTGGAGACGATCGATACATTTTCACGAACAATGCTATAATCGGCTGCCGCACCCCTCTTGAAATTAGGGGAATGTTATTGGTATTGGTAGTAGTCGAGCAATTTTGGATCCTATGAGGAAATTCAGTGGTGGGTGTTTTATCTTTCATTATTAGACTGGGGATATTTATACGAAATAAAAATTGTGTGCATCAATTACATCAAATGGGAGTTAGGTAGAAATTCATGTATTCTCTTAATACATTATTTAGAAACGATTATTGCATAATTTTCGAAAGTCTATGGTCCATAAGGATTTTTGAAGTGACACTTCCTTAGGAGCGTTAGGCGCAAAACCTCCAAGCGGTAGGCGTAAAACCTCGACGAGGTAGGAGTAAAATCTCGACGTGGTAGGAGCAAAACCGATCTGGAGATGAAACGATGAAACGATGAAACGAAATTCTATTCTATTGAAGTGACATTTCTTTAGGCGCGGTAGGCTTAAACCTTGACGCGGTAGGAGTAAAACCGATCTGGCGATTAAACGATGAAACGATTTAGTAAAACCTCGACGCGGTAGGCGTAAAACCTCGACGCGGTAAGAGTAAAACAGATCTGGGGATGAAACAATGAAACGATGAAACGAAATTCTATTGTATTATCATATATGGTTGAGGGTTTGGCATTGCTTAATAAAGATTATGATAAAATTCCGATGATGCTAAGTGGAGATTTCAACGTGAACTTTGTATCGGAAGAATCAAAATTATTAATAGAATTTTTTAGAAGTAAATTAAGATTGTAAATGGTAAATAATCCTAATGAAGCGACAACAAGATCAGGAACAACTCTCGATGCAGTATTTGCAAGACATTTAGACAAAATTGAATCAAGAATATTCATATCATATTTTAGCTATCACAAGCCAATTGTTTCAATAATAGAATCATAGAAAATTAAATGTCATAAAGTGTTAATAAAAATTCGAAAAAAATTAAGGAAAGAAGTTTCACTTCAGCCATGTTTAATGGATCTTTTAATGGCAATGGCAATTTCAATCGTGAACCAACAAGTCTCCCAACAAAATAATTATTTAACACAGAACGTATACGTTCTAATATGAATAATAAAAATACAACATTTGTTTTAGTTATTTGAAGAACTTAGGAGCAAGTTCATCCGCAATATCCTATGTAATAAATGATCGGGAATTAATGTGGGAGGTACGATTTCGGTGACCAGCACACATTTGGCAACTTTCCTCTGCGAAGGGTTGCAGAGTGACGCGCAACTGTTCGCCCTCTGGTTACACCCACGCGGGAGTGTGCTCCAGTGGATGTCTATCTGTGTATTATGTTCGGTGTATTAGTAGGCCAGGGTAATCGAGCGAGGGGGCGACGGTAAAAAGCGTGCGGACTCGGTCGAAAGTGTACGTGACTCGACTGGAATTCTGAATTCCAGGGAGAGAACGAGAGACACAGAGAGAGAAAAAGAGAGAGAGATGCTGTGTCCCCCCGGACACCGGGGGCGGAGTTAATTTTGATTTTCGGTGAATAGGTCGTTCCCACGATCTTTGTGGTAGACACGATCGAAAAGGCTCCGGCGATTCGCCCCAATGGATTGAATTTCGAATTTAGACTCATTGTTGGAGGGGGAAATGATTGGGTCTGTTTGCTGGGAAAAGTATTCGGTGATGGAAGATTTTGTTTGAATTTTATTCTAGACTGTGTGCTCTTGATCAGTATTCCTCCATTTCCTATCTAGTTATTTCCATTCATGTGTTTTCTATTTCTCTCTGTCATTTTTCTGCATTTCCCTTTCAACATTGGAATATTTTAAGAGTACAATGAAATTTTGTTTGACTTTTATTCTAGACCCTGTGGTTATAGTAATTATTAATCTATTTCCTACCTGTTTCTCCACTCACATGTTTTCTATTTTTGTCTTTCAATTTTCTGTGTTTCCCTTCCAACATTGGAATGTTTTAACAGTACAATGAAATTTTGTTTGACTTTTATCCTAGACCCTGAAGTTGTAGTAATTATTAATCTATTTCCTATCTGTTTTTCCACTCACATGTTTTCTGCGTTTGCCTTTCAATTTTCTATGTTTCCCTTCCAACATTGGAATGTTTTAACAGTACAATGAAATTTTGTTTGACTTTTATTCTAGACCCTGTGGTTATAGTAATTATTAATCTATTCCCTATCTATTTCTTCGTACTCACACGATTTGTACTTCTGTGTCTGATTTATCTGTGCATTATGTTGCCCTTTTAATATTGCAATATTTTAACAATACAGTAAGATTTTTATAAAATTTTATGTTAGACTCTGTTTCTTATAATAATTATTAATCTATTTCCTATCTATTTATTCCCATTCACATGGTTTGTATTTCTGTCTCTAATTTATCTGTATATTATATTTTCCTTTTAATATTACAATGTTTCAACAGATTTTTTGTGAATCATATTTTAGACAATTAGTATATTTCCCATCTCCATCTTTCCATTCACATAGTTTATATATTCGCAAATTTTCCGACGGAAAAATGTCCTGCTGTCTGCACAATTTTTATGAAAACTGGAATTGCGCCGTCCAATGAATAAATTATTTATCGTATCGGTTTTTTCGACCGAAACGAAACCCCGGACCGCTGGCAGAAATTGATTAAGTTAATTACGGCGGATCGCGCGACGCGTTGCGCGCAAATCGAGTGGTTGCGAGAGCGGGAGTAGTAAAAAAGGAGCTGTTAATACGTTTCGGTAACATTTCACGTTGTCCTGGGAATTCGATTCGCAGTTTCATACATTTGATA
The DNA here is from genome assembly GCA_913789915.3 of Sphecodes monilicornis. NCBI lineage: Eukaryota > Metazoa > Arthropoda > Insecta > Hymenoptera > Halictidae > Sphecodes > Sphecodes monilicornis. The sequence continues at coordinate 11,001,058 of OU565294.1, forward strand.
CGACGACGCGGGTACGATTGCCACGGAACGCAATCAACGTGCAAAATCTGCACCAATGAGAGAAGAGCATTACGGTTCCTCGCTATCGTCACGTGTCATTCACTCGTTGAAAATTTGATCAAATCCTGTCGCGGGAAATAACATTTTGAAATATCCCAGGATCACGAAATAACTTTCGGCTTTCGGGGAAAACGGCAACGTTGCCGTTGAATTTTTCGATAACACACGGAATTCCGTTCGCTCTGAATTTTTAATCATTCGAGAAGACCGGACGCGTGCTTCGAAAATTGATATCGTTTGCACCTTTCTGAAGAATGGACACTTGTAGCTTCTGTATTACGATACTGCGAAATGAATGTGCTGGTACCTAGGATAATCATGTCCACAGTTGAGCGTCTAATGCGCTGACCCAATCATGCTGTTGGAAACATGGTTAATATTTTCACATGTTATGCGCTGACATAGCAAAATACTAATCAAGTTAATTGCATTTTTTAATTATTCCTGTGAAATGTTCAAGGTTTATGAGTGGTCAATAAGCTTATAGAATAAATAAAATTTTACAATTTGAAGGTTAGCTTAGTTTTTCACAGAAAAAAAGTCGACACAATCGGATTTTATTTTTTTTTAACAACGGCGCCCCTAACCAAAAAATCTGAAAAAATTCATGAACAATAACTATAACAATATATCGGTACTGTAAAAATATAAATTATGTGAACCTAGAACTTCTATGTAAAATCTGCATTTTTTCGATTTTTTTGAATTTTTTCAAGCAGATATTTAAAAATCTGAAGCCTATTGCAAAGTATGCTTTTGGATTCTTAAAATGTGTCAGATTTTTACCAGAATATCTAAACATCATGAACTAGGGAAAATAGGCCAAAAACTGATTTTTCGATTTTACCCTACAACTACCCTCCCGATCGAGATACAGGGTTGAAATTTTGCACAGTATGTTTTTTCTTGATGCACTATCGAATGATCTACCTTCGATAAAATTCGGTTATAGGGCACTTTTGACCATCTTATCCGGCTATACCCTTTGTTTTATTTCGTTTAATATCTTCTTTCATTTATTAGCGCGAGTAGCGAGTAGCAACTTTTCAATCGCAGTTGTCTATATTTATAGCAAGTGGACTGCAGAACTTTATGCAAAATAGAAATTGTCTATGTGAATTGAGAGAAACCGATAGGTAATGAAAGTGTGTTTTTTTCCATTTTAGTCGTCTTAAAAAGTTAAAAATAATATAAAAATATCCTTAAAATCTTCTAAGACTTTTAAAATTTTGTATTTGACCTATGACATTCATAGTATGCGTACATTTTTTAAAAGAAACATGTGTAAAAACAAACATCAGTGAGATCTTTACACTATTATTGGTTTTTATATTGGTTCTTATAAATTAAACCATGAAATTTTAAATTTATGAAGAAAATGGATTGGCCAATGCAAAAATGTGAAGATGTTAGCAGAATTTAATGATGTTGGTATACTATTCTCAACTTGTTACAATTATTAGGAGATGAAATACATTTGTAACTAACTTCCGGTCCTTACAATTGTGTTGGAGAAATATTATTTTCCATTAACATATACAGTTTAGCAATAACTAAATCGTTAATGTGAAATCAGAGCTGGGTAAAATACTATTTTAAAAAGTGAATAGTAAAGTCTATTTTATTTGAAATCATCTGCGCACGTTCACATAGTAATCGTATTTAAAATACTAATAATAAATAGTCTATATTATTTGAAATCGTTCGTGCGCTTTTAAAAATACAATCTTTTGTTTGTTGGAAAAAGCTTTTAAAACAGTAATTAAAATATTGTATTTTTAAAAGCGTACGAAAATTTTGTTTGTTGGAAAAAGTTTTTAAAGTAGTATTTAAAATATTATTCTTTTTGAAGAATTCTCAAATAGTGAGCAATTTCATATGAGGGGGTGATTCTACATGAGAAAATAAATCGAAAATACGAAATAAATATTTTGTATTTGACACCTCTTTTTCGAGAGAATCGAATTAAAAAATATTATGGTTTCTTGATTTTTAATATTACCGGTCCCCTCGATGTATTTTCATCGTCAAGAAATATTTTAAATACTATTTAACGAAAAATAAAAATATTTAATTTTATGTTTTAGATTACTAAAGCAGAAATACTTTCATTTACGTTTTAGATTATCGAATTAAAAATACCCGTTTCCTCGATGTATTTTCATCGTCAAGAAATATTTTAAATACTATTTCACGTAAAATTAAATTATTTTATTTTACGTTTTAGATTACTAAAGCAGAAATACTTTCATGTACGTTTTAGATTATCGAATTAAGAATATTTTAAATGCGGAAATTGGAGTGCTTATTTAAAATACTATTCTATTTGAATTTTAGAACACCGAATATTTAAAATAATATTTGAAATATTTTTTCTCGAAAATTGTACGCAACGCTGACCGTAATTAAACACGCCAATCGTGTTTCGCGTGCAACATCCTAACTGGTTCTGATTAAGAGAGAAAAGTTGTTCCCGTTTTATCGTCAGGGACGGTTTTATCTCCGTCACGGCGGACGGTAACTTTCATTCGATATGTAGTAAATAAAGGCGTTTCGAGCAGTAACACCGGAAACTAAAATTGAAGGAGAAAAGAAGCACGGAATCGTGACCCATAAAAAGTTCCTTCGGGAACTAATAGAGAAGGAACTTCGGTAAAAAATGGCCACGCGTCGCAGTCGGTGACGTATCGATCCCTCGATATCTAGATATTCCGAGCTACCGACGGCCGATTAGTCTCGCCGATAGTTAGAAACTTTCTGCAACGATATTCTACGTTTCATCGGGGTGAACGATGAATTTTTCAGTTGAAAAACGACGCTCGGATCGAACTGCCTGGGCCGGTTAAACGCCCGGAACTCGGACCTGTTTCCTGTAAATTAATAATCGCGTTCCGCTCGCGTTATTGTGACCTGTAACATTTCCGTTAAAAATAACTCGAACTCGGCCGTGCGCTTTCCACCATTTTAAATTTCATCATTTTTAAACGTTTTCGGTATCATCTAAATTTTGCAAGTTTTTTGTAGATTTATTTCGCCGTTAAAGAACAATGAATTTTATGCATTTACGGCAACAGTGAGTGAATGCAATTTAAAATGGATCAAATATTTAATGGATTTAAGAATATCAATGTATATTAACTTATTAAAATTATTAGAGAAAAGAAAAGCTTTTTACATGCTTGTTGTTTCTTGCACTTCATGCAGACAATTTTTATTTCATATAATAATCCGCAGTTTTTTTAACTGTAAATTTATGTGAAATTATGAGCTAAAATGAAAAATTATCTGAGAAATTTAGGGGGTTGATTAGATAAAAAATAGATTAGTATAGCATTTTGTGTATAATTTAAATTAGTAATGTGACATCGGCAAATGTGACATTACTAGAGCATTATTAAAGCATTAAATAAATAAAATATGTATGTTACTCTGAAGATCTGAAAATAATATTATAGATACTATGAAATACAAGTGTCAAGAGCAGGTATGTAAAATTTGGAGCGAATCTGATAATATTTGTAAAAGTTATGAAACTTCATTGCAATGATGTTTTAAAACAGTGCCGCATACATGTGATACTGGCATCTAAAAGGTACACTATAAACAAACATATAACTCATGCAATTTTTATTGCTTTTACTTTGGAAAAAGCGTTTATGCACTTGAAATATCCATAAATGTGTGTGCAAAATCCTAATGGAGAAAGCTTAATGGTTCCCGTGAAAAAAATTCCTAACAATCGATGAAGCAACGACTTCGACAACCAGAATACCGCTTTTATCTCTTATGGAGTCTCACTTGTTTATCTCACATCTAAACCATTAATGTATGCACTTTAATGATGTTATTTTAATGAAAATATGTTAACCTTAACGTAAACGTGAATGGACTGCAAATTTTATGCATTTATAACAAAACTTCATAAGTGATATACATACGCGCAGTATCAAAAGAAATTACCAGTATTGTTATATTATTTTCAATTTATTAAATCTATTAAAACAAGAAATACACATTTATTTAAGTCCCGTTTCGTATAAGTGATGCAGAGAATTTTTATTCTGCATCAACATCTGTGACGAATCTAGCCGTGTGTGTTTGGAAGTTTCCAGGTCGTGGAAACCGTGATGCGACGAGGATGAAAAGGACAGAGAATTCGGTATATAGAGAAAGGTAGATTGAGGTAGGTAAGTGTAAGGTGAAGAACGGTGTAGCGAGAGATGTACGAAAATAAATACTATATTATTCCAGAAATATATACAAAGCAGAAAGTGAAATATACAGATAAATAGGTAAATAGACGTGAACGGAAAGAACAGAAATGAGAAGAGATGACGTGAAAGAAGGATGATGCTGTGACGCCTACGCGTGTCACGGACGGACACAGGATCCGAAACTGTGATCGCGGGGATCTCTTTAGGCTTCCAGATACATAACCTACCTCTGACCCTCAGCTCCTGTGCCTTTTATATGAGAAGTCTCGAGTAGGATTTGTATAAGCTATGGGTTCGTTATGTATATCTATATTGTGATGGATTGTTCGTTAGGATGGTTTACTATCAGGTTGATTGAAAATGAGAGTTAAACTAAATCGACTATGGTTTAACGACCAACGTAACAATATATTCTAATTAAAAGGAAAATGTGTTATATACAATGTAATGTTTAACAACGAAGGCCGTGCTTGTTCTTAAGACATTTGAATAGTTCCGTGATGTTGATTTAACAATATTTAGATTTTGAATGTGACTAATTCGGTTGTAAAGGGCCGAATTAGTCTGAACAAGTGTATATTAACAGTTCAATAAGTTAGGTGTTCGCGTGTCGAGGCGAACGAAAAGATTTTGAACAACATCCATGTGGCGATGAAAAGTACAAATCATGATAGTGTAAATCATGAAACACCGATTTCGTTACTTAACACTATACCTACCACGGTCAAAAGACCGGTTATCCATCTCGCAAATGATTGAAATTATAGAAAACACTTTAATAGGAAATGACTGAATTGACATCTTTATGTAAGCACACATTACGATTAAAGCCATACAAAGTTTGAATAAATTCAGTCTTTCCACTTTTATAAGTCGTTTCACTTTTATATGTTTTGTGCTTGGTAGGTTTAGTGTTAAATCCGCGTTATGTGCGTTTAGTTTCATCGTAGCTGAAGCGGCTCATCTTCTACAGTGTTCGTACGGTGCGAATCTCAAGCTCGATGCGCGGTTGACTCGTGCCCGCTTGAGGTTGTAAATCAATCATCGTATGGACGTGTCGATTCCGAAATCACCGTTTGTATTACCCGCCAAATTAATATTGGGTAACTAGTTCAAATGATTAGGGTTATGTGTTAATTCGTGAGATCAGCGTTTCATCCCAGGCCTGTTAGAGGAATCGTCAGTAAGGCTATCTATCAGGCCCTGCCTTATACGCGTGCGGATCCGATCATGATGATCTGTATTGTTACTTGCCTTGTCTCGATACGTGCAAGGAAGTAAGTGTTTGATTCGGACTGTTCGATTCGGACTGTTCGATTCCGACTGTTCGGTTCCGACTGTTCGATTCCGACTGTTCGATTCCGACTGTTCGATTCCGACTGTTCGATTCCGACTGTTCGATCGCGGCTATTCGATCGCGACTGACTAGATGCGACTAACTGACCGTCGCGGTTTTCGGGAGGACCCTTCGTCGTATCGTGAAGGCGGTCCTCCATTTCTGGGTGTCAAGACGGTGACACCCATTGCTATGTTGAAGAAGTGCACTGATTGGTTCTGCCGATTTATGCATTTCACAATCAGTGCATTCTTGCGGATCATTAGATCTGCCCTAAGCTAGCCTGTCCTGGGAAAGTGTGGGACCGTACGCGACTGCCTCCGAGGGCGAAGTCAGGTAACCCGAGAACCGTACTTGAACCGTTCTCGGTCGGGAATGTCCTTCGTCGGTAATCGATTTACGACGCGGAATTCTCGAGGAGGCAAGAAAAACTAGGGAGGCCCGGCGATGGCTCGACTGGTCGCCAAATGTGCATCGGTTCCCTAATCCTCGAGAGCGGCCTCAAGTCACGAAGACGTCATAAATGAATCCGAAATAAGGGCCTTATGTCTTGTTCTCTTGCGACGGAACATACAGTAAGGTTTTTAGATCAATCAAAATTGTCATAATCGCAAGAAGGGAATGTCCGGTGAAGCCGTCCAATTACGATCAACGTCGGGAATCCGGAATTGCGAGGGCAAGTAAATCAACTCGATGATCGATTCTTCGCGCGTAGCAAGTAACCGCGAGGTAGTCGAACTGATTATCCCGAATCGTTATATTATGCCGGCCCGGAGCCATAACGGTGCGCATTAATGAGCGCAATTAATCCCGGAGAATTAATGCGAGCGACAGCCGTCACGCATTCGCGTTTCGCGTTCGGGTAGAGCAAGAGCATTGCGGGGGCGGTTTTGCGAGAAACATTGCCGACGCCGTTCGGCGCTCCTCGTCCGGCCTTTTCCGCGATATTATTTATCACCGGGAACGCTATAGCCGCGTTATATTTCGCGGAGAGTCGCCCGGCCCGTTTCCACTGTGCGCACGGCCAGGAAGTGCCTTTTGCATTTCCTGGTTTGGACGTTGCATTTAATTGCATTCTCTCGTCAGGTATGTCCGCTGCGAGAACCCTTATTTCATCGGCGTTGTTACACACAGATAGTGAGAAAGAGAGAGAGAGAGCGGGAGAGAGAGAGAGGGGGGGAGAGGGAGAGAGAGAGAGAGAGACAAACACAATCTTCATCCGCTGCGAACGACGAACAGGAATTTCTCGTTTTGATAACATAATAGCCCGTGAATCCGTTTTTCGTGCCGTCGCCATTGTCTGTTGGCGCATTCCGCTGCGATGCTGGACACGAGGACGAGGAAATTAGGATTTATACGCTAGGAGATGCTCGATCATAGGATTCTTGATGTCCCTGGTGATCTTTGGATGCCTGTCTAACGATTTACAGTGCTGGTTTATTGATTGGGATGTTGCTAACTGCATTATGCAACCGTCATTGCCAAACAGTAAAATCTAACAGTAGTGTACTGCTACAAAGAGTGTAATCTTGGAAAAATGAGACGCGACCGTAAACGAGAGACACGGCCCATTTCTTTTGCTCTTTTTCAATAGTTTTTGATTTTTGTCGTTCTGGGGTAAACAGAACAGGAATTTCTCGTTTGATAACATAATAGCCCGTGAATCCGTTTTTCGTGCCGTCGCCATTGTCTGTTGGCGCATTCCGCTGCGATGCTGGACACGAGGACGAGGAAATTAGGATTTATACGCTCGTAGATGCTCGATCATGGGATTTTTGATGTTCCTGGTGATCTTTGGACGCCAGTCTAACGATTTACAGTGCTGGTTTATTGATTGAGATGTTGCTAACTGGATTATGCAACCATCATTGGTAAATAGTAAAATCTAGCAAAATTGTAGCTCAACCAGATTTAGTATCATAGCCCTCTAAATCATAGTACATATGGCAATAAATAGCAGAACCTAGATAGCACCCATTGTCTGATGGTACATTCCGCTGGGTGCTGGACACCTAGGACGAGGAAATTAGGATTTATACGCTCGGAGATGCTCGATCATGGGATTCTTGATGTTCCTGGTGATCTTTGGACACCTGTCTAACGATTTACAGTGCTGGTTTATTGATTGAGATGTTGCTAATTGGATTATGCAACCCTCATTGCTAAATAGTAAAATCTAGCAAAATTGTAGCTCAACTAGAATTAGTATCATAGCTCTGTTAATAAATAGTTGAACTTAGGTAACCCTAGTTGCCATTGTCTGATGGTACATTACTCTGGATGTTGTGCACGAAGGCGAAGAAATTAGGATTCATAGGACTGGAGAAGCTTGATCATGGAATTCTTGATCTTTTTAGTGATTTTTGGGATGACTGTCTAACAATCTACAGTACCGATTTACCGATTTAGATGTCGTGTACTGAATTATGCAGCCATCATTGGTAAACAGTAAAATCTAGCAAAATTGTAGCGCAACTAGAAATAGTATCATAGGTCTGTAAATCATAGTACATCTGTTAATAAATAGTAGGACTTAGGTAACACTAGTTGCTATTGTCAGATGGGACGTACCGCTGGTTGCTGCGCACGAAGGCGAAGAAATTAGTATTTATAGGGCTGGAGAAGCGTGATCTTTTTAGTGATTTTGGGATGCCTGTCTAACGATCTGCGGTTCGAGGTTCTCGTTCAATGAATATCACTTGTATACGGGGTTGATGTCTTTAATGAAAATGCACAACTCGTTTATACCGACTCCGCTGATCTCGACTCTTCGGCGTATCTTTTCGAACTCCTTCCCGCTTCGTCTTTCATCCCGAGTTTGCTCTGGTAAAATTTCTAAACACCCTGATTGGCTAACCCCGCGCACTGGGTCCTGCCAATCAGGGTTATTCGTTTTTCCGTCTCACCGCCTATTCCTTACGCCCTTAGCGTGCTTGTTCTCGGAATAGCGAGGTGATCGGAGGGGATGAATTTGTCGTGGGACTTTCCTTCGGGCCACTCGCGCCGGTCCCCGTGGCGTTAGACCGATGAGCCCGCCTCGAGTGCCCTTAACCCTCTGTCTACCAAGCGGGTCCATTGGACCCGACTGTATGTAGATACTGCGGTTATTTAAACTTTTAAAATTCTTAGGATCTTGTCGTTGCATGACTTTGTTACTTTTCTTATTTTTTATTATTTAAAACTAAAAGTTTTTTTTTATATTTACTACGTTTTGTGGTATAAATTTTCTATCGCATAATGAAACTTTTTTTTACGGTAGATAGAGGGTTAACCTAATCCCTTAATTTAAGAACGGTCTCTGTTTACTATTGAGGACTTTCGGAAAAACTCTACTAAACATGCGACGGCAAAAATCTGGAAATTGTCGACTCAAAAATAGCTTCGTCGAACGAGAGTCGTAAATTACGTTGGCCGTTTGCACGAAAGAAAAAACTTCCTCTCGTGTGTACGACCGGACGCTACAGATCTACAGTACCGATTTACCGATTTAGATGTCGTGAACTGGATTATGCAACTGGATTATTAGTAAACGGTAAAATCTAGAATTGTAGTTCACCTATTATTACGATCACATCCGTCTGAATCCTGGTGCATCTAGTGTCACCAGCAAAACCTAGAAAGTTCTACTATGAAGACTAGAGTTTATCAAACTATACCTGCCTGGTATTACCAGCAGAACTCATTAAATAGTATTACATACATTTGGTGTCACCGGTGTGTCCAAGTAAACTCCTGCGGAGCTATTACGAGGCACTATAGACAAGAAAACTCAGGCGCGTCCATAATGTATAGGAAAAGTCTAGCGAACTGTATTATGTAGTACAGGACGAAACGAATCCATCGCCATGATCGGTGCAACACGGTAAAGCGGATTCTAGCGATCGCCAAGGTTCAACGCTCCCGTATCCGATCGATTTGACGCACAACAAAAAGAGTCAACGATACACTGCTATCGGAAACAGGAAGACCTGGACCAACGGAGGCGTTCGACTGTTCTCTGCCGGCTTTTTCCATTTTATTGCGTTCTCTGACATTTGAGGCGAATTAAAAATATTTCAAAAGAAAAGTCCGTTTTCTGGACAAAATTTCATTACTCGAATATTATAGCAGATGCGGGAAAAATGTTTCAGATGAATGTTGTAGGATATAGAAAAAAGTACACGATGATTACATTTGTTTGACATTGCAGTAACCTTGAAAAGTTCTGTAGAGATTAGAATTCAAATTTTGAGGGGAAACCTATATTTTTGATTACGTACTTTTAAGGATGACACCAAGACGTTTTCAAACTACTAGAATGCATTTGGTTTTGTATAAACTAATTGTTCGTACGGTGCGAATCTCGAGCTCGACGCGCGGTTGACTCGTGCCCGCTTGAGGTTGTAAATCTCAAGCCCAATCGTATGAACGCGTCGATCCCGAAATCACTGTTTGTATTACCCGCCAAATTAATATTGGGTAACTAGTTCAAATGATTAGGGTTACGTGTTAATTCGTGGGTTCAGCGTTTCATCCCAGGCCTGCTAGAGGATTCGTCAGTAAGGCTATCTAGCAGGCCCTGCCTTAGATGCGTGCGGATCCGATCACGATGATCCGTATTGTTACTTGCCTTGTCTCGATACGTGCAAGGAAGTAAGTGTTCGTTTCCGACTGTTCGATCGCGACTGTTCGATTCCGACTGACTAGATGCGACTAACTGACCGTCGCGGTTTTCAGGAGGACCCTTCGTCGTATCGTGAAGGCGGTCCTCCATTTCTGGGTGTCAAGACGGTGACACCCATTGCTATGCTGAAGAAGTGCACTGATTGGTTCTGCCGAGCTATGCATTTCCCAATCAGTGCATTCTTGCGGACCTTTAGATCTGCCCTAAGCTAGCCTGTCCTGGGAAAGTGTGGGACCGTACGCGACTGCCTCCGAGGGCGAAGTCAGGTAACCCGAGAACCGTACTTGAACCGTTCTCGGTCGGGAATGTCCTTCGTCGGTAATCGATTTACGACGCGTAATTCTCGAGGAGGCAAGAAAAAACTAGGAAGGCCCGGCAATGGCTCGACTGGTCGCAAAATGTGCCTCGGTTCCCTAATCCTCGAGAACGGCTTCAAGTCACGAAGTCGTCATAAATAAATCCGAAATAAGGGCCTTATATCTTGTTCTCTTGCGACGGAACACTAATTTTCGAGATAGAAAAGCCCAAAGTTGAGGGGTCGACATTGGCATTACTATGCAGTGCACATACAGTGGCTCACAAAAGTATTCGCTCGCCGTTTAAATCAGAATAACTTTCTTAAAATTTGACCAAACCACTTCACTATTTTTGATCAATTAGAAGCATTGATTTAGTAAATCACGTGCAAAAAAGATTTTGAAAAAATAGCGAATTAGTAGGAATTACATGAAGAGATAAAAATCGCAGTTTTCAAAACTTCATTATTTCAGCCCGTAATGAAACTTCAAAATATGCGTTTTGTTGTTATTTCCAGATATGCTGAAAATTTAATCGGAATCAGTTAACGAACATATGAGCTACAAGCGGTTGAAAGTGGTGATTATCGCAGTTTTTCACGATTTTTGGCCAGTTTCTGCTTAAAATCCATAGTTCTTGCAAACGAGTTATTCAGGTGACTTGTTTATAGTGTCCCACCCTGTATAAGATAGATGTATTCGTAATGAGTGGACGCTGAAATGAAAAGAATGGCTAAAAATTAAGGGGCAGTTAGGGGCAGCTAAATCTTATATAATTTGTTACAAAGATCAGCGTACATTTCCGCTAGAAATCACGAAGGCGTTTTGAGGGGTGTTTTTTAAAAAGTTTTTGAGACTTTTTTCGACTATGCAAGAAACTTTTGGGCACAGAAAAGATATTAGAGGCTTCATCAGCAACCATTCGTTCGAGAACTATAAGCGATTTTTCTTTGCTCGCGTCAGCTGTTCTGACGTAATCGTGCACGACCCAATATTTTTTGTCGACACGGGTTTGACATGGCCCGCGTTTGCGGTAAAACGACCAATCGAACCATGTTTTAATAGCGGTTTGCCGCTCTCGACCGACGATTAGTTAGGTGTCCGAGGCGCGGGGACGATTTAACGTGGATTACTCTTATCGATCGGGGTGTCAAAGCTGACGTCGGTCAGCGCGCAATCTTGTTATACTTTTCGGTGTCTGGTCTGTACGATTCGATTAAACATCATTCAGTGTTTTCGATGCTATCAGTTTGTCTCATGGAATACACCGTAACCAAGAGGAACCAGAAATACTGACAACTTCATTTAATCAACGAGACATTTTCGGATCTACTCCGGACTCCATTACACCATAGAGTAAATGAAAGGTTCGGTACTAAAATTACTTGTAGAATGTTTAACTGTCCATATTAATAAAATTTTTAGCTATTAGTAGAATTAGCAATTATCCTATTTAGCCATTATCATTATTATCGTCTCAATTATCGACTCGTTCCAGCATATAAAATTTTAGAAAATTGTACAATTTACAATTTCATATTAATAAAATTTTTAGCTATTAGTAGAGCTAGCAATTATCCTATTTAGCCATTATCATTATTATCGTCTCAATTACCGACTCGTTCAAGCATATAAAATTTTAGAAAATTGTACAATTTATAATTTCATATTAACAAAATTTTTAGCTATTAGTAGAATTAGCAATTATCCTATTTAGCCATTATCATTATTATCGTCTCAATTATCGACTCGTTCCAGCATATAAAATTTTAGAAAATTGTACAATTTACAATTTCATATTAATAAAATTTTTATCTATTAGTAGAGTTAGCAATTATCCTATTTAGCCATTATCATTATTATCGTCTCAATTATCGACTCGTTCAAGCATATAAAATTTTAGAAAATTGTACAATTTATAATTTCATATTAACAAAATTTTTAGCTAATAGTAGAATTAGCAATTATTATATATAGCCATTATCATTATTATCGTCTCAATTATCGACTCGTTCTAGCATATAAAATTTTAGAAAATTGTTCAATCTGCAGATTTTTATAAATCCACAGTTTATTCACAATATTAAATTATAACTAAATTATGATCGCAAAATTCTCGATGTTTAAAATTCTGGTGCATTTCGTCAATAAGTCTTACAATATTTTACTAGTGCTTATTTCAGAGGGTGAATTCTCTACTTTCATTATAGATTGAAATGATTTTGCAATGTATTTCACCGTCGTTGAAATTTTCTTCTTTACAACAATCTTCCAAAAATTGACCGGTGATTTTATCTCGATTTTATTCCACATATAATAAAAATTGTGTTGCCAGAATTGGAATCTAAATTCTTCAATTCACAGATAGTCTCATTGAAACGTTAAACATTATAATATTGCCAAAAAATATATTCCTTCATTTAAGCCAACGTCTTTTCAACTGCTACATAAAATTATAAAGTGTACAAATTTATTCCTAGAATTTGTTTTAAATTCAAAGCAGGATCTATAATTTTCTGTAGCTTGGAACAAGTGTACAGAAAATTATGAAAATAATTTTCCAGCCGTGGGCTAGGGCTACGTATTAATTTGCACATTTAGTAAGTTTCATTGAGAACAAAGAAAATAAATTTTAACGCTTTGATCCACAGCTTTGTGGCCACATCGAGTGTTTCCATCGAATCCAAGGTTTTCATCGAATCTAGGACGGTCGCGGTAACCGGGTAAATCCGAGTGGAAGGTGTAGAGCAGGAGTACAAAAGAAAAATTCACTGTAGTGCGTGCCAGATATTGTTAATTGCTTTCACACGTGCTCCGTCGTGCTGTTCACTTAGGTCCGAGTTAAAAGCAAAGCTTTTAAGGACAGGCTGCTCGCGCGAGAGACGTAAGAAGACGTCATTATACGTTTCCTTGACGAAAACTTCTCACCTTTTGTCTAAAATGGGACGGGGGCCTGGTTAACTTTGTTATGAGCGTTCGTAAATGCATAGAACCTTCTGTCGAATGAGATTTTCCGTGGCAAAAGGGAGACGTGTGGGTATGGGTATGTGTGTGTGTATGTGTCGACTTTACAGGGGTAGTTGCTGGCCGAGAGTGAAGGTTAGGGGAGGGGGACAATAGTGTACTGCTACAAAGAGTGTAATCTTGGAAAAATGAGACGCGGCCTTAAACGAGAGACACGGGCCATGTCTTTTGCTCTTTTTCATTAGTTTTTTATTTTTGTCGTTCTGGGGTCAAAAGATTCTGCGGCCCCACAAAACGTATTAATGCTTTCGCGGGCAAGTCGAGGGAACGGAATTAGGAAATGGCTTGCTAAACCGCGGAAAAGTGGACAACGTCTTAAACAACCGTGGCTTTGGTCTCCGGGGAAAATTGAGGACATGGAAAACCGTGGTTGAGAGAACCTATGGCAACGCTCGAGCTAGATGATTACCATTTTTATTATTTTAGGATTTTACTGTTGCTGTGACCATCTCCTTTATTCTGCGAATTTTTATGAGAGTTTATATCCAGTTGCATATAAAGCCTTTGCATTTTTCTTTCTAGCTTGTTCATGGTATTATTTGCTAGCATAAACTTTATTACAAAATAAATACTCCGTTAAATTATAGAATGTATCCATTATTAGGCAACATTTATATTGTATTAATGTCAATGAAATGAGGTAGAAATTGTCTGTAAACATTAAACAGAATCCTATTCATCTATGTTTTCAAGCAGCATTTTTATGGTGCTGTTTGTCAATCTCAAAATTATAAAAATAGTATCTTGTCTTATCAATTGTTAGCTCTATGCAGTTTTAACACTATTCCTACCGACACTTCACGTATACCTATTCCTACCGCGACCGGTCAAATGACCGGTCTTTAGCACAACTTCTATTTTTTAATATAGAATGAAGATAATAGACAATTTGACAGTGTAAAAATATAGTTTCTTTTATTCCGAAGTATATAATGTACATTTTATTCGTTTTCGCCGCATTTTTTACAAATAGGCTTCTCGATTGTACATTTTCCACATACGTACTTTTTACATTTTAGACAGATTTTGTTAGTCTTATTGCCTTTGCAATATCTTATCTGGCATATTTTCCGTTCACGAGAACCTGTACTTGTATTTGTAACGGGTGTTGGTTGATCTTCTTTGCCTAGCTGAAGCTCTTTTTGATATTCGATGTCAAGTTCTTCTGCCAATTGAAATAAAAATTCTTGTCTCGAAATTTTTTCTCCCGTGGTTTCTTTATATAAAACTCATGCATTTGTCCCGGCTAAGTCTAGGATATTGAAAAATACCTGTAAAGGCCATCTCCGACATTTAGATTTTACCGTGTAATTTCGAGCGCCAGCGAGAACTGTAAACACTTGGTAGTGCCGTAAAGCAGTCCCTGGAAGGCACTTTTCGGCTAAAATCATGGCATAACTGCATTACCTTTCGTTTGTAACGACTTTATAGTTTCGGAATTGAGTCTTTGAGAGAATACTATTACAGAAAGATATAAATCGTCCTACCGGTCAAATGACCGGTCGTGGTAGGTAAGACAGACTACAAATTTTTCTCAGAAAATAAAAAATAAAAGAATAAGTGAATATTGAAAAATGCATTATACGTATATTTGAGGAAAAGTCGTGAAGTTTAAAGGCGATTCAATTACGTTGTATGTAGGAAATTTTAATCGAAATTTTAAAAACGGTCATTTGACCGGTCGTGGTAGGAATAGTGTTAAATCGAACAAAAAGACAAGTTTTATGGACAGCTTTTCTAACAAGGAATTTTATGATTTCCCAGTAGTATAGGTCAATCATTTTAATTCCACTAAATGAATTCGTATGAGTCGAATGAAATGGTGTTTTATTTTATAAATTTGATCACAGACAATTTTTGAATCAATAGAGAAACCGAATGTAGAGTCATTTGCATACACAGGAAACAATTTTACAATTTCCCAGTTGTAACGGTCAATGACAGGAGTTTCTCTGAACGAGTCTACACGAGTTCCAAGTAAATTGTATTTTCGTTTGTACATCTGTTCGCAGACAATTTTGTAATCAACAGAAATAGAGTAAAAAAGTGTCTGCATCCCCAGGTAACAATTCTACGCTTTTCTAGTAGTAATGGTCAACGATTGGAACTTTTCCAAATTAAGTCAACTGCATTCGAACGAAATTGTTTCCTATTCTATACTTGTTTGCTGAAAATTACACAGCAAAGGGAAGAAGAAAACGCAACGATCTGTTTTAACAGGAAACAATTGTATGATTGTCGAGTCGCATAGCTCAACGACTTCACATGATTCAACTGAATTCGTGTGACTACGAGAGTAATTTCCTGTCCTGTTCTCATTAGTATGCAATTTCAGAAACAATAAAAGTGTATTACGGTGACGATTGCATCGACAGGAATGAATTTAGTAATGTTCATGTAGTAGAAGAAGTCAACGATTAAAATTATTCAAATGAATTTTGGTAAATGAAAATTAATTTGTGTCCTTAGTAAAAAAATAAATTAAAATATTATAAACCTCAGAGAAGCGAGTACACAGAGGATTTTTATATTGGAAAAATAATTTTACGATTCTTAAGTAGTGGAAGTCAACGATTGAAGCAATTGAAAGTAATTCTTAAATTAGTTCTTTTCATACTTTTCAATGTAGAATTTCTCAACGAAAAAACATTCGCCCTTCGGATAAATATTTTTTCAAGAATCCGTCCAATAAATTTGCAAGTAGTAATAGTTGATGATTAGGAAGATTAGATGTAGCAGAAGCACTGGAAGTAGTAGAGGTCAACGATTCGAGTTTTTCGAAAAGATTTGAAAGGTTGCGCTCTCGAAATTCCTTCGGAATTCGAGATGAAGGATGGCAGAAGGGGGACGTCGACTGCGAACGAACAAAGGGTCACGCCGTTTAGCAGAGGGGTTGCAACAAGGGTGGCCCGGGGACGCGAGAGAGGGCGCAGCCCCGGACAAAGAGCTCGCATCGACGAGTACTTCAATCCTCTCGACAACCCCAGTCGGTCTACGAAAACGCATTCCACCAATCACCGACGAAATACGTACACGGTGACCCGTAAATGTCCGCGCGTTGGTCCACCCCACGGAAACTACCCTCTCAGCAGGATAGCACCGTGCTTTTCTACGGAATCGCATGGAAGACACGCTATGCCAACTATACGTCTCGAACACGAAGGAAATCTCGCAGTTTTTCGATCGTAAATTCCCTCTACCGTATCTACAGCCCCGACGATATGGCGGTCGTGGTACTATTGTTGGTCTCCATAGCGTTTCCGGTACGACTTTCCAGTTTGTGGAGATGAATTTTTGAACGTAAATAAACATCGTTTTTTTAATAGAAAATTTCTGTTTAGACGTGTCTATTACTCCATTTCAAAATATTTTAGATATTTCTTTAATTGTTCTTATCTTTTCGGATTTTTCTGTGTGGTAGATGGAATGTCAATGAACACGATGATAGTAGTCAATGTATTAATAGAACTGTGATTAAATCTCTGATTTTTTCTCTAATTCTGTGCATTCTATTTTTTATTTTGTCTGACCATATGCAGTTCTTCTCTACTGGTCGATTCACGCTCTGTTGTTTTTTTAAATATAATTAGCTCTGTGAGATCTGCTTTCACTCTGCCTGATCATATATAGCCCTGCTCTACTGCTTGATTCACATTTACTCCTTTTCAACATTATTAGAAAACTGTGTTTATAGCAATAACATACATATAGAACAACATTTAAGACCGTGAAGATTTCAAGAGAATTGTAGAATGTAATAATTCCGCTGACAGATAGATCCTTTCTTATTTCTATAATCCTTGTTTCTTTTATTTTCTTTCGAAAATTCTGTGCTCCATTTTAAATTTTGTTAACCAACCTAATAATAGAATATACGCAATTGGGAATCGTGGGGCAGCTCTCGAGTATCAATATTTACGTATTCTATTGTGTATATAGTTAAACCAGAACTATGAAATCAATAGTATGTGTTAGCATATCCCACCTGACCGTGCACCTTCAATAGAAACCCAGATCCGAGAAGATAAACATGGGAAACTGTAGTCAAAAGCTGCATAGTAAACGATTCATGTTATCTGATCGCCCAGAAATTAATCCGAAACATTTTCGACTTAACATTAAAAAAGTATATACCTCAACAAAAATCTCCCTTCTTCGATTGACGGAAATCATAGTTTCGTAAATGGTATTATACAGGGTGTTCACGCTATCACTAGCCAGCGGTTTTCTTGCAAATAATAAATATTAGAAAAAAATTATAGAGGAAAAAGTAAAACTGTTTTTGGTAAGTAACATAATGGCGTATGTAATTTTCTTATGTTTGCACTATTTTCTTAGAAATGAAGATGACCTTCAATTTTTTAAACGAAATGCTATGTATTATTTTATATCATATGAAAGCGTGTGCCAAGACAATGACCTTCAAGGTCATACAAGGTCAGAAATGGCGAGAAAATTGTGAATATTTCGTACGTATTATTTTGTATACATATCATTCACGATACACAACGCTCAGAAATGCAAACGACTTGCAAAGGAAACTAAAGCGATCATGTGAATTAATATTTCGGACAACGTTAGAAGAAGCTAACAAGAATGTAATTAATAGAGCTGAAATATGTAGACATGCACAAGGAAGTTATATTGAACATTTACTATAGCCTCGTCAATAAAGTAAACTTGTAAACGCATTAGTACGAAATGTTCAAAATGTTTCTTCCATTTCTGACCTTGTATGATCTTGAAGGTCATTGTGTCGTATTCGAATGAATTTGTCTTAACACACGCTTTCATATTATATGAAAAAATGTATAGCATTCCATTTATAAAAATTTAAAGTCACCGAAATTTTCATAAAAATAGTGCCTTTACAAAAAAATTACATACGCCATTACGTTGCTTGCAAAAAACAGTATTATTTTTTCCTCTTTCATCTTTTTCTAATATTTATTACTTGGAAGAAAAACGCTGGCTAGTAATAGCGTGCACACCCTGTATAGCTTCAGATATCTTAAAAATTCGAAAAACCCAGTGGCCAGTGATAAGATAAGTGAAATAGACCGTCCATCGTCGGGCAAGTTGCAACGGGAGCATTATTTCAGTAAGTAGAATGAGAAAGTATATGACCAGACATATAGAATTGAGGATTCGCACGATAGGAGTGGTAGAGTAAACGATTTCCGTGTAATACGGCAAGTGAAATAGGGCAGTGCATGATCAGACGAGTAGTTCCAACAAATTTTACGATCACGTTGGACCGTAGATCATTCGACAGGTAGATTAAGGGGATCTCTCGGTCAGAAAAATGAAATGGGAATTCTTCGAGTAGTGATACATGGGGCTTTTATCACTCGATAAGAACGATATAGCCATTCGTGATCAGAATCGATCTGAAAACGTATTGTTCTAATCAATAAATAAAATGGCCGTCGTTTGTATGTAATCGATTAGGCGACTTGGAATTCGAATGTGTTGCAGTGAACTAGATATGAACACATTCTGATAACTAACTCCGCGATCCTTATGCGTTTATGGTGCGTGAAAATTATAAAATACAATGAAATGACTATATTAACAATAAACCTACCACCGCCGGTCAAATGACCGTTTTCAAATTTTTTATTTTACAATTATTGAAGTTACGAAAAACGCTTCCATTGGAAATGATTACGCATAATTTTTTTATTCCAGTGTACATTACAGTAAAAATGGCACAAAATCTAAATAAATTCAAATATGCCATTTTTATAAGGGAGCACATACTAGTCACATTTAATGGTCGGTAGGTTTAGTGTTAATGAACACTGATAATATTTTGATTTTACTCTTCTTATAGAGAGTATTTTAGTAAAGGAAAAAATTTTATTGCCTTCATAAAATTTGGTTAAATTCCACATACAAGTGGAAATGATTGAAAACGTTGGGGACAAGTGGAGTATGACTGTATATGATCAGACATGGAAAATTTTGTTTTTGATATAAAGAATCTGGTAAATAAAAGAAACTGGTTTTCATTTTTTAAATGGGAAAAATTACGTTTAATAGGATGAGCAGAATATAACTGTATATGGTCAGACAAGTAAAAAGGAATTATGTTTACTTACAGCGGATAAAAAGAATTCTCATTTTATATACAGGGAGTTTGTGAAATCGTGGCACAACCGGCATGGAGATAATTTCTCACATAAATTCTAGTCGACAATAAGGGATATAGTTTTTTCATACGGGGCACCATTGTTATTATTACGTACGTGTTTGTGCTGCTATCTAACTGATCTGTTCGGAAGTATTTAGCCCATTTTATGTGTATCAACTAGCAAATATATCAATATGGCGGCGCTTTAACCTTTCAAAAAGGCTTAAAAGTGTTCAACTTTGTGCGCGTATAACTTTTTAACCAATTAATTCCGCACAATAAGATTTTCATTTTCGGCGTTTTCTCGTCGAAATCTGTAAGATCGTATAAAAAAAACTTGAGAAGAATAATTTATTCTCCGAAATTTTTAATTATCATCAGAGTTACAGCAGCGGGGATAATTTCCGAGACCCTCGTTTTTCACATTTTTCTCCTAGGAAAGTCAAGAAAGAATGAATGCCGTTGTCCGGCCGCTACTTCGAATTTTATCGCTCGCTAAAAAATGGAACACACGGACCAGAATGCGGCGGTCGCGTTTCAATACTGACATTTTTATACTCTATGAAACAAATATATTGCCCGAGATAGAAAATTAAAAATTTATGGGGCCCGCCCGGGAACATGATATCGCAGCCAGCCGTAGGAATGTTCATAAAACATGAATGATGTCCAAGAATGTCCCAAAGAACAGCCATACGCGGCAAAGCACCATCTAAAACCGAAAACTGAGGAAAACTTGAATAGTCATCGAATTTTCTTCATTTCAAAAATCAATTCGATGGAACAAGAGTGCTGTGGGTTAGGTTTCCCTTAGATTTTGCCCTATTTCTGAATTTATTAAGTTCAATTCCTATTCTGGTCGTGTTGGCTATCCTTGAAGACAATGTCGAGTGGAATTTATGAATAATGCATTATATTCGCAGCGAGGAGTATCGAGTTAAAAATAAAATTTTTTATTCTTCAACCCCATTTCGTTTTATTTCGTCTCGTTCGCCGCATGTATTGCACGTAATCATTCGTGTACTCGTTTCAACCTCGGTGTTGAATTTCACGGCTTTATTACTATTAAAATTGTCAGTTTTAATATCGTCGAAGAAATTCGTACGTCTCGTAGAGGGTTGAGCCAGCTTTTCAGTTCCGCAACGTTAAATGATTTTTGCGAGATTTTTTGGTATGTTACATCGAAAAAATTTCAAAGACCCGGAGGCGTCAATTTGTTCAAGAGCGAATGGCGCTCGTGATTTTAAACAAATTCGGTTCTGTTTGGCAGCCGTTTCTTCGGGATCAATACAAAGCTGTGCCGTTATTGGAAAGACATCATGCCGTCTCTTTGCTCTCGGTTCCTCTGCGTTCTCCTCGTTCGTACATACTCGAAGTAGATTGTGCACGGCTGTTGGTTTGCTTATGTCGCTCGCATGCCGTTCCTGCAATGTAGCGGTGTTTACATTCTACTATACTTGACACGACGTCTGCTCGTAGTCGAGCTCGCACGTAAAGTTTCTATTAAGATACTTTCTGCAGTAATGTCTGCAGCACTACCTGCACTAATGACGCTTACAAGAAGAAGACGCGGTCATGGGGTCGTTCCGCGCGATTTTCGACGGACGATCGATAAAACCGTCCGTTTCGAGTTCAACTTTATCGCTTCCTCGTCCCTTTAATTTCGAAAGACCTTCCCTTCCTTCTGAACAAAACTGATCTGGTAAAATACAATTCCAATATTTAGCTGAAATTGCTTGATCGGTGAAATACTACAGGTTACAAGATTAACCCTTGCCCCTACGATTTAATTCGAATTTTCTCCCGATTTTAATCAAAAGAGAAGCACCCCTACTTACAAGGAGAAGACGCGGTCATGGGGTTTCAGATTTTCTTGAAACTTTGCATATTGGTAGATTTCGTTCTCCTGTTTATGAAAATGTAGCATTATGGGCGTCGATACTCAACAACTTTTGAGATACGTCAAGATTGATGAAGTTAGTGTTTCTTTCATATTATGTTCCTTTTCAATAAAATTTTTATATTTTGTTTCTTGTATATATTATGAGTGTATTTTTCATTTGCAAAATACAATTAATTAAAATAGATAAACTGAACAGAAAAAAAAGAAAAAAATGGAAAAAGGGATTTGAACACTGGCCTTTCCGGTAATGAATCTAGTACGTTACCATCACGCCGTTTGGTACTTGACAAAAAGTTCAACCAAAACTGTACTTAACGGCTTAACGGGTATAATGAAATTTAAATTGTAAATATCTAAAAAATTATTGAGTATCGACGTCTATAATGCTATATTTTTATAAACAGGAGAACGAAATCTACCAGTATGCAAAGTTTCGACAAAATCTAAGACCCGATGACTGCATATTCTTCTTGTTAGTACTATCGTAACGGCGAAATGAGTCGTTTAAACTTTTTGATTTCGATGTTACTCGAAATACAAAGATATTTTTACGGGTAATAATTGAATAAATTTATTTATTCACCAGTTGAGCGCAATAAAAGGCGTGGAACATTTTAATGAGTGGGCATTGTTAGTAGCAATGAAAATAATAAAAACATTTCACGATTGGCATTTGTTTTTTATTTTGCTTTTACTGGAAATGAAATAATGTTTTTGATGTACATAATTAGTGAACAATTTTATTTATGAAATTGTAGGTAATTAGTAAATGAATTTATTTATTCGTGGATTTGATTGCAATGAAACCTTTGGAATATTTTAATGAATATTTTGTACTTTGTTGTTAGCAGTGAACAGGTTGAACAGACCGAACGTTTGGGGCAATTATTGAATAAATTAGTTTATTCCAGCATAAATTGCAATAACTGTATTGCGAAGTCTCAATAAATGTAGTTTTGTATAATTTCCATTAAGAAGTATTTGTTTTATGACTTCTCAATTAGTTTCTGTTAAAATATCTTTGTGTCCTCAATAATAGAGACAAAATATTGAATATCAGATTATCTTGTTATTAAATTCAACAAATCTTGAACCTCTCACACTGTCACCTTCTTTGTTAAAATTAAATCACACATACATGATTGTTATTTTGTACAATTGCAAGAGAAATAGAAACCTGAATTCTAATTCTTCATTTTTATTTCTGTTACAGGTACGTGACTGTTATGGCAATCAAAAGTTGATAGTTGCACAACAGCTTAAGTGTAAGTAAGCATATATTTATTTATAAAATCAATAGAATTATCTAGCACTCTTATTTCTGGTTTATTCCATTGAAATTATTCTATGAAATGCAATTTTCTTCTAGCATTAAAAACTCGCAACAATATTTCTTCACCTATACCTTGGCAAAACAGTCTATTCTGTGTATTACAGAATCAATTTCTTACATGTCATTTTTAAGATTTCTTCTTTTCTGCTCTTTGAAGTTGTTATTTATAATTTCTTATTAATACAATTTCCCCTAAAAATAAAATCAAGATTGAATTAAATTGCAAATTATAATTACTATAGCAATTTTAAATACTTATACAGGGTGTCCCAGTGTTTGTGCCATAACACTTACAATAAATCTTCTTACATAAGGCTTTGTTGCAAATAAAAATGTTTCAGACTGCCTTGTCTGATCATGGTCTACCATTTCTACTTTGCCTGTGTATAAACTCACGTGTTCTCAATAAATATTGAGACTCGATTTTCTCGAAAACGAAGTCTTGTATCAAAAAAATGTTATTCAACACTTTGGATTTATTTTTTCATATAAAATCATTCCCCTGCCAGTTGTAGTAAATGTACGCCAAAGTTTTAACATTTTTCAATCGTTCATGAAAAATTAGTTATAATTATAATAGTCATAATCTTCCTCCATTTCTGTGGGAAGTGTGTTTAAATAATCAACGTAATGATCAATTTTTAAAATGGCGTGTATAAATTAAAGACAAATTGAAAGAAGGACTAAAACATTTGCACACACCTAATATCACGAATACTGGGACATCCTGCATAGTAATCATTAGTTCATCGTATTTTAACGACTAGTAAAATAAAATCATATTAAAAATTGAAGTTAGCGATCTTAAAATTATCATCAGTAACCTGCATGAACAAATGCAACAGCTCATAAATTTCTGTCTTATTATTAGACATTGGATTTTATGCATTAATTATAAAAATATTAAACGTAATTTAAAACAGTAAAAACATTAGATGAATTTAAAATTACTCTTTATACTATTTTCAGAAATTTTCAATTCACTCCAGTTTGTTTCAATTCAGGTAGAAAATGTTTATTTCGCATAAACTCCCGCTGTCTGCGTTGTAATATTCTAATTATACTCTAAAGAAACGTCGTACGTCAATTAACACCTTGAATTTCGAACTGAATACCTCGCAATCCTTTCGCAGAAATTCCGCGACAACGTTGTCGGCGAACAAGAATCCAGCGTATGCAAAAGCCCGGCCATTCAGAAGGCGCTCGGCCCAGTGTCATTCCGCGTGATTTATTTAATAATTATACCGCTGGTCGAAAAGTCGTTTTGGTAGCGGCGGCGTCGCGGCAGCTGGCATTGGGCGTTTGAACAGCGTCTGGCGCGGACTATTTTCCCTTAGCTTTGTTCCCATCGTCATTATACCTTCAATTGACGCTTGCAACTCGTTTAGCCCTAATTGCGCAGGATTTTCGGCTGAATGGTCGGGGCCCCGTGCCTTGTTATCCTTGAGTTGTTTATTTTAATTACGACATCGGGTTCCCGTCGCTGGGGGAGCCGCTCTGAATGCGAGCGACGCTATTGACAGAACTTCACAGGATAATTAATATTGCAGTTACGTGATTAAAGCAGATCTAGTGTGACGATTGTCGGATAAATTGTATTCCAAGCACACGAATGACCGTGTGGTCTCCGCACGTGTGTTTTACTGTAAAACATAGTTCCTTTCTTCGTCTGCTTGAATCCCGGGCGATTCTGTGATGCTGTTAATCGATTTCAGCTTGCACGGGATCATGACAACGTATCTGATAGATTGCAAAACTTTATTTTACTTGTGGCTACGAGGTGATCTTGTTTTATTCGTCGAATCGGGTTCTCTTGTCAGCTATCTGATAATTATTAATGATTAATTAATTTTTCATTTTCCACACAGTATACAGAAGAATATATACGGTTCATGCTCTTACAGACTGTTTTCACACGTATCTATCTTTCTCCTGTTATTGGAAAGGCTGTTCTTTCTTTTGGAGGACCAGATGTATTTAATTTCCTTGAACTCCTTTTTAACTTTTTTTATGTAATCCTGTAGATATCGATGAGAACATTACAAAAATGTATGTATTATTGTTAGAAATTCACTGGTTTATAAGTTATACGCGTGTAAACATGAGCAATTTTATGCGTTTTTGACAGGTTAGAGCGTGCCCATATTAGATATTCGTTGGGTGGTAGTAGTAGATAGATGGTGGGTGTTCAGTGCATCAGCTAAGTAGTACTGAGCGCATGCGCTAGATGGCAATTCACTGGTCTAGAATTTATACGGATGTAAACATAAGCAATTTCAATTGTTTTTCACAAATTAAAGTGTCGTCACATTAGTATATTAGTTGGGTGGTAGGATCTCAAACAGAAAGTATAGTCCAAGTTGGTTTGGGGTTAGGTCGTCGCGGGAGCGGAGAGGGCCGGCCACAATTACATTGTTCCGCATTTTGATTTCGTACATGTGTTATTATTAAGTACGTGCTTGTGCTGCCATATAACCATATTACGCGTATCACCTAGCAAATATACCAATATGGCGGCGCTCTAACCTGTCAAAAATGATTAAATGTGTTCAACTTTACACCCGCATAACTTCTGAACCAGTGAACTCCTCGCAATAAGACCTTCATTTTCGGTGTTTCCTCCAGGAAATCAACAGGACTGCACAAAAAAAGTTAAGAAAAATTGGTCCTCCAAAAAAAAGTTTAACCATTAGAAACGTTTCCATCACTCGAAGGCAGGTTCCCCGATGCTCGAGCGTGTTTCGCGTCGCCGAAATCATTCTGAAATCCATAACTCTAATTCCGGTCAACCATGGGAATTAATTTCTGCTTGTACATGCCACGAGTACCATCGAGTGCACTCTCGGTCGAGTTACTACACTTTGAAACGGCAGCTGCTTTCGATGCTTTTGTGTCGTGCTTCACGTCGAATGCATAACTTACAATGGTCGCGCGGTGATGCTCCCTGGTGCTTCGACTCGGTTTCATAAATAATTAATTCCGACCCACTGACCGATCCTGGCTCGTAATTTTTCTGTAAAATCATCCCTATTACCAATCACAAACAATTATTGTATATACCACCTTCGGTTCGTTAAACAAGATTCACTTTTCCTTCCGCGATGGAAAGGAATTAATTTTTCTTTACCTTTTCATTTTACCTTCTCATTTCGTTAAAATATTAGGTGTACGACAAAGTTTCATTTTCAAATATTTTCTTTTATTCATACACGACGTACGAGGTATGTTACCAGTTGATAATGAAGTTTTTTATTAATTTTTAAGCATGGATTTTATAAGAAAAATGGGTGGGTGAAGTAGAAAACACTGGAAATATCAGGCAAATTTGAGAATTTATTTATTTATAACTGATTTAAATTGTTAAGAGAAGAAATAAATGCAGCTCCTTTTTCTTGTAATCGATATAGAAAGTTTTGATTTTGCAAAAAAACCTGCAGTCTAATTATATGCCAAATGGTCAAATATTCTACCATTAATGAATATGTTCATTTCGCAACTGCATCGATGGACTTCCGGAAAAAGTCGCACTATAGAATGATACTGTTTGTTAAACCTTACAAAACCTTCCTGTACAAATATTTTCTAATTTCAATAACAACCGAGTTATAATTCGGTCAAGTTACTAACCTAACCCAGGCATTGTACATTAATTTTCTCCTAGAAGACTTTGATACAGAATAGAACCTCCCGACGCAAAAATATTTTCCAAAATCGTCGATCTTAAAGGTTCAACGTCACTTACAATCTCCAGCTCAATAAACCCTAATCTTCAACCATTTTGTCTTCACTTCATTCTCTCAGAACACTATCCTTTACGCATTAGCAGCCTGGTCGGCGGCGGACCACAGCGAGATCGTTCGGAAGCAAGCTCGACCTCCGCTTTACTCTTCGGGCCAACCTCTTCCGCACACGAGCAGGTTTGAAGATGCTCCTGATTGGTCAACGGTGTTCCGGTTCGCGGGAACCATCAGCGGAAGTGAACGTGAAGCTATTCGGTGCCGCTCGAAGACGCCGGAACTTTCGCCGGAACTTTCGCTGAAAGTGTTTCACTGCGGGAGCCGTCATCGGGGAAGCAATTTTTCCGAGGAAAACCGACGGGGAAACTGTGGGGGAAAAAAAGAAGGAAAAGCCGCGTCTCTGGCGCCCGAAAGGGAACCGGTGACAGTCGTTACCGTTCTAGGCTATCTCTCGGATGACACAGTGAAATTTCCCCCAGATCTTCGCCGCGGACGCACAGAGAGATAAAGGTGATTGGGCCCCGACGAGTTTCATCAAACTTTTCTAACTTCTGGTGCCACCGCGAACGTTATGACCGGAACTTTTCTTGATTACATGGAATTAGAGGGAGCCTGTCTCTCTCTCTTCCTACCTCTCTCTATTTCTCTTTGTCTCTCATTCTCTCATTCTCTTTTGCCGCGGAAATCCATTCGTCTAGGATCGCGATGAGCGTGCGGCGTGTCGTTTTGCCCGAGATGCTGTACATGGTGGGAGTTCCGTAGGTGGAGAACGCTTAGCTTGATATTGATCGACCTTCTACCCCTCGCTCTACCTCCCTTCATCTCCTCCCCCACCTTTCGCCTCGTTTCCTAGCTCTGTCTCGTTTCCACCCACGTTGCTCCGCCTACAGGATGCTCCATTTACGCTGGGCGCTCCTTTCTTCCGCTTCGGTGCATGCTTCCGGGTCTTGGACACGAATGAGACTTTCTTGGTGTTTGCTATTAAGATGCTGGGGTGTGTTTTACCCGGTGTTGCTCGTTTGTTGTGTTTGTTTAGGGCGGTTAGGTTTCGGGAAGCGTCGAAGGTTGGTTTGCGAAGGAGGTTTGAGAATCGGGGATAGTGGAGAGGGGATGTGTTTGATTGAGTACTACGAAGTCAGTTTTGATAGTATAGGGATGTAAAAATTTGAAGATGCTGTTAGAAGATAGGTGAAAGTACCTAGAATGGTTTGGGGGGGGGAAGAGATTTTATTGGTGTGTGGGAAATGAATCACACAATTATGCGATTACAAAAGTTCTTTTTCACGCTTCGGTACATGTTTCCGCGTGTCGGACACGAATGAGATTTTCTTGGCGTTTGCTATTAAGATGTTGGGCGTGTTTTACCCGGTGTTGCTCGTTTGTTGTGTTTGTTTTGGGCGGATAGGTTTTGGGAAGCTCCAAAGGTTGGTTTGGGGACGAGGTTAGAGAATTGGGGATAGTGGAGAATGGATGTGTTTGATTGAGTATAACGAAGTTAATTTCGATTGTGTGATGATATAAAAATTTGAGGATGTTGTTGAAAGAAGAGTAACAGTAACTAGATAAGATTGGCGGAAAAGGTTGTTTTGAGGAAGAGGTTTGAGAATCGGGGAAAGTGGAGTGGATGTGTTTGATTGAGTATAACGAAGTTACTTGCAATTGTGTGATGATATAAAAATTTGAAGATGTTGTTAGAAGATAGGTGAAAGTAACTAGAATGGTTTGGTGGAAAGAGATTTCATTGGTGTGTGGGAAATAAATCGCACAATTATGTGATTACGAAAGTTCTTTTTCCCGCTTCGATACATGTTCCCGCGTGTCGGACACGACTGAGATTTTCTTGGTGTTTGCTATTAAGATGCTAGGCGTGTTTTACCCCGTGTTGGTCGTTTGTTGTGTTGGTTTAGGGCGATTAGGTTTTGGGAAGCATCGAATGTTGGTTTGGGGACGACGCTTGAGAATCGGAGATCGCGAAGAGTGGATGTGATTGATTGAGTATAAGGAAGTTAATTTCAATTGTGTGATGATATAAAAATTTGAGGATGTTGTTGAAAGAAGGGTAACAGTAACTAGATAAGTTTGGTGGAAAGGGATTTTATTGGTGTGTGGGAAATAGATCACAAAGTATGTGATTACGAAAGTTCTTTTTGACGTTTCGGTACATGTTCCCGCGTGTCGGACACGAATGAGATTTTCTTGTTGTTTGCTATTAAGATGCTAGGCGTGTTTTACCCCGTGTTGGTCGTTTGTTGTGTTGGTTTAGGGCGATTAGGTTTTGGGAAGCATCGAATGTTGGTTTGGGGACGACGCTTGAGAATCGGAGATCGCGAAGAGTGGATGTGATTGATTGAGTATAAGGAAGTTAATTTCAATTGTGCGATGATATAAAAATTTGAGGATGTTGTTGAAAGAAGGGTACCAGTAACTAGATACGTTTGTTGGAAAGAAGTTTTGATGTTTTGTGGGAGAAAATCTGAAAGTTTGCCGAAGGATGAGCAAATGTACGTAGGAAGATTTGGTGAGAAGGGATGTTGTTATTTCGTGGGGAAAAAGTTTAAAAACGTCTAATTGAAGAAAGCAACTACGATTCAAAATGTTATCGGTAGAGTAATGACAACGGCAATCAGTCATTAACGGTTAAGAAGAAAAATTGCACAAACTGTTATTCAAAAACGCGTCAGTACAATTATACCAGTAAAGCAGAAATGATTCCTAATTCAACTATTAAAAAATGTGATCACAAACGTAACCACTTGTAAAATGATGACAAATGTAATCAGACAACTCTGAATAACAACAGAAAACTAGGACAATAACTTCCTATTTCAAGACGAAAGTAGAATCGGAATTAGCGAAGTAAATGCTCATATACAGGATGTCCCGTAACTGGTGGTACAGCCGAGCAGGTTGCGATTCTACATGAAAAACTGAGTGGAAAATATAGAATAAAATTTTTTGATACAAGGCTTTGTTTTCGAGAAAAATTATTTTGAAAATTTGTCTAGTGCGCGTGCACTCAGCTTACTTGCTGGTCAACGAACTTTATTCTGAGTTACCTCAACCTTTTTTCGCAAAGGTTTTCGAGGTTTGTATACATCGAATAAATCGAAGGTCGAGATTACAATGTTAGAATTACCTTTGAGGAATTCGTTTAATTCATAAATTCCTGGAAGCGCTGTCCACGTTGTTATAGACATAATTGTGCTCTTCGTATTAAAATCCTTCGAACCTTTTGTAATGTGCAATTATTATGTTGCTTTAAGTGTTCAAACGCTATCACAATTTTTTTTTGTAATTGTTCGATGCTCGTTATGTCATCACGATACACAATCGATTTCACCTAACCCCACAAATAAAAATCTAACGGTGACAAATCCGGAGATGGTGGCGGCCAAGGTACTCTGCCACCGCGATCGATCCAGCACTGATAATTTTCACTTAAAAAACGTCTTACTTTGCAACTGTAGTGCAGTGGTGCTCCATCCTGTTGAACAATTAGGCGTAATTTCATAAGGATGGGAAAAAATAGGAGCGATAGAACTGATATCATTATACTGACAATGTTTGTAAACATATCTAGAAGTACGAAGGCAATTTCCGAGATATCCAGACGTGAGGCAGTGGAATCCGTTGAGCCGCAAGTAAGCCGAGTGCACGCGCACTAAACAAATTTTCAAAATAATTTTTCTCGGAAACAGAGCCTTGTATCGAAAAATTTTATTCTATATTTTCGACTCACTTTTTCATGTAGAATCACCCCCTGCTCGGTTGTACCACCAGTTACGGGACACCCTGTATATCGGCAAAAGTAGAACGATTACAGCCTGTAGCCAGACACGTTTAACGTGACAGATATAGAGGTGCATGATTTAAAGAAATAACGCGTGACACATTGTCAGTGGTTAGAATGGAATCCAGTGGCTGATCAAAGCAGAGGTATAGGGAGCACATATAAGTAAACAAGTAGATTAGGGTTCACGGCAGCCAGACAAGTGACCGATGGACGTTTGAGCAGACAATTAGAATAGGAAAAGATGACACGATCGATCTAATAGAATAATGCCTGTTCACTCGGACAAGAGAAATAGTTGACAAGTTCCTTGATTAATAATGAACTCGTTTTTCCTTGTTGGAGGTTATTTAAATGGTTGAACAAGACTTGATGTGTTTCAAGATACGTGTAACCGTGATGTAAATAACTTGATACTTTGTATAGCCGACTGTACAATCAGCAAGTAGAACGTATAATTGTTCAGTCAGACGAGAAGGATCACTTGTAACCAGACACGCAAAATAAGAACAGTATCCAGTAATACATGTAATTGTAAAGTCAGACCGCAGAACGAGAACCGATGGAAATAAGACACGCTAGATAAGAACGCTATCAAGCGGTGGAAGCAATTATGAAGTCACCCAAGAAGAATTTCCTTTCCTTGAATCCAATTTACCATTCGCTCTCATCGAAAATAATATTAACATATAATTGTACTAGAAGAGAACTCGGCTTTCGTTCTGAATTATTAAAACAACAATATACCAAGTATTATAAATCGAACTGTCACGTTTCCGAACTGAAATTGCATTTTAATTCTGAGGAATGTTTGCTTTCCTGTTTTCTTGCCAAGTTAATATAGAAATTGTTCACTAGTGGATTTTTGTGATGGTCAAATACAATCCAATCAATTCATAAAAGCCTTAACCCTTACCCAACGATGTTCGGGACGATTATAACTCAGCAATCTAAAGACACCATCCAGCTACTCATTTTCTAACGATTAATTTCAATTGAACTTCGTTAACACTAAACCTACTACGTTCAAAGGCCCGGTTTTTTATGGCACTATTAATAAAATTATTAGGGTTGTGCGGGTACCCGCAATTTCTGGCACACGAGTCTCGGGCCGAGTCGGACAATTAAATGGTCGGGTCGGGTCGGGATCCGGAATGTTTATTAACTTCGGGTATCCGCGATTTCAGATACCCGTGATTTCGGGTACCCGAAATGGTAGTCGGGTCGGGTCGTGGTCCTGAAAGTTTGCAATATTCGGGTACTCGAAGTTAAAGTTGTATTTATATAAGCTGTTTCATGATATTTCAGTTCAATCTTTTGTATAATCTTTAGTATAATCGGTTATCAAACTTCGCGAGGAAAAAAATATTTTAGAATACATTATGTGAAAGAATGTACGTAAAGGACGTTTCTGTTTCTAGTAAACACTGTTCTTACAAGACAAGGACTCTTCGTCCGCACACTGTTCGTATAAGAGCACTGTTTCGTAAACAGTGTTTACTACAAATCGAAATATTATTACAACCGATGATTGAACATCTTAATATGCACAGAGTCCTAGAGTTATTTATTGCTGATTTGACCGCAGACTTTCCCCAACTTTAACTTCGATTACCCGAGTATTGCAAACTTTCGGGACCCCGACCCGACCCGACTACCTTTTCGGGTACTCGAAATCGCGGGTACCCGAAGTTTATAAACTTTCGGGATCCCGACCCGATACCGAACAAATTTCCCCACCCGACCCGAACCGGAAATTTCGAGTACTCGCTCACCCCCAAAAATTATGAAAACGCTTTCATAGGAAATTATTGAGTTGTCTTCTTTATTTCAACACATATTGTAATGAAAACGGCACAAAGTTTAAGTAAATCCAATCTTCTCACTTCTATAAGTCGTTTCACTTTTATATGTTTTATGTTTGGTAGGTTTAGTGTTAATCAGGTCATGAAACTGGGTAAAATAAAAGACTGTAAAAATATGTTCCTTAGAGACATGTTCAAAAAATATTGCTTACGTGGGCCAAACCCCATTGGTATATATTGGATAATAGCAAATATACATGGTTTACACGTTCATACGTGGAACAGGCGAAGATAGCTTCGTTCTCGAAAACATTCGTACGGTCTCGCAACGTTCATCAGCAATGCAATTCACGGATCGGCAATTTTCCGCGAAAATCACCGCGTCCCGTCTTTTCTTCTGTTCCGACTCGTCCAAGCTAAAACTCAGTTTCTTATCTGCTGTGTAGAGCATTCTCCGGTACAGTTTTATGACATGCCATCGCCCCCAACTTTTTCATGGCGCAGTCCACGTGCTTTTGTCTCCTTTTCTGCAATCCACCCTGTCTTACCTCTTGCCCCCCCCTCTCTCTCTATTTCTCTCTCGTTTTCTCTCTTTTTCTCTCTCCCTTTCAGTGCTAGTGTTCCCTGTCCCCAGTTCTCTTTATTCATGAACCCGCGGAGGCACCTTTATTCGACAGATAGCAGGAATCGCTCCAATTTCCTTCCGCATGGCACGACGTATTCGTCCGGGGCTCTATCGGATTCCAGCGAAGAAGTCAACGTAATAATTTAATGTCAGGACGTTCTCGGGACGGATATTGTGTTTCTTTGCGCGCCACCGGCATTTGCATATTTTATAAAATGTTGCGCCGCGTCTCGGGGCGAAACGAAAATAACGGTTTCGCTCCCGAGCTGTTTATTTTTCAACAGCAACGAATATTGGATACGCTTCTTCTCCCAGTCATGCTAAATAGTTTCCCTTCCGGCTGATCAGGCTACTGCATCGAACCAAATACCGATTTCTCCTCGATCATGGTGTTTACTAAGCATAATATAAATCATGAATCTATCCTTCCCTGCCATAAGTATTCAGACATCTTGGAAATTCGTATAAATTGTGTATTTGTCTTACAATAACCTCTGAACGTCAATAATTGACCTTGAATGACCTTGAAATGCCAATATGTTACATTATTAACAGAAGATGTCCACTATTATTTATTTCCTGCTTCTCGTGATTGATGCAGACGTATATTATAATTAACCCTTAGCGGACGGGAATTATTTTTAGCATACTTCTTGATGGGTCTCGATTAAATTTTCCTTGTGTAATAAAATTGCATACTGAAGAGTTAAGTGTATGAATTAAATGAAGGAAAATGGGTTGTGTTCAGTAAAAATGTGTTTGATATTTTTTGAGAGTAATAATTGCTTTAAAAATTAGTAGCAGTCGCAGGACGGCAAAATTGTTGGGCGACTATCAACAGATACGCGTCCGCAAAGGGTTAAAGGATAAATAATGAAAGGAAACTTATCATGGTAGAAATTACGCTTCAATCATTTCTATTTATAATATACTTATGATTTCTATCGATCGAATTTTGAGTTAAATTAAGGAAAATGATATTGGCGCAAGGTTCGATCTTTTTGATGAAAAGATCGAACCTTGCGCCAATATCATTTTCCTTAATCTATTTATAATATCTTCTATTACAAATGCGTTTTCTGAAACAATTTTTATAATGTCCATGTCATGTATCATTACGAGTCTTGCGCGACGACTGTTGAAAGCTTGATTGTTGTATGTTAGCATATACTCAACGCGTGTTGTTAGGACAAGCACAATACCATCGAATAATTTCAGAATCTATAGCCGTATATTAATATTCTCTTCTAAATGTGAAACACGAGGCGAACGGTAATAATTTACTGGAAACATTATAACTGTAGCATGTCAAACGTAACTCGCGGAAGGGGAGGTGGCCAGTTTGAACGGTATACGTTCGGAATCGTTTAAGGCGGAGTGATTTTAAATTATCCTCTTCGATGATATTCAATTACGCGGTTATGATTTCGATACGGTTAACAAACGGGAGGAATTGCCAGTCTAAATTGCGAGCTATAATTATACACTTTAAACAGTGGGTACACCGACAAAGGACCGTGTTCGCGGCGTTATTATAAACGAAATTTTGGGCGACATTTCAGCACGTTGGGTAATGGGGGTGGACGGGGGATTCCTGCGATAATATTTAAACAAGAACGCAAACGTACAAATTCAACGACTGCTTTTATATTCTCGTTGGATTGAGAGAGATGGCAAGAGAAAGAGAAAGAGAGTGAGAGAGATGGCAAGAGAAAGAGAAAGAGAGTGAGAGAGAGAGAGAGAATTTTAAATATTCATTGTGAAACTCTGTTCTTGTGCCGCGGCCGCCTACGAAACCATAACGCGTGGAATAATTGATTTCGGTAGTCAGTTAATCCGACTAACCAGATTTCATGGCCGATTCGCTTGAATTTTCGATTATTTGAAGAAGCCTACAACGTGACCCAGATGTCCCGACGATAATTGATGATAACCGATTGATTAGTCATGGTCCGGGCCGAGATCATTCATTTACACGGCTGACCAGCGTTTCGTCTATCAACCGAAACCGGAAGTCCTCGGAGGCGCTGCCTCGGTGCTCCGGTTGAAACGTGTCATTTTTCGGTCCACTCTTCTTTTTGACGGACGTTCGAATAACAATCGCTGGGAACCGTTCGTTTCGAAACACAAACCCGGCTTTTTTCTCTCCTTTTCGACGAACGTCACTTAAATGTACGTTTCCAACGGCAGTATTCATGATTTAAAACCATCGCGCGTGGCCGCATGACGAATGGCTTCACCCATTTACTGGAATTCTGACTTGTTGTCCGACTCGAATTCCATTCACATGAATATTAGTGCAAATCTAGCGTGAAAATGTCGCATGGGAATTCGGTCTTTTCTTCGGCACCAACACTTGTATGTTTCTCAGAAATATTATTGTTATTGAGTCAGCTTCGGACGGATTTTTCATCAATTTTTAAATCTCAGTAGACTGCGGATCTTTATCCGTTTATCACAAAAATGAGTATGTGTGATTCGAGAGAATAGGAAGATGGAAAGAATTTAAAAATGTCAATTATTATAAATGTTGGAAACTATTATTGTGAAGAAGGTGGCACGAGTGTGAATAAACTGCATCACATAATTGAGGGAGAGTGTTGGTAGTAATTATTGTTTTGCAGTTAGTATGTGTGTGAAAAAGGTTGGTATGATTGTGTTGGTATGAAAAGAAAGAGCGAGCGTAAAGTGATTGATGCGAGAAACCACGTGCGTAGAAGTATTCTAATTAGTTTATTATCAGTGTTTATTAACAGTAGTTTAGATACATAAGAGTGTATAAAAGTTTGTATATATATAAAATAAAATAAGGTGTATATAGCAACAATAAATTTATTAAAACCATTATAGGAGAAAAGAAACTTTTATTCGGCTCCTGTTTCTTGCAATTGATACAGACAATTCTTATTTTGCATAAAGTTCCGCAGTCTACTCGTCAAGTACCCTGTACTGTGTTTTCCTGTTTTTCTCAATAATATACAGGCTTAGTCAGTAGGAACTACTATCTAAACTAACTCAAAAACAAAAAACTTTTTATTCAATTATGTAGCACTGCAAGGGGCTCATCGAATTATTATAATTTCATTTTTTTGAGTTTTCTCAAAGTCAATGCACCTTTCTTTTTACATACCACGTTGTTGTCGATGGATGAACGAATCCAGCGACCTATAATATGATGACCTAGAGTTAACCTTGGGAAAACATTTGAAAATACTCAAAGTAACCTTGATATCTCAGAGAAAATGAGATATAAAAAATGAAACTGTACTCACTCGGCGCGTCCCTTATAGTGCTACAAAATTCATAATAGTTGTTCTTACTGACTCACCCTGTATAAAGGGTGGAAATTATAAAGCGTTACAGACGAATATCTCCAAAAACATTGATCATACGCAAAAATGTTTCATTTTTCCCGGTGGACACTCCAAGGTGAGGGGAAGGTCAACTTTCTTTTTTTAAATGGAATGATATTACACCTTTTCACCATATCCCTGCAAGTTTGACCTCGAATGACCTTGAGTCATAGGTAATTGAATTCACCTTAAAACGCACTATTTGATGGTGGATAAAAAAACATCATTCCATTTAAAAGAAGAAAGTTGACCTTCACCTTACCTTGGAGTATCTACCGGGAAAAATAATAGTTCCACCCCATGATATCCCCGCGGTACCGAACAACTTTCATTTGCAACATTATTGCGTATAATCAATATTTTTGGAGATATTCGTCCGTGACGCTTTATAATTTCCACCCTGTATAAAGATAAAGGAATTAATCTAGAATCATACGTATAATCGGGGTATACGCACGAATTCGATTTAGCACAGAATAGTCTCTATTTGATTAAGTAGTATCGGTGTCATCTGTAGTCAGACGAAGTACCTAGAATGGTTTGGTGGAAAGAGATTTTATTGGTGTGTGGGAAATGAATCACACAATTATGTGATTACGAAAGTTCTTTTTCAAGCTTCGGTACATGTTCCCGCGTGTCGGACACGAATGAAATTTTCTTGGTGTTTGCTATTAAGATGCTGGGGCGTGTTTTACCCCGTGTTGTTCGTTTTTGGTGTTTGTTTAGGGCGGTTAGGTTTTGGGAAGCGTCGCATGTTGGTTTGAGGAAGAGGTTTCAGAATCGGGGAAAGTGGAGTGGATGTGTTTGATTGAGTATAAGGAAGTTAATTTCAATTGTGTGATGATATAAAAATTTGAGGATGTTGTTGAAAGAAGGGTATCAGTAACTGGATAAGTTTGGTGGAAAGAAGTTTTGATGTTTTGTGGGGGAAAATCTGAAAGTTTGCCGAAGGATTGGCAAATGTATCTAGGAAGATTTGGTGGAAAGAAATTTTATTATTTAATGACAACCGCAATCAAACATTAACGCGGAAGAAGAAATATTGTACATATTGTTATTCAAAAACGCATAAGTATAATTATACCAATAAAGCAGAAATGATTCCTGATTCCACTATTAAAAAATGTGATCACAAATGTGACCACCAGTAAAATGATGACAAATGTAATCAGAAAACTCTGAATAACAACAGTAAAGTAGAACAATAACTTTCTATTTCAAGACGAAAGTCATTTGATGGTGGATAAAAAAACATATCATTCCATTTAAGAAAAGAAAGTTGACCTTCACCTGACCTTGGAGTGTCCACCGGGAAAAATAATAGTTCCACCACATGATATCCCCGTGGTACTGAACAACTTTCATTTAAAACATTTTTGCGTATAATCAATATTTTTGGAGATATTCGTCCGTGACGCTTTATAATTTCCACCCTCTATAAAGATAAAGGAATTAATCTAGAATCATACGTATAATCGGGGTATACGCACGAATTCGATTTAGCACAGAATAGTCTCTATTTGATTAAGTAGTATCGGTGTCGTCTGTAGTCAGACAAGAACTTAACTTCGATGAATGTTTGAAGCTTCTGTAGCCGATCGAACAAACAGCACGAAGCCGGTGCCGAGCCAGCCAAGAACAATACGGAATATCCCAAGAGCGGTTTCAGTAGTATGAGGCGTGTGTCTAGTCAGGCAAGACAAACAGCATCCGCGCTCTTACGTCGTCAGACATGCAGAACAAACTGAACATCTAGTTAAAAGTGTAGAACGTAAAGTTCACGTGTGTGGAATACGAACTACTAGTACCTTAAGTAGTATGGGGATCTTATGCAATCAGACGAACAAGACGAGCTTCTTGTTATTGTGCATCTACATGATACTAATCGAGCGAAACACCGGTTACATCCTCCGAAACGTGCTAAATACAATGCAGTATAAATCACGAAGCAAAACTTTAATCAAATGGAACGGGTTATTTACTGACAGCTGTCACATAGTTTCTAGAAATCAATAATGTTTCCAATACGACAACGTGATAGGCGATGCCCTATGACCACTTAAGGTGATTTGGTCATGAGTTACTTCGAATTGCGATTGTAATTTATACATTTGAATTCGAAAACAGCGTTTAAAGATATCTTGATCATTTTTAGAGACTCTTGTATCAATAGACGATATTTACAACGAAGATTTCTTTGTTTTTAATTACTTCTACACGAAATCTGTACCAATTGTTTTATCACGAACTCACGTTGAGACCGGATTAGTCTACGAGGCTGGTAAATCCCCGATTCTAATACGACAACGTTGTATGCGATGCCCTATGACCACTTAAGGTGATAGAGCTGGTATGGTTGTAATAAAATGATGCACTATTTAACGAACATTTAAAACTATATTTTAAAAATAAAATAACTTTGGTTACAAGAGTTTTAACTACGTTAATTGGATACTGTCGACAAAGTTTCCCGGACTGTGTTTGATGAAGAAGTGAAATTGATGATGGATGGCGTAAAAAATGTAAACTCGGTGTGGGCGTCAGTTTTCCTGTGGGGCAAGCGAATTCGTTGACTGCCATTTTCGGGGAATTGGTAAGGGGCACGGTCGTCTTAGATAATTGGTCAAAAAATGGAATGGAAAGAGTAAATGACCGCCTCCACACCGGGAGTCACTCGCAGGTGCGCTTGTAACCTCGAGTGACGCATGCGGGGAATCCGCGTGTCCCAAGGCAGTACCGTAGCAGGCAATAAACCAGAAAAGCGCCTTGACTCTGGTTACCAAATGTGGACAATGAGTCAATAAAATGCTAAATGTTTTGACGAAGAGTAACGGCTTTTGGGGAATATTGCTACTACGGGTAATTCGGTGCTATTAGTATCTGTTATTTTGGAAAACGTGCAGGGCAGCTGGTACATCGAAAGAGCCCAATCGCCTTGCTTACGGTTCACAAATGCGGATAGTTGTACTGAAATAAAGTAATATGTCTTCGTAAAGATATCCTTTTCTGAGAAACGGAACAAATAATACAATTTATAATATTAAGGATTTCTTTCTCTCAGAAATAGTTGCCTAAAAGGAACTAAGTTACTTCATTCATTTTTGCTATAAACTATAAATTGGCGATGTATGTTTCATTTACAATGTCAGACTCGAACGTTTTATGGTACTTTTATAGACAAATGAAAATGGGTGAATTCTGACATTGTAAAACACACGAGCATTAATAATAATACCAACAATTTCAACTGTAAACCAACAGGTTGTCACTAACAGAATATTCTAATTTACGTGGTAGCCATATCGCGGTAGATTTAACATTTAATCAGCATAGAAATACACTGAATACAATAGATTAAACATATATTATTGTTTGAAACATCGAATGGGGTTCTGGGATTTGTGATTATACAATAGACCGATGTTTTTGCAAATGCTGCTTGCACAAACGATTGAAAGGGATAAAATCAAGATTTAGTTGCCTCTGCTGTGTTATTTATGCATTGATGATAACAGAGTGTTTCATTTTAACTGAAACCTAGCTAAGTTTGTCTCACAGTGATTGCATCTCTGAACACGTTGACTGCCGCGAGCGTTTAGAGTGAAATCTCCTTCAGGCCACGCGTACCTCTGTACGAAGCGTATTCTGCTGGGTATTCCCACCGATATTTTAAAAATGCGAATCGCTGATTGTCGCAAGAATAACCTCCCGCCCCGTTTGTTTCCATGGTATCATGCTCGGTCATTTATTTTCGTTACTTCGCATTTATTTCTCATCTCGCCACTGTACAGGATCAGTTTGTCTCTTTGCCGAGTAACGAGCGGTATAACTTAAAATTTCTAACCTAATTCGTTGAAATGTCGAAAAGAAAAAGGGAAAACTTATTTGTTAGAGAGTCAAATAGCAGTGAACAAGAAAGCTTTTAAGAGGCTTACACAAATTCAAATAGCAGCGATGAGGAAGAAATCAGATTTCCTAGAAATAGAAATGTAAATTTTCGTATTACTTTTATAATAATAGTTTATACTAAAAAATATTCTATTATAAATTTAAGTTATATTAATAAATATAGTTTATATTAA
Source organism: Sphecodes monilicornis (assembly GCA_913789915.3). NCBI lineage: Eukaryota > Metazoa > Arthropoda > Insecta > Hymenoptera > Halictidae > Sphecodes > Sphecodes monilicornis. Next base: position 11,041,415 of record OU565294.1, read on the forward strand.
TGAATATTCAATAGTTTTGTTACTTCCTCTGCGAAATATCTTTTCAAACACATACGAATGTTCTGCGCAAGTAGTCAAATAAGCGTCACCCCAATACGGGTGACGCGGCCCGATCAGAAACTTTACTGTCACCCGAATACGGGTGACGTGGCAGTCAACGTGTTAAAATGATTTATTTCTCTGAGAAATCTTTCTATCCTAATTAACTTAGCTACAGAAGCACCGAGCTTCCACGACACCAGCAGTGGTCTCTCTTTATTTCGGCACGTTCTAAATTCAAATTAGTTGCTGGTACTTCGTGCTAACAATGTTGCTGCTTAAGGGTATCCACGTGTACCGATTGACGAACCTAGAACGTCGGAGGCGAGTGCCGGAGTAGTCAATTGAATTTAACTTTCTTCGCACTCGAAACTTCACACACACTGCTCTCTATATGCACGCGATCTTGTGCGATGCACACAATTATGCGCGAAGCAAACTCTCTTGAAACGATTCACAGACACGAACTCGGTGAAGGAGAGTGTTGGAGGGACGAAGAGAGAGAGAGAGAGAGAGAGAAAGAGAGAGTAAGGTATAGCGTGGAGAGAATGAATCCTGCGGGGTAGGAACTTCCTGGTCATAGGAAGAACCAGCAATTCCGGAGAACCTGTTCGCTTGTTTGTCGAACATATTAATAAGAATGCGCCGGAACAGTTTCGAGAGCCCTTGGAAATGCTTGGCGAAACCAATTCGCAATCTTTCGTCCCAGTTACTCGATTTGATTTTTTCGTTCGTTCTTGCGGAAACATCGACTAATTGGTTTCGCTCTATCATTATCGCGTTCCCCGCGACGCCGGTTTCATAACTCGAACCAATTAAAGGGATATCGTTTCAATGTTGCTTTGTTGCTCCGCTAAATGAACCGGCAAAGTTCACTGCTCGGTCGAAAACTAATTTCATTCTTGCGGATTGGCTCTGGCTGCTTTTATCTCGTTTTATTTAATACGTGATACCACTTGTACAACTCTGGATCGAATTAATCGACATAAAATGCGGTCGACATAAAATTATTTTCGAGGAATTATTCTATTTCTCTGATCACGCAGACCGTTTTATTCTACTGTAATTTTTTATTTTTCCGAGAAACCGATGAGTTATTCGACTGGTCTGGCTAATGACAGACTCATTCTCCTTTTCAGAATATATCGGCAGTCGTACCACTTGACTAACTGTAGACTGGACCATTCTATTCGACTTTTTTATGCGATTGTCTGTTCTATGTCTGAAAAACCAGCGTGTTATTCTGCTGGCTGGTTGTGTGGTCTCCTTTTCAGAACGCTGCTCCTTTTGTTATAAACGCCTTCGAAATGGGCTATTCGTTCTACTTGCTTGAACATTGATCGACTTATTCTACATGTTTGAACAAGGATCGAATTTTTGTATTTGATTGAATAACGATCGAGTTATTCTACTTGTTTGAACATTCATCAATTTATGCTATCGGGTCCAAGAATGATCGACTTATTCTACTTGTTTGAACATTCATGAATTTATAATACTCGATTCATGCATGCTTGTCTTATTCTGCTTGTTCATTCAACGAAAGATTTATTTTACTTACAATTAGCTGAGTAACTAATGAATTGTTCCATTTCTTTGAACAATTACTAATTTATGCTATTGGGCTAATAAATAATCCACTTATTATACTTTTTTGCATAGTCATGAATTTATTCTACTGGATTCAAGCATGCTTGTCTTATTCTACTTGTTCATTCAACGAAAGATTTATTTTACTTACAATTAGCTGAGTAACGAATGACTTGTTCCATTTCTACGAACAATGACTAATTTATGCTATTGGGCTAATGAATAATCGACTTACTATACTTATTTAGACATTACACAATTTATTCTACTGCATTGAAGTATTCTTGTCTTATTCTACTTGCTCATTCAACGGAAGATTTATTTTACTTACAATTAGCTGACTAACGAATGACTTGTTCTATTTCTTTGAATCACTACTAATCTATGCTATTGGGTTAAAGAATTATTGATTTATTCTACTCGTTTGAATAACACTCGAATTTTTGCTATTTGCCGGAGGAACTAACAACCTATTATACTTGGTTAGCCAAAAGGTTGATTTGTTCGACTTGCTTAAACATCAATTACAATAGACTCGTTACACTTGTCGGGTCATATACTGCCTCATTCTACTTATTCAATAATGCAGAGTTTTCTGTCCAGGTTTTGACAATAGTTGTGACAATCCACTCTTGTCTGATTACTACGCTCGGTTTCCATTCTTCCTGTCAATCTCTAAACCATGAATATTCTACTCGTTTGATTATAAACACTCCAAATCTACTTCTTCAATCGTTAATTAATTAAAACCACTTTCTGGTTGAAGCATACATTAAAGTTTACTTGATTTAATTACATCGTGTACATGGCCATTTAACTCCTGTAATGGGAAACTGATTTAATTTTACTGCTCTGTTAAGTGACAGGTTAATTGCTTGTCTGGCCAACGCTTGTCTGACCAACCTATTCTATTAGTTGCCAGATGATTTATCGAACAGTCTGATCCGCCAGTAACTAATTCTACTTAACAAACTACAAAGGGATCACTTTTCTTATCGTTATTTATCGGTTGGAATTTTGATAATATACGATACTAGCTAGTAAAAATAATAATGAACATTTCTTTCTTTTTTACAGTAATTGACTTGCATTTAATATTTCGTATATATTAAGTTGTCGAATATGTAATGTCCGATTTTAGAATGCAAATGTTATAAAGAGTTTTGAATAAGAAATACTATTGCACTCTATAGGACTATTGTTTATCACTTTCAGGTACAAAGCTGATTTTTCAGGTCCTATGTGAAATTATAATTGTTAATATATAATTTTACTTTTAAATTAATTTTCTTCCACCGTCCATCAATGCGATTGTCGTTCATTCTTTTTATATTTGTGGGAAAACAACTTATTGACGATAGCAATATTTGAATTTTGGTCAGAATATAATTAATCAACGCACTATTCGTTGATATTAAAAAAAGAACTACGATATGGAGATGACAATCTTGTAAACAAAGCACGTGAAAGATCAAAACATTAAATTTCTACTGTAATACAATCATGGAACTTGTAATTCATTGATCGTACACGTTGATTACAATTGTACTTACCTTGATCATTAAGTTTATTTAGAAAAAAGTCGCGGTCGTTACTGTTAAAAATTCGACACTTCATATGCAACGACCTAACAGTTTCAAGCATCAACGAATCAGAAGTAACAAATACAGGTTGATTATGTGACAAAGTCCCACAGTATTTCACGGAATACTTAAGCGGGTCCGTTAGCAGCTATGAAAATCATGATTACATTTCCGTAGCGAAGTTTGCCGCCGTTTATTTACGATTTACGCGCGCGAGCACGGGACACACACGCAACACGTTCAGCAAACACGCAATGTTTTCGAACGATAGGGCTCACAATTAGGTGCCGACAAATTATCGAGTAATCAATTATACCAACGAAATTATTTGCAACATTAACCATTCCCTATCACGCAATTTCGCGTACGGGCTGCCCGTTACGTAGCCCGACGTTTCTGAATTAGTCTCAGGTGACCAAACATGGCCGTTTAATCCGAAACGTTTTCGTCTGGACCGTGTGTTTGGCCAGTAAATTAAAATATTAATAATCGACCATCGTAAATATCGCCCATCCCAGAAATCAACTTGAACAAATTCCATACTTGCAATTATTTCAAACGTCCGCTATTTTAGGATGGAGTATAATCACTGTTATAATGATTGCACCAGCTGTCAAATATGTTATGGCTTTCTTTTCCGTCTTTTTTAAATTACAACCGAAAAGAGACACGCTCCATAAAACGAAGAAATATATTTTCATCTAGCTTCTGTATTTTACAGTTGATTTAGGAAAATGTCTATTGTACATACAGGTACTTAGTCTAACAACGACATTATTATTATTAACGGACAAACAATATTTAAAACAATTCGCATTTCTTATGTGACGATTAGACTGCTAATTTAAATTAATTTAATAATATAATACAATGAATTAATATAATATGAGAATAAATTAGAAGTAAAACAGTATATGCATTTATGGAACTTTAATATACTATTGTATCGTTTTTAACTGATTAAAATTATTAAGAGAAGAATTAAGAAATAAATGTCTTATTATGAAGCCTTAACCTCGGAACTATTATAATTCAATAACCAAACATTTCTCCCAACCCGGAGTATTACAATTCTATAGGGCGTCTCAAAAATGTTATACTTCCTTGGAAGGGGTGATTTCTGAGGTAATTTGAAGTAAGTTTTTCCTTTTTCAATAATCTTCTACGCTGCTTCGTTAAGGAGTTATTAACGAAATACACGGACCAATCAGAACGCGACTACAGCGGACGGATTCCGGTTTGGCCAACGCCAATATCCCTCTCAACTGTAGCCAGAATCCGATTGGTCCGTGTTTTTCATTAAATAACTCCTTAACAAAGCCGTGGAGAACATTTTCGCAGAGGAGAAAGTTGCTGCAAATGATCTCAGGATTCATCCCTTTCAAAGAAGTACAACAATTTTTGGGACAGCCTGTATACGAAGTTTTTCATGTGATACCTATAAAACTGATGCAGTTTACTAATACAATACTTATAATTATATATATATATAATTTATATAATAATATATATATAATATTATAATGATTTATCTAATAATATATATAATATTATAATAATTTATCTAATAATATATATATAATATTATAATAATTTATCTAATAATACATATATAATATAATATATAATTACATATCAAATGTTTAGTGGCGTCTCAGACTAGCTACTCGAGTGCTAAGGGTTAATACTATATTTTATATTGAAGTATACTGCCTAATAAACACTAACCGTGCCGAGCAAAAAATGTGACTTGTAGACATTAATTTATAAAAATTACACGACTGACTATTCCTGCAATTTTTGCAACAATATGTACTTGAATGAAGAAATATATTTCATACAATGTTATAAGATTATAAAAATATATAAAAATGATAAAAATGTTGTCATTAACGAGTTGTAGTACTGTTAGTGTTAAATGTCTCATTACTAGACTGCCAATTTTGAGGTAATGTAAAAATGTACTATAAAATACGTAACAGTAAAAAGATTAAATGGTTTTAATAGTGCCGTAATATTACCATCAACATATTAAAATGATTAAAAAGAGGATTAAATTTCTATTCATTTCTCCAGTACATTGAAATTGATGCAAACAATTTTCATTTTACATAGAGATCCGTGGTCTACTCGTTAATATCTTTTAAGAAAACATTCTTTTTCATAAAATGATTATGAAAAGAAATAAGAGTTTTTACAGTTTCTATATTTACGAAATAGCGCAGCCAATTTGGATTTCGCCGAAGAATCCTCAGTTCAGCGACAACTTTATATTTCGGGCGCCCAAAAAAATCGCATAAAATCTCTCGATCGGTAACGAAGCCGAAGAAAAGTATGAATACCGGTGGGGCACTCAATTCTCCGGTGCAAGAGTCGGTTCGCATTTACTCGTCGATGCAAAATCCCGAGCGAAAATCGGCATTTCCGGTCCATGGTTCCCGAGAGTAATCCGAATACTTTCCGTCGGCCGTCTCGGAACGGATTTGCATACTGAGCAGTGCTGTCATCCTGATACCGGGGCGGTGCATTCTCGTAGGAATATGCATTCTCGGTAGGTATACAGGGACATTATAGCGGGAGAAGGGAAACCTAATGGATGGCACGCCGATTAATTGACAACTGTCCCGTGCACGTCAGTAGGAGAGCTTTCGGGCTGGGTGATTCCGATACACATAGCGGAGTAACTCGATGTGTCGAGTATCGAAATCAATTCGATTCCGGCAAATTAATTGGCAACGGAGCGTGTCGCGGCTCTGCGTACCCACCGGAGAGATTGCCCTGCCGAGAATTGACGTATCGCTCTCGGCGTACCTGCAATTTCCGGATTTACTTAGAATCGACGATTCCGCCCCGCGGAAATTCCCTACCCGCTCCTGATCAACCGCCCCTGTGATTCGCAGAACGACCCCGAAAGTCACGGAGAAAGAAAAATCGCCGGTGGTCCTGAGGAATCATTTCTCAAAAGCTGAACGTTGCAAAATTAATTTCAACCCTCTGGTCTCGAACGCGATATTTTAAGCTGACTTCAAGATTTTTTTGTAATGCAAGTACGAAGTCTTTTGGCAGCACATTTTCCCAAACATTTTTGCTTATGTCTTAGCTAATTTTTCGAATTTTTGTTTACGCGATGAATGAAAAATTGAGCTTGCTATAACCAATTAAGTGTACCCGTGAAATGTAGTGGCTCTGAACAGTATTTCAAAATTGTGAATATTTATAGCGTTGTCATTTCGTAAAAAAAGATAGTACAACGATAAATATAAACTCATTTTGAAGCTTGAAGTCTCTATTTTTACAACATATCATTCATTTTATTAAAAAATGAATTTGCATAATGAGGTGGGTGGAATACTGTAGACAACTTTTTTTCGCAAATTACTTCAAACCATTACAAATTTAAATATCTCTGAAAACGTTCAAACATTTTTGTCGTGACTGAATCTATCATAGATTTGAAGATTGAAGCTTCCTCTTTACAACGCCACCCTAAAAATTGATGTATGATTTATAAAGTGAAAACGAGGAACAAGTTCCGTTTGCAAATCCTTCATTGTGTACCTTACATTACTGTGTGCCGGCTACGACGAGTCCTCTAGCGGGCCTAGGACGAAACGCTTCCTTCTCCTTTTTTCATCGTCTCATAATTCGACAGCTGCCATAACTGCAATGTTGACGATACTCTGTTCATTCAAAACTCAATAAAACAATTAAAAAAAATATTACATCAAGTTCCAGGTGATCGTTATAAAGGGAAACTTCAATCTTCAATTGCATGCTTGATTTAGTTACGAAAAAATTTTTATAATACTTTTAGAGACATTTGAGTTAGTAGTATTTTTAAGAAAAAAAACTTCAGTTTTCCACCTGCTATGTTGTACAAGAACATCTTAGAGAAAAAAATGAAGAATAGATTACAAAAATAGAGGTTTCGGGCTTTAAAATGAGTTTATGTTTACCGCTGTACGATTCTCCTTTGTCCTTTATGAAATTATAATAGTTTAAATGCTGATGACTTCTCAAAAATCATAAATATAGCGCTGAAGTACATTTCCGATGTGTTATAGCTTAAAAAATTGATATTTATTTGCAAATCAAGTTGTATATTTTGCAATCATTGCCTCTGTTGACACTTCTATTTAAAAAATTGTTCAATACTGTCTTCGAAAACCGCTAGGCAATCTTTGATTAAAGCACTATGTAATAAGAAGTTCATCGAGCGTCGGTTAAACTTTTCTAAAATGCAAAGGTTGGCAAAATTTTCTTCGTTACCGAGTCTTAAAGTATTCCTGCACTTTTTAAAGAAGTTTAAAACCGATTGGTACTTCGGTGGATTCAAGTATGCATTGGCCATTAAAAAGAAGAATTTTCACCGATCCAATAGTTTAATTACGGTATTAGCAATGGTAATTGTAAACAATGGTTATCCTATATATCTCCAATTTAAACGAGTTGCTCGGAACTTTTACGAGATGCAATTGCTTCCGACGGGGAAACCGCTTGGAAAATTAGGTTAAATTATACTGGGGAAGTATCATGAATCTACAAAAATGTTTACCATACTCGAAAACCAGATACATTCAGTACTTATTAAACATTGTGCATTCGACACTTTGATCGCCATGTCGCCCATATCTGGGTGACGAAATTATTTATACAGAATTAAAAATTAATTTCTACGTTGGTTGATTGAGCCGCTTAGGATCTGCAAAATAGAAGAGGTTGGAAATAGTGATTAATATCAGAAAACTAAACTTGTCAGTTCTTGTTTTTTTTTTAAATAAATTTCTTTGGTTTTGTGTAATTTTTGTGATTGTTGAGTGAGCCAATCAAAGTGTTAAAACTGTGTTTTCAGTATCAATTACAAACTTGGATACTTATTTCTATAAACTGAATTTCCATAAGGATCGAAGAATGAAATTAGTACATGTATTGCTCTATATTTTATTATATATGTTAATTCGGTGTGGGCGTGAGTTTGACTGTGGGGCAAACGGATTCGACGACTGCAATTTTCCGAGAATTGGTATGGGAAACGATGGTCTGAGATAATGGGTTACAAACATGGAATGGAAGGAGGAAAATGACTGCCCCTAACCGAGAGTCACCCGCAGGCACGCTCGTACCGTCGAGTAACGCACGCGGGGAATCCGCGTGTCCCAAGGAAGCAATAAACCAGAACAGCGCCTTCACTCGAGCACAGCAAGCGGAAATAAAGGACTCGACGATGGCTCGACTTTTGTTTACCGACATGTGTACACTAGATCAGTAAAATTCTACAGTTTTGACGAAGAGTAATAGCTTTTTGGGAATATTGAAAGTTATCGAAAGAGCTCAACTGCCTCTTTTACATTTCGCAATTGCGGTTGGTTGTCACAACACGAAGCAATTTGTATATGCGGAAAGAAGTCCTTTTCTTAGAAACGGAACACTAGTACTGTTTTTTGAAGTTGAAGATGAATCATGGCCCAACAAACCAATTGATCGCGAATTTAGATGCATTAGTACGACATCCACTTTGCTCCAAGACGTTACCCTAAAAAGAATCATCTCTCTCGACGAAGAAATCGCAAAAACAGCTGGCTGCTCCATCGGTTCGCCTAACGGAGGCTCCACCATGATGGAACCAGTTTCTTAAAGGACAGCGTCGCGGCGGCGGCGTCTACATAAAGAAGATTCCCCGTTCGCATTCACGCGAAACCGATTTCACGGCTCGTTGGACCACATTTTTCGAGGAACGTTTATTGCGAAATTATGGCTCTCGGGGAATTTATTTCCGCGGGGAACCGACGAATTTCTAGCCGGGCTGATTTCACAGTCGCCCGGCTGCTATTTTGTATCAGCAAGACACGACGAACGGATTCAATGTAATAATCTGCGCCCTACACCCCCCCCCCCCACCGGAACACGTACCGCACCGAGAGAAGTTGCTTCGTTAACTTCTCCTGGGCGAAATGTCTCTCTCCCGTTGCGGATTTTACACGCGACACGCTGCCGTCGCTCAGCATCGTTTAGATGTGCGGATTCTATATGCGGAACGATGCGTACCGGAAACCCTCGGCCGCCGGACGCGGCATTTTCGATGACCTAAGCGATAATCCGACGATCCGACGTCCCGTTTTTCGGTCGCTTGCCGATTTCGGCCTGATTTCTCGATGTAGAAATCCGGAAAACCCAAACGCCGCTTTAGGCAAGAGACATTGACCATTCGATTGCGACAGCATACGACTTTTACATAGTAGGTATACAAATATACAGAGTCATTTAACTGCGCCACCTTTTATTCGGGAACTATTTGTTGTATCAAAAAATTTCTCAAACGAAAGTTGTTTCGTATCAAGCGGAGCAGAAAATGTAATAATTAGTGTCTTAATAGGGCGCTTTTTTATTGAGATGTGAAGGTCACCTTGAATTTTTGTAGCATGATGTGTAATGTTTGACTTTGTGGTTAGAAAAATATTGAATCATGAATGAACTCAAATATACATGTAGGATCTTAGGAAAAATGAGGAATTCCGCGCCGGGAATCGAACCCGGGACCCACGCGGTTGTAGCTGATCAACTCTTACACATACCCACGGAACCCTCCTACTTTTCCTAATCTCCATACAGTATTTGGTCTGGGAGGTCCTGATGCCACACTCGGCCATCCTGCTCTGGCATTAGCCCTCGAATGTCCGTCGCAGCGCCATCGTCTTTTTGGCTTCAGCGCCATCAACACAACTCGTCACCAACTTCGTCACTTTTCGGGAACACCCTCCTACTGCCCTCTCTAGCAGTTTTCCCTGGATGTGCCCCTTACTTCACTTCGTCGTCCTTTTTCCACGTGTGACCGTCTTCGCAACGCTTGCTCACTGCGTTCGTCGTCTGTCACCATGCGGGCATCGGTGTTCCCCCCATCCCGGACGAGCCCCCAAATGTAGGATCTTAGGAAAAATGAGGAATTCCGCGCCGAGAATCGAACCCGAGACCCTCGCGGTTGTAGCTGATCAACTCTTACACATACCCACGGAACCCTCCCACTTTTCCTAATTTCCATACAGTATTTGGTCTGGGAGGTCCTGATCCCACATACAGAGTGTCCCGGGTTTTTCCGGTCAAACTATAGGAGCGTATTCTACATGAAGAAATGAGAAAAAAATGTTATTTGAAGTCCGGTTAGAAACGCTTCGGTACAAAGTTATGAAGAAATGAAATTGAATTTGGTAACGGCGGATTTTACTAATTGAAATTTATGGAATATCGATCAATTTTGTAAATTTTTTAATGAAACATGCGATGCAATTAAACACTTACAGGCTATTATGGTAAAATAAGTAGAATTGGAGTAGAATGACAAGTAGAATTTAGAACTCTGTGGATTAACAAGTAGAGATGGTCAGTTTGATGTCGGGCAAAGAGGACGAAACACTCTACAGTGAAACAAGTAGAATGGGATAGCAGTTCGCTAAACAAATAGAATTGGGAGGTTTGTGGTCTGAGGAATAGTTCGGGGTGGTTTATGGTCAGACAAGCAGTATGGAGAGGTTCATGACCGGACGAGTAGAATAGGCTAGTTTTGTGGTTATGGAAGGTAGAGTGTAACTGCCTTTAGTCAAACATATAGGAAGACGATATCAGTCTAGATTTCTGAAACTGGAAAGACTATTATTGATTAAATAATATAAAATCGACTGTTATCAGACAAGTTAAATAGTATAAATAGAGGGATACATTTATTCGTATTTATAAGCCTTTGAAACTTGATATATATAGACAAATTTTTAAAGTAATGCAATAAAATGTTTTATTTATTTGGAATCAGATAAAGCTTTAATAGAATAAAGCGATATTTTAAAAATCTTGTTTCTATATAATCTGCTTATAAAAATTAATATTTGCACAAAGAGTGTAACTGCCTTTAGTCAGACAAATAGGAAGACGATATCAGTCTAGATTTCTGAAACTGGAAAGACTATTATTGATTAAATAATATAAAATCGACTGTTATCAGACAAGTTAAATAGTATAAATAGAGGGATACATTTATTCGTATTTATAAGCCTTTGAAACTTGATATATATAGACAAATTTTTAAAGTAATGCAACAAAATGTTTTATTTGTTTGGAATCAGATAAATCTTTAATAGAATGAAGGCTTTTTTTTTAAATTTTGTTCCTAGAAAATCTGCTTATAAAAATTAATATTTGCACAAAGCTCTATAATCTATTGATTCGAGAAGTAGAATAGGTGCGCCAGTTGTCAGACAAACACTTAAGAAGCGGGACGTAATGTATTTAATAAAATATTGAACCATTTACATTTCTACTATTGTATTTATTAAATATATTTATCGCAGACTTCATGTCATGCCTACATTACTAATTCTTATGTATATAAAAATTATTTTGTCAACAAATTTAGGAGAATTGAGATGGAAGAGAAATGTCTATACTACGAGTGTAATGTTGCTCTTTGCATTTTACAAGTTTGTGAATATTTTTAAGCGATGTGAATGCACGAACCAACGAGAATTCATTGAGCATTGATCCCTTAATGGTTCTTTCTTTCCAACGTTACTGTGCTTGCACATATGACTCAAGTTTTCTACGGTTTTCGAAGATTTTACTGCCGAGACGTCAATATTTCTTCTACGGGGAAGTACTACTTCCCTCAACGTGACTTCCTCCATTTCTTTTTCTTCTTCTTCTTCTTCTTCTTCTCCTGACAGTAATTCTTTTTTATGTCAGTCTTGCCCCATTTATTTTGTCTTTCAGTGCTTTCCTATTACCAGTTTTACTAGTATTACCGAGCGTATTACTTTCGTTTTTGTTCCTAAAAACCGTGCATATTTTTGCATACAAATCCTGCAGTCGCTTTTTATTGCTGCGCTCTTTCTTCTTTATTCTTGGATGTTATGGTATGTTCGTGGTGTGCATGTATGTATGTCAGAGCGCATATACTACTCGTATTGTGTTCATATTGCGGAAATCTTCTTTTGCCACACTTTTTCGATTATTCTTTAATATCGTAAAATATTCTTTCTCTGGAATATAATTAAAAGTATAATTTCAGCATTTAATAATTTTGTCATGCTTTTTCCTGTTATACAAGAAATCTGTCGTCGAAATCATTTAGGACAAATTACTAATTAAATGCACGATAAATAATTACTATTATTATTAAATCATGCTTTCCAAAATTAAAAATAAAATAACGTGAACAACGTCTCTGTGAATGCTAATAAAATTTTGTTTTCCCATTTTATTGTTGTGAAACGTTAAGATAAAGAAATACTGGTAATATTCCCATATAATTTTTATCATAAAGTCATTTCGAGTCAACGAAAACAATTGTTCCTTTACACCTTATGTTACAGAATAATTTATGTGTAATTTAAAACGTTTCATTTCCTCATTAATTAATGAGTTCTGACTTTCTCTCTGGGTTGAAGAAATTAGTCAAACAATGTATGGTTGAAAAGAGAGCGACAATAATAATCATTGATAATAGTTTTATGATTTAAACGACAAACGGAAAATGCTTTATTTAAGTAATAATATCAGGTACGTTTTCTCTAAAGAGGAAATGGTTTGAAGGAAACATTAAGAGGATCAGGGAAATATTTTAATCGAAAGGTATTGGTAGAAATAATTATTTTTCATTTCTTATTTCTTCAAAAAGAATATTAATACAATACATTGTATTTCAAATGTATTTAGCTCTAGTATTCTTTCTCAAATTATTCTCTAGTATCCCTAGGCTCTAACCTTCTCATCGATTCACAATTGTTCTATTGGGTAAAAGAATGGCTTTAAACAATGTACCATGGTAAAGAAGAACAATGAACACAATTCAAAATATTTTTACAATGGACACAACGAATCCAAATGATTTGTTCACTCATAAATAGTTCCACAATTTTTACAACAATTGGTAGTGGTATTTTGTCTCAGGTTGTCTTAAATATTGTCAGGCCTTGTTCATCTCATCGGTTTAGATTGTTCTATTGGGTAAAGCAATGTCTTTAAGAAATGATGTACCATGATAAAAGAAATACAGCATTAGATTGTAAGCATTTATAACAAGAATGAGTTAATTACATTTAAAATAGTAGAATTTACTATTTACGAGCTTACAAGAGAAACAATGATAATTTTATTTTGATCCTGTTTCTTGAAATTAAGTCAGATAAATTCTTCCGAAAATGTACCATGGTGAAATAGAACAGTAATTATTAAACCGTGGATTTTATGCATTCGTAAAAAGAATGAATCGAAGAAATTGAAAATAACAGAAGGATTAAACGAATTTAAAAATGTCGAAGTACTAGTTTCCTCTTGTAGAAATTATAAAAGAAAGAATGATAATTTTATTTTGTTCCTGTTTCTTGCAATTGAGGCAGATCAATTCTTCCAAAAATGTACCATGATGAAATAGAACAGTAATTATTAAATCGTGGATTTTATGCATTCGTAAAAAGAATGAGCCGAAGAAATTAAAAATAATAGAAGGATTAAAAGAATTTAAAAATATCGAAGTGCTATTTACCTCTTGCAGTGATTATAAAAGAAACAATGATAATTTTATTTTGTTCCCGTTTCTTACAATTGAGGCGGATAAATTCTTCCAAAAATGTTCCATGACGAAGTAGAACAGTAATTATTAAACCGTAGATTTTATGCATTCGTAAAAAGAATGAATCGAAGAAATTGAAAATAACAGAAGGATTAAAAGAATTTAAAAATGTCGAAGTACTAGTTTCCTCTTGTAGAAATTATAAAAGAAAGAATGATAATTTCATTTTGTTCCTGTTTCTCGCAACCGAGGCAGACAATTTTTGTTTTGCATAAAGATCCGCAGTCTAGTAATGATTATTCCGAACATGTTCACGATTTACCGAACGAATAAAAAATTTCGTATGCAATTACAAATAGGTCCACAATGTCTACAATAACCCGAGGACACTCCGACTCCGAAAACTCGGTTTTCTGGGGGCCGATTCGATCAGCCAGATGGATTAGTCGGTAGAAAACGAACGGCGTGTTTTCCAGCGGAACTCCGGGACCTTTCTGCGAGATGAAAGATACGTGTTTCCGTAGCTCAGCCCCGGCGTTTCCTAGCGATTGGAAGGATTGTTTCCGAGGGAGAGCCGCGCGTAATAGTTTGATATTTTCCTCCCGGAATCCGTCTGAAACGTTTTCTGCATTTTCATCAATTCTTTATGCGACACGTAAATGGAGGGGCTTTCGTGTGGGCCGCGCCCCGCCATGGGCCGACGCGCGTAAAAGCAACCGGATAAAAAGAAATATGAAATTTTCCCTTTCTGTTTCTCCGGCAAATTTTACGACGACTGCTCCTTTATCCGTAAGGGACTGGAACAACTATTTTATTCCACGTCCAACCCCGCGCTACGGCGCGTCTTGCTATCGTCGCGGGGATGCACTCACGGATGCATAGAATTTTTCAGCATACGCAGAAGAAAGTATGCTATTTACCTTTTCCGCGGCCGGTCCGCGATCTTCTAGTTAGACCTCCGGGATTCTGCAGATTGCGAACATATAAATCCGCGTGACTCATGTCTGACAGCCGGTCGGGTTTCAATTTGCAGGGATTTTCCCGTAAAAAGTACAGTATTGTCCCGATACTTGTTCATTCGAAGGCAAACTTGCGAGAAGAAACGCTTTCAGCTGAATAGTGCGTTGGAAAGCACGTTTTCTGAACAAAATTCCATTACTTGATTCAATTCCATTACTTTTCCGTAAAAAAGATATATGTAAATATCGTTACAACGTTACAGAAATGTTTTTCGTGAAACACTTTTTTTTCCACATCATTGTTGTAACGATATTTAAATATAATTTTGAAGTATTTTAAAAGTAACAAAGAAAGTTTTTTTTTTAACGAAAAGAACTTTCGTTATCTGAAAATTTGTGAAATCTGAAAAAAATTCACATTAATAATCACGATGAAACGCAACTAACATAATAATAAAAACGTGGTACACTGAAAACTTCAATATAAAATCGGCAATTTTATGCTTCCAGAGTTTTTTAAGAATCGAGTTTGCAACCAAAAATTCTTAAATAATTCACTGTCATTTGTGATGTTAGGTAGAATGTTCATGAATTTTTTCATAATTTTTTGATGAGCACAACAGAAGAAATGGAGCATAATTTACTAAAACGAAGTCCACCCTATAACTATCCTTTGTGGTAGGGGTACCGACTTGAAACTTGCCACAGAGTGGTTTCTTTTGGAGCTCTATCGAATGGTATGATCGAATGGTCTGACTATACTCTTTACATTATTAATTTGATTTTAAGAATGTGGAAAAAACAAACAAACTAACATAAAAATAACAAGTGCATGCTTCCAGAAAAACACACTCTATGTGGACATAACAAAAATCTTTCACTTTTATAAAACGAAGACATTAGCACAATTGGTAAATGTTAGTAACCGATTAAAACAATTGGAGAAGATCCACAAATTTTGTTTCAACGAAAACTCCGCGGAAATTTCTGAACTAATAATCCGTTTAGCACACAGAGAACTATGAGCGAATATTTGTGCTTGTTCCTCTATTTTTAAGCGATCAGATTCTGTGTATTTATTTGTAAAGATTTATTTGCTGTAGTTCCGCGGAAATTGCAGCTAAGTCGAAGCTTGTGTATATTGCTTTTGTTGGTATTTTCACTCTGCGAGCTCGTTTCGTGTGCACACAACAGTTATAAGACGAGGAATATGTACTTACTAAATTATTTATTTATTTGGATAGTGTCACTCTATTTGCTGTAACATCAAATTTTTATTTGGCGCGTTAGTTATAAGACGAGGAATATGTACTTACTAAATTATTTATTTCTTTGGATAGTGTCACTGTATTTTCTGTAACATCAAATTTTTATTTGGCATAACACGTCATTCAATCAGTTTGAATAAAAATACTACATTCGTTTTCATTTGCAATCGTTATTTTCACGGGGGTAAAAACAATCCTTCAATTTAAAGAAAGAAATAAATTATTCTGATATTAGGGTTCATACATAAATTGTCCAACACGGCTACCCAATAGAATTGTCAGTCTTACCTTAATAATATTCATCAGTTGATACGAATACGTTGATATTTTCAAATTCTTTAATCTGTCCACTGTTTAAATTCCACTTACTCATATTTGCTATAAATACATAAAATCCGCAGTGTAGTTATAATCTTCTGGAAAAAACATCATACCTCATGATACATTTATGATAAAAATAAGTTGAAATATAAAACAGTAAAGACATTAAAACAATTCAAGAATGTATTATTTTCATCTTGTTAAAACAATTACAAAATGAATGTGAAATTCATATGGCTTTGAATTGAAGAATGTATTATTTTCATCTTGTTGAAACTATTACAAAATGAATGTGAAATTCATTTGGCTTTGAATTGAGGAATGTATTATTTTCATCTTGTTGAAACTATTACAAAATGAATGTGAAATTCATTTGGCTCTCAATTGAAGAATGTATTATTTTCATCTTGTTGAGACGATTACAAAATGAATGTGAAATTAATTTAGCTTTGAATTGAGGAATGTATTATTTTCATCTTGTTGAAACTATTAAAAAATGAATGTGAAATTCATTTGGCTTTGAATTGAAGAATGTATTATTTTCATCTTGTTGAAACTATTATAAAATGAATGTGAAATTCATTTGGCTGCCGCCTGCTGCTTACATTTCATACAGACAATTGTCATTTTGCATGATGATCCGCAGTCTGCTGATTGTACCTATTTATTTTCTTGGTCTTATTGTATATTACGTGTACGAAACTTTGCTTCGGTCTTCGCGAATTCTAATCCTAGCAATAAAGAAGCTTTTCTTCGCTTCAGAACGAAGAGAACACAGAGAAGGGTTTTCGTCGAAAGAAGGAAGGGCTGGTGAATTAACGTTGCGCCCGCAGCAGCAATGCATCAAAAGCGCATTGCGAGTGCGCGTCAAAATCCGAATCCATACTTTCGCAGTTTCCAAGTCGTGCGGCCCGGAAAACTGGGTCGCTTATCCGCGGCGGTTACAGATTAACGGGATTCGTAACACGGATTACGGTCGTCGTTCCTCCGACATTAATAATTATTAATTCCGACAATTATTATACGGACGTTAGCATGTTGCTGGCGGCGAAGCGGAAACGTTGCTTCTGTATCCGAGCGTGGCAGGTAATTAGTGACAGAATAACTCGGTGTTTGATGACAGTAGACGGCAGGTCTTTATGCAAAATGAACATTTTCTAAGTCAACTGTGAGAGGCAGAGAATTGAATGAAAATATAATTTCTCTTTGAATAAGTTTAATAATTCGAAAATACTGTAATCGTGTTCTTAAATTCTATCAATATCTCCAGAGTTTCGTAAATCACTTATTCATTCTTATCAGAAATGCATAACATCCGCAGTCCATTGATGAGATACCGAATAAAATTTGCAAATGCCAATAGATCGATTCAATGTAGGGGAGAATATAGTAATCGCGGTTATAATTACAAAATAACACGTCTTCAGTTTTTAATTTGGGTTTTATACAGGAAACAAGAAAATGAAATACCTTCTATGCAGTTTATAAGAGGTCTGTATCAGGTCGTTAAGTATGAAACTTAAAAAATGTCAATGAGGAACTTTGACATTTGTCAAGTTTCATACTTAACGACCTGATACTAAGTTTGAAGATTTTTTTACAGTTTCACTTGATTTACACATAAATATACTAAAAATACGAAAGACTATGTTCATACTTCACACGAGTATCTTTAATTCATTTTTTAAATGTTTACTTTTATCGGTTCACGTATATTCAGGAAATGATGGCCAATGAAAGAAAAAGGAGACATCAGAAAAAGATGAAGAAACACTGAAAAAGGTTGAAAAAGATTAACCCGGAAGAAACTAAAGGGAGAAACTGGAAGATTAAATCTTTTTAACACGTTCAGCGCCCACTCCGCAATCATAAAAATTACACAAAATCAAAGCAATATATTTAATAAAACAAAAACTAAGAAGTTTAGTTTTGTGATATTAATTACTGTTTCAAACCTCTTCTATTCCTCAGATCGTAAGGAAATTTTATATACTCAATCTACCAACGTAAAAATTAATTTTCAATTCTGTATAAATAATTCCGTCACCCAGATATGGGTGATATGGGGCTGAACGTGCTAAGAACGATGATAACGATATAGACGAAATGGAAAATTAATGCTATATTTGCTACTAATTTGGTCACGAAAATGAAATGTGATTCTATTTATCAATTCTATGAAACATATTTTTGGTGATACTTCTTGTAGACAGATTAGTGGACTACAGATTTTATACTGTTTGGACAAAAAAAGATGGATACAAGAAACATAAAACGAGACGAAATCAACTTTTATTTAAATCCTGTTATAATTCATACAGAAAATGTTTATTTTGGATAAATATCCGCAGTCTACGTATTAGTCTCGTAATCCTAAAATAACAGCTGTTCAATTAATTTTATCGCTTGAAACTGAGTAATTAAATGACGATTTTATTACACTGGGTCAAAATGGACCCAGGCTCCGCCGTGTGGGAAAGTTCACCGAGACTCCAGTAGTTTCAGAATTGAACAAATGATAATTCTGACAAGGAAATTGTACTTAATAGACTGCGGGTCTTTGTATAAAATAAAAATGTTCACAATTTCGATGTAAATCCTACACACGACAGAAATTAACGATTTAAAATATAGAATGAGAACTGTAAAATGGAAGATATGAATTAAAATGTGTTTCTAAAAGTGCCTTCCCAACTAAAATTTCAAGCAACCTCGATAACTTGCATACAAAGTTCAAGGAACCACGAAACAAATCTTCAATGGTCGTGGTCGAAAACGAAAAATAATCTTATTAATTCGTCGAGAGAGCTTACAGGAAGCTGATAGATTCAATTTCTTGGTAGCAAAAATTCGGAAGGATATTTGCACAATTTCCTGTCAGTCACTTGCTCGCCCTCGTGCCCTCGGTTTCTATTCCCCCGAAAACCTTCAACCTCGCTGGCTAACAAACTCGAAATTCGGGAGCAGCACAGGCGAAGCCACATAAATTTCCCTCCAATCATCCAATATGTTCCGCGCAACAGAATCGAATTACTTTCGCCCTCGGTTCCCCAATCATTCTCCGCCCCTGCGTTCCACGAGCAAAGAACCCGATAACCGGCCCCTTCATTTCTGATCCAGCCGGGATCGAATTTCGATTACTTCCATTCCAAAGGAAACGAACGGGTTCGAGCGGTTGTGAAAGTGTCTGGGTTCTGCTGGGAGGGAAGGAGAAACACAGAATGAGAGAGAGAGAGAGAGAGAGAGAGAGAGAGAGAGAGAGAAAGACGGAGAAAAAGATAAAGGGAAGGAAATGGAAAGAGAAAGACTAGAGGTCGATGAAATGTTCCTCAAGCCGCGGCTTTCACCTGCCGACTATGCACGGAAAATTAATTTTCTTTGGCGACGTTGGAGAACAAAGCCTAGCAAAATTAAGCGTGCAAACAGAGAGCCGTTGTCGGTGGCCGTCCCGCGTGCCACGATTCTTCAAGAACACCCTCGAAATCGCTTTTAGGCGAAAATTCGGACCACGCTCGGCCAAATACAATGCGCTTCGTTTTGCAGCGGGAGTCGGAGTCTCCCACCCGTGCAAACGCCACTCATACAACAATGCGAGCCTCGTGACCAACGAGTTTCCATCTCTACACAAAGCTGGATAAAAAAGCCGAAATTATATTTCCGACTTTTCAGCTTAAGAATTTTACGCTGTTCGTTCGTCCATGAATTTTGAGTGTTCTAAGTACGGTCGAGGACAAAATTAAGTGGACAGCCTTTAAAGACTAATAACTTTCTTCAAATTGGACCAAACGACTTTGTTGAGATGTTAGAAGGTTTAGTTGATTGGGTAATTTGTGAGAAAAATGTCTTTGAAATTGCTATTGCTCGGAATTTTGAAAGAAAAAGTGAAGGTCTGGATTTTTATCTTTTTTATCAGTGCCTGTAAGGAAAATTTGAAATATGCCTCTTGGAGATCTAATTGGGTTATATACATACACAAAGTTCTATTGAAATCGATTAAGGTTGCTGGGAACTATAAATAATTATGAATGAAAGAAATTGTAAGGAACTGCGATTTAGAAAAAGTCGTGAGACTAAAATTGAGGTAGATTGAGAAGAACAATTTTAAAATTGGACCCGAACGGCTTGTGGTTCTTTGGACATGTTAGATGGTTTAGTTGAGTAGGTAATTTGTGAATAAAAATGTTTTTGAAATGGCTATTACTCGGAATTTCGATGGAAAAAATGGAGGTCTGGATTTTTATCTTTTTTATTAGTGTCTGTGAGGAAAATTTGAAATTCGCCAGTCGGAGATCTAAGTGGGTTATATACATACACAAAGTTCTATTGAAATGGCTTAAGGTTGCTAGGAGCTATAAATATTTAAAAAAGAAAGAAATTGTGAGGAACTGCAATTTAGATAAATTGTGGTACTAAAATTGAGGTAGACTAAGAAGGGCTATTCTAAAATTAGACTGAACGACTTGTGGTTTTTTGGAGATGTTAGTTGGTTTAGTTGACTGGGTAATTCGTGAAAAAATGTCTTTAAAATTTGCTATTGCTCGGGATTTTGATAGAAAAAGTGAAGGTCTGAATTTTTATCTTTTTTATCAGTATCTGTACATAACTATTGAAATATGTATTTTGGAGATCTAATTGGGTTATATACATACCCAAAGTTCTATTGAAATCGATTAAGGTTGCTTGGAGCTATAAATATTTAAAAAAGAAAGAAATTGTGATTAACTGCAATTTAGAAAAAATCATGAGACTAAAATTGAGGTAGACTGAGAAGGAAAATTTTTAAATGGGATCGAACGACTTGTGGTTTTTTGGAGATGTTAGATGGTTTAGTTGATTAGGTAATTTGTGAAAAAAATGCCTTTGAAATTGCTATTACTCGAAATTTTGAAGGAAAAAGTGAAGGTCTGGATTTTTATCTTTTTTATCAGTGTCTGTAAGGAAAATTTGAAATACGCCTTTTGTAGATCGGAACGAGTGATATGCATGCACAATGTGTCATTGTAATCTTTTTACGCATAAGAAAGCTATTAACATTGAAAAATCTAAGAATCTTTGAATATTGGTCTCACGATTGATCTAAATTGTAGTATGTCACAATTTTTACCATTTTTGTTTATTTATTACTCACTGCAAGCTTAATCAATTTTTACAAAACTTTGTGCATTTATATAACTTACTTAGATCTAGAAAAGCATATTGTGAATTTTAAGCATAGATAAAATTATTAATCTATTTCTGCTTTTAACATGTATTCCTGTAAAATGTGACATTATGAATTATTTCTCCAGATTGAAGAATTAATTTCTGTACTAATATATTGATTATACCAAACGGTTTGGTTAATTTGATTACGATCTAGGAAATACGAAAAGATTGCAGGACTACTTAGTATCATACATTTGATCTTTTAAATTTTTATTTTGTTAAATATATTTCTTTAATTTTATGGAATTGTTGAGGTTGCTTCTTTGACAGTAAACATATTAATGAATGATGCAATGAATTAGATTAGTCGGTAAATAACGAACATCTATAAGCTCACGCAATTCCAGAGAGAAATGTTGATATTGTATGGGATGATTAATTATTGCAGACTTTTTCCTTCTTTCTTCCCTCCATTGATCGCATGATAAATTGTAGTCGGGTTCTCGCAGAGATTGTAGCGAAGGGAGATTTTCAAAGAATGCTGGCGAATCCGTATCCGTGCGGATTGACTTTTCATTTGGCACAGTATTTTGCGAGTCACGTTCCGAGAATTCCAGTGGAATTCCATGCGCGATTCTCAGCGTCGGAATTCGATGTTCCTTCAATGCTTCGAAGAATCCGCGAAAGTTCTGCGTTCCGAACCCCGGGTCCGGCAAAAAGCTTTGTTGAAACTTGAAGACGATAGCTTAGTTACTCTCTTCGTGTTAAACTATCTCTCTGCTGAAGATCTACATCGTTACAGCCGTTCGCAAGTTTCGGGCACTGCACTTTCAAAGTAAAATGCACGATACTTGACCAGACTTAATTGTTGTTCGACGAAGAAGGAAGTTTTTTGCGATATTCAACTCGAAAGATTGTTGAAACCAGGCTTGAACATTATCAGGGTAAGTGATTTGAAAATCGTTAAGATAATAATAAAAAATAAATGAATAATCTTTAAGATAATATACATAGTATCTTATTTGGCTACATGTCGTTTGAAATAATCATATCATAGTTTATTTGAACAACCAAATAATTTTTTAGAAATTATTTCATTGAATTTGAATTTTGGATGAAATTAGTTTTATTTCATCTCCAAAATTTCTTTAATTTCGTGTACTGAAGAACAATTTTAATAGCGAACACAGCTCAATTTCAATCATGAGATTTCATGAATTTATTAATTAATTTAGTTACTTCAATCACCAAATCGAATATTTGAAAATAATTTATTTGATTTAAATGACCAATGAAAATAAAGTTTTTAAGTTATTTTTAAAATACAAATAATAAAGTATTTGAAATTATCCATTAATTTAAGTGATTAATGGTTATCTTATTTCAAAGGAAATGTGCCTAACTCTGCTTAAAACACAGCTACAAGAGCTCAATCGTTGAAATATGCAATGTTGTGGTTATTAACGCGTTGAGTGCCAACCCAACAGCCTCAAAATTCTATAAAATCAAAATAATTTAATGAAAGATATAAAAATCGAAAAGTCGAAGAATAACTCTAAAAATACCATGTCACAATTCTAGCATTTTTCAAATCCTAATCAAATTTGCTACACTCAATATAATAACTCCCATTTTTAGTAGACATGGCACTCAAATTGTTAATTAGGCATAATGACTAGGCTACCTCAAAAGTTCTGTTTGCAATCAGTAAATTGTGGTCTTTATGGAAAATAAAAAAATTGTTGCATCTATTACAAGAAACAGAAAAGAAATGAAATTGTATTTGCATCAATTACAAGAGACAGTAAAGAAATAAAATTGTTTTTGCTTCTTTAATAATTTTCATCAGTTGAAAATAATGTATCTACGTTCTTTAGTTCCTTTATTTTTTAACTGTTTTTTTTTTAAATTGTACCAGCTCATTTCTATTATAAATGCGAAATATCCACAGTCTAGTATTGAGCAATTTTGATAACGTTGGAAAACATGAGCATATAGAAACAGTGCTATTATATTTCTACTAATATTTGACTACCTCCGAAACTACCATTTATTTAACCGCTTACGCTTAACCACTTGTTTGCTTAGAAAACTATTCTGTGTTTGAATTGTACGCAGTAGTCGAAAGCGAAATGAATTTTGGGGACAATGTAATAAATTGTTTTAGAACAATGACAGCTTTAATTGTAAAACAACGAGTTACTCTTAGTAACATATTATTTTATTTTGGGGTCGTTTTTCAATAGTTATATAAAAGATCCTTGGCTAATAAAATACTTTACCTATTTTTGGTTTGCAGTGTCAATAATCATCATTAAATTCTATGTCATTTGTAGTTACACATTTTACAGAAATTAAGCTTACAACACAAACAGAATGAAATCGAACATTTTGTAGAAGTCATAAACATTGGTAGACGAATATTTAATTTGAAGAGTGCAGAATTATTTTAGTATAGAATCATTGAAAATAATTTAAATTCCTTTCCTTGAAACCATTTTGAAACCATAAATGAGTGGGAGAACATTTACATTTGAATGGCTGTATTGATTGCGTGGAGTTAATTGGAATGAACTAATTTTCGTATCTGCTGCAGTCATTTACACTCATATTTTTATTACCGATGCATGAACTGTGAAACCCAACGCAATTAGAACGTATAAAATATGTTAAAAAATTTGTAAAATACAATTTAATTTAATTTCCAATTTATCGGGAACATCGATAAATTAGTGAAATTACATTTACCCTCAGTTTTTTTCGTATATATATTCATAAAAGTGTAAATTTACATAAACATCCAAATACACACAAGCCAGATGGAAAAATACCGAGATCGAAAATGTGAGCTTTTGTTTACTGCGCACCGAGCAAATGAATTTCAGAAGTCTATTTCCAACTTTGTTCCAATGTGGCTATTGTTTCTAAAATTCAAAAAGAATATTTCAGTTCTAGATCTTTTAGGAAACGCTACCTATTTTAATTAATTGCATTTGACACCAATGTTTGACAAGCTAACATGGACGTTGTTGCATTTTCCTATTGTATCGAGTAAAAATTTAAGCGATATTAACATTCAAATAAAAAATGAGCAATACGTACATATTTGCAACTCCAAAAAAATAAGATATACAGTCCCGATGTCATCAATAGGTTGACATTCAGAGATATCAGAGAATTATTAAATTAAATTAACTTCAACTCCGTTTATCTTACAACGCTATTGAAATTTTCCGTAAAATAGAAATAGTAAATTAAACAGCAAACAGTGAACAATAATTTTCAAAAAAAAACGCGCTCCAGAAGCTCGTTCCGTTTTCTCAGAAAAAAAATGTAGATCTTCCCGGAATAACAGGTGCACACATTCCACGCATCAAACGACACCACAATCTCCAAACCGTCAAACATCGTACGACATTCACAAGCATAGAAGGGGTGCGAATGTTCATTGGAGGGTTAAAAAATAAGATATATAGTCCCGATTGCCATCAATAGGTTGACATTGATTCTCAGAGAATTGAATTAACTTCAACTCCGTTTATCTTACAACGCTCTTGAAATTTCCCGTAAAACAAAAATAGTAAATTAAATAGCAAACAGTGATCAATAATTTTAAAAAAAAACGCGCTCCAGAAGCTCGTTCCGTTTTCTCAGAAAAAAATTGTAGATCTTCCCGGAATAACAGGTGCACACATTCCACGCATGAAACAACACCACAATCTCCAAACCGTCAAACACCGTCGACATCCACAAGCATAAAAGCGGTGTGAATGTTTATTGGAGGGTTAACAAACCCCTTTCTCCCATTCTGCGTTGCGTTTCGCGAACTCCTTCCCTCGCGGATTTGCCGTAGAAATTGAACAAAGCGTTTGGGTGCGGCGTTGGATTAATTATCGCGGCAATCGGGACGTAAAGCGGAGGGGGTTAAAAGTGGCGCGCGGCGTGAGTCGAGGGTTTCGAGTTCTCTCGAAACGAGAATTCGCCTAATCCCTTCGTCGACGATCGAACTGCGTCACGATGCCGAAGAAAGTTGCTCTATGACGACCTTTTGCTTCTCCAAATCACAACTGAGTACATTAAAAATCAAATATATTAAAAACACTCCACTTGACGGAAAATATTTTCTGAAAATTGTGAAGTGGATTTCTGAATTATTTGAACGTATATTAACTATGAATGATAGTTCTAGAGGACCAAAAATTGACAAGTTTTCTGTACGTGATGCTGCACATTTTGTCGGGAAAATGATAGACGTGTAAGTTTTAGTACACGAAATTCTAGTTTTCGTTACCGGAGTTCACTGGTTGAAAAGTTATTCACGTGTAAACATGAGCAATTTTAAGCATTTTTGACAGGTTAGAGCGTCGCCATATTGGATATTCGTTGTGTGGTTGAGGTAGGACTGTTGAGCGCATGCGCTGGATAGATGGTGAGTGTTTAGTGCATGGGTTAAGTAGTACTGAACGGTATAGTCCAAGTTGGTTTGCGGTTAGTTAAAAGTGCTCAACTTTACACGCGTATAACATCTGAACCAGTGAACTCCTGGTAATAAGACTTTCATTTTCGGCGTTGTCTCGTCGAAATATACAGGACTATATAAAAAAAAGATTAAAAAAATTGGTCCTACAAAGTACAGTTTAACCCATATATTATATTAACCCATATGTATGGGTTAAACTGTACTTTGGAGGACCAATTTTTTAAATCTTTTTTTATATAGTCCTATAGATTTCGACGAGACAACGCCGAAAATGAAAGTGTTATTGCCAGGAGTTCACTGGTTCAGATGTTATACGCGGGTAAAGTTGAGCACTTTTACTAACCCCAAACCAACTCGGACTATTCCGCTCAGTACTACTACTACTATATATATGAGACATATGTGGTGTAAGAAGTAATTATATATATATATATATATATATATATATATATATATATATATATATATATATATATATACATATATGAAACATATGTGGTATAAGAGGTAATTATGTTTTAGAAAAATATTAACAAAACGACGAATTGTTGGGCTGTTTAACAAACATAAAATAATAAAATGTCTAGCTAAATTTAGCCCTCAATTGAACTATTGGGTCTGACGCCTATTTGTGTTTATATGAAACTTTACTGTTGCTTTATGTTTCTATTTGCCATTTCATGAATGAAAACAATAATTTTTCTGTGGCCACAGCTCCCTCGATGCGGCCCCTGGAAGTCCAAACCGAGTTCCCAGGAGAAGCTCTTTCCTAGAGAAGCTTTTCTCGGGAATGAAAGCCCGCGTGCTCGTTGTCGCGGCGAGGTGCAAAGTTATTTTCAAAATGCGCGTCTCCCCGATGCTTCCGGGCTAGCGGAAACTTCAGAAACGATTTAGTGGTCATGCAAGGACGTTGTAATCCCGTTGGCGGTTATACATTGCGAGAGGAAGTGGCTGCAGTCGGACACCGAGGCTCCTTAATTAATTAACGTTCATTAACAAACGTGCTCGAGTGCCGCGCGAACCTGTACCGTGGTTTCTCGTTCCCAGTCGCCCTTCCCCCGTGTCGACGTTCCCTCTGCCGCCCTCAGACACACCATGGTTGTTCTGCGACGGTGTTTAGAATTCTCAAGGGACAACACAGCGCAGTTTCCTCGAATCCACGTCCGGACCCCCGCTCGTCACAAACATCTTTCGCGAGTTGGTGTGCGTCCCTTCTGGCCGACCATAAACCATATACAGGGTGAGGCATTTAAAACAGGACACCTGAATAACTCGCTTGTTTTTGGAGATAGAAGGAAATGCCTCGGACCAAACTTATTTGGTATCAAAAGACTCGTAATCTGATGCTCCAATTTTTTTTATAGGTGATTGCATTAAGGAGATATGAAGGTCAACTCTGCTTTTTAAATGGAACAGTATGTTTCTTTACTTACATTCTGATCTGTCTTTTTAACCCCTTCCCGTGCCATGTAGCTCGACGAAACTTGGGCTCAAGTGGTAGGCATCGACGCGCGCTAAACAGACCAGACTGATGCTTGTAAACAGTCGCAATACGAACTACAAACTATTGGTGTGTTTTTTACTTTTTGCCAAATCCATGATTGTTGTGTCGTACTTTCCTCTTCACTACTCTCATTTATAATCATACGCCTTATACGCTTTACGACTGGCACAAACGCGTCACTATCAGAGGGTTCGTTATCACTGCCTTCATTTAACATTTTTGTATCTTGCATTATGAAGGGGTTTCTCAAATTTTAATAATTGTGACTAACTGTCATGAGGTACTGATAGGAACTAACATTCAGTCACGATCGTAACGGTCAAAAAATCAGTCCGCGTGCTCGGCTTGTTATGTTTACGTTTGGCCGAAGTATCTGGTCGCGAGTCTGACTCGCGATATTCGTGTTTGGGCCAAAATCTTCATGGGTTAAATGGAACAGTACCGTCCGTCCACCAGGAGATGGCAGTGAGAAACTTGTAGGTACCACGTGATCTCCCTTCCACGCGCTACACGTCTACCGCTATTGGCCGAATCGCGCGACAAAGACGGAAACGCGCATATTAGTGTGACTGGAACAGAGAGATGTGGTGACGCTGAGCGCCTATGTCGACCGTTCTCGCCAGAACGTAAGCGTAAGAGTGGGGTCCGCAGCCTGGCGTTTAGAACAGTGTTGGGATATGGTGCAAGATTTCACGCGCATGCGCGACGATTTCAGCCTCAGTAAAGTAAGATTCTCGATGAAATGGGGTACCTTGAGCACTCAGCAGAATTTAAAAATATTGATACGATTTGATTCTGAAAAATGAATGTATAACATGTGTATTTGTGTATATTTTGTAACTCGTCTGACACGTCCTGAAGTCTTTTTGTCCGGAACAGGTTGTTTCGATACATTCCCGCCAATATAACTGTCTCAGGGCTCCACTATCTCTGTCATCATGATATAGATACATTACTGTTTTGGCCGCGCATGCGCGTGAAA
Source organism: Sphecodes monilicornis (assembly GCA_913789915.3). Taxonomy (NCBI): domain Eukaryota; kingdom Metazoa; phylum Arthropoda; class Insecta; order Hymenoptera; family Halictidae; genus Sphecodes; species Sphecodes monilicornis. The sequence continues at coordinate 11,069,841 of OU565294.1, forward strand.
TCTTGCACCATATCCCAACACTGGTCTAGGGTGGGGTCTCGCAGTCCCCCTGTATCCCACTCTCGAAAATCACTGCCATCTCCGATTGGACGGACAGTATATTTCTTTACTTACATTCTGATAGAGTATTTCAAGACGAATACAATCTCGTATTATCAAGGTCATTCAAGGTCATTCTAGGCCATATAACATTCACCATAAATTAGAACTATTTCCGCTTTCTCTGCTATCGTATAATTCATTTTTGAAGATTGAACACTAAGATTGATTATTACTAAGCCGTACTCTAATCGGCAGTCAAACTACTAACAAAATTTGTGGACATAGACAAGCGTACAATGTGATCGAATGTTTGTTTACGTTCTGTGACCCTTGTCGGCAATTACAAGAGCAATATGTCAACAACCAGAGAATACACAAAAGTATTCGAAGAGTACTTAGAGACAATTTATTTTCTCTTGCAGTTGACCTTGAGTGACCATGAATGACCTTAATAGTAGGTCATTGTGTTCGTTTTGAAATACTCTATCAGAATGTAAGTAAAAAAACATACTGTTCCATTAAAAAAAAAAAACAGAGTTAACCTTCACATCTCCGAAACGCCTCCACTTATCAAAAAAAGTATATGAATTACATAATGTATCTCTTCAAATTATACAATCTTTCTAAAAAAAGTTTTCTAATAAAATGCATACCACCATGAATCACCTCGTGTCCGCTTGTACGTGTTATTCGGCAGCACCCTGTATTTGATTGTATTACTTCATCATTTTTACTTTACTCTTATTATTTTAAATAGTGCTAACTCATTTTTTCAATTATAATTCGGAAAAAGTTAAATTTAAAAAGTTTAGTTTAAAAATTTAATTCCTAGAACTCCCCAACTAATTCGCCATACTCAAATCGCAATTTGCGACACTTCTCCCTTCTATTCAGAACAAATTCAGGGACCACTTGTCTCTCGCGTTTAGAAATATCACGTACCTGGCAAGTTTAATTAAAACATGCGATCAATTTGAAGAGGGTAATAAATTCTACGTTCCCAAGGAAATGATCAGTTACTGTTGAAATTGCGACAGCATAAAAGCTCGAGCTCACGTCGTTTCGCCTCGCGAAAACCGTCCGAAACCTCGGGACGACCGTTTCTTTCTTGTCAGCTGTGTTTCAGGGCGAAAATTTGCCAATCGACGTCTTGAGGACGATATAAACCGTCGTCGACGACTACAGTTTCTAGTTCGCGAGATTCTACCCCCTGAAAGAGAGAGAGAGAGAGAGAGAGAGAGAGAGAGAGAGAGAGAATGAGAGAGACAGAGAGTGAGAGAGGAAGATCTTTTGGGCCTTGACGGAATATATCTGACGTAAAATCCTCGAGGCTCGGCCGGAAAAGATGCATTCGCCGCGAAATTACAGTCCGCCTGCGAAATTAGTTCGCGAGTAACAACCCCTCCGACAGGGTAGAACAGATCTCTTAATTAAAGACGCGCGCGCGCGAGCGGATGAGTTGGCCGCTTAAGTGGCGAACCTTCTGCGAGAACGGCCGGAATTGAGTTCAGAAGCTCTCATCGGGCTTTGGGAAATTGATAAATTGTGAACTGTGTGCTAGGGGGAGTGTTTATGCTTGATTCCGTGGCCTCCGGGTGAGCAACGTTCGTAATTGACGGGCATAATGTCGCTGGAAGTATGTGCATTACTGTTCAAATATATTGAACAGCTTATTTCCTGTGCCTACGATGTTTGTTCTATTAAGCGAAGAATCTTTCGAACGTTTATTTCTTTGGTTCTTTGTCGCGAGAAGATTTTATTACGAGACACGTCTGTTCCGTTTAGCTTTTATGTTTAGCTGATTATTCGGCTGCAGATTTTATTTATTTGTGGCAAGAATGAGTTGGTAAACCAGGTAACAGTAAAAGTATCGGAAGAATTTATAGATACTGCCACTTTATTATCAACTTAGCAATATTATTTAGTAATGAAATAAATTTATATTTAATTCTGACTCCTTGCAACTAACGTGGACAGTTTTTATTTTGCATAAAGGTCTACTTATTGCAAATAGACTGCGAATTTTATGCACTCGAGACAAAAATGAATAAGTGCAATAGAAAGCAGTGGACAGATTTAAAAAATTGGAAAACATCAATCTGTTAGTTTCAGCTGATTGAAATGATTAAAGGTAGAATGAAAATATTTTCTATACTATTTTAAATAGTTGTCCTACAATTCAAATGAAATACTATTTTAGACTTTTTCCAACAAATAAAATCTTTTCTTTTCAAAAGTGAACGTATGATTTCAAACAACATAGAATATTTACTGTTTGAAATAGTGTTTTACCCAGCTCTGATTTCATTCAAATTTGTCGCAAATATGGTGGAGAATTATTATTTTGCATGAAGATCCGTTGTCTATTAATCGCAGTAAGATGATTAAAATTAGGACTGATTTCTTTACAAACTAAAAACAGTAGAACCAATCTTTTGAGATAGTCAAAATGTAGAAACAAAGCTTTGTTCTTAATATTTTTCGCGGAGTGCTTGCTACCTTCGCGCAGCACTAGTTTAGGAAATCCTGGTGTAGAGTATTGAGTTGGAATAATACAGACTTGTGGAAATAGAATCAGTCGTTTCATATCGACCTATCAACTCGGAATTCACTGTTACATGGAAACGACGTGCAGATTGCAACTTTTATTCTGCAGAACATCGTCACAAAATATTCTCCACCGTTCATTCCTTTTATCAGATGGAACAGCATATTCAAACCGTATTCTGCAATTTGAAAAACCCAAAAATTCTACTTCCAGTTGAATCTATCCGCGAGCCCGAAATATCTTTCAGCGATCAACAGTTTTCAAATTCATGAATAATCCGACGCACGTACTCGCACAGGAGCCAACAGTTTCCATTCACCATCTCGTAAAATCCGAAACGTAGAAAAATTGATTTCACCTATCAATAGGTATATCGTACCGGACATGAAAGAAAAATTTAATCAATTCCCTCTGAAGTTTCACCTGTTCTGGATTTTATTCACGCAAATATTGGCTTCGAATTTCAGAAAATTCGCGACCCTCTCTCTGTGGCGAATTTTAGTCGTCGCTGCCTAGAAATTTCTAAAGTTTTCCTTTCCCGTCGTGTATTTTCGAATTGTTACTTTTGCTCGACATGGTTCTCGGATAGGCAGGTGTCGAGAGAAGGACGTATGTAGGTGTGTTGAACACGCCGTTCGGGAAACGGGAACTATGCAAATGCAATAGGACGTCCCCCCCCGATTTGTGTCGTTTCCGATTACGTTTCGGTAGAAATTCTACTGTCGTGGTTGGTCGGTACGTGCTAAACGGTGATACGTTTTAATGTTATCGCCGTGGAAATGCAGATGCTGCAGTCCCTGTTACCCCGTCCCACCTCGATTTCGCTTCAAGTAACACACCGCGTGCCGCGTTTAATCATTATTTCAACGTGTTTATGACGATAGAATGGAAACGCGAGAAACTTTTCACGCGAAAAGTCGACCAACTGCACCGACGTTCGCTGAACATCACCGTTCCAATATTTTCCCCATTGCATCCTCTTAAATACAGATAACATCGGCAAATAATGTAATGCCTTTTAATCTTATAATGCTCTTCAAATATTTTTAAAAAGAGGCAAATAGTGAATCCTCTCAAAATGTATTTAATGGGTAATTTATAGAAGCAAGAGCTCGGGAGAAATTTATTACGTCTCTTACAATTCTCTATGATACGCTATACTTTTATTAAAATCATTTGTTCAATTTCTGTATGTTTTATTGTGGTTTTTTACCAGTTGTTTTTGCTATAGTAAAAGAGTTTATTTATTATGATTCAGAGTATTTTTAAGTCAAACCACTTATTAATCACATGCTTCTTAATCGAACTTGAACAAATTGTGTTCAATGACAATTCAAGATTCGATTGAATGAAGAAAATAATTAAAAAATCTGGCAATCATTTTATTGAGTGAGCACAGAAATTAATAGTTGAATTAATAATTTTAGTGAAGAGAGAGATTAATGTAAATGTACACTATACACTGTTCAAACTCCAAAGCTGCAGAGCATCTGTCTCTAATTAAATTTTCATCCATTCCTTGTCATATTTTTCAAAAGTAAACACAATCTTGGTGTAACGAGATATACATATATTAAGAATTCATGAAAAAAAGTATAAAATATAATTAGAATTATAAATGTGAGATCAGGACGGGTTCGATTCCCAGTGTGGCCGGTGCCCTTCTTTTTCCTAAAATCCTACATAAATTATTAACCGTTCAAAGAGCGAATACAGTATTCCATCTTTAATTGTCGTGAAATTCTGAACGATAATTGTCGCAAAACAATCCCTCCTTCCGCGGAGTATACCCCATGAGGGGCCGTGAAGCTCGAGAGGCCTCGGTCGCCGAGAAGTGTAACATAATAGGGGTCGAGTATATCGGTGAGTCCACTACTAATCCAATGACGAAACTTCTTTATTTTTTATTATTTTTTTATAGAACTTTCACCAACATATTCGTGGCATTTTTCTAATGAAAATGATACCAAATAAGATATAATTCCAATGGTATTTACTTGAGTAATGGACGATGAAAGCTTCGGGCGCAAGGAAGGACAGCGCATGGGAAAGAAAGAGACGCGGAGAGTCGCAGTCGGCGGCACAGTTCAAAGGCCCACGTGTCCTCACAGTGTAATAAAACAGCCAATAAAAAAACTTTTTTATTATTACTTATTTTTTTATAAGACTTTCTCTAATATATTTGTGGCATTTTTCTGATAAAAATAATACCAAACCTGAAAAATGCCACGAATATGTTGGTGAAAGTTCCATAAAAAAATAATAAAAAATAAAGTGGTTTTGTCACTGGGTTAATTGTTGTTTTTACACCGACATACTCGACCCGTATTATGTTACACTTCTCCGCGATCGCGGCCTCTCGAGCTTCGCTGTCCTTCTCTACGTCTGCACAAGTCAAAGAATAGTATTATCTTAACGTTAATTGTCGCCGGCCGTACAGATCAAATAAATTGTATAACTCCTTTAATTCTTAAAAGACAATTGATAACAGACACTCTATCTGATGTAACAAAAACTCCTAGAGTCGAATAAACTAACGTCTGAAACAATTTGTAAAAACATAATTCATTAATGGACAATATTGAAACTTTTTCTCCATGTAATTCAACATTAAAACCATCTTACAAAAAAGTTGCGGTCAAAAACAATGGTTACAAATGCTTCAAAAAAATCGATCAAAGATTCCCATAAAAGAACAACGAAAGAACCCGCAGACAAATGAGGAAATGGTGTAGAAGCTTAAACTTAATTCACCTAATTATCCACTACGTAAATACGAAGCAAACGGCGTTGCCTCTAGGATAATCATAAAGAATCACACGCCGGAGTCGACTATTTGCAATCAGCTTGTCTCATTACCGTTCGGAAATTCGCGTTGCTAATTACCGAGTCGGAAAATCGAGTCTCGGCATCAGAAAACGCGTTTTCGCAGCGGAATTGATGCATTCGCCGATTCGATCTCGAGGATACGAACCTGGTATATCCGGTTCCATCGTATTGATCGATGTTGGCTGTCGATATTCAAAATCCGCGAAATTATCGGCGCACGGTGCTCAGTGATTTTCAGCAAGTTTCCTGGCGGGCTGTCCTTTTCCGTCACGGTTCATTAGAGCACGCCCGAAACGAGCAAATATAAAACTATCCGGAGCAAATTGCGCGCGTTCCGATTACCGCTAATTATTCCGCGTTCATTGCGCGCTCAATGAGGCCTGCCTTCAGCAGATTTTTGTTATGGCGAGGGAAATTATTGGATTGATTAACTCCTAAGTTGGGCTTTTAAACTGAATTTCAATAGTGCTATAATGGGGGATCGATCTTAAAATACTGGAACTATGATGCTAGATTAATTCGGGTTAATCTTTTTTTTAGTGAACCACATTTTTTAAATTGTTTTTACGTCATCCTGTAGATTTCGACGAGAAAACATCAAAAACGTAAGTTTAAATATCAGGAATCCACTGGTTTAGATGTTATACACGTGTAAACTTGAGCGATTGCAAGCCTTTCCGCTCATTATTCCGTGTTCATTGCGCGCTCAATGAGGCTTGCCTTCAGCAGATTTTTGTTATGGCGAGGGAAATTATTGGATTGATTAACTCCTAAGTTGGGCTTTTAAACTGAATTTCAATAGTGCTATAATGGGGGATCGATCTTAAAATGCTAGAACTATGATGCTAGATTAATGCGTGGTTAAACTGGTTTTTAGTGGACCACTTTTTCTTAATTGTTTTTTACATAATCCTGTAGATTTCGACGAGAAAACTTAAAAAAATGTAAGTTTAATTGTCAGGAATCCACTGGTTCAGAAGTTATACGCGTGCAAACCTGGCAGGATAAAACGCCACCATATTGTTATATTTGGTTAAGATCTAAGTTCTAAAATCTAAGACCCGATGACCGCGTCTTTTCCTTGTAAGTGGTCCTTCGTATAATGAATATATTAGTATAGAATTGAATTTTTCTAAGGTGGGAACTTGTAGTATTATATCAGGATTGGAAGAAGATCTACATAAGAGAAGGAAATATTTCAAAAATGTACCATTAAGATTTTACGATCGTGTTCGAGAAAGGAGTAAACATAAAATTAAACGGAGCAAGTCACGCGAGCACCGATTTTCGCTAATTATTCTGCGTTAATTGCGCGAACAATGGGGCCCGCCGATTTAAAAAGACATTAATACAGGGAGGAGCATTGTACGTGCGATAACCGCGCCCCTTTTTTTCACCGTCGCGAAATTTACGGGGCCCGTGCTTTTTGCGTATAGCTCACGGCTGTACTATAAATCGCGTGGGGTCGCGATAACAACTCTCTCTCGCACGAGTCCATCCTCTCCACCCCCACGAAGGCTTCTTCTGCACCCCCACCCTCACTCTCGTACAAACCACCCCCACCCCCCTCGATCCTCCGCTACACTATCAACCGTTACTAATGCGGCGATTTTATCGAAATAACATATGGGCGCCGGGTCTGTACGTGACGATATTGTTATAGCTAATAACGTTGTGTTCGGAGAAATTTGTAATCGAGACCTTACCTCGCAACCTTGCCCCTGGCCTCGAATCAATCTCTCGAACGATTGTACTGTGGTTTGCTCGATATGCTGGTCAAAGAGTGCCATTTCATACGATTTTTCTAGCCATCAGTGAAAGATATTCTTGGATTCGCAAATTCAAGCTCTTATGCTAACGTTTAGCGTTAAAACCGAAAGAAAGCTGTTCACTTCGATCCCTAAATATTAGACTGCGAATTTGATACGTCTCTGTTAAAATTGGATATGTGTATTTTAACACAGAAAAACGATGAAAAGAATTTAGGAATATTAATGCATTATTTTCAAGTCAAGTTGATTAAATCGCCCTTGTATTTGGCTCCTGCCTCGTGTAATTGAATTAGAAAATTTTTATTTTGTATTAATATCCTCAGTGTGCTAATTACAGCTCTTTCGAGATCCAATTAGTAATTAGAGCCTAAACGGTGAAACAGTTTTTTATAGTTATATAGTTTGTGCTGGGATTATACTAAAAGTCTGACTAAAATTGCGAATACCAATTAAGCTTCACTACTGAGAAGTTATCTTTTGTTTCAATTGAAAAATGAAGTAAAAAGCTGTAGCACAATGCCCAGAGAAATGTATAAGGAACAAAAGAAGCGTTGGTTGAACATGATTAATCAATTACTTATTGGGCATTAATTTAAAAAGTATAGTTTCGACAGAAACGCGTTTAAAATTTTGTATTGAGACTGCTACTCCGAAGCATCGTTCTCCTACAATCGTCATAACTTTGTCATCTTAATGAATTTCAGTATAAAATTTTGAGGAAGCATTTTGGAGGTTCTATACTTTTAAGGAATGCAATTAAAAAACTCGATTTTATGGACCAGCTATACGAAAAATGTCCCTTTAAGGGTTAATCAATCGAATAATTTCTTTCGGCTGAACTGTACTTTAGAGGACCAAAAATTTTCAAGTTTTCTGTACGTGATGCTACACATTTCGACGAGAAAATGATAGACGTGTAAGTTGTAGTATACGAAATTCAAGTTTTGGTTACCGGAGTTCACTGATTGAAAAGTTATACACGTGTAAATATGAGCAATTTTAAGCATTTGTGACAGGTTAGAGCGTCGCCATATTGGATATTCGTTGGGTGGTAGAGGTAACACTGTTGAACGCATGCGCTGAATAGATGGTGGGTGTTCAGCGCATCGGCTAAGTAGTACTGAGCGGTATAGTCCAAGTTGGTTTGGGGTTAGTTAAAAGTGCTCAACTTTACACGCGTATAACATCTCAACCAGTAAACTCCTGGCAATAAGACTTTCATTTTCGGTGTTTTCTCGTCGGAATCTATAGGACTGCATAAAAGAAAGTTTAAAAAAATTGGTCCTCCAAAGTACAGTTTAACATTTCTTTCTACATAACACAAATCGTGTCTAATTTTCGAGCATATTTTTGAATTATTACGTAAGTGTATTCGAACCAACTGCATGTTTGGTACCAGAAACTATAGTACAAGTTGCGAATCATCGCGTACATGATTCGCGACGGTAACAAAACAACATCCGAGCAAAAGCCGGTCGGCGAGTTATCGAGGCGTCATTAATAAAGGCGTAAAATGATTAGCGGAGCTTAACCTTCGCATTATGCCGGGTACTCGTTTATCTTGCTCGTTTCCAAGAAGTCGGTGTGTAATTGAGGCTCTGAACGCCGCTATCGGGCCGGGTACAGAATGCCGTTGGAAAATTCGTAATGCTCGTGGATTTAATGCGCGCGATTAGAGCCCGATACGTCGGGCTTGTACGCGGACAGAAGCCGGATAAGAGCTGTGCAGAAATGGACGCAGAAAAAAATGGACGAAATTGGTGGTTGCAACACTGGTCACGCGAATCACCTTTTAGCTCGTGAGAAGACGATTTTACTGCACCTAGCTTCATTTTTCTATCGGGAATTCCGATTGGAATAATTTTGGAGAACGGATAAACGCCGCCGGAGAGTCGGATAATAAATAGTAACTATACAGGGTGTCCCACGTAATAGTTTTCACGATTTTTTAAGTACTTGCGATAATCTGACAAAAAATATTTTCAACTAAAGTTGATCAGTTTTCGATTGGCTATATATTGCAATAAAAAAGTTCGAAATACACTTTTTTTATAGTATTGTCAAGGTCACCTTCATTTTTTTAAATTGCACATTGTATTTTTGATTTAACAGTATTATAGCCTGTGTCAAGACGAACTCAACGACCTAGTATACCATGACCTTGGGATGACCTTGAAGGCGAAGAAATGAAAATTTAAGTTAATAAAAACGTGGTAACGTGGTAAAATACAGAGGACATTACTTGTTTTGTGCCAATAAATTAGTAGAAAGCACACCGGAAACGTTGCCAAACTATGATCGACAATGTAGGAAATTGGGTTGATTATTAAGTAAAAGCTTATTAGTGTTTTAACTGTAGATTCGGCGCGTATGATGTATTTTTTACAAATGTATAAATGTTTGCAGAAACATCGCCTACACGCTGTTCTGTGACAGATTATGCTTCGAAAGGCGAAGCAGAATTATGCATTACAGGATCACGATGCCATTAGGGCTGGTTGGAGACGATAAAGCAAACGTTCGGTATCATTGTTGTAAATTGCTATGTAAGTTGCAGCCCACCCACCGGAGACCTAGATTAATGATTCCATCGGTAGAAATGAAAGCTTTGTTTGCACGAAACGTGCGCCGCCAGTCGATTGATAAAACCAGATACCGTGGAAATGGTTGCTGAGAAATTTCTTGTCCTAGTATACAGGGTGTTCCACATAAATGAGAACACCTAAATATCTGTCGTATTTACAGTCCTATCAGAAAAATTCAGAGGACAAAGTGACACTATTGCAGGCGGCAAATATAATGGTAAAGAAAAAAATGTTTATGTCGTGTTTTTTAATGAAATTTCAAGGTCACCGATGTTTTTCTAAATGGAATAGACAATAAAACAATAAAAAACTGAATTTAGTGGATACCACCTTTTTTACCTTGAAATGACCTTGAGCAAGAATAATCATGTTGGAGCGGATAAAATGTGGAAGTTCAAAATTTACGTGTTTCAGCAAAGATTACGCGTTGTTTACGTCGGGTTGACCTTTACAAACCACAATAAATGTTTGAAATATTTTTCATAGTAAACAGCGTATGTTTATGTTAGAGTATGTATCATTGAGATCGTTAACAGAAGGTTAATCGGTTAGAATAAGTACGTCGTTCGTTCTGCATTATTCGATTGCGAAACGTGAAAGGCCAGAGGATATGCGACAAAGGATTACTGCAGCATGTGCTTCAATTACGTCTCAGGAAATCGACAATGCCTACAGATCATTTAATGCAAGATTGCAATATTGCATACATGAGGATGGTCAACATTTCGAACATTTATTATGATATGTAAAGGTCAACCCGCCGTAAACAACGCGTAATCTTTGCTGAAACACGTAAATTTTAAACTTCTACATTTTATCCGCTCCAACATGATTATTCTTGCTCAAGGTCATTTCAAGGTAAAAAAGGTGGTATCCACTAAATACAGTTTTGTATTGTCTATCATGCTATCGTTAAAAAAATATACTATTCCATTTAAAAAAACATCGGTGACCTTGAAATTTCATTAAAGAACACGACATAGAAAAAAATTTTTTTCTTTACCATTATATTTGCCCCCTGCAATAGTGTCACTTTGTCCTCTGAAAATTTCTGATAGGACTGTAAATAGGACAGATATCTAGGTGTGCCCATTTATGTGGGACACCCTGTATATGCGTGACTGGTGTTTCGTATATGCCCCTCCCCTCGCTCGGTCCCATAAACTTCATCCTATTTTAAGGGGGTGGCGCTGTCAACCAGCGTCACTCTTTATCATCGTTTTTAACGATCCGTTGATGTATGCAGTCGTTGACAATCGCTGTGAAACTCCGTCGACGATTACACAACGTCAACATAAATCACTTGTCTCTTCGTTGAGACTGCGGATGTCGTCTGTACACGACGAACGCGGTATTTTGAGAAACATCGGAACATCGGGTCGATAGCAGACGACAGACTCATGTTCTTTGCATAGAAACGTTAATTCCATGACGTTAATTTAGAGGAACATTGCCTGAGATATCGCTCGACTGTTCGTCAACAGTATTTGTTTTGCTGCACGCCTTCCTTGTAATATGTTTCATTAACACTAAACCTACCAACCATTTAAAGTGTGTTACGTACAGAGAATTCTCTCTGATTTATTTTAATCAGAGTTTTCTAATCTCTTTCCTGAGAACGGAAAACGCCTTATTCCATCCTTTGCTTATAGAAACGATAACTATTGTTCGGGATTAATTAAATTATAAATCTTGGATTAATTATAATTCGAAATAAGAACATATGTATCAAGAGTTGTTTGTGGTTGAACTCACGTTCGACCTTGGCCTCGCCGCTTCGCTCTAATTTTGCATCCGCGACAAAAACTGTGCGCATTGTTTCGCACCTGTTCGACTGCGAGCGCACAGTTTTTATACGCAATGTTTGTACTGTCGACCGCTCCCAAGGATATTCACGCACTCCCCCTCTTCAAAAATGCTAATTAGGTTAGCCAATCATGACATTGTCTAAAATTTCGGAGGAGCGCGACAATCCCTGGCAACGTCTACTTCGATTCAAGTCTCTCCAGGAAGCAGTCGGTTTTCGCACGCGATCTCTCATATCTCTATTTCGGCGACTGCTTCCCCTCAACTTATTTCAAGTTCTGTTCACGTATATTTAGTTCGTTTCATTTCTGTTCTTTTCGTTTATTACTTTTGTGTCATTTGTACATATAGTTTCACAAAGTTCTATTAAATATCTAGTCCAATCACATCAATACAGTCCACTTCTCTTTCTATTCATTCGCGTAACCGCGCTTCACATACACCTCCACCTTCCATCTTCCGGCTGCACGCACAGTGCTGTGCGATTCCGGCGACCCTCTCGAGCTCTCGGCCAAATCTCGAGCGGAGTCCCCAACAACTATGCTCCAGCTGGATGCAGCAGGCACAAAGCATGATTCAGTACAGGGACAGTTGCACAAGATTCTCTAATATGGAAATCTTGAGAGCATCCCCACTTAGATTTCACAGTATTAAAAAAAATCAAGTGGTTTGGTCAAATTTTAAGAAAGTTATTCTGATTTAAAGGGCGAGCGAATACTTTTGTGATCCACTGTTGTTGCGATGCGACCGAACTATATTAACGCGCGGTTTTTTTCGACCGTAAACTCACTCGAGGTTGTAAATCTCGAGATCCTGATTGGACGCGTTTCGATATGCGGGTCACCGACTTATCACCCGCCAAACTAATTTTGGGTGACTGGATTCGAAGTGAAGAGCGATGGTGGCGTGAGACTTTGATTGCGTTTTTGAACGATGTTCTGCGACTGCTGTCTGAATGTAGAGTGTCTGTTCTTTAGGAAGTTGAGGAGCGCCTAGGCTGCCTTCGTACTTGTAGGCTTCCCTCTGTTTTGGGAGGTGTTCGGTGTCGCTGAGTAGAAATACGCCAATTGGTTCTTGCCGATGCATTTTCCCAATCGGCGCATTCTTTACGGATCATCACCACCCTTCCGTTACGCCCTGAGCGTGCGTTGTCTTGGGTAGAGTGGGGATGATACTTGCAAGACCGTGGAGTCCTTTGGACCTTCGACTGCGTCGTCGGAATTCCTCGAAGTAGCCCTCGGTAACTTCGAGTACCGTTGTTCGCTCGGTTTGGGACGACTCTTCGGAAATTATTGGTTTATGACACGTCACGGCTATTGAGGAAGGACGGAAACGAAAGTTGGACGTCGAGTGGTCGCCAAATGTGAAAAAGGTCTTAATCTCAAAAATAGCCTTTTCGTCACGTCCGTGTCATAAACCCTGTTGACGCGAACTCCCCGTGCGCGTGTTCCCTTGCGATGGAACAACTGTATTTGACTATTGCATGTGAACGAAAGGGCTTGAAAACTGGTTGAAAGTAGTTTATTCGATGTGACGTTGATGGTGAAGAAAGTGTATGTATCACTTGTTTATAGAGTAATGATAAAAATTGGAAGTGGTATATTTTAAAGCACTCAATACATTTTTGTGATAATCTAGACTCCAATGCAAATACCAATTTTTCGGAATACATTCACAAAAACGTTGAGCAAGTTGCTGGTAAAATCAGTTCTCTCATTGTGAATTTTATTGTCACCATAGTAATTCCAAAATTATTTTATGATTTACAAACATATGTTACTAAACATTTGAATATCCGTCAGCTTAAAATGCTTTTGATTATTCACGGTTATTATCACCATAGTAATTCCAAAATTATTTTATGATTCACAAACATATGTTTCTAAACATTTGAATTTTCGTCAGCTTAAAATGCTTTTGATTATTCACGGTTGATATTTCATTGAAACTGTAGACGCCCGTTCAAAGCTCGTGTTTTTCTCTGATACGCTTATTCCTAAAAGCTTGAAACAATAGTATATTTTGCCGCATGAGATATTAAAAACCGGTATTACGAGGGGACCGTTGAAAATAGAATTAATGCAATCGACTATCTCGAATGAAAATCGGTGTGGAAATATTACTGAAGCTTTAAACTATGTTACATTGTGTCTTCAATATTTCTGTTACAGTTTTGTTATGAAATTGTCAGCAGAATATCAAACACGAGCCCTGCGAATGAATTCAAAATATCTTTTTTATACGGGTTTTTATACCTTTTATACTTTGCATACGTACGGGTCTAAAACTCGGTATCACGTTTCACCGAATAAATGTGCTTCCAGAGTTCATAAAAACATCGCATTTAAATGGCGACCGAACTTTGCGTCATTTATACGGCAGGCAATTACACAAATTAGTTTAAGTAATCGAGTCTCATTTAACGGTTATAAATTAAACGGAAACACTTTTTATCTCGCGTTAATCATGAAATTCCTGACAGCAATCGTCACGATTTATTTCATAAATAATGTTCCAGGATCCGTAAGAGATCTTGTACAAATGCACAAATATGTTTTCAAATTTTTACGGAGGTTTTCACCGAGCATTAATGCGGTATTAATACAACGAACCGAGAATGCAGTTCGTTTGAGTGGGGACGATGCTTCCCTCGAGTTTCTGTTATTCATTAAATTTAAACAAAGCCGTCCAGGTAATAGGACTCGGCGAATTATATCGATGCACTTTATAATTACTGCCGGGGAGACGCACAGTGGTCCTCAATCCCGAAATCATGATCAAAACCTTAAAAATGAATTTTCTGGTGTTGTCAGTTTGACCGTTGTTAGTACATTTATACACCTGAGTGACAATTTCGGCGTAAACATCAGTCAAGCAGCTGTCGTCGAGGTGAGCAGAAGTGTCACTGTTTGTAAAAGTGAGTAGAATGGTTTTTAATACTAATGTGTTAAATATTTTTATTCATCAAACGTATAAATTAGTATCAAAGTAAGGTACAAAGTGCTATGCATAAATTTTGAAGATGTAGAGAAAAAGTTGATTGCTTCCCAAATCTTGGAAATCCCAATGTTCCTACATTCTATACTGAAAATATATTTTTAACAAGTTCACCCGTTATATAGGTTGCTTGTCAGCCACTGTGAGACAAGAGGGGGGGGGGGTCTATGCTGCATACACGCAGCGGCACGCCATCTCGGGCGCGTAGGTATACGCAGGATTCATGTGGAAGTAGCAATAGTTTTAAGCGAATATCTCGAAAACTACTCATTTCCTCCAAAAATGACAATTACATTTCGTGACCAGCATGTCAAAACGAAGAGAATGACGTAAGACTCGTGCCGAAACGGTGGGGGGACTTTTCCGAAGTTCAGCCTAACAAACTCTTGAAAGCGGAAACACTTCGTTCGAAGGTATACAATGTACATAGCTGCTTTATGCAAAGCTAGTAGGGGTAGTGTTGAATGTAAGTGGCCATTCCCCTCGTTAAGAATAGAGGGAGCGAGAGAAATGACGGCCTGCATCGGAGAGAGGGTTGATGTAGCTGAAAGTTAGCACAGATTTCGAAACGGAATAATTTTTTTGAAATTGGATAAATTTAAATAATACATTCTGTAGATCTGGCTGACTTATATGCATGTAGAAAATTTTATCAAAAACAGTATTGTTTAAATTTTTTCCAATACCCATCCCTTATATATGGGATCGGCCATTTTGTTTTTAGAAATCGTAAGTTCAGATTCGTTATCAGCGACCTCGAACTCATTATATTACCAATTTTCGTGGAAATCAAATAATTTTTTCAAACACTCGACCACCATATTGGATCGGCCATTTTGTTCTTTCAAATTTTGAAGTTGGAATCGTAATCAACGACCACGAAAACCATTAAATACAAATTTTCAATAAAATCCGGGAACGTCTTGGGGTTTTCACTACGTTTTCGAGATTTGGTACTAATGTGAGATGTGGTAATTAAATTACAGTGTGGGTTTTCTTCTTTGGTCGTGGTGCAATCTTCAGCAAGAAGAAATTACAGTAAGGAAGGTTCATTCCTCTGGAACGGTTTTAATGTTAGCAGAATTCACTTGTGAAACCCGGAGGTCTATTGTTAGTTAAACTATCTGTAACGTGCGACCGAAGTCAGCCGAGTCGTTGAAGAGAATTGCAGCATTCTGCAACTTCAGCAGCTAATCCGTGCAAGTTCGAGTTCCATCAAGTTAAGTCTGACACGAAGATTTTTTAGGGTCGAACAGGGAACTTCGTTTTGAACCTAATCGCATTCAGCACTTTATCTATAATAATTTTCTGCCATTGTACAAATTAAGTTGTTTCTTCCACTTTTAAGTAATCGTAAGTTTATTTTAAATCTCAATCTTTTCTTCCCATCTTGGAGATTTATTAACTGCATGTAGGCTACATACAACGACAAATAAAATATATAATATACAATTATAATAATATTGATTTAAATGTTCCATAGCATTTCAAATTAGTCTTACAAAAAATATCCGTTTTCAGCAAGTAGATTCATTCAGTAATGGTCAGACATTTTCTACCTTCTCTGGATATCAATTCTAACTTAATACGTAATCATTTAGAATATTTCTGTTCATGAAGTATTTATTAGATTACAAGAGCTACACCAACTTTATTAATAATATGATCTGTGATATTTTATATTATTTGTTCTATAAGAAAGCTTGTAATATTATTTTAAATGAAATACAATTTCAGTATTAAAACGTTTACATTAAGTAGAATCAATCCGCAATGCTCGGACATCTAGTAAATTTTGCAGACGTTAATTTTCATTCCCATATGAAGCAGCACATCCTGTTCTACAGTATTAAAAAGTTACAATAATAATGCTAAATTAATTAATGTACATTGTAGTATGTTAAAAAATATGTGGAATTAAAAATAATAAAATAATATTTTCCATAAATTTTATTGAATATACAAAAAGAAATTAATAAAAGTTGTACCACAAGAAAACAATAACGTCACTTTCTAAAGCAAGTATTATTTATAAAACATGAATTGCACATTGTTCATATGACAATAAATGAAATTACAAGACAGAAGACAATGAAATCATTACAAAAGAAATGGTACAACCGAAGTAGTTGTGTTTGTCTTAAGTAGATTTATCCAGTAGTGCTCAGACAACCCAATCCACTTAAAAGAGTCAAAGAAAATTCTCACAATTGATTTCCTCGAAAGTAAAATCTAATTGAACGACTCCTTCCATTCACAGTATCTGTCTCACTGCTAAACTTGTTAAATCAAATAAATTCGAGTAGAACAGTACCAGTATTGACCAAGAAACAAGTTGTTTAAACAAGTGAATATCAGTTCCCAAACGACCTGTAGAAACAGGAATAGTCGTGCAAGAACATAGATTAATTCCGGGGAAGTTGACTGCCGGTTCCGTTTTGGTAAAATGATATTGGATCGCGTGCCTCAGACATATCAATTTGCTGGTGTTCATCCGCTGTCATAAATTGTGATGCACGTCAGCATCCACACATTTCGCCGATCTTTTTCCCAGTTCAGCGACGGCAAACACTTTGCACAAGACGCGTTGTAGATTATTTTATGGTTTCTTCGAATGATAGTCATTCTGCGAACAATTTCTCGTACAGTAAAATGAATCAACTGAATCTGGCGCCTGTGGATTTTATCATTTCAAATTGAAACTTCTACCTCAAACAGAACTGTAAAAATAATTAATTCTTTAATAACTACAAAGTCTAAAAGGTGCAATAGGCATTCATCCAAACAAAATACATTAGAAACTTGAATATGACGAATAAGGCGACGGAGAATAAATGTTTAATTGAAATCGAACTCGGATGTTACACAGAAAATTTAACATTTTCAATAAGACCTGAACTATTCGATAGAAAACCAACAAACAACATAAAAGAGAATTGATTTTTTAATTCTGATCGAATTCACATGTTTCACAAACAGTTGGACATTTTCAATCAAAACTGATCTATTCACGAAGAACCAATAAATATGACAAAAGAGAAAGTTTTGTAATCCACATGGAACTCGGATGTTTCACAGACATTTTAACATTTTCAATAAAACCCGAACTATTCGATAAAAACCAACAAGCTACATAAAAGAGAATTGATTTTTTAATTCTGATCGAACTGGTATGTTTCACAAACAGTTGGATATTTTCGATAAAAACTGATCTATTCACGAAGAACCAATAAATATGACAAAAGAGAATGCATTTTGTAATCCACATGGAACTCGGATGTTTCACAGACAATTTAACATTTCCAATAAGACCCGAACTATTCGATAGAAAACCAACAAACAACATAAAAGAAAAATGATTTTTTAATTCTGATCGAACCCTGATCCTTCGCAAATAATTTAACGTGTTCAGTAACATTTGTACCATTCAATAAGATCATGATATAAAGTTTCTTAAGAATAAACATCAGAACCGATACAAAATGGTTTCGCACGAACGATGCGTCTCAGAAACACAGTTTTGTTATTACATCTCGGAGAACCGTTTCAAAACATCGATCAGTGTTTTATTAAGAATTCACGTGGTTTCCTGCTGCATCCGGGAATTGCGCCTTATCCAAGGACGTCGCACTGTGATGTAAAATCCGAAACATCTTAATAATTCAGGGGAAACGCAATAAAAGTTAGAAATCCTCCGCCCGCGGAATTTGAGAAGCAAGCGAATGTAGGTCCGCGCGTCTCGGTAGGTTGTACTGTTGGAAATTTCAATGAATTTTTCTCCATGGAAATTCGCCCATTACCATACGAAATAATAAAGGGAATTATATACAATTCGCGCACAGTTTAAAGCTGTGATTCTTTCAGGGAGGGAATCTTCTATTCGCGTAGTTTACAAAACTCGCTTGGCTACGGGAAAGCGATGTCAGTTTATCGGACCATCGGAACTTCAAAAAATTACGCTTAAGAAGATTACGCCGGAAGCTACTTAATGCAGCCCGCTTTATTCTGTTTCCATAATCCAACCGCTTTACCTGGTCTTCATGAAGCCGGGACGCATTTTACGGCGCGGTGAGTCCATATCGCGTTTCATCGTTTATAATCGCGCACTTCGACCGTGACGTGTAATATTGTATAAAACGTACCCGGGCATGGGGAATCGACGAAAGCTATTGACTTTCGGGTTAGTAACTTTTACAGCGTGGTGCAAATTGCGTGGCCGAAAATTTTCAATGATTTTCGTCGTGATTTGGAATTGAAAATATTTAATTGTCTCTTCCTTTGCAACGCTCTGTAGGACATGATTTTATCTACCCATTTACCTTTCCTTTTTTCCCAGGATATATCACGAGATTTTAAATGAATTTTAACATACATATGAACTCTTGATAAGTTTATTTTCCAATCGTAAAGGTGGGATTAAAAATATTCAACAGCTTCTTCTTTTGAAACGTCCTGTAGGACATGATTTTATGTATGCATTTACCATTCCTTTTTTCACGTGATTTTAAATTAATTTTAATATACATATGAGCTATTGTTAAGTTTATTTTCCAATAGTGAAGGTGGGATTAAAAATATTCAGCAGCTTCTTCTTTTGAAACGTCCTGTAGGACATGCTTTTATATATTCATTTACGATTTCTTTTTCCTACATGATTCTAAACGAGTTTTACCATACATATGCACTATTGTTAAATTTATTTTCCAATTATAAAGTTGGGATTAAAAACATTTAATGGCGCCTTGCTTTGGAACGACTTGTAGGACATGCTTTTATAAATTCATTTACGATTTCTTTTTCATGATTCTAAACGAGTTTTACCATACATATGTACTGTTGTTAAATTTATTTTCCAATTATAAAGTTGGGATTGAAAATATTTAATGCCTTCTTGCTTTGGAATCACTTCTAGGAAATGCTTTTATAAATTCATTTACGATTTCTTTTTCATGATTCTCAACGAGTTTTACCATACATATGCACTATTGTTAAATTTATTTTCCAATTATAAATTTCAGATTAAAAATATTTATTGGCTTCTTGCTTTGGAACAACTTGTAGAACATACTTTTATATATCCATTCAAGTTTTCATTTTCTCACACGATTCCAAACGAAGTTTATCATTATTCATAAACGTATCTTGCAATTATAAATTTGGGATTAAATATTGGCTTTCTCTTTTAAAAGAATGATGCTTTCCTATATGCATTTAATTTTTTTTCTATATGATTCTAAATGAAGTTTATCACAGATACATAATTCTCCTTCTAAAACAGCTTGTTGGACATTGCATTCTTTTAATTTAACTGATTTTCATCTGATTGCATCTAGCTTCCACAATTAATTTGGACTCGAATGCTTGAACATTGAATTTCTATGTTCGTCAGTCGTATTTCACTATGGTTTATCTATTTGAAATTTCAGCGTCGCCTCACGGGTATGAAAATATTGCTTTCTGTATATTTGCTACTTTATTTGTCACGCTAGCGTTCTGTTTTTTGATTACGTGAAAGTGTATTCGAGGCTGCAACCGGTGAATTTTCGAAGAAAACAATGGTTTCACGGTGGAAACGAATGTAATCGAATTTGCTTGACTATCGTTAAATTTCTTGTTCTCCCGCTATGCCGGCCGAAGAAAACCACGAGAAACGAGGTTGCGACCTAGAAATGGAAACGCAATCACGTTGGACGTCCAGTTAATTACCAATCGGACGATATATCATTCCAAAATAATTCTAAACCGCAACCATCGGGGAGGTTATTCATTGGTGTCATATTTCTCCATTCGAGATCGGCACTAATTAGTCTTGTCGATCCGCACGAAATGTTTAGTCAAAAATCGAACGACATTTAACGAAACGCAACTATCGTATGTGAAATATAAATTATTTCTATTTTAAAGTATGCTTATTCAAACTCGTGCGATAATATACCAGCAGTTACATATTGTAACTTTGAAGTTTGTTTAAAGAAGTTATTGGTAATCATTAAATATCGTATTCCTTAGAAATGTCAGCAAAAGTCAGAATTCTTATTTTATAAACTCAATACGCTACTTATTTTATAAAATCATTCAAATCATCAGCAATTCTATGAAAAAGTGTATCAGTACAGAATTGAGCTAATTCACAAACATATATTGTAATAAAAGATTAAAATTTTGTTCAAATATAATAGAACTAATACATTCTTTTTCTTCTATCAGAACCACAACATATAAATTAAATCATATAAACCATTAAATAAAATTCTTTGTTGAAAATGTCTTACCTTTCACCCTGAAATATAGGAGTAAAATATTTAGAGCTGTGTAATCAAAATTATTATGAGAAATGACATTAGAGAAGAAATAAATTTATGTCGATCCAGGAAAAAATGTTTAAGTACATCGGAATCGATCTCACTATCTAAAAGTTAGTCTCACCATTATTCATAATTTAACAGCTCAGTTATTAAGAAGCCTACTCTTAAGCTCTATAACAACTGCACTATACCCAACAAGCGTTCAATAATTTTCTCTTAAATAATAACCGTATAGGAAATGATTAAACTTTTAGCTATTAATCGCTGTCTTTAAGAAGGACCTTTCAATAACGATATATTATTATAAATATATAAAAATAAAACATAATACATAATATTCGGGTGACCAATAAAGTTTGGTCATTTTTAGCTTTAGTATTTTATTATATTCACTGGTGAATAAATTACACAATGGTAGAACTGTTTTGATTAAAATATACCATGTTTCTATCCCGCAATGCTTCATTAAACATAATGAAATTTGCTTATCAGATTTCCTTAAAACATGCAATGCGACATTATAGGCAAGCCAGCAGTTCCATTATTTTACATTGAAATAAATTACGCTCTTCTCGACATCATTTATCTCATACTGTTTTAACAAATGCTTTCCAACAAATATTTAATCACACAAGGTTTAATCAGCCACGAACAATTAACACTAACCGTATTACGACCCGTCAAATGACACATTTCACATTTTTTTATTGTATAATTATTGAAATTACAAAGATGCTTCTCGTGGAAATTATTCAATAAATTTCTTCATTCATGATCAATTTCTTTAATCTAGATAAACTATCTTGTAATTTTTATAATACAGTGTGTTCACCAGTTACGTTTTGTGCTCGGTACTGTTAGTATTAATACATTATTTATAATACTGTAATAATATTTATAATATGGAATAATACATTGTTTCATATTCTCGGACGCGTATGGTCCATAATTGAGGATTTTTTAATGGATCATTCAACAGCAATTTCAATAATGAACCAGCAAATCGCCCTCAGTAACATAATGTAATTATTTCATTCGGGATTATTATGTAATAAAAGATTTTTAAGGTTCCTTTTAGCGGAGAAAAATTATTTAAAAACCGATTAGCGGGCTTCCGGCAGGTAAAGTGGTAAAACTGCACTTAAAACAATGGAATTTCTGTATAAAGTGGAACGACGACGATTCAAATTGATTTGTTCTGGCATAAATTTCCTTTTAATGAAACGCAACATAAATGACGAGTGTACTCACCTCGCTGGACGGACAAATTAAGAGTTATCGAATACGGATCGAAGAAAATCGACACGCATCGAGCTTGACGGATATCGGCGCAGCACCCTTTAATGCCCCGTTAATAAACAGTTTCGCCGTGCAGCCCGGCTGTTTTTCCAAAGGATAAAATCCGAAACGACCCGGCGAAATTACCGTTCTCATTCGCGCAAACGATTTCCGTCCGAGACCGTTGCGTTTGTTGCATCCCCGGTTGCATTGATACGCGACAACCAGGATGCAGATGTAGGATGCGTGTTACGTCGGAACTTTCGTGATAACGTGCTCGTAACGGTGAGCTGTAACTTTGAGCACGGCTAGCTATACGGCTACACAACCGTTCATTACCTGACATCCTGCGAGAACGATCCGTCTACAGGGTGTTCGCACAGAAACTGATAAACACTGTATACTGCATAACAAATGTTGTGAATCGATTTCATTGGGATTGTTTCCATCTTTCAAATTCGTATTAGTTTAATTTCTCGTCACTGGATTTACACGATGACGCTAAATACCTTAATCAAAATTATACAGGGTGTCCCGAAAAGTTTGAATATAACTGCACGGGCTGATTCACGTCGGAATGATTTGTTCTCGAGTAATTAATGACAAACGCGGACCAATCAGAGCGCGGCGAACGGATTCCGGCTCGGCCAATGACAATGACACGCTTAACGGGACCTGTCGCCGAGCTGGGATCAGCCGCGCTCTGATTGGACCATGTCTTGATGTATTTGTCAATGGTGTATAATTATTTTTTTTAGCAATATATAAATTATTTGTGTTACTCTTATAATATACAGGGTGTACATATGCTATTACTAGCCAGTGATTTTCACGCAATTAATAAATATTAGGAAAAAAATGGAAGTAGAAGAGGCAATACTATTTTTTGCAAGCAATGTAATAGCGTGTGTCATATTTTTGTGTTTGAATTATATCTTTTAGAAATGATGGTTACCTTCGTTTTTTTAAATTGGAACTAAATAAATTTTGTGATTTTTCCTTTCATTGGCAATCAAAGTCTCCCAAGTTTTTAATTTATTGTTTTGTCACCTACTTAATACTTAGGCTATTATTAATTTTTGTGTATATTTTTGCAATACGTGGCTAACATTAATTTTTATGTATATTAATGTAACAGAACAATTTATAGTAGTTACAAAAATGATGTGACGTATCACAAAGACTGGAAGCAGAAGAGGCAATACTATTTTTTGCAAGTAACGTAATAGCGTATGTCATCTTTTCTCGTTTTGCATTATATCTTTTAGAAATGGTGGTTACCTTCGTATCTTTTTTTAAATTGTTACTGAATAAATTGTTTTATTGTATGAAAGCGTGCGAAAGACAAATTGTGCCATACGAGGTCAGAAATGGAAGAAACAATTTCAATATTTCGTGATTCTTCTTTTTATTGGCAATCAAAGTCTCACGAGTTTTTAATTTATTGTTCTGTAATCTACTTAATTTTTGTGTATATTGGTGCAATACGTAGCTAACATTAATTTTTATGTATATTGATGTAACAGAACAATTTATAGTAGTTTCAGAAATGATGTGACATCTCACATGTTTGATTTAGACAATAAATTATCAAAAATATCAAATATGTGTTGTATTAAAAATGCGTTTGTGAATCAAATTTCGAGATATACAAGAAATTCTTGATAAATGACAATTTCTTTCTGGATTATTTTATGCGAATATTGTAAACATTTATAGAATTCTTCATTGTATACGTTTGTTAATTATTATTGGTAGTAAACTTATGGTGAATTTTCTTTCTGTTGAAGGTAAGCGAAGTCGTCGTCGGTGATCGGAAGAGAAGTAGCTGTAAGTAGTCGAGGTCAGTGATAAGTCAGCCGTTATACAGCAGTGTATCGGAACGTTGCGGTATAAAGTTTCTGGGAAAAGATTCGGAATGATGCATTGGTAGTTTGTTCTTGTCATCTGTATTATTTCACTGCAGTTGTTTAAGAAGACCAACCAACCAGCAAGGAAATAATAATAAAATTAATTATTAAAAATATCATCCACAGAAAAGAGTAATTAAGTTGCAAACTGGAGTTCTATTTGAATAGGAACAATGACGTTATTTAATTAATTTATAATTGCACGAACAAACTTTTCTGTTTCCAATATTTCTATTCAGTTCCATCATTAAAACGTTCGCCAAATATTGAACACAACTCGTGAAGATGACTTGAAAATTTTACGGATTTTGCAAACAGATATCATCCTCTACGTACAAATTAAAATAAATTTACAATTCATAAAGAAAAATTGAATTTACTCTGATAATTGTACAAAGTACAACAGAACAACACAGATTTTATCATACTGTAGCGAAAAATAAAATTAGACCTAAAAACGTTGCTATATTAGCTAGTAACTTTAACAGGGAACTACGAAAGATTAATTATAACATAGAATATTTTCTGTAATTATTTTTATCCTAGGATCTTGTATGTTCTAACCTTGCAAATAGCAATTTTATGATCTAGTCAATTCTATTTATAAGAGGATCAAGTTTGACCTCAAAGGAATGGGTTCAAAAATGTCTGAAAGAGACCTGATACTTAAGCATTTGAAAGGACCTAGATGTGGTTGCTATGAATCGTCAGAAGTGTCCCTCGTCCGAGGGTTAATGAATCCCCCTCCCCAAAATCAAAAATATTATATTCGCACAATATTTCTTGCATAGCTCGGCCGAACAGTTAGACTCACCCTGTACGGGGTTAGGCGTCTGCATAAAATCCAGCATGGTGAACAATATCACGTGGCAAACGGCTAACGAGGGTACTGCGGCTACAGGAAGCACGATCTTACCGACAGAATGCAGCTTCCGTTTTGTAATTAGAGGCGGCACCACGTATTCCGAGAGATATGCTCGCGCACGTGTGTGCATATAGATGTTCGTGCGTGCATATAGACGTCCGTGCGTGCGTGTGTATGTGTGCTCTCTCCAGGCCGTGCCATGTGCCGCGATCCGATTAATTCCGAAGATAATTAAAACGGAAGCAACTTACGCGTTATTTTTCCCCCTCCTCCATCCTTGGCCCGTTTTATCGCCGGTTTGATTTACGCTTGGAGGCTGGCACAGCCATGGTGGTACAAACTCTCCCCTCCCACTCCCACCAAACCCTGTGTCGCTCTTTTTTCTCATGGCCGTCCCATGCTTATGGCGGCTGTATAAATTTTACGATCCTTTTTTACCCCCCGCCAGAAAGTCATTCCGCGCTCGTTTCGAAAATTTAGAACGTTGCTCCCGGAGTTTTCTGTTTGACGAGCCCGTTTCTATTCCCTCGTCTCTGGTTCACTGTTTAGAATTATTTACAGGGCGGGCAAATCGGCGGGAATGGGAATTTTGTGGCTCAGTAAAGAACGGTTTTGTGGTTTCTTGGAGAGCAATAGTTTGCTTTATTTGGTAATTCGTTGCATTTTTAACGAGGGACAATGTCTAAGAATTGCGATTGTAATTTATATATTTGAATTCGAAAACAGCGTTTAAAGATATCTTGATAATTTTTAGAAACTCTTGTATCAATAGACGATATTTACAACGAAGATTTCTTTGTTTTTAATTACTTCTACACGAAATCTGTACCAATTGTTTTATCACGAACTCACGTTGAGACCGGACTAGTCTACGAGGGTGGTAAATCTCCGATTCTAATACGACAACGTTGTATGCAATGCCCTATGACCACTTAAGGTGATAGAGCTGGTATGAACGTAATAAAATGATGCACTGTATAACAAACAATTAAAACCATATTTTAAAAACAAAATAACTTTGGTTACAAGATTTTTACTGTGCCTGATGAAGAAGTGAAGTTGATGATGGATGGGGTACAAAATGTAAACTCGGTGAGGACGTGAGTTTTACTGTGGGGCAAGCGGATTCGTTGACTGCCATTTTCCGGGAATTGGTAAGGGGCACGGTCGTCTTAGATAATTGGTCAAAAATGGAATGGAAAGAGTGAATGACCACCCCCAAACCGGGAGTCACTCGCAGGTACGTTTGTACCCTCGAGTGATGCACGCGGGGAATCCGCGTGTCCCAAGGCAGTACCGTAGCAGGCAATAAACCAGAAAAGCGCCTTGACTCGAACAAAAAAAAGCGGAAAGAAAGGACTCGACGATGACTCGACTTCTGGTTACCAAATGTGGACAATGGGTCAATAAAATGCCAAATGTTTTGACGAAGAGTAACGGCTTTTGGAGAATATTGCTACTACGTGTAATTCGGTGCTATTAGTATATGTTATTTTGGAAAACGTGCAGGGCAAATGGGGCATCGAAAGAGCACAATCGCCTTGCTTACGGTTCACAAATGCGCGGATAGTCGTACTGAAATAAAGTAATATATCTTCGTAAAGATATCCTTTTCTGAGTAACGGAACATCATTGTATTCTTAACATTTTTCGGTTCGATAAGAAAGCGGACTAGCTAGAAACTAATTATCACATTGTATGATCCGCTTGATACCAAACAACATTCGTTCGGAAATATGGGGATATCACGATTTCCGTGGCCCCTTGTTTAGAGGTTAAATTTTATGTTCTTGGGGTCATTTTAAGAAAAAAATGTATATGTCACAGGTATCGAATGGGCCTGGTTTAGCCGGTAAA
Organism: Sphecodes monilicornis; assembly: GCA_913789915.3. Classification (NCBI taxonomy): domain Eukaryota; kingdom Metazoa; phylum Arthropoda; class Insecta; order Hymenoptera; family Halictidae; genus Sphecodes; species Sphecodes monilicornis. Next base: position 11,096,635 of record OU565294.1, read on the forward strand.
GTAGATTTCCTGTTTTTCATAAATCTGCAAATATCGCGGTAACTATGCGAAATATGGCAAAATATCAAGAGACCTTTTTTGTAGAAAATTAAATTTCCAACAATTTATGTCCTATGACATTTTTTAATCAGCTGCGCAGTTTCCGAGTATATTTATATTTCGGTGAAGTTGCAGAACAACTGCCTCCCTCCCGAAATGATGGTCGCGGGAACGTAAAGTCTCCGTTAACAACTGCTTGTACGAGACTCAAGAAATGTCTATGTATTAAAACTCAATTAGCAGTGAATATTATTGACGTATTAGGTGACGTTAGGTCTGGGTTAGGTATTAGGTATGTATTAGGTCTATATTTTGCCATATCTCGCATAGTTTCCGAGATATTTGCAGGTTTATAAAAAACAGGAAATCTACTTTACCGGCTAAACCAGGCCGATTTGGTACCTATAACATATGCAGTTTTTTTCTTAAAATGACGCTAAGAACACAAATATAACCTTCAAAGTAGGGGCCACTTATATATGGATACAACAAATAGTTTACGAGTTAATTTGGGTGGTGCGGTTAAATGACACACCCTATATCATAAACGTTAGTTCGGTTATCGATCGTAAATTTGCTAAACACAGAATAAATAATGTTATTGGCGCAAAGGTTCGGTTTAGGCTATGTTTGGATCGAACCTGTATAATAAACTTGTAGACTGTGATATAGTATTTCTCGATCGAAACGCTTTACGACATTTGCATTCTATAATCGGACATTTCATATGCAACAACCTGATACATCCAAAATGTTCACATTAGCGTATTCCCGTTTTTCCCCCTTTTGAGTGTTTCTTGAGTGGTTTCGCGTAATCTTCGTCCGTGCTTCGTCGCACGATGGGAAAGCAAAGGCAAGAGATAAACCGGCCGGGCAGAATGCAAAATTACGAGGTGTGTATATGCAGAAATAGTAGGTCAGATGTAGTAGGTGTGCAGTGCCACGGGAGAAAGCCGTTTCGCGGGTTTCGCCGTTTTTCTTTCGACGATAAGGATCGCGGCCGATCTATCAATGCCACGTTTAGTCCCGAGGCAGCCCGCGGAAACGATATTAATAGTCGTCCTAAATACCGAGGAGTGTTTATCGAGGAATTAACGTTGGAGACCCGTTAACGTGGGAATTCGAGGCTTCGACGCGAGAATAAAGCCTTGCCGGATTATCGATTCGATGACCTTCGCTCGATAATTCCGACACCGAGAAGCACTTTATCCGCCGTCGCTGCACTTTTTCAAACCCCCCCCCCCCCCCTCCCCATACTTTCCCATCTTCTCTTTCTTTTGCCCATCAGCCAGTGGTGCCCGTCCCCGCACGAGAGAAATTAAAATGGGAAAACATCACCGTCGCGTATTTATGGACCGAGTAATCGACGGATTTCACGGATAAAAGGTTCTCCGATGGCGTATCGCCTGCTTAAAGCGAGGTACTTCATTTTGGGAAATGATGTACGCCAAGGAAACTCGACGGTCTACTGCACGGTGCAATTCTCTCTCTGCAGTTGATCGTCTTAAGAATTAATTTTCTGTTGGAAATGATCTACACCATGAAAACTCCAAAATCTATTCCACGGAGAAAAAAGTATTTAATTTAATAAATTGCACGTTTGGATTTACAGTATTTTATTGATGTCTGATGGAGAGAATTTTGTTTCATACAGGGTGGAAATTATAAAGCGTTACAGACGAATATCTCCAAAAATATTGATTATACGTAAAAATGTTTCAGGTGAAAGTTGTTCAGTACTGAGGGCGACATCATGTGGTGGGACTTTTAATGTGGTGGAAACTCCAAGGAGAGGTGAAGGTCAACTTTGTTTTTTTAAATGGAATGATATGCTTTGTTATCCACCATCAAATAGTGCGTTTTAAGATGAGTTCAATTACCTATGACTCAAGGTCATTCAAGGTCAAGCTTGCAGGAGATGCAGAAAAGGTATGATCGTCTGAAACATTTTTGCGTATAATTAATATTTTTGGAGATATTCTCCATCCTGTGTACTATTAAGAAGGTATTAACCTTAGCACACGAGTGGTGACTCTGAAGCACCACTAAAAACTGCTGCATCATTATTCAAAATATTGTTTATATTATTAAATTTGTATTTAATAAATTAGGTAGTAAACATTTAAGTATTGTTCGAGGTTTTATGTCAGTTTCATGTCTACAAAATGAAAAAATATTATATAGATTGGGAATATGAATGGCTGGAAAAATATTTAGTTTTGTTGCTAAAATAGCTCCGAGTGCAAAATATTAATATTTCTTTCAAAGTCTACTGTACGATGCAGTTCCTTGTATGCAGTTTATCGTCTTATGGAAGCTAAACTGTGAGAAAAGTATTTAATATAATAAATTGAACGTTTGGTATTACAGTATTTTATTGATGTCTCAGGGAGTCAATTTTGTTTCATATAGTACTAAAAAAAAGTATTCATATGTCCTGATGGAAATGATCAATGCCAAGGAAACTCCAAAGTCTACTGCACGGTGAAAAAAATATTTAATTGAATAAATTGGACGTTTGCCATTATAGTACTTGATTGATGTCTGATGGAGACAATTTCGTCTTGTATATTATACAGAAATGGTCAATACAGTCAGTGTAAAAAGTATTCGCACACCGTTTAAAAACGAAAAACTTTTTTAAATGTGGACCACACGGCTCGAGTTCTATTTTGGAGATGTTAGAAGGATTACTTTGCTAGGTAATGCGTAAATAAGTTATTAAAAATTCGCTATTTTTCGCAGTTGCGAAGAAGAAAGTGGAGGTTACAATTTTTGACAATTACGACACGTGTAATCTCATTTTTGTTTCGTGATGGATTGTTCTTAGATTATTTCCGAGTTTTTGAAATATTTTTTTCAAGCACCTTTGGTAAATTCATAGCTAAGGATTTTTTAATAGTTCTTTTAACAACTGCAGCAATTTTTGTTCTGAAATTCTGAACTTGATTAAGATTATGATATGAAATATGATTTCTAAGCTTCCTTTTGGTACAGCCGAATTACTGAAAATCCTGTTAATAAGTTTCCGGTAGGTAAAGTGTTAAGCCATTTTATCTTAGGGTATCATTTTCAAATAAAGAGTTCAGAAAGTTATTCATTTCTCCATCACAATGATTTTTCACCATCGTGCACGGTTTATGTAATTTACAGTCATCCGGGAAATTAAATTTATATCTGTCGCCTATTCAAAATACTCACCCACAGTTTCCCACTGGTTGTGTCATTTGATTTTCCGAAACATTCGCAAACTTTCTTCTGTGTAGCCACAATTTTTCGCTCGAACTTTTCCGAATAGTTTCATATCTTTTTATGCATTAAAGCATTAAAGCTTAGACGGATTAGGCAGTTTTCCGTCAGATAAATTCCTCTATAAATAGTGAATTAGCAACGGACCTAATAATATTGGATAAATTGCGATAGATAATAGCGTTTCACCGTTCACTGGAGTGGACGGGCACCTTAATATAGAGGTTCTACGTCGGACAAATAAAACGTTACGGTCATCACAGGTCCCTAAACGTCCCACTTTTCACCATCACAGTTATTATAGCTCGAACGTCGTCGTTGAGGTTCTCAAAAACAGTATCCCCGTCTTGCCTCGCGTTTGCATGAAACGGAAACAAGCCCAGGTATCTCATAAATATATCATTTCTCTTCTTCCATCGCGGCTGCGCCCTCTTTCTCTCTCTCTCTCTCCCTCTCTCTCCCTCCCTCTCTCTCCCTCTCTCTCTTCCCCTTCTCTATTTCTTTCTTTCTGACACAGCCTGTCGTTTCTCCGGGCGCTGTTATCGCGTGCATTAATAATTGCACGGTTCTGCGAAAACTGGGAAAACGTTCCGCGACTTGATGGAGCTCTGCACTCCAGTGTCCCTAAATATCTGGCGGTGTTGTCGCTCGGATGATGAATCTGTTGAAGTAACCCGCTGGTTTTCCTTTCACTCGCGAATAAGTAGATCAAGATGTTTGTGATCCGCCCACCCGACCTGGAAAAGAGAGGGACTTTATACCTGATTTTTAGCTACACTTGTTCGGATTCTTGTGCTAAACTTCGCGAGAAATTCTGTGGATAAAAGGAGTAATATATACTCTGAACAGACAGCTCGGGATTTGTATTTTTATACCATAATCTTATCTTCAATGTTGCATTAGATTGTCCACAGAAAAACCATATACAGACTTTATCTCATTGTAGTTTTAAAATCAACTGTTAAGTGTCATGCCACAGATATGGTTGACCTGGACTACTTGTTGTTTCGTTGTCGACTGACGTGCACAGTGTCGATAGTACTTTAATTCAGCTGATGGTGCGGTTAAACAAATGGAAGATTAAGGGTTCAACCCAGACCTTCCTCTGGATTTCTCATGTTCAGAACCGTAGTCCTAAACACGCCCATTCTCGTAAAAACCCTGGGTGCAGCGATCATTGCCATAACCTTGCAGTTTTTCAGCAGCATGTGAAATTGAAACTTATATTTCGTTGCATACGGGACACCATTTTTTGGAATGAAAATCAGAGCAGAGATCCTCAAAACTGAGACATATTCATATTTAGGACCAAATAAACAAAGGAATAAATTTCTAAGACACGTGTACATGTTTTCAAAACCATTATCTTGAATACGTCAATTTACATCAACATCCGAAGTCCAATGGTCAATGCGAATTATAGTAAACTGCTTCGACATTTTTCTACCGCGAATTTAGCCCAGTGGCGGAAAGTCATATTGAACCTTATATTCCGTTGCTTACGAGACTGCATTCTTCGGAAAATAAGACTCTTTCAGGATTGCGAAAACTGGGTCGATTAGGAACCATAACATTTTATTCGCCGGTCGTGTGTAGCGTCCATACTAAGACGCCTGTCCAGTCCTGCATATTTCTCAGCCTATGGAGCGGCAAGAGAGAGCGAGAGAGAGAGAGAGAGAGAGAGAGAGAGAGAGAGAGAAATAGCTGGTATTCTTCTCGAAAAGTAGGTCGTCCTGTATTGTTCGATATTATTTATCGCGTTCGTTAATTCTTCCTCCCCTGTTCCGCCTCGCAGCCGGACTGACCTCCGCAGCCTTTCATGGAATCCCGATCAATTAACTCGAAGAGAGCCTCGTGTAAGCAACGACTCCCATTCACGCGGAACTTCCGACCGGGAAACTGCCTCGAAGATGAACTTTTCTGTCTTTCCTACCTTCGTTTCCTTTCCCTTTTTCCTTCCTTTCTTTATTTCCTTCGTCTGTCTAGGAATCCTCACTTGACCGGACGAAGCCGACCAAATGAGAGAGAGAGAGAGAGAGATGCCTGGAGAATAATCACCAACAATATGAGCCTTTGTTCGTCCACAGCTCGCATTGTTTCGGCGCTCGGCTTCCTCCCTCCTGATGCTCAACCAGCTTTCGTCCTTAATCCAGTCTCTCGATGTATCGTGACTGATCGAATCACCTTCGGTATGGGAATTAGGGTTCTTTTGATCATTTCTTCTTCGGTGATCTCGGAGCACGAATTGATTCGCAGGCTGACACGACGTGTCAGATAAGTGATAAGGAAGGAATTGCCTGGGGAGAGGATGATTTGTTATAAGGAATAAGTTAATTAACGTTCAGTGTTCCAATGGTGATGGCTTCAATTCGAAATGTTGGTATCAAGGTTATAAACTGCGCGTTGAAAGTGATTATAGATAGACTTGATCTGATTGTAGTTGTAAAATCTGCAATTTTGGGTGATGTTTCATATGTGGTTAAGCTGGACGACACGTTGAACTATTTTTCCTTCCAATTATATAGATGAAAATATATGCATGAGAATAACTTGCTCTACCAATCACTTGAAATGGTAATTCATTTATTTGCAGTTAACAGAAGCCGTCGAAACAGCAGATAATGCAGAATGCATTTTGCCTGACTCAGGGCTGACTGTTTCTACTTACTCCCTTCCTTCCGCTCAGTGTGTATATCGTTTGATCGGTCGATCTTAAACTGCATTTGTTCTTCACAAGAACTATCACGGTTTCGTTATATTTGCATTTCATTTAGTCTACTATTTAATCATACATTCAAGCAATACAAAATATTTAGTAATCGAATGTTTTAATTTGTTCAATTGCCATGTGGGTATGTTTGGTACTTAATTCCAGTAAATGTTGGCAGTCTGTTATTTTGGAGATAGATTTTATTACATCGTAGCTTGAAAAATTACAAATTTGGTATGACATTTCATATATGATTGATTTAGACTACTTGCCACGTTATTTATCCATGCAATTACATACAATAACTCATTCCAACACATTTCACCTGATGTGATAACTCACTTATCTACAATTTTCTATAGCTATTGAAAAATTTCAAATTACAGTATCATAGAAACGATATGAAATTAATTATGTCTGACCGATTACAGATCACTACTACTTGGGCCTTTGTTTGGACTCAGTGTATTTTGAGTGTGCATCTTAAACTTATTTTGTGGCATAGGTGTACTTAACGCTAAAGCTTCCACCGCTGGTCAGATAACCGATTCACAGTTTGTATTTTACAACTCAATGAAATCATAAAGATGCTCTCATAGCTAATCATTGAATAAATTCATTTATTCGAGCTTACGATATAATTCAAGCAGCACAACAATTAAATAAATTCGATCTTGTCCTTTTCATACGAGAATGAAAATTCGTCACATTCAATCTCGGTAGATATAGCGTTAAAAATAAGTTTAAGTAGATACGGATAAGTTAAGGCTTCGATTATAGCTAACTGTCCCATTCACATCCGTCACATTCGAACCTAAAATATACCTGTTTTGAACTTGCGGCCACGCTAATTGAATGATCACGATCAGATAGGCAAAGACTGAACCCACAAACTGAAAAATCATGAAATCAGTTTCAAGGAATGTTGAATACGTTTTAATAGACTGAATCACGGAAAAATCGACGTACACTTGTAATAAACGTACGATCGATGTCGACGAGTCCGCAAACAGTAAATACCAATGGATTTTCTATAACTTGATGAGTGAAATGTTGAACCTACAAATGAGACTCGATAGAAAAATATTATATAACGATCGCGTGAAGAAAACACTTTGATTGTTTACCTCGGCGCGAAATTCTATGCTGGTCGATGTGTTGTACAGGCGGCATAGAAGGAATCCTGCTTTTCCTGCCTGTATGAAATAAATAGATATGCTCAATATGTATTGTATTATTAATCCTTAACTTTGAAATAGAAAATTAACAAGCTGACTTCGTTAGTTACATCCATACAGTTGCTGTGAAGGTGAATCATTCTCGACATGATGACCATTATCCCCATTACCACGGGAGTGATTGTATAAAAGAGGTCGAGTCCAGATAGAGGAGACAATATGCAAAAGTTGAACATATATAATAATGTCATAATTGAAAAGCACCAGGCTAATGTTGTCACAAGAAGCTGCTTTCCATAAAAGTGATTTATTCTTCTAGCGATTTTGATCAGGCACAGATGATAGTTCCTGCATACAACAGCATATTTAAGTATTTAACATTTCAGTTCTAGTGATACGTTTCATTGTGTCAAGTACACCGTGAATGTGTCAAGTTAACAGTGAAAATCAGCACTTAGTCGGTTCCTAAAATAAATGTACTCAGTTCTGAAAGTCATTTTTACAGTCGAATGAATGCAATAAAGCATTATCTAAAAAATTCGTGTGTGCTTAGACCATATGGCTGAAGTGAAACTTCTGTCTTTAATTTTTTTCGAATTTTTATTAATACTTTATGCCATTTAATTTTCTATGATTCTATTATTGAAACAATTGGCTTGTGATAGCTAAAATATGATATAAATATTTTTTATTCAATTTTGTCTAAATGTCTTGCAAATACTGCATCGAGAGTTCGTGATCTTGTTGTCGCTTCATTAGGATTATTTACCATTTCCAATCTTAATTTACTTCTAAAGAATTCTATTAATAATTTTGATTGTTCCGATGCAAAGTTCACGTTGAAATCTCCACTTAGCATCATCGGAATTTTATCATAATCTTTATTAAGCAATGCCGAACCCTCAACCGTATATGCTAATAGAATAGAATTTCGTTTCATCGTTTCATCGTTTCAACGTTTTATCACCAGATCGGTTTTACTCCTAACGCGTCGAGGGTTTACGTCTACCGCGTAGAGATTTTACGTCTACCGCGTCGAGGTTTTACTAAATCGTTTCATCGTTTCATCGTTTCATTGTATCACCGTTTCATCGTTTCATCGTTTCATCGTTTCATCGTTTCATTATATCACCGTTTCATCGTTTCATCGTTTCGTCGCTAGACCGGTTTTACTCCTACAGCGTCGAGGTTTCTACTCCTATCGCGTCGAGGTTTTACGCCTACCGCGGTGAGGATTTGCACCCAACGCGCCTAAAGAAGTTTCACTTCAATAATTTCTAGCTAAAAAGATGCTTCGAAGAAATCAATATGAATTGTTGAAAAATAGAGGCATTAGTTGTGTCTGACCATTGCTTTCTGTATTTACTCATAACGAGTTCCTACAATGCTACAGCATCTGTAGGTAATAGATGTCACAACAAATTCGTTTACTTTGCTTTCATGATGGTTTCTATGTTTCCTTTAAGAGCATGAACATTCGGGCTTCTTCTCTTCTGAACCTGGCACTCGCTTATCTCAAGAAATCGTTTAGGTCCCGAATGATCAAGCATTTCGATCATCTCCTCCAATAAGTTGTTCAATTGTCTGAACTTCGTTCGAATATGCCTATTTGTCGAAAGCACGCTTTGAGATTATTCAAATATTAATAATAACGATTTATATTTTCTTACCCGATCCACAATATGAAAGATAGTTGTACTGTCATGAGCATCATTTGGATTTGGTTCGAAGCAAGAGTTAGACCAATTTTGACCATGATCGGTGCGTTTGGCTCGATTCTAAAAATCCACGTGACCACGAAGACTAAGGTGATATGTATCAACGACACAGTGAAATGAAACATTTGATCCTTGTATTGTGTTAGATACTGATTTGGCAATCCGATTGTTAGCATTTTCTCATTGATATTATCTACAGTATCGATCAAATCCTGTGTAATCTGCTTACAAATAAAGTAAAAGCTGTCATTTATCATAAAATTATAACAAATTCTTTTATTCATTGCTCCGACTTAATTTAGATTACAAATGTTGGCCCACTTTACAAGTTTTCCTCGTTTTCTGCAATGTGTTGTTCTACTTCTTAATGTGTATCTTCATTATATATTTTTATACAGTTAATTAATCCAAATGTGCTTTAAATGTACATATAGGCAAAATTGTGTGCATATATTTCTTGAATATATTGTACTTAATATAGTATAATAATATTGAACAATGTGATATAATATTTTATTGAGCTTTACTGTATTCAGGCATAATTTATTATATTAGGTAGACACATTATGAGTGTGCATAGATCTTATATAGTGTTTAGTGTGTTTATCGTGTTATTCTTACCAATTGCAGTTTTACAAAATTTTTTTGTTATAGTGTTCTAAAGGGAGTTGAAATACTTACGTGAGCATATAATATACAGGATGTTCCGCATACCGTGGATACTCGATCGAGAAGTAGTTCTACACGCAAAAGTATGTTGAAAAGTAAGAATAAAATGTTTTCATTTGATGCTCCGTTTTCGACTAACAGGGAGAAGACGAAGTCACGGGGTCTCAGATTTTCTCGAAACATTGCATATCGGTAGATTTCGTTCTCCTGTTTATGAAAATGTAGCATTATAGGCGTCGATACTCAACAACTTTTGAGATAGGTCCTTTTCAATAAAATTTTTATATTTTGATTCCTATAGATATTATGAGTGTATTTTTCATGTGCAAAATACAATTAATTAAAATAGATAAACTGAACAGAAAAAAAGAAAAAATGGAAAAATAGGAAAAAGGGAGTTGAACACTGGCCTTCCCGGTAATGAATATAGTACGTTACCATCACGCCGTTTGGCACGTGACAAAAACTTCAACCAAAACTGTACTTAACGGGTAAATGGGTATAATGAAATTTAAATTGTAAATATCTCAAAAATTATCGAGTATCGACGCCTATAATGCTATATTTCCATAAACAGGAGAACGAAATCTACCAGTATGCAAAGTTTCGACAAAATCTAAGATCTGATGACCGCGTCTTCTCCTTGTAAGAAGGCTTTGAAGATTCAGCGAATACGCGTACTATTAGAAAGGAGTGGGCTGATGCGTCTGATCATGACCAACCAATTCTACTTTTTGTACATGTGAAAGCACGCTAACCCGACGGATTTTTAAACTAGGTTTTCTCGAAAACGAAGCGTCAAATAAATAGATTTTATGCTTTCGTTTCACTATTGCGTGTACGAGTCATGTACTTTTCCATCGTTTGTACACGGTACGCTGGACATACTATGTACAGTGGCGTGCAAAAGTATCCGGACACTCTTTAAAAACGAATAACGTTTACAATATTAGTTCAAACGGTTTGAGTTTTTTTGAGATGTTAGAAGGATTAGTTTACTAGGTAGCGTGTAAATAATTTTTTCCAGAAATTGCTGTTGGTCGGAATTGCGGCGAAGAAAGTAAAGATCACAATTTTTAACTTTTTTATGTGTACCTGTAATGAAAATTTGAAACACGTCTTTTGTTGGTCTAGGTAGTCACTCTTTAAAAACGAATAACGTCTCCAATATTAGTTCAAACGGTTTGAGTTTTTTTGAGATGTTAGAAGGATTAGTTTACTAGATAGCGTGTAAATAATTTTTTTCAGAAATTGCTATTGGTTGGAATTGCGACGGAGAAAGTAAAGATCACAATTTTTAACTTTTTTATGTGTACCTGTAATGAAAATTAGAAACACGTCTTTTGTTGGTCTAGGTAGTCACTCTTTAAAAACGAATAACTTTTTCAATATTAGTTCAAACGGATTGAGTTTTTTTGAGATGTTAGAAGGATTAGTTTACTAGGTAGCGTGTAAATAATTTTTTCCAAAAATTGCTATTGGTCGGAATTGCGGTGAAGAAAGTAAAGATCACAACTTTTAACTTTTTATGTATACCTGTAATGAAAATTTGAAAGACGCCTTTTGTTGGTCTAGGTAAGTTATGCATATGTACAAAGTTTCATCGAACTCGGTTAACGTTGTTACGAGCTACAAATATTTAAAGCTGATCACATAAGGGCGAAATTTCTTGAAAATGCAGAAAATCTGGGACTTTCACTCTAAAGCTCTCATCTTGCAGTGTTCGTAGCTCATCTACTCATAGCAACATTAACCGACTTCGATGAAACTTTGCGCATGTATATAGCCTATGAAGATCTACAAAAGATATATTTTAAATTTTCATTACAGGCACAGATAAAAAAGTTAAAAGTCGTCCGGATACTTTTGCACGCCACTGTAACAACAGTTTCAAACGCCACGTACCTTCATTTTGAATTTCGTGATGAATATCAGCACAGTCGCCATCTGATAGGATATCACAACCCACGACATGATCAGTGTGAAATTCATATTTACTTTTGTCATTACGAAGTACTGACTGAAGAAATATTGCATAAAGAATATAGAGTTGAAGGATATCCAAACGATGACCATGTAGATACTCTCCACAAACTTCCCCACTTTCTGTTCTTTCGAAAGAACGAACGAACCAGTACCACACAGAATATTCAATACCAGAATCGGTCTGATAGTCTCGCCGAACGTTTTCGGTCGGAACATCTTCGACGATCCCAATTTCCCAAATTCGAAACGAAATTGACGGTGCTCGACGCTGCACTGTTCTCTCCCGCGGCGGTTCCGTTGCCGTGACTATGACGATCGTCCTGTCGCAATTCTCAGGATTAATAGCTCGCTAAGTAATGAAACTCGTGATGAAAAATTTAGACTTTCAATGTCCTTGACTTGTTGCCTTTGCAAGCTACTTAACATTAATGGGAGTCAAGAGACTGCGTGGTAAGATCTCTTGATTATTTGGTTCTGTTGTCTGTCCGTTGCTAGCCTTTTCTACTTGATTTAATTTAGTGAAACACTGTCAATAATTCGATGCTATTCTATTCACATGAATATTATTATTAGTAGTAGTAGTAGTAGTAGCAGTAGTAGTAGTAGTAGTGGTAGTAGGTTAACGATAATGAATTTAATTTGTTTTCTAAGTACAAGTAGCATATAGTAGTCGGACATAATGTGGACGTGTATATAGCGTGATCATAAATTAAATTGCCACTAGAAATATTGTAACTTTCCTCCAGTGTTATCTAATTCACATAATAATGTTATTATTAGTTGGTCAACGATAATGAATGAAATGTAATATTCCAAGTCGTCGGGCATATTGCGAACTTGTACATAATTTGATTATAAGAATCGGTCTGATAGTCTCGCCGAACGTTTTCGGTCGGCACATCTTCGACGATCCCAATTTTCAATTCGAAACGAAATTGACGGTGTTCGACGCTGCAATGTACTTTCCCGCGACGCGACGGTACAGTCGCCGTGACAATGGCGATCGTTCTGTCACAATTTTCAGAATTAATAGTTCGCTAAGTAATGAGACTCGCAATGAAAAATGGTGACTTTCAGAGTCCTCGTGATGACCTGCTGCCTTTACCAGCTACTAAACGTTAATGGGAGTCAACGTAGTGGTTGTTGTTTTGTCCGCCCGTTGCTAGCCTTCTCTACTGATTTTAATTTGGCGAAACTCTGTCAGTAATTCGATGCTATTGCATTCACATAATGACGTTATTATTAGTAGGTTAACGGTAACGAATTAATGTGCATTTTAAGTAGAAGTAGCATGTAGTAGTCAAACATACTGTGAACGTGAACGGTAAGTATGATTGTGAAATCACGGTGTGCTTTACACAAGTACAACTTTTATTTACTTCTCAGAAGACACAGTGTCTCGTCTGAGAGATCAGATACAAGTGTCGTTTTTCTCAGCTCGGCCAAGGCCCTTTCTGAATTAAGGTCGGGTTTATTTATTTTCCGGAAAATTTATTTTCCTTCTTAATATATTTGGTAATGACATAACAGTATTTTTTAATTCATCTATTATTTTTATTGTTTTAAATGTAACACTACATTCTTGTCATAAATGCATAAAATCCGCTGTCTAAGCATTATTATTACGATATTAATCCCGACAGAGTAATACTGGTTCGACTAAAGTTTAGTGTTCACGAAGAAACCTGTAGAACTGTGAATATAAGTGATATAAGTCAATCATGAGTCAGAAACGACGGAAGATTCAGTAATATCTACATTGTATTATGGAAGAACAGAATAAATCTTTGAAGAGAGAAGTAGACATGGTGAATTTATGGTGTGGAAAGTAGATATAGTTTGCTTTTCATCAGATCAATATACAATGTATATATATATATATATATATATATATATATATATATATATGTATACCGGAAATGAAGGAGGGGTGAGGTAACTACAATTATTAATAAACGCATTTATATGTTGTACAAAAAGTCACAAAATTCTAAGAAATTGTGTCATTATATACATAATTGTTTTTCTAATTGAAATTAAAAAGCAGTCAAAATGACTTCCTTGGGCAATCTAGTGTTAAATCTGGATAACAAGATTCGGTCTGATCCGAACTTCGGATACACGTAGATCCACGCCCCCTCTTTCGCAAACGTTTTTCCTGAATATTATATTTCGCGAAACGTCGTGTTGCCATGAAAACTGGGAACGTAGCAGAATTTCCCAATAACCAGCGTCGGGGGGCTTCGCGGGCCCATCGATCGGACCGACCGCGTGACCCTAGTGCCGCGGCCCCTCGGAGACCCAAAGTTTATGACATCCGCGGACGCTATTGACACTGTCGAAAGGAAAATTCTAAAACACAATTGTTGAGACGTGATTATTGTATGGCCGGCACATATTTCGGTTTGGGTCTACGCTACGGTCGATTTTGAACAGTGCCATTGTCGAAGGGGTCCTCTAGCGTCTTCTGACGAATTTATTGTTTTATGACTCTGATGCGGCTGGAAAGTATCAGCTGATCATGGGAAAGTCAGCCTAGCCGTGCAGCTCTCAATGGCACTTGATGTAGCGTAGGCCCACGCTTAGCGCCAAGGGAGGCCTGTGGTCCAAAGCCTAAATTATGGTTTCCGGCGAAATTGCAGGAAACCGAGTGTCTTCTGTTTAGCGACACTCGTTACGACGTATTTCGTCTATGGGCGTTGCCCTTGTTTTGGGAGGTCATTTGTAGCCTCCAAAATATTATATCATTTTCTGGGGCCCCCACTATTTTGTACTTTGTGGAGGGATTTTTCAACCTCACGAGGTTACTTGTCTCTCACGCATTAGCTGTAAGATCAGTCGTAAATTATCTGTCGCTATTATACCGTCTCTTTTATACCGAACTTTCACATTCAGTTTCTTAAAAGTTACTTAGTTATCCGAAACCCGATTATCTCTTTATTTAATTTACCTCTCTTTGAGCTGTGTATCTCAGCGGCTCACAAATTACTGTTTGAGCACTGACACGACACAACAACAATATTTTCTGAGCAGATGTCCGAAAATATGAAAAGACAGTTCCCTCACAAATAGCTTTACTAGCGCACGTGTCCCAAATTTCGCTAAGCATTTGCACGCCAAATGTTTTATTGGCGATACCGTTAGCCGCTACAGACGTATAGTGCAATAAATGCACGTTAGTTTACAAGAGGCATATTTTACGAAGAGGCCTTCCCTTTTTCCGCCGTTTCCAGATGACTTCGGGAAAGGGGGCCATAAAATGGTACGCGAGGGCCCCGAACGGACAGAGTGGGTCTTAGGAAAAGTGCAAGCTATCCACGCAATTGGCACTACCCTTGGCCTGCGCCAGGTCGAGAGGTCATAAATTAAGGGGCCCCACTTTAGGGTACTGTGAACGCGCTGCTCCGGGGGTCATACGTTTTAGAAGTTCACTAAAACGACTTGTGGGAGTGACTTTCTCCTCCACGGATCAGGAAGACCCTCCTCCCCCACAGTCGTCTAGCAAATACGGGTGATCTTTCCCCCGTTAGCGGATACCTCCGCCCAGTTATTTCTACTTTAAATAGAGCTGACCCCGTAGCAGAAGAAAAAAATTCCAGTACTGAGATTTTACTGATTCGGACTCAGAGTTTAGATTTTTTGCGGTGTGTCGAGATTTTAGTTCACGAGTATACGCGACACGCGGATATTGTATTTAACGGAAGTCGTACAAGTGTGACGGTCTCCATTTCTGTACGGACATAATTAATAAAGCATATTTCTTGTCTTTCCGGAATCCTCGACTGTTTGTGAAGTGCTTTTCATATTTTACTCTCACCGTTCCTTTAACAAAATCAACATATAGATAGCGTGATCAAAAATTGAATTGCCACTAGAAATATTTAAACTTTCTTCCAGCGTTCCGTCTCGCAGCCAGTCCAGTCTAACCCAGACCTTCGCAACTATTCATGGAATCCCGATCAATTAACTCGGAGGGAGTCTCGTGTAAGCAACGACTCTATGATTACGCGGAACTTCCGGCAGGCAACTGGCTCGAAGATGAACTTTCCTGCCTTTCCAACCTCCGTTCCATTTCCATTTTTCCTTCCTTTCTTTATTTCGTTCGGCTGTCTCGGAATCCTCTTTTGGCCGGACGGAACCGACCCGATGAGAAAGACGGAAGAAGAGAGAGAAAGAGAGAGAGGGGGGGAGGGGTAGGGATGCCTGGAGAATAATCACCACGAATATGAGCCTTTGTTCTCCTGCAAGTCGCATTGTTTTGACGCTCAGCTTCCTCCCTCCTGATGCCCAACCAGCTTTCGCCCTTAATCCAGTTTCTCGATGTATCGTGACTGTTCGATTCGCCTTCGGTATGGGAATTAGGGGTTTTTTGATCATTTCTTCTTCGGTGATCTCCGAGCACGAGTTGGTTAGTCAACGTTGAGCGTTCGAATGGTGATGGCTTCAATTCGAAATGTTGGTCTCAAGGGTATACACTGCGTGTTGAAAGTGATTATAGATAGACTTGATCTGATTGTAGTTACAGTGGCGTGCAAAAGTATTCGGACACTCTTTAACACGTTCAGCGCCATGTCACCCATATCTGGGTGACGGAATTATTTATACAGAATTGAAAATTCATTTTTACGTTGGTAGATTGAGTGTACAAAATTTCCTTACGATCTGAGGAATAGAAGAGGTTTGAAACAGTAATTAACCCTTAGCACTCCAATAGCGACACTCAGGCGCCGCTACAAATTGTTACACCATTGTTCAGAATATTGTTTACATGATTAAATTTGGTTATATGGAATAAATTACTAAACATTTAAATATTGTATGAGGTACTACATCAGTTTCGTACACATATAATGAAAAAAAAAATGTACAATCGAAATATTCTAGGTTAGAAGAAATATTTGATTTTTTAGTTGAAATACCTCCGAGTGCAAAGGGTTAATATCACAAAACTAAACTTCTTAGTTTTTGTTTTATTAAATATATTGCTTTGATTTTGTGTAATTTTTATGATTGAGATCTCAGACGCATTAGTTTACTAGGTACGTGTAAATAATGTTTTCTAAAAATTGCTATTGGACGGAATTTGCGACGAAAAAAGTGAGGTCACGATTTTTAACTTTTTGATCTGTGCCTGTAATAAAAATTTAAAAGACGCGTTTTATAGGTCTAAGTAAGTTATGTACATGTACAAAGTTCCATCGAAATGTGTTAACGTCGTTATGAGTTACAAACATTAAAAGGTGATCACATAAGGACAAAATTCCCTGGAAAGACCGAAAATCTGCGACTTTCACCCTTAAGCTTCCATCTTGCAATGTTCGTAAGTTATAATAACATTAACCGACTTCGATGAAACTTTGCGCATGTATATAACCTATGGAGATCTACAAAAGGTGTATCTCAAATTTTCATTACAGGCACTGACAAAAAAGTTAAAAATCATGACTTACTTCTTTCTTCACAATTTCGACCATTAGCAATTTGTATAAATAATTATTTACACGCTACCGAGTAAACTAATCTTTCTAACATCTCAAAAAAACTCAAGCCGTTTGAATTAATTTTGAAAAAGTTATTCGTTTTCAAAGGGTGTCCGGATACTTTTGCACGCCATTGTATAAAATCTGCAATTTTGGGTGATGTTTCATATGTGGTTAAGCTGGACGACACGTTGGAGTATTTTTCCTTCCAATTATATAGATGAATATATATGCATGAGAAAAACTTGCTCTACCAAACACTTGAAATGGTAATTCATTTATTTGCAGTTAACAGAAGCCGTTGAAACAGCAGATAATGCAGAATGAATTTTGCCTGACTCAGTGCTGACTGTTTCTACTTACTCCCTTCCTTCGGCTCAGTGTGCACATCATTTTATGTGTCGATCTTAATCTTCATTTTTTCTTTACATTTAACTTTCATTTTGTCTACTATTTAATCATACATTCAAGCAGTACAAAATATTTAGTAATCGAATGTTTTAATTTGTTCAATTGCCATGTGGGTATGTTTGATACATAATTCCAGAAAATGTTGGCAGTCAGTCATTTTGGAGATAGATTTTATTACATCGTAGCTTGAAAAATTACAAATTTGGTATGACATTTCATATATGGTTGATTTAGACTACTTGCCGCGTTATTTATACATGCAATTACATACAGTAACTCATTCGAACACATTTCACCTGATGTGATAACTCACTTATCTACAATTCTCTATAGCCGTTGAAAAATTTCAAATTACAGTATCATAGAAGTGATATGAAATTAATTATGTCTGACCAATTACAGATCACTACTACTTGGGCCTTTGTTTGGACTCAGTGTATTTTGAGTGTGCATCTTAAACTTAGTTTGTGGCATAGGTGTACTTAACACTAAAGCTTCCACCGCTGGTTAGATAACCGATTCACATTGTATTTTTCAACTCAATGAAATCATAAAGATGCTCTCATAGAAAATCATTGAATAAATTCATTTACTCGAGCTTACGATATAATTCAAGCAGCAGAACAATTAAATAAATTCGATCTTGTCCTTTTTATACGAGACTGAAAATTCGTCACATTCAGTCTCGGTAGATTTAGTGTTAAAAATAAGTGTAGATAGATACGAATAATTTGGGGCTTCAAGTATAGGTAACTGTTGCATTCACATCCGTCTCATTCGCACCTAAATTAAACCTGTTTTGCGCTTGCGGCCACGCCAATGGAATGATCACGATCATATAGGCAAAGATTGAACCCACAACCTGAAAAATCATGAATTCAGTTTCAAGAAATGTTAAACACGTTTTAATAGACTGTCACAAAATCGACGTACACCTGAAATAAACGTTCGATCGATGTCGACGAGTCCGCAGACAGTAAATACCAATGGATTTGTTACAACTTGATGAGTGAAATTTTGAACCTGCAAATAAGACTCGATAGAAAAATATTACATAACGATTGCGTGAAGAAAACACTTCGATTGTTTACCTCGGCGCGGAATTCCATGCTAGTCGATGTATTGTACAGGCGACATAGAAGGAATCCTGCTTTTCCTGCCTGTATGAAATAAAACGATATGCTCAATATGTATTGTATTAATAATCCTTGAATTGGAAATAGAAAATTAATACGCTAACCTCGTTAGTAATATTCATACAGTTGCTTTGAAGGTGAACCATTCTCGACATGATGATCATTAACCAACTTACCACGGGAAGGAGTTCATGAAATATTTCGACCGTGGGTAGAGGGTGCCATATGCAAAAGTTGACCATATGTAGTAATGTAACGATTGTTAAGAGCCAGATAAGTGTTGTCAAAAGAAGCTGCATTCCGTAAAACTTATTTATTCTTCTTGCGATTATGATCAAGTCCAGATGATACTTCCTGTATGCAACAGCATATTTAAGTATTTAACGTTTCAGTCCTAATGATAAGGACTGTTTCAAGACAAGTTTCATTGTGTCAAGTACACGAATTCTTAATAGTGAAAATTAATTCTATTGAAATAATATTAATAATGTTAACAGAGAAAATCAGCACTTAGTCCGTTCCTAAAATTAAGTGTTGTCAGTGCTCAGAGAAAAATTTCCATTGGAACGGAAGGAAGCATTATCTAAAATAATTTCTAGATAAAAAGATGCTTCGAAGTAATCAATATTCATTGTTGGAAATGATTTGATAACGAGCTCCTACATTGTTACAGTATCTATAGATAATAGATGTCTCAACAAATTCGTTTACTTTGCTTTTGTGATAATTTCCAGGTTTCCTTTAAAAATATGAACGTTCGGACGTCTTCTCTTCTGAGCCTGGGAGTCGCTTATCTCTAGAAATCGTTTAGGGCCTGAATGATCAAGTGTTTCGATCATCTCCTCCAATAAGTTGTTCAATTGTCTGAACTTCGTTCGAATATGCCTATTTGTCGAAAGGACGCGTTGAGATTATTCGAATATTAATAATAACGAGTCATATTTTCTTACCCGATCCAGAGTACGAAAGACATTTGCACGGTCATGAGTAAAATTTGGGTCATGTTCAGGCCAAGAGTTAGACCAATTTTGTCTACGATCGGTGCGCTTGGTTTGATTTTAAAAACCCATGCTAGCACTAAGATTACCATGGTATGCACCAACAACCAACCGAGATGATACAATTGATGTTTGTATTGTATTGGATACTGATTTGGCAATCCGATTGTCTGCATTTCCTGATCGATCTCGTCTATAGTTTCGATCAAATCCTGTGTAATCTGCTTACAAATGGAATAAAAACTGCCATTTATAATAAACTATTTACAAATTATTTCATTCACTGCTTTGTGTTAATCTAGATTGCAAAGGTTCGTGCACTTTCCAAGTTTGTCTGATTTTCTGTAAAGTGTAGTTCCACTTTTTGTGCAGCTTCATTACATATTTTTATACATTCGATTGACCTGAATGTGCTTCAAATATATATACAGGGTGTTCATTTGAAAACTTTTCAGCCGAATATCTCGAAAAGTATGAAAGATTTGTAAAAATGTGGAAAACGGGTGTCTAAGGATTTCAAGGGTGAAAGAGGGGAGCAGTATGAGTTTTTTATTTGGGTGGCGTTTTCAAGGTCATTTAAAGGTCAACTTTGTCTTTTCAAATAGAAACCTATATTTTTTATTATGGGATCTTATTGTACGTAAAAAGACCAGCAATTTTCGTAGGTTACTTTCTTTTATCCGCGCACTAGTTTCGGAGATATTTAAATAAAAGTAGAGCGAGTCATACTTATACTGCTAGAAAGTTTGTAATTTCTTTATAACTATAACAAATTTTCAAAATGTTGTCCGTTGTTTTCTAAACAATAATACAGACGATTCTCAAATTCTGGACGAATATTTTTGAAGGTATCTGTTGGAATAGCTCTACATTCCTGTACAAACGCTCCAATTCTCTTTAAATATCTCCGAAACTAGTGTGCGGATAAAAAAAAGTATCCTACGAAAATGGCTGGTCTTTTTAAGTACAATAAGATCCCGTAATAAAAAGTATAGGTTTCCTTTTGAAAAAACAAAGTTGACCTTCAAATGACCTTCAAAACGCTACGCTGAGACCCCATGACCGCGTCTTCTCCTTGTAAGTGTAAGTGCACGAGATTTGCAGAATTTCATTTAAACCTATTCAGATGTATAACATATGTATCAAACGTCACGTACCTTCATTTTGAATTTCGTAGTGAATATCAGCACCGTCACAACCTCATACGCTATCACAACCCACATCTTGGTCACCGCCATATTCAGATTTATTTTTGACGGTGCCAAGGCATGTATGTAGATGTATTGCAAACAGAACACACAGTTGAAGGATATCCAAGCGATGACCATGTAAATACTCTCTACAATCTTCCTCACTTTCTGTTCTTTCGAGAGAACGAACGAACCAGTGCCAAATAGAATATTCAATACCAGAATCGGTCTGATAGTCTCGCCGAACGTTTTCGGTTGGAACATCTTTAACATTCTCAATTATCAATTCGAAACGAAATTGACGATGCTCGACGCTGCACTGTGCTCTCCCGCGGCGGTTCCGCTGTCGTGACTATGACGATCGTCCTGTCGCAATTCTCAGGATTAATAGCTCGCTAAGTAATGAAACTCGCGATGAAAAATTTAGACTTTCAATGTCCTTGCCTTGGCTTGTTGCCTTTGCAAGCTACTGCGGGGTAAGATCTCTTGATTATTTGGTTCTCTTGTCTGCCCGTTGCTAGCCTTTTCTAATTGATTTAATTTGGTGAAACACTGTCAATAATTCGATGCTATTCTATTCACATGAATATTATTATTATTATTATTATTATTAGTAGTAGTAGTAGTAGTAGTAGTAGGTTACCGATAATGAATTTAATTTGTTTTCTAAGTACAAGTAGCATATATTAGTCGGACATAATGTGGACGTGTAGATTGTGTAATCATAATTGAATTGCCACTAGAAATATCGTAACTTTCCTCCAGTGTTATCTAATTCACCTAATAATGTTATTATTAGTTGGTCAACGATAATGAATGAAATGTAATATTCCAAGTCGTCAGGCATATTGCGAACTTGTACATAATTTGATTATAAATTTATTTCTGTTTTAAGTGCTTTAGTAATGTTACACTATCTTACCTACTAATGTTGTCTTTGTTTCTACGATCCTTTCGTTTTGTAATAAGTATGATGTTGTTGGCATTTGTCTAACAGATATTTTTAGAAATAAATAAAGTAGAATAATAAACAAGTCTGAGGTAAAGGTGGCTGGTTAGTGATCATTTACACACCGAATAATGCGTTTCATTGTTATTACCATCCCCTAATGGTGTTCTCATAGATTAACAGATTAGGTAAATCGAGGAAATGGAAAAAGATGAATAGGTAATTTGGAGAAAAAGTAGGTAATATTGATAAATATACGCATACATTTAATATTTAATAAAATATCAACATGTATTTCAAGTATTAGTACGGGAGAATATTCATAAGGGTTTCGAGGTTCACCAGAAATATTTTGAGATTACTCTATTTCGTAGAAAATAAATTATGAACCAGTCATTATTGTGAGTATGTTAACGATTTTAGTACAATAAGTTATAAGTGTTGCCAATGGGAGAGATTGCATTTGTCGTACATTGAACGTATAACAGAAAGAATTACCAAATTAATTGTAGCTGACCCATCATGGACTTATACTACTTGACATTTTCTATACTATTATATTTGCTTCCGATAGCAGGGCTTATAATTTTGACTAACCACACAATAATCATGGGAATAACAGGAACAATATGCAGTATCAAATTAATTGTGACTGACCCAGTACGGATTTATACTACTTGCTATTTGCCTTTAAGTGTACACCACATGGATTCGAAACATTATTTGCTTTTGATGTCTAGGTTCATAATTTTCACTCATGCAACAGTCATGCGAACAACAGGAACAATATGTAGTATCAAATGAATTGTGCCGCAGTACAATAGTGTAGGTTTAGTACAATAAGTTATAGGTGTTGCCAGTGGAAGAGACTGCATTGCTCGTGCATTGAGCGTACAATCGGAAGAATCGTAGTAACAGAAAGAATTACCAATTTAATTGTAGCTGACCTATCATGGACTTATACTACTTGACATATTCCATACTATTATATTTGCCTCCGATAGCAGAGCTCATAATTTTGACTATCCATACAATAATCATGGGAATAACAGGAACAATATGTAGTATCAAATTAATTGTGGCTGATCTATTACGCAGTTATACTACTTGCTATTCGCCCTTTAAGTGTACACTATGATATGTGTATTCTGAAATGTATTTGCTCTTGATACGAAGGTTCATAATTTTCACTCAGCATACAACAATCGTGCGAACAACAGGAAAAATATTTTATATCAAATTAATTGTGCCAGACCCATCAGAGATTTATACTACTTGCTATTTTCTCTGGATTAAATGTATATCATGATATATACAACAATCATGCGAATCAATGCAAATAGAAACATTCGTTTGAAATTTTCGTTATGAGCACAGATGAAAAAATTAAAAATCCTGACCATCACTATTTTCTTATAAATTCCGCGCAATAGCAATGTCAAAGCTATTTCTTGATACATTAGCTAGACATTAAACATTTTTTACCAATGTTTAAATTTTTGTAATGATATACAAAAAATACCATCATATTTAGGAGAGTCTACAAAATTTTTCTACGTAACAATCATTCGTTGTACTTTCTCGGCTGATGCAGAAAAAATTCTGAAATTTAAATTTTTGACTTTTTTTTCAAAATCAAATTTCTCAAAAACTGCGGCTGATGACGACAAACGGCTTCCGGATTCGTGTTCCGCACAGGAAAGTCTAGAAGAACGTGTACAGATGTTCTCTATAACAAAATTGCTGTTGACCAGTGTAATTCCGATAATTCCCGAAGTCAGCCATATATCGGATCGATCGTCGGAACGATGCTTGCAAGTTCACAGGAGCAATCTTTCCGCTTGTTTTCATAAAGAACAAACCCGCGGGTGGTCGGTCGTCGCGCAAGAATGCCCATCGACATTTTTATTCACTCCGTAATACGTTCGAGTATCCTGGAGCGCGAGATCGAGGCTTGAAAAAACCGTGGGCTATGGGGGTTGGCGATAAAGAAGAACGGGGGTTGTAGGGTGGTGAACGTTGGTGGGAATGTATGAGAAGGCGCAGGAAACGGGTTCGAATCGTTGAATGTCCCCCGTCGAAAAAGGACGTGAATTTATTGCATGCCGGTCGCTTGTGTGCGGGGGTGGATCGCGAGTGGGGGGTTTGTAAGGGGTTGGATGGGATTGTGGGTGGGCACGAATAGAAGGGAAGTGGAACGCGGAATCGGGAAAGCAATCGTCGACGGAAGTTGAACGAAGGGTGGCTCCGGGGGCGTGTCGGTGCGTCGCTTATTATACTTTCTTATTATTTATCGACCGCTATAAATATTCGGGGTCGAATGGAGTCAGCCGATTTATGGAGGTCGCGAATTAGTGTCATTCGCCGCGATATTTTTCACCGGCATATTAATCCGGATACACTTACACCGAGACCGGCCCGCTAGGATGCACCATGCAGGGCCGGCTATACGGGATCCATTAGAGGCGATCACTTTTCTCGGAATTCAATTCTGCACCCGAGATGCGCTTCGACGTTCAGAATGTGCATTAAACTGCGGATTCGACTTTTTTCCGAAATATCTACCCTGAAAATTTTCATGGAATCAATATAATTTAACTGTAACATTTGGACGTAGCGAACCGTTACTACAGATCATTAATACGTTGAATGATGGATCGTAACTCTGAAAGTGTTCCACAAAATCGAAAGAATTTATTTATTTTAACGATAACTTGAATGATATAATTTATCATACTGATTAGTCCTTCAACCATTCTACATCCTTCATATCCTAATCCTATTTACTCTACTCGACTATATCACAATAAAAATTAATTTGTTAGACTTTGTCAAAGTGACATTCAACGTGTTAACAAGAATTTTTGTTGTATTTGGTAAATGGATTTCCAAACCTGGTTGAAGATTTGTCAGAGAGTCACATTGACAATTGCCAATTAATGTGCTGAATTGTGAATTTTATAGTAGCGTGTCAGGTTCTCAACAATTTATTTTAAGAATGTTGTAATTTTATTTAGATGCCAATAGTTTTGGTATAGTGATCTCAATTAACGTACATAGAACACTGAAAGAAATATATGCACATGTGCATTATTAGTAGACGACGGATTTTATGGATTTAAATTAAAAAATGAGTATGTGTAATTTAAAAATATTAGAAGAATTTCAGAATACTACTATATCATTTTCAACCTATTAAACATATCCAAATATATAAATTTCTATTTCAATCGGGTTTATTGCAATTCAGACAGAACATTTTTATTTTGGAGTGATAAACAACAGCATATTATCTGTTCGTATGGATTAAATTAAATGAGCCTACCTACATGTTTCTACGTTTCAGTGTTTGCTCGTTTAATGAAATTTACGTTATTCTTGCAGCCGGGCAACGAATTTACAAAGCCCATAATTTTAACATATATCGGTCAGAAATTACGAATCCGGTGTTGCAGTTGCATCAAACGTGCATCTACTCGCCGATCACCCAGTTTCCCACCATTAATTTATCAACGTGAACATTGGCGTATCACATATCGAGCGAGAAGATCGATCATGCATCCGGATCGCGAATTCTGCCATCACAGTAACAGTTGATTGATCACTGATAACGGAGCATAATCAGCGCATCATACGATCCCTGACGAACTTCCCTGCCGATGCGTAGTAAAGTACTAGGAGAGAGAGAGAGCACTCCTACCCCCAAAAAACGCATGCTATCTCTGTTGGGAGTCTGAGAAGTATACACCGAACTATCCCATAAAATCTCGATAAAATCAAAATCTGGGCTGAGCGTCAAACGATGTATAACCCCATTCAAAATTATGAGGGCCACGGTTTACGACTACGGAAGGATAACAATAAAATGTAGTAACGATATAATAAAATGCGAGGAGGGACAACAATCGTGCGAGTAATTCGTCTGGGTATACGAGCTTTCGTATATTAGTTTCATAAAATTCTACTTAAACTTGAATTATGCTTTGCTTGCTTATGATTTTTGTACAAATTCGAAAATGTTGTTATTTCAATTTTCAATTATAATGCCTATAATCATTTTAACTCTGCTGTAATCCCCGATTGTGGTACATAGGACCTTAACTACAATTTCCATAGAATTTCTAGAATGAAATGGGAATAACAGGAACAATATGAATTAATTGCGCCAGATCCATCACGGATTTATACTACTAGCTGTTTTCTCTGGATTAAGTGTACAAAATATAAGTTTACAGGGTGTATAAAAATTATATGTCACGTCTACCATAGCGGGATTCTATGTCTCTGGATCGGTGGAGATCTATTAAAAAAAAATGGGCCGCAAAATTGTCCTTGACACCTTTTTTAAGGTCAACATTTTTTTTATTTCATCGGATAGTACTCATCGCGGGGAACAAAAGTCTCAAAGAATCCATCGGTCTCAAGACCAACCATTCTCATAAAAAATTACTTTAAGGTTTCGTAAACTATTCTATTCTACATGTCTACAGGGTGTTCCAAGATGGAACAAATGTAAAGGGGGGTGATTCTACATGAGAAAGGAAGTCTACGATATAGAATAACTTTTTTTTCTTCTACCTCAGAACTTCTACCCCAGAAGTTCTGGAACGGGGGATTATGGTGGTTTGGTAGAAATAAAAGAAGATGGACACAACGAATCACTATGACTGGCTGCCTCCTTCGTTGCACAACCTCCATTTTTGCACGATTTTTCGGTCTCGTTTTCGTTTAACGACGAAGGTTCTACTGTAATAGACTGCGAATCTTTATCCACATTTTATTACAGAATCCTTTACTGAATAATTTTACCAGGTTGTATATAATGCACCAGTGACACTAAATTCATCTAGTGTTTCCTCTGTTTTGTGTTTTACCTACTAACACAAAAACGCAGACAATCCGGCGTCTAGTAAATAAACTAATAATGAAATGAGAAAAAGATCGTGTCAAAAAATGATTCAAAGCAGGTAAAGGGTTAATAAATCGTAATAATACATCGATATTTTTACATCCTTCGTTCAGCAATTCTTCACAGATTACACTGACTCGCGTCTGCCACGAATGCACAATAAAAATTGTCTGCATCAATTACAGGCAAGAAGACGTACATAAAAATTGAATTCATCTGTTAATAATTTTACCAGGTTGTATAAAATGCACCAGTAACACTAAATTCATCTACTGTTTCTTCCATTTTACACCTACCAATTTTTATCATAAATGTATGAAATCCACAGTCTAGTAATACAGAAATAAGAAAACGACCGTGTCAAAAAATTATTCGAAAAATGTATCAATTTTATCTTATCTTCGTTCAGCAATTCTTCACAGGCTTCACTGACCTGCATCTGCCACGAGTGCACAAGACTCGCAGTGATCACATTCAGGTGTACAAAACTGCAGTTTTTTCGTCTTCGGACGAAAGGAGCTGGCTTGAATTTAGCACAGTGATTCGCGGGGTAATTAAATAGCCCGTAGCATTCATTTCGCAGTTCGGAACCGTGGATCCGAGCGTTTCTTCGAGGTCCTTTCACCGTTGCCTGGGTACGTCTTTGCAACGCAGAATTTATGTATTGCGATAGAGAGAGATAAAGAGAGAGAGAGAGAGAGAGAGAGAGAGAGAGAGAGAGAGAGAGAGAGAGAGAGAGAGAGAGAGAGAGAGAGAGACGGAGAGAGAGATCGATTCGGCGCAAACATGGCCACGGTTCCATGCAATTTGTTTTTCCAAGATTCAATCGGTCGACACGGGCACGGCCGGCGATTCTTTTTGAAGCTTCATACATCACGAATGACGGCCATTTAGTAGGCGATGCCCGGCCAGCCAGGTTATTCCGGAGAAACTTAGGTCATTCCGCGATGCTCGGATGAATGGTCCCTTCACCGTTGATTTAATACGACTCTGGCCATTATGTGCGCCGGCCAAGGAGGAAGCAGCGAGTAAATATATCAGCGGGAATTATCCTCGCCCTGATCCCGGGATTCGCTGTTATTTTCAACCAATGAATTACGCCACGGCGGATCGGCGTGCGTCATCCCTCTGACTTTTCGCCACGATTGATTTACACATCGCGAGAAACAGAAATATGAGATTGTTCGGCACATGCAAATTCCTCTGGAAAAATATAAACTCTCTATTCTTTACGATTTCGTGATTTGGACACTGTGCCACCAAATTTTCCAATCCGCGTGACGCGAAAACGAGACTTATCTGTGTCTTCGAAGTTTTATCAGTAGACTGCGAATCTTTACCTAAAATAAAAATTTCGTAAGTTAAATGTCAAAAACAGAGACTCAATGAAAATCTGTACTTGCTTCTAGACACCTTAAAAAGTAGAAAATAACCGAATTCACTGAAAATTTATTTTTGCTTTTCATCTTAAACAGTCGAAAATAGTGTAATTCACTGAAAATGTATTTGTTACTTTTAGTCATGAGTTTCAAAATTTCTTCTAACGTCTTCACAGTTTTATCTGAATTGTAATAAAAAAGAGCAGTAATCTGTCCCGGATCCCAGAATCATCCTGTATATAGCAGTCTATTAAAAAAAATAATAAATGAACAGTGAAAACACAAAAAATTGGTGTGTGCTTAGATCACATGGCCGTAGTGAAACTTCTTTCTTTAATTTTTTTTCGAATTATTATTAACACTTTATGACATTTAATTTTCTATGATTCTATTATTGATACAATTGGCTTCTGATAGCTAAAATATCATATAAATATACTTGATTCAATTTTGTCTAAATGTCTTGCAAATGCTGCATCGAGAGTTGCTCCTAATCTTGTCGCATCATTAGGATTATTTACAGAGATTGTCGCATCATTAAGATTATTTACAAAGTGTTCAACTTTATACGCGTATAACTTTTTAACCAATGAATTCCGCACAATATGATTTTTATTTTCAGCGTTTTCTCGTCGAAATCTATAAGATTGTATAAAAAAAATCTTGAAAAAAAGAGTTCTCCAAAACGCAGTTGAACCTAGAATTTCGTTTCATCGTTTCATCGCCAGATCGGTTTTACGCCTACCGCGTCGAGATTTTACGCCTAACGCGTCTAAAGAAAAGTTTTACTTAAAAAATTACATATGCTATTACGTTGCTTGCAAAATACAGTATTAATGTTTTCTAATATTCATTATTTGCAAGAAAAACGATGGCTACGATAGTGGAAAAATTCCAAAATCGGGGTAGAGATCGTAAGATGAGCAACTTTCCGAGGAATTTCCGGTTGGTCTTCTTACCAGAATATGAAATTCATGCTCCGGTTTTACGGGTAGCTATGTGATAAAACCAGGAAAGATGGAGAATCGTCCTTCGGATCGAGGAGGACCCTGTTACACCGCGGATACTCGATAGCCAGATACGCTGCGGAATTTATAGCGTGTCGACATTTGTTCATGTAAAAACTGTGGCCCGCGCTGTTTTACCTGCCGTTACTGTCCCCGGGATTCGTCGTTACTT
This sequence comes from Sphecodes monilicornis, assembly GCA_913789915.3. NCBI lineage: Eukaryota > Metazoa > Arthropoda > Insecta > Hymenoptera > Halictidae > Sphecodes > Sphecodes monilicornis. Next base: position 11,125,815 of record OU565294.1, read on the forward strand.
CCCACGCCGGCAACGCCGCTAGGCCGCCCTTTCGCCATTTTACGAGCGAATTTACGCGATTTCCAATACAAAGCTCGTTCCCTTCGGTTTTATCGCGCAACCACCCGCCTCGATGGCCTGCGGTCGCAGTGAGTTTCCGCGTCGTCAAGGAAATCTGCTCGATCGTGAGATCCTCTGACCCGTTTTCGCAATCCTGGACATCTTGCGAACCCTTCGAACCCTTGCAAATCGGTCTTCGTACCTTGCAAATTGGTCCTTGAATCGATAAAGAATTCTGTTGGACAGGCGGCGATTTTTCTTGGACGTGTACTGTAATTTTATGCAGTAATTATCTGACTGTAGATTTTCATGGAAAATAAAAATTGCATGTATCCATTTGCAAAATATATTAGCTACGTAGACGTTCGTTTCTTATCATAATGATATTCTTGAGTTGGAAATAGTTGAATAATATTTTTAAATACTTCGAATGCTTTTATAAATATTTTATAACCGCATGAAATCCGCTGTGTAGTAATTATAGTGGGTGATGAAATCTTTTTTATATTTATGTGGGATCAGGACCTCCCAGACCAAATACTGTATGGAGATTAGGAAAAGTAGGACGGTTCCGTGGGTATGTGTAAGAGTTGATCAGCTACAATCGCGAGGGTCCCGGGTTCGATTCCCGGCGCGGAATTCATCATTTTTCCTAAGATCCTACATTTATAATTTATGTCGCAACAACTACGAGGTTATTAGCGACATCATGGAGAACATATAGGAGTGGATTACATTATCTGATTAATCAGTTTGGTTTTCTTTATAAACTTAAGTAGATCCCGTATTTTTCCCTCTTTTTTATTGTCATTGAGTGCAGACTGTAGTTAGTATTTATTACGGCCATATTTCTTCCATTGAAGAATTAGGTGTTCTATGTATATTATATGATCGCACTCCTCACACTTGCGGAGTCGGTTTTGGAGATTATGTGGGAGTGTGTTATTCTCGAATGTCGAATTTTTATTCTTGAGATGGCCACTTATTCTCTTCTTGATGTACCAGGGATCGATTTCTGTTCTTCGAAGTACTTGTTGGTGATATTTTTAACCCTTTGCACTCGAAGCAATTTTAATTAAAAAATGAAGATATTTCTTTCAACTTATAACATTTTTATACCATATATTTTCTATACAATGTGCACCTGAAATTAAACTTGTGTTCTCATGGAACAGTTGAATTTTTAGCAATTTAGTGGGTGGTTTATTATAAATTAATTCATTATATTTTGCAATTATTTGATGATTTAAAGGGTGGGCGTAGTTACCCACTTCCATTGCATCCAAGACACTCATGGAGTTTTTTCACAGATATCGTGTAAGAGATTGTCACTGATATCGCGACATCACTAAAGTAAAATCCCATGCATACAGAATTCAGAGCGACTGCAGTTACAGCGTTTAATCCTCGACAGGAAGGATCGCTCGTTGATCGTCAACGGTGAAAGATGTTGGCTTCGGTTTCATCGAAGTGGCGCTTCGACGCGTTTCGCCGTCGTAAACGCAAACACCCATCGTGCTTACGGTATCGGCTGGCCGCGGGCAGTAATCGTAGTTAATGGCGACAGCCACCACGGTTACGAGATCTCCCCAAGACGGACACACCCCCGTTTTATGGGACCGTCTTTGGCACGCGCGATCGTAATTGCAAACTAACTTCCACACGGTATCGCGGATCGCTCGGCGCACCGGCTGCTTGCGAAGTTTCCATCGAACTTCGCCGGAGAATTCGAAGGCATCTTCGCGAGTTCAGTATTGTCGACTGGCTCGAGGTTAGCTGGCGAATCCTTTCCGCCGTCGGCAACTTCGAATAGACGGAATGCACATCCCCGGATTTTATAGCGCTCCGGAGCTGGCGCATCGAAATCACGCGCGCATTCGACTTGGTCAACGTTAAACCTACCACGGTCAAATGTCTGGTTTCACATTTTGCAATTATTATTGCAACTATAAAAATTCATTGTATGGAACATGATTGAATAAATCTGCTTGTCCAAGCATCATTATATTGAGGATTAGGGTCAATCTCAATAAATGTGGTCTTGCCATTTTTATAAGGCAACATTTGATTTATTAACGCTAAACGTACCACGGTCAAATGTCTGGTTTTACATTTTGCAATTATTGCAACTATAAAAATTCATTGTATGGAAAATAATTGAATAAATCTGCTTGTCAAAGCATCCATTATATTGAGGATTAGGGTCAATCTCAATAAATGTGGTCTTGCCATTTTTATAAGACAACATTTGATTTATTAACGCTAAACGCACCACGGTCAAATGTCTGGTTCGACATTTTGCAATTATTATTGCAACTATAAAAATTCATTGTATGGAACATGATTAAATAAATCTGCTTGTCCAAGTATCTATTATATTGAGGATTACGGTCCATCTTAATAAGTTAAATGTCTCCATTTTTATGAGGCTACATTTGATTTATTAACGCTAAACATACCACGGTCAAATGTCTGGTTTTACATTTTGCAATTATTGCAACTATAAAAATTCATTGTATGGAAAATAATTGAATAAATCTGCTTGTCAAAGCATCCATTATATTGAGGATTAGGATCAATCTTAATAAATTTAGTGTTGCCATTTTTATAAGACAACATTTGATTTATTAACGCTAATCGCACCACGGTCAAATGTCTGGTTCGACATTTTGCAATTATTATTGCAACTATAAAAATTCATTGTATGGAAAATAATTGAATAAATCTGCTTGTCCAAGTATCTATTATATTGAGGATTACGGTCCATCTTAATAAATTTAGTGTTTCCATTTTCATGAGGCAACTTTTACCGATATTTTTAATAAACGTAGTTTTGCCATTTTTATAAGGCAACATTTGATTTATTAACGCTAAACGTACCACGGTCAAATGTCTGGTTTGACATTTTGCAATTATTATTGGAACTATAAAAATTCATTGTATGGAAGATGATTAAATAAATCTGCTTGTCCAAGTATCTATTATATTGAGGATTACGGTCCATCTTAATAAGTTAAATGTCTCCATTTTTATGAGGCTACATTTGATTTATTAACGCTAAACATACCACGGTCAAATGTCTGGTTCGACATTTTGCAATTATTATTGTAACTATAAAAATTCATTGTATGGAAAATATTTGAATAAATCTGCTTGCCCAAGCATCCATTATATTGAGGATTAGGGTCAATCTCAATAAATGTGGTCTTGCCATTTTTATAAGGCAACATTTGATTTATTAACGCTAAACGTACCACGGTCAAATATCTGGTTTTACATTTTGCAATTATTGCAACTATAAAAATTCAATGTATGGAAAATGATTGAATAAATCTTCTTGTTCAAGCATTTATTGTATTGAGTATTACAGTCAATCTTAATAAATTTAGTGTTTCCATTTTTACAAGGCACCTTTTACCGATACTTTTAATGCTTGGTAGGTTTAGTGTTAAATAAATCTTTTCCTATCGTGATGAGATATTTATTTATCAGGTGTGTGTAAAATTTTCAATCTTTTACAATCGTTCATGCACAATGATATGTGATTATTAGTCTGGGGATCTGTATGCAAAATAAAAATTCTCTACGTGAATTGCAAGGAACTGTCACCAAGCAGAAATGTCTTTCGCACTTCAATAACTTCAAAAGGCTGAAAATATGCAATGATATAGTATTGATACTTGTAAGCTCTGTCAATCTTTGTACTCTTTCGAATCGTGCCTACCTACTTTTACCATGAATGCATAAAATGCGCTGTCTAACATTATTAAAAATAAAATTTTTCTGCGTTAGTCATAGGACACAGGAATCAAATACAAATTGCTTTCTTTCTGTAATAATTTGAATCCATTGAACGTAATACATCGATATTTTTAGTTTTTTAAAATTTTTATACTGTTTTAAATTGCTCCTACTCATTTTTATCCTAAATGCATAATATCCACAGTCTACTGATAATTCTGCAAGAAATGTCAGCATTAACTGCAAGATGCAGAAACTGACATTTATTTCTTGTCAACAATTCTAATAAGCAAGAATAGTACAACGGTATTTCTAAATTCATTAAATTTTTTGACCCATGTTTTTTGAAAGATGTTTTTGAAGAAGTTATATTTGCATCATGTCGATAGACGAATAGTGTATGACCTTGTCTGTCTGTTTCTACTGATTTCCACCGAGCAATCCATTCGAGGAATGAGAATGCAGCTCGGTCAAAATTCGATTCCCGAATTGTCATTTCCGCCGAGCTTGCAACTTTTCGTAGGTAGTTGCAGAAAATAATTAACACGACGCAAAGGTAAAGTGCCGCAGGTCGAGTAGACACTTTTATTGCGACGCTCGATGTTTCCCGTGGTTTGTGAACTTTTCTTTGTATCGATCGATTTAATTGTATTCCGTTGAGCGCCTCCTCCCAGTCGACGGACCTTTTAGTTCACGTTAACCGAGAGCAATTTCATTCCGGCCGTTCGTGGGAAAGTTTTCATCATCTGATTAAATCGCGACTGGAATCGAAGGGAAATTATCGTGAAAGAAAGCACTCGCGTCTCTGTTGTTGCACCGCTCCCTTCCATAGCCTTTCGCTCTGTCAATGTACGATAGTGCTTATTTCTCCCTAGGCTTTTACGTCATTCGACGAACAATGGAAAATATGACGAAGATAAAAATTTAAAAGAAATACTTGCGCTGGTTTCGGAAATTGCAAGTAGTATAGGTTCCATTTTAATCAGACTGTGGTCAATTACGTAAAAGAAGTAATATACAGTCAGTGTAATTAATATTCGTACACCTTTTAAAAAGGAATAACTTTTTTGATCTAAACTGCTTTTTTGAGATGTTAGATGGACAAATATACTAGGAAATGCGTAAATAATTTGATGAAATATTTGCTATTGTTCGTAATTGCGAAGGAAGAAATAAAAGTCACGAGTGTTAAGTTTTTTATCTCTGTCTGTAACGAAAATATAGGAAGTGCCTTTTGTAGACCTAAGCTCTGCGCAAAGTTTTGTCGAAATCGACCAAAGTGGCTATGAAACATAATTAATTGAAAATAGCAGAAAATTGTAAAAGACAGCGATTTAAATAAATCGCAAACCCTAAATTCAAAGATTTTATCATTTTACAATGCATATAACTTTTTTATGCAACTACCGATTTCGATGAAACTGTGTATATCTAATATAACTTACTAATATAACTTACTTAGATTTACAAAAGGCATGTTTTAAATTTTCATTATCAGCACAATTAAAAAAAATGATTTACACATTAGCTAGTGAACTAATCCTTCTAACATCTTCAAAAAAATTCAAGTCATTTCGTCCAATTAAAATGAAAGTTATTCGTTTCTGAAGGTTGTACGAATATATATTACACTTACTATAATTATTGTGATACAAGTGAAAAGACAAGTAGAATAGGTTTCTCGCTAGACAGACAAGTAGATTAAGAATCTTATTGGACAGACGAGGAAAATAAGTGTCTTAATAGACAGAAAAGTAGAATAAATATCTTGGTGGACAATAAAGTAGAATAAGCTTCTTAGTAGTCAGACAAATAAGAGAAAATGATTCAGGTGCCAGGAGATGGAAATAATACGTTCTATAGTCGCACAAATAAATTAAGTACGCCAGTAGTTAGGTAACCGAAATATCAAACATGATACATGAACTTGTATACAAGAGAGTGAAGCAGGTCAATCATTATCGAGACGAACAGATAGAAGGAAGATGCATTTCAAATATGTATAGTATATGTACAATATAATATAGTCCATTGAAGTGTGGGATAAGTAAAAAATATTCTCATTGGACAAACAGGTAGAATGTCCAGCTGTTAGGAAATGGGAATAGTAGCTTATATCGTCAGGCATGTAAATCAAGTGTGCCCAGTGGTTAGGCACGTAGAACAGGACGATACGCAGGCAGACATTATAATATATCAAGCTGTAAGAAAGTGGAGTAGGTCAACCGCTATCCAGTCGAACAGAGGATGTAGAGATGCACCTCGGACCTGTCTGCTAGGTCGTGGAATAGTCAGATAAGTACAGGAAAGCCCTCGTTGAATGGAGAAATAGAATAAGACGAGTAATAATCCAACAATGTCATAGAGAATAATTGCACCAAGTGGAATCCGATTGCTAGTGACCAAACAAGCAGTATAATTCCGCCGGTGAACAGATAAGTAGAACAGGTTTATCATTAGTCTGACAGACAGGACAGGTTTCATAGTCACGTAACTTGAATAAATCGATTCAGCATGTAGTCTAACAGGTATAATAAGACAGCCAGTCATCAGGCAAGTAGAATCAGATGGTTACTATTCAGACAAGTACAATAGGAATGTTTAATCAAATTTTGTAAGGTAAATCTTGCAATGAGCAGATTTCAAACAAACGCCATTTGCTTTGACCAAACCCTGGAAAAATGTTTATCGCTAGATTAAATCGCGAATAAAATCGAAGCGAAATTATCGAGAAAGGAAGCACTCGCGTTTCTTCCGTTGCATTCTACGTTCACGGCCCTTCCATTGTTCCGTCCAACGTTCTTGTTTATTTATCCTCAGCTTTTGATCCCGTCCGACGAACAATGGAAAATATGGTCCATGAATGTTTCATGAGAGACGCCCCCCACCCCAATCTCTCTCTCTCTCTCTACGTCTGTATTTTTCGTGGTATTCGAAATTACAAAGTTGCAGAATCTCTTCCGGAGGAATTACAGAAGCATATAAATTCCTAGACTGTTGTTTTTTGGTGTTCCGAAAAATGACCGTTTCTCTCAAATCGTTCTTTGGAGTGCGGTGATTCTGTCACTGTAAACTTCTTAGTCGATCAATTGTTATATCATAAGTTTACAAATATCGAACAATGATTTCTCAATGATACATCTTATTTTAAAAATGAACCAAAAACATACTAGTAGAAGGTCCATGTCCAATGACTATAAAGCAAGATTTTTAAATATAAAATAGTTTATATATATTATAAATAGTTTAAATATACAATAGCTTATAGTTTGAATTTTACGTTGTTCTCGAATGATAAATCTGAACGTCCAACGTCATTTGCAATATTTTTCTAGCAGCTGTAATTATTATCAGTATAGTTATACATTGAAAACGTAAATGTGTTGGGTGAGCGTGTGAGGGTTTATTTAATTGCCAGGATTAAATTAATTAAATATCAATTTTTATATTCTGTCTCAAAAAGACCCAGATTCCACTGTCGGGGGGTACAAGTGAATTTGGACAGGAAAAAATAACATAATAGATACATATGCGCAACGTAACCCAAAGTTTCATCACTTTTTGAATTTCGGAGTTCGGGATCGCGTTCCGTGTAAGCAGAATTCGTCAAGAATCGTTACGGTAAACCACCACAGATGCAACCACAGGTTCTCCCATTTTAATGGAGGAGGCCAGCGAAATCCCCAATTAATTACGAACGCTCCAATAATCTGCCGATGAAAATTCCCGAACGTTACGTTCCTCGTTAGAACCAGAATAGAGTCAAAGAGAGAGAGGGCGAGGGAGAGAGAGAGAATCTCGCTAAGCGGAATTCCCAGAGGATGGCGCCGTCCGCGAGAGGTTTTTCACTGGCTGTGTGCGCGGAATGTCGATCCGGGGGGACGCGGCGTCGCAGAATAGCCTTCCCTTTTCAAAAAGCTTTCAGCCCGTTCTCGATATACGCTGTTCTCGATACAAACTTCATTCCTGGGATCTCCACCACCACCCCCTCCCCTCCTCTCTGCCCCCTCGGCCATGGATTCGCGGGTATATCGTCGTCGTTCCGAGGCGTCCCCTCGGGATCCTTGCGCGGCTTCAAGGCCACGACGACGAGAAAATCCGCTCGACGTGACTTTCCGGCAATAAATCCGGTGAACGTGTTTCCGATCGCAACGCCGCCGCTCCCGGGAAACATTTCCCTGTAGCTGGATCGCTACGAACCGGAGAACGATCCCCCATCATCGCTGGGAAATCCGATTTTACGTTTTATCGGAGAACGGCATTGCCACGTTAAAAGTTGATGCGAGCTTCTGGATGATTCGGGCCGGGTCGGGTCGTCCGCGGTTCGCGAATTACTAGTTACAGTTCGCGATCTTGTGCCTCGTGCGTCCCTTATTCTAAATCAGCTCGAAGATTCTTTGTTTTGGAGTACCATAAATTAACACTAAACCTACCACGGTCATATGACCGGTTTTATATTGAAGTGAAACTTCTTCAGGCGCGCTAGGCGCGAAACCTCGACGTGGTAGGCGTAAAACCTCGGCGCGGTAGGAGTAAAGCCGATCTGGCGGTGAAACGATGAAACGATGAAAGCAATTTTTTATTTTGGAATTATTGAAATTGTAAAAATTCGTTTATGTAAAATAATGGAACAAATTTCCTTGTTCAAGCATCTATTATATTGGAGATTACGGGCAATCTGAATAAATCTAGGGTTGCCATTTTTATAAGGCAACATTCGCCGATAGTTTTAACGCTGGGTAGGTTTAGTGTTAACACTAACCGTAGCACGACCGGTTTCGTATTGTTCATTTCATAAATGAGCGGTTGTTTTCGAAAGTTGTGGTATGCATATTTCTTCACACTTATTAACGCCTCCGTCACTGAAAAAATTGTATCAAAATAAATTTTGTAACCAGAAGAAGAAGAAGTGTAAGAATGTAATAAATATAAATGATTAAGGGAAATCGGTTGATCATTAGAAATGATGAATTAAAATGAATTTTAATACAGGGGGATACAATATAACAAAGTAATACAGATAAATTATTTAGGAAGATACGGTGACCGTTAAGAATTATGGTGAAATTCGAGAATAAAGTGCTGGAAGGTTCAAGATCGAAAATATCCGAATTGAGGGTTCAAGATGGAAGTAGACAAAATTTCGTTGGATGAAGGATCCCCGTAGTCATTCTAGGAAGATCATCCTTAGGCCATACGACATTCCTTTGTTATGCATGGAACGAGGACGCTCGATGGACGACGCTAAAATGGCCGTATTTCTTGACAATCGCCTCCCCTTCGTGTAGCTGGTTCGAAAGGTTCTTCCTCGTTGTACCTAGAACCGGGCCGTTTTCCCTTCGTCCTATATTCCCAACCCAACATTTCGGTATTCCTGCAGTTTTCCAGGAGAGAATGACAATGAGATAGACCTGTGTACAGGGTGTATAAAAATTATATGTCACGACTACCATAGCGGGATTCTGTGTCTCTGGATCTGTGGAGATTAATAAAAAAAAATGGGCCGCAAAATTGTCTGACCGCTTTCTCAAGGTCAAAACTTTTTTTTATCTCATCCTATAGTACTCGTCGCGAGGAACAAAAGTCTCAAATAAACCATGGGTCGGAAGTCAACCATTCTCATAAAAAACGACTTTAAAGTTTCGTTAACTATTTTATTTCACATGTCTACTGGGTGTCCCAAGATGGTATAAACGTAGAGGGAATGATTCTACATGATAAAAGAAGTCTAAAATATAGAATAATTTTTTTTCATTTGACACCTCGTTTTCGAGATATTAGAGTTTGAAAATTCGGCGAATACGCTTGATATTGAATATGAATCGTCCGACGCGTCTGGTCATGATTTACCTGATCTACTTCTTACAAACGCTAGGACCGCGTACTTGACGGATTTTCACACTCTAATTTCTCGAAAACGAGGGGTCAAATGAAAAAAAATTATTCTATATTGTAGACTTCCTTTTTCATGTAGGATAACCCCCTTCACGTTAAAACTATCTTTGGACACCCAGTAGACATCTATCTATATATATCAAAAGAAAGCCCTGACTCACTGACTCATCAATGCCCAGGCTAAACCCTTGGACTTAGAAAGCTGAAATTTTGCACAGAGGTTTCCTTTATGATCTATACAAGGAATTAGAAAGGATATTTCGAAATTCAACCCCTAAGTGTGTGACAGAGGGTTGCAACTTTTGTATGAGGAATATTTTATTTGTGGTCGGATTTGCTTGAAACTTGGTCTTAATGCTCTTTGATATAATTAATCAAACATGGGACGTTAATTACGTAAATGGCATCAATTTTGATTTCTAAGAAGGCGACATGCCATAAAATTAAAACTCTATAGGGGTGAATGGGGGGTTAAAAGGTTTTATGGAGAAACTATATCAATTTTTAAAGTCGTTCTTTCAGACTTTTGTCCCTCATGACGAATACTATACGATGGAGTAAAAAACAATGTTGACCTTGAAAAAGGGTTCAAGGACAATTTTGCGGATTATTTTCTTAATAGATCTCCATCGATCCAGAGACATAGAATCCCGCTATGGTAGTCGTGACATATCATTTTTATACAGCCCGTACTTCAGAACGATGAATATAACCCCATTCAGTTTTAGATTTTCATTTTGGAATTTTTAGAACGCTTCAGGGTGTACATGCTCTATTTTCTTTTTTAGAAGCAAATACATTATTTATATATTCAATTTGTATATTTATGCACTACACATATTTTCTGCATCAATATCATGGTATGGGTAGCAAATAAACTCTTAAGTTCATTTTATCTTTCAACTGGATTCATTAAAATCTAAAAACAGTCAATTTTACCATTTCTTGGCATATACAGTCTATTAAAATTCAGTACAATTATTTTTAAGAACCGTATTGAATTACGTGAAATTATCTGTAATTAAAAAATAAAATAAATTAGATCTCTATTAAATAGAAAAACGAACATCGTGAATGTAGATTAACGAGTGAAAACAATGAATCATGTCCAGCCATTAAAAATTTCCATTTAGTTATTAGCATAATTATCTCATCTAATTTAGACCTTGATGAGCCCTTTAACAGAGTGGCCAGGGTTCTCTTTGATTAAATACAAAATTAGATCACACTGTTTGTAAGCTGATACTAACACACGATCACGAGTATTGATTATAAGTGGATACAGTGAGCCATGCACAGCCATTTAAAATTCCAATTTGATTCAGCGTAATATTGTGTCATTAATTTAGGAGCTAATAGAATACTTAATAAAGTGAACAAGTTTCTTCTTGATCAACTAATCATTAGTATTGATTTATGGTCGAAACAGTAAGCTATGCACAGCCATTCAAAATTTCGGTTTGATTCAGTGTAATACTGTTTCATTAATTCAGGAGCTAATAGAATACTTAACCAGATTACTGTGTATCTAGATTTTATATGGGTGTGCAATTAATTTTTAAATTCTATATTTATCATATTGACATTCTCTTCAATTTTGTTGATTCGTTTCATTACTTCGTGTTTGACGCGAAATATTCTAAAATGTCACAACATTTCTAATGTGTTTTAATTTTCACAACAGTTTTAACATAAATAGCAAGCCATTAATTTCATTTCATGTCGAGTATACTCGTCCAAAACAGCTAACTGTTTAACAGAGTGTGCGAGTTTCTTTTTGACTAAAAAATAAAATTAATTAGTCATTAGAACGTCCTATTCAATTTAATATTACTTTTCTATTGTACTTCGAACCTACTAGAATCCTTAATAAACTGACCAAGTTTCTTTTTGATTAACTAATCACGAGTAGCAATTAGAAGTAGAAACAATATGCCATGCACAGCCATTCAAAACTCCGCATCAATTCAGCAGAATTTTATTTCACAAAACCAAAAGCTAATAGAATATTTAAAACAGTGTACAACTTTCTTCTTTATGAAAAAGTAAAATACCCATTAAACGTTCTTAATAAGCATAAAACAATGTTTGTATTTAGACCGTTCAAAACTCACTAGAACTCATGTTCCGTCGCAAGAGAACAAGACATAAGGCCCTTATCTCGATAATCGACTCTGTATGTTCCATTCTGTGTTTACAAAGTGAAGATACAAGGTCAGACAACACAAATCGCTCTATAATAAACACACAGAAGTGCTCACACAACTGCATGTTACAACTTGTCAATTTTCACAAAATATATTAATATATCTTCAGAAAGTATAGTGTTCTTACAGAAATTTCGCCCACTATAGTCGCGATCGAACAGCCGCTATCTAACAGTCCGAATCGAACAGTCGGAATCAAACAGTTACTTTCTTGCACGTATGAAGACAAGGCAAGTAACAATACGGATCATCGTGATCGGATCCGCACGCGTCTAAGGCAGGGCCTGCTAGATAGCCTTACTGACGAATCCTCTAGCAGCCCTGGGATGAAACGCTGATCTCACGAATTAACACGTAGCACTAATCATTTGAACTAGTTACCCAATATCAATTTGGCGGGTAATTCGAACGGTGATTTCTGGATCCATACGATTGGGCTTGAGATTTACAACCTCAAGCGGCCACGAGTCAACCGCGCGTCGCGCTCGAGATTCGCACCGTACGAACAACTCAATTTATTAAATCACTCAATAATTCATAAAACATGTATATAAGTTTCCCAGCGATGAAAAAACGAATTACATAAAATTCTCATTGAAAACTATACTAACACGTCATCGAATCAAGTATAAGTAGAAACGGAGAGCCATCCACAGTCGTGTAAAACGTCCAACCGACCAGTTTCACGGTGCCAGCGACGCGAAAACTCGATTCGAAAGGCAATAAGCTCGGGAGGAAAATGAAAAGTAAAGTGGGCACGTGTTTCAAGGCTAAAAAGGAATGGTGTCGCTGGTACGCATGATGTGCATTAATGGGTTTTCACCGTGGGCTCGGGCGCGATCGTAGAATCTCATAAAATCGAGAGTTAAAAGGTGCCACGGGCAAGAAAGCCAAGTATTTAAATGGATTCAATTTGGAACGCGGCCAAGTCTGGGCCGTGTGCGCCGTGCCAGCCGACGAAGGATAGACGCTCGTAAAGGATGCAGCCCGTGGTTCGTTGAACAAATTAATAGCAATCCCTAGGAATCGGCTATTAGAGTGTTCGAATACGATTTCCTCGAACGATCGCTCTCCTCTCACGACGTTCTGCTGATCTCCTCGAATACTATCGCGCGCCTCGATCCTATTTAAAAGTTCAACTCGAATGGACATTTACGACCCAGGGCATTCTGAGATATCGTGTTCTTGATATTATTACCGTCGTTCAATTATCCTCTAGCACTGGCCCCGTGGAGATGTTCTCGAGAATTCTGCTTAATAAGACGCTTTTCAATCCCGTTCAAGAACTCCGGCTGTTGTTATCTCTTACACTCGGAAAGTAGCCTGCTCGATGGCGCGCGGAATTTGTTAAGCAGTTCGTGATCTTAGCATGTTTGATCCAATAAGTAGAATTCTCGATTTGAATTTCATTTATGGATGTACAGACGAGGTTTGTGAATAGACTGAACGAATAATGCATTTTCCCGTCCTGGTTCTTTTGCGGCCTGCAGAAGTTTCGCTATGATTTTTGCGTGTCACTTTATTGGTAGTTTTTGAATTTAAATCGTTCAGTAAGAATCGAGTGCGGTGTACAGCGTGCGGAAAAATTCTGGAAATAAAAGGAACATCAAGAATAACAAAATTGCGTTGGAAGTTTCATTTTCGAGGAAATTGACTTCAAAAATTTGTCAGGTGCATTAGTATTGAGAAGAAGCAGAACCGACAGGACATTATCGGACGTTTCAACTGGTCTTTATTCAACAGTACGCGTATTTAATAAATTTTCATATACACTTTTCTAAACAATGAAGCCTCCGACGTAATTTTGTTATTCTTGATCTTCATCTCATTTTTAGCAGTACTATAGGACTTAGTTGTACCACGAATTTTGGCACACGCACCAGGCAGTGGATGATCGAATGATTAGAGCCACAGTATAGAAAATATATTTCTTAATTTTGAGGTGAATAATATTGTCCACAATTAGGTTAAATCTACAGGGTGCAAAGAAATGTTTGGTCTTGGCTGCCATAGGCTTATTCTACATCTTCTGTTCGGTGCGTATCTCGAGAGCGACGCGCGGATGATTCGTATCCACTTAAAGTTGTAAATTTTAAGCCCGATTGTGACGGACACGTCAACTCCGAAATCACCGATTTACTACCCGCCAAATTAATTTCAGATAGCCGATTCAATGATTATTTCGATTTATGAATTTGTGAGGTTTAGCGTTTCGTCCCAGGCCTGCTAGAGGATTCGTCAGAAAGGCTAATCTAGCAGGCCCTGCCTTATACTTGTGGGAGTTCGCGACGATTAACTCCATTTGAATTTTACGAATCTTGATCGATTCGATTGTATGAGATCGTTGAATGAACTTGACGTCGACTTCGATAGACTCTTTGTCTCATTCGAATGTGTCTTCGTTCGTTGTCATTGATCTATACCAGCGAAGGTTCGACTTCGACTGTTTGATTGCGACTGAATGTCGCGGTTTCGGGAGGACCCTTCGTTGTATCGTGAAGGCGGTCCTCCATTTCGGGGTGTCAAGAGGTGACAACCATTGCCATGCTGAAGAAGTGCACTGATTGGTTCTTGCCGAGCTCTGCATGCCCCAATCAGTGCATTCTTGATGACTCTTAGATCGGCCCTAAGCGAACCTGTCCCGAGGAAAGCGTGGGACCGTACCCGACTCCCTCCGAGGGCGAAGCTAGGTAACCCGAGAACCGTACTTCTCGGTCGAGAATATGGTCGAATATCTATCGTCAGTGATAGATTTATGACGCGTAACTCTTAAGGAGGCGAAACAAATACGAAAGTTAGGCGATGGCTCCAGTGATCACCAAATGTGCATCGAGCGCCTAATCCGTGAAAGTGGCCTCAGAGTAACGTAGACGCCATAAACAAAACTGAAGAAAAGACCCTTTGTATGGTTCCTTGCGACGGAACATCTTCGGATCGATGAAGATCCGTAAAACAAATTTGTCGCAAAATTGTCTTTGACCTTGAATTTCAAGGTCAACTTTTGTTTTATTACATTGTATTCTACGCGTCATCATTCGTTCTCATAAAAAATAATAGCAAAGTCACATTATATTATCAAAACAACTTATTACCATAAAAATTGTTTACATTTCTAATAAAGCAAGTAGTTAGTGTTGTTGTTTATGTGCTGTTTATCAGAAGTCTTACATAATCAATATTATCTTCTTGAAAAATGTTCATTTTCAATTTCTTCTTCTATGCCAAAGAACCGATCCATTTTTCCTAATATTTGTTAATAAAAGATGATCATCTTTCAAAACTTAGAAGGTAATATTAATTGTTATTATGTTAGACTTCTGATAAACATCATATAAACAAGAACACTAAATACTTGCTTTATTAGAAATGTAAACAATTCTTAAGAAAATAAGTAGCACTAATAATGAAACTCTGCTGTTATTTTTTACGAGAATTATCGAGTTTTGACACATAGTTCTTTTGACACTTTTTATTCCCATGACGCCTAGAATACAATGCAATAAAAAAATAAGATGACCTTGAAATTCAAAGTCAAGGACAATTTTGCGGCAACGTTCTTTTACAGATCTTCATCGATCGTACATTTGTCATTTTCAGACATTAATCTTTTATACAATAATGATGGGCATTCAGTACAGACCTTCGTTTAAAAATTAATTATGAGTAGAGACTGTGGATGTTAATGCACATTCAAAATTGTCTGCATTCTTCTAATAATTTTATTAAGTAATTTTATTATTCTCTTAATAATTTTATTAAGTCTACAATAGTGCAACAGTATTTTCAGATTCTTGGAATCATTTGCTATTTTTTAATTTGATCGACCAATATTTGTCACTAACGCATAAAATCCGCAGTCTAATGATAGGAAGTTGATTATCTACTGCAGTTTATTTCAACTACGGGTGCTTGACATAATTTAGGGGTAATACATTTATACAACATATCTATTTAATCGATAGTGTTCATGATATAAGATACTAGAAATACAGAAGATTTGGTATCTCAATGAAAAGTCGATAAATCTCGACCTAATAGGTCAGAGAAAATTGATTAGATGATAGAAGGATTAGTTATTAGGTAATGTGTGAGAGAAATTAGTCGGAATTTCGATGAATGCACAAAGTAGAATTGGTTGTACCAATGATTGATGGTTGGACCGTATGAAAAAACAATATTCTTTATTGTCGACTAGATTTTTTTTTTTATTAAAGTACCTTGAATCTCATTTGAGATTCATAGGGCAAACCATTATAGATTAAATGTATCTCTTGCTCGAGTTGGCATTATAGACAATCCGAAGTGCCAATGTGGTTATCACAATCAAGATATCAATCACAAATTATAGCAGTGTGAGATTTTCGATGTGCAGCGTACTATCCTAATTGAGTATTTGCGGAAACAAGGAATGTGTTTACCCTTGAGTATGGAAATGTTCATTGCTTCTCTTAAAGTTGAGTCGTGTGCGTGTATCTTTTCATTCCTAAAAAAGTGTTGTTTAAAGATTGATATTAGATTATTAGATTATTATTAGATTATTTTATCCTAATGTAATATGCATTTTGGTTTAGGCACACTGCGTTTTGTATTATTCTGTATTTACTTTCGAAATTGTACTTTTATAGTAGTCGACTAGATTTCATGTGAGGAATCATGCCCTTGTCGGTTGTACCACGATTTTGCAAACACCCTTTATATCTTGCTTCTAGCAAGTAAATAGTAATTTCTAATTAATTTTGTTTATACATTACCTAGTAAACTAATCCTTCTAAAATCTCAAAAAAGAATCATATCGTTAGGTCCAGTTATAAGAAGTTATTAATTTTTAAAGCCTGTCCACTTATCCTTGCCCCCGACCGTAGATTTACCGCATGATTCCCCCGTAACACACAATTGCGATCTCAATAATTCTAAATTTAATCTAAAATAACAATGTTACATCCGACCTACCCGTCGCGGATCGCAGCGACGACGAAAGACGTGCCGAACAATAGATTTATAGTTGCACGGTAGGCGCAGAGGCTCTGCGGGCCGTTCTCCGAAAACCCCGCTAATTTTTATGACCCACCGTACCTTGACGGTCATCGTAACACCCGGACACCACGCGACTTGCGGCCGGCTGAGTGGTTGTAAATCACGACACCGACAAGACCTCCCCTAGGACACAAAATAGACACACCCACGACCAATGACAAATAACAATTTTCCTCCACTCAAAACTATAACTAACCAATCACAAAAAACCCGAGTTTACGTAAAACGGAACACAACCAGAACGCTACTACCTTTTCACAAGACTGAACCTTGCGATCAAATGACCACCTCGAACAACTCTAAAACAGATCTTTTGTAATAGAAGGTCCTCGGACCCGAACAATTTGTAATAAACAGTGATATAAACAAAATCTCTCGCGCCGTGTGTGATTCTCTGATCGGGACAAGAACCCAACCCTTCACGGAACCCTTCCGTGTGTTGCGACAATGTAACAAACAACAATAATAATAAGTCCCATACAATAGCCGTTTGCAGTGTCTTTTCGTATTCTAGATCCAGTGTTAAATCGGCGGTATTTCTTCCGCGAAGTAGTTGCACGCTCAACGCTAACAGGAGGTTTCCACCTGCTCGTCGGTGGTCTCCACAATTTCCCGAGCGAAAGACAAATGACCAAGGCATAGTTGAATATCCAGACGAAACTTGATATCAGCGTTACGTTTGCATTAGCTGGGACGGGATTGCGCGGAATGGCTGGCGCGCCGGAAGGAAATTGTTGGGAACACAGTCGACTTCCGGCAGCTGTGAAAAGTAGCTGAGCCGCGCGGTGGCGTTCGTATCTCGTTACAACGGGATTACGGGCCGTCCGTTGTAAAGGGAGACGACAACGACGTCGAGAGACGACGAGAAGAGAAGAGAAGAGATGTCGTCTACTTTTTTATCTTTCACCATCGAGCTCGTTACCCACAGAGTGGCGGGGATCCATCCGTGAACCGTTCAACAAACCGGTAGCAGAAGGAAGCGACCTCGGACGTATCGGCCGTACAATCAATACGTGCCAATAGCCGCAACGGGCGCGTCGAGATCCGCGCCGTAATTTGCCCGTCTCTTATTTCCGGTCTCATTAACTGTCTCGTTGGCACAAGAGCGCGCGGCACATTGTCCGCCGAGATTTTCTGAAAATTGGACCGATGTTTTCCCGCGCCTCGCTCGCTCGCTCGCGATACTCTTTTCAATAGGAGAACCGGGCGCGCGCACCGAAGTAGCATAACACGATGAATAGGCCGACCCGTGCTCCTCGTACAATGGGCCGACTTGCGATCCGCCGCGGCCCCGAGCCATTCGAACCCGATATTTCCGAACGAAATTGCTTTATGCAATAGTTGGCTAATTTCCGTCGATCAAAATTAGTCCCACGGCGAACCCGCAACCGGCGAGCTCTGCCGAGCTTATTGTACGCAGGCATACTCGCGGCGCTTCGAGAAATGGAGCATTGTTCCACGAAACTGTATTTTTAAGTATCCCTGCTCCGAACTGTGTTCCACACACGGGCTGTGGACCATTTTCACAGCTTCAATTACTCACGTTAATATTCGAACAATCTTCAGAAACATTTTTTTTCAAATTGAAGCAAACGGCTTGGGTTATTGGAAGCGTTAGTTTACTAAATGTCGCGCGGAAAAGACTTTGAAAACATTGCAACTGGAAGGAATTACATAAGAAAAAAATCAATTGCAAAATTTGTACCGAACAGACGTGGTAAAAACGACACTATTTAAAACTTTTTTATTTGAGGCTGTAATGGAAATTTAAAGTATGCGTTTTATAGATCTATGTTGGTCATACATTGGGTTGGCAACTAGGTGATTGCGGATTTTAAATAAAAAGGAAAATTCAAAATATTTACTTTGAAAGTATAACTTTATTAAATTAGGTATTGTCCGTTTTTGTCGATGACGTTTTGCCATTTTTCAAGTAGTGTCATAATTGCATGTTCATGAATCTAAAAAAAAAATATTGGTGAACCAACTTCGACACTGCCATTCTTTCATGGCTTCATCCCCATATCTGTGGTTGTCAGGAAGAACGCCGCATGTCACGTACTTCCACTATCGAGATATTGCCGTTTAAAGATTTGATCACTAATGCCTTGACATAGGACATCGGTTAAATTGCATTATTTTTTTGAGCCTATTGAAATTGTTTTCATGACTTTTTTCTGGTAAATACGTAAATCCTATACTATAAAGCTCAATTAATGTATAAAGTCAAATTTTTTGAAATTGTGACATGCGTCGTTTTTCCTGACAACCACAGATACATGGCACATAACTTCTTGTATGCTTGCGATGCGTTCCTGCCTTTTCGGAAATAATAATAAGATATGTCTGAAATGCGCGTTTTGTTCTTCCATTTTTAAATTAGGATAAAAACGAAACTGTATAACCAATAGATACAATTTTTTTACTAAATAAAGATGGAAGTAATCCTTCTAACATCTCAAAAAAACTCAAACCGTTTGAACTAATTTTGGAAAAGTTATTCGTTTTGAAAGAGTGTCCGGATACTTTTGCACGCCACTGTATATGGATTGCAGATCCTCGTGTAAAATAAAAATCGTCCAACAAATTACATTAAAATAGAATTTTACTTTCATTCTGAACATGTATAATACGTACACGACAATACAACAATTTCATTAAGTATCAAATTCATTCACAAATCATAAGTGCGTGAATTTCTAACAATAGTTCCAAATTGACCATTTTGTAGATAAAGTTCGAGGATGAATTTGATTTGCGGAAGAGTGCGCGTGGTTTTGTGGAAAGGTAAATTAGATTTGTGAAAGATTGAATTGGGAATGCAAAACTTGTGCAGGGATTTGTAAAACAACGCTCGACTTCGAATAAACGAGTGGCTCAGATAAAAAAGTTGCTGCCAGTCGCGCAGTAGAGGAAAAAAGTTTCGAAATCGGAATTTGATTTACAGTAGCAACCGCCGACGGAAAGGAAGACGCTGTTCGGCGCGAGAAAGGAAATCAAACTTCGTCGAGCGAAGTCGAAACTAACTTGCGCAACAGTCTAATATTTATATGCGACAGTTCGATCTGGCCGAGGCTCTCAATAACGCGAACGTCAAAAGTTTCGCCCAGCGCTTGCTTCATCCGGAAATTACCGATGGGAGAAGTCGTCGGTATCTCTCCGTTGATCTCGTTTTTCTCTTATTCGAGTCCGTTGACAACGGACCCGAAGTCATTTACTTTCGTCACGTCAACGGGCTAGATCTCCTTCGTTTCTGCGTGACGCAAGGTCCAATGTGTTCAGGGCGTGGGAGTGTGCTATAGCTTTCTCGTGGCTCTCTTGGCTTGAAATCCGAGATCCGACAGGAATAGGGGTATTCGATTCGCTTCCGGTTTCCTTATTCCTCCGAGATCCTGGAGAATAGGTTCTCCAGCATCTCTCTCTCTCCCTCCCTCTCTCAGTCCTTCGTTTTTTCTCTTTCTAGTTTGAATCCTTAATTCAACAGGGTCGGATTTCTTTCTGTTATTTGTTCAACGTTCGCCCTGCGAACGAGTTTACGGAATCATGGTGACTGCTCCCGCACTTTCCCAAATTATGGCAAAATGAGTTCTTTATAGAGACCTGAGACACAGTCGCACAATACCGTTTTATTTAATATATTACCCCTCGGAGCTGGCGTCAGTACGTCGCACTGAATCTGAAGAATATTTAAAAATTGATTACAGTAGATCAAATTATTAGAATTTATAGAATTATATAATACTATTTATATGGTCATTGTTGTGTCGCGTTAGTGTTCGAACAATAATTAGTGAGCCGCTGAGGAACACGCCTCAAAGAGAGGTAAATAAGTAATAATATAATTGGATTTCGGATAACTTTAATACAACTGAATATGAAGGACTGTATAACAGAGATGTTGTATCTATGGATTCTACTTCGCAACTGTCACTCTACGACTCTTATTCTCCGACTGATAGTTTCGACTCTTATTCTGCGACTGACTTACGACTAACGCGCGAGAAGTAAAGAAGGCTCATGGGGGTGAAAAACTCCCTCCATAAAATGTAACATAGTGGATGCCCAAGCCAATGATAATATTATTGGCAGGCTAAAAGAAGGGCAACGCCCATAGACGAAAACACGTTGCGACAAATGTCGCCAAACAGACAACACGCGCTTTCCCGTAATTTCACCGGAAATCATATTTTAGGCTTCGGGCCACAGACCCCCCTTGGCGCTAGGAGTGGGCCCACGCTACGCCCAGTGCCATTGAGAGCTGCACGGCTAGGCTGACTTTCCCATGGTCAGCTGATACTTTCCAGCCGCACCAGAGTCATAAAACAATAAATTCGTCAGAAGACGCTAGAGGACCCCTTCGACAATGGCACTGTTCGAAATCGATCATAGCGTAGACCCAAACTATAAAAAATGTAAAAATATTTTCTTTGTAGCATAGAGATTATAAATATTTAATTTTATGCGAAATGCAATTCGAATTTATAGATAGCTAGTTTTTTTTAGAAATGAATTTAATTCATATACATACTAGCTATCTATAAATTCGAATTACATTTCGCATGAAATTAAATATTTATAATCTCTATGCTACAAAGAAAATATTTTTAATTATCTCATTCATGTTCGAGATTAATATTATGACTATACAAATTCTATAATTCTATAAATTCTGTAAATTCTAATAATTTGATCTACTGTAATCAATTTTTAAATATTCCTCAGATTCAGTACGACGTACAGTCATGAATTTTTGTTCGCTTTCTAGAACTTGAGGGTAGCTAGGAAAAATATCAAAAAGTCTAAATCATCGAGAGATCAGTGTAACATCTCTATCATATAACGTCGTCCATACAGAAACAAACTAGCAGTCCATCGTCGTCCCCGAAAAAAGCTAATACAACACGAACACTAACTCTGTCACTGCTTTTTATTTTATATTTATTGAAGTTATGAGATCCAATACCTTTCATTGGCCGAAGTTAAAAACATTTCTAGGGAACAAACATTTGTTCTCTAATTAATCCTTGAGCGAGCACGAAAAACACTACAATATTAAAATAATTTTAAAGCCTCCGAATATTAGTTTTTTTTGCCATTGATTTGTATTTCAAAATTTTAAATCAATATAATAATTTTTTTTACGAAAAGTGTGAAGTTCAGTTTCTAACCTTATAAAGTTCCGATTATTTTTAAAATTATCTATATATTATATATATTTATATAATTATTATTTAAAATTAATATTATATAAAATTTTTAAATCTGTTAACTTTGACTAAGTTCATCATTAAAATTTACGTATAATTATTAGAAGGCAAACAGATTATCGAGACGAGAGGACTGAAGGTTCAATTTCCGATTAAGCAAGTAGAACGTGGAATGTTTGTGGTCAGACGGCTGGAGAACGTGACATGCTTTGACGCGCAAGTAGAATGAGACCCGTATCTGGTCTGACAAGAGTATTGCTAGATGTCTAGAATTAAACCAGTAGAATGCGGGTTGTTTGTAATCTACCAAATAGCGACTAATAGTTTTGAATACATTTGAACGAGTTAGAATGGTTTTAATTAAATCAAATCTCCAAATTCCTATTGCTGATGAACGAAAACAGTCGGATTTCTCGTACAGTTATATGTTACTATAGTAGTTACGTTACTACACCGTAATTGTGACTGTAGAGTAATAGTTTTGAATACATTTGAACAAGCAAGAATAATGCTAATTCAATGATGCCCTGAAATTTATATTAGGGGAGAACGAAAGTACTCACAGACCTCGTACAGTTACATGTTACTATAGGTGTTACGTTACTACACCGTAACTGTGACTGTGGAGTAATAGTTTTCAATACATTTGAACAAGCAAGTATAATGTTAATTCAATAAAATCCTGAAATTTATATTAGGGGAGAACGAAAGTACTCACAGACCTCGTACAGTTACACGTTACTATAGAAATTATTAATTACGTTACAATACAGTAATAGTTACTGCAGCGTAGTGTAATAATTTTGAATACATTTGAAGGAGCGAGAATAATTTTAATTAAATGAAATTTAGAAATTACTATTCCATATAAACCGAAAATAATTAGATTTCTTGTACAGTTACATGATATTATAGTAGTTACGGTACTACACCGTAACTGTGACTGTAGCGTAATAGTTTTGAATACATTTGAACAAGCAAGAATAATGTGAATTCAATGAAGTCTTGAAATTTATATTAGGGGAGAACGAAAGTACTCACAGACCTCGTACAGTTACACGTTACTATAGAAATTATTAATTACGTTACAATGCAGTAATAGTTACTGCAGCGTAGTGTAATAGTTTTGAATGCATTGGAAGGAGCGAGAATAATTTTAATTAAATGAAATTTAGAAATTCCTATTCGTATAGACCGAAAATAATTACATTTCTTGTACAGTTATATGTTACTATAGTAATTACATGTTGCTATAGTAGTTACATTAGTATACAGTAACAGTTTTAAATACACTTAAACGAGTTAGAATAATTTTAATTAAATGAAGTCTAGAAATTCGTATTGGTGGTGAACGAAAACAGTTATAGAACTTTTTGCAAACGTCTCTTTTTTTAAAGGTTTTACAATTACTATTAATTACATTACAATGGAATAATATTTACTGTAGAGTATTAGTTTTCAATACACTTGAACGAGCTAGAATAATTTTAACTGAATTAAATCACAAAGTTTTTACTGGTCAAGAACGAAAATACTGATATCGTGCAGCTACATGTGTCATCTGCGATTTTCAAGCCTTAATCATAAAACTGGGTCGCGCAGAAAAATAGTGAGAAATCACAAGCTCAGCGAGGAGTGCTAGGACGTTCCCGAAACTCCTCGAACATCGACAGCGAATTTATGGACATCGAAATCACGTCCGCAGTCTGATGACAGTAATCGACGTCCTCGTTCAGCCACCTTGCTCGGCGAATGATCGTTCCGAGGCACTTTACGCTCCATTGCGGGTTAATTAACAAGCGGGACGAATAAAAACACATGTAACTCAAGTATTATCCAATAATCGAGGCTGATGTCGTCCGTGAAATCAATCGTCGATTGCTATTGAGCGATCAGCCACGAATTTCGTATTTCGAGTGGCTAATGGAACTACACTGCAGTCCTCCATGTCAAAAAATAGTTGCTATTCGTGTCACAGCATCTGCAACTAATAAGTTGATTGCTTTCACGTGACTTTACACGATCTTCAATTATATACTCGGTTAAAACGCTACTTAACACTAAACCTACCACAGCCAGTCAAATAACAGGTTGTACATTTTTTATTTTAAATTTATTGAAATTATAAAGATTCCTTCAATAGGTACTGACTCAGTAAATTTCTTCGTTCAATCACATATTATCATTTAAACGGCAAAAACTCTAAATAAATTAAATCTTGCTAATTTTATCAAACAACACATGCTAACCAATTTTGATTCTCGGTAGGATAAGTCATATATATTCTAAAGTTCTGGAAATGCAATCTCTCTTCGCTTTTAAATTTCACCAATTTAATTATCAATGATTTCACATGGCCTTGAACTGCGCTTTCAAAAATACACCTATTTAAAAAAGAAAGCAACTTTCTACTAGAAATTTCATATAAGTGCAATCTTTAGAATTTTTAATTTTATAAATTGATTTATACGTCGAGTGCTATGAAAAGAAATGAATCCGTTTCATTATTGAAGTATACAGGATGAGGCACTTAAAATCGGCCACCTGAATAACTCGCTGGAGATAGAAGAAAATGCCTCAGACCTAACTTATTACGTATCGAAGGGCTCATAATCTGATGCTACTAGTTTTTTGATAGACGGAGGCGTCAAGGAGGTATGAAGGTCAACTCTGTTTTTTTAAATGGAAAATTACGTTTTTTTTACTTGCATTCTTATAGAGTATCTGCAAACGAATACAATAACATATTATTGAGGTCATTCAAGGTCACTCAAGGTTAACTGCAAGAGAAAATAAATTTTCTCAAAGGACTCTTCGAACACCTCGACGATTTAGGTGCAACATGATATTTACGTACTCACTGCTAGTGCAAGTATTTAAATTGGGTGACCTTAATTGACCTTGACTGATCTCAAGAATAGGTCATTGTATTCGTCTTGCAATACTCTATCAGAATGTACGTAAAAAAACACTGTTCCATTTAAAAAACCAGAGTTGACCTTCATATGTCCATGAGATATCCGATTATAAGCCCTTCGATTCCAAATAAGTTTGGTCTGAAGCATTTTCTGCTATCTCCAAAAAAAGAAGCGAGTTATTCGGGTGGACGGTTTTAAGTGACTCACCCTGTATAAATTACATACAGTTATACAGTTTTCTC
This sequence comes from Sphecodes monilicornis, assembly GCA_913789915.3. NCBI lineage: Eukaryota > Metazoa > Arthropoda > Insecta > Hymenoptera > Halictidae > Sphecodes > Sphecodes monilicornis. The sequence goes on from OU565294.1 coordinate 11,151,098, forward strand.
GTATTTCACAAACTTGGAAGCACCAAACAGGCTTAAAGATAACCCATTCGCTCAGCACAGTTTATAGCACCCCATAAAACCAGTACAGATAGAATCACAGTCACAATGCGCACGCAAACACGTAAAATTGCACCATTACGTCGCGCAGCACGAATTCTCCAGAAAAATCAGTTTAATCCCGGTGGGAATTTGAAGTTTTTCGAATTCCGACCGTATTGAGCAGCGACCCGGCTAATGACAGTCGCGAAGAAATGATCGCGGGTGCTTTTCCGTCCCGGTGGCCAGGGAACAGTATGTTTCTTCTCGGAAAGTAACGATGATCTCGCGGGACTGGGACGTGAAATGAAACCGAGCTGTTCGTTCGGTCGTTATTTTCGCGGACGCAGTTACCCGGATAATTTGCATCTTTTTCTGGCCGTTTCTCGGGAGGCAATGGTTCTTTTCATCGTCGACGGAAAGACTTTGCTCTTCGGTCGCACGGCAGCGCGGGGCTAGATAGCACGGTGGCAAATTTCCCGGCGATAAGAGTCGCCGGGAGAACGTAGGGTACGTTCGTTCGTCGTTTGTCGTTGGCGAACGAAGAAGACAGCGTCGTTTTCTTTCGCGGAGAACCCGTACCTTGACTCTCTCACCCATACGCCCCTTTTACCTTTCGCCGGAGACAAATGGTTTTTGTTGCACGCTCCAGTTTTTCGGACCCAGCTGCAGCTACTTCGGCCCCGTGAAGCGAGAAACTTCTTCAGAAATGTGTTCCCGTAACTACCGGTCCGCGGAATCCCTTTGACGTTGCTCTCTCCTTCCGTTCTGGAATTACTGTCGTTCGAGTTTCACGACGGCGGTTGCCTAATACGATTACCATTTTCTGCCTCGTTTCCGATATTCGTTCGGATTTGAAAAATACGTGTTGTGTTCGATGCGAATTTCGGGAACGACGCGCGGATGACTCGTGTCCGATTTAGGTTTTAAATCTTAAGCCCAGTTGTAGCGGACGCGTCGACTCCGAAATCACCGATTCACTACCCGTCAAATTAATCTTGGGTAGCCTGGTTCAATTTCAACGTTTCGTCCCAGGCCTGGTAGAGGATTCGTCAGAATGGCTAATCTAGCAGTTCTTGCCTTGTACGCATGGGAGTTCGCGCCGATCCACTCCACTTGAATTCTATGTACAGCAAATCCTCTTTAAACGCATAAAAGCTGTAACGGATAAACGCATAAAATATATCCCCTCCACTTAGTAATTTGATCTCGGCTCGGGTATATCGGTGTGAGCTACTACTAATGCGACGCGGAGAGTCGCAGTTGTCGGCACAATCCAAAGGCTCGTGCGTCATCACAATGTAACACCAATATTTAATCTTTTTTATTATTACTTATTTTTTTATGAATCTCTCATCGATATATTCGTGGCATTTTTCTGATTAAAACAAGACCAAACACGACATGATTTCAAATGTGTAAATACTGTTGTAGTATTTAGTGGTTTAAATGGCTATGAACGTTTCGGGCGCAAAGAAGGACAGCGTATAGGAAAGAAAGAGACGCGGAGAGTCGGTCTCGCTTTACACGCGCCGTCCTTCTCTACGTTCGGCTCAGCCTTTGAAGCTCGAAAAATAGCTACCCGTAACGGATAAACGCATAGCTATCTGGATTTACTGTATTTACTGAGGATTTACTGTATTTCGATTGATTTGATGGCTGAACTATACAGGGTGTATAAAAATTATATGTCACGACTACTGTTTAGGAGCGCGATAAGAAAATTAAGCGCGCAGCTTTTGTAACAACGTAAAGTTTATTTTCGAACGCGATCGTTAGACAGTCAACATGTACAAGTCTGAACCAAAAAACAACGAAGAATGTCACAGCACTGATATGTATGAAATGTAATACGTTGTACAATAAATGAAATGATATAACGAATATTGAGATAATATGTGTACAGATGAAATGAAATGGTTACGAAAAGCAAGAGAGCGGTTTGCGCGGATCTCGACTTGGGAGGTGAGATAATTCGTGCGGAGCAGAACGAGTGTTCGGAGAATTCTGTTCGATTCTCGGAATCCAACGGTCGACGGACTCGCTACCGCGAGACACGATGACTCACCGCGCGTGACGTCAGAATCACGCGCGACTTTAGCCGCCTGATTTCCCAATTTGTCAGGGAGATGGCTCGTCATGTGTCTATCGGCCGCGAGCCCGCCGATCCGCTGTGATCGCGAACGGTTCGGGTGCGCCGTGAGCAGGCGTCGTACAGGACCCCTCGTCCAATCCCAAACAACTACCATAACGGGATTCTATGACTCTGCATCGGTGGAGATCTATTAAAAAAAAAATAGGTCGCAAAATTGTCCTTGACCCCCTTCTCAAGGTCAAAACTTTTTTTTAACTCATCCTATAGTACTCGTCGCGAGGAACAAAAGTCTGAAAGAAACCATGGGTCTGAAGACAACCATTCTCATAAAAAACGAATTTAAAGTTTCGTAAACTATTTTATTTCACATGTCTACTGCGTATCCCAAGATGGTATAAACGTGGAGGGGATGATTGACATGAAAAAAGAAGTCTAAAATGCCACCTCGTTTCCGAGATATTACAGTTTGAAAATTCGGCGAATACGCTTGATATTGAATATGAATCGTCTGACGCGTCTGGTCATGATCTACCTGATCTACTTCTTACAAACGCTAGGAACGCGAACTTGACGGATTTTCACACTCTAATTTCTTCAAAACGAGGCGCCAAATGAAAAAAAAATTAATCTATATTGTAGACATACTTTCTCATGTAGAATGGGAACCCAACCACCACGTTTAAACCATCTTTGTGGACACTCAGTAGACATGTGAAATAAAATAGTTTCAGAAAGTTTAAGGTCGTTTTTTATGAGAATGGTTGACTTGAGATTCGTGGTTTATTTTAGACATTTGTTCTATCGCGACGAGTACTATACGATGAAATAAAAAACAATGTTGACCTTGAAAAGGGTTCAAGGACAATTTTGCGGATTATTAGTTTAGGGTTAGTTGAAAGTGTTCAACTCCTGGCCATAAAACTTTCATTTTCGGTGTTTTCTCGTCGAAATATATAGGACTGCATAAAAAGAAGTTTAAAAAAATTGGTCCTCCAAAGTACAGTTTAACCGACTTGATTGTATGACATCGTTGAATGAACTTGACTTCGACTACGAGAGACTCGTTTGTCTCGCTCGAATGTGTCTTCGTTCCTTTTCGTAGATCTATATCTTTTGAACGTTCGATTGCGACTGACTGCGAGTTGTGTTTTTCATGAGGACCCTTCGTCGTATCGTGGTGGCGTTCCTCTATTTTTGGTGTCAATAAGGTGACATGTAGAAGAAATGCACTGATTGCTTCCTGCCGAACGTTGCATTTCCCAATCACCGCAATCTTGATGACTCGTTGATCTCCCCCAAGCAGGCTCTGCCCTAGAGAGAGTGTGGGATGAAACCTGACTCCTTTCGAGGTCGACTCTCGGCAACTTGAGAACTGTACTTGTCGGTCGGAAATGTCCTTCGTCAGTACTAGATTTATGACGCGTAACTCTTAAGGAGGCATAATATACGAGGCTTAGGCGATGGTTCGACTGGTCGTCAAATATTGCATCGTTTTCCTACTCCTCGAAAGTGGCCTCTTCGTCACGAAAGCGCCATAAATACAGTCCTTGTGTTCTGTTCCTTTGCGACGGAACATGTCGAGTCAATCGGCAAGCAAGCGAGTAGAACAAGCTGCCATATGATCAACAAATAGCATATAATATAATTATTGGTCAGTAATAATACAGAGTGTCCCACATATCGTAGACAACAGACTCGGAACTAATTCTATACGGAAAAATGAGTGGCAGAAGAAGAAGAAAATTGTTTCATTTGAAACTTCGTTATCGAGAAAATCGAGTTTAACACTAGGTTTACGGGACGTCGCAAAATGACGCGTTCTAATGGTTTGTTTTACGATTATTGAGATTGTAAAAATCAATCCGCCAATCAATATTTCGGCAAGTGGAATCAGCCGACTTGAGCCGGAACAAATAGAATATACCAATGCGTGGCGATACAAGTGGAATATAACAGTCCTTCGTGTACAAGTAGGCTAAACCGATCAATAGCCGAACAAGCAAAATAGATCAACCAATGTAAGGACAAGTACAACAGACCAATATCAGACAAGTAGAGCAGATCGACCAATAATCACACGAGTAGATTAACTATGTCATTAATCAGCTAAGTAAAAGAGCTCTACGAATAAGCAAGTAAGTAGTACGAATTTATATAGTCTAACCAATATAATAGAATGATCAATGGTCGAGCAAATCGACCTATTCTAGCCACAGTTAGGCCAATAGCATACAAGAATGTAACTAATAGAATCTGGAAACATGCATATTACAACAATGCTCAGACTAGTAGATGAACAACTGTAGCCATCGTCAGCTAGCGAAAACAGCACTACCAAAACACTACCAATCATCAAACAAGAAGTATGTACTCTAGCAATAGCCATCCCAAAAATATTTGTCCACCGATAGCAATATAAATGGAGTGAATTGACGACTAATCAAACAAGTGGAACTAGTCGACCAAAAGCGAGACAGGAGGAATTTCACGTATTCATCAATCAAATCTGAAAATTCGGAGATAAAAATATTGTTTTTATGATTGAAAAGTTCTGAAGGGTAAATACGTTCACCAAAATGCCTACCAAGGATACGACGATTGAATCTCGTGATCGACACTCATTGAATCGGTAATACGGTTGTCGACACATTATTTTGAGGTGCAGCGGGATCCACGCAGAGGACTGTCAAATCGGCAATGCGATCGTGTCCTAACCGTCGCCGTCCAAAATTTCAGCATCGAGGGGCCGTCGAGGCCCTACCATCCATTTCACGAGCGTCGAGGAGTGACATATTCTCAGATTCCCATTGGGACCGAGGTCACACGAGGCGACACACGCGACACATGTCACGCGCACGTACGCGCGTCAACTGTGGCGTCAACTGCCGGATAAAACCATTTGTCAAATCTCCTTCCACGGACCGCTCGTGGATATTCAACGCGGCTTCCAAGAATTCCTGCATGAATCTTCGACATTATCCGACCGGCGAGAAAATATCATTCTGGGGTGAGCGTTTCCACGGGACCCTAGCCTTCAGGCGAGATACAGTCTGTCCCGCGAGAGCGTGTCGCTGATATTTCTGTAAATATTTGTGTTCGATGTGAATTTTGTTTGCGACGCGCGGATGACTCGTGTCCGCTTAAGGTTGTGAATCTTAAGCCTGTTTGTAGCGGACACGTCGACTCCGAAATCACCGATTCACTATCCACCAAATTAATCTTGGGTAGCTGGTTCAATGATGAGTTTCGTGTACGAATTTCATGAGAATTAGCGTTTCGTCCCGGGCCTACTAGAGGATTCGTCAGGAAGGCTAATCTAGCAAGTCTTGCCTTATACGTGTGGGAGTTCGCGGCGATCCACTCCACTTGAATTCTATTGTAGCGGCTAACGGTACCGCCAATAAAACATTTGGAAGTTTTCAAGAAGGAAGTTGCCAAGAAAAAAACACCACTTGTACCTTGACTCTCAGACGAGACACTTCGTCTCCTGAGAAGGAAATAAAAAAGTACTTGTGTAAAGAACACGTTGTGATTTCCCAATCATATATCCCTTCACTATGTATTTTGATTGATTTGATGGCTGAACTGTACTTTAGAGGACCAAAAATTTTCACGTTTTCTGTATGTGATGCTACACATTTTGAGGAGAAAATGATAGACGTGTAAGTATTAGTACACGAAATTCAAGTTTTGGTTACCGGAGTTCACTGGTTGAAAAGTTATACACGTGTAAACATGCGCAATTTTAAGCGTTTTTAACAGGTTAGAGCGTCGCCATATTGGATATTTGTTGGGTGGTGGAGGTAGGACTGTCGTGCACAATGCGCTGGATAGTAGGTGGGTGTTCAGCGCATCGGCTATGTAGTACTGAGCGGTATAGTCCACGTTAGTACGGGGTTAGTTGAAAGTGTTCAACTTTACACGCGTATAACTTCTGAACCAGTGAACTCCTGGCAATAAGACTTTCATTTTCGGTGTTTTCTCGTCGATATCTATATTACTGCATAAAAAAAAGTTTTAAAAAATTGGTCCTCCAAAGTACAGTTTAACCGATTTGATTGTATGAGATCGTTGAATGAACTTGACTTCGACTACGAGAGACTCGTTTGTCTCGCTCAAATTTCTTCGTTCGTTTTGGTAGATCTATACCTTTTGAATGTTCGATTGCGAATTACTGCGAGTCGCGTGTTTCGTAAGGACCCTTCGTCGTGTCATGTAGGCGTTCTTCTAGTTTAGGTGTCAATACGTTGATACCAATTGCCATGCAGAAGAAATGCACCGATTGGTTCCTGCCGAACGCTGCATTCCGCAATCAGCATATTCTTGATGACTCGTTGATCTGCCCTAAGCGAGCTCTGCCCTGGAAAGAGTGTGGGATGATACCTGAGTCCCTCCGAGGTCGACTCTCGGCAGCTTGAGAACCGTACTTGTCGGTCGGGAATATCCTTCGGCAAATTTATGACGCGTCTAACTCTTAAGAAGGCAAAAATATACCAGGTTTAGGCGATGGTTCGACTCGTCGTCATATGTTGCATCGTTTGCTTAATCCTCGATAGTGGCTTCTTAGTCACGAAAGCACCATAAATAAAGTGCAAAGAAAGAACCCTTGTGTACGGTTCATTTGCAACGGAACAATTTGTGTATTTGTAAAAAACTTTATATGAGTCGAATTTACGCTTAAAGCACTATTACGTTTTTAATTAATAATGGACACAATTTCCTCTATATTATCGATCAGAGTTTGGCAACGTTGTGGTTTCTAATAGATTCCCACTAATCGAATAGTTCCCACCAATATTCTTCGAACACGGTCAATTAAAATTCTCAATTTCAACACACATTTTTTTCATGCTTCTACTTCATAATAGAGCAAACATTTTTTATGGAATTTGTGCCTGGTGCCCGAGGTAGCCAATCAATCGCAATGATACATGAATGTACACGAAAATAAAAATTTTCGACGTTGAGTGTAAAGAACTCAAGTTGAATGGCAATGTGTTTCTTTTTCAAACGATTTTAATAAATCGAATATAGTATAACAGCATTTTCTAAATCTTCTAGTGTTTTCATAGTTTTGTATTGTATGCAATAATTTTTCTTATAAATGCATGAAATCCGCAGTATAGTGATACTACTTCACGGAAGTGGAGGTAGAACGTAAGAAAATGTAAACTGTCAGTAGAATTTCAGTTAGAGACAACAATTCTATAAATTCGATGTAAGTTATAGAGATAATACTTCACGGAAGTGGAGGTAGAACGTAATAAAATATAAACTGTCAGTAGAATTGCAGTTAGAGACAACAATTCTATAAATTCGATGTAAGTTATAGAGATAATACTTCACGAAAGTAGAGGTAGAACGTAAGAAAATATAAACTGTCAGTAGAATTTCAGTTAGAGACAATAATTCGATAAATTCGTCGTGCATTTGCCATCGTTCTATATTTCTTTTCAAAATGTACATCGATTTCAGTGGAAAGTGTAGACGCAGACTAATTGGTGCAATTAAATTGTGTATAACAGTGTACAGTCGTTATGCATTAGAATAACGATACTAGATAGTGATGTAAGTGGAATGAAGAGCATATATCGTACGAGAAGTGCACAGTACACGAAATGTAATCACATGAACAGGACAGCGTTCGTAACTAGTTAAACAAGTGGGATGACGTTTGCACAAGTACCAATAGTATAGATCTGCCTGTGAACAGTAGAATAGGGTTATTGTATGGTCTGACGAATAACATCAGAAACCTATTTGACCAGATATAACCGCATTTGCTGTTACATAGAGAACGAGACGTTTTGTTTTGCAACAATCCGTGTCAAAAAGTATTTGACCACGATTAAAAATCTCATAATGTTCTTAAAATTGATCCAAATGAGTTGAGAGTTTTTGACATGTTAGAAGAATTAGTTAACTATACAGAATGTTTGCGAAATCGTGGTACAACTGACAAGAGGATGATTCCACGCATAAAATCTAATAGAAAACAAGCAATATAGTTTTTTCATATGGTGCTTCATTTTCGAGAAAATCGAGTTTACAAATTCGTCGGATCGCGTGCATTAGTATATGCACAGAGTAGAATTGGTTGGTCATGATCAGACGCGACAGCCGATTATCTATCTAATGGTAAGCGAATTCGCTGAATTTTCAAACTCGATTTTCTCGAAAATGAAGCTCCGTATGACAAAAACTACATTCCTTATTTTCGACTAGATTTTATGTGAGATATTATTCCCTTGCCGGTTGTACAAGGACTTCGCAAACACCCTGTATAACGGGTAAGTAAAATTTAAAAAAAAATGTTATTAGTCGGAATTCCGAAGAAGAGAATAAGAGTCGGGTTTTGCAACTTTTTTCTGATAAAAATCAATGCGTTATGTTTACCCATTACTTAATAAACAAATTCTTCTAACATATCAACGAACCTCAACTCAATCGGTTCCATCCTAAACAAATGCGATTTATAAATGTGGTCGAATACTTTTTGCCAGACATTCTAGTAGAACGAGTCGTCATTTGGTCAGACAAAGGGAACTCAAACTCTTTCCTGAATATAAAAATTCTTCCACTTTTTCAATTCGGCTGGTTGGGAGATACATGATTACTTCATCACATAATGCCCATAATTTCTACATGCTCGTACGAATCTTTCGATATTCCAAAACATGAATTTCGTAATACAACGTGCGTGAAAGTCGATTAGAGATTTAAAATATTTGTGATTCTTTCATTAATCCTGGAATTACCCACGGACCAAAAGGATTAAATTCTGCACATATCGACGTTCCAATCGACTTGTCCCGCAGCGTGCAATCTACCGAATAAATTTACACTTCTATGCATTCGATAATTGCGAGAGCAGAAATCCGGAACGTCCGGAGTCCCATTGTAAAGAAAAGATCAGTTTCGCGGTCTCGAAACCGCGAACACCGCGGTAAATGCAGCGACCGGCGTCAGCTGCAGTCTGGAAAGCAAAAGAATGAAACGTATGGTTCAGGTTAAATCGCTCGAGCATGCAAGATCGCGCGATGCTCTCGCGTAGCTGCGTAGCAACCAGCCGCGAGAACCATCTGGCAATAATGTTCGGTTTCAGAACACGGCCGACTATGAGTGTTTCCGCCGGGTTTGCATTGGTGGATCGTAGGTAAGGGGTAAGAGGTGGCGGGTTGAATCAGACTGGAAAGCGATCGAGAACGGGGCGTCGGATAGAACCTGGATAGCAGCATGCTGAACGCGCTAATTGCAAAAACTGCCTGCAGCGTCGTCCGCCGCCTGTCCCTACGGCTCGTTCCTCGAGGAAGAAAGAAACTGGAAGGCACGTGAAACACGGCACTCGGTCAGCTCCCTGGAAACTTTCCACATTCTTCGTTTAACTGCCAGTTGGGGGCTTCTCGTTTAATTAATTTTTCCTTTCCCCAACCGTCGAGGCCTTTTTTCTCATGGCTACAAACTGCGCTCGCGGATAAACAAGTCGGCTTCGTGCGAATTTATTGAGGGGCTCGCGACCGGCTCTCTACGTTCAGCGTATTTTAGCAAAATAGTCCATTGTCGTGACGAAAATCACGACAATCAGCGGAAAATCGACAGGGTCTGATTAACAATAGGTTTGCGTCATTTTGACAGGTTCTAATATTTTTAATTTACGGTTATTGAAATTGTAAAGACGCATCCATGAGGAAATATTTAACAAATTTATTTCTTTGGGTGTACATTATTTAAAAGTTGACTTAAAATTTGGACAGATACATTCTTGTTACAAAGAAACGTGAAATAGTCACTTTTAGTGCTTTGTAAACTCAGTGTTAATCGTGTAGCTGTTTTAGTTGCTGGAAGAGTTTTCATTGGAACAATTCGTTCGTATCTTTGATTTAGGTATTTGTGGTTGAAAAGACACCAATATGCATTAGTTTATATCATTCTACTAATTCTACCGATTAATCTGACATTTGTCTGGGTTTAGATTGATCAATTCTACTTGAATAAGACATATATCAATTTGTGTGATCTGATTGACCATAATTTGAGCTATTCTACTTGTCTGACCAGAATGCAGGCTCCACTGTATTGTCACAGTCATGTACAGTTAGTTGATCATTTTGCCTTATCCACTTTGTCTGATCAAAGATCTATTTATGATTTTACCAAATCATTAATTATGGTACATTATCTCATTCTACATATGTGGCCATGAACTCGACAATATTATATATTGTGTTATATATTGATCTGATCAAAAGCAAACTATATCTACTTTCCTCACCATAAATTCAACATGTCTACTTCTCTCTTCAAAGATTTATTCTGTTCTTCTATAATACAATGTAGATATTACTGAATCTTCTGTCGTGTCTGACTCATGATTGACTTATATCACTTATATTCACAGTTCTACAGGTTTCTTCGTGAACACTAAACTTTAGTCGAACCAGTATTACTCTGTCGGGATTAATATCGTAATAATAATGCTTAGACAGCGGATTTTATGCATTTATGACAAAAATGTAGTGTTACATTTAAAACAATAAAAATAATAGGTGAATTAAAAAATACTGTTATGTCATTACCAAATATATTAAGAAGGAAAATAAATTTCTCTTCCATTCCAGTTATTTGCAAATTTAGGTAGAACATTTTTATTTTGCAAAAAGATCCGTTGTTTAGCAATGATATTTGTATTAGAAATCACGATCTATTACGGGATTCAATAAAGCCTTTCTGAAATCGCGGTTCGAACATTCTCCTCGAGGTTTTTTAATTTTCCTCGCGGGACTGCTCGCAGAAGGAAGAAGATTAAAAATTTTCGTGCCGCTCGCGGCTCGCTGCACGACTCCGAGAGAAATGTGAAAAAGGGGAACGCGTACAGCTAGCTCTTTTGCGGGACGCCAGCTGCGCTTTATCTTTACGACACCGGGAACGCGTGCCATTTCCACCTTTCTCCGAGTTTTTCGCTCCGCCGCGATAGACGCATTGCAGACCGCTCGAATGTCTCTCTTTCCCGTATCAGTAGCTCCGGTGCTGGCCCAATAAATGTTATTTGCACGTCCTCGATCTCTGCTCGCCGTCTGTAATCCACACAAAAATCGTGCGCCACCCGACGTAGTTCCAAATAAACGATACGTCGACTTGTCGGGCTTGTAAAACGATTTTATTCGTCATCCGATGCTATTGGACCGTTCTTGTTTCTGTATCGAGTGGCGTAAACGTTTCAAACACATTTTGTTACAATCGATTCAGTACCAGCGTTGCCATATCCGGACCCCTGACTCTTCCGCCCCTCGCCTAGCTGCGCTGCTAAGCCGGCCTTCGCTTCTCCAACTCTTCTCACGAACGCTCGTGCGTACCGCTTGGAGCATGCTAACGAGTGTCCCAAGTTTACCCAAATCAAACCGTCCGTGACGTCGCTTAGTGCAAAAGAAACAAAACAGTATTGTCCGCGCAACGAGAGTTGGCACAAAATCTCGTCTGTGGGGTGCAGGGGGAACGGCGAGTCCCCACTCTTGACGCAAGGCTGCGGATCCTACCACTGATCAGTGGATCCCACTCTTACGCTTACGTTTTGGCGGGAACGGTCGACATAAGCGCTCAGCGTCACCACCATCTTACTTCATGGTCACCACATCTCTCTGTTACAGTCACACTCAATACGCTCGTTTGCTGTCTTCGTCAAGCGATTCGGCCAATCGCGGAAGACGTGTAGCGCGTGGTGGGAGCATCACGTGGTACCCACAAGTTTCTCTGTGCTAACTGTCGTTTCGCGGGCTATACCCGTTATTTCCCCTACCTTGTCCAACAGGCGGAAGAGTGGGGGAAGCGAAGGCCGACTTAGCAGCGCAGCTAGGCAAGGGGCGGAAGGTTAAGGCGCCTGGCGGGACGCGCATATGGCAACGCTGTTCAGTAGAATATCAATCGACAATGGACTCGTTATGATTATGTTTCGCAATAAGTCTTCTTTCCATTCATTTTTGTTTCTCATTGTTACTTATCAGTCGCATACTGTTACTTCTTGTAAAATAAGACGGGTTGTTATATCTGGAAATCAATTATCTTTTGCAAATCAATCACCTTTAACTGTTTGTAACTCATAACAACGTGAACCGATTTCGATGAAATTTTTTACATGTACATAACTTACATAGACCTATAAAATGCGTCTTTTAAATTTTTATTACAGACACAGAAAAAAATGTTAAAAATTGTGATCATTACTATTTTCGTCGCAATTCCGTCCAATAGCAATTTTCAGAAAAAAATATGTACACGCTACGTAGTAAACTTATGCGTCTGACATCTCAAAATAATTGGTTGTTTGATCCAATTTTAAAAAAGTTATTTCAATTTTTAAAGGTGTGCGAATATTTTGTATACCCACTGTATTCAGTTTATAATGAATGGACAGCGGATCTTTATGAAAAATAAAAATTTTCTACTTGTACTGCAACAAACTGGAGCGAAATTGAAATTTATTTCCATTCTTAAAATACGAATTGGTTCACTGTAATATAACAGAATTTTTAAATTTTAATTAAATTTTTCTATTCATTTTTGTCAAAATTATAAAATTTATAAAATTATAAAATCCGCTGTTTAATAATAATGGGACATTTAAAATAGGTTAGATCATGCTCAGATAAATGGAATATAAATACAATTGACCAATAATCCACTAAATGGAACAAGTTGACTAAAGGTCAAGCAGCTAGAATTTCACGCTTTAATTGGGAGATAAAAATATTGTTTTATAAATCAATGATAAGATTCGCTGTTTAATAATGAAACAATTAAAATGGGTTTAGTTATGCTCAGATAAGTGGAGTAGGTCAGTCAAACTAAGCAAAATACGTCGATCCATATCCAGTCAAGTAGAATAGGCCAAACTAACATTGACCAAATAGGTCGGTCTCGTCTCAGTCGCAAATAAATTGATTGCTCAAGAGATAAGTAGACTAGTATATGGTGTCACAAATAGTCGTATTTTGGTCAGACAAGTGGAATAGGTTAATCCACTGTCAGACACGAAGCAATCAAAAAGCAAACGTCCAGGACTCGATCTTCGGTCAAGTAGAATAGTCGACGCTAAAATCAGATAAATGCAATAGATTGATTTACAACAAGCCAAGTAGAATTTGTAGGATTACTATAGTTAGACATCACGCGATACCCACGACGAATTTCTATAGAAGTATGCGGCGATAAGTTAACTCGTGGGCACGTAAAACGTTTTCACTCGCGTTTCATCAACTGGTCTGCTACTATTTTTTTTCATTTACTGTCGTGTCGCATAAATGCTCGAAACGCGCATTTTGTTACGATCGATTCGACACGCTGCGAACTACGAATCGACGGTTCAATCGTTCTGGAAACGGTTCACAAAAGCTTTTTTTTCTGCAGCGAAAACTATTCGCAGTCGTTAACCGTTCTCGTGCTATTATCTATTTTCAATTAGCAGCACGTGTTCCACTAATACAGCCGATCTGGAATACAGAGAAAAATTTCTGTATTGATTTATAGAATAATGTAATGATACCACTATTGAATAATTACTAATCTCGGGACGTTTATATAATTTTCGGTTCTTGAAAATCAACTTGTTTCCGCAGTAAAAGTTTCTATGTAGTCAATGTAACACAATATGTGATTCTGACGTTTACCTTGCTGTTTACATATATAAATAAATATTTTGAAATAAATCACCATGCACGATCTAGTAGACAGTTGAGTTTCTAATAAGATTATAAGAATAGGTTGACCGCAAAGTATCTAAATTGAGTACCTTTATTAAGTAGCATCATTACAAATAAAATTTGTGAGAAAGTAGAAGAGGATCGTATTTGGTCAGACCAGTGGATACACTCTATGAATGATCAAGTAAATCTGGGACAAATCTAATAACTGTATCTACTCATTAAACTTTGTCCTTCCGTTTTGTCGCATTAAGTAATTACTTCAGTATTTAATAGTTTGCTCCACATGAATCATATTTTTTATTGTGTATCGGGGTTATTCTAAGAAGTTCGATCCTTTGCAAAAATGTCATACGCCGGTTCATTGTCGAGTTATTAACGGATAACACGGGCCATCCATAGCTCAGCTACAGCTGACGGACTCCGGCTTGGCGTGCCACGGCGACTGATTCTACTGAGCGGTAGCGTTGTTGTTGTGTCGTGCTCGAATCGTGAACAAGAGAAGGAGTAACAATTTATGTAAATAAAACTCCCATATTCAGCTGTAAATGCACTTGCTGCTTCGAATCCTCTTATACGGCAATACCGAATTATTTTTATCCAATACCGAATAATGTTGAGCCATTCATAATCACGCGGCAATAAGCACGCGAATAAGTGGCGACACCTGTCATAGGTTTCTGGATGTCATGCGGTCCCCGCGCTTTCGTCGCTGTTGCTACTGTTCTATCGTACATGTGTGTCGCTCTGTAGCCGCATGGTCGGCATTGCCATTTTATATTAAAATAATGTTTATTAGAATATCGGTGTACGTGTATTTAGTGTAGTTCATTATTCTCCGGTCGGAAACATATTCTCAACAAACAATAATTGCAGGCATGCTGACTCGATTGTGTTGTTCACGATTCGAGCACAGCACAGCAACAACGCTACCGCTCAGTAGAATCGCGTACATTTTCGTAAAGGAAGTGGAAGGAATCACCTCTTTCATGGAACACGAATATTTTTGGGACACCCTGTGTGTGCAACCCAACATTTTACCCAAGTACCAACTGCTAATGTTTAACCAAGTGACTGTCAAGAAATGGGAAGGCGGTGCTAATCGAAGGTGTGCAACCGTGAAGCACAGGGTTGATATATGTTTCACGATGAAATGACACGGTTGCTAATAACAGGGATGAGGTGGTCGATACTTTGGCCACGCCGTCATCTTTCACGGGGAAACGTCTGATCAATTACACGGTTCATTCTGGCACCGGGCGATTGCCTGTTCTAGGTCCAAGCTCTAATACACGAGCAATTACACTACCCCGCTAGTTACACCTTTTGTTACGAGAACGGGGGCTTGTTTCAGCGCTACACCCTAATTTCAGCGGATGAAGTTACGCGGCTTTTTATGAAGAGCTCATGCGCCGGGGAATTGTGCCGCGGCGAGGGACTTCGGTTTATTAGCACTTTATAATTTAATTAATCCCTAATTAGAGCCCGTGTAAACGAGTTTTCGGTTGAACAGCAGAATTTCGCCGAGTATTACGCGAGTATCTCCTTGGAACCGGTATTAGCCGTGACTAACCAACGTAGTTGCCAACGTACGACGATACTTTTGCTAAAATTGGAAA
Source organism: Sphecodes monilicornis (assembly GCA_913789915.3). Lineage (NCBI taxonomy): Eukaryota > Metazoa > Arthropoda > Insecta > Hymenoptera > Halictidae > Sphecodes > Sphecodes monilicornis. Next base: position 11,166,541 of record OU565294.1, read on the forward strand.
CTTTTCAAGTATCGTTGCATGTATTCGTGATCCCGAGGGTATAACAAGTACAGAATTGTCAGTTGTAATTTGTAATATTGTTTCCGATTAATCCGAGGGTTACATGGTATCTGTGCGAACAACAATTAACGACTACAGAGTTACTGTGCCGCGTAATACCCCAAGAGAAATTATGCACGACTATTTTGCTGTAACTTCGGGACCAGGATTAGCTGCCATGCTCGGTGAAAGTTATTTCTATTGAGAATATGCGCTATAAATATATTAATCTAGCTTTTAATCTGATGATAAACTGTCCAAAAATTAATTCTATGTATTTTTCTATATAATATATGTATAAGTGTTCTTGAACATGTGTACAATAGGGTTTGCTTGAATTTCTAAAATCTATTTTTCCCGAAAGCACATTTTCGGAAACTGTCCCATGATATCTTAAATTCTAGTTAACTAACTGACTTGAAATTTACAGAGGATTTTCGGTTCATATTCTGTTGTCACATGAAACCTAATTTTTGAAATCCGTTGTTTCGTTCTGATTTTTCAACGTAATACAAGTAGAAAATATTGAAAAAATCAATTATACTGTCCAAGAAATTTTAACTTTTTTTATGTTTCACAATTACTGTTGGGTGGTTCTTATAGAGTTTTTCGCGCTGATTCCGAATCTGCCATTACATTTTCTCCTACACGCAATGTTTTTGAGGAACATGACTTTGGAAAAAATACCTATTTTTCAACTTTAAACAAATATTGTGATGTTATTATAAAAGATATTGAATTGTTCTTTGCTGCGAAAGATTCTGTAGACTTTCCCGAATACAGTGATATCCAATATTAATACGTTATGAATGTGATTAAACAATCATTATAGACGGAGAGACACCATTTTTGCACCAATTTTTGGGGAAATTTTTTAATTTATTTAAAAAAATAAGGGTCCAGCGTAAAATCGAACTATATCACGCGATTGAGCAGACTTTTATCTTGAGAAATCCCTCTTTGAAGTTTGTAACATAGATGTTTATACCGAACCGAAAAGCAAAATATCTACGCCCGGCATACGCTGCTTCCAGTGGTGCTCTTCCACTAGCGCGGTCGTTCGTCAGGATACAGTGGTTAAAAGCGCAAATTATGTCAGCTTATTTGAATGTTAAATTTTATTAAATGTTATACTATTGGGTAATTATTACGTTTAGGGGAGGCAGCTCCGATGACCTTCAGCTTGATATATGTTGTCAAGGACAACATTCTGAACAACTTTTGTCATTACATCTACCCGGTGGTCGGACTCAGTTTCCGAGATAATTGCAAAAAACTATTGGTAGTACTAATTGAATTTTCCGTATTCGTGCACACTCCGTCTCAACGTATACCTGCTCCAGCGCGGCGCGGCGTCTGTTTACTGTTTTTGTAAACACGTTGTGGAGATCAGAAAGAAAACAGGGTTTCACTCGCCTCTTAGAAGTTAGCCCCCCACTTGTTGAAATAAATAATTTCAACAGTTGTGCTGAGTTGTGCTAAGTTTGTGCTACATTGTTCTCGAATATTATAACAATAATATAAACAATAAGCCTAAAAATTGAGAAAAACGATTTTTTTTAGTAGCCCCCACTTTTCGATTTTTTCAATTTTCACAATTGTGCTAAGTTGTGCTAGGTTATCCTCGACAACATATGCCAAGGTGAAGGTCATCGGAGCTGCCCCCCCTAAACGTAATAATTACCTACTATTGTTATTTATTATTTATTAGTACATTTCTTCTGTATAAATTATTTTATGTATTTTTTTAACGTTAGTCTCTTGTTCATAGTAAGTATATTTCATACTAAAAAGGTCTTTTGTAACAAGAAAATAATTCAGTAAGTTTTTCTTTTGTATTTAGTTTTCTTTATTAAGCATTTCCACAATAAGCGATATTAAATTATTTTTTGTTACAAAAGACCTTTTTAGTATGAAATATACTATGAACAAGAGACTACATTAAAAAAAATTCATAAAATAATTTATACATAATTTATAAATAAGCTGGTATAATTGCGCGCTTTTAGCCACTGCATCGCCGTTACACCGCGCCGTATCCCGACGAACACGTGATTTTGAGCGTGGTCGTGTAAAGCGAAAAAACAGGAAAAATAAAGCAGGATTTCGGGGTATTAGCGATGAGACGCGGCCGTCAATTGCGCATTTACCGTCACGGGGAAGCTATCTGGTAAAAGTTTCATGGTCCAGCCCGATACTCTTCAGAGGATTTAAGCAGTGATCGATGGAATCGTTGTGTTCCGCGGTAATTCGCTGCATCCTCGCCAGTGGTTACGAACGACCGCACGCGTCACTCGTTCCGGACACGTTGTACCGTTCTGAAACGCGGGTTAGCGCGGCCCCAATTAATTTGCAATCGATTATACAGGCCGCGTTTTAACGTCAAGTAACAAGCAATTCGTATCCTGCCTTCGGCCACATTCGCGTATTATATTTCACCGTTAAAATATTATTGAAAATTATGCGCGAGCTCGCGCCAAACAAACGACGATCTAATTGCAACGCGCGTGCGCGTTCCATTGTATCTTCACCATGGCATCTATGAAGATAAACTTTTACAGTTCGTATACGTAATCGCAAACTATTTTCAATTTGTTACTTGATAAGCTGGTCCTAGTGGTATCTAAACGTAATAAATATATTCTATTGCCCCATGATTTCGTTGGAACGATTCTGATTAAAAAACGAATAGGTCAAATATACAATTGAAAAAACATTGGAAGGATTTAAAAATATTGTTGAATTATTTTCTACTTTTTAAGATCATTCGAAGAGAAAATATGTTTTCATTTAACTTCAGCTTCTTATTATTGAATTGGACAATTTTCATTTTGCATACAGATTCGCAGTTTAATCATGATTCTCTGGGAAGAATTCTTATTATCTATTATTTTATTATCTATTTTATTATCTCTGCTTTAATACGAGGCTCTAATATGTTAAATTTACAATTATTGAGATTGTAAAGGTGCATCTATGTCGAATTATTCAATAAATTTATTTCTTTGGGTATATATAATGAAAAAACTGGCTAAAAATGATAGAAACATTCTTGATACTTTTATAAAGCAAGGTAAAATAGAAATTAAGGTTATTTCATTGATTTGTATGACATCTTCTAGACACATGTTTTACAGCACATTCCCCCATTGTGAAACCTATTTCTAAGTCACGTGGTAGCTAATGACTACTGTTAATGCGACTACATTAAAATAAACTAAATAAGTACATGAAAATAATGGTACTTACATATGTTCTGTAATTCGAATGATAAGTAAAAACAAATGACTGCAATGAATCTCGTGCAGAGTCGACATATGATCACTAATGTAATTCTTCTATTTCTACTCATAATTGAAAACAATGTTTCTAACACATATAATATTCGTAATAACTAGATTACGGATTGAATGCATTTATGTAAAAAATAGCTACGTACAATTTAAAGGAGTGGGCATATCAAAAAGATATAAGGAAACCAGTGTATTAGTTTCAGCTTGATAAGATAATTAAAAGAAGGAAGAAATTTTTATTTGACGCAGGTGTTTTGCAATTAATGCAAACATTTCTTATTTTCCATGGAGATTTGTAGTCTAGTAATAGCATACGTATACATATAAAGAACCGCGAAGTACAACCAAATAACCATTTAATTCGAATTAACTATATGTCTGACAAATCACTGACCTCTGCCACTTAAGGACCAACAAAACCACAGTATCCGCCATTATACGTAATCCATCATCTAACACTGTCATGTCTCTTATTACAGATGTCCTGACAGCGGGCCCCGGGCCACCAGGATGCCGACAGACGACGACTATGGCCGAAGAGAACGTCTCCTACTGCATCAACACCCGATCTCTCAGTACGGGTCCTCATCATCTCCGGTTCCAGGATCGACCGGCGTGTCATCTGGAAGTGTCGGGTCCCAGATCGGTTCCGCGAATCCATCAGACTGCTACAAGCCGCAACAGCAACAACACCAACAACACCAACAACACCAACAACACCAACCCCAACCCCAACAATCGGATCGAGTCGTATCGAACTCATCGAGCAGCACCGGCACCGGCCAAGACCGATACCAGTCCGATCATATTACCAGCCAACAATCTCAAGGGAACGATCACGACTATGGTGTCCGAGATCGGCTCTCGGTTCTGGACCGCCACGACAAGTCAACGGACAAGCCGCCGCTGGACGATTTCCCGAAGTCATGCGGGGAGTCACGACCGTTGCAATCGAGCTGCGAGCGATTCGGCCACTACCAGAGTCAAGAGAGATTCGGCCAGTCCTCTCTGCAAACGCACCACCAGTACACACCGGCCAGATCGAGCTCGGCCGGTCAAACGTTGTCCCAGACCGTTCTGGCGGAGCGTTTTCCTCGGTTCAGCGAGCTCACTGGTCTCCACGGGGAGCAGAGGCTGTCGCTGGTCCCGAGCGAGCGCTATCAGCAATCAACGGGTAACAACGACGGCGAACTGTCCGACGGCAACGAGTACGCGAACAGCACGATCCTGGTGTCGGGCTGCGCGACCAGCCCTTTCTCGTCGGAGACGTTCCCCTCGCCGCCGTCGCCAGCGCCCGCGAATGATCGTTTCGTTCCACCACCGCCACTGTCGCCCAGCCCAAGCGAGAAGTATGCCTCGACCCAGAGTCTGGCTGGTTACCCTGCTGCTGATAGGATTCTGCCCCCAGGTTCTCCAAGCGCCAGATATGGCGGGGGCACAGCACCAGCCTCACCGATGCCAGCCGCGGACCGATTCTCCTCGGCGGAACGACTACTGGCCAATCAACAGTCGTCGACCGGCCTGCACGAGTCCAAGGACAGCCAGCAACGATACCCTGGAGCCAGCGATCGCCTGTTGTCCGGCTCGTCGCCAGTGTTGGGAACCCTTCAAGTCAGCCTACAAGGCGACCGATCAGCCGGCGTGTACGCGGCCAGCAAAGACACCGCGACCTCCAGATACAGCGCTATCTCCACGGACAGGTTGCTCTCATCGTCGCCTATACACGCCCCGGTGCCAGAAAGGTTCGCGAGCAAGTCGACGGACAGGTACCTCGGCGAGTCGCCGGTGTACGACAGGTACCACAGGCAAGAAACGTCGTCGGGCGTCCATCACGACCGCTACTCGACGATATCGTCCACCGCCGAGAAGTTTCTCGCGAGCACAACGAACCCCGAGGTTCCCGGCCATCAGCGATACTCGTCGACGGAGAGGTCACTGCAAGTCTCGAGCACAGCCAACGAGCAGAGACGTCTGTACGCTGATCGAGGCGTCGAGACGGTCTGCCAGAAGTACACAGACAGATCCAGTGGTTCGCCAGCGCCGACGGACTTTGGTCGTTACTCCAGCTTCCAGGACAGTGGGGCTAGCCAGTCCAGATACGTCACCACCAGCGACAGGTTCAATGATTCCACGGTTCAGCGATGCGGCCAGTCTCGAGTCAGTGAACGGTTCTGCGTGTCCACCGATCGGTTTCTCGCTAGTTCGTCGCCCGGACACGATGGAAGAGGGGACGCTTCTAGGTACACCATATCCGGATCCTCTACGGAGAGATTACTGTCCACCACCTCGTCCTCGTCCTCCTCGTCCACGGACACGATCGCCAGATATCACTCTTCGTACACAAACACCACGGCCACGCAGTCGAGCTCCAACGATCGCTTCACGTCGATCTCTCCGACGCCGGAGGGGACTGCTAGAGATCTCAGATCGGGGTCGAACGGTGCGGGGTCGTCGGGTGGTTCCGGTTACCAAAGCGCGACGAAGACCGGGATCGACAAGTACCTGCAGGTGTCGAAGTCCGTGCAGAGTTACGGGAACGAGCGGTACAGCAGCGGGAACCCAAACGATCAGTTCGACAGACTCAGCCAGGACCGGTACGACAGATTCGCGGGATCTGTGGCTGGTGACCGGTTCGCGTCTTCTACAGGTACTCCTGATCGCTTCCATTCTGCTGCTGATCGATACTCTCCTGCAAGGGCAGCAGACAAGTACTTGTCCCTCCCGAAGCCCAAGGATCGCTATACCGGTCGCATAACGCCAATTTCGTCTTGCGGAACCTCTTCAGCGGCCACATCCACCGATCGCGCTTATGGCGGGTCCAGCGCGTCCGGGAGCTATGTTCCGCCAACCGCCCATACACCTGTCGAACGATACGTGCCACAACCGCCTCCCGAAGTCCTCTATCCGGACAGATACGTTGATAGATACGTGCCGCCATCGGCACACACGCCCACCGATCGTTACGTGCCCACCAACGACCCAGGCGACCCGTACATGAGACGAGACCTCGGCTTCCATCATCATTATCGGCTACCGCCGCCAGCAGGTTATCCTTACCACCAGTCGCACTTCCGGCTTCGTGGTTTCGCGTACGCGTCACCCGGACGGTTAGGAGGCAGTCCGGGGTCTAGCAGCTCCAGCAGTTCCGCGTCCAATCAAAGAGACGGATTCTCCATGTCGCCCTTGCTCAGGCCGAAGGTGCGAACCTCTGCGGTCGAGTTCCCGACGACTTCGAACAGCGGCGTCGTTGGGCGGCATGTGTGTACCAACCCGCCGTCATGCTGTAACGAGGTTTCGGGGAATGCTAGGTCCTGTTGTCAGGCCATCAGGAGGTCGTTGCCGCCGGGGGCGCTGCCGTCGATACCCACGCAGTCTTCTTGGTAAGTAGCTTTTTGTTGACAGTACATGGGTGGGAGTTTCAACTATTTTAACCCACTACGTACTAGGGTTGGGCATAATTCATTTGAAATAAGATAGGAAATATTTCTTTGAAATATTAATTGAAAGAATGAATGAAATAATGTATTATTTGTATTTTACAAGTAACTCAGAAAATTTATTTTCATATAAATCAAATAATATTTTATTTGAATAATTTTTTGTCGAGTTGTCATATATTTTTATTGAATTTTATTTGAAATAATTTTCAGGAAAATATTTGGCTGTTCAGATAAACTAAAATATTATTATTTGAAATGACATGCAGCCAAGTAGGATAATGTAGTATCTTGACGATTATTTTTCAAATAACTTATTTCGATAATGTACAAGACTGTTACATACCATGATTCCCATTTGGGATCATGCACAGCATTTGTACCGCACAGTAGCATAAAAAGAGATATCTACTTTCCAAGTGCCCCCATCCCCAAAAAGGGTATCTTGAAGATACAGGAATAGATTGTGTAGACTAATCTTTGGACTGGAATAGTGTAAAATGCGAGGAAAAGATTTTATTATAGATCACTGTTTTGAGGTTCAGCGTATCTTTGATAATTGATCAAATATTGTTAGATGTGCTCCAAATAATATTAGATGTCAACCCTTTATTCTAGACAATGATTTCGAGGAATAATGTCCTTCGTTATTGATAAAAGATTCAATTAGCTAAACCTTGATCTTATAAACAGTAAGATTAGAGGTTGAGCTTTTGTCGTAGATCATTGATTCGAGGGAGAATTGAGTCTTGAAGAATTGATGATGATTTTGGAGTAGCAATTTTGAAGATGCAGAGAAAGTGACTGATTTTTAATCCTAGGAATGTTATAACTAGAGGCTAAGAAGAGAAATCATTTCTCCTCTCCATCTTTGTATTATAATCTCAGGAACATACCTTGCATATTTTAAACGTTTTATAATTGCTGTATAATACACCTGGTTATTCCAGGGTTCTATTTTTATGGTAAGTTATTATAGTCAAGCGACTGTTTCTCGAGAGAAGAAGCATGACCCCGTATGATAAATAGGAGTTTCGTGTTCACTGTTTAGAAGCTTTGTCTGCTGTTGAATATGCAGCAGGAGGTATCACGTGCAGCATTTAAATGATTTTAAATTCGTTCTTGTGCACATTAAAATTTAGGACACCACTATGATAAAAGCGACCTCTAGATTATTTTCTGTCCTGCTCGTAATCTGTAACCTCGACTGGACACGTAGCACGACCTGTTCCTGACTAGACTGGTGGTACGGTGTCAGTTAGCGAATAGAGCAAGTAGTATTGCTCGGTATCTTATCAGACAACCGCGAAATTTCCATAATTTCTTTAGACTATCAAATACTTCAGAAAAATTAAATGGGTTCTAGTTGGGAATATAATATTGGATCAATTAGAGTGTCAACTAAATAATTACAAGGTAAATGTTAGTTTTCATACAAACAACTCTACGCTTTGCAGATAATTATAATATGAAATTAAATATCGCGGTAATGATTACGAAGAACGCACCAATCAAGAAACATTGAAAAAGACTTCAAATTTAGAATGATAGAGTGATAGAGATAAATTGTAGAGTTTTATACAGATATTAATCATACTTTTTTCATAAACAAATTCAGGAAAATTGGAGTTACGTAAAATATATTTCTTTTGAAATGTTTTATGTAAATTGAAAGTAATATGAGACAATCTTTGAAATTAGTATTTCATATTTTATAAACTTCTAGCGCTAATAATGGCTTTTCTATCAGACAAGTAGAATAAGTATACGCTTAGTCAGACAAGCACTATTACCTTTCTCCTATCTAAACAAGCAGTTTTAGGCTGCATAATATTAAACAAACGAACTTATGTCGGGTCTGTATTAGTTCCAAATAGTCTTCATAAATTATAACAAACGATATTATTGAAAACTTCTATGTTTATCCCTTTCTTTGTCGGATCTAAAACAGAACCTTTAGAACAGTCTTTTAACACAATTGAATTCATGGACTGACCTAGTAGAAACATTTATATACCCGGAGCATACATATAAACACAAATTAAGAACATTTTAATTCACAACAAATTCTAATTTTTCATTGAACTAATAAATAAGGTCTGCAATCTAGACATCACCGCAGTTCAATATCAAAGAGCCTATAGACACTAGATAAAATTATTAAAAAATCACTCGTAAAATCATGAATTTAAGGAAGAGTACGAGACATTGAAAATGCTGGAAAAGTTGTCAACGACCAGCCGGAAATAAGAGGCAAGATTTCTGGGTCAGGAGGAGATTAATTGCAGTAAAACCGGAAGTCGGTGTGCAGATTAAGAAGCTGGAGTGCTCAGCCGTTCTAGTTGGGGATCAAGGTGTGCGGCGCGTATAATGTGCGTATCCTCGGAATCACACGCGTTAATAATAAAGCCCGCGAATTAGAATCTCGGAGGGTTTAATTACGGGACGACTATTATTTATAGACGGGAAGTGGTGGGAACCAGTATTCCACGTGTTCCGGAACGACTCAATCCTAGTTTCCTTCGATATTAAAGCACGCCCCGGGCTAGATTGCATACCTGGTAACACGCACGGGGACCGAGAACTTCGCAGAAGCGTGTGTGATTTCACTGCGAATTTACGCGGCCCTTAATATTGCGATACTGACCACCTACCGAAATATTTGACCGTCAAACGCGGAAGTTTCGCACGCAAGAGAGAGAAAGAGAGACAGCGGGGGAGCGTGTATCGGTGTTCGCGTAGAATTGATTAAATTTTCAGGATTCAGTTTCGAGCCCCGAGATTAATCAGCTACCGCGTATATGGAAATTTCATTTCGACCTTTCCTCGCGCGATTTTTTCTCTCTCTCTCTTTTTCTCTCCTTGCTGAATTTAATCGGAACACACCGCCGATCGCGGCCGGATACCGAATTCGATCAATTGAAAAGGTGCGCGGTTTTTGGAGGGTAATTTTATGCGACACAACTCGCTCGGAAATTAATCGGCTTCAACACCGCGGTTCGTTCTCGTTTTGGTTACTAGATTTCCGCAGGCTCGATGGATTGAAATTAGTTTTTTTTTTTTAGAGTATTTTAAACCAACAACTTTTGCGGCGGTGGATTTTAGTTTGGACAATTTTTTGGGAATGTATTTGAATGAGCGAGGTTGATGGGAACGTCTTAAAAATTAAGTTTAGAATTTATGCAGTGGATTGTGGACTCGATTCATGTGTGAGAAAAATGATGAGCTGTGATTAGATGTAGTTGTTGCAATTATTACTTCCAGTTTTTTAAAATTATTGGAGAAAGAATGTAATTCCTGTGTGTCTTTTTGCAATTGACGCAGACAATTTATATTTTGCATGAAAACCCGCAGTTTTCCGATTGTATTTTATTATAAACATTATGTACGTTATAGTTGGCTGATTTTGCTCGGAATTAGTGTTAATTGTGTCCTGACAGGCAGAAGATATTTCTACTGTTGCGACAACAGTTGTTTGATACTTGTGCAGTATTTGTTTCTTGAGATGCTGTGACGCTTGACACGATTTTTGTGATTTTTATATTGCTATCTTTTATTTAGTAGATTTTTGTGCACTTCAATGTTGCAATGATTAAAAAGGATTTCGTCGTAAACATTTTGTAAATTTTAGTCGTTTTTTTTTACTGTAACACTAATTTCAGTGTTAATTATGTTGACTGGAATAGAATATTTTTACTTTAGAAAGAATAATTAAATTGTTGCACAATGTTTGGGGGGAAGGGTGAGTGCTCAACCAGTTGTTACATTTGAATGCAAATAAACAAGGATTTGCAGTTTATAGGCAAGCTAGAACGGCAAACACAGTTCCACAAACATTAAATTGAACTGAAAACTCAGAGGTAAATATTAATTTCTACTAGATTTGTGCAGACATAACTCCGACAGTCCAAACAAATTCTTGTTTAAATACGTTCATTCCGTATTTATTAACTGAAAGTCCAATATTTGCTATATAAATTTGTACAAATTCATTCGCTTCTGTTTTCGTTCATGTTGTTATTTTCACACTGTTGAAGTAGAGAAAAATCGAGAAGAACAATTTCGAATCGATTTTATATTCAATCCGTTTGAAATGAATCGAGAACTAATTGCTGAAGATATTAATTAAACATTTGAGGAAAAAGCCATCGATATATTTACAGTTTAACTTTAATTAAAAATAAAGAAAATATTTTTCAATTGCCATGGAAAACCTCGAATGATTTTAAAAGGTGAAAACATGAACTGTGGCTCCTAGTGGCTCATCAGTACTCATTATTAGGGTATTTCAAATATTATCATTTGAAATAATAAATGTATCCAGTTAAAACGAAACAGAAAACAAAGTAGGGGCTTTGCTACATAATATAAGCCTAGATAGATTGTTGCTCGATTTTTAATTTCAATGTTACAAAAAAGTAAATGCTGATCATTTTTCACCAAAGATTTAGTGGTCCCACCACTTTAATCATCAATATTTTAAAAATATTATTTGAAGGAATACAGATAAACTGTTAAAACGAAAAGGAGTTTAAATTATATATTCCACTCTATAAAATGAGCTCAGTTTGATTGTTGCTCAATTTTTTTTCACGAAGTGATAACATGGAGAATTATCCACTAAATTGGTATATCATATGGTGGGTTTCAAACTTGATAATTGAAGATGCGTTTTTAATAAACAGACACAACTCTGTAAAACTTATTAAAGAGACTCCAATTAAGACTGCTAATTGTCTTGCGTATTTTATGCATTTGTATCAAGAGGCACGTAATTAAATTAATTCAATTAAAAGTGATTAGACAGTGCATTTTTCAGCGGAACGCTGCCGTTGTAACTTTCAATTTTGAATTCATTAAAATTACTAAAAGCTTCGATTCCATAAAAATAATGTAACGCACAATAATCAAAATGGTTCGAGTAAACGTTATCGAGTTTGTTGAGAGCTATCACAATGACAAAAAAATTAATACCACCGTTCATTAAAAAAATCCTGAGTCCTGCTATTTCTTCCAGATATTGTCCCTCAGAAATTGATGGACGCAACAAGATTAACTCTCTCGGACGACTTAATTAAAAAAACTGAGGTCGATATGTTGATGGAATTCTGAGAAAGAAGGTTGCATCACTATATTCGCCTAAACGAGGGAATGTATCCTGTTTCTTTATGCGAAGAGCGGTGCGTTGAATAATGTCCGACTAAAAAGAAGGAAGTAGCTCGGTCGTAATACATTGCTTATTAGCTGAATTTCCATCGGCGAGCGTATGCATCTGGCTCCCGCCTATTATTATCAATACGGTGATACGCAAATTCCGACCTATATTAACGAATTCAGGACACGGATTAGTATGTCAGAGGGGGGGTACCGGGCACCGTCGCGTCGCGTCGACAGAGCACGAGCGGGCAGAAATGCACGAGTAGTGCCTGATAGCGCTTTGTTTCACAGTTGATGATCACTGTTTAAAACGTTATCTAAAAATGAACTGGAATGTAGGCCGTGTCCACATTTAGCAGTCGCGCGGAAGCCGCGAGCACAGAAAGGGTCGTTACTTTCGTCGCAGTAATCAGGTTAATGGAGTATCGTGGCCCACTTTATTTTTTCATCTTCATCGGGTCCGCGAGCCCGAGAGCGCGCCGCGTACACTACCTCTGCGCAACTCGTCGCGGTGTCCCTTTTCAACGTTTCAAAGTCAATGATGCATTACCACCAGTCAAAGCTTTCGCTCATCCGCTTTCGAACGGCGCTGATTTCTCTCTCTCGCTCTCTCTCTCTCTCTCTCTCTCTCTCTCTCTCTTGCTTGCTAGCTCTTTCTCCGCATTTTTAGAAATATTATCCCCGTGCCAGAGTCGGAATATATTTTTCAAAATGCTCTCCTTGCTCTCTCGGTCGAGAGGAAATATTGCAACGTTCATTCCCCATCGTGTCTTTCCTCTCCGTTGCGATCGTTTTATTAACTCATTATTTACCGGAGATTATTTCATAATTTTCGGACGTCTATGATCCATGGTTCAATTGTGATCGTGAACCAACAAGTCGCCCTCAGTAACGTAATCTAATTATTTATCAATGATGCATTACCACCAGTCAAAGCTTTCGCTCGCCCGCTTTCGAACGGCGCTGATTTCTCTCTCTCGCTCTCTTTCTCTCTCTCTCTCTATCTTGCTCGCTAGCTCTTTCTCCGGATTTTTAGAAATATTATCCCCGTGCCAGAGTCGGAATATATTTTTCAAAATGCTCTCCTTTCTCTCTCAGTCGAGAGGAAATTTTGCAACGTTCATTCCCCGTCGTGTCTTTCCTCTCCGTTGCGATCGTTTTATTAACACATTATTTACCGGCGATTATTTCATAATTTTCGGACGTCTATGATCCATCGTACAATTGTGATCGTGAACCAACAAGTCACCCTCAGTAACGTAATCTAATTATTTCGTTTGTGATTATTATGTGAAAGAAGACTTTTAAGCGAGTTTTACTATTTGAATCGTTAGAGTTTCCTTTGGAACTTTTCAAATTAAAAATCTTATTTAATTACTAGACTGTGGATCTTTATGAAAACTCCCAATTTCATAGATTATTTTATAAAAAACCAGGGTCAGAAAGAAGTTCAATGTATAAACTAGAACATTTCTTATGGTAAGAAGAACGTAGAAGCGTTATTAACGGGCGTGGCTGTACATATTTTATTGTATTTGAAAAATGTGCACATAGTATAAATGCATAAAGATCCGCAGTCTTAAAGACAACATAATTTAAAAACGGTTTAAAATGCTTGCGAAAGTTTAGTAATTTTTTTTTATTTTGAGCATTTTAAACCCTTCTGGGTTTATTTCGCTTTACAGGAATAATATAAGTAAATACAATAGTATGGAATACAGTACAATACAATAATAATACAAGTGAATACAGTAACAATGAATTACTACCACAAAAATGAGATTCTAAAGTGCTTGAAACACGTATTGTAGATTTATATCACTTTCCTCGTGTGTCTGACTCATTACTGGCTAATACTACTTTCATCACTGAATGTATAAATTGAACCTGCATATTAGTATTTATAGTAAGGTGCAAGGAAATATGTCCCTGGCTTCTCCATCTGCCTGGATATTTTAGCACAATGAATAGACAACACTATTGAGAGTAAATATTATTAAATACCTTGAGTGCCACATCAGTCAAGCATGACTGACACAATTTTTTACCGAACATGATAATCAATTTTTACTACAACCCGTTAACCCTTTGCGGACGCGTGTCTGTTGATAGTCGCCCAATCAAATTTTGCTGTTCTGCGACTACAAATAATTTTTAAAGAAATGATTACTCTCAAAACATATCAAACACATTTTTACTGAACACAATCTATTTCCCTTCATTTAATTCACACACTTAACTCTTCAGTATGCAATTTTGTTTCACAAGGAAAATTTAATCCAGACCCATCAAGAAGTATGCTAAAAATAATTCCCGTCCGCTAAGGGTTAATCAACCAAAATTTTATTAGTACCTACAAGGTGTGAAAATGTTACGAAAATCACAGGTATGATTGAACTGTAGATCTTCATGCAAAATTTTCAGTATCTATTGAAAATTGTTTCATATTTGAATATTTTGTAGATGTTGGACATATTATGACGGTGATCTCAAAGTCTTCTAAGGTCGTTGATGTTGTTTATTTCGTCTACCCATTCTTATTATAAATACATAAAATCCGCAGTCAATTTCATGCGACTTTTATTAGTGTAGTCTGGGACGTGTTAAGAATCTGCTTAAGACCAGACCAAAGTAGAACACTAAAAACTAGGCCGTCTACCTTGCCCCGGTGCTTCGTACTCGACAGTCCACAAATCCACGAAATCCTCAGTCTAATTATAGTTAACAGGGTAGAAGGAACCAGTCTTGAACCGCGCTGCAACGGGCAACAGCTTTCAGTTTCGTTATTGCCTTATTAGTATCCTCAAAGAGGTTAAAAACCCTTTCAAATAGCTCAGAGCGTGGCTCGGAACAAGCTCGTCGAGGGGAACGTGAGAAAAAGTAAAGATTCTGAGTCCTCGAAACGACTGTAATCTGGGCTCTTTTTAAGTGGCCGCGCAAAGTGACGCCATTAGCGCAGAGGGAAATTGTAGCTAGATTTGCCGTGATGCCAGGGTCCAGTAATTTTCTATTTTCTTGGGACCCTGGTCGTTTCGGTGCGAGAGGTCACGTCACAATCGGCTCGGATAGCACGAAACCTTCGACAAACTGTGAATTCGTGAGCTGCAAAACCGATATCCGAAAACAAACTGAACACTCAGCGGAACGACCACGCTAGATCTAATCTGCCCTTACGTTTCGAAAGGTATCATTGCTCTTCCTAGCCTCTGTTTTCGGTTTTCAGCAAACTGACCATCGCGCTATGGCGCCCTTCGAACTGTTCTCCATTTAGACGGGGAAAACCTGCTGACGCCATCTTTATTATACATTTCAAACGAACGTCTGCTAATTCGCGACCCGAACGAGCAACAATGCATTTTGTGTCTTCACTGCAACGTTTCATGAATATTACTGACGAAATTCTTTCATTTTTCAGAATTTCATGCGTTTGTTTCGAATACAATTCCAGTTAATGTTGCCATTCAGTCAATTCAAGTTTGTAATTAAGGGAACTCAAAAAGAAGATTGTTTAGAAATATACAAGAACATTTTTCATATGAAACTTCCATTTAATTGGTGCTTTAGTTATTTCTTTATATATGGCTTCCATTTTTAAAGAAGCAATTTACAATGTTCATTATTTATATCTTAATCATATTGAACTTTTCCCGTTCAGCCATTTTGACGTCCAGAAAGAAAATAAATTGGAATAGCAGAGACGAATGAGACGATCGATTAAATTAGTAGATAGTACCAGTACTTGGTCAGACGAAGAAATAAAATAGTACAATATAATTCTAAAACAATTTTGACATCGAGGGACAAATTAAATGGGAAAAGTAGAAGGCGAACGAGACGAAGGATTAAATTCAGTGGTGTGACGTAGCAGCTCTGGTGATTGGATAACGCCGTACGAATCAAAATGTTCTAACTTGTCATACTCGCGTATAACTATTGAACCAGTGAACTCCGCGTACTGAAACTAGGATTCCTAGCATTAGAATTTAAAGTTCTACCATTTTTTCGTCGAATTGTATAATATTACATTCAGAAAAGTTAAACATTTTTGGTCCCATCAGCAGAAGTTTAACCCTTCCTACAACTGGCGGAAAATAATGCATAAATAGGGAGCGGTATTTCCTATGAAGTCATTATGTACTTCCTGTTTTAAATATTGCTATACGACCAATTTTATGAGTTTGTACTAAATTCGGCTCGCTTGTAAGGAATCTAAGTGTCAGAAAAGTGTCGGAAAGAACATCCGTATATTTTTTTTCTGGGAAAGAAATTTGAGTTGTGTATTTTACGCAGGCATTCCAGGTTTGAAATTACAGTAGCGCAAGAAGTTTTATTTCAGAGGATACCGTGCGGTAGAAGAGAGTTTCTTGCCACAACGGTCGCGTGAAAAACACGTTAACTTATTCTGGAGACGTTACCGTGAGTTATTTCTTGTTTACTTCAACATCTGTTCGCGTTTCCTCGTCGCAGGCTTGAACCGTTCCGCGGAATGAAGCCGGTCCCTTCTTGCTTTCCAGGAGTTTCCGCTCCCGTGGATTTTAAATTTGCAAATCCGGCAGCAGTAAACACGAACGTGCTACCGCCGGACATCTCGTTTAACCCGTGAATTTCACGGTTTCTTGATCATCCGGTTAATCGAGGGAGAATTCGAAACTCAAGAAACAGTCTGTAGTGTAATTCTGGAAAGTACTTGTTCGGGTACTCCGAGTGTCTCATAATCCCGGGATATGAAAATTTACATCTCGACCAGGGCAATTCTGGTCCAATTTCCCTAGAAGTTACTTTTAAGTTATTGCACTATGTTAATAAATGAATTTAACTTTCATCTGTCTCTGATGTCAGCCTGACACAATTTTCATAGTTTCCCAGGAAATAGTGTATTCTATATATCGTTTTGCTAGTTGTTGATATATGAATTATTTTATTTTTATACTCTATCAGCGTCGAAGTAGCAATACTACAAGTTTTGTACTCCAAATTAATCCTTTTGTAGCTCGTATTCACCCTTTGGGACTCTAAATTAACCCATTTTCAGATCTGACTCACGCTTTTGTAATTTAAATTAACCCTTTTGTAGATGACTTTATTAGTAATATTTCTACCACCATATTTTTCAATAATGAACCCCATCGGCGAAGTTTTCTCAAAAATTAAATTCTCTGCAAAGAATATTTTGGCTGATTCATCAAATCTTGGACACACAGTGGATGTTATTAATCATTCTGTGGCAATTATCACTACTACAGATTGTCATAATTAATACACGAATGTGTATGCAATATTACACCGCACAGCAACAGGGGCATCATATAGATAAATTTATGTGTATATATGTATAAATATTTTTTTGATTCACTTTACGTCATTTTATGGTATTTTATATTTAAGTATCGATATTGTATATGCAATAAAATTTTTCCTTCGGAATAATAACTTCACATCGGTAATTGTTTTAGTATTGTAGATTAAGAAAACAAATTTATAGAAATACATTAGTGTATGCAATAAAATGTTTCCTTCGGAATAATAACTTCACATCGGTAATTTTTTTAGTATTGTAGGTTAAGAAAACAAATTTATAGAAAAACATTAATATATGCAATAAAATTTTTCCTTCGGAATAATAACTTCACATCGGTAATTGTTTTAGTACTGTAGGTTAAGAAAACAAATTTATAGAAAAACATTAGTTCCAAAGAGGTGAATTCTATTTACAAAAAAGTGAGTTTGATCAGTGAAAGGATGAATTTGATTCGCAAAAGAGTTCATTCGGAGTGTATAAATGTGAATATGATCTACAAAACCCGGACAGACAAGTGGCAAAACCCTCACACGTGTCGAACAAGTAGAGTAGTATTAGAATAGCATGTGATCAGACAAACTGGAATAATCGACTTCGTGGTCCAATAAAATGGAATAGAACAGCTTACGATGACATCAAGTGGAATAGGTTGGTCCGCGGTCAGACAAGTGAAATAGAACATCAACGTTTAAACTAGTGGAATAAATTGACTTGTAGGCAGACAAGTAGTTAACATGGTTAATGGACGAATTAACAGGTTAACCTGACTTGCGGTCAAGTGGAACAGGGTTGCCTGTGGTCAGACAAATGGTGTAAGATTGCCTATGGTCGAGTAAATCGAAAAGCAACCTGTGGTTGAGTGAAACAGGATTGCCTGAGGACAGATAAGTAGTACGAGTTTGTCAATGGTCTGACACGTTGAACAAAATTCTGTACGATTTAAACTGCGTATTTTTATGCAAAATGAAAAATTTTTGCATCGATTGTGAACACACAGGAATTAGATAAAAATTTCTTTCTGCTTTTAATTATTTTATTTAGCTGAAACTTGAATGTTTTAAATTGCACATGCCTATTTTTGTTATAAATGCATAAAATCTTCAGATTGATGATCCTATAAATAGTACAACAGACTGAGTATAATTAATATTTACTAGAAGTTTACAAATATTTATTAGTATCAGAATACTTACAAATATCGGCTCAATTTAAGGGGAACTAAAAAATACTACTTGCAGTGTTATTACTAGGTGAACTGTAAACTATGAACTATAAAGTAGGTCTGATCCAGGCACCGGCCCGAATTTAATTATTTTCCTTCGGATAGAGTTGATAATATCATTATTATGCAAGTTTCTGTTAATTCGCAAATATCTTCGGCCACTCAAACTTTCACAAACTAACCCAAGAACCTAAATATACTATTGGACATTTAAAAAGTGCTTTAAAAAGCCGGTTCACGTTATGATCTCGTCCAGGAGCCTAAAAATACAACTCTTATCTAGCAATTAGTGATCGAAGAACCTATTTAATTGAAGCACTATGCCCCTGTATTTCCCACAATAGATGCAATAAGGACATCCGATCATTGTCATCGCGGAATTGGAATTAGAGATCATAACTTGCCGCCTATTTCCCGGCGTACACCCGGACATCTTTGGTATACTAGCATTCTAGCATGCTATTTCGCTGCGAGGGAACGGCGCCTTATTACAGATTCATTTTGAAAGAACAAAGGCGTCGGAAGTTCTGCAATAAGTACACCTCCCCCCTTCCCCTTAGTGTGCATTGTTACTGGTACAATTACGCAGCTGTAATCCCGGAACTTCGCTAATTTCAGAAATAGTTACGTCGCCCTAATCGTCTCGTAGTGTCGCGGTATCGCTGCCCGTGGATTAAACTTTCACGTGTTGATCTTTCACGTCTGAAGATCAACGAACGAACATTTTCATTCATGAAAGATGAAGTCTCCGCGGGCCTGTCGAAACGCATTCCTCCCACAAATATTCGGACAATCTTAAGAAGACGGCAACGTTAAATATCGGACTCTACGAATTGGATTTTTGTGACAAGAAATTAGAACCATTAGTTCACCACGTGACTTGAAAGAAAAATTTTGAAATAATTGCAATTACTCATAAAAGTTCTGATAGACTGACAATTTTTATGTTGGATGCAAGTCGAATAATTGTGTTATTTATTATTGACGGATGGTAGGGAGGGGAGGGGTTCGAAAAAATTGATTTTGTGCAACTGGAAGTTTAGCAATTCCTAAAAACTAATATATCTATTAAACCTCAGTAAATAAAGTTAATATAAATCTCTTGTCTATATTGTTCTAATTATAATGGAGAAATTAAAAATCTTTTCACTGCGCTCACCATATTCATTGTGCATGTTAATTCTTTGCGCATGAATTGCAATTGTAATTCAATTCTCATGCTTCGAAATCAACTGAGAATTTTTATGCTGATTATACATAAAATTTTTGGCTTATTTATTATTGTGAGATACTAGGGAGGGGAGGTGTTCGAAAAAAATTGATTTTATGCACCTGGATGTTTAGCAATTCCTAAAAACTAATATATCTATTAAATCTCAGTAAATAAAGTTAATATAAATCTCTTGTCTATATTGTTCTAATTATAATGGAGAAATTAAAAATCTTTTCACTGCACTCAACATATTCATTGTGAATGGTAATTCTTTGCACATTGTGCATGAATTGCAATTGTAATTCAAATCCCAATCTTCGAAATCGACTGAGAATTTTTATGCTGAATATACATAAAATTATTGGGTTATTTACTATTGACAGACACTAAGGTGGGTAGGTGTTCGAAAAAACCGATTGTGTGTGCCTGAAAGTTTAGCAATTTGGCGAAACACGAGGTGTACATG
The DNA here is from genome assembly GCA_913789915.3 of Sphecodes monilicornis. Lineage (NCBI taxonomy): Eukaryota > Metazoa > Arthropoda > Insecta > Hymenoptera > Halictidae > Sphecodes > Sphecodes monilicornis. The sequence continues at coordinate 11,186,667 of OU565294.1, forward strand.
CAGGCGAAACTTTCGATGGAACAAGCGAATTGAAAATTACGTACACGTAAGCGGAGCCGTGCGTCGCGTACGTTCAACCCCATGAACGTTACAAGACGCGAACAATTTATCAACGTCTAAAGTGCTGTGCATTTAAGTTCCGCCGTCTGCGTAATTGCAGGGCAAAATGGAGGCGCGAATCGGCAGCTCGAAATTTAACGAGACGACGAGCCAGTCTTCTGCTCTAATATTGCGAGCCGTGCGAAATAGAATCTGCTTGCGGGTTGAATTGCTGATTTTCCTTTTTAATGGATTGGAAATTGCATTGGACATTTACGCGGAACGCGTTCAATCGAGCGAATTGAGCGACTGTAATACAAATTCGCGCGTTCAATATGCCAAGTGGAATTCGTAAGACAAGATGGTAAAGTGAATTTACATAAATTAAACCTTAAGTATTGAAATTAAATGAAAATTATGTAGAAACATACTATCCTTGTCTAAATGAGAAATTGTTTATTTCCAGGTTTGAAAAGATTTCCTGATAATTTCTATTGCTAGTAGGAACTGTAAAGTATATTATGTATATTCTATATTCTTTCACATGTGTTTTTAATTTTATTTTTTAATTATTTTCTTGTTACAGTACACAAATACATTTTTGTATGCTGATATAAGAGATATTTACAGTTTTGATTTTGTGGTGGTGGTGACAACGTGCGAAGATTCTTAAACTAATTTAAATTGTGTCGTTCTAAATGAAGGAATGATGGAGCATATCATGTTTGTGGCTGACGTAGATCTTCGTTTAGTAAAACAGATTTGAAAGTGGCAATTTTTATAAATTTCCTTCTACATCCAACGCGGCACACATTCCCCGAAAAAATTACTTCGTAATAAATTCCTCATGCTTGTATGAGTTTCAGATATCGTTGCGCCATTTTGGAATTTCATGAATTTACGACGTCCCACGATTAATGCCTGTGCTCTACTAAGCTCTAGAATGTAATAACGTATTTTACAATCTAAAGCAGTATTAAATGTTACCATCAAACGTCCGCCATTACGAATTCATTGAATTACAAAATGGCATATGTTGGTGTTATGAAAATTCTTTCGAACATGATAATAAATTGAAGAATATAGGAAACTGGACTATTAAGGCTATTGCTGCAAAGAAAAACTTGATTATTGTACTATTCTTGTTGTTTGCGTATAAAATAGTCTTTTATACGATTTTAATATAAATAAGACGATGATTACTAAATTACTTTTAATTACTACACAATTATAGTACGTGAACTTGTTATCAAGAAAGTTCTATTGGCTCATTAAGAAATAAGACAAAATTTTTGCCAAGAATCACACAAAGTGTAAACAAGATCCAGTCAAGAATCAGTTAAGAAGTATAATTGACTTCAGCTCGGTGATAAGGAAAATATTAATGGAACTATGTGCAAGGTTGTTTGCAAAATAAATTCTAGTTCGTAGAGAATTATAATTATTTCTGAACAACATAATTTATAAAATTTCAGAAGATCAATAGTTTCATTGACTATCATTTTATCTTACTGTAAACTGCATTTTTATGCATTTACGAAGACAAATGAATCCACAAAATACAAAATATTTAAAAAAATTTGAGTAATGTAAACGTAAATATAAAAGTTGTTACACGAGGAAATGAATTTCTGTTTAGCTCCACTATGTTGCAATTAAGACAATTTTTAGTCTGCACTGAAATTCGTAGTCTACTAATAACGTATAATGCAAAAACACGCGAATGTAAGAAATAAGATAGAATAAAAAGGGTTGTGTATTTCTCGTGAAATCGTTATGAATATTTTTAGTAGAGTTGGTCAGCTAACCAACAACGCCATTAACGTTGGACAACCTGCATTATTCAAATATGATCCAGGCAATTTCGTCACGGTTCGACAGAGACCTTCATCGATCGCGGTGGTGCGAACAAGCAACTCCACGGTGCTAGGATGTCCCTCATTTATATTCTCTGATTTCCGGCTCAATGTCGAGAATAGCACCTGAACTCACTGCAATCTGTTCCATGAGCACCTTTCAAAAGCAGGCTACGAAGGATCTACTCGATTATCGGGAGTAATTAAACTCACCGGCTGGATTGCCATCCAGAACGCATAATTAGGACGTCGAAATTCGAGGAACGATTAACTCGATTGCTTTGGAAAGGCAGTCGCTCGGTGGAATACGAAGTGAAGAAAGGGCAACCGTGGCTCGAACTTTGACACGGGATATCGACCTCTGGTGTCTCAAGACTCAAGGAAATTTCTGCCGTCGTATGAACCGTCTTTGAACCGCGTTTTGCCTGGTGGAATATGCAAAATTGGAAGTAAGACTTAACTACGTATTATTCAATTTCTAGAAGATAATTAGGAACGTTCACCGATCGACTAGTTCACGGATCTGGAAATTCACAGTTCAGACAGCACACTATTTCGGAATTCACTGTTCTAAATATTCAGAGTTCAGGCAGGTTACTGTTCTAAAAATTTAGAATGTACGCAGCTCGTTGTTCTAATCACTCACAGTTCAGGCAACTCACTGTTCTCAGAATTCACAGGTCAATCAAATCATTATTCTAAAAATTCACTGTTCATACAGCTCACATTTCTCGAAATTCACAAGTCGAACAGCTCACTGTGCTAAAGATGGAAAGTTCAAAGAGCTCGCTGTTATAAAAATTGAAGTTCAAGCAGGTTACTGCTCTAACAATTTAGAATACAAAGAGCCCACTGATTCAGAGTTCAAACAAAGTAGTGTTCTAAACATTCACGGTTCAAACAAATTACAATTCTAAAAATCCAGAGTTCAGGCAGGTTACCGTTCTCAGAATTCACTATTTTATAAATTGAGAGTTCAAGCAGGTTACTGTTCTAAATATTTAGAGTACAAAGAGCCTACTAATTCAGTGTTCAAACAAACTACTGTTCTAAACATTCACGCTTCAAACAAATTACAATTCTAAAAATCCAGAGTTCATGCAGGTTACCGTTCTCAGAATTCACTATTTTAAAAATTGGGAGCTCAATCAGGTTGCTGTTGTAAAAATATAGAGCACAAACAGCACGTTGTTCTAATCATTCACAGTTCAGGCAACTCACTGTTCTCAGAATTCACAGGTCAATCAAATCATTATTCTAAAAATTCACAGTTCATACAGCTCACATTTCTCGAAATTCACAGTTTGAACAGTTCACTGTGCTAAAGATGGAGAGTTCAAACACCTCGCTGTTATAAAAATTAGAGTACAAAGAGCCCGCTGATTCAGAGTTCAAACAAACTACTGTTCTAAACATTCACGCTTCAAACAAATTACAATTCTAAAAATCCAGAGTTCATGCAGGTTACCGTTCTCAAAATTCACTATTTTAAAAATTGGGAGCTCAATTAGGTTGCTGTTGTAAAAATATAGAGCACAAACAGCACGTTGTTCTAATCATTCTCAGTTCAGGCAACTCACTATTCTCAGAATTCACAGGTAAAACAAATCATTAATCTAATAATCCACAATTCATACAGCTCACATTTCTCGAAATTCACAGTTCGAACAGTTCACTGTGCTAAAGAAGGAGAGTTCAAACAGCTCACTGTTATAAAAATTAGAGAACAAAGAGCCCACTAATTCAGTGTTCAAACAAAGTACTGTTCTAAACATTCACGGTTCAAACAAATTACAATTCTAAAAATCCAGAGTTCAGGCAGGTTGCCGTTCTCAGAATTCACAGTTATAAAAATTGAAAGTACAGTTTGGTTACTGTTGTAAAAATATAGAGTACGAATAACTCACTATTTTAAAGATTCAGAGTTCAAACAAATCATTGTTCCAAAAATTCATCGTTCAAATTAATTCACTGTGTTAAACATTCACAATTTAGGCAGCTCATTGTTCTAACAGTTCACTGTTTTATAAATGCACAGTTCGAACAGTTAATTAGAAAAATTTCTATATTATATTAGGATTAATGTGTCTGACTATAACTGGTTGTTTCTACTTGGATTACCAGAAATGCTAAGCTTATACTGCAGGTCTTATGCAGATACACATTTCTGTTGACTACATCGCCAAGATTAGAGTCTTCAAATCTTACAAAAGTACGTATTAAAATCGTTGACACAGATCTACAGTATTGCATAATTTTACAAAAGCAAGAATTAACCAGACACATTGTTCTTTCGCAAAACAATGAAAGAAGTCTGAATTAAATCTTAAATCCTAGTAAATTTTTCGCAAAATGCTTCAATCTATTTTGTAAAAAGATCAAGCACCATGCCCGTAAAAATTGCTAAGTGTATTGCAAATATTTTCTGCACGCAAGAAGATTGCGAAACGGGGCCAAGGTCCCTCGGCATTATTCTCGAAAATCAGGGTTGCAGAACGCAATGGCCATGTGTGAGAGTGTATCGTAGGGTTCAGGACCTTCCGGCCAATTCCAAATTAATCCGGGACGGTTGTAGGAGAGCTCGTGATGGTGGCGGTTACTGCAGGGTGACTCGTGGCTGAAACGAGGCGGAAGTCATAAGGGGGCCAGGTCTGGCATTGTCTCCCGGGGACAACGATGTTCCACGTGCTGTTGGCAAGTTCGGTAATTATGTCGTGTCCGCGACTTTAACCAGCCCCCGTCAGACGAAAATGGCGTCCTGACATTGCTCGTTCCTGTCCCCGTCGCTCTCAATTAAACCTTTTATACCTCGAACCGTTTCCCCTTCAGAAATCGGCCGTGAGCTGCCTGCTAGAATGACCCGGTGTTTTGAAAACAGCACGATTATGGTTATTAAACGGACTCGTTTCCCCGGGCTGTTATTAAAATCTTGTTCTACCGGATAATCGCGTAGACTCTCCGCGAAATGGAACTCGATTCGCCGGAATTGGACCGCGACGACACAGGTGCAGTTAATGATGAATAACGGTGATTGGTAGCCGTGGAATATTGCACTTTTGGTCGTGGTTATGCGATTGTCTCCAATCCAACCGTGACGGCGCACAGTGCTTCGAAACGGCCATCTGACCTGTTCTTATTAACACTAAACTTACCAAGCCATAAAAATAACTGGTATACAGTCACGCACATAAATATAAATAATATAAAGAATATTCGGACCCTTTTAACAAGACGATAACATTTTTAATATTGGACCCTACGACTTGGACTTTTTTAGACGTTAGAATTATTAGTTTACTGCATGATGTGGGAAAAACATGTTGAGGAAATTGCAATTGGTCCGAACTGCAGAAACAAATTCAAAAGTTGTATTGTACTATTTCTTTATGTGTGTCCATATTAAAAGTTTAAAAAGTAGGTTCTGTAGATCTGTATTAATTATACATATTCTGAAAATGTCATGAACATCTACGTTCATAACAATCTGCAGCCGGATTTCTTGTTAAGTGAAAACATTGGGTAATGATGAAGCATTTCGAGATGGCAGTGATTTTCGGCAGTGAGGTACAGTGGAACTGCAAGACCCCACTCTAGACGCCAGGCTGCGGACCCCACTCTTACGCTTACGTTCTGGCGGGAACGGTCGACATAGCACTGATCTCTATACTATGGATACAGGATTCGGATTCTGGAAATGTCCCGAATTGAACGTAGATTTGGATGCCAGCACCGCTATCGTTCGACCGGTGTACTGTACCCCTCGTACTCCTTTTCACCTCCGTGATCCTCTATACTTCGCCATGTGTTTGCGTCCCTCTAGATGGCGCTGCTTTCAATCGAGTTGATTGGACGTCATCGACACTTTTTATTTCGTATCGTGCCAATGGCGTCCAATCAGCTCGATTGAAAGCAGCGCCACCTAGAGGGACGCAAACACATGGCGAAGTATTGAGGATCACGGAGGTGAAGAGGAGTACGAGGGGTGCAGTACACCTGTCGAACGATAGCGGCGCTGGCATCCAAATCTACATTCAATTCGGACCAAAAAGCTGCGTAGCTGGCTTATGGCAATACCGTATCCATAGTATATATATCAGTGCGACATAGAAACTCATCGTCAACAGATCTCTCTGTTCCAATCCCACTAAGACGCACGTTTACGTTTTTGTCTCACGATTCGGCCAATAGCGGTAGACATGTAGCGCGTAGAAGGGAGATCACGTGGTACCTACAAGTTTTTCATTGTCATCTCCTGATGGACGGACGGGGTACGTTCATAAATATCTGCAGTCTAAAATGAACATATTTCTATGAGATTTCCTGTTAAGTGAAAACAGTGGGCAATAGTCAGACATTCCAAACCTAGTAAATTAGATGATTTTGTGTTTCGATTCTAATGACCATGGTGTCATTTACAAAAATTAACATGATTCTAAAAATCTGCAATCCAATACCAACATATTCCGGTAATTATTTCGAAAAGGCCATTATACTCCGATTTTTATGAAATTTAAATATGTTATAGATTTCGTCATTTTAAACAACTTTTTCTTATCCTTTCCAATTTTTCGTCTGATTATAACGCGAATTATTTCGTCTACAAAAATGTATACCTTCACAAAAATGTGCAATCAAAACCCACGTACTCCTATTATATTTCAAAGTAAACTAAAAACAGTAAGCAATAGTCAGACATATTAACCACACGTGTATCTATGTACAGTCAGTAAAAACTACATGACGTATGTCATAGATCAATCGAATAAATGGATTTTAATTTATATCCAAATGCGTACTTTTCATGTACAAAAATATATATCATCACAAAAATGTACAATCAAAACCCACGTACTCCTAGTAAATTTCAATGTAAACTAACAGCAGTAAGCAATAGTCAGACATATTAACCACACGTGTATCTATGCACAGTCAATAAAAACTGCATGAAGTGCAATAGATCAATCGAATAAATGGATTTTAATTTGTATCCAAATTACGTACTTCTATTCTGTGGAAAATTTGTTCCCGGAAAAATCTCGAAGACGTGGTTTCCGGGAAATTCTAAAATTCCCGGGAACACGAGTTTTCTCGGTTAGACGAGGGTAGAAGCCAAACGGTCCTCGTGTTCCCTGAATAGACATTCGGAGCGTCTGCGATTCTTCGGATTGCGGTTTATCGGGTAACAATGCGAGGGGATTGTTTAGCGATTCAGGACGTTACCGAAGGATTCGGGTGTCCTGGCCGCAGTTTAGAGTCTACCATTGGGTCGTATAATGAATACTAATACGCCCCCTTCGCAGCCGAACTAAGTCTAGATAAAGGAGACTGTCATCCCACGGCAGTTTCCCGTTGATTGAGCCCACCGCGCCGCCGCCGCCGCCGCGACGTCCCGAAGAGGTGAAACTTTTAATTAGTTACTGATCCTTCGGACTAAATAATTCTCTACCCGGGGCAGGATGCAAAGCATGACAGGAATAAATTGAAATTGCCCCGGCGCCGAGTTTAACATACTTTCGGGTTTAACTCCGTAAGCTTAACGACCGAACGGCGGAGAGGGGCGAAAAAATTACGCCGATCGAACGGCCGGATTATCGTTGTTGATGAACTTTGTACTTTCATCGATCACGACGCGATTAACCTGATAACGTTCACTTTACACCACCGCCCCCCTCCCTCCCTCCGCCCGAACGAACTCATGAATTTCAGAATCGGCCCGGAGGCGGAGAATTAATTGTACGATTACAATGCGAGGTCTTTAATCTCTTTAATAGTCCCTCGCACGATCATCGTCATTAGCGCGGCCTATCTAACGATCTTAAACGAGTTCGTCGAAGCGTCGACTCAATTCTAAAGTTGTCAATCCTTCGCGCATTTCACTGTCGATTTTATTAACAAAATTTTTTCGCAAAATTATATTTTTTCTTTTCACACTTTCGAACAGGTGATCGGGTAACGCGTAAATCGATAAAAACATACATAACGATTAAACATATGATTGAGCAGCGCATTCACGCTCATAGTTAGTTCTCTGCATGGTGGTGTAAAGATCGTTACACATTGAACGACGTAATGTTACACTTCTCAAGCAAAACTGATGCTCGAAAAACGCGAAAATTCGTGGATTTATTCGATTCTAGATGCAATAATAATCAACCGAAAAACATTTTCTTAAATCTAGACATGTTTTCCTGAAAATGCACGCGACATAACGTTATACTAGACATTTTATGCATTTATGGTAAAAATGAGGAGATCAAGTGCAAAACAGTAAAACCATTTAAAGAATTTACTAATACTGCCGTAATATTTTTCTCTTGTTAAAATTATCAACAAAAAAATATGAAATGTCTATCTATCTTTTGCATCTAGCAATTAACGTAAACAATTTTTATTTTGCACAGTAATCCACTGTCTAATTATCACATTTTACATACAAACAAGCTTGAGAATCACTTTACACATCCTGTTTGCTCCAAAAAGATTAACGAGAAGTCTTACAGTTCAAAAAAAGAAAACAAACTCAACGGTGTACGATATGTTGACCTTCATCTGACCTTCAACGAGAAGATCATGAATTGTTTTTCATAAATATCAATACTCGTTCAGGGACGATAAATGAAGGAATCTCAATTTCATTGGAACAGTGTGTCGTGTAATTGTTCCTTGTAAACAGACTCGCGAGATCACGTAATAGTCAACAAATAGAATTTGTTCTGTTATGTGCTATAGGGTCCCATGAAAACCACCGACACAGGTTTCACCGACACAGGTTTTACCGACACTGGTTTCACCGACATAGGTTTCACCGACTACAGATTTCACCGACAATGACTTTGGCCGACAACGACTTTGACCGACAATGATTTTAGTCGACGACAGTATTATCTAGTAGTAACATCGTGTGACAACAACAACAACAACAACAACAACGTTAGCAGACTGCCTCTAACATTATATAGTGTAATAATTATATTTTTATACAAAAGTAAAAGTGGCTGGGTTAGATTTGGGTATAGCAAGAAAAAATTACATAATCAATGAGGTAGTAGGTGTGCTGGTTAAAATCATTGTCGGTCAAAATCGTTGTCGGTCAGAGTCGTTGCCGGTCAAAATCGTTCTCGGTAGAAAACCATTATCGGTCAAAGTCGTTGTGGGTCAAATCTCTAGTCGGTGAAATATTGTCGGTGAAATATTATCGGTGAAATCTGTGTCGGTGAAACTTGTGTCGGTGATTTTCATGGAACCCGTGCTATAAGATGATTGTAATGAAAATATGTGGTCCCATTTAAACAATTTTCGGTCACCTTGAAATCTCGAAAAAATCTTGCATTTACCCCTTCGAACGGAATAATCTTTTCCTCCGAACTTTTCTCCTATCGTGAATAATCAGCGAGATATTAAAGATGATCAAGTTAGGTCAAATATCAAGCATATACACTGGCGAATAGTCGCGTCGGTCCTCTTTCACATAGCGGCAGATTCCAGCATAAATATTTCAAAGGTATGGCTTCCTCAAAGAAAGGAGTTAATTATAATTTATTTCGGTAAATGCCGGTTTCCTCGCCGGAGGCGTAGTCCACCCTGTAGCGCTCTATACAATCTCCAGACGAGCGAAAGAGAAGGAAGCGCATCATTAGCGGCAATGCAGCCGCTTCTTCGAGTTAATCCGCTTGAAAGATCAACGGGATCCAAGGTCTTTGATCCGGACGCGTTTCGCAATCCTTATGGGACTCGTAAACGGAATATCGTGCATTCTTCCTGCAGAGTTGAGCACACGTATATTCTGCGGCGCGAGTTTCAGGTTCGCTGGAGAAGTGATCGTCTAATTAACTTCGCGCGCACGTCGAGCGAAATCCTTTCCTCGTTCCCGCGATGCTTTTACGCGTATCCACCGTCCAGTTAATTTCCATTTTTTATGACATTATGTAGCACTGTATGTTTGTGTAAATAACAAGTAATCTTTTCTTTTCTATTCTGTTCTTATTTTTCTTATTTTAATAACAGAAGAAAATAGGTAGTTTCATATATAGCCTTTCAATCTAACCTCGAGGTCTTAAGTAGAAACAGTGGACAGCCGTTAGACATTTATCTTCTAAAACCAATACAGTTTTAAATAATTATATATGCACAGAATAAATGTATCTACATGCCTAATACTAACATCACCCGATGGTTTTTCGGTTTAAGTAGAAACAGCGAATAGTGGTCAGAAGTTCTAATCCTTGAAAAATCAAGAAATTCTTTCGATTCTAACATCCATCAAATTGTCTACAATAATCAACACAATTCATTGAAGTTTCCACTGTAATACTAAACATCCTTATTGATTTTAAGTAAAAACGGTGAACAATAGTCAGACACGTTACTCCTAGAGACATATAATTTGCTTCCATCCAGGATCGAAGTAGACCTTTGTACTTATTGTTTTTAAAAAGATACTCTTGGCACTTTTATATCGTATTTATAAATATTTATAAAAATACCGGTTCGTGTACAGCTTTTATATCGTATTTATAAAAATACCGTTCCTTGTGGAATTTTTATGGGGAAAAACGTTAAATATACACATATTCTGCGTAGCTGTACGAATATTTAATTCGCTTTCTATTTAAAAAACCATTTTATTTTAACTGTTCATCTATATTTATTTTCAATAGTATTTTATATAATGCATCAGATAGCAGAAATAAAAATATTTTCTTCGGTAGATCAAGATATTAATACGAAAGTAAATTATTCTATGCTTTAAGGAGCACAATGTAGTAACAAAATAAAATATTCGGTGCCATTTTAAAAACTCTAGGTCACCTTGGAAATCCAGAAGATATAAAGCCTTCAAAAAATCGAACTGTGTTTCTAATGAGGCCCCTCGGATACAATGAATTTCATTTCACACATTTTTCGATAAAGTCAATATACAGGGTGAGTCACTTAACGTTTGCACCTCAAACATCTTTGTTGTTTCTAAAGATACATAAAATATGGTAAGTACAAAGCTGAATGGTACAATGGGGCTGACACGACGCCAAAAAAAATTTTTGTTATTATGAGATTTTTTTAGAGATAGCAAGGTCACCTTGACTTGTTTAAATGGAACCACCCATTTTTAAACACCTACAATGATAGTCCCTTTCATTACGAATTCAGTGACTATAATTAATCAAGGTCATTCAAGGTCGCGGACAGAGATAACGTATAAGATTTAACATCGATACATGCCTGTAAACGGGCTTTGAAGGAATGTTGAACTCTGTCCGCGACCTTGAATAACCTTAAGTAATTATAGTCACTGAATTCGTAATGAAAGGGACTATCATTGTAGGGTGAGACGCTAACTATTGCCACCTCAAATATCTTCGTTGTCTTTAAAGATACGTCAAATGTCTGAAGGACAAAGTTGAATGGTTCAGTGGGGCTCACACGATACCAAGAAAATTTTTTTTTATCATTTTTTAGAGATTTTCAAGGTCACCTTCATTTTTTTAAGTGGAACCACCTTTTTCAAACACGTACAATGATAGTCCCTTTCAATACGAATTCAGTGACTATAATTACTCAGGGTCATTCAAGGTCACGGACAGAGTTCAACATTCCTTCGAAGCCCGTTTACAGGCATGTATCGATGTTAAATCTTATACGTTATCTCTGTCCCCGACCTTGAATGACCTTAAGTAATTATAGTCATTGAATTCGTAATGAAAGGGACTATCATTGTAGGTGTTTAAAAAAGGGTGGTTCCATTTAAAAAAAACTCAAGCAGACCTTGATATCTCTAAAAAATGACATAAAAACAAAATTTCTTTTTTGGCATCGTGTCAGCCCCATTGTACCATTCAACTTTGTCCTTACCATATTTTGCGTATCTTTAGAAACAACAAAGATATTTGAGGTGGAATCGTTGGGTTACTCACCCTGTATAATGAGTTATGTCAGTTACTAATAGTTATTGACCCAACCTGTATGAAGCAGAAGCATCGTTGTAGATTTTTTATCTCTGTCACGTCATTTCGTCCCACTTTGCGTCCTAATAAAGGTACTCGTTGGAGTTCCGAGTGATTTTTCCTGCGGCTGCGAGAGTAGGTCTGGGTTTAATCTGCCTTGTTGAAAAGCGTCGTCGACGATCGTCGAGCGAAACGTTTATTAACCCGTCGTCATTACGGCCAGGTGACAACGTGGAGACTCGGGTCGAGTTTACACGCGAGCAACGAAATAACTGCCGTCGTCGCTTGTTTCCGTGCGAATTCGAGGTCCTCTCGGCTTGGACACGTTTATGGCAAGGATAATGGCAGGATCGTCAGAGAGGAAATACCACGGAATAGGGTTTGCGTTAGCCATCGCGGCAGCATATTCTGTTATAACTGCGAGGAAACCCGCAGGATCTGACCGCGGCCGATCCTCCTATTACCCGGAATGCATTTCTGCGTGCAAAGACGGAGACACCGTCGCCAGGATCATTGGACATCGTGCACACCGAGAGTTTCAGTATCCATATCGCCCAAATGCAATCCGATATTCCGCAAGACCCGTTTATCCGTATTTACACCCGACTAATCGATACTATTGCGACTGTAATCGCGCGATTGTACTATCGATTCGCTTTCTTGGAGATGCGACTAATTCCATTAATGATACCGTCAAGCTTAACACCGAAAGCATGCCGAAACTAAAAGAAGGTTTTATTAACCCTCATCTGTTCCAATTCGATACATTTTTTACGTAGAGGATGATGTTATTCTGCTATGTGTAAAACAATTGATCGGAAACTTTGTGACTTTTATTGTTTCAACATGAAGTATACGGGGTGTCTCAATTGACTCTGCCACTTCTTATAACTTTTTCATTTATACAGATACGACAAAATGTTTGCGAAGAAAGTTATCGTATTTCGAAGGGAGACATAAGTCCGTGTGGATGAAGGTCATCTCAAGAGTATATTTTCCGAGATTATACTGAGATGATGGACACGTAGTTGAGCAATGAATACTACGCGAAAATACTAAACTAGAGTTTATTTACACTTTATACACTTAAACTATGCTTGCAGTTCTTAATCGAAAACCTAATACAGTAACCCTGCGATCTAAGTCCAAGGGAACATTGCGATCTATGTCTCTTGGTCTACTCCTTCCACTGCGGAGTATCCCTGGAAGGGCCGTGAAGCTCGAGCTGCCTCGGTCGCCGAGCAGTGTAAACATGCCGCGTAATCTGATCCTGGGTCGGGTATATCGGTGTGAATCACTACTAATCCAATTACAAAACTTCTTTCTTTTTTATTATTTTTCATGGAACTTTCACCAACAAATTCGTGGTATTTTTCTAATAAAAATTATACCAAATATGATATAATTCCGATGATATTTACTTGTGTAATGAACCATGGAAGTTTTTTATTGTCATTACATTGTCTTTTTCTTTCCTATACGCTGTCCTTCTTTACGTCCAAAACTTTCATCGTTTATTACACAAGTAAATATCATCCCTGACCAGATGATAAAATATAAACAAAAATGTTCAGAGAAATATCTTAGCAGGTAGGTAGTCCACAACTCAATTTGGATGATCCTTACAACTCGAATCCTGCACACAAGCTATAAAAAACGCCGCCTCTTGAATACAAGTAAAAAAGAAACAAAAGGATCCTCATCCCGTTTTTTATTACCAGGCGCGCCACTTATTGCATAGTCTAAAACAATATATAAATCCGTAATTGCTTCTGTGATGACTAATAAAAGACGACGATACATTTACGAAAAATAATTCATACTATATACGGTTTTTTTATATTAATTATTTATAAACTTTTATTTGTTCCTTTTATTTCGACGAGCCTCAAAATATTTCAAACATCTTGAAGTTCACAAATATATTTTAGTTTTCACTAAAACTGCAATTTAAACTGCATATTGTCACTACTTATTACTCACAACGAATATACTCGTCATAGCACAAAATTTTGCACTTTTTTCATGACGAGTATACTCGCCAAAAACAGTTAACTGGTTAATTGTCGCTATTGTGTTGACTGAATTCTAGAATTTATTTTTCAATTTGAATAACTGACTTAAACGGAGTTTTTAAGTATGAGGATTTATATTATGGTATTATTAAATAATTTATTTGAAAATATTCCGACATACTTATTTTTATTCGCCCGCACTATTGATATTTGGACGTGTATCACAATTTCTTTTGCACGTCAGCCTGTAAACTAATACTTCTCAATTTCAAAAATAATTGAAGTCGTTTGGTAGAATTTGAAAAAAGTTATTCTCTTTCCCAGTGTGTTTAAGAATTGTTAACTGTGATTGTAAATTTATTTGTTCCTTTTATTTCGACGAGCCTCAAAATATTTCAAACATCTTGAAGTTCACGAATATATTTTAGTTTTCACTAAAACTGCAATTTAAACTGCAACTTGTCACTACTTATTACTCACGACGAATATACTCGTCATAGCACAAAATTTTGCACTTTTTTCACGACGAGTATACTCGTCAAAAACAGTTAACTGGTTAATGGATGCAACAAGTTTAATCATTCATTTTCTACAGACTCCGTTACACAATGGCCACATTAATCAGATCACAAAGCACACCGGGAAGCTCAAGATATATGGTCCATATTTTCTAATTTGGCTCGATAATCTGAAATCTCGTCGCTGTTCATCTATTCGATGGTGGTAAAGTTTGACAAGCCATCCATCCATCACGGCAAACTGCAGATAAATCATTGTGCGCTAGATTTGGTACAGTGAATGAGGTATACAGCTGTTTAAACGGTTGCCAGAACATTTGTAAGGAATATCCATAAATTATTTATAACCGAATCAATCGGTCTTGGCTGCATCGGGGCTGATACATGTTCGGGATTGCTGTGAAAAATGTCTTTTGGTTGATTGTTCTGTCTATAACCATCGGGAATACGGGACGACACACAATTCTTTACAATTTGTTCGGCAAATCGTCTCTCAGTACTCATCACTTACACTTATCCGATTTAAAGGAAAACGTTTAACCATCTGAAAGCGTTGAAGCTTTGAAAATGTAAATACTTTCATTGAAGTTTTATATCGGCTCATCCATTCATTACCAGACAACGAATTTTATGCATTTATAACAAAAATGACTAATTTAAAACAGTAAAAAACGTTAGAAGAATTGAAAGATGCTGTTATACTATTTTCAACCTATTAAACATATTAATAAAGAAAATAAATTTCTATTTCACCCCAGTTTATTACAATTCCGGTAGAAAATTTCTATTTTGCATAAAGGTTCGCTGTTTATTCATTACTTATGATTAGACTTAGGATCTTTATGTAAAATAAAAATTGTTCACATCCATTGTACAGAACTGTCATTCTTTTTTTTTTAATAATTCCAGCAAGATGCAAATAGAACATTGATAATATTAAATTCTTTTAATATTTTGACTGTTTTAAATTCCATCTACTCATTATAGTCATATAAATGCATAAAACCTGCAGTCTACTTATGTACAACAATTCTTTCATATTTTTGGAACATTATAAGTACAAACACGTAATCACAACTACTAGTGTTCTATGTATATTTTCATTCATTTTCTACAATCCATAGAATTATATAATACAAGACTAATTATAATAACTGTTTCTTTTTGTATTTCACCTGCCGTAAATATGAAGCGAATTTCGCAAATAATTAGATTGCATCAAAATTTGACAATTTTATCCACGTTAGTTGATAATGAACACGTTAAACGGTCCGAAAAAAGGAAATACATTTTCATGTAATTCTGCACGAATATCCACAGTAGTCGTCACCAAAGGTCGTTTAAAAGTTCGAAATTGAGTGAGCCACAAACTCGATCGAAATATTGGCACAATAACCACACAAAACGCGTTTCAGCTATTGTGCACTTCTCAACAAACGACGAAATTCATCGTACAGCTATTTATGGGTGAGCAAACGTGGCATCGGTCGATCGTGATCGATTATCAAGGCATTTAGGTAGATACTGGTAATCGTCGTGGATTTTCAGCGGTTGATTGGCCATCGGAATCGCGGTGGTACGCATCGGCTGCCAATCAGCCGTGTCACAGAGAGAGAGAGAGAGAGAGAGAGAGAGAGAGAGAGAGACGCATGTGCGCATAGTGCGTCCCCGATGTCCCGCGTGTGCACACATCAATTTGCATTCGGTATAAATAAGTCTCGCGTACGGGCTCGGCTGCGCTAAATGCGCCCCTATGAATGCGCTCGGACCTAACATTGCGCCATGCAAATCGGTCGGCCGATAATAGCGGGCCGAACAATAATATTGCTCGCGAAACAACTGCTCCCCCGCACCCGTGATCGCCATTACCGCGCCATGCCGGCTGGGAACAATGTTACAAAGCTGGCATTGTCAAAGGCGACTCTATCTCTATCTGTAGACTTCGAACGAATGCTCCGCAGGTTCGTCACCTTACCTCGGGGCCATCGATTGCACAATGGCTGCCAGCACGATATCGATTTCGCCTCTGTTTCTGGGATTGGTTTAGGTGATCGATTTCACCTTTATACACGGGGATCAATTTCCACCTCGGATTAGAATAGTTCTACACACCCGGTTAGAGGACGCTTGTACCTCGGTTTAGGAGAACCAATACATCTCGGTTAGTGGCCGGAGAATGGGTTCTACCGCGATTTAGGATAACGATCCCGCCTCGGTTCACGGCCAGAATTTTACTCTGATTTCGGGGGAATACTCGTGTACCTCGGTTTAGACCAACAATCTTGCATTCCGGGGTTCGTGATTTTACATTGGTTCAAAGATTTCGACTTCCGTTTGATTTCCTCTTTCGAATTTGGTTCGTTGAGGTATGCGCTTGTTTCGGACCATTTTAGAATGATCCGGGATGAGGATTACGCTTCGGTTTAGATCAATAATGGTAAACTCGAGAGTCGTCATCTTAATTTGGTTCGGGGATTTCGGTTAATGTTCGATTTCCTTTTTTCAATTTTATTCGTGGTGATCGTTTTTGGATTAAGACGATTTTAAATAGATTAGGGACGAAGATTATACCCATAAAAAAATAATGTTTCACCATATGATCGTTGCTCATGATCTTATATTGGTTCAAATATTTCGACTTCCGTTTGATTTCCTCTTTCGAATTTGGTTCGTTGAGGTATGCGCTTGCTTCGGACCATTTTAGCATGATCAGGGATGAGGATTACACTTCGGTTTAGAGCAATAATGCTAATGTATGATTTTTTCTTTTGAATTTGGTTGATTGTGATCATTGCTCGTTTATGACGAATTTAAATTGATTAGGGGTGATGATTATACACCCGTTTAGAGGAATAACTTTAGACCCGAGTGCCTCTTGATGTTATATTTGCTCCAATATTTTGACTACTCCTGATTTCATCTTTTGAATTTGATTTGTGGTGTTCGGTTGTGGTTTAGGAAGAATTTAAATTGGTTATGGGCGAAGATTATATCCCGGGTTGGCGAAGTGATGTTCCACCAAATGATCGTTGCTCATGATCTTAAATTGATTCAAAGATGTCGACTTCCGTTTGATTTCCTCTTTCGAATTTGGTTCGTTGAGGTATGCGCTTGCTTCGGACCATTTTAGCATGATCAGGGGTGAGAATTACACTTCGGTTTAGAGCAATAATGCTAAAATCGAGTGTCGTCATCTTAATTTGGTTCGGGGAATGCGGTTAATGTTCGATTTCCTCTTTTCAATTTTATTCGTGGTGGTGGTTTTTGGATTAAGACGATTTTAAATAGATTAGGGACGAAGATTATACCCCGGTTAGCGAAATAATGTTCCGCCAAATGATCGTTGCTCATGATCTTATATTGGTTCAAATATTTCGACTTCCGTTTGATTTCCTCTTTCGAATTTGGTTCGTTGAGGTATGCGCTTGTTTCGGACCATTTTAGCAAGATCAGGGATGAGGATTACGCTTCGGTTTAGATCAATAATGGTAAACTCGAGAGTCGTCATCTTAATTTGGTTCGGGGATTTCGGTTAATGTTCGATTTCCTTTTTTCAATTTTATTCGTGGTGATCGTTTTTGGATTAAGACGATTTTAAATTGATTAGGGGCGAAGATTATATCCATAACAAAATAATGTTTCACCATGTGATCGTTGCTCATGATCTTATATTGGTTCAAAGATTTCGACTGCCGTTTGATTTCCTCTTTTGAATTTGTATCGTTGAGGTGTGCGTTGGATTGGGGCGATTTTAAATTGATTAGGGCTGAGAATTATACTCCGATTTAGAGCAATACTGTTCGACTCGAGTATCTTCATCTTAAATTGGTTCGGCGATTTTGACTAATGTATGATTCCTTCTTTTGAATTTGGTTGATTGTGATTATTGCTCGTTTTTGACGATTTTAAATTGATTAGGGGCGTAGATTATATCCTGGGTTAGCAAATTAATGTTTCACCAAATGATCGTTGCTCATGCTCTTATATTAGTTCAAATATTTCAACTTCCGTTTGATTTCCTCTTTTGAATTTGTATCGTTGAGGTGTGCGTTGGTTTAGGACGATTTTAGATTGATTAGGGGATTATTCTCCGGTTTAGAGAAACAATACCAAACCCGGTTTAGGAGGTCGATTTGTCTCGATTAGAGACGATGGTTTAAGTTTGTGTTTGATTGCGATCTCTCCAAGGTTTATGGCGAGTTTATTACAATGTGATCTGACTCGGTTTAGAGCGAGTATTTTACTCCCCGGATTAGAGATAATAATCCTCTTCGGTTTAGTACGATGTGTTTTAAGCCGGTTTGGAACGGTAATTGTAGATTAGGAAGATTGTTTCGTCCCGGTTAAGAATACAATAGTTCCACTTTGGAGAGCCAGTGTTCCACTAGAAATGATTATTCTGTATCTAAGTATGTTTTTCATAGATCATTCCTTGGAACTACATAAATATATCTAATCCAACCTATTCCGAGTTTGAAAAATTGTTACTTGTTATTTGTATGTATTCAATTCATTGCACAAAATGCACGTTACCGAAAAGACAAAATTAATTAACCTCCGCATTTTTCATCTTTTGAATGTGCAATATACCTTTGAAACGTATAATGGAAAATTTCCTCTGCACCGTGCAGCGCACAAAGATTTTCTGTTTTATCGAATATGTTATATACGCAAGATGAAAAGAATAAGAAGAATCTTGTTCAAGAACGTTTCCAGTCCACTGAGTAACCGGCTGCACAAAGGTTTGCAACTTTTAAAAATCCTTTCCACGGTGGTTTTCCACGTTGTTGTATTATACCAACGTTTCTTTTCGCGGTGAGCCACGGCTCACCTTTGTAACCATTGCAGGACCTAATAACAATATTTAAGAGTGTATTCATATAACAAAATGTACAGTGCGCGTATCATCTCGCAGCACGTAAGAGGAATTCTTGAAGGGGGTCGAAGCGTCATGTTTTATGCATACACGACGTTTCGAGACTTGCTGCGTAAACTTCCGGACTGTATGTGTGTGTATGCTATTTTGAATGTGCCAGGGTAAGAAGTATCTACTGAAGCAACAAGAAGCGAAGGGCGTCTTTTGAAATTTAAATTCATCGAGAAATCGCGTGCTCGATTTCCCTGATTTACGCGGTGAACTGTGTAGCTTTCGTATTCTTTTCATTCTCGGTCGAGAAACTATCCTAACAGTGTCTTTATCCGTGGCGAATAGTCAACTCTATAATAAACGACCAATGGTTCGCTTTAGCCCTTAACCTCTTGACCTACAACAACGAGTGAGACTCGTGGTAAGAAATTTGGGCCAAAAACAGTAAGGACGAGCGTGGCTCGTGGTACTTCATGCGTGACAAACGTAAACAATACTAACACGAAGATTACTAATTTTCTACGAGTTTTCTCAAAACATTATTAATTTAGGTAAAACTTACGTTTAGGAAAGGATGCTCCGATGACCTTGACCTTGACATATGTTGTTGAGGACAACATTTTGAACAACTTTTGTCATTACAATTACCCGGTGCTCGGTCTTAGTTTTCGGGATATTTACGAAAAACTATTGCTAGCACTGTATTAAATTTTGTATTATATTGCCGAATTTTTATTTAAAAGAACGTACAATTTTGATAAACGCATTGATGCTTTTTTCGAAATAATGAATTCTATGTATCCATTAGACCATTTAAATACAGAATAAAATTCTCAGTTTGATATAGATACTATTCGAGATACTCATAATTTCGTCTACGTGCTCTCCGCCCCCGCCACCTAGTCCTAACCAACACACGATGCCACACACACCCACCCAGTGTTTCTGAGACGAAGGTTCTCACATTAAACAATGTAAAATCAACTGAAACCAATACCAATTTGTTTTACTATCAAATGGGATAATATAATACATGTATGCTGTATTGGTCTGGGTTAGGTCTGGGTTAGGTTTTGCAATTTCTTTTACTATCAAATGCGATAATATAATACATGTATGCTGTATTGGTCTGGGCTAGGTCTGGGTTAGGTTTTGCAATTTCTTTTACTATCAAATGCGATAATATAATGCATGTATGCTGTATTCGTCTCAGTTGATTTTATATTGTATAATGTGAGAGCCTTTTTTTTAGAAACACTGGGTGGGTGGGTGTGGTATTGTCGCTTCTCATCCCCACAACGTGTTTACAAACAAAAAATAAACAGATGCGGCCCCGGAACAGGTTTACGTTGCAACGGAGCGTGGAAGAATACGGAAAATTTAATACACTATTAGCAATAGTTTTTCGCAAATATTTCAAAAACTGAGACCGAGCACAGGGTAGTTGTAATGACAAAAGTTGTTGAGAATGTTGTCCTCAACAATATATGTCAAGGTCAAGGTCATCGGAGCATCCTCCCCTAAACGCAAGGTTCACCTTAATTTAAATTAAGTATTAATTTACAAATTGTTACTGATACATTATCCACTTTCAAATTAGAAATCATTTTTGTTCACCGATGAATGATCATAATTACTTCCCAGACATCTTAAAAGTATTAGTTGTGTCCAAACGTGTTTATTATTTCACAATTCCTTTCGTTGCGCCGAAATATACATGTCATAAGACGCATACATTTTGCGCAAGTTCGAGCACACGGCTAAACAGCTAAGCGGGTTAGACTCTCAAAGTGAACTGCGAACGGACATCACTCTTAAAAACGTCATCTGTTGGTTTATTATCGGATTAGCAAATAAAAATTTATTGTTTCCTTAGTATAGTTATGAACACTGTGAGATAATAGGTGATCACCTAGAATTCCCTTTCAAGAATTACACTAAACAATTATAGCTGTACATATTCAATTATTATTTGTAGACTGCTCGTTAATTTAAAATGCATAGGAAAATATCTCCCTTGCTGTTATCGATACGGGAAAATATATAAGGAAGAAATTATTTGATTCAAAGGGGCAATTATTGGGATAGAATAGATTTTCTTGTTATGGTCATACTTTCCGAAATATTAAGTTCAATATAGATTTTTTATATGGGATGATTTAAATGTTATAGCTGTGGATAAAACAAATTCAACCATGTGTAATATGTTAACCTCCATACTGACCTTCGGAAGAGATATTCTTCAAATGTTTTAGAGTTCACATCAATGGAATCTTACTTGCATATGGTAAACTTGAATATCATATTCGTATTTTAAGTTATGCTGTATCAAAAGCATCTCTTCTGAAGGTCATTTGAAGGTCAACATATTATATACGGTTGCATCCGTTTTTTTTCATTAGCCATAACATTACACCAATCAAAGTACATCATCCTATTTAAAAAAAACAACAACGATGACCTTTAAATTTTGCAAAATATAACCTTGAGGAAAAATCTTTTCTATTAAAATAATTGCCACTATAAGTTAAATATGTTCCCCCTCACACCTTTTCTCGTACAATAAAAACAACTGAGACATTTCAGGTAAAAATCTCTCACACTGTATATTGTAAATAATAAATAATGATGAGACAGATCCTGAATTTGTGACAAAATTGTGAATTGTATTTATTGATGAACTTTTCTTTCGTGAATTTTCTGAAGTTAATCGTATCATGTGACTTTTAGCTTTACGATCCTCTGGTTTGTCGACGATAATATAGAGATGCTGTAATATGTTGATTAGTGCAGAACTTTGTAAAATAATATTAATGATGGCAGATGATTGGATGATTGAAGAAACGTCTCAAGGGTGAAATTTCGACCACCTGTCGCGTTCAGAAGACCTAATCAGTAACCAGGGGCCAACAGTGTCCACCTGTCGGATTTCCTCGCGAATTGTCTGGCACATTGCTAATTAATTGTCCGCAGCTTCGATCAACCAGAGGCAATTAAATTAGTTTGCATGCGTCGCCTCTGAAATTAGGCGTTAATGCGTTCAACTGTTTGGTGCCTCTTGATTCCCATCACAGAGATGTCGGAGTACTATGGTCACTCAACGGATTTTTCTGTTACACGCTCGTGAGTCTTTAGAGACTCGTACTTAACGTTAATAATTCATGATTAGACGACTTTAGAACTTTGTCGTTTTCATTAGATTACAAACTGCTACTACTCATTTTTACCATAAATGTATAACCTCTGCGGACTATTCATGAATTTAGGTTTACTTTTTAGGTTCGTACGATTCATGAAAAAAGCTCCCGTTTAACTGTGTATTATAACTTATTTTCATTTCCATCCTTTTGTGACAAGATTTGTCATTCTGGTAAAGGAAATGTCAAATAATCTTCCATCTATAGCATTATCAAATATTTCCGATGGCTGAGAATATCTTATTTACGAAGAACCAGATGCATTCATATTTCAGCTTCACATTTCAATTTGAAACAGCTCTTCCATTATAGAAATTCTACTTTTAGTCCAGCTGATTTCTGAGCGTCCATCTTCGTCCTTCAATGCATTATTTCATATTTACAATACTCATAATAATGAATAAAACAGAAGATGAAGAAACTCATAATAATGATACGTGGACCGAAAAACAAATTCTTCTTTCCGTCTAGTTGTTCTCTTTCTGAATGATCAGTTTCGTTCTCGAATGCATTACTTTGAATTTAAAATATTCACGATAACATACAGGATAGAAGATGAAGGAAATACAGAAAATAATATCGTTTAATAATAAAACGGGTGAAACGCTAACGAAAGAAAACAAAAGAGCACCCGTTATTTTCCCTACCCAGTCCCACAGGCGGAAGAGTGGGGGAAGCAAACGCAGGCTTAGCAGCGCATATAGGCAGGGGCGGAAGGGTAAGGGGCCTGGCGGGACGCGCAGTTAGTAACCCTGCTCCTGAACTATGATTATTCTTCCTTTCCATTCCCAACCGTAGCATTCCCGCGAGAACTATCTTCGTTACTCTGCAGTTGCGATTACTATCATTGTCCTCAATACTCCTCTCGCTCTTTGTCTCGCCAGCACCATCAATGCCATCTTAAACGACGCTGACTTTCTTTTTTAACCTCCATACAGGCTACCCATTCCAGAGTTGTGCAGAATTACAATTGACTTACTCCAGGAATTAAAATTACAAAGTAATTGAATTACATTTGTAATTGAGTCATATTGTAATTTGTAATTCAGATCTTCATTCAATTAAATTACAATGTAATTCGTAATTGCAATTGGAGTACAATGATAAAATACTATGTAATTAAATTACATTAATTACGAATTACGATGTAATTAAATTAAAAGTACAAATTAAAGACTTATAAAGTAATAGTTAATAAGAGGTTGAAAAATCCATGTGAAGGTTTCAAACAGAAATAATTTATTATTTATAAATTTATAATATCTGAACAGAAATAACTTCTACGTTACACATTTTTTTAAATTTCGAACATAAATTACACAATTGAATTATATTGTATTTCAATTACACATCTGATTAAAATAATTAGTAATTGAATGAAGTGTAAGGTTTGAATTATGTACGACGTAGTTCAATTACTATGTAATTGAAATAGAATGTAATTCAATTGTGTAACTGAATTGCAATGTAATTGAATTAGCGCAAATCTGACCCATTCTCATTCAGATCATCTGATTGCTCGAATCTACCTCTCTTCTTTTGTTGCGATTTCTTTTCTACACTTATCAACGTGATAATAATTTTACGTAATTGTATGATCATCGGAAATACAATGAAGAAAATCAATTATAAGATGCACGTCCATAAACTTGTAATAGACACCGTTATGTAAAGTAGTGAATAACAAACAGATTTTTTCAAACGAAAAGAAATATATTTAGTTGTTTATATTTTTGTTGTCATTTGATTTCCACAATTGTAGTTATCAATTAACGCTAGAACTACCGGACCAATCAAAATAACAGGTTTATAATTTTGTCTTTCGTGATTACTGAAATTATAAAAATGTTTCAATGAAAATAAATATTGCAATAAAAATGATATGAATTCAGAATAGATGCAGTCGTGTCAGTATTACACAGCAATACACATCAATCGTATTTATGACTCGGTAGATCTAGTGTTAAAAACAATAAAAAATTACTACTCGAAAATACTGTGTTCTATAATACTACTAAAATACTAACAAAGTCCCACAAAGTACAAAAGAACAAATAGCGTATAGATAAATAATACGAAAATACTATCTCCTTTGAACCATTTAATAAAAAAAGAACAAAGTCAACACTAATTATATTCTGAGAAAACACACAATTCGTTTGGCTCACCCTGTACATGAATGATTCATAATAGTTTTTGCAGTTCCTAGTAAACAAGTGGTAGAGTGCAAAGGATCGAGGCCATAATAACACAGGCATGATAATACAGTTTTTGTGAGGACAATATCGTGGTTTCTTGTATACTGAACGAAGGTGAGCATCTCGAGAGATGCACAGCTGTCTTCAACACAGTCACGCACGCACTATACACCTCATGGGACTGTGGGACACGTGTTGGTCTACTGCGCATCCGCTTCGCGCAGTCGACCACGAGTCCTGGTCAGTGACACTTCTATTCAATGGTGGCAGCGTCTTCTTCGATCATTTTCATTGGTATTACGTGTGATCATCACTCCTGAATCGTTTTGATCGTTAGTGGATCAGCGAACTGTCGTTTGCTCTATAAATAAACGGTATATTTATACACAGTGCGGCGTGGTTTTGTTAAAACAACAGTTCGCTAACACAGTTCGTGTGAAACTGAGGTCGGGCGACTACTCGAGTCAAAACAGTGCAGGTAAACACGGCAGTCGTTCCTATTAAATTGTTTAAAACGGTGTTCTGTTTTCTTATCAATTACATTTAAATGAATCGGTTCGAAATTCTTCTATTTATTTTTTCTCTTTGCTATCGTAGTTGATTTATCACGTTTGTGGGATTTGTTAATTTTGGAGCATGTTGCCAAATTGTTTGACAGAATAACCGATCGATGGGAATAATATTTTGATTTTTTAAACGAGGCTTATAACACATTGGTTTTTGTATTTAATAGTTTAATTTGGAAATTTTTCGTTTGGGTTATAGAAACGTTTTTTGATTCTGTAATTAAGATTGAAGTGTTATTGTAAATTTGTAAATGCAATCAGGTATAGTGGACGGTGATTAATTTTTTTTGTTAAGTTTGATATTTAGTTTTTAGGGAATTGCAAATGTGTGCTACTTCTACAATGCTTGTAGTTTGCAAAATAAGCAATATATGTTTAGACTATAATGTTGGTCAAAATAAGCACTATATTTTTTAACTATACATTTCATTACTCGTTCACGTAATATAAAGTTCGTAAATTTTATTTTATGTTGTTATGAAAGTATTTTCCCTACCTGTTTTTATTACAACCTGTATTCTACATACTATAGAATTTTTTATACAACTGTTTTATGGTTACAGAACCTTAATCATAATATCTTATCATAACTTTTTCGTTATCAAGCAAAATAACGATGCGATTGCCACACGTGATTAGGCTGTAATCTTTTTCGCGTACTAGATAAGATTAGCTCATAGGTAGATTGACTCTAACACAGCCAGCGTGTTATTTTTGAATCACTGCCACTATATTTGGCCATGTCCTTGTAGTCGCTTCTTATAAAAATATTAACAATGATCAAATCTCTCTAAAATAAAAATGTTAAATATAGAAGAGTAGAGAAGATGTTCTTCTAGTCACTTATAAAAATATTAACAATGACCAAATGAATCTAAAATAAAATTGTTAAATATAGAAATGTAGAGGAGATATCCTAATCTTGTGTAAAAATATTAAACGAATCCAAATGAATTTAAAATATAAAAGTATTAAATACAGAAAACTAGAGGGAATGTAGTATAAAATTGTATACATATTGTATCTAATTCGAATTAAGATTAATAAAATTAACAAATCGTGTCGATTCTAATGTCTGATTAATTACTTGATTATTCAGCACAAAATTCTTTTTATATCTTTTCGAACATGTCCGATTCAGCACAATAATTACGATGTTCGAATAATAAAGTGAATTTGGCGACGTGCCTCTGATTACGCAGCGCCTTTCGCTCGAAAGAGTGCACATGAAAGTTTAATTAGCGCAGAGTGCGATGCGAATGCGATATTCAAATTTAAATATCGTTTCAATCTGCTGATTGAAGGATCCCTCATCCGCTTTCATAGCTTCCGAGTATTTGCGTAATTGAAAACGTGTTTCTCTTTGAAACGTATTCATCACGAACTTATAATAATAATTAACACTTTTGAGTGCCACACAGACGGCCATCAAACTCATATAAAATCAAAAGAATTTAACACGAGAGTGGAAAAGACAAAGTTTATCATAAAAATGATTTTTCTACCATTTTTACACTTTGTAGATACTAATAAAATTACAACTGTCCCAAAAATATCTGGGCGATATCTGTCCCCAAAACAATGCCCACTTCCGCGGGGTATACCCCGTGAGGGGCCATGAACCTCGAGAGGCCTCGGTGGCCGAGAAGTGTAACGTAATACGGGTCGAGTATATCGGTGAGACCACTACTAATCCAATGACAAAACTTCTTTATTTTTCATTATTTTTTTATAGAACTTTCGCCAACGTATTCGTCGCATTTTTCTAATGAAAATAATACCAAATAAGATATAATTGCGATGATATTTACTTGTGTAATGAACGATGAAAGTTTCGGGCGCAAGGAAGGACAGCGTATGTTAAAGAAAGAGACGCGGAGAGTCGCGGTCGCCGGCATAGTCCAAAGGCCCGCGTGTCTTCACAGTGTCCTGCCAATGAAAAAACTTTTTTATTATTACCTATTTTTTAATGAGACTTGCACCAATATATTTGTGTCATTTTTCTGATTAAAATAATACCAAACACGATATAATTCGGATCATATTTGCAATAATTTTCCGAAACATTCATCGTCCATTACACAAGTAAATATCAGCGCAATTATATCTTATTTGGTATCATTTTCATTAGAAAAATGCCACGAATGTGTTGGTGAAAGTTGCATTAAAGAATAATAAAAAATAAAGAAGTGTGGTCACTAGGTTAGGTGCTGTTTTCACACCGGCATACTCGACCCGTGTTATGTTACACTTCTCGGCGACCGAGGCCTCTCGAGGTTTGCTGTCCTTTTCTACGTTCGGCAAAAGTCACAGAATAATATAAATACCTGGGCGATAACTGTCCCTGAACGGACCAGTGATGCCAGAAACACCCAAAACTGGATGGATTTTCCTCTCCTTCTTTTCTCCTCCCACTATCCCATTCCACTACCTGAGAACACTCCAACGTCCCCCACTTAGACCTAGACTGGTCACGTGACGTGACGCACAACGTGTCACATATTACTCTGGTCATCAGAGAGGTGGTAAACTGTATTTCCCTCGATTTAACCGATCTGGCATCACTGGGGCGGAACCGTGTTGTCGACAGTTATCGATAAAATACTGTATACCGCAGATCTCTGTGCAAAATAAAAATTTTCTTACTGAATTGTGCAAAACAGGAGTTCGATGAAAATGTATTTCTTCGTTCAATAATTTTAATAAGCCGGAAAATGTTATTATAATATTCTTCAATTCAAAATTTCAGGTCAGAAACACAAATTATTTCACAAATAGATTCACAAATTCAAATTGTAGTAAAAATTGATTTTCTAGTTCGGTAAATGAATTCGGTGATACATGACCGATGCGATGTGGCACTCAAAGCATTAACAATCATTGCTTCCGATAGTAGTGTACTGTATAGAATTCTTTGAACAGCTCCGGAGACTATACAGACTCTTATCGATTTTATCCTGCACCGTTTTCCTCGAGGCGGACGGAATTAACGGAAAAACTTGCAGCATAGTTCCGCGATAGTGTAATTTATTACAAGCGCGAGGCGAAGTGGAAGTGAAATTGTGTCGAGTGTTCTGCGAAACGAGTTCTCCACGGCGATTACCTTTACCGAACAGGATGATGTGTTCCTAGAGTCTTCTCGGTACCTACCGCAATAAGATGTGAGTAAAAGAACCAAGATAATACGGTTTCGTGGACAACCACGAATTTTTCTTATTACGTCTTTCTACGTGTTCTCTTGGCTAGAAATACTTAGTTTCTATCAGAACCATTCTTAACGCTAACCGTACCGAGCTAAAAATGTGATTTGAGCACGTGGTTTTACAAAAATTACAAGATTGGATTAATTTAGACTTTTCGAAATTTTTATAAAAATATCTGTTTGAACGAAGCAATTGATTTATTAATTTCTAATGGAAGTATTTTTGTAATTTCAATAATTGTAAAATGAAAAATGTGAAACCGGTCATTTGACGGAATGATTTTATAACGCAAATTATGAAATCGCTATCAATGGAAATGTACATATTGTACTGACTATGCTGACTTAGTAATTTGTCAAATTTGACAAATATCAGATTAAACTTATAAAATGTTCGACTTTTAATAAAATAACTTCAAATAAACATTTTTGTCAAAATAAAATTAATTATTCAAAATAAGCATAATTTTATTAACAAACTACCAGTTTTTCAAAATATAGAGTTTCAACTAAAATTCAATGTCCAAATCCATTGAAACTGAATTGCCAATTGAATTCCATTCAAATTGATTCCATTACAATTAAATAGTTCATAAAAACGATTTTGTTACGTCGCAACTGTTCTCTATAACTTAAATTTATTATAATAGCTTAGTAACTTAGTATAGTTACATATAGATGCATAATTAACTTTACGCAACAACGATGCAATATTTTAAATGAAGGAAGGTTAACACTTTAGACCACAAAGAGTGAAATTGGTTGTTAGAAAATTAAAATTTAAACCAAACTGTAAAATCCACGTCAACAATCATTACTGACAATGAGATTCATTCCAACAGACACTTTTATCAAACTCACCGCAAGCATGCAATCAGTGTTGGGAACTCCGTGGGCACTGGGCGAAAATACTACCCCCACTCTGACGTACCATCTTCTCCTACTTTGCTTCTACCGCGCACGCGCTACACACAAGCGTACCTCTACTCTACACGGTAGAAGCAAACTAGGGGAAGATGGTACGTCAGAGTGGTGGTAGTATTTTCGCCCAGCGCCCACAGAATTCCCATCACTGCATGCAACATTCGCAATCTGCATCGTTCTGTTCTATCTAAGTTAGTAATGTTACATGTAGACTCATAATTAAATTTACGCAATAACGATGCAATATTATAAATGAAAGAAGGTTTAGACCACAAACGGTTAAATTGGGTGTTAGGAAATTAAAATTTAAACCAAACTGTAAAATTCAAGTGGAAAATCATTACTGAGATTCATTCCAACAGACACTTTTATCAAACTCACCGCAAACATTCAAACTCTCAAAAACAAAAATTCCCAAGATTCTCGTTCAACTCCAGCCATCAGATAGTGAACAATCTCCATCATCACAAACACCTATCCCTGAGAAACCAATTGCACCGATACTTTCCCTCTTTTCTACGGGAAGAAATTCTTCCAAAAGTTCCGTTCCTCGTGGGAGGGATGTGTGTACACGTGGGATCAATCGCGCACACCTAAACGAAATTACGGGGCGGTCTCTATAAACACATTACGGAGTTGGACACAAGAGGCAATAATCACGGCAAAGACACCATGCTTGCGCGCGTGTGAATCCAGTAAGTAAATTCTGTGCGAAAACAAACGCGTCATCAGCGGTATTGTTTAATGGCGACCGCGTGATCAGAGCGAGTCATTCTGCGGGTTGGCCACGGCAAATAACATGATTACCGTCGACACGTTGTAGAACATGGCCGCGGCTTATGGTCACCAAGGAAGCATGATGTCAAAGCTTTCCGTTGGGCAAACCTAAATAATTGATACGAAGTACTTCTTTTTTATTTACTGAGAGAGCTTAGCGAGGACTTCACGTAACAATGATAATAGTATGTGGCCCATTTAGAATAGCACACATATGCTATTATTTTGTCCAGAATTATATATATATATATATATATATATATATATATATATATCCAAAAGTCTCCATATATTCTTCAAAACAGAATAACGTTTGTACAGTGTAGTGAAATAATTTTAGTATTTACGAGATGTTAAATATTCTAGTTTATTGGTTGACAAGGAACAACGTCATGATTATAACTGATACAACTGAGGATAGGATTCCAATTAGTAGAAAGACTGAAATTATGGCGATGGTCGACCTATGTTTTTCAAAACATACTCTGTAAAAATATATAACTTCCGAATTTTTTAATTATTTTTACGTTTAAAAAATCACACATATCCTCCATATACAAGTAAATGTGTGTCCAAAATCCTAATGCAAGAGGTGCAGTAGTTTTCCTGAAAAAAATTCTTAGAGTCATTGCAATCGTCGACCATTCTTCTTCAAAATATATTCTATAGAAAAATATATAACACACATAATTTCTATTATTTCGGCTTAACAAAAAATACACGTGTCCTTCCAATATCAGTGAATACGTGTGCAAATTCTCAATGCGAAAGGTACATTAGTTTCTCTAAAAAAAAATTCCTAAAACTCGCACAAAAACTTCCTCCAAAATAGTAACACCCCTGGAAGTATGTACTTTTGAGATGTTCATTAATTTTATTTTAATTGATCTTCTCATGGAGCTTCCTAGAATCCATCTATTGATATTCTTCGCTAACACGTAATGTGAACGGACATGATTTAACAGAATTCCGCTGTAGGCAGCAAAGTCACGGCATACAGAGCTATGGTGGTGGCCGTTGCGGGGCAGTTTAGTAAATCAAACGCACGTGACTCACGTGTGGCGACGTTAACCGGTCTCGCAGGCCGGAAATGGGATCAACACCTGCATGTATCACCGTCGTCGACGGGGTGCGCCGCCGTCAGATGTACTCGACGATCACAGATACAATAATAACCGCGGCTCAAGCGAGCCTGTCGCTGTTCGAGCGTTAAGGACCACCCCGTGGTCGTTGATTTATCGAGCCTTCGAGCACCAACGCAGGGGTGCAGACCGTTTGTAAGGATAACCGGTATCTGGACGGCGGATTTTGTGTATTTATGGCAAGCCTCGCTGCGCACGGGCTGTGAAGAGAGCAGGAAGGAAGAGGAAATGATGGAGAGGTGACTGAGTCTCGATATGCTGAGTCTGTTCACCACCCTCTGTTTATCTCTTTGCCGACGCGTGTCTGCAGACAGTCGCCCAAGTAAAATTGCTACTCCATAACTAAAAATCACTTTTTAAAAATTTATTATTCTCAAAAAACACCAAACAAATTTTTACTAAACACAACACTTGCTCCTTCATTTAATTCTTATGCGTAGCTTTCAGTACACCGTTTCATTTCCCAAGGAAAATTGTACATTCGAACTTACATAATTCTCGCTAAACATAATTCCCGTCCGCAAAGGGTTACACTAGACTTGGAACCCTGTGAATTTTCAATCATTTTGAATCATTTTGAATAGTATGCATTCCCATACTCAAAAGTATGCGGACAGTTATACTTTCTTTTTGAGATCCGATGACAAATTTATTTTATCGAACGATGTTTCAATTGACTCGAAAATTTGACAACTTCGAACGTCTATATAGAAACATAAAGAAAATTCTTTCTTGACTGGATCCACCACTGGTTTGAAAATTGAAACTTCCACCGTAGAAAGAGACCTCAAAACTGGATGTACGATTTTTGTTGGTCGAGTTATTTAAATTTATTTAAATTCGCATGAAACTGCACCGTGAATAATTTATACTGCCAAACTAGTTCTCCGATTTTGTCCCGTAAAACAGTAAAAAAAATCGTACATCACTTTTGTAGGTCTCGCTGTAAAGGAGAAGCTTCAATGTTCATATCAGTGGTGGATCCGGTAACGAAAAAATGTTGTTAATGTTTTTAAAGAAGTTAAAACTTGTAGCATTATCGAAAACAAATCACAGTTTTCCACGTGCTATATTCTGCAAAATTTTTCTAGAGAAAAGTTTCTAATTCTAAAAGAAATTAAAGATGGATTGAGATAATAGAGCAGGGATGGGCACGGTAGGGGTCCCCCAAACGCCTGCTTCTCCCACCAACCTCTCTTTCACGCGCGAGGCCTGCGCACTGTTCGCAACGGCAGAAGCACTTCCTTCTTCTATGGTAACGGCGGATGTTGGTGGGGGACAGTGGGCGCTATGGTGAGGACAGTTTTGTCTCAAGCTTTAAAATGTGTTCAAGTTTATTGTTCCATTATTTTCTTTTAACGAAATTATTGTTGATTAAATGTCCACAATTTTTCGAGAATGGGAAACTTTGTGTTCAAATACTCTTTGAGTCCGCCGTATATTATAATGAAAATCCTAAAAAATTTGATAAAATTTATAAAAGTGATGTACATAAAACGGCCAGTGCTTCGTAGATGTAGACAGTAAATAAAATTAGCGATTCGAGGGATAAGAAGTAGAATAATCGAGTGAAGTGAGAGAATTAAGCGAGTGGATAAAACGAATAGCGGAGTAACGTCGTCGGGAATCAATGATTCGCGTCTAATCGAATCAGAGGGCAAATAGAAATTCTTTATCTGGATTTTATCTGTCCCGGGGCACGATAAAACGGCGGGGCAAAAATTCCTAGGAGGGATTTCCATCTTATCGCGATGTCCCGTCGGGCACACGTTTCAGCGAACAGTGCAAAACGTTTTAGGTGAGCGGTGTTCGATCGGGCCGCGTGTAATTACACGCGTCAGCTGGTGTTCGCGCGAGATTCTGCAACAAAAGCCGCGTGCTGGATTTTTTGCGTTCGCGAAGAAATCCCGAGGACTCATTCCCTCCCGAGATTAGCGTCAGAAAAACGCTCATTGTCTAGCGGAAGACGGTCCGCATTTATTCGACGGGGTCACCGTGTTCTGTCATTTATTATGGTCCCGTGACGTCCGCCCCCGCTTATAGTGTTTACAGAACTCTGAGGGAAATAGATTTTTAAAATTGGTGAATAAAGTTAAATGATTCTGTTTTGTGCGACAAAGAATTTGGCAGATAAAACGCTTCTTCGAAAGAGTATTCACCGGAAGACTGCTGATTTTTATGCAAAATAAAAATGTTCTACTTTAACCATTAAGCGGACATTCAAAATGTACTTTGACATAGGTTCACAGGGCACTAAAAGTGATTATTTTGCATTTCTTTATAAATATAAGAAAAATGCATCTATCCACATTTTTAGCCATTTTTTGTATAATGATAAGAGCTATAGAATGTTTTTAGGGTGGTTTGTCATACGGTAACATACAGGGTGAGTCACCTAACGTTTGCACCTTAAATATCTTTGTTGTTTCTAAAGATACTTAAAATATGGTAAGGACAAAGTTCAATGGTACAATGGGGCTGACACGATGCCAAGAAAATTTTGTTTTTATGTCATTTTTTTAGAGATATCAAGGTCACCTTGACTTTTTTAAATGGAACCATGCTTTTTTAAACACCTACAATAATAGTCCCTTTCATTACGAATTCAGTGACTATAATTACTCAAGGTCATTCAAGGTCGCGGACTCACCCTGTATATCCGATGTCATCTATAGTAAGGTGACCAACTTCTTTACAATGAAAAGGAGGACACATATAAATTGAAGAAAAAAAATATTGTATGTAAAAGAAACATTTTATAAATCACAACAATAATACACTATAATATGTTAAATGCATAATCTATAAAATGGTCGAATTTTCCAAACGATCTAATAATAAATTCTCGACACCGTTTCGAAAGAATCACTTCCGAAATTGCTGTCCGACGGTGCTCCATCGCAGCTAATCTTCCCCAACGAGCACAAATCAAGCGTCGCGCGACATATTCAACGACGCCAGAACGATTTTATTTCGATCAGTATATTTGTCCGCGTTGTTTGCGGCAGAGTGCGCGCGCCAACGAATTTCAAGAATTTATCTGAAACTGAATTTTGGACAGGAGTGCATCCAGCATAATTTGCATCCCCCGCGAAAACAAGATTGCCTATAGCTGCGGCGTCCGCCCCTACAAACGCCGGGTCTCGCGATTCACTGTAACGAAAGGGGTGACTCGCGCAATTCCATGAATATTTCATACGTATCTCACGGTGTATCGAGAAACGCCGTTGGATGCTGCACACCCTCCAACCCCTTCGCACATATACAGTGGGGTGCAAAAATATTCGAACAACCTTTAAAAACGAATAACATTTTTGAAATTGGTTCGAACGACTTGAGTTTTTCATTAGATGTTAGAAGGATTAGTTTTTCAGATGATTTATCAGAAAAATTAATTGGAAATTACCATTGATCGAAATTACGAAGACCAGGGAAGTGGTTTGGATTTTTAACATTTTTATCTGCGCCTATAATAAAAATTTAACATATACCTTTCGTACCTTACCGAGATAGGTAAGTTATATACGTTCACAAAGATTCATCACAATCGATTAAGGTTTCTGTTGAGAGTAATTTTTGTATAAGTTGGTATGAATGTAAGGAAGAGTGTGCAGTATGAGTGTGTGAGTAAGAGAGATGAATCAAAGTAAAAAAACTTATATTAAATAAAATAAAAACTTATAAAACTAAAATAATAACAGTCTCTATGAACCATAAATAATTAAAAATGGCAGAAATTTTAAGATAACTGCGGTCTATTTTCTCAATGCATATAGTTTTTTTTACGAATCAATCGATTTCGATGAAACTTTGTGCATATAACATAACATAGATTTCCAAAAAGCATATTTTAAATTTTCATTAGAGGCGGAGGTAAAAAAATTTTCTTTACGCAATTTCTACCAATGGTAGTTTTTGATTATTTTTTTTATAAATTACCTGGTATACTAATCCTTCTCCATCTCAAAAAAAAGTGAAGCCGTTTGAACAAATTTTAATACTAAACTTACCGACTGAATTTATTTAGATTTTCTGCCATTTTTACTGTAACGTATATTGGAATTAAAAAGTATACATAATCATTCTTTGTAACTTCAATAATTGTAAAATAAAAAATCTGAAAACGGTCATTTGACCGGCGGTGATAGGTTTAGTGTTAAGACTTTGGCGCTCACTCTGAAATCGGTGATGGACGACAAAAGCAGCCTTTTTTTGTTAATTAGAATATGATTCTTGGGGAGTTCGATGAAGTAACAGAATGAAATTATTATTTTTTCTAACAAATTTTCATAAAAATTAGTGGACGTCTACAGCCGTAATTTACATCTACGATCCCAATCATTGGCTGTGTATGAACTCTGTTCCACGAGAGAGTAGATTCGCTCAGTAATCGGTTTTTGTTCGTTCTGCGCATCTCCCACTCCGTACGCCCCCTTCTGAATGTACAACGCCAATCCGCGTCATTCGTAGCGTTCTAACAGGTGTTGCCACATAACGATTGCGGGGTTAAATTGCATGTTAATCCGTACCTCTGTCCGTACTATTGTTTCA
The DNA here is from genome assembly GCA_913789915.3 of Sphecodes monilicornis. Taxonomy (NCBI): domain Eukaryota; kingdom Metazoa; phylum Arthropoda; class Insecta; order Hymenoptera; family Halictidae; genus Sphecodes; species Sphecodes monilicornis. The sequence continues at coordinate 11,222,460 of OU565294.1, forward strand.
CTCTGTATATGTCAAGAAAGTGGGAGTGCGAAGTGGAAGGGCTCGCGCGCCCCCTACCATCTTCCAAGCTGCGCGAAAAGAGTCTACTCTCTCGTGGAACAGAGTGTAGACGGCATTTACGTGAATGTATTAAAAAAATTATTCGTTTTAAAGGCTGTTCGATTACTTTTGCACGCCACTGTACGTATACGTACACATGCGCATTCCCTTTTTCCGTTTTCCTCTTGCAACCGGGCTTGCTTTGTGCCGCAAACACACATCCTCCTACTCCTCGATGAAAAACCTCGCCGCGTGTACGTCGCATAATTTCGCGATTCATTCTTGCCGCCCCCGCAATATCCCTTATATATTCTCCTTAGATGAGACCGGGAATACATCTGTCGATGTACCGGGTGACTCGAAAGTAGCTTAGGAAAATTAGAGGAAGGAGGAGGAACACAATATCGTTGCTGAAGTCCCTCGAAAAATATTTTAAGCGAGGGTTCTCGAGTAAAGCAGGAGAAGCGAAGAATATTGTAACGTTTTTTTCGCAACAAACTATTAGCTGTAGAAGTTTATTATTTTATAAGTACAATATTGTAAAATTTAATATTGTAACGACGAATATTGTAACATTTTTGTCGCAACAAACTATTAGCTGTAGAAGTTTATTATTTTATAAGTACAATGATTTACCTGAAAACGAAATGAACTTCTAAATTCTTTTCTAAAAGTTAATGAAAGTACGAGCTTTAATAGAATTTTCGAGTGTTTCTTTTTTGGATTGTTTGAGAACCATATATCGAAGATAAATTTATTCGTAATAAGTCTACGCTGACATAAAAAATATGGTTAAACAATTAACGAGCAGCTGGAGCCAGCTAAATCTTACATAACTTTTTACAGCATTTATCTACGCATATTTCTGCCAAAAATCACGAAGGAGTTTCCAGAAGTATTTTTTAAAACCCTTAATTAAAGTTATCGGTAGCAAATATGTACATACCCTTAGTAACATACTCTATCTGGAGATAATGAAACGTTTTCACTTTTATAAAACGAACACAGTACAATTGGTAAATGGATTTTAATAGATACTTTTCGTTTGCTGGCGAAGTATCCAGGCACAGTTAACACTATACCTACCACAGTCAAATAACCGGTTTTTTATATCGCAATTGTTGAAATCAGAAAAAGGCTTTCATAAGAAATTACTAAACTGACTTCTTGATTTAAGCATGAAGTATAATGAAAACCGCACAGCGTTTAAGCAAATTCAAAATTCCCACTTCTATAAGACGTTTCACTTTTATGTTTCGTGCTTGGTAGGTTTAGTGTTAATATGTTGTTTATCGATTTTAATATCATTACTTATGTTTGTAATAAATACCTAGGAACACTTTTATGAATGTTTTAAATACCAGCGTGAAAGTTGAATGTTTGTTGTTTGCTGGTGAAGTATCCAGGCACAGTTAACACTAAACCTACCACGGTCAAATGACCGTTTTTTTATATCGCAATTGTTAAAACTAGAAAAAGGCTTTCATAGGAAATTACTAAATTGACTTCTTGATTTAAGCATGAAGTATAATGAAAACCGCAGAAGCAAATTCAAAATTCTCACTTCTATAAGACGTTTCACTTTTATGTTTTGTGCTTGGTAGGTTTAGTGTTAATATGTTGTTTATCGATTTTAATATCATTACTTATGCTTGTAACAAATACCTAGGAACACTGGCATGAAGGTTTTAAATACCAGCATGAAAGTTGAATTTTCGATTTTTGGCCATTGTCAACTGTGCATCGTCGCAACCATAAACCCTGCTGAGTTAACAGACATTAACTCACGATTCGCAGCGGTAGCCTAACGACCGTGAGCGCAACTCGCATAAACGAAGCAGGAGAGAACTGTGGAATCGGCAACGAGAAAGTTTCGAATTCTACTTTACGAATTACGTGAACGTACGGCTCTAGCAGGTCGTGGAAGAGCGACCGCAACATTATACAGTAGACGGTGAAGTTATCAAGTGTTGCTGGGAGTGGTGGAAGCCGAGGGGATGAAAACTAAGGGAGAAGGAGGCACGAAGACACTTCCGGCAGCTTTATTCAAATCGTGCGGCTAAATAATGAAAGGCAACCGTGCCAATACGGTCCCATCGATCGCGAAACTTGCCTCGTTAACCCTTTCAAGCTTTTTCTGTTTGGATCGTCTTCCTTTTTGCTTCGGAGATCCATATCACTTGTGATGAGTGTATATCGAATCTGAAACTTGTGTGTTCATATTTAACGCTGAAAATATCGAGCACTAAATTACTAGTAATTACCGTTAAAAGTGATTAAAATGCGCTAGTTTGTATTTGAAAAATTCTAAGAAAAATTACACGCTTATCGAGACGTCGCACGCTTCTTTTTACAAGTTAACGCTTTGTCGTATTATGTTCTTCGCACTTATAGTGATCAAAAATTCTTCGTGCTTAATAGTTTCGTAGGAGAAAGAGAGAATTTATATTTATAGTATGTTTACATTTAATTCAATGCGTAGATATCAATGACAGACGAATTAAATTTCATTTCGATTTAAAGAACCATGAAAAACAGCCATATTTATTTATTTCAATTATTGTACGGGAAGTGGTTAAACAAGAGAATATTTTGTTAAAATTTTAGCGCTGACGATACGTGTGCTGAAGAATTTTGCAAAATTTGATTTCGATTGGTAAATTATTTTTTTGAGATACCACGTCAATAATGTGAAAAAATATGATTTCAAAACAAACGTGATTAAAATTTCAATTGTCCCTATCACCGGATTTTGTTTCGTCGCACTAAACGAACTATAATTTCGTTATTTTTTTTAAATTCAGTTATAATATTTTATCAGTATCTTTACAAAATGCTGCACTTTCGATCTATGTGAACTAAAATTGATTTTTTGGATCTCACTAGTATACCCTGTTGGTGTACCGAACTTTCAGTAGTCGCAACAGATTTATTTTTGCATGGGCTACCTTTTAGAGGGAACGGGATAGAGATCGTTCAACATTAATGAAATTGGAAATGTAATTTTCTTAAGAGCTTTCCTAAACGAAGCGGTGGCTGTGTGTACATTGCCAATTATATTAACGAAGGAAGACAGAGCTGCAAAAGAAAGACGGTTGTTTCCTGCAGATAAATATTTGCGCAACGTATGATTTAATCTGTGAACCGTCTGCGACGATCAAATGCCTTTCAACGAATTTCAAAAATTATTTTTCTGTCGAATCAACTCTGTCAACTCTTCACAATCTTAACATTTCTTGTGCAATTGCTGGATTTCGTCCCAGCTAATCCGACTTTCATTCGTTTCATATTTTTGTAAAGTATTTGTGAATGATTCTCTAGAACTTGTTAGAACTTGCTCACTGATGTTAATATAAATATTCATTGAAATACAGTGCAGATACTTGTTTTTATGTTTTGTAATATTGTAGTTACATCAACTTATTTAATAATATTCCAGAGAAAATTGAGACAAATTGATAAGTAAAAATACATTAATATTGGCAGACATGATTTTGTACACTTATTATTTAATGCACAAATGTATTGAATGTTACTCTTTATTGCCAGAAATGATATTTAAAATAAAAGGAATAGATGAAAATAAACAGACATTTTAAAGTACATTTTAAAATAAACAAGACATTTTAAAACACATTCTAAAATAAACAAGACATTTTAAAATACATTCTAAAATATACAAGACATTTTAAAATGCATTTTAAAATAAACAAGACATTTTAAAATAAACATGAAATTTTACAATACATTTTACAATAAACAAGACATTTTGAAATACATTTTAAATTAAACATGACATTTTAAAATACATTTTAAAATAAACAAGAGATTTTAAAATACATTTTAAAATAAACAAGAGATTTTAAAATACATTTTAAAATATACAAGACATTTTAAAATGCATTTTAAAGTAAACAAGACGAAATTCAAACACTTCCGATGTTTGTCAAATAATAATACTACTTTCAAGCGCTACGTTAAAAATATACTGTATCAGACAAGATATTTCATTTTCATAGTTGTACGCATAGTGTAACATTAAACCTTCCAGAGCCGATCAAAATGGCCGGCAGAAGAAATCTAGACAAATTCAATCTCGCCATTCCTATAAAGTAACAGATGCCACTCTCTTCTAGAGCTCGATTGGTTTATTGTTGAAATAAATTATGTAAATGCAATTTACTATTTGAACTAGTATTTTAACCAGTGAACATTCAATTAGGCTGGGCAGCTAGTATAAAAGTTACAATTTTAAAGAGACAAGATTTATTAATGTGACAATTCCAGTTCAACATTGAAGTCCACCCGCTTTTAAAAAATTTCTCTCAATCAGAAAGGTGTTTAAACAATTACATGATTCACAGTTGACAGGACGAGTATAAAAACTGCAGTTTCGAATATTCGCGAGCAGAGAGGATTTAAAAATGAAACTGGCATAAAGGGCATAACGCGTATTTTGCGCAGCAACCGAGGCGAATATTTCCACTTGCCCATATCGCGTCGCGACTGCCAAGCCCAAAGTTAACAACAATCAGTTTCGATGGAGTCACCTGGAGCTATACGTCTAATTTTCCGCGGTGCGGTCGTTTTTCCGCTTCGAAGAACGACCTTTCCCGCCGCGCCGTACGGTTTATTTCCGTCATGCAGTTGAAATAAGTTATACGGCGAGTTCACCGTCACAGAGTATCGTCGTTTCCTTCGACTACGACGAACTATCGCGACTCGGAGAAAATTTGCGAGGAAAGCACGAAAGAGAGAGGGACAGAGAAACGAAGAGAGAGAGGAGTGGGAGAAAGTAAGAGAGAGAAATAAAATCGAGCGATGGCGTGATGCTATTACAATTGTGAAACGATATGTACCTTCGAATATGTATCCTTCTATATATTTATAAATACATGCGCAGCTAGATTAAGTGGAAAACCGAGACGACGTAGCAGCATCTTATTATGCGAAGATACGCTGCCGTTTGCGTTCGCGTAATCTGCTTGTGAAGCTTCGGAATTGGATGCCTTTTCGGCTTCTCAACCACCAGCGAATTTCCTTCTGTGCTTTTCAGTCATTCTCTCGCACACAAACTTGTTCAGTGGTTCTCTTACGCCATCGCGAATATATGCAGACAAGACACTCCGGATTTTCAGGCATTTGTGATACTTGGAGATCTGCGGATCGAGGAAGAGCGATTGTGTTAACTAATGTAGGTGATACTGCTACTTCGGAACGGATTCTGTGGATATTTGTGTGGAAAGATTTGTTCCCTGATTTTCCCAAATTTTGTCACAATTGTTCGACCGGCGGCAAAAAGTACCGTGAACGCTGTAATGAATAGACTGCGAATATTTATGCGAAATAAAATGTTTGTGAACGAATTGAAGATACAGGTTCTAAGTAAATATTTATTTCCCTCGTTGATTGCTTTAATATGTCAAAAGAAGTATATTGACATTTTTGAATTCTTTGAATCTTTTCACTGTTTTAAATTGCAGCTAGTAATTTTTTAAACGAATTTATAAAATCGGCAGTCTATTAATTCAACATTGTGATGTTTCTACTTCAAACTTAATACTACGAGTCATTTTATAGCAGATTTTACTCTTTGTTTTTCAGTAATTGTTTTACAAAGATTCGCCGCCCTTTAAGGTTGTAAATATATAGAATTTCTTTTGCATAATGATCCGCAGTCTACTTATAAACATGCAGAGACTTTTCTGCATATCCCTGCAAGTTTGACCTTGAATGACCTTGAGTACTCTTTGTTTTTTATTAATTTTTTTACAAAGATTCGCCCCCCTTTAAGGTTGTAAATATATACAATTTCTTTTGCATAATGATGCGCAGTCTACTTATAAACATGCAGAGACTTTTCTGCATTTCTCTGCAAGTTTGACCTTGAATGACCTTGAGTCATAGGTAATTGATCTCATCTTAAAACGCACTATTTGATGGCAGATAAAAAAACATATCCTTCCATTTAAGAAAAGAAATTTGACCTTCCCTTCACCTTGGACTGTCCATCGGGAAAAATAAACGTTCCAAAACATGATGTCCCCCTCGGTACTGAACAATTTTCATCTGAAACATTTTTGTGTATAATCAATATTTTTGGAGATATTCGTCTGTAACGCTTTATAATTTCCACCCTGTATATGCTTTTGTAAACTCGACACCATCAGTCTCCAAGGACTGGCTTAGCGTTCAACGCGTTAGCAATGAATTTTCCGTATTGTTTTTTCTATCAACATTCAGAGCATCTATGGTGTCTTCCATCACTGGATATTTTCTTTCTCCGAGGATCTAATTCCATGGACTGTGTTCGTTGGCCGTTCACGTTCGATCCCTTCGATAGTTCTTCCCCCGAGACGGCTCTCTTCAAGTCTCTGAGATGCAGCGACGCGTTCGAATTCCTCGGTGTACATAAACGTGGGATCGGTCGAGGTCGGTTTTATCGGGCAAGGAAATGTCACGGCGCGGCGGGGTCTAGTAAATCGATAATGCATCGTCGACCTGTGTGTGTATGTGTGTGCATGTTCGGGGTGTCCCACCTTGCCCGTGTATCTTAAGTATCCTCCTCATTTTTGATAATGCCAAATAATATCGCAGAAAATGGCAACCCTCTTTAAAGCGATAGACACGGAAATGAGGAACATCGGGGAACAATTTTTCTTGAGGATTTTCAAAATTTGCAACAAATGAGCCGAAATGATTTATGTTCATGGTGGCTATATTACTATGTTTAATGATAATAGTCTACGTTTTATTTTAACCGCAATTAGGATTATAGTTTGTCTACTTAAGATAATACTGCCTAAGAGGCTGCTTAAAGAAATTATTCCACCTAACTAAAAAGTGATTCTTTTGGGCTCAACATTTTTGCACACATTGCCACAAGTATGGTCTAAATGTAGTAGAAATTTCGTGAATTTACATTCAACTATGTAGTTCCGAAAAATTCCCAAAGACACACATCTTTTTCAAGTGAATGACTGAATCCACATTTCTGGAAAATAAAAGGGACTCTAAAGAAATTACATAAAATGAAGTTCTTGAGCTGAACAATTTTTCATATATTGCTGCAAGTGTAGTCCAAACACAGTAAAAATTTTGCATATGTATATTCAACTGTGTGGTTATAAAAAAAATTTCAAAGAGAGCCATTATTTTCAAGTGAACGACCGAGACTATCACTTTGAAAAATGAGAGCGTCTCCAAAGAAATGATTCCGACTCACTAAAAAATGAACTTTCAGAGATCAACATTTTTGCACACGTTGCTGCAAGTATAGTCCAAATACAGTAAAAATGTCGCATATGTATATTCAACTGTGTGGTTACAAAAAATTTCCAGAGAGAGCCATCATTTTCAAGTGAATGACCGGGTGCAACTCTCTGGAAGATCTCGTCTACCTTGAAATCTCAAAAAGACTGACCTTGAAGAAAATTTGTAGGTACACTGCAGCATCTGACAAGTATGATAGGACACAATGTACGTGTGCCTGCATACCTGCATCTATTCTACGTGGCTCTGTTCAGTGAGTTTTCTCGTTGCCGGTCCTCGGTTGCTGCATCTTTTCGAAAGGTAGCTAGCGATGAGAAAAAGATGCGCGGGTGGTGGAAACGGGGCGGAATGTGGGTGGAAGAGGGAGGTAGAGGGGCACTGTATCCTCGGATTCCATAGACGTTGGAAACATTCTTCATCTGAGAATGGTTGTTGAAGTATTAAAACGAAAGGGGAGAGCAGGCGGGGAACAAGGCGGAGCACAACCTTTTCATAGGCTTCTTTGACTTCTGTGGACTGCATCTCAAAGGATTCAACCTGGGTGGAGAGAAGAGAGTGTGTGTGTGTGTGTGTGTATGTGTGGAAGCGAGGGGATTCTGGGTGGAAAAGAGACGCACAGAGACTGCCGGGAGTCCAATCTTCTATTTCAGAAATTGGCCATTTTCCGCTTGGCTCGACCTATTTCCGTTTCGTTAATTCCTTACGTACCTTCCATCTATCTGACTCCATTAAGGATTTTATTTCGAATGCATCCTCGCGAGTCCCGGCCCACGCGATTCTGCGGTTCGATCGATGCACCGCGTTGTCTTTGCAACGAATTTTCCACAGTGTAAATATGAGTAACAACCTGAGAAACTGCCGTTCATTTGTTTACTCGCACTTGTTCGGTCGCGACGTTTGCTTTCCCTGAGACAAATTTTAATCTTCGCGGTTACTCTCAACTCCACTTTCTACACTGTTTGCGTGGAATTTTATGTGACTCCAACGTAAATAAATTTTAATTCGGTACAACATCTGTGTTAATGGAAAATAAATATTTAGGGATGTAAACGGGACCAACGTTTATGTTGCTAAACAATTTTAATGTCCTGAAATTGTAAATACTACATGTAATTTATTAAGAAGGTAAATATTTGGTGTACATAAATAGTGAACATTTTACGAGCGTATTTCTTTATTTTCATTATTTCTGTGTTTTTAGGTTAATAAATACCAAGATTAGTGAAATCGCTTCCGATGATATTTAACTTCAATTGGCGCGCCAATCAACGTTGATTAAATATGCAAAATTTGGTTCCACTTGAATTTAATCTTCTACGGAAGTATCATAAATAATTTATGAAGTTTCATCAAGAAAAGCGTCGTTGACCTCGTGATCTAATGTGGAAGTTAACCTTGGGAAAGAAGTCCCATAAAGTCAGGTGCTCTTCAATTAGTGTGCGAGATTTTTTAAGTACTCTTCACTTCGTTCTGAATAGATTTTCCATATATAGAAGATATTACTATATTTTCCACTCTCATCTATTTATATTTCTTCATTCATTATTACATCTAATAATCCTTACTTCTTATCTTTTACAAATTGATAGCTGTTGATTGTCTCTACATAAACAGCGAAAAATCGTATTTCTCAATTCGTCAATAAATATTATAGTGTCCCGATAAAAATTACAGGAGCTACATCGTTAACACAAATTGCCAGTGATTAGTTTCGGCTGTGTTTGCGCGGTGGTTCGGCATGGATGTTTCCGCCATTTTGTTTTTGCCAATGGCGCGTCTTAACGAACGTAAACACGCGAAAATGATTAGGATGATGTACGTATTTACTGCTGGAATGCTGCAGAGGCAGTATGTTATTTATGAATTTCCCAAACTGATTGATTTCGTTCGATATTTCACCGAGAACTAGGAATTGGGTTTATGTAGACATTTCCTCGTGATCCATCACCAAACGACGACATATCCTATTCATAATTAATCTTTCAGGTCTGTAAAAGTCTGCGCAAATTTTTTTTATGTTGTGGTTTTATTGTTCAGATCTACGTAAAGTCAGCGAGCTCTGTTTTATCTCCTATTCTTATCATTCGAGATACTGTGCACTGAAAATATAACCTCTTCGGTTTAATTGAACGCGAGGTTATGGAGGTAGAATATTGAATTAGGTTTCTGCAGTTTGTAGGGCTTAATAATAATACGATTTATTAAATCTGAGTTTATGTTGTTTGGTATACAGTCTGCGAGGTACTGTCCGCATTTTGTTTGTTCTAACATGCCTTGGATGCCCCTGGCAACCACCATAAAATATGAACTATTACAAGTTTATTAAATCTGATTTGTAGACTGCGGATGTTTATGCAATTTTAAAATATTGTAGGCTAAGTAAATGGAATCAAATAAAATCTTATTTTCAATTATAGCGGCCTTTGGAGATCTGAAACAAATAAAAATCGTACCAAATTTTATCGAATTTGATATTCTAGAATTTTTTGAAAATTTCCTGAAGCCATAAATGCATAAAGCTCAGCAGTCTACTGATTAGTCGACTGCGGGTTTGTATGCAAAATAAAAACTGTCTATGTCAATCGTAAGAAATATAGGTGAAATTAAAATATATCTTTTAATCATTTTAACAAATGTAAAATTCACATAATACCATGAAATTGTACTAATGTCTTCATTGTTTTGTATCTGACCTACCAATTCTTGTCATAAATGCATAAAATCAGCAGTCTAGTGATTAGATTTTATTTACTCGAATACATATTTTTTATACTTTTGCATTTACTAGTTATACTTTTTATAGAAATCGTTGAATATGGTTATTAATGCAGTTGCTATGAAATGTTATTGATTCTTGTGAATGTTCCGCCACATTCAAACATTTATTTATTACTTCGTTTAGAGTTTATTAAATATTATTAGATTCTATTTATTTTTGTACATACCTTTGTATTTTTGTATTTATTCGTTTTCTGTTAGTCCTTTTTATAGAAATGGTCACTAACGTAGTTGTTATGAATTGTTATTCGTTCTTGTGAGTGTTTTGCCAATTTCAAACCTACTTTTATGACCTTCATGAACATTTATATTTATTAGAACGTTATTTTGAAGAATTCGATTAACTTCCCCAGATATTTTGAATTTTTTCCCGCTCTGATGATTTGCATCAATGTGAATGAATAGTAATTAGACTGAATCAGGTAACTGTAGGATGAGATCCATCATTTCCCGTTTGAATTTTTTATGCTTTTTACTTGACGATGCTGTCTTCTGCAAAATTGATGAGCTTATTTTCTATTCCAAATTGAAATTCAAATACAAATAATATCTATTACAAACAACAATATTATGAGGATGATGTTTAAGAGAATAATTCCATACCTAGCTTGCATCCAATTCAGCAACAGTTTCAAATAACAAAAATGTGCAGAAATTAATTTTTATACCGCAACAAACCACATTAAAATATATTTCAGGGTTTGTAGAACTCAAATATCCTAAATTAGATGTTTTCTATTTCGGAAGATTATAGTTTCAAATTTTACAAATTAATGCTTCAATAAAATTCATAATAAGAATTAAAACCATAAAATGTTTTCAATATATTTTTACTCATCCTCTCGTTCACTGTTGCTAGGCGCTCTATTATTTTTCTCTTCGCTTAACCTAACATACACCCGTTACTTCACCAAGATAAACGAGTCACTCTTGTTATTAAACTGCAGATCTTTATGCAAAATAAAAAGTTTGTGCATCGATTGCAAGACACAGCAGCTGCGTAGACGTTTATTTCTTCTCTTAAACCGTCTGATATTTTCACTGTTTCATATTTCATGTATTCATTTTTGTCCTAGTTACAGAAAATCCTCAATATTCCTCTTATTATTATTTTATGAAATAAATCACAGCCCAAGGGAAAATTACGAAACATTGCAGAAAATTGTACCGGTGTTGTAGTATGATTTATTGAATTCCCTTCACGATTACTACCAGCTTTCATTTAAAAATTTTGCTTATTCACTAACTTACTTAACTATCATTATCAGCCTTACATAATGGCTTTAAAATACAATATAAAATATAATATAAAATAACACAAAATGAAATCGTGTATAACAATGCATAGAACATTGTGCTGTTCCCTCAATGATATTTGAATCCAATTAGAGTTCAACATCCTAGTTTCTTTCTTTGCTATCTTGGTTCCACTGTCTGCCTCTCGACAGGCAGCCTTTTAAAGGTGAAATCAATAGAACCGGTGACTATGAGAACTCAAGATAACTCCGGGATAACGACGCATCGGCCGCATGAATAACAAGAATGGGGAAACGAATCTTTTTCGAATGGTCGCGACGAATTTGCGAGGCAAAACTGCGGCGAGGCTGATCGATAGGCGAACGGTGTTCTCTTCCTTGCTTTTCTCTCTCTTTCCTCCCTTTTCTCCCTTTTCCCCCGTTTTCCCCATTTTTCCCAACCCCGGGCACTGTTTTTATGGACGGCTGGAGGGAGTAACGAGTGTCTCGACTATGTGTACTTGAATATATTCGAATGTATTGAAGTCGTTGGAGAGCAGGATGCTGCACGAGGACCGTCCATCGATCAAAAGCTCGGAATGTTTTCTTCAAAGAACCGTCGAGTCGGTTTCTGTCCAACAGAAACGAGTCGATGTTTTATTTATACTGTGCGGCCTCCGTTATACGAACATCCGTTATGCGATCGATCGATTATTTGTATACCTGTTATTTACACGTGTAACTAATTTGTTAGCTTTCGGAAACAATTTATAATTTCGTAGCCTCTAGAACAACATCAACTTGTTATTAATCACATTGCTACAAGTATGGTCTAAATGTAGTAGAAATTTCGTGAATTCACATTCAACTATGTAGTTCCGAAAAATTCGCAAAGTGACGCATCTTTTTCAAGCGAATGACTGAATCCACACCTTTCTGGAAAATAAAAGGGACTCTACAGAAATTATTCTATCTCACTATAAAATGAACTTCTTGAGCTGAACAATTTTTCATATATTGCTGCAAGTATAGTCCAAACACAGTAAAAATTTTGCAAATGTACATTTATACACAATTTATAATTTCGTAGCCTCTAGAACAACATCAACATCAATTTCAAGTATCATTTTCATATTATTTCTAGTACAGCTTGTTATCAATCACAACTAAATTATTATTTTTTTCTTCATTACAACATTTCTATGAACAAAAACTATTCTTAATACTACGTGAAAGACATGTCGATGTTTTGTCATATTTTTTTCGTAAATATTTGTCCTTGTGATAGAGTTAAATATGTGATTAAATGTTCTATTGCATGATACAGTCTATTAGGCTGAGTCACAAGTAATTTCCTTTTCCAGGAACATGTTGTAATAATTCATGTATCATTTAAACGATTCATCGTTAGACTGCGGATCCTCATGCCAAATAGAGATTTTCTACCTTGATAGCAAGAAACAGGAGTTGAGTGGAAATTTAACAATATTATTAAATTATTCTTAAATTCTGATATGTATTTTTACTGTTTTCTACTTTTCTGACTCACTTTTCTCATAAATGCATCAAACGCATTTCAGGGGAATACTGCGTTTGTAACGAGTGTTATTGAAAATTAAATATGTTGCTTCTTGTAATTGAAACATCGAAACGGGAGAGTTCGGAAAAGCATTTTGTATTTTGCAGTGATATACAGGGTGTTCACGTTATTACTAGCCAGCGTTTTTTCTTGCAAATAATAAATATTAGAAAAAAATGAAAGAGGGAAAAGTAATACTGTTTTTGCAAGCGATGTAATGGCGTATGTAATTTGTTTGTATTTGTACTATTTTCATGGAAATGTCGGTGACCTCCAATTTTTGTAAATGGAATGCTATATATTTTTTCATATCATATGAAAGCTTGTGTCAAGACAAATTTATTCGTATACGACACAATGACTTTCAAGGTCATACAAGGTCAAACATAGAAAAAACATTTTGAACATTTCGTACTAATGCGTTTATAAGCATACTTTATTAACGAGGCTATAGTAAATGTTCAATACAACTTTCTTGTGTACGATTGCATATTTCAGCTCTATTAATTACATTCTTGTTAGTTTCTTCTAACGTTATCCGAAATATTAATGCACATGATTGCGTTAGTTTCCTTTGTAACTCGTTTACATTTATGGGGGTTGTGTATCGTGAATGATATCTTTGCCAAATATTACGTACGGAATATTCAAAATTTTCCTGTCATTTCTGACCTTGTATGACCTTGAATGTCATTGTGTTGTATACGAATAAATTTGTCTTCACAAGCTTCCATGTGATATAAAAAAATATATAGCATCTCATTTAAAAAATTGAAGGTCACCTTCATTTCTGAGAAAATAACGCAAACACAAGAAAATTACATACGCCATTACGTTACTTACAAATAGCAGTATTACTTCTTCCTCTTTCTTTTTTTCTAATATTTATTATTTGCAAGAAAAACGCTGGCTAGTAACAGCGTGAACATCCTGTATACAATCATTTGTGTACTTGCATTTCATGCACAAATGTGGACATACATAAATACACAAATTGTAATCATATTAATTTGAAATCGTCAACAGAGCAGATCAATTTGTATGCAGTTTCATTGTTTGTAAATCGCAGTGAAAAATGTTATGCAACATGATAATTCGTATTTTATTTTTTAAGTTTAAATTTAACAGCTTCGAACCTAAGAAATTTTAATATTGCGGTTCTTTAATTCAGTTTTTTGCCGAATGGTCGCTTTCTGAAAATGAAAAACTGTCGAAAGGATTAAATGTTAATGTCTGTATAAATATAGTTCAGAATCTTGATTGCGAGTGTAACTGAACGTTATAGTCTTTGTCTGAACGTTTAACGATCCGGGAAAGTCTACGACCTGTAGTCACGATAATAAAACCAGGGCATAAGTGGCAGCCATTTTCTTTATTAAAAGATTTACCAATTAAACAACAAAGTGCAAAGACTATTAAGATGTTATTACACTCTCTATTATGTGTTTCACAGTTGCGGGAGTTAGCAACGCATAAAATCTAGCCTTAATGAAAGTTGCCACCAAGCTTTCTCAAACACTGTATAATGTTCGGAAAGTTCATGTTCATAGTTTAACTTTTCATCACAGAAAAGTTTCATTAATTAAAACTGCCTGCAATGTTTAGAAAGCTGCCACTTTTATTGTGTATCAATTTGCATTTTTAATACGAACATTGTAGTTTATCATATTTTCTTTCACTTTAACATATGTGGGAAACAAGTAAGCTATTTATTAAAATTTCTTTCGTTCTTAATTATTGCTTCTAAAATTTTATAATTCTATTTTGCAGTGCTCTAAATGTTTCCATTTACATTTCTTTTTGTATGTATATACTGTTCTTTCGATTCTATCGTAAGTTGCAAGAGTTCTTTCGCAAACGAGCAACGAAATTTCATTGCAGTATCTTTAAAGTTGGCAGAGTTATAGCAAATTTAGTGAGTCAATGTTGACCGACCTGACCCAACTCGCATTCGAGCCAAACATAAACCTGTATATAATCAGACATATTTACTCTATAATTAAGTTGTAAATTATTTAAAAAAATGACACTGTAAACATCACTAAATATGTGAAATCATTTAATTCAAAAAAGAAATATCAAATTTGTAAGTGCCTCAGCTCGTTTTAAAATATCTTCAGTAGATTACTAGAAGTAATGATTAATGAGTATTAGAAGAATTTAAACAAAGTATTCTTTTATTTTCAACGCACGTAGCATAATAAGAAAGGAAATAAATTTCTATTTCATGCCAGTTTGTTACATTTCAGGTAAACAAATTTTATTTTCGCAAGTTTTAAATAAGCAACAAGTTAAATATTATTTTGAAGTACATACCAGAAATCGTGGAAAAAGTAGAACTGCCTCCTCGCTGCAAACGTTTCGATTCAACACACATCGAATCAACTCCTACAACCGGAGACCACAGAGTAAAATTGGGTTACTCGCGTAACAATATTCCAAAAAGGGTCCAAGGTTTTGTGGAAATAATGCTCGAACAAAAAAAAAAGGAAACCACCACACCGCAGTGGAGAGTTTTCTCGAATAGCTCGCTAAAATTATCGTATACATCAATACAGCATATTCATCTTAAATTTTTAAAATATATTGGTTACTGAAATACAGACCATCAAAGTTGAAGAATTGTCATGTTCATAGAATGTCGAAGCATAGCGATTGAGAATGAAAGAGGACCTGAGGTTCGAGCGTTCGGAAAAACATCAAAGGACTCGTGCCACCTCAGCCTTTTAAATTAAAAAAATCAAAATTCCTTATTTTTGATTTTCCGTCAATGAATGTTCTACCATCATATTCGTCTCTTTCTTCTAATTAAAAAGACACTAATCACGATATAGTTACGATCAAAATTACTTGTGAAACAAGCGATTAAACTTTCGGACTTCACATTTACCGAATTCGTATCTCTACCATGAATGTCAAGTCCGAAACTTTAATCGCTTGTTTCACAAGTAATTAGGATCGTAACAATATCGTGTTGGGGGTCATTTTAATTAGAAAACGAGACGAAATGTTTAATAAACAAAAATCTAAAATTATAATGTTGCTTCGCTTGAATCTTTTGCTTCGCTTGCATTGGTGTAAGTCTCACCGATACTCGACCACTCGCTGCATCGGTCGTCCAGCGTATTTACCGCTTGACTGGCTACGAGTGAGATCCCCCCAAGGGTGGGGATAAAAATTCGTCACTCACGGCATAGATCTTTGCGACACTCATGGAGAGAATACTGTACAACGCAAGGGAAACAGATATGTTGTTCGTTCATCAGTTCATGTCAATGATACTGGACCCTCCACTTCGAATTGTACATGTTTGCAAGATATTTTTCCTGAAGATCGTACGAAATGATGAATTTCGGTGAGTCTTGCGCGTGACCACAGTAGTGTGACGCAGCCTGAATCGAAGTTCCATTTACACGGGAAGCATCGGTCGCGTGGGTGGTTGTCCGGCTGCATGGCCATCGACCATTCGCGGCGATTCCCCATGCGACTCGGGATCCCCTCGATTTCCCCTGTAAATACGCGGGAAAGTATATCATCGTTCGACCGACCGTCGTTGCGGACAATTCATCGGGATCGGAGGGGGTAGGAAAGTGAACATGAAAAGAACATTCCTTCGGCTGAGATTCTACTGATCGGTGTAGCCCGCGAGTAAAGCACACACTGAAACTTTCTAAGGAACCAGGGAGTAATGGCCTGTAATACCGTTCGGGCTGTCTATACATTATCGACTACGAAATTGGAATCATCCATTTCTCTTTTGTGCCGAAAGGAAAGTTGCTCGGAAAGTCCGCCCGGTCACGAGCGGAAAACCGATGGGGTATGCTCGCTCGTGCGTCACTCGATCTGCTCGCGAAATTCGTTTCTCGAAGAAACAAGCGAACCAGTTCGCGAGCTTAGAACAAGAAACGGACTTTCCCACGGGAGAATGGATTTTTTCGGACGCAAATGGCGGCCACAGACTTCTCCGCGGTTGATTGATCGGTCCCGACTCCTGCTTCCGCAATTTTAGAGACGTTCATTGGGTATTTAACGCTAGATTTGCGGAACCCGTCATTTTGACGGATTCTAAAGTTTTTAATTTACGATTATCGAGATTGGTATGATAAATCCGTGAGGAATCATACAACAAACTTATTTCTCTGCGCATACATTATAATAACAATTATTAAAACTCATTTTTGTTATTTTTATAAAGTATCGTAAAATAATCATTTCCAATGCTTCGTAAAATTAGTGTTATTATGTCTTGGTATACAGTTTGGAGCAAAATTGAAATAACAAAACCATTTTCTTAGACAATCATCATCTGTATATAATTTTATATTTTAATAAATAGAAATATAAGCTAAAGTAATTTTGAGCTTGAAAAACGATTAATATTCTAATTTCTTTTATCTACTGATTACAGTATTTTATTCTTGACCAAATTTTGCGCCAAAATGTTAATAAGAAGATATGTAATAGTAAATTGTCAATTAAACAAGCAAATATGTTTCAAAAAATGTCGTGTTTGGACTCATTTGGTAACTCATGTTGGTTGTCAAAAATATAATCTGTATCACAAACGATTCATCATTAAATAAGTGACAATCAGTCTAAGAGATCAAGGAATCGTGCCTGTACACAATGTAAGTGACATTTTGGTTCCAAAATGTTCACATATATGGAGACATTACTATATTGCAATTAACGAACTAAAACGACTGGGGAAAGAAAAAAATTTCGAAATGGTCTTTTTGCAACGGAGGAGTACGGATAATCGAGGTTCTACTATATCGTGGTTTAAACAAGCAAATATGATTCAATATATGTCGTGTTTGGACTCTATTTAATCAGAAGAATGTCACGAATACGTTGGCAAAAGTTTGACAATGAAATAATTAGAACAATAAAAGTTTCATTATTGAATAAATGACAATCAGTCTAAGAGATCGAGGAATCGTGTCTGTATACAATGTAAGCAACATTTTGGTTCCAAAATTTTCACATATATGGAGACATTGCTATACTGCAATTAACCTACTAAAATTACTGGAGAAGGAAACAAATTTCTAAATGGCCCTTTTGCAACAGAGTCGAATTCTTTTGCGGTTCCAATGGAGGATCGACGGAAGAGAAATAAGGCTAACGTGTCGATCGAGCATCTTTACGGGTATCGTGTAATGATCGTCTGAACGGTTTCCAGTGTGGATCGACGTAGCAAACACGGGGAATGCATCGCCGACAGACCCACGAAACAGCCGAATTTGTGGCTGTTACGTCGACCAAGGCGAGCTCGGAAAGGGGTTGGAAACCCGATGGAAAACAACCCCTTTGGCGCATCGCGGAGCCGTCCGATCCATTGCGGTCTAGAAGATAGGGCAAGATACAAAAGATTGCTCGCAGGGAAGGATTAACCTTCTCCCATGGGGATTTTAGCACTCGACGAACTCATTTTTCGCTTCCTCTCTCTTCGATCTTCTATTCTCGTTTCCATCCTCTCCCATTCTTTCCACGAGGAACACTCTAGATGGGATGTGCTGCCGCATTGTGCCGTTCCCATAAAATGTTCCAATTATTTCCATAATATCGTAGCCCGGTTGTCATCCCCTGTCATGGGAATTACTAAAGCAACTACGAAATAACCAATATCACGTCGATTCTACAGATTTTTCCTCCTCGGAAACTGCTTCTGCATCTTTACAATCATGCTCTTCCTATTTTATTTCTGGTCGCAAATTATGCGATAAAAATGCCTGACGGAAACGCGAAAGTATGTGAAGTCGTTCAAAAAAATTGGAGAACATTATTGCAATCTAAACTAACTAACAAATCTAAACTAAATAACTAACTAATCTAAACTAACATCAAAATGATTGAAAAAGGAAACACATTTTAATTTACCCTCTGTTTTCAATAATTGAGTCATATAGTGTAAAAATTCGTTATGTTCAGTTATGAAAAATGTTGTGATAAGTACTGCAATCTGCTTTAATTTTTATGACAAGTATCGTCAGTATTATTATCAATTCTAATTAGTATTACGCTTTGCAAAAATATGTTCAAATTTTAACTTTAAATATTGAAAAACTAAAATTTATAAATATCTTAAAAGTTCTTTGGGTGAATATAGCCAGTTGTGATCCTATACCACGAAATTATATGGGTAATTTTTATTTTATATATATAATAAATTATATATATTTTATTATTAATTATAAATTATATATAATAAATTGCAGTCTACTGATCACGAATTGGCAAGTGTGTAATGATTAGTATGCGGATCATTATGCAAATTTTCATAGATTATTTTCTATAAACCAGGATGATTATCAAATTCAATTTATATTGTGTAATAATATATATGCCATTAACGTTTGTTCTATAAACTAGGATGCGGATGAAATTCAAATTAAATATAATAATACATATGCCATTAACGTTGTTAATATACACATTCTGTTGTATTTTAAAAACGTCACCATAAATGTATAAATATCCACAGACTAGAGCTTCTACATTTTTCATTTCATATCGAATTTATTTAGGCAATAGTAAATTATACAAACAGCATGTATATTTTAATACGTTGTGATAATTTATCAAGTCGGTCGGAAAGTCAAATTTTTCTAAGTCAATGTACACGATTTAATCGATTACATAACGTTGGTTGACATGTGTAATTATACTTCATTCTTCGCTAAGCTTATTAATTCTTAATGACCAATCAATAAGGCCGACCAGAAACCAATACCGAATTCCCAACAGAATTAAGCAAAGTATAATCTGATTATACGTTGCCGATAACGATTAGAATGTAATGGTTAACTTGATTACGCGTCTCACGGTTTCGTTAATTATTACTACGATTCTAATTTAGGCCAGCATCGGTGAATTTTAATTAGCAATTTCGGAAGATGGAACAATTTGTAATCGAGTTAATGGCGACACTGTAATTGTCGTGCAACAGTATTACACTTTTAATTTATTTATAAATTACGAACTCTTAGTAATTTCGCAAAGATGACATTGTCACACAAATCCTTTGCTTTGCAGCTTAATCGTCATTTAGCAAAACCACTAATACAGAAATTAAACGTTCAATTCTCCTGGTATCGCTGCCTCCCTATAAATCGCACATTGTTACCAATCTTGCAAAAATGGTACCATCATACAAATATTTTATCTTCCAGTTTTATCGTTGCCTAGCAAAACCACTAATACAGTGATTAATAATTCAATTCTCTCGGTATCGCTGTCTCCCTATATATAAATCGCACGTTGTTACTAATATTGCGAAAATGGTACTATCATACAAATATTTTATCTTACAGCTTAATCGTTATCTAAGAATATCTGTAATACAGAAATTAAAAATTCGATTCCCCGTTATCGCTGTTTCCCTATAAATACAGTGGCAAATATATAGGATAAAATAAAAATAAATACATTTTGGCAATCTTGCAAAAGTGCATCAAATCTTGTATCATACAATTATTTTATCTTTCAGTTTTATCGTTGCCTAGCAAAACCACTAATACAGTGATTAATAGACAGCGGATCTTCATGCAAAATAAAAGTTTTCTACCTCATTTGCAACAAACTGTAGTGAAATAGATGTTTATTTTTTTCCTCAATATGTTTAATAAGTTGAAAATAATATAATATTTTAAAATTCTTTTCATGTTTTCACTGTTTTAATTTACACCTACTCATTTTTGTCATAAATGGGTACGTACAATTTCAAGCAGCACATTAGAACCATTTAAGGACATCTGTGTATTCGTTCTGGTTTTATAAGATTATTAAAAGAAGAAAGAAATTTTCATTTGGCTCCTACGTCTTGCAATCGATGCCACCATTTTTTATTCTGCATAAAGATCCTTAGTCTATTAATAATTCAATTCTCTCGGTATCGCTGTCTCCCCATAAATCGCACATTATTCCAACTAGCAGAAATGTTACTATCATACAAATCCTTTATCTAACAGCTTAATCGTTGTCTAGGAAAACCTTTAATACAAAAATTCAATTCTCCCGGTATCGCTGTCTCCGACGGCAGAATTAAAAATTTGCATGAAAATCTGCGAAGACGGACGAAACGCGGTCGCATGGAAATAAAATTCGCTCGCTTTTTGTTCTCCTCTGTTTTCTTTTTTTTCCGGCGGACTTTCTTACAATTAGTGGAAATAGTTAATGGGCCAGTGTTCGGCGACTTTTGCATTTTTTCCATGGGTTTCTGGGGAATTTGCATAAGCGTTCGGAGTGCCGCCCACTTCTTGTTTGCTCGGTGACCGAGCCTTAATTGAACAATCCGATCAATTAGGCCGCGCCGCCCTGATCTTTGCATCGCGAGTACACCTGGAACTCTCCCCGGGGCTTAATTAGTGGAACACACCAGCCAGCCAGCCAGCCAGCCACCCACGCCACGAGCCGGGAACGATTTATAAAGAGGGCTAATTAATACATGCCACTCGTCAACGGGCCACGGCGCGAAAATTAATGCCTCCACGCCCTTCGAGAGGGAACACAAACGAGTTCTCGAGCTTTTCCTCGATTCATTTCGGACCGCGGAACTTTCGAACTCGAACTCGAAATCGCATCGCGAATCCATGCTAACGCCACCGCGATAAAAAAACCTACTCGATCTTACGCACTATTAAGTCCTTTCAGAGTCCGGCCGAGAAGTGCCGAGAAGGAGATTATTCGGAGCACTCAAATTTTTTTACTTTTACCCCTCGCGAGAGAAAAAAAGGATATTGAAGGAACCTTTCGATGCAACTGTGCTTCATCAACGAATAAAAAGTTCGAAGGGTCAGAAAAGTGTCTGAGTTTTTTAGTTGAAATAGCTCCGAGTGCAAAGGGTTAAAAATCTCTATGGTTGAGAATGTAATTTTTCGTTGGTTCGGTTGAATTTTCCCGAGCAAGAGGAACGATCTCATAAACATTTTGCAAATTTCCCATCCATCGATCGCATAATTCGTTCTCTGGTAGAATTATGCAGAGTTCGTGATCGTTGCCGTGTCTAAGAAGGCGGTTAAAATGCATTGCGCTTTTTTGCATTCACAATTAAATTCGTACCATGGATAACTAAAGCGTCTATGATCAATGAAGCGACGCCGGGTCATTTACCTATCATGCAATATCACCGACGTGCGCCGACTTCGCTGCGTGACCTATTTCCAACGGAATTGTGATCACATCGCCCCGAACAAGTACAAATCCACCGAAATTGGAGTTTCGTTGAACCATGCATTCAGCTGTCGGCCGTAAAACGCACTGAAATTTACTTACTATCGAACCGAGAACTTCTCGGAGTTATTTTTGTGAAACCGGAACCTTTTGAAAATGCGTCGAGCACGCACCAGCTCGCACTAAAATCAGGACACAAGTTAGGTTTACGGAACATTAAAAGCGAATATTTTATATCATTTTATAGAAATAACGAAAATGTGGCCATCGAAATTTATAACCACAGAAAAATAGAAGCACAGAAAAATGGAACAGTTATTTGGAGAAAGATGAAAAAAGAAGATGCGATCTGTGCAGAGATAAATTTGGAACACTCGAACATGTAGTGAGGGATTGCAGCGAAGTGGAAAAAGGGATCAGGTTGGAAGATGTAGTGAATGGAAGGAGGGACAGGAAGATAGAGGAATGGCTTCAAAAACTGAAAAGGGAAAGGAAGAAGAGAAGTACAGATCGGCAATGAAAAGGCACTACAGAGAAGGAGAAGAACACGTAGCAATATAACATAGAGTATTAACAAACAAACAGCAACCAAAGGACAAACCAAAATAGATGTTTAGGTTATAGGTTGTAGGTTGTAGGTTTAAGATTTTAGGTTTTAGGTTGCAGCACTCGGGTCTCAGAGCTTAGATTAAGATCTAAGTTTAGGTAGTAGCAAGAGAGAAAGAGAGTCATCAAGAATCTTGATGCAAAATAAGAATTTTCCACCTGAATTGCAACAAACTGGAGTGAAATAGAAAGTTATTTTCTTTTTTAATATGTTTCTGAAAATAATACATTCATCTTTTTAAATTCTTCCAATGTTTTTACTGTTTTAAATTACGTCTACTAATTTTTGTCGTAAACGCATAAAATCAGCAGTCTACTAATGACTGTACCTGTAAAATAAATTCCAGTGCAAGGAGTTAATATAAATATAATGTTAAACACACATTTTAATAGTCTTCAAGATATTTTATAATTTTATTTCTCTTTAGATTGAAAATTCAACGAAAATGCAAGGCAAATTGTTCTGTTCTGTATTGCTAGTAAGAAATAACTGTTAAAACTAACATATTCGTTCTAAATGAAACTGAAAATTCTCGAACGCCTCTGCTACTTAACAGAAACGAGTAAAATGGCAGATCGGTGACACAATCCGTCAAGATTAAAAATCGAAGACACAAGACGTAAAGACATAAGTATAAAAGCAATAACTCAAACAAAAATTATAGTTAATACCATTCTCCAAACCACAGATCCTAAAGTATGATTTATCGTGTTTTACATGTGATTTTAAATACACTTTGCAATTAAATCGATGAAAAATCGAAAACACAAGACACCGTTCCGATATAAGAGCGATAACTCAATTAAAGAAAGACCATAGCTAATGCCATTTGGTGAATCAATAGTTTATACATTAAACAACCCTTTCTCCAAACCTCATATCCAAAGGTATCACATATCGTATTTTACATGTATTTTTAAACACGCTTTGTAATTACCAGAAGATTTTCAATAATCACCGGTTTGTAGCGGCAAGTGGTGGAAAAAAAAATCGTAACAAATTGGAGGATCGGTTTAACAGATACCAAGGTGGGGAGAGTCTTTGATAGCGCAGGAATCGCGGAAACGTCGAAGGGAGGGCGGAAAAGTGCGCGCGAGCGCGGTTCCTGCAGGTGGTCATCGAACAGGTTTTGATTCGATGGAACTAAGGATCACCGGGAATCGGGTTTTCAGACCGAACATCCGGTCAGAATTGTATCGGTGGGACTGGCCGAGGACAGCCTGTCGATACCATCGAATCTCTCTCTCTCTCTCTCTCTCTCTCTCTCTCTCTCTCCTAACTTCGCGGTTCCTTCCGCGTCGATATAGCTGTACGGACTCTGTCGCGGATATCCGATTCGAGGTTCCATTTTCTTCCGGGATAAACGTCACGGGCCGGTGTTACTCACGCTGGAAATTTTCGGCCCGTTGCACCCGCGAACGTTTGTTTATTTTAAGCTGAGAATTACGTGACTGTGGCAAAGGGGACGATTCTCGTTTGTGCTCCGGATATGTCCGGATATGTTTCTGGGAAAGTTCTATGGGAGCACGGAGCTGATTACGAAGCATACCGAACATGTCCTTCGCCGTTCAATGTTGCAAACATGTTGTATGCTCCATCATTGCGAAAAAGTTTTAGCGAAGGTACGAAAATGTTGTCCTTGAATAAATGATGGAATACGTTCTGTTGACTGCGAGCGAAATGTTGGACATTTGCTCATGTTTCTTATTCTCTGGAGCTTATAAATTGATATTTTTACTTCGACAAAATACTGCACATACCAAAAATATGCCGGAATGAATGTGCAGAATTTGCAATTTATATGCTCAATAGTTTCTCTTCATGAAATTCTTGAAAGTCACGTACAGTGATGCCAACCTCAAATTGAAAAAAGTCCGTAGACAAGGATGTAAATATCAGTAGAACTCCGTAGTTCTTTCTTGGAAAATCAGTAGATCTACTGGGTTTTTTCATAAATGTAAGTAAGTTATGTAAATTGAAGTTTAATTTAATTACGACACTTTTATATTTTCCAGTGGTGTATGCAATTGTGTGATACTTAGCTTAAAACTTCAATTACAATCATTTAGGGTAACGTATACACTTATTGACCACCTTCAAAAAAGGAATTATATACATTATGAAATTTATGCTTTTATATAACAGTGTACGTGTCTCGAGATGTACTGTATATATACCGTTTTATGTAAAAAATGCATTATATTTCGTAATATTCGTTATTTTTTTAGGAAAACGGTCTATCACGGTAAGGGTTCAACAACTGTATACGTTACCCTATTGTTGTAATTTATTACACTAAAAATCAATTAAATAAAAATTGTCATGGTTTGCCAAAATGAATATCTTTTATTCAGAAATTGATGAATCAGAATTTTACAACACGATGCAAAAATGCACATAAACGTGGCTAATGTAAATAACGAACCTATAACCTATAAGTTTGTCCACTAAGTCGTGACCTTGGACCAGTCTATGGTCGTGACAGTATATGTATGTACTTACAGTCACTCCTATTAATATTCGGACACTCTTAAAAAGACAATAACTTGTTTAATATTGGACCATACGGCTTGGACTTTTATGAGAAGTTAGAATAATTAGTTTACTACATGGCGTGAAAAAGAAATTTTAGAACAATTGCAATTGGTCGGTATTGCAGAGAAAATACTAAAAGTTGTGTTTTACAATTTTTTTATGTGGCTTATATTGAAAATTTAAAACATCCATTTTGTAGATCTGTCTCAATTGTATACATTTTCAAATTTTCATCCAATTTGGATTACGTGGAAAACAGCGACAGGCATCGAATGACGTAAGAATCCTTCGATTTATTACAGTTTTAGGCCGAAAATTGTAAAAAGCTGCAATTTTTACCATCTTCAAACAGTTGTAACTCATTGCAACGTTTGCCGATTTTTGTGAAATATTCAGAGTGTATACAGTTGACACAGATCTACAAAACGTATTTGTTGAATTTTCAATATGGACCCACATAAAACAGTTATAAATAACAACTTTTAGTATTTTCTTTGTAATTCCGACCGATTACAATTTTTTCAAAATTTCTTTTTTTCAACGTGTAGTAAACTAATTGTTCTAACTTCTAAAAAAAAATCCAAGTCACATGATCCAATATTAAAAACGTCATCGTCTTTTAGAGTGTACGAATATTAATGGAAGTGACTGTATGTAGATGAGAGATAATGCGTTCACGTGGAACAGGGGAAAATTCACAGATTCTATATACAGTTGATCAACCGGAAGGTGATGTCGCCACAATGTTTCGCGAAGAAATACTGAGAATATTTTGTGTTTTATATGAATCGCAGACACATGAGACCCACAAATCAGTAGATTTCTATTTGAAATCAGTAGGTCAGTAGGTAAGGTTAAAAATCAGTAGATTTACGGAGAAATCAGTAGAGTTGGTGTAAGAAATGCATGTCCGTTTACAAGCGGCACAGATGGCCTCTCGGCTCTTTAGCATATTTTACGAAGAGGCCTTCCCTTTTTCCGCCGTTTCCAAATGACTTCGGGAAAGGGGACCATAAAATGGTACGTGAGGGCCCCGAACGGACACAGTGGGTCTTAGCACATGTGCAAGCTATCCACGCAATTGGCACTACCCTTGGCCTGCGCCAGGTCGAGCGGCCATAAATTAAGGGGCCCACTTTAGGGTACTGTGAACGCGCTGCTCCGGGGGTCATATTTTTTAGAAGTTCACTAAAAGGACTTGAGGGAGTGACTTTCTCCTCCACGCATCAGGAAGACTAGGGGTGATCTTTCCCCCGTTAGCGGATACCTCCGCCCAGTTATTTCTACTTTAAATAGAGCTGACCCCGTAGCAGAAGAAAAAAATTCTAGTACTGAGATTTTACGGATTCGGACTCAGAGTTTCGATTTTTTACGGCGTGCCGAGATTTTAGTTCACGAGTATACGCGACACGCGGATATTGTATTTAACGGAAATCGTACAAGTGTGACGGTCCCCATTTCTGTACGGACATAATTAATAAAGCATATTTCTTGTCTTTTCGGAATCCTCGACTGTTTGTGAAGTTCTTTTCATATTTTACCCTCATCGTTCCTTTAACAAAATCAACAGTTGGCATCTCTGGTCACGTATGCAGAGAACGTATCTCATTTGATTCGCATAAGATCGTTTTGTCATACAATCATTATAAATGTGTAACAATTATAATCGTTATAATACTGTCATTTAATGCGTGTTAAACTGTTTGATATACATGTAGCACCAAATCACGAAGGAAGATCCTTAAAGAGATAAAGATAAGGCAACACGAAGTAGT
This sequence comes from Sphecodes monilicornis, assembly GCA_913789915.3. Classification (NCBI taxonomy): domain Eukaryota; kingdom Metazoa; phylum Arthropoda; class Insecta; order Hymenoptera; family Halictidae; genus Sphecodes; species Sphecodes monilicornis. The sequence continues at coordinate 11,249,454 of OU565294.1, forward strand.
GAAGATGCACGCAAGATCGGACTAATTGGTGCAGCGGATATTCCCATAAACTTCATTCGCAGCAGGTAAATAAATAGGCGGTCGTGGGGATGGGAGGGGGTTTGTTGTTAATGGCTCTAGACCGTGTTCGTATAATTACACATAAATCTGATATAACTGGCCCGCTTGAAACCAAACAGATACAGATTTCAACGTATCCGTGTCGAGATACCACAGCGCGGCAATTCTGCATTTCGACCGAGAACAAGTTCCTTTGCACACGGCCTAGTCGTTGTTAAGCCGTGTCCGTATTTAAAGTACGCTGCAACGTGTAACGACGCCATTTCGAGTGCAATCTTCTTCTGTTTATTGCGCCCGTATTTTATCGTGGAATTTCCTTAAGCGCGCTTCTTGCAGAGTTTGCGCCGGCAATCCATGAGTGTATAAATTGGCGAAAATTATACCGTGGAAATTAACGGAACGGCAAACGGAACGGTAACGATTGCACCACCGTCCTTTCTTCCCATCCGCCCATACCCTCGGAAATGCAAAGTTGTTCTCACGGTGTCATAAGGACCGGAGTACTGCTCAGAATTGAGCGGTGAATTTTAACTGCACAGGAAAAGAAGTTTCTTTACATCTCCTCTGCTTACACGGACGAAGTCCCTTTGATTAATCCTCATCACACTTTGTGATGGCATGACTGGACCTGCTTAGTTTATTATAGCGACAGAATAAATTATATATGATCGTAACAACTAGTAAAATATTGGTTGATGGCAGACGTTCGTGTTCAACTTTTAGAATCGAACACAAGCATACTAATAAATTTTAAAGAAAATAATTTTATTCGTCAATTATCTAGTAATCAAATACGGGATATGTTATCATACGATACTGCATGTAAATATTCCGTTTAATTGTTTATTTTATCGATATATTTAACAGTTTTAAAACTAAGAGTTTTTGGGATTTTCGTGATTAACTATTTGCACTCGAAGCAATTTTAATTCGAAAATCAAGACATTTCTTCCAACGTAGAACATTTTTATTCTATGTAATCATTTTTACAGTATGCACGTGAAATTGAACCTGTTTTCTCATAAAATAGTAGAATTTTTAGTAATTTATAGAATAAAGACGAATTTAATAATACAAAAAATGTTTTGAATAATCGTATGACAATTTTTACTGGTGACTCAGAGTCACCATTCGAGTGCAAAGGGTTAAAATATACATTAATGTAATCATACAGAGTGTGCCTAGGGTCGTGAAACAAATTGGAATCAATTCTGCAAGGAAAACTCAGTCGAAAATGTGTAAAGATGTTTCTTCGTACGACATACCGTTTTCAAGATAATAACGATTGAAAATTAGCTAGGCACCATAGTGAATCAGCTGTCGCGTCTGACCATAACCGACCGTTTCTACTTGTCGCACATAGAACACTTTTAAAGTCGATTATGTCGTGAACGACCACCGATACAAAAAAAATGTCACAAGACATTTTCTCCTCAGTTTTTCACACAGAATTGCTCCGTACTTCCGCAATTCCAAAACATCGCTTCCGAAAGCAAAAACAACGCGAAAAACCGTAATGACGTCGTTTCTGAACATATATTATTAACACATGGGTCACATATAGGACACTAACCTTTGGCACGATTCCAATATTCAATTATTATTACACTGCGAATTTTTAGGCTCTTATAGCTAATGAAAATTTTCAAGAAACACTGAAGTATAAAATTCGACAGAATTTTGTACGTTTTTCATTCAATTTGAGTCCACAAAGTCTATTACCACTCAATATAAGATTTAGAAAATTAAATTAAAACGAATTACATTACAATTCGTCGAATGTAAAGGGGTTAAAAAATTGCTATATCTACAAAGATCAATTTTAACTCTTTAGTTTCGATTTTATTAATCCCTTCTACTATGACATATGTAAATATGTAATATTACTAATGTCTTTCAAACCAGAATAAAATTCTATTTTGTCCTTGTTAATATAATGTTAAAAAATAGAAAATACATAGGCATCCAGTAGATACCGAATTTCTAATTTTTCTAGGAAATAACAAACGACAAGGAAATTCGAATCACCCTAACCATGAAATGAATCCTATCACAAGTTAACTAATTAACTGATTTTGACGAGTATACTCGTCATGAAAAAAGTGCAAAATTTTGTGCTATGACGAGTATATTCGTCATGAGTAATAATTAGTGACAATTTGAAGTTTAAATTGCAGTTTTAGTGAAAACTAAAATATATTCGCGAACTTCAGGTTGTTTGAAATATTTTGAGGTCCGTCGAAATAAAAGGAACAAATGAAAGTTTATAAATAATTAATATAAAAAAGCCGCATATAGTATGAATTATTTTTCGTAAATGTATCGTTGTCTTTTATTAGTCATCACAGAAGCAATTACGACTTTATATATTGTTTTACAATATGCAATAAATAGCGCGCCTGGTAATAAAAAACGGGATGAGGATCCTTTCGTTTCTTTTTTACATGTATTCAAGAGTCGTCGTTTTTTATAACTCGTGTGCAGGATTCGAGTTGTAAGGATCATCCAAATTGAGTTGTGGACTACCTACCTGCTAAGATATTTCCCTGAACATTTTTGTTTATATTTTATCATCTGGTCAGGGATTCATTTACACAAATATCGGACTGTAATGTTGCGACAAAATTGCGATAAATTTGAGTAATGAAATAAAAAAATAAAAGTCATTTTATAACAACCTAATTTCATATTACACATACTCTGTGTTTGACGAGTATACTCGTCATCGCTAAATTTGTGCGACGCAATTTAGATACGCATTTTCCAAAGAGGTCGAAACAGTTAACTGGTTAATCAAGTTACTTCAATTTAGTGAGTATTTCCGAGGCTGGCACTGTTCAAATTTCCGGCGAGTTCCTTGAACTTTTTCCGAGGACAACGCTCGACCAATGGTAGGCCAGAGAATCCAGGGTGCTCTAGAAGATGGAGAGCGCAGTTTTGCCAAGCGATGGATATTAAAACCGCGTTTGCGCGAGTCCTCGTCGCGTCTTCAAGGCGTGTTATTCAAACTCCTTCATCCCTTCCGAGGCTTCGTTTCGGAAAGGAAGACCGGGAATCTGGTGGTCGGCGGCGGTGGGTGTGAATTATGAAGTTGGTAACTCGAAGGACGGACAAAGGGAGAGCTTTGTGCGGTGTCCTATGGGGTCTCGGCGAGGGATTTGCTAAGACGGTTGGCCTGGTAAGGCTGTCTCGAGGGTCTTCTCCAGCTCGGATCGAGCTTAAATATGGCAGGAACGATGAATCTTTAAGAACCGTCTGCGTCGCTCTATTCCTCCATCCTTGTCCGTTCCTCTTTAGCGAAACCGAACCGCAGGACTCCCCACCTTCCGTCTCTGCGCTTTCGCTCTCCCGTATTATTGAAATCCACTACCACCAGATTTCGGATAGAACGCCCGGAGCTGCTTCTTACACAGTGACAAAGTCACTACCGTGTCCCACGATGCCGCGAAACGTCGCCTAAGTAGCATTCCTAATGAACACCACGCGCAAAGAGGTTGGCTAGGTCCTGGATCCTTGGATTAATAAATTATCAATCGACAGGACGATTCTTCGGGGATTCGACTCGTCTGACAAGACTGTCTTGAACGACTTGGTCTATAGTTTCCTGGTAAGTGGGATTTTCTGCTTCGGTTAGAGGATTTGTTTGACTTGATTATGGTCTCTCAATATTTCCTGGTTCGTAGTCTTTATCTTTCTTCCATAAAACCTTTACTTGAACATAGATGACAAATTCTGTTTTGCTGACAAAGTATTAAAAGTTGGAATTGAAGAAATGTTCATTCTTCATCGAAAAAGGCGAAAATCCTATTAGACTGAAAGATTTTGCTTTATTCAGTTTTAACCCCTTGACGTACAAGGATGTCTCAGATGCTTCATGCGTTTCTTATGCAATTGTACACTTTGAAGTAAATTATTGTTTAATATTAATGGTAACCGTAGGGATTGTGGGGATATCTGTGGTGAGAATGAGAGAGAAACATTCATGAATGAAACAAAAGTGTATGAAGTGAATTTGGTTGTATGTTAAAATGAAATGAATGGACATGAAGAAGCGATTTTTGTTATTTTAAAAGTATGGCTGTGATGTAGAATGGTTGTCATTAATATGTTGTGTTAAATATATAGCTATTTGTTGAAATACATGATAATTCCATTCACTGCCTGAACAGGAACATGTCTACTTTGAATTTATATAAAAGTTCACTGTGAAGCTTAATCAACTGGTAAATCAAATAATGAATGGTATCTTCGATCACATCGAATTTTATTTAATTTACACTTAAGAAGGTTAAGCGTCCTGTACATGGCACACCGTAGCTCACGATGGACGTTATAATTTAGTCAAGTTAGTCTACTGAATTATTCTTAATTATCTTTGAGAGAGAGAGAGAGAGAGAGAGAGAGAGAGAGAGAGAGAGAGAGAGAGAGAGAGAGAGAGAAAGAGAGAAATATCATGAGATTTAAGGATACTTCAAGAATTGAAGAGCATTTCTGACTTATTAAAATTGTTAAGAGAAGAAATAAAATTCTGTTCTAATTTCCTGCTTGAAGAATTCCGATTTCACTTAAAGATTCATAGATGACCGATCATTCGATTGATATCTGATTAAAAACCAAGCCGACCAACCTTCCAATGTAAAATTAGGAGAATGTTTGTACATGAATGTGAAACTGTTCTCGGTTTACAATGGTAGGATGAAGTCTACCTTACCTACAAGCTTGTAACTCCGAGCTAACGGTAGCAAGACCGGTCTGAATGTTGTTGATACACGATATGGCAAGAATATATTGGTGCCTAGTCCGACAAGAGTCAGTGGGGGGAGGGATATACACGTCGTGTTGCTAGCTAGTCGGGGATCTATGTGTGTACGTCGTAAATGTTCCCTGTAAAAGCTCGCTGTCTGGTTATTACCGACCGCGACCACTTCCGGTTATAAACTACGGCTACCTCGGTTTTTCCAGGACGTTGCGCCTGCAAGAGCATATTCCCTCTTCTTTCGCTGTAATTTCTTACGAGCTACTGTAAGGTGACAGGGCCATCTTACTATTGCAACCTCAAAAAATCAATTGTTTATTTAACCCTGCGACAGCGGAACTCGGGTAGACACAGAGTTTTAAAATTGACATTTTGGAATTTTTTGAAGTTTTCAGATTGAAATGAATTGAATGAATAAAATGTTAGATGAGGAATGTCAGCAAGATTAATGGATCTACAAGAAATTTCTTCATAAATATGTTTTCAAAAAGTTTATAATTAAACCTGTGAATGATCTTTTGAACTACCTAACTTTAGAATTGTGAAGAAGGTCCGTTCTTCGTTAACGAATCTGTCACTGCGTAATCTACCAAATCTACATCAATATAATCATTAGACAGCGGATTATATGCATTTATGGCAAAAATGAGTAGGTGTAATTTGAAACAGTAAAAAAATTAGAAGAATTTGAAAATACTGTTATATTATATTCAACCTAGTAAACATATTAAAAAAGAAAATAAATTTCTATTTCATTCCAGTTTATTGCAATTCAGGTAGAAAATTGTTATTTTGCATAAAGATCCGCTGTCTAATAATCATAAAGAATGTTTCTAAGGTCATGAAACAAAATAGAAGCAATTTTACACGGAAAAATAAGTCGAAAATATATCAGGATGTTTCTTCCTACGACACATAGTTTCCAAGATAATCGCGATTGAAAATTATCGGACACGCTATTGACTGCGCTGATGCGTCTGACCATAACCGATCATTTCTACTTGCCTCTCATCGAGCACTTTCAATGCCGATTATCTCGTAAACGAAAGCTGGTACAAAATATGTAACACGATGTTTTCTCCTCAGCTTTTCCCGTAAAATAATCCTGCCGTCGCACAATTCCAAAAATTCAGTTCAAAAAGCAAGAAAAACACGAAAAACTATAACAATGTTGCCGATCATCAAACAATTAACACATTAACAGCCAGGTGGATAACACGACTACGAATTTCATGCATTTATAACAAAATTGAGTTGGTGAAATTTAAAACAAGAAAGTTAAACAAATTTAAGAGTATCAATATATTAACAAAATTATTAAAGAAACAACAAATTTTCCATTTGGTTCCGCATTCTCGCAATTGATGCAGATAATTTTTATTTTGTATAAAGATCCGCAGTCTATAACATTCATTACTATCTTGATACATTCAAGTAAACCGGATTGTATCATTATTTTTAAAATACAAAAGAGCGCTATTCGTCTCAGCGATTTTCATAATGATATTCGTCAATTTTCATAATGTATGCCCAAACAAATAAATTTAACCCCTTGCCATATTTTAACGAGTCAGACTCGTAATGAAGATATTAAATAAAGTCTAAAAGAGATGAAAGTTATACATTTATTTTCAGATGACATAAAATTTTACTTTTTGTGTAATCAATATTTAAGCATTGAAGTAAATGTAGTCATGCAAAAATATAAATTTTTTTCCTTTCCTGTGATATTTTTGGGGGCGAAGACGTTTTAATTATTGTAGCCGTAAAGAAAATGGTATGGCAAGAGGTTAACGAATAACTTCTCGAAAATACGTGTCTGGTAGTTCTAGCGTTAAGGCGAGCTAAAAATCGATTTTCTGAAGTTGTTAAAACAGCCCCCAGCCTCAAGGTGTCTTGTGTTAGAATGCCAGTTGAAAGGGCATCGGTTCCTGGCCAACTAGCCAACGAATTATTGTGTATCACGCTACAAGTCTCGGTCACACGAGTCCCTGAAGGTTATTTTTAAGCCCTGAAACCCACCGAGCGAAAGCTTCGGATCGCGAGCCACGGATTATCTTTGATCTACCGACAGGAGAAAAATGGGAGTTTTGCTGGCCCCCATGTACGGTGTTCTCGGACCTTGGATAATACTCTTTTTCCGTGCTTTCTGTCGCGCTGTTTCCTTCGTGGCCCTCGCTTGTCCGCAGTGGCAGCTGAGAATTTGTGCTGGGCGCTTCTTCTTTCACCGAAGAATTAAAAATTGCCTCTTAACCAGTTAACTGTTTTGAACCTCTTTGGGGAAATGCGTATCTAAATTGCGTCGCACAAATTTAGCGATGACGTGTATACTCGTCAAACACAGAGTATGCGTTATATGAAATTAGGTTGTAATAAAATGACATTAACATTACTGTCCGATATTTATGTAAATGAATCCTTGACGAGATGACAAAATATAAAGAAAAATGTTCAGGGAAATATCTTAGCACGTAGGTAGTCCACAACTCAATTTGGATGATCTTTACAAGTCGAATCCTGCACACAAGCTATAAAAAACTCCGACTCTTGAATACCTGTAAAAAGGAAACGAAAGGATCCTCATCCGTTTTTTATTACCAGGCGCGCTATTTATTGCATAGTGTAAAACAATATATAAAGCCGTAATTGCTTCTGTGATGACTAATAAAAGACAACGATACATTTACGAAAAATAATTCATACTATATGCGGCTTTTTATATTAATTATTTATAAACTTTTATTTGTTCCTTTTATTTCGGCGGGCCTCAAAATATTTCAAACATCTTGAAGGTCACGAATATATTTTAGTTTTCACTAAAACTGCAATTTAAACTGCAAATTGTCACTACTTATTACTCATGACGAATATACTCGTCATGGTACAAAATTTTGCACTTTTTTCATGACGAGTATACTCGCCAAAAAAAGTTAACTGGTTAATTGTCGCTATTGTGTTGACTAAATTCTAGGATTTATTTTTCAATTTGAATAACTAACTTAAAAGGAGTTTTTAAGTGTGAGGATTTATATTATAGTATTGTTAAATAATTTATTCGTAAACACTCCTCCATACTTATTTTTATATACCCGCACAATTGATATTTGGACGTGTATCACAATTTCTTTTGCACGTCATCCAGTAAACTAATACTTCTCAATTTTAAAAATAATTGAAGTCGTTTGGTAGAATTTTAAAAAAGTTATTCTCTTTCTAAGTGGGTTTAAAAATTGTTAAGTGCCATTGCATATAACGAATCTTGACTCACAAAATAAATTGTTTCCATTACATGAGATTTTTCCAAGCACAGAATACATTGATTGTAAGTAAATATTAGTAGAAGATAAACTGCATATCTTTGTGCAAAATAGAAATATGTATCATTAATTAGGCGCAGAATGCACTTAGAAATATTGTGCCTTCTTTAATCATTTTAATAAACCAAAGAAATATGTCTATATTCGTTAATTTTTCAAATCTTTTTGCTCTTTCAAATTACTTCAGATTAATAAATCGTTGAACAAAATGAGATTGCAACACTAACCGTGTTGACGACTAGACGTGTTAAGACCACGACCAGTCAAATGGCCGATTTCATATTGTTTATATTATAATTATTGAAATTACAAGGATGTTTCCATAAGAAATTATTAAATATACTTCTTCATTCAGGTATCTATTGTTATGAAAATTGCGAGAAATCTAAATACATTCAGACTTGTCAGTTTTATAAAACAACATATAGCAGTCACATTTTGCGCTCGGTATGGTTAGTGGTAAATTTCTTTAACCAGCCAGCTGTTTTTGCCGAGTATACTCGTCATGGAATAAAAATTAATTGCTTTCTATTTATGTTAAAATTGTAGTGAAAATTAAAACGCATTATTAATTTGTCGACATTTTAGAATTTTTCGAGTCAAAGACGAAGCAAAGGAACGAAACAAAGAAATTGACCAGAGGTCAATGCGTGATAAATAAAGTTTTCAAAAATTTTTAGTAATCACATACAAAGTCGAGGTACACAGTTAACTGGTTAATCTTCCTACGTTGCCTACCGATGTTTGTTATAGAAACATGAAATTCACAGTCTATGGTACTAGATTTGCAAGGAGAGTATAGGATGATTGAAGATGGATCTGTCTTTGGTGAAAATGACAAGCAAAACGACTAATTACTAAAGGAACGTTTTTACGAATGGCGTTCGCGAAATGGCGGCGCTCGTTTCGTTTGGCGTTTTTGAGAAATGGGCTCGCTTCTCTTTATCTGCTCCTTGGTTCGCGTCTATGCACTATACACGGTCGACCAAGCATTTACTCGCGCCACTGAAAGCACGGTACCACGGTTAATATTCCCTTGGAAATGGATGACGGTTGCCACGGTCCCATGTGCATCCGTTCCATTTATTTCCTTCTTTTCAAGCCGGGGAACGGGGCATTAGTGTCGTCGATAAGTCACGAACGCTCATTTGCGAATCGGCTGTTCGTATCACTGGTGTTTCTACGTGTTTGCGAATGATCAACAGCATTAATTATTCTTAGACTGCCGATACTACATATATTCCCCATATTTTATCTATATTTTACATGTTTTGTAGAAAAGCCTAATAACTAGATATATATTATATACGCTACAGACTTTCTCTAAATAGTTTCATTTCCATATTTTATTCTATTCAGTTCTTGAATCAATTTATGATGCATCGATTCACAAGTGATGACAAAACTGAGAATTTTATTCATTTATTTAGAAATTGGATTGATGAATTGGAAGATTAAACAAATTTTAAAGTGTCAGATTATTTTCAATCTACTAAAACTGTTAAAGAAAAAGTATGTTTCTGAAAAAATATGGATTTTATGGATTTATTATAATAGTTGAAGAATTAAACAAATTTGTAAACGTCAATATATTTTCTTGATTCTATGAAAATTGTTAAAGAACGCGCAAACTTTCTATGTAGTTTACGAAAAGACTGGATTTAATGAATTTATGACTTAATTGGGTTGGCAATATTTAAAATAGTGGGAGAATATAAAAAATTTGAGAACATGAATATATTATTTTTAGCCGATTAAAATTGGTAAGAAAAGAAATTGTGTTCATGAAATTTAAGGTAGTCGGAAGATTACAAAATTGTAAGAAAGTCAATTATAAATTTTAACTGCATGGAGATTCGTAGTTTATTTATTATGGAATTGAGATATGAAACGTTTGAACATCGCATCGTTTCAATACAGTGCCCAATAATTTTAGTTTCCCGAGGATTTCATGAAATATGTACAATATATTTTTCAACTGTTTCTGGTAAGTATTAAATCATTTGTCAGTTTGCCTCGTTGAAGTTTCCATTGAATATTTTCATTTATTGATGAAGATGTGATACAACGCGTTATTTAATGTATCATATAACTAATACTTTATTGGAATTTCTGTTTCATATGAACGTCTGTTAAAACAATAGTTTTATGCGTTGTAAGTATAAATGACGCGAATAAACATAATTCAGCTTCCTCACCAGAAAATAAAAGACTGCTGTTAAATTTGTGTGAAGCTGATGAATATCATGTTAATAAATGGATTTTATTAATTCTTGACATAAAAGTTCTATAAATTCTATAGAAATATTTGAAACACGGTCACTAATAACCTGAGAAGGGGCATGTGACCTAAAAAATTCAATTAAAAAAAAAGTTAAAGATAAAAATATCACGTATAGTGAAGCTCGGAACCATAACGCACACAATTTATTGTATTCGGAGAGACAAATACAAGCTCAAAAATTGAAGAAAACGCTCTGTATTCCATATAACAACACTTTTATCGAAACTTTAACAGAATGCACCATTGAATATGTATGTATTTTGTTAGCTGTCAGCGCATTCACAATAGTTTTCTCAGTCATATCGTGTGTTATACATCAAGTGAAAAATTCCTGAAACACGTAGCATACAAATACCTCAACTGCATCAACGAACACATCGTTGAAATTTTTATCTTCCCAAAAGACACAACACTATCGTAACTTAGAAACCATAAAACCATAAAAATTTTGTGGCGGTTACCTCCCATGCTCGCGAACAGATGGACAGTACGACGAAAAATATCTTTCCCGCTACTTTCTGACTCTTCCTCTGTTTGTATATACAGGGTGGGAATTATAAAGTATTGATTATATATTTGTATATACAAGGTGGAAATTATAAAGTATTGAATGTCTCAAAAAATATTGGTTATAAGCGAAAATGTTTGAGATTAAAGTTTTTCAGTACCGAGGGGGGGGGGGGGGAGGCATCATGTGGTGGGACTTTTATTTTTCCCAGTGGACACTCCAAGGTGAGGTGAAGGTCAACTTTCGTTTTTTAAACGGAATGATATGTTTTTTTATCCACCATAAAATAGTGCGTTTCAAGATAAGATCAATTACCTATGACTCAAGGTCATTCAAGGTCAAACTTGCAGGAAAATGCAGAAAAGATGTGATTAACTATATATCGATGAAATTTTCAGAATGTATACAATTTATTTGATTCTATGAGCCACATTTTTTAAAATTTCAATACAGGCCCAGATAAACAAGTTGTAAAAATCAACTTTCACTAAGCTAATCCCTCTAACTTCTCAAAAGCATCCATTCGGTTCAACTTTTAAAAAATTATGCTGTTTCAAATGTTGTTGAGTAACTTCTGCTCTCCGCTGTTTCTTTTTACAAATATTCTTCCTAGGTCCTCATGATTTTTCCTCACACTTTTCCACGCGTTCACCATTCAACCCTTCGCACTCGACTATCTCCTCTGAGGCACCTCGAAAGCTTACTATACTATAATTAAATACAATTTCTACATTGCTAAATGTCTTATGTTTAATAAATTGCTGAACGCTCTAGTGGGATACGAGTAATCATTATTTAACACGTTCACTGCCACGCAATACTTTTACTAGATTTCAACGTTATTTCGTAGGGTGACAGGCGGAGTAAATCAAAATTTTGTTTGGACCTACGAATTATAAGAAAGTTAAAAAATCAGGGACTGTTATAAATCATGACCTATCAGTTACGGGTTCCATTAAAAAATTGATTCGATGTCTTGGTATTTTGTCACGTGCTGGCGTGGCGCTTAACGTGTTAATACGAACAAAATCGAAAAAGGTCGTATATAAGGAAAATATTCTTTATCGGATAAACTGTCCGAATACTGGTGGCAAAATAGCTTCGACTCGAAAGTAGTAATTTTCATTTCATTTACCGCCGAATGATGCTGGCGCGATCGATGCCCTAAATTTTGCCAAATAACTTTCGTGTGTAGTGAAAATCTGCAGGACCATCCATTACCCGGCATCCATTATTCCTGGGTGGTAGTTCCTTGCGAAAAATCTTGGGGCTCCAGTTTCCCAACGTCTGCAGTTAGCACATTTCACCTTGCTAAGTCTCGGCTCATGCGTCGGGCAATGTTTTCTCCTTAAACCGTGGAAACGCCCAAGCACGGGCTACTTTTAACCGGAAACCCACCCTCGCGTCTATGGTCCACCCCCGTGCAAACGAGCCACGAAGCCTGCTCGAGCAAAATACAGCCAGGTTTCTCACCGGTGTGTTTCCTTTTATGCTGTTTTTCGACGATGCCACCGTCTTCGTCGTGTCAGCCTTAAAAATGCCAGTGACTCGGTCACGTAGCCGACGAATGTAAAATTCGAGGAAAACTACTCGAGACGAACCCGCTCGTGTCGACAGCAAGAATTTTCGAAGCTGCAGCTGTCGACAGAAGGCACAGACGTATATTTGGCCCGATCAAACGGCCGGCATACGCGCCCCCGCTGATATGAATGCGAATTAACTTCGAACATTTCGTACGTGATCGGTTTTACTGCGTACCGGGTGCACCGTCAGTTCTGCACACGCGGAGGAACTTTTTCTGCGAAATTTTAAACGACTTCCTTCGATTCCCGAGACGTGATGTTTATCTGTTGGTTCGATGAACTGAAGACGTTAGCATCACGATGCAGGTACCGGTAATATTTATTGTGAGAATGTCTTTAGGTAAGAGAGATACATTAAAGGAATTCTTTGCGAAATTTTGTACGATTTTTGCGATTCCCTCTAGTGCGAAAATGATTTATTAGATTGATGAATTTTAGACTAGTTCAAAAGTACTGAATCTATAGAGAAAATCGGAATGATACTTGTACAGGGCTATAATGATTGTTATTGCTGCGAATTTGTTGTTTTATAGAATTTGGTCAAGTATAGTCTTTAAGTAATGCTGAATCTATAATCCGTGGCAAAAGATAATTGTATGGTCTCATTATAATTATTAATGTTTCAAATTTGTTGTATTATAAAACTTCATAAAGTTTAATACGCTGATGTATATTTTGTATATACATTTTCTACGAATATCTTCGACACACACCACCGCAAAATTTATTTCTTCAATCAATGAATTTTAGGTTCTTTAAGTAATGCTGAATCTGTAATCCATGGCAAAAGATAATTGTATGGGCCCATTATAATTATTAATGTTTCAAATTTGTTGTATTATAAAATTTCATAAAGTTTCATACGTTGATGTATATTTTGTATGATATTTTCTACGAATTTCTTCGACACACACCACCACAAAATTTATTTCTTCAATCAATGAATTTTAGGTTCTCTAAGTAACGCTGAATCTATAATCCGTGGCAAAAGATAATTGTATGGGCACATTATAATTATTAATGTTTCAAAGTTGTGGTATAATAAAAATTGATGAAGTTTAATAAGTTAATGTATTTTTTGTAGAACATTTTGTACGAACTTTTTCGATTCCCATTATGCATGATTGATTTATTGGATCGATGAATTTTGGACTCTTCGAAGAGTGCTCAAGTGCTGAAGAAAACATTTTCTGCATAAAAAACAGAAACCAAATTAAAAGTCTTTCTTCCTTTAATAATTTTTATAAATCGACGACATTATGTTTCTAAATTCTTGTAATATTGGCACAGTTTCAAATTGTACCACTTTTTATCGTAAGATCCGCAGACTAATGACGATTACTCTATAAATTTCGTTTCGTTTTTGACATTTGCAAATGTGAAATGTGAACTAGTCAGTTTCATACGAATTTTTGAAATTTCCCTACTGATGTAAAATCTGGTGCAATATTAGCAGACCAGTTTATGGAGGAAATGAATTTTCTGCCGACTCTGATCTCCGGAAACTAATCCATGAAAATCAATATTCGCATAAAGTTGCGCAGTCCAGTGACGACTGCGTGTGTTCACACGAATTTTGATTTTAATGTATAGCTCTGCGAAGGCCGGAATGAATATTTACACGACCTTTGGCGCGTTTAAAAAATGCCGTAGAATGTTGTAAAACGACCATGAATATTTATAAGCGCTCTGCGGATGTTCCAGGAAATTCCGATTTTGCACGAGCTAATTTGCCGTATCTGCAATCGATCGAAATAAATTTGTAACAAATAAATAAGAAAAGCCATGTCGACAGAGTGCCGTAGGTTTTTATATATTTACAATTTTTAGTACCGATTTAAAAACGGAGAAAGAGATAAGCGTCATTTTATGCCCTTTGCACAGAAAAGTTTCATTGTATCCATGAAAGCATATATACACAATGAGAAACTTGATTAAATTTTAATGAAATTCTTTTCCTGATTAAAAACTTCACTTTGCTACTCGCGGAATGTAATAACTACACAAACATGCGCTGTCTGCGTATCATGTTTCGCCAAATTCTATCGCAGAACGTATTCGAAACTTTAACAATTATCCCAATCTCTTGCAAATATCGTTTCCTGATGATTAGCTACAGATTCAATAAATTTTACGCGAGCCTGAAACTTGTTTATCTAATAAATAAATTTTGCAGTGCTGCGAATTAATGAAATTCCAACAAAATGTCGCACGAAATATACTGAAACGTATTATATTTGACCAAGTTCTATGATACAACATATTTTAAACAATAATTGCTATAAGCCAACAAAAGCATTCTTTTACGATTAGCCTGCGGATTGCATGCATTTTTGATAAAAATGAATACATGAAATTTAAAACAGCAGAAACATTTAAACAATTTAAAACTATTGTTGTGTTATTCTCAACTCACTAAAATTATTTAAATAGAATATAATAGCCTACATATCGGCTCGACTGCGTTTTGGAGAACTCTGTGTTCTTAACTTTTTTGAACTTTTTTTTGTGTGATACTGTAGATATCGATGAAGACATTCCAAAAATGTGTGTATGGTTGTTAGGAATTCACTGGTTTATAAGTTATACGCGCGTAAAGATGAGCAGTTTTAAGCGTTTTTGACAGGTTAGAGCGTCGCCATATTGGATAATCGTTGCGTGGTAGAGATAGGTAGATCTGTTCGGCGCATGCGCTGGGTACTTCGTGAGTGTTCAGCGCATGTGTTAGATAATATGGTATATTTGCGGGATCGGCTAAATAGTACTGAGCGTATGCGCTAGATAGCAATTCAGGGGTTACACATACTTTGTAAACGTAAGCAATTTCAATTGCTTTAACAAATAAATTATTAATAAGTTTATTGTTGATTTTGAAATGGCTATTTCAAGTATTAGAAATTTTAACTTTAGAGACATGCCAAGTAGTAAAGAAGAAGCAATTACTTGGGCTCAGGATTGTGGATTGTTGCGGAAATTTAAAAAATGTCGTACTCATCGGTGGTAAATGAAAATTTATAACAATAATCATGGAATCGGTCGTTTTCGGTGTCCAGTAATTAAAATATACAGAATCACATACAAGATTTTGAAAAGAAGGTACAGTCCAAGATGGTTTGGTGTTAGGTCGTCGTAGGAGCGGAGAAGGCCGGCCCGACCATGGTATAATGTTTCGCGTTTTGATTTAGTAAATGTGTTATTATTACGTACGTGTTTGTGCTGCCATCTAACTTACCTGTTCGGAAGTATTTAGTCCACTTTATGTGTATCACCTAGCAAATATATCAATATGGCGGCGCTTTAACCTGTCAAAAGGCTTAAAAGTATTCAACTTTATACACGTATATCTTTTTAACCAATTAATTCCGCACAATAAGATTTTCATTTTCGGCGGTTTCTCATCAAAATCTATAAGATTGTATAAAAAAAAACTTGAAAAAAAGAGTTCTCCAAAGCGCAGTTAAACCTACATATCTCTTGTATCATGCAAGTAACGCAGGCAATTTTTATTTTGTATACAAATCCGCAATATAATCATTCAGATTAGAAATATTAATTTTAATTTTAGCTGCATAATTATTACTCAAGTTGCCAAAGAATTGCAATTTCACAGCGCCCACAAAAACAAAACTTTACCAACCATAGTTAGCCATTTCGAAGGCTCAACGCCTCGAAATTGAATGATCACAAAACAGTTTTCAAAGCTTGCGCAACAGCGACAAGAGCTTTCATATTTAAAAATCCTCCAAACTGGTGTTCTAACGGTCTGTAAAATACGCAGCAACAATTTCCTTCGCATTTTCGCAACGCCTATAAATGCGCCCTGCTCTCATGGATCTCTGCGCTGTTGCACCCTTTTTTCGGTGGAAGAAAACAGGGAAAACAGTTTCGCCACACTGGGCCGGAAACATTTTCCTAGGACTTTGTCGTCTAATTATGAAAGGCGAATTTTCGTGTTTCCCGTTTTCGTAGCTGAGCGCGCGCTAGCGCATTTTGTTTTTCTTCTGCGAAATTCGCTCATAATATTCAGTACCGTGCTGGCACGGTTCTCTCGTGCTCCGCAAAATTCCTGTGCTGGCTAGCGGAACAATTTTAACGAAAAATGCTCGATTGTGTGTTTAAGCATCGTACTTTATGCGTACACCTTCATCTCCCATGGGAATTTCAGTGCGTTGCTTTACTGGCTCCTTGATTAAATCTTGTTGCGTGGGCGGGTTTCTGTACAAACGCTCGCAGGCTATTTATTTAAGTTTGTTGCTCTTATTCGCAATCTTCTGGACGGGAACGACTTTTCCGAGGCTTTGCAATCATTCGCCTTAATACTCTTTTTCACTGTCATGTTGTAAATATAAGCTGTTCTTTCGTGATTACGTATTTATGGGTTTGTGCTGTGCGAGAAACCTTGAAAAGTGTATTTTTGGGATTGTTGGGTTTTCTTAAAAAGACTTTATTCATGTTCATAAGACTGTCCACGATATTATTTAAATTGCAACCGCCATGAAAAAAACATGGTCACCTGAAAACTTATATGAAGTTTTAATGTGAAATCAGTAATTTTGAGGTTCTGAAATTTTTTAAAAATTGATTTTACAATTGAAAATTCGGAAAAAATTCACAGTCGTGTGTGCTATTAGGTAGAATGTTCATGAATTTTTTCGTAATTTTTTATTGAGCATGATAAAAGAAATGGAACATAATTTAAAAAACCGTGCGCATCTGATAACTACCCTTGTGGTGGGGTTAATGACTTGGAACTTTTTATTTATTTCAATGATAGACGCCATTTTGTAGCTCGTCGACCGATTTAAGAAACGACTTTCAATATTTTCTGTGCAATTACGACCAATTGTAATTTTTCCAAAATTACTTTTTCACGTCACGTAATAAACTAACTGTTCTAACTTCTGCATAAAGTTGATGTCGCATGGTCAAATCTTAAAAATGTTTTCGTAGCCAATTAGAAATGTCCGGACGTTACTTGTGCATCACTGTATGTGTGAACATTTAGTGCGCGAAAAATCAGCGAAAAAGGGACGTCCCGTTTCTAGGAATCGGTGTCGGTTGAAAATTAGCCAAATGATTTTCTCGTAGGATTCTTGTCGGTGCTTTTCCGGCGAGTATGCCCACGGGCCCGGCTCTCTTTCGCGAGCCATTAGGCGAAGGCTTGAAACACAGGTAACCCAGTTAATTCTCGGCTCCCGGCGTTGGCCAGGGTTCTTGGCGTTTCCCGCGCTAATTGGATCGCCACGATGACGCAATGAATATTAACGTCCTAGTCATTTACTCGGCTCCGCGGAGGCCATTGAAGTTCATCAAAAGGTGTATCAGTGACGTCGGTGTACAGAGTTGCTTATGCGATGTCGTTTAACCGGCTGAATTTTAAGATGTTACTTACCCATCGAATGTTGGACACTAGGGGTGTGCGAGAACACGAAAATGTCGAGTCGGGACGAGACGAGAATTTTTTTCGAGATCGGGACGAGTTCTCGGAAATTTCGGGATTCTCGAGTATTTCGAGATTCTCGAATGTTTCGAGATTCTCGAAAATGTTCGAGATTCTCAATTATGTCGAGATTCTCGATTATGTCGAGATTCTCGGAAATGTTCGAGATTCTCGAATATGTCGAGATTCTCGGAAATGTTCGAGATTCCCGAGTATGTCGAGATTCTCGAAAATGTTCGAGATTATGTCGTGATTCTCGGAAATGTTCGGGATTCCCGAGTATGTCGAGATTCTCGATTACGTCAAGATTCTCGATTACGTCGAGATTCTCGATTACGTCGAGATTCTCGATTACGTCGAGATTCTCGGAAATGTTCGAGATTCTCGATTATGTCGAGATTCTCGATTATGTCGAGATTCTCGATTATGTCGAGATTCTCGATTATGTCGAGATTCTCGGAAATGTTCGAGATTCTCGAGTATGTCGAGATTCTCGGAAATGTTCGAGATTCCCGAGTATGTCGAGATTATCGAAAATGTTCGAGATTCTCGATTATGTCAAGATTCTCGATTATGTCGAGATTCTCGATTATGTCGAGATTCTCGGAAATGTTCGAGATTCTCGAGTATGTCGAGATTCTCGATTATGTCAAGATTCTCGATTATGTCGAGATTCTCGAAAATGTTCGATATTCTCGATTATGTGCAGATTCTCGAAAGTTTCGGGATTCTCGAAAATTTTATGGTGCTCAGTACTCGATTACCGTTATGAGACTCGCTTTAAAATCGATCGCGGTATGAGATTACGGATATTTGAGTTGTTTCCGAAAGCGAGTCTCACAACGGTAATCGTGTATTGAATAGGGGTGTGCGAGTACCTGTAATTTACGAGCTGAGCTGAACTCGATTCGATTGCTCGGCCGAGTCCAGCGTTTGAATTTTCCTACTTGAAATCGACGAACTGCTTGAAAAGAATGCGAGCTACTTAAAATAATCAACCGGCTCGAATATTCGAACCCTCGTGGAACCTCGATTTACTCGAAAAAGAATTTTCAGCTCGAAATTTTTCGAATTTCTCGAATACATTCGAACAGATCTTTAACTTCTAAAAATTCGAATTGCTCGAGTTACTCGAATATTCATTTATTTACTATCAAATACTATTCTAACTATAAGGAAGAAAAATATGACGCTATATTAATGCTTCTGTTTTATTTTCATGTTTTCATGAAGAAAACATATTCAAATTTTTACGAGTAACTCGAAAGTTAAAGATCTGTTCGAATATATTCGTGTAATTCGAAAAATTTCGAGCTGAAAATTCTTTTTCGAGTAAATCGTAGTTTTACGAGGGCTCGAATATTCGAGCCGGTTGATTTTTTCAAGTTACTCGCAATCTTTTCAAGCAGTTCGTCGATTTCAAGTAGCTCGGAAAATTCGAACACTTTGACTGGGTTCGACAGACCGATCATTACTCGACTCGAAATTCGAATACTCGAATAAATCGAGTACTCGCACACCCCTAAGTATTGAACACCCCAAAATTTTCGAGAATCACGAAAACTTTGAGAATCTCGAACATTTTTGGGAATCTGAAGGCTTTCGAGAATCCCGATATTTTCAAGAGCCCGACCCGTCTCGTCTCAATGTCTTCTCGACTCTTCTCGACTCGTCTCGACCATCGAGATCCACTCATTTTCTGGTTCTCTCACACCTCTATTGTACACCGAGAACACTCGCTCTGAGTGACACTATTAATTTGACAGTGAATCGACAGTGGATATTCTGATTGACCGTCGTTATATAAATCAAACCGTCAATGGATCGGACTTCGCCGTTTGTCGACTCAAAAATACCAAACACTCCTCGATATTCCGCGAGTCGATATTTAATAGCTGGATTTTTTCTTCTTTTGTTTTTTCGTTGATGTGAATATTTAGGGAAACCTGGGGGATGCTGGAATTTGGTGCTCCATCGATTTCCATTGGTATATATTGTGTGCGACGGTGCTTCGTGTAGTCGACGTCACTTTGGACACCTGTCATTATAATCTACCCCATGCAATCGTTGTGTGTGCTGTGTTACTCCTTTTATTTATTTTCTTTGCTCCTGTGATTGGCTTTTTGTTTGGTAGACGATTTTTGCTTCATCGGGATTCATCATCGGCCTTCAACGGTTTCAATGTGATCCATTTTTCAGTTGGACAAATCATTCTTCTGCTTTTTTCGTTTATTCTACTCTTGTCCATTTTAATTATTTTTTTATTGGTCACGAATATGGCTATTGTTTGAAGGCAATTCTTCATCACTGCCCTTAAACGATTTTTAACTATCATGTTTTTTGATTGCACAAATAATTGTTCTCTTTCTTTTGTGTATTGTTCCTTTATTGTTTTTTTTTGTTGAGCGTGACGGATCAGTACTGTTTGAAAATCATTTTGTCCAGGATACAATTCATCGCTGCCCTTCAACGATTTTAAACTATCTTGTTTTGCAGTTACACAAATCATTGTTTTTCTTTTTTCGTTTATTTTATTCTTTTGGTCCATTTACTTGTCTTTCTTTGATCACATGAATCAACACTGTTCGAAGATAATTGTTTCTTCAATTTTCGTTTTAAACTATCATGTTTCTTAGGTGCACAATTCATAGTTTTTCTTCTTTCTTCTTTAGTTTTTAATTTTTTTTGTTTATAGAATGAGTCAGCACTATTCGAAGATTGGAATCTGTCATGGCTTCTATTTAAATGAATCATAGTTTTGTTTTTTATTTTACTCTTCCTCGTTCTCGGTTTTCTTTCCACCGTTTACCATTGATTAATTTTCTTTTATTCATCGAAGAATGGATACTATCGTGTTCTTTTGTTAAATAAATCACTGTCTCTCTTTCCACGTATCGATTTTCTTCCCATTGTTCTTGCTTTTTCTTTCTCCCATTCATTTTTTCTTGATCATAACTCATCATTACGTTCGTCGGATGGAAATGTGTATATTTTCTAGTTAATCAAATTATTCCTTCCAGATATGGTGAAAATAAATTCTTGTAAAAGGGGTGTGATGTATATCTTCATTTTTGCAAATTCATTAATTTATTTCACAAAAGGTCTATCACTATAAGCATGACTAATTGCTCCCCTTGCCATTTTTCATATTTTTTTAGCTGTTCTTTGTTTGAAACACTATTCTGTAAAATTTCGTATCTTCACACCTAATTTGTGCATAATAGTTACATGATAGAACATTATTCCTGATTATTTTAAATATGGTCACTTAAAGGGTTGTTTTCGGAAACCACCCCTGAAAACTTAATTATTTTTTTCCAACCTTCAATTACTGATTTAAAAGAAAAACTGGAAAACCCCAACTAAGTTGCAGCTTCTTTTTCGTTTTCATTTCATCTAAATATGGTAATTATATAGAAAAGGTCTGCGTACTCCGATTTTGATGAAATTTTAATATATTATAGATTTCGACATTTTGAACAACTTTTTCCTTTTCCAATATATTGGGGTCGCTTTTAGTTTTCGAGATATTTGCAAAAAACTATCGGTAATGTTAATTTCATAACGGAAACCTTCTTTTTAGAAACACTGGGTGGGCGTGTGTGGTATTGTCGCTTCTCATCTCCACAACGTGTTTACAAACAAAAAATAAACAGATGCGGCCCGAAAATCTAGGAAATGTCTTTGAAAATTGAAAGCTCAGACTATCTATGTATGATCAGAGTTATCTACAGGAGTTAATTCTGCTTCTTTCTTCTGTTATTCCATTTCCTGGATTTTCGGGCCGCATCTGTTAATTTTTTGTTTGTAAACACGTTGTGGAGTTGAGAAGCGACAATACCACACACACCCACCCAGTGTTTCACACGCACCCAGTGTTTCTAAAAAGAAGGTTTCCGTTATGAAATTAACATTACCGATAGTTTTTTGTAAATATCTCGAAAACTAAAAGTGATCCCCCGATATTGGAAAAGGAAAAAGTTGTTCAGAATGTGTTGCTTCATAAGATATTAAAATTTCATCAAAATCGGAGTACGCAGACCTTTTCTATATAATTACCCTAAATATCTAAAGTAATAACTCGGAAAATAGAAAGTAAAGTTTCGGAGTTTCACCCCCATATTACCCTTTAAGTATTTTATGCAGAAAACATTGTTCAGCAGCCAAAAATTCGAAAAATTTCGAGCTGAAAATTCTTTTTCGAGTAAATCGTAGTTTTACGAGGGCTCGAATATTCGAGCCGGTTGATTTTTTCAAGTAGCTCGCAATCGTTTCAAGCAGTTCGTCGATTTCAAGTAGCTCGGAAAATTCGAACACTTTGACTCGGTTCGACAGACCGATCATTACTCGACTCGAAATTCGAATACTCGAATAAATCGAGTACTCGCACACCCCTAAGTATTGAACACCCTAAAATTTTCGAGAATCACGAAAACTTTGAGAATCTCGAACATTTTTGGGAATCTGGAGGCTTTCGAAAAAAAATTGAAAAATGGCATGGGGTCCGATTACTCACGATGAAATAACTAACGATTACTTGGAGTTGTGTCTAACTAGTGCCATGTAATTATGACTAACTAATCAAAAAGTTTTAACTAATGACTATTTTTCTATAATTAACAATCGATCAGACTACTATTCATTTTTAATTATTAGTTGATTTGTGCCCTACTCTCAGAGTAGGTAGAGATCAGTATCTAGGTCGTTACTACTAAATGTTCCATAGGTTTATATGTAAAACAGGACGTTTTATAATCGATGCGAAAAGTTCACGTTCCTCTTCGAGATCCGCGCAGTCGTCTATTCATTACTTTTTAAGATTGCGTTTAATCTATTCGGGTTAGGCGTTCAATCTCGGTCGGGGACACCTGGAAATCTTCCCAACGAGCTTCCCGAAAATTCGTGGTCGCGTGATCCGACTCGAGACTGAAGCGAAAAAGGAAAAATGCACGGTGGATAATGTACTGGGAACACGATATGGCGCCGGTGACAAATGAGTCGAGCAGAAATCAACCGAACGTCCCGGCTCGACGAGCAAAATGACCCTGATGTCCCTGGGAAAGCCGAGACAAGGTTAAAACGGGGACAAACGCGAGAGTCGTGGGAGTCTGCTGCCTCCTTTGACCGAAGGACGCGACTTGGCAAGTGTGGCTGCCGTGACACCGGCTCATTATGCGATCAAATCAGCGAATGAACAGACACGCGCCTGATAAATTAGTCCGACGAAGAGGAATTCCCTTTCGCGTCGTTCTATCGGACGCAGAGCTGTGCAAAATTTTGGAGGTCAAATATTTGAAATACTATTTCAATTCAAATTAAATACTATTTCAATTCAAATTAAATACTATTTCAATTCAAATTAAATACTATTTCAATTCAAATTAAATACTATTTTAAATAAACAGTAAAATTTATGCAAATAAAATATTTTTATTTTAATAATCTGAAACATAAAATCGAATAGTATCTAAATTACTTCTTGACGATTATTTCTTTTATAGAATGTGTATTTTTGTAATTTGTTTTACAAAATTAAAACGTCGACTGCCACGTCAGCCATATGATGTTGACACAATTTTTCGCCTAATGTTAAAAATTAATTTTTCTCCTAATATCGTTGGTTGAACCGACTTTGATTAGGACTTGTATATTCCAAAAGGATTCAAGAAGTAATCACTAGACAGCGGACTTTATGCATTTATGACAAAAATGAGTACCGTCCGTCAATCAGGAGATGGCAGTGATTTTCGACAGTGGGATGCAGGGGGACTGTCAGACTCCACTCTAGACGACAGGCTGCGGACCCCACTCTTACGCTTACGTTCTGGCGGGAACGGTCGACATAGGCGCTCAGCGTCACCATATCTCTGTGTTCCCGTGACACTAATACGCGGGTTTCCGTCCTTGTCGAGCGATTCGGCCAATAGCGGTAGACGTGTAGCGCGCAGAAGGGAGATCACGTGGTACCTACAAGTTTCTCACTACCATCTCCTGATGGACGGGCGGAACTGAAGTGCAAGAAACCATTTTCGAAGTCAATTTTCTCGAAAGCAAGGTGATGGCGCAACAGGGTTAGGGTGAACTATATGTCATTATTCACAGTTTACTCACACACACAAATAAAGATACAAACATACGTATACTAAGTAGTATTAATAGTAGTATTAATGATATATTATCAACTGACAAATCGTGGTTACATCTTTCGAACGTTGCGGAAAAGAACACATATGCTGCTCAGCGAACATTAAGCGGGATGCTATTGATACATGTATATACAGGGTGTCCCACATAAATGGGAACACCTAAATATCTGTCGTATTTACAGTGATATCAGAAAACTTCACAGGACAAAGTGACACTATTGCAGGGGGCAAATATAATGGTAAAGAAAAAAATTTTTTATGTAGTGTTTTTTAATGAAATTTCAAGGTCACCGATGTTTTTTTAAATGGAATAGTATATTTTCTTTACGATAGCACGATAGACAATAAAAAACTGAATTTAGTGGATACCACCTTTTTGACCTCGAAATGACCTTGAGCAAGAATAATCATGTTGGAGCGGATAAAATGTGGAAGTTTAATATTCACGTGTTTCAGCAAAGATTACGCGTTGTTTACCGCGGGTTGACATACATGGGTTGATAATAAATGTTCGAAATGTTGACCATCCTCATTTATGCAATACTGCAATCTTGCATTAAATGATCTGTAGGCATTGTCGATTTCCTGAGACGTAATTGAAGCACATGCTGCAGCAATCCATTGCCGCATATCCTCTGTCCTTTCACGTTTCGAATTCGAATAATGCAGAAGGAACAACGTACTTATTCTAACCGATTAACCTTCTGTTAACGATCTCAATGATACATACTCTAACATAAACATACGCTGTTTACTATGAAAAATATTTCAAACATTTATTGTGGTTTGTAAAGGTCAATCCGACGTAAACTTCCACATTTTATCCGCTCCAACATGATTATTCTTGCTCAAGGTCATTTCGAGGTCAAAAAGGTGGTATCCACTAAATTCAGTTTTTTATTGTCTATCGTGCTATCGTAAAGAAAATATACTATTCCATTTAAAAAAAACATCGGTGACCTTGAAATTTCATTAAAAAACACTACATAAAAAATTTTTTTCTTTACCATTATATTTGCCCCCTGCAATAGTGTCACTTTGTCCTCTGAAGTTTTCTGATATCACTGTAAATACGACAGATATTTAGGTGTTCCCATTTATGTGGGACACCCTGTACATACAGAAATTAATACTGTTCATGTAATATTATATATTTATATGAATATGTATATGCATACGTTCTGATTCCATATCTACGAGACCGTAACATTGCATTTCGCGTTACCTTTAAGTTCGGAATCAAAGATAGAGCCGCGGTCCTTTGAGTCCACATGCCGACATGGGCAACGCGATCCAACGGTTCTGATGAGCTTCCGAGCTCTGTTAGTTGAGGTATAGCTTCTGAAGAGAGAGCATCAATAAGAGTATCGTATAAAGATATCTGTGTTATCATTATAAAATAACCTAGCTTCCCAAAACCAACAGATGCGGAGCAGTGACGCCAGATCGGTTAAATTTGGGGGTAAATACAGTTTACCACCTCTCTGATGACCAGAGTAATATGCGATACGATGCCCGGCACGTCACGTGACCAGTCTACGGTCTTAGTGGGGGACGTTGGAGTGTCACTGATATATATATATACTATGGATACGGTATTCGGATTCTGGAAATGTCCCGAATTGAACAGTAGATTTGGATGTCAGCGCCGCTATCGTTCGACCGGTGTACTGTACCCCTCGTACTCCTCTTCGCCCCGTGATCCTCTATACTTCGCCATGTGTTTGCGTCCCTCTAGTTGGCGCTCCTTTCAATCGAGTTGATTGGACGTCATTGACACGCTACGAAATAAAAAATGATATATATATATATATATATATATATATATATATCAGTGTGGAGTGTGCTCAGGTAGGGGAATGGGATAGTGGAGGGGGAGAAGGAGGAGAGGAAAATCCACCCAGTTTTGGGTGATTCTGGCATCACTGATTCGGATAGCAAATCGAAACGCTGCGGCAGGCCCCAATATTACTCGCGGCGCGAATTATAACCCAATGATACAAGGCGTCAAATGAAAAAAATTACAATAGTCTAACTCTTTAACACGAATAATTATTCCTTAACGAAAATTTTGGTTGTTAAGGAATTAATTTATTCCTCGCGACACTCGATGTGTCATAAAATTCGTAATTGGACCCAGAACCTGCGCACGCGATGCAGATAATAAAACTTCTACTTCGAGCGGAAAAATGTGATGGAAAATATAACGACTCAATAAAAAGAGAAAAAAGACCGGTGAGAAATTCCAATGGGGAAAAAATAATCGGGATGGAGCAATAAAAATCGACGTAAAAATCGCAAGGTTTTCTCGACTCTGCACTTACCTAGACAACTGTGGATTAAATAATTTGCCGGCTATCTTTGATCCAGCTCGATCTCGGATCACGTCCACTGAGTGACGAGTAGAATGCTGATATCTCTATGTGTCGTTGGAGAAAGTCCAGCAAAATGAGAATTTTTATGAGCCTCGGCATTTGTACATACTCCCTCTTATGTAACAAACATTTAGATAATGTTTAAAGTTTAGATAATTTGCTCTGAATTTAATGATTTTGCTAGGTTGTAACATAAATTCATTGAATCGTTTTCAGTATATATTTCCCATTTATTAACACGTTGATTAACAATGCACGGCGTTATTGACCTACTCAAAAATGATTGTCATAAAATTAGTGACACTGAATAGCAATTTATTAGTTCTGATATGAACTAAATTATACTGTAATGTACAAACTTCGCTACCAAGTTGCTAATAATAATTATTAATAACTTTGATCGTTTATATCGATGAAACAGGCAAGCCTTGCGTCGAACGCACAAAACTCTCACGATAGTCAACCTGTTAACAACCTACAGAGGTACAAAATCAATTAGAAAATTGTTGACGATAAGCGGCTTCTATTTAACCACAAGACTGCGGATTTCATGCATTTATGACAAAAATGGGCAGATCGTATGCAAAACTGTGAAAATATACTGCCGTTATTTTCGACTTGTTAAAATTATTCAAAAAAGAAAAACATGTCCATGTAGCTTCTGCATCTTATAATTAACGCAGACAATTTTTAGTTTGCATAAAAAAATCTGCAGTCCACTTATTACGTACTTGTTCTGTGCATATAATATTTAAAAACATCCCAAGAATTTGCCAGAATTGTTCAATTCTTTTCAACCCAATAACGTTATTCAGAAAAGAAATAAATGTCGGTGTAGTTCCTGTGTCTTGAAATTATTGCACACAATTTTTAGTTTGCATAAAAATTCGCAGATCACTTATTACGTACTTGCTTACTGCACATAATATTTAAAAACATTTAATGAATTAACTAGAACCGTTCAATTCTTTTCAACCCAGAAACATTATTAAGAAAAGAAATAAATGTCTGCATGATTCCTGTGTCTTGAAATTATTGCACACAATTTTTAGTTTGAATAAAAATTCGCTAACCACTTATTACGTACTAGTTTAGTGTACATAATATTTAAAAACATTCAAAGAATTTACCAGTACCGTTCAATTCTTTCCTACCCAAAAACATGATTAAGAAAAGAAATAAATATCTGCGTGATTCCTGTGTCTTGAATTTATTGCAGACAATTTTTAGTTTGAATAAAAATTCGCAAACCACTTATTACGTACTTGTATTGTTAAATAGGAATATAATAGGAGGTGCGGAGTGGTAGGAAAGTCATCGGAGACAACAGTAAAACGAGCAGTATATATTAAAATAGTTACATTAGTGTATACGTGCGACACGATGTCTCAGCTACAACGACTGTCGAGAGACTAAAGCCAAAAATCGCCTCGCGCGACGCTCGGCCGGCCGACTCCTCGAAGCAACGATCGGCCGCTTGTGATCCAACGATCAAAGGATCCCGCATCGCGATATCGCACAGTGTCGGTCTCCTTTTACAAGTGCACATAATATTTAAAAACATTTAAACAATTTACTAGAACCGTTCAATTCTTTTCAACGCAATAACATTATTAAGAAAACAAATAAATGTCGGTGTGGTTCCTGTGTCCTGAAATTATTGCATACAATTTTTAGTGTGTATAAAAATAATCTGCAGTCCACTTATTAGATACTTGTTCAGTGCACATAATATTTAAAAACAATCAAAGAATTTACCAGAACCGTTCAATTCTTTTCAACCCAAAAACATTATTAAGAAAAGGATTAAATTTCTGCGTGGTTCCTGTGTCTTGAAATTATTGCAGACAATTTTTAGTTTCAATAAAAATCTGTCACCTAATAATTACACCTCACCTACAATACAGTTACATGTGTTTGCAAGGAGCCTCAACCATATTGTTAAAATGTCAACATTCTCGTTTGCGATCGAGTAACGTCGACCACGAATTGCGAGGGAAATGGAGAATTTTGGGAAATTCGTTACAGAAGCGACTTTTGCGAAAAGTCTGCCCTACTTCGCGCCCGTGAATTATTAGGTTTATGGGTTAGGTAGCGAACGGGGGATGAAGGAAATTAGTTAGGCGACAGCCGAGGTCCTAGCATAGTTTCGTTCGCATCGGTTCACGCCGGCGGTCGAGCCAAGCAGCCAATAACATTTCGCTCGATGGCCGGACGATATTCAAATAATAACCGAAACAGGGGGAGTGAGTGCGGATTTCAAATCGATCGATTCTAATCTCGAATTCGAGCCGCAATCTCGCGAGAATATGGTTCTGGTGGCGGGACTGCGGCTTCAGCCGAGAATTCCGCGAACGGTTGGCATAGTTTTGGCGATGGTATTTCGTAATTAGCCTACTGCCATCGGGCCGTCGCGTTTCCCGTGCCGCGGATGCTCCGGGAAATTTTTATCCAGTGATACTGATTTTACTTCTGAAAATCCCCGTTTTATTTTTTTCGGTTCCTTGAGCGTGGTCCGCCGTTCTTTAATACTCCATTGTTCACCGTACTCGCCGGATGAAATTGGTCGGCTTCGCAATATGGATCGGTCAGTGAACATTATCCTCTTTTCAATTTTTTTGCTCATTTCATATCTGTCTTTCACATTGTTCCTCTAATTCTTATTCTTAACTGTGCAGCATTGGAGTGAAACGTGAATCGAATCGGAGCGTGATTTTTAGAATCAGAACTCTTGTGCCAAATGATAATTATTTACATTGATTGCAGGTGGTGAGAGTTACACTCCCAGACAAGAAGATAGCACGCGTGTGCTATCTTTAATTTCTCGTGTTAAAATTATGCTAGCACGAAAACTCTGTGTGGTATGTAAAACATACCTTTTGCGAATATGTAAACAGAAAATATATTGGCTTCAGTTCAATGACTTCTCTTAGTTGAAAGGGAAACACACAAACCGACGCAGACAAAATGATAGCACACTTGAAAAATAAAGATATATTAGTTCATCGGTAATTGTCCCAAATGTCTCCGACATAATTGTCCCTGAGATATCCCCACTAGTGCGGGGTGTACCCCCTTGAGTGGCCGTGAAGCTCGAGAGGCCTCGGTCGCCGAGTAATGTGACACCATGCGGCTCGGGTATATCGGTGAGACCACACTAATCCGAATTTCCAACTTCTTTATTATTGATTATTTGTATATGGGACATCGATGACCATATTTGTGGCATTTTTCTAATAAAAATCATACCAAATATGATATAATTCCGATGATATTTACTTGTGTAATAGACGATTAAAGTTTCGGGCGCGAGGAAGGATAGCGTATGGGAAAGAAAGAGACGCGGAGAGTCGCAGTCGGCGGCACAGTTCAAAGGCTCGCGCGTCCTCACAATGTATTACCAAGGAATAACTTTTTTATTATTACTTATGTTTTTATGAGACTTTTGCTAATAGATTTGTGACATTGTTCTGATTAAAATGATACCAAACACGATATAATTCGCATCATATACAGGTGTATGGTCATTATGTATAGGTCAGGTACATAACATCGGTGAGGCAACAGTAATGCAATGACGACACTTTTTCATTTTTAATTAATCTTTTAGGAGACTTTTACCATCATATTTGTAATATTTCTCTGATCAAAATTTTTCTGATTATATATACATATCTATTTTTTTAATCGACGATGGAGTAAATTTTGGTGACAAACAAAGAGAGTAAATAGTAAAGAAATTTTCAATCGTTTACTGTTTTAAATTGCACAGACTTATTTTTCCAAAGATGGCAACTTCTGTTCCCTACAATTGACTTGGAAACTTTTTATTTTGCATAAAGATCCGCAGTATATCGATAACAAAGCCGTACTAATTACACTATTAATGAAAGACATAGAACAAGAGGATAATCTCAAATTCCGGTTTTGTATTCCGATAGATATACCGATTCATCGTTTACGAAACCAACGATAAGCTGCACTGTAGAATGTTATCATTCCCGGGGGATTTTTATTGTTAATAAAAATACAATTCAAACCGTGCTGCCGGTAGCCGTCGCTATGATACAGTTTCTTAACAAAACGCAACGAACAAAACTGGCCCCATATTTTCCTGGCGGAGATAAGCTAGCCCCCCCCCCCCCCCCCCCCCCATGGAAAAGAGGGTGGCGGTCTCGTCTTTAAAATGGATTCCCCCGAATAAATAGCACAGATAACAAGAATATTTTGTACGCTTTGTTTGTCGGGAAATTTTTCTAAAATTCTTCCGTTCCGTTACCTCCGCCCGCGCTTTTGCAGCGAGCAGCTGCGGGAAAGAAAAAACGCATCGCATTACAGAAAACACGGAAATACGTACGAGTTATTTTATTCAGCTCGGAAAAATTCGATATCGGATAAACTCTGCGATAACGTTCTCGAATATTTATTACGGGGAACACGCGCATCTTTGCAAAATATAAAATTTAGCAAGCGAGGGTGATCTATAGACTGCGGATCTTTAAGCGAAATAAAAATTGTTATGATTTGTAGGACACAGGAACCATACATGAGTTTATTCTACTCCTTCAAGGTTTTACTAAGTATTAAACAATGCGTTGATACTCTCAAATTATTTTAAACTTTTTCCTGTATCAAATAACACTCATTTCTGCGATAAATGCATGAAATCCGAAGTCTTGAGTTACCTTAATTCCATGTATCAATCGTCAATTTTTTCCAATATTTTTATCATATCGAGAAATGTTAAAACAATCGGCAATTTTACTTAAAAATGTCTCCATTTTGTAAATAAGCAAAATTTTCAATTTCTTTTGGTCCAGGCTATATCAGCTAACTAATGAGCAACATTTTTTTCGTTTCCGAACAGTGGAAAGATCCCAGCCATAGCAACCATGTACCCATGTTTTCGAAATTATATCGATTCTATGAACAAATATACAGGATGTTTTCTACTTTTCTGGAAAGATTGTAAGAGCATGATCTACAAGTGAAAATACAAAAAAAATGTTATATGAAGTTTGTTAATAAACGCTTTATTACAATATTGTAGGCAAATATCGAATGTAACTGAAAGCCAGCTACTGTGGCTACAATGAATACTCAGAAAACAAGATATATCTCGTAAACACAAGCAAAGTAAACACAATCGACCTTCCGTATTATTCAGCTTTAAATCTGCTGTTCCGTACCTATTCAGGCTACATTCAATATATGCCTATAATATTGTAATAAAGCGATTATAAACAAACTTCATGTGACATTTTTTTCGTATTTTCACTTGTAGATCATCTTCCTACAATCTTGCCGGAAAAATAAGAAACACCCTGTATAACTCGCGTAATATTTATTATTTTTAGTTTAAAAAAATAATCAAACATATACTTCAAATATCCGTAGATATGAGTACAAAATTCCAATGCAAGAGGTTGAATAGTTTTTTTGAAAAAGTCTTAGAATAATGGCAATGGTCGACCCTAGTGTTTCAAATCATACTCTATAAAAAAGATATACATCACGTAATTTTAAGTAAATACTAGTGAATATGTGTGCAAAATCCCAATGCAAAATATTCAATAGTTTTTTCTTTTTTAAATTCGTAAGTATTCGTTGGAAAACGGCTTCGAAAAACAGAATACCCTCTTAAGATATCGGTCAAGGGTTGAACGTTCATTTAATTTCTCGTGTGACCATTCTCGGTGACCATTCTCGGTGACCACCGTTGGTCAGGCGAGGTCTAAAGAGAGGTGTAAAAGTTCCCAGAAACTAATCAACGTGGCGACGCCTGGGATGCGAGCTTATTTTCGATTTGTCTGCGGGTGACGTGCCAGGAAAAGAAACGTGCTCGTTGTGTGCATGTGTGTAGGTCGGTCTGTGCGTGTACGCGTGCGTTTGCGTGACAACAGATTCGCGAATGCTCGTTCTGGGGCAGACACACGTGAAAATTAACCCAATCGCATTTTCCCCGGACACATCGCAACCGTCAGTTTCACGTGCGAACGTCAATCCTCCTCTGGTTTTCGCGCGGCTTTTACTTTTTTCCGCTTTCTCTCGCCATTGTTCCCATTCAAGGAAACCCAGCCTTGTCTCGCACGATGCAGGTTTTCCGCATCCTACGTCAACTGGATCCCTCGCGAAAAACAATGAATTTTCATCGCGGAAATATTCTTTGTCGTGCCGTTAATCTAGTACAAGCATTGTTCGAATATTATAAGCGAAAAATAAATAATTACTTAAGCGGTTATTTACACTTGTAAATGTTGAAAAATCCATGTTCCAAAAGTGCTTTGTGCAGGAAGTATATTATCTTAACCAGTTAGCTGTTTTTGACAAGTATACTCGTCATGAAGAAATGGCACAGTTTTTTGTTATGACGAATATACTCGTCATGCGTAAAAAGTAGCTACAATTTGCTATTTACATTGCAATTTTAGTGAAAACTAAAATATATTCTTAAATTTCAAAATGTTTTGAATATTTGCAGGCCAAGACGAAATAAAACGCACAAATACGAAAATATAAATAATTATTATGAAAAAACTGTATACACTGTGCACAAAGTAGTTCGTTTACTTTTTGCGACACATTTTAGGTACACACTTATCAAAGTGGTCGCAACACAGCTAACTGGTTAAGAATATTGTGTAAAAATTTTAATTAAATCCGATTAAACGTAATTTTTTACCTTAGCGATTCCTCGACCATTTCTACGACCTATAAATATGTTGTCAAGGTCATTATTCTGCACAACTTTCCTCTATGCACGTTTACCGCCCGTGGCCTTAATTTTCGAGATACTTACAATAAAATTTACGGACATCCACTATTACGAATTCTGCCCTTTTTATTTGACCGAAAAAATGTAACGCAGACCTAACCTAAATTCGTTTAAAATTGCAGAGTTCGCTGCAGCGGATCCAATCTTCTGTTGTTACTATACATAATATTTCGCAACTTGCCAAATGTACGGTGTAACAATAGATTCGGCAAAAACGATTTCAGAAAACCAAGCACAGACTAAATACAAAACAGAGAGAAAAAATTGAGAATGAACGAGGTGCAAGTAAATAACTAGGACAATATTACACGCAAGAGTGGGGCTCATTTATAAATTTGACACTATCACTTAGTACGTAAACAATTAATGTCCACTGATGATCATATGAAATAATCTCTCATTTTATCCTTCATCTTGTATTCAAATAAACTGTTCTTGAAATAATCTTTCAAATACTTCCCAATGCAATTGAATATTTATTGCTGGTAAGTGGTAATAACTACAATAATAGTAACCAATAATAATAACTACAATAATAGTAACCAATAATAATAAATACAATAATAGTAACCAATAATAATAAATGCAATAATAGTAACCAATAATAATAACTACAATAATAGCAAAGAATAATAATAACTACAATAATAGTAAACAATAATAATAACTACAATAATAGTAACCAATAATAATAACTACAATAATAGTAAACAATAATAATAAATACAATAATAGTAACCAATAATAATAAATGCAATAATAGTAACCAATAATAATAACTACAATAATAGCAAAGAATAATAATAACTACAATAATAGTAACCAATAATAATAACTACAATGATAGTAACCAATAATAATAACTACAATAATAGTAACCAATAATAATAAATGCAATAATAGTAACCAATAATAATAACTACAATAATAGCAAAGAATAATAATAACTACAATAATAGTAAACAATAATAATAACTACAATAATAGTAACCAATAATAATAACTACAATAATAGTAAACAATAATAATAACTACAATAATAGTAACATTAGCTTAATTCGCTTCATCAAGTTTTTAATAAGTACTTTTAGGAAAAGATACGAATAAAAAATGACAATGTTGCATACAGAGGCGGCAGGAACGAGATTCATAATAATTATCATTATTATCAACTTAATCAACGCATTTACGACGACGATGTCATTAAAACCCATTTTCTGTAGACAATGTACACAATTCTATTTTTCTCGTGTAAGAGCCAGCCTCTTTGATTTTTAAATTAATCTGTGGCAATTTAATTACTTATTAGGGACCTGTCTGGTACTAATTAAACTCTGTATTACAGGACACGGTATGACGAGAGTTCTACAGTGGGTATAATGGCGTTTCCGTTCGACCTTTAATTTAAACAAGATGTTAGCTTGTAATATCAATTTTTTCGCAGAGTAGAGTATTTCGCGAAATAATCCACGGAAACGGGTTACGTTCGCTTTTTAATATCAGAACAGCTGACACTGGGAAATGTTATATTTACAGAAAATAAAGGAGTACTAGTGTAATTACGGTAACACGAGTATGCAGAAATGATAATTCCTCGCAAAGAGAATATCCAAGATATCACGAAACATCGCGGCGCGCAGGATGAGAACTTGATCCACCGGAATCGCCCGGCATAATTCAGGCAAAAGTGTGTAATTAAGGTAATTCGAAGCGAAATTCCATAAGAAATCATGAATACGGGCAGCTTTCTAAGGAATCATTTGTGCGAACTTTAAATAAAATCGGGACCGAACATGGATGCTTCACATAAATTTAATTAAAGTGGTTGGTCCACGATAGAGACATTAATTCACTACGAAATTAATTAAATTACTGAATTTTCCACATTATTCACCGCCGCGACTCTCGGCAATTTATCGCTGATGGTGTCGCGAATGTTCACGAAAATTTTCAATTCCACTGAATTTACGATTTTTCGAAAATATGAAATCTGGTCCATTGAGAGTCTAGTAATTCCCAGGCTTTAGAATTTTTCAAAAAGTGCTCAGTCTCTACTGAACCTACACTTTCGCAAAAAAATTCCAAATCACGCCAAAATATGCAATTGAGAAGCTTTTTTATAATCTCCAGTCGACAGAGATAAAAATTATTTTCTGGTTCATTGAGTCTTAAGCAATTCCCAATTTCGATGCTTTAAAATTTCTTTAAAGTGCTCAGTCCCATGAACTGAATCTAAGCTTTTGCAAAAAAATCCTAATCGATATGACATTTCAAAGCTTTTTCATAGTCTCCAGTCAAGGTAGATAAAAATTTTTTTCTGGTTCACTATGTCTGGCGCAATTCACATGCTTTAGAATTATTTTTAAAATGTTCAGTCCCATGGACTGAATCTATGCTTTTGCAAGAAAAAATCCAAATCAAGCATGAATATGACATTTCGAAGCTTTTTCATAGTCTCCGGTCTACAGAGATAGAAATTATTTTCTAGTTCACTAAGTCTGTCGCAATTCCCATGCTTTAGAATTATTTTTAAAATATTCAGTCCCACGGACTGAATCTATGCTTTTGCAAGAAAAAATCCAAATCAAGCATGAATATGACATTTCGAAGCTTTTCCATAGTCTCCAGTCAAGGGAGATAAAAATTATTTTTTGGTTCACTAAGTCTGGCGCAATTCCCATGCTTTAGAATTATTTTTAAAATGTCCAGTTCCACGAACTGAGTCTATGCATTTGCAAAAAAATATGAAATTGACAAGCCTTTTTATGTTCTCTGAGATACAGAGAAAAAAAATATTTTCTCGTACATTGAGTCTTAAACAGTTTCGAATTTCCGAGCTTTAGAATTTTTCGAAACTAGAAAACAAGCAGAACAAACTTCCACCCATAAATTTCGCAGCCAAATGGGCAGGAAAACTTGTTTCAACTTCGTAGAACGTCTACACACAAACACACATTGGCCGACTGCCATTTATTACGTCGTCTGGGTTTGCTTGAAAATGTTCACAATTTGTTTGCATACAATTTACTCCGGTGAAACGATCGACGAGCCATCAAACTATGCAACCGTCTGCTGGAGTCCCTTTTTACAAACACGATTAGAGTAAAACCTGTCCAAACATCACTCGCCTGTCGCCGCCATTTTATTGCCTCAGGTACTCGCGAGTCCAATTCGATTCGCGCGAAGATACTGTTGTCTCGGATATAGTTGGAGACTGTCCAGAAGAAAGTTGTAATGTATTACGGACCGAGCTATCAGTTTTACGCATCATAACAGTTTCATGATCTCGTGTCGATCGGGGAACCGTGAAGTTTCACCGAAAACAAATATCTCAGAAATCTTTTTTCGTGGCGGTTCGAAAGTGTCGATATCTAGTCCACGAAAGAACTCTCGAATAACGTCTGAACGAACTTCGACCTCTCCGAAAATCTTATAGGAAAAAAAGCATTATGAAATGTACATATGAATAATAAATAAATTGCGGATTTTTATGCAAAACAAAACTTTCACGCAACATTAGCATTCCTGAAGGATATCGGACTTTATTATCTGATGTAGGACCACCATATTGAACCATCACTGTTGCAAATACACTGTCGTAACTAATACCCTAGGAATGGACATGTGACCTACATAATTCAATAAAAAAAAGATTGGTTGCTTTAACTGAAAAATACAGTAGCCGCGTTAATTTCTTTACTCACTCGTTCCAATGAATTGAAAATTACACAGCGGTGTATTTAGATTTTTAAATATTTCTACTGTTTTGCATTTCCATATTTCTACTGTTTTGCATTTACATATTTCTACTGTCTTGCATCTACATATTTCTATCATAAATACTTAAAATCTGCAATCAAATATTGAAATACACAAGGTAATTCAATAATCAAATGAATTAAAATATTCAAGAAAAAGAGGATCAAATAGAAGTTTAACATTTAGTATAAGGATGCTCGAATCTTTAGGTAGCCAAAATGAATGCATACGATTATGTTATTATTACCAAAAATGAATGATGAAAACCGTAAACTTACATAGTACATACACTATGAAATATTTTTTATTTTCATTTCTCCAGCAACATATGGCTACCGTAAAGACATAATTCAATAATTTCTGAGTAGAGTGTGGTTGTATATACAAAATAAAAATTTTCTGCATCGTTTACATAGAACCCAGTCAACATTTCTCATCCCCGCAAGAAAAGTGACACAACTAAAAAATGCAGCATTTGAGAAAAATCAACTTAAAGAAAACTATAATATAAAACTTATATTGAAATAGTTTAAGCTTCTTTTAAATTTCAGGTAAGTATCTATGGCGGTGAATTCTATTATATTCTATAGAATAGCAATATGGATCTTTGGATATGGATACTTGAAATTTAAAAGAAGCTTGAACTATTTCAATATAAGTTTTATAGTATTCTTTAAGTTGATTTTTCTCAAATGCTGCATTTTTGAGTTGCGTCACTCTTCTTGTGGGGGTGCGATTTGTTTCTTTAAATGCAAAATTTTTAAAAATCGTTAAGTATCTATCGACATTGTTAAGTATTAAGGTACATTTATATTAAATTAGGGCCGACATCTGTTGTAGCGTTTGGAAATAGTCGGCCGGTACATGAAAGTAATACTCTGAAATATATAACGCCATCTTGTGGTTGTAGCGAAGTGTGTGAGTACGTATAAAGGCAATGGACCGGTACGAAAGTTGTTGCATCTATTTGTTATGTTAGTAAATAAAGTTAAGTAAACCGTCTCTTAGCTCATCCTTTTATTTAACAGACATAATAAAATTCTTTTTATCTTTTTACTGTTTTATATTTCACTTACTCATTTCCGTCATAAATGCATGAAATCCACAGTCTATTTATGAGCAACGGTATAGACACATTTGTAAATCAAAAGCAGTCGTACATAAATGTATGTGTATATAATGAGCGTATACATATAAATATACAGGGTGACTCCGAAGAAACAGAACACCTAAATATCTCCGTTACTTTTCGTTGTACAAAAAAACCTCTTAGTACAAAGTTACACTGTTTGAAGAGCCACATGTAACGGTGTGAGGGAAAATAGTCAAGGTCATTTTTTAATGAGATTTTAAGGTCATCGATGTTTTTTTTTAAATGGAATGATATATTTTCGTTAACGTAATGTTGTAGCTGACAAAATAACGAATTCATCCATGTAACACAATATGACCTACAAATGACCTTCAACCCAGAAAAATGGAATAAATAAAATTCAACGGGTAAGATTCATTTGCTTTATTTCTGTTACGCAAAATGTTCAAAAATATTCCCTTGAGCTGCTATACATTAATTTATATATACATATATATATATATATATATATATATATATATATATATATATAATTGCACAAAGCAGAATTGTGTACGGGATATTATATCGGTGTCGCATGGCTCGTAACGTTGTCAAACTTAGTTGAACAATTTCGCGTGCATTAACGACGCCAGGATTCAAGCCGCGCCAAAAGGTGTAATTGAAAAATTAATTGGCAAAACCGAATTCTCCGATGGTCGAGGTTTGGCCACGCGAAACGCTCGGAATCCTATTTTCCCAAATTTCCCGGCGATCGATTCGTTTATTGTCTAATTACCGGCGGGGATTATGTTGTCCGTGACATAACTGAATGCAAATTTATTATGCAAACTGCAGACGGACGTTGCGTGTGACCAGGCAGTGTGAACAGTAGCGATAGAGCAAATTCGCCATTTATTATTCAAAGGATATTATTTAGCGAGTAAGGTAATTAAAACTTAAACAGAGCCACGCCGGGATGTCTGTGACGCTGAAGCGGTCCGATTCCCCAAAGAACAGTGAACATTTTCAATGAATCAAGAAAATCCATGGATTTATCATTCGATTATGTTTTAATCATAAGTGGAGAATGAAACGTTAATAATAAATACAGAAAAAGATGTTTAGAATTGTGTGTAAATTTTGGAAAAACATTAACACATTCCCCTGCACCGTCACAGTGACGTTTACAATTTTGCAGTTTTATATAAAAATAGTCAAATTAATTTTATACACTTTGTTGTCTTAACGTCATAGTACGCAGGATAATATTCAAAGATTGCACACGATTGTCTTTTGCGAAATTGTTTCAATATTTCATAGACTTTAGAAGCAACATGTTTCTACAAACTGAGAAATTCATTTTCCAAAATGTTTGTTCTAAAGCGAATTCACACAGTTGCATTCAAAATAATGCGGCCACACAGTTCTTCCTACAATTTTCAACATTTTAAATGACTTCAGACGTACACGAAGAAATTCTCTCTAGAATAATATCGTTTGCTGCTTGTAGTTTTCAAAAACATGTTTCCAAACACGGGAAAAATTAATTTTTGAAATTTGTTCAGGCCCCGCATTCGTTTTTTTCGGGGATAGTACGATTTCCGTGGCCTATCGTTTTGAGGTTATATTTGTGTTCTTGGGGTTATTTCAAGAAAAAAATGTATATATAACATGGTGCCAAATTGGCCTGGTTTAGCCGGTAAAGTAGATTTCCTGTTTTTTATAAATTTGCAAATATCTCGGTAACTATGCGAAATATGGCAAAATATCAAGAGACCTTTTTTGTAGAAAATGAAATTTTATTCGCATAATCTTTGCATTCTAGCTGTCATCCAGAATTTGAACCAGTAATGGAAAAATCATGTGAATAGAATGAGTTGTGGTTAGGTCGTGGAGGCGGCATAAATCGCACGAGGAGCCACGGAAATCGTACTCGTGCCGTTTTTTCGAGCAAATTCGTCCAGCTGGATTAAAAATGAGATAATCTGGTCGCAGCATCGTTCTAGCGCGAAAAACAGAATACTTTTGTTAACAATGATTTTGATTTGTGGTTCGATAAAACTGGATTTGACAGGGAACGGTTGTCATATCGTAAACAATGCTGCGCGAATATATCCGGTCTCGTTTTGAAAAATTCACAGACGACCCGGATTCACGGCTCGAAAAAATGAAAATGTATAATTCGTTCCGGACGTATTGAAAGCACGAACTCGCGTGTAAGGTTGGAATTGGCGGCTCGATTTTTATAATTTATTGACGCTAGAGCCACAGGACCCATCAAAATGACGGGAACGTTAATTTACGATTATTGAGATTATGAAGATACATGTGGAATCGATGATAAATTATCCAATATTTCTTTATCAATGTTCGGAATTGGAAATTCTGAATGAACATATTTTTGCTATTTTTTTTTTGTAAAAAATATAATATTGTTAATGTAATATATGTGTTTTTGAACGCGAGTTAATGCATATGTTCTTCCTCTGTTTCAGGTGAGTATCAAGGCACCGGTCCACTTCCACGGTAATTACACGATGTCGGAGTGAGTACGGAACAAATGTTAATTTATAGAGGAGAATAAAATAAATGGTGCAAAGTTGTTCGTGTGTATGCGTCTCGTTTCGGTTTGTGACCCGTTGCGTACGTGCGATTCGTTCGGCGACGATG
Source organism: Sphecodes monilicornis (assembly GCA_913789915.3). Lineage (NCBI taxonomy): Eukaryota > Metazoa > Arthropoda > Insecta > Hymenoptera > Halictidae > Sphecodes > Sphecodes monilicornis. The sequence continues at coordinate 11,290,202 of OU565294.1, forward strand.
TTTTTTGCGCCGTACGCGTGCATCGCGAATGTTGCATTTCGCAATGCAAACAACGTCCGGTAGGGAATTACGCGACATGAAATTTATACGATTAACAATGCCCGCGGAACAACATATTTTCACGAAATGACGATCGCCGTTCCCATAAATCTGTCGCGAAAGTATTCTTATATATTCTGTATTTCCATAAGAGAATTTTCATTGCGACAATGGAAATGGTAGTTTACGCGAATTTTTTAAAAGGAGACTATTAGACAAATCGATTCCAAACTTTACGGACTTATTGATGCATATTTCGGGAATGTACAGTATTTTTTTACGAACAGAATTATTTACGTACTTCGAAGTTATATAATTTCTTCCATGAAGTACTATTCTCACTTGTTAAACGAGTTTACTGCTATAAAGGTAATCAAAACAGGCTATCTTCGAAAATTTTTTTAAGAAAAACTGTGAATCAAATCAATTTCAAATCTCATAGATGTATTAATATATATTTCTAGAATGCATACGATTTTTTTACAGTACAAACATTGATATACTTCAAAGTTATAGCAGTTCTCTCTCGTGAAGTATTGTAAGAGTCTCTTGCTATGATAGTTGAAATAATAGGCTGATTTCGTGAATTTTTTAAAAGTAAACTATTGATCTGATCAATTTCAAACTTTACAAATTTGTTCACGCATGTTTGATGTACGGAAATTTTTTAAAGTAAAAATACTGATCCTGAGACTAATAACATTTCTTTCATGTAGTATTCTTTGCAGTCATTAAAAGAGTTTCTCACTGTGACGCTAAACAGAACAAGCATCTTTGAGAATTTCTTCAAGGAACTATACAATGTATCAATTTAAAATATAGTAGATATGTTAATGCATATTTCAAGAATATTACAGTATTTTTTTAAACTAGAAATATCGCTTTTATCCAATGTTGTAACAGTTTATACGAGTCAGTTAAATTTAAATTAAATACCAAAATAAAATTTAAATGAAGTATGTAATCTTCTCAATTCATCAATTTTCGACCTTTTCAATTTCTCAATTTTCCAGTTTTTCACCAATTACATTCCTCAATTTTTCATCGTTTCATCTCTCAATTTTTCAAATTTTTACTTGTTAAATTTCTCAATTTTCCAATTTTTTACCTTTTAAATTTCTCAATTTTCCAATTTTTTTCACCTTTTAAATTTCTCAATTTTCCAATTTTTTCACCTTATACATTTCTCAATTTTCCAATTTTTTTCACCTTTCAAATTTCTCAATTTTCCAATTTTTCTCACCTTTTAAATTTCTCAATTTTCCAATTTTTTCACCTTTTAAATTTCTCAATTTTCCAATTTATTTACCTTTTAAATTTCTCACTTTTCTAATTTATTTACCTTTTAAATTTCTCAATTTTCCAATTGTAGAGTCACCTGATCGTTTAGGTCAGGGGTGTCTAGCGATGGCTCTTGAAACAGATGTTGCCGCTTCTCCTCTTCGCCTGCTCGGCGAATCAGTCCCCACCATGTCCACTCCGACTTCCCCTTCGGCAGGAACTACGCCACCACTGCACCGGTAGGTATCATGTTTATGATAAGGACGATTCCGTTGTAGGTAAAGAGTATGCAATGCCGTAAAATTTGTACTACAATTAAATAAACTCGATTTCCATCGCACGACACGAATTTAAATTCACTTGATCGTCGTGACATCGACACAAAAGTAAATTATCGCAAAAAGGTACCACAACTTGAGAATAAATATAAACCAGTGAATATTACATAATTCGCTCGCTCAAAGAATTAATTTTAACAAAAATGAGGATTAAAAATCTTGATTTCTATCGTATAATGAAAAACAGAGACTACCAAGTAACGGTCCTGGTTTTGCGTCGCAGTAACACAACACACAACACGACACAACACGACACAACACGACACAACACGACACAACACGACACAACACGACACAACACGACACAACACGACACGACACGACACAACACAACACGACACGGTTCGTAAGGATAGAGGGAGGCGGTTCCGAGATAAAGAAACTCGTCGGGACCGCGGGTGGGGAGAGAGACAGGGGTGCGGTGATAGTGTTATTGGATGCCAATCGAAAATTTGTCGCGACGATTACACGACGATGTCCTTGCTCACCCGGCAATGGATATTTACGTTGGTAGGGCACTTCTAAGAACACAACGTCATAATACACGCATTGTTTCGGAGGAGTTTTTGCGCACCTTCGAGCTGGGCCGCACTGGTCCGAAGTCGGGGGCAATCGCCAATCGTCGGAGACAATCGTCGCGACAATTTTTCTATTGGCGTCCTATAACACCCCATCACCATACCTCTGGTACTCTCCCCACCCGCGGACCCAACAATTCGGCCGCGACTCATTATAATCGTAACAGTCACAGTGAACGGGCGTGCATATCTTTATCGGAACCACCGTCTGTCCTTGTGAACCGCGTCGTGGTGTGGTGTTGTGTTATTGAAACGCAGAAAGTGTACGACGCACAACAGGGACCGTTACTTGGTAGTACCCGATTCCCTTTTTCATTATTCGATAGAAATCAATCCTCATTTTTCTTTTAAGTTAATTCTTTGTTCGAGCGAATTATTTATTATTCACCGGTTTAAATTTATTCTCGAATTACGGTGCCTTTTCGCGATAATTTATTTCTTTTTTATTTATGCAATTTGAATCTCAAGAAAGAGATTATTTGGCTGAACTGTACTTCAGAGGACCAAAAATTTTGGAAGTTTTCTGTATGTGATGCTACATATTTTGACAAGAAAACGGTAGACGTGTAAGTTTTAGTACACGAAATTCAAGTTTTGGTTACCGGAGTTCACTGGTTGAAAAGTTATACACGTGTGAACATGAGCAATTTTAAGCATTTTTGACAGGTTAGAGCGTCGCCATATTGGATATTCGTTGGGTGGTAGAGGTAGAACTGTTGAGCGCATGCACTGGATAGAAGATGGGTGTTCAGCGCATCGGCTAAGTAGTACTGAGTGGTATAGTCCAAGTTGGTTTAGGGTTAGTTGAAAGTGCTCAACTTTAAACGCGTATAACTTCTGGACCAGTGAACTCCTGGCAATAAGACTTTCATTTTCGGTGTTTTCTCGTCGAAATCTATAGGACTGCATAAAAAAAAGTTTAAAAAAATTGGTCCTCCAAAGTACAGTTTAACCTCTTTTCGCGATAATTTACTTTCGTGTCGATGTAGCGACAATCAATGGAATTTAAATTCGTGTCGCGCGATGGAAATCGAGTTTATTTAATTGTAGTACAAATTTTTCAACACTGCAAACTCTTTACCTACACCTGAATCGTCACTATTATAAGCATCATACCTGCTGGTGCAGTAATCGTGGAGCTCCATCTGAAGGGGAAGTCGGAGTGGACATGGTGGTGACTGGCTCGCCGAGCAGGCGAAGAGGAGAAGCAACAATATTTGTTTGAAGAGCCATCGTTAGGTACCTCTGGTTTTGATTGTACTTACATCTTTCGAAACTGAGGGATTTTAATATGAAATTATTTCAAGCTTTGAGACTTTAGGATTGAAAATTGAAAAGCTTAGAGTCTGTAAAATTGAAAAGTCAAAAATCCTGGAATCTGCTTAACATTGAAACTTGAAATGTTCCAGAAATTACATATTTAAAAAGTGAAACTGGTGATCTTGAAAGGGTGGAATCTTTGAGAACAGAAACGGTCTAAATATCTTTAAATCACAAAGTGAATATCTTGCAGTCTACAAATCTTTAAAAGCTTAAACCTTTGAGCTTCTCTACATTTGGAATAACTTCGGCCCATAAATCATTAAAAACAGAAAACTGAAATTTTTATTATATTCTTCTACTACGAAACCATAAAACACAATATTTAAATTTCGAACACTTCCATTTATTTTGAACCTGTCCAGCTATTGAAAAAAACTCAATTTTAAATAATAAAACGCAATTTTAAATTTTGAACTCGTCCATTCACTTTAAAAATCTGTACAAACATACAAAAATACCCTATCAAAAAATTCCGAATTCATCCTAAAATTGTTTCGTAAAAAAACAATCAACCAATTTCGCAATAAAAATTTAAACTACCGAGCCACGTTTTATCGAGTGCGTAAATAAAGTGCCAACAGAAACACTATCTAAAATTGTGCTGCTTCATAAAAAGCGATCCATCTATTTTTCTGTAAAAATTTCAGTTATCGTACCATATTTTAAGGCGAGTGTAAATATATTATTTACGAAAACACTATCTAGAATTCTGTTGCTTCATGAGACAGATTAAAGTCAACCAATTTTGCAATAAAAATTTAAGCCGAAGTAGAACCATCGCGCGAGCAAATAAATTATACAAGTAAACACTATCTAAAATTGTGTTGCTCCATTAGGAAAATTAAAAGTTTTTGCTATAAAAATTAAATTAAACGATCACCACGTGCAAATTAATTGCTCATGCTATCTATATTTGCGTTGTTTCACAAAAACAATCAGACTCTACCAAGTTTGCAATAAAAATTTACGACCATCCAAAATTGTGTTGCTACATCAAGAAAATCGTAATAAAATAAAATTTTGCAGTCAAAAGTTAAACTGAAGGTCCACTGCGCTAATAATCTATCTAAAATTTTGATGTTCCACAAAGAAAATTATAATCCACCGATTTTAGAATAAAAAATGTTAAACTAAAGGGCTGCCGACTGTGCAAACAAATTATATTTACAAGCAAACACTATTTAAAATTGTGTGATTCGTCAAGAAAATTATGATCCACCGATTTTAGAATAAAAAGTTAAACTAAAGGGTTGCCGACTGTGCAAATAAATTATATTTACAAGCAAACACTATTTAAAATTGTGTGATTCGTCAAGAAAATTATAATCCACCGATTTTAGAATAGAAAGTTAAATTAAAGAGCTGCCGACTGTACAAATAAATTGTATTTACAAGCAAACACTATATAAAATTGTGAGATTCATCAAGAAAATTATAATCCACCGATTTTAGAATAAAAAATGTTAAATTAAAGGGCTGCCGACTGTGCAAACAAATTATATTTACAAGCTAACACTATTTAAAATTGTGTGATTCGTCAAGAAAATTATAATGCACCGATTTTCTCATTACAAATTTTTTAAATAAATATAAAATTTCCAATTTATAAATTAAATCTTCTCAATCGAATAAAATGGTAAACTGAAGGACCACTATGCAAATAAATTATTCGCCCGGAACCGGTGCTTTCGCTAGAGAATCCCATCAAACTTCCGTCACAAAATATCGCATACCTAAACGCCGAAGACGGTACGGTCCATCGGACACGCTAAGTTCTAAAGTGATCATATGTCTCCCCGGGGAGGATGCACATGTTCGTTCCAATAACAATAGGGCAGACGGTCCAGGTTGGACAGTATCATCAGATAATGGAGCACCAAGAGTGCATTACACTGTATGTTCAAATTATGCATTTCTGAGTGGCCTGCACTACTCTCGGCTGTTTCGCGCACGTGTGTACGTGTATTTACGTTGACCGACTGCAAACATGCCCAGATTTCGCCTTTAGAAGTTTCTTGCACGAGATAATTATTATAGTAATTACCTTCTTCTCACATTTTCATCACCTGAACAGGTTCTCTCTAAAAAATATTAGAAGCTTATTGTTGACATTAAACTACGGATTTTATGCGTTAACATTAGGTTCACTAGTGAAAATGACTATTTTCAATATTTTTAATGTAAGATTATTGCGATTGTAATTTGTATATTTCAACAAAATTACTTCTTTATGTGTGTACGTTTTAAATAATGTCTAATAGATTAATTCTTGCTTTTTTTTTAAAGTAATGTAAAATAGTAAATTTTAATACTCCGAAATCCTAGTGTTAACGACAAAGGTGAGAAGAAACACAAAACAGTAAGAACATTAGATGAATTAAAAATATGTCATATTTTTTTTTAAATCATTGGATCTGTTAAGGGAGGAAATAAATTTGTTCCTGTCTATTGTAGTTGAATTTAATAGTTTTCACTAGTCTGCTAATTTCTGCAAAATAAAATTATCCTCCATCGATGGTAAGAAACAGGAGTGAAATAAAAATGAGTTTTATTTTTTAATAGTTTTGATAAAATCAAAATAATGTAACAGTATTTTTAAATTCGTCTAATGTTTTTTCACTGCTCTATGTTCCGTTGAACAATGTTTGCCATAAATGCATAAAATCCGAAGCTGTTCCGGTTAGTTTCATCGAGGCACGTCTTATTCGATCATCTCACACGCGTGTCATTCAATTTTTGCGCGTTCGACGTTCCTTACGATAATAGAATTCGACGTTAACCAAGTTCTCGGCGCGTGACGAATTTATCGCGGAGGGAACATAATCCCCATAAACTTATTAAATTAAGCAGAGTATGGGAAGGGTGCAAATATGTTCGTGTACTCTCGCTGATCAAATTCGGTGTTTGAAAGTCAAAGAATCTACGCGAAGAACAATTTTTACAAGAGAAACCGCTTGATTCGTAAATTTCTAATTTTATGAATTTATTAGTTATAGTAGTTGGTAGTTGGTAAAGAATTATTATTAATACTTATTGCAGGGTGTATACACCATTTTTCAAAAGTGAAGATATTTAATTTTTCGGAAGTTGTAACGATTTTTACGTGAAGAATTATTCTTACGTTTATAAACGAAACAAAGATGACGTGTGGTTTTCGGGAATTTTTCTACAGAAAAATATGAAACGTATCAATTCCAAATTTTGTGGATCTATTAATGCATATTTGAGGAGTGTATCATATTTTTTTACGTGGAAATATTAACTTACTTTGGAGTTATAGTAAATTTTGAATAAAGTATTGTACTCTTGTGTTAAGAGAGCTTTCGACTGCGATGGTTAAGCAATTGACGACTTCGTGAATTATTTAAAGAAAAATTATATTATATATCAATCTCAAACTTTGCGGGTTTATTAATGCATATTTGAGGAGTGTATCGTATTTTTTTACGTTGAAATATTAACTTACTTTGGAGTTATAGTAAATTTTGAATAAAATATTGAACTCTTGTGTTAAGAGAGCTTTCGACTGTGATGGTTAAGCAATTGACGACTTCGTGAATTTTTTTAAGAAAAACTATAGTATATATCAATCTCAAACTTTGCAGGTTAATTAAGGTATATTTCAGGAGAGTATTGCATTTTTTTAAGTGGTAATATTTTCTTACATCGAAGTTATAGTACATATTATCTAAACTATTGCGCTTCCATGTTGGGGGAGCTTCTTACTTGAATGGATTAACAACTTCAGAATTATTTAAAAGAATACTACTCAAGATATTAATCCTAAACTTTACAGGCTTATTACTACATATTTCATAAATACACTGCCTTTTTTTAAAGTGAAAATATTGATATTATCCAAAGTTATAAAGTATTACTCTCTAATGCTGCCGTCTTCATTTCTGCAATCAAAATATCAAAATCGCTCTGAATTATAGTAAATGAAGATATTATAAAAGGAAAAATGACTTTGTTTGAAGCATTTAAATTAAAACTATTAGCACAAAATGTCATTAGATAATGTTCAATGATCCTCGGAAATGTTTCTAAATTGCGGAATATAGACGATCGCTTGAAATTGAAAGCGTGAGAGGATTCCATAAAGTAAATCGAGCCAGTTCTTCGTCGGGGGAAACTTCCAATTGACAGTTTATTAACGACGCCCGGGGCAAAGGTGGGAAAACTTGCGGAAAATCGCCAAATGAGTTTCCAGCGGGCCCGTCTTTTGTTCCGGTACGGAACTCGCCGGGAAAACAGCAATATTTTTCGCACGTCTTCTCGCGATTTTCCCTTCGAACCCTTGGGGAAAAGAATCATTCTCCAACCCCTCGGTACCGAACTTCACGGTATCACAATCCCTTAATCATTCTTCTTCTATCCCTCCATGTATTCTGTCATGAAACAATAAGCGGCGGACATGTATCTGTGTTTATGACGAAAAGAACAGCATTGCTCATGTGTTTTTACACTTGGTACAATTCATCTCAAAGTTTAAAGCCTCTATTGTTCACTATTTGCGTCGATGCTGCTTGATTTTTATTTTAAAATGGAATTTCTAGAATTTGTTTCCATTATACTGCAGTATAGTGTCTTTCTTTGGACGTTAACTGATAAGCCTAAATGTTTCCTTGCTCAAATATTTATAAATACACAACTAGACTTCAAAAGATATTAATACGTTGACTGCCAGGCGCATTTTCCATGGTTTGCCCAAGGCGCCAACTTGAATTTTTCATTATGCGATGCATATTATGTTGAAATATTATTTGCAGCAAATAAAATGAGTTATAAAATCATGCTTGAAGTATTTTTCGTGCATTAATTTCTTGAAACCATTATAGTAACAATGGTATTATTGAAAAATGTATCAGTATCCATATTTACTCTAATTATGTACTTTCATTATTTGCTGCGTCGCCGGTCACCGGTGGCCCCCACGGCGCTGTAGCTAAGTCGAGTGCCGGTCACCGGTGACCCCCATGGCAGTCAACCTGTTAAGGATATCGTATATTACCTTCAGCCCATTAAAATGATTAAAACAAGGAAGACATTTCAATTTGGCTCCTATTTCTAGTAACTAATGGAAATAATTTTTATTTTTCATAAAGATCTACAGTCTATATGTAATATACAGCTCTGCAGATTTTTAATAAATTATAATAGATATTTTCTTAAATTATGAGACACAATACAATCGAAAATTCAATATGTTTTAACAAAATTGTTAACGTATGTAGTAAATACAGTAAAATTCTTATCTCAAGAATTTTTGTGATGTCTCAGAAATACCGTCCAAATATTTAAGAATCAAAAATTGTATTTTATTAGAGTTGATTTATTAGTGTTGATTTATTAGAGTACAACTCTCTTTTTCTCCGTCTAATTATCTGTTATTTTGTAATGGTACTTTTTGGTGTAAATAATTATTGGGAGCTCGAGAAAATGGTTATTTAAGATTTGTTTGAAAAATAGGTTTAACAGCATCGACACTTCGTCGATCTCATGTATCGCCGTGGGTCACATAACTTATCGACGATCCGAAAATTGGCAAAATTCGTTGCCTCGCGATAATTCCATCGCGAACTCGTTAATTATGCGAGGGAAATCGCTTCCACGAAATTTGTAATAATTTAAGGGAAGTTCTAGGTCACCCGACTGAACGAATTCTACTAGTGATACAAATTTCCGATCATCGAATTGCGATAGAAAATTTTGCATTGGTTAATGGGACATATTAATCATAATATTCATACTGGACCATATTAATCAAATATATATCTATCGAACAGTTTATAAAATATTTGTGCTTTGATTCAATCTTTTAGAAAACGCTATCTTTGATTTAATTTGATTAAAAATATAAGTCCTGTAATTAATGAACATTTTTGCTAAGACTATTAGGGAATGAAAGATCATGTAATCCTTTTCGTAATTGTCTTTGTTTACGCTTTAAAGTTCCTAGTAGCAAAACCTTTCGTTACCGCTCATATTAATATAGTAACTCTGGTAGTTTTCTTCAGACAACCATACCGCTACTTTTCTCCGACACTGATTAATTATTCCGCAGATTAAAGTACTTAATGGGAACGAAAGTAGTGAGCTCGGTATTGCGAAAAACCAGGGCCCGAGTTCCTTGTCTACGCTTTCGTTCTCCCCTTTTTCGATCCATCCAACCATTAATCTTTCGACGTTAATTCGATTGGACCTTACCCATTCGAAACTCGTATTATAACGTTGCTATCTCCGAGAATAGAGAGAATAACCAAAACGAATTGACACATGGACATTGAAACTTGACATGGCTAAGTGTATTTCAATTTCAGTTATCAGCCAAATAAGATTTATATTAGTTTATCAAATATATTGCAATTTATCATCAGCAGACGTTTTCATTTCTAATGCAAACTAAATATGATACATTATAATTTATCCATCTTGTGTTCTCGGTCTTATATTTTACCTATAACCAATTTTAATTTCATTTTTATGTTCACATTATATTAGTTTATCAAATAGCAATTTATCATCGGCAGAATTTTGCATTTCTGGTCCAAACTAAATATAATAAATTAATCATTTTTAGCGTTTGAATACTGTGACCAATTTTATTTATCCATCTTGTGTTTTCGACCTTATATTTTACGTATAACCATTTTTAATTTCATATTTATGTTCACATTATATTAGTTTATCAAATTGCAATTTATCGTCGGCAGAATTTTTCATTTCATTTATGGCAAGAATAAGTACATAAATATAAAATAATAAAAACATTTACAGAATTTAAAAATACTGTTGTACTGTTTTCAAGTCTATAAAATTATTAGGAAAATATATAAATGTCTGTGCGACTCCTGCATCTCACAATTATACAGACAATTATTATTTTGCTTACATCAAAGGATTTTGTAATTCAAAGATTAGCACTAAACATTAAATTGAATCTGCCATCTACAATTTCGAAATCCATCAATGAGACACATAAAAAATAATTTCAATTTCACCCCATGATGAAGTTAGCAAAATATATAATACAATGTCAGTCACACAATTTTCCATTTAACAAAAGAAATTATATATTAAACTCCATTAGGAACAGAAGTTGAATAAATAATTGTTCGTTACACATATACATATTTATTTTTAATTCGCCAGGAAAAGCGATTTGATATACATGAACGAATATTTCGCGGGCTGAAATTAATTTGGCGCCACTCCATGCATACTTTATGATATTTGTATCTATCGCTGCTTGAAATTAACAGTGAATAATTTAATGTATTTGAACATAATCACTTCTTTTTGATATGTTGCGGCCGTTTGCAAGAAGTTCATGGTAATTCTGAAATTTTGCTATATAATTTTTAACTATGATTATAAGTGATAATTTAAATGTCTATGCAATTCTGAATTTTTATTGACAAATTTTAACAAAGCGGTATGAAACAAAATCCTATTTTTGATAGAAACAGCACTTGTAGATCCAATACAAATAAAAATCGTATTCAATTCTATCGAATTTTATATTCTAGCATTTTTTGAAAATTTTCCTGAGTCATAAATGCACAAAGATCCGCAGTCTAGAGATAATATTTAACTATAAGAGAAACCACAAAAACAATTTTTAAAAATTGTGAACTACCGGCATTTGATCCGATGATCTCCGGCTTACTAGTTTCGCTACTAACTTCGCCAATACTAGGGTAAACTGTACAATGATTGGCACCCTAAGCCAAAATCATAGTAAATACCTTTTTATCTTTTTTTGAAATATTTAGACGAGCTTAACTTGGTATTATTATAAGCTAATAGAGATTTTTCAGCATATTCAAACAGTTTTACGAGTCATAAATCTTTTATTATAAAAAATATTCAGTGAATAACAATCGTAAGACAAATAGTACAGTCATTGGCATATTTGGTAAACAGTAAGAAGTAAATGTTAAACAGGCTATTAGGTTTATAATTATACATTTACAAAACTTATTACATCTGTGGTACAGTCCGAAATTAAGTTATAAAACGATAAAGTATACTTTACTTGTAACGAAAATTTTAACAAAACTATTTACACTGCATTCTGGTGCATCCGTCGATCTTATTGGATGTCCTTCCGCGTTACTAACAGTCATATGAAAACACGAAACATACAACGTTGCTTTGAAATATAAATAAGAAGCAATAAAACATGATTTTCTATACCAGGAATTCTTAATATTTGCCATTTAAATCAAAAGTGCCAATAACTAATGCAGTGCCAACAATAGTTCAGTTTATCCTAAATTGTAAACGGGACACTGCTATTTCGTACTTATACTGCGTACTGAAAGTACGTAAATTTTATCTGCTTATATCTATAATGTTTTTAAATATCTACACCTAATATTTTATACGTAACATTAGAAACATGTATACTAGCACCGTGCAAAAGTACATTAAAATTGAAGACGGGCACCAGGGTTCCTTCCCTTGTGAGTGGAAGACTGCAAAGTCAGACCCCGTCGAACAATCCGTAAAAGCGACTTCCGCTCGATACAACGCGTATAATCTGCTGGCCGGCAGCCAGCCTGGCCATTCGACAGATTCTGTTTTCCTGCGTTTCGTAGGATCGCGACTAGCATGGAGATTACAGCCCAGGCCTGATGGATCCCCGTGTTTCCGAGTTTCTCCTAGCTCGTTAAAAGTTTCAGCCTGCAGGGAAAAATTCGATATAGACGCGAGAGAGAGACAGAGAGAGAGAGAGAGAGAGACAGAGAGAGAGACAGAGAGAGAGACAGAGAGAGACAGAGAGAGAGAGAGAGAGAGAGAGAGAGAACGCGGCAGAACGCCGACGCGCGCAAAGCCGGAACCCGAACCTTTGTGAGCCGGACAGAAATCCATTCCGAACGGTATCAAAGAAGTTGAAGAACATTCCTCCTTCCCCTCCATTCCATTTTTTTTAATTTTCTCGCAGCCACCGTAGCCGCAGAAAATAGGAACGATGCGTGGGCGAAACGAGTAATTCGACCGCGAGCTTTGTTTAACGCAGTGTCGATGACTTTCCGCTTTTCACTGTCGATTAAAACCCTCCGAAAATTTGAAATTGGTTCAGAACGAAGTACCAAAGACTGGAATATTTGTATAAACCAATATCTCGAATCGTCTCGAAAATCGAAAAATAGTGCCACGATCAATATTAATCGTTAAAAGTCGCAACCACCGTTCCGGACGGCGACTATTCGTGTTCAAGTATACTATTCTTTAACTTGCGCCGAACGTAGAAAAGAAAGTAGAAAAGGATAGAAAATTCCCTCGCGCGAAATTGAACAAGCGATAAATATTGATCGTGTAATACAGTGACTCACTGTTGTTGAGGATTAATACATGATTTTGTATCTTCGCGCCACGGATGTAGGATGTATGATTTGTCGTGTCGATCGTTTTCTATTGTTTGTCTGTTCTGTCTCTTCCGGTTTTACTCTGTTCTGTCTCTGTACACCGGTAAGCCACGCAGGATTATGTATCGCGCAATAAAATTATAATTCAGTTATTGTGATCAGTTTTCTAACCCTTGATAAACGTTCACCGAATCCTAACAACAGTAATATTCGGAAACTTAAAAGAAAATAATGATAACTTTGATATGCGAGCTTTGTGATATTTTTGGTGCGCTAAAATAATCGATTATACAGTATTTCATCGATAATCGTCGCCACCATGGGTCCGGCCGGCGACAATTAACGTTCAGATAATACTATTATTTGCCGAACGTAGAAAAGGACAGCAAACCTCGAGAGGCCTCGGACACCGAGAAGTGTAACATAATACGGGTCGACTATTTCTGTGTGAAAACAACACCTATCCCAGTGACAAAACTTCTTTATTTTTTATTATTTTTTTATGGAACTGTCACCAACATATTCGTGGCATTTCGAGGGTCACCATCAGTTTTTTAAATGTCCAATAATCTCGAATTCGAATAAAGCACCAATTTCAGTATAAAAAAGTATTATTGCAAGTACGGCTTAAAATTAATGATTACTGAGATATTCTCAAACTTATTTAATTTTTTAAACCGTAAAAAAGGACGTTTAAGATATGCGATAAATTATTATTAGTACACGTGCCGCAACAACTGCAGAAACGGTAGAAAAAGTTCTTCGTTCAACATTTCGAACACCGTTTGAAATAAAATTTATTTTACAAATATTTTAGGAATTATTAATCCTATTTGTGTTAAATTTGAATTGCTGTTCAAACATAAATATGTTAGTTTTATATTTACTTTTTCTTCGAGAATGATTTCACATTTTTTATGGAGAAATAACTACTATTAATAAAATACAATTCTTAATTATTTGTAATCGAATATACGATGAACTGTGGCCATGAATAGTACTACGATTAGAGTCGTGATTTAACCATAATTTTCATTTAAAATGGAAAAATCTTAAGTTTTGTTCATCAAAGAACCAAAAATATTCGAAATCAAATGAATCGCAGCACTTTGAACATAGAACTTCCATTTTGGTGTCTTTTCGTCTTCGAGAAGCTGTAAAAATTAGAATAATATATATATATATATATATATATATCCGTGAATGTCACCCTGTGTATCAAGAACACATTACAATAAATAATGAAGAATTTAATACATTTATGAACTAAAAATTTGTGATGCATGAGAAATTAAGCATTGACGTCCATGTTATGCATTGCACGCTTTTATATTCCGATTGTGATTCCATCAGACAAAACTGACGTGACGCGCTCGAAATCGCGAAATATAATGAAATAATCGAACAATAAATCTCCGTGTACATCCATTTTTTTTCTTGGTATTTAATATTTTCCACCGAATGGAATCATTGAAACGTTCACGCGCCAGATTACATTCGCGATGAGAATCGATGTTACACAACGTTCACGACGAAATAACGCTCGAGCAATTATTAATAATACAGTATTGCCGTATGCACACATAAATTGAATCCCAGCTCACTAAATTATTTGTTAAATATATACTGCAATTTAGATGAACACCGTACGCACCACGGGAAACGTATAAATTTCTATTGTAATCGGGAACAAGTGCGAAATCATCGAATATAAATCGAAAAATTATTTTCGTCGAGTCCGTATACCAATTAAAAAAAAAATCATTATTATTTTCCTGGCAATCATATTTATCAAACAGCGAAGTAAATTTGATAGGTATGCACAATGTTCGATAAAAGAATTTGCACAGTACCATTTTTATTATGTTAGAATCATTAAAATACATTGGAACAATTTTACCAAATGTTTATTCTGCAAAACAAATGTATTTTCTACATTATTCTATATTGTGAGACATTAAAGTAATAAAAAAAAAAGGCTAGATAAAGTATTGTCACACGATGCCATTGTAATTAATTTTTCATGTTTCATGCAGAAATGTCCAGAAGCAACAGCAATTTTGTTCATAATCTAGAAAACGATATGAACCAATATAGTGTAACAACTACTTCTGGGATTATTATTTAGAAAAAAAATTATCTAGCTTGTTTTAGATACAGTTCACAATTGAGCATTAAAAAATCTATTCATAGGCTATCAGTAGATAATGTGTTTAGAATATCAATAAATAACTTGCAACTTCTTGAAACAGTTAAAGGGAATAATAAATTTGTGTTTGGTTGCTGTGTTTTGCAAGTGTTGCAGACAATCTTTATTTTGTACAAAGTTCCTCAGATACACAGATCTTTATGCAAAATAAGAATTTTCTACTCAAATTGAAACAAACTGGAGAGAAATAGAAATTGATTTTCTTTCTTAATATATTTAATAAGTGGAACATAATTTAGCAGCACCTTAAAATTATTCTACTGTTTTTATTGGTTTAAATTATGCCTACTCAGTTTTGCAATAAATGAACAAAATCAGCTGTCTAGTATTTACTAATTAAAGATCTGATTTATTGTGGGAAAGAAATATTGACGAAAGTAGGCCACCTTCAAAACACACGACTTTAAATGTTCGAAAAACCTAACATATTTAATCAGTCTCATTGATGTCTACTTCGATTAATGTCCACAAATCCTGCGAAAGCGGTGTACAGTAAATGTAGAAAGTATTCGTACACCATTCAGAAACGAATAACTTTTTGAAAGTTGGACCAAACGACTTCAGTTCTTTTTTTTCTAAAAATTACGAGCAAATGCGATTTAAGCCCGATCTTCAAATATTTTTACATTTTTGAATGCCTGTGGTTTTTTTACGCGTTACCCGATTTCGATGAAACTTGGTACACGTATGTAACTTCCTTACACCTATAAAAGACGTATTTTACATTTCCATTACAGACACAGATCAAATAGTTAAAAATTGTGATCTTTATTTTCTTCTTCGCAATTCCGATTAATAGCTATTTTTAGAAAAAATTATTTACACCCTACCTAATAAACTAATCTTTCTATCATCTCAAAAAAACTAAAGTCGTTTGGTCTAATTTTAAAAAAGTTATTCGTTTTTGAAAGGTGTACGAATACCTTATACAACCACTGTAAGTGCAAACGCTGACTTTCCGACATACACAGAACGTCACTAAATTCTTTAATCGAATCACAGTGCGGCGCAGGTAATTGCTTCGATTACATCAGCCGTTCAACACGAACTACAGCGAATTCCGAATTAATCGATAGCGTTACCTTAATTATTCGCGAAGCACTCGACGCAGGCGCTACACCAAAATCAACTTCGTTCATTGACGCCCTGTTGGATTGACAGAAAAGAACGGAATTAAAACTGTGCCATTAAGGGGACTTCTCGTGTAACGGCAGTGAGAACAAGTGATTTTTAAGAATTTTTTTAGAATCACTATTGGATATACAGTGACTCACAAAAGTATTCGAACGCCCTTTAAATCAGAATAATTTGTTACAATTGCATCAAACGACTTCACTTTTTTTTTACCAATTAAAAGCATTGATTTACTAAATGACGCGTCAAAATAATCCTGGTAGACAATCGCAATTGGTAGGAATTTCATAGGAAAATAAAAATGTCACTTTTTGAAACTTTTTTATTTCAGTAAGAAATGAATATTTAAAATATGCGTTTTTTAGATCTATGTTAGTTATGCACATGCTGAAGATTTCATCGAACTCGATTAACGTACACACAAGCGGTTGAAAGTGGTAAAAATCTTAGTTTTGCACGTTTCTTGGTCAGTTTCTATTTAATATCCACAGATTCTTACATATTTCGATATTTTGTAAACAGTGCAGCGAGCGCCATCTATAAATAACACTACAACAGTCAACCGTAACAACAAAATTTCTTCTTATACTAAAAGAGTGTACAAACTAAGGACAAAAAGTTTTTTTTTAGAAACTGTCGTATATTTTCATAAAAAAAATTGGTGTGTGCTTAGATCATATGGCTAAAGTGAAACTTCTTTCATTAATTTTTTTTCGAATTTTTATTAACACTATGACATTTAATTTTCTATGATTCTATTATTGAAACAATTGGCTTGTGATAGCTAAAATATGATATAAATATTCTTGTTTCAATTCTGTCTAAAAGTCTTGCAAATACTCTATCGAGTATTGTTGTCGCTTCATTAGGATTATTTACCATTTTCAATCTTAATTTACTTCTAAAAAATTTTATTAACAATTTTAATTATTCCGATACAAAGTTCACGTTGGAATCTCCACTTAGTATCATCGGAATTTTATCGTAATCTTTATTAAGCAATGCCGAACACTCAACCGTATATGCTAATAGAATAGAATTTCGTTTCATCGTTTCATCGCATCATCGATATTATCTTTATTTTAAATGATTTGATGAGAAAGGCCTCTTAATCCGAGTACTAAGTGGAAGCAACAATAAACCGGGTAGGAACCCTCTTGTTGTAGGAATGGGTGGTTTAAGTATATTGAATAACTTACTCACTGTTGTAACTAAACAACTATATATTTAATAAAATATGTAATACACTTCTTTCCTCGTACTTCTCTTTACACACTCTCGCTTGGACTCACACACACAAACGCACCTCTCTCCCCTCTCATACCAACCTTAATCTTGTTACCCTAATAATACCAACCTCATGAAAATATAATAAAAATAACCCTACACCTCTCTCGTGGACGTCTTTTGTCCGATGTTTCTACCGTGACGTCCGCGTGCGAGAAAACGGATTTTAATCAAACGAATGTTAAAACGTCAGTTGGAAATCGCGGAATTGGTTCGGACCACGGCTTTTTCTCGATCAGGACTATCTTTTCCACGGTTGCTCGTCTTCTTTCATGTTCGGGAACGATAATGCAACTCCTAATCTCGACCCTTTTGAAGAGTCAAAGGGCTCCCGGCAGCGGCTCCGGGACTTCGAATGATCTTATGGACTTTAAAGATTTTAATTCCTCGGGAAAACTTCCGACAACGTGGAATGCCCGAGTCTCAATGTATTCTGGCAACTCTTTACACATTTTGACCGTCGAGAGCTCCAATATGGCCGCGCCCAGGAGCTTATGGTACACCGCGCTCGGCTTATCACTTTGGCCTGCTTCGAGTGGTGCGGTGTTTCGAGAGGATACTCGTGAAAAATGCGGCTATTCTGACGGATCCATTGACAGCCGATGAGCTATGGTTCTCTGGCTACTTTTTATTTTATTGAAAAGTTCCGTAGCTTCGTTTCGAACTTGTTTCGCTGCAGCAGTGTTCACAGTTTTCATACCTGTGCCCCTTGAAGAGAAGTACAAGCATAATCACTGACAATACCTTTTTGTATTTTTACCCAGATAGCACCGTACGTCCACGGGACGTCTGTTTTACGTCCAATACGTCCAATGTCCGTCGTGTACGTCCGTGGGACGTCCATTGGATCAAAATTTCGGACATCCCATGGACATCCGTTTTTACGTCCGTGGGACATCCCTCGGACATAAATTTCGGACGTCCCATGAACATCTGTTTTTTACATCCGTGGGACATCCCTCGGACATAAATTTCGGACGTACACGGACGTGGGACTTAGATTATTTCGTACTTGCCAGGGACGTGGGACTTAGATTACTTCGCACTTGATCAAAAAAGGAATTATATACATTAAGAAATTTATGCTTTAATATAATACAGTGTACGTGTCTCGAGATGTACTGTGTATATACTGTTTTATGTAAAAAATGCATTATATTTCGTAATATTCGTTATTTTCTTAGGAAAACGGTCTATCACGGAAAGGTTTCAACAACTGTATACGTTACCCTATTGTTGTAATTTAATACACTAAAAATCAATTGAATAAAAATTGTCATGGTTTGCCAAAATGAATATCTTTTATTCAGAAATTGGTGAATCAGAATTTTACAACACGATGCAAAAATGCACATAAACGTGGCTAATGTAAATAGCGAACCTATAACCTATAAGTTTGTCCTTTGAGTCGTGACCTTAGACCAGTCTAAGGTCGTGACAGTATATGTATGTACTTATGTAGATGAGAGATCATGCGTTCACGTGGGACAGGGGAAAATTCACAGATTCTATTTACAGTTGACGATCAACCGGAAGGTAATGTCGCGTCGCCACAATGTTTCGCAAAGAAATACTGAGAATATTTTGTGTTTTACATGAATTGCAGACACATGAGACCCAAAAATCAGTAGATTTCTATTTGATATCAGTAGGTCAGTAGGTAAGGTTAAACATCAGTAGATTTACGGAGAAATCAGTAGAGTTGGCATCTCTGATTCCTCCTCTCAGAATCAGTTGAAAGAAAGTTTTCGTTCGGTAAAAATCTTCCTTCCGCGCCGTATAATAAAGACTTATTTTATTTTATGTGTAACAGTGTGCATTTATTAACACCCATATCCAAGAATATGTATATTCTATTATTTACTATTTTTATTTAATTAAATTGATATCTTGCAAATACAAAGCTTGAGTGCTGGGGCACCCAAAGACTATCTTTGTGACAATCACCGGTCAGCAAAGCAGCAATTGGATTTCCCGATCAGAAATTCACGGAATTCCTGACAGTTGCATTCGAATGCGATCGTAGCAAACGTTCGAAATCCTGAATTCGGTCGGTGGCAGCAGTAGCAACAACGCTAACCGGAATGCCGGCTGTGATCAGGTGGATCGTTTAATTGTCGCACCGGCTATGATGATCGAGTGACATATTCGGTTTCAATCCGACTCGAAGAACACAGCTACGGAGAGAATCGAATTCACGAGATATCACTCAAACCGACGATAACGGGAACTTAATACCGGCTTTACGATAGCATAACGATTAACAACAATCGACGCGCAGCAGCCAGAGCCTGTGCAACTGGTATACGCATACACCTGTGCTCCCGCGAACCGTAAAGAGGGCCTTAACCCGACCAAGCCAAGTCCAGGATTTATTGGCGTCGGTTTGCATAATATCGATTTCGCATTTCGAGCCGAGATTAAGATTTCCAGGAGATTAACGGGGGCTGGCGCCGGGTTCTGCGAAAGCGCGGTTTAACCTTCGGCCCTGCCACCCGCTAATAGGCTCGAGAGAACGTCGATTTCGACAGAAGATGTGTATCGGACAGGATGACAGATTCCTCTAGCCGGATGATAATATCAAACCGCGATCTGATGAAGCGTTCCATCAATTAATTGGTATCTTACAGTCCCGGATTGCTCGACTATGATCGCAAATCGCTGTCGAAGCCATCAACCTCGAAAGATCTCTGACAGTGACAAGGTTAGAACCACCGAGGACTCTCGGGTAATTAGGGTCAACCGATTTCCCGGGCGCCGATCATCAAGCAGGTGACTTCGCGAAAATTTCATTTTAATGCTCACCGTTTCTTCTGTGGCGACCAACAATTTAAATCGGGATTCTCGTGTAGTACGTTTAATAAAAGATTGATTCTCTTTCGCATAGATTAGAATTGCAATATTTGAAAAATTGTCCACTAAATTTTGTGGGCGAATTCGAAAAAATAATGGAGTCGTAGACGACCATTTTGTGCGGCAGCGTCTTAATAGTTTGAATAGAAGGCGTACTGTCAAATTTACAATATAATACAAGCTATTACCCTAGTAGCATTTATGGTTGGCCAACGGTGGCCAACGGTTGGGAGTTAGTTGGGATATGGTTAGTGGTTTTGCCTACAAATCCCCAACGTAGGGCCGACGACGAAAAATGATGTGAATTTGCCAACGAATATCCAACGTTGGGCCTACAGATATTATGGTCGGTTAAATAACGTGAAATTTACGACGGTGATACTACATTGGCCCAACGAAAATCTGCCAACATTTAAATATATCGTCTAACAGACACCAGAAATGTAATGTTGCTGCAACTAAAAACATGTTATATTCCAAATTCATTTTTTTTTCATATTTCTAAATATACTCACAATTTGTTATTTTTGCGCGATAGTTGAGGCACCAAAGTTTTATTGTGTGCAGCGTTGGAATTTATTTATTTCTTTAAGTTTCTCCATTTGACAAGGGGAAGGTACGGGTGTTGCGTTCGCTTTTAGTAACGAAACCCTTTATGTATTATGATTTACATTTGTCGACGTATCTAGTAACCCAAATCATAGCATATGCAACCACGAAATGTCTATAGTTACGGCGGTAGCGTATCAACTTACTACGCAGTGGATCCAGGTTCAAGTCCGACGAGGGTACGAAATTTTTTTTTTTTGTTCCAATTTTTACCGTGGAGATACATTGTTTAAGTATTATTTATTATATTCTGTGAAAACAACAGTAAGAGAGAAGGTCAGAACAAACGTATTATAGCGACGTAGGCTCCACGTTGGGTATGATCGTTAACCAAACGTTGGCCGCGATCGTTGGCCCAACGAAAAAAATAGCGACATTTCTAACGGTTGGCCAACGAATACTGCAACGTAGGCCCAACGAAATGCCAACCATAAATGCTACTAGGGTATTATTACGTGTTATTATTACGTACGTGTTTGTGCTGCCATCTATCGGATCTGTTCGGAAGTGTTTAACCCATTTTATGTTTATCACCTAGCAATTATATCAATGTGGTGGCACTTTAACCTGTCAAAAAGGCTTAAAAGTTTTCAACTTTATACGCGTATAACTTTTTAACCAATGAATTCCGCACAATAAGATTATCATTTTCGGTGTTTTCTCATCGAAATCTATAAGATTGTATAAAAAAAACTTGAGAAAAAAGAGTTCTCCAAAACGCAGTTAAACCGAAATTTTAGATAGTCTTTGTAGAAAGGACGCTCCAATCTTCAAATCTGCAATAGATTCATGCAGAAAAAAAATTCTATCACGTTTCTACACCCGATCCAATTTGTAGCATTTTCGACCAAAAACGCGTTTTCAGATTTTCACCTGGTGCATCTTGCAAAAGTATTCTCGAAAAAAATGAACGACGCACAGCAAAAGTGAGGACTTATAATACGAACCGCACAAACTCCAAGTAAATAAAATTTTATCATTTTTATAAGGCAACATGTATCAGTTAGTTTTAACCCCTTGCCGAAATAAAATTCTATTTTGTTGTTTTTAATTGGAGCCATTGGAGCCATTGGAGAACATGCAGACTTGCAATAGATATACACTTTCTCCTTCTTCTAGGAAATTATGAACTGCAAAGAAGTTCTAATCACTGAAACCATAAAATAAATCGTATGGCAAGGGGTTATGGCTCGGTAGGTTTGGTTGTTCGATCCCCCTCGATCCCGCAAGTATCGCGATCATTCTCTGTATCGCCTTTCACCGGGCGACAATTCGTCACGGTGATCTTCACTAGAGAGTTTCCGGTCTCCCAGGCGCATAAATATTCGAGCCCAAAGTCAAAAGCGTCCTTAATCCAACAGTTTTGTCGCCAAATTTATCCCAGGGTATAAAGAGCTTATCCCAGCCGGCTATCTATCTCGACTATCGACGTGTCCCACCCCTCCGCCCCGCAAAACCGCCCTTTCGCCTCGTTCTTTCATCCCTTCGCCCGAAAGATGAAACGTCGGTGGGCCCTAAAGCTCGGTTCCCAACCTACCGTGCCGCCGTCGGGATACGATTATCCGGCAATCGATTTATCCCACCCTTCGATGGTTAACCAGCCTTCTGGAAACACGATAATCAGTTTCCGACACGTCTTCCCCGCGTAATGCGCGAAGAGGGTCGAAGTGCATCCCCTTTTATCGAGACCGGCCGTCTCTTTCAATCGCTGTAAACAGAGGCTAGACCCTTACACGATGGATCAAAGCTGGATTAATTTCTTGAACGAGCAGCGTTCTCGATCGGGACGAGATTCTGGGTTCGATCTTGAAAGATTGTTTGATCGTGCGACCGAGATCTTGTGTCTTGTCGGTTTGTATTAATATCAGATAGTAGCATATGAAGTCTTCAATTTCAAATGAACACAAAAGTCAATTTATAGCTCAAGTTTTCACGAAGCTTTTTGTTTTAAAATAGTTTTAAATTCACAGCAGAATGCCTTAATGTTCTGAATTCGCAGTGAATATTTTTAATCAATATAACAATCATTGGATTCTATTAGATTGCAGTGTGTGTCTAAGGAATTTTTCTTGCTGCAAGTAAAAGTTCTTACATCAAGAATGAAGTAAAGGCAAGTTTTCATTTTTCTTAATAAGTTAGCTGCCATGTCATATATGGATAACGGAATTATTTAGTCGAACTTCAAAATTAATTTTTACGTTAATATATTCATCGTACCAAATTTGAGTAATACCCAGAAAATGCAAGAAGATTGAAGAAAACTACCCAGTGTCATACATTTAACTTTTCGAATTTTTATCTCATTAATTAAATCATTTCGATTTTATGGAATTTTTGAGGTCGCTGGATTGGTATTCAACATGATACAGTATTCCCTCCGTGAGTGTCGCAAAGGTCTATGCTTTAAATGTCGATGTTTTATCCCCACCATTGAGGAGATCCCTCTTGGAACCAGTCAACCAGTAAACACACTGGACGACCGATTGGTCGAATATCGGTGAGACTTACACTAATGCAAGCGAAGCAGAAGATTGCAACTTTTCTAATTTCTGATTTTTATTTATGAAACTTTTACGTCTTGTTTTTTTAATTAAAATGGCCCCAAGCACGATGTAGTTACGATGTTAATTACCTGCAAAACAGACGATTAAACTATCGGACTTGACATTTACGGTAGAGACACAAATTCGGTAAATGTGAAGTCCGAAACTTTAATCGATTGTTAGACAAGTAATTATGATCGTAATTATATAGTGTTTGGTGTCTCTTTAATCGGCAAAAAGAGACGAACACAATGTTAGAAGTTTCACTCACGAAATACCAAAAATAAGTAACATGGAGTTTTTAATTTAGAAGGCTAAGCTGGTCGAATCCTTTGATGTTCGCCGAACGCCAGAACCTCGATCCCTCTTTCTCTTTCAATCGCTATCCTTCTCTACATTCGGCACATTACAAGGAATGTAGTCTCTATTCTATGAATGTCGTGCGGCAGACCCGCTGCTACGACTCTTACGGAGAGAATACTGCAATACACTTTTGGACGTCATAAATGTACAGAATCCTACGATTATTATAGTTAAACATAATAGAGAACATTTTACAATTATAATGTATTATAGAATTATTTATGTCATTTGATATTTATCGATATATTATTTCCAAAGCTTTACAATATAGATTTCGAGATGTGAACCAAGAAGAAATTCGGATGGTCTGGTTTCTTAAACAATTGTATTAACAGCAGTATCCTATCAACTACAAGATTATTAGTGGGTTAGGATTCTTTACTCAAATTATTCTTTGAAAGAAATATTAATTTTTCCTAATGTTCTCTTTGATCGTGTAAATGTGTGTGTACTCGCGTGAATGGTCGATTGAAAGATTAAAATACAATACTGCTGATGTTTCCCATCGTTTGTTTGTAAATTTCTATGATAGAGAAGGCAAAGGCTGATGCGAAGAAACTATAATAGTTTGCTTAATTCGCCTCGGCGGATGATCCCTAATTTTTAAGTGGCGACGTCCATATTTCAGCGGGAAGTATAAGCCATGGAA
Source organism: Sphecodes monilicornis (assembly GCA_913789915.3). NCBI lineage: Eukaryota > Metazoa > Arthropoda > Insecta > Hymenoptera > Halictidae > Sphecodes > Sphecodes monilicornis. Next base: position 11,314,785 of record OU565294.1, read on the forward strand.
GGGGGCTCCCCTGCGTCGATACCAAACTTCATCCACCCACGGCTTAAACCTTCAAGAAATGTTTAAGAGGATTAAATATTTCCAGAGGAGGCTAGATGCCGTATTTTCGAAGCTTAGAATTTTATAGTGCACCATACCATATCTTTGTAGAATCCCAAACGGGATAAACCAGCGAGGTATGTTCTATTTGCAGCGGTTGCGGTTCGTAACATGATAATCGAATTAAATTGTTTCTTAACACTAGGTTTACGGAGCACTAAAAGTGACTATTTTATATTACTTTATAAAAATAACGAGAATTTATCTATCCAAGTTTTTAGTCATTCGATCTTATAATGTATACCTAAAGTAATACATTGTTTGAATAAGTACTCACGGATGTATCTTTGCAATTTCAATAATCGTGAATTAAAATATTAGAATCCGTCATTTTGACGGTTCTAATAAACTTAGTGTTATATGATGTTCTTTGATGAATTCGATACTGACATTTACTTCTTTGTGTTGTTTCGTATTTGAAACATGTTTCTATTGTCAAATATCTTCTAAAGGAGAGACAAGTTTAGTATCGACATTATTGACATGTTTTCTAATAGTTCGGTTTTACATCACCGAAGCGTGTCAAGAGAAGCAACGTGGCTGATCACGTTGGTTGAGTTGTTAACAAGAACTAAGAGGTTGTCGATAGTCAATTCAGCAAGTACCATAACAACCTAACTACCATGAGTGAACGAGACGAGCATCTTCACCGAACTCTGTCATCGTAAACTAAATACTATTATTTTCCATGTCTTTCTTATAATTCAATGTATTCTACTTCGTTATCAAAAATCGCATCGACCTCAGAATACAAATACAGTACAGAACAAAAAGCAGAAATGGTAATTAAATACTACTAACAATAAAAAAGCTAAATTCAGTAATCTTTTTAATCCAAGCACATTTGCAGACGACTGCGAACATAAATCTAAAATTTCTCCATATTACCGTATCAACCTCGCAACGTCGCAACACAATTAGGTCTCCTGCTTCTCTATATGCACTTCAAGGGTCCCAACACATGTTCAAGCAGGGAGGTATCACATACTTCGTTATCATAGATGTGTAGAACAAAATATAAAAATGCCAATTAGATGCTACAAACACCGTTGCAGACGACTGCGAACATAAATCTAAAATTTCTCCATATTACCGTATCAACCTCGCAACGTCGCAACACAATTAGGTCTCCTGCTTCTCTATATGCACTTCAAGGGTCCCAACACATGTTCAAGCAGAGAGGTACACATACTTCGTTATTATAGATCGCATCGACGTCAGAATAGAAATACAGTGTAGAACAAAAAGCAAAAATGATAATTAAATGCTACTAACAATAAAAAAGCTAAATTCAGTAATCTTTTTAATCCAAGCACGTTTGCAGACGACTGCGAACATAAATCTAAAATTTCTCCATATTACCGTATCAACCTCGCAACATCGCAATACAATAAAGTCTCCTGCTTCTCTATAAGTTCATCGAGGGTCCCAACACATGTTCAATCAGAGAGGTGCTACAGTTACCGTATCGATCCAGAGGTACCAACCGGGAGCTAAAAAAAGGCTTATCTGCTCAGGGTGGTAGGCCTTCTCGATCTCGCTGGATTTTTCAGTGGTCGGTGATTACGTTGTTCGGACACTGAATAATCGTTTCTCGTGTCGGCGGTGCAATCGAGCTGGTTCGCGTTTACCGGCCAATTAGAGGTGCTCCGACGGAAAGAGAAGGGGCAGAGGTCCCGATAACCGGATAGTCGGATATCTAGATAAGCAGGCTTTCAGGGCTGGCGCGGTGTCGTGCTGGATTTATAGAGTGAAGGTATTCTCGAGTCGTAAATTCAGGTGTACAGGTTGACAGGCAGAGTCACGAGGAAGCAAGCCCTCAAGTTCCGTTTGCAATCGCTCAACCGCGGGATAGGTACTCGCGTGTGCCCTTATCCGGGTCTTGTTGTTTTAGTCGCGCCGCTTTCTTCCGGCACACGGTCGATCGCTTAAATGAAATACTTCTTCTTCTTACTTTTCTTTTACTTTCTTATACCCATCAGAGATGGGATCTATCATTTTATGGAAAACCGACCGTAACCGGCCATCTCCGTGTCGGTTACTCGCGGGTGCAATCTGATGGCACCCTTCTTTGCTAACTGGTGATTGATGGGCTGCTGACCTGTATTCAAAAGCAATTTTTAAAGCAGTGCCAAGAAACTGACGCTGGGTCAGAATTTCTGCAAGTTTCTGCAGATTTTAGTGGACGATAATGTGCTTTAGATTATAATTTATACAGTCGGGTTTTATGCAAACATAGACTTTATGCATTTATAACAGAAAGTGGTAGAAGTTTAAAACATTGCAGTTGTAAGTCGAAAAACTGCAATTTTTCCCACTTTTAACCCTTTGCCTTACGATTTATTTTACGGTTCTAGTGATTAGAATTTCTTTGTAGTTCAGAATTTCTTAGAAAAAGCAGAAAATGTATATCTATTGCATGTCTATATATTCTCCAATGGCTGTAGATTATCAACAACAAAATAGAATTATATTTAGGTTTAAATGTAATTAATAACATACATCTTTATTAGACTCTGTTCAGAATCTTCATCACGTCTCTCACACGATATTGTAAGCGAAGGGGTTAATCGTTTATTATTCATAAACCAATTAACTAATATTTTCGCGGTTCCGACCAAATGCAATTTTTTCAAAAATTTGTTTACGCATCATCTAATAAACTAATCCTTCTAACTTCTCAAGACTACTCAAGTCATTTGGTGAAATTTTAATAAACTTTCAAATGGCGTTTACACTTTTGCTCTACATTGTACAGTATTTCACCGGTAATTGTCCCAAATGTCTCGGACAGAATTGTCCCTGAGATATCCCCACTAGTGCGGGGTGTATCCCCTTGAGGGGCCGTGAAGCTCGAGAGGCCTCGGTCGCCGAGAAATATGACACCATGCGGCTCGGGTATATCGGTGAGACCACACTAACCCGAATTTCCAACTTCTTTATTATTCATTATTTTTTTATGGGACTTCGATGACCATATTTGTGGCATTTTTCTAATAAAAATCATACCAAATATGATACAATTCCGATGATATTTACTTGTGCAATCGACGATTAAAGTTTCGAGTAAAGGATACTTCCTCGCGCCCGAAACTTTAATCGTCGATTACACAAGTAAATATCATCGGAATTATATCATATTTGGTATGATTTTTATTTAAAAAATGCCACAAATATGGTCATCGAAGTCCCATAAAAAAATAATGAATAATAAAGAAGTTGAAAATTCGGATTAGGTATGTTTACATTTCTCGATGACCGAGGCCTCTCGAGCTCGGCTGTCCTTCTCTACGTTCGGCAAACCTCAAACAATGATATCCCTAGGTCATAATTGCCCCTCCACAGACCCGTGTTGTGGACAATTATCGATGAAATACTGTATTTAGCGGATCCCGTTCGAAATCTTAATCACGAGTCTAAGTCGATATTATAGTACAAGGAGTTAATAATCAATCACTGTTCCCGACAACAGAATTTTCACACGAGGGGATCGGATGAAATTAATTCAGTATTTCCCGGGACAAAAAGTAGTCCAGCGGACATCGAAGAATCAGGAATTCCTGGATCTCGGCTGATTCGCGTTCAATGTTTAATAACTATTTAAATCTCTGGAGGAAATCGAGTGGACACGTCGGGAAATACTTTCCATCGATCCGGTTCGATGTGCACGGACCAGATCATCTAACGCGGGGGTGGTGCACGGGGTCTCTCTCGCTCGTGTCCCAAGTAAACAACGCGTTCAAAGATACGTTCCTCTAAACTCTAAATCAATCGCGATTCCCAAGACGACGCGACGATGCTCGGCCATCCGTTCTGCTCGAAACACAAGCTACAAGAAGAGATCCCGACAAGCATCGAACACGTAACCCTTGGAAATTGCGTTAGGCCGTGGTTTTCTGGCGAACTAACGTCCTAACGAACACGGCCGGTCCTAAACGTGTTTCAACACTATATTTCCGGTCTCTCGAACATTTCTCGGCATTCGCACTGTTGTAATTCAATGGAAGAGATCGAACAACAAAAATTCGTCGCTCGGGTTCCTTCCAAAATATTTTTGCATGTTTTCTGATTTCATTTAAACAGTGAAGGTTTTCGTTCTTGAAAGTTGAGTTCAATTGGAACATCTCTAGGAAAGTTGAACAATTTTGTTAGGGATTGAATCTTTCATACATCTGCAGATTAAAGCTTCGCCTTTACAGCGATCTCTTAAAACTTGACGTACGATTTTTCTTAGCTTTTTTATAAAAAGAATATGAGGAACACGTTTGATTGGGCAAAGGTATCATTATGAACTGTACACATTTTCAATTCAACAGTATTGTTATATTATTCTGAACTAATAGGTCACAATTAATCAACTAATAACTAGACAGCGGATCTTCATGCAAAATAAACATTTTCTATCTGAATTGCAGCAAACTGGAATGTTGCGTCAAGTCCGCAAGCGTGATTGCCGTGGATTACTTGATCGGGCTAAACTGTACTTTGGAGGACCAATTTTTTAAAACTTTTTTTTATACAGTCCTATAGATTTCGACGAGAAAACTGCAAGAATGAAAGTGTTATTGCCAGGAGTTCACTGGTTCAGAAGTTTTACGCGTGTAAAGTTGAGCACTTTTAACTAACCCCAAACCAACTTAGACTATACCGCTCAGTGCTACTTAGCCGATGCGCTGACCACTCACCATCTACCCAGCGCATGCGCTCAACAGTCCTACCTCTACCACCCAACGAATATCCAATATGGCGACGCTCTAACCTGTCAACTTTTGTGTAAAACATTTTTTAATGGCACTACCAGAAATGCCTAAACAATGGTGACATAACTTAACGCGTACACCCTGTATATACCGTCCTAAGCTGTCCCTACGACATCCGGCGTCTAAGGCACAGGTTCGCTAGATAGCCTTACTGTGACGAGTCCTCTAGCGGGCTTAGGACGAAACACTTCCTTCTCCTTTTTCCATCTTTTCATAATCCGAAAACTTGCCGCTTCAATATGAAGAAGTGTCGGAAAATACATGTTCAGAGACTGAATATGGAACGAAATAGATATTTATTTTCATTCTTAATATTTCTGATAGGTTGAAAGTAATACAAGTTTTTTAAGATTCTGCTAATGTTTTTGCTGTTTTTAATTACACGGTACGTTTTTTACACTGTGGACGTTTATGCATTTATAAAGAAATTGGCTGGTCGGAAGGTAAAACCAATAGATTAGAAAAATTTAAGAATAGTGTATTGATGTTTTCATTATAGAAAATCTATTATGGGATAAAATGAATTTTTATTTAACTTGTGCTGCACCACAATCGTTGCAAAACATTTTTATTTTCCATGAAGATCCACAGTCTACTAATTACCCAATCGAGTGGATACATATTTTAACAAAACGACGGACCCGTTGTCTCTGCATCGCGTTTCAGAACATAATTGACGTATTCCTAAACGAGCAGAGAAGAGGAAGAACAGTGGGCAGGGGCTAGCGAAAAAATACGTGAGCCGGGGGAAAAAAGCTTTATAAATTTCATCGAGTTTCTATCCTGGTCTTTTTTCCCTCGGTTCTCTCTCAGTTCTCTCTCGGTTGTGTTCTATCGTGCGGGCGGGTCTCCGTTTCCGCGCCGTCGAGCTTCGTCGCCATCGACGTTGCTTTTAAGGGGGTGTGAAATTTTTAGTTCGTAAACAAGAGACTGCCGGGGAAGTTTCTATATTCAGTTATCCTCCGGTTAAGTCTCCGCCGTCTGTAACTTGACACGTCCCGCTCGCGCGACGCGACGGCCGAGTTTCTCCGCTCGGCTGTCTCGAGCCATTACGCTCCGGGCTTTCACGGAGCCGATGTGTCTGCCGAAGTTTTCCGGATTCGAATTTCGCTGTCAGCGTTGCCCGCGCGAAACCTGCCGCTTCTACACCGTCCCTTGGAAAATTGATACCGGCGAGCTGCGGGAAAAACTATGTCGACCGGATCCGCCATACGGAGTGCAATCCTAATACAGACTACTGTTGAGAACGGAGAAGTTTTTCGGAATTCCTTGTAACCGATGGGTTAGACCAGGGATGGGCATGGTAGGGGCCCCTCAAACGCTTGCTTCCCCCACCAACCTTTCTTTCATGCGCGAGGCCAGCGCACTGTTCGCAACAAGCGAAGCACTTCCTTCCATACTAAACAAAAATACGTGTATGTTCTTCAAAGATGTAATAAAACATCCTTAAAATTATAAAAAGATTGGTCGAACCCAGGGATGGGCATTTTTTGCCTCAATTGAGACAAAACCGTCCCCACCATAGCGCCCACTGTCCCCTACCAGCATCCGCCGTTACCTTCACTATGGAAGGCGCAAACTGTCTCCCACCAATATCCGCCGTTACCTTCACTATGGAAGGCGGCCACTGTCACCATCCCCACCATAGCGTCCACTGTCCCCCACCAGCATCTGCCTTCCATAGTGTAGGTAACAGCGGGTGCTGGTGGGGGACAGTGGGCGCTATGGTGGGGACGGTTTTGTCTCAATTGAGGCAAAAATGCCCGTCCCTGGGTTAGACCAATCTTTTTATAATTTTAGGGATGTTTTACTACATCTTTGAAGAACATACACGTATTTTTGTTTAGTTCGAAAGAGTTGGAGGTAAGAGAGGTATAACGGCAGAGCTGCACACCTGATGTAAATGTCGAAAACGGTGACCATGCCACGCCAGAGGACGTCGTCGCTCCGTAGTAACTGGGTGTAAAAATGAAACGCGTTCGATATACCGAGGAATACCGCGGCATCTTTCCCCCGGTTGGCAACTTCAGATACAAACATTGCATTATTCATGATCGAGCGGTGGGGGTGGGTGGGGGGTTGTCGTCTACGATTTTCAGAGCCGGACGAGGGCTTGTATCTGCCGGCTGAATAATTAACACGGATAAGTTACCTGCGGCACGGCGTGTTGTGCAGCCTAGCCGTCCCTTCCAGAAAACTTTTCGGCGAGTGTTTGCGAACTCGTCCCCGCCTTGCCTGCTTTTCCCCGCGACCGTTAAATAAAAGCTCAAGAACTTTGGACACCGATGGTGGGGTGAAGACAGTCCTTGCGGAATAAATTTTTACCCAAGGAACTTTTCCTCGAGATTTCCCACGGAAGAATTCTCACGCCTTTCTCGTGCTTCTCCCGAGAACGAGATCGAACGTGTGTGGTTTAACCCACGTACGGCCGGGACTTGGGTCCAATCTGACCCAGGATTGTACAGTATTATCACACGTCGAACCTTGTACATTCATATAAAAAATATTCAACTCGATTCGATGAACAGTTGCCTAGATGAAAATTCGCGTGTACTCCGTAGCAAAGTAAACCAATATTACAAAACTCTGTGGTTTATAGGCAAATTGGAAATAACACGGTAAATTCCATTCGACCAATATTTTCCTGAGATAAAAATTCGCAAGTCCATGACGCAGACGTTCTCATAAAAATAGACAAATATCGCGGAATTCGACGGACTGTATTTTATAAACAAACTCGAAACCAGCAAAGTAATGACTTAAACTCTCCCTAATTTCGGCACGAGTACGATTTCCGTGGCCCCTCGTTTTGATCCGCCCCCTCCACGACCTAACCACAACTCATTCTATTCACATGATTTTTCCAATACTAGTTCAAATTCTGGATGACGGCTACAATGCAAAGATTATGCGAATAAAATTTCATTTTCTACAAAAAAGGTCTCCTGATGTTTTGCCATATTTCGCATAGTTACCGAGATATTTGCAAATTTATAAAAAACAGGAAATCTACTTTACCGGCTAAACCAGGCCAATGTGACACCATGTTATATATACATTTTTTTCTTGAAATAACCGCAAGAATACAAATATAACTTGTAATCTCCCCCTCATTTCACGCGCACTGCAACATATTAAATTTTGAACAAAATCGATACTGCCGATCTCAAGAAATAATCGAACGAACTTCTAATTTGTTGACAGAATATATTCATTAGAATGGTGCTTACTTTGAGCAATAGAAAACTGTTATTTATTATTTTACATGTAACAACCAAATAATAATGAAGAACTTTTTACATGTAATATACATATAATGTATCGCTTTTCACTAATCGTTTTAAGTGCCAAACAAATTCTATTATCTTGAACGCAATCAGTTCGGATAACGGAGGTTCGACTGCACCACTTCACTCAAAACCACTATTTCAATTCACCATAATATTTCGCCGCGGAAGCCATTTAAGGGGAACAGGATTTCCCGTTCGAATGATCCGGCGACTAGAGAAAGGCTCTGAATTTCTCGCGATATTGCTGAGGCAGCATTTCCACGATAAAAATGAACAACGGCCGTCGCGTCGGTCCACGTTGGGAATTATCAAATGAAATCTGTCTTTTCACGAGGAACCCGAAAGCCTGTTACCATCCCGGCCGCCATTCCCATCGTTCCCTTGGAAACGGGGTCGCCGCTGGTTCCCCCATCGCGTTCGTCGATGGTAACGTAATAAATGCTCGTTATGTACACTGTCCCGGCCGAGGGAAGGAAAATTGATAACTGCGGATTTAGATAACACCGCTAACTATAGTTTTAACTCCGCGAATAGAAACTTCTGTCCCGATAAGGGATGGCTCGAGGATTTTTCTCCAGTCTAGGGGGTTGCGTTGTTGCGCCCCATGTACGATTAGGACGCCGCCGACGCTAACGACGACCCGTTATTCTTCTTCTACCCGACCGAGAGGAAACTTCAAGCTCTATTTTTCCCCAGCATTTCCATAGAGAGGAATTTATTCGCGTTTTCCACGCGAGAGCTGCTTTCCCTTAACCGACATGTCTGACGTCGACGTCTCCGTTTCCTGCAATTTAATTCGCTTTCCGGGGTTTTGACGCATATTGCTTCTGTTTAACCCTCCTGTGATTTTTCTGCGCGTTTAGACTTGCTAAATTTGTTTAACATGTTACGTACGGGGAATATTTTCGTTCGACTTTCTCTGATTGCTTCTGAAACTCTTTCAGATCGTACAAATTGTAATGAGCAAAGGATTAAACTAGTTCCAACCAGTAGCTCCGGAGCTATACGAGGCACCTTCTCTGCTTAGGTTCTCCCCCCACTCTTAGACTTCATCGTTATAATGTGCAGTGGCGTGCAAAAGTATCCGGACACCCTTTAAAAACGAATAACTTTTTCAAAATTAGTTGAAACAGCTTGTGTTTTTTTGAGATATTATAAGGGTTAGTTTACTCGGTAGCATGTAAATAATTTTTTATACAAATTGCTAATGGTCGAAATTGTGAAGAAAAAAGTAAGTAATGATTTTTAACTTTCTTATCAGTGCCTGTAATGAAAATTTAAAATATACCTTTCGTAGATCTCCATAGGTTATATACATGCGCAAAGTTTCATCGAAGTCGGTTAATGTTGCTATGAGCTACGAACATTGCAAGATAGGAGCTTAAGGGTGAAAGTCCCAGATTTTCGGTCTTTCCAGGGAAGTTTGTCCTTATGTAATCACATTTAAATGTTTGTAACTCATAACGACGTTAACCGAGTTCGATGAAACTTTGTACTTGTACATAACTTACTTAGACCTATAAAACGCGTCTTTTAAATTTTTGTTACAGGCACAGATTAAAAAGTTAAAAATCGTGACCTTTACTATTTTCGTCGCAATTCCGACCGATAGCAATTTTTAGAAAAAATTATATACACGCTCCCTAGTAAACTAATGCGTCTAACATCTCAAAAAAAACTCAAGCCGTTTGAACTAATTTTGAAAAAATTATTCGTTTTTAACATTTTGCACTCGAATGGCGACTCTGAGGCGCCGCTAAAAATTGTTACACCATTATTCAGAATATTGTTCACATGATTGAATTTGTTTATATGTAATAAATTACTAAACATTTAAATATTGTATAAGGTACTATATCAGTTTCGTACGCATATAATGAAAAAATTATGTAGAATGGAAATATTCTAGGTTAGAAGAAATGTTTGATTTTTTAGTTGAAATAGCTCCGAGTGCAAAGGGTTAAAGGGTGTCCGGATACATTTGCACGCCACGGTATAATAGTGGGAAGCTCCCACTACGAGAGGTACGCGGCGCGCGCAGCACTCAGTAACGCTGCGGTTGTACGTAGTGGTGGGAAGAGGTTCGATGGTGGGGGCTTTGCAGTTCTCGGAGGGGAATACGTTGGAACTCCCTGGATTAAACAACTACATTATAGTGTACAGCAGGGGTGGACAATTTTGCCTCAATTAAGGCAAAATCGTCCACATCGTAGCGCCCTCTGTCCCCTTCCAGCAAGCGTGGTACAACGGGGCAACGAAGACACGAGACATCAGCGTACGCAACGAACGTGCGCGATCCATGAAAGTGAGGTTGGTGGGAGAAACAAGCGTTTGAGGAGCCCCAACCGTGCCCAGCCCTGGTGTACAGTAATGTCTCGATATACATTGTGGGGCAATAACTTTGTCCACCTTGAATATTTCCGTTACTTGTAATAATATGAGAAAATGATATATACAAAAGTTGCACGGTATAGAGGGGAAAATATTGTGATGTAAAAATTCTTTATGTGCCTTACGACATTTCGGAGGTTTCCTTCCATACCTACTTGTTGTATCATAAATCGATACAATACAAAATTCTGCGTGAAAATGTATTTGACCTCTATGTGTCCTAATGTAACGGTTAACGAGATATTATCGAAATATTTTTCCATATGTTCTCACCATAGTCAAGGTGAGGGACAACAGTTCGATGAGCTTCCAGGCACAGAGATGGTACATGTTGAAAATTATTTCGATAATATCTCGTTAACTATTACATTAGGACATATAGAGGTCAAACATAATTTTACGCAGAATTTGATACTCTATCGATTCATGATACAAAAAATAGGTCTTTGCATTTAAAGAAATAAAAGGGACCTCGAAATGCCCACACGCACATGAAAAATGTTTACATCGCAATATTTCCCCCTCTATACCGAGCAACTTTTGCATATATAATTTTCTCATATTATTACAAGTAACGGAAATATTCAAGGTGGACAAAGTTATTGCTCCACCCCGTATATGAAAGAGACGAGCATGATATTTGTGAAAAATTTAGCTCCACTAATGCAGAGTGTTCTCTTTGAGGAGCTTATTGGATTAAATCGTTGGGACAATACTAATCTAGTGACGAAACCATTGTGTTTGATTGTAATTTGTGTTTGGTTTTTTGGAAAATTTTTCAAACTCATATTCGCGGCATTTTTCTGATTAAAATGAGTCCAAACACGGCATGATTCGAAGTATATTTGCTTGTTCAATCCATGATACAGTAGAACCTCGAATATCCGAACCGATGTTATCAAAATTGAATGATGAATGGTTCAATGGAAAGCGGTCCATATATAATACAACACATACAAACCGGTAAATATTTAATCGAGTATTATACCTAGGTAGTAGTTCTATTACACGAAAACACATATACCACAGAACAGTTCGGATAATCGAGGTTCTACTATATCGTGGATTACACGGGTAAATATGATCCAAACTATATCGTGTTTGGTATCATTTTAATCAGAAATATGTCACGAATGTAATGATAAAAATCTCATAACAATTATTTAAAAATAGAAAGTTTTATCATTGAATTACTATCGTTTCTTCGAATTTCGACGATGCAAAATATTTGTTTTTGACGTAATGAGAATGGTATAATGTTTCGAGAAAAGCTTGGTTCGAAAGGGTTAGAATCTTAGGAGGTTTGTTGAACCGGAAGGTTATAACACCGTCGCGAAGTATAGTGGTTGTCAGATCCGCGAGCGAAACCGTTGGGATAGCGAAAACACGGATAGTAGCAACACTCGACGAAACTAGGTGGAAATATGACAGACGGAGGATGGCCTGAAACACGGTAACTGGTAACGCGGTATGAAATATACAAAGTTGGAAAATTGGGTTGTAACGGAAGTTAATCCCTCGGTGTGCTTAACTTTTGCGGCCGCGCGCGTGGAATATGAAATTTCAGAACTCGCGGGAATTCAGCTTTAATGCCTCGTTAATGGTGCATCGTTTTCAGTGATAACGCGGATACGGAGACACCCACGTGCGCGAATTTCGCATCAAAATCTTTCCAGGATTCTTCGGTGATTAACCCGTGGTTTCAATAATATCCAGGCTATTCAAATTCCGACTTCAAAAATTCAAATGCTACAAGAAAAGCACATTGCGAACTCATTTTACAATTTCTGGAACCGTCAAATTATCGGTAGACTTTGGATGAGTGTGCAAAATTTGTCGATTTGATTGAAAGAAACGGAAGTCCAGTGAAAATGTATTTGTTTTCTCAATAATTTTGATAAGCCGAAAATAATAGACCAACGTTCTAAAATTTTTCTAATGTCTTTGCAAGTTCTGTTGTTTTGTTCAGTTACCACGAATGCGTAAAGTTCGCAGTCTAATTGTATCTGTATAGGATTTTATTATTACGCGTTTTGTGTCGAAAATAGGTGGATAAAATTTAAAACACAATGGTTATTATTCATTTATGACAACAACGAGATGGTGTAATTTAAAGTAGTGGAAAGAATGAAAGAATATAATGATGTCCCCATATTACTTTCAATTTACTATGATTTTTGAATATAGAAAGACACTTAAATATGTTTACTGTTTCTTGCAAATCTACGCAGACAATTTTTATTTTTCATAAAGATCCGCACTGTTAATATTACATATTACTATACAGCGGACTTTATGGATCTATGATAAAGATGATTAGATGCAATTTGAAACAGGAAAATCATTAGAGTAATTTAAAAATACTATTATATCATTTTCAACCTATTAAACATATTAGGGAAGAAAATAAATTTCTATTTCACCCCAGTTTGTTGCAATTCAGGCTGAAAATTGTTATATTGCATAAAGATCCGCACTGTTAATATTACATATTACTAGACAGCGGACTTTATGGATCTATGACAAAGATGAGTAGGTGCAATTTGAAACAGGAAAAACATGAAAGGAATTTAGAAATACTATTATATTATTTTCAACTTATTAAACATATTAGGGAAGAAAATAAATATCTATTTCACTCCAGTTTTGTTGCAATTCAATTAGAAAATTATCATTTGGTATAAAGATCAGCTGTCTATGTATTACGTAGATGCAAGAATAATATTTCTAGAGTTTTAGAAGATCTTCGTCCGCAAGTCGTTAATTTTGCACGTCACGGTATTTTCATACTTAAAACTTGCCACTGGGAGAACTCTTTATTTCCCTACCTTGAGTTTCCCATCTCCGTTGGACTCTTGCATCCATCATTCATCCGATCATTTTCATGTATAAAACTGCGTGGCACGTCCCTTCTGTTTTCTCCATGGGGAGTAGAATTTGAAAGCGCGGTTTCGAGTTCCCGAGGAAATGAACACCTCAACGAATATGTTCATTCCCTCTGTTCGATCGGCCGGAGCTACAGTATGACGATTTGCGTTAAAAAATAAACAATAAATTTTATATTTGTTTTCATGGAATAGGTGGTAAACACTTCCAATATTCGAACAACATAATTTGGCTACACAAATACCCGATGAAAGTTAAAAATCCAATTCGAAGTCTCGTAAAAACACGCAAGCCAACATACATACTACAATACATACAGTCAATATTTATGATGGCGAAATTTGGTTGCATATATGTTATTTTATTTGTTTATTTTTTGTAAATTATTTGTGTTTTATTTTAGTCGTTATACAGGGTAAGCAACTATTGCCACCTACAATAACTCGGAAAGTATAATAGTAGTAGAAAAGTTTTCGAAATAAAAATTGCGTCGCATAACAGGGCCGTAGTATGGAGTAAATATTTTGTTGCTTTGTGGAATCACTTCAGAGATGTGAAGGTGACCTTTGTTTTTATAAATAGACTGCTATGTTTTGGTACCTGTTCTCTGATAGCGGCTATTGAGACGAAACCAACGAGGTGTAACATTAAGGTCTTTGAAGGTCAGTAAAGGTCATTTATGACAAAAAAAGGTGAAATAAATTTGCATTTACAAAAGGTGTTCAAAGCGATTGCCATTGGTATCAATGCAATGCTGCAATTTTCTTATCACGGATTGAGTAGTATTTCCTCTCACTTGTAGTTGTCATAAATGACCTCTGCTGACCTCCAAGGACCTTAATGTTGCACATCGTTGGATTCGTCTCAATAGCCGCTATCAGAGAACAGGTACCAAAACATAGCAGTCTATTTATAAAAAACGAAGGTCACCTTCACATCTCTGAAGTGATTCCACAAAGCAACAAAAGATTAACGCCACACAACGGACCCTGTTGTGCGATGCAACTTTTATTTCGAAAACTTTTCTACTCTTATCGTTCTTTCGAAGTTAATGTAGGTGGCAACAATTAGTGCCTCACCCCGTATATATTTGAAAATTGTCGTATTTACAGTTATGGGTGAGCTACAGTTATTCATATCACATTACATTTTCGCATTGCATTTTCTAACTCCCTGAGAGGATTGAAAAAAACGAAACATCGTCTTTTTTTCATTTTTTTAAAGTCAAAACTAGTTCCCTCTATTTTCTTTAATTTGGTATAAGTTTTATCTGTTCTTGAGTGCTCTATCCTGAGATAACTTATTTCTCCAAATCTGTCAGTGAGTGATAATAATGATAATTAAAAATATTTTGTCACTATAATTTATGTAAATATTATTTGTTATTAATTGATTTGTATTCTTGTTACTTATGGTTGAATATATTACAAAAATGTATATATTTCATTTATTTTCTTCTTTTTGCTTCAAAAATATTTCTAACTCAATTATTTTGTGTCACAAATTGAATTTATAGTATATAAATATGATTGAAATATTAATAATATTAAAATATGATTATTTTAATGGAAAATTGATTTTTGTTCACCGTGTGTACTCGTTTCATTGTGCGCTGCGCGTCGGATCGATAACCGGGCATACGATTCGAAAGTTGACGTCGGCTGTATTGAATTACAATTACACGATGAATCTGACCACGTTCATTCGTCATTATTATCAGTGGTCCGCCTTTGTTGCCGATCAAACGAACGTAAGCGACGTGAACCCGTCGAACCGTTGCGTTGGGATCCAGTGTACAGAGTCCATCGGGCCGACTGCTCGACATCGAGCCATTGTGTAAAACGACCCAGCAATAAAATATTACCCGTGTGCGTTCGTTATCGAGCGACCAAGATGGCGTGCAACCGACGAGCCGATAACATCGGATCCATAAGTGAAAACGAGCAGCGAATGATTCCTCGCGCCGAGACCATGTCGCTCTCACATTCGTGCCATAATCGAGCCGCTTGACGACAGAAAGACAAACGGCATAAATTAGTCTCCTTTTTTCTAGGCGGCTGTCGACACTGAAACTTGTCTACTGTCTCTGCTATTTGTAGTTTACTATTCCTGCTGGTTTATCGTCGCTTTTTCTGGATTCTGTTTTGTGTCTGCACTTGCGTTTTGTCGACGTGATTTTAGATTGCGATCCCGTCCGAATTTTTCAACTTTTGAGGTCACAAATTAAAGCTGGAGGATCGCACTTTATGAGAAGTTCATTTATTTTTTTGGAAAAAATTTGAAATCGTGAAGAAAAATCGGTAAGTAGCGATCGATAGCTTGGAGAATAATATAGAAATGGGATTTTATGGAGTCACTTTAAGTTGTTTTTATATTGTGTTGCTATAGAAATTTTTGAATTCTTGAGGGCTTAAATTAAAGCTGGAAGTTCGTACTTTATGACAAGAACATTTGTGTTTAAAAAATAAAGTTGAGAGTCGTAGTGAAAAAATGGTAAATCGTAATTGATAGGAGAAAAATAATTGGACATACATAGGTTACTTCGAATCGTTTTTAGCTTGTCTTCCTGTAGGAATTTTTTAACTTTTGAGGTATCAAATTAAAGCTGGAGGATCGCACTTTATTGTAAATTTAGTTACGTCTCCTGAAAAAATTCAAAGTCATGTAGAAAAACCGATGAATAATCTTGATTGATATGTAATAGAAAAATCACTGAATTTGAGGGTCGTAAATAGCCTTGTTCACATTGAAAAATTAGTATATATGTATGAACAAAAAATAATACTGATAATGCATAAATAACATACTAATTATTAAGTCCAATAACAATAAAACTATAAAGATCGTAATACAATATCCCTACAAACTTTTTCCCTATGAAAAGGAAATTTTTATCCTATAAAACGAGAATCTATAAATTAACTATTTCTTATTTTATCAAAACACGTCAGTCGCTCCTAAAAATTTCTCAATATTTTTCATTTTTTTGGATACACATTTCCATTCAATGTACAAAGCTATAAGTGTTAATATTCTTCTGCAAAATGATTTGAATGAAGAGTATTGACAGGCAAGTCTAATATAATGTAATTTTTAAACTACATGAATTTCTTCGTTGCAACACGTAAACTCTTTCCCATACAAAATGTTTCGGATGGAACCACGTCGCAAGAGAAACGTGTTCGAACATAAATATTCATTAGCCATTGACGTAATTAGGTCGGAGAATGAATAATTGCGTTCAAATTCATATTTCTGTAAAAGAATGTACAAGCAAGGAAGGAGCGAAGGTAAACAACGGCGCCACGCGTCACGGCGGAATACTTAATGAATTCCACTTGATTGCTGCATCGGCAATTACAATTCCAGGTTGAACCCTCTGTTATATTGTGGCGAAATTTATACTATACATTTCAACGCACTCGGAAACTTCATTTATGGCAAGTATTATTTCTTTAAAATGGAACTTGCCAATAGAATTCCTCTGATATAAATTCTACAAAGTATACAAATTTTATATCTCGATAGTACCATAACTGCATATAGATTTATTAGGTTGAATAATAAATAATTTTCGCTTTCAAGGAGAAATTGTAATGAAGCATTTATTATTCTATTGACTCATCTTACTCGAACTACCTGCTAAGTGGCACAAGCCATTGCGAATAATGGCGAATATACAGGATGGTCCAGTAAGATATAGCACTAAAACATCTCCGTTGTTTTTGGTGATAAAACGTACTTTATTAACAAAAGTTGTTCAGTATAAAAAGTACTATAATATAGCAATACAGCTTCTTTGTGTGTGGAGTAGTTACCAGAGACTTTAAGGTAATGTTCACTTTTTTAAATGCATTTGTATATTTTTTCTGATACGCTGGCTAATGTATCTCGGTATTTTCTATACAAAAAGGTATTAACCTATGTATGTTGAAACATTATTAATATAGGGGATATTTGAACTTCAATATTGTAGAACTTACTACATTCCATATTGAATAGAATTGAGTAGAAAGGAACGTGAATAGATAGACAATTGAGTAGAGAGAGAATTTTTTTGTTTGTGTATAATTGCTACTTGTTTTACTGATAAAGGAGAGTATACTAGAACAGAATATAGATCAGTTTGAGTAGGCACACATCTGTTTCACTAGAAACGAATATAGAAAAATGGGATTGGTATCACCTATAATTCTCGAGTAATGGAATTTTGTCAAAACAACGGGCCTTTCAACGCACTGTGCGTCGTGGAGGTCTGCAGCCGCCAACAGTAGGATTTGCACTACTGGCTGGTCCGCGGGAATATCGAGCGGCTCCCCTGGTCGCGGCGAACACGCTCGAACCCCGGCGATTCCGTCCGAACACGGTTGCAACTCCGATGCAACTGTAGGTCAGGTCAGCCAGGTCAATCGCCCCGGCGAAGCGCGCTGCGCGGCGGCGGTGGCTGTACTGTTGTTCGTGTCGCGAGAGACCTCACCGACTCGGTCCTTCAATCGCCGTGTACTGGATATCCTAGCAACTCCGAATAATATCCAGTCCTCCCGCGCGATATCAGTCGCCTAATTGTTATTGGAAACGAAAATTGTCGTTTGATGGACTGCACTGCAACCCGCTTGGTACTCAGGACGCGGTATTACTCTCGGCTTCTACTTTAGCTGCTGATTACATCGTCCGACACTAATTGTGATTTTCGATAGCTACGATGACGAACGATTCTTCTCCGAACTTTGATACGCTGAATAGAAATTTCAAAGTTCCGCATGTGCGAGATTTAATTTTCGTAATTTAAATAAATTATTTTCGCATAAGTAAATAGAAAGAGAATTGAGTGTAAAGAAAACTGAATAGAAGGGGAATTGAGTTGGCAGATAATTGAGTAGAAAGAAAATTGAGTACAAAGAAAACTGAATAGATAGAAAATTGAATAGAAAGGGAACTGAATAGGCAGAAAATTGAATAGAAGGTGAATTGAGTTGGCCGATAATTGAGTAGAAAGAGATAGAAAATTGAGTAGGCAGAAAATTGAATAGAGAGAGGTAGAAAATTTAGTAGAAAGAAAATTGAATAGAAAGGGAATTGAGTAGGCAGAAAATTGAGTAGAAAGAAAATTCAATAAAAAGAGAATTAAGTAGAATGAAAATTGATTAGAAATAGAATTGAGTACAAAGAAAATTGAATGAAAATAGTATTGAGTAGAAAGAAAATTGAATAGAAAGAGATAGAAAATTGAGTAGAAAGAAAATTGAATAGAGAGAGGTAGAAAATTGAGTGGAAAGAAAATTGAATAGTAAGTGAATTGAGTGGGCAGAAAATTGCATAGAAAGGGAATTGAGTAGGCAGAAAATTGAGTAGAAAGAGCATTGAGTACAAGCAAAATTGAATAGAAATAGAATTGAGTAGAAAGAAAATTCAATAGAGATAGAATTGAGTAGAAAGAAAATTGAATATAAATAGAATTGAGTTGAAAGAAAATTGAATGAGAATAGAATGGAGAAGAAAGAAAATTGAATAGAAAGAGAATTGAGTAGAAAGGAACGTGAATAGATAGACAATTGAGTAGAGAGAGAATTTTGTAGAGAATGAAGCAAATAGAAAAAATGGAGTAGAGAGAAAATCAAGTAGAAAAAAAGTAGTAGGAAAAGAATTGGGCAGAAAAGAAAGGTGAAATGAATAGAAGTTGGTCGAATGAGTAGACTATGAAAATAGCACAAGTGGAAGACTGAATAAGTAGAGAAAGCAGAACGTACGAGTAACATTAGAAGGTTACGCGATTAAAGGAAGCAGGAATGCAAAGAATGTAAGACCGCTAATGAGCGATAACACTAACTAATGTTGTCCGCGTTTCGTTACAATTTATCGTGTTCTTCCTTAGCTGCCGGAACATGCAGCACGCGACTGCCATCATTCTTTTACATTATACTCGTTTTTAGTGTCATACGTGAGAAGTGCTCCGCCTCGTCTTCTTCGTGAAACGACGTGGCTAAACATAGGCGATAAAGTTTACGTTTTAGTCTATCAAGGACGGTTGATGAAGCCATAAGGGGTGAACCCATTGCTATAAAACCTAAGAGATACATATTTTAACTGGGGGAGTCTTGGCTTGACAAATTCATGTTTCGTGAGGGTGGAATGTGTTAACCTCTGACATACGGTTACTCCCACGAGTATTCGTACGCCCTTTAAAACAATAACTTTTTTATAATTGTACCAAACGATCTGATTGTTTGTAAGCCATTCGAAGCATTGGTTTATTAAATAATGTGCAAAAGATATTTTCAAAAAATTACAATTAATCAGGCTACATGCAAAAATAAGAAATGCATCATACATTTTAAATTTTCATCAAAGACCCAAATAAAAAGTTTTAAAAAATGACTTTTTTATTTTTGCATGTAACCATGTAAATTGTGTTTTTTGGAAACTCTTTTTTGCACATCATTTAATAACCGAATGCTTCTAATTGCTTACAAAAAATCAGGTCATTTGGTACAATTATAAAAACGTTATCCTGTTTTAAAAGGCGTACGAATACTCATGGGAGTCGCTGTGTGCATGTTTCTTGCAACAAAATGCAATCTAATTTGATTAGAGTGCTAGAAATTTCTCAGTTACCACATTAAATATCGTTATAAAATTATAAGGTTTCTTCAAACATGCTTTTCAAAATATTTAATTTCTTCTCAAAAGACATTTAACATTGCTTAGTAATTTCATCAAACATGCTTCTAAATATTTGTGTAAGAGGTTACTTCAAATCGTTTTTACATTGTATTTTCGTAGGAATTGTTCGACTTTTGAGGGCTTAAATTAAAGCTAGAACATCATACTGAATGGCAGGATCATTTATATTCAAGGAAAATATTTGAAATCATACCAAAACTTAGTAAATGGCGATGGATAACTTCAAGCACTTAAAGCCGTTTCAACATTGTGTTCCCGCTAGAATTTTTCAACTTCCGAGAGCTTAAATTAAAGATCTATTTAAGTTTCAGGAAAAAATTCTAAATTATACCGACAAATCGTTAAATGCTTGTCGATAGCTAGGGGAAGAATAATTTAATTTTGGGAGGTTAGGTCTGCGTTAAGATTTTGATTTTACACTGTCTTCCGGTGTGAATGTTTGAACTTTTGAGGGCTTAAATTAAAACTGAAAGATGACTTTATGATAGATCTATTTATTTTTCAGGAAAAAATTCGAAATCATACCTATAAATCGTTAAATGCTGGTTGTTTAGAGGAAGAGCAATTTAATTTTGATCTGGGTTAATTTTAAGATTTTAAATTATCTTCCCGTCGAAATTTTTGAACTTTTCAGGATTTGAATATAACGCACATTATGATAGGTCCATATAGAAAAATCGAGGAATCTCGGTTAATACCCCAGAGAAAAATAGCTGGAATTTAAGAGGTTGCTTCAAATCGCTTTTAGATTATACTCCCGCTTGAATTTTTCAACTTTTAAAAGCTTAAAACTGAACCTAGCAGCGCTGGTAAAATTGACCGGTCCCAAATTATTTATTTTAAGATTGTTGAAGTTATAAAGTCTCTTTCATAGAAAATGAATGAATTAATTTTTTAAATCAAAGATGTACTATTATAAAAATAGCAGAAAGTCGGCACGAGTACGATTTCCGTGGCCCCTCGTACGATTTCCGCCCCATCCACGACCTAACCACAACTCATTCTATTCACATGATTTTTCCATTACTGGTTCAAATTCTGGATGACAGCTACAATGCAAAGATTATGCGAATAAAATTTCATTTTCTACAAAAAAGGTCTCTTGATATTTTGCCATATTTCGCATAGTTGCCGCGATATTTGCAAATTTATAAAAAACAGGAAATCTACTTTACCGGCTAAACCAGGCCAATTTGACACCATATATACATTTTTTTCTTGAAATAACCCCAAGAACACAAATATAACCTCAAAACGAGGGGCCACGGAAATCGTACTCTTCCCAGAAAGTCTATATTAATTTCAATTTGTCATTTTTATAAAGCAATACATGCCAGTCACTTTTGATGTTCGATTGGTTTAATGTTAAACGCCAGCTCAGCCCCACAGTCCCACTATAACAATTACTTTTATAATCCTAATGGGTTATAAAAGCGAATGTAAAATGTACCTTTTAGATCTTAACAAATTCTAATTTACCGACTAGATTGTAACAAATATTGATTTTCAACTATGGTAGAAAACTTCTGTCACATACGACTGACTTTTATCAAAATGATTGAGTTCTCGTTTGCAGACACTGATAGTGTCAGCATTTTATTTACAGCGTCTTCATAACATCCTGTTCGCATACGTTTAAATACACGATCGATGTTCGAATGTACTCGCAACAAACATTCGGCCATATAAGTATGGAATGGCGTAAGGATTAAATATTAATGATTCTCCGGGCCGCAGGTTTATCGTGTGTTTTTTATTAGATGCCATCACAGGAAACATGTAATAGTGTAAGGGAGGAACGGAACTGTTTCCCGACCACTTTAACTGGTATAAAACGAGCGTGACTTCGCAGTCACGCAACGGGAACGGCTCACGCAAACTGCATCTCTAAACCACGGATTATCTAACTGAAACCAGACCGGGAAACAAAAAACAATTTCTTGTTTTGAATTCGCCGGATCGTTTTCACTGGAAATACTTTTCTGCTGATCCTTGTTTCAGCCCAACGATCGATATCTCACGTCGAAACGTTCATTGGATAAGGTCGAATAACTTCCGCATTTGAATTTAACCCTGTTAACTGTTTTTGACGAGTATACTCGTCATGAAAAAAGTGTAAAATTTTGTGCTATAACGAGAATATTCGTCACGAGTAATAAGTAGTGAGAATTTGCAGTTTAAATTGTAGTTTTAGTGAAAACTAAAATGTTCTCGCGAACTTCAAGATGTTTGAAATATTTTGAGGCTCGTCGAAATAAAAGGAACAAATAAAAGTTTATAAATAATTAATATAAAAAAGCCGCATGTAGTATGAATGATTTTTCATAAATGTATCGTTGTCTTTTATTAGTCACCACAGAAGCAATTACTGATTTATATATTGTTTTAGACTATGCAATAAGTGGCGCGCCTGGCAATAAAAAACAGGATGAGGATCCTTTCGTTTCCTTTTTACATAAATAAGCGATAAATTTGATTAATCAAATAAAAAAATAAAAGTCATTTTATTACAACCTAATTTCATATTACACATACTCTGTGTTTGACGAGTATACTCGTCATCGCTAAATTTGTGCGACGCAATTTAGATACACATTTTCCAAAGTGGTCGAAACAGTTAACTGGTTAATAAACCGGATGCTTTATACGCAATTTAAAGTTTCAATCGGACGGGCTCAATTTCGTGTCAAGTCTCAGTATGTCAAAAATAAAGTGATGCTTCATTGATCTGTTAACCGGGGAAAACGAGTTATCCTCGTTATTTGTGTACGATTTGAAAATTCATTTTTTCCTTAATTTAATCGGTGATTCTTTCATTTTGTTCTGTCATCGTATTTATATTAGTTATAATATTTCTATGATATTGTGTTTATATTGTTTCTGGCATAATTTTTCGTACCTTAACTTTATTTCTTTTATGCCACGCCTTCGAAAAGAAAAGTTTCTTTAAGAATTTAAATTGTATTAAATCTTGCTTCCACAATATTTTAATAGTTCAACAAAGCCTAGGTGGCTTTGCATATTTTTTTCAAATTATTTAAATTTTGAATGAATGCAATAAATTCTGTTTTTGCAGAGATTAGAAGAGCTTTAATTTTGCGCAGAATTTGGAATGCAGATGTGGATGACAGAGATAGGAATTATAGAAATTAATAATATTCAATTCCACCTATGACAAGTTTGCGACTTGTGTATCGAATGAAGCAGAAATTCAAATAGTGTCGTCATCAAAGGGTAATTACGTCGAAATTACCGTTCGTTTAATGTTATACGTTACGACAGATTGCAAAGAATTACGTGTTATCAGCGCATACTAATTACAAAAACGCGTGTAAACTGAAAGTGGAATTTGATAACGCTTACACGTATTATGAAATGCTTATTTTAAAAAAAAAAAGTTGCGCTAGGCGTCCGTGTTAAATGGAAATGTACAACGAAGATCGAAAGATTAAATTAATTAAACTGAACTCAATTCCCGAACATTTCACTTGTTAATGGAATAATTAACACTAAAATGAACGCTTAAACTGCTCCGTGAGAATTATACTGCATTTATTCGGTTTTTGTATGAGAAATAAATCTATTAAATTGTTTCTTATAAATGCACCTTTGCCATTTCAGTAACCGTGATCTAGAATGTGCATTAATGAATGAAATTCTAATTCTCACATAGAGAAAATTTTTTAATGAATAAAAGTCTAGTTCTCACTTCTTTGAATTTTGCACTTTTATATAAAATCACTTGAAGACAGTTTTTTAATGAAACTGCTTAGAATTTTGTATAAATTTTATGTATATTCATGTAGATATGAAGACAATTTTCTAATGAATAATATTCTAATTCTCACTGCTTTGAATTTTGTACAGACTTTATATAAATTTATCTAGACAAGAATACAATTTTTTAATGAATAAAATTCTAATTTTAACTGCTTAGAATTTTGTACTGTTATATAAAATGAAAAATATTCTAATTATCACTGCTTAAGGTTTTGTACAAAATTTATGTAGAATCATCTAGATACAAAGACAATTATGTATGAATAATATTCTAATTCTCACTGCTTCGAATTTTGTATAGGCTTTATATAAATTCACGTAGACATGAATACAGTCTCTTAATGAATAAAATTCTAATTCTAACTGCTTAGAATTTTGTATGAAGTTTGTCTAAATAATATATCAATTCATTTAGACATAGACAATTTTTTGAAGAAATTGATTGTTCCCAGCTTCTAACGAAGGAATAATTTTTTAGTACACGATATCGAGTTGAACTAAACATAAAACACGATTTTCCACTTACAGAAGACGGAAACGTGAACTTGATTTTTGAACAGTTTCTATATTCGACGAAATCGACGGATAGGGATACTGAAGGAGCCATTATTCGCCGACTGAAATAAAATCGAAAATAATCGACAACAATAATTACACGAAATACGCGTTACCGCACTTTATTAAATTCCGCAAAGGCTGATTAATATGGCGCATTAATGGACACCGTATTGGGCGAAAAAAGACAAACCGTGATAACAAGCGACAGGCGGCTTTGATAAGAATATCAATTCCGTCTCGAGTTACGCTTATCTGAAATTACATTTTCGGACTCCGTGAAAGGAGCTGTCCATTAAGTCCGAAGACAAACATTTCCCGTTACCTGTCCCGATGTCAATTAAACATTACATTGGTCCACTGTGAGCTCTCTTGTCGACGAAAAGAATATCGATCCCGATGACGTTCGTGTTTAATTAAAATTGTAATTCAAGGAAAATCATCAGAAAATATAGAATTTTTGCTTGTTTCATTATTCATTCGATCATGTTTCTGAAATTTACCGAATTACTTGATAAAGCTTGCTGCAAAATTTTTAATCATACTGATTAGCCAAAATAAAATGTAGTTTTATGTAAATCTGAGTTTGTAAGATATTCAATGAGATAAATATTCGAAGTTTACCTAAACAGAATTAAAGTAACAATTTAAAATGTTAGAAATTCTAAGTTGTTGTTAAAAACAATTTAATAAGGCTTGTTGGCAGACATTTAACGCAGTGTTAACATTATTTACGATTCTATAAATTGTATATTTTTATTTGAAATGTGTAATTCATTGAATTATACATTTTTACACTATTTCAACATGCAATCCAATGAACCGTACACGTTCCGCACGGTTTTTCGGAAAATTCAAAAAAGTCAGGATAAAATGAAAAGCCGCTGCTGATTGCAAACAGGCTGCTCGTTAATCAGCCAACAGTGATACTTTAGGATTGTCAGAGTAATCACCGGTTAGCCATTAAAGTTCACGGGCACTGAAATTCGCGAGGCAGGTGCCCTTCAATTTTATTAGTCGCCGGTCACTTCAAAAATCCGGCGCATCCGTTGATTGCTTCAACATTTTCGGCGCAAATATTGGAAAACCTGTTAACGGTACTGATACGCCGCAACGAGCTTTCGCGACGAGGATGCTTGATCGATTAAACTTTTATCGATTCGTAAATTATTTCCGCGGGACATTTGGTCCCAATTCGGCCCGACACACGCGCAAGTATCTTCGTAATCATTTTCCGTTAATTCACCTCGTTTTTCGTTGCAATTTCTATCACATATATACAGGCTCAACAACGTGACTTGATTATCGCTTAAAAAGTCACGTTTATTTTTAATGATGATGAAGAATTTGAAGAAGAAGAAATTGTTGATTGAGTTTGAACAATTATTGCGACGAATAAAACATATCTGTGGAAACCATAGTTTTCGAGATTGCAACGTTGCAGATGAGTTTTTTAAATGGGAACGTAAACTTTTAGTATTATTGCGTCATCACCGAGGTACAGACTAATATTACAGCTTATAACCATTTTTACACTGTTTCAATGTAGAATTTAATGCATCGTACATTTTTACAGTGTTTCGATGTACAATGTATATGTATAGCGTTTCAAGATTGTACATTTTTGCCGTAATACAATTTATAAATAAGTAGTACATTTTTGCTGTAATTCAGTCTACAATTGAAAAATCATACTTTTTTTTATTTAATTCGATATACAATTCAATAAGTTGTACATTTTTGCTGTAATTCAATGTACAATTCAATAAGTTGTACATTTTTGCTGTAATTCAATGTACAATTCAATAAGTTGTACATTTTTGCTGTAATTCAATGTACAATTCAATAAGTTGTACATTTTTGCTGTAATTTAATGTAGAATTCAATAAGTTGTACATTTTTGCTGTAATTCAATGTACAATTCAATAAGTTGTACATTTTTGCTGTAATTCAATGTAGAATTCAATAAGTTGTACATTTTTGCTGTAATTTAATGTACAATTCAATTAGTTGTACATATTTGCTGTAATTCAATTTACAATTCAAGTTATACATTTTTCCACTATTTCAGTGTACAGTTCAATTAGTTGTATAATATATTTCTGCTGTAATTCAATGTACTATTCAAGTTTTACATTTTTGCACCATTCCCATGTACAGTTCACTAAATCGTACATTTTCGAGAATCTCATTGTGTTGAACCTGCGAATGCCTTGCGTTAATTTGCAGCTTCAAATTTCGAATTGCGTGAATTGGTTCATATGAATCAATGTTCGTGTATCACTTTAAACAGACGATTGCGCAAGAACAGTTTCCTGTCTCGTGTTTCACTTATTTCTCCCTTGTTCGAATGGACCTGGCTAGTTCACAGTGTTTCGAAACTCCTTTGAAGGAAGTCAGGACCGTGACAATTTAATGAGAAACAAGTCTATCACGACTTTTGCCTGTTTTGTCCAATTCCTCCTCGGCGATAGTAGGGAAAATTGTATTCACTGTGTATGGAAGCTAATTGAGGGGTTAGCCAATCCTTGGATCGTCCGTGTTCATTCGGACTCAGAATTTTATCGATTGGACAAAAATATATACTCTCGTAGCTTTTTTTATTACAACTAAAATAATTAAGTATCTGCAATCTAAATATTATTTTCACTATTTTATTAAACAGCTGTACCGTAACATTTCTGGTAACGTACAGTAAAAAATACTTTTTCAACTCCATTTGAGGACTGCTCTGGAAAAAGTAAACGATCGACCGAGAGTCGAGGGTCCCATAACCAGTGATGGGAATGTTGGCGCTTTTCACGCGCATGCGCGGCGATTTTAGCCTCAGTCAAGCACGAAAATCGGGTACCTTGGTCGCCCCGCTAATTTCGCAAAATTTATTATGATTTGATTTTGAAAAATGAATGTATATATATATATATATATATATATATATATATATATATATGTGCACATGTTGTACATTCATTTTTCAAAATCAATATATTTTACAATAATATATATATATATATATATATATATATATATATATATATGTATTAAAATGTAATATATACATACGTACATAGAATATATAATATATAAATATATGTATAATATAATATATACATACGTACATAGAATATGTAATATATAAATATATAATATTTATGTATAATATAATATAACTTACTCTTCTTCATCATCTTGGGAATAAGGAAGGGAAGGGTACTAATACAAACCCACTACTTTCGCCCCAATAGTACCCAACAAACTTCGGACGTAGCTTCGGTGCTGCCGAAACTCGCGCATGCGCGTGAAAAGCGCCAACATTCCCATCACTGCCCATAACGCGGGCAGCACAGATACAATGTATCAATTATTTATATAGACGCTCGAAAGTGAAGCGATCGAATGTGCCTACTAAATACAGAAGATTATTTTTGTCAAATTGTTTCGTGAATAAATTCCAACAGTAATAGATTATTGGAAAGCTCCGTGCTAAAGGACTCGCATCTGCATAAAGATCCGCAGTCTATCAGAATGAATTAGGCGACTAGGCGGGCGGAGTACTATGAAGGGACTCATGGAAATTCTGAGGGAAATCTGGCCAGAAATCCTGGAGGTAATTTCGCATAACGAAAGAAAATCCGTCAAGCGTGGAGAACTGCCGTCTCTAGAGCCGGACGGGTCTCTATCTTCCTGATAGAGGCTAACCCTCTATGCATATCTTGTAGGTAACGGCGCAATCGCTCCGGTGGCAGCCTGTTTACACCGATGGTACTCTGATAAAGTGGCACCAGATGGAAGAGATCACGCAGGATGGGGCTTAGTGGCTCATAAATCATTGACGACATCATTCGAGAAAGTGGATCAGCCCATAAGACATTGTCAAGGAAGCGGGGGGCGGTTTCCATTCCGTCGCGATGCTTCATTTCCGCTCCGCGATATTAATCGGGAGACCTGCTCCGCCGTGAAATTTCGATTTTCCTGATGGATATCGTTAAATGACTTCCAACGGGCACAGTCGACCTTATCAATTATAGAATCAATTTGCAATCGCATGTACGAGCAGCCTCGTCGAGTCGCGCGATCGAGATCAAAATGTACAGTGTAACTGGCTTGTAACTGGACCGAATGATCCTTCGACTCGAATTTATACAAACTTTTAAAATAATATTACTATTGAGAAGCTTGGTGTAAGAACTAAGTCCAGATGTTGAAAATTGTTTAACACTAAACCTACCAAACACAAAACGGTAATTATATAGAAAAGGTCTGCGTACTCCGATTTTGATGAAATTTTAATATATTATAGATTTCGACATTTCGAACAACTTTTTCCTTTTTCAATATATTGAAATTTGCAAAAAATTATCGCTAGTACTGTATTGAATTTTATACTGGGTGCGTGTGAAACACTGGGTGGGTGTGTGTGGTATTGTCGCTTTTCAAATCCACAACGTGTTTACAAACAAAAAATAAACAGATGCGGCCCGAAAATCCAGGAAATGTCTTTGAAAATTGAAAGCTCAGCCTATCTATGTATGATCAGAGTTATCTACAGCAGTTAATTCTGCTCGTTTCTTCCTGGATTTTCGAGCCGCATTTGTTTATTTTTTGTTTGTAAACACGTTATGGAGATGAGAAGCGACAATACTACACACACCCACCCAGTGTTTCACACTCACCCAGTGTTTCTAAAAAGAAGGTTTCCGTTATGAAATTAACATTACCGATAGTTTTTTGCAAATATCTCGAAAACTAAAAGCGACCCCCCCCCCCCCCCCTATATTGGAAAAGGAAAATGTTGTTCAGAATGTGTTGCTCCATAACATATTAAAATTTCATCAAAATCGGTGTACGCAGACCTTTTCTATATAATTACCCTAAATATCTTAAGTAATAACTCGGAAAATAGAAAGTAAAGTTTCGGAGTTTCACCCCCATATTACCCTTAAAATATTTTATGCAGAAAACATTGTTTAGCAGCCAAAAAAAATTGAAAAATGGCATGGGGTCCGATTACTCACGATGAAATAACTATCGATTACTTGGAGCTGTGTATAACTAGTGCCATGTAATTATGACTAACTAATCAAAATTAAAATTTCATCAAAATCGGAGTACGCAGACCTTTTCTATATAATTACCCACAAAACATATAAATGTAAAACGCCTTAAATAAGTAAGAAGATTGAATTTGCTTAAACTTTGTAACGTTTCCATTACAATATGTGCTTAAATAAAGAAGTCATTTCCTATGAAATCCTTTTTCTAATTTCAATAATTGTGGAATAGAAATCCGGTCATTTTGACCGTGGTAGGTTTAGTGTTAAATTCAGACCAATATACACTGGTCAACAAAATCAATTTTTTTTTTGGTCACAGGGAACATTTATTGTATACGTGATTGTAGAATTTGATGTGCAGAACACAAATCCGAAAGCTGTTTGTCGCCATCAGTCGCCAACAGTTTTTAAGATATTTGATTTTGAAAAGAAAAATTAAAAATTCAACTTTCAGAATTTTTTCTGCCTAAGCCCAAAAAGTTAGACAAATGATTCTTACGTAGAAAAATTCTGTAGACCCTCCCAAATATGATGGTAATTTCTTTGTATAACATTATTAAAATTTAAACATGTGTTATAAATGTTTAATGCCCAAGAGACACACATTCTGCACGAAGTTCTGGGCATGTTTTTAAATTCTGATTTTTCGAATGACGAATTTAACCACCTAAAAATAGTTCGAGGAAAGTAATTTATTTGAACAATATTTTTAACATCAGTTTAATTTTAAACTCTTATATCGATAACTAGATGTCTTAGAAAGTAGAGTGTGAACAGAGTCAATGTTTAAATTGTTTTAAAATGAGGAATTTAATGGAATAAGAAAATTTCGAAGAAATTTATTTGTTTAAACAGCATCTAAACAATTTTAATCTTGCATCTCGATAACTAGATATCTTGAGCACTAAAGGGTGTAGGAAAATCAATTTTTTTAAAATTGTGAGGTTTCGCATGAGGAATTTGATTACGTTATAAAATTTCAAAAATAGTCATATGTTTAAACAAATACTAAAAATGATTAAACTCGTGATCACGGTAATAAATAATGAAAATGTTTGAAGTAGTCAAGTGAAGTGGTTCAGTCTGTATAGTGGAAGATCTATTATTCGTTTTGGCGAGGATTTCTGCGATTTTCGCCACAGGAAATAGAAATCAAATCACGGCATACACGTTGGATCTTCGTTCTGCGAATGATCCTTCTCTACCAGTCGTTTCCCGACTTCGGCTCGATAATAAAGACAGATACGAGAGGGACTCACGCGTGACGGAAATTTCAAACGACGCCTGACGAGCTCCGTTACTCGACGACGCATTCCAAATTCCTCTTGATACTCCCACACCTTCTCTCCCTCTCTCTGTTTTCACTGTGCTTGTAACTTCTACTTTCAAGGAATTTCGAAAGGGGATCTTTAAATATCCGTACCAGCCTAGATCTCGAGTTCTGCTCTTACCTACGTGTGCTAGCTGAAGATATTTGATGTAATGAAATGAAATTATCCTGGAAATCAAGGAACCATGGACCAGGAAGAATGGAGAATTTATATGACTCTTCTGTTCGCTTCCATTTTCATATTAAAAATTTTATTTAGAATGCTTAATTGATGCTTAATTTTTAAATGCTTCATTGGTGCACTTTGTTCCGAAGCTACTGGAAAAGTCCGATGATTTATCGTAGATGATTTTTAATGGTAGAGAAGTAAGCTTTTGTGAAAATAATAATACAAATTTCGAGTCTTATGATATTATAAAATATGTTCTATAAGGAACTCTAATTTATATATAAATACTTCTTCATTGTATGGTATAATATTTCTGTTTGCTAACACGTTTCATGTTTATTAGAATATGATCGTTCGAATCTAATTTGATTAGGATTTTTAGAATGCGACCAACAATTTTTAAATCAACACTCACAGTGATAAATAATCGTAGGTTCCATCAAGTTCTATGTATCTAATTGCATGTATTTAATTAGTTGGAATTATTGATTAGACGTTGCAGCTCACTCTGCAGGGTGCTCAAAAATCATTAGATTTTCAAATGGTATAACTATTTTATTTTTAACCCGTTCGTTTTATAGATAAAATTCTATTATTTGTATTCGTTGTTCAGTCGGAAATATCTTCATAATTCATTTCGAAAAGATTTACATTTTAGTAATTTGAAACGATAGATTTGAAAAAAATGATTGTAAAAATATTATTCGCAGTTTAAATGATCTGCAGACTTTTGCATCACACTGTACAAGTTAATTTTAATGAAATTTATTGCGAGATAGTTCTTAGAATAATATTTGACACATGTTTATTCTATTGGTGGTCGTCCACAATTGAAGGGGTGAATACAACCCTTAATCTTAGGGGTGGAAAAACGTTATTTGAGATATCTACGGTACGGAAGGGTGTAGGAGAGTCAAATTTTATTTAAATAGTGAATTTTCGAATATGGAATGTAGCCACATACGAAGCTTTCGCAAATGTCACCGCGGCCCCGAAAACCTGGCAGAAACTCGAAATACGAAAATTCAAAAATTCATGATCAGAATTTTCATGATTAGAAATTTTGTCAGTAAATTATAGCTAAGAATATGCTCTTGTAGAATCCGTAAAAAATAAGTTGAAGGGTTACTTTTTTTTTTATTATTGTTTTGTATTAGTATTGTTCAACCATACATTAATTTTCCCAAAAAATGGAGCTATATAATTTATGCCAGGTTTTCGCGGCCGCGGCTCCACTGTGCATGAGTTTAATTAACATATTTAATACAATTTGAGTTTCTAAACTCGTATCTTGAACCTATTACATGCCTATATATTCTCCAATGGCTGTACATTAATACCAACGAAAAATAGAATTTTATTTCGCTTTAAAAAAATTTATATAATAATTTACATATTTATTAGACTCGGTTCATAATCTTCATCACGAGTCTCGCACGATTTCATAAGGCAAGAGGTGAATTTCAAAAGTCTCGGATTCGGCAGAAAAATTCTTCCCCCAGTTGAACATCTTTTGGTCAAGTTGGAGTCAGATTAAACGAGATTAGATCAGAAACCGAGGGAAGGAAAGTTTCACCGCCCCCTCCTCGTCCATGTGAAAGGACACCGTTAATTTTCGGTTTCAATTTTCGAGCCAGACCAATGCATTACGTTGCTTTCTTGCTCCTCTCGGTCCGATGACAAAGTGGCGACTGTAATTCATACGGAATTACATTTCTTTCGTGTCTGCGGTACACGCCAACCCCCGCCAACCCCTACTATAACATTGTCGTTTAACTTAACGGCCGCCAACCACGACGAAAGTATCGGTCGTTTGATATTAAGCGAATTAAAGTCCCTGCGGACGTCTACGGTCTACTTCGGAGATGTCCTCTGATGTCACCGCTGCACTCGGTATAAATTTTTGGAGAGAGATTGCGCTGCAATTCGAGGGTTTGACGAGATCATGCTGAATTATCAAAGCTCGAGATATGAAATAGCCGTGGAGCACTCTTAAATTATTATTCGCCGCTTTGACGTCAGTGAATTTTCATTTAAAAATTTGCGGGACTTTCCATCGATTTTAATTTAGAGATTAGAGAGAGATTTTTCGTTGAATCTTTATTTTGAGAAGCTTTTGCTGCTAATTGAAAAATAACGCGGTATTCTTTATAGCATAAAGCCGTCTATAGTTTGCTTCTAAAAATCATGACTGAATTGGCTTATCATCTTACGGCTTCGACAGTAATTTTTCGAACTACTTATGTATGTTACATTAGAGTATATTTAAGATGTACACGAATATATTGATAAGTGATAAATTAGGTTATAAGAATACAGAAATATAAATACAGCGTCGCTTGTATATCTTGGTCGCTTGGTCGAGCGAGAGCGGGGCCCACACGCGTCTCAGCCAGTGATGGTATATGGTCTCGGTTTTTTCGCGCATGCGCGACTATATGCAGGAACGTATGTACGTCTTATGTTTGTGGGGAAAGTAGGGGAGAACTGTTATTGGCGGGAAACCGGACAGAAGAGTGCAAGATATATTTATATATTACATGTGCATACACATCAAATTTTAATATAACATACGCATGTTAAACAGTCACATTTGATAACCGAAAAAAATTTGCGAAACTATGCGGGGTGACCAAGGTACCCCATTTTAGTCCAACTTTGTACTTTACTGACGCTAAAATCGTCGCGCATGCGCGAGAAACCGATACCATATACCATCACTGGTCTCAGCAAATGTTGGGATATGGTGCAAGATTTCACGCGCATGCGCGGCCAAAACAGTAACGTATCTATATCATGATGACGAGGTAGTGGAGCCCTGAAACAGTTATATTGGCGGAAGTGTATCGAAACAATCTGTTCCGGATAAAAAGACTTCAGAGCGTGTCCGACGAGTTACAAAATATACACAAATACACATGATATACATTCATTTTTCAGAATTAAATCATACCAATTTTTTAGAATTCTGCTGGGTACTCAAGGTACCCCTTTTTATCGAGAATCTTACTTTACTGAGGCTGAGAACGCCGCGCATGCGCGTGAAATCTTGCACCATATCCCAACACTGGTCTCAGCACGGCCACTTGCGCGCGCACCTATTCCCGGACTACCGGTCACGCGGCACATTTAAATACGTCTATACAGTGTGGAGACGCATGCACAATATCTTACATGTTATCTTCAGAAAACAAAATTGGACTTACACTGTTTATCCTTTTAACACTAAACCTACCGAGCCTTAGAAGTGACTGGTATGTATTATCTTATAAAAATTACAATATTGAATTTATTTAGACTTTGTGCGGTTCTTGTTGTAATATGTAGTCTACTGAAGATATTTATTCAATCATTTCTTATGAAAGCTTACTTATAATTTCAATATTTGGAAAATAAGAGATCTAGTACATGTCATTTTGACCGGTGGTGGTAGGTTTAGTATTAAACTTCTGAACGCTTTCTGAATTGGCCAGATATAAAAATTAATATTTACTCTAGTATATTCATTGCACCAAATCTGGATAAAATCTGAAAAAAGGAAAAGGTCGAGGCACTCTCATATATTTTAATTTTCCAATTTATGTTTCACTAAATAAATTACTTTGAATGTATAGAATTTTTAAAGCTCCTGATTTGGCAGTCATTGTGTTACGAAAGTAATATCAAGATTTTTAGAAAGTTCACTATTCCAGTGTGTCATTATGAACACTCAAAAAATAGATCTCTAAAATGTCTATCATTTGCGTAGAAATTCACAGTTTATTAATACAATTTTCTAATTCATAATTTTTATCATGGTTTTCAGTTGCAATTTTGTTACAAATCGCAAGGAAATGTTGATTCTGAGGTTCGTGTTAATGCGCAATGAGTCGTGAGAATATTTTCAGCAGAATCATCGAATCAGTGGCGAGATTATTTATTATCGGTCTGGTCGAGGGAAGCTGTTTATGAAGTATTGATTAATACTTACCCCTCGTTTCCGGCGAACGTTGACGTCTGCCAAATAGCTTGGGAACAGTGTCTGGAAAGCGCCCCCTCTCTCTTTCAAAGAAAACAGTGGACTCCATTGCGGAATATTAATGAACCATGTCACCGTGAATATTAATGATCAAGATAATGAAAAATGATCTGATCTGCAGCAACCCCTGGTGGTCAATCTTGTCCCCTTTATTACGCCCTGTTACGCTTTCCAGCCAGTCAGGATCGAATCGAAATTCTAGGCAAACGATATATATGATGAGAAATAAAAAATCAAAATTTAGAATTATTTTACTACTGCAGAACATGTATACACATGTTTGAAAAATATTATGTATACATACAGTGAGGAGCAAAAGTGTATCAACACCATTTGTAACAGCGTAACTTTTTAAAAATTATACCAAATGACTTGAGTGTTCTTGAAAAGTTAGAAAGATTAGTTTACTAGATGATGCGTAAAAATTTTTTTTTAAATATTGCATTTTGTCGGAATCGCGATACAAATAGTCAAAGTTGATTTTTAATACTTTTTTTAACTGGCTCTGTTTTAACAATTTAAATAATGTGTAATTATAGACTCATATAAATTATATTCGTGCTGAAAATTTCATCGATATTGGTCTATCGGTTTATGACTCATAATTAACAATAAATTGACCAATATCGATGAAATTTTCAGCACGTATATAATATATTTGAGTCTATAAGACAGATTTTTTAAGCTTTCAAAACAGAGCCACATAAAAAAAGTAGTAAAAATCAACTTTGACTATTTGTATCCCGATTCCAACAAAATGCAATATTTTCAAAAATTTGTTTACGCATCATCTAGTAAATTAATCCTTCTAACTTCTCAAGAACACTCCAGTCATTGGTTCTAATTTTTAAAAAGTTATGATGATTCGTTAAACGGGTAAATGAAGTACAGAATTAAAATGCTAAAGAAAGTGTATATTCGTGGATTCATACTGGTGTCATAATTCACAGTGACATTTCACAGTGCCTACCACTCGCTATTAATATTTTACTGTACTGAAATTGACAAATAATTCGCACTACTGCACTTTACAATAATCGTCACTGCAACAAGTGGAACACAAATATACAAAACTTCAATTCCTACTTTACTACTCATGGTAATATAATTCGCAGAATAATTTACACTAACGAATATTACAATAATCATCACTGCAACAAGTGTAATATAAATTGAAAATTTAAATCTGTATTCCATGATACGTGATAATATAATTCGCACTAATGCATTTTAAAGTAATCGTCACTGCAACAAATGGAATACGAAAATACAGAACTTCAATTTTTACTTCGTTATACGTGGTAATATACAATTCGCAATAATAATTTCGAATAACGAAGTTTGCAATAATAGTTATCTAAATAAGTGAAATCCTAAAATAGAAAATTTAAAATTCTATTTCACAAGATAACACAATATGGTACATGTTAATACAATGCGCAATAATTATCATTGCAACAAGTGAAATAAAAAGATACAAAACTCCAATTTCTACTTTGCTACACATGCTAATATAATTCGCACTAATGAATTTTACAATAATCATCACTGCAATATAATTCGCACTTATAAATATTGTAATGATCATCTCTCTTTTCGCGATACATGGTAATACAGTGCAGAACAACAATTTAGAGTAATTTCCATTAATAATTTGTTGCATACAAGTTGCGATAATTATAGAAACGCCGTTGACAATAGAGACCACAATATTTCGTTTGGTTTCAGAGGGTTTCATCGCTTCATTTTGTACATCAGAGACCTTGCACAAACATTCTAAATCCACCAACGTTCGACTATTGTTATTGCTGGTTACTGCGAATAATTGCAGAAACAATTTATATATTCGGCAACCCTCTCCAACCACGCTACAAGTGAAAAACTTTAACGAACAAAGTTATCCAATTTCAAACATCAAGTAGTCCACTTCCAATGCCATTGAACAATAGACGAATGCTGGAGTAATTGTAATCGTTGCCAGAAATTGGACAAATTAAATTTTAGCAATATTGAAGCTGATAAATTCCGATTAAATTGTTTAGCTGTCACATTAATTTTGCAGGCAACGCAAGTCTTTATATAGACTTACAAAATAATTTTTATGATAATGCGTGTCATGAATCAAGGCTAGAAAATTTTTACTATCACATAATTGACAAAGCATTCAAAGTATGACGATGTATTTTGATTTTTCTATTCATGTACAAAACTGTACAGTACGTAATTCTTTATGAAAATTACAGGAATGCATTTATTAAAACTCGACTCGAGTTATATTGTAATACGTGTGCCGACTGATAAATTTATTTATCTTGCAAGGCCAAAGTAAAAATCAAATACCACTTCACTTAATGTTGAATATTTTAACTGTGAAATAAATTTTGTCGGCTTTCAATGAGCACTGGATTGACAATTAAAATGGCAGAAAATTTTCCTATTGACTCATAAAGATTAATTAATAGAGATCGATTAATGAAAGACTTATACTTCTGTTTAAAGTGTAAAGAAAATGCTGTATTACTAGTTTCATTTGATTCAACAGAGAGTGAATTCATTTACTGGGCATTAACGATTGAAAATTAGCTGTCAAGTGCAGGAGTAAGTTCAATAATATAATTGTACAATTAAAGCTATTTAAACGGAAATTATTCTATCGTTCTTTCACAGTTTCAGAGTGTTGCGATAGCATTAACAAAATACTGCCTAATATCAACAACAGAGTAAAGCAAAGAATACTATTTCTTGGTTAAAATAAACATGAATTCGATTTTGATTCAAAATTCAGCTTACATGACAAAGAATATCACTCGCTTCTAAGTCTCTACAATATTATTTAACAGCTAACACGTTTTGAACCAGCTGACGATGCACGAACACGTTTTTAGTGAATTTATAAGCTCATAGCAACATATTTTTATCGAGATGGTGTACAAAAGATGCCATAGAATTGATTTTACGCATTTATGACAAAGAATGAATAGGTGTCATTTAAAACAATAAAAGTATTAGACGAATTTGAAAATACTGTTCTACTATTTTCAACCTATTAAACATATTAACACAGCAAATCAATTTCTATTTCAGTCCAGGTTGTTGCAATTCGAGTAAAAAATTTTTCTTTTACACAAAAGATCCGCTCTCTAATCATTAATATTAATAATGGATATTTTCTGTTTTTTTTTCAATAGAGTTTCTAAATAATTTACTTCTGCGCCTAATATAATGGTGCAGAACAAATTTCGAAGAAGCTTCGGAATATGATGGAGTCCATGTTGTCTATTTCGAAGACATCGACAATATTGTATCATGGCCGATATCCGCTCGAAGGTATCAGCCTTTGTTCTCCCCGCAACACTTATCGGGTATCCGATATTTTCGGAAAACGCGTTTCATCGTCGTCCACGTTCGCTGGCTTTGGATGAGCTTAACACAGTTTCTCGTCAACAACCACTTTGACAGTGTTATCACGTTTAATCGGCCCTCGGTCTGTTTCCCCGTGACGCCACAATTTCGAGAGATTTTTGAAAACGAATCACGTTTTCATTAATTAATCCTGCGAGACTCAGACTTTGATTGTACCATCAGATCCGTTGGATTTCAACAATGGAATCAACATGATTCATTCGGTGGAACAAATACTGAATACTGAAAATGTCAGTGACCCTTGGATCTTGATGCATGCGGAGCTATGAAATTTAAACAAGTCCGTAAAATAAACTAGTTTCGATAAAATTTCATTCTGATGGTAACGGTGAAACAAGATGAGATTTTTGTAAATAGCTATTTTCTTTATCACATTCACTGCAGAACAATCACTCCCCAAATCATATTACAAAATTAATGTAATTTAGTAATTTTGATTAAAATTGTTCAGATAAAGCTTGTCACAGTGATTACTAGACAGCGGATCTATATGCAAAATAAAAAATTTCTACCTGAATTACAACAAACTGAAGTCAAATAGAAATTGATTTTCTTTCTCAATATGTTTCATAGGTTGAAAATAATGTAATGGTATCTTTAAAATCTTCTAATATTTTTACTGTTTTAAATTACACCTACCGTCCATCCATCAGGAGATGGCAGCAGTGTCGCCAGATCAACCCAAAACTGGGTTAATTTTCCTCTTCTCTTCCACTATCCCATTCCACTCCTAATTAGTAGACTGCAGATCTTTATGCAAAATAAAAATTGTCTGCATTAATTGTAAGAAACAGAAGTAAATTGAAAATAATATAATATATCGATGTTCCTGAATTCTTTTAATTTCTCTATTTCTTCCGTCGCAAGGGAACCGTACACAAGAGCGACGACTAAAGCCTTTCTTACTTAGAAAGGTGACCTTGATAACATATGTCAATTCAGGATATCGTTTTAGCCTTCATTACTAAAAATAACTACTATATTTTGAAAACTTCTTTTGTTTATAACATTTTAATAAACAACGAGCGTCGGCTAAAACTTCTTGAGGGTTACTCAGAATGTTGTCCTTGAGAACATATGTCAAGGTCAAGGTCATCCGAGGTGACTCCCCTTGATGTAACATTTACCTTAATCAGAATCGATTTCCAAATAAAGATAACAAAGCATCGATGTGTCGATACTCTGTTTCAAGGGTCGATGTGTGGGACCTATACCTTGCCCCACGAGAGAACGGTTCATTGCTGCGCATCTTTGCCCTGATTGGTGGAATTCTCACTCCGTACGCTCTCTTTACCAATAAGAGGTTCGCTGCGCCTTCCACGACGAGTCAAGCTGCGCGAAACGGTGCGGTTCTCTCGTGGGGCAAGGTATAGCCTAGTGGGACCCCCGTGTGCTCGAACTTGCGCAAAATGTATGCGTCTTATGACATGTATATTTTAGCGCAACGAAAGGAATTGTGAAATAATAAACACGTTTGGATATAACTAATATTTTAATACGTAGACTGCCGTGTCACCCATATATGGGTGACAGAATTATTTTTCCATACTTAAAAATGAATTATTACGCTAATATAATTATTCTACCAAATTTGGTTAATATCTGGGAAACGCAAGAAGGTTAAAGAACTACTCGGTGTCCTAAAT
Organism: Sphecodes monilicornis; assembly: GCA_913789915.3. Lineage (NCBI taxonomy): Eukaryota > Metazoa > Arthropoda > Insecta > Hymenoptera > Halictidae > Sphecodes > Sphecodes monilicornis. Next base: position 11,354,867 of record OU565294.1, read on the forward strand.
TTTAATTTTCCAATAGTTGTTTCATTAAATAAATTACTTCGATTTTATTAAATGTTTGAGGCCATTGCTTTGGCCGTCAAAGTGTTAATATGTCTGGGAAGTAATTATGATCAATTCATCGGTGAACAAAAGTGATTTATAATTTGAAAGTGGATAATGTATTCGTAACAATTTGTAAATTAATAATTAATTGAAATTAATAATGTTTTGAGAAAACTCGTAGAAAATTAGTAATCTTCGTGTTAGTGTTGTTTACGTTTGTCACGAATGAAATACCACGAGCCAGGCTCGTCCTTCTTGTTTTTGGCCCAAATTTCATACCATGAGTCTCACTCGTTGTTGGAGGCGAAGGGGTTAATACCCATTTCGTTAATCACAACTCGCTCGAAGATGCATCAACAACGCAGCGTCAATTTCGCATTTTTTTTTAACAATTTGGAATTCCAAGTTTACCCATCGTCTCCTCGTTATCACCAGGGCGATTGATAGCACGACTTCCTGCGGCGTACGTAATAATTACGATCGCGTGTGAGCTGGTTATTAGCACGAGTACCGGAAACTGCCTCCGTTACTAATGATTATGTTCGTTATTCAAGTACCAACCATTAACGGTGCCACTTAATCAGCACCACTTTGCGAAAGTGTTACCGATCCAGTTGATCCTCGAAGGAGCCCTGCGAAAATACGAGGGAAAACATTTCTCTCATTTAGTTGGCGTTAGTTGCGATCAATTATTTACCGAATCTTTCAATCTCTGGATTGATGATGATACATATTTTGCATTGCATAGAGAATTTAATTTTACTTCAGACAATCAGCAATATATCAAAATATTTAGAACTTTTTCTTTTTAAGTTGCATCAACCTCACAAGGATTATTAGCAATTACAAGCTCACAATTAGGTGGTGTTAGAGCTATGGGATTTATTTAATATTATTATTACACCTCTATATCGCTGCGAGCGTCTGTCCGATCTCGATACATATTTCGAAGGAAGCGAATAGACAGCGCCACGCCACCATCGACCGGAAACTCAATCGTTATTCATACACGCGCGCGAATTGCAAACACATATACATATCTCTAACAGGTGGTCATTTATAATTTAGATTCGGTTGAATAATTATGTGTGCTTAAAGAATTTTGATAAGTACGATTTTATTGAAAAGTGGACTCACGTGGTTTCTACAATTAAAGATGTAGAATAATGTTGCTATTGGAAAGCTTGGCGTGAGAACCGGGTAAGTTCAGATTTTGAAAATTGTTTAATTCTTGAGTACAATTTTACTGAAAAATGAACTTGCCCGATTTTCGCATCAAGGACTTCAGTTACTCATGGAGGAACATTTTCGAGTTGTACAGGGTGCCCAAAAATCATTACATTTTAAAATGGAATATCTCGTTGATTTTATAGAGAAAATTCTATTATTTGTACTCGTTGCTCGGTCGTGAATTTCTTTAGAATTCATTTGTAAAAGATTATATTTTAATAATCTGAAACGGAAGATTTGGAACAAATGAATTGTAAAAATATTCTCCGCAGCTGACAGTATGCATTCGTCGGATATTAATTATTAAATATTCTGCACACACATCAATTTAAAAAGTGCCAATTACCTTTGAGAATTGTTAGACTGCTAATTTTATGTATAACAAAAATGTGTAGTTCAAATCCAAAACATTAAAAACAGTAAAATAAATTAAAATTACTGTTATACTACTGTCGACTGACTGAAATTATTAAAAAAGAAACAAATGCAGCTCCCATATCTTGCAGTGCACGCAGACAATTTTTATTCTAAACACGCATAGATTTGTTTGTGAGATGTTTTGTACACACATAGATTTGAAAACTGACAATTATCTATGCCTCAACCTAACAAATATATCATACAACATTTCAAAGAATTTAAAGCAGATTTAAATCATTTCTTATCAGCGTATTAATACCGAAGATAAAATCGTAATTAGTTTCGCGTTCTTGCAGCTTGTGAAATGGAGGGTCGCTGCATTATCGCAGAGTTTGCAGAGCTGCGAAAGCGTGAAAACAATTTAGCTTGGCCACGGAGCGGCAATGTATCTAAACACTCGGAAAACGGTATCTTTGAGAGTCGGTGGGATTTTATTGGCTATTCCCGAGCACAGTGGACACAACAGCGAAACAAAATGCGTGCCAGTGAAACAATGTCTCGGATATCTGCAATAATAGCCGCATTGCGTAAAACGTTACCGCAATCGCATGATGTAAATGGCCGGTTACATCGAAACAGAAGGTGACCGGGGAAAAAAATTCTCAGGCGTTAATCTACTGTAATTGCACGCCTAGAATTCTAATACCACCCGAAGCTTGGACGTGGTTATTATTCAGAGACGTGTGTGACGTCCACTGTGAGACATCCCTTGAATTCACCGCGCGAAATACGAGCTTTATTCTCAGCCTGTATGAAATTCCCACGAGTCATTTGACTTCTCCTGGGAAAGAAATTATGTTCGACAAAAGGTACGATACTCCGTGATCCTTCTTATTTAATGAGCGTGCCGAGCCACGTTCCCTGTAATTCCTCTATTGTACTGTGGGTTTTAACTTTTCCTTTCTCTTTTTGACAATTTTAAAAATCTGCAAATAGTACATGGATGCTCCTAATGTTTTTGAATTCCCCTAATATTTTCCTGTTTTAAATTGCACCTACTCATTCTTGTCAGAAATCATAAAATTCGCTGTCTAATTATAAGAAACAAAAACCATATACAGTAACTCCGCGATCTAAGTCCTTTTTCGGTTCTCAGCCGGGACTTAGATCGTGAAGGGACACTATTCTTTTGTAACCGCGTCGACCGCGCCGAACGTAGAACAGGACAGCATGCAAACACGGACCGCGCGACCGATGGCGCAAAAAGATAGCGTATCGGTGAGACAATATTACTGCAATAATAAAACTTCTTTATTTTTTATTTATTTTTAATGAAATTTTACCAATATATTCGTGGCATTTTTTTTATTAAAATGATACCAAATATGATGTAATTCCGATGATATTTACTTGTGTAATAAACGATGAAAGTTTTGGACGTAAGGAAGGACAGCGTATAGGAAAGAAAGAGACGACAAGAGCCGCGGCTGCCGGCACAGTTCAAAGGCCCGCGTGTCCGTACAATGCAATGCCAATAAAAAACTTCCATCGTTCATTACACAAGTAAATATCATCGGAATTATATCATGTTTGGTATCATTTTTATTATAAAAATGCCACGAATATGTTGATGAAAGTTCCATAAAAAAATAATAAAAAATAAAGAAGTTTTGTAATTGGATTAGTAGTGATTCACACCGATATACCTGACCCAGGATCAGATTACGCGGCATGTTTACACTGCTTCGGCGACCGAGGCAGCTCGAGCTTCACGGCCCTTCCGGGGCCCTTCCGCAGTGGAAGGAGTAGGACAAAGGACATAGATTGCGATGTTCCATTGGACTTAGATCGCGGAGTTACTGTTGTTCTTCCTTTTCTTCCTTAACATTTTCACTGCTAAAGCAGCAATCTCAGGAATTCCATAAAATTAAAGTAATGTAAGTGAAAAAATAAAAATTTAAAAGATAAAATGTCTGGTACTGGATAGTCCTTCTATATTTTTGCATTTCCAAGATCTTAATCTAATTTGGTACAGTGAATATAGTACAGTGTATAAATTCATTTTTAATCTAGACAAATAATTCGGGTAGCCGATGCGTTAACAATCTTAATAAGCGTAAGACAATGTATGAATTCTTTTAATGTTTCTACTGTTTTAAATTGTACCAAATTTGTTTCGTTGTAAGTTCAGAAAATTCGCAGTCCGTTTATAACACAACGATAGGCTACTTTCGTGACAAGACTTTCTAATTGTCGGAGAACGTTTCGAATTGTGGTTCGTGTTTAATTTGTGATGTGAGTGGGACGAACTTGTGTTGAACAAATTTAAGTAATCTAGTTAATGTTGAGGTTCACGTTTTGTTTTTGAATATCGATAGGAAGAAGCACGCTCTGCGTTGACCACGCCGCCACCACGATTCATCTTTTCATTTTTCATTACAATGTGCAAATTGTGTTATGTAATATGGTGCAATTATGTTTAGTAATAATGTTTGTTTAACACCATAAGTCAGTCCGTGGAGACCATTATCCTGGACAGTTAAAAGTCTGCCTAATAGTGCGTAGAATATTTATGATTGACAAAGAAAATTGAAGTTGTGGTTAAGATTTAATTTTTATAAAGTCACACAATCTGGATCTTTATAAGTAGATCGCGGATTTTATAAATTTTTGACAAAAATGAGTATTTTCAATTTAATACAATAGTTAGCGTAAAAGAATTCGAGGATCTATTATTTTTAGCTTATTAAAATAAATAAAGGCAGAATACTGAAGATATGTTTTCTCTCTCGAAAATATGACCAATTGAATCGTGACTAAAAACATTGCAAAATTTTTGTCGCGAATGAATCTTCCGCAAATTTGAAGTTTGAAGCCGCCCCTTTAGAACGATACAAGAAAACTTGATGTACAATTTTCTTCAGTCGTTTAATTAAGGTCTAAATGAAAAATATACAGCCAACGTTACACTGACACAAGATACACCACGAAGGCTATACAGCAGCGAACTTGGTCCTCATTTTTCTTCCATAAATCAGTGAAAAAGAAATTGTACATCAATTTTTAAAGTGTCGCTGTAAATAGAAAGGTTTAACTCTTTGCGGGCGGGAATTATGTTTAGCGTGCTTATCGACGGTTCGAATGTACAATTTTTCTTGTGAAATGAAATGTTTTACTGAAAGCTACGCATAAGAATTAAATGAAGGAGCAAGTGTTGTGTTTGGTGTTTTTTCAGAGTAATAATTTTTTAAAAAGTGATTTTTAGTTACGAAGTAGCAATTTTACTTGAGCGACTGTCTGCAGACACGCGTCCGCAAAGAGTTAATTTTTATATCTGTGGAAAATAATTTGTTAATGTTTTTTACAGTGGTTTCAATTTATAGCAGTTTTTTCGGAAAAATGGGTCATCAGTTTCTCAACTGCTGCATAATGTAAACATATCTTATGGGGAAATGAGAAATGGTGTACGAAAGTAGAAGTCAAAGTTTATCGCTGTACGATTGCTTAATTAACGATTGAAATTGCAACGGATTAATCAGAAATTTGATGTTGAAACACTTTTTGGACCTACTGTACATATCTCATGATTTTTTTTTACTTTTTTGCACGGTTTGTTAAGGAATATATCTACCGTGTAAAAAAAGAGTCGAGTTTAGTTAATATTAACATTCGACAGATCGTGCAGAATTTTTCGCAGGCGTCGCTCGATACATAGGTACGACACGGTTCATTTGTTTCAGCGCGTCGGCTAACAATGGCTGCGGGAAAAAGACAGGAGTACAAAAAACAAAAAGAAGAACGCATTTTTACTTGGCCCTTAACTGTCCGTGCAAACGTAAAAATACATTTCCGCGGGCCGGAAATCCTGGCTCTCAAACAGTTACGTAATAAAAATAACCGGCGGCCTGTCTTCGTTAAAAACAGCCGTGCACGGCCGGCTTAACGCTTCTTTTTTAACACTTGCTCCGTATATATACAGCCGTTGTAAAATTTTACGGCGAAAGAACCAAGGGGGTGAGGGATGGAACGCGTAAAAAATTGGCCGACTACTATTTCGGACGTTTGCCACGTAGCAATAATGTTCGCGAAGGCAGCCATTTCGCAACGATCCGGACCAACTATCGGCCGGACACATTTTGTCTGTCACGGTGTTCAACTAACCGGAACTTTCATTTGTCACACGTTTTTAGACTCTCGCTCGGCAGGGATCGACGACTTATTATTAAACATTAATGAGACGATGAAAAATTGACGGGACGGCATTGAAAAAATGGCAGCCTGCGCTGAATTCTCGCTTCACGAAATCGAATTCGGGAAACTTCTCCCGTGCGTTCACTGTAGATCCTTTTGCAAACACAGTTTTCTATCGACAACAAACAGTTGAAATGGTTTGAAAATTCTATTTAGTTTAAAATGCTTAAATCAATCAGTCTGAAATATTTTTTTAAGTAAATGCTGTTTGAAAATACGATTTGATTTTATGCTTAAAATCAGTCTGAAATATTTTTGTAAGTAAATGCTGTTTGAAAATACAATTTGATTTCATGCTTAAATCAATCAGTCCGGAATATATTTATAAGTAAATGCTGTTTGAAAATAAGATTTGATTTTATGCTTAAATTAATCAGCATGAAATATTTCTGCAAGTAAATGCTGTTTGAAAATACGATTCGATTTTATGCTTAAATCAATCAGTCTGAAATATTTTTGCAAGTAAATGCTGTTTGAAAATACGATTTGATTTAATGCTTAAAATCAGCCTGAAATATTTTTGTATGTAAATGCTGGCGAAAATACAATTTGATTTCATGCTTAAATCAATCAGTCTGGAATATATTTATAAGTAAATGCTGTTTGAAAATAAGATTTGATTTAATGCTTAAAATCAGTCTGAAATATCTTTGTATGTAAATCCTGTTCGAAAATTCCATTTGATTTCATGCTTAAATGAATTAGTATGAAATATTTCTGCAAGTGAATGCTGTTTGAAAATACGATTTAATTTAATGCTTAAATCAATCAGTCTGAAATATTTTTGTATGTAAATCCTGTTTGAAAATTCTATTTGATTTAATGCTTAAATGAATTAGTATGAAATATTTCTGCAAGTGAATGCTGTTTGAAAAGACGATTTGATTTAATGCTTAAAATCAGCCTGAAATATTTTTGTAAGGAAATGCTGTTTGAAAATACAATTTGATTTCATGCTTAAATCAATCAGCATGACATATTTTTGTAAGTAAATGCTGCTTGCAAATTTGATTTAATTTAATGCTTAAATCAATCAGCATGAAATATTTTTGTAAGTAAATGCTGTTTGAAAATTCCATTTATTGGGTTGTTCGGAAAGTCATTTCGTTTTTCAAAGGGAAAATGAAGACGATGTTTCACGATTTATTTATTTATTCGGTGATGTAATGGCAATTTTGTTCTATGATCTTGTGCCATTTTTCTAGTAACTTGGAGATCCCATGTTCGTAGATTTCCTGTTTTTTATTAGCAAATAATTGAGTTGTATTACTTTTGACGCCTTCATTCAAAATGATAGTTACACCGCTTAAAAAGTGTTGAAAAGAATAAAATAAATGGTAATACGACGGTATTGTTTACATGATTAAATTTGTTTATATGTAATAAATTACTAAACATTTAAATATTGTATGAGGTACTATATCAGTTTCTTACGCATATAATGAAAATAAATTATGTACAATGGAAATATTCTAGGCTAGAAGAAATGTTTGGTTTTTTAGTTGAAATAGCTCCGAGTGCAAAGGGTTAATTAACAAGTCTGTGTTTGTTTAAATAAAACTGATTCTAATCCTTACTGAATATCCTGAACCACTAAATCTAACAATAAGAATTTAGTGTAGCGAAACTTTAATTTAAACATTGTTTGTTTTACTGTAAATTAATCAACTTGTGCAATTGGTTCTGATAATTTGAACGGAAAAAAATGTATAAAAAATCACCTAGATCGTTATGTGCATCTGTTTCGAAGCAGCATACAAGGGTTGAATAAAGTTGCCAGTACGCAAAAGTAGCAGGATCCAATTTTGCACAAGTACGTCCACATTCCCGATCCGAAATTCAGCTTCGAACTTCGCCAACGTGTTTTCCTTCACTGTATTGAATTGTACTGAAGTGGATAAGGTAGTATAAAATAATAATAAGATTGTCCCCACTTCGTTTATTACAATATCGGTAAGCGCGAATGTCAGTACAGTGCTGGTGTTACAGTCTCGGAGGCTTAAAATCGACTGGCGACTCTCGTTGCATTCTTAAACAAGTCGAAGTTAGAAAAGGCAAAAAGATAGGAGAGAAAAAGAAAAGAGAATAGAAAAGGAAAACTTGAGAAGACAGTGACAGCGATAGGGACAGCGGAAGAGAGTCATAAACAGAGAAAGCTAAGAGGTAGGCGAAGGACCGAGACTAACGAAAACCAGAACTCTGGCGACGTTCTCAAGGATGCGTTGGAAATACGTGAAGGGCTGGACACCAAATGTGCGACTAACAGACAGGAAATAGAGAATAATAGAGTTGGAAAGGAAAAAGAAATTCTTAGAAGAAATATATGCATTGGCGTACGTGGTGATATCGCCACCACAGTACCCCCCTGCCAGTAATTGAAACAATTACGAAAAAGTTAATAACGCAAACTACACTGAATACCATAATTGTCGAATACAATGCAAAATAGCGTGAAATATGTAACGCAAAATATAATATAACTATAAATATATACAATATACATACGCATAACCGATTAAATTCATAAAACATATTAAACACAAATACATATATGATACATAGTATGGGACTCTAAATGTAATACTATGTCTAAACTTTACACATAATCATGATAAACGCGAAAACATTGCAAATAAAACTGATAGAAAGAAAAATAAGTTCGTATCCACACACATACCCTCTACCGAGTGGCTTGAAACCGGTCGGGAAAACGTACACGTCTACCGGAACGTGTGACACGCGCTTGTAAATCTGGCGTATGCGTTGGCGTATTTATAATAGTACTGGGTCCATCATGCACCGATGTAGGGTTCACATTGTCTTCCGCTAAAATATACGCGGGCTTTAATCTGTCAATAGATATGGTTACATCTTTTCCTTTAATATTTATAACGCAATTTTTGTCACCTCGGCGAACTACGGCGTACGGACCTGTATATGGAGGTTGTAAAATAGTTTTAGCTGAATCTGTACGAATAAAAACGTGGGATGTTGTATGTAAATCTTTGAAAATGAACGATTTTTTAAGTGAATGTCGTGATCCGTTAACTGGATTTAATTTTGCAAAATGATTACGTAATCTAGAAACGAAATTAGAAATGTCCTCTGTATTTTCGGCTGAACCTGTAGATAAAAACTCTCCAGGTAATTTCAAAGGTTCGCCATAAACTAACTCGGCCGACGTTGTACTGAGGTCGTCCTTCCATGCTGAACGAATACCCAATAAAACGGTCGGTAATATTTCGGTCCATTTTTCGGATTCGTGACATTTAATTGCAGCTTTGAGCTGTCGATGAAAACGCTCTACCATCCCATTCGCTGCCGGGTGGTACGCCGTAGTACGCAGGTGCCTAGAGCCAATCAGGTTGTTAAGGGCATAAAATAATTTGGACTCAAATTGTCGGCCCTGATCGGTAGTAATACGTAAAGGAGTCCCAAAACGCGATACCCAGCCGTCATAAAAGGTTCGAGCTACCGTCTGGGCCTCCTGATCGATCATCGGAAACGCCTCCGGCCATCGGGTGTACCTGTCGACGCAGGTCAGGCAGTATCGATACCCTTCGGACACGGGTAATATTACTATATCCAAGTGAATATGTTCAAAGCGGGCAGAGGGTTTAGCAAAGGCAGAAATGGGTGAATTTACGTGTTTTGATATTTTAGATTTCTGGCACGGTATACAACAACGCGCCCAGGCACGGATATCGCTTTTAATCGACGGCCAAACATAACGCTGTGTTATGAGCTTGACCGTCGCGTTAATGCCCGGGTGTGACAAACCATGTATTTGGTCAAAGACTGCACGTCGGAAAGGGAGAGTAATAAATGGCCTTATATTTTCTAAAGATGTATCGCAGTACAATTCGGCAGGTGAACCAGTCAATGATATTTTACGCAAGTGCAAACCTGACGTACTATTTATTAATTGCTGTAATTCTTGGTCGTGGGCTTGCGATTCTGCTAATGCCTCAAAATTAATAACCGAAGACACTGCGTTAATTCTAGACAACGCGTCAGCCACCACGTTTTCTTTTCCGGAAATATGGATAATATCGGTTGTAAATTGTGCAATGTAGTCTAAGTAACGAAATTGACGCGGGGAACATTTGTCTAGCTTTTGTCGGAATGCGAAAGTTATAGGTTTGTGATCTATGAAAATACTGAAATGTCTGCCTTCTACCATATGTCTGAAATGCTTGATTGCCAAATAGATTGATAATAATTCACGGTCGTATGCAGAATATTTTTGCTCGGCAGTTCCTAGTTTCTTAGAGAAGAATGCAAGTGGTTGCCACGTATTGTTGACATGCTGTTGTAACACAGCTCCCACGGTAAAATCAGAGGCATCGCAGGTAATGGCCAGAGTGGCATTGACCGCAGGGTGCGCAAGAAGGGTCGCACCTGCCAGAGCATCCTTGCAGTCAACGAAGGCCTGTTGCGCCTCAGGTGTCCAGGTCAGTGGGGCCTTGCCTTTTACGTTGCCCACTAACAGGTTGTTTAAGGGTGCTTGGCTGGTAGCGGCGTTAGAAATAAAACGACGATAGAAATTTAACATGCCTAGAAACTGTCGTAGGTCTTTTGCAGTTTTCGGTAACGGGTAATTTGTAATTGCCTCTACCTTATCAGGCAAAGGTTGTGTGCCTTGGCTATTTACACGGTAACCTAAAAATTTTACCTCTCCTTTTCCGAACGTACATTTGTTGGGGTTAATGATTATGCCGTATTCTTTTAATTTACCAAACAGAAGTTTCAAATGATGGAGGTGCTCGGCCGGAGATTCTGACGCTACTAAAATATCGTCTATGTAAGCATAGCAAAAATCAAATTCGCGTAAAACTTCGTCTATAAATCTTTGAAAAGTTTGTGCTGCGTTACGTAAGCCAAATGACATAAAGGGGAATTCAAACAGTCCAAACGGAGTAGCTATTGCGGTTTTCTTGACATCTTCGGGAGCGACGGGAATCTGATTATAAGCGCGAACCAGGTCTATGGTGGAAAATATTTGTTTACCAGATAATTGCTGTGCGAAATCTTCGATGTGACGTACGGGGTAACGATCCGGTATTGAGCGTGCATTTAATGCTCGGTAATCGCCACAGGGTCTCCAAGCCTCGCCATCTTTCTTCAGCACCATGTGGAGCGGCGATGACCATGGGCTCTTCGACGGTCGCGCAATGCCCATATGCATCATTAATTGGAATTCTTCCTTAGCTGCCCTGAGCCGGTCTGGGGCAAGCCGCCGTGGCTTGCAGGATACGGGTGGTCCCGGGGTGGTTTGTATATGATGAACGGTATGATGTTTCGTCTCGCATGGCACTCCGCAAGGACGGGTGAGCTCTGGCATTGTAGCCAGAAGCTCATGATATGCCGTATTTCCAAAAACTGTCTTTACCGAGGATATCTCCTCATCAGAATATTTTCCCCGAACCTTAACCGACGTTGTTCTGTCGACCAGGCAGCGGTTACGTATGTCGACCAACAAATCGAAATAATTAAGAAAGTCGACCCCGATTATTGGTTTCGACACGTCTGCCACCACGAACCGCCAAATAAAATCGCGCCGGAGACCCAAACGTAAATTTAATGTAACGGTGCCGTAGGTGTAAATGATGCTTCCGTTTGCCGCCGTCAGTTCGTAGCTCGATCTTTCTCGCGGGCCATGCAATAGTTTGCGCGGATACACGCAAAGATCGGCGCCCGTGTCTATTAAAAATTGTACCTTGGTGTGGTAATCGGTAACAAATAGACGGCGGGATGGGGGAACAGGGTCGCTGGCCGCCATCAACGACCTCCCTGGTCGTTTCCCGCGGCAGAACCGCTAAAGTTGCATGGCGACACGCATTTATGTGCATTCCCTCCATAACGCCAATGGTACCAACACTTTCCGTTGTAATCAGGAGGGGCCTGATACTCGTTGTGCCTACGACCCTCTCGATCGCGTGAACGCCATGGCGAACGGTTCCGGGAATTCGACCGGCGGTGGTAAACGGGTCTGCTTTGTCGTCCTCTATCCTGATAAATCAGCTCCTTCAGCTCCGAAATCTCTTGGCGTAAGGACAATGTCATCTGTGCCATCCTTGCATTCAATAATGCCTCCGTATCCGGATTAACTGGTGTTACCGCACCGTGAGGCAAAGGACCCGGGTGGCCAGTATCGCAAATATGCGCTCGCGGTGTCGTCGTGTCCGCTATGGCGTCCGCTAAATCGGCGACCTTGTCCAGTTCGGTGTCCTTCTGTGTAGCCAATATTACCTGCATATTGGTAGGCAACCGACTCACCCAAAGTGTGCGCAGTACGGGATCCGGCACGATCGTACCTGCTAACCCCCGCAGGTGCCGCAAGAATTGCGACGGCTTGCGATCCCCGATCTCTTCGCGTTCAAGGAGCCGTCTCGTTTTTTGCTCTTGTGACGCGCCGATCCGATGAATCAATTCCTCCTTTAATTTTGAGAAAGGGGTCGTTGGGGGAGGGTTGATGATGATATCCCTCACTTCCGTAGCGTACTGGGGGGTCAGTGCTCCCAAAACATAACCGAATTTCGTTGCTTCGGTGGTTATTCCGGACGCCTCAAAACTTCTCTCGACCATCGAGAACCACATTTCCGGATCGCCCGGACAAAACTCGGGTATTCTCACACCCACTTTCGCTATCGCTGGCGTTTCCATAATTGGGGTTTATTTCGATATAAAGTCACTAAACTATGTCTATTATAAAACGAGGCGTTACACACACAAATAGGTCTATGAAAAAAAAAAATGTTAAGTCACTTAAATGTTACTATGTACACTTATACCACCAAAGTCTAAAGTTATTATTATTAAGCACACTGACACTAAAATGCATAAACCGCACAAACCGATCACGTCGGGGTCACCAATGAAGTGGATAAGGTAGTATAAAATAATAATAAGATTGTCCCCACTTCGTTTATTACAATATCGGTAAGCGCGAATGTCAGTACAGTGCTGGTGTTACAGTCTCGGAGGCTTAAAATCGACTGGCGACTCTCGTTGCATTCTTAAACAAGTCGAAGTTAGAAAAGGCAAAAAGATAGGAGAGAAAAAGAAAAGAGAATAGAAAAGGAAAACTTGAGAAGACAGTGACAGCGATAGGGACAGCGGAAGAGAGTCATAAACAGAGAAAGCTAAGAGGTAGGCGAAGGACCGAGACTAACGAAAACCAGAACTCTGGCGACGTTCTCAAGGATGCGTTGGAAATACGTGAAGGGCTGGACACCAAATGTGCGACTAACAGACAGGAAATAGAGAATAATAGAGTTGGAAAGGAAAAAGAAATTCTTAGAAGAAATATATGCATTGGCGTACGTGGTGATATCGCCACCACAGTACATGGCGCGCTCATGCATCAAATCAATCGAGTAAATAGGACAAGTTATGTCTTTCGTTTGGATAGGAATACATTGAGAAAGAAAAATTGAAAAGAAAATGTATCCACGGTATGCAACTGCGAACTTTTTGTCGCACGAAACAATATATAATTTTAGGTAGATCGATTGTTTTTGGACTTCGTAAACATTTCAAGGGAATATATTGGGAAAATAAACGAACACTTTCCAGAAGCGCGTGAAGCGAGAAGTTTCATGTTTGTATGTGTTCGTATAAAAGAGAAAGAACGTACCGTTCCATTTACAACGAATGTGCAATTGCGCTTCGCTGGAACATCGTTGCACTTACGAACAAAGTGACGGCACGAGATAAAAATAAACTTTACCGCAACATTCAACCTTTTCTTTTCGCTTTTCTTACCTTTGGAACTGCGAGGAACACGTTTACACGCGAAAACATACCATTAGCAGACCACATGATATTGCATTTCGTCGTTGGGACAAGAATGGACGCAAAAGAAAATTCCTCTGTCCGTGCTTGTCTTGTTTTTCATATGACAATGACAACAAAATTAAAATTAAAACATCTTCTATATTAATCCAAGGGTATTAATAGATTTTATATGTAGAGAACAGCTGAATTATTTTACAAATTTCCTTTACAAATTGAATATCTGAGAATTACTAAATGGAGCGAAAAAGTATTCCTTTTTCATATTGAGAACATCTGCGCTGTATTAACTAATGTGTATAGACGATTTTTATTGGATTTCTCTTCGTTAAAATTCAAGTACAACATTTTCATTTGGCTCCTCTTTGTGATGAAATTGAAGTACAAAATTCTCTGGTGGTTCTTGTTAGTTAGAATTTAAATTGAAAATTCTGCTATGATTCCTCTTCGTTGCAATTGAAATAGAAAATATCCATTTAATTCAAGTACAACATTTTCATTTGGCTCCTCTTTGTGATGAAATTGAAGTACAAAATTCTCTGGTGGTTCTTGTTAGTTAGAATTTAAATTGAAAATTCTGCTATGATTCCTCTTCGTTGCAATTGAAATAGAAAATATCCATTTGCTCCCTGTTCGTTACAAATGAAACGTAAAATTCTTATTTGTTTCCTGTTCGTTATAAATGGTATAGAAATTTCTGTTATGACTCCCCTTCGTAAGAATTGAAATAGAAAATGTCCATTTGCTCCCTGCTCGTTACAAATGGTAAATACAATTCTTATTTGTTTCCTGTTCGTTATAAATGATATAGAAAATTCTGCTATGACTCCCCTTCGTTAGAATTGAAATAGAAAATGTCCATTTGCTCCCTGCTCGTTACAAATGAAAAATAAAATTCTTATTTGTTTCCTGTTCGTTATAAATGATATAGAAATTTCTGCTATGACTCCCCTTCGTTAGAATTGAAATAGAAAATATCCATTTGCTCCCTGTTCGTTACAAATGAAAAATAAAATTCTTATTTGTTTCCTGTTCGTTATAAATGATATCGAAAATTCTGCTATGACCGCCCTTCATTAGAATTGAAATAGAGAATGTCCATTTGCTCCCTGCTCGTTACAAATGATAAAAAATATTCTTATTTGTTTCCTGTTCGTTGTAAATGATATAAAATATTCTTCTATGATTCCTCTACGTTAGAATTGAAATAGAAAATGTGCATTTGCTCCCTGTTCGTTACAAATGATAAAGAAAATATTAATTTGTTTCCTGTTCATAACAAATGATACAGAACATTTTTATTTAGTATCAAAACACCTAGCCCAAGTATAAACGCATTTTAAACATTCACTTCGTTCAAAAGCTACTAAAATGAACTTCTTACATGTGCATCTTTTAAGGATAGTGAAAAACTGCTATCTCAGGAGTGCAAGCGCGGACTTTACAGCCACCCCGTATAAGCCTCCCTTCCGTAGCATGGAATCGAGCCACGATACAATTCGGTAGGGCAGGGTGGAGAAACGCGAGGGCATTATTACCCCACTTTTGTAGCGAGCTTCCGCCAGCAAAATCGGCATTTTTCACCGGATGGCCCTTCAAACCGCCCTTCGCGCCGTTATCGACGGGGGTGAGTGGTAAATCTCGCACGCAGCCACTCTCGAAAATCCTTCTAATTATTGTAACCGGTCCCCGTGAACTTGCCGACGTATTTTGAAGGCACTCACCTCGTAATTATCAATTTTACGCTTACACGTCTGACCCACACCCCCGTCTCCTAACCTTTCAAGAGGGTTGAAAGCTGGTCCCTGTAAACGTCGCGCTGCAAGGGTAATAAACTGGAAATACGGCCGGGCGACGATCTTTCGACGAGCTGTATATTTTACGGATTTTCTTTAACGAAACGAAATTCCGGACTCTATTTACGTTCAGCTGACGTAATAAACATGTTCAGAATTCTGTCGAATCGTCAATCTCGCTGTGCAAATTTTAAGCTGCATGCTTGTTCGATGTTTTAAAATCGTAGGCATTATATTATATCTCTGTAGCCATTTTTAAACCCATTGTGCTGTATTATTATTTTGTTGTATTATTTTTCAATTGTATTTTTTGAATTCAATGTATTTATTTTTCTATCGTTGTTTTGTGATCAAGACATTTTTCATACCGAGCTATTTTGTTAAAACAGTTTTGGCTGCGTATACTATTTGTTTGGTTTAGACGAAATCCAAATTGTGTTTTGAAACTACGTACTGTTTTATGTAAATGTCCCCTGCATTTTTCATATAAAATACTGTGCTCATTCATTTTTTACTCAGTCAGTAGAAAGTCTATACATTGTATGCAGTTTATGAGCTTTAAATAAAATCGTGGATACGTCTGTATTTAGTCAGTGAATTTTTGAAAGCTTTTTCAAAGCTTGATGAAATGTATAGAATATTTAACTAGCTTCAATAATAAAAAGAGCTTCATGTTTAATTTCAATCTCTTTAGAACGAGCTAGTAATTATTTTCGAAAATCACTCGTCCACGAGGAACTTTTATTCTAAAGGACAGATTCTAAAGATTCTAAAGGATCAATTTCATAAGAACAATTTTTAAACGAGTTCCTAAGGGCAACTCCTTCCATAAAAATTCTACGAGTCTGAACATTATTTGAAACTGGGCAGTATTTATGGCCAAAACGAATTCGTGCAACGTAAAACAGGAGAAACGTTAAAAGTAGTTAACGATGTCATTATATTTTCTTCAACGTATTAAGATTGTTAAAGAAGAAAAGAAAGGTCTATATGGTTACTGTTGTTTGCAATTGATGCCAACCATTTTTATTTTAGATCCGCTAGTCTAACGATAACAGTTCTGACAGAAAATCGTGGTTGGAAATGTCGAAATCGCATAAACGTCCGCAGTTTATCATACTTCGCAGGCTCGAACATTCCAATTCGAGTCAATAGATGACCATCGCAGTGACGGGTATAAAACGAGACCGGAAAACCGGTCGTCATCGTTGGTGGTGTCCCTGTTAATTTGCTTTAATGATCGCGGGCCGAAATAGAAAAGGCGCGGCGCATAATTGCTGAAGGTCCCGTCGTTCTAGTTACATTTTCTCTCTCTCTCTCTCTCTTTTTCTCTCTCTTTCTCGCACTCTCCCTCTCCGTTCGCTCTATTCCTCTCTCCCCGCAGTTCCGGCTGGCAGAAATTCTAAAGACACTTATTTCGTGAGCTTTGCCCGCTTCTTCGTGTAACAATGACTGCACTTTGCGCGCGCGGCAACTTGACCTACTTGCCGCCTCTTTTCTTCCTATTTATTTTTTAACTTGCGCGGGGACATGCACCACGATTGACACACGCGTGCGCGCCTCTCCGCCCGGCCCCGCTCCGTTCCGCTTTGCTCTTCGGAACACATATTCCAGCGGCGATTATTGTACGAACGGCACGAGAGACAATAACAACGCGCAAATTTCTGCCGTGATCGGTTTTTCCACTGACCAACTGGAATTGGATAGTATGACTGCTGACTCGACGGTCGTAACTCAATAGCGGCTCTAACCCATCACTCATGCGGAGAGTCGAACCAACGAATTTCAGTTGTTGCACTCTCACGCGTTGGTTCCTACCTGTAGTAGCTACTATATCGATTTTTGGACATACAGGGTGATTCAAGTTTCGCATACAATTATTTCGCAGAATACAACTTATTTTAGAGTATGTTTTAAATAATATGTACTTTGTTCCAAGGTGAATGTCTTTGTGTTTATTTTGATTTGCGTCTTGTCTGGTATTTATTTTATCATTGACTGTCTCTGTAGATAGTTTTATAAATGTTTTACTTGTTTGGTCCAAAGTTCTCATTAGACTACTGTCTAACCAGTGACTTTCCCTATTCTACTTTTTCCAGTCATATTGTACTTTGGGAGATGACCACATAATATTATTTTTATTGAGCTTGTCTGATAAAAATTCTTGTTATACTACTGCCGAAATAGTAACTCTCCATATTTTACTTGTTTGACCATTTACATTCTCATTCTACTTAGGTGACCACTCAGCAACATTATTATTTTACTTGTCTGATCAAAAACTCTTTATATCCCTCTGCCTAATCGCTGACTCTTATTATTCTACTCGTCTGACCATACACCATTCTTCTTCTACTTAAACGTCTACGGAAAACGTCCTTATTCCACTCGTCTGACTATACACCATTCTTTTTCTACTTAAACGTCTACGTAACACATCCTTATTCCACTCGTCTGATCATACACCATTCTTTCTCTACTTAAACGTCTACGTAACACATCCTTATTCCACTCTCCTGACCATACACCATTCGTTTTCTACTTGAACGTCTACGTAAAACATCCTTATTCCACTCGTCTGACCATACACCATTCTTTTTCTACTTAAACGTCTACGTAACATATCCTTTTTCTACTCGTCTGACCATACACCATGCTTTTTCTACTTAAACGTGTACGTAACATATCCTTATTCTACTCGTCTGACCATACACCGTTCTTTTTCTACTTAAACGTCTAAGTAACACATCTTTATTCTACTTGTTTGATCACAATTCTCCTTCTTCTATATTCTTACCATTGACTCTCCTCAATTTATATGTCTGGCCACTTACCATTCCTATTCTACTTAGGTGATCACGCAATAGTATTTTTATTCCACTTGTCCGATAAAATTTCTTCTTATACTACTGCCAAACGTTAACTCTCCTTATTTTGCTTGTCTGACCAATTCACTTTTACTTGTTTGATCAAAAATGTTTCTCATACTTGTTTGACTATACGGGGTGTCATGTAATTGGTTGTACAACCGGATAGGGGCTGATGTTACGTCAAAAAATAAGTCGAAACTATAGAATAAATTTTTTCCATTTGACACTTTGTTTCCGAGAAAATCGAGTTTAATGATCCATCGGGTTCGCGTGTTTTAGTATTTGCGGGAGGTAGAATTGGTTGATCTTGATCAGACACGTCAGACGATTCCTATCTAATGAAAACAATTTATTCTATATTTTCGATGCATTTTCTCACGTAGAATCATCCCCTGCTCACTTATACCACAATTTCGCAAACACCCTGTATAGTATCCCTATTTTTTATAGGTTCTGTTTATTTTGCCTGATAATTGGTTTCCTAATACTACTTTTCTGACCACATACGTATTCTAAAATTTTCTGATGAATACTGCAAACTTTCAGACTTTTTCTTCAATCATTTGGAACCACGCGAAACATGCAGACATAATGGCCAGTATAAATCACGAACGAAATTCGTATAAACAGAAATTTTGCTGTGATTACTAATTAGTTCAATAACTATTCCCTCGATACAAACATATATCATTGATATCCATGGACGCAACAGATTACAAACTTGAAATTAAACAGGCATTATCCCCTTTCTGTTGCAATCAACATAATTCGCAACCTTAATGTAAATAATATAAACAATTATATAAGTAATGAAATCACTATTCCGAACAATTCTAGAGAAAATTAAGAAGTAAATATTTTCTAACTTACTTATAAGAAACACGAGTTAAATAAAAATTGATTACCTCTTTTAATAATATAAATTCAAAGTGATACGATGGTGTTCCGAATGTTTTTTAGAATCTACAGTGTTGTGTTTCACATGTTCATTTGTATTATAATTATCATTTTTATTCTTAATATTATGATTTAATATTACAAAAGAATTTGAAAATATCAACACATTTTTTAAGATTTAATGAAATTACAAAAATGAGAAATAAACTCCTATTTGGTACCGTGCTCAGTAATTAATCCAAACAATTTTTATTTTACATGAAGATTAGCAGTATATTCATCACATATTAACTCTCAAACAATCAAGCACTAAACGTGACTTTGTATTGCCTATTAAAAATAACAAGCCCGCATTTATTGAGAAATTGTACGATTATTTTTATAGAATGGTCTGATTAAATAAGTGTACTCCGTAAGTGTCTACAGAAACATATTTGCAATCTTAACCATTGCAAAATAGAGAACCTGAAATCCGTCATTTTGACGAGGTTCGGTTGTTCTAGTATAAATAAGTCAGCTTGGCGGAGCTCGTCGCTGACATAATCCACTGAAAAATCTTCAGTTTAATTCCCGTGTGCACGGAACAAAGAAACATAGGACAACCTCTGACCGATAAAACACTGCCTCAGACGGAACACCGTGAAAATACTAAAGTAGCCCTCATCTCTCACCCCTAATTCCCGCGTCGTCACGATTTTTCCAAGGAATCAGAACGCCAAAAAACATTCGCCAAGAAAATCAGCTGCAAGCAACGTTCCGCGTAACACGTCGTCCGCTTAATATTCATAAAAACAACATTTTCCTCTATAATGCGAAAAACTGCGTAAAGAAAAATTTGCTATTTCACCTTCGCTATGAATCCAGAATTTCCTTTCATGCCCCCATCTTCACAGCCAACATTTTTCATTGCAAACATAAATCTGTGTTATTAATGAATGTTCTGCAAGTATGTTGCAAATATTTACGCGAACACAGATATGTTCGTACGTTAATTCATACGAACAAGAACACGTTTGTTGTTCGTACCCATCGCTACGTATTTATTGCGTTCCAAAGATACTTCAGATCTGTGTAATCATTAATGAATCCTTTTTTTTACACGCAATATACCATTCTTCGCCATGTAAATGCATAAAATACGGAGCTTGTTGGTAATTTATAACGCAGATTGTAAAAATGGTATTCGCAGAACAAAAACATTCATCAGAAATAAATTCTTTGGAAATGCGAGAATTAATGAATCGCGAATATATGGTATATTCTTTCGATGCTGGCGGCTTCGAAAATGCTCGTGGAATCTATTGTGTTGAAGTGGAACACAGAATTATGCTTAAATCAGAGACAATCAGCCATACTTATCCCAGAAAAATTTCAAATAAATAAATGTATGGAAACAAAGTACGAGGTAAAAGCGTATTAACAAAAGTTAATAGCATTCATATTTTCTTTTATTCTGACTTTTATAAAATGACATATTATAAGATTTTAATCTACGCTTCTGTCTTATTTTTGTACGTGGATTTAAATGTATTTGTGCTTTGTATATATTTTTAAAATATAATACAACGTTCAATAGGAATCAATAAAATTATTCAGTACAACAAAAAGTAAAATTGTGCTTTTATAACGCATATGTGAATTCTTTTCAAAGTACAACATAAAGTAAAATCGTGATTTTATAACTTTTACGAATTAATAACTACTTAATAACTTAACAAATTTTGGTGCATTCATAGCTCCTAAGTATAACAGAAAATCCGATAGAATTTTCTGTCTTCATTTTTCTCTAATATATTAAAGTAATAATTAATTTCTAAGTTTGTTGAACAAATAATGTTATCCACATATGTTCAACGGGGGTTTCAATGTGTTAACCCTTTGAGTCAGTAGTAAAAATTGCCATACCATTATCTTAAACAGTTTTCATATTAAATTCGTCTCTATTCTATAAACTGCTAAAAATTCAACTGTTGTATGAGAAAACTGGGTTAATTTCAAGTGCACAATGTAAACATATATCTTGATTCTGGAAATAAAATTGCTTCGAGTGCAAACGGTTAATTGTGGTTGCCTAAAATTTGGTCAGAAAAATTGACATCTACGCGGTCCTATTCTATAAATTCTTAAAAATTCAACTGTTGTATGAGAAAACTGGGCTAATTTCAAGTGCACAATGTAAACATGTATCTTGATTCTGGAAATAGAATTGCTTCGAGTGCAAACGGTTAATTGTGGTTGCCTAAAATTTGACCAGAAAAATTGACATCTACGCGGTCCTATTCTATAAATTGTTAAAAATTCAACTCTTGTATAAGAAAACTGGGTTAATTCGAAGTGCACAATGTAAACATATATCTTGATTCTGGAAATAAAATTGCTTGGAGTGCAAACGGTTAATTGTGGTTTCTTAAAATGTTCCCAGAAAAATTGACATCTACGCTGTCCGTGTGTCATAGATTTACAACCTAATTATTGGTTTAGAGGCGTTCTCTGTCGAAGTGGCAGGAAGCACTGTAAAATACAGTTGGAAATTAATCTGTTACACGGTGGGACTATAAAGCATTCGATCGTGCATATCGTAGGGACGAACGCTATGACTTGAACCGCAACTATCTGCTTAAGTTTCGACATAAATACGTCGTGGCGGCGCGATGCCAACAGGAACCACGTGTCTCGTTTCGTTACGGCCGCGCGGGGCCGGAAATTAAATGCAGATACCTACCCCGATGCTCATTTCCAGCTTTCGTAGTTAACTGCCAGTTTATCAGGACACTGCTCCGCCGAGGGCCGTCGATGAAGAACACAGATACAATTATCTCTTATTTTAGCGCGTCCACCAAAACTATCACAAAGCTCGCACATCAAACACTAGATTTCTGGAGCTCTTAGAATAACCATTTCATATTACTTTATAAAAATAATAATAATGTATTTATTCAGGTATTTAGCCATTTTCACCACAATGTGTGACCAAAAGACTAAATTCATTAGATAAATTACCCCACAAACACGTCTTTACGATATACATGTATATACACCTATCAATTAGGAACATAACTACTACAGTATTTCATCGTTAATTGTCGTGAAATTCTGAACGATAATTGTCGCAACACAATCCTTCCTTCCGCGGGGTATATCCCGTGAGGGGCCGTGAAGCTCGAGAGGCCTCGGTCGCCGAGAAGTGTAACATAATACGGGTCGAGTATATCGGTGAGACCACTACTAATCCAATGACAAAACTTCTTTATTTTTTATTATTTTTTTATGGAACTTTTACCAACATATTCGTGGCATTTTTCTAATGAAAATGATACCAAATAAGATATATTTCCAATGGTATTTACTTGAGTAATGGACGATGAAAGTTTCGAGCGCAAGGAAGGACAGCGCATGCGAAAGAAAGAGACGCGGAGAGTCGCAGTCGGCGGCACAGTTCAAAGGCCCACGTGTCTTCACAATGTAATGCCAATAAAAAAACCTTTTTATTATTACTTATTTTTTTATGAGACTTTCTCCAATACACTTGTGGCATTTTTCTGATTAAAATAATACCAAAAACAATATAATTCGGATCATATTTACAATAATTTTCCGAAACTTTAATCGTCCATTACTCAAGTAAATACCATCGGAATTATATCTTATTTGGTATCATTTTCATTAGAAAAATGACACGAATATGTTGGCGAAAGTTCCATCAAAAAATAATAAAAAATAAAGAAGTTTTGTCACTGGGTTAGGTGTTGTTTTCACACCGACATACTCGACCCGTATTATGTTACACTTCTCGGCGACCGAGGCCTCTCGAGCTTTGCTGTCCTTTTCTACGTTCGGCACAAGTCAAAGAATAGTATTATCTGCACGTTAATTGTCGCCGGCCGGACCCGTGGTGGCGACGATTATCGATGAAATACTGTATAATCGATTATTTTAGCACGTCCACCAAAAATACCACAAAGCTCGCATATCAAAGTTATCATTTTTTTTTTTTAAGTTTCCGAATATTACTGTTGTTAGGATTCGGTGAACGTTTATCAAGGGTTAGAAAACTGATCACAATAACTGAATTATAATTTTATTGCGCGATACATAATCCTGCGTGACTTACCGGCGTACAGAGGCAGAACAGAGTGAAACCGGAAGAGACGGAACAGACAAACAAAAGAAAACGATCGACACGACAAATCATATATTCTACATCCGTGCCGCGAAGATACAAAATCATGTATTAATCCTCAACAACAGTGAGTCACTGTATTACACGATCAATATTTATCGCTTGTTCAATTTCGCGCGAGGAAATTGAAAAGAACAGTTGCCAGAGATGCTTCGGAACCGGCTTTCGAAATTAAATAGCGCGTGCATCGTAATTGACACAAATGAAGACAAAAGTTTATTTGAATCCCGTCTGTTCCGCGATTCCGATGAAACACAACATTCTTCTTCTTGTTTCCTCTATTTTTGCGCGTTTCCGCTCGCGGAAAAGAAACTTCGGTCCTTCCATTCTCCCGTTTATTTATTGCATCCGGGAATATCGAGCGAACGGTTTTCTAGCGGTCGACGGAACACCATGAAATACTGCTTAAGCACGATCCACTGCTTTTACTAGAAATTCATGCTTCCTGTTCTCCGATTAGCTCTCGATTTAATATTTTTAAATCGGCTCGAAGGTGTAACGCGACGATTTATGATTTCCCATTAACTGATTTGCCCTCGATTATCGCTCGACTGTGGATTCTGTGCGAATGATTCTTTTTACCTTTCACCTGTTTTACATTGCATCATCTCGTATCTGTCATGGATGCGTGAAACCCACAGGCTAATAATAATAACTAAATTGTGAATTTTTATGTAATATAAAAAGTTTTCGTATCGACTGCAAGGAAAAAAAAACAAAACACAAATTTACCTCAATCTTCAATTCTTTTAATATGTTAAAAATAATACAGGGTGGAAATTGTTAGATTTAGTGGTTCAGGATATTTAGCAAGGATTAGAGAATCAGTCTTATTTAAACACACACAGACTTGTTTATTAATATTGCACAGCTTTATTACTATTGTACACACGCGTCGTGTTTCGAGACAGAGTAGAAGAAGATAGAGCAAGAATCATAGAGTATACAAAAGAATCAAAAGAGGGCGCGCAGACTGTTGAGTGGACGCGGTGAATCTAAAATATAGAATTTATTTCTAATTGAAATTATAAAGCGTTACAGACGAATATCTCCAAAATATTTATTATACGCAAAAATGTTTGAGGTGAAAGTTGTTCAGTACCGAGGGGGACATCATGTGGTGGGACTTTTATTTTTCCCGGTGGACACTCCAAGGTGAGGTGAAGGTCAAATTTCTTTTTTTAAATTGAATGATATGTTTCTTTATCCACCATCAAATAGTGCGTTTCAAGATGAGTTCAATTACCTATGCCTCAAGGTCATTCAAGGTCAAACTTGCAGGGAAATGCAGAAAAGGTGTGGTCTCTAAAAACATTGAAAAATTTTGTTCGTAAATGAATCTTTCGTAGATTTCTAGATTGAAGTCTCTCCTTTACAACGACACAAAAAATCTTGATGTACGACTTCTTTTAGCCGTTTTATTAAGGTTTAAATGAAAAATGTACGGGCAACTCTACAGTGACTTAAGATGCACTATGAGGGTTTCACATCACTTAGTCCCCATTTTTGTTACATAGAACAGTGGGAAAAAATGGTATCTCAATTTTTAAGGAGTCGTTGTAAAGAAAAGGCTTCAATCTTCAATTCTATGGAACATTCAAGCCCGGAAAATATTTTTTAATGATTTAGGGGACGTTTGAATGCGCAGTATTTTTGAGTAAAAATGTGTCTACATTTTCCCATTTCTTATACCATACAAAAATATCTTGGAAGTAAATGTGTAATGGTTTGCGAAAGTAGAGGTTTCAAGCTTTAAAATGAGTCCAGGCTTATGGTTTTACTATTTGTGTTTACGAAATTATCTAAATTTAAATATCGACAATTTTCGAGAAAGGGAAATTCAGTGTTCGCACATTTTTTAGATCCACGGTGGATTGAAAAGGTTTTTGGCTGCAGCGTTTGAAATAAAATTTGCGCGTTCGACCGTTCTTGATATCGCGTTCGAATGGCGGATTTATCGTACGCAAATTAAGCGCGCTGTGAATTTCGCGTGAGCATGCGCCGCATTTGTTATTCCCTTTTCGCAGGTGGAAATTCGTGGCCGATATATCAGCGACGATAATCATCGGAAACGCGTACGTTCTATTTCACCAGGCTCGCATAATTAGGTCAGGCTATTATAAATACACTAGCTGCCGTCGCTGCCACTGAAATTATTTGGTTTTAATTACGAGGAACGGGGACGTAAAGACGACGGTAGAGAATCGATTAGAGAGGGCTAATTGAGGAGGATCTCCGGTGTACCGGCTAAAACGTAACGCCGAAGTTAGGCCCGTAACATAATCACTCGTCTTTGACTGTCACAGGCTACGCGTATAATTATCTAATGCAATTTCTGGCCGCGTCATCTCCTATTCAAAGCACGAATTTCGTCGTGAATCCGCGCTACCGATAGCCTCTGGCCGCCACTCAGGATCGCAAAGCTACCACGACATCATGATCACTATCGTGAACGGACAACAAAGCATGTACGAAATTGTCCTCGGTTGCTTTGTAACATTGTAACCGAGCAAGATCTATTCAATTGACTGAAACACTGCTCGAAGATATGTAGGATCAAAGACGATAAATATGAAAATACAGTAAATCCTTTATAAACGCATAAAAGCTGTAGCAGATAAATGCAGAAAATAATATCCCCTCCACTTTAGTAATCCGATCTCGGCTCGGGTATATCGGTGTGAACCACTACTAATACGACGCGGAGAGTCGCAGTCGTCGACACAATGCAAAGGCCCGTGCGCCATGACAATATAACACCAATATTTAATTTTTTTTATTATCACTTATTTTTTTATGAAACTTTCATCGATATATTCGTGGCATTTTTCTGATTAAAAAAAGACCAAACACGATATGATTTCAACTGTGTAAGTACTGTTGTAGTATTTAGTGGTTTAAATGACGATGAACGTTTCGGGCGCAAGAAAGGATAGCGTATGGGAACGATAGAGACGCGGAGGGTCGCAGTCGAGGGTCCAAAGGCGCGCGCGTGGTCTCGCTTTACAGGCGCTGTGCTATTCTATATACGTTCGGCTCGGCCTTAGAAAAATAGCTACCCATCACAGATAAACGCATAACTATCCCCCCGAGGCTTATGCGTTTATAGAGGATGTACTGTATATACAGGGTGTCCCACATAAATGGGAACACCTAAATATCTGTCGTATTTAAAGTCCAATCAGAAAACTTCAGAGGACAAAGTGACACTATTGCAGGGGGCCAATATAATGGTAAAGAAAAAAATTTCTTATGTCGTGTTTTTTAATGAAATTTCAAGGTCACCGGTGTTATTTAAATGGAATAGTATATTTCTTTCCGATAGCATGATAGACAATAAAAAACTGAATTTAGTGGATACCACGTTTTTGACCTTGAAATGACCTTGAGCAAGAATAATCATGTTGGAGCGGATAAAATGTGGAAGTTTAAAATGTACGTGTTTCAGCAAAGATTGCGCGTTGTTTACGGCGGGTTGACCTTTACATATCATAATAAATGTTCGAAATGTTGACCATCCTCATTTATGCAATATTGCAATCTTGCATTAAATGATTTAACAGTAATTATTACGATTTTTAGAACTTACACTACCGGTATTTTTAAATTGTTTTACCACAACGGAAAATGCTTGTAACGAAGGACAAATACGATTCACAAATTTTTTCACGATACAAATGTACTGCTTGCCTCAAAGATTGGTGGCTTTCATCATAAGTGAAAACCATATCGATTCGTTCCTGTACAGTATAATGCATTGTTATCACTTTAACGTTTCGAATTCGAATAATGCAGAAGGAACAACGTACTTATTCTAACCGATTAACCTTCTGTTAACGATCTCAATGATACATAATCTAACATAAACATACGCTGTTTACTATGAAAAATATTTCAAACATTTATTGTGGTTTGTAAAGTTACGTCAACCCGACGTAAACAACGCGTAATCTTTGCTGAAACACCTAAGTTTTAAACTTCCACATTTTATCCGCTCCACCATGATTATTCTTGCTCAAGGTCATTTCAAGGTCAAAAAGGTGGTATCCACTGAATTCAGTTTTTTATTGACTATCATGCTATCGTAAAAAAAATATACTATTCCATTTAAAAAAACATCGGTGACCTTGAAATTCCATTAAAAAACACGACATAACAAATTTTTTTCTTTACCATTATATTTGCCCCCTGCAATCGTGTCACTTTGTCCTCTGAAGTTTTATGATAGGACTGTAAATACGACAAATATTTAAGTGTTCCCATTTATGTGGGACACCCTGTATAATTTAACTAGAGAAACACAACAAATACAATCAATTACACTTTTTTACGTCTCAATCTCCGTCTGAGATTTACAATTTACGTCTCGAATCGCACACGTCATATTTTTTATCTATTCTGATAAGTCTTGCATGAGTATGTGCAGACGCTGATCAGCTACAACCGCGAAGTCCTGGATTCGATTCCCGGTGCGGAATTCCTCCTTTTTCCTAAGATCCTACATTTCGGGGCTCAGCCGGGATGGGGGGGGGGGACACCGATGCCCGCATGGTGACAGACGACGAACGAAGTGAGCCAGGACGACGAAGTGAATAAGGGGCACATCCAGGGGAAACTGCTAGAGAGGGCAGTAGGATGGTGTTCCCGAAAAGTGACGAAGTTGATGACGAGTTGTGTTGATGGCGCTGAGGCCAAAAAGACGATGGCGCTGCGACGGACGGGAGGGAAGGGTTTTTGACTCCTGGTTCTAACAACAGATGCAAACAATTTTCATTCCGTATAACCGTGATGGGTACGGTAGGGGCCCCTCAAATGCCTGTTTCTCCCACCAACCTCTATTTCATGCGCGAGACCTGCGCACTGTTCGCGAATGCTGGAGGGGGGCAGTGGGCGCTATGGTGGGGACGATTTTGTCTCAATTGAGACAAAACTGCCCATCCCTGCTGTATTAAGATCCGTCTAGTTATTATTAACACTTTGCCGTCCGGCGACACCACAGTGGTGTCGCGCACAAAGTATTGGACGGCATAGTGTTAATTGCGCATTATTTAATGCATTCAGGACATATCAACGTTTCAATACAGAACGCAAGAGTCTCCGATTTCATGATTTTTTATTGAAAGTGTCTGCTGCTCTCATGAGAGTTAACGATGGCATTAGTAAAACTTGAAAATTTATAATCACCCGATAACCTCAAGAACGGCCGGCGCCAAGCGAAGAAATTTTTACGAGACGTGCGGACGGCAAAGTGTTAATTAGGAAGCGATCAGATTCGCCTCGGTCCAGCCAATTATGCTTCCTGTTTGGTCTTATCCATTCCGTTCCTCATCAGTCCAGTCTTAAATTTCATGTAGCTGGCAGGTTGCATGCTCCGTGATCTCGGCCGTTGAAGGGAAAATGACCGGGACCGATGGGGAGGAGGGTGAGAGCTAAATATGGGGGGAATAGAGAACATTTTTCACCATGCAGAAGAGGGAATTTCACCGGCGAAACTCTCGTCGTCGGACCGCCAATTTCCTTCCGCTTTCTGCGCCCTGTTCTGCACGTCCCACATTTCCTCGTGGCTCGGGTGTGCACACATCGCGCACACCGGATATTAGAGTTTTATTGTCACGAGACACAATTATGCCTCCTCTGTTTGCCGTCGTTTCATTGTTTTCGTCCGGAATCCGTCTTTGACGACCGAGGCCCCCATCATTGTGTTCACCAACTCCTCCCCTCGCCCCTCCCAACGCGGCTCATTTTTCAGGCCAGCTGGAAACTCCGGCGCGAGAAACTACTCCGCTCGTTTCGCATTCTCGCTGGGCGAGTTATATCGGCCGCTGTCGATTGGAATTTCATTGAATTATTCCGAGAAAATAATTGGACAGTCCCTGGCTACTTTCGCAATGGAACGCTTGATACCGGCCGATTGTTTTAACGATGGTTGAACTAATAGAATTGACCCACGCCAGGGTGCTCGATGCGTTTTTCAGTTGATTATGTTTATATTCAGTTTCACGAAACTATAGGACGGCCGCGATCCTTTCAAATTGAAGCGGTCTTTACGCCGGTGCGGTACGAGTCGTCTGAAAATAATCGTTGGAACATTCTACCGAGTTCAAATGGATGCCATTTTGTTTGAATTAAAATGCACGATCGATGAGCAATAGAGAAGACTATTTTTGCGAATTTTATATGCAGTATTCGTAGCGGAATCAACCAACTAAAAATACTTTAATAGACTGTTCGGTACTAGTTGTCTGAGAATAATCGCTGGAAAATTCTGCTGCGTCCAAATGAACATCATTTTGTTTCAATAAAAATACACGACTGATCAACAATAGAAAAGAGCATTTTTGCGGATTTTATCTGCAGTTTTCGTAGCGGAATAAACCATCTAAATATACTTTAATTGACTGCTCGGTACTAGTTGTCTGAGAATAATCGCTGGAAAATTCTGCTGCGTCCGAATGAACGCCATTTTGTTTGAATAAAAATACGAGACTAAACAGCAATAGTGAAGAGTTTTTTTTTACGAATTTTATCTGCAGTATTCGTAGCGGAATAAACCATCTAAATATACTTTAATTGACTGCTCGGTACTAGTTGTCTGAGAATAATCGGTGGAAAATTCTGCTGCGTCCAAATGAACGTCATTTTGTTCTAATAAAAATACCAGACTGGTCAACAATAGTAAAGAGTATTTTTACGAAATTTATCTGCAGTGTTCGTAGTAGAATAAACCATTTCAAGACGCGAAACAAGAAAGAACTCTCAACTCCATCCAATAGAAGTAGTATTTCAAACAATTTTTATATAAAACGATAAAAAATCAAAAGTTCTTAAGTATAGTCATTATACTTACTGATGGTACAATAATTAATTGAATAGCATCCCGAAAATGATTAAATTCGACGTCTTAAATAAAAATCTGAAAGAAAATTGCAGGACAAAAATTCAATGGACCCCAGTTATATTTGTACACTTTTTAGAATAGCATAACTTTTTTCAAAGTGGAGCAAACGACTTGATTTTTTTTGACTAGATAACAGGATTAATTTACTTAATAACGTGAAAAGAATAAGAAACATTGAAATACGTAAACAATTTATAATTTACTACAGTCACCGGTCGAAAATTGTGTAAAACTACGATTCTCATAATCTTTAACTGTTTACAGCCCATCACAATGTTGATCAATTGCAAATTCTCAGAATGTATAGTACTAACATATATCTACAAAAGATATTTTTTAAAATTTCGAAGTAGGCTCAGATAAAAATGTTATAAAAATCTATCTAGATATCCTAACTTCTCCGTAATTCTTATAAACTAATCCTTTTAACTTCTTTAACAGAGTCAATTGGTTTGGTTCAATTTTGAGAAGGTTATGTATTATTTTACAAAAAGTGAAGCTTTTTGAAACAGTGTAATACGAATATGAATGGTAGTCGCCCGTATATGAAATTTCTATAACAGTTTACCAGACGGAGTTGCGGCACGTAGGTAACTCGCCACGCAATTACGTTGTACAGGTTTCGGTGTTTGTTAACAAGTTGGCATAAAGTACACTCGAGAAGGACAGAAGTCACACGGAAATCCCCATAAATTTTGAACAAATATTGAACGCGTTAACGAGCGAAGTCAAAGGAGCGTAATTTTACTGAACACACACAGCCACGGAAGTTACGGCGATTCGATACCTACCTACCGTAGCAGTCGCAACTTTCTTACTCGCCGCGAAGTCGGTCTGCAAAACAGTGCATAGAATGCCCACTATATGTTTGCTACTGTTCCCCGGCTCGGTTAAGTTAGTAATACATTGTGGATCTTTATGCAAAATCAACATTTTCTGCGTCAATTGCAAGAGGCCGAAGCTACATATTCCATTAGTTCCCAAATAAATTTTAACAAGTTTCCAACAAGCTTTCCTTAAATTATATTTTTCTAAAAAAAAACACCACTGTATATATTAGCGATAAAGTGTCCTATAATATTTAGAAAATTCTGTAATACTTAGATTGTAGAATTATTATATTAACATTTATGATAACAATGCAATTTAATGGAGTTTAAAGTAGCTGGCAGATTAGAAGAATTTAAAAACATCAATGCATTAATTTCAGCTCACTAGAATAATTTAATCTTTAGTGGGTCGGCATTTTTCCATTGAATAGTTATATGGTTCTTTATA
Organism: Sphecodes monilicornis; assembly: GCA_913789915.3. NCBI lineage: Eukaryota > Metazoa > Arthropoda > Insecta > Hymenoptera > Halictidae > Sphecodes > Sphecodes monilicornis. The sequence goes on from OU565294.1 coordinate 11,386,466, forward strand.
CAAATTATTCTCTTAAGCCGATATTAATTTTTCCAGTAATTACACACAATTTTATTCATAGTAATGAATGGCTACGTTCTTACAAATGTTGTTCTACCAATGTGGCCCCTTGTTTAGAAGTTAAATTTGTGTTCTTGGGGTCATTTTAAGAAAAAAGTGTATATGTCACAGGTATCGAATGGGCCTGGTTTAGCCGGTAAAGTAGATTCCCTCTTATTTATAAATCTGCAAATATCTCGATAACTATGCGAAATATGGCAAAATATCAAGAGATCTTTTTCGTCGAAAATAAAATTTCCAACAATTTATGTTGTATGACATTTTTTTATCAGCTGCGCAGTTTCCGAGTATATTTATATTTCGGTGAAGTTGCAGAACAGCTGTGCCTCCCTCCCGAAACGATGATCGGGGGAATGTAAAGGCTCCGTTCACAACTGCTGATACGAGACTCAAGAAAACTCAATTAGCAGTGAATATTATTGACGTATTAGGTTAGGTTAGGTTAGGTCTATCAGCTGCAGAGTTTCCGAGTATATTTATATTTCGGTGAAGTTGCAGAACAACTGCCTCCCTCCCGAAATGATGGACGGGGGAACATAAAGGCTCTGTTCGCAACTGTTTATACGAGACTCAAGAAATGTCTATGTATTAAAACTCAATTAGCAGTGAATAGTATTGACGTATTAGGTTACGTTAGGTTAACCGCTTAACCTACGATTTACGTTCGAGAATTTTGGGCCGAAAACGTAAACAAGCTCGCGCAGCCTTCGAGCCATTCGCACGTCTTGTTTAGTACGATGATCGGGCCAATCGTAAATATTACGGGCCCGTAATATTTACTTTTGGCCCGATCATCTATTGAGGACTATGCCCGTAATATTTATATTTGGCCCGATCATCGTATTACGGGCTATGCCCGTAATATTCACTTTTGGCCCGATCATCTACTACGAGTTATGCCCGTAGTTGTAGGTTAAGGGGTTAAGTTAGGTTAGGTTATATATTTAAATAACACAAATTTAACCTTCAAAGTACGTACCACTCACCCTGTACATACTGAACTTGATTCCACCTCTATCTAAGACATCGTTATCACGAGAGAAAAGGAGATAGTCCATTCCTCTGTTCCACTTCACCATTTCCCACCGCAAGAGCAAGCTCACCGTTATTTCGGCGCGTAATCCCGAGGAAAGGTCTAACGTCGACAGTAACTTCCAATCAACGGTGGGCGAAGTTTTCCCGAAGTGCAGGGTGTCCCCGAAAATTACGCTTATCGGACATCCGGGAAGAAGCGAAAGAGGCGTCGTGGTCCGGGATTGTTGTCGAAGTCTCTGGCGCTCTCCTGCAGGGTTCGAGTCCCGGTGTTTTCCCGGGGAATCCCGTGAAAGAATGCCGGGACACGAAACCGGCGAGTCATGAATAGATGAGAGCCAGATAAAATTGAAAAGTTCGCCGGTTCCGCAGGGATCGCCTCGTGTACACGGTGTCTCTGTGAGTCGCCATTTTCGGCTGCGCTTATTTTCTCTCTCTCTCTCTCTCTCTCCCTGTTTCTCGTCGCCCTCTTGAAGCTTTCGGCCAGCAGAGGGGCTTATAATTTTCTCTTCCTTCGTTTCGGCCCCTCTTGCGCTCCTTTTCCACCCGCTGCTCCGCCCGCTTTTTGCCGGGATTATGCGAGCGAGTTTATAAGCGGTGCGCATTCAACGCCGCCACACGATTTCCGATCCGACGAGAGAAAGAGCCTATTTAGCGCTCAGCTTCTTCGGGCTACGTGACCTCGTGTACTTGGCGATCTTTTGATTTTTCTTCTTCTTCCTCGTTTTTAGCAATTTCTGCGCGATCCACGATGAAAAAGAACGAAGATAAGAGACGAGCGACGCGCGGCTGCGCTAAAATTTGAAATTTGACCGACCACCTCAGGCCAATCTCTATCGAGTCATCAGAGAGATGACGCCACGCGGATGTTTATGTAATTTCCGGGCATCGATGCGGAACAGGCTCTCCGTTGCTGCGCGAAGAGGTGCCGTGTCGAACTATTACGTTTGTACGAACGTGTTGGTGGATTTGATAATTCCGATAACTTCAATCAGATAGTACAGAGCGTTTCAAAACATGTGGGCATAACTTCAGGAACGATTCAGCACGCGGAAATACGAAACAAAGTTGGTACACAATGGGACACGAAAGTATTCATTTTTGGCCACTCACACAATGACTTATTACGTGTAATACATGCAATAGGAATATAGAATAAATATTATTTTTATTAATAAATTATATTTCCTTATATCTACAACGAAATTGTATTAGTGAAATATCGGTGTTAGTCAGAAATGAACCCGACACAGGACCACAAGTCCCAGTACTGGGAGGGTTAAATCAAAATAACTTTTTTAATATTGAACCCAACGAGTTGACCTCTTTTTGAGCAATTAGAAGCATTGATTTACTAAATGACGTGTAAAAAGAATTTTGAAAAAATTGCAATTGGTAGGAAATGGAATCCGTATTGTTGTGATCAAATTATTAAAGTAGTTTACATAAATTGAGAAGTTTGTTGTAAGACAGTCAATTTTTATATGAAGTTCTGGCTACACAGAATTTCTATTAATTTATTATGAAGAATTGGAGATAAAAGAAATATTTGATAGGAGATTAATACTTACATGCACATTAACATATTATTATATTGTTTTTTTTACTGTATCCAAATTGTTTATGTATTTTATATGTTATATAAACCTTATTTGGTTTAAAGCAATACATAAATAATAATAATAAACACTTACATGCATATTATTATTGTTTTTGTATTTCTGGTCTTCGTTCGTCTTAATTATTTTTGGTGTGTTTCGAATGAATAATGTACGCAAGCAGAGCATACAGTAAACTTTTGCATACACCTGATGTCAAGTTTGTCGGAAAGTTCTGTCGTTTTTTTTCGAAGTTTTTCCCCGGCCTTTAACAATGTTCCGAATGTTTCTTTTGAATTCCTATTTGGACTGACTTTTATGACCCCTACCTGAGCTATAAAAGTAATGTGGCTGAGGGGGCCCGTTATTGGTTTATCGTTAAAAGTTGTACCATAAACATGTCCGCGAACAAGCTGTATTTGTGGCGCTGAATCCTATGCGAATACCAGACAGGAAACAACGTTACCATTTTAATGGTGGCCCGGACGATTTTTCTGCGGATTTTCCAATTCTCATAAAAATTTGGAGGAACCTGTAAATCACCTGAAAGATAGAACATGATTATACAAAAAGCACACTCCTGTTTTCGAGGAACTGTCGATAGTCAATACGTTGATTCAGCGGCCACAAAAATTTGGAAAAATCAAAGCTATTTATTTAATAACACAAAAACATGAAAGTTAAAATTTGTGCTATTACTATTGACCAGAAGAAAATTTAATATACTCTATCTATCTGTCTGTCATTGCAGAAATAATTTTTTAAGTTTTGAGGAATGCTTCCGACAGCCAAATGTGGGTGGCACAGCATAAACTGTTATAACTTCGTAAAAAATAAAGATACGACAACTTTCATAGTCCATTATTCATTTTATCCTATTTGCATTCTTCTCAATTTTAATTTTTAATTTTAATTTCTAATTTTCTAAATTTTCCGGGTGGGAAACTCAAGACACGTATTTTGGATTAAACCATCTCTAGAAACATTGGAAAATTTTCTTCGCGACTGAATCCAACATAGATTTGAAGTTTAAAGCTTCCTCTTCACAATGATACCCTGGACGTTGACGTACAATTGTTTAGTTGTCTTTTATCAATTAATTTGTACAACAAATATTTTGAATTCCAGCTTAAGATTTGACAAAGACATTTCTAAAGAGTTGAACTACAATATTCTGCAACAAAAGCGACTTTTCACCAAAGATAAAAAGAGACTCCGCATTAGAATTTCTAGGGTTGTTATTTTATTTTTAACTAATGAATCTTTTATCAATTTTTCAGGCAACCATCACCAGGATCAGGAACAACAGGAACGTCGACAGTCTCCTCAAGTGGGCCCGACGCTGAAAATGGTCAAACCATCAATTTGTACCCCGTGGGCAGTTCTGGTCCATCGCAAGCGGACCCAGCGGCTGTCACACCGATCACGACTACAGCAACGATGTCAATGGTCACACCTGGCACCGTCGCTGGGTCTGGGACCGGATCCAATATCACCAGAAGCGTTTCAGCACCCACCGCGCCCAAGCCACACGTACAGGTGACTAGTTCTGCGAGCAATCCTGGCACGCAGAGACCCAGGCTGAGGAGGAACATGAGTCGAACGGAAGCAATCAGGAAGTGAGTATCGTCTAGAGTACTCTAAAGCCTCGAAAAAATATTTGTAATTGCAAATTTAATCAGATACAACGAATAATCGAATTATCGGAGCCACTTTCACAAATAAAATCATATTGACCTTGATATGACCTTTAATGTTTTCACCTCATATTTGAAGGTCAAACGAGTATTGCCATTCAATAGTACATTTGAAACCTTGAAACATTTGTCAGAAACATTTTTTTCAAAAATCATTTGCTTTTGAGATATTTAACACTAAACCTGCCAAACATTAAAACTATCGGCGAATGTTACCATATAAAAATGGCAACCCTAGATTTATTCAGATTGTCCGTAATTTCCAATATAATGGATGCTGGAATAACGAAATTTATTCCATTATTTTACATAAACTAATTTTTATAATTTCAATAATTGCAAAATATAAAACCGGTCATTTGACCGTGGTAGGTTTAGTGTTAAAGGTTTCTGTACCATTGGCGGAACCTGTATGTATATGACTAGACAACGGATCTTTAATGCAAAATAAAAATGTTCTGCCTGAATGACAACAAACTGGTGTGAAATAGACATTTCTATTCATTCTTAATATGTTTAATAGGTTGAAAATAATATAATATAACCATATTTTTACATTTTTCTAATGTTTTTACTGGTTTAAATTATATTTACTCATTTTTTGGTGGTTATTCGTTTCAGTTTCTGACCGGCTCAAATATTATTAGTCTTTCAGTAAATAAATGGCTCTAGTTTATTTAATTCGGAATAAAGTCCGCGAACATCAACACGAGATGGGATCATAATATTTCTTTCGAAAATAAAAGAGAAAACAGAATGATGAAGAAAGTAAAAATTCGTAAAATATAAATGTTATAAAAAATCGTATAATTACAGACATGAATAAAATCGGCTAAATAATCGGCTAAAAATTAGAGATTGAAGGAGATGTTGGTTTGAGAAAAACCGCTAATTTATCGTTTCAGTTACATCAAACGCGAAACCGCGCAATTCTTCGGCGTGGACGAGGAGTCTGAGATCGCTGAGAGACAAAGATGGCTGGACCGAAGACGGAGAATGGCGTCTAGGAAATACGGTGCCCTTGTTCCGGAACACAGACCACCGGATCCTGATATTACAAGGGACGTGCCAGATACCACGGATCTGCCAGAGGTAAGCTCGCTGATTATTAACCTTTCGAGTATGATGAGCTGCCGTGTTCCACAAACCGCCGGAAGTCACAGTACTCCCCTGGGAGCTTAATTCCAGATACTTAATTATTGTTTATTTGCTCCTTGTTCGCGAACACAGAACTACCTTCCTTAAATTATGGGAAACTCATTGCACTCGACTCTTTCCTTGCAATTGCATTTTCTTTCAGTTTTCTACTTTAATTTTGCTTCAAGATAACCAGTAAGTGAATCGTGTCAATTGTAATTCTGAACAAATCAATTTCAAACATTTTTTTTATGAAAAATGATTCTTATACGTAGATATAGAATGAGTCTTATACGTAGATACGTAGAATGTGTTTAATCAATTTATAATGAGAGTGAGACGCCTTTGACGTTTGATGTCAATTTTCAACTTCATGAATTTCTGTAATTCAAACCGTGAAAGCTATGCAAACGATTGCCACGTAGAATGATTCTGTAGACTCTTCTGAATATATAGCGGTATCTTTTTAATTACATTAGCAACGTTCGAGTATGTTTAATTAATTTTTAAAGGGGCGAGACGAGACGCCTTTGACGTTCAAAGTCAATTTTCAACTTCAAGAATTTCTGTAATTCACACCGTGAAAATTACGCAAATGATTGTTACGTACAATGATTCTCTAGGCTCCTCTGAATACTAAGATTTTTTTAATTAATTAAAAGTTTAATTAATTTTTAAATATAGTGAGCGACGTTTGATGTTCAAAGTCAATTTTCAACTTCCAGAATTTCTGTAATTCAAACCGTGAAAGGTATGAAAATTATTGTTACGTACCATGATTCCGTAAACTCTTCTGAACACTATATTTTTTTTATATTCCGTTATGACTGTTCGAATATGTTTCATTAATTTTTAAAGAGAGTGAGCCGCATTTTTGTTCAAAGTCAATTTTCAACTTCCAGAATTTCTGTAATTCAAACCCTGAGAGGTATGAAAATGATTGTTACGCATAATGATTCTCTAGGCTCTTCCGAATACTATGATATTTTTTATATTCCATTATGAACGTTTGAATATGTTTCATTAATTTTTAAAGAGAATGAGCCGCATTTGATGTTCAAAGTAAATTTTCCACTTCCAGAATTTCTGTAATTCACATCGTGAAAACTACGCAAATGAATGTTACGCGCAATGATTATCTAAGCTCTTCTGAATACTAAGATTATTTTTATATTCCATTATGAAGGTTCGAATATGTTTCATTAATTTTTAAAAAGAGCAAGCTGCATTTGATGTTCAACGTCAATTTTCAACTTCCAGAATTTCTGCAATTCGATTTTGTTATTTTAGAGATATAGCCAATGAAAAGTCACATAGGCATACAATAAATATAAACTTCCTTGTTTTTCTAAGAAATTATGAACGAAAAAATGTTCTAATCACTGTAACTATAAAAGATCTCATAGTACAAGGGGTTAAGGGTTCGAAACAAAATCTATCTACGCAATATTTATCCATCTAAGAAATACTCCGATGAAATAGAACTGTTTTGATAATGAACATTTAAATGGTATCATATTCGATTGACAGAAGTATCAATGAACCCATTAGAAGCAAACCTGATCGACTGCACAAAATGGAATGTAAAGAAATCAATCTATATCCGTCACTATCCGACAGACGATATTTTTTTTATAGAACTCGGCAAAAATTAGTTAATTCAGAGTTTAAGTTTGTACATAGAATGCCGCGTGCAGTTCAATTGTCGAGCTCAAGCATTGAGCTATTGGCTCGAGTCCCATTAAAACTTGTTCAGAATGGAAACGCGACATGCACCGCGAAGTTTCGTAATAGCGGGGGAAGTATACTTTTGTTTACTTTTTCCAGAACAGTTTCAGTAACTTCAACCAACGTTTTTGTGCGGAAGTTCTGTGTAAAAGAACTGTTTCTTCGTGTAGAACGAGTCGTTTTCCATGAAAATTGTGCCGTATAGTAACTGTAGACGTTGCTCTTCGTCGTGAAATGGACTCTCGCAATTTTTTCTGCTGCGACACAAAGCACTGGAAATGTTGTACATTTTAAAAGTTCCATAAATTTCTTAACGTTCGTTACGATTATATCAATTAACAAGTGGAAATTCTGTTTTACTTACATCTTAATTGGATATCATTTTTTGTAACATTACATTTTACAATTCTTCTGTTTGTTAGATCCATTCTGTTTGCTTATAATTAGACTGCGGATCTTTATGCAAAATAAAAATTGTTTCGATCAATTGTAAAAAGTAGAAGACAGATTAAAATTTTTTTTTATTATTACTGATCTTTATAATTGAAAATAATATATCGCGGTCCTTAGACTGTTTGAAATTGCAACGGCTCGTTTTGCCACAAAGCCAAACAATTCACAGTTTAATAAGGCGTCAGGTGTCTGTTTTATTGATTGTGTTATTAACAAAATTGTTGTTTGCAGGGCGTTACATTGAGAAGATGGCAACAACCGGTCAGAAGGAAAGATTCTGTGGCAAGAATGACGCTTTCTGGTCTCCACTACGTCGTCGAGGTGAGTTTTCCATAAATAATGAATTACTTCATGGAAAATTAGCGATGAATTAGCCATTATCCATGAAACATTGATTTTTAGTAAATTGTGGCCAGAAACTTTACCAGAAATGCGTGATGTAGCTTATTATCCATTACATGGTTTATCGATCGCATTTTCCACTGCAATGAAAATTAAAGAGTGCAAGTAGAAAAATAATGTTTCATGTAACATCATGGAGCACATTTTATTTCAAGAGACAATAGCAATTATTCTCAAGGAATATGTCAATGTTGAACGCCATTTTAAACATTCTTCATCACTCGTCCCAAGGAAGACAATCCTTTTAAGTATCAAAGATACTTTTCAATCAAGTAAAAATTGTCCAACGAATTCTTTTGTTAGTCATAGAAATTATTTCTGTCTTTGTAAAATTGAATATCCTTCTTCTTGTTTCTATTCTATCATTCATTCTATTTCTATTCTCCATTCTCAATTAGATTATTCTTTCAAAAAATTAGTTAAATACTCTAAATCGAAAATTTAGAAAACTGCTTTCAACAAGAACAGTGTTCTAAACCAAAGCAAAACTACATGCAATGAAACAATATTATAAATTAGAATAATTAAATTCAGAAATTCGATTCAGCTTAAAATTCTATCAAAAAACTACTACCAACAAAATCACTATTAAAATTCTAAGACATTGCTCTGTCTAATAAAATGATAGTATAAATTAAAAACTAACCAAAAATATTTTAAGAGCAGCCTAGAATTACAACATAAAATTCCTTTTAACAAAAATAGTGTCGTAAATTCGAACATTAAATTGTAAGATAAAATTACTCTTGAAAAAACGATATTAGAAATTCGATTGAACCTAAAACTCCACTGTCTTTCAACAAAAAACTGTTAAAACTCAATGACAAAGTTAGATCCAACCAAATAATATTCCCAACAAGAAGCTAAACTATAAATATTTAAAACACAACATAAAATATCTTTCAGAAAAACCACTGTTAATATTCTAAGCCAAAGTGACATGATAAAATGTTCCAACGAAATGATATTACAAATTAAAAGCTAGACTAAAAGATATAAAATAGTCTATAACAAACATAATCTAAATTCCCGGATCTAAATTCATAAATCCCACATAGAGTGGCAAGTTCATTCCAACATAAAATTCTTCGGAACATGAACTCTCAGCAAAAGTAATCACAGATTCGAATCAGTATAAAACTCTCTGCAAAAAAGTTTTCCAGCTCCGAGGGCATCATCAATTCTAAACGGTGTAAAACTCGAAGCCGAGTCTAATTATTTCCCACCCCCGTGTGCGCGTATCTCGAAGGATTAAATCGCAATAAAACTTCCGGAGATCGTGAATCTCCTGTGGAGACGGTGGGGATCGAGCTGTTTCCGCGTCTCATTTCCGGTTATGGCCGATGGAAGTCAAACCCAAAGAGAGTAGCCAGTTAATCTACGTTGCCGATGCACTGTTCGGCTGGAGCTGAGCTGTCGACGAGTTAAGTTCTACGCTTTCCCAAGGAAGCCTTGCACGAGATCATTAAGCTAACGAGGCAACGGTAACTCTCTTCCGGTTTTCGGGGATCGGCGTGCAGTCGCACTTGCGCGAAACGCAATTCGCTAGCTTTGATATCCGGCGAACTTGCGCTCTGGCGCCGAGCGAACGAGCACACGGTTAGTTGCTGCTAATTTCGAACGCGCGTTAATTGCGATCGGCAATCTGCGTTCATTAGAGATTTCGCAGGATCCCCAGCTAACGAGACTCGAGTTGCTTTCGGTCCTTCCTTTCGCGGGCTTCGGACTTATTTCCACGGCAAGCTTGAAAACTGTGACTGATCGAATGATTAGAGCCACTCGCAGAAATCTTGTCTGTATCACCTGATTTGCTATTCAATTCTTTTCAGGAATAAAACATATTTTGTTTAACAATTCAATTTCTACATCTTGTTACACGATGTTTAAGCAGTATTTGCTGAAAATTTCAGCCAGATATCTTAAAATATAAGGATACGGCAGGGTCGCATGGAATTACAATGACCGATCGAATATAATTAGAGCCACTCACAGAAATCCACGATCTTGATATCGTAGTAACCAAAACTTCATCATCAATTAAAAAAATAGATATGTATGTATAATCAGAAAAATTTTTATCAGAGAAATATTAAAAATATGATGGTAAAAGTCTCATGAAAGATTAATTAAAAATGAAGAAGTATCGTCATTGCATTACTGTTGCCTCACCGATGTTATGTACCTGACCTATACATGACCATACACTTGTATATGATCCGAATTATATCGTGTTTGGTATCATTTTAATCAGAACAATGTCACAAATCTATTAGCAAAAGTCTCATAAAAAAATAAGTAATAATAAAAAAGTTATTCCTTGGTAATACATTGTGAGGACGCGCGAGCCTTTGAACTGTGACGCCGACTGCGACTCTCCGCGTCTATTTCTTTCCCATACGCTATCCTTCCTCGCGCCCGAAACTTTAATTGTCTATTACAGAAGAAAATATCATCGGAATTATATCATATTTGTTATGATTTTTATTAGAAAAATGCCACAAATATGGTCATCGAAGTCCCATAAAAAAATAATGAATAATAAAGAAGTTGGAAATTCGGATTAGTTATGTTTACATTTCTCGGTGACCGAGGCCTCTCGAGCTCGGCTGTCCTCTACGTTCGGCAAACCTCAAACAATAATATCCCTCGCGTATAAACGACCCTGCGCAGACCCGTGTTGTGGACTTTTATCGATGCAATACTGTATTTCTCTTCGAAGAACGCTTGTCCCGCGCATGCGCCAGATGGCGCAGTCTGTCATTGTGTGTGTGCGCGCGCAATATGAATGTATCGCTTATTCTAACAAATATGAAGCCATTATGAATCATACAATTTTTAAGCACATTAGATGTTACAATATTCGTACACAAAAATACACATTTTCAGTATTTAAAAAGTGTAACGTCAATAAACTTACCGTTTTCATCATTTTTCTCTCCGCAGCACTAAAGAAATGAAAAGAACTAAACACCTAGGTAATACCTCTGTTGCAACCGAATGTGAAAAGCGATTTAATTAAAACGAACATATTTGACCATTTGAAGACCGAGAATCGTAATTAATCCGACTATTCGGAGCGTTCGAGCGTTTACCTCGTAAACACGGGGCGAATTTGATCGAGCGTATTTAACTTTTTCATTTAAAATTATCAAAGTTTCTCCGCAATGAACGTTTATCCGTATCAAACTTTTCAAAGTCGGCGCTTGTCTTCGTAAACCGGCGAAGTTTTTTCATTAACACAAGCATCAAATAATATTCCGTGGAAAAAAGCGAAAGAAAGCGACAAATAATAACTTCTCGAGTGATTATAGATTGTAGAGTAACGGTTCGCTTAATTATGCCTGATTTCACTCTGCGAAATTCTGTCTTCATTCTTTTGCTCTCTCCAACGATTTTCCTTTCTTCTCTCTCTTTCTCTCCCCCCCCCCCCCTCTCTCTCTCTTTCTGTCTATTCGTCGAGGAGATCGTTCGTCTTTTATTACGGAGCTCGCTGAAAGTACACAACAAGTTTCCATTGAGTGAAACAATCTCGTTTCCACATAACTTGCAGCGGAAATTCCAGCGAATTTCCATCAGCGGGAACTAGTTCGAACTTATCTCGTATCTTGTTGGCTAATTAGTTTTTTGACTTTGTTTCGAAATTCCATCTCGGGGATGCTCGCCGGGCGAAGATATGAAGGGACGCCGAGCGCCGAGAGTCGAATAAATGAAACGGCTCGAATTAATAGAAACGCTCGAGAACCCGGGAAAACTGTGTTTCTACCTTTCAAGTCGAGAAAAAACTGTTAAAATGTTTCTGCCATTCGCTATCTCCCCTTATCTCGCGCGGAATTTCAATGCTGGACGCAAGTAAATCCTTCGGGTGTTCGCGGAAGACGGAACTTTCCCCATTCACTTCGCACCGTTGTTGCAAAAATGTGCACGCTAAATAATATTAACGAGACTGAGGATGTTTCTGTGGGAGCTGCTTTCGGACGTTCTCTTTTCAAAATCATATAAATATTGTGCGCGTCTTCTGATTTAGAAAATTGCTTTTGACGATGATGAGAGAAAAATATTACTTTACCTGTGGAAAAAATAAGAGAATTTAAGGGGTTATCCAAAATAGACTGTTGTGTCGTGTCAGTGCTCAAACAATATTAGTGAGCCGCTGAGAAACACGCCTCAAAGAGAGGTAAATAAGTAATAAGATAATTGGATTTCGGATAACTTTAATAAAACTGAATGTAATGGACTGTATAATAGAGATGTTGTATCTATGGATTCTACTTCGTAACTTTCACTCTACGACTTTTATTCTCCGACTGATAGTTTCGACTCTTATTCTGCGACAGATAATTCACGACTGATCTTACAACTAACGCGTGAGAAACATGTAACCTCGTGGGGTTGAAAAATCCCTCCACAAAGTACAAAATAGTGGGGGCTCCAGCCAATGATATAATATTTGGGAGGCTACAAATGACCTTCCAAAACAAGGGCAACGCCCATAGACGAAATACGTCGTAACGAGTGTCGCTAAACAGACGACACTCGCTTTCCTGCAATTTCCCCGGAAACCATAATTTAGGCTTTGGGCCACAGGCCCCCCTTGGCGCTAAGCGTGGGCCTACGCTACGTCAAGTGCTATTGAGAGCTGCACGGCTAGGCTGACTTTCCTATGGACAGCTGATACTTTCCAGCCACACCAGAGCCATAAAACAATAAATTCGTCGGAAGACGCTAGAGGACCCCTTCGACAATGGCACTGCACAAAATCGACCGTAGCGTAGACCCAAACCGAAATACGAGCCGGCCATACAATAATCACGTCTCAACATAGACTGTAGGAAGTTTTTTTTAAATAAAAAACATACTATTTTTAATTTTATTGGTTTCCTTATTTAATTATCAGGTATCATCTAGGACAATTATGTGTGAAAGACGATATCTGTCAAATGATCACCACGACCACGTTTACAGACATCAATTCGAACATCAAAATTTTAGATGCCATTCTGGCATATTTGCTCGTTTAATTCGCCAATTTCATTTCTAATGTTGTTTTTCAGTTCATGAATTGTTGCTGGTTTGTTGGCATAAACTTTGCTTTTCAAATAACCCCAAAGAAAAAAGTCCAATGGGGTCAAATCACACGAACGAGGTCGCCAATTCACATGACCATTACTTGAAATTTATCAACTATTTTGATCACAATAAAGTGTTGCTTTCACGCGTTGTGTGTGGCGTAGCTCCGTCTTGTTGAAAATAAACATTGCTTATGTCGATTCCATTTAATTTCAGTCATAAATAATCAATATTTATGCAAAATTTGCCACAAACAGCCATAAGAAATGCTTAATTCTTGAGAACGACGTGGAATTGATGTTGACGGGTCATTAGCAACACTTTCACGAACAGCAGAAATGTATTCATTCGAACGAGCTGTTTTTGGTCTGCCAAACTTTGGTTTATCATGAACAGATCCAGCTTCAGCAAATTTCTTAACCAAATTTCGAATTGTTTGCTCAGATGGACGATTATGTATGCCAAAACAATTACGTAATTTAAGATTTATATTTTGTATAGAACACTGATTTGTAAAATAAATTTTAATAACTTTAACACGCTCTTCAATTGTATACGACTCCATTGTTAAAATTGTCTATCATTGTAAATTAAAAATACAAGAAAGTAAGAAGAAACAAACATGGCGTTTGAAAGAAATTCTCGTTCAACATCCTAAAGGTTCTTTTGGATAACCCTGTACTATACTAGTCGTGGTAAAAATAAAGACAGGGACTAGTTTACCTGCGGCAAAAATAAGAGAAAGGTATTTGTCCACTTGTCACAATGTTCATGCCTTTTGATTTCGAAATTTGCTATTCACGAAAATGAAAAAAATGCACTGTCTTACCTATGACAAACATTAGAGAAAAGTACAATCCATTTAATGATGTACACGTCTTTTGACTTAGAAAATTGCTATTATATTAGTTGTGGTAGAAATAAAAAAAAGAGGTACCCTTTTATTTGTGGCAAAATAAGGAAACCGTACTATTCACATGCGATAACGTACAGCTCTTTTAATTTGGAAAATTGCTTTTCACAAAAATGAGAGAAGAATACTACCCCACCCGTGGCAAAAATAAGAGAATCTACTATCTTACTTGTGGAAAAAATACGAAAAATGTGTTATCTCATCTATAGCAAAAATAAGAGGAAAGTGCTATTAAGTTGCGATAATGTACACTTCTTATGAGAATGAGAGGAGAATGCAGGAAAAATTACAGATTGACTGCTAATTTGTATACACATCGCAACCCAGATCGACCATCAAAATCGCATATAAGACATTTAAAAGACTAGAACAGCGTTTTCTCCGTTCAGATTCTGTGCTTAAAAACTGCTACGACGCGTGAAAACAAGAAAGTCAGAATACGCGAAGCTTGTGTTAAGATAAACGTTGCAATGTTGAGCAAAGTTAGAGAATCATTTAAACAAAGAATTGTTAAGTGCTTTGAAATAAGAGGTAATCATTTAGAACACATACTAAACTGAAGTACAAATAAAACGATCACACCTTTTCTGCATTTCCCTGCAAGTTTGACCTTGAATGACCTTGAGTCATAGGTAATTGAACTCATCTTAAAACGCACTATTTGATGGCAGATAAAAAGACTATATATAATATAAATATCGTTCCATTTAAAAAATTTAAAAAAAGAAAGTTGACCTTCACTTCATCTTGGAGTGTCCATCGGGAAAAATAAAAGTTCCACCACATGATATCCCCTTCGGAACTGAACAATTTTCATCTGAAACATTTTTGCGTATAATCAATATTTTTTGGCGATATTTGTAACGCTTTATAATTTCCACGCTGTATTAAACTACTGAGAGCTATACATTTAGTTATTGAGATGATTTAGTTCGTGTTAAATTTAATTTGATGGCTGCAATGTTTTATATTAGTTTGGAATATTTTAATATAATGTGCTAATAAGAAAGTTCAGAAACATAAAGCTGCATTTTATTTGTATACACAATGTACATGCTGCTTTGTGCTTATTGCTTAATAATAACGCTTAATGGACTATGAAACTTATAAAGTACCTAACAGCGATATTAAAACATTCTACTACCAACTTTCACAATTGCTGCATCGAGTAATAATCTCGAGCTAGCATCCCGAGTAAATAACAAGCCTGTGCTAATATTCTTAAAGTTAGTAAAATTCGAGAACCAAATACAAATTACACCAGCATACTTCAATAATCTCAAACTCAATATTCATAGAATTATCTTCATTGCGCATTCATTTCAAATTCCTAAAATTTAATCAACAGTAACATTGACAACTGACTAATTTGCACATTATTATAAACATACATTATGCAAAACTAGGTTAAAAGCATTAAAATAAATTGAGAAAATATCAGATGTATGTAATAAAAATAATTTTCGTTCGCAGCGCCTCGTTTTTATAATTTTGGTAACGTAGGACGTAGTAATAAATTTATATTAATATATAAAAGTTGCAAAAATTTTAGAAGCAATTAAAAACTCAATATTACGTATAATTATTTTCATTTTGCAATCATTTAAAAAATCCAAAGATTTAAACAACAGTAACATAGAAAAGTGATTAACTTGCACCTTATTTTAAATGTTCATTATTGAGAACAAAATATCAGATGTGTGTAATAAAAATAATTTCATCTCCCAGCGTGCTATTTTTATAATTTTGGTACCATGGTGTTCCCAATGGTCAGCTTTTAATATTGAAGAGAAACACCGGGTGAGACTTCGAATTTGCATTTAATTATTTAATCTGCTGGACAAACTGTATTAGGTTCACGACGCGTGATAAGGTCACCCTCCTTCCTTTTAAGGCTGTTTTCAACGAGCGAACCTCACTACCGACTTTCCAACGGTAGAGGATGACACTTCTATACCGTTTTATATGGCGCTGTGAACATAAGCCGAGAGGCGAACAGACAAAGGAAGTACATTTAAACTAGAGACGAGGACAACATGTAAACACTCTTTGACACTTTCCGTCGACGGAAGTTTCTTCCGCGTTTTCATTCCACGGCTGCTAGCGGAATCGCCAGAGTAAAAACCTGTTATAGTAAATCTATAAATTCGAATCCCTAAACTTTGCAATCGTTTTATCCATTTTAACCGATAGTTATAAATAAGCTGCTAATCTGTATGCAAAATAAAAATTGTTTGCACTAATTGTAACAAACATGAGACAAACAGAAACATTCTTCCTTTAATCATTTTAATTTTTAGTTTCAGTTACAGTAAATTTATAAATTCGAATCCCTACCCCTTGCAATCATTTTATTAATTTTAACCGGGAGTTATAAAGAAGCTGCTAATCTGTACGCAAAATAGAAATTGTCTGCACTAATTGTAACAAACATGAGACAAACAGAAACATTCTTCCTTTAATCATTTTACTTTTTAGTTTCAGTTACAGTCACTTTATAAATTCGAATCCGTAACCTTTACAATCGTTTTATCCATTTCAACCGAATGTTATAAATAAGCTGCTGATCTGTACGCAAACTAAAAATTGTTTGCACTAATTGTAACAAACATGAGACAAACAGGAACATTCTTCCTTTAATCATTTTACTTTTTAGTTTCAGTTACAGTCACTTTATAAATTCGAATCCGTAACCTTTACAATCGTTTTATCCATTTCAACCGAAAGTTATAAATAAGCTGCTGATCTGTACGCAAACTAAAAATTGCCTGCACTAATTGTAACAAACAGGAAACGAACAGAAACATTCTTCCTTTAATCATTTTAATTTTTAGTTTCAGTTACAGTAAATTTATAAATTCGAATCCGTAACCTTTGCAATCATTTTATCCATTTTAACCGAAAGTTATAAATAAGCTGCTGATCTGTATGCAAAATAAAATTTTTTTTGCACTAATTGTAACAAACAGGAGACAAACAAAAACGTTCTTTCTTTGATCATTTTAATTTTCACTGTTCTAAATTTTACCTACTCATTCTCGTCATAAGTGCGTAAAATCCATATTTTAGTTATAAACATTACATGCAAATTCTAATTTTTCTGCTGTCGGTTCAAACTATTACCTGTTTGCATTAATATTTGATTGGGCCTGTGCTTTAGAATCACGTAGTTAGCAATATAAACAATCATGAACAATAATTCCAGTAAGTAAAGGTACAAATATGTCTGAGATTATTTTTCAAAATCAAGATTTCGACAAAACTTTGTGCGCATAACTTACTTAGATCTATAAAAGGCACCTTCTGAATTTTCATTACAGATACAGATAAAAATCTTAAGAATTGTGATCATTACTTTTTTCTTCGCAATTACGCCCAATAGCAATTTGTAAAAAATAACTATTAACGCATTACCTAATAAATTTATAGGTCTAACATCTGAAAAAAAATGTCGAGTCGTCTGGTTTAATTTTTAAAAAGTTATTCGTTTCTAAAGTGTGTATGAACACTTTCTGTACTGACTGTATTTGAAATGTACTTTCGATTCATATCACATTTTTTCCAAACACTAATTTTTTTATTTATTTTTTAATTTAATTCTTTTAATTTTCTAGAGACATCGCCAATACGTTTTTGTGGAACAGACTGTATATGCCTGGGTTAAAAATTAGTATGCAAAATTTGTGAAAATTAGTTTTATGCTATTGCCCGGGGAAGAAGATTTGTTTCAAACAGATTTGTTTGGGAAATGTTTGAGTACAGACAAGAATGATAAAGTACTATGAACGTCAGTATATTTTCACGGTTTTTGCCGGTTCCGTCGCTGCAGTTTTAGCAGCCACAGGCGAGTTTACGCTTCAGGAACGTAAAGACTCGTCGCAAAAACGCTTTTTCCCCGACGATCGTTAAGTATGCAACGCGTCGGAACGTTCACGACGAGATTCGCCGGGGCTCTCGAATACAAAGATCCATTATGGAATTTACATGGCGGCGTAGTATGCATTTAAATTAGTTGAATCGCCCGGTTATTGAGACGGGGGAGTTAGGGTGGTTAGCTTCTACGGCACGGAAGTGTATCCGCGATCGGCTCCACCACGCCTCGGTCTTAACACTAAACCTAACACCACCGGTCTACATGACCGGTACCATATTTTTTATTTTGCAATTATTGACATTACAAAGATGCTTTCATAAGAAGTTATTAAATAAATGTGGGGAAGGTTAAAGTCGGGTTAAGGCGCAGAACAAATCACGAATGACGAGCGTGGTAGGCGGAGTTACCTTTACATCATCAACAATCGTTTCATCGACAATGATTTCACCGACACCGAGTTTTATCGATACATTTTGTTTCGTACATTAAAATAAATGATGAGGCAAATAATAAAAATCACCATAACATACTGTTATTTGTAGCATACTGTGTAAGTGCATAAGGTGTCTCAAAAAGTTTGAGTTTAACGGAAAGGGGTAATTGCTGAGGGAATTCTAAACACTTTTTTTCATTGCCAATTCGCGCCGAAATGCTTTCTTTTCGAGTTATCAACGAAAAACATGAGCCAATCAGAGCGCGGCTACAGCGGACGGATTCCGGCGTGGCCAACGGCAACGCCACACTCAACGGGACATGTCTTCGAGCCAGAATCCGTCCGGTATAGTTATAATGCTTACATAATACTTTCAGTCATTGTTCGGTATTATATGAAAATAATACGATATTACTGTATAAAAGAATTCGAAGCAGCAAGTGCATTTACGGCTGAACCGAGTTTTATTTAAATAAATTGTTACTTACTCACGATTCGAGCACAGCGCGACAACATCACTACCGCTCAGTAGAATCAGTGGCACGCCAAACCGGAATCCGTCAGGTGTATTCGCGTTATGATTGACCCGTGCTTTTCGTTAATAACTCGCAAAGGAAGCCATGTATGGCAGTTTCGTAAAGGAAAAAGCTTCTTAGAATAACCCGAGGAATCACTTTTTTGATATGAAGGTTTGTTACAATCTCAATTTCGCTGACGAATTAATATTTACTAAAAGAACATCGGGTTGTTAATAGCAAATAGATCGTCGGCTCAGTATGACAGTCCCAGCTGATTGCCGACGATCGATCGTCACCATCACCAATGTTCTAACTTCTGACACCTACAGTTACCGAAAGTCACACCACGGGTACGATACTAAAGATATCTACTAAAGTTCCTTCTAATATTTTCCCTAACTTCCCGAAACTCGATAGCCGTGAACAAAAAATACTAAATTTCACGCACTCCCACAAAATCTTTCGTATCCCACTTCTGAAATTTATAGGAGCTTTATTTAATAGAAGTTTTTCATATGAAGGTTTGTTACAATCTGAATCTCGCTGACGAATTGATATTTACTAAAAGAAGATCGGATTGTTAATAGCAAATAGATCGTCGGCTCAGTATGACAGTCCCAGCTGATTGCCGACGATCGATCGTCACCATCACCAATGTTCTAACTTCTGACACCTACAGTTACCGAAAGTCACACCACGGGTACGATACTAAAGATATCTACTGAAGTTCCTTCTAATATTTTCCCTAACTTCCCGAAACTCGATGGCCGTGAAGAAAGAATACTAAATTTCACGCACTCCCGCAAAATCTTTCGTATCCCACTTCTGAAATTTATAGGAGCTTTATTTAATAGAAGTTTTTCAAATGACGGTTTGTTACAATCTGAATCTCGCTGACGAATTGATATTTACTAAAAGAAGATCGGATTGTTAATAGCAAATAGATCATCGGCTCAGTATGAAAGTCCCAGTTGATTGCCGACGATCGATCGTCACCAACACCAATGTTCTAACTTCTGACACCTACACAAGAAACTCGAACATTTTTTGGACACCCTGTTTAAATTGTAGTAATCTTGCACTTTTATTTCATATTTTATATTAAATGTATTCTAAAGTAACGTGTAACTATTCTCAATCCTTGATTCTCAATTCCTGAGTGGGTCACATATTACAACATGAACTGCGCAAAGTCTAAATAAATTTAATCTTGCAATTTTTATACGGCAATACGTTCCAGTTACTTTTAAGGCTCGGTAGGTTTAGTGTTAACCGGCCAGAAATCTGCGCTTAATGACTTGTGAAACCACGCGAATTCTGTTAAATGCGCGCAGACACCGGAATGACCATTCGAAATGCACAAACGCGTCTGTTCTCTAACAATCTGCCACCGTGTTTGCATGGCAGAATGAAAATTTAGATTGCTTTATTGTTCATAACTCCACGAAAAATCGGGATAAGTGACGGTTGCTAATAATTGGACTGCGAAATAAATTCTTTTCGCGAAATGTGATTTTGTTCGCATGATTTGTGAAGACTCAGATCAACAATTTTATTATTCTGTTATTCGTACGTGGAATACTTTAATCAGATTTAATATTAATGTCTAGAATCCACTAAATCATTACAGACATCATACACAATAACTAGACTGCGGATCCATTTATAACAAAATTGAATAAGAAAAACACAAAGCTGTGAAGACATTGAACAAATTTGTCCATGTTATTGTATTAGTTTTGACTTATTAGAGTTACCAAAAGAAGGGATACATTTATATTTAACTTCTGTTCTCTAAAATTGACTTGTAAAGTTTTCAGTTTGCTGAAAGATCTGATATAAAAATGCCTAATAATAACGTTTTTAATGTTTATTTCATTGAATAGATTATATTGACTTTATGGACTTTTTGAAGTTGCTAGGTGCAGAGTTGACTTTGATGTTACAAAAAAGTTTATTTCTTGTGGAAATAATTTTAATATTTTTATTTTTGGAGCGCAAACACTATTAATTATTAATATTAGAATTACAAAAGTAATCAAAATGGCTCGTTCTTAATTCTTTATTTTACGAAGTACGTTGATTCACTGGTGTCCATATTTTATTAAAAACAAGATCAATTAATTTAAAGATTCTGACAAAGAAAAAACAATTTTGTTTCTTAAATTAGTATTGAAAATAGAAGCACAAAAATGTGCAGGTTACGAATGATAATAATGACATATTTAAACGATAATAGGCTAATTATAATTATACTGCGGGGATTTTATGCATTTATGATTGATATAAAGGGATGAAATGCAAAATCATAAGAACATTTAAAAAATGTAAAAATCCTGTTGTATTATTTCGAACATATTAATATTATTAAGGCAAGAAAAAATGTCCGCTTACCTATATCTTGAAATTGATTCAGACAATTTCTATTTTGCATAAAAATCCACAATCCAGTTATACTTTTTTTTTTAAGTTGCATCAGCCTCACAAGAGTTATTAACAACTACAAGCTTACAATTAGGTAGTCATTTAGTTTACGAAAAGTATCAATAAAATTCCGAAGATATTGATATAGATCTAAACTGAGCAATGTTCGATGAATTGTTAAGCGGGTAGTGGGGAAAAAGTGTTAATTTTGGGCACCGTGTGTACGAGCAATTTCGGCTGGACATTTTTCGTTAATTTTTTAGCAGTTTCGGCCCATCTGCTGGCCCCGGGCCGTCTCCATCACGGAACCTTCGTGTTTAACCGCAAACACGACGAAAATTGGAATTATAATTGGATCGTGCGGAACAATAATTGTTACCTGGGACGTCATTTATTCGACGAACGCGAGATTCCTGCTCCTCGTTCGTAAAACTCTCTTATGTCTGCTCTGTCGTTCCGATTCCCAGATAAATTAAAAGTATTTGTTCTCGATCGTATGAAAGAGGTACGCGAGAGACTATGGAACGTAGAACGTTCGAAATCGAGCAGAGGAATTAATATCGTCGCTGACGTCTGTTTCATTTTAATTATAATTCGGTAATCGAAAATCCTGGGTTAGGACGATCCACGGGAATTGATAGTGTACAAATAGCCGAGTGTGCATTTCGGAAGATAATTCAAGCCTGCCATTGCGGTAACAAGATAAGGAAATATTAATTGTATTGTGTAAAGAAAGCTCGGAATCTCTCTCTCTCTCTCTCTCTCTCTCTCTCTCTCTCTCTCTCTTAGTGTAATTTCCGTGGAAATCGAGCGGCTTCGTGGTCTTTGGCACACTATGTACAGAGTTCCGTAGAAGCTTCACTGGTCTTGAGAGAATGTAAATTACGGGGACGTAATTCTTTCATGGTTTCTTATTAGTGAACTGTGGATTTTAGGCGTTTATCAGAAAAATGGATTTGTGGAATGCAAACCTGTAGAGACATTAGAGGAAGTGAATGATGTTGGCATACATATGAGACGTTGTTTTTGAAAGTGGTATAAGTCCATTTATGGATAAAATGAGTTGACAATAGTTTTAGTCAGATATAGATATCCTCTTTTTATATTTTTAATCACACAGTCAATGGTGTACAACAGGGATGAGCACGGTAGGGGCCCCTCAAACGCCTGCTTCTCCCACCAACCTCTCTTTCATGTGCGAGGCATGCGCACTGTTCGTAACGGGCGTAGTGATGCCTCAGACCATATATACTTATAGACCCAGCTTCAGATAACGTCCTATGTTCCAAGATTAAAAGATGACGTAGGAGGCCAAGTGCTATAGTCTGTTGAGAAATCGCAGTACCTTGGTGGTAAAGTGCTAGAGGGGAAAGGGGAATCGTCATCGCATCTGATCATAAATATCATCGTATAGATATTTATGGAAACTGTAACTGTAATATACATACATTTATTTTATTATTCGTTCATTCTTACTTTGCTCTAGTTATTTTAAATATGCCTAACTCATTTTGTTGATTATAATTGGGAAAAAGATAAATTTTAATGTAGAAGTTGATAATATGAAATCTGTATTTATTTCCTCACAACTTTATTTAAAAAAATACTAGTAAGAACAATATAGGTACATGTATATGTCGAATACAATCAGAGTTGGGCATTATTTAGATAAATAATTATTCAAATAACGATTCGCGAATAAAAGATACTTTATCTTCATTCGTTATTCAAAATCGTTTATCTCGCTTTTATATGCGTAGCTGCTCTTCTCTCTTTGTTACTGGTGACGCTTCTAGCGCAGTACGTGCATCGTCTCATGCGCTATCCACCATATTGAATCATCTAAAAGGCCACCAGATACTCTTTAATCTTGGAACATTGCATTCAATGCACACACTATACCTATGCCGGGTCTATAAGTATATATGGTCTAAGAGTGATGCCAGAAATGTCAGCTTTTCGCGCATGCGTACCATGGCGCGCGCGGAATCCAGTAACGTGTACGCGCAAAAATAGAGAAACATCTAGGTGGCGTGCCGGGACCTAGCACTGCCATAGACGAACTTGAAGATAACGGACGTTATTTTTTATTTACTTGTTTATTTATATAATTAGAAAATATATTTTTGTTATTTTGTATACTGGAAAGGATCTTGGCAGTTTTCTTTTGTCTTGCAACAAATGTTGGTATTCTTTATAGATTCTGCCAAATAAAATAAAATTTTATATTATGTTATCCTGTATAATCCGAACTTTTTTAGATAAAGAAAGTATGTGAATGTTGAATGAAAAACATTATTTTTAAAACAGGGCCTTAAAGAACTCTCAAAAATTTGAAATTAGTACAGTACTGATGCCACGCGCGAATACGCATGCGCGAAAAGCTGACATTTCTAGGATCACTAAACGGGCGAAGCACTTCTTTCCTCTATGGCAATGGCGGATGCTGGTGGGGGACAGTGAGCGCTATGGTGGGGACGGTTCTGTCTCAATCGAGACAAAAATGCCCATCTCTTGTACAATATCCTCATAAATGAATCAAAAGAAGTTGAACTGTGAAATTTTATCGCGGAAATGCTTTTGTTGATAGTGGAAGAAGTCCATCCGTGATACTGATGATTGAAACAACTTTCTAATTTCATTAATTATTAATTATTACGACTTTAGTATACACTGCCCTTTAAGTCTACAGCGGATAATAGCTAAGAAATGTTTTTGTTGATAGTGAAATCTATAGGATTGTATAAAAAAACTTGAAAAAAAGAGTTCTCCAAAATGCAGTTCGATAAATGTATTAAATATAATTTAATACAATTAGTATGATACAGAACGTACCTGTATTACAAGATGTGTGACTTCATTCAAAGAAAAGAGGAATTAATTTCACTGTACCTTACTGGCACTTTAACTTCGTTCAACTTTACTAGAACAGATCCGTCTTAAAAAAAACCAAAAACACTGTTGAAATACATACATGAAATAAATACATACATCTGTCCCAGTTCTAAAAATGGACACACAGGTTCAAACTTCGGTATTCACTCGCCTACATGTGACATCGATTTCTAATAGAAAAACGGAAGAAGATCCAAACAGGGAGAAGAAGAAGAAGAAAGCCAAATAGAAAATGGAAGAAGATCGAAATAGTAACAGCCTGGTCCAAAAGGGTTCAACAGGCAGCCAGATAAATAGTTGAATAAAACGTCGAGTGTTTTTAATTGAACGAAAAGTCTCTGGAATTCCGTTCGGAGTTGTAGCCTATGGACGTGCTTGTAGAAACGGATAAAATTGCACGTGAAAACGATTCTTCCTCGCGATCGCGGCCACAAAAGAGCCGTCGCATTCCCGTATAATTACGGGATTATTGTTTGCTCGCGGTCGTCCCGACGTCCCAACTAAATAAATGTAGATTCGCCGTTGTAATTTCGACGACCAGGGAGAGGAAATTGATTCCCGACAGGATTCAGCCATTGTTCCTGTATCCGAATGCCCCCATTGTGCTGACATTCTGTCTCTTGCCCCCTTTCCACTCTTCGGTCCGCGGCCTCCGCGTCGCTCTTTGTTACCTGTACTTTGTCCCTGTCGCATCTCTGCTCATAACGCGTAAATACTAAAGCCTCCACCCCCTCTTTCTCTCTCTCTGTCTCTCTGTCTCTCTCTATATACTACTCCCACCACTGCCGACACGCATATTTTACCAAGAGAATTTCACCTGCGAGCCGATTAATGAGGAACTTTATTGACAGCGACAGATTTTAATAGATTTCCGTCCGGTGCTGCGAGTTGCTAGATTCAGCGTTATCTAGCTTGGAAACATCGTGTGTTTTAAATACTATAGTTGTTTAATGAGTGCACGTCGCGTCGAGCTTGCGAGAGGAAATTTTAATTGATTTGGAAACTGCTAATTCTTGATCGGATTGGAGGCGACTATTTATTATTAGACTGCGGATTTTTATGCATTTATGAAGACATTGGTTAGATAAAATATAAAACAGTAAATGACTGAAAAAATTTACAAATGTTGTTAGGTTGTTTTCAATGTGTCATAATTATTATGGGATGAAATAAAATTTTGATTGAACGCCTTCTTCTCACAATCGATGCAGAGCATTTTGATTTCGCATAAAGATCCACAATCTGTTATTGCTTGTAAATGAAATTGAGCAATGTAAAAGTATAGTAATGCTTCTCATGACCGTATTTTAAGCAATGTGTTTTGTTTTTTAAATGTTTGTGAACGAAATTAATGAATACATAAGTTTCAAACTTTGTAAATGAATTCATCGATATCTAGAAAATGTTAAAATTTGATTATATATATTTTTATTTTAACAATCTGTTTCTATACAAGCACATTTCCCGAACGTTCCGAAAAGCAATATAACAAGGACCTTTCAACACTTTGAGTGTTAGATGAATAGCCTAAAAAATTCCATAAAATAAAAGTAATTCATTTAATAAAATAAGAGTTGAAAAATTAAGATGTGTGACACTAAAAGTACACTCTCAACCTTTATGTATTTTACAGCCTAACCACATTCGAATTCAATATAATAAGGCCAAAATTAATTTACAAATCCTTTTAAATAAATCCTGTCTCTCATCTCTGGAAGACATGGCACTCAAAGTGTTAACGAAAAATAATTTAGCAAGGACTAGAACTAATTAAACAAAGGCCTTGCCCATTAAATTAGGTTCATACTTTAACGCTATTTATCTTAAAAAAATTCAACATTTTCCATATAAACAATTTCTTAAATAATAGCTCAAATATTACGTTGTGCTCTCCCGTAATGCAAAAGAAAAAAGAAATGGCGGAGACAAAGTGGCAAGAACTAATTATACAATGACCTAGTCAATTAAATTAGGTCCGTACTTTAACGCTGTTTATTTTTAAAAATGTCCACATTTTCCATATAATCAATTTCTTAAATAATAGCTCAAATATTTCGTTGTGCTCTCGCGTAATGCAAAAGGAAAAAAAAATGGCGGAGACAAAGTGGCAAGAACTAATTACACAATGACCTAGCCAATTAAATTAAGTCCATACTATAACGCTGTTTATCTTAAAAATGTCCACATTTTCCATAAAAACAATTTCTTAAATAATAGTTCAAATATTACGTTGTGCTCTCCCGTAATGCAAAAGGAAAAAAGAAATGGCGGAGACAAAGTGGCAAGAACTAATTATACAATGACCTAGTCAATTAAATTAGGTCCGTACTTCAACGCAGTTTATCTTAAAAACATTTTACATTTTCCGTATAAACAGTGTTAAAAATAGCTGAAATATTGCGTTGAGCTCTAGCGAGATGCAAATACACAAAAGAAAGAGTTGAAAATACTAATTACACAATGACCTAGTCAATTAAATTAGGTCCATACTTTAACGCAGGTTATCTTAAAAACATTTTACATTTTCCGTATAAACAATGTGTTAAAAAATAGCTGAAATATTGCGTGGAGCTCTGGCGAGATGAAAATAGACAAAAGAAAGGGTTGAAAGTACTAATTACACAAGCACATAGTTAACTAAATTAAACTTATATTATGAGGCTGTGTATTTTAAAAAATTCTACATTTTCCGTATAAGCAAAGTGTTAAAAAATAGCTGAAATATTGCGTTGAGCTCTAGCGAGATGCAAATAGAGAAAAGGAAGGGTTGAAAGTACTAATTACACAAGCACATAGTTAACTAAATTAAACTTATATTATGAGGCTGTGTATTTTAAAAAATTCTACATTTTCCTCATGATCAATGTGTTAAAAAATAGCTGAAATATTGCGTGGAGCTCTCGCGAGATGGTAAAGAAAAAAGAAATAGCGAAAAAAGGAGCAGAAAGCTTTGAGGTTGCCGAAAATTTTCGAGGGAAAGTAACGCGGTAGGATTTCTCCATAGTCCGCGCGCGTTTTGCAAACGAATCCGCGGGCTCTTTGTACGTTTAAGGACACCGTCGAGGGTTATTCTTTTCTAGGCCACGCGTAAAATATTCTAATGGGTGCTCGTGTATACAAACGGTCCAGTTTTCCCGGGCTCGAACGACACGAGCTGGTAACGTCGTCGTCGTCGTCGTCGTCGTGGCCCCGGTCCGTCGTCCGGATTGTTTCAGCCGGTAGTCGGGCTAAGTGGCAAGTTTTGAAATACGGTCGTCCGTGGTAGCTAGTCTCTATAGAACTTTAGCAGACCAAACTTCCGCCGGACAACGCCGCGCGCCAGGCAGAACAGTTCCAGGTCCATTCGGTGTGTGCAACGTCGTTTCCTACGCTTGTAACGAAGAAAGCTAAGTCCTCCGGGCGTTGGTACCGCGCTAATATTTGAATTCCGAGAGGAAATTCAAAGCGCGCGAGGAAATCGCGCCCAAGAACAACGACGAATCCGCCTACAACCGAGTACAAATTGGAAAAGCCTAGGGTAAACACGGCTAATTGAATAAACTAAGATTTCTGATCCCCTCGACCAGACGCTCGACCATTTTCGGTGATGATTAAGAAAGCAATCGAACGGAGTACTGTAGAACGTCGATTATATCAACTCTCAACTAATTGAGAAACAAATCGGTCTGGATAAATAGTTTTTCCGTATAATTGGGCCAACTAATTTGTGAAACATACCTGTTTCTTGCGTAAAAGATACATATTTCTCTAACAAATAAATACAGTGCAAAATGGAAATTTGTATTATTAGATACCGCCACGGTGTGAATTGTGATGCGAAAAGGTTTTGCTTTAAATTAATTTTTCTATACTTCGCAGTGGAGGTTTGTTGACTTTTAACGGGACAAATGAACGCTGGAAATATGTACTTTATGATAGATATGATATCAAAATCGCGATTGATTGTCCCGACGAACACAATATCAGCGTAACGCGTTGGATTAAATCAATTTTTCAATCCCTTCCGGTAGAGGCTTGTCAACTTTGGGGTCGAAAGTGAAAGCTGAAAAAATGTACTTCATGATAGATCAATTGCAATTTAAAAACCATTGCGATCTCATTTTGAAATTTTCAAAATTCCGATTGTTTGTAGCGAGGAACATAATATGTATGAAGGAAAAGTGTTGCATTAAATTAATTTTTTAATCCTTTCCAGAGGAGGTACATTAAAGTTTGAGAACGCAAGTGAAAACTAGAAACACGTACTTCATGATAGATCAATTGCGATTTAAAAATCATTGCGATCACATTTTGAAATTTTCAAAATTCCGATTGTTTGTAGCGAGGAACATAATATGTATGAAGTAAAAGTGTTGCATTAAATTAATTTTTTAATCCTTTCCAGGGGAGGTTCATTAAAGTTTGAGAACGTAAATAAAAACTAGGAAAACGTACTTCATGATAGATCAATTGCAATTGAAAAACAATTGCGATCTCATTTTGAAATTTTCAAAATTCCGATTGTTTGTAGCGAGGAACATAATATGTATGAAGTAAAAGTGTTGCATTAAGTTAATTTTGTAATGCTTTCCAGAGGAAGTTCATTCAAGTTTGAGAACGCAAGTGAAAACTAGAAACACGTACTTCATGATAGATCAATTGCAATTTAAAAACAACTGCCATCTCATTTTGAAATTTTTAAAATTCCGATTGTTTATAGCGAGGAACATAATATGTATGAAGTAAAAGTGTTGCATTAAATTAATTTTGTAATACTTTCCCGGGGAGGTTCATTAAAGTTTGAGAACGTAAATAAAAACTAGGAAAACATACTTCATGATAGATCAATTGCAATTTAAAAACAATTGCGATCTCATTTTGAAATTTTCAAAATTCCGATTGATTGTCGCGAGGTTGTCATGTACGGGTAAGATGTTGGATTAAATTAATTTTTCGATCTCTTCCAGTAGAAGTTTATTAACTTTCGAAAGCTCAAATGAAAACATGAAAAACTTATTTTAAGATCAGATCCATTGCAATTGCAAAATGTAGAACAACAGTAGATTACATCAGTAAAATGGAAAGAACAATATCTCAAAACTTCTATTAAAAAGTCATCTTTTTGTGACTTCACAGCCAGCAATTTATTTATGGAAAGAACGCTTTGAAATTACAAATTACAATGACATGAAAGCAAACGTGAAAACTCTGCTATACTGAGTATGACTATGGTAAACTAGGATAAAGCATTTAGCCGGCTTTCAAAGAGGAAAAAGAAAAGATAAGATGAGAAGACAGGTTAGATGCGAAACCCAATTATCCTGGACACTTGTGAAAAAAGATTTCCAGTTTATCCTTACATACTTTTTACAAGCGAATATATGGGAATAGTGAGTAACATTCAAACAGCGAAATTGTCAAAGAAATGTCCCTTTATAATGCATTATTGAAACAGATGAGAGAATTCACAATTTTTCCATTTACTATGTTCCTTTCGGTAGTTTCCAAAATATTGAACCAAATATGTATCCCACCTTCACCTTCAGAAAATTTGTCTACTACTGACGCGAAATGACTGACACGGACTATCTGAAATGGACTGTCTGACACGGAATGACTGACACTGACTGTCGGGCACGAAATGACTGACACTGACTGTCGGACACGGAATGACTGACACGAATTGTCTGACACGGACTGTCTGACACGGACTGTCTGACACGGAATGTCTGACGCGGAATGACTGACAGGGGACTGTCTGACGCGGAATGACTGACACGGATTGTCTGACACGTAACGACTGACTGACTTATTCCTTCTTCTCTCTCCTTCTTTTTTGGTAATGACTTAACAATACCTTCTAACTGTTCCCCCGTAATCATTTCAAATTTTTTTCATTTCGATAAAAAGTCATCGTGTTTTCAAAAGTTTCCGAATATTACTGTGAGTCACTGTACTTCGTGAACTGAATTTTAGCAAGATTTTCGAGAAAGTTCTGTATAGTCGTCGGCGCGTCGCAGTCACATGGACCGGTGTCCAGGAATAATGAAAGTATAAATATTCAGGGGCAGCCGGGTTGCAGGGCGTCGAATCGATACAATTCATTACGATATCTCGCGTTGATCCCGGCTACCGATTGATGCCACGCACGTAATGCGTAGAGACGAGAGTCGAGATATCGGCCGTGTCTATCGAGTCGCCATGCACATGCATTTAAATCGGCGAAATTATAGCATCGGGGACGGGAAACCGAACGCCAACCGTTCCGATCTTATGGGATTAGCTACGAGGGCGGACATTGATATATTGCGCACGAAGGAAGCCGGCTTTTTATACATTAATATTCAGGCCGCGTTAATATCCGGTGATTAAATGTTGAACGCTCCGGAACGTCGAAATGATCCGCAATACAATTTCAACCCTTGAAAATGCACTTTAAAAATGCAATGATTCAATTAATAATAATTGCACAATTTTTAACCCTTAACACTCGAATGGCGACTCTGAGGCGCCACTACAAATTGCTACACCATTATTCAGAATATTGTTTGCATGATTAAATTTGTTTAAATGTAATAAATTACTAATCATTTGAATATTGTATGAGGTACTATATCATTTTCGTACGCATATAATGAAACAAAATTATGTGCAATGGAAATATTCTAGGTTAGAAGAAATGTTTGGTTTTTTAGTTGAAATAGCTCCGAGTGCAAAAGGTTAAATTCAGTATGATTGTACCAAAAATTGTAAACGACACAATAACCAGCCATTGCAACAATAACGTTAACTAATTAAAAAAATTATTAGTTTTTATTATGGTGTCCACTTAACACTAGGTTTACGGAACACTAAAATTGATTATTTTACATTGCTTTATAAAAATAATAAAATTGTATTTACTTAGATCTTCAGCGATTTTTATTGTAATATGTACACAAAAAAATAAATCTATTCAATAATTACTCACGAATGCCTCCTTACACTCTTAATAATCGTAAATTAAAAATTTTTGAATCCGTCATTTTGACGGGCCCCGTAAATCTAGTGTTAGTTATGCCTCCGACTACACGTATATTTTTTCTCGGACCGTGTTATTTCAAAATCGCGTGAAGAAGAGTTGGGCGTACTTCGTAAACCGAGTAAACACGGTACCACTCAAGGGTTAATTTTCGTCTACCTCGTGGAGTCTGCGTATTCGGGTCAGGTTGCGTCCAAGTTTTGCTATTCCCGGTCGCGAGTCCGTGTCAGATTTATTCGCGCGAAAGTTATGAAAAGTATGGGCGTAAGAAATAAATTTAAGACACCATTGGGTGCAGCGCGACCCGTTAGAGTTCTCAAAAAAGTCCATTATTTTTTCCTGTTGGTTCTCGGGCCAGTCGCAGGCGGTTTGTTTTCTAACAAGCAGTTTACGCGGGCTTCAATCCGTCACCAAAGGAGGGCGTGGAGGGAACACAGTGGGGAGGGGGGCTGTGAGCTGATTGCTGCGAGCGGTTTGCCCCCCCCCCCGTCCCCCACCGACTACTCGAGAACGCAATTCGAATGGAAAATTTTCCTCGAGGCTCCGTGTAATCAACATTACTCGGCCCCGGTCCGAGGATCTTCGAAGCCAGCAAGATGGATAATACTTGCTTCGGCAACGGTTCCCCGGAGGATTCTTTAAAATCGTAATTGCGCCGCTCGCCGCTACGGTTCCACCAGAAACTGCCATTGTTCCCCTAGATTTCCGATCGTACGTCGACCACTGACGTTTCCCGAACGAAACGACCGACGTCCAATCATCCTCACCGCGATAAAGAGGCGCGCAGCTCGCCATAGTGTTAGCAAAAGAAATTAGCCCCTAAAACCTGACATATCGGTTGATTTTCTAATTTGGTAACTGGCAAACAAATTGTGTCGGTCATACAATGTGACCGATTTTAATCTTTAAACGCAAATTACTCTTACTGTATGTATTATATACAAAAATAGTTCAGATAACACGTGAATCGTTTCGGGGTGACCACAGTCTGGTGTAGATCGTTTTTCTGTAGATCGACGCGTAGAGGTCTCATGAACACGCGGTTGCCATAAATTCTAGTTTACATCGGTCCCTCTCGTGGTCTGCTTTTCATGTGACCTCACCCCCCCCCCCCCCGTTGTTTTCCGAAGCGTGTTACGGCGTACATTATCAACATGCAGAATGCCCTTCCTAAACTCTTTAGGAAAGTTTTGCATAAGATTAGTGTCGTTCGAACCGCGACAGAGAGAACATCTCTGAAGTATAGTCGATTCAATGATCACGATTGCTATTATATGTATTTTTAGTAGTTACATTAGACTGCGGATTTTTGTGAGATATATAAATTGTCTGCTGCTATTGACCAAGAACCAGATAGATGTTTGATTCTGACTTTAACCATTTTTGATGCAATGCAAGTGTTATTTTGCAATTGTTATTAGTGCTTACCTATGTGTTGGCAAATGTGTATAGTGATAGTGAGTGGGAAATAATTTCACGACATTTGTGTGAAATAAACATAGGAACAATTTATGGATCAGAAACAGGAAGGATAGGTATACGTGTGAAATAATTGGTGAGCAGCTATTACATTTGATAATAAATTACTTGAACTGTTCGCAACTGGCCCACAGTCCGAACAAATAAAATCAAGTCTTTTTACGGTTAAACTGTACTTTGGAGGACCAATCTTTTTAAACTTTTTTTATGCAGTCCTATAGATTTCGACGAGAAAACGCCGAAAATGAAAATCTTATTGCCAGGAGTTCACTGGTTCAGAAAATATACGCGTGTAAAGTTGAGCACTTTTAACTAACTCCAAACCAACTTGGATTATACCGCTCAGTACTACTTAGCCGATTCACTGAACACCCACCATCTATCCAGCGCATGCGCTAAACAGCCTACCCCTACCGCCCAACGAATATCCAATATGGCGACGCTCTAACTTGTCAAAAATGCTTAAAATTGCTTATGTTTACATGTGTAGCTCAACGAGCGAACTTCGGTAACCAAAACTTGAATTCCGTGTACTAAAACTTACACGTCTATCTTTTTCTCATCGAAATGTATAGCATCACATACAGAAAACTTGAAAATTTTTGGTCCTCTAAAGTACAGTGCAGCCCTTTTTACAAATGTTCACCGATCCAAAAGGGTAGATTCTCACCTCGAAGCCGTCTAACGGCCCAGATCTAATCCAAAACTAACCCAAACGTAACCTAGAATTATAGTACTCGTAATGTCGATTTATTTAAAGTTTTTTTGCAAATATCTCGGAAACTAAGACCGAGCGACGGTCATATGTATAGGAAAAAGTTGTTTGGAATGTTGACCTTGACAACATATTTCAAGGGCAACGCAATCGGAGCTGAGTCCCCATTTCTACTTACTGTTTTTTTTCCAACTTAGCATGTAGCGTCAAAATTGGCAGATCAAAATCGAAACACAATAAATGCCCGGTTGCGATTTTATTCATTTTTGATCTAATCCAAAACTAACCCAAACCTAACCTAGAATTATAGTACTGGTAATGTCGATTTATTTAAAGTTTGTTTGCAAATATCTCGGAAACTAAGACCGAGCGACGGCCATATGTATAGGAAAAAGTTGTTTGGAATGTTGACCTTGACAACACATTTCAAGGGGAACGCGGTCGGAGCTGGGTCCCCATTCCTATTTACCGTTTTATTTTCCAACTTAGCATGTAGCGTCAAAATTGGCAGATCAAAGTCGAAACACAATAAATTCCCGGTTGCGATTTTATTCGTTTTGAAACTATTTTCAACATAAACGAATTTAACCGGAAGTTTGGAAAATTCAACAGTCGGCTTAAAATAGTTTCAGCGTTTTAGCGAGCAAAATCTCTGTTCCCAGAGATTGCAGAATATTGCCAAGCTATTGATTGCAGAGATTTTAGAAATGCGGAACGGCGTCGCGACGCGGTAATAAAACAAATATTTTCAGATATAGATACGCGGAACACGTAGGTTAAACAAAATCGGGAAATAGATCAAGCCGTGCAACGGGGAAAACGCTGTCCGAGGCGGTATTGTATAATTGAAGGCAAATACGGTCCGACGATCAATACAGTAATTAAACTCTGAAATGAATAATTAGACGCGAAACGCGTCTGTGTAAGACAACACAATCTACAAGTTACATCCGCAAATTTCAGTTTCTGTCTTACTTAACACCTATGGTATACAAAGTCTTTACTTCTAAAAAGAGAAGGAGCACTGCAAAAAATATTTCTCCAATCTGCAAATATAGAAATACGAAGAATTTATTTGACTTCTTTGTTCAGAACATTTTATAACAGTTTCAGTTACACCCACAAATATATCAATGTTTATTTTAGACATTTTTATATAAAAACTCATTTTAAAATCTTTTCTCACATTCCTAGAGTAAAATACGGCTCAACTGTACTTTAGAGAACCAAAAATTTTCAAGTTTTCTGTATGTGATGCTACACATTTTGACGAGAAAATGATAGACGTGTAAGTTTTAGTACACGAAATTCAAGTTTTGGTTACCGAAGTTCACTTGTTGAAAAGTTACACACGTGTAAACATGAGCAATTTTAAGCGTTTTTGATAGTTTAGAGCGTCGCCATATTGGATATTCGTTGTGTGGTAGAGGTAGGACTGTTGACCGCATGCGCTGGATAGATAGTTGGTGTTCAGCGCATCGAGTAAGTAGTACTGAGCGGTATAGTCCAAGTTAGTTTGGGGTTAGTTCAAAGTGCTCAACTTTACCTGCGTATAACTTCTGAACCAGTAAAGTCCTGGCCTTATGACTTTCATTTTCGGTGTTTTCTCGTCAAAATCTATAGGACTGCATAAAAAAAGTTAAAAAAGATTGGTCCTCCAAAGTACAGTTTAACCGAAAATACAAATATACCCATTAGACCTGAATCTAAAATAAAAATAAAATATATTAGTTAAGTCCATTTATCAAAAAACCTGTAAGTAGTGAAGTGATGTTTTCAATTGAACCTCTTTCTTTCATTAAAAATAAATATTAATAATAACCATGTAAACTTAACATTGAAAACTACAATAACTATTACCTGCAATACGACATAAATTCAGTAGTAACATCAAGCAATGGTCAGCCGCTCCACAATTGTCGCAATCCAGCAGCGCAAATATAATTAATAGTTAAGATTGATTTTTTTCTAAGAAGGGTCTCTCGGGTACTCAATCATACGTTGGTACATACATTGTTTTATTTAAATCATGCAATTCTTAGAGCATTGATATTAATTTATGAATCGAGAGTCTGGTTTCACAAATTTCAAAGTTGCTGATACAAAAATAAATGAAAATATCAGCTTGATGAACAAGATTGATGAAATATATTTTGCTTTCGGACAGTTCCGCGCAGTGCAAGCCCAGTATTAGGGGCAAGCAACAATGGAAACCAGGGAAAGTCGCGTAGCAGCTGACAGAAGAGATCGTATAAAATTTATTAAAAAGCTGGCTGCACTTTCCCGCTGAGCTTCGACCGTCCCTTGACATTTTTTCCGTGCCGTCGGTATGCGATTTATTATCCGGCCGCTTGTTTAAATCCACCGTTCAAAAATCCACGGGTCATCGAGCAATTCTCGGATCGATCTGTGCACCCAACCCCATATTGTTGCGGGAATAATAGATTTCCCGGTGATATTCGGCTGTTTGCGTTCCTCGAACTCCTTGCCACGCCTATCTCATCCCCTTCGATTCCATGGAATCTGCTCATTGCTCATTTTTCAACACATGAACGCATCTGAACATTCGATCGCACCATTTATTATTAAATAAAATATACATTATTTCTGCTGTCTAGAATGTTCAAAGAAAATTATACTTGTACTTCACATTCTCAAGATTGACATCCAAAAAGTTGTATTAGAATTACAATCCCAAGAGTGTCGACAAAATCGAAAAATTAGGTTTAATAATACAATTAGAAAATTCACTGTAGAAACCATTTATTGAATGGTTGATAAGAGAATAATCATATTTGCAGACAATTTATTATGTATTATGTCATCCTACAAATCGTGAAATTCAGTGAGCAAATTAACCATTTAATTGGTAAGTCATGTTCTTTCAATTATAAATGAAATGAAATTGGTTCTTCGTTATTGTAGAGTATTAAAAAATGTACAGATTAATTCTTCAACGAGTAAGCAAGACTGATTGTATGAAAAATATTGTCTTTTCACTCGAATTGCAATTATCTGTTACATTTGCAAACTTTAATAACATCTTGCTTTATTTATAAAATAGGGTCAGGAAGTAAAAGAGTTCAAGGAAGTTATTATTAAGGAAATCTGCAACGGCATAAAGACAAGATTCAACATTTTCTTCAGAAATAATGACTGAATAAAAAATTCTAATTCCCGTTTAAATATACGAATATTATATGAAATATTTTTAATATTCTATATATTTTATATTATATATTATATATATTTTTTTATATTAATATTCTATATATTTGAAGCTTTCAGAAAATTAACACTAAACCTACTATCACCGATTGATAAAATGGTTTTACATATTCTTTCTCGCAGTTATTGAAATTTTAAAGACACCTTACAATGAAATTGATAGAGTAAATAAATTCATTATTATTATTAAACATGGTTTGCGGCATCAATAAGTAAGTAAATAAATAATATATATATATATATATATATATATATATATATATATATATATATATTTGAAGCTTTGAGAAAATTAATACTGAACCTACTACCACTAGTCGAATAAACGGTTTTACATATTCTATCACGCAATTATTAAAATTATAAAGATATCTTCCAATGGAAATGATTGAGTACATTTTCGTAGTAAAGTATGTATTATAACGAAAATCGAGCAGCCTCTAAATACATTCAATATTATTATTATATATATTTGAAGCTTTGAGAAAATGAACACTGAACCTACTATAGTTGATAAAATGGTTTTACATATTGTATCTCACAATTATTAAAATAATAAAGATAATGTCCAATATTAAAATTCTAAGAATGCCTTCCAATCGATATGATAGATTAAATTTTTACATTCAAGCACTATTACAACAGAAATGGAGCCGCATCTAAAGAAATTTAATCTTCTCATTTTTATAAAGCGACACAGTCCAGTCTATTTTAGTGCTCGTTAGTTTTAAAACAAATTTAATATTTGCTTAACTTTCGAAACGGACCAGTCTCTTAAAGCTAATGCGGAAAAAAGTGTCGATTCATGCCGGATGGATTAACATTTATTCTACGCGGAGGGAACAGGTTATTGAACGAGAAACCAACATTTTTCCGGAGGGAGCATGTGACCCTACCGAATTACAGGGACGGCTTAATGGCGAGCAAGGCCTCCGACCAGAGCAATTAAGGCTCGGGAATCGCGACAATATAAAATCTCATTCGATCGGCTCGCAGCCGGCCGATAAACACGCCGAGAATGTTAATTGCAGCGTGTCGGCCGCGAAATTAAATTCCATTCGATTTTATACCGACCAGATTCGCAAGCCTGCTTTTTTTCACGGTTTTACGTGTTTTTTCTGTTCTCTGTAACACCACCCACTCCTCCTCCTCCTCCTCCACCTTCCATACGCCGGTGTGTTTACGTGGAACATGTTTGTTTTCGGACGGACTGAAACGTGGAAAATTGAGATCGTGAGCCCGAGTGCGGTTTTTCACAATTTTCCGTGTCCGTCAGCGTTTCCGAGTGAAACGCAGTCCGCGCGGTGTACCGTCGATCATTCCGCTGTAATTTCGATGCTAGAGGCAGAATAATATAAAAATATGCTGAAGTACGAGCAGGAGATATCGATCATGCAGTTTCCCCCACCCCCGAAAAATGAAAACCTTTTGGAACGTGAATATTTGAAGACCTTGGTGCAATAAGTCTGCATTAAGAATATTTTTTACATTTTTGATAACGTTTGACATTTAACCCCTTGCCTTACGATTTATTTTACGATTTCAGTTATTATAACTTCTTTGTAGTTCAAATCTTCTTAGAAGAAGGAGAAAATGTTTATCTATTGTATGTCTATATGTTCTCCAATGGTTGTACATTAACAACAACTGAATAAAAGTTTACTTCGATTTAATGGAAATGAAGGGGAGAGTACGATTTCCGTGCAGTGATGGTATATGGTCTCGGTTTTCTCGCGCATGCGCGACGATTTTAGCATCAGTAAAGTACAAAGTTGGGCTAAAATGGGGTACCTTAGTCACCCCGCATAGTTTCGCAAATTTTTTTTCGATTTTCAAATATGAATTGACAAGTAGCTCCTTCTCCAATACTAGTTGCCATTATGAAATCGAATATATTAACATTAACTTACCAAAATTTCGAAGTACGGTCGTCTCGTCGTGACGTCTTGCACTCTTCTGTCCGGTTTCCCGCCAATAACAGTTCTTCCCTACTTTCCCCACAAACATAAGACGTACGGTACGTTCCTGCATTTAGTCGCGCATGCGCGAAAAAACCGAGACCATATACCAACACTGTTTCCGTGGCCCCTCGTTTTGAGGTTATATTTGTGTTCTTGGGGTTATTTCAAGAAAAAATGTATACAGGGTGTCCCAAAAATGTAGTACTTCCTTAAAAGGGGTGAGTCCTGAGATCATTTCAAGTAACTTTTTTCTTTGCGAAAATGTTCTCCGCTGCTCTGTTAAGTAGTTATTAACGAAAAACACGGACCAATCAGAACACCGTTACAGCGGACGGATTCTGGCTCAGCCAATGGTAACGTCACGCTCAGCCGGACTTGTCGCCGAGCTGGAACTCGTGCGTTGTAACGGTGTTCTGATTGGTCCGTGTTTTTCTTTAATAACTCCTTAACAAAGCCGCAGATAACATTTTCGCAAAGAAAAAAGTTTTTTGAAATGATCTCAGGAATCACTTCTTTTAAGGAAGTACAACATTTTTGGGACACCCTGTATATAACATGGTGTCAAATTGGCCTGGTTTAGCCGGTAAAGTAGATTTCCTGTTTCTTATAAATTTGCAAATATCTCGGTAACTATGCGAAGTATATCAAAATATCAAGAGACCTTTTTTCTAGAAAATGAAATTTTATTCGCATAATCTTTGCATTCTAGCTGTCATCCAGAATTTGAACTAGTAATGGAAAAATCATGTGAATAGAATGAGTTGTGGTTAGGTCGTGGAAGGGGCGGATATCGTACGAGGGGCCACGGAAATCGTACTCGTGCCGAAATTAATAACATACAAAATTAGACTCTGTTCCGAATCTTCATCACGTGTCTCACACGATATTGTAAGGCAAGGGGTTAAAGGCCTTTAACCTTCTGTCTACCAAGCGGGTCCATTGGACCCGACTGTATGTAGATACTGCGGTTATTTAAACTTTTAAAATTCTTGGGATCTTGTCGTTGCATGACTTTGTTACTTTTCTTATTTTTTATTATTTAAACCTAAAAGTTTTTTTTTATATTTACTACGTTTTGTGGTATAAATTTTCTATCGCACAATGAAAGTTTTTTTTACGGTAGACAGGGGGTTAAAAATTTAATCTACCGGTGATTATTCTATAATTCTTTATAGTCTATGACCCATGGGTTTTAATAGAACCTTCAACAGCAACAGAAACTTTAATCATAAACTAACAACTCATTCTCGATAACGTTATCTAATAATTTCGTTTGGAATTATTGTGTGAAAGAAGATTTTTAAGGCTCATTTTGGTACAGCATAATTATTGGAAGGCCTATTAAATAATAGGCTTCCGGTAGATAATGTGTTAAGTGCTCCATCTTTGACTATATATTAATAAAACAGTGCGATTATCGTTTTATTAATATTTTTTATGAATTTTCAACCATTTACTAGTTTAATCGAGGAATTTGCTTCATGGGAACTGCTTCATGACTACTATAAATTCGCGTTGCGCACAATGATTCGAAATGAAACAAATTTTTGGGACACGGCTGATATATCGCCTATATAGAGAGGCGGTTAGCTGGATTGAATTTTTGAGGCGGGCCGACACCGAATTTTAATTGGAATAACGCCAGTCGGTAGACAGTAATTCGCATTAATTCCGAGACCTTAATAATCTGAAGCCCGATTGGCCAGCCTGCCACATCGATGATATTGGATTACACCATTGATTCGTCATTAATATCGATCACTTGGCGCGCCGCGCGCGACATGTTTCATGACTATTCACTAGGAACACTCATTGTTTCACGATCACGTAATTAAACAGAGCTCTACGTAATCTTATGAAACCGATTGCTGATGCTGCTGGATTCACATGCTTACTATGGAAAAACTGCAAGATGCGTTTTGAATGCGTGATTAATGGTCGCCACTCTTCCAGGCTTGGACATTATCGGAATAAATGCTTTGTCAAATAATTGCTAAAATAATAATCTTATTTAGTTTATTTGAACAGCCAAACAATTTTTTTCAAATTTATTTCATTATTTGAAATTTTTTATTTATTTCATTATTAAATATTTTTTCATTTCATATTTCATTTGATCAATTAATTCGTTCTCGCCGAA
The DNA here is from genome assembly GCA_913789915.3 of Sphecodes monilicornis. Classification (NCBI taxonomy): domain Eukaryota; kingdom Metazoa; phylum Arthropoda; class Insecta; order Hymenoptera; family Halictidae; genus Sphecodes; species Sphecodes monilicornis. Next base: position 11,427,220 of record OU565294.1, read on the forward strand.
GTTCTGTTTATCGCGTGTCAACACCGTCAACTGCGTTGACAATTTTTAAAAAGAATTCAGCTAAACCTTAACTATTAGACTCCAAAAATTAGCATATATAAATTTCATAATTAATATAGTTACTTGAATAACCTCTTCTTGAGGTGAAATTATTTATTATTTTATTTGAACAATATAATTGAAATGTGTTCGGTAAGAATTAATTATTTTTTTATTTCCTTGCAGTTTGATATTTTATATGTACTATAGCTTTATTGGAAACAATTTCGTAAAAATTGAACCTTTTGTAAAACTGCAAAATTGCAACCTCTAGAGTTAAATTTCTCAAAATCATGATCGTCAAACTGGTTATTACGATATCCCAAAAACTAATTTTTAATGAACTTAAAACTTAGCAAAAAATAATTGAACAGATCTATTCTCTGAACATAAAGTAAATAGGTATTTCTAAAGATTTATTTTTACGAGTTGTAAAATCAACTGAACTTTTATCAAAATTGAAATATCGCCTGTACGGCGCTCTGTTTTAATCACTATATAACTTTAGATAAAATTATTATTTCTGCAGGTAATCAAATTTCTTATATTTTTTTGAAGAATTACAAATGCATCTACAAAGTTTAAAATTTAAATGTTTATTAGTTTCGCTTGGAAAAAATTATGAAAATCGTTTTTGGATCGTAATAGTATAAGGACCCTTTCATGTTCGATGTTTTCACTATAAGTTTTCATAAAACGGTTTCAACGATTCGCGTTTCTATGATGTCAAGAAGCTACAAGATTTCCACGATTTTCAAGGGTTTCCGACGTCGACTAATTGCTCAAATTCTCGCCGTTAATTCGTACCTGCCAGAATTACGTTGATGAAACTTTGCTGGCGTATCCAATGAGTAGGCGGAAGAAATAGTGTCCTTTAACCCTTTCGCTACGGCAGTGTGCTCCGTCGGAGTGACACCGCTGAACGGGCCACCGTGCCGCCGGAGTAGCGGTACTGAACGGAGCACTGCGCCGGAAAGTGTGCATGTTGCGCTTAGGTAAACTGGTGTTCGGACTTACATCTTACGGTGCAGCCTAACTATTATCCGGATCGTACGGTTCTTTAAGTGTTGTACAACAACAAATTTGTATATGCATGTTTATATTTCGCGGGGCTCATGATCAAGTGATATCACGCTGACGTCGTCTATAGGCGACGCTCGTAGCGAAAGGGTTAAACGATCCTAATCTTCCAGAATCAGTACAGTCGATCTGCAATCTCAGGATAATCCTGAAGAAACAGCTCATAAACATTCAGAGGATCTTCTGAAAAAATTGAACTGCAGACATTTGGAATTAAAAATTTCACTCTAAATTATTTGTTCATTTTGTGATTTTTCAATTTTTTCCAGAAATGAACTTTGTTAAATATAGGCGAGATTACAATGGATAATAGACGGAGGTAATTCAATTAGCTGACGAACAGAACTTAAAACTATGGGACCCACAATGGTCCCCCAACGCTGCGGTAGGTGACGCGGCGGAAGTCGCAAACTAATGCCACGGCGCGAACTTACAAACTATTTTACATGCGGATTGCAATCACTAACAAACTTACACCTTTTTCAAAATAAACGGCCCATATCTTCATTGGAGTAATTAAATGAACGGATTCATAAATGAGTATGGGCATTCGATTTATTATAACAACATTCAGTTGATACGAGCCGATTTTGATGAAACATAAGTGAGACATATAGTTCTGCGAAAAATTTTTGACACGTGTTTTTTTTTTATCGGCAACCATCCACATTGAAGGGGTGAAAACAGTCCTCAAAGTTGTAGGTCAAATTTTTTTTTAGGTGTACGTTTTAGTTGTTTTAGTTGTAGGTTTCAGTTGCAGGAATTTTTTTTAAATTGTGTGCTTTTTAATGAGAAACGTTGTAGAGCAAAAAAATTTTGATAAAAGTCGTTTGTTTAAACATTATATTAAAAATTTGATTTATTTTGCAGTTTCTCTTATTGTTAGTTCATTTTAATGTAAACTCTGGTGTGCGATCTTTGATCCAAAATAGGGGATACGTGTTTTAGGATTTTCGCGACTGAATTTCCCATTAAGAAGCAGACAATTAAAAAAATATTCTTTTCGAATTCTGGTTTCCGAGACATCTCAAAAAATGTGATTTTAACTCCCAACTTTGAGGGCTGTTTTCACCCCTTCAATGTGGATGGTTGCCGATAAAAAAAACACGTGTGAAATATTTTTCGAAGAACTATATCTCACTTAAGTTTCATCCAAAATCGGCTTGTATCAACTGCGTATATTCCCTTGTAAGACAAATTTGATTGATGTAAAAAGTTTATAAAATCATAATGGTTGAGATAACCCACGAGCACTCGTCGCGGGGTAATTATGAAAACAGCCGAGCGAGAAGCGAGAGATTTGCAAATCAGTCGTGGTAATCATCATCCAGCTATTACGGGGCATTACGGCTCATCGCCGTGCAAATTAACGTACGAGATATAACATTAGTTACGCATACGCGTTTTCTGATATGAATAATTGCACGCTTAATTGCATAAAATAATTCCCGAGGTCGTTATCGGCCGCCATAAAATAGCATTACGCCGGTCCCAATCAATTGGCCGGTGTGGCATTGTTAACAGACGTGCGGCAGCCCGTAGTTTAATATTAATGAATGACGTTACGCTTCTAGAAATTAACAACCACCACACCCGTCGCCACCCCTCGCCCGCCGATAAAGCTATTATAGATACGATATCGATACGTTGTTCTAATATACGACTATGAAAACCGCGCCGGAAAGAGAGTGGCCGGGTTTAGGGATTAACAAAGATTTATTGGAACGATGATGTTACTCCTGGTTATTATCAATTCGTTCCTGATACCCCGTTTGAACGACCCTAATAAAAATAACAAGTGATTCCCAATAGAGTACAGTGTTATACTACACGACTCGATTGCAGTAATCAGACCTGCGAATGTTCATGCGTTTATAACGCTAACTGCATCGCAGAACGTAAACGCGATATAAACAGTCACTGAAATATTTTACAAGCTTTATGTTAATACAATGATAGATTAACAATCTGGTTCAATTCTGAATAAATGATTTTGTAGCAACAGATTATTTTATTTATAAAACAAATTTTCTTATGTAATGTAATAACTAGACTGCAGATTTTATGCAAGTATGACTAAAATGAGAACGTACAATTTATAGTTGTGGACGTATTTGATGTTCTGAAATTATTCAAATACATCTACTAACATTATCTTGCTCAGTTGAAAGTACGACGTCAATGTTCTGAAATTATTCAACGTCTTAGCTTCAGCTTAACAAGATAATTGAATGAAGAAAGAAATTTTTATCTTGTTCCTGTGTCTTGCAATCGATGCGAATATTTTATATTTTGCATAAAAATAGTAGTAGCAGTATAATAATAACTTTTCTTGAAAGCATTATCTGGAAATAGTCTTTCTAGCTTCCCTTCATGCAGAATGAAACAATTGCATTGATAACAATTTTTACGTCTGATATACAGGGTGAGTCACCCAACGTTTGTACCTCAAATATCTTTGTTGTTTCTAAAGGTACGTAAAATATGGTAAGGACAAAGTTGAATGGTACAATGGGGTTGACACGTTGCCAAAAAGAAAATTTTGTTTTTATGTAATTTTTTTTAGAGATATCAAGATCACCTTCGCTTTTTTAAATGGCACCACCCTTTTTTTAAACACCCACAATGATAGTCCCTTTCATTACGAATTCAGTGACTATAATTACTCAAGGTCAATTCAAGGTCGCGGACAGAGATAACCTATAAGATTTAACATCGATACATGCCTGTAAACGGTCTTTGAAGGAATGTTGAACTCTGTCCGTGACCTTGAATGACCTTGAGTAATTATAGTTATTGAATTCGTAATGAAAGGGACTATCATTGTAGGTGTTTAAAAAAGGGTGGTGCCATTTAAAAAAGACCGAACCCAGACCTTGATATCTCTAAAAAAATTACATCAAAACAAAATTTCTTTTGGCATCGTGTCAGTCCCATTGTACCATTTAACTTTGTCCTTACCATATTTTACGTGTCTTTAGAAACAACAAAGATATTTGAGGTTCAACCGGTAGGTGATTCACCCTGTATAGTTTCACCCTGTGCATCGATAAATTAACGAATCATCTCATTAAAAAAAAATGAAGGTTGCACCCTTCACGCCCTTCAGATATTCACAACCATACTACTTTACAATCCAAGACGTTTGTCCTCTTGATCTGTAAGCATGTCGAATGAAACTGTAAAGTTTAATATAAAAAAGTTATTTGGTAAATATTTCACTCTTAACTTATTTATTTCCTGTTCAAAGTTAACAACTTTGTACATTTGTATCTTAATTCTGGCCATAAAGTTTAATTTTAATAATTATTTTATATTCGTGCGAAATGTGTGATTCTTCGACATTAAACATTTTTTACACATGTTTGAACGTTTATAATGTTATAAAAAAATACCGTTCTCTGTGACAAAAAGAAAGTTTAATGTTGTTGACCAGTAAATTTATAACCGCCTTCTTAGAACCGAAGAGTTAACAATCAAAAAACGACTGTAACATCAGAACTAGTTAAAACATTAACAGTTTCATTAACTTTCAAAGAACGATTGTAGCATCAGAACTAGTTAAAAATTTTAACAGTTTCATTCGACCCCTGCTTGTAGCACTTCATTCGCAGAATTACGGGATCCCCATAACCTCCTAGCATCGTTCAATTCGATTTATGATACCCCCATCGCAAAAAACGCGGCCATTTCGATCGGATAAACGATTAATATAGAAATACGATTTAGGAAAGTCCTTTCGCGCGATATCGATGGTAAAAAGAAAGGCTATTATTGGAGAACTATCTGTATGGTTACAGTCGCTGACGAGAACCCGGCACAGAGAGACGCTACAGGGCAGACAAGAGTCGAGAAGCTTCCCACCGAGCGTGATCGCGTATGGTTCCGGGGCAGAAGTGACGTCGGAAAATTCGCAGGATGAAGAGAGGACCTTCTTTGACAGACCACCACCACCTCCGCCGCCGCTGCCACCACCACCATCGCAGCAATCGCAATCGCAAATTGAGCAGGGCATCGATGGACTGGTCAAGGACGAAGAGGATGGCGCGAAGGTTGCGGATCTGATTGACTCCGCGGCTGAAAGAGAGACGTCCCAGGAATTGATGAGGTAAATCTCCGTTGTACAGCAGGGCTGGGTATGATTGGCGGTCCCAACTTGGGGCTCCACAAATGCTTGCTTCCCCCACCTCTCTTTCTTACAGCGCGCATGTCTGTCGCGTTCGCCGATGTCTCGTGTCTTCGTTGCTCCACCGTGCAGAGGTTACTGGAAGGGGACGGTTTTGTCTAAATAGAGGCAAAATTTCTCAGCCCTGTTGTACAGTATTCTCTCCTTAAGAGTCGTAGCTTCGGGTCTGCCGCGCGACATTCATAGAATAGGGACTACTTCTTTGCAGTTTGTTGAACGTAAAGAAAGACAGCGATTGAAAAAGAAAGAGGAACGGAAAACATCAAAGGACTTGTGGCACCTCAGCCTTTTAAATTAAAAAATCAAAGTTCCTTATTTTTAGTTTTTCGTCAATGAAACTCCTACCATCGTAGTCTTCTCATTCTTCTGATTAAAGAGACACCAAACACTATATATTTACGATTGTAATTACTTGCGTAACAATCGATTACATTTTCGGACTTCACATTTACCGAATTCGTGTCTCTACCATGAATGTCCGAAACTTAAATCATTTATTTTACAAGTAATTATGATCGCACCTGTATCGTGTTTGGGATCATTTTACTTAGGAAAACGGGACGAATACGATGGGAAAAGTTTCATAAAAAAAAGAATAAAAAGTTAGAAAAGTTGCAATCTTTTGCTTCGCCTGCATTAGTGCGAGTCTGATCGATACTCGACGCCTCGCTGACTCGGTCGTCCAACATGTTTACCGCTTCACTGGTCCAAACGGGATCCCTCCAGTGGTGGGGATAAAACTTTGACATTCACGGCATAGACTTTTGCGACACTCACGGAGAGAATACTGTGGATCTAAATCAGATACTAATTGTAAGACATTATGAACATGCTACCTCACGTATACTTCAGAACATGCTACAAAATGACCCATAGGTGGCTCTACTAACTTTTTCAGAACTATTCAGATATACAACAATTAATCTTACGTATCATATCAGGATATTGTATATCCTGTCATTTATTTAAGAGAGACGCACTGCATCAGGAATTTTCAATATTCAAACGGTTGAATTAATTAATTTGCATAATTTTCACCGTATTCTCGTTAGATTTTGAAGAATACGTACACAAATGTTCAGCTTAAGAAACTCGCTTTTAACCGAGACATTACAATTTTTCCGCAAGTCCTCCTTTTCGAGTAGTGCTGACACTTTTTTTTTAATTGAATTGTACCCAAACTGTTTTTAGAACATTCAAAGAATGTATTACAAAAGTATGAAACCAATTATTAAGTAAAAGAGAACATTTTTTAGTAAGTGTGGAAGTTTATTAAGAATCTCTATGCAGAATTGTTAAAACTGAACATTTAAGAATTCTCATTTCCCTGAAAATAAAATAGTATTGCTCTTATTAAATTAAAAAGAAAATCTTGCACAGCCACAACTTCTTGTACTTGGCTAACACAAAACGTTACTGTATAAACAGTAGTTTATATCATTGTGCCAGTATAAATATTATACATTGAAGATATTGTCGATGAACACAGAAATTTATTTGAATTTTGTTGTTATAGGTTAGCGGTAGTAAGACCTGAAAGGACGACGATCGATGGGCAGGGCAGAAGAGTTCGTCACATGCCGAGGGACCATTATATTTCAAGGTGAGAGTCGATCCTCGTCTCTCTTACATTCACATTAATTACACTGTAACGTAACAGCGAATCTTTTGTATGTAACAATATTCGTCCTCATTATCCAACGTTCTCCGCAATTCTTAATAAGAGGAAAAAAGAGAAAACACTCTACACGAATCATGTCACCAATTTCTTATAACAATATTAACGAAACATCAGTCGTTCCTATCAAAATTGCAGTGGGTAAAAAAAATGTTGGCACACCCGTTAAAAATAATTAACTTTTTAAAAATTGGACCAAAATAGATTGAGTTTCTTTGAGGATTAGTTTACCAGGTAAATTATTAAAAAATTAATTTAAAACTACCATTCGGCGAAATTGTGAAGAAAAAGTATTGTTTTTGACTTTTTTATATGAAAATTTAAAATATACACACCTTTTGTAGATCTCAGTAAGATATAGGTATATATGTAAAAAGTTTCACCAAAATCGATGAAGGTTGCTACGAGCTACAAATAATTAAAATGACATATCCTAAAGCCAAAATTAGCTCTACAAAATGTATATTTTAAATTTTCATTATAGGAGCAGCTAAAAAAGTTAAAAATCACGATCATTACTTTTTTCATCGCTATTTCAACCAATGGTAATTTTTATGTATTTATTTTATAAACTACCTAGTAAACTACTCCTAACATCTCGAAAAAATACAATCCGTTTTCCCCACTTTTCAAAAAGTTACTCGTTTTTAAATGGTGTGCCAATACTCTTTTTAACCACTGCGTGTATTAAAACTGCATGCACTACAACGCAACATATACACGAAAAAAAAGTAAATATATTTAGGTAGATGAAGAAATAAAAAATTAATTAAAAGAGTATTTTAAAATTATTCGAAAATCGCTCGATATAATTCGATAATAACTCTGCCGGCGGTTATGGAGGGTTGAGATTCCAAAGTTAATAAAGACGAGATGGAGATTCCACTGCGAAATTCAAGCGTCTCAGACGCCAAATTTCTAACAGTAATCTGATTAGCCTCTTCAAGATTATTCGATTAGGCATCTTGATATTCGAGTATACCAGGACTCGACGTTAGAGCGGAAAATAAAAATCTGACGTCGAGGGCAGGGTGTCATGATCTATAACGGAAAGGAGATTACAGAACAACGAGTTGGAGCAGGTCGAGGTACGACACATCCTTGGGTGAGGGCACGAGAGGACAGCAGGACGAAGGGGTGACACTTAGGGGAGATGCATCTGGACCCACGAGGATCCCACCGAACACCATAGACCGGATATTCGACAACAGTAATAGGCGACAGTACGGCATGGGAATTGTCGGCAGATTCTTCGGGTGAGTTCGATTTCACAGGAAATAAAACAAACGAAAATTTATTATAATTCGTTAAAAACAATTCCTTGTAATAGGCTTGTAATTAGATAACGGATTCTCTGCATTTTTGATAAAAATGAGTAAGTCCAGTTTAAACTAGTAAAAACATTAGAAGAAGTAAACAAATATTGTTACATTATGTTGATCCTATTAATCGCATATTAAGAAAGATAATAAATTTCTATATCACTACAGTTCGTTGTAATCCAGATAGAAAATTTTTATGATAGATCGTCTGTCTACTTATAATATTCTATTTAATCGGTTATGATCAGTAATCAGTTTGCATATTTTTAATTCTCTATTTTTCTGTGCGAACATCTACCTCGACAATATAATAAAACATAAACTATTTTTGTATGCACCAGAACGAGTGCAATTAACCCTTAGCACTCGAGTGGTGACTCTGCGGCACCATTAACAATTGCTATATCAATATTCAACATATTTTTTATATTATTAATTTTGTTCGTATTTAATGAATGACTAAACATTTAAGTATTGTATGATTAAATTGCATCAGTTTCATATGCATAAAATGAAAACATATAGATTGGAAACATTTTAGAATAGGACGAAATGTTGGTTTTCGAGTTCAAATAGTTCCCAACTCAAAGGATTCATACAAAACCTATTGCAACAAACTAAAAATACCAAGTCTTCAACAAAATTCAAGTAAAATTATCTCAAATTATCCTCCAAGATACTACTTACTCACAGACAATGTCGAGCTGTATTAACTTAAGGATTCATAAAATAATACATGATTCCATTTAACACGTTCACCGCCCACTCCACAATCATAAAAATTACACAAAACCAAAGCAATATATTTAATAAAACAAAAACTAAGAAATTTAGTTTTGTGATATGAATTACTGTTTCAAACCTCTTCTATTCCTCAGATTGTAAGGAAATTTTGTACACTCAATCTACCAACGTAAAAATTAATTTTCAATTCTGTATAAATAATTCCGTCACTCATATATAAGTGACATGGCGCTGAACGTGTTAAGAAAGTGGAAATGACCAAGTCTCTGAAAATTCCTTCACTTACAAAAAGAATTGTTTAGCCACCTTTGAACTGACCAACTTCGGCTAATAAAATTTTCTTACATACCCGAAAATAAATAACATGTTCGTGTATTGTCCGCGCAACGAGAGTTGGCACAAAATCTCGTCAGTGGGGTGCAGGGGGAACGGTGAGTCCCCACTCTTGACGCAAGGCTGCGGATCCCACCACTGATCAGTGGATCCCACTCTTACGCTTACGTTTTGGCGGGAACGGTCGTCATAGGCGCTCAACGTCACCACCATCTTACTTCATGGTCACCACATCTCTCTGTTACAGTCGCACTCAATACGCTCGATTGCTGTCTTCCTCCAGCGATTCGGCCAATCGCGAAAGACGTGTAGAGCGTAGTGGGAGCATCACATGGTACCCACAAGTTTCTCTGTGCCAACTCTCCTTGCATGGGCTATACTAACTAGGAGAAGACGCGGTCATCGGGTCTTAGATTTTGTCAAAATTTTGCATGCTGGTAGATTTCGTTCTCCTGTTTATGAAAATATAGCATTATAGGCGTCGATACTCAATAATTTTTGAGATATTTACAATTTAAATTTCATTATACCCGTTAAGCCGTTAAGTACAGTTTTGGTTGAAGTTTTTGTCAACTGCCAAACGGCGTGATGGTAACGTACCAGATTCATTACCGGAAGGCCAGTGTTCAAATCCCTTTTTCCTTTTTTTCCATTTTTTTTCTTTTTTTCTGTTCAGTTTATCTCTTTTAATTAATTGTATTTTGCACATGAAAAATACACTCATAATATCTACAGGAAACAAAATATAAAAATTTTATTGAAAAGAAACATAATATGAAAAAAACACTAACTTGTGATGGTAACATACCAGATTCATTACTGGGAAGGCCAGTGTTCAAATCCCTTTTTCCATTTTTTTCTTTTTTTTTCTGTTCAGTTCATCTATTTTAATTAATTGTATTTTGCACATGAAAAATACACTCATAATATCTATATGAAACAAAGTACACAAATTTTATTGAAAAGAAACATAATATGAAAGAAACACTAACTTGTGATGGTAACATACCAGATTCATTACTGGGAAGGCCAATGTTCAAATCCCTTTTTCCTTCTTTTCCATTTTTTTCTTTTTTTTCTGTTCAGTTTATCTACTTTAATTAATTGTATTTTGCACAAGAAAAATACACTCATAATATCTACAGGAAACAAAGTATAAAAATTTTATTGAAAAGGAACATAATATGAAAGAAACACTAACTTCATCAATCTTAACGTATCTCAAAAGTTGTTGAGTATCGACGCCTATAATGCTACATTTTCATAAACAGGAGAACAAAATCTACCAATATGCAAAGTTTCGAGAAAATCTGAGACCCCATGACCGCGTCTTCTCCTGGTAAGTTTCAGTGTAGTTTTGGTGTTTGACAGCCCTGTATATCGATACATAATATTCATTCGACTGAAAAGATGCGTTAATCCTCGGCGAGCGTAGTGTTAACTTTGAAGCGAAATCATGCTGGAGGGAACACGAGTACTGCGAAATTTGTTAGCTCGATGGATAGCGGAAGGTTTGCCCTTGATAATGAACTTTGTTCGAAGTCAATAGCTCGATTCGTTCCCGAGATATATCAATTCAAAGTTGGGCTGTAAAATGTACGCGGCGCGGCGGCCAAATAGCCGGAAGGCGCCCTGACCTACCTCACTCGGGAATTGCGTACGCCAGGTCAGTGGTGGGGGTCAAGAAACGCTGAGTCAGCGACTGTTACTGACCAGCGCACGCCTTCGACGCGTGAGGTAGGTCAGTAGCTAAGCGCGAGTGAGAGGGGAGAGCTCTTATTGTTAGAGCGAGGCGGAGACAGTGAATCGGCGAATTTAGGGTTCGCTTTAAACAACCATATCTCCTGAATGGTTCAAGGTATCGGAATGAAACAAAATTTGCCCTAAACTAAAGACTCTCCGCCTTGTATCAACGCCAAGTACACTCCGAAATCTTTAACGCTCCCGGAGCAATAAATAATTAAACTTTCCGTAGTTTCAGTACACATTTATAGTCCTGCGTGAAAATTTTTTTTTAAAAATTCATGTATCAAATTTATTATGCTATTGGAACAAATATATACATTTTTCGACAATCCGGTGAAAAGAATTTTATGAAAATTCATGCATCAGATTTGTTATGCTATTAAAAAAAATACTTATTTGAAAGATTTTCTTGCAGTTTTAAATTTTTTTCTCAATGAAATAATATGGGACGGACTGGATGGTAATATTTATTTAATGAATTGAGAGATTTACTGTTGATGAATATTATTTGGAAAATAATATCGTGTGCAAATATTGTCGGTACTTATTGTATTCGATTGCAGTACAGAATAACTCAATTATTATTAGTTCCTTAATTTTGTTTGAAATTGTGGAATTTCATATCCACAAAGACGTCAGCTCGAGTGTTTTGTTAAAAGTCAATAACCGATTTGTTAAATACTACGGTGTAGAAGTTGACTAACAAACTTGTTAGTATTGAGCTGTTTCATCTGTGTATTTTCGTATAGGACCCAGAGTAGTAATATTACGGAACCATAATTAGCTGCGCGTAAACAACAAAGAATAACGAGGGAGGGGAGGAATCATATCAGTTTGTTTGAACACATACATAGATACTGAGCAATCATTCTGCATTGTTACGGTCATTGTTCCGCGTGGATGAAGGAATCGATTCCGGAACGGTCAGTAAATGAATTTCCATACGAATAATTCTATTCGACGAATGTTTTTACCCGTCGCTCGTGAAAACTCTGGCCCGTTTAGAATTTGTTACAGCCGTGACACTAGATCGGGGAGCAATCGACGCTGCAAGACAAAAAAAATTCTGCAAACAATGAAAATGCCCCGACTGTGAACGATACACTCTCGACATCGAACTGCGGAAGGAAATAGCGCGCAATCATTGAGCCCACGCGACGATCGATATTTTCAAAAAAAATCTGTTCATTGTTCGGTAAATAAACTAGTTTCCATTCTATTAGAAGTCAAACTTCAAAGCTGCCCGAAAATATTCGCAATTGCTGACACGGTAGATATAGCTTTACTGTATGCAGAAAAAAATATTGCATTGGAATTCGATATCGAATTTTCCGAAATTTCAGGCTTCGTTTCATAAATAAATTATAGGCTGCACCGATCAGGGTTCCTTTATTTTGTTAATAAACTGAATTTTAATTCGCTGCATCCGTCTGTCGTTTTCTGTTCTAAAAATAGCGAGCGATTTTACGCATAGGAAAACCTGATTAATAGCGGAGACTATTTAGTTATTTTAGGAATTAATAAAGAAACACTTTTATGATTGTAAAAATTGGAAATTCTGAGTAATGTGAATCTGAAATCTAAAAATGAATATTCCGAGCTTCAAGCTTTAAAATAGTGTCACAGTTGATTTTCATTATTCAAATATTCATAAAATTCGATATTTATAGAAAACTGGATCGCGCTATATTAAACGTTAACCTGGCTTTTTATTACTATACCGGATTGATATGCCCTCGCAACGACTCATTCTTAACTTATGGTAAATGTCAGAAGCGAATAAAGATTATGACGCAAAATTTTCGGAAAATCAGCTGAGTGACATTTCCAAAATGTCAAGTGGAACATACTCATCGGTCTTGGAAGCCGATAAGCTTGTAGTATTGGAGAATGTTCTCGAGTTACTATCGCTTAAAACATATACAGTATTTCATCGATAACTGTCGCAATCACGGGTCCGGCCGACGACAATTAACGTGCAGATAATACTATTCTTTGATTTGTGCCGAACGTAGAAAAGGACAGCGAAGCTTTAGAGTCCTCGGTCGTCGAGAAGTGTAACATAATACGGGTCGAGTATGTCGGTGTGAAAACGACACCTAACCCAGTGACAAAACTTCTTTATTTTTTATTATTTTTTTATGGAAATTTCACCAACATATTCGTGGCATTTTTCTAATGAATGTGATACCAAATAAGGTATATGTCCGATGGTATTTACTTGAGTAATGGACGATAAAAGTTTCGGAAAATTATTGTAAATATGATCCGAATTATATCGTGTTTGGTAGTATTTTAACTAGTAAAATGCCACAAATGTATTGGAGAAAGTCTCATAAAAAAATAGGTAATAATAAAAAAGATTTTTATTGGCATTACACCACGAGGACACGTGGGCCTTTGAACTGTGCAGCCGACTGCGACTCTCCGCGTCTCTTTCTTTCGCATGCGCTGTCCTTCCTTGCGCTCGAAACTTTCATCGTCCATTACTCAAGCAAATACCATTGGAATTATATCTTATTTGATATCATTTTCATTAGAAAAATGCCATGAATATGTTGGTGAAAGTTCCATAAAAAAATAATAAAAAATAAAGAATTTTCGTCATTGGATTAGTAGTGGTATCACCGATATACACGACCAGTATTATGTTACACTTCTCGGCGACCGAGGCCTCTCGAGCTTCACGGCCACTCACGGGGTATACCCCGCGGAAGGAGGGATTGTTTTGCGACAATTATCGTTCAGAATTTCATGACAATTAACGATGAAATACTGTACTCTGTAAAAAGTTTCGTAACGGAGATAAAATCTAATGAAACAAGATATTAAATATATCGAATTTAATATATTTATTCCATGAAAAAGTGAGATATACAAAGATTTGTAATCAATGTTTCTAACTGTGATTACAGGAGATCATTTCGGAAGAGCGTGTCTCAGAAGCCGGACGTTAGAAAGCAATTGGATGATTTCGAGGATCATCGGCCGTATTTCACTTATTGGATAACCACCGTTCAAGTGCTCATTTTGATAATATCATTAGCGTGTTATGGCTTTGGGCCAGTCGGCATGGACCTTAGTCACAGGTCGGGACTGGTGAGTTTTTATCATTTTCTTCATTAATTTTCTCCAATTCCTTCATTTTCGAAATTATTTTAAAAATTACAGTTCCACTAGGAGTCCAAAATAAATTTTTTTATATGACTTTGAAGCAAAGAAGACTATCCATGCTCCTCCTTTCTTCGAATTATTTAAACAGTTACAACTCAACCAAGAATTAAATTGTAGTTAATAGAGTCATAAATAGAGTTCCTTGAAACAAGGAACAGTTCATTTTCTTACATGTGAGGTTAAAGCAAAAAAGACATTTTTATATATGTCCCACTTTTTCTCAAAATTATTTACACAGTTACAATACAGCAAATAATTAAATTGTAGTTGATACAACCACAAATAGAGCATCTTAAAACAAGGCGTCCAAATTTTTTTATATGAGAATTTGAAACATAGAAGGCACTTTTATACATGTCCCTCTTTTTTCAAAATTATTTAGACACTTACACTTCAGTCAATAAATGAATTAGAGTAGAAACATCCATCAATAGAGCTACTTAAACCAAGACGTCCTGTTTATATTTAAATTTGAAGCACAGAAGACATTTTTATACATATCCCTCTTTTTCTCAAAATTATTTAAACACTTACTTCAGCCAATAATTGAATTATAGTAGATACAACCATCAATAGAGCAACTTAAAGTAAGGCGTCCTGTTTATATGTGAATTTGAAGCACAGAAGACATTTTTATACACATCCCTCTTTTTTTCAAAATTATTTAAGCACTTACACTTCAGCCAATAATTGAATTATAGCAGATACAACTATCAAGAATGCTACTTAAAGTAAGGCGTCCTGTTTATATGTGAATTTGAAGCACAGAAGACATTTTTATACACATCCCTCTTTTTCTCAAAAATTATTTAAACACTTACACTTCAGCCAATAATTGAATTACAGTAGATACAACCATCGATAGAGCTACTTAAAACACGGCGTCCTGCTGATATGTGAATTTGAAGCAAAGAATATATTGTTCTTCGTATTCTTCCTCTCTCAAACTATTTCAGGAAGTTACAGTTCAACCAAAAATTGATTTATAGTCAATGCAACCGTACATCAATTTATTTAAAACAGAGAGACCCCTGTATGTGTGACTGAAGCAAAGAATGCGTCGCTGCTTTGACGTTCGGATAATAATTTTACGGTCGATGTTGCAGGTTCTCGTGACAAGTCTGTCGTTGCAGCAAGTGGACTACCAGGAACCAGCGAATTTCTGGTTTGGTCCCAGGGCCGCGGATCTGATTCACCTGGGCGCAAAGTTCGCGCCGTGCATGCGTCGCGATATTAAAATCCTGAAAGAGATCGACGTCTGGCGGGAAAGAGAGCGCGACACCGCCTGCTGCATCCGTAACGACGATTCTGGCTGCGTGCAATCCAGCAAAGCGGATTGCTCTGTGAGTTGTCATCTTGTTTTCCCGGCGAAATGCATTATAAAATAGTTCGTCGTATCTATCCGCGCGACCTCGATCGTATATTTATAATATGATCTTCTCTTTTGCGAACCAACTGGTCCGGGGACTGAGATCTACTGCTACGGTAAATTTCACTGATATTTATCAACATTCGGTGTCCTTCGTTCCATTCAGAATTATGCAACTGGAATCTGCATGCAAATGATTTCGTATATTAGCCTAGGAACATCAGGCTCCTTTAGGTTCCAGTTAAGGAATATATTGAATTGGCAACTATGTGATTGCGGATTTTAAATAAAAAGGAAAATTCAACATTTTTACTTGAAAATATAACATTATCAAATTAGGTATTGTCAGTTTTTGTCGATGACCTTTTTGCCAACTTTCAGGCAGTGTCATAATTCCATGTTCATAAAACTAAAAAAGAAAAAAAAAGAAAACAAAAAGGAAAAAAAAGAAAACAAAAAGAAAAAAGGAAAAAAAGAAAACAAAAAGAAAACAAAATGGAAAAAAGGGAAACAAAAAGGAAAAAAAATTGTTAAACCAATTTTCACACTGCCTTTCTTTCAAGGCTTCATCCACATATACGGCAGATAACTTCTTATATGCTCGCGATGCGTTCCTACCTTTTCAGAAATAATAATAAAATATGTCTGAAATGCGCGTTTTGTTCTTCCATTTTTAAATTGGGATAAAAATGAAACTAATGAACTAATCGATACAATTTTCTTACTAATTAAAGGTGGAAGTCCAAACAACAGGAAAACAATATAGGTTAGGTGCTTTGAACACGTTGACAAAACAAAAGAATGTGCTAGAACATCTATTGACAAAATCCGCAATCATTTAGTTGCCAACCCTATACATATAAGATAAAATATACTTATACAGATAAGGAGAACGAATCATTTTGTTCGGTGATCAAAATAGTCCTTCTCTGAAAAAAAGAAAGATATTTTTTTACACAGCTGTATTATACAGGGTGTTCGGTAATTGGTAGTACAAACGAAAAAGGGGTGATTCTACATGAAAAAATAAATCGAGAATATAGAATAAAATTTGTTCATGTATGGCTTTGTTTTCGAGACAATCGAATTTAAAGATTCATCGGTATCGGTGATGCCAGAAACAACCAAAACTGGTTGTTTTTTCCTCTCCTCCTTTTCCCCTTCCGCTATACCATTCCACTACCATGAGCACACTCCAACGTCCCCCACTAAGGCCGTAGACTGGTCACGTGATGTGCCGCGCAACGTATCATACATTACTCTGGTCATCAGAGAGGTGGTAAACTGTATTCCCCTCGGTTTAACCGATCTGGCATCACTGCCCTACTATAATAATACGTAGTCTAAGCAAACATGCTATCACTTAAATGTTAAATTCAGTTTGATTTTCTTAGTGTTGCAAATTATTCTGCAAACATAGCGTTTCTCTAGCATAGCATCAAAGTCGAATTAACTTTTTGTATCGCGTGCATTAGTATATGTACAAAGTAGAATTGGTTGGACATGATCAGACGCGACAGCCGATTTCTATCTAATGGTACGCGTATTCGCTGAATTTTCAAACTCGATTTTCTCGAAAACGAAGACTCATATGAAACAAATTTTATTCTATATTTTTGACTTATTTTTTCATGTGGAATCACACACTTTTCGATTGTACCACCAGTTACCGAACACCCTATATATTACGGCCTCGATTATCCGAGCCTCTGATGTCTGATATTCTTTATTGTCGGAATACTTTTCACAAATAAATAGTCTGACCTAAACCAATCCACATGCTACACGATTTATTGCACAATTCAATAAGGATTTAGTTCAGCATCGAAACTAAGCAATTGTTCTATTATTCGAATCTTCAACTGATTAGCATGGATAATCGAAGTTCTACTATACTACAATTTTAGAATTAATGCACGCAATTAGTACTCCAGATTAATAGATTAAAATCATTGTAGCTTGTATGCACCTGTGATCTGTTTTCATTCTTTCATATTTTGAGGATGTTCAATAGAATTTATCAGAAATCTTCCTCCATCGAAAATTGTATTTGATTCAACTTATTTTAGTATTTTTTTTTTTTTAATGAATTGTTTCATACACTGTACATGCATGGAGATCTACCTCTTAGCAACAATACTATCATGTACTGCATACGCTGACTGTCAAAATTAATATTTCCTAACAGTGCAAGAGTCGAAGATTTTTCTTTTCTTTGCAATTGTTCTATTATTCGAATCTTCAACTGATTAGCACGGATAATCGAAGTTCTACTGTACTACAATTTTAGAATTAATGCACGCAATTAGTACTCCAAATTAATAGATTAAAATCATTGTAGCTTGTATGCACCTGACATCTGTTTCCATTCTTTTATATTTTAAGGATTTTTAATAGAATTTATCAGAAATCTTTCTCTATCCAAAATTGTATTTGATTTAACTTATTTTAGTATTTTTTTTTTTGAATAAATTGTTTCATACACTGTACATGCATGGAGATCTACCTCTTAGCAACAATACTATCATGCACTGCATACCCTGACTGTCAAAATTATTATTTCCCAACAGTGCAAGAATTGAAGATTTTTCTTTTACCATTGTTGTCAGTTTAGGAAGTCATAATAGTTGCAAAAATTAATTCGTGGCCATTTCTTGGTACGTTTGTCGTTCTTTGACATACAACCAAAACACGTGTTGAAAATAATTTCCACGAATTTCTATACATTCACTTCACAAATAATTGATGGCTAGACTGCGAATTTTATGCATTTATAAAAAAAATGAGTAAATGCAATTGAAAACAGGAAAATATTACACGAATTTGGGAGCCTCAATGCATTATTTTCAACCTTTTATAATCATTCAAGAAAGAAAATACTTTTTATTTGGATTTTATTTTTAGAAGTTGATACAGACAATTTTGCATACAGATCTGCAGTCTATTGATGAGTTCAGTAAGTAACAAATTTAAATTGAAAACAAAACCACAATTGCCGGGTCGTGAGTGTCACGAATTAATTAGTACACCTA
Source organism: Sphecodes monilicornis (assembly GCA_913789915.3). Taxonomy (NCBI): domain Eukaryota; kingdom Metazoa; phylum Arthropoda; class Insecta; order Hymenoptera; family Halictidae; genus Sphecodes; species Sphecodes monilicornis. The sequence continues at coordinate 11,445,923 of OU565294.1, forward strand.
ATATTTATTCAGTAAATTATCTTTCGTTCTGTCGCTAATGTTTCCTTACAATTAATGAGACGGTCCATTAGCCATAAACACTAACGGTCCATTAGCCATTACTACGGCCGATCAAATGCCCGGATTCACATTTTTTATTTTATAATTAGCAAAATCACAAAGATTCTTCCATTGGAAGTTGTTAAATGCATTCCTTTATTCGAGCACATATTGTTATAAAAATTGCAAGTAATCTAAGTAATTTCAACCTTGTAATTCTGATGAAACAACGTATAACAGTCACAGTTTGTGGTCGGTACGGTTAGTGTTAACTGTTTTCCGACTTTTTTCCGACTTTTATCTGACTTTTTTCTGACTGAGACACTGAATGGCACTTGGAATTTCAGAACACGATATCGACCTGGAAAAAGTGGGGACCCGGAGACAGCGGACCTGGCGGACGGATAAGCGGATCAGTTTGCGGATTGGATCCAAAGTTTTGCGACGCGCCGGCAAGCATAGCGCCGTACGAGTGGCCGGACGACATCACTAAATGGCCCATCTGCCGAAAGACTAATCCGTTCAACCAACGGTTTAGGTAAATTCGTTAACCCTCAATTCTTCCCTGCATCGTCTGACGCTGCCATCATTTTCCCCTACGTTTCTCTTCTGTATCAACCCTTCTGCGAGCAACACCCAGTCAAAAGCTGTCCAAATACCACTCCTGTAAACGTGTGTTTAACGTCAATATTTATGTTAATTTACAATTTTAAATATATAACGATACTTTAAATTAAAATGCATGTTCGAAGGGTGTCGATTAAAACTTCTCTACGAGGACGAGAAAGTCTTTTTCATCTTCAAATCCATCATAGATTTCAAGATGGAAGTTTCTTCTTCAAAATGGCGTCTCAAAAATTGCTACACGATTTTTGTTAACCGTTCCATTGATTTTGAAAGACTAGGCGGTGAATATGAACCATTTCGTGACAAGAAAAAATCCTATGATATTTTTCTTCCTTGCTACATGATTCATTAATAACATAGAAAAACAGCTAAGAAAAGGTTTTAAAAGTAGACTGCACGCTTTAAAATGAGTTTGGGTTGATTGTTGTACGATTTTTTTTGACGAAGTTATAATAGATTATACATTAGCAATTATTGAGCAATGATTCAAGTGTCGAATAACTAACTAGGCAGCGGACTTTATGCATTTATTACAAAAATTAGTAGGTGTAATTTAAAACCGTAGTAACATTAGGAGAATTTTAAAATGCTGTTGTATCATCTCCACCCTATTAAAGATAATAGAATTATTTCTATTTCTTTCCTGTTTGTTACAACTCAGGTGGAAAATTTTTATTTTGCATAAATATCCGCTGTTTACCAACGACTTATGAACAGCGGTCAATGTATTGTTTGAAGATTTTACATATCCTATCTATCTTCTTATAAAATATTGTTACCGTCGACATACGAGTGATAACAATTTTGAAATATAAACAAGGACTACTATTATTATTATTACTAAACTGTGGATCTTTATACGCACATGACTACATGATATTTAAAATTGTAGGACAATTAATAAAATATAAAGCCGTGGTAATATATTATTTTTCATCTATTCAAATTATTAAGAGAAAAAATAATATTCTATTGTGTTTCTATTTCTTGTAATCGATGCAAACAATTTTTCTTTTGCATAAAGATCCGCAGTTTAATTATTACAACGAAATGATTCTTGAGATACAAACATTTAGCGAATAGTTATAATCGAGGAAAATCGTTTGCGCTGTCTAACAGTAGAAACGGCAGCCAAAGGGGTACCGGAAGCTTCCCTGTGGGCAAGTACAAGCACAAAATGGCGGAGCACATGGTCTGCGAGGTGATCGGGCATCCATGCTGTATCGGTATCCACGGAATGTGTCGGATCACCACGAAAGAATACTGCGACTTCGTGCACGGTTACTTTCACGAGGAGGCGTCCCTCTGTTCCCAGGTCGAGTGTTTGCACGACGTTTGCGGCATGATCCCTTTTCTCCATCCTGAGTGGCCGGACCAGTTCTACAGGCTCTTCACCACCATTTTCTTACATGCCGGGTAAGTTTCATTCACAAGAAAAATTAATTAACACGTCAAACCCAATGTCAGTCCCACGGGACTGACAAGGAGGAGACGCTATCATGGAGTCTCAGATTTTCTCGAAACTTTGCGTATTGGTAGATTTCGTTCTTCTGTTTATGAAAATGCAGCATTATAAGCGTCGATACTCAACAACTTTTGAGATACGTTAAGATTGATGAAGTTAGTGCTTCTTTCATATTATGTTTCTTTTCAATACAATTTTTATACTTTGTTTCCTATAGATATTATGAGTGTATTTTTCATGTGCAAAATACAATTAATTAAAGTAGATAAACTGAACAGCAAAAAAACAGAAAAAAAATGGAAAATACAATTAATTAAAATAGATAAACTGAACAGAAAAAAAATGGAAAAGAAGGAAAAAGGGATTTGAACACTGGCCTTCCCGGTAATGAATCTGGTATGTTACCATCACAAGTTAGTGTTTCTTTCATATTATGTTTCATTTCAATAAAATTTGTATACTTTGTTTCATATAGATATTATGAGTGTATTTTTCATGTGCAAAATACAATTAATTAAAGTAGATAAACTGAACAGAAAAAACAGAAAAAAATGGAAAAAAAGGAAAAAGGGATTTGAACACTGGCCTTACCAGTAATGAATCTGGTATGTTACCATCACAAGTTAGTGTTTCTTTCATATTATGTTTCTTTTCAATAAAATTTTTATACTTTGTTTCCTATAGATATTGTGAGTGTATTTTTCATGTGCAAAATACAATTAATTAAAGTAGATAAACTGAACAGAAAAAAAGAAAAAAATGAAAAAGAAGGAATAAGGGATTTGGACACTGACCTTCCCGGTAATCAATCTGGTACGTTACCATCACGCCGTTTGGCAGTTGACAAAAACTTCAACCAAAACTATACTTAACGGCTTAACGGGTATAATGAAATTTAAATTGTAAATATCTCAAAAATGATTGAGCATCGATGCCTATAATGCTATATTTTCATAAACAGGAGAACGAAATCTACCAGTATGCAAAGTTTTGACAAAATCTAAGACCCTATGACCGCGTCTTCTTCTTGCGAGTTTGAAAATTCAGCGAATACGCATGATATTGAATATGAAACGTCTGACGCATCTGTTCATGATCTACCTAATCTACTTCTTGCAAACGCTAGAAACGCGAACTTGACGAATTTTCGCACTCCAATTTCTCGAAAATGAGGCGTCAAATGAAAAAAAATTATTCTATATTCTAGACTTCTTTTCTCATGTAGAATCACCCCCCTCCACGTTTAATCTATTTTTGGACACCCAGTAGACATGTGAAATAAAATAGTTTACGAAACTTTAAAGTTGTTTTTTATGAGAATGGTTGATTTAAGACCTATGGTTACTTTGAGATTTTTGTTCCTCGCGACGAGTACTATACGATGAAGTAAAAAAAATGGTTGACCTTGAAAAAGGGGTCAAGGACAATTTTACGGCCCAATTTTTTAATAGATTTCTACCAATCCAGAGACGTAGAATCCCGCTATGATAGTCGTGACATATAATTTTTATACACACTGTACACTAATTTTCGCATACTGTACGATAATTGCAAATATCAAGTTTCTTTGATTTCTTTAGAATATTTTGATTATTTAGTCTTAAATTATATATTTAAAGGTATCGGAGAAAATTTATACAGAATTTTTACCCGTTCCACTTAAGAGTGATATCTATTGGCAAGTGTCTGTAAGTGGCAAGTAAAATATCATGATTAATTTCTTTCATTGTTCTGTACATGTATAATGGTGTAATTGTATTGCTGCAATTGTCACTGTAATTTAAAAATGTTTTGGGGGTCTCTATCATGTAAAACAGTTTATTGACACGTTATGACTGACTCTGTTCACAGAATTCTCCATCTATCCATCACGCTATTGGTTCAGTACTTCCTCATGCGAGATTTGGAGAAGCTTACAGGATCGCTTCGCATCGCTTTGATCTATTTCATCGGGGCTCTGGCTGGAAACCTGGCCAGTGCGATATTCGTACCTTATAGGGCGGAGGTGAGTTGTAAATTTCAATCTTCGTACTCCACCCGTGTCCATCCGGTGTTCCGAAAATGATCAAGTCACCTGAAATAGAGACGTCATACACTGCCGCTTATTTCAACACAAATACTGAAAATGAAAATTTTCTATTATCCGTATAAAAAGATTTACATAAAACTCTGAGTTTAATTTTTTAATCTTTATCCGAAACTAACTAAAATCAACAAATATTTATCAACTAAAACTTGTATTTTTCTACAAACAAGACGAAGTCAAAGAACAACAACTTTATTCTATCTATGACAATTTTAACAGTTGAAATGTGATCGATGCAGTGCACTGTCCATTTTTCGTTACAATGAACAATTGCCACTAGATTGTATTTTTTTACAAACAAGACGAAGTCAAAGAACAATAACTTTATTCTATCTATGACAATTTTAATAGTTGAAATGTGATCGATGCAGTGCATTGTCCATTTTTCGTTACAATGAACAATTGCCACTAGATTGTATTTTTTTACAAACAAGACGAAGTCAAAGAACAACAACTTTATTCTATCTATGACCATTTTAACAGTTGAAATGTGATCGATGCAGTGCATTGTCCATTTTTCGTTGCAATAAACAATTGCCACTAGAAAGGAACCAGTGAAACAAATTTTTATTCGATAATCTTCTCTCCACTTAAATAAATTCAAAGAATGAACCATAGTCCATGTTTTAGCCTAATGATTTTACTATCCTACATCTTCCACTGAGTAACAAGTACCATTGTTCCTTTTTGCGATAACGCGAATGCTGGCTACTAAAAAAGGATCTGTGAAACAAATTTTTATTCGATAATCTTCTCTTCACTTAAATAAATTCAAAGAATGAACCATAGTCCATGTTTTAGCCTAATGATTTTACTATTCTACATCCTCCACTGAATAACAAGTACCATTATTGCTTTTTGCGTTAGCGCGAATGCTGGCTACTAAAAAAGGATCTGTGAAACAAATTTTTATTCGATAATCTTCTCTTCACTTAAATAAATTCAAAGAATGAACCATAGTCCATGTTTTAGCCTAATGATTTTACTATTCTACATCCTCCACTGAATAACAAGTACCATTATTGCTTTTTGCGTTAGCGCGAATGCTGGCTACTAAAAAAGGATCTGTGAAACAAATTTTTATTCGATAATCTTCTCTTCACTTAAATAAATTCAAAGAATGAACCATAGTCCATGTTTTAGCCTAATGATTTTACTATTCTACATCCTCCACTGAATAACAAGTACCATTGTTGCTTTTTGCGTTAGCGCGAATGCTGGCTACTAAAAAAAGACCTGCGAAACATATTTTTATTCGATAATGTTGTCTCCACTTAAATAAATTCAAAGAATGAACCATAGTCCATGTTTTAGCCTAATGATTTTATTATTCTACATCCTCCACTGAATAACAAGTACCATTGTTGCTTTTTACGTTAACGCGAATGCTGACTATTAAAAAAGGACCTGTAGAACACATTTTCATTCGAATGTCTCTTACTCACTTTAGTGACATCTCTTATTAGATCTTCTATTTAAAAAGCAGACTATAGTCCACGTTTGAATAAGAAGTACCATTGCACATTCTTCGTTAACGTGGATGCTAGCTACAATAAAACCACACGTGGAACACATTATCTTCTACGAACATTCTACATCTCGTTTAATCAAATGGTTTAATTTTAACTCGTCTTAACCGAACCACTTAATCAGGCCAGACACTCTACTAAACAAAAAGTACCATTTCCCGTTCTTCGTTAACGTGGATGCTAGCCACCGATAAAAAGACAACCGTGAAACATATCTTCTGAAAAACAGTCTACATCTCGCTTAACCAGATCTTTTGCACAAAACGTTGGAAAATGGTCATACGTAGTATAAATACTTACAAATTTGAAACAACAGAAGATTACAGCGACTTTGATGTCCTTTTTCATGCGATGTAAAATATCTCCCAATTCATTGACTTTATGCATATTTTTATAGAGAATAACAAACTTCATCGATTAGTGCATTCAATAATATACGATTCCATTTAAAAAAAAAACGTAGGTCACCTTCATGTGACCTCTACGCGTCCACCTACAGAAAATCGATTTACACCAACCTATGACCCCCTCGAAACCATTCACTTCTTATCTGAACTATTTCTTTTTATATAACACGTAATGTACGAGTAATTTGCATTTATAGATTAAAACCAGTCAACCTGTATAAATGTTCCGTAAAGAAAATTCAAGTTTTCAACGGAAAAATGCCGGCCCTGTAAAGATTAATTACTCCACATACTCCAGTGAACAAAAAGTACCATTATCCATTTTTCATGTGCACACACGAACCAGATCGTTCGCCCGAAATTCTAATTTCTGATCTGTCTGTAATTGCCGGGACACCATCGCGTCGGCACGATTTTATTAGCCATTGCGAAACGGCGTATCCGCCGCCGCGAAGTTTTAATTGAATAATCTGACGGCGCGTTTAACGGAGCATTTCATTGTGTATCGTCGATTTAATCGACTCTTTGACCCGGGCGACGCGGCGCACGGCGTAATTGCTCAGGGACCACGTTGCTGCTACCTGCGACTCATATCCACGGGAAACGGTAACGGTATTACAATCGTTCGTTTTACGGCGCACCGTTCCCGCACTCCTGGCGCGCGGCGTCTTATCGCCCAGTAGTTTACCCGTTCACACCCCGGTGAACTCGGAGTTGTGCGTCAATTCCATTCCGTCGTCCCTATTTCCGAGTGAGGAGAAACTGCACAGCCCTGGGCGGATAAAGCGGCAGAGGAAACTGTCGTTGTAGGCGAGTTAATACAGTTGAATTCGTCTTAATTAGCCCGGTCGAAGGATCTCCTAGCCCCGAGGAATAACCACTCTAAACGCTATACCTCGCCCATTAATTATTGCTCGCGCTGCTTGATTACGCTCGCGGCGAATTTTGAGCCTGGTCACGTTCCGTGGTACCGCGAGATCGTTTATATTACTATAGACGTGCAGAGTGAGTTGGGAACCGATATAATAAAATGACCTGTTGGTTATAGTTATCTTGGTGTCCCAGAAAATACGAGATCTAAAAGTATCGTCGAGAATGATTTTTGGTACCATCAACAGGTTACGAGTTGTTTTAGGTGTTACTTCGAATTATTCCACCCTGTACATATGTGTGAGATCAGGAGCCCCTAGACCAAATACCGTATGAAAATTAGGAAAAGTTGGAGGGTTCCGTCGGTATGTGCAGGAGATGATCAGCTACAACCGCGCGAGGGTCCCGGGTTCGATTCCCGGCGCGGTACCCCTCCTTTTTCCTAAGATTCTACACATGCAGGGTGGCTCACTGGGTATTGCTATTCGATTTTAGAACATTGTGCGAAATAAAAATCTTGTGCATCGATTGCAAGAAACAATCACGAGATCGCGAGATCGTTTATATCAGCGATGTCCAAACTCGGCTTCCCGCATTAGAAAGGTGGTCGTCGATTATTTTATGACGCGCGGGTCGGTTACTCGGTTTCTTTGTCGGTGGAGTGAGAACACACTGCGTCTGCGCAAACTGACAGTAGGAAGAGGAAGCAGGCGCGTGAGGGGCCTCTACGCTGGACACCGGTGGTTTATATTACTGTAGACGTGTAGGGTGAGTTGAGAACCGATATAATAAAATGACCTGTTGGTTATAGTTATCTTGGTGTCCCAGAAAATACGAGATCTAAAAGTATCGTCGAGAATGATTTTTGGTACCATCAACAGGTTACGAGTTGTTTTAGGTGTTACTTCGAATTATTCCACCCTGTACATATGTGTGAGATCAGGAGCCCCTAGACCAAATACCGCGCGAGGGTCCCGGGTTCGATTCCCGGCGCGGTACCCCTCCTTTTTCCTAAGATTCTACACATGCAGGGTGGCTCACTGGGTATTGCTATTCGATTTTAGAACATTGTGCGAAATAAAAATCTTGTGCATCGATTGCAAGAAACAATCACGAGATCGCGAGATCGTTTATATCAGCGATGTCCAAACTCGGCTTCCCGCATTAGAAAGGTGGTCGTCGATTATTTTATGACGCGCGGGTCGGTTACTCGGTTTCTTTGTCGGTGGAGTGAGAACACACTGCGTCTGCGCAAACTGACAGTAGGAAGAGGAAGCAGGCGCGTGAGGGGCCTCTACGCTAGACACCGGTGGTTTATATTACTGTAGACGTGTAGGGTGAGTTGAGAACCGATATAATAAAATGACCTGTTGGTTATAGTTATCTTGGTGTCCCAGAAAATACGAGATCTAAAAGTATCGTCGAGAATGATTTTTGGTACCATCAACAGGTTAAGAGTTGTTTTAGGTGTTAGTTCGAATTATTCCACCCTGTACATATGTGTGAGATCAGGAGCCCCTAGACCAAATGCCGTATGAAAATTAGGAAAAGTTGGAGGGTTCCGTCGGTATGTGCAGGAGCTGATCAGCTACAACCGCGCGAGGGTCCCGGGTTCGATTCTCGGCGCGGTACCCCTCCTTTTTCCTAAGATTCTACACATGCAGGGTGGCTTACTGGGTATTGCTATTCGAATTTGGATCATTATGCGAAATAAAAATCTTGTGCATTGATTACAAGAATTACGAACTACATAAAGGTTTTATTAACTCATCCTGTACATACAGAATGGTTCACCATGTGTCTGTTATTAGGCGCATCTTCGTGCAAAATGCTAGCCTTGTGCATCGATTGCAATAAACAGGAACTGCATAGATATTTATTTCCTCTCTAAATAATTTTCTTACGCTCATTACCGCTGTTAACAATATCAGACATCCACAGCCTCGCAGTTTATTTGAGACTAGAATTACCAAACACTAAATGAAGGATTTTTGAAACGTTTTATAAAAATTATAATTATTTGGCTTTTCATTTGGTTTTCGTTATGACATGAACACGAGTCAATCAATTTATTCAATAATTTTGTACAAAGATCTCTATATAGACTTAATAATAGTAGAATAAAGAAAGTGATGAAACAACAGTTGTTCCTTCACATATGAAGTTTTTTAACAGTTTATTAAATGGGATCATGTGTTTTTATTTTGTTGGTAGTCACGTAAATCGAAGTAATATCCAGTGCACCATCCTGAAAACTAAATAATGAACACGTTCAATTATTTTGACAGTTTCTCTTATGGTAATCTGCCTCCCCTGGACGCAGAGTTACTTCGTCTCAATCATGGCAGTCATTACTGTACGCGCAACACTCGTATAACGACGTAGTTCCTCGTAATTGTCGTGTTACGCGAATTTGTGTTATGCTACACTATGATCTGGCGATACTGCTGTACGCGACATTTTCATAATTCGCGTAATATCTTTTTATAGCAATAGATAATTCAAGAAAATTAAATTCTTGTTATGAATGTAGTATTAGGCTTATCAGAAGAACAACTAATAAATCATTGAAAAACATATAGCGTTAAGAAAAGGATAGAATATATGAAGTTTCCATAATTCCAGTTAATCCTACTGTTTTATTTATTGAATAATAGACAATATTTCGTTAAAGAATTGTAAGTTAATAACGCACAATAATACATGCCAATTACATAGTAACAAAAATTTGTTGTTATAGTCTGCAGAGTGTATGGTCTAAAGAATGTCGCCAAAATATCTCCTTCAGTTGTGATGCATTTTAATGTTTTTATCTATATATGATAACAATGACTGAATGAAATGTATAGCAATCAAAACATTTAAAGAAATTAAAAATGTTGTATTATTTTCAACTTAGCTGAATTATTTAAAAAAGAAATAAATCCATAGACTGTGGATGGTTATGCAAAATACAAGTTCTCTGCATTCATTTCAAGCTACAGAAGCCACATTGAGGTTCATTTTTTCTCTAAATGAGCGTAGAAAGCTGAAAATAGCACAGCAGTATTTTTGAATACCTCAAATGTTTCTACTGTTTTGTAGCAGTAATATCAGGAGTATGCTTTGTAGCAGTATATGAATGTAACAATACCATTGCCATTACTCAGATACATTGCAGTTTGCATTAGATTAAATTACAAGCATTTTCCCCATATTTTCAATCCTTGATCAGTGACGTTTTTCAGTAGAAATTAATAAAAACTCATTTTTGTTCGGGTTCGTTGCTTCATTTCCAAGACATTCGATTTCGCGTAAATTAGCTTCCTGTCCAATATGCTCTTCATGCAAGGAAGTATTTGCATATTGTACTGGCTCTATTTCTTCCACATTTTATCGTTTTATTGCCAGCTTTACAGCAAACGCTTATCGAATCGGTTTCGACAATCCAAGATTGCATTAATGCTTCTAAACTTCCTCAAACTTTTATTCAAAGAAACAAAGAAAAATTTGAACGAAGTGTAAACGTAAAACCTCCTAACAGTTTATCGCTTCTTAAACTGATTCAAATTAACGAAATAAATACGTCACGTAAAAATGGCATACTCAGTATGTTCTTGCATACCTAGATACGCAAAGCATATACGGTATGCAAGAAATGCATTTCCAGCAGAGCTGCGGAGTCGGTAGACAAAATTCATAACTCCGGCTTCGATTCCAAATCCTCTTTTTTTTTTACCTCCGACTCCGAATCCGACGCCGATTTCGACTCCGACTCCGATTCCGCCTTCGACTCTCAAAATTGAAAAAATATGTACTCAAAATAATTAAAAGTCGCAATAGACCTAAATAAATAGTTGAAATATTGTATTAAAGCTAAGAATATAGAACAGATAACTGATACAACACAACACGACTGTAACTTTCTCACTTTCAGGAAATGGTTAATGGAAAATACATATCAAGAAATACTAATGATAAAGTTTCCATTTTCGAAAATTAATATAATCTCTAATATTTCATAGAGACACTTATTTCTTTTAATGATTTATAAACAAAAGAGCCGGAGTCGGAGTCGATATATCTTTTTCCGACTCCGACTCTGACTCCGAATCCCTGATTTCTAGTATATAGAAATGAAGTTAGAAATTTCATAGCGAAAGCCAACTCCCATATCTTCATCCATTTTCTATAAAAACATGCATTTGCAATATAAACCCGCTGTTTACTAAACACGGAACCTCTTGCCAAATTCCAGGTGGGTCCAGCAGGCGCTCACTTCGCCCTTTTGGCGACCCTAATCGTCGAAGTGCTGCACTGCTGGCCAATGCTGAAGCACCCTCGTCGAGCGCTCTCCAAGCTGATCTTCATCCTGCTGTCTCTGCTGGTGCTGGGCATTCTGCCGTGGGTGGACAACTACGCGCACCTGTTCGGTTTCATCTTCGGGTTCCTGGCAGCGTACGCATTGATGCCTTTCATCTCGTTCGGCCACTACGACCGTCGTCGCAAGATCTGGCTGATCTGGATCTGCATGATCCTGATCGTGGTGTTGTTCACGTTACTGCTGGCATTGTTCTACAACGTGCCGGTGTACGAGTGCGAGGTGTGCAAGTTGTTCAACTGCATCCCGTTCACTCGGGACTTCTGCGCCTCCCAGAACATCAACTTCAAGCGTGAGGAGCCCGTATGACACACGGGGCCGTGCTTCGAAGTCGAATTCGAAACATCATCATCATCGTCATCGTCCCTCGGTAATCCGGACTGTTCCCGGTGGCAGCTGGTGGTCTTGGCTCTGATGTTGGATCCTGGGAAGCTGTCTCGCAGCCAAGATCGATCGAGGATCGGTTCAGCCATCCGGTGAATTAACGAGGGACTCCACTTGGCCGATCGGCAACGAACCTGAAAGAGAACACACGTGTTCGTCGCCACGGACGAACGACACTGCCTTAAACTTAATAAAACCATCCGTCCGGGGGCCTAGAGACTCCCCGCGATCCTCTTCTTCTTCTTCTTCAGCCGTGGCCCCCGGCGGAGTGTACATATTAGAAACACGCGCATTCGAATAAGCGACAGATCCTGTTCAGGATCGATGAACGATCAGAGTCCCGAGCGTTTTGCTCGGGGATCTGCGGAGAAGAGATCCCCGTTGATCGAATGGGCGAGGCCGCGGGGTCTCTTAACGTGTACATAGCGAAAGCCGACGACTCTTGTTACATACGATATACATAGGGACGACCTTGATTACATTTTAAGTTGAACGAGGCGAGGGAACGTTAGAGAAAGCGCGAGAACAACAGGTGAGAGAATTGTGTGCGCACGCGTGTGTCAAGCACCCCGCAAACCTCCGACGCCGGAACTATCTGTGATGGGCCGCGCGGTTGTCTCTTCGAGAATATTTTTCATAAGCCACGCGCTGAACGGCTGTCAACATCCAGGGAGGATCCCGTTAATCCCACCGGTCACCGCGGAATCGTATGAGCTTAATTTTAAGGTCGAGAGAGAGAAAGAGAGAAAGAGAAAAGGAAGAAAGAGGAGGGCGGAGGAGAGAACGAGGGGGTTCGAGCGAACGGTTCATAACGGAGGAGGACGACGGAAAGTGTTAACGATAAGTATCCGGTGAAACGAATCAATTTTTTATAAACGACGCGCGAAAGTGTGAGAGAGAGAGAGAGTGAGAGAAAGAGAGATCGAGGGGAGCGATATCAGGACAATTAATCAATTTCCACCCTGTACATAATTGTAGACGCGAGGAGGAGTATCGGTGTTCATGGGGGAGGGGGGATGGACCGAGGTGTGGTTCGAATCGTGGTTCACTTGTGGCAAATGATTGGCGACGAGGTGAGAGAGAAATGGAACAGCGTTCGTGAACGTGTATTTTATTACGACAAGTATGCGAGAGGATGCTTTTTGGTGGAGGAGTCGTGTTTGAGTTGTTTTGGCGTGTCGTGGCGAGTTTGGTTGGGAGCGTGTTTCATGTTGCACGAGAATCGAGATCTAGCGGATTTTAGATTTGTAATGTAAGTATCTTGTTCTTCTTGGTTTTAAGGTTTGCTCTGAGGATTTTGTGATGTATACAGCGTGGTCCACGAAACTTGTTCACCCTCAATAACTTCCAAAGTATGAATTGTGTGAAAAAACTTATTCTAGAAGAGTTGTATGGTTTGAAGGGATACATTATGTAATTCATATACTTTTCTTGTACGTGGAGGCGTTTCGGAGATATGAAGGTTAACTTTGTTAATTTTTAATGGAATGCTTATTTTTTATGCCAAAATATCGAGTAAAAAAGTTCTGACCTTTATTAGTTGTAAACCTATTAGTTAACGAGTAATGTCTTACGGAAATCTTTGCTGGTATTGAAATTCTTACTTGATATCATGCACAGACCATTTTCAAGAAACAGAGTGAAATTATTCGTTAACTATTAGGTCACAACTAATAATCTCTCCTCCCTTTCCCCTTCCACTATCTCATTCCACTCCTGAGCACACTCCAACGTCCCCCACTAAGACCGTAAACTGGTCACGTGACATGCCGCGCAACGTGTTACATATTACTCTGGTCATCAGAGAGGTGGTAAATTATATTCCCCTTGATTTCAGTGATCTGGCGACACTGCTAATAAAGGTCAGTACTTTTTTACTCAAAATTTAACGCTCTTCGATATTTTGGCATACAAAATACAGCATTTCATTTAAGAAAAAACGAAGTTGATCTGCAAATCTCCGAAACGCCTACACTTGCAGAAAAAGAATATGAATTACATAATGTATCTCTTCAAATCATAAAACTTTTCTAGAAAAAGTTTTATCATACAATTCATACTTTGAAAGTTATTGGGGGTGAACAAGTTGCGTGGACCACCCTGTATGGATGATGTTAATCCTCATCCATCACTCGTGTCAATTTAATCATTATGTCGATGCGTAGGTCCCTACAAGTGTCTTCCAATTTCTTTTAAAATTTGTCGAAGATTCTCTTTGACAAGAAAGAAAATTGCTGTAGGTTTCAGCTTTCTTGGATAGTTATTTGACTGCGGATATTATAAATTTATTATAAGAACGAGTAGATACAATTTAAATGAGGGAAAGGTTTAAAAGTATTTAAGGATGTCTGCGTATTATTTTCTTGTCGTTTGAATTATTTGGCTTGTGTTTCTTAGAGTTTGTGTAGACAATTTTGGATAGTTATTAGACTGCGGGTTTTATGCATTTATTATAAGAACGAGTGGATGCAATTTAAAACAGGGATTTAAGAATGTCTACGTATCATTTTCTTCTCGTTGAAATTATTAAAGTAAGAATGACAATTTCATTTGGCTTCTGTTTCTTACAATTGGTGTAGATAATTTTTATTTTGCGTAAAAATCCGCAGCCTAACAGGCATTAAGACTATAAAGTAAAATGACAAGTGACAATTATAAATTATTTTGCATATGACACATAAACATTTGCATTGAGACTATGACCAACACTATTTTTGAAGATCGTAGATACAAAATTTTGAGTATTGACACTATTAATAAAAACACACTAACCATTTACCTTCATCATCTATCGTTAATTAAATCAATATAATAAATTACGTTATGAAAGTAAGAGATGGATGAGGATTGAGTCAAATATATGAAAAATGTGAATTTCATGTAAAGAAATTCCTATCCTAGGAAGATTTAAATCCTGTTTTTAATCAATTTAAAAATAAAATTATATGGTTTGAAATAAAATAGTATAGGATTCTTTAGTCTATAGTTTTTTAATACTACAAATGCATCAAGTTCCGCAGATAATTGCAAATAGTTTTATCTGTTTGTAATACTGTGTGTGGACTCGTGAGAATTATTCTTGAGAGCATGGCATTGATTTGAAATGACTGCTCTCGAGAGTGGAATTTTCAACAGGTAGAATAAGTATTTTTTGATCTCGTTGCGACATAACATGCTCTGTGAGGATTTCGATGTGAATCGAGCGAACGTGTCTCTTGTGAACTGTTGATATGCTTGGTAATTACATGACGTTCTAATTAATTTTTATAAGTATTTAATATGTGTTTTGAATAGCTGTATTTTGGACAAGAGGTGTGGTAACGCAATTCTTTGTTCAGAGATGCAAAATAGTTCAAAGAACAATTACTATGCGAAAATTTCAATTTTTCAGTTTCTATTTTTATTTAAAAAATTACCTCTCTTTTATAGCTACTGTTTTAAGTGCCATTGTATTAAATAAAATTTTCTTTGTATACCAAAGTTAATGACGAACTAAAAGCTCTAATTTTATGATAATTACCAAGTTCAACAATTTAGTTCATTTAGAAACATTGTACGTTGAGGGAACGTGCTTTCTGTTTGCGTTCGTGTGTGCTACGAGTCTTTCAGTATTTACAAACAACTACTTAATTTTCACAATGCCCTCAATATCAAAAAATCTATAATACCTAACAAAGCTTTGCTGATTTTAAGGTTTCGCGAAGCCTGAAGAACTAAAACTAATCCCAATGATTTAACGAAAATGAAATATGTATTATACCTTGAAACAATGATTAAAAAATCTACAGCTATTTATTATAAAATACCCAGCTGAGATTATTCTAAAAGTTGAATGAAATATGAATTATGTAAGATTGATGTTGCCCAAATTGGTCTATTTTATTTATAACATCGCGAAGCTTTAAGAGATTTATTTGTCAACCAATTCAAAGTATTATAGTCTAATGCTGTATCATAATGCAGTAAGTTTAAACAATCCGAAATTCTTTTCATTGATTACACTATGTTGTTCATAAATGTGAAGGCATGGTTTTCTATCCTCGTACGTGTTGGGCATGCCACGAAAACGAACGACGATCCTCGATACGTCGAGTTTGAATGAGCATTTATAACTCTTTGTGATTGTACCCGGTGATCATTATTAATTGGAGCAACGCGAAGTTAATCTATAATCTAAATGCACATTAACGGAGCATTATAGTGGGTCTATATAACGATGATTAATAACTATCAAGTATCTAATCGGAAAAGCAATTTTTATACAATTCCTCTTTGTATTCAACGCCTAATATCTAAAATTACCTAAATTTATTGGAAAAGTATTTATATACATATACCGTTCGGTTTTTCTTTAGCGCATCGTGAGAAGATGAAAAACAAAATTGGTGCAATAACCGTATAAATTTTTACTTAGTCGTGCGTAAGATATATAAATAATCGAGGAGAACATTTAATTTTAATATACTCGTATACATGTACTAAGAAAGATCGATGATTTTCCTATTTTTATTGGTCATTGACTTTCTCTACGTAAATTAATCTCCTGGCGAGCACAACAGTTACGATAATCGAAAACCATGCTCGTTGAAAAAAAAGGAAACCAATTCGTAAAATCTTTAAACTCGTTTAAACATTTTCTGTCGACAAAGGAAATCGATGCTTTTTGTCATTTGTCTGACGATGATGCGCACAATATTCCACCACGTATTAATGATCACTAGACTGCGGATTTTATGCATTTATAATAAACAATGGGTGAGTCCAATGCTAAATACTAAAAACATTTAAAGAATTTAAATATTTGATTATTTTGATCGTATTGCAATTATTAATAAATCAAAAAGAAATCTATGTAACTCCTGTAGCCTGAAAATAGTGCACACAATTTTCATTTTGCATTAAAATCCGCGATCTATTATAATATAATCCGCGACATAATTTCCATGTGGAGAACCGACAGTATAAAACGATTAAGCGATAATTAGAAGGCAGATCATGTGACAAAGGAAACCGTACATTCTTTTAAACCGATTCATCTTGATTTCTTGGAAGAAAATGCACACGATACTTTGCTGAATTAAATTTTAACTCCAGACTTCATAATGTTTAATCTTGCTTTATGAAAATGTCAATCTGAGTTTAAAAAATATGTGTATTATGTTCTTCCTTATCAGTATTGAACTTTTAAATTAACTAACTTTAGACTAACGTATATAATTTATTTTCTTGAGGACTTTGTTGAGATAGTTTTATAAGGATATTATAAAGTTAGGTACTAACAAACGTACAATGTTTAACAAACTGCCTTCAATATCCAAGAATGTCATTATTTGTCACTGTTTCAGCTGATTTATAACATTAGCACTACCGAAAATCAAGGAATTTCTTTTTCATTAATAATGTGATAGATTTTCAAAGAAGTACAAATTAATGATTACTTCTTCGTTGACTTATTGCGTAAAATATCATTCCAAACTTTTGAATAAATTAGAAACATTTCTTAATTAAATATAATATTGAAGCGTTTCGGTGGCTCCGGTGTTAATTAACATTCCATTATCGCTTTCTGGTTTCGATATGCAGTATTATTGTCACTCTCGTTGTAGGCGCCCCTGTAATCACATAAATTAAGCCGAATCTAATTTCCTCGGTTAATTATTTAAAAGAAAAATCAAATCAAAATTCCATGTAAATTTCTTCGATTTTCTAGTGTCTTTATGGTTCAAGTCTCAATGAAAAAGTGTCTTTTTGCAATAAGAAGAAAATTTATTATAAAGAAGCAGCGAATTTCTACTTCTATTTCCATTCAATAAATGGACATAGATTATTTCGAATTTCAGCTATTTTTATGAGTAATAAAAATGCTCAAAAGAACTCAACGCGCTAGAAATATTGACAACAATACATCCTTCGAGTGTACACCATTAGAAAGAATTATTTATTGGTCTAAAAAGAAAAAGAATTTATAAATTAATCTACTGAATTTCGAAGATTTTTATAATGAATGCGTGAATGATTAAATGAAAATGTACAAACATTGTGAACAGTCTCGGAAAAGATTGAAATCATCGTGGAAATTACAAAATGGTGGCTGGGCGCGCTTACAACGAGGGAGTGCCGTGTTTCGTTTAGTATAGTGATTTCTGAACGTGTGAAGCGTGAGATACGAATGATTTAGCGACTGGTTCGAAATTTTGTGATAAAAAGACTGCTTGAACAGGCGAGGAAGTTCGGATCGACGTGAAAAATAAAGTTCGCGAGGATCGAATGAAGGTAAACAAACGCGATTGGTTTAAGAGGAAGAGGGGGTCCAGGACCTTCGACTGCACACAACACACACAAACGAGCACACACATGGGACAAACACAAAACAGGCAAACATACATCACCGAACACATTGAAAAAACAACAACTTTTCGGATTATATAAATATATAAATATATAAATATGAGTATATAAATATACACGTATACATGAAAAAAAAGTACGAGTTAAGGAGAGCAAGGTGGACCGTGGCGATTGTCGACAAGCAAAAAAAAAACATATTGTTATTATTGTAAATGTGTCATATACAGGTAATAGCATGCCATACGAAGAAAAAAAAGAGAGAGTGTGAGAGAGAGAGAGAGAAAGATAGAGAGAAAGTGAGGAAGACAGCGGAGGGAAACGAGTAAACAAATTCGAGAATACCTTCGATATTTCCATACCGATCACGGCGAGGTGGAATGTCGTCTTTCGCCGCGGGGACGATGAGAATGTTGACTGCGTTTATGGCCGCCTTGGCTGGAGAAGGGACTGGCCCAATGGATAAAATCAGTGGATAAAAATTTACTTAAAAGTCAAACATTTTTTTACATTTATTTTCTACCTTTCCACCGGTGGTTGCGAGTTATACATACATTTTATGGAATTTATTAGAAATTTTGGGTATTTTGGACTTTTAAATATATCCAAGGACGTGTATATATTTTTTTATCGCATCTTCCTAGGTTTTCAATGTATTCACCAGTGTGTCATTATTAACAATTATCACTAGACGTATTCTATGAGATTAGACACAACATTTAAAAAATTTGGAAACACTGTTGCACTATTTCCAATTCCTTAAAATGTTTTAAAAAAGAACTATGTGTCTATGTAGATCCTTTATCTTGCAATTGCTGCAAATAACTACTCTTCTTGTATAATAATTTTTCTCATATAACTATTCTTTTATGTAAATATCATTGCAAGCTACGTTACATTTTTCCACACACGAATATTGAATTTTTATTTTTATCTAAAACGTTCATATTGAATGCTAAATTATCGTGATATAATCAAGCTAACGACAAATTGAAAATCAATTTTTAATCGATATTTGCCAGTCAACAATTCCACAAACAGTAGTAAGTACACGACATTCACATTACATTGTGACTGTTTATTCATTTTCGAGAAACGTAATGGTTTTCAAAATTTTCAGTGTTCATAATATTATACAATATATCAATTTTTACTAATTGCAATGAACTCAGCATCGTACATAATCGAACCCATTGAACAATATTATTTAACCCTCGTGTACAGTCTTTTATATAATTTCTTTTATGATTACCATTTCATCCAACATGTAAGTGGCATATTCATACAATTGACCTCGCAAAACAATGACATAAATTACATCCACCAAGCATCATTACATTACATGAACAAAATTATTTAACCCTCGTGTACAATCTTTTACATCATTTTTTTTATGATTACCATTTAATCCAACATGTAAGTGGCATATTTATATAATTGAACTCGCAAAACATTTACATAAATTACATCCATCAAGCATCATTACATTACATGAACAATATTATTGAACCCTCGTGTACAGTCTTTTATATAATTTCTTTTATGATTACCATTTAATCCAACATGTAAGTGGCATATTTATATAATTGAACTCGCAAAACAATTACATAAATTACATCCATCAAGCATCATTAAATTAAATTTTATCCCTTATTTTCACCTTTGATAGCAATTAGAAAAAAATTCTCAATCAGATTAGAACAAATTGATCGAAAAAAAAATCCCGGTGCTGGTGTAGTAGTGACAGCAGCTAAAATCACATGAAATTCGCCTAATTACGAAATCAGGTGAACAGAGGCCACTTTAGGAAAAGCCAGTGCTCCCTCCGAAGCCGTGGCGGCGCCCAAAAGTGCTTAACGACGTTTAATCCGAAGGAGTCACCATCCGACGTAGAGATTGTGTTTGTTTGACATACTCGTTTTTTGAGCAATTCGACTAGTTGAGAAACGTGTCGCACGGGTAACCCCGATAATCTGCATTGTCGACGCGTGACGAAACGATTTATATTGTACACGGAGGTCCTCTCGACGATTCGCTCTCGATCTGTCGTGTGAAGGGGATAACTGAGCATACAGACGAACAAACAAACAAACAAACAAGTAATGAGAGAAAGAGACAGAGCGAAAGGGAGAGAAAGATAGAGCGAGCGAGAGAGGGTGAAAGAGAGAGAGAGAGAAAGAGAGAGAGAGAGTGTGTGTAATAAGTAATAAATAATGATAAAGTGGTAAAAGCACGCACCAAAGAGAAAATAAATAAAAAAAAAACGAATCGTAACGATGTCTTGTAAATAAACGTATGCGTCGAAAATGGACCAAGGACCTAAATAGTGCAGCTCGTGTAAAAATTGATATCCCGATCTCGCTATCATGTAGACGAGCTCGGATGGTAGGATCGTTAAGTAAAGCTACAATTTATCCTAACGTTGTTTAAAAGCGGCGTGAGCAAACCTTGACGGGGTCTTGCGATCCTGGAGACCATAATCGTCGCAATCGTCGAGATCGGCTTTCGAAGAACGTCGAAACATTGTTTCATCACAGTAAAATCGATCGTGCGAAAGAGGATTTGGAAATTCATGCAAATGATTGAAACTTTTTCATTTGAGATCTTGCTGGTTATCACGATTCTGAAAATTTGGTGATTGTAAAATATTTAGAGAAAACAAAGACTTGAGAACTTGAGAGTTTCGGGAGACATTAATTTGAGGGCTGAAGAATTGCAAAATTTGGGAATTTGGGGATCCAAACATTTTAAAGATTTAAAGACTTGAAAACTTAAAGGTTTGAAGATATACAAATTTGAGAGCTCGAGAATTACAAAAATTTGGGAGTTTGGAAATCTAAAAATTTTAAAGATTCAAAGACTTGAAAACTTAAAAGTTTCAAGATATACAAATTTGAAAGCCCGAGAATTATACAAATTTGAGAGATTGGGAAGTTAAAAAATTTTTTAAATTCAGACTTGACAACTTGAAGGTTTCAAGATATACAAATTTGAGAGCTTGAGAATTACAAAAATTTGAGAGATTGGGAATCTAAAAAAATTGTTTAAATTCAGACTTGACAACTTGAAGGTTTCAAGATATACAAATTTGAGAGCTTGATAATTACAAAAATTTGAGAGTTTGGGAATCTAAAAATTTTAAAGATTCAAAGACTTGAAAACTGTAAGGTTTCAAGATATACAAATTTTAGAGCTAGAGAATTACAAAAATTTGAGAGTTTGGGAATCTAAAAAATTTTTTAAATTCAGACTTGACAACTTGAAGGTTTCAAGATATACAAATTTGAGAGTTCGAGAATTCCAAATTTGGGAAGTTTAGGAATCTACAAGTTTAAAGATTGAAAACCTCAAGAACTTTAAAGATGCAGAATTTAAGAATTTGCAATTGTTTGATTCGAACGAATCGTCAGAATTGAGATTGAAAACTGAATAACCCGCGTAATATTTATAACATTGAAAAATTTCGAATGTTTAAAATTTTGAGCAATTTCAAAACGTATTGAGATATTCTTGGAAGCGTCTGAGCTTGTTTGTAACGATCATTGTCGACCATTGATCCTGGATCACCGTTGGGAGTCGATTCCGGAGACAGAGCGAATCCGTGCGAGAGCAAACTATTCTAATGACAGTCCTCGATCCCCTTTTATATATATACATACATACTTTAAGAAGATTCCACCACAGCCGCGCGGTATTATTTTTCTGTATCCCTGTATCTATAACGAGTGATATAAGCATTAAACGATGGACTTAAGGGTTATGAGTAATACGACTGTACTATTAACGATTATTATTATTACTTCGCCATTTTTTTTTCCATCTAGTAATCGGGTAAGGTTTTCGATTACGATTATTATTACTGATCATAAACGATGCATTGTAATTGTCGCTGTTATATACAATACATACATACGTGCGTATAGGCATACGGTGTGTGTGCACGCGGGCAGGCGCGCATGCGAGCACGCTTGGGCACATACGTATGCGTATATAAGTCTCTTGAACAACATATTAATTTAATAACAATAAAGAAAACGTGAAACTCAACTCCTCGGTTTGGATTTCTTCTTTCCACTATGTATAGTACACCCTGCTCTCTTTTTTTACACGATAGTTCCTCAATAATCATGCAAAAATGATTAGAAGAATCATTTTCATTAACATGAAGCAATGAAAACTTACCTGTATAAGTTCTGAGATATGTACAGTGAATCCAAAAAGAGTTTCAACATCAAATTTCCGATTCCCGAGAAATTGACGATATTTAACGTGTTTTAATTTCGTAAAAAATAAACCTACATAAATAAACTTGGACTCAGTTTAAAGATTGATGATTCTACTTTCGCACACCATTATTCATTTTCCCCTGAAATCTTTTTACATGCGGCAGCAGATGAGCAACTTAAGATCCAGTTTTGCTCAAAAATGCTATAAATTGAAACTTCTGTAAAAAAACATTAACAAATTTCATTTACGAATGAATCTTCCACAGATTTGAAGATCAAAGCCTCCCTTTTATAACGACGCTTTAAAAATTGATGTACGATTTTTTTTCTCGGTTTTATAGAAAAAAAATGAGGATCAATTTCGGTGGTGTAAAAGCCTTCATAGTGCTCCTTATGTCACTGTGAAGTCACCTGTACACTTTTCATTTAAACCTTAATAAAACAACTAAAAAAAAATCGTACATCAAGCCTTTTTGTGTGGTTGTACAGGAAAGATTTGAATCTTCAAATCTACGAAGGTTCATTCGTGAAAACAATTTTTCAATGTTTTTAGAAACGCTTGATAGATGATTGATAGCATTTTCCAGAGGAAACATGTCGTTAGTTATCCATTTGTCTCGTCGTACGAAAATATTTTAAGCAAAAATAAATGATCTAGGATGTAAAATGAATGTAAAATCAATAAAAGTAGGACTAGGTTTATTGTTGTGCTATTCGTTTTAACGAAATCATCACTCTGTAAACATCGACAATTTTTCGAGACTGAGGTGCTCAAATACTTTTTGGATCCACTGTATATACATATGTATTTTTTGGATCGTGTTATTTGACGATTTTAATATATCGATCAAAATTGACCAAGGTACCGCTGTCGTAGGGTTAATATTGCAAAGTGTAGATTATTTATGACTAGACTGTGTATTTTATGTATTTATTTTTAGATTAACCCTCATACGTTTTGAGGGTGAAAATTCACCCATTTATTATTTTTATACAGGGTGGGGCACTATAAACAGGTCACCTAAATATCTTTTTAATAGCTTTTGAAGATAGAAGAAAATGCATCGGACCAAACTTACTTGATATCGAGGCGCTCGTAATCTGATGTCATTAATTTTTTTATAGGTGGAGACGTCAAGGAGATATGAAGGTGAACTCTGTCTTTTTTAAATGGAACTATATGGTTTTTTATTTACATTCTGATAGTGTGTTTCAAGACGAATACAATGACCTATTATGAAGGTCATTCAAGGTCACGTAAGGTCAACTGCAATAGAAAATAAAGTGTCTCAAAGCACTCTTCGAACACTACGACGATTTACATGTAACATGTTATTTACGTACTCACTGCTACTTCAAGTGTTCAAAATGACGACCTTAAACACGGAGACATAATCTAAAACGTTGCAATACTGATAATACTACCTGACAAATTTCAGTTGTATCTATTACAGAGCAAGCCCTTTTTATACGCTCTTGAATATCAACTGTGGTTGCTGATTTTTCGCGGTACACTTGTTCCTTCAATTTTCCCCACAAATAAAAATCTTGTGGTGTCAGGTCTGGGGAACGTGCTGGTCATTTATTACTTCCTGAGCGACCAATCCAACGACCTTCAAATGTCCTGTTCAGTAATTCTGCAACATTTCGTGCTGAATGAGCAGGACATCCGTCCTGTTGGAACCACATGGACTGTCGCATGTCCAGTGAAATGTCCTTTAACAATTCTGGCAAAACGTCTTTTAAGATTCTCTCGTATTTTTGACTATTTAGCGTGCCATCAAGGAAATATGGACCAATTTCAAGTTCAAGGTCATCATTTTGAACACTTGTGGTAGCAGTGAGTACGTAAGTAACATGTTACATGTAAATCGTCGCAGTGTTCGAAGAGTGTTTTGAGACACTTTATTTTCTATTGCAGCTGACCTTGCGTGACCTTGAATGACCTCCATAATTGGTCATTGTATTCGTCTTGAAACACACTATCAGAATGTAAATAAAAAACCATACCGTTCCATTCAAAAAAACAGAATTGACCTTCATATCTCCTTGACGTCTCCACTCATAAAAAAATTAACGATATCAGATTACGAGCACCTCGATATGAAGTTAAGTTCGGTCTGATGCATTTTCTTCTATCTTCAAAAGCAAGCGAGTTATGCAGGTAACCTGTTTATAGTGCCCCACCCTGTATATTGAAAAACGATTGATCTCATTCTGTAGGTGTTATGAGGCGTATTTCTTTAAAATGCGGCTTCCTAAATAAAATATAATTTGTTGACTTCAAGTATGCAACAAAAATGGGCGAATTATTATACTAGGACCATATATGCAAATATCACTGAGGAGCGTATGAGGGTTAAGGAAATTTAGGAATATGTAAATCATATTTTCAATTTCATAGAATAATTATAAAAATAAAGGCCCTTCTATTTGGCTTCTGTCTCTTGCAATATACATAGAACATTTTCATTCTGCATAAAGAACCGCAGTCTGTTTATGACTTAACGTAACAGATGCAAATGAAAACAAAGACTGCATTTAGCAGACGTGAATGCGCTTTATTTCGATCGTGGAAAAGAACAATTACAATCATTCTCGTGTTCACGTACGCATATATAAACTATATATATATATGTCTTTTATCGGGACGTGTGGGCAGCCGCTTATACTTTATAAGCAAAAAGCGAAGGAACGTTCAACCAGACACTTCAGCTTAATTTATTATCGCATGAACGTTTGATAATCACTATGATACAATGATTACACTCTTGAGAATCATTGGAAGTGATGAAGCATACTCGAAACACTTTGTCCAAGTAGTAGTATGAAAAATAGATCGTGTCCATTAATATATTTGATTAAGAAACAGTGTCTTTCTCGTAGACATACATAAACACCGAGCGAATTAAAGTGAACTATTTTCAGCTATTATGATATCTTGAAGATGCAGAAACACACCTCTATAATTAGCAAACGTTCATTATCAACATTGTTAATTAAAAAATAATAACAAACTGTAAACTCGAATAAAATATGTGTTCGATAAAAATATGTATATACATATTTGTATATACGTAAATGGCAATGGTGGCAAAAATTTGCATTCTATGCCCGTAAACTGTATCATGTGTAACACAGGGTGTCCAAAAAATATTGTAAATCCTTGAATGGGTGGTTCCTGAGGTTATTTAAAATAACTTTTTCCTTTTGCAAAAATGGCCGGCTTTGTTAAGAAGTTATTAAAGAAAAACACGCACCAATCAGAACACCGTTACAGCGGACGGATTCCGGCTTGGCCAATAGTAACGTTGCGCTCAGCGGGACCTGTCGTCGAGCCGTAGTCCGTCCGTTGTAACGATGTTCTGATTGGTGCTTGTTTTTCTTCAATAACTCCTTAACAAAGCCGAGGTGACCATTTTTGCAAAAGGAAAAAGTTACTTTAAATAACCTCAGGAACGACACATTTCAAGGTATTACAACATTTTTGGGATACCCTGTATAAGTACAAGTGCTTATGCGAAAGCAGAGATTTTCCTTAGTAGGAAAACGAGTTTCAAAAAATGACAGATCAAAATTGCTTTTGATTAGTTTGTACGCAGTATCACCTACAAATTTTTACTATGTTCGTTCTCTCTCGAAGAGAATTTGCATGAAAGAATATTTTTGTCGATAGTTCGTACTTTTTAGATTATGCAAAATCGTCGTCTTTTATACAGATAGGTTTCCTTGATGCAGAAACTAGAATCCCTTCAATTAAATAGACACTCTATTTTCTAAGTTCTTGCATTTCGCAAGCCTTTTTTCGAAAATGCGACAAAATTGGCACCACTCTCATTTCTTGTGAACTTTATTATTGACAACTTGGTCGACTAGATTCGCAGTTGTAATTATTATCCAGGCTCCAGATGCTTATTGATTCCATTAATCCGACAAATATTTGATAAATTAACATTTGGTGCATTAAAGTACGTGTTAGCATAAGCATCTGCAATCTATCAATGATTTACAATACACAAATATTTTGTTACGAAATATTTGTCTTCGATCGAGTGGTGAGTAAAGACAATTTCATCGGATATTGCGTTCATCACCATAAGTTTGACTAGATTCCGAATACATACGTGTTAATTCTTTGCAGTTGAGGCTATTTTCCGTCAAAAGTCCAGAAATTTCATCCAGAATATTTTATAAACAAGAACCTATAAAATTGAACTCATAACTTACTGAAAGATTTCGTGATTTATTTCTAGACTGCGAATTCTACGCAATTTGTGACAAAAATAGGTGAATAAAATTTAAAACTGTGAAAAGATCAAAAGAATTTAAGAATTTGTTGAATCATTAAGAAAAAATGAATGTTTCTTAATCACAGAAAAAGAAATTTATTTTGCATAAAGATCCGCTGTCTATTACATATAAACGAATTTAGTAATGCAAAAATGGTCTCTAATTATGGTATGGCAATTTTTCCAGAGCCTGGAAAACAATTCGAAAACAATTTGAGCCTGGGTTACAATTCGACTGCAAAGAGTTAAAACATACTGTATAAACATGTTAGACTTTTATTACAAACTACTTTCTCAGAATACAATGCCTCGCAGGTTTCCCTTACGGGAAGAATACATTTTCTTTGCTTGCGTAGATATGAGTTTGACTAGAGTCATAAGTGTAAATCGTAAACCTATTAGATATCTCCATAGTTTGGTTCATAGTACATGTTTCCTCGTGAAGGAAATAAATCTGTCTTAATCATATAGATGTTGTACTATTGATGTTTGTATCAAGATCGACTAGAGTTTTAAGTATAATTATATAGTAGTCACTTCGATCCTGATAAGGTCCCCAAACAGCTTAAAAACTTTCCACTTTATTTAGGCAATCTACCTCACTGAATAGCATCATTATTTTATTAAAAAGACATTTCCAAATTGAACAAATAAATTTTTGTCTTTGAAATCCAAGCATCTCAAGAACAAAGCTTTCGATTTTATTTAAGTAATTTATCTCGATCAATCCCATCGATATTTCTCTTAAAAGGACATTTCAAAATTAAACAAAAGTTTCCAAATTGTATAAACAAATTTGCATCTCTTAAATCCAAGCAGATTAAGAACAAAACTTTCCATTTTATGTAAGCAATCTATATCGTTTAATCGCATCAATATTTCTCTTAAAAAGACATTTCCAAATTGAGCATACAAATTTTTGTCCAAGTATCTTAATCAATAAATTAGGTTGCATACCTAAGAAATTATCGTTATAGACCTTATCAGGACCAAACAACTCGGCGTTTCGGCACGAAATATCTTTACGAGATAATATCTTCTTCAAGGAAATTGGCAATGACTCCTCATCAAGGGACATTTCTCCGCGAATCTTAGGATAGTTCCACCCGGCATCCTCTAAAGTGTAAAATTAACCGAGTTCCGAACTTGTGTGCCTGTGTTCAAGTTCTGGGCTCCATCTTGTCGCGCCGAAACTATTTCCTAACTTGAGACAGTATACGAGGGGCACGAGTATTAATTATTCAGTAATTTCCTTAAATCCTATTTCGCATCGTAGAAAATGGCGTCGGTATCGAGCATCGAGGGAAGATTCAATCTTACGAACCCCAATGCGTGTTTATTAGACTGTGGATGTTTGTGTGAGTGGAGATTGTCGTCGATAATTGCACTGAAACCAGAATCGTGGCTAAATTGCAGATTTTATGCAAAATAAAAATGTTGTGCATTAATTGCAAGCTACAGGAACTCCGTATACATTTATTTCTTTTCTCAATGATTTCAATTTTTTCTTTTTCATTTCAATTCCACTTGAATATAATCTCTAATCCGAATTTTAATCTTTTAACTTTATTTATCTTTATTTATCTTTTATCTTTAAATTCTTTTTAAAGTATTATTTACTATTTGGCATTCGATGTACTCTGCCATAAATTCATAAAATCTGCGGTATAATTATAACACTTGATGCTTCGCTCACTGCATCAAGACTCGAATTTGAATTACAATAGAAACTGAATTTTATTCAACTTTTAACTGCATTCGATTTTGAACGCATTGCGAATGCTTAAACATCCGCAGCCTAGTGGTGATTAGAATTAACGATTCATTCGAGCAACAATTATACAAACGATTTTTTACGCAAGATTGTAGTTAACTTCTTATAAATCTAGCATTTAGTTTAGGAGTTTAAGTACTATACTTTCTCTTGGAGTGTTCTCAAACTATTTTTAACCAGCTTGCCAGAGCTATAAAGAACTTTTGTTGAAAATTTAGTATATTTGTCTTATAGCTTATTCATATTCTGTTATGTTTTTGGGATGGTAGAAAGAACAGGCTTGATAATGTTTCTGATTCTTCTAAGCAATATCTATCTCGATAATAATTCTTTGCACTGCATTGAATCTCTAACAAGTCAACACTGCGATAACAATGTGAACATTTTTTTTTAATTATTCATAATGATATTAAAATTCTTTGCTATAGTATTGCATACACCAAGGATGGGCATTTTCGTCTCAATTGAGACAAAACCGTCCCCACCATAGCGCCCACTGTCCCCCACCAGCATCCGCCGTTACCATAGAAGAAGGACGTGCTTCGCCAGTCGTGAACAGTGCGCGCAGGCCTTGCGCATGAAATAGAGGTTGGTGGGAGAAGCAGGCGTTCGAGGGGCCCCTACCTCGTGCCCATCACGGGCATACACAGTGCCTCAATGATATCGAGTGTTTCAAAGACGTGTACAGCGTATTCTTTGTCTATTGATTCAATTGCTAATCAATGGAATAGCTTTTCATGCGTTTTTTGTATTCTTCAGAAAATGTTCGATTGAAACAATTGCACTGTTAGAAAAAAGTAATCTTTCGAGATAATCAGAATGGTCCCGATCAATAGTACACCCTAAATTTCGGCAATCTGATGTAGAAAAATAGTATTTGTCAATAGTCAGAGGATTTTTGATTATTTCTTTCGCGAGCATTTGTGATAGTTTCAATAATGATTTGTAACGAGGCGGCTATATAGTATAATAGTTGTTAATTATTATAGACAGATACAATGGTATCGTAACGAACAGCGAAACCATTTGAGGGTGAGTGGGGAGTCTTAGTGCACTCGCATTCGCTATTATAATAATTATCTAACACCGCATCGATCCTGATATTAAGAAGACTCTACTATAGGTAACTGCATTTTAAAATCTCGATGAGTCAAATTAATTAGATCAATTTCCAAGTATTATTGAAATAAAAAATTCTGAAATCCTTCAAACCTGTTTTTTTCATTGGAATTGAAGTCGAATAAAAATCTGAATTAGTACCGAAAAGGACCAAAAATAAATTGAAACATTTAAACAAAGATATGTAAACAGTAAGACAAAGTGTTCAATACACATAACAATCTAGACAATCACTAGACAGCGGAACTCTATAATATGTTTAATAAGTTGAATATAAGGTGACAGTATTTTTAAATTCTTCGGATCATTTTATTGTTTTAAATTACGCTTACTCATTCTTGTTATATTAGGTCGTCCTATAAGTTCGTGCCGTTTACTGTTTTACTATCTAAATTAATATTTGAAACATAGTTTCAAAGTCAACGAAAAAATATAACCACCTTCTCTACAACCTCGTTCCACTTTTTTGGTAAAGATATTATACCGTTATTATACTATAACATTTCTGTGGTTTTTCATTAAAATACTTTTCAATCCGCGGTACGAACTTATGGGACAACCTAATAAATGCATAAAATGCGCTGTCTACAAATCACCATGACTTCGAAATGACTAAATAGCCTCAAGAATTGGCAACGAAGGTCAAACTGCGAAGGCCAGTGCACCGACGTCCACTTTCTTATCTAACGATCACAAAAATTGTGTAACACACATAAGCGATCGAGCTGAACCGAGGCTCGAATGATTGAATTATCCTGTCCGAGCGCGGCGTCTTTGAACGATTGTCTCTCAGCACGTACGGCGCGTATGTACATGTCTTTTCTTGGTATTTTATTCGTCGTGGTGCCT
This sequence comes from Sphecodes monilicornis, assembly GCA_913789915.3. Classification (NCBI taxonomy): domain Eukaryota; kingdom Metazoa; phylum Arthropoda; class Insecta; order Hymenoptera; family Halictidae; genus Sphecodes; species Sphecodes monilicornis. The sequence continues at coordinate 11,476,292 of OU565294.1, forward strand.
TGTGGGTCACGCGCGAGGGTCTCTGGCCTCGGCTGGCACACGCGAAGCTCTCTGTTCCGGGCGAAAATAACGGACAAAGGGAGATAGGAATCAACGACCGATGATGGTCGGCTCGTCCGCCATCGCGATCTCTTCTGTCGGCGCTTTGTCCCTCTTCCTCTTCCGCGAGAACAGCATGAATGCGCATCCTGCCAGCAAGTTGCTGATGAACACCGCCCAGGCGAGGATCAACGAGAAATCGTACCTCAGGATTGCTCCTTTAGGGAACGTCGCGTTCACATACTTGCTCTCGAACTCGATCGACGACAGCAGCACTTGGATCACTACCATATTACAAGCGGCTGAAACACGAGGCAAAGCTTTGTCATTTAACCCTTCGGGGACGACGATGGATCGTCAGTTTGCTTCCACATACAGTATTCTCTCTGCGAGTGTCGTACAGGTGTATACCATGAATGTCGAAGTTTTACCCCCACCACTGGGAAATACCCCTTGGAACCAGTCTATATAGCGGTGAACACGGTGGATGACCGAGCCAGCGAGGGGTCGAGTATCGATGAGACTCGCACTGATGCAAGCGGAGTAAAAGATTGAAACTTTTCTAATTTTTTATTTTTTTTTTTCATGAAACTTTTCCCATTGTATTCGTCTCGTGTTTCTAATTAAAATGACCCCAAGCACGATACAGTTATGATCATAATTACTTGTGAAACAAGCGATTAAAGTTTTGGACTTGACATTCATGGTAGAGACACGAATTCTGTAAATGTCAAGTCCGAAACTTTAATCACTTGTTACAGAAGTAATTATGATCGTAATTATATCGTGTTTGTTGTCCCTTTAATCGGATAAAAGAAACGAATACAATAGTAGAAGTTTTATTTACGAAAAACCGAAAAATAATGAATTATGATTATTTAATTTAAAAGGCTGAGCTAACGAGAGTCCTTTGATGTTTGCCGAACTCCCGAACCTCAGTTCCTCTTTCTTTTTCAATCGCTATCCTTCTCTACGTTCGGCACACTGCAAATAATGTAGTCTCTATTCTATGAATGTCGCGCGGCAGACCCGAACCACGACTCTTACGGAGAGAATACTGTAGTCGACGTTATATGATGTTGCAGACGATAGAATAATCTCTTGACGATTTATAAGGAGACCGTACGACAGGCATGTCCAGAAGTAGCTCACATGGAGGCAAATTCGAGGGAGACGCTTACTTCTCCCACCCGCGCGTCTCGCTCCCCGTGGCGGCCGTAGTCCTCCGAGCTCCTCAGACTCGTGCCTACCGTGGGTCCCGGGAGTTTCCCCAACGCGCCACACGCAGTACATGCCACAAGCGGTAGGTACGGGTCTGAGGAGCTCGGGGGACTACGGCCGCCACGGGGAGCGAGACTCACGGACGGCAGAAGTAGGCGTCTCCCTCGAATTTGCCTCCAAGTGAGCTACTTCTGGACATGCCTGCCGTACGATAACGGAAATAGCTTCTCAGACAAGACTCTACAGACCTTGTAGAATGTATAAGAGAAATTAGTTAAGAATATAAACATATATTTAACACTAAACCTACCAACCACAAAACATATAAAGATAAAACACCTTAAAGAATTGAGAATATTGAATTTATTTAAACTTTGTACCGTTTCCATTACAATATGTGCTTAAATGTCAGTTCAGTCATTTCCTATGAAATCGTTTTTCTAATTTCAATAATTGTAAAATATAAAACCGGTCATTTTGACCGTGGTAGGTTTAGTGTTAAATAAGGAAAGAAAGAACTAGACTCATATACTCGGATATTTTTCAACAACGAATATAATCTATTAAACAACCTCCAAATTTTATCGAGAAAAAAACGAAATTATCATGCATTTAGGAACATTAAACTTTAAATTTCTTTTAATCGTGAAATCAAAGTAACTTTCACCAATTTTCGAAGCTGAGCTATTTTTCGGTAAAACTCCCTAATGACTTTGCATAATGCAGCAATTCCGAAGTGCATAATCGCAATGGCATAGGAGAGTAACCTGTGGTTAATTTAACAGTTAGTTCATCATTTATACAGAGTGTTCGAAGTATCTCTATTATTTGAACAATGTAAGCGAGAACAGTTGCAGCAAATCTGCAGCTGATCAAAAGGTTAACCAGAAGATAATTAATTTACCGCTAATGAAATGTATCCCACCGGCCAGTCGTTTGAACATGTATCGTGGATTGCGGAACGTGTAGATCGAGAAACAGAAGCTCATTATCATCACGAACAGGCTGATTATTGCAAACGACACTTGGGTCCTCGAGTAATCTGCAAATAATCAGAATATGTCAGTTCACCTGATTAACCATTCCTCTTGTCAAGCTTATTCAATTCTGAAGCCCCGTAATTAACAACTCTTAGATCACGTTTCGATCTTAATAAAGATTCTACATAAATTTATTTTATAAAAACGATTCAATTAAATTTTTTAACAAATAGTAATCACTAAACGGCGGATATTTATGCACACTAAAAATTATCTCGGTCAGTTGTAACAAACAGAAATTAGATAAAAATATATTTCCTCTTCCAATAATTTTAATAAGCCTTAAAATAATATTTTTTAGATTCTTATAATGTCTCTACACTCTACAATTTTGTATTTTGTATCTATTATTTTTGTCACAAATGCATAAAATCCGCAGTCTAATTTTCACAAAATTTCACATACAGTAATTAGTTAATCTACTGTTTTTCTAAATTTAAAAATCAATTGATTCTCACTAACCAAAAAAATGTGATTATATTTAAATAATAATAAGTGCAAATAGAATTACATAAAATACGATGTGTCAATTTCGACTGAAAAGTAGAAGTTTTGAAATTCAATTGTCTATATATAAAATGCTCAACTTATGGTAAAAAATTAGGAACAAAAATGTTCCCTTGCACAAAATATTTTATAATTTACTATTATTAATTTGTTACTAACTGACGACAGTTTTGTTCAATCCAGGATCCAGCTTGATCTGCATGTCCGTAGGGAACATGTCCTGATTCTTGCACTCCTCTGTAACAGAACAACATCAGATTGATAATTATCATCTGATCGATCAGCCTAACGACACATCATCGTGACGCCTAAATCGTGGAAAGATAAATCCCCCCCGGTTTACCGGTGATCACATCATCCATTTCCCTCACAGCCTTCATTTACCATTTCCTTATCCCAACCATCTTTCTCTGCCTAGTTCGCATCATTTGCGGCCCGCGTCACGATAAGTTACCGACAAACGAGGCCTTTAAAAGCAGTTTCCGTTGCAATAACACTCTGATCGGTGTTTATATCCTGGCTAATAACCATTTGGCCGCGATCGAATTTCCTTCGGAACGTGCTCGTTTTCCCGTAAATATAGATGGACTATCTGCGTCAACTATAAAACCTTTCGTTCGTTTTGTGCTCGCGCTAAAATGCGTCCCGCGATTTTTTTACAATTAGAATCGTAGTTATTCGAGATAGGCCGATATCTAGAAATTAATATCATTTCAACTTTAATATCTAAAATTGCGATTTTAGAGAAAATGGTTTCGAATGTTTTTAAATGTGGCTTCGTAACAACATGGAATTCAAATGCAGACATTAATCCATAGCGGACAGAAATTATTTTTAGCATACTTCTTGATAGGTCGAATATGTCTTCGTTGTGAAAATAAATTGTGTACCGAAGAGTTAAATGTATTAATGAAGTGAAGGGAAGAGTGTTATGTTCGGTAAAAATTGGTTTGATATTTTTTGAGAGTAATAATTTCTTTGAAAATTATTAGCAGTCGCAGAATGGTAAAACATTAGTTAATATATTATGATCTCAAACCTATGTAAAAAAAATATTTAAAATTGCGATTTTTGAGAATATGATTTCAAATGTATTAAATTGTCGTGGCTGTGTAACAACATGGGAATAAAATGTAAAAATTAATATATTATGATGTCAAACCTATATGAAAAAATATATCAATTTTTAAAAAATACCAATTTTACAGAATGTGATTTCGAATGTATTAAATTTTTGTAGCCTTGTAACAACATGGGTTTGAAGTACAAAAATTAATATATTATCATGTCAAAACTGTATATAAAATATAATAATATTTTTATTCGATGTATTAAATATTTCTATCTGAATTATTTTCAAATCCGGCAGAAGTTTTGCAATCTAATATTTGGTGAGATTTATGAATAACTTGCAGCTTTTTATATAAAAGAAATAAAATGTCCGTGTTGATCGTGAGGAGCACAAGTTAAATAAAAATGTACTCCTGCTTCCAGGAACGTTAAGAAGTCAAAAATCATATAACAATATTCTAAAATTCTTTCATTGTCTTCACAGTTTAACACTTAATCATTCTTGAAATGCAGTCTATTTATGAACATTCTTCAAGCTTTATATTTAGAAGAAGAATTGTAATTTGCAAAAATGTTCTGTTTCGCGAAAACAAACAAACTTTTTAAAATTACACTGATAGAATAGAAGCCAACGATTTGCTATCGTACAATGTATTTAATTTCTCTCACACAAATGCAAAAAATCTGCAGTCTATTTATAAACATTCGTTATACAAGATGTTAAAATTGCAACTGAAGAAAAACAAATTGAGATGAACATTCCTCTTTAGAAAACTGCATTTTAAAACAGTAGTCCATCTTCAAAAGCGGTTAACCTCGTTTCGAAGAACAATGGGAAGTATCGTGTCGTAAAATGGAAAAGAAATTCAATTACTGTATAATTCTGCATTCGACAATGTTTAAAAAGGATAGAAAACAAAAGCAATTCGAAATGAACGACAAAGTTTGCAGCACGGGGTTTCTCTCGAGGAGAAAAAATGCGGTGGTATTTACGGTTTCAATCATTTTTATTGGAAGTTGGTGGACTCCATCTCTCGAAACGCAACTACGGGAGGGCAGGAAACAGCCCGAACGTCTCGTTAATAAGCCCCTCGACAAAGAGCAGAACACGGTGACCGGAAAAGGAGCAAAAATATGGCCGACCATGGTGGAGAACGAGTAACAGGGATCCCCATGAGTTTTCATTTATTCCGGGACTATCGTTTATTTTGTTGTGAAACATGCTACATAGAGACATACAATCTCCGGCTCGTAAATTAATGACAACGGACTGTTATCTCTGCGGGCCGAGAGTTAGGAGATGTACTAACAATCAAGATTTAAACGAGATTGAAGGGAAAGTCCTCGGAATGGGTGCAAAGGAAATGCTCTCTTTCAGTAGAGGGTCTAATGATCGAAATTGGAGGGATGCCGAGTGGATTTAAACACAGGAACGTGCGCTCCAATTAATTGCGCCTTTGCGGAGGCAATTATTAATGAAACTGTTTGATGTAGCCCCCGGGAAAACATCAGACAAAGTTTTACCAAGCAAAATGTATCACATATTTAACTGTTCTGTCAATACACAACATTTTGTACGATGATCATTAATATTGCAATCGTTAGACTTCACAGTTTTATTTTGATATGTAAAAAAGTATACAAATTTTAGACACATTCAAAAAATTGTAAAGATAAACTGAACGTGGTTACCTGTGTATGAACATAACGGTTAACCACAAATGTACAAATTTTATTAGAACGATGTTTAAAATTCTATTGTTCAATGCATTGCATTTTTAGGTTATCTGGAAAAATTTATCCAATATATAATCATAAATGTGCAAGCTTCATGAAGTGTTCTCTTGCAAAAGTAAACATTAAAAGGATTTTCACAAATATGCATGTTTTATCTACATTTAAAAGATTTTAAAAATTTTATCTCGAAAAAATGAAGGCCGATGATTTTCTAGCGTTGAGCGTATTGCAATTTAATTTCGTTTGGTACAGAATATCAAATATTTAAACATCGAGGTGAAGATTACATGCAACGATTCAATTGTACCGTTCCACAAATTATTCGCAACGAAATTTTTTCGTTATAACAGTCGGAAAAGGAAACAATCCAAGGTTTGATACCATAGAGAATGTATTGCACTGTGATTGGATCAATTAAAAGGTATCGAATATTTAAACAGAAATGTGTACGTTTTATGAAACGTTCTAACTGATATTTTGCGAGAGCAAATATCAGAAAAATGTTTGAATTCAATGATAAAGGAAATATGAAGCCAACAATTTGTTATCACTCAATGCAGGGATGGGCACGGTAGGGTTCCCTCAAACGCCTGCTTCTCCCATCAACACCTCTTTCATGCGCGAGGCCTGCGCACTGTTCGCAATGGGCGGAAGCACTTCCTTCTTCTTTGGTAACGGTGGGGGACAGTGGGCGCTATGGTGGGGACGGTTTTGTCTCAACTGAGACAAAAATGCCCATCCCTGACTCAACGTATTACATTTTCTTTTTATTATGAACAGTTAAATGTTGAAATTTATGAGGAAGTATTCGAGAGTTACTTTCTACAAACATATTAAAGAATAGTAATAATTAGTCTGCCAATTTTATGCATTAATGATAAAGTTGAGTAGGTAAAATTTTAAATAGTAGGAAAATTAACAGAATTTAATTTCAATCTATTATAATTATTAGACTGCAGATCTTTATGCAAAATAACAATTTTCTCCATCGATTGCAAGATGTAGAAATCAAATAGAAAGCTCATTAGTGTTTTAATAATTTTAATAGATTAAGTATAATATAATAATATTTTCAGATCTTTTTATTTCCACTATTTTAAATTTCGCCTATCCAATTTTGTCATAAATGAAGAACTTTCTGTTTGGTTTCCATTTTCTGTAATTGATGCAGAAAATTTTTTATTTTCCATAAAGATCCATAGTCTAGTAATCAATATTTATTTAAATATGCATGTAAAAGTTACATTTTTATTAAATAAACTGATTCTGCCGATGCCTACATATTTACATATATTTATCATTTGATTAGTTGGCTGTGATTAAGTTTGATTAAGGAACAAAAAGAAATAACTGTGATTATATACCGTACAATAAGAAAACAACATTTCATAAAAATTATCTGGAGTTAAATAAATCTTTCGGTTCGTTGATACCCACTTCGTAAAAACAGAATCATGTACAACATCATCTTATTGTCGATTTTTCCATATATTTTTGCATACGAATTGCCTTTCGCCATTCGCTACCTAAGCAAGAATATTCCTCGCATAAATATTTATAGATGGTAATAGCACAGCCTTCCACAGGCACCGTAACAACTTCATAGTAGCAGCACGAATAAATCTTCGTATTAAATACTCGACGTGATTCAAGTACGTATTGCGTCCATAAGGCTCAGCAGCTATTTCAAAGAAAATTAATAGCCAGTTTGTCTTAGATCTGTCCGAAACACGAAAGCGTAAGTTACACGTAAATTACATCGAACCGGTGCGAAGTCGAAACGCACGTTGTGGGGACAGCATAAAACATTACTATTTACTCTATCCGCAATTAAGAAATACTTATTTAAAACATTGTTGCACATGCTCGCTTAAAAGTCGCACAAAATTAGAAATGTTCATAAAACTCCGCAAAAATACAATTCAATTAAAACCACCATTTGAATTTAACGCGTGTTCACAAAATGCTATGATTTTGAATCGAAATTTTTATTAATATACATTCTGAATATAGAATTGTACAATATTATACAAAATACATACAGGAAAGTAAAGAAACATCAAATGAAAATCAATTTTTTATTCTACCAACTAAGATGTACTTTGTAAAATCTAAAAAAATGTTAGGAACATTGTTTTCGACAATAGCTCACTACTGAATTTATACAAAACTGGTATCTCTAAATGAAAAATATTCATTTTTCAATTCTTTTAAATCATGTTTGCCTAATCCGAAATATCTGTAAATAATACGTACGTTAATTATCATAATAAGACATAACCAGCATAATAACATAAACGTGGTCGTCTGGTAACTTCAATATAAAATCACCACTTTTAAGCTACTGGAATTTTTTAAAAATCAATTTTGCAGCCAAAAATTCGGAAAAAAAATCGCAGTCATGTGTGCTGTCAGATAGAATGTCCGTGAATTTTTTCGTAATTTTTTGTTAGGCAGAACGGAAAATATAGAGCATATTCCATAAAACTATGTCTACCCTTATGGTAGGGGTACCAAGTTCAATCTACCACAAAGGGTTTTCTTGGGGGCCGCTTTCGAATAATATAAAGAATGTCAATACCCTTTCAGAAAAGTTAGAACAGAGGCATTGAAGTCGAAGGTTACAGTTAGATCGCACTGCATAAGAGATTGCACTGAAGTACACGAAGAATCCGCTTCACTAGACAATTCTAATACAAGACGGCGTGCTTCACTTCCTTATAGATTTGTATACAATTCGCTTGGTTCACGCCTCAGTAGAAAATTGATATACAAGACGATGTCGCCTGACTGTGTCCACACTAAGATCCTCCATTATTTATATAGGTCAACGATCACGCCTTTCTTGAAACGACGCCACACCAGTCTTTTGCTAAACCCTCCTCGTCACGAAACACGGCTTTTGTGGAGCCTTAATGTAGGATCGTTAGAATATGAGTACAATGTCTCGATGATGTCGTGAAATTTCTAACAAACATCTCAAGATTAAGTTGCTTTCCAACGTTTCTCCGCTATAAATTACCTGTAGCATGTTTAATTATTGGAAAAGCATGCGAACGAAACTACCAGCCAACTCAAGCCAGATATCAGAGCGAATAGTTGGCGGACACGGTTCCACCAAAATGTTTTCATTCAATGTTGCTGCGTTATATCCGACAGTGTCATACGATCCAAATTACTTAGATTAATAAACAAGAATTGCTTGTCTCTCGGAACATCGAGATACTTGTCGTAAGCCAAATTTTGTTCAGCGGAAAACATGATTCCAGATTTTCGGAAATAAGTAGTTGCCTCGAACTGTGCAGGAATTTTAATCAAGCTCGGACAGAAAGTTAATTCGACTTTGATGTTATGCTAGAGAAACGCTATGTTTGCAGAATAATTTGCAACACTAAGAAAATCAAACTGAATTTAACATTTAAGTGATAGCATGTTTGCTTAGACTACGTAGTATCATACTGGGGCAGTGATGCCAGATCGGTTAAATCGAGGGGAATACAGTTTACCACCTCTCTGATGACCAGAGTAGTATGTGATACGTTGCGCGGCACGTCACGTGACCAGTCTACGGTCTTAGTAGGGGACGTTGGAGTGTACTCACGTAGTGGAATGGGATAGTGAAAGGGGAAAGAAAGAGAGGAAAAAACAAGCAGTTCTGATTGTTTCTGGCATCAATGTACTGGGGTTCTTCTGAAAATATTTACAAATTTATTAAAACGGTTTTAAGTATGCGATTTAGGCCTGAAAACACTAAATGTTCCAAAGAAGTTAAAGACACTTCATATTTGCAGTTCTTAATTGTAGAGTTGATTATAATTAATTATAAAATCAGCCATAAATAAATTGTGGACTTTTACGCAAAAATTTGATTTGCATCAATTACAAGAGATAGAAAGACATTTAATTTTTCTATTTGAATAATAATCATGCTTCATTGTGATTGAAAGAATTGTTTAAAGGAATTTAAAAGAATTGTTGTTAAGTATATTAGATGAATGTTATAGTGGGAAAGCTTGATATAAATTTCCTTGTCTTCACAACGATTACTGTTTCTTTATATTTGCAGTTCTTAATTGTAGAGTTGATTATAACTAATTGTAAAATCAGCTATAACTAAATTGTGGACTTTTACGCAAAAATTTGATTTGCATCAATTACAAGAGATAGAAAGACATTTAATTTTTCTATTTGAATAATAATCATGCTTCATTGTGATTGAAAGAATTGTTCAAAGGAATTTAAAAGAATTGTTGTTAAGTATATTAGATGAATGTTATAGTGGGAAAGCTTGATATAAATTTCCTTGTCTTCACAACAATTACTGTTTCTTTATATTTGCAGTTCTTAATTGTAGAGTTGATTAGAATTAATTATAAAATCAGCCATAACTAAATTGTGGACTTTGACGCAAAAATTTGATTTGCATCCATTACAAGACATAGAAACCAGACATTTAATTTTTCTATTTGAATAATAATCATGCTTGATTGTGATTGAAAGAATTGTTCACAGGAATTTAATATAATTATTGTTAAGTATATTAAAGGAATATTATAGTGGGAAAGTTTGATATAAATTTCCATGTCTTCACAACAATTACTGTTTCGCAAAAGACAAGAGTACCCGAGGTCCACCGAAGTCATAATAGCTGTTCTGTCTACTCTAGTTACTCTAGAACTCTAGACTCATAACATATGAGTTACGGGAATGGAATGGACAGCTGCCGTGACCTCAGAGTTGGAGTTGCAAAACTCGTTCATCTCGGAAACTATTAATTCCGGAGGAAAAGTTCTGATGTATAACTTCCACCTGCTTTCATGTTAAATTTCACCCTGCAACAAATTTCGATAAACTTTTTTAAAAGTGCATTGCACATAGTCTCCACATCTGTGGAGCAACCTTTTTAATCCTTAACTGATTCTTTCAATAAACTAAATATATTATTGTTGAGATAAACGTATTACATTCATTTGAAGGTATATGAAGAAAATATGAAAACGCAACCTAAACAAAGATATTAAAGTGCATCGTCAACCACTTAGCCAATCAAAGATTGAAGCAATATTAAAGCTATGAAGATGGAGACTATATGAAGACAAAATGGTAGGTGCAAAATTACACGCTGATTATAGTGTTATTCATATATGATTCGTATAATAATTTGCCTCCTCTTCACCTCCGTGATCCTCTATACTTCGGCATGTGTTTGCGTCCCCCTAGATGGCGCTGCTTTCAATCGAGCTGATTGGACGTCAGCGCCATCTAGAGGGACGCAAACACATTACAGTACAGTACACCGGTCGAACGATAGCGGCGCTGGTATCCAAATCTACGTTCAATTCGGAACAAAAAACTGTGTAGCTAGCTTATGGCAATACCGTATCCATAGTATAATATATATATATATATATATATATATATATATATATCTGACACCAGTGCTACGCGAGCGACCGCGTAATTTAGGCATACTTAATAAAAGACCGTTATAAAAAGGTAATTAATCTCTTTATTAAAAGAGGAAGGGAATTGCACGTCCGACCGGTACGACGTTCGTGAAGCGACTCTGTCCTTTGTCCTTGTTATATCGTCGTTTAGGCAACAACGACGATATAACGGGAGTACCTATTTTGCCATATTCGTAACACTATATATATATATATATATATATATATATATATATATATATATATATATATATATATATCAGTGGAGTAACCTGCCGGTGTAGCATCGTGGGGCTCGTGCTGAAGGGAGAGTGGGAGTGGACGTGGGGGGACTGCCTTGCCGAGCGGGGGAAGAAGAAAAGTAGCAACATGTGTTTTTTGAGCCGGCGTCGCCCATGCCTGTTGTACGCCATCTTAGTACAACAGAAATCAAATTTTAAATTCAAAATGCTTAATAAAATAATAAAATAAATTAGGTATACTAAAGCCAGTAGTGTCCAAATGATAAAGTATACGAGTTAGGTTTGAAAATGAATTATTGTGCTAATATATTTTGTTTACCACATTTGTTTAACCCAAACTAAAAATTACTATATCATTTTTCAAATTTTTTTACGAATAAATTGCATCAGTTTCAAATGCATAAAATGAACAAAATCGTATAGAATTGCAACATTCTTAGTCGGAAGAAATGTTTGGTTTTCGAGTTAAAATACTTGTAGTTCCTAGTGCATAGGGTTGAATTTTTGGTCGACGAAATAGATTCGATTTTTGGCATTTCGTGGTTGCTGTGTTAAAAATTGTCCTGTTAAAAATAATTTGCACTTACTGTAGGGCTGCATGTTGGTCGAATTGACGGATTCCGGTGCTAAACCATGCGTGCAGCCTCCCCAGAGACCCATGTGCTTGTAGAGCAATCGTCTGCCAGCTTTACCCGCGTCTCCTAAGGGCAAACCTGTCTCGTTCGGTGCTTTGACGGTGAACCAGTGATCGGTTCCGATAGCCACCGACCATGTACACACTGATAGTCCCACGAGGATGGTGCAGCCAAGTAGTATTCGCCTCTCGAAGATTACCTGGGTGTCATAGTACTTACAGTTCTCTTTTCAACGTGACCATCGAGCATCTTTCAATATCGCTATTACAAAATTCAACGAAACATGCTCAGGAAACACGACAATCATTTCTAAATTTTCTAGGTAAATCTACAAAATTGTCACCGTCACGCGAATTTTCACATAATTATGATATATTGCATCTGCTCTGAGAATAATAAGGGCTGGAGAATGATTAATAGACTGCAGATTTTGTTAGCGCGATAACGTATGAATCGGGATAACAGACAGTACAAATAGTACGAGAAAGATTTATTACAAAAGTTGAAGCTTACTAAAAAGGAGAGAATACAACGCATGCGCAGTAATACAGCGCTCTTTCGAAACACCCCGCGAAGGATTGAATAGAAAAAATTGTGGGGATATCTGTGGTGAGAATGAGAGAGAAACATTTATGAATGAAACAAAAGTGTATGAAGTGAATTTGGTTGTATGTTAAAATGAAATGAGTGGACATGAAGAAGCGATTTTGTTATTCTAAAAGTATGGCTGTGATGTAGAATGGTTGTCATTAATATGTTATATAAATATATAGTTATTTGTTGAGATACATAATTCCATTCACTGCCTGAACAAAAATAGTGTTAATCACAACAGATTTTATGCATTTATGAGATTACTTTCGAAATGCTGTGAACATGAGACAATTTTTGAAATTCTTGGGTTATTTTCATTGTTTAAAAAATGATTAGAAATAGATATTTTCTATCTAAGATTAGTCACTTTTGACGAAGATCTTTTTGCAATGATCCGCAGCAGTGATGCCAGATCCATCCAAAACTGGGTTGATTTTCCTCTCCTCCTTTTCCCCTTCCACTATCCCACTCTACTACCTGAACACACTCCAACGTCCCCCACTAAGACCGTAGACTGGTCACGTGACATGCCGCGTAACATATCACATATTACTCTGGTCATCAGAGAGATGGTAAACTGTATTCCCCTCGATTCAACCGTTCTGGCATCACTGATCCGCAGTCTGATAATTATTCATCATATAGCTATTTTGTAAGTTTGTGTCTCGATTGCAATTTGAATGCAAACAGGAAAATTTTACCAACATATTTGTGAAGTTTCTCGGACTAAAATGAGCCTACGACACAACATCAATCACATTCATTTATTCATTTAATGTATGATTCTAATTCGTTACGATGTAGTAAACATATAATTCAAATTCTATCGCGTTTAATGATGATTTCATAAAAAATGAACATAGATTATTTGCTCTTTCCTTTAGTTATCTATGTCTTCTTAATAATAGGTTTCTGCGCAGAATGTTAATATATTTATTTGTCTAAATTGTATGTAAAAAAATAAAAGCGGCGAAAAATATTAAAGCGGCAAATAGCAGAAACATACATGTAGTAATAACGTTCTAGCTTTTACACTAAAATAAACACTCATTTGGAAAGTTCGCGGAAAAATGTATAACGGGACAATTTTGCAGATCAGCAATTTTTCAAACATTAAATTTTGAAGTGAAGGTTTAGAGAACTATTAAGAACAAGTGTCTTACCTGGTTGTACAACGACTTCATTCGACTCGCCATCTTGTCGCTTTACTTTACTTATCGAGGACCAAGTCGACCGTTTCACTATACTAATACCTAATCACTGTAATGTACATTTTCGTCCTCGTCTTAATTTCACTGTACACTGATTGAACGAGTTTCAAGAAATAGCACCGATGCATCCACTTGCAATCAGGTGTTGTATCGTCACCATTATAGTTTGAGCATTTTACATTTTTGTACCGACATTTATGTTTCTAGTTTTAACGATCAGTTTCGTGCGTCAAAATCGATTTCCTACTTCTACTAAATTAATTTAAAAATTGCGTAGAGCTATTTTAAAATAATTCTTTTGTTGTGTGGTCACGATAGCTCTCTCATATCGTCGAAATAGGTAGATTAATGCACTCGCTGCACCTCCCACGCGATTCACGCGATATTTTTAAAGTAAATAGTCGTTCTATGAAAACACGGTTCTCCACTTCTTCCTGTATCACTCGAATATTTTCATAGTTAACCAAGGATACTTTGATATATGCAATGTATATTATACTCTTCTTTTGCTGTGTGCTGCGTTTGCTTTTTCACCGTAATTTAATTATCAAGTGCTCTCATTACTTCTCCCGGGCACTCATTCTGATCACTTTCGTCCTTGTTCAGCAAGTTCCTTTCGGTGACTTCCATTTCCATCCTGCGCGGACACAGCAATTTTTCTTTAAGCTGCACTAGAATCTTGATTACTTCGCTAACTATGCTTCCGGGTTTATGCCAACGCCAGGCGAAGAGTTGCTGCACACACCTGGAAACAGTAAAAAAACTTCGGTAGTATTAAAAACACTACCCCTTATTAAACCGGGCGCTAACGAAATTTACTTGAAGAAGTATAGTGAACCAGAACATGTATACGGTTGTGTAAAATGGACCTAGCGTACTGAATTATTTTTTATATCAGTGGACCGATAACAATTTTGTTTGTTATAGATGTGACGGTTTCGGCGGACTTCTATGTTTTCTTTTTTAAGTAAGTTTTTAAGATCACTTTCAATTTGTTTATGTATAAAATGATTGTTTTGCTCATGACTTAGTATACATTGTGAGGAATCCAACGATCTCGAAAACATAAGTATATTTTTAGTGCAACCAACATACAGGATGTCTCTAAAATGTTGTAAACCATTGAAATGGGCGGTTCCTGACGTTATTTAAAGTAACCTTTTCCTTGGCGAAAATTTTCACCTCGGCTTTTTTTTTTTTTTTTTATTGAATGTTTTAGGTCACATGCCCCTTCTTAGGTTATTAGTGACCACACTGTATTTGTTTTAAATTAGATGACGAAGTCCAATATCCTTCAGGAATGTTAGTATTTTTACGCAGGAATTTTCTTCTTGTATCATGTTTTTAGGTTTGTTATTCCATATTGTGTTCTTTTTATTTGATATTTGGGACATTGTATTAGAATATGTTCGATGGATATTTCAATGTTGCATGTATCGCAAATCGTTGGAGTTGAATTGGTTATAAGATAAGAATGGGTTAGGTTGGTGTGACCTATTCTTAGCATATTTACAATTACTTGATTATTAACGAAAAACACGGACCAATCAGAGCGCGGCTACAGCAAACGGATTCCGACTTGGCGACAGGTTCCGCTGAGCGTAGCGTTGCCATTGGCCGGACCAGAATCCGTCTGCTGTAGCCGCGCTCTGATTGGTTCGTGTTTTTCGTTAATAACTCCTTAACAAAGCCAAGGCGGTCATTTTTTCAAAGGAAAAAGTTACTTTAAATAACCTCGGGAACCGCCCATGTTAAGCGTTTATAACATTTCTCAGACATCCTGTATTTTAGCTTCATTAGCTTGCTGATTGCACAATTCTTTTATCATTGTACAAACTATGTACATCAAATATGGCTCGAGCCTTGAATATTATTATTAATGAAGCATTTTCAGTTATCAATTATTTTTGTTCCTTTCTCTTCGATATTTAAGGTCAGCAACTTGGTTTCTAGCGACCATGTCGTCTATGGTGCTGTTTTTGTTAGTAATTTCGTTTTCCTAAAAAGTTTGATGAAATGTTCTATTTTCTATTCTTTGTCAAAGATGTTTAATGTAAAATGAATTAATTTATCGCTGTTCTTAACGTTGTAATTGCAGTTGATCATTGACGTAAGTAAGATAAGCGAAGTCGATCTTTCAGATGTCGTGCAAAACGGGTTCATTGGATTAAGAACAACACGTTTTGCTAATGACAAGCGAAACCATGATCGGTACACGTCCGAATTATTTGGCAATGGAGAATGCTTCTGTCGAATCGTGTTATAATCTCTAACTCTTGCATTTATTACGAGACTTGCATGTGTCAAAGTCAGGCCACAGAAGCCAAAGGAAATAACGCGCAATGCCAAATGGAAAATACTGTTATCACGTGAACTGATGCTAAAGAATTGTACAACATCTGCGACCGTGCTCGAACAATGCGAGCGTTGATTGAAAAATTTAACGGGGATGTAACAATTATTTTATTCCGGCTGACCTAGTAACAAATATGCTGCAAACACTGAATCGAAAAATGGCCAGGAAGTAACATATGATATTTATAGGTATTTTACTATTCAAAGTATGCGATTTAAGTTCTCCTATTCGTTTCTTGCATAATCACTAACAATGTGTTAAAAATGTTGTCATTACGAATTTTTGTAGTAATTATTTCCTAATTCTTCTGATAACAATTGCGAATACAAGTCAGTTGACACAAATAGGGAAATTGTAGCAAAATTGTTGCGTTCACCTAATAGCATTTTCCTTTTCTCTCAGTGCTATCTAGCAAAGAGAGAAATCTTTTCCGGAGCCCCGCCTTAGAAATGGCGCAGTTTATTTAAAGCGTTCTCTTTGTTTGCCGCGGGTTTCGCAATTATTGGCCAACGAAACATACGTTAGGTTAATAGCTACCGATTCCTCGCCATCGTTATCGTGATTTATCACGCTATTGCCTTTCGACAATACGTTACAAAACAGCGTGCAACATCGCTAATTCTGGGAGAAGCGGTGACTTCATTTTCTACATTGTAGGCAAAACCGAATAAACTTGAAACGAAATTTACAGAAGTAATGTACACAAGAAAATCGAAAAACAAATACACAGCAACTAATTTATGTAAATTTAACATATTTTGATGTGTATAAAATTGTAATCAACATTTTAGTTACTAAAAACGTTCCTTTAGGAGATGTAAACCATCAAAAACGAAGGAGTTTTTTGGGAATTTATGGTAACCAATGGGTTCGACAAACACTTTTTAAATTTTTAGGCTATTTTATTACATCATTGAAGTAATTAAATTCTTTTTAGTCAGAATTATTGTTGCAATTATAATGGCAGACCTGATATAAACAATCGAAAGCTAAGGAATCTCTGATAATTTATTGGAGCTAATGGGTTGAATCAATCTTTTTGGAATTTTAAAGCTACTTTGCCACACTATTGACGTAATTAATCATATTTTTTTTAATCAAGGAAAGTTATGCAGGCAGGAGTTGTAATGCCTTATCTACAGCCTGTCGTCCAAGATAGTGTATCGCGCCATGCTATGCATTTCTGTACTCATACTTCATTCTATATTGATTCTAATTGCAAAGACCGAATATATTGCATTACCTCATTAGTATACCTTCAGCATGAACTTATTATTAAATCAGAAAAGGAAAAATTGAAGGATCAGTGTCATTTAAAAAAAATTTATTTTTAAAGCAAGCTTATCTTCCAATAATCTGCCTCGGGCACTTTATTGCAAAGATGGCTGAAACAGCCTCGTTTCTTCGAATTTCGTTGAACGCTTCCGCGGGAATATATTTGAAGGATTACACTATCGATTTATGCAAAAGGAAATCGATCTTCTCGATCCGCTGCATCAGCTCGTCCCTTGAGCTCGTGATAAAAATAATAGCTAACATGATTTTCCATGCCGCGTAACATCTGACGCCATTTTGCGAACGTGTGTGCATCTTCCTGGATGCTGTTACATTGTAACGAGGTTTGCCCGCGTATTTGCGCAACAAATAATTCGATCAGGACCGAGCAGCGAGGAAACGCTTGATAATAAAATGTCAGCGCGTAGCATTTCAAAGACTGAATTATTATAATGGAAGTATCGCCGAGATCCCAAACGCCCAGTGGCCGGTAAATTTCTGTGGCCACTTTGCTATAGTGATCTACATGAACCAAAAATAAAAGTCATCCCAAAAAATTTATATAAAAACATTCGGTAACTCAGCTAATCCGTGAAGCTTGTACCTTATTTAAATAGAGGATATTAATCGGAGAATGTAAAGAAAATATTTCAAAAAATTGCAGGATTATAAAATTGAATGTTGTCGTTAGAAATGATTTTTATAATTAGACTGTGTATTTTATGTATTCACGACTCTTAAGTTAATTATTGGGGTTGCTGCGGCCCCATTCAAATATATGTTAACCATTTATTTTATTGTGTAACTATTAATAATCTATTTGTGAATTTAGATGAATTTTTACTACCCCGCTGGGTTACTATTTACTAATTCAATGGAAATGAACATTAAATATATTAATTAAATTATTGCATTTTTAAAGTACATTTTGAATTTAAGGGTTGGGAAAGTAGAAAGATTTAAGATTAAATGAAGAAGGTAATTTAAGAACATTAATATCGATCATTTCTAGCTTATCAAAGTTGTTAAAGAACGAATGATGTTCTGTATACAGGCCCACAGAATAATTATTTGCAGTTAAAAATAATTTTGTCAGAAGAATAAAAATGTTGTCAAAAATAGACAAAACTTGAGGTAAAATGGTTATCGGGACTAAACAAATTTTCGATCATTTATAATTGCTATATTATGGCGTGCTTCTAGTTTATGGTTGTTCGCAGTTGTTCAGGTTTCTTTCAGCCGGATGTCTTTCAAATGTCGTCGAGCGAGATTCACGAAGCACGGCCGCATTGTTTCCAGTCTGTCGTGCCAAAAAAGCGGCGAACCTATGTCGCGAGAGAAGAGAGCAGCACGTGAAACGAGAAAGAAAAGTCTCGAGTGACAAGACAGAGGACAATGATGCCACGAAACAGTGCCTAATGCTATATTCTGTTAAGAGACGCTTTGGTGGAGAAATCTAGAAGTACAAGTTCCATAGTTTAGATTTAGATGGATGGGTCCGTCAATTGCGCGTAGCAAGGCACGTTGCTCGAGATTCGCGAAATTTTGTGAAATATCCAACGAGGTTTGCAACATAAAATTATTTGCATGATATTTACTGTGATTATGTGGACTTTTGAATATTAGAACTTGTATTGTTCAATCTCTAATATAAAACTGGAAGCAACTAAAAGTAAGTTAAGAGAAAAATAAAGATATATCATATTCAAATATTGTGGAATTTACAATAATTAATTATATATACCGGGTATTTCACATAACTTGATCACCTTAAATATATCGCTTATTTTGTATGATAGAAAAATGTGGGGGGGGAGAAAATATTCTGTTCGAAGGCGCCAATACGGTGATGGGTCGAATTTTTTTCTCAAGGTCATTTTTTCGAGATCCCAAGGTCATCGTATTTTTTTAAATTAATTTTAAAGCTTATAAAAAAACGAATCCAACGAGGTGCAATATGTTGACCTTCACGTGACCTTTAGTATATCGATACCGATACCGTAGCTTGTTGTGCTGATACTGATTGTAAAGCTATAATCTTCTGCTAAGATATCTGTTTACAAGCACCAGGGACAATTACACGGTACACTGTTTCAATGAAATTGAAATTCCTTCATTTACCGTCTCCGAACGCGTACTGAAGTTACTGACAAACATTTCATAATTTCCTCGCTAAAGGTCACATGAAGGTCAACATATTGCACCTCGTTGGATTCCTCTTTTTTATAAGCTATAAGACTGTTGTAGTGAAAATATGCAGTCCCATTTAAAAAAAATATGATGACCTTGAGATCTCGAAAAAATGACTTTGAGAATAAAATTCGGCCCATCATCGTATTGGCGTCTTCGAACAGAATATTTTCGCCCCATGAGATTTTTTCTATCATACAAATTAAGCGATATATTTAAGGTGGTCAAGTTAGGTGAAATACTCGGTATATATAAATATATGTGTGTGTATGTGTAATTTACTATTTATACGTGGGATTCTGACCACTAAAATTTCTATTCTTAAAGCACTAAATTAACGAAGCATCAAAGAAAATTAAGAGAAAAATAACAAGTTGTAAAGGAGTATAAAGATATATGAGAAAGGTTTAGTTTGATATATACATATATATATATATATATATATATATATATATATATATATCTTCGGCAAAGTGGTGTAAAAGAATACTTCACTTACGGAGACTTAATAAATGTCCAAATGAAAGATTTACTACCTTTTTTTCAGAACTCGATTTATTCAGAAATTTTTAGGATAGAATCACGAGTTGTAAGTATAACAACTTCGAGGATAGTATTATAAATTTTATATAAAATTTCATGCATTTATTACAGTGAGTTTCCAATCTTAATAAATGAAAATAAACAGTACAATTTAATTAGATTATTATTTTCTTTTAGTCTTATGCAACTTTTAATGAACGAACCAAATGTTTATTTGCATACAAAGTGGCAGTCTACGCTTTACATTGATTATTTCAGTAGCCTCTTTGTACCTATTTGCATAATTATCTGTACTATCTAGTGTACCGATGAGCCAGTATACAGAGAAAATAGAACATGAACGTAGACATTAACATGCGTGTTAGTGTACCAGTGAATCTAAAGACATAGTTCGACGTCGGGCGGAGGCCGAGCATGAATTTGGCAAGCGAAGATCGACTGTCAGACGTCTCATTGTAAATCGTAATAATCTAGTCCCCCTCGATGTTCGCAGTTTTGGCAAAATTAACATTCCAATGGAACAAACGGCTAATTAGAATCGTTCGGATAATTAACTCGCGGTAATTTCAGCGACGAATGCAGCGAAAGAATTCCAACAAGTGACGTTTAAATATAAACGGGAACAATGCAACTTTGTTATAAAGTCCCACATAATTATTGCGTAATTATTTGCTCTCGCTGAGAGTCGATAATTAGTTCGTTATATTCGGAATCCTACCTGACGCGTAAAATAATTATTTACGATTGTTGTCTATCAATTATTGATTGAAATTGTACGTGTCTGACCAGGAGTGTCTGTTTCTACTGTGGATATTGAGAACTGTATTTATTCATTAAATATTGTACAGGATATACAACAACTACATCACCAACGGAAATATTCTTTACAAATAAAAGTGAACATTAAAACATACTCTAATAGAATAAAAATCAAACTTTGAAAAATAAAAGTAAATTACTGTTTAAAACTGTTATTTTAGTCGTCAACGTGTATTTGCTATTTTCTCTATCGATTGAATTTTTACAAAAATATTTGTGTTCATACATTGTATGTAGCATTACAAACTCAATCTTAATTATATCAGACTGAATATCGTATTCTTTTTAAAATTATAACATTGTGGAAGTATTCAAAATTTTGTAACTATTAACTTTGTATGTTATTTTATAAAAGTCGAAACAACTAGAGAAATCTCTCGAGGTAAAAATAAAATATGATCACTATTAATTTTGGTTAATGTACACATTGTCTTGTATTTCAACGTTTTGAGAGTATTATAAACAAATAAAAATCCACGGCTTTACGTTGAAAGATTTACAGAAGAATATGTCGTTATCGTTTCGTTAATGGTGTGATTAAGCTTAAGTAGAATATGATAAAGAAGAGTACACTTCAATTTTAACATCAATATTAACTGCGAAACGATCATAATAACGTGCGAATGAGAACGCAACTGGCAATCGACCGATCACCAAAAGTATCTTAACGCCTCGGCTTGTCGATGGATGTGTTTATCATAGCAACACGTGCAACCTGAATTTACGAGACTCGCGAACGTGAAAAACGATCTTCATGATCAACCTGTGTATATGAAGTATTATATACACACAGAGAAACGTCAGAGTGCTCTGACTACCTTTTTATTCTGTACTAAACGAACTTTTAGCAATCAAATTAGGAATCGTAATTCTATAATTAAATACATTTCTGAGTTACGTTACAAATTTCTTTTGAACTCATTCGCATAACTTGCCTTGCGTTTTAGTTGGACAGAATATATATCATTTAGAGTAGCCAAAAAGATTAAGCGGTCATAACTTGTTAAAAATAGCGATGTCAAAAGAAAACCACCGGAATTCTGTCTCTCGCTCGAATATTTGAAGCATCCATTGCTGTTTGAAGTTTTGCTATTATATCATGCTATTTCTTAAAAAGCAGACATACCACGTGCAATTAATTTTCATTAGAATTACAAGTCGTTGCTTTATATAGATCAGTATAGTGCACATTTTATAAAACAGTAAAACGATATTGTTATGTTGTTTTCAATATAAAAAAAAACTGTTAAGAAATGAAATGAATTTTTATGGAACTTCTGCTTCTCACAATCGATGCAGAATATTTTGATTTAAATTTTAAATCTGTACTATTGTGTAAATAAATAAATACGAACAATGTACATTGAATAAAGTTATCGTTTGCTTTGAAAAATTTGAGAAAATTCAAATGAAATTGTGAAAATCTGCAAAAATTTGAATTGAATGGAATTATCTTTTCTTCATAAAATTAAATTGCCCATTCCTTAACAAATTAGTAAAGATTGTAGAAGTGTACAGATTCGAATAAATTTCAGACAACAAGAATTATCTTTTGCAAGTTTAAAGCGTACAACGGTCCATAGTATATCTGTACAGTATATTATCGATAACTGTCCACAACACAGGTCCGGCCATAGACAGTTATCGCCCAGATATACGGTCGCTGAGAAGTGTAATACGGGTCGAGTATGTCGGTGTGTGACCACAATTATTATTTTTTTATGGAACTTTCACCAATATATTCGTGGCCTTTTTTCTAATGAAAACGGTACCAAATAAGGTATAATTGCGATGATATTTACTTGTGTAATGGACGATGAAAGTTTCGGAACATTATTGTAAATATGATTCGAATTCTATCGTGTTTGGTATTATTTTAATTTGAAAAATACCACAAATATATTGGTGAAAGTCTCATTAAAAAATAAGTAATAATAACAAATTTTTTTTATTCGCATTACACTGTGAAGACACGCGGGGCTTTGAACTATGCCGACGACCGCGACTCTCCGTGTCTCTTTCTTTCCCATACGCTGTCTTTTCTTGCGCCCGAAACTTTCATCGTCCATTACACAAGTAAATATCATCGCAACTATACCTTATTTGGTATCATTTTCATTAAAAAAAATGTCACGAAGTAGTGGTCTCAGCGATATACTCGATCCGTATTATGTTACATTTCTCGGCGATCGAGGCCTCTCGAGCGTCATGGCCCCTCACGGGGTATACCCCGCGGAAGTGGGGATTGTTTTGGGGACAGATATCGTCCAGATATTTGGGACAGTTATCGATAAAATACTGTAATGATACAGTATGTCCAATAAGCCATTTGTGAACGTAAGGAGCACATTATTTGCTTCGGAACGTAAACTGTTTTGCGTTCGCATAACAAGAACGACGGAATTACAGTATACATATCTCGTAACAAGAGTGCAGTCAACCATCCGTGAATCTAATTAAATCATATCCTCGATGCTACGTCATTATTGCGAATGAACGAGCTGATTTGTATAATACATTATGATTACAAGCGTGAATGCCAATCTTACAATTAGTAGTTCACGTAACCGACATTGATTACTCGTAACTCGATTACGGATGCGCGCATGTGTTTTTCGTTAGTTTACGAACTACAAGAGTACTCGACAGAGATTAGCGATTATACATTCATGTATAGTATGTGTAAAACAGTGAAGCACAAGATAAAGTGTACATTAAGTAAAATTAATATTATTTCCATTTTATTTTTACCTCGAGAAATCTTCCACTTCTACTAAAACCATTAAAAATTAGTTGTCGCTTCGCTGCAATAATTTTTGTTCCGTTGGATTGTGAAAGTACTGTGTTGTACAAAAAATCTGTTGAAACTAATGCTGCATAGTTTCCAGGGAGATATACAATGTTATAATATGTCTTTTGTTGCTCTGCTCTTTTATCGAGGTACGAGGGTCACCTTCAGTTTTATAAATGGAATGCCCAATATTTTTTCTTGAATTCGAATAAACCACCAAATTACGCGTAAAAAAGTATTATACCAAATAGGGGTTAAAATTAATAACTTCTAAAATATTTGTAAAACGATTTCAAGCGGTGTCCACAATGTACATTAGAATAAATACACTTGCATAATCGAATTATCAGTGAACAAAAAACTTTTTCTATTGTTTCTGAAGTTATTGCAGCATATAAACTAATACATTCTCGCTTCGGCCGTCGTTGTAAAGTTATTAGTATAAAAATTTAGGTTAATGAATGTAAAAAGTAATCTTTAATGTTTAAAAATAGAAATAAGTTTAATAACATCTCAGTAATTATTAATTTTAAACACTACTCGGTGTAATACTTTTTTACGCAGATTTTGATGCTTTATCAGAATTCGAGAAAAAATATTGGACATATTCCATTTTAAAAGCTGAAGGTGACCCTCGTATCTCGATAAAAAAGCAAAGTAACAAGAAACATATTGCAGCACTGTATGTTCTCCTGGAAACCGTGCAACATTTGTTTGAAACAGTTTTTCGTACAACAAATAACTTACCAGTTATTTGAAGTCGAAATGTTATGGAACACCCTGTGTAGCACTATGAGATATGTTCAGAGAAAAGAGTTTGAATAGAAGATTCGGTGAGCTTTTGAAGGCGAGACACGGTGCTCGACGGAAGCAGTAAATAATTTAATTATTAATGCAATTACGGTAGAAGTATATATGTAGGTGCGGACAAGAATATAAAAGGTCCCATCGTCCTGCGGAATTACCGGCATTTGGCCTAGTTCGCGAAACTCTTGCCCGCTTTTTTCCCTTTCATACCGCACTTATGAACATGGTTCTTCCACGCGGAAGTTCCGCGTATGAATTTCGTTCGGCCGATGAAATTTCTTTTTCTTCGGCGAACTAATTTTGCATCGAAATTAAAGAGAACGATAACCAAAGAAAAGATAACCGAATTTCCAATTCGAAAAGATATACATATGTATTAGTGTCAAAGTGTTAACAGTAACGTTATGCAAACATAATCTTCTTCGAAATAAACTTATGGATCAGAGTAAGCATTCTTCTAATCAACGTATTCTGTGAATGAATTACAAAATTCTTAATGAATCGTTAATGAAACGTAATAAAACATCACGTCTAGCTATGTAAATGCTCACGATTAAAAAGCCATTCAGTTAAAAGGGTAAAATATGTTATAATTATGTTTGTGACAAACGTTACCGGATGCTGTCAAATTAAAATTTTAGCAAAATTGTCATGTCTACCTAAATGTTCACCATTAAAATGCCATTTAGTTAAAAAGGTAAAATGTGTTATAATTATTACAGATTGTAGACTTTAATGTGTTTGTGACAAACGTTACCGGATGGTGTCAAATTAAAATTTTAGCAAAATTGTCATGTCTCCCTAAATGTTTACGATTAAAAATCCATTCAGTTAAAAGGGTAAAATATGTTATAATTATTATAGATTGTAGATTTTAATGTGTTTGTGACAAACGTTACCGGATGCTGTCAAATTAAAATTTTAGCAAAATTATGTCTACCTAAATGTTCACCATTAAAAAGCCATTTAGTTAAAAGGGTAAAATATGTTGTAATTAACGTTACGATATACTGCCAAATTAAAATTTCGGTAAAAGTGATAGGATTTATTGACTAACACTAACCGTAGCTAGCACAAAATGTGACTGGTATATTTTGAACCATAGAAACTATAAGACTGAATCTACTTAGATTTCTCGCTATTTTTACAGCAATATGTGCTTGAATGAAGAAATTTATTTACTAATCACTAATGGAAGCATCTTTGTAAATTCAATAATTTAGATTTTATTAAAATTTTATTTAAATTTTATTAAAATAAAAATAGAGAATATGAAACCGGTCATTTGACTAGTCATGGTACGGTTAGTGTTAACGAGCACAATGCACATTCACAATCATTTTCTAAGAAGGCAAATTACGTGGTTAAGTAAGAGGAAGCTTAAGAAAGTTTATAACATTAATGAACTGATGATTGTGTTATTTCTATATGCTCGTATTACCTAACAATTAAACGTTACGAATGAAATTTTTGGTACAACCTAATACTTTGAATAAAATATTCTTGAGCTTTCTATTGAAAGAAAGGACTTTTATTTACAAAAGATCGGCAGAAACTTATTCCAGTATACTTTGATTGATGACCGATTATAAGATATTAGAAAACTAATAACTATTCTAAATGAACAGACGATACGAATTAATGCAACCTCTTAATATACATAAAACTCTCTAGATCGAGCGACGCCCGCGAGAAAAAGCCGACTACCTAAAAATAAAACTATGGCGTGAGAAGCCATCTCGCTCTATTTATTATGTACGATATTGCGTGTCGTTGCTCGCCTCGTCGCTGCCTCGGAGATTCGTTCAAACGTCCGATGAATTTTTAATAACGTTCGCCGTTCAGCTAGAACGCACGGCAGAAACTTGTTTTATAACCCCCCATCGACTGATGTGAACAAACCTAAGCACTTGGACACGGTATGACTATCTAATGTAATCGTCACGCGACCAAAAACAAACGTGCGAGATATTGTTTGGTAAAATATGGAAAACACTAATCCGTGATCATTATGTGAGGGATATCTGTGGTGAGAATGAGAGAGAAACGTTTATGAATGAAACAAAAGTGAATGAAGTGAATCTGGTTGTATGTTAAAATGAAATGAATGGACATGAAGAAGCGATTTTGTTATTAAAAGTATGGCTGTGATTTAGAATGGTTGTCATTGATATGTTGTGGTAAATATATATGTAGTTATTTGTTAATATTACATGATAATTCCACTCACTGCCTGAACATACTAGACTACAGATTTTATGCATTTAATAAGAAAAATGCGTAGGGCAATTCAAATAAGAAAAACATTACGAAAATTTAGGAACATCATTGTATTACTTTCCAATTTATTAAATCATTGAAGAAAGAAAAAATTATTTATTTGGCTCCCATTTTTCGCAATACATGCCGTAAATTTTTATTTTGCATGAAAATCCGCAAATTCATTTTTTATCAGGATGTATTTGAATAAACCGAATTTTAAGAGAATTTTTAGAATGCACAAGGGTTGAAGTAGCATCCACTATAATAAACTTTCCAATTATGATTTTATGTGATTCATTGGGATTAGTATTGAACGCTCAGCGTGCTAAGCTATTAAGTTTAGAGCATTGAAATAAAACGATTAAATATGAACAAACTTACAAATCCTAAAATTACAATTTTATCAAATTCTAATATTACAATGTTATGAAATTAAAATTTTACCAAATTCTAAAATTACTATGTTATGAAATTAAAATTTTACCAAATTCTAAAGTTACTATGTTATGAAATTACAATTTTATCAAATTCTAAAATTTCAATGTTATGAAATTACAATTTTATCAAATTCTAAAATTTCAATGTTATGAAATTACAATTTTATCGAATTCTAAAATTACAATTTCATTAAATTTTCTGAGTAAGAATCTCGGTACTTTCAAGTCAAGATAGTAATAATATTCTAGATCGTAGTACAATGTTGCAATATCGAATCGACCGTCGGCAGTAACATTACCTATTTATTATTTATCGAACACTGTGTCCAAACTGGGGCGCATTAATATTTTTCCCACCATCTTTGATTTTACATAGTTTGTTCCCGTTTAGAGTCGGCCTTGTAACAATAAACGCGTCTAGCAAACCAACAGCCTTTATTTATACAACCGCCGTGTGAAGTATTCTCACAAGTCTCAAAAATGTAGTTTTTTTCACGTTGGAATCAAAGAAATTCAAGTTGACATTAAATCTTTAAAAGAAACAACATTTTAATTGATATCCATGTTATTTCATTTTGTCTTGAGCATTCTATGATCAAATGATTAGAGTGACAGTATAAAAATCATATTTCTTGCTATCATTATCTACAGTCTTACAAAATGTACCTTTGCATTTCACAAGCATCGATACTCCATAAAAGAATAATAAACATTCGGTGCGACATGGTTTTCATTTACAAAATTTATTATTTCTTCTTCATCATCTCCCTCATAATTTCTTGAATGTCCAGAGTCATAAATGTCCCATTTGGATAATAATTTTGTAACATCTGGTTTAACACTTTGACTACCAATCCAACAACCTCAAAAATTCGAATAAAATTAGTCATTTATTTAATGAAGTAAAAATTGATAGGTTAAAATGCACGATGCTTAGTAATACTTCAACCTTCTTGTATTCTCCAAATCTCAATCTTTGGCATAATGAATATACAGGGTGTTCATCTGAAAACTTTCCAGCCGAATATCTCGAAAAGTATGAAAGATATTAAAAAAGTTTAAAATACGTGTCCAAGGATTTCGAGGGGAAAGAAGGGGGCAGTATCAGTTTTTTATTTGGGTGGTGCTTTCAAGGTTATTTGAAGGTCAACTTTGTTTTTTTTAAATGGAAACGTATATATTTTTTTATGGGATCTTATTATGCGTAAAAAAACCGGTAATTTTCATAGGATACTTTTTTTTATCTGCGCACTAGTTTCGGAGATATTTAAAGAGAAGTAGAGCGAGTCATACTTATACTGCGAGAAAGTTTGTAATTTCTTTATAACTATAACAAATTTTCAAAGATGGATCGGTAGAAGAGGTGTTGTTGAGTGGCCACCAAGATCATCAGATCTAACTCTAGTCGACTTCTTTTTGTGGGGACATTTAAAGTCTGTTGTTTATAAAACACAACCAGAAAGCGTCAACGATTTGCGTCGCAAAATTGTACAGGAATGTAGAGCAATTCTACCAGATACCTTGAAAAATGTTCGTTAATAATTTGAGAATCGTCTGTATTATTGTTTAGAAAAGAACGGAGAACATTTTGAAAATTTGTTATAGTTATAAAGAAATTACAAACTTTCTTGCAGTATAAGTATAACTCGCTCTACTTCTCTTTAAATATCCCCGAAACTAATGCGCAGATAAAAAAAACTATCCTACGAAAATTGCTGGCCTTTTTACGTACAATAGGATCCCATAATAAAAAATATAGTTTTCGATTTGAAAAAACAAGGTTGACCTTCAAATGACCTTAAAAACGCCACCCAAATAAAAAATTGATACTGCCCATCTCGATCCCCCTCGAAATCCTTGGACACGTGTTTTACACTTTTTTAATATCTATCATACTTTTCGAGATATTCGGCTGGAAAGTTATCAAATGAAAACCCTGTATTAATACGAAAATCCATTTTAAAATATGGACGAACATTCAATGTGTTAAATTATTAGTAATTTACAGTCCAATAAGAAGATTAACTTTGATCCCAAAGAAATGGTTCTGAAAATATGTAAATGAATGGATTTGAAAGAATCTAGCTATCAACGAGTTAAATTCTGTTAAATAGTCGAAGGGTTAAACAGCAGAACAATAAATTACACAATTTCATAAGACAACAAAATAAAATAATCTCGTTTGTATGCTCCAAATCACTTATAGCTGCTCCAAACTTTCATAATTTTTTAAAAAGAATACCACAATGATAAACTTGGACTCCGTTTAATGCTTGATGCGCCCACGTGTTCACGACACATAGTTCGTAAGCAAGAGAAGCTGTTGCGCGCAAAAAGTGCGGCGATTCCATTAAAAAGGAAGTTATGGCAGCCTGAAAGCATCTTCGCGCGCGCAGAAGTGACACTTTTATTGACGTTGCGAGTCATTCCGAGACGACTCGCGTGAAGACCGTACGAAATGAAACGTCCTGTATAATCGAAATTAATGACGCTTCAAATTACTTGGCGTCCAAGCGCCTCGGCGCGTTTTTACACAGTGCCCCCCTTGTCCTCTCCATTTGACTCGAATCCATTCAAACGTTTTATTGACATTTTCCTTTGATGCTTAATATACACTTCGTTGACAGCTTGTTGCCGCTTAGTATCGCCGTCATAGCGCACCGCCTATCCTTTATGCCAGTATAAAGTGTCCGCGTGATGTTTCCGCCACTTGCATCCATCAGCCTTAGGGCCGTCAATTTATTTGTGTCACGATTAAGTGAAACACTCCATCGTCGATTAAAGGCAACGAGAAAATTCGCCCATCGTCAGTGGCGGCCCGCTTAAAAAATATTCTTCTATACAATAATATCAAATGAAATTATTAGATTACATTATTGAGGGTGAGTTGTTGGTTTATCATTATTGTTTCTGTTGAAGCATCTATTCACAAATACGCCCCGTTGGTCATAGACTTCAAAAAGTTATGGAATAATCGTCGGTAGATCATGTGTTAAGTACATCTTTGAAATACGAATAACTTTTGTTTTCAAATTGGTCCAGATGATTTCAGTTTCTTTTGGGATGTTAGAAGGATTAGTTTAGCAGGTAATGTGTGAAAAATACTTTTTTTTTTAAATTGCTGTTGGTCGGACTTGTGAAGAAAAAAGTGATGGCCACCTATAACGAAAATTTAAAACATGGCTTTTGTAAATATAAGTGAGTTATATACATGTGCATATAAATCACATATGAAGTTCCATCGAAATAGGGTGACGTATAAAATCTTTTAAAAAATCTTGAAATTTAGAGCTTAAATCAAATTTTCTGATAATTTTTGCCTTTTTAATCATTTTTGGTTCGTAGTAACCTTAATCGATTACGTTGAAAGTTTGTGTATGCATATAATTTATTTAGATTTACAAAAGACAGGTTTCAAATTTTGCACCGCGAGGTAGCATGGATATTGTCAAAAGTAGAAACTAGTACAACATGAAATAGTAAAATTGTTCTGAGGACTTTTCCCATCAAAGCATTAATACCAGAGATATTCAGAGGTGTACACATTAAAATGGGCCACCCCTTAAGACCTGTCAAGATTGTACGTGTTAAAGTTCAAAATTAAAATACGTTTGAACAATTTCTAAAAACCTAAGCCATGACTCGACACAGCTGAGACACAGTTCCAGTAAATAGAACAATTGAATCAGAAACTAAATACTAAACAGAATAAAATAGTCCAACCTAAAATAGTAAACTTGCTCCGAGGACATTTTCCATAAACTCATTAATAACAGAGATGTTTAAAAGTGTTCCCCTTAAAATGGTCCACTCTGTACGTCCCATTAGAATTGAAAGAGCTAACAGACTCTCTATCAGAAACTTCTAGAAAGTAAATAAGTATGAACAAGCCCTAGAAAGCCAAGATACAGCATTTGCATCATTCATTTGATGCAGCATGTGGTACAATGAGACAGTTCCAGTAAATAGAAGAACTGAATTAAAATAATAAAAAGCAAAAAGAATAAAATAGTCCAACTTGAAATAGTAAAACTGCCCTGGGGACATTTTCCACAAACTCATTAATAAGAGAGATGTTTAAAAGTGTTCCCCTTAAAATGGTCACCTCTGTACGTCCCATTAGAATTGAAAGAGCTAACAGACTCTCTATCAAAAACTTCTACAAAGTAAATAAGTATGAACAAGCCCTAGAAAGCCAAGATACAGCATTTGCATCATTCATTTGATGCAGCATGTGGTACAATGAGACAGTTCCAGTAAATAGAAGAACTGAATTGAAATAACAAATAGCAAACAGATTAAACTAGTCCATCTTGAAATAGTAAAACTGCCCTGAGGACATTTTCCATAAACTCATTAATAAGAGAGACGTTGAAAAGTGTTCCCCTTAAAATGGTCCACTCTGTACGTCCCATTAGAATTGAAAGACCTAAAGACTCTCTATCAAAGGCTTCTACAAAGTAAATAAGTATGAACAATCCCTAGAAAGCCAAGATGCAGCATTTACATCATTCATTTGATGCAGCATGTAGTACAATGAAACAGTTCTAGTAAATAGAAACTCTGGATTAAAAAGTGGAGTAAACAGAATAAACTAGTACAAAATAAAATAGTAAAATTTCACTCAAGACTTTTTCCATAAAACCATTAAAGGTGTTCCCATTAAAGTGGTCCACTGTGTAAGACCTTTCAATGTTGAAAGTCTTAAAGATACTCTGAGAATCCTCTCCGAAATAAAATACATTTGAACAAGACTTAAAAAGCCAATTGTAAGACATGGCTCTTGTGTAATTCATTTGATGCAATAGGTGGAACCGAGAGACAGTTCCAGTAAATAAAAACTCTGGATTAAAAAGTAAATAGTAAACGGAATATACTATAACATAAAATAGTAAAATTAACCCATGGGCTTTTTCCATAAAATCATTAATGGTATTCCCATTGAAATGGACCCCTGTGTATGGTATGTCCTTTCAAGGTTGAAATTATTAAAGACACTCTGAGAAGCCTCTACGAAATAAAATACATTTGAACAAGACTTAAAAAGCCAATTGTAAGACATGGCTCTTGTGTAATTCATTTGATGCAGTAGGTGGAACCGAGAGACAGTTCCAGTAAATAAAAACTCTGGATTAAAAAGTAAATAGTAAACGGAATATACTACAACATAAAATAGTAAAATTACCCCGTGGGTCTTTTCCATAAAATCATTAATGGTATTCCCATTGAAATGGACCCCTGTGTATGGTAAGTCCTTTCAAGGTTGAAATTATTAAAGACATTTTTAGAATCCTCTACGAAATAAAATACATTTGGATAAGTCTTCAAAAGCTGAGAAACATGGTTCTTGTGTAATTCGTTTGAGGCTGTAGGTGGAATCGAGAGACAATGCCAGTATTTCGTAGCGTTGTAAGCCGGATAAAGGGCGGGAAACGGGTGGTACGTGAAGGAAAAAAGGCAGCAATACTCGAAAATAGCAACGGTGGGCGTCGACTGTGCCTGTAGCCTAACACAGCGGCCCAACGTTCTCTTTATCAGCATTTATAACTCTCCGTGCGCAGTTCGTGCAGCTGCAGAGCGCGCCGGTTAAATAAACTGCGTGCAGCAACGCTCTGTGCTCTGCTCCTGGTAAACGAATAAGACAATGGCGAGTGTATTGACGTCATCAACCGGGCCAATAAAAAACGAGGAACAACCGATAACGCTCGAATCGTTCGACTTTTACGTGTCGTTAACGCTTTGAGATGAAATAGACCGCGCGTACGAGCGCGAGCGTGTAACCTTACAGCATCACTCTTCGTCGTCAGCTTACACCATGTTACTTCGCTGCGTTTTCATCGTTAACTTCATTTTACATATAGGTAATATCTAGTCTTACTCTTCATAGGGTCTTCAAACCGAATTAAGCTGTACAAACGAAGATACAGGTCGTAAAACAATATTTGATTATTAGACTGCGGATTTTGTACATTTATGACAAATATGAGTAGTGTAATTTAAATCAGTAAAAATATTAGAAAAGTTTAAACATATATTATTTTCAACCTGAACATAATAAGAAAGAAAATAATTTTCTATCGCACTCCAGTTTGTTGCAATTCAGGTAAAAAATGTTTATTTTGCAGACAGATCCGCAGTTTGTTCATTGTAGCAACGTATATATTTAATTTTGTTTAATTGATTTTTACATTATACAAGGAAATAGAAGCAAGTAACAACAAAAATAGTTGTAGAAATATTTTGAAAACAATTGAAATCGTCAGGCTACGAAGAATTAAGATCAAGAAACGAAAATTTACGTAATACAGCTACAACCAACTCTTTCTTACACAGCAGTGTAATTGTATAATGTAACAAAAGAAAAGGTGAAAAAGAAAAAAAAAGAAAAGGTGAAGAATAGTAATGAAAACTTAACTATATAAATTCTGAGGTATGTACAAGGTGTATAAAAATTGCATGTCACGACTACCATAGCGGGATTCTATACCTCTGAATCGCTGAAAATCTGTTAAAAAAATAGGTCGCAAATTTGACCTTGAACCTATTTTTCAAGATCAAAATTTTTTTTGTATTACATCGTATAGTAATCTTCGCGAGGAAAAAAAGTCTCCAAGAAACCATGGGTTTCAAATCAACCGTTCTCTTAAAAAGCGACTTTAAAGTTTCGTAAACTACTCTATTCTACATGTCTACAGGTGTTCCAAGATGGTATAAACGTAGACGGGGTGATTATACATGAGAAAATAAGTCGAAAATATACAATAATTTTTTTTCGTTTGACGCCTCGTTTTCGAGAAATTAGAGTTTGAAAATTCGGCGAACACGTATAATATTGAATATGAATCGTCTGACGCGTCTGTTCGTTACCTACCTGATCTATTTTTTACAAACGCTAGAAACCCGAATTTGACGGTATCCATGTAACAAAAGAGTTAGGTGTATTTGATATTGATGCCGAGATCACGGTGTAATATCTTGGCCCAGGGTGCACACTCAAATTCAATTTCACGAGAAACTTATTTCGTTTTCAAGAAGCTCTATATCCGCTACTGTCAATTACGGTAACTTTTTAATACCAGAAATCGACCAATAGCCCCCGAAGCTTTCATCCCGCTGCACAAAAGGGGAGTTCGATGGATCAGTGATGAAAGGGGGATAATAAAAGCTTGCAAGTATTCATCGGACGACGCACACTGGGACGAAACGACTTGACGGTGATCAAAAATCGATTTTCGTAACATTGTAAAATAAAAAGAAATTCGTGTTACTTGAAAGAGAATTACTTGTATTATAATATGGTGAACTTAATTTTGTAATATTTGCTATCGTTTTCTTGTGACCGATGCGCTTAAATTCACTAGAAAATCACAACTTCCACCTAGAGGACTTATGATTCTATAACTTTAATTCACGATTCTGAGAAATCTTACTTTCGTCCTACTGTGCGACGGGGCCAAAGAAGAATCGCGAGGTGAACGGCACACGGAGGTGCAAT
Source organism: Sphecodes monilicornis (assembly GCA_913789915.3). Lineage (NCBI taxonomy): Eukaryota > Metazoa > Arthropoda > Insecta > Hymenoptera > Halictidae > Sphecodes > Sphecodes monilicornis. The sequence continues at coordinate 11,511,011 of OU565294.1, forward strand.
GATGCTCGTAACTATAGTCAACACCAAATCAGAAGGAACCTGTTTCGCAGGGGTGTGCAAGTACCAGTAATTTACGAGCTGAGCTGAACTCATTTCGATTGTTCGAGTCGAGTCGAGCGTTTGAATTTTCCGAGCTACTTGAAATCGATGAATTGCTTGGAAAGAATGCGAGCTACTTGAAAAAAATCAACCGGCTCAAATATTCGAGCCCTCGTAAAACTATGATTTACTCAAAAGTGAATTTTTAGCTCGAAATTTTTCGAATTATTCGAATATATTCGAACAGATCTTTAACTTTCGAGTTACACGTAAAAATTCGAATTGCTCGAGTTACTCGAACATTCATTTATTTACTATCAAATACTATTCTAACTATAAGGAAGAAAAATATGACGCTAATTTAATGCTTCTGTTTTATTTTCATATTTTCATGAAGAAAACATATTCGAATTTTTACGAATAACTCGAAAGTTAAAGATCTGTTCGAATATATTCGAGTAATTCGAAAAATTTCGAGCTGAAAATTCATTTTCGAGTAAATCGAAGTTTCACGAGGACTCGAATATTCGAGCCGGTTGATTTTTTCAAGTAGCTCGCATTCTTTTCAAGCAGTTCGTCGATTTCAAGTAGCTCGGAAAATTCAAACGCTCGACTCGGCTTGACACACCGATCATTACTCGGCTCGAAATTCGAATAAATCGAGTAAGCTCAATCTCATTGCGCGGTTGCCTTGTTGTAAAGTCTCTGCTCCTCCACTTTTCATATACCGGAAGGCAAGCGATTTGTAATTTGTGTTGTCTTAAGCGCGAGTAGGGGATTAAAAAATGAACGAGTTCTGTTGTGTCACGTGCGCAAATAAAGTCTAAAACTCGTTATTTGTCAGGTATCTTCTTATTTGGCGTCAGGTTTAGAAGCCCATTGATTTATCGTCATCGTAACGTTCTACTATCTCCATTTCCCTCGATGATCGATCGTCTCGGACAGGCCCGGTGAGCTTCTGCGAGTCTTACTGTCAAATATAACCGCGAAACACGAAGTATAGCCTTCCTAAATTTTCACCGGTGATGCTATTCTCGCGGCGAGGCGCCGAGAACAAGTCAAAATAGAATTCTCGGCGTGTCTGTAGCCCACACACCGGTTTGTTTACTCGCGGCCGGATCCGCATTAAGGAAAACAATGATTGATTGACAGAACAGCCCGCCCTGGCGATCATAACGATCAACGATCGACGATCGAACGACCGCGCGCGTCGCGGGATTATTTTTGGCAACGGTTTTCTGGAAGCTTCGCAGTAGAAAAGTCCGCGGTGGTCAGACGACAACGAGACCGGGCCTCGGGATCGTTTTAGACAGGTCGACGAACCGGCAAAAGGTGGCAAAAATAAAAGTCGCAAAATGTAGCATCGCGAGTCTACTGGGTGTGACTAAATTTGCACGGCGATTCGGGAAATGTTGAGATTTCAGGGCTTTTGTATCGAAACGATTCGAGACATTTCGTTGGACAAATTTTGATAATGAGTACACACTGCGAATCTTCAATTAAAATTTTCTACCTGAATTGCAACAAATTGGAATGAAGCAGAACGTTATTTTCTATTTTTATATGTTTAATAGGATGAAAATAATACAATAGTATATTTTCAAATTCTTGTAATGTCTATAGTTTTTTAAATTGTACCTCATTTTTGTCGTAAATGCATAAAATTCGCAGTCTAACAATCAGATTGGCGTTTCAATTTATCTTTGTACCGACAACCTAAATATTTGTGATACGTAAATTAATATCATCTAAGGTATTAAGAGTTGCGCTAATTCAAATGAGAATGTGTTAATTCTCGAGCGACTTAATACAATTTTTATTTATCATTAGATTGCGGATCGTTATGCAAAAGAAAAATTTTCTGCAGCATTTGTAAGAAACAGGGGCTACATAAATAATTTTTTTTCTTTAATAGTTGTAATAAGTCCTAATGTTTTCAATGTATAATGATTTATGATATGATCAATAACTAAATAAATGATCTAGAATAATATGATTATTTAACTCATAATTGACACAATTTGTGATTTGTCACTGTATGAATAAATGTTTGCAGTTAAGTGGTGTACGATGTACTTTGGTATAAACTATAAACGAATAAAAATATCTCATGATCCATCGTTTTAGCTAGCCCGCGTCACCACGGCTAATAAAATTGTTGATCGTTCATTATTTTTGTTTATTGAACTAAATTGAAATAGTTAAATAATTTCTTTATTATTTTTATTTGACTTCCTAATAGTAGAAAATAGAATTTTCAAATAATATCTAAAATACTTGTATTATTCTAGGTAATTTATTTACTTATTGATCATATATCATAAATCATTATAATATGTATAAATTCAATATTCTGAGTACTTTGAATGCTATAAAAAACAATTTACTTCCTCTATTACACGGTACAGTCTCATGATATGCTTCCAACAATTAAACAGTACCTGTTCGGTAAAAAAAAAACAATAATTGCAGTCGATAAAGAGATAGAGAAGAATCTAGAAATTATCTCATGCGTATTTCTGAACTTTGTACTAATTTTGTCGCATAACCAAATTCCAGAAACCAAAACCATCCAGGATATGCTTTGCATATCCAACTGTATTTGAAAACATGATTTCTTACGTCTAGCCACAAGCAATAATTCTATTTTTGATCTGAAGTTAATTTTGAGTTGCGAAACGAATTTGAAATTTGTTCTAAAACCAAAGGATCTAATCATTTCTAAACGACTGTCATACCAAAACAAATTGTCAGCTAATTATAGATCCCCGAGCGTAATCATCGACGCAGACGATTTCATTCGACGCGCAACAAATTGTTCACAGAAGATTGTTCGATTTTCTTTCCGAAACCAGCTCTCTCGACAGCGGGTCTATTTTAAAGAAGTAATACTTTCGTACTATTTTCGTCTTTAATAGCAGTGAGCAGAGCAATGGTAAAAAATTTCATTTCTTAACGCAGGCGCGTTTATTTATTTTTACCGAATGTTCTAAAGATCGAACAAAACGAGACAGAGAGGATTACGATATTATTTCCATCCAAAAGCTCTGCTCTGCGGAAATTAATACACTTCCGATACCTGTAGGTACAACTTTTTGAATTCCTGCGGAGAGAGTAAATATTTATCAGCCAGCCGAAGCATCGGTATATCGTTGTTCAGTTTATAATTATGCCGTACGGAGATTTCACGCGTGACGTCTTCGCCCGGGGGATTATTATTCTTTCCCCTAATTTTACTTCGTATCAACAATCGTGTTTCTTGAACTCGCGCGATGTACCTTTATTTATTGATCCCGAAAGTGTATGAAGTCGATGGAAAACGATGTCAATGGAAAAAGCGTCTCCCTGAATCCTTACGGTAGTCCTTTAAAACATTTATTAACATCAATGTTCGTCAATAAAAAAATAAAGAAGTTTTATAGCAATCCTAAAAGAAATCAGTGGACGAGATTCCACAAAATGACGTCTCGATATAACATTACAATTTTACACTCATTTAAAATTACGTATGCTTAAACAATTTTCTACGTTCAATCATTGATTTTCCAGATACCAAGAAATGATCACAAGCGTGCAAAATGACACAGCGGTATGAAATTGCAATTATATTCACATCAAAAATATTTTTTAGAAATTCCCTACAGCAACTGATTTTCAAGAACCCGTTAATCCGCCGCAGGCTTGTAAAGCAATTGTTCTTTTTATATATTTACATTTTTATTCCCATATAATATTATTCGAAAATTTTTTTAGAAAATTCTCTACAATCAATCACTAATTTTCACGGCGCCATTAATCGACCGGAAGTATGCAAAGTGACTTCGTAGTACAAAAATCCAATTTTAGTCCCATTTAAAGGATTCAAGGATGCATTCAAGGATTCATTAATCGTTCACAAGTGTGAAAAATTACCTCTTCAGTTTAAAAATAATGTTACAAAATTCTCTACAATCAATCACTAAAATTCAAGGGATCATTCTTCGACCACAAGTCTGCAAAATGGCTTCATAGTACAAAAATTATAATATTAAACCCAATCGAAGGATTCAAGGCAACATTCAAGACACCATTAATCGTCACAAGTGTGAAAAATTACTCTTCGGTTTAAAAATATTTTTACAAAATTCTCTACAATCAATCACTAATATTCAAGGGACCATTATTCGACCACAAGTCTGCAAAATGGCTTCATGGTATTAAACCTATACGAAGGATTCAAGGCAACATTCAAGACTTCATTAATCGTTCACAAATGTGAAAAATGATCTTTTCAGTTTAAAAATATTTTTACAGACTTCTCTACAATTAAGCACTAATTTTCGAGGAACCATTATTCGACTGCAAGTCTGCACAATGGCGTCATAGTACCATATAATATTAAACCCATTCGAAGGATTCAAGGCAACATTCCTGACACCATTAATCGTTCACAGGTGTGAAAAATGACTTCTTCAATATAGAAATATTTTCCTAAAATTCTGTACAATTAATCACTAATTTTCAACAGACCATTAATCGGCCACAGGTGTGCCAAGATTCCACACATAACATAGACATTTCCGATCGTGTAGTCATAGCGTTATTTCCATTTCGGACGTGCGAAAATAATTCCTGCGGACTCGTCTGGTCTGCTGACAGGTACGTTCGTCGATCTCGACAAATCGATCCCCGTACCTTGGTAAGTTGAGACGATAGGGTTACGTTAATAGGCGATTGACACCGCGTTGAACGCCGACACGTGTCGGTGCAGATCGCGTGCGTAAAGCCGGCCCAACCCAAAACGACCGAGACTCGAAAGTTGCCTCTGCCAGCTAGTCGTCGCGTCGGCCAGAAATAGTTTCACGTCGACGGTGTATTTTTAAAGAATTTTCTCGACGACCTACGACAATTGCACGAAGCGAAACAGTACCTTCCCACCGATGTAAGTCGCACACTCCTTATCGGCGTTTTATCTTTACCAGAAAACCGATTCCTTACACGCTTGATAACGATCCGACACGAATTCAGTCTAATCGCCGAATCGCTGTCAGTCGACCGAAACTGTCACATTTATGACAGCGTGCGGAGCCATTTTAATCGAATGGCGTGCGAAATTGCGACGTATTACGATTTTCAGGAATTTTAACGGCATCATTTAAATATATTACAAATACACTGTGAATTTTTATACATTTATTGCAACCATTATTGAACACGGTAAAAATGAGATTAAATATTAAATTATATTGCAAATGAAATTTAACATCGTGCACCGTGATCGTATTATTTACGAAAATAAATATTAAAATGAAATAAATGCAGAAAGAAAATGGCAGGACACTTTCGATATAAGCAGTACTTATATTTTATTAAATCCAAATCAGTAGAACTTAAACATTAAAGTACCAAACATAACTCTGGCCAACTCACTATGATATTCCAATTTCTGCAAATTATTAATTAGGGATTAAAGTTTCGACTATTCTTGAACATCTCATTTATTTGGAACTTTAATACACAGCTAAAATTCGCGATACATGGACGCGAGCTATTATTCTTGTCAAGGTATGTAAAGATGATAACAGATAGCGACGTGTCATCATTGTACTTACTTATATAAATAATTTAGTTAAATTACACACAACCATGGACGCGTGAAAAGCGTAGTGGCCGCTGACGAGTGCGATCATTTCGAGCGTGGCTTCTGTATTAACGCTATAATGTTTCAAGGGGAAACACTGCCAAGCATTTTAATTAATATTTACCGTCCCGTGAACCTCGCGGTCGCTGTAATATTTTAGGACACGCAATTCGTGGACAAATTGCAATAAATACTTTTACGAGCAATGAACTACATTAGACTACTATACCGTATTAACTGGAAAACGATTTTTCATTTAAACAACAATAAAGAAATGTTTAATCACATGAAACCTCGTGTTGTCGAAAGAAGAATTCGTAGAAAGTGAAGAAGGCTAGAAAATGGCGAATTTTAGAAAGTGGCAGAAGACTAGAAAATGAAGAATTGTAGAAAGTGAAGAAGGCTAGTAAATGAAGAATTGCAGAAAGTGGTAGAAGACTGGAAAATGGAGAATTGGAGAAAATGGCAGAAGACTAGAAAATGGAGAATGGTAGAAAGTGAAGAAGGCTAGAAAATGGAGAATTGTAGAAAGTGGTAGAAGACTGGAACATGGAGAATTGGAGAAAATAGCAGAAGACTAGAAAATGGAGAATGGTGGAAAGTGAAGAAGGCTAGAAAATGGAGAATTGTAGAAAGTGGTAGAAGGCTAGAAAATCAAGAATTGTAGAAAGTGGTAGAAGGCTAGAAAATGGAGAATTGGAGAAAGTGGTAGAAGGCTAGAAAATGGAGAATTGGAGAAAATGGCAAAAGACTAGAAAAAGGAGAATCGTAGAAAGTGAAGAAGGTTAGAAAATGGAGAATTGTAGAAAGTGAAGAAGGTTAGAAAATGGAGAATTGTAGAAAGTGAAGAAGGTTAGAAAATGGAGAATTGTAGAAAGTGAAGAAGGCTAGAAAATGGGAATTGTAGAAAGTGGCAAAAGACTAGAAAATGGAGAATAGTAGAAAGTGGAAGAACACTAGAAAATTGTACACTATTGGAGAACATATAGGCATACGATAGATATAAATGTTCTCCTTCTTCCAGGAAATTATGAACTACAAAGAAGTTCTAATTATTGAAACCTGTAAACTACATCATAGAGCAAAGGATTGAAGCCTATTTATATATCATCTCTTTTTAAAATAACTGCAAGTTGCGCGCATAAAACAAGATTATATATCCTTAGTTCTGTTTATTTCTATTCTGTGTACTTCCGTTCTGCTAATTCTTAATGTTGCCATAAATACTGTCAGTTTCGCGACGGAATACCTGGCTATTTTAATAAATACTATTTACCGGCGATTGTTTCATACTTTTCGAATGTCTATGGTCCATGGCTAAGGATTTATGAATGGATCTATCAACAACAATAGCAATTTCAATCGTGAACCAATAAGTTACCCTCAGTAACGCAATCTAATTATTTCGTTTGGTTTTATTACGGAAAAGAAGATTTTTAAGGTTCCTTTTAGTGCCGCACAACTATTGAAAAGCCTCCATTAGATAAATTGTGTAGACTGAGCCCACACGGTAGCTACAAATTGTCTTCTTCTTCTTCTAGGAAATTGTGGACGGCAGAGACGATCTAATCACTGTAATTGTAAAATTGATCGCAATGCAAGGGATTAACTATTGGGTTGCCAACTAAGTGATTGCGGATTTTAAATAAAACGGAAAATTCAAAATTTTATACTTGAAAAACTTTATTAAATTAAGTATTGTCCGTTTTCGTCGACGAACTTTTGCCATCTTTCAGGCAGTGTCATAATTCCATGTTCATAAAACTAAAAAAAAAAAATTTGGCCAACCAATTTTAACACTGCCTTTCTTTCAAGGCTTCATCCTCATATACGGTACATAATTCCTTGTATGCTTGCGATGCGTTCCTGCCTTTTCGGAAATAATAATAAAATATGTCTGAAATACGCGTTTTGTTCTTCCATTTCTAAATTGAGATATAAACGAAACTAAATAACTAATCGATACAATTTTCTTACTAATTAAAGGTGGAAGTCCAAACAACAAGAAGACAATATAGTTTAGGTGCATTGAACACGTTGACAAAACAAAGGATTGAGTAAGAACATCTATCGAAAAAGTCCGCAATCACTTAGTTGCCAACCCAGTATTTGCGGTCGTATTTTCGGTAAGTATGGTAGCCGTACTAGTCGTAATTATTTTCGAGTAGCGCGCGCTCAGTCAATTATTGCCTAAAAGAACGTGTGAGTTTTATTAACACTAGAACTACTGAACACTAAACGCGACTGGGCGTATATTGCCTTATCACCACGAGAAGATTGCATGTATTCAGACTTCGTGCAATTTTTGTTTAACCCTTAGCACTCGAATGGCGACTCTGAGGCGCCACTACAAATTGCTAGACCATTATTCAGAATATTGTTCACATGATTAAATTTGTTTATATGTAATAAATTACTGAACATTTAAATATTGTATGAAGTACTATATCAGTTTCTTACGTATATAATGAAAATAACTATGTACAATGGAAATATTCTAGATTAGAAGAAATGTTTGGTTTTTTAGTTGAAATAGCTCCGAGTGCAAAGGGTTAAACATGTACCTGAATAGAGAAGTTTACTAAAAAATTACTCCTGAAAACATATTTTTAATTGCAATATTTGCGAAAGAAAAAATTAGAAACCAGTCATTCTGACTGGTCCGGTAGTTCTAGTGTTAAAATGAGTTTAAATAACCGTTTAAATCTAGGTTTAAACCGTCGTAAAATAACCATTGCATACTCGGGGAATATCCTGGCATGCGACTGCAACAGTGTAAACAGTCCTGCCGGGAAATACCCGAAGTTCGACCACAAACATTTGATTCTTGGAACAGAGTGGAAATCGAGCAATATCTCAACGAAAGCTTCACCAAACGAGGCTTTTGTCCTCTGTCTCTCGGCTGCCGTGACCATTGCACGGCAGAATTGTCCGCGATTCCTCGGATATTAGCCAGACCGTTCATGATCTACCGCGGGCTCTCTTCTTTTCGAAACCGGCGTGTTTAAAGGCTGATGTATGCAGTGCGTCTGTTTTGGTTGGACGGTATAAATACAATAGCCAAAAGCCAGGGAGCTCTCCTCGAATAAACACAGGCGTTTCCCGGCTCCGTTCGCTGGCACGAGCGCTCGTGAGAAAATTCAGAGTCGCGCCTCAAGAATTCGAATCGATGACGGTGACGTTGGACGTGCGCGTTACTAACAAGGGAACAGACCGAAGAGTAAATCATCGATTTTTATGAAACCTTGGGACAACGTAGTTCTTAGAAAAATATTTGACACTTTTTTTTATTGGCAATCGTTCACGTTGAAAGGGTGAGAAGAGCCCTCAAAGTTGAGGATCGGAACCATATTTACATCGGGGAAACTATTACAGCTAGAGGGATGGTTCTTACGGCAAAATTGTGTTTTTTTTTTATAAGGGACAGATTTGGGAAAACAGATCTTTAATATCATTATTTGTTTAAACAATATCTTGAAGAATAGCACTTTTTTCTGAATTTTTCCAAATAAAATGTTAATCTATTTTGCTGAATGTTTGTATGTGACAAGTGTATACCCTAATACAAAACTTGGATGGAATAGAATATTGAATTTTGCGTTTTAAAATAAGTTATGTGTGAAGTGTCAATTACCACCGATTTGATGAAATTTCTGCGAGGCAGTTTACGAAAAAATATTTGACACGTATTTTTCTTTATAAGCAACCGTCCATGTTAAAGGGGTGTAAACTACCCTCAAAGTTGGAAGTGCAAAATCTATTTTGTGAAATATCTGGGAAATTATTAGCAGATGCAGTAAAAATTGATGAAATTAGAATTTTTTGAAGACGAAATCAATGATGTATACCATTTTGCAAAAGAACGATTTGTTTAAACAATATATTTTAAAGAGGTGTATTTTTTAAAATCTTTTAATAATTCCTCCGGATATTTCTGGAACAAATTTTCTAAATATTCCCAAATGCGGACACCCTAGACATCTAATGGCTGAATAAGTTCTGTTGTACTAGCACTATAAGTTTCATTGAACAAAATAAAATTAGTCAATCCCTTTCAGAGCTACAACATATTTAAAAACAAATAACAGCTCCCATATATATTACACGTAATATGATGTACATTATACGTACATGAAAAATTCTAACAAATACGCTTTTTTAAAATATATTGTTTCCTCTATCTGTAAGAGTCCGAGATATGGAGGGATCCGAGGGATGGACAGCATTTTGTATTCTTCAAACTGAAACTGATTGTTTCGCCTTCTAGGTCACTTCAAGGTCATGGTGTGTAGGTCGTTGAACTCATCTTGCCGCCGACTACCACATTGCATTATGAAAAAAACATATTAATGTTAAAAAAAAATACGGTGACCTTGAAAAAACCGTTAAAATGACCTTCAAAGAATTTTTGTTATTACCATCTGATGCACGCCTTAAAACCATGCACATTTTAGTTATTTAATATACACCATTTAGTTATTTTTTCTTACTTTTAATAATTGCGGAAATAATTTAAGTGTTCGAGTTAAAATTAACTCCCAGTATTCAGCTGATTTTCAAAGGGAGAGTTTCGTATGCAAAAAGGTGAATTGGAAGTACAAAGCATAATAATACATCAAGTTTTTATTCTGCATCTGAAACTCACATTTTCAAGCACAATCGTCAAATAGTCATTCGCAAACCGTCCAGTATACATATATGAATCAGTTGGAAGGGGAGTACTAGCGTACCGAGCCAATGGCTGATGCACATTACCGTCTGTACGTTTGATGTTCGTACGTTTGATGACAAAGAAATCGATTCCATCTTCTGGTACCGGTGTCGCATACAACATTTCGCCTAAAGGCTGATCCTGCTGATCGCTGATACAACCTCGATATCCCTGGAGGTCAAGGATCACGTCGAAAGACCTCTCTTTCTCCCAGAAAAGTATATAAAAACCAGTAAATGAATAATGTATGATTCACACGAGGAAGATCAAAAGCGGACAATGCAATGGACTGTGCTGCACCTGCACTTGCATTGCGGTCAAAGGGGCGCGGCACAACGTGTGTCAAAACTTGTTATCGGGCGACGACAATGATATTCATAAACTAATGATTCATGAAATTAATAAAACCCCATCTTGCTCGACCACGTCTCATAACCGGTTTCAAAATAGGCCTCACGAAATTGCCCCGACAGCAAAATAAAACCTGATCGCTGATTAACGAACATTGCATGCGTGGGATTAATAAACTATTCCTTTGAACGATTGCCAAATTTCGCGAAACTGTCTCCCTCTTTTACTCTCTCTCTCTCTCTCTGTCTCTCACTGTTTACTTGGATCGAAGACGCGAGTGTAAAATATTCTGTTTTATCTGTCGGCATGGGAAACAATCTTTTTCAACGTTTACGAAATGCTTTACCCGGGGAAATGAATGATCCTTTGGTGAAAACAAGTTGATAGCTCGAATTTATCAACGTGCTGTCACTCGGGACGACTTCTTCTTTTTTGTCTGTATTTTTGTTTATTTATTGAAGAGGTGCAGAGTTTTGTTTAATTGATCGGGTGACGCTAGGTGATATTTATTGTTTGTTGTGGAATTTGATGCGAAATAGAAATTTTTTAAGGGAATTGTAAGAGATAGGAGCCAGAAAGATAATTCTTTGCTTTTTTGTGAACTTTAACAAGTTGGGAACATTGATATTTGTATATGATTTAGATGTCTCTTCCGTTTTATATTGCATTTATTCGTTTTTGATATAAGTGTATAAAATCAGCAGTTTATTTATTATCTATTTCAATAAATGAATTGCTTTTGATTCTTCGTTTATATTTACAACAGAATGTACTTGCTTATATTACAAGATAATAATTATGTATCGTATTTTATGCATTTATGGCGAATCTTAGTAAGTAAAATATAATACCATATAAGTGCTAGCAGAATTTAAATACAATGCTTTATTATTTTCAAACTTATACCAATTTTTAATAAGAGAAATACATCTGCAAATCCAATTTTTTGCAATTCACACAGAATATATTTATTCTGTATAAAAGCACGTCTATTAATAATATTTTTTACCACTAATTTCGACGAGAAGAGTCGAATCCTTGTTTTTACAGAATTGACAACGACAATGTTTATTTTGCATAAAGATACACAATCAACTAATAATATTGTTCATTTCTTGGCCCAATCTGTGAGTGAATAACAGTGGGAGTTTATTAAACTTCTCCGGTGGCTTTGTTCTATTTTTCGTTGCGTTTTTTGCTCATTATTTTTTAGGAATATCTGGGTTGACCAAATGACGACAGAAAGTCTCTACGATTCCTCAGAACAGATAAAGCTTGACTGTACTTCAAAGCGCGACGTAAAAATGCTGCCGCCATTTTAAGGGGGGGTATTCGAGGATTTAGCATCCTCTTTGGCATCGTCTTTGGCATCGTCTTACGTGCGTGCACATCTTTCGCATGGAATATTGTATACGTAAAGTTAGTGAGCGCCAGTAACATAAAGCTGTGCCGAATTTGTTGCTACTGCGTTATATTTTCTACATATTACGCTGCAATTACGATTTAGGATAATTTTGCTAAAACGTACCGCAACTTCTCCACGTCGTTTTCACTAGCTTCGTACGATTTTAAAATGCAATGTTATGATTCGTACTTTATTTGATAGTAAGTAAAATCATAGTTCAAAATAATATGAAATTGTAGTTCAAGATGATATAAAATTATAGTTCAAGATGATATAAAATTTTATTTCATTTTGAACTATAATTTTATACTTTATACCAAGGAATTCCAACGTATTCCCCTCCGAGAACTGCAAAGTCCCCACCATCGAACCTCTTCCCACTACTACGTACAGGCATAGAAGTAGTGAGTGCTGCGCGCGCCGCGCGGCTCTCGTGGTGGGAGCTTCCCACCAGTATACATTATAACGATGAAGTCTAAGCTACTGATTGGAACTGCCTGCTTTATACGATTCTATAATTTTATTTAAAATTAAATTTGATGATTTGTACGACATTATATAATTTTAATACACAATTTCACCACATGACTGTATACAAATTTGAAATACAATTTGATCACGTGTATAACTTTGTAAACATTTAAACTATAATTTGATGATCAATATGACTTTATGAAGGTTTAAAACACAATTTAACACGTTCAGCGCCCACTCCACAATCATAAAAATTACACAAAATCAAAGCAATATACTTAATAAAACAAAAACTAAGAAGTTTAGTTTTGTGATATTAATTACTATTTCAAACCTCTTCTATTCCTCAGATCGTAAGAAAATTGTGTACACTCAATCTGACAACGTAAAAATTAATTTTAAATTCTGTATAAATATATCCGTCACCCAGATATGGGCGACATGGCGCTGAACGTGTTAATGATTAGTATGACTTTGTATAATTTGAAAATATTATTTAACGACTCGTGCAATTCTATGTAACTTTCAATATGAGTGTATAATTTGTATAGTTTTATATAATATTATAGTATGACAAAGAGCATTTTTTCATAGATTTCAATGAAACTTCAAACTTATCTATTTCAAAATAAGGCCTTAAGCATCTCTGAAATTATTCAAAAATTGATTTTGAGGAGTAAAGATTTAGCTAATCTTGATTTCTTCAATTCAAATGTTGAAAACAGGAAGAAGATGCAGTTGGAGCCACATTTGGATGACATATGTATACGAATGTCTGAACCCTTTCACAGCTTAAAACGTCATTACGCTCACCGATATGTGAGACGAAGTATTGTGTTGCATTCATGGCACGGTGTAAAAAGAGGATTACTTGCAAAACACGTATAGAATTTGAAAACGAGATATCGAGCAGTACCTACAACCTGAATGCTTTAAGCTTATACAATGCACCTATTATTACCGGTCCTGTGACTTCGTTGTCGCTGACTATACTGGCATAGATTCACTCTCATTGCTTTGCAACCGTTCTATTTATATTATTTTAACAATGGAACGAATTACGGACAATCAAATCATTAAACATTAATTATTCAACCAGACAATGAGGATATTATCATACACAGAAATGCAGCGACACAGAGCAATTTTGAAATTAGTTTCTACGAAATGTTCACAAAATTATTCATGTGCACAAAATTATTCGCGTCGACTAAATCTCAATTAAAATGACCGCTGAAATTATACAAAATTTTTAATCCCCTGTGCATTAATGCACATAAATAGATGTTCTAGGATCTTGTATGCCAAAATTTCTGAAGGCAAGCGTAACAAATTCGGAATAGATGGAGCATAATTTATTGATTTCAAGTGCAACGTCATGAAATATTTTCCCAGGATATGTTATACAATTATTTCCGAGCAACGTACGTAGGATCAATTTCTCGTTCCAATAAATTAAGCATATTTCACCGAAAGCAACACGAGCTGATAATAGCGCCATAGTTCACCCACGCAGGGTGTCCTGACGTTGGTGGCACAACCCAGATGAGGGTGATTATAATGCACAGCAATAACGTTTCGTCCAATAATTATGCTCGTGGGGGGACGAAGCCTGGATACGTGAACAGAGATCAATATCTTCGATCTTTCGGGGGTTTTTACGAGAGGAAATCTTCTCCGCAGCAATCGTGCAGCTCAAACAGACTTCAAGATTCACGAAATGCATTGGGGAAAATTACTTTCGTGGTGAGAGCAGGGGGGGGTGGGGGTGGTCCCGGAGTATTGAACCCGCAGAGCCGCACGAGGGTGAATTTTCTAGACCCACCCGGTGATCAATTTACAAGTTCGAAGGCAAACGGCGACATGCGAAACTGCTGTTTGTCATGTGATAAGGGCGTTAATTATAGCAGGGGATCCCGTCGACGGCAGTCGCAAACATTAACCGGTTGCCACCGGCAAAAACGTGACCGCAGAGGCTTGCGCGAAATCCATTACTCGCCTATCCGTTTGGATTAGCTGTGGAAATTATTAACACGTGAGTAGACTGCGGATTTCGTGCATTTGCGAGATAATTAAGCAAGTGAAATGCAAAACAGTGACATCATCAAAGGAATTTGAAGATACTGTTGGGATTCAACTCATTTAGATTGTCAAGGAAATGAATGGACATCTGTGTAGTTCATGTATCCTGAAATTAATGCAGACCAGGGATGGGCATTTTTGTCTCAATTGAGACAAAACCGTCCCCACCATAGCGCCCACTGTCCCCCACCAGCATCCGCCGTTACCATTGAGCAGTGATGGGCAATTTTGCCTCAATTGAGGCAAAACCGTCCACACCATAGCGCCCTCTGTCCCCTTCCATCAAGCGCGGTACAATGGGGCAACGAAGACACGAGACATCAGCGTACGCAACGAACGTGGGCGCTGCATGAAAGAGAGGTTGGTGGGAGAAGCAGGCGTTTGAGGGGCTCCACCCGTGCCCACCACTGCCATAGAGGAAAGAAGTGCTTCGCCCGTCGAGAACAGTGCGCAGGCCTCGTGCATGAAAGAGAGGTTGGTGGGAGAAGCAGGCGTTTGAGGGGCTCCACCCGTGCCCATACCTGTGCAGACAATTTTTATCTTCTACCAAAATCCACAGTCTACTAATAAAAGTATTTTTACAATTTTTCCTGACGATTTGAGATTGGTCATGTCCAAATAACAACAGCGAATATTCACAGAATTGAGTTCCGCGTCGTGACTATATGTACAGCTGAAGAAGCGTATCCTGTGAAGCCACGAATGTGCTCGGAAATAAGTAATTGTTTGAGCTCCGTGTTTTTTGTGTGCAAAGGAGCAAAGAGGTTTTATTAAAATTAACGATCAGTTAATTACATAGCGGTTACGTTGTGGCGTCAATTAGTTGAAAGCCTCGACCGAGTGCGGACGTATTTATTATTAAACCCGAAATTGCGAGAACGTAACGCACTGATAATTTTCAGGAGCAGATATTCTCAGGCATCGGGTATTAAACTACAGTGTAACGACATTTTGTATTAACGTAAACATCTATTTTCGTTCGGTCGAATGTCGGAGACGTATATTGACGGCCACAATGGAAGTTCGATACATCACTAAAGTTTCTTGCTCGACAGTTCAATGAAATCGACTAGAAAATTGACTTGAATGCTATTGAATCGGATAACTCGATGGAATCGCAATTCAAATAGGGAATGAATTGTCGTTGACGACAAAAGGATCCGAATTAGCTGAATTTAATTAAAACGTGTTTTCGCGGACTGTAGTACATAGATCGTCGATAATACGTGTATTATATTGTGTAGTTATTGGATTATACCCTAGGTATAAATAATTAAGATTTTATACTCTTGTTGCACGCTGCAAACTTGAGCAACAGTTATTAAAGCAGCGCTGGTACATGTTGCAGAGATGCAACTGTAATTATTATTGGATGTGCTAATGAGTAGATCAAATTTTTCTCGCGAAATTCACGGTATACTCTAAACGAAAGTGCAACAATTTTTTCAGTTGAAATATTCTCTGTTGCTTTCTATAATTTTAGACAACGATTTAATTAAAATCAATTTTTGTACTGCTTACAAACATGTGAATGATTTATTTGTATACTTAATATATGTAATTCTAAAATTATCAAGTAACTATACAAGATAACTACGACCATTTTTAGTAAAAACATTTACAGTACTTTATTACACTTAGTAATGAACAATTGCTAAAAATTAATTGAAAAACAATAGAGAACTTATAAAACACAAATGATGTTCATTTCACACCTAACCCAGACCGTTTTCGATATCAATACAAATTTATTGAAAGCGATAGAGAATTTATTAAAGACAGTGTTCAATATTTATTTAACTCGGGGTCTCATGTAACAGTTACAAATGATTTAACTACATATATGAACAAGAATAAAATTGTAACATTCATTACTAATTAATTGTTTGAACGGTATTACATAAGCAGGTTACAAAAACAAAATCTAAATTTATGCAGAATGCATTGCCAACAGTAAAATAACTAATTTTCCTTGAAAATTGGCCATATGCTTAATAAGGAGATTCTGCATTTTAATCGACAGCAGCGGCAATTTCTTTCCGACCGAAGTTCACGGAACGCCATTTTCGAACCAATGCAAATTAAACCAGAGAAAAAAGCGATTCCTACGTTCCTCCCTCACAGTGTAATATCGAAATAACCACGTTACGAGAACTTTGAATGGAACGGAATTAATATGAATCAGAGAGCGAGAGATACATATATGAGCCGTTGTTTTTGAAAGTAGTAGTAGTACGATCGAAAGAAGTTGAACTATAAAATATTGTCGCAAGAATTGTTTTTGTGGAAAGTGGCAAAATTCCATTCGTAATAATGATAATTGAAACAACTTTCTAATCGCATTAATTATTAATTATTACCACTTCAGTGTGCACTACTCTTAAAGTCTTTACAGCAGATAATAGCTCATAGCTTAAAACGCAAACTCTTAAATAGCAAAATGTATGAAGAAATAGACTTATACCACTTTCAAAAACAACGGCTCATATGTATGCATTATTTTACGCTTACGAATATTTAACTTTTACAGTGAGCATTCGCCTACGATGAATATGGGATTCGTGTAGCTCGTAAAGATTTTCAAAATAGAGTGAAGAACAGTTTCATTCCTTTTTCACGTTATTTTGTAAACTTTAGTAAAGTGTACTAGTTGATGCTGGGAATCAAATGTTATTAAATGCAACGTTTGCTTTCGTGGGAAGCAAAATAAATTTTTTAGTTGATTCCATAATTTCAGACCATTTTTAAAGGACTCAAAGCAACGAAACCCTACCTGTTTTAGCTAATCGAAATTAAAATTTCAACTACACTATATGTATAAATTACTAGAATTTCAATTAGACTACATGAACTACTAAAATGAAAACTAAATTACATAAACTAATAAAATTTCAATTACACTACATAAAATACTAAAATTTCACTACAATAATTGTTATTTACAGAATCGATTTTGAATCTTACAGTTTAATCTAAGTCTTGCTGGCTGTAAAAATTTAGATTATTACACCTAATAATTTAGTCACGTTTTACTATGAAAATGTTATTGTGAAAATTGTCCCTAGCAAAGTATTTCTTGTTGGCTACAGAAATTTGATTGGTTCATTAGTGACTCGAACAATTCAACATAATTTTCCTACGTGAACAAAACTTCATTCAAGAATCCTCTATCTACAAACCATCCCCCTTAAAACAACTCATATCAGTTACAAAACTTCGGGTTACCCGTTCCTACAGCCACCAATTCACCAATTCCTACTCAAACCCCTAAAATCCCCCCAAAACCCCCACGCTATCAACTATCTCTTGCTGACTCGACGCAGAACAATCCTAAAATCAAGGGGATGAATTTAAGAGAGGCCAGTCGTCTAGGGGTGATTAAGAGAGACAATTCACCCCTTATCTCACCCTCCGTTCTTGCCTGCTTGATAAAACGCAGCACGTAACATGCGAAAACAAGGTTTACCACGACGCGACGCACGTGAACGAGATTCGTGTTCGACGAGTGGTCGTCGTCCAGAGACATCAAAAATAAAGTCGTAGGATCGTCGGTGACGGTGGACGACGCAAAAACCGGCGATTACTAGCCGCGTAGGAGCTGTCGACCGCTGAGATCGTAGAACAAAGCGGAACAAAGTGGGTCAAAATGGAGCAAAGTGAAACAAAACAGCGATAACCGCGAAAAAGAACAAGAGTACAGAGGAAAACCGAAGACAGGTGAAAAAGAGAAAGAGGACGCAAGAAAAATAACCGGACGTGCCAATCGACTCCGTTGTTCTCGAATTTTGTAGCAAAATTGTTCGAACCAATTTGCGTTATACTAAAAGAAGTGGAGAACTTTAATATTGTTGTCCACATCGTATCTTTTCTAACCCGTTCAGAAAGTTACTACCATCTTTTCTTTCTTTCTACCATGCATGTTATTCTTAACATCTACCGGCGATTATTCCATAAGTCTATGGCTGAAGATTTTTTGAATGGATCCTTCAACAGCAACAGAAACTTCAATCACAAACCAACTCACCCTGGCTAACGTTGTTTAGTAATACCGTTTTGTATTATTGTGTAAAAGAAAATTTTCAAATTTCCATTTGGTACAGCAGAATATTGATAAGCCTATTAATAGGCTTCCGGTGGATAAAGTGTTAAGATTGCAAACAAATACATATAGTAACAAAGATCTGTACATATTTCCATTTTCTTTCTACAACTAAAGACTTTGATGTAGGTTTCAGCTTTCTGAGGAAAATATTTCGAATATTTTCAGAAATCCCCGTCCGGAAAGGATTAAATGAAATATCTGGTTGCTGTCCAAGAAGATGGACGTTTCGTTCCAATGTGGGGCGGGAACAGAGGAAGCACGGAGACAGATGATGAACAAGAGGAAAAACGAAGCAAAGAAGAGAACAGAAAACGAAGACAGGTGAAGAGAATGAGCAAGGACAAGAGGACAGAGGAAAAACGACTTGAAGAAGAGGAATAGAACAAAAACAGTTGAAAAACGAGGCGAAGAAGAGAATAGAGAAACAGATGACAAATGAAATGAAGAAGAGGACAGAAAACGAAGACAAGTTAAGGGGAAGAGCGAGGACAGGAGAACAGAAGAAAAGCGAAGTGAAGAAGAGGAAAAACGAAGCGAAGAAGATGACAAAAAACAAAAACCGGTTTAGAGAATGAGCGAGGACAACAGGAGAGAGGGAAAACGAAATGAAAAAGAGGCAGAGAACAAGAACAGAGGAACAGTGAAATAGAGAACAAGTGGACGGGAAACAAACTTTGTAAAGAAGAGAATAGAAAATGAAGACAGGTGAGGAGAAGTGGCGGGAGCGCGTGAGCGGATGAGTTCAACAGAAGCCGACACGTGCTCAACGACTATAATTTGGTTCACTCACCTCGGTGCACCGTGTGTGTTTGTCTGACGATATTGTGTTCTGAACAGGCCGGGAATCACGTTCGACGATATCGGTGTCGCGGTTATCCAATTCGGTCTGTCCGATGTAACTCGTTCGAAATAAACCGGGTTCTACTACGTCGTGGCTCTTCGCACCACCTACAACGTTGCCGGTCGGCCCGACACTGAATGTACCACCGACTACTACTCCGTTCGTAGGTTCGCAGCGGGAGCACAAACTCTCCCAGTGGGGGTAGCCGCAGGAAATGGAACGGGGGGAAAACTGACGAACCAAGGGCTCTACAGGGAAAACTGTGCGTCCAAACCCGCGTGATCCAAGTAGGAAAAACGAGAGACGTTATCTGGCTACACCCCCGGGCCCGAACGAACCGCGATGACACAATGGATCGAAGGGTTTGACGTTTCGGAACAAAATGGTAATTTCGATTTTCATCATTCGGTGTCTGATCGATTCGATGGGTTCAAGTGGTGTCTTTTGATCCAGACTATCGGAATTGTTGTTGAAACATGCAATTTTATGTGGCTGGTGGGGAAAGCCACTCAAGAGCACAACAAATAAACCTAATTTTGAAATTTTTTTACGGTAATGTAATAAAAGAATTGGAAAAGCTATGTACAGATTACTACTAGAAGGCGGATCTTTATGCAAAGTAAAAAATTTCCACCCGAGTCGTGACAAAGTAGAGTGAAATAGAAATTTATTTTCATTCTTAATATGTTTAACACTACAACTCCCGGACCAGTCAAAATGATTTGTTTCTAATGTTTTTCTGAATTTTTTACGGTAATGTAATGAAAGAATTGGAAAATCTATTTACAGATTATTACTAGAAGGCGGATCTTTATGCAAAGTAAAAAATTTCCACCTGAGTCGTGACAAAGTGGAGTGAAATAGAAATTTATTTTCATTCTTAATATGTTTAACACTACAACTCCCGGATCAGTCAAAATGACTTGTTTCTAATGTTTTTCTTTTACAAATACTGAAATTATAAATACGTTTTCGGAAGTAATTTTCTAGTAAACTTCTCAATGGAAGTACACATTTAAACTAAAATTCTACGAAATCTGAATAAATGCAATCTTGCCTTTATCAACCCAAAACTGGGTTGATTTTCCTCTCCTCCTTTTTCCCCTCCACTATCCCATTCCACTACATAAGCACACTCTAACGTCTCCCACTAAGACCGTAGACTGGTCACGTGACGTGCCGCGCAACGTGTTACATATTACTTTGGTCATCAGAGAGGTGGTAAACTGTATTCCCCTCGATTTAACCGATCTGGCGACACTGCTCGGTAGTTCTAGTATTACGAGGATGAAAGTAAAATAACTTTAAATTCTTCTGTTTTTACTGTTTGGAATTACACCAACTAATTTTTGTCATAAATGCATAAAGACCGCTGTCTAATCATTACTATACAGACTATGAAGTGTAAAAGAAATTTTTTTATAATAATTTTGTTATAAAATGGCGGCGCTGCAGCTCTGCAACGAGATTTCTTATTCCGCGGCCGGAACGATAACTCCCTCAATTTTTAACCTAGAACAAAAAATCAGAAATTTTTCAAATCAACATTCCAAACGCTACAAAAGTACATACGGATTTTTGTATGCTACATACTTTTTTATTATATACAATTTTTCACCTACTTTTCCCTCTGAAAATTTCACGTTTTTTTCACATGTGTACATTTAAAAGAAAACGGTGTATTGAGATTTCCGTATGCACATCTCTCTAGCTTTTGGAATGTAGATTTGATAAATGTTTGGTTTTTTGTTCTAGGTCAGAAATTGTAGAAGTTACACAAATTATTTTTAAACGATTATTAACACTTCATCTACCGGAAGCCTATTAATAGGTTTTCCAATAGTTGTGCTGTACTAAAAGGAAGTTGAAAAATCTTCATTTACATAATAATTAGATTATGTTACTTTGGGTGACTTGTTGCATCACGATTGATATTGCTATTACTATTGAAAGATCTATTAAAAAATCTTTAACCATGAACCACAAAGTTTCACAAATTGTGGAATAATCACCAGTAGACAACATGCTAAGAAAGGATTCATAAGGGAAACACGAACAATTATCGAGCTGTGAATTCTTTCAACATTGTAAATATTTCCTTAATTTTAGTGCATCTTTCGTGGTTGTATTATAACTTAAACATATAACTCTGATTCTAGTGTAAATAGTGGCATTGGTCTGCCCCTGGAGTCCGTGAGGACCAGCGACATTTATCTTCCGATTAAAGTTGCAATCTCTCCCCTTCTCAGATACAATCGGCACCCTCATAAGTTAATATCCTCTTGTAGCTACAGTGACTCCAGAAAGTATAGACACACTAGATTTCTGATTTACGAAAAATGATCGACATTCAGATTGTTATAATTTTCTAAGATACAATCGCACAAGAATAAACCTGAACTTGTTTTACAGTTTGAAGCCTCTACTTTTGCAATCCATCGTTCATTTTCTTTCAAGGTTTGCATCTTAATTCATTTTCTTCTAAGATTTGTATTTTAATACCTTTTTTCTGAGACCTGTTTGACAGTTTTTTACGAAACTATAACGATTTAAGTATTGACAATTTTTTGAAAATCGGAAATCAAGTGTGTCAATACTTTTTGGGGCCACTGTACATGGGAGAAGCGAGTTTGTCTGCGACGCATTCGGGAAATAACGAATCGCGGTTGCAGTGTTTGTTTTACGCTTTGTTTAATCATATTAACACTAGGTATCAGGAGTCTATTAACAGCTTACCCAACGACTATACTTGATAATCGATTATGAATTGAAGCTTACATTAATTTTATAATTGCGATAGAAATTTAGTCAATAAACGAGGATGTTGTCTCGAGTAACATAGTCTAATGTAGTTAATATTTGTTAACCTTAACTTTTTATTATATTTTATGAAGTAATTGTCATAGATGCATAAAGATCTACAGATTACTCGTAACATATACTAGATTTTATTTTAAAATATTTATTGATTGAATTGTGAGCTTATAAATTCTGAACGGTAGGCTTAGTTAAAGGTTAGTAGACCTAACCCAACGACTGTACTGTAATAAATTATTATATTTTTATAATATTCTTCTAACCCTTTCAGATTGTGTAGAAAAGCAAATGTCAGAAAATGCATTGAGCTAACTTTTTAATGCTATTTTATTAACTATTATTTTAAATGAACATATTTATCCTTTTCGCTCGAGAAAATGAAGCCTGCTATTCTCCTGAAATTTATGATGTCAATGTATATAATAAATAAATGGTGCTTTTCTTGTAATACCTGGACAATATTAACAGTGTAAACTTCACTATATTTCTACATTTTTATACATCAAGTAATTACAACCGAAAAATGACTGTAAAGTAATTATGTAGAGAAGTAGAATTAATATTGTTCTGCCGGTGGCCGGGTCCATTTTAACCCAGCATGTCAAAAACATCATCTAGCCATTCAGCTCCTGGTGATCAATTTAAATTGGAAGCTGTTTAATCAAGCGCAATTAAAAAAATCAACGAGTCTAGATATAATATCTTCAAAAATTTGTTTAAAACAATGGATAAACAATGGCTGAAATAAATAATTAAATTATGTTGCTCCAAGTGATTTATTGGTTCAAGATGCAATTGCTATTAAAAAAAGAGTACAAAAATTCTTGATTTTAAGCATTGATTTTCAGGAATCTACCATAATAACTGCCAGTAGGTAAACTGTTAATGATTCTGGGAACACACAGACCCCCCATTCTCTCTATCTATAGTTACAGCACTAGGGACTAGACAGGTGATCATAGAGATCAGTGAACATGATTCTGCGGTCGTGTTATTGGCTGACATCTTCCTTCTGTGTCGCTCGATCATCGCCTACACTGTTACTGCCCCTCTACATCTGTTATTGCACTGATACGATGATTATGAAGAGCTCGATGAAGATAATAGCGAGGCAATATTCGAGACAATATTAGACTGCGCATTTTTATGCAAAATAAAAATTGTCTGCATTAATTGCAAGATACAGGAGTTACATGGACATTCGTTTCCTTTTTAAATAAATTTCATAAGTGGACAATAACACAACAGTATCTATAATTTTCTTAAATGTTTTTACTCTCCTTCATTTGATCTATTTATTTTTGTTATTAAAATAGACCTTTTGATATCTGTTTATTTAATGCTTTAAATTAGATGATTTATATGTATAGAAAGTACAGTATTGTTGTATGCACTTCAGGTGAAATATTCTTCATCATATTTGGAATAAATTGATATGAAGAGGAAAAATAAGACGACATTATTGTCTGGAGAAGTTGATATACGCTGGCAATGACCGCTTTTATTACGAACCTGTTGATCGCGCTATTAAAAAGACTTGAAGAAGGATTATATTTAAAATCTCAGTACCATTTCATTAATAAATCGTGCTTCGTTAAAGGAAAAAATAAAGTAAGCTGTTTCACAGAAATATGCACATTCAATTTCGACTTTGTTAACTAATTTTATTTGCACAGACAACTGTCACCATGTTACAATGAGGTCAAACATGCTGAGAATAAGTTGGCATTTCAAAACGAGTTGAAACCCAGGATCATTAAGTCTCATGATACTAATATTAGATTATTACAATACATACAAATAAACGTTTGTACACATAATGCGCAATCTGATGCATATTGTTACGAGTATTTTAACGATACAAGGCGTAACTTTGAAATTTTATCAATTCTAACAAGAAGAACGATGAATTTCTTATTTCAAAACGTATGAACAACGAAATTAGATTTCCAAATACAAACAGTTTCTAGATATTAATAATATTTATCTCGAATGGGCCATCATCGATGTCTTCAATGTTTGTACCGGCAATCTTCTCTATCTATAGCATTAAAAAACTACTATTAACAAAGATCTGCAGATTGCATGCGCAGATGTTTATAAGAATAGAACACGTTCGAGTAAACAGGATTACCTTACAACTTGTAACAACTGCATTCAACAACTGCACAAATGTGCAGTATATCCAAAATCTATTTTAGAAATCACTATTTGCTAAATCGCTCTCGAGAATGGATAAAAATTTATATTCTACTCTTTTAACATTAACATCAATTCAACATTTAAATTATTGGCTAAAAATCTCTCCTCTTTTAATATTTAAAATGTCTGTTTCATGTGTGTCGTATGTTTACAATTCCAAGATCAATTTTAGAAATTTTTATTTGCCAGATCGTCCTCAAAAGTAAATCAAGATTTATACTTTGCTCTTTTAACATTGACATCAATTCAACATTTAAATTATTCACTGAAAACCTCTTACCTTTTAATATTT
The DNA here is from genome assembly GCA_913789915.3 of Sphecodes monilicornis. Lineage (NCBI taxonomy): Eukaryota > Metazoa > Arthropoda > Insecta > Hymenoptera > Halictidae > Sphecodes > Sphecodes monilicornis. The sequence continues at coordinate 11,535,947 of OU565294.1, forward strand.
CAAATCTCTGTTTCATGCGTGTCGTATTTTTACAATTGCTAGATCAATTTTAGAAATTTTTATTTGCCACATCGTCCTCAAAAGTGAATCAGAATTTATAGTTTGCTCTTTTAACATTGACATCAATTCAACATTAAAATAATTCGCTAAAATCTCAATTCCTAGATCAATTATCGAAATTTTTATTTGCCAGATCGTGCTCAAAAGTGAATCAAAATTTATATTTTGCTCTTTTAACATTGACATCAATTCAACATTAAAATAATTCGCTAAAATCTCAATTCCTAGATCAATTTTCGAAATATTTATTTGCCAGATCGTGCTCAAAAGTGAATCAGAATTTATAGTTTGCTCTTTTAACATTGATATCAATTCAACATTAAAATAATTCGCTAAAATCTCAATTCCTAGATCAATTTTCGAAATTTTTATTTGCCAGATCGTGCTCAAAAGTGAATCAAAATTTATATTTTGCTCTTTTAACATTGACATCAATTCAACATTAAAATAATTCGCTAAAATCTCAATTTCTCGATCAATTTTCGAAATTTTTATTTGCCAGATCGTGCTCAAAAGTGAATCAAAATTTATATTTTGCTCTTTTAACATTGACATCAATTCAACATTAAAATAATTCGCTAAAATCTCAATTTCTCGATCAATTTTCGAAATTTTTATTTGCCAGATCGTCCTCAAAAGTGAATAAAATCTTTCATCATTTAGCATTGATATTAGTTCAATATTTAAATCATTCGCTGATAATTTGATACCTTTTAATATTTTAAATTGAAGCTTCCAATACATTTGATTAATATAATTTTTCCGTCCGCTGAAAGTCTGGTGCGTTTCAATATTTAATAGAGTATAATAATTGCATTTCATCTAAGACATATAATATTTTATGTGTCACATGGGAACACGACAAGTACAACGTGGGAATCGAATCATTGAAGGGAATGCGGCTCGTTAGCGAAGTCACGGCGTAGATTTGTACACATAACATTGTCAACGACCTCTTATTTGCGCTCAATGAGCTCTTGAAGAATAAATTGCACGTCCAAAGGTTTCTCCAGCTATAAAACTTCTTGAAGTAATTGATTTGTGGGTGTCAAGTATCTTCAATGACTCATTTCCTGCACTGCCAGAAATAACGCTGATTGTATCTAAGTAGCCTTCATGAGATAATTCCTTAATTCAACCATGGATGATAACAAAAATCGAAATTATTACATGATGTAGCACATACATTCACATAGAAACATATTTACTTAAATCCACATTATTATTCAAACACATGTGTTCATAATTTTTCCAAATTATTAAATCATCTGATTAGACCTATCAATTTTTTTTTTACTCAATTTATTGACGATTTTAGGGGTAAAATATTACTTGTACAAAAAAAATTAATCAATTGTAACTTTAGTTTAAATTTAAAATTTTTTTACGAGATTCGTTAATTATTTGTAACATTATGTAAATACATAGAAAATGATAGAGAGCATTTTAACTGTTTGTAAATAAATCATGGATATTTTTAATGGAATTTTTGAATGCCTTTACCCCTGTCGGACCTTTCACTTCGTTTAAATAGAAAATACTGTATTATTAAACTCTTTGAATGCACCGTTTATATAAACATACATGCACATACGTAAATAAAAGATGGATGTTTATTATATATGAAGCGAAATAATAAGAACAAAGATTTTTATACAATTTTTTTTATATGTTACCTTTTAACCCATCAAAATCAATCGTAGTTCAATTGAATTGCTTAAACGCAAAAATTGTTCAACGTTCCCAAAAGTGAAATTTACATAGAACCAACTAATAATTACATGATAAACGATTTCCAATTTGTTGATGCTTGTTTTATCGATTGCGTCATTAATATTCAGCATGAAGCCGTGTGACATTTAATTTGGTCTTCTCGCATGCTGGTTCCCTCAGCATTAGTTAACGCATAATGTCGTTCAAATAATTACTTCATTAAAAGTTCAGCATTGTCAATAGAATATTCTATTCTCTAACGTGCACTAATCGCGAACTAATCGTTCCTACGTATTTAAATCAGAATTCACAAAGCTATAATCTCTTGTAATTGCAAAACGGAGGTAAGCGCCACGGAAGCAACAATCCTCGCTTTACAAACATTAATTATCTGGTTTCACAATTCTCTGTACGTCTATCTCATCCTTCAATTATCTTAACCAGTCTCTCTGTTTATCAAGTATATCTGACAACAAAATGGTCGTCGTTAATTATGAAACATTTACCCGGAACGCGGTGAATCAGAAATTAGTTTAAACAGCGTCGAAGGATTCTTTTATTAACAGCTTTTCACCTGGAAACTGTATGCAGGCGGAGCGTTCAATTGGTTCTAATTGGCAATGTCTTCAATTTATCCGTAATTTGCACATTTAATGCAAATTTCATTGGCCGTAGCCCACAATCTTGCTGGTGATCCTTGACGGTGCATTATGTCGGCAATTATGATAATTTTATTGAGTGCAATGATTCCGTATCGACACGCAGCTTCCATGACATTTAATTGAACTCATTAACGCTCCTGCATCTCCGGATTCGTCCATATTAATTGCGCGAAAATAGGTCTAGGACGTGCTCGAAACATTACAATCAATTTCCGTGATTACAATCATATCTTTTCATTAAAAATTATCACTCGTAAATTAATTTACAATGCAACTTGCATTAGAAGTATTGAATAAATTTATTCCTTTTGATATACATTATATTATATAGTTATATAGTTATTTAGTGGTCTGTAGATGGAATGTTAAATAAATTTAACGGACAGTAAATAAAATTCAATTTAAAAATAATTAAAGGATAATAAGCGCGTCACGTGTGTTTCATAGTACTTTATTCGAGAATCAAATGCCACGTAATACATACATACATGAACAGAAAAGAAAAAATAGATGCCCCATTTTCGAGGGCGTCACGTTTATTAAGCGTAAAGAAATACGTATCCCGTAGTTGCAAATATAATATAGTGTAGTTAGGCGTTTCCGAACGATTAAAACACAAAAGCGGCGACGGTGCGCAGTAGCAATAGTGCACTGCTTATAGTTGTGCAACTACCATGACTCGGACGGACGTTCTCGAAGAAGATGAATGGCATAAATACTATACAACTTACTCTCGAGTACATATATAGTCGTGAGATATAAACAAATGGGGAATGATCGTAGACAACGATAAATGCGTGTATAAATTATCGAACACGGATCGTATAGTATAGGATAGTATCATAAAAATATTAAATATACATTTTTGGCGTATCGAAAGCACAGCGGAACAATCGCGAGGCGTCAGATGTATTTTTTCATCGTCAAAAATGATTCTTTTCTTAACTTAGCTTGATTAACACGTTCACCACCACCGTCACAAATATAATCTCACCGTGACAATCTCACAGTTCGCTTAAGAATAGTCAAATTAATTTTGTACATTTTGTTGATTAAATTCATAGTACACGCGCGTGACGTTCACAGTCACGCAGTTTACTTAAGAATAGTCAAATTAATTCTACACGCTTTATAGTTTAAATTTATAGTACGCAGTACAATATTGATAGAATCCATGACTTTCTTCTGCTAAAATGTTTTAATTAGACTGCGGATCTTAAAACGGAACGTAAAAATGTTGTGCATCGATTGCAAGGAACAGCAGCAGCGTGGCCATTTATTCCTTCTCTTAATAATTATAATAAGTTACAAGTAATAAAATCGTTCAGATATTATCAATGTGCTGTGTATCGTCTACTCGTGTATATCATAAATGCATCAAATCCGTAGTTTAGTTTGAATATTTCTTCAAGGAGTTACGTTGGTTAATAAAATGTTCTAACAGTGTAACAAATGGTGGTAGCGAGCGCGTTAGCGGTATTGTTCGCAAGAAAGCGAGCGAACGATAACCGAATGCACTTAATTGTGTGTGTGTATTTGTGTATTTTTATTTTGTTAACTATTTTCTAATAAAGACTAGAGAGAAGCACGAAAATAGGATTAGGATAATGTTCGGTACGTAGGCGGCCACGCCGTTACCGTTCCAACAGACGTTCAGGTTGCACTTATTAATAATGGGGTTGAATTTCTGTTTGAAGTATTCCCAGTCGCATAGCCCGACGTCACATCCGTCAAGCATGACTATCTTCTCCGCCAAGTAAAACATGACCTTGTTTGGCTGACTATCGCCGTCGCATCTGCAAACAGAAATAGATGACCCTTGTTGTGACCAACTGTTGTCTAATTCGCTCAGGCGGTCGCGAATTTTAAACAATTCCCGCCGGCCGTTTCGGGCCACTGACTCATTCGTCGCTATATTGTCCCGGTTTCGCAAGAGGAGACTGCGAACGATCACTATGCCCGTACAGCCCACTACCGGCAGCGCCATTTTGATGGCGTGGAATCGCTCGAGCGCTGCAGACAGCTGTTATGATCGTTTGCATAGTTTGAATCACCTTTTTCTATAATATACTAGTCTGAATCACCTTTTTCTATAATATACTAATTTAAATAATCTTTTTCTATAATGTACTTGTATGAACATATTTAAAAAAAAAAAGTATACAAAAGAGGTTCATCAAAGATTGAGGAAATAAGGTCTGTGCTTGTAGTTTGCTACTATTTTCTACAGACGTAAAAAGAATTGAAGAAAACATTTACGATATACATGCGTTTTAAACAAATTTTCAAAAGAAATGCACAAAAGAGAATGATCAGGGCTGAAGGAAAGTATGTCTACGATTTTAGTAGCCATTGTTTTCTACATGAATAAAGAAATTTAGGAGAAACATTTGTAATTCACATGCATGTTGAACGTATTTTCTAAGTAACATGCAAGAGACAATGATCAAAGTTTGATGAAAGAAAAATAATGGTTCTTTCTTTGCTTTGGTGGTTCCAAGCTTCAAGAAAGTATGAAGTCATACTGTATAATAGCAAGCAGCTGTTTCCTAACACTGCAGAGCAAAGATTAGAGCATTTTGATATATCAACTTTTTGAATAGTTATTGAATGATTAGCTCACTTGTAGAACACTGCGACGAGATTTGCGGCGAAGGGCGAGATAAACGACGATCGCCATTGACGTTTCGCCATATTGTCGTAATTAAAGGCTGTCAGTTTCGATGAGTCTTTGTTAATGTTCAACGTAGTCAGTAGATTTTGAAGACTTATGATATCGCTGAAGTAGAACACGCCATTAGGTTCGAGTGACTCTGTGTCTTTTTCCACTTTCCTGAAAATAAACCACAAAATATTGTTAATAAACAGAAGCGAAGATTATTGCTGATGAATAGGGCAATAGTGCATCCTGTGCAAGAATCCACTAATGTAACTAGAAGATAGAAAATATTATTTCTTTTGACTAGGAACCATTATCCTAAAATACATATATTTGCAAAGTACTATTTCTGATATTACTAGCATAAATTAATATCATAAAATTGATATTATCCAAGACCATTCGCAGCTTCAATTATGAATTTTTGAAAATATACTTTTGAAGATAGTTTTGGTAAACTCATTAGCGTTTCTGATATTTGTAATGTAACATTTCATCGATTCAATTCAATCGATGGAAATTGAGTGATTAACACTAGGTTTACGGAGCATTAAAATTGATAATTTTACATTGCTCTATAAAAATAATAAAATTGTATTTACTTAGATCTTTAGCGATTTTTATTGTTATATGTACACAAGAAAATAAATCTATTTAATAATTCCTCACGAATACCTCCTTACACTCTTAATAAACGTAAATTAAAAATTTTTGAATCCGTCATTTTGACGGGCCCCGTAAATCTAGTGTTAAATATTGACTTCCATACTATGGATCAAATAGACCCGGTTCCGCCGTCGAAGGGTTAACTCTTTCATCGGAAGAAGATTCGTTTAAAGGGCATGGAAAAGGCAAACGAAATTACCAAAAATGATTCATCATGTCTTGCAAAAGCGTACATCCTAAGTGTGCATTGATTTCACGTCCATATCCGGCTTGGTAATAGTAGTAGAGATCCTCGCGATATTCTAGCACGCGGAGCTCCTCTTTGTTGAAAACGGCACACCAGGGAGAAAGTTTCGTCACTGTCCAAGACTTTTCGTAACGGCACATGTCGTACATCGTTAGGATCGATCCTGGAAACTCGTACGGATATTATAAAACCGGCACAGCTGATATACACACTGAACATTCGCTACACGGTATCGCAAATTCATTGAATCACACTTCAAACACTGATATTTATCAAAAGCCTGCAGATTTCTATACCAAATAAAAACTGTGTGCATTAATTGCAACACATGGGAGCTATTACACATTCCTTTCTTTTCTTAGTCATTTTAATCAGTTGAACATGGTTGAGCATGTTCGTCTTCTTTAAATCACTGTTCTGCTGCAAATTGCTGTTTTACATTATACCTGCTTCTTTTTATCATAAATTCATTAAATCTGCAGTCCATTTATCACAATACAATCGATACAACGGCTTGCAATTTATTTTAGCCGAAACACTGAACTATACATTATTTACAACAAATTTTTGTACAAATTCCCACTTATATGATTTTTTGTTTCTTGGAAACGTCAGAATAAAAATTAGTGTTTTACCAATCAATTATGTTAACTCAAAGTCTACCAATAATACGAGAAAAATTTATAATAACGTGTTTAATATGTCAACTCAGCTCATCAATTGAAAGAGTCTAAATACTTTACAAAAAAAAATAATTCAGGGCTTCCCAATGAACAAAAATTGAGACTACTACTTAAAAAAGAGAATCATTAAGCTTCTTTAAAAAAAAATTCCTCTTAACCGATTTAACAATTTGCATCTAACTCTTATGAGAAATAGTTAAGCTATCATCAGTTTCACCATCGAAACATTTTCCGAGCAGATCCGTAGCTGACCAGAGATTTTATGGGACTCACGTTTTGGAATATGGTAGAGGAATCCCAGCCGTCGGCTGACATTCTGTATGAGACTCTGAAACTGCGGCTCCTCATCGAATTTGCTGACTTCCTCCGTAGAAACATTGCTGAACTCGTTGTCCCATACGTTGCAAGTTTTATAAGCCTGGGAGAGGAAAGTTAGTGGGTATTTTTACGCGTTAAGTTATAAAGTTCGTCGTCGGTCGTTCCACCGGGAATTAGCAGATCTATTTGTCGTTCTAACGATCTCAATTACTTACGGACAGCAGTGTGTCATTCACGGAAACTTCTTCGCCGAACACAGCATTGGTATCTCCGAATAGTCCCTTGATGAACTGGTCCATGCTTGTACGACCTTCCGCGGTTTTGAACTGAAACAGAAAGTTATAACGATTTTAATACAGGCAGATTTTGTTGATTTTGTTGTTGGTTTAGTGATAGATACCATATAATTTTCCGGCGTTATATCTTCCGTACTCGGTTGCAAAAGGTGAGGGAAGTTGCTTTGCAATCGTCTCGCGAGCAATCTCATATCCTCCACGCCTTGCGGTGTCAAAACTTCCGCCCTCTCTATCATAAGGTAATCATCTGGCTTCCATCTTTTCAAGTTTTCTAAGTCCCTGTCACACAAGTGACCGTCTGCGAAGCAAAATCACGATGGACGCGTCATCAGTTGCGAAACATCGACGCGAAAGACGCATCGGACTAGTGTAACTCTGTTCCGAAAGCGTTTGGTATAATTGAGTTGTGCGGTTTGTTAGAAATAATTTATTCTGTTAAATGGATCGCTGCCGGTTCGTTCTGGTGACAGTTAGACCCCCCGATTACGAATGGTACTTGTACCTTATAGATACTAAACTCTAGGTTACTAGATTGCGGATTTTATGCAGTTATGCTAAAAATGACTAGGTAAAATTCCAAACTGTGAAAACATTAGAAAAATTTAAGAATGTTGTATTCTCATCGATTTACTAAAATTATTGAAAGAAAAAAGATATTTTCATTCAACTTCTGTTTCTTATATAATTTACTTCGAAAATTTTTCATAAAGATCCGCAGTCTATAAATTACAATCGTGTATAGACGACAATTCGTTCTGGTATCAGCTAGATCCATCTATTAGAACACAGACCCCAACTTTATCATGCATCAACTCGCTAAAACAATTTATTCAATCAATTATATAATCACCCATTCGATCTGGTAGAAGCTAGATCCCTTTTATTATAAAATAAAGACTAATTTTATTATAGATTGCATCATCTCGGTAGAAACAATTTATTCAATCGATTTTTAAGGTGCCAATTCGTTCTGGTGGCAGCTAGATCACTTTTGACACCAGCCAACGATCATCTTCAATTTTCTCTGAATGCAAAATAGCTTAATTCGTGATAGTCAATCTTGATCCTCAATACTAACACGTCATTTATGTTATTAAAAATGCAACTCATGTGCAGAAGGTGGTATTTGCAACATTTGATGCTTTGTGACACTCATACACAAAAATGGTACCAGTGAATATCTTTAATTTTCTCTCAATGCAAAATACCTTATTTGCGATAGTCAATCTTGATTCTCAATACTAACACGTTATACATATATGTTATTGAAAATACAACTCATGTACTGAAGGGGGTATTTGCAACATCCGATGGTTTGTGAAACCCATACATAAAAATGGTACCAGTGAATATCTTTAATTTTCTCTCAAAGCAAAATATGTAGCTTGTTCGTGAAAGTCAATTTTGATCCTTAATACTAACACGTTATTTACACAATTAAGAACATATTAAAAAAACAACCCTTGTACTGGAGGATTAATTGACAAAATCTGATGCTCTAGGAACTCATCCATGAAAATGGTACCAGTGAATGATCATTTTCAATTTTCTCTCAATGCAAAATACCTTATTTGCGATAGACAATCTTGATTCTCAATACTAACACGTTATATATGTTATTGAAAATACAACTCATGTACCTAAGGAGGTATTTGCAACATCTGATGCTTTGTGAGACTCATACACAAAAATGGTACCAAAAATGGTACAAAAATGGATCATCATTAATTTTCTCTCAAAGCAAAATGGCGTATTGGTGATAACCAAGTTTGATTATCTATAATAACATTCTATTTGGGTTGCTATAGACATATAATGCCGACACAAAGGTGTCAACCGTTACCACAAAACAGTGGCGCCAATTAGGTACCATGGAAACCCGTTCACACAAATTGAAAATGACTAGCCAACTAGGAAAGTGTGACACTAGAACGCGCGTTCCAATTTAGACAGGTAAGTTCATGGAATCAATAAATCTAAGGAACGCTACCGTGAATGCGAGTATATTGATCAACACGCGAAACGACGCGTAGAGAAAGATCGATACGAAAAAGTGTCAATGACCTGAATTAGCTGCGGTCTGGTTTGCCCGCTCTGCCAGTCGGTGGGTTTCAACTTTTCCCCTTTGTTTCTTCTATTAACCCTTTCACGTCTCAGATTCGTCATAGATTTATTATGCTATTATAAATGATAAAATAAAATATAGTTTAAAATTGAAAAATGAATCGTCCGAATTAATAACGTTAATTTTAAACTATATTTTATTTCGTTGTGTACAAGAGTTTGCCATCACCTTTCGGAAACTTTTTATTTTCTTTCCAATTCAATAAATAACTTTTATACTTCATTGTTTGTCATAGCATCTGTATTGGCATAAGTTATAGTGTATTTACACTGTTCGTGGTAAAATTTTCGATATTCCAATTTTACACGCCTTTCATTACGTCTTCGTAAGTGTTCACAATTGAAAAGGTAATCAATTAGAAGGTTAACAACGAATATTACCAGCAACATCTCTATTACCATTCTATGGACACATTTTTTAGGCTCGCACAAATGATAATTTAACACTTTGATTGCTACATTGATCACTAGTCTGCGGATTTTATGCATTTATGACAAAAATGACTAGATTAAACACAAAACTGTGAAAACGTTTAAAGAATGTAGAAATCTTACTGCACATTATTTTCAGGTCATTAAAATTATTAAAAGAAGAAATAAATGTTTATGTGATTCCTATTTCTTGCAATTAATACAAATAATTTTTATTTCGCATACAAGTCCGCAGTCTATTGATCACACATGGTTGACACTATTTTTTGACCAGGTTGAAAAAATAATTTTTCTCACGAAATATTCGAGCACGCTGAATTCTATTAAGGTTTGTAGCATACCGAAGAATTGGAGTAGTACACAATTATTTCGATTGATTTTAATTTCCCAGTTTTGGTTTCCATAATTAAATTACTTTGAAGTTGTAGGATGTTTTAAGGTTGTGATTTGGCAGTCGTTGTGTTAAATAATAAATGGTGCTTTTGGTTACATCGAATTTCATTTAACCTGTCTCTCAAAGAGTTGATAGAATTGCATGGCAAGATCGTAATTTATCTTCATTTGGAACAGGAGGTCAAATCAGCAATCAGTGCAACCTGGTTTCAACCTGGTTGCTTCAGAGGGTCAGCAGAGGTTCTTCCACCCCTGCAGTTCTTTAGACCCGCGGGTATTCGGATGGGGAAATTTACTTACTGCCTCGGGACTCGTGGTTGTTGATTATTTGGCTCTGCACTTCCGTTAACGAAAGCATCTCGGTGATCTCCATTCTCGATGCGCACCGTGTGCCGTGCGTTGCGAGCATCCAAACTTGCTCGGCTTTGCAGTCTGCGGATGCAATCGGAGAACAATGTAAACTCACTCTGACAGAACATAAAAAACATCACGAAAATATTCGGACACCGTATCAATCCCAATTTTTCAATTTAGCGCGTCTTTGTTAACCCTCGTGTGCTCCTCTTTTTTTTAGATCGGCATCTATTCTGTCAAACGCTTAATTTCTTTCATCAGATGTGTTCCTTAAATTGTTCATGTTATAAATGCAATAAAATTTTGTTTATTCAAAATGTAAAGCAAAGATAAAAGAAGCATTATCCTGGAATTTTTAATGTAATTACTTGTGAGAAGCGTACGAAGGTTAATTTATGAAAGAGCCACGATTCTTTTCTGAGACGTTTTATATTGTTCAATCAAGTTATACATTGTTGTGTAGTAATTATTCCGTGCGATATTGTTATCGAAATTTAAGGTACTTTTAGCAACACGATGATCTATGGAACGGATTTGGTACCATAATTCGTAAGAAGTATTAATTAGTAAGATGATCAACAAAAGATATCATTCATATTAGTTCTTCGCATGTTTTAGAAAAATTATTTAACATAGTAGATTCAACAGAAGAGAAGTCCTAAAAAATATGAACATTGCATTTAATTAATAAAACACAATAACAGAAATATAATTTTTAATATATTGTACCATAGACGTTTACTAAATAGACGTTTTTGAAGTACAACAATGTATTCATGTCATAAAACATGAATAAAACTTATCAATTTCGATAAATGTCTAATTTCTGTTAAAACTTAATTACAGTAAAAATTGTATTACAGGATTGTACAAAGAGATACATCAACGCAATAGTAGATGTTTATAAAGAGCACCAAACAATTTTTCACTAAAAAAATAACCATGATCCAATAATTTCATAAATGATCATAGAAAATCGTTCCAAAATCAAAGTACCAGTGTCCATCTATTTTCGGCGCTGAATATTTATTTACTTACTGGGTACTTCTTGGAACCGTGTTTTTCCGGCATGGACGAAATGGTAGGCAGTTTTTGTGGCCATGTACAAATACGGATCATTCTCATCTGCGAAACAGTAATCGAAATCGCGAGTGTACGCGAGATTCGCCAGGACGAGCAGGAGTAACAGGGACACGTTCATTTTGAGCGACATCCTTGTTCTCGAAAAGCTGCAAGTCAACAAATTGATTTAAGCATCGACGAAATTTATCAAATAATTATTTGCTAATTTGTGTGTCACAGTCTTAAATGCTGACTAAATTTGGGATATGTTAACATTTTATCTATTGAGAAGCTCCTGAATGATCAAACTTGTCATAAGTATTGAGGAAAAATTAATAAAATACATCCTCGGCTGTGAATAAAAAATATATACAATTTAAACACTTTCTGAACGAAGATTTATTCAAAATATGAGAAACATGCTCTTTGGAAAATTTAGTTTATCTACGAAAGTCTAAAATACTGGCTAATTTGGGCATTTGGTAACATTTTACCTACTGAAAACCTACTAAGAAATTTCTAAATGATTGACAAAATGAATAAAACAAAAGCACACCTATGAATTAACAATTTTTCTTATGACTAGACTGCGGATTTTATACATTTGTAGCAAAACGCATATAAGTGAAATACAGATCAGTGTCAAAAGTATTGTTATATTATTTTCAGTTTATTAGAAGTATTGGAAGAACAAACACATATTTACTTAACTCATTTACAGAATATGATACAGAAAATGTTACTTTTGCATGAAGATCCGCTGTCTATTCATATTTGAACATTTTGCGAACGAGGAATAACAGAGATACGTTTATTTCGAGCGTCCTTTTCGTCCCTGAAACACTACAAGCGAACAAATTGATTTATAGAAAAATCGAACGGAATGTTTTCCTATTCTAGGATCGAAATCTCTCTTTCTAGAAGAATGATCCGGTTTTACTGGTTGTTACTGAACAAATTCCCGCGTGGTGGTATTTTACGATCGCATAAAGCGCGCTGCCCGCGCCGCTTCGTCTGAAACCCAACTATAGCAAGCAAACCTACATTTTCCTGTGCTGATGTCAGATGTTCCTTCGCCGGCACGGCAGCGTTGTAAATTGTGACCAACTAAACGTGAAGTTGTTCTTATGTAACCCGCGAAAGGATATTTATCCATTTAGACCAGCGATATAAAAAAATAAGAAGAAATAGAAGGAAGAAGAATAAAGAGTAAATTATCCTTGCATCCTTCAGACTTATATAATCAATAAATCAACATATATATGCACTGTATGATGTCACGTCCTTTAGTCAACATCACTCCCGATGTACATGCGAGTAGCAATTTACCAATCAAATTATTAATAATAATAATCCCTGGCGTATAATGCCAGAACCATGGACGCCCAGTACTGTAAATAAGTCGCGACAGCAAATTTTTATCTAAAATGCAAGTTGACTGTATCAACAGTGAGGAACAAGAGCCAAATGACTAGTTTCACATTTTGTATTTAATAATTATTGAAATCTCAAGAATACTTGCATTAGAAATTATTAAATAAATTACATCATTAAGACACACATTATTATATAAACTGCGAGGTGTCTAAATAATTTCAGTCTTGTAATGTTTATAAATGATCGTATACCAATCAGATTTCGTGCTCGATACGGTCAGCGTTAAATCCTTTAAATCATTTTACTGTTTAAAATAGCACCTATGTACACGTCCTTGTCATAAATGCATAAAATCTGCAGTATAGTGATCGCTGAGAAACAGGGTCCGGGAACTGCGTGCTACAGTTTATGGTGCACCAAGGTTAAGGATAGAGACGCGAAATATGCAAGTGAATGTGAAAGTTAAGATGTGCGCGCGAATTACGCACACATGCGAGCGACTTGCATAATTCCTTCAGAGCGAGAAACAGGTTCCCGAGGAAGAGCCTAGACACCTTGCGACGTGATTAGCAACACTGTTGCCGACCCGAATGTCCAACGTACTCTTCCCCCTTATCGGATCTGGACCGGTTAGTTCGCGAACCGATCTGCTAATCGTTTACGCGACTTCTGCAACGGCCAAAGTTAACAGCCGAGCACTAAAAGCGGCTGGTGCGTGATGCTTAAGTAAACAACTGTAACTTGTCTAAACTATCCTGTCGTAAAAATGACGAGATAGAATTTTGTTGGACTTCTGCACTTTTAGAAACACGTTTGCACAGTCTTCTTCTGTAAAAACGTCTTTATAATTTCAATAATTGTCAAATGTTGCTAAATGCAAGTCTGAGCAGATATAAAATTTTTTAATCATTTGTACGCCTTGTTCATGGTCGAAATTAGTTTGTTAACTTTTTATCTATGGAAAACTTATTAAGAAGTTCCTGAATGATTAAAATTGTCACTGGGATTAGAGTAATTGTAAGTGAATTATAAATTTTCGTTCTTTAAACGCTTTCTGAACGAGGATTTGCTTAAAAAATTACGAATGTGTTCCTAGAATTTACTATTCTTTACGTTGACAATTATTTAATGCACAATAAATAAACTTTGCAAAGCAAAATTCCATGTACCGGTGAAAATGAAATACATCGATGAAAATGAATATTAATGCGTTCGCTCCTAGATATCACATAACTATAATAACCACCATTTTGTATTTTAATATTGTATTGTTATTTAAGATTGTGATATATAGCATGATCATCGAGGAAAGTATCGCATTTTTAAGATAACAGCATCGTTAATATTTCAGGATTCGTTCCATTTGCTAAAATGTTTTATAATTCAACTACGGATTCTATGCATTTGTGGCAAAAATAAATGGGTGCAATTTAAAATAGTAGAGCAATTAAAAGAATTTCAGACTATCAATACCTATACCAGTCTCAAATTATTAATACTATTCAAAAAAGAAAAAAATTTTCTACGTGGCTGAATTGCAGTTTTGATGCATTTATTAAGAAAAATCAGTTAATGCAATTTAAAACAATAGAAGGATTAATAAAATTTCAGATTGTCTACCAATATCAACTTATTAAAATTATTCAAGTACGAAAGAAACTTTTATATGGCAAGACATCTTTCTCGCATATTGATGCAGTGACGTATCAATTCTTGGGGGTTATCTCTCCAAAACATCTCTCCAAACTGCATCTTCAAATGCATCCAATGTCAATGGTTATCTTTCCAAATTTCGTAATCGCCGTGCAATTCTGTATACGAGGATTGTGTGTATGTGTGTTTTTACTGTTTGTTATACAGTACACTTTGTGTCTTGCTAAATCTCGCAAGTATCTCGCAAGAAAAAACTCGCTTTTGAACATTGAGTCAATCACTAGACTGCAGATTTTATGAATTTATGGAAGAACTGAATAGATCAAATTTAAAACGGTGAAGAGATTATACAAATTTAAGGATGTTGGTATATTACTTTTAACTGTAGACAATTTTTTAAGGGAAGCATGATATTTTTATTTGGCTCCTGTTTCTTGCAATCAATGCAGACAAGTTTTTTGCATAAAAATCTAAATGTACACAGTATTCACACACACAGATATTATATGCACACATTAAGCACACACACACACACGAGGTACAAGTACAACCGAGCAACTTCTAGGTCATATATCTTGGACTATTCTAATGGCGGAGGTACACTTTTCATTCAAAGTTGAATAAAATGGCGAACAACTTTTAGGAGGCCGTCGTAAAGAGGATACTCCAATCTTCAAACCTATTCAAACAAAAGATATTTCAATGTCTTGAGAGTCGGTTCAATTTAAACAATTTCCAAGATGAAAAGCATCGTTACATTTTTAACCCCCCACGTGACGTAGCAACGACTTTGAGAAAAAACTTAACTTAGCCTTCCGGAAGTAGAGGCTTCAAGCTATCAAACAAATTATAACACTTTAAATATCAGCAATTTTTCGGCGGAAATGAAGTGTTCCCTTCCGTCAGTGTATATTGATCAAGTTGTATCAAAATTTTGCACATCGAATTTTTGCAAAAGCATGAGAAAGTGTCAAAAATTAATAATGATTGAATAATCTTTTGTATTGTATAACGCGTTAATTGCACGTAAATAATAAGATGTGTACCCACGACAGAAAATTTGCGAGTGGTCAATTCAGCGTGAAGGCGGAATACGGTTGGCAAAGAACAATCCGTGAGTAAGTATCGCCGAGGATAGCGTAATGGACGGTGGCTCGATTAACAAAACCTTCTTCGAGTCTAATAAGTCTACTTGGCCTACTTATTGTTAATGCCCCGTGTCCGCAAGTGACGACTGCCGTGTAAACTTAGTAGTGATCTGATTTTGCCGTAAACGCTCGATGATTTTACGCTCCTAGCTTCCTTCGTCCATTAAAAAAAAATATCTATTATAATAGCATTTTCTTCTCGCATATTTATTAGGAAAGTTTCGAATGTTTCTTCGCTATGGTAACACAAGCGTAATCAGATAACCCGGTCATTTGTTCGCTAAAGTTTCATTATTCCTTAAGCTACAGTCAGTCACAAAAGTCTCCATACACCTTTTAAAATTATGTCACATTTCTAGAAGTGGACTATACGACTTGAGCTTTTACAAGAGCTTGGCAGAATTAGTTAACTAAATGATGTGTGAAAGCAGTTTTAAGAAAATTGAAATTGACAGGAATTGCGAAACAAATAAAGAATATTCATTTTACGACTTTTGTATGAGTCCGTAATGAAAATTTAAAAAATACATTTTGTCGACCTACGTTTAACACGCCATGTCACACATATCTGGATGACGGAGTTATTTATACAGAATTGAAAATTAATTTTTACGTTTGTGGATTGAGTGTGCAAAATTTGCTAGCGATTTGCGAAATGAAAGAGGTTTGAAACATTAATTAATATCCAAAAACTTAACTTCTCAGTTCTTATTTTATTAAATAAATTGCTTTGATTTGGTGTGATTTTTGTGACTGGAAGATTGGGCGGACAACCTGTTAAAAATGGCAAAAATTGCAGAAAATTGTATTCCATGATTTTCGGTTCCCTAACTGTAATCGAAGGATTTTTACATCTTTCGATGTCTGTCCTTCTTTTTCGAATCAACCGATTTCGACAAAATTTTCAGGATACCTATATTCCTTGTGTAGCCAACCAGAATGTTCACTGTTGTTGGCCAACCGGTGACAATTTTACTGTTATTTTTTTTCACTGAACGTTAATCTACGTGAAATTGTACAAAGTATGGATATCCGGAAGAGTTTTGCAATATTTTGTCAGGAACATTAAAAAATTACTAAATGAAATATGGAAATGGATATCCGGGTACCTGGTTGGATACACAAAAGATATACAAACGACACATATTTAAAAAATGTTTCTTTTCTTTATTTTCATTACAGACTCGAATAAAAAAATTTAAAAATCAATATTTATTATATCTTTCGCAATTTTAACATTTTTAAAATATTTTGTTCACGCATCATTTAGTGAACTAATTCTTCTAAGTTCGTGAAAGAAACTCAAGTCGTATGGTTTACATTTAAAATAGTTACATCAATTTAAAGGATGTACGGAGACTTTCATGAGTGACTGTACCTGTTACTTAATCACGCCATTTGCTTTTCTTAAAAAGTTACTCTCAATTTGCCTTTTGTGCATCGATCGAAAACGAAACGAACTTTTGGGACAACCTAATACTTCAGAGCTATTGCATCGAATGTAACTCGAGCGGTCGAGTTCGAACGGAGGCGGAGACTTCGTCTTCGCCATCAATTTAATGGGACTTTGTTTCTGTTTATCCGATGCCCGTAATGAATCATCTACCGTCACGAAGACAAACAGAACAATTTACTATCACGCAATAAAGAACAGCGGACAATAATCTGTATTTGATAATTGAGAACACAAGTTGGACGTCGACGTCACGCTCGGCGATCCTTGCCGCCAGCATTCAACGATTTAATTATTCGCAGGCCGAGTTTATTTATTCAAATGAAATTCCTCCCGAATGCGTATTCGGAATTTCATCAAAAGCTGAATGAAATCGCTTTTATTACAACAATGCGCCCCCTTTCACCCGGAATAGACCACTCTTCCGACCTGCCTCAAATTGTTCTATCCCGTTACCGAACCGTTTGTTAACATTGTTTCTTGTCCATTGAAATTCCTACGCTTTTCTGATGTCGAAAACGACGCTCAGCTCAGGAACTTCGTAATACCATCCTTAAACTCGAATCTCGGCTCACGTGACCAGTGTATAGATCATGGTGCTTCTGAATAAAATATTAACCTGTCACAGTTATAGAGCGACGAGTGTGATTAACTTGGGCGCCATTTTGAAACCAGCGAAATGGCATTACGACATAATTAGAGGCTATAATGTTGTTTTAGATTCTTTAAACGCGTTCAGAAATTAGAGCTCGCCCTCTATAATCCATTTTTAATTTATAATTCACTCGATCTTAGTATCTAGTTCAATTTCTGCGATGTTGATCTTTTGGAATTTTCAGACTGCGGATTTGCAAAATGCGTTTATGGCAAAATAGGTGACATTGGAAGTCGCAGGAATATGGGACGGGCTATATCAATATATTAATAAGAATGTCTATATATTATTTTCAATCTATAAAAATTATTAAAGAAAGAAAGATCTTTCTTTTGGTTTATATTTCTTGAAATTAACGCAGTTAATTTTTATTTTTTGCATAAAGATATGCCGTCTGGTAATGCTTTACTATACAGTTTTATATTGTACATTCAAAGGGTGTTGCTCTTATATAAATAAAAGAACAAATGCTAATTTAACACTAGAAGTACCGAGCACAAACCGCAAATGATACATACGGGTTTATAACGACAGGATTGAATTTCTTTAGACTTTCTACAATTTTAATTGCAACCTGTGCTTAAGTAAACCAACAATGGTATTTCTATCAAATGAAACGTAGCTTTATTAATAACATAGACTTTATTATAATGTAAAATTTAAAAAATCACTTGTAAAAACATTTCTATGTGCAGAAAGGTATCAGAAACATTTTGACCCGGTAATTTTAGTTTCAAGGAAATGAATTAATTTTTCAAGCTTCGATGATGGGAATCATATGTTCCGCACAAAGTAGCACCGTGTGAAAATTCGGCTTCTAGAAATGCTCGTTTAAAATCCGGAAAGAGGAATGGCAGTCTATGTATTAAAGGCGCGTTGATTGGCGAGATCGCAGTTCACAGTGACGACAAGAAAAATTTGTTTTCATTGAAAAATTACCGCAATTACGGAGCTCGGTATTTATCTTCACGCCCTGTTTCTTCCTGCGTTATATCGAGCGTCGAAAGAGGCCTGGAAAGAGAGAGAGAGAATGCGACCGGCAAGGAGCTCTAACTTTTCACTTTTCAAAGATCTTGTTTCTTGCGACTGGATCTGCGAGGATCTTCGGAACGTTTCACGGGCACTCGATCACGATCAACGGGTTGAATATAAACTGAACTGTCGATGTGATTTATCAAATTAACATTATTAGTGGAGAAAATCTGTATGGTTGCAGGGACCGGTATAGTTTTTCGGATTTGTCAGCAGGACATCCAACTTTTCGCGAGTTCGGGAGTTTCGAGAGTTCACTGTCCTGCGAACAGGTGGATCCAGGTGAGCGGTACTGTAAGAAACACTCGCGAATTACCGGTGGAAATGTTGTAGAAGTGAACCGTGAAAAGAACGCGAATACTATGGTCTCGTCTGTATGCCGATCGCGACCACCTTTCGAGGCGGCAGCTTGTGTGGCACTGCCGTAAGGTCGACGAGCTTCGCTGGTTCGCAGCGTATACTGTGTGGAAAAGTCATATAGTCCCCGGCGATATAGTCCCCCCATGAATAGTGTAGTACGGATTGTGGCCTTTGATCCTTCCCTGGTGGAGCATAGTATTTCGTGAGTTTCATAAAAATTGTGAAGGTTCGTTACCTCGGGCACGCACGATCGATAATGGGGTAGGTAGGTGGAAACAGGACCCACGCGTTACGTTCAAATTGATCGCTAGAACACCTTTTCTTTCGGCCAGCTACGAAAAACACGCGATTTGGATAAAGAACAATGCTCAGGCTGCAATGGAAACATTCAGTGACTCGATTTAACCCCTTCGCTTACAATATGGTGTGAGAGACGTGATGAAGATTCTGAACAGAGTCTAATAAAGATGTATGTTATTAATTACCTTTAAACCGAAATATAATTCCACTTTGTTGTTGTTAATGTACAGAAATTGAAGAACATATAGACATGCAATTGATATACATTTTCTGCTTTTTCTAAGAAATTATGAACTACAAAGAAATTCTAATCACTAAAACCGTAAAATAAATCGTAAGTCAAGGGGTTAATATTTGCACACTCTTTAACCCTTATATCAATTAGGGTTTGCAATACCGGACCAAAAATACAATACCGGTATTCGGTATTTGTTTAAACGTTGTACCGGAATATCGGTATTAAGAATTTTCAAGAAGGTACAAAAACACAGTTGTTTAATAGAAAAAAACATTAACTGATTTATTAACTACATATTTTTATCAGCTCAGGCTGCAATGGAAACATTCAGTGACTCGGTTTAATATTTGCACACTCTTTAACCCTTATATCAATTAAGGTTTGCAATACCGGACCAAAAATACAATACCGGTATTCGGTATTTGTTTAAACGTTGTAGCGGAACATCGGTATTAATATCGGTATTAAGAATTTTCAAGAAGGTACAAAAACACAGTTGTCTAATAGAAAAAGACATTAACTCATTTATTAACTACATATTTTTGAAATGTGATTCTAAAAAACATAATGCATCTATTGAACTGTCCTTAAGCCTGGAACGTATTTTTCTGCAAAAATTACCTGCAGTTGAAAATGCTCTTTCCGCATCCACGCTGGTTAGTGGTACTGTTAATAATGAGCGATATACTTTCTCTAAATATTTGCTTCGATGTCCTTCATTTTCTAAAAACTCGGTCTCTCGTCTGACGGTTTTGGATAAACCTATTTTTTGTACTATTTTTGTATTATTGTTCGTTGAAATTTTGTTATTTATAGCTCATTGTAATTTCCTCTCGAGAGACAATTCTTTTTCGATATTAACATCAACATCATCTTCAACGAATTCTTCTGGATAGGTTTGTATTTGCTTTTCATAAATGTTTTTGTGGGAATTGACGACGAACTTAATTAAATTTGACCTTGTTAGCTTCTATTCTTCCTTTTAATTTTCTTTTTTAAAGTCGTTATAATTACGTAAATACCTTAAAATATTTTCTAGTTTACTATGCCTTTTCTGCATACGAATTTTCAATGCACTGTATAATTCCTCAGACAGTGGCGTATCCTGATCTTTAAGTGGTTGCAACATAAAATTTATTGTTGCATTCGCTGTTAATAAGTTGGAATCCTTCCGACATAATGCTTCCACCGTCACCTTTATTGGAAGCAGAGTTGATACAGTTTTTGATATTAAATCGAATTCATTATCGGAAAAATTAATTTTTAAATTTCAAATAAAAGTAGATGCTCCCAAAAAAATATTTATTACTTATAGCTAATACCGAAAATACCGGTATTTTACCTTAGCAAATACCGGTTTCATGAAATTGCAAAATAGCACGAAATACCGGTATACGGTGTACCGGTGTACCGGTATTGCAATCCCTTATATTAATGCTTCTAGTACCATGATACATCCAACGATCTTTTTTACACGATCCAAGAAAGATACGTATGTATATACAATGGATCCAAAAAGTATTCGAATTTTGAAGCTTCAGACTTCTACTTTCACTTACTATCATTCATTTTCGTCTAAAATAATTTTGCACGACGTGACAGGTGGAAAACTGAAGACATGTTTTCTGTCAGAAATGCTACCAATTGATGCGTCTCTTAAAACATTGAGAATTTTTGTTTTCGTGAACGAATCTGCCGTAGATTTGAAGATTGAAATCTCCCCTTTACGACACTAAAAAATTTGATGCACAATTTTTTTTAGTCAATTTAATGAGGTTTAAACGGAAGGTGTACAGCCAACTTTACAATGACATCTGGTAAAATTTCTGTCTCTGTGTTTAATAAAAATAATAATAACTGTAATTAACAACTAATGGCTACTAATTAGAGGAAGTAATATATAATTAAACAAACTAAAGTAGTACAAAACTATGTATATAATATTGCTTCACAGACTGGCACATGTACGTTCCATCAGGGCTGAAAGCGTTAAAACTTAAAACAGAATAACTTTTTGAGAAGTTGGAAGCATTGATAATTGATATGAAAAAATTCTTTTTTAAATTGCAACTGAAAAATTAGAAATCATTGAAAAAATGCTAAAGACTGCATCTTACAATTTTTTTATCTGGGCCTGTATTGGAACTTTAAAAAATTTGTTTTACCGGTATGTATGAACTATAAAAAATTATCTTGAAAATTTAAATATGCGACTGAATCAGTATAACAACTATTCCATAATCTTTTATATCGATAAGTTTTATAATACACATGGAAATATCAATTGAAATGGCAGATTCAAATTACCATCATTATCTTCAGTGTTACCTAATCAATTATTTAAGACAGCGCTAAGATGTCCCGTTAAATCTAGCAACTCGTCACTGTGATTTTTGTTCTATGACGTAAGCAGTTGCAATCATCCATCCTCTATACTCTATTACAAGGGAATTGCTATGCCCCTTTTGTTATGGAATTCTTCCACGCCTTCTAAAGCTTTCAGAGCTATGTTTTAATGGACGTGCCAAATAATTATGTAAAAAAATCTCGATATTTTGACGTAATAAAAAATAAATCAGATATTTCGAAAAATCATTGACACTTGTATAAGTGACCTTATTAACATTGTACATCAACATACACGAATTCCACAGTAATTACTAACATTTATATTAATCGTGTACTAAATCAGTAGATCGTCGAACTTCATGCATTTAGAGTAAAATATTATGCATACAATTTACGCAGTTAGAGTATAAAATGATGCATATAACTTATACATTTATATTGTAAAAATATGCGTGTAAAGTGTAGAGTATACAAATATGAGGAGTTGACGACATGTATTAAAAACATAGAAATTTTAATTACATTTCGTTTTAGTTTTCTCCTATTGAAATTATTCATAAAGATAATAAAATATTGTTCAAAATCAATTCCTCTAGAATCGTTTACGAAAATGTAAATCCGTAGTTTACATCGTAACCTATATATCATGTATTAATTATGTTAAGGCTGTAATAAAATTCCAGGCGTAGTATTACCATTTACTACAACATTTGAGAGCACACATCTCTGATCGCAGCAACCATTTGTCACGGAAGTTCAGGTGGCACTGACATAAGGTCGTCAGGCTCCGTTGCGTCCCACCTGAACATTCTATGCAATCGGTGCCCTGTTAAGACTATAATGTGACTGTTCCCTGCAATTGAAGAGCTATATTTCACGAACCAACAATATTAACACCATACCAACAAAACTAAATTGAGCTAAATTAATACTAGAAATACACAATAAACGAGCAAGTACCTTTTCTATTACTACAAACAATTAACAACTATCAAAATCACGTGAAAAATATGAATATTCAGGAACTCTACATTCAAGTTCAAGTACAACTCAAATATTTCCCTAATGACATTGTTATAATATAATTTAATGAATATCAAGTACGTTTACATCTTGATCGAGTGACCAATTGATTCTGGAGCAACATCAACAGCACTCAATTAGGGCCATGGGATAATATTTACATATTAACTAACATATCAATCTCACGTGACGTCGTTAAATTGTAATATATTAGGCGTATAAAGATCATCGTTTATCACGCCAGCTTATGTGACAGTAATATAAAGTCGTCGAGTTGCTGGCTTCAAACAGGCGCACACATGAATCAGACATTTTATGACACCTTAATTTCTTCAACACAATCGCTGACAAAAGAACACTTGATGTGCCCGGTAATCACCGTAAGGTAACCGGTTTTGTTGTCACCTAGCTGGAACTTTGTGCGTAATTGGCGTTCGAAATTTTTTAAGTGGACTCGTTCTCGGTTTGACCATGAAAACGATCATTCTCCGTGAAATAGTTTCCTCGGTCGACTCACTTCTCTACATACATACACTTTATTTTCGAAATACTATCTAAAGAGCAAAGAAATACAATAATTTTAACAGGAATTAATTTCTTGTACGCACTTGGCGATTCAAACTTCGCAAAAATCTATATTGCAGTCGAATCCAGGGGTCTCAAATTTTTTCTTCAAATATTCCCAATCACAAACTCCTGTTTCGCAACCTTCAAGTTCCACAGGTTTCTCATTTAAATAAAATCGCACTTTGTGCGCGGAATCGCATCTGGAAATAAAAGATCATTACGGGCAAGGATAAATACATCAATTCAATGCACTGTGAAATTGCATATCGACGCGTGCTAACCTGTAGAAAACAGCTGCGAAATTCGCACCAAACGGAGCGAGATAGGAGGTCCGCCATTTTCTGTCTTTTTCGACCTCGTAATTTGAAGCTGTCAAAGGCGTCGAGTCTTCCGCAATTCCAATAGTCGTCAAGAATAATTGCAGCATCGTGCTGTGGCTGAAGTAGAATATTCCTTGCGGCTCATCCATTGTGTCTCCTTTTTCCAATTTCCTGAAATATTTAAAGCAAAAAGTTGCACCTTGTTTAAAACGAAACTTCACCGATTCCAAATTGGATGCGTTTCCAAGATAATGGAAATGTAATTTCAATTGCAGAAACTCACGTGAAGTGCTTGAACATGTCTTGCAACGGTTGACATCCGACCCTGGGGCTCTGTGGCTGTCTATAACTGTCGTGAGAGTAATAGTAAAGATCCTCTTCATACTCGAAAACTTTCAGGGACTCCTCTGTGAAAGCTGCGCACCAAGGAGACAGTTTGTCGACGAACCATGCTCTTTCGAACACGCAGGCAGTGTACATCACCAAAACGGATTCTATAAAATACGAGTTGATTAATCTATTTTATCTAATGGAAGTTGATTATTTTTTTCAGACAGACAACATACTGAAAGGCAGATCTTCGTCGAAGCCGAGTCGCTGGCTAACTTTGTGAGATACATGCTTGAACTCGGGTCCGTCGATGAAGGCGTTGACCTCAGCATTGGTTGATGCATTATTCATTAATTCAACCCAAGGCTTGCAAATTTTGTAAAGCTGTGAACAAAATAGACTTTCGTAAATAATATTAAAACTTTTAATACATTAAGGTCTCGATATATGTGAAAGAAATGTGCAGGAGATTGATTGCGGAGAAGTATAGCTTGACACAGGATTAGATATTTCGGTGAGACAATATTAATACAATGTTAAAACCTTTTCGTTTTTAATTATTTCTTTATGAATCTTTAACTAACATATTTATGACATTTTTCCAATTTAAATGAGACCAAACACGATATAATTTGCATCATCTTTGCCAATTTAATCCACGAAAACATATGTTCCACTGTTTGCTTCGGATAATCGAGGTTCTACTATGTCGTGGATTAAACGAGCAAATATAATCTAAACTGTGTCGTGTTTGGAATCATTTTCATGGGAAAATGATCACGAATCTGTTGATAAAAGTATCATAAAAAAATAACAAAAAACAACAAAGAGACAAGGAATAATGTCTGCACACGAGTGACATTTCTGTACAAGTTCATGGATTTCGCTCCCAAAATTTTCGCAAGTATCGAGACATTATATGCATATTTCCTTTCTCTGTTATCAAACCTTCAGTAGAGTATCTTTTTCCGATGGGACAACTTCCGTGTTGTTGAGAGACACATTGCCAAAGAGACCATTAATGAAGTAGTCCATGCTAGCCACGGTTCGTTGCGTATTCGTTGATCTAAACTGCATAAAAATGAGAGTGCTGATTTGAATAATTTTTTTTGAGGAATTATAAGCAATTCTATTATCGTAGATGTGTGATAGGAATAATTAACTGTAAATAATCGTTTACCTTGTATTTGTCAGCTGGCAGATCGTCAGAATCCAAATGCAGAAGCTGAGGGAAATATTTCTTGAACCGAGCTCCGAGTGTTTTCAAATCCAATTCGCCTTGCTCTGTCAAATATTTTGCTTTGTCTTTGCTGAGATTCGGGTCTAATTCCCACGCCTTCAAACTCTCGAGATCCTCTTTGCATAAATGGCCGCCTACGAGCGAGCGGAAAAACAATTAAGAGCGAGGAATACTGAGAACCAGTAAAAAAAGCAATCTCCTTTACAATTCCAATCTGAAGTGACATAACAACCCATTAACTTCAATGCTGTCTGAGCTTCACTTACTTCCATGTTTCTCGTGATTTTTAACAATTTTCTTCTGAAGTTTTGGCAACAAATTTTTCATATTTTGTATCTCGCTTTTCCCTGAATAGCGTGTTCCGTGTCTTGACAGCATCCAAATTTGCATTGGTTCGCAATCTGAAAAAGAAATATAGTTAAAAATTGAGTGAAACATTATTTAATAACTGTGAATTTCAAAATTGTTAATACTCACTTGGTACAGAAGTATTACTTATCAAATGGTCCCCAATTTTGTAAGCCGTTTTGGTACCAGCATACAAATACGGATTTTTATCGACAGAATAGCAATAATCATCTTGTGCATCGCTTACAATAAACTGACCCTCGAGCGATACGAAGGCAATCACTATTGTGAAAATTCTTATATCTAACATTTTTCTTACAATAAATATTATCTTCTTCTTGGAAGTATTACGTGCCTGAAATTGAAATTGAGAGAATAAGTACGTGTCAGAGAAAAAAACAAGACACCTGAAATACGGCGCGATAATCACTTCACTATGGCTCAATACAGCTGTCAATGTATCACAAAAATTTTCTTTATACTTTAAATATATGTGTTTGCAGGTCACGATATTGAAGCGTATCTAATTATGGATATGTTAATTCTCCGAAAAGCGCATTTTTTTCTAATATAGATAATGTATAAATAAATCTAGCACTGTTCCATAAAATTGTCTCATTCATATTTTCAAATGGCACCATTCAAAGTTAATTAATTTTAAATATAATGTATCACAAGTGTTGTAGATATGTTAATTGTGATTCGCAAAGAAGTAAATCATTTTTGTTTAATTATTTTATGCAGAGAGCCGTGATCAAAGAATACAGGTGTGACTTGTACGCGACCGTGGAGACGACTGATCGGGCACCGATTGCTTACCTGCCTTGTGTCCCGTTCGATTTAAAGATATAAATGTCAATAACTGCTCGGCTTTCCTCTTTTATAGTAACAAACTCACGACCACTAAACTGGTTCGTACACTTGTGTGTACTCGTATTCATGTATACGATGAATGCCGCGCCGTCAGCGTTAACGCTTGTTATAATTGGATGAAATATTTTTAAACATACATTACAATTTTTAACGAGCACACAGTAACGACCGCGTCTGTGTCAGCTTTTATTAACTATAAAGCTACGGTAAAGAAGAATATTTTTCATTAACCCGTTCCCCGCATAGTAAACGTAGGGAAACGTCTACATTTTGAGTTATATAAAAACCAACAACCATACGAGGTTTATGTCTACAATATTGTTCAATTATTACCTGCAAACAATTCTAAGCGGTTTAATAATTACGGTGCGAAATTTCATACATTTATGTGAAATGTGTAATGTAAAATACAGATACAGCATTTTTAACTCATAAAATTATTAAAAACTGGAATCAATTTTTATTTAACTCCTGCTAGTTATTATTGGTATTAATACAGAATTGTTTTTATTAAAAATTCGCAGTCTATTAATAATGATAATTAAATGTGCGTCTTTAATTGTCCGAATAGGAATACAATTTGTCTTTAATAACAGAACATTTGTTTAAATATATCATTTAAAATCAATATTAGTCAAATTGTAGTTGAAAATAGAGAATTAATGTTAATAGGTTTATTCTGTGTTATTTTCAATATGATAATTTATTCGATGAATAAAATCTAGTGTTAATGTTATGACACTGTATTTTTAAATGGCGGTATTAATGATTCCTATTTCCTAGGTGTCATAGCATACAATTTCCGCATACACGCTCTCCCAAGCAGAAATTTGGACAGTGCGTCAATTAATCAAACCATTCCGATGATCAATTGCACAGTTGGAACCATGTAGAAATCCGAATAAATAAGTAACCAGACGTACAGTCCACAGAAAAATTATCTCATAGGCAAAAGATGGAAAACAGTGGCAATTTTTTATTATAAACGATCGAGTATAACGGAATAATCATGGTTTATTAAAAGCACATGCACACCTGTTGAATCTTACTACATATATGTACATGTGAGGTGGCTATTACCCTCAAATATGATATACTGTTCCCTGATATCGGGGATATATCGAGAACACGCAATTAGTGTGAAACATAAACATCACTATCAACAATCTATCTTTCTCAAAGCGGCAGTAAAACAAATGTTACAAGCAAATTACAGCTATTTATGCAAACTTTTATGAACTTAATACATTATCGCACGACGATTAAAATAACGAAAAAATTTGTAGTGAAAGTAAGATAGCAATACTATGTGTATCAATTAAATTCTAACACATTTCCTTGCACTTTAACATTTTGCATACATTATTATGGCATAAAGTGAATATTATAAATGTTAAGCCTTGAAAGACTAAATAACAGATTGCAATTGCAATACTGTCGTGTCAATTCCAATGGGCGTATCTGATTAAAAGTTGGTTTTGAGAAAAATTATATTTTGTAGATTGTTTAACATATATTATATATAAACTATTTTTGTGTCACTTGGCAGCAATAACTTGATTTTAGCGAAAGTTGCAGACACGCCCTTTCGAATTAACAGGACAGAATAATTAACTGATATTTATTCATGATAAATGCCAAATACACAACAGTAGGCATGAAATGTCCGAGCTTCGTAAGTGAACGTGGAATAATTATCCTTATCAGGATCCCAGATAAATCCAAGAGAACTCTGAATAGATTGTCCTGATTTTTCTATGATAGTTACTATAACTACAACTTTGTACCTAAAACTAATTGATATTACATTCAATGAACTTAATAAAATGTTTAATATAAACAGATTGATAGAATAAGATTATACTCGACGTTTTTTTACAGTATTGAATACCTGTCGAAATTTAAACTTTTAATTTTACTTCTAATGTCCGCAGCAATTGATTCGCAAGCTTCCAAACATGTTGTTGAATCATAAGAGATATCTTCGAGCTTATTAATCATTGTAGTCTGCACGATTTTGTCCACTGGATCTACTTTAAAAGGATTGTAAGCTTCCAGACGATAAGTGTTCTGATATTTCAGTGCCTAAATTAATTGATAAATTAAAAGAAGGTATATATTAAATAAATGAATCATACTTCAGCTAAATCACACGCTTTGCAGTTTATTTTCAAATTATTGAAAACATTTATATAAATAAAAAGGATGTGCTCTCACCTCCCTTTCATTATCCTGGCTTTTATCATTCAATTCTAATTGGTGGGGCATGATATATCGATCAATAAATATTCTGCACAGTCCTCTCAATTAACAACTAAGTATTGTTACATTTATATGTATTAAAAATACTTGTATTACTGGCGCGTACACGAAACCGTTTCACAAATGAAATGTTACTTGGTTACCAAAATAAACAAATTTGATTGATCAATAACTGTTGAGTGAATTAAAATCAATAAAATATTTCTGAGTATACAAATCCAGTACTCAAATTATTAATAGAATGTATTTTTTAAACGGCATCTTGTATTTTTAATGTATTTCATACTATTTTATCTGTACAAGATCTACACAATCATTTTTACTAATAATTTCAAATAATATTCTATCTTTCTCAATATAATTTTTTAAAAGCGCATCGTTTGAATTTTCGCGCATTTTATTTGCATCGTTTGAATTTTTGAATTTTCTAATGCGCGCGCAGATCATATCGATTTTGAAGAATAATCGATCTAATTCCGATTATCGAACGGTGATCGCATTTTTGAATTCGCGGCTTTTAAGAATGTAACGTTTGTAGTTCCCTGGAGTGTAAAAGTTGTTTAAACAGTGTCAGTTATAGAAAAACAGTGTAGTTCGTCAACTTCGAAGCGTAGGTAATTAAACAATGTTAGTTAGATAAAAAGTTTGTTTGCATCGCTCCCGAAGTACGAAATAATACTGCAAGTATGAAGCTGGCGCCGTGCAAAGGTTAGTTCAATTCATTATAACATTTATTATATTTTAATTAATTTATTTAGCCTGAAATGAAACAAAATTGCACGTGTATAACTGTCAAATAAAAGATTACACTTATGACAAGCGGTAATCAACGATAGCAAATTAATAAACATAAGCTTCCGTTTCCTATAGCATGTAAACGTTCTTCTTGCATTTAAGCAAATGCATAAATCATTTGTTTATCACCAACGTAAAATAATACTTATGCTTTGTAATTAGTAATTATGTTATAAATATCACTGTTCATATTTAGCTGCACTTGTCACATATTTCCTCACCAGTGTATAAAATTATGTACACAAGGTATTAAATAACACTTAAATATTTATATATTTTTGTTTCTTATAATAACATACTTAAACATTTATATTAATTTGATTAATTAAATAAAGTGAATTGTATATATGATACAATGACAATTCTGTCTGCATTGTTTTACATTATAGAAATTATATAATCCTGAGATTATTTATAGTTATGTCCATGTAACAATATCTGAAACTTTCTTTCTCGTTCAAGTTAGCTATAAATTCGGTAATACATTTGTCACAAATGTTATACATATGTAACATCCATTAAAAGCAACAACCAAGATTCAGATGTAAATGTGTAAATAAATTAATTAACATGTTGTCTATGCAAAGTCCTAAACGAGTCTCAATATTTAAAATAGATTAATGAAAATAAATAAGTTATGACAATATTTAAACGTATCTTCAATGCAATGAAAAATACAAGGAAATATACATTCATGCCTGAGATATAGCATTAATAAGAAATACGAGCTTTTTAGTTGACTTCGTATTAAATATTTTTTGCATATTTTACTAGAGATAAAACAATTTGGACAATTTCAATGCTAAATGTAAGGCATGAATATCATGTATGTCGTTTTGTCTAATAATGCTATACATTGTTAATACTCCAACATGAATCACTTTAAATACTAATACTCAAAATATACATTTGTGCTACTTTAGTCTACATAAAAATCAAATACCTACAGACACAGTAAAACAGTTCTGTGTCAATTGGAACCTTATCTTCCCTTACAATTAAATAATGAATACATTTGATCACAAAATTGATAAAGATACATTTCCCAATACAGAAAATTCAATAATTTTCTTAAGATAACAATTCAACCTCAGCTTGTATGTTTTGGCGGGCTTGTTCTTCATATTTTTCGCGAAATTCCTTTGTGGCAAAAATATTTGGTATTTGCACAAAATTCTGCAGCACCTATGTTTCAAGAAGCACATATACAGAAATAAAAGATTCTAACTCTTCCCTTGAGATTCAAGTTAGCAAATTATATTACCTTCAAACGTAAAGCGGTGTACATTGGCTCGCTCAGAAAAGAATACTCTCCACGAATCTTCTCCCTGTATTCTGCATAGCTTTCTGGGGAAGAACCCAACACAGCCATATCCAAATCTAAAAAGTAATGAGCATCTTCACCACCAAAGGCACCACCGATTTTATGAGCATCTGTACTATGCGTTGCAGCTACTTTAAGAAGCTCACTAGCTTCTTCTCTTAGTTCTGCATCCTGCATAAATACAATATATTAAATTCCTATCCTTGTATCATTATTAACGAGCATGAAAAAAACAACGCAAGCAATAGTTACAGCATCAATTCCAGCTTCATCTGCAAATGTATTAAAATGCTCCAAATTCTTGTTTTCACCATCTAAAGCTTTGGGATCATATTCGAAGCTGTAACAGAATCAAAATGTGCTTTGATTGTTTACTTTATTATTTTTTTTAATACTTACTTTTGAAAGAATAAGGCAAGAAGCACAGCTTGGGGGTTCTTTAAATTATCTTTGATCTCATAGTAACAATTTAACTTCTCACGAAGAGAGTCTAGATTATGATAAGTACGCTTTTCTTCCGAATAAGCCTCCTGCAGTTTTGTGAACCATGTATCACAGACTTCACTATCTAAAGATTCAGTTGCCTCTTTCCAACTTTCTTCTATTGATGCCATTTCTTCCTACAAATTAAATATTCAAATCGAACAGATATCATTTTACAAATATTTTTCATATCGGGTCCTTTATACAAGGAATATGTATTTTAAGTTTCTTAGGGGAATAATAACATTTGCACTTTTAATTGAAAGAAACAGTAATTACTATTGAAAACGAAAAAAATTACGATAAATGTGGAAAAATTATTATTCCTAATTTAAATCTCACTCACGATAGATTAAATCAGCCAAACAATGCGATGGTTTAACTTAGAGGTGAAAAGCAAGAAACTGTGCTTCGTAGAAAATTCTGATTACCGATACATAATGTATCGTTGCAGGTGTCCACTGACTGAATGAATTCTACTCGATAAAATAAAGTCTGCTTCCACTTATTGATCGGATTGTGTTCGCGTTTTATCAGCGAAATACAGC
This sequence comes from Sphecodes monilicornis, assembly GCA_913789915.3. Classification (NCBI taxonomy): domain Eukaryota; kingdom Metazoa; phylum Arthropoda; class Insecta; order Hymenoptera; family Halictidae; genus Sphecodes; species Sphecodes monilicornis. Next base: position 11,568,294 of record OU565294.1, read on the forward strand.
GCGTCTTCTAATTATCTACGCGGTATTCCTTATACGGAAGAATGGTCTCAAATCTTTCGCAAAAAATCGTTTATAACAATACGAAAATATCTACATTTTATTAACAAGAGAAATTAAATTTTTTCTTCGTAGAAAATCGCTTACGACGATTTGCATTAAATTCGCGCCTATATAGTTGGTAACCCTTGTAAGAATTTGGGCTTCCCCGCGACTAGGGGTTCACAACTACAACAATATATTACATAATGCAATCATGTTTCCTTCTGTTATACTACAAATAAAAATCACATGTTCATGTACAATTAAAATCATTCTAGTATAAAACATATTTTAATCTCCAGCTTCGCACACCTTAGATCTTGCCGCCTGCGCGGAAGGCTATACTGCTTATCATGTCTGTAAGATATAAAACGGTTTGATACGGTCCGAAAATTTTTACAAATGTTCTTGCAATTCAACACAGAATAGCATTGTAAGAATATAAAACACGAACGTTTCAGCTACTGAACGAAATGCTTAACGACAGTATTATCATTCACAAGTATTTATTTCTTCGGTATATTCTTATTGTAACCTCAAAGTTAGATTAAATGATAGTTATTCTAAATAACAGTGATTGAATCTGTGATATTTTAAAATTTGTCGGAGCAATAATTTAACCAAAAATGAAAGGTGTAGTAATATGTTTTTTGTCATATACACTGGTAAAAAGATATCAATTGTATTCTTATTTTGTCAATAAGTATACAGCAGATATTTGTTATTATTTGCAATTTTAGAGTAATATTCAAATATTTTTATTTTATTGATTGCAGATAAAAGCATTATTACATTATTTTATATTCTTACTATTGGACCTTTGTCTGTTGCATTATTTTTGTATGGATTTTTTCCTTTAATAAACTATGATAACACCGTAGCAACTGAAAAAGACATTCCAAAATTTGTAGAAAATGTGAGGTAAGATCATTATAAAAATCTACATATAATAGAATGAACAAATTTTTATTGAATGATCATCTTAACAACATTAAATGAACCTTTTAGAGTGAAAGTAGATGCACTGTATCAACCAATGGTAAAAAGAATGGTCATAATGGTTATCGATGCGTTGAGATGGGATTTTATAACAGGGTCAATTGGAAAAGTTGCTATGCCTATAACGAACAGTCTCATAGCAAATTCCTCGGCATGTTTGTTTCAAGCTACAGTACATTCACCAACTGTTACAATGCCACGAATAAAGGTGTTATATCTTGAATACAATCATTCTTAGTTTTAAATATTTTCAAGATTCGGGCATTCTTATTTTCTGTCACATAGGCAATCACTAGTGGTATGATTCCTAGTTTCATTGAAGTGGCTCTAAATTTTGGAAGTAAACCTGTTGCTGGTGACAACGTGTTGCTTCAAGCAAAAAACTATGGCTATGAGTCAATATTTTATGGGGATGAGACATGGCTGACATTGTTTCCCTCAATGTTTAAACGTTATGAGGGTGTCACATCTTTTCTTGTAACAGATTTTACAGAGGTATTATTGTGAACCAACAATTTTATCATATATATGTATACGATATAATTCAATGGAGATTACAAATTTAGGTCGATAACAATGTAACTAGACATTTACGTAAAGAACTGCACAGTAAGACTGACTGGTCAATAATGATTCTACATTATCTGGGCCTTGATCATATTGGCCATGTTCATGGGCCGTTTAGTCCACTGATTACAAAAAAACTTAAAGAAATGGATACAGTAATTGGAAAAATTCAATCAAAGGTTCGAGAATGGGTATGTGTAGCAATTGTTATCCAATAACTTTTTAAATGTAAATTAGAACAAGTATAATTAAAAAGAGGAAATGAGTAGAGGTGTGCTAGACCCCAAAAACGTCGGGTCGAGAATTTTATTCTGGATCGGGATAGTTTCTCGAAAATTTTTGGGATTATACACAGCAGTTCCGAAATTTTCGAGAACCCGACTTGTCTTGGCCCGATGCATTCGGCATCCCGAATGTACCCGACCTGTTCCGACATTTTCGGGTTCCCGCACATCTCTAGAAGTAAGGTGTAATCCATTTTCCATATTTATAAAAATAGTATAAATTTATTATCTTCAGAATCAAAATAATGATTCTTCTCTGTTTATTATCTGTGGGGATCATGGAATGAAAGATTCTGGAGGTCATGGTGGCTCTACGATATCAGAAACAAAAGTACCTTTCATTGCAATCGGAGGCAAATGCATGCAACACCATAATCATTTCACAGAAATAGCCCAAGTAGACATTGCGTCGACATTGTCCACTGTTTTGGGTGTTCCAATACCACATTCTAATTTGGGAAGTGTGTTTTTGGATTCATTGTATGACTTGCCTGTGGCAAAGAAATTATATGTACTCCATTACAATGCGAAACAGGTGTTTGGTCATTTTCAACAATTGACAGACTACAAATCTGAATGTGAGTCAGTGAGTTATGTCTATATTGTAATTTTTTGAATAATACAGGATGCTTTATTTCCACGCAGATGCATATCAAAAATACAAAGAAGCTTTGAAACTTCATACTGCATGGTTAAATACTAAAGATCATCCAAATGATATGACAGATGACATTATACTTTCTTACAAGCATGCACTTAAAGAAATGAAAGAACTTCTCATAAACAGTATGATAAAATATGACTTTCATGTAATAATAGTGGCCATGTTTTTCTTGAGTCATGTAAGGATTAAAATATTTAACCGTTTCATATAAATATAATTAAATTACTTTCGTGTAAATAATTGATAATATTTTCAGGTAATTTGTATTTTATTCAAAAAGAACATTTATACATTAGGTACTTCGAAAAGTACAAGTTTACTGGTTGTGTTAAATATAAGTCTTTGGATAGTAGTCAATTATTTTTGGAACTTCGATGGCATATCAATACTCCACATAAAGAATTTAACCAGTATTATGATAGTGTTATTTGTAATAATTGTTTTAATCGTCAATTGTTGTTTACTCACCGGTGGTAATTATATCAACTTTTTCATGCTCAAGGTAAGAAGATCGCAGCACAAAATGCATCTACATATTATTGTGTCAATTTGTAAATCTTTAATGAAACATTAGAACACAGAAAATATACTGGGAAAGTGGTTGCTGCCTCTCGGTGCATTTGTGCAGGCGATAAGTCTCGGTGGCAGTAGTTTTGTAGAGGAAGAACATCAAACTTGGTATTTCCACTGGGTCACACTTCTTACACTGTTACTGTACAATTTTGCTGGAAAATTTTATGTGCATCTACGATTGTAAGGCAATTTTACTAGCATATTAATCCTTTATCTTATTTCTTTCGAAACTCTCATCATCATTAAATTGTGAATGCTTGTGTAATTATTTTTATACACGAGGCTCAAGACGGTGTAGTTGATTAGGATTTTTTTTCTATGGCAACACGCTTTGTAAGTTATAAATAAGAACAACACATGGTCATTGTACTTTATGTATAACGACATACAATACAATTCTACTTGCCTGATCATTGTCATCCTCTACTTGTCTAGTCACATACAGACCTATTCTATTTATCTGACCATAATGATCTGTTCTCCGTATCTGTCAATCCACCAGCCAATTCTACTTATCTGATCATTGTCATACTCTATTGGTCCAGCTACCTACATACAACTCTATTCTATTTATTTAGTCATTGTGTCTCATTTTAATTGTTTAACATCATTCCTTCCATTCTACTTGATGAAAACAGAAGAATAATGTTTTATATCGACTTACAAGAATCAAATAGTATTAGTATTTGTTTAAATCGGATTAAAATTTTTATCACTGTTTTAACGCAATACTATAAGGCAAGGAGTTAAGTATTTAATTATAAAAAGCTTTGCTGTGCATGGTGTAAGTAATAAACTTCAATTTACAGTTACAGCAATTACAAACGATATGTGTATGCACAGACTTGCATAAAACTTTTATTGCTATTGATAGGACATAGAATCCTTAGAAAATTGAATAGTACAGGAGATAAGTATGCTCATCTACCAGATATAGCGGGATTCTTGGTAGAACAAGAGAGTATATTGGGCATGACAATTATACTTATCACTGGTAATTAAGTAATAATATACTAATGTACATTTACCGGGTTACAAATACGTTTCTAAGTATTTAAAATTATTTTTACAGCTCTCGCACTTTTGATATGGCTCGATTTTATACACGAAGACGAAAAGTACAAAATACAATCGCTAATAATTAACTCGATGATGGGTGTATGTGTTTATTTACGCCACATGAGCAATAATAGTGTCATCAAGTTATCATTGTATCCTGAGTCTAGGTAATTTTATTTTTTAACGCCTAGAATCTGTGTAGAATTCATGAAGTTATAATATTTCCTTTTTTGCAGAGGAATATACGAAGTACAAATTTTCTGGATATTATTATCAATTAACGTTCTCAATTACATCTATCGTATAGGATTAACGATCCAATGCAAGCAGGAGATATTTTTTCGAATCACATTATTTTCCATTGTGCGAATATGGGTCATGGTCGCAGCAATTATACATCAACCGTACAACGTGATTCTTTTGCCATTGCAAATAATTTTCAGTGGCGTAATTCGCGCAATAATTCAAGACAATAGCACGCAACAGATAAATGCGTTCGTGTATGCGTGTATCGGCAACGTGTTTTATTTTTATCAGGTAAAATCAAAGATGAAAATCTTGGTGAGAGTAACATAACTGGAAACTAATGAAATAAAATTCATCAGGGAAATTCGAATAGTTTGGCAACCGTTGACGTAGCTGCTGGCTACGTTGGTGTACAATCCTACATGCCACTCGTTAGTGGATTGTTGTTAATAATTAATACTTACGCCGCGCCTGTTTTGGCGTGTCTTTTACTCATTTATCAAGCAGTATTGCAATACTCCTATAAGTAAGTAAAATTCGAAATTTTGGAAGGATCCTCTGGTCAAAATGAGTTTTATGAATTTTTTTCAAAGAGAAGCTTACAACATCTCGCAAAAAGACATTTTGGATTTTATTAATATACTCGTTGAGATAATAGACAAATTTCTTTTCAATTGATGCAATGCACTACTGCTTATAATCACGCGTTTCAAAAATTTTCTTCCACTTCAATGCAAGGAAGATGTTTTATGCAAAAGATTTAGGTGCAGAAGAAATTGGGAATTTATCATGGTTTTAGGCTTTTTGTACTACAAATATCTGGGAAAAATCGACGTTTTAACCGAAGGATCCGCTCAACTATTAAAATTTTTATTAACAACAATGTGTTATGCTATGGCAATTTTTTTCTAGTACACGTGAAACTGTTATGCAAATAATTAAAACGTACATTACATGGAGATTGGTGCCACTGACTGCGTATACAATTATAATCAGTATTCAACGGCATCATTTGTTCATATGGTCGGTGTTTTCACCGAAGTTATTGTACGAAGCAGTGCATTTCACGATCATTTGTATTGTAACACTGGTTATATTAATTTTAATCACTCTACAAAAGACGATAAAAAATGACGAGCGATGACGAGCAACATTTTGTTACACTTTTGTACAAAAGTTTTACACGTGAAATATAAAATAAACAGAATAGGTGGAAAAAGTGAAGAATTAATATCAAGGACAATTTTATTTTGAACTTCCAAATTTCTTTACAATCATTGACGCTTAATTTACCCAATCACGTCTATAAAAATCGAACTTAGAAAGAATTAATGATACACGTGAAACAATAACTTCGCAGAAATACTTTTCTTTTACAATCGAAATTATTTATTTTCCTAATTAAGCTCAGGTTGTAGCTGGTTTGCATACGTTTACACTTTTAACTATATATATGGCTGCATAATAAACAACGCGTGTAGTAAAATTAAGAATACACTATTTAGGTGAAAACGTTTTTGTATAATTGTACAACCAGAATGCAATTTAGATAAAATCGGAGATAAAATTCTATCACAAATCGTATGATTAATAAAATACGCAGAAATGTTTTGCGTCGTTTTCTCTTCTCTATAATAGACTATTTTAAAATCTAATTTATCTCTCATTTACATTATCTTTATAATTCACAGCGGCTCGCGAAGCCACGTTGAAAAAAAAATACAAATGTAAAATAGCGATCACTAGTCACGCAATGTAATATCCAAAAAATATCCCTAAAAAAACTTGTTAAAGCACAGGATGCTAGTTCAGTGTTTAAAATTAAATTATTAACTATAGGAACACGAAAAAAACGACAAAAGTAGCAATATACTCGTTCGCATTCGCTGTAAAATAATATGAAATCGATTAACAGTAATTGTCAGCAGTATTGAGATGCTTTGTGTTCTCTTACAATTTACAAGTGTTGCTACTTTTTGCAATAAATATTAAATAAAAATCATCGAAATACAAATGTGGTTATCCTTAAATAAATTAGTCGATATCACGCGCTCTAAATTTATAAAAATCCTTTTTTCTTTTAACAGATAATTTTAACGGATTCTAAAAGAATCTTTTCTAGGAAATTGTTGACAAAATCGAATAGCACCAACTTAAAACTATAATCTATCTAAAATCATACTACATACTGCGCACCGTTCGCGCGCAATACTTATAATGAAAAAGTTAAGTACACGACAGCTTGTAAGCTCGAAACAGTATATGCTAATGCTTCTCAGCACGACTCTTAAAATATAAAATATTCGTATTCGTATTATACAAAAATAGAAATACTTTGATATTCATTTATCGAATCACGAAAAACAATTCTACCGTGTTTTAATATAGTTAATCCCGTAACGAGGGTTAATACATTGATTTTGCAAGGCTGTAAAGTTACCCGCAGTTCGATCAGTTTCTCTCGAATCGAGGATTTTTTTTTAATGCACTTTCCAAGTGACAAACTGGTTTGCAGCTATCCGAATCAATTCTAGACATTTCGCTGTTTAACGGAAACTCACGTTCTCCCGCGAAATGGTTAGCTCTCAGCGCGTACGTATTTGTGACAAATTTAAAATAAATTAATTACCACTCGGCTCGCAGTGTAATACAGCGCCGTTGTAAATTCCAGTAAAACTCCGTTCGTCTCTTTTAAACGAGACTTCTCTGTTTCAATAATTAGTTAAAATTGTCTAAAACGGCGAATTCATACCGAGCTTTGTACCAAATTCTAGCCGTGCTCTCTTCTGATACCTCACGTTTACTCTGAAAATATAATTGGCGTTTGTTAGAAGGTATTTAACTTATATTATTTCATTTAAAGGGTTTCATGCACCTGATTAAACTAAAAAAAAGTTCTTCTAAAGGAGAAATATACTTACTTAATTTCCTGCCACTTAATTAATTCATTAACGGCGAAAATAAGCGGCAGGGAACTTAAGAAGAACAGAGGAAGATGAACCGGAAAGTCTTCGATCTTTTCACCCTCCTCTTTCCAAAATGAACAGAACACAACCCCTGAGAATGCTGCTTGTGCGCATAATCTGAAAAAAAATGAAAAAATATGTATCAATCGTAATACTAAAATAAAAGAGACTATAACGAAGAAAAGTGTAATTATCCTTACGTTACAAATGCACTTAAGAACCACACGAAATTGTTGAAAGGTTGTTTCCTCCAAATAGAATACTCTCTATGTACAAAGCCTATGGATATGGTTACTGCAACCAAGGTAATCATTGCTCAGTAATTAATGAAATAATCATTTATAAATTGATTGTAGATGAAACTTACCTAAATGTAAAACTAGCAATGACAAAGCGAAATGCTGTACCACTAAAATGACGTTTGGTTTGGCACCCCAACCCCCCCATGGGACCCCTTCTTTTAATTCAGGGTACACGTAGAGACATTTTGCGTCCATTGACGCGTAAATGGGACACAAAGTTAGAAACGAAATACACTGTAATAGAACTATGGTTATAATTGTTGGTAGAAACTTGCTACCGTAACACCACAAGACGAACAACGCAATCTGCAAAATAAAAGAAGAGATATGTCATACAAAAATCCATTAGACTGTGGATTTTATACATTTACAATTAAAATGGATAAAATGTGAAGTAGTAAAAGCACTAGAAAAATTTGAGAGTGTCGTAATATTATTTTGAATCCGTTAAAATGATTATGAGTAGAAATATATTTTTATTTCACTCTTAACTCTTGCAATTGATGCGGAATCTTTTTGAAGTGAAACTTCTTTAGGCGCGTTAGGCGCAAAACCTCGACGCGGTAGGAGTAAAACCGATCTGAGGATGAAACGATGAAACAAAACTCTATTCTATTAGCATATACGGTTGAGGGTTCGGCATTGCTTAATAAAGATTATGATAAAATTCCGATGATACTAAGTGGAGATTTCAACGCGATTTTTGCATCGGAACAATCAAAATTATTAATCCTTTGCACTCGGTGCTATTTTAGCTCCAAAACCTAACATTTCTTATTTTATGTTGTATATAATTTTTTTCACTTTATGGATATGAAAATGATATAATACCTCTTACAACAGTTAAATGTTTAGTAATGTATTAAATGCAAACAAATTTAATAGTGTAAACAATATTTTGGATTATGGTACAGCAATTTTTAGTGGCGTCTCAAAGTCGCCACTCGAGTGCTGAGGGTTAATAGAATTTTTTAGAAGTAAATTAAGATTGGAAATGGTAAATAATACTAATGAACCCAGATAGCACTCGGACGTTCAATGTACGTCCGTACCGGACATATGTACGTCCCAGGGACGTACGATATGTCCGATTTATGTCCCAGGTATGTCCGACAGAGGTCCCAGTTACATCCCAGTACGTACATAGGACGTCCCGCGCGGACGTTAATTGGACGTTTGTCGGACATATAAATGCGTGTTTGCACCTTAAAAAATTTTCTAAATATGTAAATATTGGTTTAAAAGAATTCTACAAAAATACCATTGATTATCACATAGCTAGAAAAATAGGAATTGATCAAATAAAAAAGAGTGGACTTATGCCGGACGCGAACCTAGTATAAGTATATTAACAGTCGAGCGCCTAACGCGCTGACCCAACCGAGTTCTTGGTAACACGATTAATATTTTCAGATACTATACGCGCTGATGTACGAGGTAATCGTAATACTAATCAAGTTAATTTCACTTTTCAATTATTTCTGTGAAATGTTCAAGTTTATCAGTGTCCAATAGACTTACAGAATAAATAAAATCTAACAATTTGAAGATTAGCTCGTTTTTTCACGGAAGAAACGTCGAAAAATTAGTTCTTTTCAAACACCGGCGCCGCGAACTTAAAAATCTGAAAAAATTCATAAACTATATTTTGAGTATAATAATAGAAACACAATATAGCATACGAAAACGTACGAAATAATCTAAGTCCCACGTCCGTGGTACGTCCGAAGTTTATGTCCGAGGGACGTCCCACGGACGTACACGACGGACATTGGACTTATCGGACGTAAAACGGACGTCCTATGGACGTACGGTGCTATCTGGGAAGCGATAACAAGATCAGGAACAACTCTCGATGCAGTATTTGCAAGACATTCAGACAAAATTGAATCAAGAATATTTATATCATATTTTAGCTATCACAATCCAATTGTTTCAATAATAGAATAATAGAAAATTAAATGTCATAAAGTGTTAATAAAAATTCAAAAAAAAATTAAAGAAAGAAGTTTCACTTCAGCCATGTGGTCTAAGCATATACCAATTTCTTATTTTACATGAGGATTCGGAGTTTAATTGTTGCGCATTTACTCACTTGTCCGTTTATGATACACTGATTCTTGCCCGTGGCGCGTTGCATTATGGTGGGATCTTTCGGTGTGGCGATCATGGATATAGATAACATTGGAATGATTAAGCAACTCAACCATAACACTTGATCGACAGAGAACAGCGGCGGCAACAACAAGAAGCTGGACAGTGCTTGCGTGAAGGAGAGAGTGACCGTGCAACAGACCCAGAATTGCACGCAATTCCAAAAGCACTTCATGTAATGACGAGCCTGAACAATAAATTTTTAGTCAAAGGGTTGCATGATTTAGATTCATCAGGCTGATTCTTATTGTTACTTGTAGGGGGACAATTTTACATATAAAAATTGAACTTCTTTTCATAAGTTACATTTTTAAATAAAAATCTATGACATTTACCTGATGGTTATCGGAGAAAAAAGTATGTGACGAACAATGTGATTTATGAGATTTACCTCCATAATCAAATGGAAAATGGCGATCGGATCCTCGCGTTTCACGCTCAACGAGCACGCAATAGAGTTCAACGCTCTGCTTATGTCAACCGGAGATGGACCTTGGTCGTCTCTCGTTTGAGTTAGTACAGGAATTCTCTGGCAAACTTGTGGGTACAATGGTTCTACTGCCACTCTAAAATTGTATCATTTATTAACACAAATCGGAACACAGCGCAGAATAATCGAACAAGAGCAAACGCTGATAACTTCTCCACCAACATCCTGACAACTCACTTTTTGTATAAAATATTTACAAATATGGTACACGTTTCCGAAGTTCCCTGCCGTCGTCGAAAGAACCCAAATAAACCACAACATTCAATATTTGAAGACGAGAATTTAATATACCTACAGCCAGCTACGAGGCTACCGATAACACAGAACAGAGCTTACAGAAAACCGACCATAAAAATCGAATCGAACACAACGTATAACCAATCTTACTTGAAATTCGATTGCGTCCCTAGACGGAGATTCAATTACGGCGATCATGAGAAATTAATGTACAAAACCGCCGAGAAAATGGCCACTGATACCATCTACAAACTGTCCTATGAAGTATTCAAGGGAAAAATTCCAGAACCTTTTCTCCCAAGGCCACGTTTATTCCTCGAAGGATCTCATGACATGACGACTATTCAAACAACGTCCTACATGGACCCTGGACCAGTGCAAGTTAAACGTTACAAACCTTATTGGGGAAAACATGTTCCCTCTGTTCCAATGGAAAGCGAGACAATCACAAAGGGGTCTTATCAAAATTTTGCTACCCCTATTGTTATCCAAAGACCAAGAACAGCAACGTTCTGGCAGACAAAAGTGAAAACAGACTACCAGACTACAAGTCAGCTGTCTTATCAATGCACAGGACCTGTTCCTAGGAGTATCAGGATCAAGCCTAAACGAGCAAAGATTACTGCTCGAATGGAGGATGACACTATCTTCAGAACTAGCTACAGAATTCCAGGCCGTCTCGTCAACAAGAAAAATGTTTGCGAATAGTATTTGATATTTTATGCTTTATATTTTATATCCCAGTCTTAGTTTTAATAAACGTGTATTGATAATAATGAAAGGATTCGTTACCCTGCGTCCGCTTGCATAAAGATTGGCATGTTTTCTGCGTTGGCAGAGGAGCCCAGGACGCAAACTACTTCTCCGTAATCTTGCATAATGTGCAACATCTCTCTCGTGACTGTAGTGTTGCAGTCGGTGAACAAAGATACTAGTAGAGGAACGTTGTCTATTAGTTCTAAGTGCGGTCGGATTTTGTCGATGCCTCGTGGCAGCTTCGCCTGCAATTGAAGCAGAACATTGATTACAGTAATTCCGCGATCTAAGTCCAATGGAACGTTGCGATCTATGTCCCTTGGCCTACTCCTTCCACTGCGGAGCTCGAGCTGCCTCGGTCGCCGAGCAGTGTAAACATGCCGCGTAATCTGATCGTGGGTCGGGTATATCGGTGTGAATCATACTAATCCAATTACAAAACTTCTTTATTTTTTTATTATTTTTTCATGGAACTTTCACCAACATATTCGTGGCATTTTTCTAATGAAAATGATACCAAATATGATATAATTCCGATGATACTTACTTGTGTAATGAACGATGGAAGTTTTTTATTGGCATTACATTGTATGGACACGCGGGCCCAGTGATGGGAACTCCGTGGGCGCTGGGCGAAAATACTACCACCACTCTGACGTACCGTCTTCCCCTACTTTGCTTCTACCGCGCACGCGCTAGAAGTAGAGGAAGTAGCAAAGTAGGGGAAGACGGTACGTCAGAGTGGTGGTAGTATTTTCGCCCAGCGTCCACGGAGTTCCCATCACTGCGCGGGCCTTAGAACTGTACCGGTGAATAAACTGTCATCGTTTATTACACAAGTAAATATCATCGTAATTATATCATATTTGATATCAGTTTCATTAGAAAAATGCCACGAATATGTTCGTGAAAGTTCCATAAGAAAATAATAAAAAATAAAGAAGTTTTATTATTGCACTAGTACTGTCTCACCGATACGCTATTTTTTGTTGCGCCTGCGACCGCGCGGTCCGTGTTTGCATGCTGTCCTTTTCTACGTTCGGCGCGGTCGACGCAGTCACAAAAGAATAGTGTCCCTTCGCGATCTAAGTCCCGGCAGGGAACCGAAAAAGGACTTAGATCGAGGAATTACTGTATTAACGTTTTAAAGACAATTATTTAGAATTAGGAGACTTACTCTGTTGGATAAGTCGAAATTAACTGGAGCACTCTGTTCCGTACTATCCGTAAGACAACTCAGGGACCGCCATGCTTCCTGACCTGATCCTAAATCTACACTTTGCACCAGTACACTGTCCTCGCTTCTCACTGTATCCTGTTCCCTATTCAACATCATTTTATTCTTTAACATTGTTCTTTCGTTTCCATTCGGATGTATTTCAAACGACAAAGAGAGAAGACAGAGAACACAACAAAAAGATTAAGATAGTTGCGGATCAGTCCATGCTAATCGATCAGTTTCTGCCGTCGAAATGAGCGATCATGCTTAAAGCAAAACGCCGATCGTGTAGTGCAGGTAAAATTAGGGAAGGTTTAAGTTATCATTTTGCTGGGTTCAAATTTGTTTATGAACTACAGGCCTTTGAATTTTGCAATCTTTGTTTGCTTTCATTACACCCGCTTTGGTTTGAATCTTGTTAATAATTATTTGCTCCTCCGATAATTGATATTTTTCAACTAAAAAATATGATACAATGGATTAAACATTCTAGTTTAAGATAAAAAAAAAGATTCAACGACAAGAATAGTAGTTTCCGAGATAAAAATTCACAAGTACAGCTAATTTCAGCTTAATAAAGATTATTAAATTCAGAGGTCTGTATTTTATAAACAAATAGAAAATCAGCGAAATGATGACTTAAACTGCCCGTAATTTTGCATTCACTACATGATACATGATCTAAGGCTAGGATAAGATCATTTGACATCGATGACGGGAAACGATCGATTTGTTTCGGCATGATCCAAGAGAGATCTACTACAAAAAGAAAAGGAAAACAGAAAATAATTACGAAAAGTGTGACGATCCAGTTCTCGTGATCCTTTGTACTAGGTGATTTAGACTGGCATGCAAAATCAACCGAACATTATAATATTTAATATCAAAATAGTTACAGCCATTTTGCGTAACGTGGAACGAACCTATGGCTCATTGCACTCTTGACTTGGGACAATCCTGTGTCGTTCCACTCGGTGGTCTCATCGTCGAACTTCACGGTGGCGAAGTCGGTGTTTATGGCACTCGGCGCGGACATGCTCATGGCACGGCTAGTGTCCAGATTGGTACTATAATATAAAGTAAATCGTACAATAGAGAAAACGGTTGCTTCGTATTCCATTCATGCAGGGATAACCTTTTAGAACACAAACACATCAATGCAGCATATTTATGCAGCAGAAATGTATGAATGCATGCTCTTTTTAAGTATCGGCTAACGTTCTTATTTGGTCTAACGTAATCGTATCGAGAAGCAAAAGCACGGTTCTCAATCGTATAGTAAGGATAGTTAAAACGTTTAAAAAGTAAATAATGATATGTTTCATTTAGTGTTTTTATGTGTGATAAAGAGAGGGTAATATGTAACATACCGAGGAGAGACACGATTAAGCAAGTGGCTGGCCTCATCCATGCAGGAGTAATTATGCTGATGAGATTGGGCCGAGGGAGTGGGTGAGGACATGGCTGCTGCCTGGCTCACCCACCAACCCACTGGACTCTCGGACCTAATATCGGTGTGTTAGTTATATACGTTTTATTCGTGTATTTAATGTAATGTCGATGAATATAACAATGAGATATTAACACATGTGCAATGGTACAACTGGAAATAATGAACAAATGTATTTATTCGAGATCGTATCCGCTAATGAAGAAGCCATTAAGTCTCTATCAGAAACTAAAAAAAGAAAACCAGTGGTTGCCGGTAACTATACCGGCGTAAAAATCAGTAGGAATTTAACAATCTAGATAGAAACGTAACAAACGTAACAGAGTAAATTCGTAATAGAACGAATATAATCGAAAATCCACTAAAGAGTACAGAGTATCGATCAGAATGATTAGAAAGGGAGGGTCAAAAATCGAATCATCATCGCATTCAAAGAACTGGTAAACTCTCTATGGATAGAAAATAATATTCACAATAAAAAAAATATATATTAATTAATACAGAGCGTAACGAATAAACATGCAAATTAGTAACAGTAATGAAAGAAAGAGGTATAGACAAACATATACGATGGGGTCATGTGTGGATATCTCTCCAGCCATTGCTGTCTCCTGTAATGTACATGCATATCTTACATTCACATTCATAGTTATAGACAAAAGTAGCTAGTTAAACAAATTCATATCAGATAGCACCATTTATTTTAGAGACTTACAACAGATTAGATTAAACGACATTGAAAAAATGACAAATACTTTTTAATTGACGAGTAAGAAGAGAAAGAAAACACGAATGACAACGGAATAATCATAAACACCAGCAACGTATACAATTAGTGTGGAATACTCAGTGTTGAATATGTTTTTATGTATAACAGATTTTTACACATATAGAAATATAACATATTTATACTCTCCAATGTGAGGACATGCCCCAAACTTTTCAATATTAATCCAAAAGCAAAAGAAAGCAAAGCAAAGTAGTTTGTAGAGTTATCGATTAGCAATAGTAGAATGGCGTATAGTACCTAGCTCTCTCACTGAGCAATGATATATGACAATTCCATCCGCTTTCCAGGCCCATCTTCTCCGAGAACACTCGAGATCGCAGTTCATTCTCTTTGCTGAAGTGAACGAAACGTATGCATGCTCTATCTAGTTGCTCAATCAACTGTACCTGTGGGACAAACCACACATTGATGCTTAATCACACATCCTAAGAGACTAGAGATTTTAATAAGAAAAAGTCTATGCGGTAGAGCAAATCTTTTTCCCATACAAGATGTTCCCAAAAGTTCTAAATTATATATTGTTTTTAATACAGAAACGAAATAATTGGATTGAAAGAATTGCAAATTGATATTCAATATATAAAGAACGCCTATCGAAAGTTAAAGAATTGAGAATGTGTTGGACAGTGTGTTATAGTTAAATTATTTACCATGTCTGTTTGTGCTTGATATTGCATTGTAACCATTCCAATGAAGACTTGATTGCATTGAATTTCGAAGCAACTTTCCACATCACTTATGTTGTCGTCTTTATTTTCATTGCATAATAAGGAATCTATAAATATTTGCATGAGAACGCTATACTTATAATTTTACAAATAATATCAATGTTTGTAGAACTTACCCGTTGAGTGAAATTGTCCAAGAATGCCTTTCACTCTGGGATCAAGAACATTTCTGAAGTCCCAAGGTAATGGGGTGGGACTTCTATGAGGTGTGTACAAATGTTTGCTGTCTGCGGGAAGCTCTAAATATATTTTAGACATTTTATTGCTAATACCACGCGTTAGCGGTCTATATGCAAATGCAGTGCAGTATGACGTTAAACTTGTCCTTTGATAGAAATCTTGCACCTTTTTTCTGAAATGCGTATGGAAGAATTATTTTACTTGAATGGTTTAAATGTATTCTGAAGAAGTGATGAACAACTGGGATCTGACGTGTAGTATTACATTGCCACTTTTGGGCCCACTGCAGACCATGGGATGCTCATCACTGGTCTAGGTGTTTACAGTTTCTATGTATGTACCTATCAGACGCAGATAGTGGACAGAGATCATGGCCATCCCAAAATTCAATACACGAATCCAAAATTATGTCTGCTGTACCCTGTGTTAGTAATTGTAAACCACCTCCACTACGTTCCTTAACTACTACGGCGACCATATGCGGAAAGGGGAACTTCAGCTTTGTTGCAATGCTCAAGGACCTTGCGAATTTGATGTCACGGCGTACCATTTCCGGTTGCTAAAATATAGTGCGTCAAATTTTAATTGTTTCCTCCATAAATAATCAAGGGAGGAGTCTTGTATAAACGGGAAAAAAGAATCCAATTTTCGGGGAATGTTTGTTCGAAATCTATTTATTCAACATATCTGCAACTTCATACAATCATAAATGAGTATTTATAGAAGTAAAAAAAGTCGCATTAAAAAAAGACAAAATTGAAAAATTGGTGCTATTAGAAGAAAAATAATTGTGTTGTAAAAGTCATTCAAATTAAAAAAATATATATTATATATGTGCACATCATTTTTTAACCTTTTTTTTTACTCCCATAAATAATCATCTACGACTGTATAAAGTTGCAGATATCTTTAATAAGTAGATTTCGACTAAACGTTCCTCGAAGATAGATTTTTTTTCTCGCTTACACGAGAATCAGCCCTCAAGTGAACATAGAATTGGAATATCACACAATATGCTTACAACATGCCTAAACGTGGACAACTGTTGCTCCAATTGGAATATATTTTGTGCCTGCTCTTGAAAACCTATCTGCTTGGCTAGCTCACACAGGCACCTATATTTATCACACATGAAATTTTAGTAAATGGTAATTTACTCTAACGAAAGAAAGAACAGTACAGAAGTGTGAGAATGTCCCATGATTAGCATTCATATGATTTTATATGTACAACATGAATTGGAGTTCCATATACCAATACAGATTAACTATAAATATGGAGGATACATAAAATAACTATGGTTGGACTGACCACATCTGTCCAAGGCTCCCTGATTCGTCCACTAAATACACTTGTCTTGAACTTTGTATTGTATCTTTTGCCTGATACCCACTCTTATCTTCTACACTGTGATCCTGGTAGCTGACAAATGTGTATGATCAACGTTACTGGTAACTGGAAGTGTTACCTTTGGACTGTCTTAGGAATTATGAGTATGATAAACTGGACGTAATTAGCTTGATAATCGGAAGAATTAGTTTGAATTATGTATACAAACAAAGGGAGAAAAATGTAGTGCAATAAAGCGTTTTAATGAAACACGACCAACCAAACGGACAATACACATACCGTCTGTTTGTAACCGGTACGAGATTCTCATTGTACAGGGCTTCGCAAGTCACATGGCAGCAGAACTGCATATAATGCTCTTGCGTTTGCATGTTACATGTGTTGAGTAGAATCGCTAGACCTAGCGGTTTCAATGAGTTCAAATGCTGCCTCCAAGCATGATCGTCAAACTGTAGACGAAATGGCAGAGCATGATCATGGGTAAGATCCAAAACCTCGGCTGTTGAATGAGACATGTCTGAAAACAATTTTCCACTCAATATACAATAGATTAGATAACTTTTTTATTTTTGACGTTACCATGTTGAACGTAAGACGTTTTATTTGAGAACTGTTTAGAATCGTCGGTTTGTGTTTGGCATTGGTGTTCAGATGTTTTATCTAAGCTACCAGTGCTGTAAAATAAGTAATTCATTAATATATTAGGTTGTTGCCTACGAAATGATTGTTTACCTTGAAGATGGGGACAAAGTATTGGCATTGCGTAGGAAGAATACCTTCTCTGCTGTTGGATTAGGCCACGAAAGGATTCCTTTTTTATCCACACAGCATAGTGCCTAAAAAGGTTTCATTACATTTCTTTTTATTGTATCGCTCGATACATTTGACAAAAAGTATATTCACTTGTATGATGTTTAAAGTACCGTGACTGATCCTAAAACGTGTAAGATACTCGCAGACCTGGACATCATGTGCTCCTTACCAAGAAGAATATTAAAAAAATATTCTTTCAGTTCCATCCAGTTGTAGACTACCTCTGGATAACTTGGACCAGAGATGTCCGTATCCTCGAACGGATCGACAAACTAAAATCATTATCAAAATATATACGAGACGAAGCGACGCGAGGCTATCCAAATTTCGCTGTTTTGGAGGTATATTAACCTGGAGCTTTTTTGAAGATTGATAAAGTTTAAATAAAGCTTTGAACCGCGCCATTCCAAAACAGTTCAGAAAAATCCAACAAATTGGAAATACTAACGGAAGTAAAGGAATGCCGATGGCGATTGGTTGCAGCAGGAACATTTCGTTCCAGTGACCAACGCCAAAGTATTCGTACAAATATAAATACCGGAATAAATTTACAATTAACACAATAACTAAAAGAACTGGATAGGTGAGCTGTTCGATACAACATATCATTAAAAGGTGACGCTTGCGATTGTGATATGTGACTGGTCTGTTGAGAGCTTGATCAAGAGCCATTCTGAGATTCATCAAATATGGTGTTTCCTGAAGCTTGTAAATTTTATTCTTCAGTGGTGCCCGCGCCTGGGGCGTTGAAAAAATTTCATTCGCACTATGGACTTGTGGGCTGTACACCTCCCTTACATGTAACATTGGCGCTTCTGCATCCTATAGGTATTGCACTCTCATTATTTGTTTTATAGTATAAAGAGCTTGAAACAGTTGCGAAAATAATTTTAAAACTGTTATATAAAAGTTCTAATTCAAATTATTATTAATTCATGAATAACTGTTACGAAGAAACGAAATTTTTCTTTGTCACAGTTATTCGAATGAAAGGTTCTTCATAACTGCTCTAAGAAGCGAAACCGATATTATAACAGCTTTTAAGTCCTACTTACATCATAAGGGACACAGTATCCGGGTGCTTGCTGGCCAGGTTTTATTACAATTATGTCTCCAGCAACCAATAATGCCCATGGTAAGTTCACTATATGACCGTCACGGTATGTCCATTGTAAAGTTAAACAAGGGGACAATGGACTGCACAAATGTGGGTAATTTTCGGATTCCCATTGGCAAGAATGTTTTGCAACTGAAATGGCCAAAATACAATTATACAAACAAAGTTTAAAACACAAATAAATACGTACTGTGCGAATAAAAATTTACCTTCTAATTGGTCGAGAAGTATTCGTACTCTATGAGGAATTTCTTTGTGTCGCAATTTGTTATCTGATACAACTAAAATAAAATTTAAAACTACTAAACAACAGACTGTCAGTCCTTCATAAGGCAGTGTAAGGTACCTGTAACCATGTAAAGATGGCTTTTACAGTATGTTTAAGTCATAATTCATATAATTTCTGTAGTTATTATTAACAATTCTATTTATTCCTAACTTTCTTTACATTTTAAGGAATATAGCTAAAAAAATGTAGCCATCAGTTATTATTATACAGGTACAATTTTAAAAGCATGATTATGCTTTCAAGGTATTACAGTCTAATATTATGTTAAACTGTGGGTGATTTCATACCATGTCTCGTTGACTGTGAAGAATTCAATGACAAGGATAATGGCATTGATCAAAAGTGCAATTGCTGAAGTCCAGCACAGAGTTGTGTACTGACTACGATGATGTAAAGTATCCTTCAGCCAAGATTTATATTTCCTGCACATAATATATACATTATATACAATATCAAGTATGACATTTTCCTTTCTTGGATACAAAAGCGAGATATGGATAAAGACATTACTTGTTCCTTCTGCACTCTTCGTCATACTCTTGCAAAACCCTCTTAATGTCACGTTGCAGCGTCTCAAGAGCAACTGTGGTTGTTAATCCTAACGATTCTTTGAATTTATTGTTTGTTTTTTCGCTTGTTCTAGAGCTGTGAACCTTTGCCTGATCCCCAACCATTTTCTATACCATAAAGATATTAAACTTCTTTTTATGTTTTATCGAATAGTGTACATTGAAAATTACATTCAATGCTTGTACTCATAGCTGTGGCACTTAATGTAGTTATTTTTTTTAGCATTCTTCGTCAGCACAATCAAAGTGAGACATTTATTGCAGAAGAAATTACTAGTAGCAATCATTTAATGATTTTTTAAATAGCAGAAGCTGTTACTTCTAATTACTTGTTAGCTAACTAACAATATTATATCACTTTGTAGCACATTTGTAGTTGTAAGGAAATTAATATAAATTACATGATTTTACTTTGGAGATATTGATATTTAAATTTTTAAACATTAATTTGTTATTATTAGAGAGTAAAGTATAGTATAAGTACTATACAACAACAATTTTGTTGCATTAGAACTATGGGACACAAACATTTTTGTCAGCTTTTTCACATAATACATCAATTAATCTGAATTGTTTAGATTTATCTTTATTTGTCTTATACGAATGAAGTAAATTTTAGATTTTTGTTGCTTTGTATTGTTATTTTGAAAAGAAAACATTGATTTTTTCTGTTTAGAATGCAAGTATTGTTTGCCCCAGTCAAGGTGTAAACAGAAATTACTAAAGAAAAAATTACGATTTATTTTGTTTTGCCTTACAATCACAGATCCATTGAAAAGAATGATTGAAACATGCAAAGTAAACAAAAACTATAGATGAAAAGGATGATTTTGAAAAATTGATTCTTTCTGTGTTTGATTTGTGTGGACATGCATTTGCACTCATGTGTTTAATCTTCGAAATTGCAGAGGTATAACAGCAGTGTGCATTGTACGACGTACGACATGACTCATATCAGAAGAAAATAAGCAACCAAAAAGTGAATCAATCAACAGACAGAAAGCAATATTTCGAACGTTTTGTGTGGCACAAAACTAGGTAGAGGAAACTGAAATAAATAAGGAGAAAACGATGGAAATACAATTTATTAATACAGCCATGTTTAAAGGACAGAAGCAGGAATGTTCTCCAAAACAAACGGAGCGAGGTTAAAAATGCATTAAAACTTGCATAAGTTAATGAATGGGTTTATAATGTACCGCTTATATCCGTCACGCTTCAAAAGTGCACTTCGATTCTTTAATAGAGGTTCGTGTATTGAGTAATTAAAAATAATGGGAGAAGACTCATAATTGCAAATGACCTGAATCAGAACGGAGAATGCATATTCGACTAAGCTCACATCACTTACATGTTATCACATGACGCAGTGCTGACGACTGCGATGTGCGCGTAGTGTGTTATGGTTTTCCCGGTATAATTTTATTACATGATTAGTTATTATTTGAATTTTCCGTACAAAATTTTTATGCATTGCGATGCACGAGTACAATAAACAAACAATATTGGAGTGCACGCACTCGTGATCATAGTATTTTGTTTAATTGTAACATATAACCTCACAACTATGGATTTGCAGTATATTGTAAATAGAAAAGTGACATCGAAACCTTTTATAAATCAAGAAAGGTATGTTGCATTATTCTTAACATATTTTTATTAATACTATCAATAATATTTTTGTTATGTATTCCTTCAACTATTATTAATACAATACTTATAATGCATATTTTCTATTAAGTTAAATAAGCATATAAATACCAATGTCTTTAAATAGATTTTAAATATATTTGATATAATATTTAATTATAGGTAAACTTTTTCTAAACAATGTTTCTAAAATTTTATCATTGTTTCATAGTAATCTAATTTTTAGCCTGTATGAAGGACAATCCTTGTGCTCGTTATCTAGTCGAAATATAGCAGCGTTTACGACAACTACAGAATTAGACGATAATAGTGGAAAAACATGGGGATCGCATGTTTATGTTTGCGATTTAAATATGCCATGGCATACTCACAAGTATGATACATTTTTCTATTACCTACAGTCTTGTTCCGATATAAGACAACAGTGTTTGTTCCAAAATAAGAAAATCGCTATCCACTCTTCTTCTTTAAATGTTGTTCCCTCAACATTGCTTAGTGTCAGAACAAGAGTCTAGTGAATGAAATTCATATTTGTATTTTCTCTCGGCCTGATCCTATATATGGCAAGAGCTTAGCATTGTATCAGAACAAGACTATTCAATTGGTTTAAAAACATGCATTCTTATTGATTAAAATTATTCTGCATATTTAGACTATTGTCAAACAAAAACACCATTACCGCATTAGAATGGGATTTGCCAGGTGATAAATTAGTGGTTGCTGATGCCACTGGGAACGTACAACTGTGGATGTTTAAAGATCATGTTCTTAATGATTGGGTATTAATTGGTTCCACGTGTTTTGTTGGGGAACACATATTAGGTGCAGCTTGGTTTCATAATGGGAAGAAGGTATTATAAATTAATATAAAAAACTTATTAATGTTACTCTAGCATATGGAATCCATAGAAGATTATAATTTCAGACAGGACTCGTAACTGAGAAGAAAGATAGCATTCATTATAGTGAGAAATTTAATCATTTACCCTTTGCTCCTTCTGTACGACAATTTGGTGGTAGAGCAGCAGAAGGAGTTTTAGTTGTATCGACAACAGGCATGGTTGGTGCACTGATGATCACAAAAGACTTTCAAAATCCTATCTGTTTTTCAACGGAAAGCTTAGGTAGTATGAGGCATAGGATAACTGCAGTTGACTTGTGTTACGGCAAAAGTACGTATATGCTGATATATTTTTAACCCCTTGCACTATATAACATCGAGTCAGACTCATGATGAAGATTCTAAACAGACTCTAATAAATATGTATGTTATTAATTTCTTTTAAACTGGAATAAAATTCGATTTTATTGTCGGCGATATATAGCCATTGGAGAGTGCATATGCAAACAAAAAATATAAATTTTCTTCTTGTTTTATGAAATAATGTTCAATGAAGAAATTCTAATCACTATAATCGTAAAATAAATTGTAATGCGAGGGATTGAAATACAATCATTTCCTTAACAATCAGCAAACTAAAATAAAATCTGATGAATTTTCAGATGGCCATATTTTGGTAGCTGTAAGCAGTGGGAATATTTGCTTGCCAATTAGATGTTATAGAGTATTAGTTCGTAAAAATGATGACAAATGTTCTATTACGTCGCAAGCATTGCCAAGTTTTTTTCTGCAGGATGGAGCACCCAAAGACAATACATGTAAACTTGTACTCTTTGTATATAAAGTTTATAGTTGTACAACTTAAGCTTACAAAATTCTTTCCTTAGATACAAGTGTGACCCACTTGAAGTTTGTAGTCCGCGAAGACGCAGATTCCTTAGTTGTTGCTGTTAACAGTGATAGTGGAGGTATCGTAGAAGTATGGGAGTTGCGTGAGAAATCGCAACCAGTTCATAAGTTATTTCAGCCCAAAACATTAGAACCATTTAAAACTGTAGTGGTACGTATTTGAAACACAAACATAAGATTTATTTATTGTTGGGAATTTTTCTATGTATACATTTTTGTAGGTATGGCAACATCAATCACAATATCGTTGTCAATCTCCAATAACAGCAATAGCAACTACAAAATTATCGATAGTTACCACGTTGCCACCTCCAAGTTACGTTGTAGTAGCTTTGGCGGATTCGTCGGTGCATTGCTTGAGCCGTGATTGTCTGAAAGAAATCTCTCTTTCGTCTTTGAACATGGCTTGGCGGCCCGATGAGCCAAATAATAAGTATTTTAAAAGTACTATCTCTATAGCGAGCATAGATTTATCATGGCTGGGTTGCGTTCTCTTGGCTTGTGATACACGGGGAAATTTATATTTATACAAACTCCTCCCTGATGGAGGTAAGTATCCAAGATTTAATCCTCATCTGCTCCTCATTTCGCAACTTAACGTGTCCCTCGTGTGTCAAATTGATAAACTAATAAATATTTACGTAATATGTTGCTCGCATATTCGCATTTCTCAAGTTTACGCCAACTTTTGATATTCAAAGCTGTACATGTCTAGTATAGATGCTATACATGTATAGCATTCTGAAGGGGTTGTACAATTAATGTATAATTATCACGTAATAATTATAAAACAATGAAATAGCAGTCAAAGAACTTCAAAAACGTGAATATTATGTGTGTCAGGTCGACACGCAGGACATATTTTGTAACAAATATTGTCACATATCTTTGTCGCATGTTTTACTATTAACAATACTAAATATATATTTATCATGTTAAAAAAATGAATGTCATCAAATGTCGGATCAATTTCACATGAAAAATGTGTCAAATTGACACGAGGGACGGATGAAGTTTAAATTACAAAAAATTGTTCTAGAACAGGGAATGGAAATTGAAATAATTATTGATCATCTTTAATTTTACAGGGCCATCAATAACATTAACATATGCTTGTACACTCTTGGAATACTGTCTAGTAACTGGACTAGACTGGTTAGACATACTATTATGTTTAAGATCGTCAATGATCGAACCTTTATGCGAAAGGTTGGATGTTTCTTTCAATAGGCAGTTACAGCCTATACAGCAATATCACTATATACAATTCCTTTGCATCAAGACCTCGTTATACAGGTATTACAATAAATACTCCTATAACGTGGTACTCTCATAATCGCGGAGAAAAAATTACGTCAGACCTCTTAGAACGCGGTACTCTTATAATACGGTTTCTATATAATACTATAGCATGCATTTTTCTATTACACTTTTACGGTTGAAATTAATGAGGAATTCCGCTATTTTTTTTTCATGCACGTACATGACCATTTTTCAATTTTAGTTGTCAAGGAATTTCCCTGTAACTGCAGAAACGAATTAACTGTTGGCTGTACATCATTTCTAATCACTTTGATATAATTTCAGTGCATTATAATTGTAAAAAAATGTACTTTCAGGATGTTAGTATCCGGGCAAAGCAAAGCAGCAGACTTATCGTCATTGCTTATGATTCATTCGGTAGCAACAGCTTTTAAATCGTTACTACGACCATCTGACTTGATTTCGCATGATAAGGGACCAGCGGAGAGTTTAGCAGCAGTCATTAACGATGCGATTACCGATGTAGATAAGGTATGAACGAAGCCTAACTTTTTCAGCGGTGATCGCATCAACATATATTTTATTACAATTTGGTAATTGATAGGTACTCTTGCATCTCGATCCTAAGGAATTTACCGTAGAGCCCAGTACGCTTCAATCGTTGCAACAATTAATTCAATGGGTAGCAGATCTGGCTTTAAATCTCTTAGCTCGCCTTCCGGAGCAACGGTTACAAATGAAATCCGGTGGTGTTAGTATTACGAATAATTATCAAATAATATCACTAACTTTGAACTGCTCTGTTTTATAATAATTTGATTTACTTTACACCATAGTATGAGCTTCTGAAGGATCATAAGGCCTTAAATACATTGAGAGAGCTACTAGTGATTATACGTATATGGGGTTTACTGCGTCCTTCGTGCCTACCAGTATTTCTTCGCAGCGCCGATAATCTCGACGTATTAGCATTGTTGTTTCGTTTGTTATCAAAATTGGTCCAACCGAACGGAGATACTCAATCCCAACAAGTAGATGATGGGCTAATAGGTAAGTGGTTCGCAATAATTTCTAAAGAATATTAACGTGATCGTATCAAAAGCGAGATGAATCATTTGTAACGCTCATGAACAGTTACACGGTCTTTATCAAAATGCGACGGTTAATAGGAAGTAAGATAAAATACCACTTCCTTGTGTGTCAAGGGAAAATCCTGATTCTTTCATTCAGTATTATTAGACATAGGCTCGGGAGTCCACATTAAGAGTTGCATTGTTTTCTTTATCTAAAAATAAAAGTACTTTGCTTCATAATAATTATAAAATTGTGCGCCTTAAACATTCGAAATGAGTGAATCTCTTGCTTTGAAACACAAGAACTCCTTGGCTTTAACAGAGCAGAAGTTACTTCAAGAGCAAAGTGAGAAAAAACGTTGTTGCCCATGCTCAGCAGCGTGTAAATTAACTACATTCTGCATAGTAATTCTATGCGTGTTCGTACTTTATTGGTTTATACTGGGTCCACTCTTAATCCATGAAATTCACAATAATCACAAAAATGACGAGAATTCGAAAATTTTATTCGTTGCATATTGGGTCGCAGCATTTTTCATTTGGATCTTTGTTACACTGTGCATAGCCGTAATTTGGAAATGCGTTGAGACTGAGAAAGACAAGAAAGTTAAAATGCAATCATACGGCGCGAGCAATGCAATTACGTGCAACGTAATAAAATTTGTAGAAACAAAAGAGGACGAAACTGCAAGTGCAACGATTTCTGATAAGGAAAATATCAAAAGCGAACCGGATGAGACAGCTAAAAACAATTCTCTTGAAATGCGACGGAATAGGAAGCACAAAGATCTTCCACCTCTTGTGATACATCGTCGTAACTCGGGCAATAATGTTGAAAACACCGGCAAAGTAAATCTGAAAAGTGATTCTGATGAAAATGGAGAAGACAGTGATGCATTAAAATCGGGAAACGTTATCCCTAAAATTCAACGACAATCGATGCAAGATTATTTGAAACTGGTGACGGTTACTCCGGATGACGGTACGGATACTCCAAAATCTCCAAAAGGACCACTGTCGCCAAGAGAATTATTTTTCATCGATCTCATCAAGGCAGCCGAGCAAGCCGATAAAACTAAAGAAAATGACAGTGCTAAAGTACCAGACGGAAAATATTTTTTCCCAAATGATTTCTCATCTAACGAAAAGGGCGTTGCCACTAATGCACCAAACGAGAAAAAATCGACAGAAAATTCGTCGCCGAACAACGACCCCGAGCCAACTTATTTTATCGCAAATGTAGAAAGTCCAAAGAGCGAAAAAACGGAAGTATACATAGATGTTAATCCAGAAGATACAAAAGAAATAGCTGCACCGCATTCGATCAATTTAATAGTCAAAGACTCGGCGATCGCGATAGAAGAAGAGACAAAAGACAATGAAAGTGAAAAGCCGAAAGAGAAAGTTGTTGTATTTAAAGTGTAATTAGGGACTCCTTCCCGATAAAATATTTAAAATTATAAGCTTCATAGTTCTCCTATAATTCGATCGGACATATCAATTATTTTAACTTAGATGTATCGCAATAGATGAAGATAAGGACTGAAGTTCTGCGTGTATAAAGTAATAAGTTAATTAAGTAAGTGCTACGACAATCACTTTCTTCCAGATGACTGTTGCCTGCTACCAAATCAGATCATGATACCCCAGTTACATCAGGGCAATAGCATAACAGCTATAGCTACTCCTATTTTGTTCTATCAAAGTTTTCCCTTGCAGGTAAAGAATTCATAGGCATCTATACGTTGATTTATGAATTCTATTTTGATTGTAACGATAATTCAATTTTATTGCAGTTGGAGTATGGTGTGGAATCTGAACAGTTATTATTTGTACCTGAGCTTAATTCAGTTGAAGGCTGTATGCTTAGTGGACAGATTGTAGATGGTATTAGACATTTGTATCTTGGGAAGCAACCACTTCTTGTTAAACAATGTACAAGGTATTAAATGTGACGATTGCAATTAAATAGCATATACAGAGTGTTCACGGTATTACTAGCCAGCGTTTTTCTTGCAAATAATAAATACTAGAAAACAATGAAAGAAATATTAAAAATATTTCATTTTTTTCTAATATTTATTCATTTTAAGAAACACACTGGCTAGTAATAGCGTAAACATCCTATATAAATTTTAATGAAATTATTAGACAAGTTATTTCAGAAATTATATTGTGAAACAAAATTTCAGATGCGGTGGGAAAGCTCAAGTTCAAAATATGACGAGGACCGCTGCAATTAGAGCGTGGGATCAAAGATGGGCCAGAGCTTGTCGTTGCGGTGGCATTTGGCGAATTCATAAAACCTGTCCGTAAATATTAAGCTGGAAGTAGTGCATTGATGAATTTTATATACAATGATTTATACTTACAATTTTGTACATTATGTGGCCAATAATATTAAACATTTTTATTTAAAATAAAAACCGTATTCTTATTTCGCGTTCTTTGTAGAATGAGAATGAGTAAACAACTTTACATACGATGTATAAATTTTATTGATTTTGTTTAGTTCTCTATTACAGGTACAATAAATTTGTATTATTTCTTAACATTGCATGTATTAAAATTTTTCAATGAGCAAATCCATATGTTGATATTAGAGTTTCTAATCACCGAACAATTCTAGTGAATAAAATAAATATTAAAAATTACATTTTTATAGGCTAGTATTGCTTGCATTGTATTTAATTATCCAGGATCACTTGCAAGAATAACGTATAAGTCTCGTTAATTATTCATTGTTTCACGAAATTTTCAGATTTCGCGCAAAAGTTCCATAAATTTAGAAATGATTTATATGTATAATAAATATCATATGTTCTTTATTAATGCAGATCCTAAATGCACAATATAATGTTCACATAGTCTATAAATGAAACATAATGAACAAATTGTTATTTTAGTATTACTCTTGCAAAATATAATAGTAGTGGAAAGTATATTCAAACAATATCTTCTTTTACAATTCATTGTGTAGGAAGTACTGGTTGTTAATGACTCTCTCCTTTTTTACCAATTACTCTCTTAAAGTCTCCCATGTTCGTAGTAGAGATTGGCGAACCTATAATAGCCAAATGATCAATCCTCGTGGTTTCACTACCACTTTGATTATCTTTTACAAAAATTTGGAGATTCTGTACGTTTTGGAACTTGACAAAACGTAAACCAACTGGACTGCCATCGTCGAGATCGTTTGGTGATAAGCTGCACATTGTAATAATATAAATAACAAATTATTAAAATAATGATCTTATGAAAACTGATAGGATACATTAGGAAATCTTACGTCAAATCCTGGATACTTTTATTAGCCTCTGCCACGTCGAAATCAATTGTTCTAGGTTGGTTAATAAATAATTTAATGTTTTTTGGTCCTTTGTCTTTAGGAGCTTTGATCTTCAAAGAATGAATTTTGACTGCTTGCAAAAATGCAATAGACAATATCAATTGCTCGTCGCAGTCGCTCTCAAGGTATCCATCTTCCGAAGTCAAACATTGTACAAAATTATGTTCATCAGACTCATTTAAACATTCGCATTGTGTCTTGGTAATAAATGTAACTAGGTCCATCTGAAAAAGTATATTACATGTCATAGATTCTATTCAATTTAGAATAAACAGTAATTACAAGTATATATATATATATATATATATATATATATATATATATATGTATAAAAAGTTGGGTAAAAATATGCAGGACAAAATTTACATAAGTACAAAGTTTTATTTAAAATGAAAGTGTATAAATACAAACTATTACATTTCAATATATACATATATTATAAGTAAGAATTTGGTGAAACATGTATGTGTAAAATACAGCCTTAGCAAAAACTGTAGTTACAAGTACATGTACTTCACGGAATATATTTGATGACTTGATTGATATAACTGTTTCAAATCAACAGTAATTATATGAATATATTTAGGGAGAGAGTTATTGTAACTGTTTTTAGATGCTACTTATCCCAGTAATACAGAAGTGCAATAAATAATATTCCAAAAATATAAAAATAGGCATTATCACTAGTTCGTACATGTCCAGACACTGGACTTTCAGTTTCTTCTGTCTCTCCATTGCCATAAAACTGTTGAATTTTCGATTCTAATTCGACTGCGTCAGCTCCTTGACACAAGCCCAATTTCGTTTGGTTACGATAGAATATGAATGTAGGCATAGCACTAACACCTTGTACGACAGCGACTTCAGTGCAATTATCTACATCAACTTTAAGAAACACTGCGTTTGGATATTTAACTGATAGTTGTTCAAATACTGGTGCAATTCTCTGGCAAGGATCACACCTGTAGATTATAGAAATATCAATGTAGTTCACTTTGAAATTTTGGCAGGACTTGTATAAAACAGATTCACGTTAATAAAAGACATTTCGATAGAATATACTCGTCAGGTCATAGAAATAGATATACATTTGATGAAAGAGATTGAATACGGTATAGAAATGAGTAAACTACATGTCTCTGAAACGGCATCATCTACATCATTAAGTGATGTGGGAAAATTGAATTGTAGGAATTAGTTTCATCTTCGAATCTAATATAACCTCAAAGAACTTACCATGTTGCTGTGAAATCAACTACAACCAATTTTGTACCTGCACGCATCATTTCGCCGTAAAATTGGCTGTCGTTATTAATCACGCGTACTGCACCCATTGTTTACTATGGTATATCTAATGCAATATTAATGAATGAACTACAGTATCGAAATATTGAATGACTGGCACTTTGACCGCACTAACTAGCCGGACTAACCCGGTAAGATTCGAATGCATACACTGCACAAACTCCGACCCGACCGACAATCAAAAACAAAATAATTAAGTTACCTACCCAGTGATGCCATATCCACGAAAAAAAATTGCTATGCAGGGAACACTAGCACCGGATGTAGATGGCAGTGCAAACATTACTCCGTTACATTCCCGTGTGGTGGGATCCTTATCTAAAGTGGGATGAGTGGTGATAACAGAGAGGAGCACTCGTCTCTGGTGATAATAGCAGAGAGTAATCAGAGTGCTCCTCGCCCGGGGTTTGGCCGTGCCAACTTTTTACTTTTATGCTTGGAACAGAACCTATCTCATCTTTTGACCCCCTCTAACGTATGAATCGGAACTAACTTTGTTAGCCAGGAACAGATCCTACCTCATTTTTTTACCCTCTCGGTGGCATAGCTCAGAACTAGTTTCAATCAATTATTTAATTTGAATATAAATATGCAATACGTAACATACATACATAAAATATGTAACACCCGCTCACGAGAGCAAAGCTAACGCTGCACACGAGTGCAGCACAACTAACAAGAGTAAGATGAAGAACCCGAATTGAAACCAAGTTGAAACAGAATCAAAACCAAATCATACACGAATCAAAATCAAATCAAAGACGAATCAAAACCAAATCAAACTAGTATTAAAACCAAATCAAACTAGTATTAAAACCAAATCAAACTCAAATCAAACTCGAATCTACTGAATTGTAGACGCAATGACCTATAAGCGACTCGGGTCGCCCCGGAGACGCGACACCCTGGACCCACTCACGGGCCCCAACCCGTCAGTGAGCTCCTAACGGAACTCCGATCGGAAGAATAGCAATTTCAAGACAAAAATATCAATTTCCTGAGAAAAATATTAATTTCCTGAAAAAATATCAATTTCTAGACAAAAATATCAATTTCAAGACAAAAATATCAATTTCAAGACAAAAATATCAATTTCTAGACAAAAATACCAATTTGGAAAGGTTGAACTTTGAAAGTTCAAGAAGAGATTCCGATTACAAATCAAAAGATTAATATTAAAGCTGTTTCTTGAACGTACCTGTATACTGAAATAGAAACTCGGTATTTGGATTATTATTTGAAAAGAAACGCTGAAGCTGGGACAAAGGAAAACGAAGAAAGTATTGTCTTACATTTTACTATAAAATACATATTAATGCAAATTCTAAGTGTGCAGCTATTAGCTCGATATTATCCACTACATGCAAGATACTATAATTTATAAGTCATAATATCTTGCGAATTGTGGATAATATCGATTGCCCAGGTCTCACCACGAGGAGGTTGCTGCACAAGAGACCCGAAAGGGGGTCAGAACGAAGTCCCCCTTCGTTCTGTCTCCCTTTCTTACAACGACGAATCTTAGAAACTAAGTTCGCAGGACGCTAAATGGAAAAGTAGTCTTTTTCATGGAAAAGACTTCTTTTACATTTAGCGTATGTCGAGTAATTATTGCGGGGCAAAGTGTGAATCGGAGATGAAGTCTCCGATCCACGAGGGACATTCTTTCAAAGAGACAAACAAGATCGAACCAGAGCAGAAGGCTCTGGTTCAAGGGTGACGCGACGCGTTCAGTGCTTACAAGTTCTGAGCCGACCAGCCCGATACCCGTCACTCCATCACTAAGAAAGATGGCAAAGAGATGCGCTCAAACGGTTTCTGGCGCAACTGGGGGCCATGAGAACGCAAGCGTTAACATGACTAGCCCAGGATTACGTTAACACAGAGGATCGTCAGAAGACGAGTAAACGAGTCTCTTAGACATCCCTCTCAATGACTTCACGCCGGACACCGAAACTAGACCGGCCCAGAACCTGCAAGCAAGGCCGACACAGCAGAAAGCTGTGTCGGAGTCAGAAAACGGAGCGAGCAAAGTCAAATTACGGCAATAATTACTCGACATAATTACAACGACAATTGGCAATCTTAATAACTAACGCACGCAATAAAACTAACTTAGAAATAATCCGGAGTCTTCGGTCGACGAGCACTCTTCGTTCGATGATTCCTCTTCTTTGGACGAGTAGTCTTCGTCCAACGATGAAGATGGTCAGCTGCTAAACTCTAACTGAAGCAGACTAATCATTCATAGATACAATACAATTTGTGAAACAAATTATAACAAGACGATAAAAAGATGACGGTAAATATGCCATAGATATATGAGTAAACTGAGTCCCGCTCACGAGAGCAAAGCTAACACCGCACACGATTGCGGCCCGACCAACAAGCATGAGATGAAGAACACAAATCGAAACCAAATCGACACCAAATCGAAACCAAATCGAAACCAAATCGACACCAAATCGAAACCAAATCGAAACCAAATCGACACCAAATAAAACTAGAATCTAATGAATTGTGGACGCAACGACCTAAAGGCGACTCGGGTTGCCCCGGGGACGCGACACCCCGTACCCACTCACGGGCCGTATCCCGTGAGTGAGCCCCTGAGGGAACCGACCGCAGGAATATCAATTTCAAGAAAAAAATATTAATTTGGGAAAGTTGAACTTTGAAAGTTCAAAAGCATATTCCAATTACAAATCTAAAGATTAATATTGAAGATGTTTGTTGAAGGAACATGTATTCTGAGAATAGAATCTCTGTATTTGGATTTTTAATTGAGAATTAATGCTGAAATTGGAACAAAGAAAAACGAAGAAAGTATTAGTCTTACATTCTACTATAAAATATTTATTAACGCAAATTCTAAGTGTGCAGCTATTAGCTCGATATTATCCACTACATGCAAGATACTATAATTTATAAGTCATAAGATCTTGCGAATTGTGGATAATATCGATTGCCCAGGTCTCACCACGAGGAGGTTGCTGCACAAGAGACCCGAAAGAGAGTCAGAACGAAGTCTTCCTTCGTTCTGTCTCCCTTTCTTACAACGACGATTCTTAGGAACTAAGTTCGCAGGTCGCTAAATGGAAAAATAGTCTTTTTCACGGAAAAGACTTCTTTTCCATTTAGCGTATGACGAGTAATTATTGCGGGGCAAAGAGTGAATCGGAGAAGAAGTCTCCGAACCACGAGGTACCAAAGACGAATCAGGCAGAAGGCTCTGATTCTTTCAAAGAGAGGAACAAGATCGAACCAGAGCAGAAGGCTCTGGTTCAAGGGTGACGCGACGCGTTCAGTGCTTACAAGTCCTGAGCCGACCAGCCCGATACCCGTCACTCCATCACCAAGAAAGATGGCAAAGAGATGCGCTCAAACGGTTTCTGGCGCAACTGAGGGCCATGAGAACGCAAGCGTTAACATGACTAGCCCAGGATTACGTTAACACAGAGGATCGTCAGAAGACGAGTGAACGAGTCTCTTAGACATCCCTCTCAATGATTTCACGCCGGATACCGAAACTGGACCAACTCAGAACCTGCAAGCAAGGCCGACACAGCAGAAGGCTGTGTCGGAGTTAGAAAACGGGGCGAGCAAAGTGAAGTTATGGCAATAATTACTCGACATAATTACAACGACGATTGACAATCTTAATAACTAACGCACGCACTAAAACTAACTTACAAATAATGTGGAGTCTTCGGTTGACGCGTGGTCTTCGTGTGACCAGTCCTCTTCGTTCGATGAATCCTCTTCGATTGATGAATCCTGTACTCTAACTCTAACTAAACCAGACTAATCATAGTTAGATACAATACAATGTATGAACCAAATTAGAACAAGACGATGAAAAGATGACGGTAAAGATGCCATAGAAATATGACACTAAACCCCGTACACGAATACGGCCTACCTACCATATGCTCATGAGAGCAAAGTTAACCCAAATCGAAGAACTCAAATCGGAACCACATCAAAACTAACGTCGAAACAAATTCGAGACCAAATAGAAACACAATCAAAATCAAATCGAAACCAAATCGAAACCAAATCGAAAACCAGTCGCAACCAAATAAAACTGGAATCTAATGAATTGTGGACGCAATGACCTAAAGGCGACTCGGGTTGCCCCGGGGACGCGACACCCCGTACCCACTCACGAGCAGTATCCCGTGAGTGAGCCCCTGAGGGATCTCCGATCGGAGGAATATCAATTTAGAAAGGAGGAACTTTGAAAGTTCAAGAACAGATTCCAATTAGAAATCCAAAAATTAATATTGAAGGTGTTTGTTGAAGGTACATGTATTCTGAAATACAAACTCTGTATTGCGATTATTAATTGAAAAGAAATGCTAATGCTGGGACAAAGGAAAACGAAGAAAGTATTAAGTCTTACATTCTACTACAAAATACATATTATCGAAAATTCGAAACATGCCATCAATTATACATAAAGTATTAATTCACAGTGCTGACATAATAAAATATGTTAAGCTATCAATCGGAATGTTTTCTGAGGAGGCCATGATATCTAAAAACAAAGACTTTCGGAGCACATATTAGAAAATACCATATTGGAAGATACCATATTAGAAAATACCATATTGGAAGATACCATATTAGAAAATACCATATTAGAAAACACGATATTAGAAAATACCATATTAGAAAACACCATATTAGAAAACACCATATTAGAAAACACCATATTAGAAAACACCATACTAGAAAACACCATATTAGAAAACACCATATTAGAAAATACCATATTAGAAAATACCATATTAAAAAATACCATACGAGAAAATTTTCAAAAAGGGAAACAATAACAGATCTCTTTCACAATCTATTATACACATCTGACGTTATAATATCTTCGATCTCTGTAAATAATAGGCAAGTTTTAACAAAAGAACGCATTTTGATGTTGAAGTTAAAAAATTAATGTCAGCAGAGATACATTTTGAGTAAATTGGTATTTTTAATAACAAAAGTTATGTTTTTGTTTCATATAATTAATATTGTTTTCGTACTTGTTTAAATAAAATATTTATAATTGTGTCTATAATATGCCACTAGCTCTGACATAATTGCAATTGTACTATAATGAAATCTATTACTTCAAAAATGATGGATTATTGAGTTTATTTAAAACCTATACACGATTTATCAGGCACTTACAATAATTTGAGAACAAAATGTTTCAAACAAAACTTAATTAACATTCTACGGTCTACCAGTTCAAATAAAAATATTTAAAAAAAAAATTTTAATGCATACTATCACTGTGGATCACTATCTCTAGAACTACTTTAAATTACGACTATTTATTCGCAACGTTATCATGAGTTTTAATCAACTTTGAAAATTTATACTACATAGTACAACGCGTGTGTTCATTCGTTTCGCAACACTACTCAAAATCTAACTGATACAACGTAGCGTTGTGAACAAAATCAAGCTGATCGTTGCAATTGGAGCATGGGCGCCTGAAATGTCGAAACATTCTAATGCAAACGCGATCCTTTTTATGCGCAACGCTAATTCAACAAATCGAGATTCAAAATGCTATTTAAATAAAAAATTTGAAACTCTAACGTCCAAAATTTTACATCGGTATCTCTAGACTTACTTTAAATCGCGACTATTTATTCGCAATATTAAATAAACATTTAATCAACTTTAAAAATTGATACTAGTACAACGCGTGTGACAATTTGTTACACAACGCTACTCGAAATCGCGGATGTGCCCATCTCACAATTGATCGTTGCAACTGGAGCATGGGCGCCTGAAATGTCGAAACATTCTAATGCAAACGCGATTCTTTTCATGCGCAACGCTAGTTCGACAAATCAATATTCAAAAAGCTATTTAAATAAAAAATTTAGAAATTTAACGTACGAAATTCTAGATCGGTATCTTCAGAATTATTTTAAATGATGACTATTTATTCACAACGTTACCTCGAACTTTAATCAACTTTGAATATTAATACTAGCACAACGCGTGTGACAATTTGTTTCGCAACGCTACTCGAAATCGCGGATGTGCCCATCTCACAGCTGATCGTTGCAGCTCGAGCATGGGAGCCTGAAAAGTCGAAAAACTCGAAAGCAAACGCGAACTTTTGTTGTGCAACGCTAATTCAACGAACAGAGATCCAAAAAAAGATTACTCTACGGTTTGTGCAAAACGAATCGCGACTATTTGTTTCGCAACGCTATACTTTAAATAAGCTATATCGCTGATAGAAACTGCGATTATTATTGGAAGAAAGGCTAACTTTGATCTCTGTTCAAAATCGACTAAATGCGACGCGTGGTTTTGTCGCAACCCTAGTGCAAATCGCGGACGTTCCCATCTCGGCTGATCGTTGGGGCGGCGAGGCCTGCCCATGCATGCAACTAACTACTTTTACACTCTACTACTACTCTATTTCTACAGACGAATATAGTAACAAGGTAATGACGAAATGACTCACTCAAAGATGCGAAGCCATTGCAATGATTGTCCCCTTGAATGAGAGTTTGTCAGGCACCTTCGGTATAAAGCCTCTCCTTTTTGTTCGGCCCCATCTCGACGATTTGTTTCGCAACGCCACTCGATATCGTGGATGTGCCCATCTCACAGTTGATCGTTGCAACTGGAGCATGAGCGCCTGAAATGTCGAAACATTCTAATGCAAACGCGATCTTTTTGCTGCGCAACGCTAATTCAATAAATCGAAATTCAAAATTCTATTTTAATTAAGAAATTCAAAATTTTATTTAAATGAGAAATTTAAAACTCTAAATTGCGACTACTTATTTATTCGCTACATTAACTAGAAATTTAATCAACTTTAAAAATTTATACTACTACAACGCGTGTGACAATTTGTTTCGCAACGCTACTCAAAATCGCGGATGTGCCCATCTCACAGTTGATCGTTGCAGCTCGAGAATGGGAGCCTGAAAGTCGAAAAACTCGAAAGCGAACGCGAACTTTTTGTGCGCAACGCTAATTCAACGAACAGAGATCCAAAAAACGATTACTTTACATTCTTAGTAAATCGACAACAATATGAACTTTAAAAGCGCAGTTATCAAAATGAAATGTAATTTTGCATCGCGACTATTTGTGATTCGCAACGCTACGCTCTAAACAATATATATATATATATATATATATATATATATATATATATATATATATATATCGTAATGTTAACTTTAATCTCTGTTCAAAATCGACTAATGCAACGCGTGGTTTCGTCGCAACGCTAGTGCAAATCGCGGACGTTCCCATCTCGGCTGATCGTTGGGGCGGCTAGGCCTGCCCATGCATGCAACTAACTACTTTTACACTTTACTACTACTGTATACTACTACTTCTACAGACGAATATAGTGACAAGGTAGTAACGAAATGACTCACTCAAAGATGCGAAGTCATTGCAATGATTGTCCTCTCTGAACCGATCAGCACTGTACTGACTTCATGCCGGATACCGAAACTAGACCGGCTCAGAAACCAAGGAAAATGGAGGCAGCATTGAAGAGACCATGGCCCCCCCCGAGCTAGCTTAAAGTAGGCCAAGGAAGTTTTAAATAACCCTTGGACTACTATAAGCTAGCTAAAGGTGGACCATGATAAACAATGGTAGGCCATTGGTGGAGGACACTTGGTCAAGCTTAAGCCAGCTGATGGTAGGCAAGGGTAGGTCAGGGTAGCTCTGGAGGACCACTGGTCAACCCCAAGATAGGCAAAGGCAGGCCAGGTTAGCTCTGGACTAGACCAGGGCAGACCACTGCTGGAGGACCGCTGGTCAACCCTAAGTCAGCTGAATGTAGGCAAGGGTAGACCAGGGTAGCTCTGGATGACCACTGGTCAACCTCGGGGTAGGCAAGGGTAGACCAAGTTAGGCCACTGGTGAAGGTCCCATGGTCAACCCTAAGCCAGCTGAAGGTAAGCAGGGGTAGGCTAGGGTAGCTCCGGTTGACCACTGGTCAACCTCAGGGTAGGCAAGGGTGGACCATGGTAGGCCAGTGGTGGAGGACACGCGTTAACCCTAAGCCAGCTGAAGGTAAGCAGGGGTAGGCTAGGGTAGCTCTGAATGACCACTGGTCAACCTCAGGGTAGGCCACTGGTGGAGGACCCTTGGTCAACCCTACGCCAGCTGAAAGTGAGCAGCAGTAGCTCTGGATGACCACTGGTCAACCCCATTGTAGGCCACTCATGGAGGACCCTTGGTCAACCCGACGCCAGCTGAAGGTAGGCCTGGCTGGCTCTGAAGATCCACTGATCATCTCCGAGGTACGCAGGATAGGCCAGGGTACCGCTGGAGGACCGCTGGAGGACCCCTGGTCTGCCCATGGTAGCCGAAGACCCTTCTGGTCCCGGAGCCCGTCCGCTCCTGCCGGAGGGCCCGGCCCGACTGACTGACTGAGCGCGCTCCGCGGGCTTAGGTAAGCAGTGATGCGCAGCGCGCAGCGAAGCACAACGCTCCCCACCCCAACTAATTTCGGTAGTTCTCGATCGCCGAGATAATAATTATTGATAAATGTCTTATTTCTGTGTATAATGTTTATAACAATAACGTTGTATAATGTTTATAACAATTCCTTTTGCCAACGATGTCGACAAGCATCCCCTTGACTATCTACCATCTTATTTTTTAGTAAAAATTGCTAATAGTACTCGAGATACCGAGTAACTTTTAACACACGAATATTACCAAA
Organism: Sphecodes monilicornis; assembly: GCA_913789915.3. NCBI lineage: Eukaryota > Metazoa > Arthropoda > Insecta > Hymenoptera > Halictidae > Sphecodes > Sphecodes monilicornis. Next base: position 11,607,256 of record OU565294.1, read on the forward strand.
CAATATTATATCAAGCAAATGTAATTAATAAAGTTACTATCTCTGGCTGTTTAATGTTTATAACAATTCCTTTTGCTATTTATGTCGATAAGCACTCCCTCGACTATCTGACCATCTAATTTTTTAAGAAATATATAATGGAACTCGAGCTATTGAATATCTTTTAACACATGAATATTCGCGCGCATTAATTTATCGAACGCAATTCACTGATAAATTTATTATGTCTAGCTGGTTAATATTTGTAACAATACTTGATCATCTTGCCATCTAATTTTTTGGTAAAAGTAGGTAATAGAACTCGGGATACAGAATAATTTATGATACATGAATATTATACTAATCATAATTATATCGAGAAAATGTAATTAATGAATTTATTATCGCTGCTTATTTAACGATTACGACTATATAATTCTTTACCTCGCTTCCTGATTTTTTAGTAAAAATGGCTAATAGTACACGAGATACAGAGTAACTTTTATGTATGAACGTTTGAAGTATGCAAGATATTCAATTTTCACCAATATGCACAGTTTCATTAAGACAAGACTTACAAACATTAGTTATAATTAATTAACCTCTTCCAGAATCGAACTGAAGACTATTTATTAACAATTTTTGAGGAGGTAACTTCCATCTTCTATGCCCGCAATGTGTAAGACAAGGAGAGTTCAACTATTTGTCAAGGGTAAACTGTAAACACACAAATCGTTGTGTCACCTGTCTAGAAATCGTAAATAACTAATTAACTAACCGTCGGATCTACATAAAACTACAACGGAAATGTAGCTGAGACATCATTCTAGATCCTCCGATCGCAAAAATGCATAAATTAAATCTCTAAAGTTGGAAGATTATTTTTTTACCGGAGATCTGTTAAATTATTTGAGCTTATTTTAAAACAAGACTTAGAATAATTGTTTATAACTGTTTAATCAGAAATAAAATGTGACAAAGAGCTATATGTGAAAGTAGCTGAAGGTATATTCTATATTTCCTATCTGCAAATGTTTATAAACAATTCCTCACAAGTGCGTTACTAATCAATTTTCTGTCGAGTGTGATAATTATTCATCAGCTCTGTGTCTGTCTTTCTTTCTCTTCGTAAATGTGCTTAAGCTCGTCCTTGTCGGATACCAACTTCGTTATCCTGTTCGTCAAATTTTTACCGGGGATTCGAGGTCCTGTAAAATAGTAAGCGGCACGAGTGAATAATACGTGATGTTACATCTGCATCCATACGCGCTGATGAAAGTATTATATATTTTCAACATTTGGGTATAATGCTGCGTATATCAGTTTTCATCGAAAAAATTGGTTTTTATTTTTTTCAATGAACAATAGCCGTAGCTAAAAATATGAAAAAAATTTGAGACACTGTTGATGACAATACCTCTTTATTAAATGAATGTCCAGGATGGTCTCTTTTAAAAAAATAAAAAAAAATTGAAATATTTGTCATTATAATTAATATCATATTTAATTTATTATTAGTTACCTATTAATTACCTATTTAGTCCTATTTTATATAAAACAATTAATATGTAGGTTGTGATGCAGGCTAAAGCTGAGGTAGGATCTGATCCAGACTAGATTTAGACTAGGGGACAGCACTGTACCGGATACGACAAATCCCTGGGTGTAGGCACTCTCATTCCTCTCTGATAAATGCAGAAATCTCTGATAATAGGACGATACCCATAGATTACGTCTAGGTTTTCCGTGGGAACTCTCTCGTCGTCCCTTTACCTATTCTAAGATATTCGGCCCGGATGAAATATTCAATAAATCCACGATTTTGGCCTAGACAATATATTTGTATTCGGATTTCCCTCTCATCGCAATTGATCAATCTATGGTACAGTAGTGCTATCAAAACTACGTTCGCGTGGTCACGCAACAACTAAAATTGCAGTGGTCGTTCTCTATTTTAAATATTCAATGACACACAAGCGCTTCTGCTGTTTTGAATTTCTCTGTCACAAAAGAATCTTGCTCTATGTCAATGTGCTTCTACATAAATAATAAGATTGTTTGACACTCGTGACAGTGTGTCTAATTATGATATATTTTTGTAACAACCGAATGAAAAGTTTTTGTTTCTGAAACCCAGTAATATTTTGAAGTGTAACAAAATGTGGTATTTGGTAACTTCAACAGGTAAATTTTTGTTGCGATTCACGTAACAATTAAGATCAGAAAATGCAGGAAAACAATACAGTTATTTAACACGAATGTTCATTTATTTATATGCAGGAAAGCACCTCCATTTGAAACCAAATAAAGAAGTGACATTTGGTAGAAAGAAGAGTGACATTCTTCTGCAAAACGATGAGTCTATCAGTAGATTACATGCTTCTATATGCATTAAACCCAAAGAAATAATAAAGGTATCTGAAAGAATTCATATCAGTATATTATCTTTTTACTGAAATCTTTTTATCATTTTAGAATAATGAACCCATATCTACGTGTGAACTGAAAGATGCTAATTCTAAGTATGGTACATATATTATTTTGAGCGAAGATGAAAAAGTAGAAGTTACCAGTACAGGGTCTACATTGAAGGATGGAGACAAAATACGCTTTGGTTTACAACACCATGTGTTTACGTAAAGTTTCAAACTTTGATTGTTATTAGTTAATTAACTGTTTTACTGCCAGGGGTTATTTAAAAAGTCATATCAAACAATGCCAAGCAGCACAATCTTGCTGTTTTCTTTACTGTTTTCACAGTTTTTGTGCTACCAATTGAGCATCGTGACCAAATGCAATGGCATTATTCGATATGAAATCTGAACAGCTCAAGAACGCTGTGTGGCACTGAAATGGTTAAATGTAACACAAATTCATGGCACTTTTCATTAGTTAAATTTATATTTTAGCATAGTATATGTACCTTTAATAACTGTTGTGTCCACCTTTAATGATACCGATAAACAGAAACTACAAAGTATATTGGATGAAATTGATGGAATGATTTCTAACGAATGGACAAGTGCTTGTACTCATCTAACAGTGTCGAAAGCTGCCTTAACTGAAAAGGTTTTTGCTCATAAATGTTTTGTATACTTGTCTCTTATATCCGGTTGTTAACAACTTCCTTTGGTTCAGGTTACATGGGCTATGGCTTCTGCAGTGCCAATAGTAAATCTGAGTTTCTGGGAGGCCATGAAACAAGCCATTGACAATGGTGACAAGCTGCCAAAGCCAGCAGATTTTGTCCCACCAATCGTCGAGTCATTAATTAACAAAGAATGCGTGTCCCTCTGTGTAAATGAGAAAAGGAAGACACTGTTTCACAACTTAATATTTCTGCACTTCAGTGTACGGCAGTACAAAATGTATGGAAGAATGATTAACATGGCAGGTAAAAAAGCAAATGATTGAATATTAACAATTTTGTTTTTTATTTCTAATAACATATATGTTGAAGGTGGTAAGTCAGTGTTATATTCAAAAAGACCTCTGACCACCAGCGAGGTCTGTGCACGTAATGTTATTGTGCTACAATACTCTGACAGTGACACAACGCAATCGACACAGGGTATAGTGCCTGAATATGAAACAATATGTAAGCAATCTTTACATGATACTATAGGTTCATATTTGTAAAGTGAAGCACATAAACAGACCATCTGAATAATTATGCTGCTTTTGGCAATAAAAAAGAATATAGGGTATTCATGCTATTACTAGTCAGCGATTTCCTTGCAAATAATAAATATTAGAACAAAATGAAAGAAGGAAAAACAATACTGTTTTTTTGCTAGCAATGTAATACCGTATTTAATATTTTTGTGAGTGCACTATTTTTTTTAGAAATGAACATGACTTTCAATTTTTTAAATGGAAAATGCTATATATATTTTTATATCGAATGAAAGTGTCTGTCTAGACAAATTCATTCGTATATGACCCAATGACCTTCAAGGTCATACAAGGTGAGAAATGGACGAAACATTTTCAGTAATAGCATAAACGCCCTGTATAATAGAAAATAATTTACTTTAGAGTTGCTTAGATGGCACGTTTTAGGTGCTTCATGTATATTTTTGTATCTGTGATTAATGGTTTACAGACAATTCATTGCGGGCGAATAAACGTAAAATGATACCGGAGACTGATATTCCTCTTGCGATTTTGCATTGTTCCACAGAAAAGTACTGCAATCCAAAATATAGGTTTGAGGAACTGTTAAAAAGATCACAAGTAAAACCTGATTCTTCCGAAGTACTAATTCTTGACACGCAGGACCTAACAGGCGATGTGAGAGTACTGCCGAAAGTAATTTCTAATGTTCCAATAAGAAAGAACTTGAATGTAAAGAATTTAACGCAGGAAATTAAAATCATTCCCGAATCATGGGATTCGCCTGCATCGAGTGGCGCTACATCTCAATCACAAGATAGAACGATAACTAGTATGCCAAAATCGAGTCAGGGTGCAAAGAGTACTCTTACTAGCGAGATTTCAGTTGAAAGGGGAGGCGCACAAAAGATTAAAGAAGTACAAAAAGCTGTGAAATGTATTCCAGAAACAAAAGATTCATATGAAACACAAAATATTTTAAGATCTGGTACGCTAAAAGAGAGTCAGAGTGCAAAGAGTGCGTCTAATAATGAGATTTCAGTTGAAAGGGGACCTGCGCAAAAAGTTAAAGAAGTACAAAAAGCTGTAAAATATATTTCAGAAACAAAAGATTCATATGAAACACAAGATTTGTTAGGAACTGGTATCCTAAAAGTGAGTCAGGACACAAGGAGTACTCCTAATGATGAAATTTCAGTTGAAAGGGGACCTGTGCAAAAAGTTAAAGAAGTACAAAAAGCTTTGAAATATATTCCAGAAACAAAAGATTCATATGAAACACAAGATTTGTTAGGAACTGGTATGCTAAAAGCGAGTCAGGATGCAAAGAGTACTCCTAATGATGAAATTTCAGTTGAAAGGGGACCTGTGCAAAAAGTTAAAGAAGTACAAAAAGCTTTGAAATATATTCCAGAAACAAAAGATTCATATGAAACACAAGATTTGTTAGGAACTGGTATGCTAAAAGCGAGTCAGGATGCAAAGAGTACTCCTAATGGTGAAATTTCAATTGAAAGAGAACCTGTGCAAAAGATTAAAGAAATAGAGAAAGCTGGTACGTCTAAAGAGAGTCAGAATGCAAGGGCTGCTCTCAATAGCGATATTTCAATTGAACGAATATCTACGCAAAGAGAAAAAGAAGTATGTTCACGGAAGACTGTGAAATATATTTCAGAGTCGAGTGATTCATCTCAATCACAAGAAATACTACGAACCAAATCGCCGAACACGAGTCAGATTACAAGGAGCACTTCTGGTAGGGATGTTTCAATTGATAAGAGATCCACGCAGTGTTTAAAAGGAGTTTATTTAGGGAAAAGTTCAAAATGTATTCCAGAACCGACTGATACATCAGATAAAACAGAAAAAGGTGCACAATTGTTAAAAGAAGTTTCTTTAGAGAGAAATCCAAAATGTATTCCAGACACGAATGATTCATCAGATGAAACAGAAAAAGGTACACAATGTTCTCGACAGAGATCACAGTGTGTGAGAAATGGAAATAGAAACTTACAAGAAATTAGTCGCATGAAAGAGTCAATGATAGCGAATAAAGGAACTCCTTCAAACGAAGTAATTGAGCTAATAGATGATGATGATGATGACGAAGAGGAAGAAAATAAATTGGAAGAGATACTGTTGAATGGAGGAAGAAGCGAGAAACATTACAAACTTTACAATAGTGTTCTGAATCAAGAGAAATTGGACAGATTAGTTCACGATCATAGTGTTGTAGTTAAAAGTACAGAAGTAAATAGGCATTGTACACCTTTATCTAGAGTAGATAACAACGATTCGACAATAACGGTGTCACAGATAGAAAGAGAGTCTGTTCAAAAATCTAGAAAAAGAAACAGATCTCTCGATGAGTTTGAGAGCGACGAAGATTTTCTGACGTCCACTAGGAAAAGACTTTATTCTAACAGCTCAGTTCCTGTGACGTCACCGCATACTGTAAAGTCACCAAACAATGTAAAGTTATCGCAAGCTGTAAGATTGGTAATTCAAATCTTTAGAATAAAGTCTAAATGCATATGAACAATGTATATTTCAATGTTTTAGGAAATCCAGAATAATCTGTTGAGAAATAATACCTCGTCAATTCGTGCTAGTGTTAATTTCAAGAAATTTAAGAAGGTATTATCTGAAGGATTAAACAATCTTAGAAGCCAGTTTATTTTAACGAATTTTAATAATTTTTTTAACAGGTTTATAATAAAATACCCCAGCAAAGGATAACTCTGAACGACATGTACATATGGAACATGTTTAATGTACAAAATCTTTAACAAAGCATTTGTACAGTAATGGTTCTAAGTATTTGTACTTGAATGTTACATTCTACGCTATAAATGAATTGTTGTGAAATATAAATTAATTTATAAGCGATCTAAGACTACCTAATAGCTATATTTATACATGGCATATGAAATTACATCGGAAAGCTTAATTACATTTGTATAATTTTTATTTTTGCAATTCTTGAAGTTATTCTCAATAACGGTTATACATATTAGATATCGATACAATAATGATTAGTATTATTAACACAAAGCGTATGTCATATTTATCTTTATTTAAATATTCTACTACTAGTTTAAGCGAAAATGTGTAAAATAAGATAAATTATTATAATTTTTCAAATACAGCAGACCTTTAAAACTTTTAATTTAGTGAACTGAAAGGCACAACATGACTTTACAAATAAAATTTTAATAAGAACAATGTTTCTTTTCGATATCTGCTGTAGAAACTTACTTTAGAATATTTGTAAATTGATAATTACAATAAAAAGAATACCTTCTATGAAAGATTACGCGCAAATTTTGTTAATTCATCAAGACTTCCAAATCAATTAATTTGCTACTATCATTCATCAAGTGGGAACACGAGGAGGAACGTACTTCGCGTGAACATTGTAATTAAGTAAAGATCGCTGTTATTAATTACAAGCACGATTGGTCACGATATCGACGTGCCATATTACCGACAATACACTGCACTAGATCGGCGCGGTTTATTTTTTCTTTAGTATCAAAAACTAATCAATAATTTCTTATAAAGTTTCAATCAGAGCTATCTGTCGCGTGATAAGAGCCTCTTTCAATTGGTAATCTTGGCTGGATCAGTGCCAGCAGCGATTTCACAAGAGCGATGCCACTTTCATGGATTTGCCAATCGCTACGTATCATTAATGATGGTGATGGACTTGCGATCGTCTCGGTCGTTTGGAATTTTGGGGGGGATTTGGAAAAATAAATAAAATGCGCAGAATAATGGGCGTAGATACGAGACGATATATAAGTAATTGAGGAGACGATGAGTCGGATTAGTTTCGAGTGATCATCACCGTCATCATGCGCATTCTGTTGATTGCTGCCTGTGTCGCGGCTGTCTTTGCCGCTCATGAGGAGGTTTTGCCACCCTTAGAGGGGTACGTCTCATTTTTTAACCAATCCAATCCGCTAATTGTCCAAATTCAATTTGTCCAATTTGGCTTTAAGTACGAGAAAGAAAATATTGTTTTAAAAATATTTAAATTTATAATATTACAATAAAAAAATATATATATATTTGTTTATATATGTTTATATATCTTTATATATGTTTATATATATATATATGTTTATATATATATATATATATATATTGTTTCATATGTTAAGAACTTTACCTTATTGGTTCGAAACATCAATTCTGTATTCTATTTTTTAATTTTATTATCGTAATTCTTATATTTATATTTTTTAAAATTGTAATCTCTGGATGAAAGTTTTACCACTCCACAGGGGTGCGTCTTATTTTCTCGTCATTTAATTCACTAACTATCCAAATTCAATTTATCCAACTTGTCTTTGAAAAGGAAATGTTGTTTCATTATTATTGGCCATATTCTGTTTTTTATTGTCGCAAGTTTTATATATTTGTTAAAATGCTCACGGCCGCAATGAATTTTTATTTCTAAAAATCGTGATCATTGGAAAATGTTGCGTTTGTATAATTAAATTAGCTGTGATTATTTTATAACTTATATTAAATCGGTGGGGATACAATTTCATAAATATTGCAAATTAGTATCCTCTACATTGAACATTTATTGAGCGTTGATTACTTATTTATTTTCTATTTAACAATTTGAAGCGTTTGAGAATTACCTATATTTTTAGAAATCTGTCTTGGTGGTTCAAAAATGTTTCTATCTAAATTAACAGTTGCTTGAAACACTTTAGACATGTTTAATTTCGAAAACGAGTTTCTCTCACCTCCGTGCAAAAGCCACGATTTACCCATTGATCAGCAGCGGCACTAGATGAAAATTTAATCTACCGAAATTGACAGGATGCAAAGCCTCTCTATTTCCGTGAGTACACCGGAGCAGCTTATGGTATTGAAAAATTTCGTGGATGTTTCTGGCTTCGATTTTCTCCGAACGACCGAGAACGTTGTCGACGTGTTGGTGACGGCGGACAAAGTAGACGGCTTTAAAAGTCTTTTGGACGAAAATGGCATGACCTACACGGTCCTGGTCCACAATGTTCGAGAAGCAGTCACAGAGGAATACATCAATCAACAAATTGAGCGTAGACTGCAGTCGCTTCTTCCGCAAACGCGAGCTCCTGCTGGAAAATTGTCTTTCACTTACTACCCTAATAACAACGAAGTACGTAACAACTTACTTGCGTAACGGGGTAGCTTAATTTCTCTGGAGAATAGAAGTTCCAATTTGTTTCTCATTTATACACCGTTTGGAAACATTATCTTTGATTTAAACTAAAGAGTAGTCCATGCTTGAAAATATTAGGAAATATAAAAATATTACGTTGGTTGGAAGGTCTTCTTGCACGTTTTAATGTTTACAGTTAATAGAACGTACTATAGAATCTTCATTGAATTGAAATATTAGGTGTACAAATTGATATAATTGCATATATGTAAAATTGCATCTTAAAGGAAAATGAATTCAGTAACCAATTTGAATTTGAAACAAAATTACAATTGATGTGAATTGTAAGAGCTACGAATTAATTTGTACACCTAATATATAATTGTTGTCTATTCTATTCAAAAACGTTCTGGCATCTTGCAGTGCTTTTATTTTGTTTTAGTATTTAATCTTGTAAATATAATACAACATCAATAGATTAAAAAGAAAAATCCAAAGATTTTGTGACCATCTTCGTTATATTTACATTTAATAATTGCTATTCTATTTGACTATTTTTATTATTACGGTCAGTTCATGCTTATAAAATAATTTTTTAATGTTCCTTAAAATAGGACCGTTATGTTTGAAAAGAATATTGCATATGGATAGTTTTAATATTTGTTACATCGTCGATTTTTTTAATTTTAAATGGAATATGTGTGTTTTGTTGGGGGGATGTTATTGTGCTCGGAGAAGCGATTGAACTTTCTAGTTAATATAAAAATGATAGTGCAGAAAATAACATGGGATGTTCGTTAGGTGGATCAGTATCTGAACTACATAGTAAAGAGCCACGGTGACGTGGCTTCGTTAATCAACATAGGAACATCCTATGAGGGACGGCAAATGAAAGTTCTAAGGCTGTCAACTGGTGGTAATAATAAGCCTGCCATTTTTATCGATGCCGGTATTCATGCCAGAGAATGGATCGCTCCAGTGACGTCGCTCTACATAATAGATCAGTTGGTGGCAAATAGAAATCTTTTGAAAAATGTCGATTGGTACATTCTTCCTATACTGAACCCTGACGGCTATGCGTTCACGCATAGTTCTACCTCGGTAATTATATTTTATTTGTCATTTCAATTCACGATTCTCATAGAAACCTTTAATCATCATTAAAAACATTTTACTGGTAAGAATAAAATGTATTCTTACAAAAGATGAACAATAAGATGATTCTATAGACCAGAGATGGGCATTTTTGTTTCAATTGAGACAAAACCGTCCCCACCATAGCGCCCACTGTCCCCCACCAGCATCCGCCGTTACCATAGAGGAAGGAAGTGCTTCGCCCGTTGCGAACAGTGCGCAGGCCTCGCGCATGAAAGAGAGGTTGGTGGGAGAAGCAGGCGTTTGAGGGGCCCCTACCGTGCCTATGCCTGCTATAGACGATGTAAATAATGTGAAAGGAAATATTTTACCACTGGTCTGGTTTAGGTCTTTAAGAATACATTTTATTCTTTAAGGGATGCACATTTCATTTATTACCATTACACTACATTTATTTAATATTATCGAACTATGAACAATGAGCAGAAAATGTTGAGGGTTCAAAGATTGATTCACAAAACAAAAGACTGTTTGATGAGACAGGTGGAGGAACAATGAATTATTTGATTAGATTATTGATGATCGTCTCATTTAGTGTTGTCTCAGTCACGCGTAAATTGAAAATTTTACTTGATGTTATTAAACAAGATTTTTCTTAAATATTATTAAACACTTAAGAAAGGCTAGGAAACTCTGAGGTTTAGAAAATATCAATTTATAAAATAAAAACAATGAAACAACCATTGAACAATATATTTTATTCTACTTTCGAATCAAATCAATGCAACCAAGAAAAGATTAATGACACTTTCTTGATGACTATATAATTGATCAATTAACCAGGTTATTCAACTGCAATATTAAAATATTTTTAGGTCTTATATCAAATGAAGGGTTTACAGAATTTAATTTTAATTTTAACCTAATCTTCATTTTCATTTTATTTAAATTATTTGTCTTTTTATTCGCTTAAATACAGGCCTGTCCATATTAAAAAAAGATAAGTAAATAAAGATTGCAAACATTAATGGTAATTTAAAGGAATTTCAGTTTTATTGTATATCATATAATTTCTTTTTAATTATCTAGAATATCTAATATTTGTTTAACTAAATTGCAACAATAATTTGATTACAGAACCGTCTATGGAGAAAGACAAGATCTCCAAACAGCGGATCAGTATGTCGCGGTGTCGATGGCAACAGAAATTACGATATGGAATGGATGGGTGAGTAGACAATTTCACAAAAATCAGTTTCGAACAAGGAAAAGGCAGTAACAATTTAATCTCCATCGCGAATCGATCGATGAAACACTGCCCACGTATAATTGCTTTTTTGCGCGTCTTCATCGTGACTGATCAAACTCGAGAGCGACGAGGACTTTTGTTAAAAAGACAAATTAATATTTTCTCATAAAGATTACGTTGCATATCGATCAAACATCGAGATCGCTGATAAGTCGGCGATACCGCCGATGGTGTCTACTGATTAATCGCTTGAGAATCAATATTAAACAATGCGACGCAAATTGATCTTGATATCTCGAAGTGTATACATATACAATAATGAGACTTTATTTTTGGAAACACGTTTTGAAATCAAGTAGAAACGATTTGATTGTGGCGGTGATATTTCATGAACGTGATTTATCACGCATGTGATTACTTGTAAAATATTGTATTCATGCTGATTGTCGAAATTGATCGAAATTATTTTATTGGATGAGATACTTTGTTAATTAACGAGATATTTCAGAAGGATGTCGGAAAATGATCAACTTTTTATTAATCGACATTCCATGTCGTCATTAATTGCATATGTTCAGGAAAAATTCAAGTAGTATTTAAAGTTTTTAATTTAATTATTACAAAAGGAAATAACCAATAAATTAGTTAACGATGTTAATCTTCCTATAAAGAAATTAATATTTAGGAACATTTATTTACAATGATAGCAGTATTCTTGAATGAAAAATGCTACGAACAGGACTACTTGTTTAAGCAATTTTACGAAAATGATAAAAAAGAGATGGCCAATTAATAGATTGCGGGTCTTTTTGTAGATTTTTATTTTATTAATATCAATTTATAGAAGCCAAATTAAGAATACTTTTATAGAAAAAAAGTAAAATGAAAATGCTATTTCAACGTTGATAAAACATACACATATTTCTCAAAAAAATATTAATGTGTCGCAAGTGCATATAAACATTGATAACCATAGAACTAACACAGACTGGAATATTTTTCTTGATAAGGATGAAATAATAATATTAATTTAATCTCGTTAAATACATGCACATGTTTCTCAAAAAATATTGATGCGTCACTAGTGTATAAAAGTAGATAGTCGCATTAGATTGTAGGAATTTACGGGGAACATTTTAATGTTCGGTTTGTATCGTTGTCGTTCGATTACGCGGTGTCGCCCCGGCATTTTTATTAATGTTATTTGCAGCGAATTGATTTCGCTCGAGTTGATTGAAACGGGAACGACGTTCGTCGAAAGGCAATCGAACTTTTCTATCGCAAATAATTGAACGAGAAAGGAGAACACGTCGTTAGTCGGTGCGCATCTGCACCCCCCACCCTCTCCCTCTCCCGCCATCGTGTTCCATGAAGAGTACTGTGTCACGGTTAAACTCGACTATTGCACTCTAACTTTTCTTTGGAGAGCAATTGCGCGGCGTTTTCATTGAAGTTATGATTGAGCGTGATAAAAACTTGCTCGTTACTCGCGGTGGTTGTTACTCCGCCAGGTCTCTTCATTCGGGCTTTAACACACTGACTTTTGAGAACTCCCCGAGTCATTTGCCGGCGTTACGGATGTCGACAGCGGCCTCTCGACATCGCGATGACAATTTCAGCTTTCGTTTACGTTCAACTGTTTTCACAGGCTTTAGAACGGAGAATTATCTCCGCGGAGATCCGGCTTTAACTGTCCAGTTACGCAAAGGATTGTGTTCGCGCACAGTTTTATCCCAGCCGCGTTCCTTAATTCGATTGTTCATAAAACCTCTGCGAAACAAAAATGTTCCGTTCATACAAAAGATCAATTTGATTGTTCAGAGAACCTCCTCGAAACTAAAAATTGCATTACATTTCTGGATATTTTATACAGGGTGTTCACGCTATTACTAGCCAGCGTTCTTTCTTGCAAATAATAAATATTAGAAAAAAATGAAAGAGGAAAAAGTAATACTGTTTTTTGCAAGCGATGTAATGGCGTATGTAATTTGTTTGTATTTGCACTATTTTCATAGAAATGCCGGTGACCTCCAATTTTTGTAATTGGAATGCTATATATATTTTCATACCGTATGAATGCGCGTGTCAAGACAAATTCATTCGTATACGACAGGCATGTCCAGAAGTAGCTCACTTGGAGGCAAATTCGAGGGAGACGCCTACTTCTCCCGCCCGCGTGTTTCGCTCGCAGTGGCGGTCGTAGTCCTCCAAGCTCCTCAGGCCCGTGCCTACCGCTTGCGGTATGTACTGCGTGTGGCGCTTCGGGGCGACTTTCATACCTATAGGTTTCCATATCACCTGTGAGGTACTATGCTCAATGCGTTTTTTTTGTCAGTGGTATCCTCTATACGCCTATTCCACTGCGTCGCACGATAATATCGAAAAAATAAATTTGGAAAATTGTTTTTATTATACTGTCAAAATTTTACTGACAATTAGGAAAGCTTGCTTATTGCGCTATCCAAAGGTTGAAAGCAGTTCTAGTGAAAATTCGCAATAGTTAACCTTTGAATATCGCAATAAGCAAGCTTTCCTAATTGTCAGTAAAATTTTTACAGTATAATAAAAACTATTTTCCAAATTTATTTTTTTGAAATTATCGTGCACCGCAGCGGTATAGACCTATAGGGGATACCACTGACAAAAAAAACGCATTGACCATAGTACCTCATGGGTGATGCGGAAACCTGTGTGTATGAGAGAAGCCCCAAAGCGCCACACCCAGTACATACCGCAAGCGGTAGGCACGGGTCTGAGTAGCTCGGAGGACTACAGCCGCCACGGGGAGCAAGACGCGCGGGCTGAAGAGGTAGGCGTCTCCCTCGAATTTGCCTCCAAGAGAGCTACTTCTGGACATGTTGGGTATACGACACAATGACTTTCAAGGCCATACAAGGTCACACATAGAAGAAACATTTTGAACATTTCGTACTAATGCGTTTACAAGTATACTTTATTGACGAGGTTATAGTAAATGTTCAATATAACAATCTTGTGCATGACTGCATATTTCGGCTCCATTAATTACATTCTTGTTAGTTTCTTCTAACATTATCCGAAATATTAATGCACATGATTGCGTTAGTTTCCTTTGCAAGTCATTAACATTTATGGGGGTTGTGTAACGTGAATGATATCGTTGCCAAATATTACGTACGGAATATTCAAAATTTTCCTGCCACTTCTGACATTGTATGACCTTGAAGGTCATTGTATTGTATACGAATAAATTTGTCTTGACACACGCTTTCATATGATATAAAGAAATATATAGCATTTCATTTAAAAAAATTGAAGGTCACCTTCATTTCTAAGAAAAAAGCGCGAACACAAGAAAATTACATACGCCATTACGTCACTTACAAAAAGCAGTATTACTTTTTCCTCTTTCCTTTTTTTCTAATATTTATTATTTGCAAGAAAAACGCTGGCTCGTAATAGCGTGAACACCCTGTATAGAAACTAACTGCACAAGAAAGATACACGTCAAAAAGAATGTCATGATTTAAAAGAAAATTGGTTTATCACATGAATACTTCAGTTTCTGCAGATTTCAAAGTACTGTACAATCCAACAACAAATAGCCATATAAAATATTGACTTAATATACGAGTTCCTCTTTTAATTTGTCTTAACTATATTTTAACGAAATTATCGATACTTATATCGTTAAATATCAATAAGATATCGATGATCGATAGCCACACATTTAATATTTCATTAAATTCTAATTCTTCCAAATGGACACAACTTGAAAGAAGCATGGCTGCTAATGACTCTCTAATTTGAATCACTCTGAGAATTTTCCCGGGAAGAGCGTCGTGTTGCGGCTCTAATTTTTTTTCATCTACGAAATTTGAAGCAAATAAATTCAGAGGAATAGGGTGAACACCACCGCGGGCCGTAGTTGCGAGACTGTCTAAATTGAGATCCCTAATTCGACATGCCATTTGAAAGTTGCCTGCCGCGAGAAATTCGCGCGAGCACTTTCCCGTATTACGCTGCGGCCCACGAGAAAATTCGACGCATGTACTAAAAATTTTCACTATATTACCTCTGGGCTGTTTCTCCCCCGGAAGATTAGTATTGTCTTCCACCACGATATTTCTATTCCTTTTATACCCGTGGAAAAGCCCGATATTTGATTAACAGTACAGAAAAATCGTGCACACTTCGTTCGAATCTACCAGCTGCGGAGAAACAAATTTTCCTTCTTGTCTAACAGATATTTATAGACGCATCGTATATAAATACGGATCAGAAGTAAATCGCGGTTCTTTGAAATCTATTTTAACATCCGGGGCACAGTATTTTTCAATTAAAACCTGTTTTTCTCGTTTCCCCCGCGCTCTTTGTTATTATGACAGAATGTGCTCGGTAAATCGAGTTTCCAGAAATGAAAATCGTCTAAATGCATTTGTTTCTCGTTTGGCGGGCTGTTATGAGGAAAATAATTTCAAATTTTATTCTATCGCTGTGCGCTGCAGAAAGTTCCTTCATCGGATTAGAAACCTCTTGGAATTTACAAAATGGCTTTGGTTTATTTATTTCGCAAATTAACGAAGCGAAGAATTCGCCAAAGAATTTGTTTGTTCGCTTGATTGTTAATCACTAGCCTGCGGATCTTTCTGCAAAATAAGAATTTTCTAAAACAATTTCAAGAAACAGGAGGTGCAGAAACATTTGTTCCTACTTTTAATAATTTTAAGAAGTCACAAGTAACATAATGGTTTTCTTAATATTGTCTAATAATTTCATTCTTTTGTATTTTGTAATTATTGTTGTCTTTTGTTTTTCTTTATTCTTATTCTTTGCGTTTGTGCAATTCTATTTTCGTTTTTCTTTCCATTCTTATCTCTTTTTTCGATTTATTGCTTTTATTGGAATATTTAATTTATTGATTATCAGAACTCTGATTTACTGTCGTTTCTGACATTTGTTCTGTGACAAAAATAAAACCGTGTATTACTTAATAATAAATCATTAATATTATATATTTAGATTATAGATATTCATGCAAAATCATAATTGTCTGCATCGATTGCAAATGCAGGAGTTAAACAGAGCCGTATTTCTTCTTTCAATGATTTTAGTAAATTCTTCAAATAGTTTATGCAACCATAAAATCCGCGGTCTAATTATATTAAATATAATAATAATGTATTATTTTGTAAGTTTTGTGCAATGGTCTTTTACTGGCCCTTGAATGATTAATAAACAAGACGTTGTCAGTTTTATTCATCGAGGAAATTTACCATACGCTACAGCAGAGTGTTGAGTGCATAAAAACAAATGGAAACAAATTGTTTGCAGTTGCTGGCGCATCCTCCAACCCATGCAGCGACACTTATGCCGGGCCGAAGGCATTCTCTGAAAAGGAAATGCGAAACATGAGAGACTTCATCAATGCACGCAAACAGAACATTAAAGCCTACATCTCTTTCCACTCTTATGGCCAGGTAAATATCAACATTCCTTTAAACTATTAATTAAAGAAAATTTTACATCTTTTTTCAGTGTTGATTAAAGTCTTTATTTGAAACATTCGCGTTAATCGTCAATTGATTATCCTTAAGACTTTTTCATTTGCAAATTTTGTAGTAATTATTGTTTTAAACAAAATTGAGTTTGCTTGGAAAGTCAATAAGAGAAATGAATTTTTAAGTTCAGTTTATAACTATAGCTCCGAGAAGAATTGCTAATTATTTGCTGTTCCACTTGTTTTTAAAGAGAAAGGCAAAAAATCACATATCTGGTTAAGGTTTATCGATAGGATTAATAAAAATGAGTGAATTTTCCGAACTTTTTTGAAAAGCGAACTGAGAAAAATTTGTCGCAGTGGTGAAGCACCCCCTTAAAGGTGAACATTTAACGAAATGTAATAAAATGAACATTAATTTTTCATAGACAATTTTCTGCCATCTTGCGAGTAGTGCTGCTGTTTTTTAAAAGCACAAAAAGATTTAGAACTTTTCGTATAACCCGATACAGGCGATGCTTGACTAATTTCTTGAAAGCTTTCCGTGGTATTTTCATTGTTTGTTTAAAGTTCCGAGCAGTAATATAAGCTTTTAATTGTTCCGAATGCAGCATCCAAGCGTTTCGAGTTTGCCGATCTCGTTTGCGGGTCACGTGTCGCCGCGTGGGAGGCTTTTGCAAGCGTAAATTCGAAAAATTCCTAAACACATCCGGGAGAGAGGGGTGGGGGTGGGGTGGAGATACCAGAGAATTGCGAATTCCGTCGCTCCATGAAAATTACCCGGGACAATCGCAGTCTCGAATCGTTGTTGCACGCTGCGCGTTTTTTCACACACTTATCTAGCCTTCCTTTTTATCTGTTTTAGTAAAAAAGAAATTGAGAATATTATTTTTTCAGTATATCCTGTATCCTTGGGGATTCACCTCTAATGTTCCTGCCAACGAAGCGGAATTGGTGAGTTAACATTTTCGTGATGAAATTCCCCGTTTTATTTTTTTGTATCAGTTAGTCTAATTTGTTTGGATCCAACAGAGAAATCTGGCGAGCAAGAGTGCCGCTGCCATCGCCAAATCTCGTAGGACTAAATACACTTATGGTACCTCTGCTAATCACCTTTGTAAGTATCCATCATTTTTTTTTCAATAACAAGCACAAGTTATCCTATAACTTTTTGACTTCATAATTATTATACTTCAATCGCTTCGGGGAATCAAAAAGATTTATTAATGAATAATACATAAATAAACTTAGGTTTAGGAATAAGATAAAACTAAATCGCTATGGTTCAAAGAAATGGATAAAATTCAACTTACACTGATTGGCTTCTGAGCACTTTTATTTGCCTTTTGTAAGGTAACACGTGCTTTCAGCACTTTCAGTGATGGGTTTAGCGTTAATATACACTATCGACTATCTTGCAAAATGATCACGGTGATTATTTGTTGATTGATATTCTGTTCACACTATGATTAGACCTCGCTGCTGGAGGTAGCGATGACTGGGCTTTGGGCAAGGCTGGCATCAAACTTTCGTACACCTACGAGCTCCCTGGTGGAAACTCCGGATTCTTGTTGCCTCCTGCTCAGATCAAACCTGTCGGCGTGGAAACATTCGATGCTATGAAAGTGATCCATCAATACATTACCTCGAAATATGCTTCTCAGGTTTAAACACGTCGTTCTGTTCATTTTGTATAGACATTCTGAAGAGATTCAGTAGCTGTATAAGATAATCTATGAAATAAGAAACAACTTACTTATCTCCTCCAAAAGTTTTTACAAAGATCATTCTTCCATACAAGCTCATACATGTTTCCGACATTGATCCTGCAATTCCCAAAAGCTAGATGTACCGTCCGTCCATCAGGAGATGGCAGTGAGAAACTTGTAGGTACCACGTGATCTCCCTCCTACGCGCTACACGTCTACCGCTATTGGCTGAATCGTGCGACAAAGACGGAAACGCGCATATTAGTGTGACTGGAACGAAGAGATGTGGTGACGCTGAGCTCTTGTGTCGACCGTTCCCGCCAGAACGTAAGCGTAAGAGTGGGGTCTGCAGCCTGGCGCAGTGATGCCAGAATCGTGGAACCGAGGAACTTGCCCCTCCGGTGGATCCTCCGGCTGGACCCCCCACTCTGACGTACCGTCGTCGCCTTACGTTGTTTCTTACTGCGCACGCGCTACACACAAGCGTACCTCTAGTCTGTCCGTGTGAGCTGCCTATTCGACTCGACTGCGCCGAGGTACGCTTGCGTGTAGCGCCTGCGCAGTAAGAAACAACGTAAGGCGACGACGGTACGCCAGAGTGGGGGGTCCAGCCGGAGGATCCACCGGAGGGGCAAGTTCCTCGGTTCCACGATTCTGGCATCACTGGCCTGGCGTCTAGAGTGGGGTCTCGCACAGTGATGTTATATGGTCTCGGTTTTTTCGCGCATGCGCGACTAAATGCAGGAACGTACCGCACGTCTTATGTTTTTGGGGAAAGTAGGGGAGAACTGTTATTGGCGGGTAACCGGACAGAAGAGTGCAAGACGACACGACGAGACGACCGTACTTCGAAATTTTTGTAAGTTAATGTTAATAAATTCGATTTCATAATGGCAACTAGTATTGGAGAAGGAGCTACTTGCCAATTCATATTTGACAATCGAAAAAAGTTTGCGAAACTATGCGGGGTGACCAAGGTACCCCATCTTAGCCCAACTTTGTACGTTACTGACGCTAAAATCGTCGCGCATGCGCGAGAAAACCGAGACCATATACCAGTGATGCCAGAATCGTGGAACCGAGGAACTTGCCCCTCCGGTGGATCCTCCGGCTGGACCTCCCACTCTGACGTATCGTCGTCGCCTTACGTTGTTTCTTACTGCGCACGCGCTACACACAAGCGTACCTCGACGCCGTCGAGTCGAATAGGCAGCTCACACGGACAGACTAGAGGTACGCTTGTGTGTAGCGCGTGCGCAGTAAGAAACAACGTAAGGCGACGACGGTACGTCAGAGTGGGGGGTCCAGCCGGAGGATCCACCGGAGGGGCAAGTTCCTCGGTTCCACGATTCTGGCATCACTGCCATATACCATCACTGGTCTCGCAGTCCCCCTGCATCCCACTGTCGAAAATCACTGCCGTCTCCTGATGGACGGACGGTAGACACAGAGTGTTGACTAGACTGCGGATTTCATGCATTCATGACAAAAATCCGTAGATGAAACACGAAACAGTAAACATAGGGGAAGAAATAAAATGCAGATAATACATATCCGGAGTACTCACCAAGATCGTCCCTAATCCTTAAGGACCACGTATTGTCCGCGCAACGAGAGTTCGCTCAAAATCTCGTCAGTGGGGTGCAGGGGGAACGGCGAGTCCACACTCTTGACGCAAGGCTGCGGATCCCACCACCGATCAGTGGATCCCACTCTTACACTTAGGTTTTGGCGGGAACGGTCGACATAGGCGCTCAACATCACCACCATCTTACGTCGTGGTCACTACATCTCTCTGTTACAGTCACACTCAATACGCTCGTTTGTTGTCTTCGTCAAGCGATTCGGCCAATCGAGGAAGACGTGTAGCGCGTAGTGGGAGCATCACGTGGTACCCACAAGTTTCTCTGTGCCTACTCTCGTTGCGCGGGCAATACCTTAACACTAGATTTACGGGGCCCGTCAAAATGACGGATTCCAAAATTTTTAATTTACGATTATTAAGACTGTAAGGAGGCATTCGTGAGGAATTATTAAATAGATATATTTTTTGTGTACATATTACAATAAAAATCGCTGAAGATGTAAGTAAATACAATTTTATTATTTTTACGAAGCAATGTAAAATAATCAATTTTAGTGCTCCGTAAACCTAGTGTTAAAGGTCCTCAGGAACAATGAGCACCACAGGAGCTACGTCATTTAAGAAATGAAATGGCTTAATTTCTTGAGGAGCAGTGATGATGAATAGATTTACTATTAGAAAATCCTCTGTCTTCGATTTCATCAAGACAACACCTAGTAAAAGCCTATGGATGAAGTACTAAAAATAATTATGCATTGCGGGGTTAATGGTCTTGGTTTCCAGCAAAGTTCGACAAGATCGTCCCCAATCCCCAAGGACTCCGCACCTGAAAGATCCTCAGGAAGAACGAGTACCACAGGAGCTTGTTTCCCGCGAACGTTTACTTAAAAAGAAGTTCTTCGCGGAAGCGATCCGCGGCGTGTTTCCCGTTTCGCGGAGGCTCTCCATCCGTGAAACGAAATAGCTATTGTTCGGCCCCCGCGGCCCTTCGTTGCCGTCTACCACTTCTGGTTTTTCCTTCGTTTTTAGGTAGCGGTATATCCCGCGAAAGCGAGAGTGGCTAGGGAAACCGGGGAAAGAAAGCCTGAGAGAGAAAGAGAGAGCTCGAGGATTCGGTCGGAATGAAGTAGAACACTTAGCACGTAGAGGCCGCACGAGTGTCGTGGCGCCGAGTTCCTTTCCGCTTATACCTATTTCTCGTTGGGCCGCGTTCGGTCTAATTGGAGAAACAACAGACTCATTACCCGTGGACTCGAGTAGAGACGAGAGCTCATTTGACGGGGGCTGAGGGCACTAGGTCGTGAAATTTTTGTATAACGAGCCACTATCCCCAACACCGTACAGCTCTATTGCTCTCTCTTTCTCTCTCTTGGGAATGCAGGGGGTCTCTAAGCATTCCTTGAAACCGTTGAATAAGGTGACAGAGGCTGCTGCACGCCTTTGGTGACGCAAGAAACCTCCGGTTTATCCCCTTTTTCATAAGCATCCCCTTGTCAGCGTCGCACGGCAGTTAGCACGGTTACACAGGGCTCTCCCGTGATGGTTGAACTGCTTCCTGCTTTTCTTCTCTGCTTCGCTGGGTATAGTAATGGCTTGATATTGTATGCGAAAATTTTTGGGACTGTCGAATCACTTATACTGTGTACTGGCCAGGGCTGGGGAATATTTAAATTTGTTTGAGATAAAATACTAAATACTGTTTCCATAAGAAAATACTTTTTGAAAATACTATTTCATTTAATGGTGGAATCAAATACTATTTAAAAACACTATTTCATTTAATGCTTGAATAAAATACTGATTGAAAACACTATTTCATTTAATGCTTTAATCTTGAGCAAATATTATTTACTATTTCCATTCGTCTATAACAGGGAGTTCCAACGTATTCCCCTCCGAGAACTGCAAGGTTCCCACCATCGAACCTCTTCCGACTACTATGTACAGCCGTAGAGTTAGTGAGTGCTGCGCGCGCCGCGCGGCTCTCGTGGTGGGAGCTGCCCACTACTATACATTATAACGATGAAGTCTAAGAGTGGGGGAAGAACCTAAGCGGGGAAGGTGCTTCTAATAGCTCCGGAGCTAATGGTTGGAACTGCGTGGTCTATAAAATGGCGTTATTTATTATTATTTACTACTTACATTCGAATATAGGAAATAGGGAATTAGAAATAGGAGATATTCAAAATAGAACAGATCTCTCAAATTTTGCTCGATGCCTTCTCAAGATTATGTATCGGTATACCGGGTGCCCCACAAAAATTCTATTCGTAGGAATGAAGGAAGTGAAAGTATAAAATAATATTTAAAAAAAATGGTTTGGTACGAAGGGGTTCATATAATGGTTGAATACTTTTGTTCATAAATAAAATCATGTGGAAGATTTGAAGGTTTGATATTAATACATCAATTGAAGTTCTTAAGAAAAAGGGTAAAATTAAAATTCTATTTCTAAGGTGTAATACTGGAATATCATCCTCTGCTCCTGTGGAACATTTATTTAGTTTTGTACTGCTAATATTAACAGCTCAACGAAATTCTTTAAAAGATATTATGTTCGAAAAGTGTATTCTGTTTAAAGCAAATAAAGTAAATGAGTGATATGTATTAATTACTTTTATGGAATATGTTGAGTTATTTTTAAACAAAATAAATGCATTATATTATCAATAAAACTCTACGTACAGGTTACAGTTAAAAAGTGCTTTAACAATATTATATGAATTGATTTTATTATTGTTAATATATAGATATTGAGAACAAGTCCTACATATTAACTTTCCAAATTGTTTTTCGTGTGTAAATCCCATTTTTAAAATTATTTATCTTTTTTAAATTAACGAACAAGTCTACAATATGTATAATGAGTTTTTCAATATCATTTTTCGATTCCAAAGTATTTATGTCTTAAAAAGTGATATAGATTTCTGAAAGAGAATTTATACGTACCTGTTACGCGACATTTTCTTGCACGATTCTTCACATACTTCTTCTCTTCATTATTCGCTATATAGATACTTATACGCATTGTTTATTTCTTCTACAAATTATATTATATTTCTGAATTCAATAGAATATGTTTTTAAATAATTATAAAGCGAATGCGACGAAAGAGGGAAAGAAATCTTCAATTATTTTTCTTCTATTAATTTGTTAGGATGTTTAAGAACTCGTATAGTTATATCTCATACTCACCAAAATGTACAATTCACAATTACTTCAACGTAATTTCCAAAATTCATAATGTTTGAATATTTCCATTAGAAAAAGAGCAGCGAATGATTAATCTTCTGAGCAATTTCAATAGGAATTAAAATGATTCCCAGCGTCCCAGCAACTTATAATTATAGAACTCAATAAAAAAACAAATTCCGTGTGTACACAATACGTTTATTCAAGATACTACCATCGTCTATCAACTAAAATAAATATGAAATTCTGTGACAGAACAGAAACGAAACGAATTTCAAAATTCTCCCGTGGGACATGTTCGAAATCAAAAAGACAATCTCTACGGCGAACGTTTAATCACATAAACACATAAACCTCGATTATAAAACAAGAAAGAACAACAATTGGGTACGGCTACGGTTACAAACGTTTTTCTTTATCCATTCCCAGTCCGTAACGCAATCGAAGGCACATCGTACTAAATGTCACGAAACAATGAATTTCTCTCATTCTCGGAATTCACACGCAGACACGGAGCCATCAGCAATCAATCACCGAGCCGATTAAAAAACGTAAGCTACTTTATTCTGATGATAGTTATCCATAAAACATTGTCCATATACATATACTTGTATCTATATGTATACACAGTGTATCCCACTTGACGTCTCGCGTGCAATTGTTTTCCAAAATACAGTTCGTTTAAAAAGATATTACAGGAGAATAAAAACAATCTTCACTAGGTAATCATACTTCCTTTCAAAGTGACCTTTGACTTTTTATACAGACTTGTATGTTTTCATTTAGGTAGACTTGTAACTAATTTCATGATGAATTTATTGATGTATAGTATGTTGGTTTCTGAAGGTCATTCAAGGACATTCATTTATAAACATTTATTAGTTTAACAAGTTGGAAATGTTGCAATAGTATTTTTTAATTCTTTAAACGTTTTTATTGTTTTGCATTGCATCCACTGATTTTTGACATAAATGCATAAAGATTTGCCGTCTAGTGATCACAATATGGTGTCCCCTACAAGCAGGGTAAGCATCATCTGAAATATTTTATGAAACAAGCTGTGGTGTGGAAATAATTTCATGTAAAATTTCAAATGGGGCACCCTGTACATTATAAATATACATATAGATCTCATTTATATATATATTATTTGCATAGTTTATTTATAGGACTATATAGAACAAATAATTCTCATTGCTAGGATCTAATCGTAACTTAACGTAGATAAATGTATCCTCTTTCGTACGAATCATGAACGGAGGAAGTAAAATCCGGAAGTAAAGATCGCGGGTTTCCGGTCTGTTTCGAGAACGCCTTCATCGATCTGTCATTTCATAATCTCTCGTTTCCTTTCCATTTCTTTGCCGATTCTTTTCTCCCAATAGCTCGTTATTTCACGACATACACCGCGATACGGATAGACTATACAGACCACTCGGAAGATATACTGTTTAGTAAATGATTAGCTTAATCTATACACTGCTGAGGGCACGGCGACGTAGTTCCCCGTCAAATAAGGTTCTACCCACGCTTATCCGATCGTGATTTCTTTCTGGATCTCTCGAACTTTCGGGAAACCACAGTCCCGATCATGTTACTTAAACTTAATCGCGGAAGATGCTCGAAGAACGATTGGACTGAACTCGGGATCAGGTCTTTTGAAGCAAAGTCTCATGCAACGACGACCATAATAAATAATGTCAACAACTCATTTGAGATAAAGAAAATCACAAAATTGAAGCATTAATTTATTTTGACTTTCGTTCACCCTCCGAGTAATTGTTGGTAGTTTAGACTGTGAATTTTTATGTAAAAATTTTCTAAGTCGATTGTGAGAAAAAATTGAAACGTATTTTTTCTTTCAATGAGTTCAATCAGTCGAAAATAATATAACAATACTTTTTAAACTTTCCTATTGTCTTTATAATTTAGTTTTGCAATCTATAAATGCATAAAATAAGCAGCCTAGTTTATGACGCGGTATTCAGTCTTGAACGTTTTTCTTTTAAATTTAGCATTATGTCAGGATTGTATGCCAAATAAAAATTCAACCCTCAAGTAGATTATTATTTTAGAGTAGTTGTGTAAAGATTTCGATAATTCTCTACGATCTTTTCATTCTTCGATAATGTCAAAAATCAACATTATAGCGAGTTGTTGCACTTTTACAGTTCAATTTCTCTTCTCTTCAATCTCTCTTTTAACAATTTAGGCAAACAAAAAATTATATGAACTAAAGTTTTACAAAAGTAATGCATTTTGAACGGAGATCGTGTTCGCAAATTGTTTGCAAAATTTACAATAAAGTATTTTGTGATTTTCTCAACGGTTATAGAACGTCCAAATAAAAATAACAATATATATATATATATATATATAGAAAATACTGATCAGCAGTCTGAATTCCGGTGAGATTACCATTCTGCGAATAAGTTGCCATTTTTTATACGATTTGGGAAGGTCGACGGCCGAAGTCGGTCGGGGAAAGGTTTTCACACACGCAGAAACGTAAAAGGTGTAGGTACGTTATATTGAAAATTCCATTGAAGAGGAGAGATCAATGATTTAATTACAATCGTTCTAGGGCTGCCGAAATTATCCGCAAATATTGTACTCCGAATTACGCTTAGCTCAATTATTGACGGAATCGTGCTGGAGGTCCTGTTGTCCCGGACTCGTACAAACACTCACGTCTTCAAACAGACACTACCGTTTGCATCTTAAAAACACACGCGAATACGCGCTCGTGTTTAAACAATAATAAACAATGATGGGAACACACGCAGAGGTATTGGTAATTCTGCACCGCGTGTATTCGCGCATTCACATTTGAAACATTGAAAAATGGTAGCTTGAAAATCGCTCAACGAATCGGCTATTAAGTGATCCCATGACACACGAAACTATGTGTTTTCAACAATTTCTAATTGAAATTCGTGAGATTTACAACGAAGTCAAAAAAATTTATATTCTTTTGTTCAGTAATATTTTCCAACTTCATGTTTCTTGGGAAAATATTTTTGAATGTACTAAATCAATGGAACAAAATATTGTAGAAATCTGGTTGAAAATTCATTACGTGTCTCATGGGAATTGTTTAATGACCTAGTAGTCAACGTATCAATAGAAAATAGTATCCCCTTCCTATAACGACTTTGCTCGTTACTATTTAGAAAGAAGTGACGATTCTCTTCATTATGTTTACATAATCTACTTCTCACCACAAGCACAATCCAAAGTATATTTGACTATGTACAAAGCTGGAGCCTTCATTGGCCAAAACTGGTTTTGACTTCATCTGAGCCCATTCGTGACTAATATAACATAATCTATCAAACACTATAATGTTTTAAGTACGCAAATTTGGAGACATGGTGGAAAATCCTGCAAATTTAATTGTTTAACTCTTTCCTGTGACTTCTCTCCACTTCCTTGTGTTTAGTGCAATGACTAGAACGCGTATACTTAGTTTTCGTGAATGTATTACAGAAAGCGGGACGGTAGAGAGCTAAACGCACTATTTCTTCCGTAGCTCCGCCCAGAGGACGGGCGGAACCCCCACCGCCTCGCTGCGCAGCCAATCGCGAGGCAGCGGGGAGTGGAAAATCAATAGCGACTGCCCACTGTGTCCCCAAATTGCGCGACGATACAGAGGAAATGACGCATGAAGTATTAAATCCGCACTTCGTTGCAATAATCAACTTTCCAACTCGATACGGTATAGTTTGGAATCTCGGTGATGTGGTGAGAGTAACAACTTGATTATCAGACTGGCAGAAAACGCTCATAGGGAGGGAATACTTTATTAACATAATACAGTGTTTAACGGATTCTCTGTTCGATTCATGTTTATACAAATGAACCCAGGAAAATATGCGTAAAGATCTATGGTACACTCGACGTGTACCGCCCCCGTTGAATCGATTTCGATCCATCGTCACGCTCGCACGGTCTGCCTAGATCATCTCGCCTCGGTTATAACAATGATATTATAATATTACAATAATAGACGCACATAATAATTTATGTAAATAATACACGGCTACAATAATAAATACGTTAGCGAGACTGTTATACGACGAATCTCGTGTCCATTACCATGGGATCCTGTAAGCTGGTGTCTCTTATAACATAGAAGTATGAAAATTGTTTATGGTACTTCTTACGAACCGGTTCTTCGCACCTTGAAACCGCAAATTGTCATTCTTCCATCCTCCAATGGAAATGCAAATTATCCAAAAAACATTCACATACTACTACGGTGCCATAAACAGATAGCAGCACTTTGAAATTCAATGTTCGCTCGACTCTAATTTCTTCCTCGTGAAATTTTCTCGCTCGATACGAAGAAAATGTTTTCAACAATTTGTTGCTTCAAGGTACGGGAAAATGTCAACGATACGCTCTATTATCCACACATCGTTCCTAACGAAATTCACACACGTTGTTAGAGACTATTCACGAAGGGTATACTTGAACAAAACGAGGATCGAGAAGTTCGATGGTGTTTACAGCTCGCGAAAATGGACGAAGAAAGCTTTTTGCTGAACGTTCCGTTATAAACGTTTTCCTGTTGTTCGTTGTCTCGGAATCGTTCGTCCATTTTTGTTGTTTTTCTTTCTCTGTCGTAGATTACCCTGTACGTAGAAGAGGGATAGAGAGATAGGGAGATAGTGAGTGAGACAGAGAGAGGGAGAAAGAGAGAAAGAGGGAGAGATAGAGAGAGAATTGTAAACTGTCTGAACTCGGATATTAGCAGCCCTAGTCCTCCGTTCTTCTCCATCGCCCTAAATGTCATTGATCTTCGCGAATCGAGTCGAAGCGTTTTTCAAGCACTCGCGGCGCGCGTATTACGAACTATTCATCCTTTATATCTGGCGAGTCCAGACGAGTGTCGGATAAGAACGGAAACAGTTCACGACGTTCAATGATAATTCATTAGCAGCACAATTAATGCGTGGCCCTCTTAATCATTCAATTGTAATCGTTAATCTCGGTTTAATACAATCTCTTACCACGTTGCGCTTTGGAAATCGCGAAAATTCATCAATCAATCTTCATTAAAATATTGATAACTAGTTCAGCAATGGAAACCTGTCATTTTTAGATATTAGATGTACTAGACCGGATTTTATGCATTTATAACAAAAATAATTAGATCAGACGCGAGATGGTAAAGGCATTTAAAAAATTTAAGAATGTCATTGTATTATTTTTAACTCGGTCAAATTATTACGAATAGAGACAAATGTATTGTATATATGCAGCTCCTGTATCTTATACTTAAATACAGACAAATTTATTTTACATAAAACCCATAGTGCAGTCTTAAAATCCTTCGGCTGAAAATTCAGAATATAGTTCATCTTACTGTCTCTTATTGATGGTTAATTTAATCGTTATTCGCATTAAAACGCTCGAGAAGATAAAAAATCGATTGATTTCGTTGCATCAAAGCTGCATTTAGCTGTAAGGCGGAGTTAACCTGTAGAAAATGAAGAAGATTCGTTCCGAAACTATATTACAGTTCATCACACTGTCTCAGATACCAAAAACTGGTTAATTCAATTGTTATTCACTTTAAAATAGTCCAGAAGTTAGCAGAAAACCGGTTTTGTTGCCCCAAAACTGTATTTTGTAGGTACAATGAAGTAAACCTGTAGAAAATAAAGAAGATTCGTTCCGAAACTAGATCACTGTTCATCGCATTGTCTTAGAAACCAATGACTTGTCAATTCAATTGTTATCTACTTTAAAACAGTCGAAAAAGTAACAGAAATTTGAGTTTGTTGCAGCAAAGCGAAGTAGATTATTTGCAACACTATATTTGCAACAGGCTGTTTGAAGTGCGTAACTTTGGAGACAAGGTGGGAGACCCTACAAATTTAATTGTTAAACTTATTTTTATAGCTTCTCCCCACTCCCCTATGCTGGGTAATCCCGTAGTAACCGTTTTATTATCATTGAGGACAATAATTACTACACTGTAGATGTTTTTGCAATTTTTAATCTTTGCACACAAGTTTTCAGAAAGTGGAATCAATTGAAATCATATTTTCAATGGTAATAGCCTTTGTAGATCCAATATAATTGAAAATCGTACTGAATTCCATTAAATTTTATATTCTAGTATTTCTTGATCATTTTTATAATCCACACATGCGTAAAGATGAGCAGCACAGGACGGCAGAGTGCTAAACGCACTATTGCTTCCGTAGCTCCGCCCAGAGGGCGGACGAAACCCCCACCACCTCGCTGCGCAACCAATCGTGAGTCAGCAGGGAGTGCCGAATCAATGGTAACTGCCTATTGTATCCCCGAATCGTGCGACGGTACAGAGGAAATGTCGCATAACCAATTAAACCCGAATTTTTTTGTAATAGTCAACTTTTCAACTCGGTACAGTATAGTTCGTAAACCCGGTCATGCGATGAAAATAAAAATGCGAAGATGATTATTTCCAAGACTAGATCATAGTTCATCTCGCTGACTTCGATATCAATTGCTCGTTCATTTAATTGTTCAAACAGTCGAAAAGGTAAAAAATCATTGACTTCATTGCGTCGAAATTACATTCAGCTGTAAAACAAAGAAGTAGTAAAAGGAAGAAGCTTATTTGCAAAAAGCAAATTCCGCAAAGAAATTAAAAAATGAAAGAGAAGACCACGAATTAATTAGCACAGCCAACACTATTCCTTTGACGCTACGAAAAGCGTATTATAATACGTCGTTCGATGACTCGGCCGCGTCCGACTAACGATTCCTTCAATGAGACGGAAGCAACTGATCGTATATCAATTATACTCGGTACAACATCGCGCTTAGAATCGAATTTGATTTCGTTTCGATATCACAAAATAACTTATTTCTGCTCCTCGTCGAGGGTTCAAGCGTTATGGAGCAGCGATCAAACTATAATAGAACGTGTTCTTTGTTGTTTTTTTCTTTCTCATTCCATTCGTATATATATTTGTATGCAGGTATGTATATGTGTGTGTGTCGGCTACCGTATGCTTCACGCCCGGAGAGTCATTTTCTACGTGCAATTGAACGGAAACGGAAACAGGAATATGCAACGCGGAAAATTTTCGAGGAACATTGAGGGGAGGGTTGAAATAGGGTGGTGGGGTCCGTGCACACGGGTTCGTGAACAATCGTAGTCGCAAACGAACACGTCTAACGGAAGTTCGAACGGTTATAGAGTAAATGAATAAATAAAACTGGCGGAAGTAGCGGCACGTATCCCGAATCCCTCGTCAGAGCGCCGGGGACCCGTAGACAACGAGGCTATTCTCGAAGTTCTCGAAGAGTTTCCGTTGCTGCGGCACCGGCTCGGATTAGTGAAACAGTCTCGCTCCCGGATTATCGACAGATTTGTCCTCGACACTTTTTCACGGGCCTCTATTAGCTCCAGAAACGAATACGATGACTTTTTAGAAGGACGATCACCATCGTCTTAGATTAGATCGGTTCTCCGACATTTTGGGATTCTTAAACCTTAATTGGTATACTGGGGTCTCTCGTGAACCCGACAAAATTTCTGTATACTAACTTTCGCCAGTGTATTGTACGATAACTGAAAATACCAAGTATCTTTAAGTTTATTAGAACATTTGGATTATGTAGTCTTAAATGATATACTTAAAGGTGGCTGAGAAAATTTATACAGAATTCGTTTCACTTAGTATTTGTGTCAGGCATAATTTGACAGAAGATATTATTTTAACCATCCGACGCCGGAGCCTGGGTCTATTTTGCTCTAGATTATCAATATATTCGGTTATTCAGCTTCTGGCGAATTAATTAAATGAACAGTTGCTGCATTAGGGACAATAGTGTCTGTAGGAGGTACCTATGAGAATTGATGACTAAAATAGTATATGCTCCTGAACATCGTCAATTATATAAACATAAGAATAGTTCGGAGGGTTAAAAATAGCAGGTTACTGCTTTCGACTTCATTTGGCTACGTTCCTTGATTTAATTGTTTGCGAAAGGTCATTGGGACTAAAATGTCTTGCACATTATATAAAAATTGAATTTTCATGTTGTCAGTTTGGAAACATATTTGAATATTTAAAAAATAAATATACACTTTTTTCATCTGTATCAAGGGTTGCATATGACCATACTCCTTGCAAACAAATTTTGCATATACGTGACTAATGATTGTGAATTTTTCATTTTTTTATAATATACTGTTCGAACTCTTCTACCACTGAACTTATTATTATTACTGGTATTAACACACCAGTCAAATAACCATTTTCCGATGTTTTTTTTAATTAAAATTATAGCAGTCGTTTCATGACACATGATTGAGTTTATTTAATCACTAGACTGCAGATTTGTATGCATTTATGGCAAATGTACGTAATAAAATGTAATAACATTCGTAGTTTAGCCTTAA
Source organism: Sphecodes monilicornis (assembly GCA_913789915.3). NCBI lineage: Eukaryota > Metazoa > Arthropoda > Insecta > Hymenoptera > Halictidae > Sphecodes > Sphecodes monilicornis. The sequence continues at coordinate 11,638,733 of OU565294.1, forward strand.
ATCAATTCTTAAATAATATACTATGAAGAATGGAAGTTGCATAAAGATCCACAGACTATTAACCTTCGAATGGCGGGATTTGGGTCTATTTTGACCCACAGTTACAAACGTTCTACTTAAATCCTAATTTCCTAGTAACAAATTCGCATTATTTATCTGTTTGTACTAGGTTCAATAAGATTAACGTTGATCTCAAAGTAATAGGTTCAAAATGTGTAAAATAAAATTGTTGATAAAAGATTTGAATTGATCTAGCTATAGCTGCCATGAAATTGTGAAAACCATGTTTAATCCAAACATTTTTAATATGGTAATTTTAATAATTCAATATATTTAGTCAGTTTCAATTTATGGTAGACTTTACGAATCTTGGTAGGTTCAGTGTAAAAATTCCTCGGTTAAGCGTTCATTAGCTTTTAGACTCGTTGCACTAATCCGATCCCCGCCGCGTTAAAAACACGGCACCTTAACATTCAGTTAATTAATAAATAACGGTGTGAAGTACGTATCCATTTAAATTCGAAAATCCATCGAACGTTACTCCGAAAATTATGCTCGCGACTGCTCGCACCGTGTAGCCCTTATGCGAGGACACGATTCGTGCTCGATCACTATGTTTGATCTCAAGTACGTACGTCGCCAGACGGAGCCAATATTGATTACGGCGTTTCGTTTTCAGCATTTCGTTCGTCAGAATAATTCATCTTCGTACATTTTATTACTCTTTTTTTTCCTCTTTCGTTTTCTTTCCGTTTTAAACAGTTAAGCTAGTTTTTTTTTGGACGATGTTTGCCTCTGCGTTCGTAATTCGCTGGAGAAAAAAAAATGAAACCGCACTCATACGTCATCAAAAATACACGTTTGATATGCTAACCATTTTGTCGCAATCGCAGTTTAACACGGGAAGAGTCCACGTATTTCTTTTTCCGTTTCCTCTTCTTCTTCTTCTTTTTTCTTCTTCTTCTTCTTCTTCTTCTTCGATTTCTTCTCTTTCAGCATTTACTCTTTTTGCCATTTTCTTTTCATTTTTTTGGTTATTTTTCATTTTGTCGCGTGTGTGACGATACAACTACGAAAAATCAGATTTATACGCCACAATGGATCTGACCTGCCGTGGAAATCAAGTAACTTTATACCACTCGTCCCTTTTGTCTCGTGATCGGTCACCGTCACTGTCACTGTTTTCGGCTACTACATACTCGGATTAAAAGAGGTGTCTTAATGATACCGGTAGCGGTCGGCTCGGTGCTAAATCGGCCTCGATCCAGCGAATTTGCGTATCGATGCGATCACAAGAACCGCGGAGGATTTATTTAGGATCGGTGGATCTAAAGCGTTTCGGTTAAATCGTTGATTAATCCTTAGGGGAACGTGAACGGCCATCTTTACGGTAATTTAATGGTTACGCGAATATTTGCAACGTTCGGAACAGCGATTATGCGTTAACTAACAGGCTCAATAGTTAGTTAATCGACTTTTACTGCCCGGAGATTCATGACGCATTTATTTACAAATGTTTGAGATCGCAGATCAGAAATTTGCAATGTCTTGGAATAACGTTGCTTAAAAAATATAGTCATTGGAAGCGAATTAGCTAAAATTGATTTTTTTTTAGATTTCATACAAACAATTTTTATTTCATTTTTGATAGAACAAATTTTCCAGTTAACTGATTTCCCTGTTCTGATTTTTATAAATTTGTTTGGTTTCTTGGAATTTTTGTCGACAGGATATACTTCGTAATAATTTGTTACTGGTAAACTATTATGTTGATTTCAAAGAAGTAAGATCTTCACATAGTAAGCATTTTTCCTATTATATTATAATCGTTGTACTGTACTCGTTATGAGGCGATTTGTTCTATATATTAATCTATAATTATATTGTGAAAATAAAGTTTTGTTTAATCAGTGGGAAGGTATAAATTTCAAAATTCTGTTAGGCTAATCAGTGTTCAGATATACAGTTCACAATTTTTTCAGCTCAGGTATGGAGTTCACAATTTTATTAGGCTAATTAGTGTTCAAATACAGAATTCACAATCCTGTTAAATTAATCAGTGATAAGATATACAATTCACAATTTTTTCAGCTCAGATATGGAGTTCACAATTCTGTCAGGCTAATCAGTGTTCAAATATGAAGTTTACAATTCTGTCAGGCTAATCAGTGTTCAAATACACAATTCACAATTTTTTAAGCTTAATCAGTGTTTAGATATAAAGTTCACAATTTTTTCAGGCTAATTAGTGGTCAGACATACAATTCACAATTTTTTCAGCTTAATCAGTGTTTAGATATACAGTTCACAATTTTGTCAGGCTAATTAGTGATCAGATATACAATTCACAATTTTGTCAAATTAACCAGTGTTCAGATATACAATTCTGCCAATATTGTTCTCACGACAACGTTAAAAATCAAATGCAAGAATCGCGCGTGTGCGCGTGATGTTAAAGGTTAAAAGAAGAAATCGCCGAAAGTTTATAATTAATTAAGCAACGTTCTTCCGGCAAGACAACAATATTTCTGTTTCCTGGTGCGAAACGCGCACCGCGCTACATCCCCGGCAATCTACCTGCAATTTCCATAAAACGCTACCACGAACGGACGGCCTGGTTTTCACCTATTTCTCAACGACGCTAGAAAAAGAATCCATTAATGTAGCACCCTACTTAAGAATCTCCGCGGCTTTCTACTTAAAAATCTTCCACCGTGCCACGAGCAGGAGTCGGACAAATCGCAGTCTCGAGCCATTCCGAAACGTGTTTCACGCGAGCCAAGATGGCGTGCTGGCGCGGGCCACGGTTCCTCGGAAATTGATAAGAAACACGGCTACGGTACTATCACAGACGAGAAGCACATCCTGAGGCCGCGGTTCGAATCTTACTGAATAGCCTCGAACGCTTCGTGACTGCTTTGAAATGGTAAAGATGCACTTTGAACCCCTAACTTGGGAATTAGGAAATTGGGCTCTGAGATCCGTATTTAATTATCAACCATTCGTCTAATTAATTAGGTGGAGAAGTTTTAAATCTTCTCTTTTACAGTCATTTTGTTGTATAACCCCTTAGTCTTGCGTAAAGCGTCAGTATTTCGTTAATCAATTATTTTCTGATAGAACGAATCACAAGGTTTAAATTTATTTATGTAGTATTTTCAAATCAAATGCAGTGATAGTTATGAAAGAATTTCTCGTGCACTCTATATTTATTTTTGTTGCTGAAAATCGATACCGCATGGCTAGTGACTATTTTACAGTACTTTATACAAATAACGAGAATATGTCTTCTTTAACCATTTTTTTTTAATATGTACCCAAAGAAATAATTTTGTTGAATAATTTCTCATGCATGCATTTTTACAATTTCAATAATTAATCGTATATTAATAATATTAGAACCCGTCAATTCGACGGTTCCCGTAAACATAGTGTTAAGGGTTGATATACGATTTTTATTTTGTGATCTCTTCTTGGTAAATCAATGAAGGAATTATGTTGTTAATAATTTGGTAGAAGTTTGGTTAGTGACAACAGGAGGTAGTATTTTATCTTAGTTTGACAGATTTATTTAAATTTAATAGTGCAAGGCAAGGGACTAATTTTTCTCGAACGACCCGGGGCACGCGCGTTCACACAGAAGCACAGTCCCTTATTTCCGTCTAGCAATTTTACGGATTCCGTCTCGAAACGAAACGTCGGTATCGATATACGATGGCTCGACCCCGCCGCCGCCGCGCCGGTAGCCAGTAATTTTCGGAGCGTTCGATCCGACGGAATCTCGACCGACAAGAATCCTCGTGCCGTATATTCCTTAAACGTTATCGGAAGTCATTGCATTTGGCAGGGAAGAATTTTCGAATACACGAGACCGGGAACGCGTCCTGCATGACTGCGTGGCCTGCAAACACTGTGCACCAGCGGCGAGAACCAGCTAGAAAATGATTAATCGTTTTCATTTGAATGGAGGAGAGCTAAAACAAAAAAAAAACATTAACGCTTTTACTGCTAGCACGAGCTAGGAAAGCGGAAAAACAGAAGGCGAGAGAAGAAAAAGGTGGGAGAAAGAAAAATAGTATAGTCGAACAAAGGTGAAACGCTTTAAATCATCCTCCTTTCGTGGATCCTCGGAACGGTTCAGGATCCATCGATACTAAACTTGCCGAATTAGGTCCCAGATTTGGCACGGGACGACCCTGAATTATTTGTTAGGCATTTAAGCTATATACAGACGGGTTGTGTTATCCTTAAAGGAGATCGATATGTCTCGTTGGTGGCGTTGGTACAGGAATCCTCCGGACAAGGGGTTTTTTTCGGGGGTTCGGGAATGGTTTTACGGGGTTCGGGGAGGTTGGGGCGTGGGAGGAGGGAGGGGGGAGACCATGTTCCAATGACTAATTCTTTTTTGACTTATTCCTTCGCGGACAAGGATCCATTAGTCAACGCCATGACTGGGCCGGAACTTCCCCTCGAGTTCGTGTCAGAGTTGAGTTCCAAGGAAGAGTCCTGCAACCGAGAAAACGTTGGATCTGTTGAACGAGCAGCGTTTCAATAATTATTTTTCAAGTTCCTGAATACTGGGATGGGATCCTGTCGATTATGGTTCTGATAGTCGAGGTTAAATCGAAAGGAAATTCCACTAAAATAATGGTAAAGCAATTTGACAGGTTAAGGCAGAAATAAGAATGAGTGGCAGCCCCTACCCCGAAACAATAGATATGTGTTTCTTGTTCAAGATAGACTCTAATCATTTTTCAGATATCATTTACATCTGATAGACTGTACTGGTATAGTGAACACAATGCTTCTATTTACATTTATCAATGAAATCTCTGTGAAAAGAAGAAAACAAAATCTTGCACCGTTTTATAAAATTTCATAAAACATTCACCTAACTCAAATATCACCTACAGTGGCTCACAAAAGTATTCGCTCGCCCTTTAAATCAGAATAACTTTCTTAAAATTTGACCAAACCACTTGACTTTTTTTTGAGCAATTAGAAATATTGATAAAAAATAAAAATGGCACTTTTTAAAACATTATTATTTCAGCCCGTAATGAAAATTCAAAATATGCGTTTTGTAGATCTTTGTTATTTACACATATGCTGAAAATTTCATCGAAATCAGTTAACAAACATATGAGCTACAAGCGGTTGAAACTGGTGATAATCGCAGTTTTTTACGACTTTTGGTCAGTTTCTGCGTAAAATCCATAGTTTCTTACATTTTTCGATGCGCGTCGTTTTTTATAGGCTGAAATTTTCAGCATATAACTAACATAGACCTACAAAAGGCATATTTTAAATTTTCATTCTGGGCTAAAATAAAGAAGTTTTAAAAAGTGCCATTTTTATCTTTTCATGTAATTCCTACTAATTGCAATTTTTTCAAAATCTTTTTTGCACGTGACTTACTAAATCAATGCTTCTAATTGCTCAAAAAAAGAGTCAAGTGGTTTGATCAAATTTTAAGAAAGTTATTCTGATTTAAAGGGCGAGCGAATACTTTTGTGGGCCACCGTAACCCAGACCAACCCCCAACCTTACTCCAATCACTCTTTCACTCACTGAAATGCTTTTTTTTATTAATACTGCTAAACTACGATACTCAAATTTTTTTGACCATGACATTTTTATAAACATGAACGCCCAACTAAAAATTACAGAACGGTACTGAGGATGATGACCTTGACAAAATATTAAAAAATCTCTGAAATCGGAGGTGGCTCCTTTAATATAAATATTTACTGTATCTTTAAAGTTTAGAGAGTAAATAATGGTTAGACCGCGGATTTTGAATCCAGAAAATTGTGTCGGAATTTATATATTTCTACGGAGATCGAAATAAAAAAGTTATGTTTCGTTTTTGAGAAGATTGTGTTCGTATTTATGCGTTTCTACAGAGATTGAAACAAACAGTGTTCTTTCGTTTTTCAGACAATTGTGTTCGAATTTTCATGTTTCTACAGAGATCGTAAATAATAGACTGCGGATTTTATGCATTTATTTATTAATACAACTAAACTATGTTACTAAAATTTATTGGACCATAACATTTTTATAAATATGGCCGCCCAACTAAAAATTTCAGAACGATATTGAGGGTGATGACCTTGACAAAATATTAAAAAATCACTGAAATTGGAGGTGGCTCCTTTAATATAAATATTTACTGTATCTTTAAAGTTTAGAGAGTAAATAATGGTTAGACCGCGGATTTTGTGCATTTATGACAAAAACGGGTAGATCAAATGCAAAACGGTAAAAACATTTAAAGAAATTAGAGATACTCTTCTATTATTTTCGACTCACTAAAATTATTTATAGAAACAATTTAATGTATATGCAGCTCCTGTATCTTGCAATTCGTGCAGACAATTTTGATTTTGCATAAAAATCCGCCGTCTAGTCACCACGAACACAAATCATCGAAACCACCAGAATTATTTTTTCATATTCTACGAACGCGCATATCGGGTACAAGACCGCGCGCGACACTCGCGAGAGCTATAACGCGTTTACGCGCGGAGATTAGGCGGATACAACGGTTTCGCTGAGCCATTTGGCAAGGATTGTCCTGGGTGAATACGAAAGCGAAATGGCACGGGCGGAAGGGGCCATTCGGGGCCTCATAGTGATTTATTTGCGGGAAGGAAGCCTCCGTCTAAGCTCGCGTTTCAACGCGCGAAAATCGGCACGTACGAGGCTTTACGACTGCCCTGCCGACGGAAGTGATCATCCAATGATCGGTTTTAATGGCTGTCGCGCGTACCAGTTCATTACGATGTCCACCATTCAGCCTAGCGAACGTGACACTCGAGATTAGGTTCCTATATGCAAACGGGAATGATTGTGCGCGATGTCTTCGGTTTCGCAACGACGACGCTGCGTTTGCGAACGAGGCGGTGAAGATCTAATTAATTCCTACAGAGATCGTAGTTATCGATCATCTTTCGTCTTCCAGAAAAATGTGTCGGAATTTATATGTTTCTACAGAGATCGAAATAAACATTTATTTTTCGATTATGAGAAAGTTGTGTTCGAATTTTCATGTTTCTACAGAGATCGAAATAAACATTTATTTTTCGATTATGAGAAAGTTGTGTTCGAATTTTCATGTTTCTACAGAGATCGAAATAAAGAGTTATTTTTCGTTTATCAGAAAATTGTGATCGAATTTTCATGTTTCTACAGAGATCTTAATGAATAATCATCTTTTGTGTTTCATAAAATTGTGTTGGAATTTTTATGTTTCTACAGAGATCGAAATAAAAAAGTTATGTTTCGTTTCTCAGAAAATTGTGTTCGAATTTATGCGTTTCTACAGAGATTGAAACAAACTGATCTTTCGTTTTTCAGACAATTATGTTGGAATTTTTATGTTTCTGCAGAGATCGTAATTAATAGACTGCGGATTTTATGCATTTATGGCAAAAATGCGTGTGCACAATTTAGAACAGTGAACATATTAAAAAGATTTAAGGAAATCAGTGTATTAGTTTTAGCTTAACAAGATAATTAGAAGGAGAAAGAAATTTTTATTCTGTGTCTTGTAATCAATGTGAACATTTTTTATTTTACATAAAGATCCGCAGTCTAGTAATTAACGATCATCTTTCGTCTTCCAGAAAATTGTGTCGGAATTTATATATTTCTACGGAGATCGACATAAACAGTTATCTTTTTTTTTTGAGAAAATTGTGCTCGAATTTTCATGTTTCTACAGAGATCGAAATAAACAGTTATTTTTCGTTTCTCAGAACATTTTATTTGAATTTATATGTTTCTACAGAGATCGAAGTAAACAGTAGCTTTCATTTTCCAGAAAATGTTGTTCGAATTTATGTGTTCCCTACTTATACGTGTTTAACGCGTTCGCTATCGGTATTTGTTTCGTTGTTTACCTTCCGCGTTGAAATGTTTTATTAACTGCAACGTTCGTTCTTCATGAAATATTAAAACAATTTATGAGAAGAAAGTCACGGATTCTCTGAATATTATGCTGCATACTATGATTTGAACGCTAAGCCTACTAAAATTAACTTTAACATTTCACCTTATAAAAATGGCAAGATTGAATTTATTTTGATCTTGTGCGATCTTTAACCCTTAACACTCGAATGGCGATTCTGAGGCGCCACTACAAATTGCTACACCATTATTCAAAATATTGTTTACATGATTAAATTTGTTTATATGTAATAAATTGCTAAACATTTAAATATTGTATGAGGTACTAGATCAGTTTCTTACACATATAATGAAAAAAACTATGTACAATGGAAATATTCTAGGTTAGAAGAAATGTTTGGTTTTTTAGTTGAAATAGCTCCGAGTAGAAAAGGTTAATATTTGCTTATAATATCTGCTTAACATTAGGTTTACTGAGCACTAAAAGTGATTATTTTACACGTCCTTATAAAAATAACAAGTATATACCTAAAGAAATAAATTTTTTGAATAATTCCTCATGGGTGCGTCTGTACAATCTCAATAATCGTAAAAGAAAGATATTAGAACCCTTCATTCCAACAGGTGCCGTAAACCTAATGTTAAATATACAGAAAATTGAAGCATTTGAGTAACGTTCATTCTTATAATAGTATTATTTACAAATTATTCACTCAAAAATTTCGATAATCGAAAAACATAAAATATGAAACCGTCCATTCGATTGATAGGTTTATTGTTAAACAACAAAGTTAATAATAAATTGAAAAATATAGAAATCTAGATTTTGATCGGTCGTTGAGTGAATGTGTTTCCACAAGAAATTCGGTTAAAAAACAATGAATTGCCTAGATAATGTGTTACCGCCGCAACCGAGTAGTAGTTTAAGTAGTTTACGTAGTAGTTTAAGATTTGCGTAGTTATTAGTTATCTTTATTAGTTCGTTGCGTTAGTCGTAAGTTATGTATCCGCATTGTAATAAATTGCGTTATGGATTTCCTGTGAACGCGGGTGTGACGGCAGGAAGAGCGATAAACGAGTAAACATAGCCCGAATTATTGTGCCCTAAAAGAAAACAAGGCCGTGATCGAAGTTTGCCGGTCAGCGCGTGTTATGCCGCGCGTCCTTGCGAGAGGCAGTTGTCGTTAAGCTCTCGCGCGGGACGATCGAGGCTTTCCGATCGGCGCGAGATTTATCGCGCAGCCTATTGAGGTATTGTGCCTCCTGCGGGCAGTGATGGTATATGGTCTCGGTTTTCTCACGCATGCGCGACGATTTTAGCGTCAGTAAAGTACAAAGTTGGGCTAAAATGGGGTACCTTGGTCACCCCGCATAGTTTCGCAAGTTTTTTTTCGATTTTCAAATATGAATTGACAAGTAGCTCCTTCTCCAATACTAGTTGTCATTATGAAATCGAATATATTAACACTTTGCCGTCCGGCGACACCACAGTGGTGTCGCGCACAAAGTATTGCTCAACGGCCGGCGACACCACAGTGGTGTACTGGACGGCATAGAGTTAATTGCGCATTATTTAATATTTACTATTTACTATTTACTATTAATATTTAATATTTACATATGTATATCTTCCAAATTTCATAAAAATAGGGGGCAGGATTGAAAACTCATGAGAGGTAACGATGACATTAGTAAAACTTGAAAATTTATAATCACCCGATAACCTCAAGAACGGCCGGCGCCAAGCGAAGAAATTTTTACGAGACGCGCGGACGGCAAAGTGTTAACATTAACTTACCAAAATTTCGAAGTACGGTCGTCTCGTCATGTCGTCTTGCACTCTTCTGTCCGGTTTCCCGCCAATGACAATTCTCCCCTGCTTTCCCCACAAACATAAGACGTACGGCACGTTCCTGCATTTAGTCGCGCATGCGCGAAAAAACCGAGACCATATACCATCACTGCCTGCGGGTTTAGGTCAGTGATGCCAGATTGGTTAAATCGAGGGGAATACAGTTTACCACCTCCCTGATGACCAGAGTAATATGTAACACGTTGCGCGGCACGTCACGTGACCAGTCTACGGTCTTAGTGGGGGACGTTGGAGTGTGCTTATGGTAGTGGAATGGGATAGTGGAAGGGGAAAAGGAGGAGAGGAAAATCCACCCAGTTTTGAGTGTTTCTGGCATCACTGGTTTAGGTTTTGATTTGAGCTTCCGGTAGTTGGACACGCGGGGAGAGTACGATTTCCGTGGTCCCTCGTTTTGAGGTTGTATTTGTGTTCTTGGGGTTATTTCAAGAAAAAATGTATATATAACATGGTGTCAAATTGGCCTGGTTTAGCCGGGAAAGTAGATTTCCTGTTTTTTATAAATTTGAAAATATCTTGGTAACTATGCGAAATATGGCAAAATATCAAGAGACCTTTTTTGTAGAAAATTAAATTTTATTCGCATAATCTTTGCATTGTAGCTGTCATCCAGAATTTGAACTAGTAATGGAAAAATCATGTGAATAGAATGAGTTGTGGTTAGGTCGTGGAGGGGCCGGATCAAAACAAGGGCCACGGTAATCGTACTCGTGCCGGACACGCGCGTAGCCAAATTGGTGCCTTCAACGGACAAGAAAACTCCTAGTCCAGTTAATCGTGTCTTGCTTATCTTCTCTCAAGAACAATTTGTGTTTTGTGGAACAATAAGTCCGTCTGGGAGTAGGATAGGAGGAAGACAGGATGCAGGAACAAGTAAGTGATTAAAAGCTACTTACAATGCTGAGGGCGTGCATGATACAAGCTTGCGTGGTGTTCTCCACGTGCATCAGTTCATCGCATTCTTCGTGGTCCAGTCCGTTCACGTCAGATCGTATTTTAATCGGTGACAGAGCTGCCTCGTTGTCCGTTGATTTACCACTGTCAGGGGACGGTATTAATTCGGGTACATCCAGATCTTCCTCTTCGGCGCGTTCTTCACAGTCTGATGCCTTGGTCTCCTAATTAAACAAATGGAATAACCTCGATTATCTTTTCGTTCGCTCGGCCGTGGAACAATAGAGTAAAGTTGCCTGATTTGGTGTTGTTTTTTTTTAAATTGATCATTGATTCTACATAAATAGGAGAAAATACTGAAATTTTGCAATTTGTTGCTTTTAAATTATGTATTTGATGGTATTGTGATTCATATTATGTAATCCATATAATTTTTAGATTAGTTTTTTTTTATGTATTGTAAAATAACCAGATCCCTGCGATTTTTCAAAAACATCGGGAACAGGTAGTCTCTTATATGTGGAGGTCTCAATTTGCGATAATGATTTATAATGATAAAGTCTTGAATATGATTTCTTTTTTATTTGTCTGGTTTTTTTGTTCTTCTTTATTTGTGTATTTTAAATTTAATTGAATAGCATTTATAGCCGCGTTAATCTGGTCAGGATTCCATTTCTTTTCTTTTCGAATGTATGCAATATTAAGTAATTAAATATTTGATAACAATCTTTATAAACCAACAACGCACGTAACATTTTATGTAAAGATTTTATTATTCTCGTAACAATTACACTAATAGCAATCCTTATGTGAATTTCTTTTTGTGTAAATATGTCATGCTTTCGGGAATTCTTTTTTAAAGATAATGATAAGTAAAAACTTACTGTTGTTTTACAGTAATATGAACATAAGTCTTAACTTAATTTTCCATTTCTTTCGGATCAAAATATTAAAAAATGGCAGAGTTATTCGCTGTTTTTGAAATGACCTTTTATTGTTCCACCGATAGATAACCGTCATTACTGACAAAAATTGAACCTTCTAACATTAAAATGTTTTTTATTCTCAAACTAGATGGTGTTATCTAAAACGTAGCGTAGAATTTTTAAAAAATTCAATCATTTGTAGAAATGGCTTTTGAATCGAAAGAAATGGCTCTGTACCTTGAAAAATCAACTTCAATCATTTATAACTTAAAAAACATTTGAAATATCAAGAAAAATCTTATTTTAGTTTTTACTTTGACTGATTCATAGTTTGCCAAATGTACGAAATGTGAAACGTTAGTTCGGAATTCACGGAAGTTAATTTACGATAACAACGAAAACCGTGAGCCGAAGAAAAAAATTATAATTGTGACGTTCGATATTATTTCTCGATTATATCCGTTATTCTAAATCAACCTCTGACGTAATTTAATTCGCGATACGCCAATGGGATTGCCTGGATACAATCGGAACCTAAAAATATCGGGAAGAAATCGATGTGACCAGACGATTGAACGTGTCAGCTTGACCTATCTTATTTTTCTTTCCGCTATGAAAAGATGGAGCAGTTGATAACACTGTTCCGGCAACGCATGTCATCCCAGTGATAAGTTAAATTGTGTGCTCCTGCATACTTCTCCATTCATTTTCATCGGTTGGCTGACCAAGGCAAACCTATTCTACGTTATATTTCCCTTTCTGCCCTACGATTATTGTCATTAAGTACACCATTTAGCACGAGCATAATTTTTCTAAAAGAACATTTTTCTCTCCTGTAATTAATTTGTTTTTTGGAGATTAATTTTTTCCTGACGCACATCCTTCGTTAAAATGTTTCAAATAAAATATTCTAGTTGCTAGTAAATAATTTTCCCTTAATATTTCTTATAGTGGCACGAGTACGATTTCCGTAGCCACTCGTTTTGATTCGCCCCCTCCACGACCTAACCACAACTCATTCTATTCACATGATTTTTCCATTACTAGTTCAAATTCTGGATGACAGCTACAATGCAAAGATTATGCGATTAAAATTTCATTTTCTACAAAAAAGGTCTCTTGATATTTTGCCATATTTCCCATAGTTACCGTGATATTTGCAAATTTATAAAAAACAGGAAATCTACTTTACTGGCTAAACCAGGCCAATTTGACACCATGTTATATGTACATTTTTTTCTTGAAATAACCCCAAGATCACAAATATAACTTCAAAACGAGGGGCCACGGAAATCGTACTCTCCCCCTTATATTTAACAGAATGTTCGTTATAGAATTACGTTATTTATGTTAAATTTATATTATTATCATACAACACAAAAATGCTGGAAAAGCTTCCTTTTGTATTTAAAATATTTGTTTTCTCCCGACTATAATTATTAGTACTTTTACTAATTAAATAAATGCTCAAAACGCAAATAGCAACACAACGTATTTTCTTTGTAATATTATACAACATAAAAACCCACGAAAGGCTTCTTTTATGTATCATTTAGAATGTTTTCATCCATCAGTAATTATGAGAATTTTTGTTCGTGTTAAACGAGATTGAATATTATATTTTTTAAATCAATGTGCGTCTAAATTAATTATAAATATTCGAAAATATACGTACAATGTTAGTTTCCATTTCTTGAACGTTACAATCACATTTGATCAAGTTTATTTACTCGTGTTAAGAATTTTTCCGAGCTTCTTCTTCTATTTGCAATTCCCCATTCGTACATTGACAGTTCTTGGTTGCATTGATTTTTCGTTACCAGTTTCACTCGGGGATAAATAAAAATGAAAAAGACGGTAACAAACGTCAATATCCGATGCAATTCGATTTGACAGTTTGCTACGAGTTATTTCGTGGTCGAAAGTATCGACGCTTCAATTTCATAGACGCTAATGTTACAGATCAGACGGAAGCTTGATGAGAAATCGGACGTTGTCTTAATGTCATACATAAATAGAAAGTTTATCCTTCATTTCCAACTGTCTATTAACCGAAATTAACAAAGAACCTTATTAATAGATTCCGGATTTTATGCATTTATGACAGAAATGAGTAGGTGAATTAATTTTATTTATTTTAGATTTTAGAGTATCAATATATTATTATCGACGTATTGAAATTCTTAAATGAAGAAATAAATTTTTATTTGGTTCCAGCACCTTGTAAATAATGCAGAAAATTTTTATTTTCCATAAAGATCCGTTATCTACTTACTAACCACTTAAAAATAATTTCTTAGAAGAAGTTTAATTGTAGTTAACAATAAGTTTATATTTATTGCACGTCTATGCGCTCTCCAATGGCTGTACAGGCTATTCCAAAAATGTGCTTCCTTGAAAGGGGCGATTCCCGAGTTCATTTGAAATAACTTTTTCCTTTGCGAAAATGTTCTCCGTGGTTTTGTTTTCGAGTTATTAGCGAAAAACACGTACCAATCAGAGCGTCGCTACAGCGGACGGATTCTGGCTCGGCCAATGCCAACGCCAGGACCTATCGGCGAGCCTGAGTCCGTCCGTTGTAGCCGCGCTTTGATTGGTCCGTGTTTTTCGTTAATAATTCTTTAACGAAGCCGCGGAGAACATTTTCGCAAAGGAAAAAGTTACTTGAAATGACCTCAGGAAAGACACCCTATATAAAGACTACAACAAAATAGAATTTTATTTGAGTTCCAAGGGAATTAATTACATCCACATTTACTAGATTTTGTTCGAAATTGTCGTCACGACTCTGACTAAAGTCTTGAAAAATGTTTTAACCAGAAAAATGAAAATTGTAGCAACAAGGCAGAATAAAATAGACTGCATACATTGTGGTAATGCATACATGAAATGCACCGAGCGGAAAAAAGCGTAAGAACGTGTATGAAGGAATCCTTTCCGAGCTGTTTAATAAATACTGAATATCGACGATTTGCCTCGCGAGGAAACATAACAGCTTCATCTCCATTAACTCGCGTTTCCTTAGCGTTACGATTTTTATGCCGCACATGTTTACTCGCACAATCTATCAAGATACAAAAAGAAATTGAAGAAGTTAATTTATTTAAAAGCCATTCCGTTCCCAGGGCCTGTGGAAATAGTATCTGAAAGGACGGTATTGCTCGTTGCGATTACGTCGGGGGAACTTATGCAAATTTACATTTTTACCGACAAAATTCTACGAAACGTAAATTTACTTTCCTCTGGCAAATGGCATTCGGTCAATTAAAAGGGGAATGAAGCGTAATTAAAGTTGATTGCGGTTCGTGTTTCATCATTTTTTTGAGGATTTTTATACGCGATGCTCGAAGATCGGTGGGCTGCGCATAATTACTATGCGGATGCACTTATTAGCAACGTTAATGTGCGAGGTCCAACAAAATACAAATTTTAATAAATACGGAGTTGAAAATGTTTCTTCTATTAAATTAACGTGTTCGTTAACGTTCTGAGTAGACAGCGAAACTTTTTGCAAAATAAATATTTTGTACTAAAATCGCAACAAACTGAAGTGAAATAGAAATTTATTTTCTTTCTTAATATGTTTGGTAGGTTGAAAATAAGTATCCTTAAATTATTTTGATGTTTTTACTGTTTTCAACTACAGCTACTCATTTTTGTCATAAATATATAAAATCCGCTGTCTAGTTATGAGTTTCTATATTATCTTTATTTTCGATGATCTTATGCATATTTGGTTGTCATTAGACTGCTGATGCACTTATTTCCAATGTTACTGCATAAAATCTAATAAAATAGCAATTATAACAAATATGAAATAGCAATAATTTCTTTTATCAAATTAAAATGTTCGTGAATGTTATGGACCTCTATATAATCTTTATTTTCGTTGATTTTATGCATGTTTGGCTGTAACTAAACTGTGGATGCACTTATTGGCAATGCAACTGCACGAGCTTTTGCTAAAATTACGACAATTATGAGATTAAAATCATATCATTTATCAAATTATCTCGTTCACTGATACTATGGACTCTTTAGAATCTTTATTTTCAATGACTATATACATATGTGATTATAATTAGAGTGTAAATGTTTGTGTAAGTATAGACAAATTAGTCTAGTCTTAAGTTTATACAATTTAAAATAGAGAAAAGATTAAGAAGATTTAGTAATGTCAGTGTATTATTTTCTACTTATTAACATTATCAAAGAAAGAATTAATTTTTGACATTGCTCCTGTTTCTTACAATTGATGCTCATCTTTTTAATTTTCCATAAAAATTCGCAATCAACAAATTAGATATAAACTGATGGAAAATGTAATCACATAAACGTTAGGTATATTGTTAAGGTACAGAAAAAATAAAAATCGAATTATATAAACTTTTTCTTCCACTGTTACAATTAAAGTTAAAATTATGATTGCTATAAATACGTAAAATCCGTACATTATTAAAATTAATATTTCAAAATACAGAAATTGCAATTACATAAAAATATGGTTATTATGTTAAGGTTGTTGTTAAGGACCGAATACAATAAAAAACCAATTACATCCCAATTGTAAGAAAATTGTGACTAATATATTATAAATCTGTATCCCAATTAAAATTAATATTTCAAGATACAAAAATTGCCATGAAATCAAAATCTGGTTATTATATTAAAGATATTCTTAAGGACCAAATAAAATAAAAATCCAATTGTATTACAATTTTAAGAAAATTGTGACTATTATATTATAAATCTGTATACCAATTAAAGTTAATATTTCAACCTACAATAATTGCCGTCAAATCAAAATCTGGTTACTATATTAAACATGTTCTTAAGGACCAAATAAAATAAAAATCCAATTGTATTGCAAGTTTAAGAAAATTGTGACTGGTATAAATCCGCAGGATGCGCAGTCCAATTAAAATTAATACAGCGTTCGATATCATCAAAACTGAAGGTATAGCAACGAGAGGGCTTTTGAACTCCGAAACTCGAAATAATGGGGCAACCATTTCTCGATAGCTCGATCCGTATACCTTGTTTCTGCCCTGGAGTTGACATATTGACAGAGAAACATATGATGAAGTAATATTTTCCCAAGGTGAACGTCGTTCCCTACGACGACAGGATTTCATTCTTTCGTTGGGGAGTTTTGTTCCGCTAGTTCGTAGACCGTGTCTTAAACACCGAGTCGCTTGACGATATTACTACATAACTTTTTTTCTAAACTGATCTACCGTCTAAATTAATATTTGAAACATATTTCCAAAGTGTACTTAAATATGTAATTAACTTTTCATTCTACAACTTTTTCGGCAGGCATCATACTGCCACTATAAAATTTCTGAGAATTGTTTCTCTACAAAATATTGTACAATGTCTATGTTTATGTATTTGACAATATTACATTTTTCTCAGAGAAATTCAATTTTCTCAAAGAATTTCAATTTTCTCAAAGAAATTCAATTTTCTCAAAGAAATTCAATTTTCTCAATTCTTCATTTAATAATGGCAAAACAATTGATTTTCCAGTGTCTTTTCTATGGTGGACTCGATTACTTTAACTTATCGTATCTTCGTTCGTTTATGGGTTTGTGTTCGAAAATATATCATGAAGAGTATAAACGTATCTACAGTACGAAGTTATGTGACCACGTAAATTTACCAGAAGGTACCGTTGTTATTACTATTTCCAAGATTTTCCCAGTATCTCCGGAAAAATGAGTAGGTGAAATGAAAAACAGTAAAGACATCTGGAGAATCTAAAAACACTGCTGTATTTATTTCCTGCTCCTTAAAATTATTAATAAACGAACTGAACGTCTGTGCACTTCCAGTATCTTGTAATAAGTGCCAACAATTTTTAATTTCACAAAAATCCACTAGTCTAATGATAAAGAATCGAGGAAAGAATAAAAAGAATGAAAAGAATGAAAAGAATTCAGAAACAGAAAACCCAGATCAGAAACAAAATGAAAAAAAAATTGTTCACATGTAATAAAACGATTGCACAGCTTACAATACATTCTCAGAAAATCTAAAGAATATATAAAATTAACACAAGGAATTAACAAGTGTTAGAGAAGAAAATATAGTGTTGATTAACTTAAAAATAACCGTGATTCGCGAATGATGATTTGTTTCCAATTTTCCTCGGCCACGTTCGTTACAAGTAGAAGCTCGAAGCGATTATTCCGAAAATGAAAAGAGTTACACAGATTTTTATTTATGAGACCATAAGCTCGACGATCCTCCCAGTATCTAAGCATAAAATTCCCGGCGATAATGTCTTTTATACACCGCTCTCTCACATCAGGTTGTAACACCGTCGGGTGTGATCAACTGTGGCAATAAACCGAGAAGTCATTCGCAGGTTATTGCGTTAAGAATAAGAGTTTTTCCTGTGGAAAAAAAACTTGGAATTCTATCTAGAAAGTTTTTCATCGCGCGGGTATTACAACACGTCGAAGCAATCTCCTCGATCTGTGAATATTTTACATCGCGTTACGCAAAGAGTTCGCCGAGTACGTTTCGCGAGAAATAAACTTTTCCAGAGTTACTTTTGATCGCTCTCTATGCAATACATTTTGAGAAAAGTTTCAGACCAATTCAGATTACGGAACCATTCCAAAAAATCAGTCGTTTTTGTTCATGCATCGTGTGCAAAGCATTTTAAAAATATCCAAAAAGCTCCAAAAATTGAATAATTATATATGCGAAAAAATAAGGAAGTTATAGCTCGTTTTCCTGAATGGTTACACAATATCTCAAAAACTACTGTGCCAATCGGTCTCAAATTTTGCATACGTCTTCAGCATATATTAAAAATTAGAAAAAATATATTTCGGCACAATTATGGTACCAAAACTAGCTATATATATATATGTTTTGGTACCATAATTGTGCCGAAATATATTTTTTCTAATTTTTACAGCTTCTTAAAGACAATAACAAGTCCGAAATACACCAAAGCAAACCGAAAGTATATGTACGTTCAAAGCGCCGCCATTTTTTAAACTTTCAAGTACAATGGCCATAGCTAGAGTAAAATACTAATACTAATATATTAGATTTCTTTGTTTCAGATAAGCAGAACGATTCAGATTATGGCAATCATTCAGCCATCGACGTTTCTTTCCATACCCGAGTTCAATATATTGCGTCTGGCGCCAGATTCAATGATTTTTCATCGAGAAAATTTGTAATAAACCTACAAAGACAAATGAATACGCAGGAGTAAAGTTTGCGTTAGTAACTTTCGCTGAACTTTTGTAAAAAAATTACTTTCTTGAGTCCGAGAGGTTTACAGTTGCGTGTGCTTTTCTGCGAGGTATTTCAGATGAAATCAATTTGAAACGAAATGAATTTTCTCCTTCGCCGAGGATAATCGAAAACAAAGTTTTCTATTTTCGGATTAGAGCTGTTACAGGAGCAATATAGAAAAGAATTTTTCTATTACGCAAATCGAAGCGAACACGACTCGGCCGTGCTTCTATCCGGGTCAGATCTAAAGAATTAAAGCTACGCGAGTGTAGTCGGCGTCTTACTTTATTTTCGAACACCTACAGCCGGGCTCATTCTGATAACATCGCTCAGTCATCGTTCGCTACTTCGATTTTTGGCCAACAAAACGAACGAAATAGAAAATCCACCAGAACGAAATTATTTTTCCTCTGAGCTAGCGAAAAGCAGTCGCAAAATACAAATAATAATTATTTTATTCGGTAAAACAAGGATTTGTACATACAAACAATATTCCATACGTAAAAATGGTATTAAGCAATAGCTAGACTGCAGATTTTATGTATTTACAACAAAAATGCGTAAATCAAATGCAAAATTGTTATATTATTTCCAATCCATTAAAATGATTAAGGAAAGAAATACAGGTTTGGGTAGCTTCTGCATCTTGAAATGAATGCAGATAATTTTGCATAAAAGTCCACAGTCTCCAATGATCAGTATCCAATACTAAATTGTTTTTTCAAATGTTATTTTTTCCTGGAACTTTTTAAACTCGTCACTGTTATTTTTCATGTAGTTACCATATTTTTCACATTGCATCTCGTAGCTCATGAAAAAAATACGTTCAAATACGTTTATTATAATATGACCTTCAAACGACCTTGAACTCCAAAAAACACTGCTTCTCATATTATTTCATTTTAAATTCTATTTCTTGCACAAGACAGCCTGTATAAATTGAATTTTTTGAATTGTAAATAGAACCACGTTCTAGCATAAATAGTTGGCAAGTCTCTTCGAGAGAATGAAAGAGGAAGAGAGAGAGAGAGAGAGAGGGAGTGGTGAAGAGATATACCTGAAAATCTTGCGGTGACGGTGATGATTCTTTCTGATGCTGGTTTGGACTGTGTGGCGGGCTAGGCGCGGATCGTGGACTCTGAGGTCGAGTTCCCAGCTCGTAAATGTTGATCATGTGAGCTGCCTGAGCGTGAACCATCAGTTCCCATGCTGAGGGAAAGGATACCTTGCACAGAACGCAGAGCAGAGCTGTCGTAGAATCCCCTTTGGACATAAAATTCCAGGTTCATAACAAAGCTCCTATCCTAAACGCAATAATTATTAAAGATAACCGCGCATTCACAACGTAATTTCAAGTTCTCCTGCTATTCCCGTTCATTGAAACACGAGAAATATTCTACCAAACTGTAACACCCCACAAGACTGTTTCCTTTATTCTGATAATTTCACAATGTGATCTAATTACAATTTGAAATTTTACTGATTTATTTGCAGGGCTCAAGATGCAAATAATTTTGACTGGTGGGTAGATGACAAGATGCCAATTTAAATCAGAGCTGGGTAAAATTCTATTTCAAATACTAAATAGTAAATAGTTTATTTTATTTGAAATCATACGTGCTCTTTTAAAAGTAAAATATTTTATTGGTTAAAAGAAGGTTTTAAAATATTATTTTATTTGAAAGATTCTCAAAATTGTGCGAATTTTATCTGAGGGGGTGATTCTATGTGAGAATATAAATTGAATAAATGGAATAAATTTTTTTCATTCTCAGTTTCGAGAAAATCGACTTCGAAAATGTTACGGTTTCTTAGATTTTAGTGATGCCTGTTTCCGCAATCTATTTTCATCGTCAGGAAATAGTTTACATGTTATTTAAAGCAACATTAAAACATTTTATTTTATGCTTTAGATTATCAAAATGAAAATGTTTTATTTGCAGAAATTTTACTGTTTACTTTATTTGAATTGTGGAACGGCTATTTCAAATAGTGTTTGAAATTTGACAGTTTGCTACGAGTTATTTCGTGATCGAAAGTATCGACGTTTCAATTTCATAGACGCTAATGTTACTGATCAGACGGATGCTTGATGAGAAATTGGAAGTTTGCTAAATGTCATACATAAATAGAAAGTTTATTCTTCATTTCCAACTGTCCATTAATACTAAACCTACCACTGTGAGGCAGATGACCCGTTTCAGATGTTTTATATCACAATTATTGACGTTATCAAGATGCTTCCACTGGAAATGATTATACATGCTGCTTTAGTAAATTATACATTATAATAAAAATCGTACAAAATCTCAATAAATTCAATCGTGCCATTTTTATAAGGCAACACAGACAGGTTTAATGTTAACCGAATTTAGCAAAGAACCTTATTAATAGATTCCGGATTTTATGCATTTATGATAGAAATGAGTAGGTGAATCAAGAAACGGTAAGAAATTATTGAAATTCATAAAGGAAGAAATAAATTTTTATTTGGTTCCAGTACCTTGTAAATAATGCAGCAAATTTTTATTTTGCATAAAGATCTGTTGTCTACTTATCAACCACTTAAAAATAATTTCTTAGAAGAAGTTTAATTGTAGTTAACAATAAGTTTATATTTATTGCATGTCTATGCATTCTCCAATGGCTATACAGTGTATTCCAAAAATGTTGTGCTTCCTTAAAAGAGGTAATTCCTAAGGTCATTTGAAGAAACTTTTTCCTTTGCGAAAATGTTCTCCGCGGTTTTGTTTTCGAGTTATTAACGAAAAACACGGACTAATCAGAGCGTGGCTATAGCGGGCGGATTCCGGCTCGGCCAATGCCAACGCCAGGACCTATCGCCGAGCCAGAGTCCGTCCGCTGTAGTCGCGTTCTGATTGGTCCGTGTTTTACGTTAATAACTCGAAAACAAAACCACGGAGAACATTTTCGCAAAGGAAAAAGTTACTTCAAATGACCTCAGGAATCACTCCTTGAAAGGAAGCACAACATTTTTTATTTGCAGAAATTTTACTGTTTACTTTATTTGAATGGTGGAACGACTATTTAAAATAGTGTTTGAAATATTTCTTCGCCAAAATTTAACCCAACTGTGGTCGTAATTGAGTTGAATGTTTCGATCTGTCTCCGATCAGATTTGTCCATTATCAGAATAAATTATTTGAAAAATAATCGTTAAGATATTTGGTTCCATGTAATTTGAAATAATCATATGTTAGTTTATTTGAACAGCCGGATAATTTTATTACAATTATTTCATTATATGAATTTCATTAGAAAAAGATATTAATTGAATTAATATACATTATATAAAAATTAACTTCAATCTTTAAATTTTTTAACTTTTTACTGTTCTAAATTTCTTGTACTGATCAAAAAATTCAAACGTCTTCAAAAGCTTCCAGAAATTTGTTCATTGTTTTATGAAACAAAAATAAGGAACAAATTCAGTCGTGTGGAGCCCTCTTCGTTTACTTATACTACTGCAAAGTTGGCGGTTATACTCCTGCAATGCGCGAAGCTTCAATCTTTAACACTAGGTTTACGGAGCACTAAAATTGATTATTTTACATTGCTTTATAAAAATAATAAAATTTTATTTACTTAGATCTTCAGCGATTTTTATTGTAATATGTACACAAAAAAATAAATCTATTTAATAATTCCTCGCGAATGCCTCCTTACACTCTTAATAATCGTAAATTACTAATTTTTGAATCCGTCATTTTAACGGGCCCCGTAAATCTAGTGTTAAATCTGTGGTGTTTTCATTAATGAAAAAAATTTGTCAAAGCTTCCACAGACGGTTGAATATGTAACATTTTCGAGAAAAAATGCGACTTCAGTTTCTCGCCCACTACAACAACGAAAAAAAAACCTCGAATAAATTTGTAATTATCAATCTAATATAAAAATGTTGTACATAACATAAAATCATAAAGATCCGCAGTTTTCTTGTCGCAGCAACAGATTCCCGCGAAATTCTGGATATCGGAATTTTTCCGGCCCGGAAATCAAATCACAGAAATGGCAAACAACCGGAAGCGACACCGCGGTTCTCACAGGCAAATTCGACGGTCGTTTCCGTAATGGTTCCCCAAATTCGATTCCTCCATCCTAAACAAACCGCTAAGCGTTCCGGTGCACGCCAACGCAGCTGCGTTTCCGGATAAAATGCCAAAATGCAATTCCACCCGGGAGAGAGGCAAAGCGATCGTAATGTGCATCGAGAAACCGGTACGAATTCCATTTTTACACCTGCTCCATTTGCCGCGGCGACGATAACGCGACAGGCAACAACGAAAGAAAGCCGGTAGTAGTATGCTGGTGTCTCGATCGCGAAGAAAGCCAGACTTCTTTATTGGAAAATCTCTTAAAAGCTACGAACACGCGATCGAAATCGCGCTCGAACAAATCGATTTTAACGAAGAAATCCTGGGAACGAAGAAATCCTGGTCGATCCTGCGACAAGATTCGAGACTAACTTCTTCTTCTTCTTCTTCTTGTGTGAATGTACCTACTTGGAGCTGCTCCATTGAAGGTGTGACATTTACATGTGAACCGCAGCTTGCAATAATTCCGTTTGTGTTCGAGCAACTCCCCCAAATCTGTAAACATCTCCCTGCAATTGCCGCAGATCAGTATGTCCGGGTTGCCTGGAACATAAGAATGCGAACAATGTTTGGTTAGAAAAACTTCTTGGTTTTGTTTAAATTCGTTACAAGTGGGAAATTAAATTTTTTTTATTATAATAACTTGTCGGGGGTGAAAATATTAGAATCATTTAAGTTAACCTGGTGGTGATTAATCTTTTCATTTTCAATAAACTTCTGCTTCTTGCAATTCACTTAGAACACATTGCATGTTAGAACATTCAAACAATTGACTTGGAACATTCAGATAATTGACGTAGAACATTTATTTTTTGGAATATTCACAGTCTTGTTATAATAACCATATTGGTCTCACTGGTCGTGTTAATCATACTAGTCATATTGAGTATATTGGTCATATTAAACATGCCTTCCATGCTAGTCATGTTCTATTGATCATGATGGTCATATTGGTCACATAAACTACATTAGTCATACTGGTGGTACTGGTCATAGTATTAATTCCTGTCATGTCAGGCATATTATATTGGTCTTATTCGTTATATTAGTCATACTAGTTATATTTATTATATTGGTCATATTAGACATTCCTGCCGTGCTAGTCATGGTATATTGATCATATTGGTCACATTACTCACGTTAGTCATAATGATGGTACCGGTCATAGTATTTATTCCTGTCATGTCAGGCATATTATATTGGTCTTATTGGTCGTATTAGTCATGCTAGCCACATTGAATATATTGCTCATATTACACATGCCTCATGTGCTCATCATGTAATATTGATCATAATGGCCATATTGGTCACATTAGCTATATAAGTCATAATTATTGTACTGGTCATACAGTATCCATTCCTGTCATGTTGGGCATATTATATTGGTCTTATTGGTTATATTAGTCATACTAGTTATATTTATTATATTGGTCATATTAGACATTCCTGCCCTGCTAGTCATGGTATATTGATCATGATGGTCATATTGGTCACATTAGCTATATTAGTCATAATTATTGTACTGGTCATAGTATTCATTCCTCTCATGTCAGGCATATTGTATTGGTCTTGTTGGTCATATTAGTCGTACTAGTCACATTGAATATATTGGTCATATTAAACATGCCTCATGTGCTAATCATGTAATATTGATCATGATGGTCATATTGGTCACATTAGCTATATTAGTCATAATAATTGCACTGGTCATATAGTATCCATTCCTGTCATGTTGGACATAATATATTGGTCTTTTTGTTCACATTAGTTATACTGATCATACTAGTCGTAATTGCAATAATGATCATATTAGTCATGCTTGTCATGTTAATCATTTTCTATTGGCCAGAATGATCTTACTATAAAATCAGTAATATTGATCACATTAGCCATAATGGGCATATTGATAATTTTAGTTATATTGACCAAGTGTTCTCGATTGGAATAGTCATTAATATAGACAAACTCGTTAAGATATCCTTACCTGTGTTTCATAGGATTCGGAAAATGTATTAAACAATTGCTGGGTAAATAATGTGTTAACTGTCGATTTTGTTATTGTCGATCAAATGGATCCAGATTCCACTGTAGTAGGGTTAACAATACATGCCAATTGCTGCCTATCATTTCTCAGCTGTGGACAACCTGACAGACCAAAAAACATCTTCTCTATCTCAATTTTTTACGATTCACCCAGTAAACAACGCGTCAAGAAGCCGCAGTGGCGTACTAGGCCAATATAATCTATTTTTTGCGAGTCTCCGAAGAGCACCGGGGTAGGAACAACCGCTGCCATACTCACTGTACACTTTCAGCTGGTTCAGGTCCGGGACGGTGGCTGTGTTTGCAGTTGGTTGTTGTTTCTGTTGCTTCGGATGCTGCGACCGTGTAGGAGGCATCAAACGTGGTCTCTTCAGCGGCGGGGCCAAACGGGGTGGAAAAGCAGTCGAGGCGTAGTAACTGAAAATAAACCGGGACAAGGTTAGGTCTGGAAATTCTGCGTGAGGCACATTTGAATAATTGTTCAAAAGGGCCGGAACCACGGCATTCGCCATCGCCGTTCGATTGGAACCTGTTGTTTCTGACGTTCGTGGTCGGATGAGGAAGCGATCCGACTACGAAGCGTTCGCTTTCGGTATAGTTGTTCCAGATGGAATCGACGGTCGGACCATCTTGCCGGGGTCTGGGACAGAGGGCTGACTATGTCGGCATCGACGCGTGTGCGTCGTGCGCGGATCCGGCTTAATTCGACTTGCTTACGTTCCCGTGTGCCTCGTTTACCGACTTTGAGGTGCATTTTCGCGTGACAGTAAGAAGCAGAGCTGGGTAAAATTTTGGGGAAAAAATATTTCAGATGCTATCTTAAGTAGTCGTTGTTCCGGAATTTAAATAAAATACTATTTTAAATATATAGTGAAATGTCTGCAAATAAAATGTTTTTATTTTGTTAATCTAAAACATGAAGTGAAATATTTTTATTTTGGTAATCGAAAACATAACATGAAATATTTGAATCTTGCGTTAAATTGATTTAGGAAACTGACAGTATTGAAATGCAAGAACCCATTTTTCGAAGTCGATTTTCTCGGAAACGGGGCGTCAAATGAAAAGTTTCTTATGTAAAGAAAATTACAAAAAATGTAAGATTTAACAAGATATAATTTTATGTAGTTTTTTAAAATAATTTTGCGAGGTAAACATTTTTTAAATTTCTAACGCGCAACGCATTTGTTTAATTCTTGAACAATATTTGGATAAAGAAGTGACATTTAACTCTGTTACTCTTACATTTAACTCGATCTGTTTTTGTATTTATATTTTGCTACGAAAATATATATATATATATATATATATATATATATATATATATATTAATTAATAACAGAATTGTAGATAAGATTTTTATCTTAATCTTAATCTTTCATCTTAATCTTAATAAGATTTTCATCGCATAAATAGTTGGTAGAATTCATCAAAAGGTAGTGACAGTGTTAACGGTATAAATTTATATAAAAATAGGACATACTAATTATATATATTGCATATTGCAGACAAGAGGTAATGAGAAAGCTGAGGAAACAAATTTTAAAAGTGGATGATTACTGTTTATGATTGTTAGATGGTAAATAGAATTGTGAACATGAAAGTAGAACATACTAATTATTTATATCACGCATTAAAAACGATATAGAAAAATTTCATTCAAAAATTCGGGAATAGGCTCGAAGGCTTCTCTAAACATATACTAAAAGTGTTACTAAACAGTGTGAAATGTTTATTCAGTACCAGGCAATATGGAAGCTATTCCCCGGAGAAAATTCTCGAAAACTACTCTAAAGCCGCAACCTTCAGAGGAAAAAAAAGGAGCTGTCATGTGTGTTGCGGAGGAGCACGTACCAAAAGAGAATAAAAAGGAACGTAGACAAACAAAAAGCACTATTGTTTCAGCTGCTAATAGTATGCGCGGCTGTATGGTAGACACAGACGTACACGTTATGGATGTGTGGATAAAATGAATGGAAAGTGAATAACATTGCATGGGAATGCACGCCATAAAACGTTGTGAAAAAAATTTTCAGGGGAAACTGTAGAACTAATAAAATCGCTCCAAATAATCTCACAAGTGCTACACAACGCGAAAATGTTAATACAAAAATACGTACAATATTTTATACATAAAATCACACGAAATTTTGTATTTACGTAAAATTATATACAAAATTTTATACGTAAAATTACATACGAAATTGTATTTATAAAATAATACGCAAAATTATATACAAGATTGTATACATAAAACATGTACAAAATTTTATACGTAAAATTGTGTGCAATACTGTATACATAAATTCATGTACAAAATTTTATACGTAAAACTATATACAAGTTTGTATAGATAAATTCATATAAAACATTTTATAGGTAAAACTATGTAAGTAAAAAATTGTACACATAAAATCATATTCCCAATTTTTTACGTAAAATTATATACAAAATTGTATACGCGAATTCATTTACAAAATTTTATACACGTAAATTAACATACAAGATTGTATACTTAAACGTACATAGAATACTCTCGCTTGGTTCAGCGTATAATAAATAGATTGGGGATCTTTATGCAAAATAAAAATGTTCTACCTTGATTGCGATAAACTGGAATAAAGCGGAAACTGGTTTTCCTTTCTTACATGTTT
This sequence comes from Sphecodes monilicornis, assembly GCA_913789915.3. Lineage (NCBI taxonomy): Eukaryota > Metazoa > Arthropoda > Insecta > Hymenoptera > Halictidae > Sphecodes > Sphecodes monilicornis. The sequence continues at coordinate 11,666,412 of OU565294.1, forward strand.
AATAGACGAATCATAATATACAATAGCATTTGTTAATTCTTCTAATGACTTTACTATTTGAAATTACAGCTACTCATTTTTGTCATAAATGCGTAAAATCCGCAGTATAATAATAAAAACTAGTTTGTCGTAACTATTGAAGCACTGCATTTATTCAACATAAGAATACGTTAACAACTTGTACATGAATTGAACTCTGCCACAGTCTAATAAAATAACGAATATTGATTTAAAAATGGTCAACTTCTTTCACGATTGAAAATGCTTCTATTTGTGGCAAAGAACGAAAAATGTATGCTTTACCTGTTGTCTATTTTTAATGTTACTAATGAATCCGCGTGTGCATTTTAAAACAAGTTATATACCAACATTGCAATCTTTACAGTAGTATCGCGTGTCTTTTTATACTCTTCCAACATTTTCACGTTTGAAACAGCACCTACTACACTTTGTTTCCATGGACTTCTTTTTGTAGTTGTTGTCAGAACAATTTCTATAAAATTCCGCTGCCTGTACATGGGCTAAACATGGATTAAACTGTAAAAGGGTTAATTGCTCAAAGCATATTCTCCTGGCATAACTGCTGATGGCGATGAGCGATGATGGAGCTCGTTTCGAATTTAATTCACTGTGTTTAGACTTTTGATCAAATCGATGCGACATTGTCGCCTCCGGTTCTACGATGTTCCACTTTGTGGAGCAGAATGAAAGAGAGAAAGAGAGCGAGAGAGAAAGAGAGAGGGTTGCGGAATGAGACAAGAGTAGTGGAAAAGAGGAATCGCGAAGCCCCTCGTCGTATTTATCCGGCTATGTACTTCCTACGTCTGTCCTGCAGCTTTCCATCCCCTCGAAATAAAACTTCGCCTCCTTCTGCCTCTCCTCTTCGCCACTCCCGCATCAGCCACCTACGCTCTCGCTACTTTCATGTTCTCTCTCTTGTTCGCGCTCTCTGTATCCTCGAGCACGATCCTCTTTTTTTCCAGGGGGAGAGAAAACAGAGCGAGAGAGAAAGTCTCTCTCTTCTCTTCTCGAGAACCGTCACACGCGCGCGCGCGCACGGCCTCTTCTTTCCTATTTAACGCGTCTTCGTTTCCCCGTCCGCTTGTTTATAGTTCCGAGATATTTTGTTTTATTCGCTTCTTTATCGCCCGGGCAAATTGCTTGTCGAGGATTCGAGGGTGCCCGCTACCCTTCTCCTCCTCTTCCTCTCCCCCCTCTCTATTCCGGATACCTCGTAGTTAATGGCTCGTTCACTGACACCGGGATGTTTTCAGAGTTGAAGAGACCCCCGGGCTATGATTGTGTATACTCGAACAGCGACGAGGACGATCCGGGACCCGTTCGAACGGAGAACGCCGCGTACACGGGGACTCCCGTTGTCCCGATTCAAGAAGTTCCTATCGGATATTGTTTCTTTTTAATTGGTTCGTTTCGAAGCTTGCCGATCGAGTCGGTCGCGCTGTTTGTTTGCACTCAATTCGTCTGTATACACCTCTATCAACCCCTTGCCCAACGATTTATTTTACGGTTTCAGTGATTAGAACTACAGTTCTTTGTAGTTCATAATTTCCTAGAAGAAGGAGAAGATTTATATCTATTGTATGCTTATATGTTCCCCAATGACTGTACGCTTACAACAACAAAATTCTTTTAGACATTGTTTTTGCTTTTCAATTAAGCTCGTGTCAAACCCTTAACCTTTTGACCTATAAAATCGTGTGAGACTCGTGATGAAAATTTTGAACAGACTCTAATAAATGTGTACGTTATTAATTTCCTTTAAACCGAAATAATACTCTTAGACTCTGTTCAGAATTTTCTTCACGAGTCTTACACGATGTTATAGGTCAAGGGGTTAAGGGTTTGACACGAGCTTAAATGAAAAGCAAAAAGAAATGTCTAAAAGAATGATCTTATAACATATTGTGCACTTTATTTCAGCCTCGCGGATAAGAAATTGGACTTGGTTTACATAACCTTAATCAGTACAGTTCTATCTTAACCGTCCATTCTTCCATTAGCCCATTCACTCATTCATCACACTCCTTCCCATTGTTCTGTTTCCCATATCTAAGTATACTTTCTATAATATAATATAATCTATTGTAACATAATATGAGTCGTTGCTTTTGAAAATAAGTCCATTTTTTTATACATTAATATATTTAAGGGTTTGCGTTTTAAGCTAGTAGCTATTATGTGCTGTAAAGACTTTAAGGGCAGCGCGCACCAAAGTCAGAATAATTAATAATTAATGCGATTAGAATGTTGTTTGAATTGTCATGATTAAACATGGATTTTTTCTACTTCCGACAGAAACATTCCCGCGATAACATTTTACAGTTCCACTTGTTTTGATTAATTTACGAGGCATTGTACACTATTGACTGTGTGATTAAAAATATAAAAAGAGGATATTTATATCTGACTATAACTACCATCCTCATTTCTTCCAAAAATGGACTTATACTACTTTCAAAAACAACGGCTCATATATACATCTATAGTATAAAACAGGGATGGGCGACGCTGGCTCAAAAAACACATGTTGCTGCTTCCTTCTCTTCGCCTGCTCGGCGAGGCAATCCCCACCACGTCCACTCGGACTCTTCCTTTAGCACCGTGAGTAACCTGCCGCCGGTGTAGCATCGTGAGGCCCGTGCTGAAGGGACAGTCGGAGTGGACGTGGTGGGAGCAGCCACGCCGAGCAGGCCAAGAGGAGAAGCAGCAACATGTGTTTTTTGAGCCAGCGTCGCCCATGTCTGGTATAAAATACCCTAAACAGCTTTTCCTACTTGTTGCACCTCTCTAGTCTTTGGTTTTAATATTCCTCTCTCACTTCATTGTATTCCCCTCCCTCATATTTCCATGTATTTATTTAATTTCGACCTCAAGGTCAGGGAATGTTACTTAGTTTACAACTTAGTGATGCCAGATTGGTTAAATGGAGGGGAATACAGTTTACCACCTCTCTGATAACCAGAGTAATATGTGACAAGTTGCGCGGCACGTCACGTGACCAGTCTACGGTCTTAGTGGGGGATGTTGGAGTGTGCTCAGTTAGTGGAATGGGATAGTGGAAGGGGAAAAGGAGGAGAGGTAAATCCACCCAGTTTTGCGTGTTTCTGGCATCACTGCTCTACAGACCTTAATCTCCGTAGTCGCGCACACTCATTCATCCATACCGATCCGTACGTTATCCTACTAGAGGCATCACACAGCCTCCTTGTACGATATTATATTTCTTATACTGTTGATTCTACTACCAACGTGTCCCATCCTATGCAATTCTTTAACTCGTCCATTGCACTCTTACTCTTTGGCACTACCTTACCTCATCTTTTTCTTTTCTTACTTTAATCACATTCCCTATCCACTCAACCACTTCCTTTACTCTTGTAAAATTTTGTAAATCTTGTAAAATTTTCTCTACCCCTAATCCTGTTCTCTTAAGTTGTGTACAATCTTGCATTAAATGCTTTAGAGTTCCTGTGTCCCTATCGCATATTTTACATCACTTCTCTTCACCCCCCCCCCTTTCCCGATAATGACAAGTTAAAAAATATTACAAGTTGTTCTAGCTTGAAATAAAACACAGTCGGCTGAGATTCATGAATTCCAAGAAAACCGTGAATAACTATCGCCGGATTAAAGAAGCAAGATTTAGTCAAAAATAGGATTCGAACACGCCGGGTAATCTGCAGATTTGGATCGAGCACGGAGGGTGGCCGGGACAGTTCCAAAAACAAATACTTATCGACCTAATCATTTTCTTTTCCGCGGCGTAACCGGCGCGGCGGATCCTGGCAATAAATCCTAGGCTCAGCAAACCGGAATCCGTTCCCCAACGATCCGGGAAAACAAATCCAAACGAAATAGGTTAATACTGCGAGATCGAAGCCGCCCCTCCTCCGGGTAACACAAAGGCGGATAGAAAACACACGTTTTCGCTTGTATGCCCAATCGGCGTTATGCTCCGGCTCGCAATATGTTAGCCAAGAATTAACATCCGCGAATTCCTTCGCGCACGTCGGACGGGCTAGAAAGTTTATCCGGGCCAATGTACAAATTACATATTTAATCAACCCATTTGAACGCCAAAGCACGGGGGTACAGGCTGTTTGCACGCGAGCTGGCTGCACGCTTGCAGCTCTTCTCTCTCTCTCTCTCTCTCTCTCTCTCTCTCTCTCTCTCTTTCTCTCTCCCTCTCGATTGAAAGTTGGCGCGAGAAGCGGAACGAGCTTCGTCCAATTTTGTAATAAAACCGACGGGCTCGTCTTCGTCGCGCTAATTCGCCCGAAATCCCGATTCCCAGGTCTGCTCACGGCTGTCGATCGACAAGGATCGGACTCGTCTCGAATTTAACCCAGCTACGTTCCTCAGTTTGATTGTACTTGAAACGTCCTCGGGACGAGGATGCGTTGCACATGTAAAAGATCTATTTTTTTCCTCTTTTTTCTTTGGTCGTTACTAGACAGCGGATTGTATGCATTTATGGTAAGAATGGGCAGGTGCAATTCGAAATATACATTTCATGTACTCAATGCTCTTGGTGCCGAAGTTTTTGGTGTTTTAAGTGTATGTTAGCGTATCCAAATGTGCCAAACTTTTATCTGTGTATGTCGTCAATGTTTTGAAGTATCTATACCTAACATGATTACATAGATGTCTTATTAGAAACATGTGTATACAGCACCGTGCAAAAGTACACTGAAGTCAAAGACGACCACCTCGTGTCCTTCCCTTGTTAGACTTTTGGCGGTTGTAAAGTGTGTGTGAGGAGGAAAAGGAAAGGGAGTGTTTCGTCCTGGGCCCGCTAGAGGACTATCAATATGTTACTTTCGATCTACTGATATTATTAAAATAAGAATGACATTTCCAAGAGACCCCTGATTGTTGCAATTAACCCCTTCCCGTGCCATTTAGCTCGACGAAACTTGGGCCCAAGCGATAGGCATCGACGCGCGCTAAACAGACCAGACTGATGCTTGTAAACAGTCGCAATACGAACTACAAACTATTGGTGTGTTTTTTACTTTTTGCCAAATCCATGATTGTTGTGTCGTACTTTCCTCTTCTCTACTCTCATCTATAATCATACACCTTATACGCTTTACGACTGGCACAAACGCGTCAGTATCAGAGGATTCGTTGTCACTGCCTTCATTTAACATTTTTGTATCTTGCATTTTGAAGGGGTTTCTTAAATTTCAATAATTGAACTGCTTCGTAACTTCAACGATAAGAATTGTGACTAACTGTCATGAGGTACTGATAGGAACTAACATTCAGTCACGATCGTAACGGTCAAAAAATCAGTCCGCGAGCTCGGCTTGTTATGTTTACGTTTGGCCCAATTATCTGGTCGCGAGTCTGACTCGCGATATTCATGTTTGGCCCAAGTATCTGTTCGCGAGTCTGACTCGCGATATTCGTGTTTGGGCGAAAATCTTCATCGCGAGTCTGACTCGCTAAAGTACGGGAAGGCGTTAAGACCGAAAATTGCCATTTTGCATAAAGATCCGCAGTCTAGTAATGAAGATTGTGTTCTAAGCAATGTATAATGCATTCTGTTGCTGCATGATTTCTGCTTATTATCATATTTGCAAATTTATCCCGAAAATAAATTTTTGTTAAATACTCATATTGTTTCATATTGTTTTATAGCTTCACTTTTTATTTTTCAGACGTGTCTTGAATTTTGAGAGATTGACAATAACGGTCCTGTTTTATTATACTTATCTGGCAATGGCAGTCCCATTATTCTCGTCTGTCTACTATCGCCATATTCTACTTACAAATATATACAGGGTGGGGCACTATAAACAGGTCACCTGAATAACTCGCTTGCTTTTGAAGATAGAAGAAGATGCATCGGACCAAACTTACTTGATATCGAGGCGCTCGTAATCTGATGTCATTAATTTTTTTATAGGTGGAGACGTCAAGGAGATATGAAGGTCAACTCTGTTTTTTTAAATGGAACGGTATGAATTTTGATTTGCATTCTGATAGTGTGTTTCAAGACAAATAGAATGACCTATTACGAAGGTCATTCAAATTGACGCAAGGTTAACTGCAATAGAAAATAAAGTGTCTAAAAGCACTCCTCGAACACTACGACGATTTACATGTAACATGTTATTTACGTATTCACTGCTACTTCAAGTGTTTCAAGAGATCGTTTGAACATCAATGTCGTTTTGAAAGGTTATGTCATAGCAAAAAAATAACATAAGAGTTTAGACTGTGAACATACCCTTGCTTCCAGTGCCATCCAGCACAGAAATTAAGAATTATCAACCCTTTGCGGACGCGTGTCTGCTGACAGTCGCCCAAACAATTTTACTGTTCTGTTACTGTGAATAATTTTTAAAGCAATTAATACTCCCGAAAAATATGAAACAAATTTTTACTGAACACAACACGTCTCCCTTCATTTAATTCATACACCAAACTCCTCAGCAAACAATTTTGTTTCACAAAGAATTTTGATTCGATCCATCAAAAAGTATGCTAAAAATAATCCCCGTCCGCTAAGGGTTAACCGGTACACCTGGTACAAACAGAGAAATATTCAGGTAGTAGCGGGAAAGGTGTTGTCGTGCTGTCCCTCTGTTGCCGAGCATAGGAACTAGCCGCAACAGACTAATTTATTCCACCGAAACGGATAGTCGAAGTCTTTGGCACTCCGTGTTAAAATCTAAAGAAACGATAAAGAAGCTGTTCACAGAGTACCCGTCAGAAAATTCCTCTCTCGTGAGAACCACATTACGTTGCGTCAAAATATTTTCTCCATTCAAACGTCCCGCGACTCCGCGATCCCGTCGACGGTGAACCAGTCGATTTAGGGGTCTCCTAGCGATATCTGGCGCTAAAACTTTTAAGCCAGCAGGTGGAAGTTTCGCAGTATTGGTCCGCGGGCATGATACTGTGCTACTCGGCGCGGCATGGCGGCGGCGAAGATTCAGAGACGGTCCGTAATCATCGAACTTCGAAAACTAAGGGGACGATCGTTACCCGGTGCCGTTGGTGCTCGATGGTTCGACGTGCGACGAGACAGCGGCCACCCCCCTTATCAGTCGTCACGGACATTAAGAAACGAGGGAGACTGAGAGAGAGAGAGAGAGAATGGGGATGGTCGAAGAAACGTCGAAATAAGGGGGCACTTCAAAAGATGGTCGCGGGGGCAGTTCGCACAAAGGCCGAGAGTCCCGCGGTCGCCAATAATTGGACGGTGGCTCGAAGAAAGAAATTAAAATGCTCCAGACGACGACGACGACGACGAGAATCGCCGGTGTAGATGATACAGAGAGGATCCCCAGGATCATGGATGGAGTAGGAGGAGGACAGGGGTCACAGGGGGTTGGCCACCCTTAACGCAGAGCCCTTCCGCGTCACTGCTTTCTCTCTCTCTCTCTCTCTCTCTCTACCTCTCTCTCTTTCTCTTCCTTCACGCCTCTCTCCCACGGCAGTTTCGCGCTTATTATCCGAAAGTTCCAAAGTGAAACAGAGTGAAACTCTGTCGGCGTGGAGAGAACTTTTAACAACCGCTACGAAGGCACGAATTCGTGGGTATCTCTTGTGTCAAGCTGCCGACGCTGCTGCTGCCACTGCCACCGGGTAAAGGGATGAAACACGAGTGAAGAGAGAGAGGGAGAGAGAGGGTAGAGAGATTTTGATGGGGAAAAGAATGCGTCTCTCGAGGGGGAAACGGAAGTGACGGAAGAAAGCGGGAAATAATGTCTCATAAAACGTATGGACCGGGAAGGTCTAATACCGTCACCGGTAATTTATGGGGGAATAATCAAATTTGGGGTTGTTGCACGGCCTAAGATATTTTCTGGGGATGCAATAGATTTAGGATGGTTCGGGAAAAGTCGCTGGATTCGCGTGGCTCTGTGGTTATGAGGTAAAATTGTGTCGCGTGCTTTCACTTTTTCGGGATTTTATTGTTTAACCGTCGATCAGCGGACCTCCTTCGCAATTGTAAAATTGATGTTGCTCAAAACCATTCACCGCGTTAACACTTTGACTGCCAATCGAACAACTTCAAAAATTTCCTAAAATCAAAATAATTTATCTAATGAAATAAAAATTGAAGAATTAATTTGTATAATACTGAGTAGTCCTTCAGTCTTATTGTATCTGTTATGTCCTTACCAAAATTGGTACAATGAATTATTGGAGTAGATATTAATTTTTACATCTGGACAAATAATTCCGTCACCCATATATGGGTGACACGGCAGTCGTGTTAATTACCAATATTTTTAAACGTATTTTTGAAGATGTTTCTTGTAAGCCCACTAATCTTCCTGGCATTTCTAATAAGGCCCTGTGTCCACGATGCGTCGTGTCAGAAACTTTCACGCGTATATAGTGTATGACGCACGATTTGATTCTTTCTAAGGTGCGTCGCATCAGAGACGCGTACGCGAGACATGCAAGATTCTTGTATGTATGTATTTTTATGCACTCTATAAAATGCTTTTAATTCAACATCATCTTCTGCTAATTCTCTTGCAGCCACTTCTGCAGTTAATATTATCGCGAATGTAAGTGTCGAATGTAATTATAAAGAATTATTGTATGTGTATAGACGATCAGACTGCATGTAGCGCATGTAGTGGACAGACATCAATTATCTTACATTGGTCACAGCACTGAAGCGCGCAATAAGCAATATTTTATCGCGTACGCGTCTTTGATGTAACATTTTGAACTATTAATAAAATTTCCCAAACTTATTCTTATTATAAGAAGTTAGATTGATAAGGAAGAATGGTAATTAGAAACTGGATTTTTAATGCATTTCTTTCTCAACGAATTTTTGCTCTCTCATTGTACCGTCAAATGAAATATTTTTAAGAGGGCATTAGCAGCTCAAGAATTGAATGTCGTCGGATTTTATGAATTTTCGAAAGTTTTCTTCTCATGACATGTCTCTCGCTTTCGAGCTACACTTCCACATCTTTTTTTTCGTGGTAAAATATTTTTCATATTTTCGCACAATATGTTTGGCGTTCTCGAAGTTTTTTTCTGCGATGAATATAAAGAATTCTGTGAAATTCTGTTTTTTATTTATTCGGTGCGATCGAGTGCGCTCGCTTACAACGAAGCTTTATTTGGATATCGCATGTTTCATAAACACGCGTCGAAGACGCCATTCGTTCGAAGATAATATTATTATTATTATTTATTTATTTATAAACGGACCGAAGCCCCCTTACATAAATGTTTACACAATAGAACAAAGATTTTACATAAAATAACAAAGAAAGGACAGGCACAAAAACTCATGGTACAAAAGTTATGGTATTATCCAGTAATCCTACGTAATTGTCTTTTAAAAATGAGTAAAGACCCACTAAAAAAAAATCAATACGATCATAGAGAGTGCTAGAGTCTGCAATAATGTGATTTATTGGATTAATTAATCCATATATGGATCTAGATTTAAGTGTTTGAAATCCTGCTCTAGATCTCAACACACGTTCAGGGACGTAGATATTGATTTGCATAAGGAGAGAGATACAATCAATATGATTATTAATTAAATAAAAAATAAAGCTATGGTCGGATATTCCTCTTCGAGCAGATCATGTTTCCAGGTTGACTGTGTTTAATATTGTGGAGTAATCATGATCAAAGATTGACATTGGATTATTTAGCTTATGTGAACGAATCCTGAAAAATTTAAGCTGCACTCTCTCGAGCTTGATTTCGTAATTAAAGCTTACGAAAATTTATTTCTTTGTTCTTTATTACTATCTTTATTCGAAATACTTCGTGTTTATCTTAATAACACACATGTTGAACACACATGACTTTGCAAAAACGTTGGCATTTGAGACCGCACGGTGATGCTGCACAGTAAATTGGATTCAGAAACATGTAGGATTGCAACATTTTAATGAGGTGTTTTAAAGTAACTCCAGAAGGGTCGGAAGAAATGAGAATTAAAGAGAAGTTAATTTTACCAGCATGAATGTAAAATGAAAAGTCCAGGAACGCTACACATATTACGATAATAATAATAAAATCGCATAAAGGTTTCTAAAGGAGAACAAATTTCTAAAAGGAATTCCAATCAAAATCTAGTGTTTCATAAATACATCCATCTTTTTATTAAAAAAGTTAACTTCGGGTAAGCAGGAAAGAGAAGTTCGTCATATATGGAACTCCGTTATGAAAACTTACAACGTTGCTTTGAAATATAAATAAGAAGCAATAAAAAATGATTTTCTGTACTAGGAATTCTTAATATTTGCTGTTTAAATCAAAAGTGCCAATAATTAATGCAGTGTCAGTAATAGTACAGTTTACTCTATTCAAATAATAAGAATTTGTGGCGGCTACTTCCTGTGCTCGTCAACAGAGGGACAGTACGACTGCACCTTTCCCGCTACTTATATATATAAATATATATATATATATATAAAATATTATATATATAAAATATATATATAAAATATTATATATATATGTAAAATATATATATACAATATATATATAAAATATTATATATATGTATATAAAATATAATATAATTCACACTTATTCTTTATTTTGAGGATGGAAAAGAGAAGGAGTGCTACAATAACTAAGCAAAGTACATAATAAAACAATAAAATATTTTATTTGACAGAAACAATTAAAGAATACCAACATTTGTTGCTAGGATATGGAAAACTGCCAAAACCTTACCAGTATCCACAAAATAAAAATTACATTGTATTATTAGAAAATAGTTTATAACCAAAACAGAACTTACGTTAATAATAAATACATAAAACAAAACAAAATATTGCACATTTGGCTGTCTTTTCTGAAAAATAAAAATAAAATAAATAAACAGTAAACAGAAACAAATCTGTGGCGTAGGTTACACTAGTATTTAAAGTTGCCTATAGAGCGCACCACAGTGTTTGCCACACAAAATGGCCGACAAGTTGATACCCCTTCCGTCTTTTTTCCCACCCCGCAGAATTAGGCTCAGTCCTTTAGGTCCGTGGGCACTGTCCGCTAGATAGCCTCACTGACGAGTCCTCTAGCGGGCCCAGGACGAAAAGCTCCCTTTCTTTTTCCTTCTATCACACATTTTCCATAACCGCCAAAAATTGAATAAGTCCATTCAAAGATTAATAAATGAGTAGAGACGCAACAGAGGTAACTTCCGGTGAATGATCCCTTTTCATTCAACAATCCTCTCAAAAACACCGATTTGCTTTATGCGCAAACACAATCGCGATGGTCTTCTCTTCAGGTATCAATTATTTCGCAAACGGTAATTTAAAAACCACAGCGCGTCTGCAATGGGAACAGGGAGGAAGGAAAATGTAGAGCAGTCGTGTCCGAAGGTCACTATAATCTCCCGCGATCCGTTTCGATTTAATTTCTCGCGCGTTCGCGGCGGAACACTTTTCCGGGTGGCAGGCTCGCGTTTAATTCGACGGAACAAACGATTCAATTTAAAATCCCGAACGAGAGGGGCTAGAAATCCATGTTTCTCGTCGAAAGAGAACGGATCTTTGCTGAACAAAATAAAAAAAAGAGAAAGAAGGGTAAGAAGAAGAAGAAGTCGAACCTCCGGATAAACTCTATTCGTTTAAATATAAGCCTGGCGGAGAGGTCGTCGAAAAAAGACGAGGGACGACGGAATAAATCGACAGATTTTCATCAAGAAGCAAACCCGAGACGGGGCCAACGAGGTCTGTGATTGGCACCGGTGACAATTATTTGTTTTCCACAAATCACCGGGGAGAAACACCGAACCGTTTCCCTTTTCCTTCGGCGTCGAACGACGAAGCTTTCCTTTTCCCCGCCCTTGCCTTGCCTAGCCGATTCTTCTCTTAGCCCCTCGTGTACTTTTAGATACGTCCCGGCTGTCCATGGCATTTGCCGCAATATTGCCGGGGCGAGGCGTTCTTTGACCCTCCATAAACCAAATTTTCCGCCCATGCATGAAAGGCTTCGCCGCGAATACAATACCGGAGGGCCCCAGACTTCCCTTCGGCAACGAAAGATTCCTTGCGAAACAGTCGCACCGAGTTTGGCCGGGTTTATCGCTGAACCGTGTACAGTAATGTTTCGATAGATGCGAAAAAGTATGAGTCCCAAATGTCGCTTACAGTTGCAGTTGGAGACATATTGCAGTTTTTCACGAATTTTGACTTCTAACTGCACAATTTCCCCCACTTTTAATCGTTTTTAACTCGTAAACCGATATCTATGAAATTTCCAGAATATATATAATTTATTTGAGTTTGTAAAATACATGTTTTAAATTTTCAATACAGGCCTAGATAACAAAGTTGTAAAATTCTCATCGAATAAACTAATCCTAGTTTCTCGCAAACACTCGAGTCACATGGTCTTAATTTCAGAAAAGTTATACTGCTTCAAATAGTGTTGATACAATTTTGATTTTCACTATACGTCGCATGCAGACCCTAATTCTTGATCTTTTGCTGGAAGCTGGGATATTGAAAAAGATAAGAGATTAGAAAATTTATTGTTTTTAATTATTTTTTTGTGACACCTTTGTGGACATATTCGTGACATTTTTCTGGTTAAAACGATACCCAACATGGTACAATTTGCTTTGTATTTACTCGTTTAATCCACGATATTGTAGAACCTCTATTATCCGAACCGATCTGTGGAACACAGGTGATACAAACTGTTACCAACTGACAGCGTTTCAAATTTTATTTAATCTCGGATTGAATCTTTGCGGATTTGTACTATAAATCATGTTGTATATGGATGGCTATAAATTGAACTGTTCAGTTTGAGGATTCAGATATCATCGGTTCGGATAAGCGAGGTTCTACTAACTCGTGGATTAAACTAGTAAATACGATCCGAATTGTATCGTGTTTGTGCTCATTTTAATCAGAAAAATGTCAGGAGTATGTTACTAAAGATTCCATTACGAAATAATTACAAACTTTAATAATATTCTACATAATTGCACTTTTTTTTAAACGTATACTGAAATCATTCACGAAGAATGTTAAATTTTACGTAACATCAACTCCATAAAATATCCGCATAAACTTCATAGTTCCCATATTACTATTCCCTTAAATCAAGTATTTAATTTAAAAAATAATTAAGTTTTATTATAATCTACACTGTCGTTTAATTATGGCACAACTAGTTTTACAAATTAAAATACAACAATACTGATAGAAAATATTGTACAGAACGAGATTAATATTTTTTGCAGCAATTTTAAACATTTGCGAGCATAGTTTATCGGAGGATGAATTTTAGTAGTCGGTTTTCTAAAAAATCGGGCATGGAGAACGTTGCATCGTAAAAATGTGTACAAGATACTTTTTGTTTCGACAGATATTGAACTTCGAGTTTCTTCGTGCTAGTATGAACAAGTGTTTCACTGGGAACGTATCGACAGCGAATTCTTTATTAACCAGAAACAAGCAACGATGGGCTGAACGCGACAGCGACATAAGTTTAAACGACATTTTTCATTAAATACCTTTTCCTTCGATCGACTTCTATTCAGGTCGCCTAAATGGCGTCTGGGTGTGACATTTCAAGCCGGATTGTCGACACCAGACACACCTTGTAGTTTTCGAACAGCACCGTACAATTTCTTTTTCCGTTTTTCTGTGTCACTTAAAAAGAAATTGTGTCGACTGTGTAATTGCGATTTCAAATCGACAAACGAATTAATCGAAAATACACGGTGTTGCTTCTTACACCTTATTTAATCGCAAACAGATTTGTCTTTATTTTCTCTTTGCATTTGCGTTCCAATTTTTTTCGTTATCGTAAATTGCTTCTACTTCTTTCTTTTCGCTTTTATTACTTCCGCTAGAAAAAGAATTATTCTCCAGCTAATGAAGTTTTATAGTTGCATATTTACTATAGCCATAATTACAGTGAAAATCTTTATGCGCTTATGTAATATATGCAAGTTCATAAAATACAAGAGAAAATGCATATTAAAAAAAGTTAATGGCGTTGTTATTCAGTGTTTACCGCAAGGAATTTTCCGATCGATACACCTATTTTTCTATTTATAAATTTTACAAAATCCTTCATCAGAATTAAAACTTTAATAAAGCAGTCTAATCATAATATTTCATAATGAATGTTACAGACACTGCAGAAAATTAAAAAATAAATTGAAGTAAATAAAAATTGACTCATTGTATGAGTAAACTCTTTAATAACATTTCCAACATTTTGTACAATTTATCAGAATAAAGGTGAGCATTATTTATTATCTCAATGAAATTCTACGTGCTGGTATATCATTTTTATTTAACCTTTATTTTTGAGAATTAAGATTTAGGTATCGGATGAAATGTTGCTAAATGAGCAAGAAAATCTTGTATAATAGTGACGATTATTTCCTGGTCACAAGTCACGCGGAACATTGCTGAACTGCGAGAGCAACAGATTTCCACTCCTCTGTTATATTTCTCCTGCCATATATTTTCGGGATCAGTGGGAACCTGCCAACGACATTTCGAGTTATACCGCCTGCCACAATGAGTCATTGTCAGAATTTCTGATGCGGAACGCGATCCATTCTCCTGGATTTTATTTCATGTAATCTGAACAATCCCCTCTTCCACACCTCATAAAACAAAAAGATTTTTTTTTAGGATATTTTAATGGAAATCTTACATTCTACGAGAATTTCAATCACTCGTTTACGTATTAGAATTTGATAAAATTGTAAGTGGATGTCTCAAAAAACAGGATCGAAAAGTTACAGAAAATAAATTATTTTATTCTGTTTAAGGTGATTGTTTAGATCACTTAATTATTTTATGCTCATTTAGACGATCGTATAGACCAGATAATTATCTTATTCTGTTTTAGATGATCATATAAACTGGACGATTATTTTATTCTGTTTCAAACGATCGTTTAAACTAGAGAATTATTTCATTTTGTTGTACATGATTGTGTAAAGTGAATAATTATTTTATTCTGTTTCAAATGATCGTATAGATTACATGATTATTTTAATCTGTTTCAGATGATTATATAAAATGGATAATTAACTTATTCTGTTTCAAATGATCGTACAGATTACATGATCATTTTATTCTATTTTTGATGATCATATAAAGTGGATGATTATTTTATTCTGCTTCAAATGATCGTATAGATTACATGATTATTTAAAGTCTGTTTTAGATGATCATATAATGTGGATGAATATTTTATTCTGTTTTAGAGGACTATATATAAACTGGATAATTATCTTATTTTGTTTCAAATGATCGTACAGATTACATGATTATTTTATTCTATTTTAGATGATCATATAATGTGGATGATTATTTTATTCTGTTTCAGATGATTGTATAAACTAGATAATTGACAGATTATATTGCAAAAGAATCATTACTTGTATAAATTTTTCAAAAGCGTCACGGAACGGTAAGTAAAATTCTGAAAATTAGTACCGTGAGACTTTAATGCGGACGGGTCTTTTATTTGCTCGTTCCGGAAAATTCGATATCAATTTTTAGAGCATCCTGGGACATGATACTATATGCTTATTAGCTCTTCCATCCCCGTACGCTTAATCTGCACGGGTGACAGCTTGCTCGACTGAATGAATTTTAATGAACTCCGGTATTAGAGGGTCCGGCCACAATTTATCCGACAAATTCAAGTTCCGTTCACGTTGTTCAATCTGAATACATACATATCCAGCTTGAGCCCGGGCAAAGTGAACTATTCTGCAGCGTATCCACCTTGTTGCATCCTGTTCGACGGAAGAAACTGTATTCGAAGGAATAGGCTGCAGTCGTAAAACAATATTGCAGATTTCCTTTCAATCCTTAACGTTTAACGTAATCGCCTCATATAATTTCCTGTTTTATACGCTACATCGTTCACCTGTATATACTTCAAAATTATGTTTATTACCTTTCTCGCAATTAAACTACAGATTTGATGCATTCATGATAAAAATGATCAAATTTAAAACAGTGAAAATATTCAAAGAATTTGAAAATACATTTACGAGTTGTTAATATTATTAAGAAAAGAAATTCATGTCTATATAATGTCCCTCTCAATTTTTATTTTGCATTAAAACCCACAATCTACTCTGTCAACTTTGTCATCTTGGATCAGAGAAATTAATATATATTAATATTGTCTGTTTTAATTACAAACAGTACGAATTATGTAGAGACGTATTTCTTCCCTTAATAATTTGTAGATATTAATTATAGTAAATAATAATTTGATTCAATTAAAAATAATGTAACAGTGTTCGTCATACTTTTAATGATTCCATTGTTTCGAATTTATTCGGAGAACTTTTACTTTAAAGGTAACAGAATGATTATAAAAAAGCAATTTGCCTAATTTTAAAAATAATTTTCTCCCTTCTAGATGATAGAAAGCAGGCAGTTCCAACCAGTAGCTCCGGAGCTATTCGAGGCACCTTCCACGCTTAGGTTCTTCCCCCACTCTTAGACTTCATCGTTATAATGTATAGTAGTGGGAAGCTCCCACCACGAGAGCCGCGCGTCGCGCGCAACACTCACTAACTCTACGGCTGTACGTAGTGGTGGGAAGAGGTTCGATGGTGGGGACCATGCCGTTCTGGGAGGGGAATACGTTGGAACTCCCTGATATAAAGTGTATTTATATTTTGCAGCAAACAACCAGGTATTTTAGATACTAAAACATCAACGGTATACATGAATTTATAAATTTCGACAATTTCACAAACACATCTAATTACGTCTATCTGTAGGATGATTTTTCAAACATGTTTAATTTATTCGTGTTATTAAAATGTGTTATTTAATTTTTAGACTAGCCAAAAATTTGCATTTTTCTTTACAGTCCATTGATGTTATTACTTACATGAATGAATATTCAAACAAAATAAAAACGCAGTAAAATGGCAGACCATCTTTATTAAACAAAATCAGCAGATAGTAAAATGGTAGAATATTTTATAACAAAATTAAAACACAATAAAATGGCAGAATATTTTTGAACAAAGTAAACAATATCGACATTTTATTAATTTGAATTCATCGAATCAGAATATACCTGGGAATAAGTAAAGTATGCAAAAAGACTGCCAAGCGAATTTAATAATAAATAAGAATTATTAGATCGTTTTTTTCGCCACGTGTCAGTAAAATCGCTTCAGTGTGTCTTTAAACACGCGTTTTCCTTTCTTCCTCCATCGCATCGCGACAATGCAACTACGTGGTTGCGTGTAGGTGTGTGCGTGTGTGTATGTACCCGAGCGCGCACGCGTGTGTGTGTACACGACAAAACCCGACCGCCTATATATTTTACTATCACCGGTATTACGACTTGAACACGGTCCGCTGTCAAGAGCGCACCCCTAAAGCCTATAAATAATATTTCTGTCAGTGCTTTCACTGGCGTTTTCCCACAATTATTACGTTTCTCATAACCGATGCCATAATTCTACCCGGTAACAGGGCGATTCGTAATTTCTGCTTAGCCACATCATCATTTCAATTTATGTAATCCCCCGCCCTTTCGTTATACACGATTTTCGCGGACTTCTCTTTTTCATTTCTTTAAGTCTCCACTAATTAATGAAATTCTATCGCGCTATCAAAACGTACAAAACAGCATACAAAAGAAAACAAGCTGTCGAAATAATACAAGTGAACTAGTTAAATAATTTCTGGATTATCTGAACTGACTAGGCGATTTTCATTCTATGTATCAATTTTATTAATGGTCCGTGAATTTTTATGGAAAATAAACAATTTCTGCATCAATTGCCAGGAAAAAAAGCTTAATAGAAATTTCTTTCTTTAATAATTTTAATGAGTTGAAAGTAATACACTGATGCGTTAAATTAAAGATGCGCTAAATTGTTCCTTGAAAATTGCTGGATATTTAAACTGTTGTAACTCCGTGAAAAGAAATCGTATAATATTCGTTCTAGATTTATTTTGCAGCATAAAGCTTCTACTTTCAAAGTACTCTGATGTATTACGATAAGTATGTTTATATTTTAGTATCGAATTTATTTGTGTTAGAACCTATTCATATTTTCTGCATCAACTGTCAGGAACAAAAGCTTAATAGAAATTTCTTTTTTTAATAATTTTAATGAGTTGAAAGTAATACACTGATGCGTTAAATTAGAGATGCGCTAAATTGTTCCTTGAAAATTGCTGGGTATTTAAACTGTTGTAACTCCGTGAAAAGAAATCTTGTAGTATTCATTCTAGATTTATTTTAAAGAGTAAAGCCTCTACTTTCAAAGTACTCTGATGTATTACGATAAGTATGTTTATATTTTAGTATCGAATTTATTTGTGTTAGAACCTATTAATGAAAATGGATTTTAAAGAGTAAAGCCTCTACTTTCAAAGTACTCTGATGTATTACGATAAGTATGTTTATATTTTAGTATCGAATTTATTTGTGTTAGAACCTATTAATGAAAATGGACTTCTTAAAAATTGATTATTTTAGCTTTAGAGACATGTAGAGCATCTGTTAAGTGTACAAGAATTGTTAAAATTAGATACTTGGGAGGCTCTCGGTTTATCTTTTCTCTGGAGTTTCTTCCCACTGGCCCCACGTTTCTAGCGATAAAGTACCCCGTTGGAGTTTCACTTTCGCTCATATTTTTATTGGTAGAGAAGCCTTTAATTTTGATTTTATGAGAGTAAAGTACATCGCCAAGAGTATATTACCTGCTTGCGTCGAGTCTCTGCCCCCCTTTTACTTGAAAACGCTTTTACTGGCACACTTTTAATAATAGAAGTTTCCCGAAGCAACAAATTTACGTTACAAAGAGTAAAAGGTCATCCTAATGGAATTTATCTCATTGCTCCAGTAGACGTACGATAATAAAACAATATGTAGTATCGTTTACTACAGCGGGTGTAACAAGTATTCGTACACCTATAAAAATCGAATAACTTTTTCAAAATTGGATTGAACTACCTCAACATTTTTGAGATGTTAGAAGAATTAGTTTACTAGGTAATGTGTAAATAATTTTTTCTAAAAATTGCCATTGGTCGAAATTCTAAAGGAAGTAGTAAATGTCACAATTTTTAACTTTTTTATCTGTGCCTTTAATGGTAATGTAAAATATGCCTTTTGTAGATCTATGTAAGTGTTATATATGCACAAAGTTTCATCGAAGACGGTTAATGTTGCTATGAGCTACAAAAAGTATAAAAAGATGAAACCTTAAGGGTGAAAGTCGCCAATTTTCAACCTTCTCAGGGACTTTTGTGCTTATGTAAGCGCATTTAAATGTTTTTAACTCGTAACAAATTTAATTAAATTATTCATTACAGACACAGATAAAACAGTTAAAGATTGTGTCAGTTAAAGATCTTTACGTTTTTCTTCACGATTCCGACCAAAAGCAATTTTTAGAGAAAATTATTTACACATTACCCAGTAAACTAATCCTTCTGACATCTAAAAAATATTGAAGTCGTTTGATTCAATTATAAGAAAGTTATTCGATGTTTAAAGGCGTACGAATACTTTTTACACACACACCGTATATGTATAAGAAGCTTAATTACATTCTCTCAATCAATTTTCACCGTAAAGTAATCACGAGTAATTAAGAAATTCATATCAATCTTGATTATTGTTTGTCAACATTCTGCTTTATCACGAAAATTTAATATATGATATTGAGCTGCAGTTAATGATTACTATTTGCGGAAATGGCTATCGTCCTCGTTATGTTTCACCGTTAATATCAGAGTAATAAGTGCTTTCATTGCTTCACTGGTACATAACAATGTTTATTAAACTTTTAATCACATTACATTTTGAATAATGTAGTTACGAATGTTTTTGTGATATATACCTTCGAACTTTTTCAGGTTTTCCTTTAATTACTTTATTACAATACAATAGGAAAATTATATTTTCATTTTTGTAATGTACATATTTTACTTTAATGTACAGTAATTAGAAGTGTGCGAGAACCCGCAAATGTATGGATCTCGATGATCGAGACGGGTCGGGAAGACATCGAGACGAGGCGGGTCGGGAAGAAGACATCGAGACGAGACGGGTCGGGTTTTCGAAAAATTCGGGGTTCTCGATTTTGTCGAGATTCTCGAAGGTTTCGGGATTCTCGAAAGTTTCGAGATTCCCGAAAATGTGCGAGATTTTCGAAAGTTTCGGGTTTGTCGAAAGTCTCGAAAGGAAGAAAAAAGAAGGTGCAATGAATAAATTTTATAACGCGGTTTTCGGAAAAATCTCAAATATCGGAAATCTCATACCGCGATCGATTTTGAAGCGAGTCTCATACCGGTAATCGAGTACTGAATACTCTAAAATTTTCGAGAATCCCGAGAGTTTTGATAATCCCGAATCTTTCGAGAATACCGAAACTTTCGAGCATCCCGAGAGTTTCGAGAATCCCGTGAGTTTCGAGAATCCCGAAACTTTCGAGAATCCCCAATTTTTCGAGAATCCCGAGAGTTTCGATAATCCCGAATCTTTCGAGGATACCGAAACTTTTGAGAATCCCGAGAGTTTCGATAATCCCGAATCTTTCGAGAATACCGAAACTTTCGAGATTCCCGAGAGTTTCGAGAATACCGAAACTTTCGAGAATCCCGAATCTTTCTAGAATCCTGAATTTTTCGAGAATCCCCAATTTTTCGAGAATCCCGAAACTTTCGAGAATCCCGAATCTTTCGAGAACCCCGAGAGTTTCGATAATCCCGAATCTTTCAAGAATCTCGAAACTTTCGAGAATCCCGAATCTTTCTAGAATCCTGAATTTTTCGAGAATCCCGAATCTTTCGAGAATCCTGAATTTTTCGAGAATCCCGAAACTTTCGAGAATCCCGAATCTTTCGAGAATCCCGAATCTTTCGAGAATCCTGAATTATTCGAGAATCCCGAAACATTCGAGAATCCCGAATTTTTCGAGAATCTCGACATAATCAAGAATTCCAAAATATTAAAGAACTCGTCCCGATCTCGAAAAAATTCTCGTCTCGTCCCGATTCGACATGTTCGGGTTCTCGCACACCACTAACAGTAATTTATTTTACTGATTGCATATTCATTCAAAAGATATAAGTTGAAATTGTAAATTATGTTGGGGTTAAAATATTCGTGTTCGTATATACTTACATAAAATATACAAGTTAAAATTGTAAAATATTCTGGTGTTCAACTATTCTGTTCTTGCATACCCTAATATAGTGTAATATATTTTTCTTGCTGTTTTTTTAATAAATTTAAATTTCACCGACTAATTTTTATCAAAAATGCCTCAAATCCATTATAAATAATACAGGCTACGTAATTTTTATGTAATAACCCAACAGCGAGTTATGGGCCAACTTATTTGCCAAATTGTCTAGACGTGGACAATTATTTTCGTATATACGGGCGTATTTTTAAGGAACAAAATCCCCCTTGCGGGAAAAACGGAAAGACTTATAAAGTGATCCAATATTTCATTTATAAATAGCTCCGATCCCGTTTCCCCCTGGAAAACGCGCGATCAATTTAATTTAAAGAGATCTACGTCAACTTCCATTACGAGCCAGTGATATAACGACATTATAACACTGATCCCTTGTGCTAATCGTAACCTACATACGTCGGTCTCGAATATCGAATAAGAAACCTTTTGTCGTTGAAAGAGATTATCTGTTGACGTGCTTATGGCGAAACGAAAGAATATTTTAATGTCAACTGCGCTGCTTCGTTCTTATTTCAGATCTATTCAGTTTCAATGAACTAATGGTACCCACAACGTTGTTTCCTTTATTGGGATTTTCAATGAATTAAAGATAACGAAACAACGTTTCATTCTATCAAGTTTTTCATTTTATGATTTGTTGAGTCTTTAATTAATAAACTACTATTCAAAACTTAGAATTAAATGTACGAGTAAAAATCTTAATAAACAGGCTTGTAATAAAATTTTGTACAAACTCAGGTCTATCCAGACGAAAGTTTAAAGAAACTGATTTTATATAAAATTCTGTTTCATTTCCAAGTATTTTCAGAAATTAAAAAATATGTAGTTTGTTCACCTGAATTTTCCATTTCACGATCTTTTAAATGTTTCATTAGTAAATATACTGTTAATTGTTTGTAACATAAATGCTTCCCACGAATTTGTAGCTGCTATAAATACATAAATGTACAATCTGTTAATAAATTACCACTGGTAGAATAATATAATGAAGAAGAAGAGTTTGATTTATTTTTCATAGTTCGAATTAAATGAATAAGAATAACAATAAAGAATTATTTGTAAAACAAAAATTAAATACGTCTTTTAATGGGAAGGTTGTAAAATGCTTTTACAACATTATTAATTAAATCATAACAGTAGAAGTGGAACAGGCGGCAGAAAACAGTGGAGGCGGAACGCTCGAACAATCTCTAGAACATTAAGTTAACATATTAACAAGAAAATTATCATAAATCCTGTTTCTTACATCTCACTGACTTGCAACCTTTTCCTTGTTACATATTTTACCTTTATTTCAGCGTCAGTATTAAATCGCTGGCAACAAATCATTGGGGGAAAAAATGTTTCAAATACTATCTTAAATAGTCGTTGTTCCACAACTCAAATAAAACACCATTTTCAATAAACGGTAAAATTTCTGCAAATATAATATTTTTTTTTTGGTAATCCAAAACATAAAATAATATATTTGAATTCTGTGTTAAACAGTATTTAAAATATGTCTTGACGATAAAAGTAGATTCAGGAAACAGGTAACATTTTCGAAGTCTATTTTCTCCAAAACGGGGCGTCAAATGAAAAAAGAATGTATTCCATATTATCGATTTATTTGATAATATATGTGCGCCTCATATAAAGTTCATACTATTTTGAGAATTCTTCAAATAAAATATTATTTTAAAAAATTTTTTTAAAAGTTTTGCTAGGATTATGTGGTACGTGGATCACGGGCTAATATTAATACACAAGAGAAAACAAAAACTGTGATAACTTTATTTCGCAGTACATGCTACCGCGTGCCTCTCCGGCTTACATGTGACGTCGAGAGACGAAGAAGAAGATCGGGGCCAGTGATGCCTGAAACAACCAGAACTGGTTGTTTTTTCCCCTCCTACTTTTCCCCTTCCACTATCCCATTCCACTACCTGAGCACACTCCAACGTCCCCCACTAACACCGTAGACTGGTCACGTGACGTGCCGCGCAACGTATCACATATTACTCTAGTCATCAGAGAGGTGGTAAACTGTATTCCGCTCCATTTAACATATCTTCACTCATCGTAGACAGGGACCGCCAAGAAACAAGAATCAATCAGCTATTTAGATCCCGCACTCCCATACAGATTGCGCTAGTCGAGTATTAATTGCTAACAGGTGCACGTATGTTTTAAAGTTAACCCCTTGTCCTACAAAAACAATAAGGACGAGCCTGACTCGTGGTACTTCGTTCGGACCAAACGTAAACAACAAGGGCCTGGCTCGTGGTACTTCGTTCGGACCAAACGTGAACAACGCGAGCCTGGCTCGTGGTACTTCATTCGTGACAAACGTAAACAACACTAACACGAAGATTACTAATTTTCTACGAGTTTTCCCAAAACATTATTAATTTAAATTAAGTATTAATTTACAAATTGTTACTGATACATTATCCACTTTCAAATCATAAATCATTTTTGTTCACCGATGAATTGACCATAATTACTTCCCATACATCTTAAAAGTATTAGTTGTGCCCAAACGTGTTAATTATTTCACAATTCCTTTCGTTGCGCCGAAATATACAGTCACTCCCATTAATATTCGTACACTTTAAAAGACGATTACATTTTTAATATTGGATCATGTGACTTGGATTTTTTTTTAGAAGTTAGAACAATTAGTTTACTACACGCAGAAGAAAAGAAATGTTGAAAAAATTGTAATTGGTCGGAATTACAAAGAAAATACTAAAAGTTGTTATTTATAACTGTTTTATGTGGGTCCATATTGAAAATTCAACAAATACGTTTTGTAGATTTGTGTCAACTGTATACAATTTGAATATTTCACGAAAATCGGCAAACGTTGCAATGAGCTACAACTGTTTGAAGATGGTAAAAATTGTAGCTTTTCACAATTTTCGGCCTTAAACTGTAATAAATCGAAGGATTCTTACGTCATTCAATGCCTGTCGCTGTTTTCCACGTAATCCAAATTGGATGAAAATTTGAAAATGTATACAATTGATACAGATCTACAAAATGTATGTTTTAAATTTTCAATATAAGCCACATAAAAAATTTGTAAAACACAACTTTTAGTATTTTCTCTGCAATACTGACCAATTGCAATTGTTTTAAAATTTCTTTTTCACGTCATGTAATAAACTAATTATTCTAACTTCTCAAAAAAGTCCAAATCGTATGGTCCAGTATTAAACAAGTTATCGTCTTTTTAAGAGTGTCCGAATATTAATAGGAGTGACTGTACATGTCATAAGACGCATACATTTTGCGCAAGTTCGAGCACACGGCTAAACAGTTAACTGACCGACCTTGTTGTCTGTTATGGCCTGGGCAATCAGGAGTTAGCGGGTAGGACAAGGGGTGAAATAGACTATTTGCTATTTGATATAGTATTTTACCCAGCTCTGCGCTCATACTTGCCAGGCATTACAATTCAGATTAATTTTTAACGTTTTGAGCAGCCAAAGTGTCCTAACAATGTACAGTGGCGTGCCAAAGTACCCGGACACCCTTTAAAAACGAATAACTTTTTCAAAATTAATTCAAACGGCTTGAGTTTTTTTGAGATGTTAGAAGGATTAGTTTAATAGGTAGCGTGTAAATAATTTTTTCCAAAAATTGCTATTGGTCGGAATTGCGGCGAAGAAAGTAAAGATCACAATTTTTAACTTTTTTATCTGTACCTGTAATGAAAATTTTAAAAACGCTAATTGTCGGTCTAGGTATATTATGCATATGTACAAAGTTTCATCGAACTCGGTTAACGTTGTTATGAGCTACAAACATTTAAAGCTGATCACATAAGGGCGAAATTCCCTGAGAAGGCAGAAAATCTGCGACTTTCATTCTTAAGCGCTCATCTTGCAATGTTCGTAGCTCATCTGCTCATAGCAACATTAACCGACTTCGATGAAACTCTGCGCATGTATATAGTCTATGAAGATCTACAAAAGATATATTTTAAATTTTCATTACAGGCACAGATAAAAAATTTAAAAGTCGTGACCTTTACTTTTTTCTTCACAATTTCTACCATTAGCAATTTTTATAAATAATTACTTACACGTTACCTAGTAAAATAATCCTTCGAGAATCTCAAAAAACACTCAAGCCGTTTGAACTAATTTTGAAAAAGTTACTCGTTTTTAAAGGGTGTCCGAATACTTTTGCACGCCACTGTATTTTCATTCGTTTTGGGACCGGTCCGGTATTTCCTTTCGCCAGAAATACGAAAATATTTCGAATAATAGCGAAGGATGCTCAAAGGTTTTCGAATATTCACTACAATTCTCGATGGTAGTCGAGAGGGGGAGATGAAGAATTATGTATGCTGCTCCTTCCGTCTCGTTTCCTTTCACGAGAAAACTTTTCGCTGAGGTACCACAATTTCGGGACTGCCTTGGATTCTCAACGAGCAATTAAAGAGCGCTCGGTAAGTTCTATGGCGATACCATGGAACGAAGAAATTCTTACGGAATCTTATAGCTATACTTCTCACATATCCTTTCTCGTTTCCATAATCGAGCCAACCACCCCTCGCATTTTCGCGGAAATCTTCGCGCATCTTCGTCGACCTCAGCAGTTCTCATTAGTCGGAGGTAAAAGACATACAGAATCTTTGCACAAATAATTTCAACGCTGCAAATGTTACATCAACTTTATAAAATAGTATCAGCGGTAAACTGTGAATTTTTAGGGAAAATAAAAATGATCATTATTTTTTACAAGATATACGTTTCTATCTTAATCATTCTATGTAACGAGTTGAAAATAATGCAACAGTAGTATATTTTCTGTTTTGAATTTGGTATATTCATTTTTGTCATAAGCTAACCCTGCAATCAATCAATTCGTTTACGAATAAAAATGAAACACAATAACATCGAAATAAACTTGTAATTAATCAATCTATTTGGTGCGTTGATTATATCACAATCCACACATTTTTATTTTTATTTGAAAATATTAAAAGTGTGCAAAGCAGGATAAGATACAATAGTATTAAAATTATTATTAACCACTTTTTAATTTCGTTTCCTAAACATTTGCAAGATGAAGGAAAAACAAAATAAAATACATTCATATTAAAATGATTTAACAATGAATAAATCGATTTACTAAGTTATTAACACATTGTGCACATTTCTATTTCTTTTTTTATAGCATTCAAAATGTGCAAAGTAGAACAAGATACAATAGGATTAAAATTATTTAACAATGAATAAATTGATTTCTCACATTGACTACTACAATTATCACTATTTTAATTTCTTTTCTTAAACAATTTAAGAAAATGTACGAAACAAAATAACGTACAATAATTTAAAAATTGTCTGGCAACAAATTAATTGATCTGATACATTGATTGTTAGAATGAACATATTTCCAATTCTGTTTCTAAACATTTAAGAATGCACCAATAAAAAGAAAACACAATGATTGTATATAAAAAGAGACTGAAACAAAAGTGACAAAAGTGAGTGCAAATTGAAAAATCAAACGGACCGAACGAAATGGCAGAAATTGCGGTACGTTCGCGTACTATGTTTCCGATGTATGATTTACTTTTCGAAAATGAGTTCGGTGATATCGACAGAATGCAGGGCGTGTGAGAAAATTAACTATTCGGGGAAAACATGGAACAATACATCGAAGCGAAGACAGGAAAATCGGATACGAAATTTCCCTAAGCGCGACACAATATTCCGAAATTGCGAAAGGAATTCGCGATCCGCGCCCACGCTCGTATCCTTTGATCTGGGTGAACGCAAAGGAATGAAAATCCTTTCGTAGGTGACGCGTAATTTGATTTTCGTTGCCGCCGGGACAAAGAGATATTTGTGTCGGCAGGAAATAAATTTCGACCCCGAATATGGAACTCGTATTCAAAACAACGATA
Source organism: Sphecodes monilicornis (assembly GCA_913789915.3). Taxonomy (NCBI): domain Eukaryota; kingdom Metazoa; phylum Arthropoda; class Insecta; order Hymenoptera; family Halictidae; genus Sphecodes; species Sphecodes monilicornis. The sequence continues at coordinate 11,693,549 of OU565294.1, forward strand.
GCTCACGTCCATTTACGTTAACATTTACAGCGCCGTGTCGTTTGCATCTTCTGTACTTCTTCTACGATGTTTCCGTTTGCACTGGGTCGTCGATTTTATGAGTTCGAACTAAAATGAACTAGTAGACAGTTACATTTACAGCTCTTTTTATAGTGCACTTAAATGTATGATCTTCATGTTATGTAAAAATTTGCTGGATTTTATGCATAAAAAGAGCTAAAATAATATATCAATAAATTTGTACATCATTTTAGTTTATTAATTGTGTTTTGAATTTCGGCGCACAGGTTCGATCATTAATACCTCTAAGGCGGTTTATAATTTGCAAAATTGCTATTTGTATTAATGATCGAACCTGTGCACCGAAATTCAAAACACAATTTATCAAAAATTTTTGATCGATAAACACATTTAAATTTTACTTTATGTTAGAGAAGATGTTATTGGCGCAAGGTTCGATCTTTTTGTTTTTGAAAAAGATCGAACCTTGCGCCAATAACATCTTCTCTAACATAATTCAAAATTCGATCGATAGAAATCACAATTATATCATTTTACTTTAGTTTTGAAATACTTTTCTTTATTTCGTGTTCTCTTTACATTGAAATACGAATGTAATTATCTGAGTACAGTGTGGCAATTTAAAACGCTTATAGTGAATGTATATGAAGAATATAAATACAATTTTTAAATTAAAACTTTCTTTTGCATATGTTCCAGGCTTTGTTTTCAGATGATTGAGTTTGAAACATATTGTAAAATGAAAGAATAGCTGTATTGTCAATTGTCACTCAAATGTAACTGTTTTTAACATGGTGGACGTTATAGACATTTTTTAATTTGTTTTCCTGCGTTTTATGTTGGATTATTATATTTGATATTACTCTTCTTGTTTCATCGTGTACGTGACACACTATGCGAAGATATTAAGGTATATCCCTTAAGAGGTGGGGATTACTATAGCTTATTTCGTCGCATTTACGCGGAAACACATGAACTGTGTATATGTATCTTGTGCTCCTTGGATTTACAATAGCTGTTCGAAGTTAGAAACAATTCTTGTACCTTTTTGACAAAAACAAGAATGATATCATTATTATCACTTACTGACATATTCTAAAAAATAAAATATCTTGGGAAAGAGCACTCGGGAGCAGATAAAACTTATACCATGTTAAAGGAAATAGAGAACAGCGTCAGGACAACGTCAGGACAACATCGAAGATAATGACTTTGATGTTGTCCCGCGTAATGCCGATATTGAACACATGTTATTGTTTTGGTATGAAAGTTCGGAGGCACGAACTAAGGTACAAATAAAACGATCACACCTATTCTGCATTTCCCTGCAAGTTTGACCTTCAATGACCTTGGACCATAGGTAATTGAACTCATCTTAAAACGCACTATTTGATGGTGGATAAAAAACATATCGTTCCATTTAACCAGTTAGCAGTTTCCGACGAGTATACTCGTCATGGAGAAATGACAAGCTTTTGTGTTGTGACGAGTATACTCGTGATGCGTAAAAAGTACATAAAATTTGCTGTTTAAATTGCAATATTAGTGAAAACTAAAATATATTCGTATTAAGATGTTTTGAATATTTGGAGGCCAAGACGAAAAAAATAAAAAAGTAACACATTTAAAATAAATAATTATTATGAAAAAAACTGTATCTAGTGTGAACAAAGTAGTTCGCATACTTTTTGCGACACATTTTAGGTACACACTTTTCAAAGAGGTCGCCACAGCTAACTGGTTAAACAAAGCAAGTTGACCTTCACCTCACCTTGGAGTGTCCAAAAATAAAAGTCCCACCACATGATGCCCCCCTCGGTACAGAACAACTTTCATCTGAATCATTTTTGCGTATAATCAATATTTTTGGAGATATTCGTATCTAATGCTTTATAATTTCCACCCTATATATAACAACTAAAATAAAACACTTCTAACTCATTTACAAAAAGGAAACAAAATAACTTTCTTCTTCGTTTCAAAATTTCTTCTTCACGTCGTGTAGTAAACTAATTGTTCCATCTTCTCAAAAAAGTCCAAGTCGTATGTTCCAATATTAAACAAGGTATCGTCTTTTTAAGAGTGTCCGAATATTAATGGGAGTGACTGTATTTAGTAAATTCTGTCCGAAATTTACTTCACGAGTTTGTCTCGGTGTTACGGCACAAGGGGGTTAACTCTTTGCGGACGCGTGTCTGCAGACAGTCGCCGCCCAAGTAAAATTGCTACTCCGTGACTAAAAATAACTTTTTAAAAATTTATTACTCTGAAAAAACACCAAACAAATTTTTACCAATCACAACACTTGCTCCTTCATTTAATTCTTATGCGTAGCTTTCAGTACACCATTTCATTTCCCAAGGAAAATTGTACATTCGAACCGTCGGTAAGTACGCTAAACATAATTCCCGTCTGCAAAGGGTTAAACAGGCCGCGCATCTCGCGGATGGGCGTTCGACCGAATTCTTCGGCATAGTGATTAGAGCCCGTGAATCACCTGGCGTTGTTCGGCGTAGGTGCCCGTGCGAAATCGGGTTACCATCCAATTACGAAATCGCCCGGAAAATAACGCTCTTGTGAAACGTGAAATTCGCGGGGCACAGAGGACAACATTAATTCGTGAAAACTTGGTTAAGCTTTTCCGTCCTCTTTCGCCAACGGATACGTAATTAGAAAGGACGAACTCTCTCCCGGGGTTCTCGCTTAACCCACCAACCTCCCTCTCTCCTCGTCTGTGCACCCCTTATGCAGGTGTCCTCGCGTTATCCCACCCCTATGGAAACGCCAGAACACCCCTCTCCCCTTTCCACCGGCATCTAGACCGTGCCCGCAACAACGGAGATTGTCTTGCAGTAATTTGCATTGGTTTAACAGCCAGTTTCAAACTACTTGGCGTTACGTTGCACGCCTATCGTCTAATTTGTAACAACCGGCGCGCCGTAGGTGCAACAACCGGAAGCAAAAACTTCCGGGAACGACGTCCGCGACTTTTCGGACCGGCTTCCGTAGCCCTTTAATCTCGAACGACTCGAAATACTAATTATTTCGGAGCTACTTAATTCGTTTAATTAGCTGTCGCGACCGAGACTTTCGTCGAGCGACAGCCTCTGCGCGGAGTTTATAGCGCCTCGAGGCTTTTTCTTCTTTATCTCTGTCGGTGATTATGCCAATGAACTGAGTCGTGAACAGTGAATTAGCTAATCCATCGATATTCGTTGATTTTTTACCGTGGGTAATTTTTTTTCGAATTTTTATTAACGTTTTATGACATTTAATTTTCTCTGATTCTATTATTAAAACAATTGGCTTCTGATAGCTAAAATATGATGTAAATATTCTTGATTCAATTTTGTCTAAATATCTTGCAACTTGTATCTTGCAAATTGTATCGAGAGTTGTTCCTGACTTTGTTGTCGCTTCATTAGGATTATTTACCATTTCCAATCTTAATTTACTTCTCAAAAATTCTATTAATAATTTTTATTGTTCCGTTGCAAAGTTCACGTTGAAATCACCACTTAGTATCATCGGAATTTTATCATAATCTTTATTAATAAATCTTTACTAATAGAATAGAATTTCGTTTCATCGTTTCATCGCCAGATCGGTTTTACTCTTACCGCGTCGAGGTTTTACTAAATTGTTTCATCGTTGCATCGTTGCATCCTTTCATTGCCAGATCGGTTTTACTCTTACCGCGTCGAGATTTTACTAAATCGTTTCATCGTTGCATCGTTGCATCGTTGCATCGTTGCATCGTTGCATCGTTGCATCGTTTCATCGTTTCATTGTTTCATTGCCAGATCGGTTTTACTCCTACCGCGTAGAGGTTTTACACCTACCGCGTCGAGGTTTTGCGCCTAACGTGCCTAAAGAAGTTTCACTTCAAGAAATTATCGTCTTTTTAAGAGTGTCAACATTTATCAGAGTCGCTGTACACATTTAGTAGTTTTCGTTCGAAATTTTCATCGCGGATCCAGCTCGTCGTCATAGTGCGAGAGGTTAACTAATTGATACGATAGCGTTATGGCAAATTGATGGAATTCCTTCCCAGTATCCCAATGATAATCACATCGCGACGAGTAATATTATATATATAGTTTATTAATTATACACCACAACTGCTAAGTAGGATAGATTGAAGCAAATGGCAAAACAACTCGATACCATAGCAGCCCGCCGCAGGTATATTATACAGAATTGTTAATGGCGTTCCTGCTAAATCGCCCGGCAACGCTAACTCTTAACTACTTCCAATTAGCTTCGAAGTTAGATCAACTTCGGCGAACAAATAATTAAAACCGCAACAACATGGTCTCGTACGACGGTTATGCTTGTGTAGATCGCAACGTTGCCACGAAGATACAGTTGTATTTTTATCTTTCGAACAACAGCGACTTGATTCCCCTCGGAACTGTAGAAAATCAAGGCAACATGATCATGTTATTGTGTAACACAACAACCTTTGACGATAAATTAGGCGGGGAAATTACACCTGATTGTAGAACGCGCGTTGGCATAGCAAACGTTTACATTATGAACTGTCTTGGGAACTCGTGATTTCAATTCAAATTGACTGCGGTGGAAAGCATATAGTTTCGCAAATTAGTAAAACTGCTCTATTGTTATACAGAAAAATTAAATTAGAATTGAAATTCCTTTAAATTTAAATTTTATTATGTATTTAGGCTTGCGAAAATGTTCAAAAATGCTCGTTTGACTGCTGATTTGTACTTAAATAGTTACACGAGTTCTATCTGCAGAGTTTCTAAATAGTTTACAAAATATTGCAAATAGCAATAAATAAAATTCGTTTTGCCAATCGATTTAATCATGTAAAACTACTGGCTCCATTTTTGTTATACTTAGGATAGTGAAAATATACACAGATTTTAAAAATTGTATGTCTGACTGATGACTTGAATTTAAACAATCACACGAGCTCTGTAGAAGTTTTAAATATTAAAATTTGATTTGCCACCATTAAAATTAAAATTAATATTAAAATTTGATTTGCTAATGTTCCTAATCATTTAAAACTGCTGGCTCCATTTTTATAATTAGAACGGCTAAAATATACAGGTTTCAAAAATTGTATTTTGACAGACGACTTAAATTTAAACAATCACTCGAGTTCTGCAGAATTTTTAGATATTATATTTATATTACAAGTAGCATTAAATGAAATTCGATTTGCCAATGATCCCAATCATTTAATACTTCTGGCTCTATTTGTATAATTAGAATGGTAAAAATATACAGATTTCAAAAATCATATGTTTCACTGCTGACTTAAATTTAAATCGTTTCACAGGCTCTGTAGAATTTTTAGATATTATATTTATATTACAAGTAGCATTAAATAAAATTGGATTTGTCAATCGTGAGCACATGTTAATTATGTATGAAATTGATTGATACTGCCAACCGAAATAAAAAAGCACAGTTTAATAATAATTAGACCACGAACGTTTAGGCAGTGATTTATATTTATAGGAACCGGAATCACGAATTTCGTTATACATATCTCCAACGGGAAACTGTAAATATTATCTCTAAATTATGCAGCATACATTATACAGTCGATCTCATACCTTATATATGCAGACTGTATCACAAGAGCGTCCACGGTCTTGTGATACAGTCTGTATACAATAATAAAATTTGATCTATCCATTTTTGTAATAAATGCATTAAATCCGCAATCTATTAATTATCCATGAAATTAAGTAAATACAGAAAACCTTTTTTAAAATTCACGAAGATGCGACTGCAAAGTAATTTGTACACCTAATGTCAAATATTTTGCAGTGGAAACTGAAACAGAGGAAAATATTTTGCAGATGTTTCCCGGTTTTTTGAGATTGATTTATAAAAATCATGTAGGTTATGTTGAGAATGATTTCTAAAAATGGGCCATTGCTTTTAAAAGTGATAAAAGCCCATTTCTTCATTCATTTAGAAATTTAACGGTTTGCGTTTTAAGCCATTAGCTATTATCCGCTGTAAGGCTATTACCGCATTAGTTATTATCTCTGTGAAGACTTCAGGGGCAGTGCACGCTAAAGTTGTAATAGTTAATAATTAATGCGATTAGGAAGTCGTTTTCTTTATCATTATTACGAATGGACTTTCCTACTTTCAACGAAAACATTCCTGCGATAATATTTCACAGTTCAACTTCTTTTGATTAATTTATGTGGATATTGTATACCATTGACTGCGTGATTGTAAATATAAAAAGAGAATATTTATATCTGACTAAAACTCACTTTTTTGGAAGAATGGACTTCCACCACTTTCAAAAACAAAGTATGCATGAGAGTGGATGAAGAAAGGGGATGACAAGAGAGGTTATGAAAGGTGTTGGAAGATGTCGGGGGAGGGGAGGAGTGGATGAGGATGGTGGAAGAATGGAGAGAGGGTATGAAATGAAAGAGTTAGGATGGACGATAAGCGACCGGAAGAGGGGGTCCAAGGCTAGGGAAGGGGGGAATGATTAGAGATATAAGGAGGAAGGGCAATAGTGTAATATGATGTAATGTAAATAGTGTAAATAGCGACTTTTTGAAAATAGGTGCTTTCTCTCTCTCTATTCAGTATAAGATTACAATTAAGATAGAATCTAAGATAGTTGCAGGAGCGGGATGATGAGGTAAAGCGGTGGAAGATGGAACTGTAAATGATTGTAACCCTTAGGGGAAACAATAAAATTAGTACTACTACTTTCAAAAACAACGGCTCAAATGTTGCATAATATGTTGAGATGGATTTCTGAAAATGTTGTATAATATCTTAAGATTAATTTCTAAAAATTTTGTATAATATGCACTTTAGTAACGATCTACTAACGGAACTAATCGAATAAATCGGCAAAGTGTATTAATATCGCTCTAAAACGTGTCAAACATATTTCCCATGAAATTTTGTCAGCGTCCCTTCACCTTCGACCTGACATTTTGCTACAAATTGAACGTAATGCAGCTATGATACCCCGGTGTATGCGCAAGAAAGGGTATCGAGTTAATCAGGAATATCCATCCCTCAGGGTATCGTTTCACAGCTACGATTAACCTCTATTTAGTGCTCGTGTAACCGAGATTTATATCAAGAGCCCCGCTGTCTCCAATTTCGATCTTCACCCGGTAATTTAATTATTTCAGCTGCTACGTATTGTTAGATCGAAAGTCATTGAACAATGCTCCGGATCCGAGAATTCACCGACACTTTGCCAAAACTTTAAAACTACACTCGCCGAAATTTCTATAAAGTCACTATGTTTTGTACTGAATTATTATAATTATACCATACCAGTGAAAATTTGTATTTGGTAGCATTTTGGGATTACATAAAGAAAGCATACACACCGATTTAAAAACATAACTATAACATTTATACATAAAAAAACAAAAACATAATTTTACGGAGAACAAACTGCGAAATATCTATGTCACTTTTGTTTTACAGAAATAAAGTTGAAATTAACAATTGTTCTTTTATTATTTCTATTTTAATATTTAGTGTAACCTCCATTTTTTTTAAATTACATTAAAAATACGGTTGGGCACTGACGAAACTAACTTTTATAACGTTCCTGTTTTAACAGACGCCCACGCTTCGTGATGCGTTTTCTTCGCCTGTTAATATTTTTCCTCTCGACATTCTAATACAAGTGAATTAAATTATAACAAACACGATTTTTATGAGTTCTAAAACTAATAATTTTAGACTATTTTGCAATTTTATATTCTGCAATACGCAGAAAAAAATCAACACAAACGTAAACTGTAAGCATAACGGTTTAGAGTGCGCATTCCTTCTATGTCAGTGTCAACAAAGCACAAGGCCAGATACGATAAAGCAACAAAAATGGTGATATTTTAAAAATATCTATGAAAATGAAGATGACTTTATAGAAATTTCGCCGAGTGTATAATATATCTGTAAAACGCCGCATGTCACAATTTCAAAAAATTTGAATTTATGCATTAATTCGACTTTATAGTATAGGATTAACGAATTTCCCAGGAAAAAAATCATGTAAACAAATTCGAAATGCTTAAAAAAATAATGCAATTTAAACGATGTCCGGTATTAAAGCATTAGTGATCAAAACTTTAAACGGCAATATCTCGAAAGTGAAAATATGTGATATGCGCCGTTCTTCCTAACAACCACAGATATTCACTACAAATATCGAAATGAAATTTTCACTGAAAGATATTAACACCTTGCACTACAAGTTATTTTACAGTTACAGTGATTAGAACTTTTTTGTCGTTCACAAATTTTTAGATGAGGAAAGAAGTTTATATTTACTGTGTCCATGTATTTTCCAATAACTATGTATCGACAAAAACAAAATAAAATTTTATTTCGGTATGTAGAAAATTAATAACATACATATTTAGTAGATTCTGTTCGAAATCTCCATTACGAGTGTGACTCGTTGTTATAGTTCAAGGAGTTAACACCGTACCTAACCAGTCAACGTGACTAGTTCCTAACCTCTCTTTTACAATTACAGAAAAAACACAAATGTTTCCATCAGAAATTTTCGAATGCTTTATTGAAACATATATTAATACTAGATTTACGGAGACCGTCAAAATGACGGATTCAAAAAGTTTTAATTTACGATTATTAAGAGTGTAAGGAGGCATTCGTGAGGAATTATTAAATATATTCATTTTTTTGTGTACATATTACAATAAAAATCGCTGAAGATCTAAGTAAATACAATTTTATTATTTTCATAAAGCAATGTAAAATAATCAATTTTAGTGCTCCGTAAACCTAGTGTTAAGATAAAAATTGCATTAAATCTAAATACATGCAGTCTTGTCATTATTACAGAGCAACGTACATCAGTGGAATTTATTACTCAGTAGTTTTAGCGTTAATCAATATAATAATTGCTTTCTATACAATGTAATATATTTTACCATTCGCTTAACACTAGTTCTCCAAAAATTGACTATATTTAAACTGTAATAATTTCGTAATTATCGTACGGGAATAAGACTGGAATAATTTGAACACTAAACCTGCCAAACATTAAAACTATCAGCGAATGCTATCTTATAAAAATGGCAACACTAGATTTACTCAGATTGTCCGTAATTTCCAATATAATTAGATGCTTGGATAAAGAAGTTTATTCCATTATTTTTCATAAACAAATTTTTATAATTGCGATAATAGAAAAATATAAAACCGGTCATTTGACCGTGGTAGGTTTAGTATTAAAACTAGAAGTTCTAGTTTTGATAATACAGTGTTAATAGTCCTCTAGTTCAATAACACATCGATAATTTTGTTCTAAGATTTTTGTCCATGATGAAGCAGGTGAGAAACCGAAGATGAGTTTTTTATAGAAAATGTTGTACATTCAAATATAGGTGAAAACTTTGAAAACTCTTTTTCGTCACTGAAACCACTATAGATTTAAAGATTAAAGCTTCCTCTTTACAACGATACCTTAAAAATAGATGTACGATTTTTTTAGTATTTTATGGAGCTTTCAACGAGAAGTGTATCGCAAACTTTGCAGTAGCATAAGTTACACCACGAGGGCTTTACACCACCAAACTTGTTCCTCATTTTTTATCTATAGAAAAAGTAAAAAAAAATCGTATATCAGTTTTTAAGGATTCGTTGTAAAGAGGAGGCTTCAATCTTCAAATTCGTGGAAGTTTTATTTACGAGAAAAATTTTTGAATGTTTCTGCAGACGTTTGAGTTTGCTGCATTTTTTAAGGAAAAATGGATCTTAGGCTTGCTACATCATATAAAAATCTCTTGAAGGAAAATGAACACTGCTTTGCGAAAGTAGAAGCTTCAAGCTTTTGAATGAGCCCAGGCTTATGGTTGTTCTATTTGTTTTTACAAAATTATTACAATTTAAATATCGATGGTTTTTTGGAAACCGTAAATGTAGTCGTTTAAGAGGAAAAGTTGATTTGTTGAAGTATTACTGAATTATTCCATGCAAATTGTTATGCAAAAGTGAAAGTTTGAATAACATCACATGGAACAAAAATTATAAATTCCACTTCGTGTCTCACTTTGCAGTGGATTTAATTAAAGATCGAAATTATGGCCGAGGGTAATTGAAAGTATAATTTTCTAGAATTTCTTTAAATGTTTAAATTTCCTGCACGCTGTGTATTTTCGCTGTACAGTATTTAGGGTGTGGGGTTACGCTAATTTCTACAGGTAACGCAAAAACTTCAATTCTACTGGAATTTTAACTAGCCTTATTAACCACGTCTGAGCTTAATTAGACCTTCAACAAGTATCTTTTAATGTTTCGCTGATTAAATTCATTCGACGGTTCAATGCTTGGCAATCCAATTCTCTCGTTATACAAGCGACTCTTTGTGCTGGATAAGCTAATGATTATTGAAGATACTGGTGTGTACTAATTGGCAATAGTTAGGGAACAAATTAACGAAGCGAACGGGATATTAAATATCTGCTTAATTAATTACTGAAACGTTCTTTCAGATCGTGCGCGTGTGTGTTAAGTGAAAAATTACGTTCTCTGTCAAATTTCATTTAATATGCTCATACAGAGGTTAAAAAATTAAGAAATTTTTTTACTATTTTGCAAATAAATAGAAAATTTTGTATTTGGTTTGTTCAAAATTATACTTATTCTAAACATATTTCAAATTCTGTCTTAAGTCATCGTTATTCTACAGAGAAATAAAATATAAAGTTAAATTTCGTCAAATGAAATGTAAAAAATGAACATTTTTTGTACTGGACAAAATTAATAATTGGGTTGTGGATTTTATGCATATACACAAAAATGAATAGGTGAACTGTTACACTATCTTCAACTTGTTGAAATTATTACAAGAAATATGTTTATATCAGTTCTTTTTTGTATGACGATTGTCTTAGACAATTTTTAATTATCATGTATATAAAGATTCTATTAATAACTACTAAAAATTCAGATCACTCTGGTGTACAATTTATAATCCGAGTAAATTAACGAAGAGTAAATTGAGATGAAAATAAAAAATTGCTAAATATTGCTAGAAACACTTATGACAAAAAATATATTGTTTTGGAAGCAATTCTAAGTAAAATTAAAGTGAAAAATGTTTCAAATAGGGCAAATAAAATATTGTTTCATCAGAGATCTAAAGTATAAAATCAAATATTTTAATTTTACCATGAAACTACTATTTAAAAGATTCCTCGATAATAAAAATAACTTAGATTAAGAGTTGACATTTTGCCATAGGACACTGTTCGCACTTGGGTTTCATTTGGAAACTGTAAATAAATGTACCAATAGCAACGAAAAATGCATTCCAAGGAAACTGAATCGAATCATGGAACGCATAATATTAAACAATGGCAATTTTAAGGGAATCAAAGTAGAATTTGATAACTCAATTTGCAAAATATTGTTTCATCAGAGATCTAAAGTATAAAATCAAATATTTTAATTTTACCATGAAACTACTATTTAAAAGATTCCTCGATAATAAAAATAACTTAGATGAAGAGTTGACATTTTGCCATAGGACACTGTTCGCACTTGGGTTTCATTTGGAAACTGTAAATAAATGTACCAATAGCAACGAAAAATGCATTCCAAGGAAACTGAATCGAATCATGGAACGCATAATATTAAACAATGGCAATTTTAAGGGAATCAAAGTAGAATTTGATAACTCAATTTGCAAAATATTTTACGTCAGAAATCTAAAGCATAAAATCAAATATTTTAATTTTACCATGAAACTACTATTTAAAAGATTCCTCGATAATAAAAATAACTTAAATAAAGAGTTGAGATTTTGCCACAGGACTCTGGTCGCACTTCATTTGGACACTGCAAATAAATGTACCAATCGCAACGAAATACGCGTTCCAAAAAATATATAAATCGGCTCACGAATCGCAAAGCGTTTAGCAACAACAATTTTGAGGGAATCAGAGTAGAATCGGATAACTAAATTTGCAAAAGATGAAACATCGAGCATGTTAGTGCGAGTGGTACGCGTGGCATGATTTCTATCGCGTGTTAACGACGTTCAATTAAGTAAATGGCTCTCCTATGAATTTTCTCTATCTCGGGACCGTGAGATTAATTACAAATTGAATTGGTTACAGGTTCGAGGGTGTAACAACTGGGCTCTGTGTGACGGTCACACACACGCCGAAGGGTGTCAGGTTAATTAGGGACATTCGTCCCTCAAGACATCGCTTTGTGACTCGGAGGCTTAACTGGACACGATGCATCCTGACCCCTAACAGCCACCCTGGCCTATAAGCTTGATCCCCATCGACATACATTAAGTGCACGGATTTCAGATGTCTATCTTACCTGTGTCAAATTAAGTGTCACCTGCCGGACACGTCAGGTTTAATCGTTGGCGGAACGATAGTGCCCTTTTGCGACTATGATTCCGAAAATGAAATACAGGAGCGACTATTACTCGTGCATTTAAATTAATTAATCTGAATCTTTGAATAATTAACTTGATTGAATCGATTGAACCTCAAATAACACGTATTTTGGGGAAAACAGCTTTCGTTTGGGAATTTTCTAGTAATGCTTTTGATCATAACAATAAACCTACCACCACCGATCAAAATGAACGGTACCAGATTTTTTATTTTGAAATTATTGAAACTATAAAGATGCTTTTATGGGAAATGATTAAATAAATGTAGTTAGTAGAACGCGTATTATAATACGAACCGCACAGAGTACGAATAAAGTCAATTTTGCCATTTTTATAAGCTCGCATATTCCAATTACTTTTAAGTTTCGGCAGGTTAGATGTTAAATGAATTTGAGCATGTTAGGGTGTCGATAAGAGGAAAATTGATGTTTCAGGTCACTTTCTAACAAATTCTGAGTGGTTTTGTTAATTTTTTGGTTTTTATGCTTGCTTCTAAAGTGGATTATTTTAAATATGTAATATCATATGTAGATTGTGGGTTCTTATTGTAAAATTAAAACAATATAATCAATTATCTTCTCCCCTTGAATTTTCAAATAATAGTTTATCATTTTTATTTAATTAACGCCCTAAATTTTTTGAATAATAATTTTTTATTAATTGCATGATGCAGGACGTACGTTAGGCATTTACTGCTCTTTTTAATAATTTTAATAAGACGAAAATGTCATAACAGGATTTTGAAACTTCCTGAACATGTTCACCATTTTGTATTTGATCTGTCCATTGTTGTCATAACTGCATAAAATCTGTTTATCCGAGTTTAAATGAATTTGAGCATGTTAGGGTGTCGATAAGAGGAAAATTGAAGTTTCAGGTCACTTTCTAACAAATTCTGAGAGGTTTTGTTAATTTTTTGGTTTTTATGCTTCCTTCTGAAGTGGATTATTTTCAATATGTGATATCATAAATAGATTGTGGTTTCTTATGCAAAATAAAAATTGTTCCCATCAATTGCAAGGTACTGGAATCAAAAATTTGTTTCTTCCATTAATCTTTCCACTTTTTCAAATTTTGAAGTACTCATTTTGGTCGTAAATGGATAAAATCGCAGCCTAATTATAATCAACTTTATTTATCGGACAAAGTAATATCATAAACAATGTTTCTAACACATTTATTTCTTTATGCATTCAATTTTAACAGGCGGAAGAATTGTTTTCCGTTTGAATGATTACTTTTAAAATATTTTAAAAAATGTAAGATAAAATTCGCGTTATGTACGGGTGACCAAACGGAAAACAATTCTTCCGTCTGTTAAAATTGAATGCATAAAGAAATAAATGTGTTAGGAACGTTGCTTATGATATTAGTTTGTTAGATAATGAAGTTCATGGTTTCGTCCTGAATGAAAGAAAAATATAACTCTATGAATTGTAGAAAATATGGAAAAATATAAAACACCAGTGGTTGCAATTATGTTTTTGAATATTTTTCAAAAACTGGAATAAAGTCGCTTTGCGTATGAGAAGATCTAATATTTCGTGGTTTTTTGAAAGTACTGGGTACTAACATTTCACACACGATGTTCACGTAGTTCAGTCCCCACAGAGTAGCAGATGCTACAACATTCACCGAGCATCATAATAATGTATGCGCTTATGCGCGTTACAGCCGTACGTTAGGCCACAATGTTCCTCGCGTTGCTCGCGAATGGTTTCTTCTTTCAGACACGGTCTCTCGTTGATACTAGATGCTAAACAAAAATTAAATATGCTAAAAATTTCTACGGCCACTTTGATCCTCGCGCACTGATTACATTCCCTCGGATGTGTAATCATCAAACCGAGCAGGAATTTATGCACTGTTTTTAATGTCGCTTTCAGCGGTGCTTTCGACAGTGCATTTACACGTCGGGACCGAGTCCTCTCATCGCGAAGTAATTTCAAACCATGATTTTTGTCTGTTCCAATTTTCCGGGAGCCTAAACATTGCCATAATCGCCTAAGTAAATTCTTTCTATATGAATACTAAAATAATTGTGTGTGTGTATTTAATATAGCGTTGTATCATTCTTGTATTCATTTTTGCTTTTATGTAATGAATACAGTGTGTCTCCTATAACGAACAGATTCCGTATTACATTAAAATATTTACAACAAATGAATATATTACAAGGAACGGAGAGAAATAAAATTTAATCCTTTGCACTCGAATGGCGACTCTGAGGTACCAGTAAAAATTGCCAGACCATTATTCAAAATATTTGTTGTATTATTAAATTCGTCTGTATTCTATAAATTGTTACACAGTTCAAGTATTGCATGAGAAAACAGATTCAATTTCATATGCACAATATAAAAAAGATTACATAGAATAAAAATGTTCTAGGTTGAAAGAAATGTCTTGACTTTGGCATTAAAATAACTTCGAGTGCAAAGGGTTTAAGAATCCTGACTGAAACAAACATATCCGGATTTGTTTCTCAAAAAGCTTTTAAGAGAAGTAGAATTGACTCTTCTTCCCGTTCCTTATAATTTTTTATAAATTTACAGATATGTGCAATGTATAAAATTTAAATATACAAGTATAGCCCGCGCAACGAGAGTTGGCACAGAGAAACTTGTGGGTACCACGTGATGCTCCCACTACGCGCTACACGTTTTCCGCGATTGGCCGAATCGCTTGACGAAGACAGCAAACGAGCGTATTGAGTGTGACTGTAACAGAGAGATATGGTGACCATGAAGTAAGATGGAGGTGACGCTGAGCGCCTATGTCAGGCATGTCCAGAATTAGCTCACTTAGAGGCAAATTCGAGGGAGACGCCTACTTCTCCCGCTCGCGCGTCTTGCTCCCCGTGGCGGCCGTAGTCTTCCGACCTCCCCAGACCCGTGCCTACCGTGGGTCCGAGAGTCGCCCCAATGCGCCACACGCTGTACATATTGCAAGCGGTAGGCACGGGTCTAAGGAGCTCAGAGGACTACGGCCACCACGGGGAGCGAGACGCGCGGACGGAAGAAGTAGATGTCTCCCTCGAATTTGCCTCCAAGTGAGCTACTTCTCGACATCCCTGGTCTATGTCGACCGTCCCCGCCAAAACGTAAGCGTAAGAGTGGGATCCACTGATCAGTAGTGGGATCCGCAGCCTTGCGTCAAGAGTGGGGACTCGCCGTTCCCCCTGCACCCCACTGACGAGATTTTGTGCCAACTCTCGCTGCGCGGACAATATCCATTTCGATCTCTAATTAAAAATGTTTGGTTTCCAGACAAAAATGTCCACCGTTATAATGCTCTTTATGCTACATCACTGATTTCATAGACACGATCCTTGCTTTAAACAACCACTCCCTTGGCTGGTTTCCGGTTTCAGTGGATTGCGTTCTTTCTAGTTTTCGCAGGATTGAAAGGTGCGGGGTTGGACGAGCAAGGACGTTGCAGAAAACTGCAGTCCGGCACGGAAAACACGGTATGTATCTGGTCGGCTCCTTTCGCTTTAATTGTTGCGATTCAGCGAGCGTTCGTGACCGGGCTTGGAAAGCGTGTCGGCCGCGTGCGGCCGCGGATGCGCCAAAGCGGGAACGACAGGCCGAATAAAAGTCATAAGCTCAGAGACCGAGCGGGAAAGCGAAAGATGAGAGAGCGAGTCGAAAGATAGGGAGAGAGAGTGTTCAGTTTTGCGTGTGTGCGCGGATGGTTGCCGTTCCCGGGGTGGCATAGCGGCGTGGATCGGAATTATAACCGCGAGGAACACACACGCTACGCCGTTGTTGTTTGCCTCTTTCTTCCGACGCACACACAACGACAAACCGCGAGAGAGATAAAGTGAGAAAGAAACAGAGAGGGAGAGGAAGCAACTGTCTGCGAGAGAGAGAGAGCTAGAACGTTGTTTTTCGTTGCTTTATTAATTCTTCCGCCGGAGCGGTACACGACCAGCCTCCGTCTCGCACTCCTCGTGTTTCTCCGGCCTGTTCTTTCACATACAATCTGCCTTTTTCTCCTGTTTTCTCCGGTTTTGTCGTCCCTTTTTTCGGGACCAGCCGCCCTGTTTTATCCCGCGGACTTTTATATTCCGTCCTAGCGCCTCGCCCTTAAATATGCAACGTGCCACGCACCGCTGTTCTACGCACGCGACGCCCGCAACATTGTTCGCCGGCATTGTCGGACAGAAAAGAATTGATTGCTTTTTGACGGATGCATTTTCCCGTTCTATGCACGCTGCGATACGCATCCTTCCAACGGACGATCCTGCCCTCGTCCAATTTGTCCGGTTTTTGCTAGGGTTTATTCGTAACTTACATTCATTTTTATAACTTCGTTTTTGAGACAGGCATATGTTATTTAGAAGACTGCGGATCTTTATGCACAATAAAAATTGTTTACATCGATTGTAAGAAATATGTGCCAAATAGAAATTTCATTATTGCGTTATTGAGTTTAATAAGGTGAAACTGAGAAAATTTGATTTTCTTAAGTTGTTTTAATTCCTCCACTGTTTCTAATGTCACTTATACATTTTTGTCACAACTGCATAAAATCCGCTATTTATTAGGTAGGTGGACATACTTGTATAATAAATCGCTAGACTGCGGATCTTTATGCACAATAAAAATTGTTTGCATTGATTGGAAGAAGCAGTTGTCAAATAGAAATTTCGTTCTTGCGTTATTGAGTTTAATAAGCTGAAACTTAGAAAACATGAGTTTCTTAAGTTGTTTTAATTCCTCCACTGTTTCCAATGTCACTTATACATTTTTGTCACAAGTGCATAAAATCCGCAATTCATTAGGTAGGTGGACATACTCATATAATAAATCGCTAGACTGCGGATCTTTATGCACAATAAAAATTGTTTGCATCGATTGCAAGAAGCTGGTGCCAAATAGAAATTTCGTTCTTCCGTTATTGAGTTTAATAAGCTGAAACTTAGAAAACATGAGTTTCTTAAGTTGTTTTAATTCCTCCACTGTTTTCAATGTCACTTATACATTTTTGTCACAAGTGCATAAAGTCCGCAATTTATTAGGTAGGTGGACATACTCACTTAATAAATCGCTAGACTGTCGATCTTTATGCACAATAAAAATTGTTTGCATCGATTGTAAGAAACAGATGCCAAATAGAAATTTCGTCCTTACGTTATTGAGTTTAATAAGCTGAAGCTAAGAAATTGATTTTCTTAAGTTGTTTTAATTCCTCCACTGTTTTCAATCTCACTCATTCATTTTTGTCATACATGCATCAAATCCGCAGTATATTTATTAGGTAGGTAAATATACAGTGACTCACAACATGGATCGCTAGACTGCGGATTTTTATGCAAAATAAAAAATGTTTGCAAGTCACAGGAGCAAAATAGAAATTTCTTCTTTATTTCTCATAAGGAACAGATACGATTCAAGAGCCTTTTTCTTTCTCGGTAATTTTAGTAGCGCACAAACACTGCATCGATAGTGTTCAGTATTTGAATTTACACTATTACATCCATTTTTAAAATTACGTCCACCCATTTATGTCATAAATGTTGACACTACACCTAGCAAGCAGAAAACATATTAAAGTGAGAAGATTGAATCTACCTAAATTTTGTACGATTTTTACCATAATACCGGTTTAATAAATAAAGAAGTCAATTCAGTCATTTCCTATGAAAGCGTTTTTACAATTTCGATAATTTCAAAATAAGAAAACAGGTCATTTGACCATAGTGGGTTCATTGTTAAAATGCAAAATTCGCTTTTGTCTAATTTCTGTGTTCCACAATGTGCACAGAAAATTATTATTTTACATAAAGATCCACCGTCCGTTTATAAACGGTTACAAATGGTAAAAATCACAATTGACCAAAAATTGTGAAAAATTGCAACTCTAAGAACTTGAGTTTATATTTGACTAAATGTGATACTCTCGTAACATCGTGACAAAGAAAAGATTGGGAACAAAATTACATTAAAAGAAAAACGTGATAGTAAAAATGCGTTATCGATGCACACTGCGACAGCAATAAATAATTCAGCAAAAGCGGATGTCTGCCGTCGAACGTAAGAGGTCGATGAAATTCAGACAATTTGAACGCTGACAGGATCCTCGAGCAGTGGACACAGGCAAAATCAATACAGCCATCGGAACGGCGAGATTAAGCATGCAATAAATAGTCCACCGTGCTTTTTTTGCGTCCCCTTCGTTTTCTAGCACGGGAGACGATACTCGCTCGCTCGCGGATCCTAAATTATACGGAAATTCTGTTCGCGAACGTGCGAACAAATAGGATAAAAATGGCGTTTCAACTGGCTTCCTGCGTGTTCCCCCTGCAGATGAAATATATACGTAGCTGGCACAGCACGGCACGCGGGAGCCTTTAATAATTATTATCTACAGTCACGTGAACATAATAACGTTGGCGTGCTTTTGATAATTGCACGTGCACTGCCTCTTTATGCCGCGTCGGTTCGGATTTTTCTTTTCTTCTTCTTCTACCATTCAATCAGAGGGATCTTTGTTCGTTTCTTGAGCCACCCTGGAGGCGATTAATTGGAGAAGTATCTCGGGGGTTGGGAGAGAATGTGTGTGTGTGAGAGAGAGAGAGAGAGAGAGAGAGAGAGAGAGAGAGAGAGAGAGAGAGAGAGAGAGAGAGAGAGAGAGAGAGAGAGAGAGGAAGGAACAAAAATGATTGCGTGCTCCCACCGGAGTATGTAAGTGTTAATATATCCTGTCGTGAGCGTTCGCCTCGACTAATTAACCTTTTACGCTTCGTTTGCTACCATTCACGAAAACGTGCCCGGTGACTTGTTGCTCGTGCAAGCCGTTGATATCTCAAAGATCGAGGACTACGGCAGAAGTGCGAAAATATGTGAGGGTTATTGCTACGTCACGGGAAGAAACGCGTGCCTCTGATTGCGCCATTTTGCCCGGCGGATTCGTTGCAGAAATCAGCAGAAAATTGTTCGACATCGAAAAAGTCGAGTCGCGTGCAGTCGGCTTTGTTTGCGAATTGTATCCGCTTGAAATGGTTGAATCTGTGAAGTTGTCCCGACAATTACTTTCGCAATGTGCGTGTGTTTTTAATATTGTTAAATAACTTATACATGTTAAATTTGATTACTTCCTAACCTTCTTTTTGCATGGCTACTAAATTTGCTTTCTTAGACAGCTAGATTGAATTTGCATTGCATGCATTAATAAAAAAATGAAACGAACCTTTGGAACAACCTAATGTTTACAATTTCAATAATCGTAAATTACAAATATTAGAATCAACGCAAAACCAGTGTTAATATTGGTCATTCGGTAAATATTACGTTTAGGGGAGGCACCTCGGATGACCTTGACCTTGACATATGTTTTCAAGGACAACATTCTGAACAATTTTCCTCTATACATCTACCCATCGCTCGGACTTAGTTTCCGAGATAATTGCAAAAAATCTTCGTTAAGTTTTGGTTGTAAGTACACTTTATTCTTGTACAAGCTGTCAAAATGAGACATAGTGCAAGTTGATTTGTTAACTTTTTTATAGAAAACGAGCGACGGCTAAACACTCAAGATGGTGTTAAGTCTGGGTTAGGTCTTGGTTATGCTTGGTTAGATTAACAGACCTAACCCAGACCTAACACCATCTTGAGGTCGTCTAGTTTCAGAGAATGTTTTCGATAACATACAGTGGTGTGCAAAAGTATCCGGACACCCTTTAAAAACGAATAACTTTTTCAAAATTAGTTCAAACGGCTTGAGTTTTTTTGAAATGTTACAAGGATTAGTTTACTCGGTAGCGTGTAAATAACTATTTATACAAATTGCTAATGGTCGAAATTGTGAAGAAAAAAGTAAAGGTCATGATTTTTAACTTTTTTATCAGTGCCTGTAATGAAAATTTAAAATGTACCTTTTGTGGATCTCCATAGGTTATATACATGCGCAAAGTTTCATCGAATTCGGTTAATGTTGTTATAAGCTACGAACATTGCAAGATGGGAGCTTAAGGGTGAAAGTCGCAGATTTTCGGTCTTTCCAGGGAATTTTGTCCTTATGTAATCACCTTTAAATGTTTGTAACCGATTTCGATGAAACTTTGTACATGTACATAACTTACTTAGTCCTATAAAACGCGTCTTTTAAATTTTGGTTACAGGCACAGATTAAAAAGTTAAAAATCGTGACCTTTACTATTTTCGTCGCAATTCCGACCAATAACAATTTTTAGAAAAAATTATTTGCACGCTACCTAGTAAACTAATGCGTCTAACATCTCAAAAAAAACTTAAGCCGTTTGAAATAATTTTGAAAAAGTTATTCTAATAAGTTATATTGTTTTAGCTTTCAATACTTAAAATAACTTCTATATTTTGAAAACTTCTTTTGTTTATAACTTTTTAATAAACAACGAGCGCCGTCAGAAATCTCTTAGGGGTTACTCAGAAAGGTGATCTTGACAACATACGTCAATGTCAAGGACATCCGAAGTGCCTCCCCTAAACGTAATATTTACCGGTTATTCTTTTACGAAATAAATTGTAATAATCGAAAGAATAAATTGTTTTGGTAGATTTTAGAGTAATAATTGTACTGCACGCATAATCATGTTCATCAAGCATAACTTTATACTTCCTGTCTACAGAAATTGTTTTATGAGGAATTGAAACTTTAATATTTATTTTTAGATTTCCGTACACTGAAAATTATAATACAATCAGGGGCAATAATTTTGTGCTTTTTCATTGCAGAAATTATTTTGCAAGGAATTGCAACTCCTAGTACAGGTTCGCTTTGCTCACTCGGCAAAATAAAGTGAATTAATCAAAAGAAGAGGCCGAGCGTCCGCTTTGATGCGACAGATATTAATTCTGCACATACATACATACCTAACATGATCGAGCATACGCGAGTCTTTAAGAGACATCGCGTGTCTTTGAGGCTCGGTGAAAAAGTGGTATTTATTGTGCTAAGAACATAATGCGTTTCTCTCGAACTTAATACATCTTTGAGCCACGTCACGGGGCGGGACGCGCATACGTTCCTAGATAAAGTCGCAGTATTTTCCTACGAAAAAACACCCGCTTTTAGTGCTCGTAAGAATTTCAAGCGAAGCTTTTAAATGAACCATCCGAAAGGCTCCTTTGACGATGACATAAGATCTTAGGTGGAGCTCAAATCCTTTTGACTTCCCCTCGAATCCCTTTCCCTTCGTCCTCTTCTTTTTGTTTTTTATTTTCCTTTTTTCTTCTTTTACTCGTACGCCACGCGAAATTAAACGGCACGTATGTTCATGAAATTTCATACTGCGCATTATCGATTCGCGAGATTCGATATACTGGGGACGTTTGGGCGATACATTCTGTCAATAAAAAATCATTCAAAATGTTGGAACGTCTCCGATAATCGTTCATAATTCCTTCGTTGAACCAGCCATTCTTGATTTTCTATGTAGGTATTTATTTAGCTGTTTTCTTTCTTTGTTTTCGGAGAATCGAGATGTTTTTAATCGTGTGGAAGAAACGTTAATAATGTTACAGAATATAGCAATAATGAAAGCCAATCGTTATCGACCTGCCAAATTTTATTTATTAAAAGGCAGAAACTAAAATGCTTAATACTTTAGGGCAGGGATGGGATTCCCCACGGACGTTCCCACCATAGCGCCCACTGTCCCCCACCAGCATCCGCCGTTACCTTAGACCATATATACTTATAGACCCGGCATAGATATAGTGTGTGCATAGGATGCAGTGTTCCGAGATATAAGAGTATCTGGTGACCACAAGTCACGGTTCGAGATAATTCAAAATGGTGGATAGCACATGAGACGAGAATTTATCCGTCGAATAAAGATACTTTTTTTATTCGAACCATCGAATAAAGATACTTTTTTTATTCGAACCATCGAATAAAGAATAAAGATAAAGTATCTTTTATTCGAATCGTTATTTAAATAATATTTTATCTAAATAATGCCCAACTCTGATTGTATTCGACATGTACATGTATACTGTTATTACTATTCTTTTTTTAAATAAAGTAAGTTATGAGGAAATAAATACAGATTTCATATTAACAATTTCTACATTGAAATTTAACTTTTTCCAAATTATAATCAACAAAATGAGTTAGCCATATTTAAAATAAAATTTTTTAGGTAAATTGAGAACGGACGAATGTGAGAATCTATGAAGAGTTTCTAGGGACGTATAAAAATTGATGAAACTTACTGTTGACAATGATAATAATTGTAATCTGTTTAATTTTAGGTAACAACTAATCAACAACCACAAAATGTATAAAGTTTTCGTTTAGTTTTTCGAATGCTTGAAAACTGGAAGGTGTAAGCAGACTTCTGAGATTGATTAATATATTCCGAACTATTCAAACTACAATGAAGCACTAACAAATAGAAGGATTGAAAGAATTAATCGCTTAGAAAACATCCGCTGTCTCGAACATGTAAAATCAATGTATCGGCTCGTTCAAAGAAAAAGAAAATTACTTAATGTTTCCTATGCGCAAGTTGCAAATGGGGTAACTAAAAATTGCAAACTGGGGAAATAAAATAAAAAAATGTGCCTCGAACGATTCGAATCAAATAAAAGAACCATTCGCGCGTGTTCTGCTTCCTCGTCGGGCGTTTTTCGATTTTAATTAATCAAATCAACGATCTCGTTAAAGTGCGTGATGTATGAATTACAGGGATGATAATTTATTGCGTGTTTCGCGGAAGATCGAAGCTTTATGAAATAAAATTCGCGAAATACTTCGCGTGAATTTCAAATTCGATTGTTTCTAATTGTTTGAATAAGTGCAGTTTAAAGATTGAAGTAATTTAAGAGTATCAATTTATAGTTACAGTTTGGTAAAATCAATAAAACAAGAAAGAAATTTCCATTGAGCTCCTGTCTCTAGCAATTAATGCAAACAATTTTCATTTTGCATTAAGACCTGCAATCTAATCATAACAATGATTTTCGTAATCTTCTCACAACTCACGGATCCTAAGACATTTTTTTACTTCATAGATCGTAGTAAAAATTGATTTTCTAGCTTGCTAAAAAATTTTGCCTGTCATGCACGGCGGACAAGGTATTCAAAGTGTTAAAGATACAACGTATTCATATGTCAAAGTCTTAAATAATTTCTGAAGAACCCTGATGACTCTTTTAATGAGAATCTCATCGGATCAACAGTAGATTTTCAATTGGCATAACTGAATCGACGTCAGAAGGTAATGAACGCGTTCGCGTATCGGACCGAAACGCAATGGAAAAATAAATTAATGAACTTCGATATTGTCGCCGTTGTTCATCTTGCGTGTCGAGCACGCGAAGCAGAAACACCGTGTCCTGGGATAATAATTGCGATTTATGGTCCAGCAGTCCTAGGTCCCGGCATCCGCAACAAATTATGCGTTTGATTTTCGAAACTGCGCGCTCCCAACGTGCCAATTTGGCTCGCAAGATCCGGGAACGAAGCAATTTGTTTTCGGAACTTGCTTAACCCCTTGCCATACCATTTTCTTTACGGCTACAATAATTTGAACGTCATCACCCCCCGTCACCAAAGAGGAAAGAAAATTTATATTTTTGCCTGACTACATTTACTTCGATGCTTAAATATTGATTACACAAAAGTAAAATTTTATTTCGCCTGGAAATAACTTTCATCTTTGTTAGACTGTATTTAATATCTTCATCACGAGCCTGACTCGTTAAAATATGACAAGGGGTTAAAGCGCCGATGAAACGACGATTTTAATTCTGAAGGACTTAATTAATAAATTTATTCTCTATGGTACCTGTTTTACATGGAAACGCTGGATCACCATGACTGTCATCACTCACCTGTCATAGTAGTAGTCCCTGCAATCAGAAATATCAACGAAGATTAGGTACAGAATTTTTGTATTGCAATATTAATATTTTACAGAATGAACATTTATGATAAAATGCATAGGAGTAGCTTAAAACAGTAAAATCATCAGCAGAATTGAAAAATGTTGTTATATACTATTTTCTAAGTATTGGTCCTATTAAAAGAACAATTAAATATCTATTTTATTCGAGATTGTTGTTGTTGAGGTAAAACATTTTTATTTTGAATAAAATTCCCAGTCTACTTATCATTAATTTCAGCATTTTATTCATACATTCGTTAATGAAAGAAAGGCGCTTAAATTTGTGTTAATAATTATTCAACGTGTTACTATTAATAATATTAACTGTTTGCGGATTTAGATGTAATTTTACTATCCCACCACGTTTGTGTTTATAATACCATTTCGATAGAAATGAATATTAAATATCAATTGAATCATTGCATTCTTAAAATAAATATTGAAGTCATCATTGATTTATCATAAATTTTTCTAGTTCAAGGTCATTTGAAGCTCATAGTGTACCAGATCATTGAACTCGTCTTTATATCAGCTACAACACTGTGAAGTTAAAAATATATGGTGCAATTTAAAAATCATCGATGACCTTCAAGAGACCTTGAAAACGACTACAACTGGAACATTTGTTTATATCACCATATTTGTCCCCTTTAACAGTACAACTATTCTCACCAACATTTTCTTCTATCTCTAAGCCTAACGGAAATAATTAGGCAGTCTGTTTCTCGCGAATCACCCGGCATAATTATGTACATAATTAGTAAGTTCTATTTGAAATCATCGTCACGAGTCTGACTCGTTATTATAGTGCAAGGGGTTAAGCGTCGCTCGACGCGCAGACTAAGCAGACGATTCGTTTCAAACGTTTCGCGGAGCATTTCAATGAAAAACCATCGCACACGCTTTCTATTATTTTTCTTTGTAATTGGGCAAAAGTTTTTCGGTCGAGCTCGACGGCTGAATATTGTCCACCACCCCCCGCTCGAACGATGGAGTATTCGAAATTCAATGAAATCGATTTTAGAGCGCGTTTGAAGCACAACTGGGACAAAATAAAACTCAGAACGAGCAAAACGTAATATTTTTACGTTTTCGAAAAACACGACAACAGCGCTGCACCGGGGACAAAAGAAAAGAGGGCGCGGTCATGTTTCGCGATATCAAAGCGAGGAATCAACGGAATGGTGGACGTTTCGATCTGCGCGATCAAAAATTACCACGAACAATGGACAGGTACGTCAAACGGTTTCTATCAATCTCGTACAAAGGAACGTAAGTGGCGTATGAAAATAAATGGAACTTCGGTTTTTGGTTCTGTTCCTCGTGCGTTCCAACTTAACTAACGTTTCAGACAATACCGGGTCCCTTTCAGTGCATCGCGAACCAGGATGAGCCAAAAACCCTGTTGCAGCGTTTATGTTTCTTTTCCCCCTTTTTTTTTTTTTGGAAATTGAACGTCATCGTTTTACGTATTCACATTTTAGGGCTTTGACCATGCGTACATTTTAGGATTCTTTTTATATCTGGTGAACTGAGTGACGTATTGTTATGGAACTTTAGGGACGTATTCGTTCACGTTTAAACTGTATTCGTGAATTTTGCTACAATACTATCGTTACATTTGCAATTATTGTGAATAATTATTACTCATCGTGTTCACACTTTACAACTCTGGTGATGTTACTTCTCCGATGGAATCAATTTTCACAATTTCGATGATGACGATGCACAAAAATTCACAAATGCAGTTCAAATATGTATGAACAAACGTGCAAAATTTTATAAAGTTATATTGTGCAATTTCTGAGAAAAAATTTCCCAAATGCAGGACTCTAAACATTCGAATTTTACGTCCGACCAATACCGGATACTTCTACTTAATTTTTCTATTATCCCATGATCTTAAACCTTTCATTTACAGCAACGATTCTGTTGTTTCGATGCCAACAATGTAAAAAAATTAATAAGTGTAGTTCAAATTTGTATGAACAAATGTGGAAAATTTCATAAGGATATTTCTTTGAGTTCATCATTAAAAAATTCCCAAAGAGAAGAACCTATTGACTTATTGAAAATCTTTTATTAAACTCCTCATTTACTGCAACGATTCTGTAGTTTCGATGATAAAGATGTAGAAAAATGCCTGAACGTGGTTCAAATATGTATGAACAAATGTGGATTGTTTCATAAGGATATCACATTTAGTTCATTAAAAAAAATTGCTAAAGACACGAACCTATCATTTCTAACAAGGATTCCATAGTTTCGACGATAATGATGTAGAAAAATGCACAAATGTGGTTGAAATATGTATGAACGAATATGCAAAATTTCATGAAGATATATCATTGCGTTTATTAAAAAAAAATTCCCAAATACATGAATCTACTAATTTAAGTTTCACGTCTGACAAATACCGACTACTTCTACTTAATTTTTCTAAATTCGCCCGTGTTGCCAATTGTCTCATTTAAAATGTCCTCCCATCACCCTAAGCCCTTCATTTGCAGCAACGATCCAATCCCGATACAGTCACCGTTCAATCACAGTTTAGTGTTCCCTGAATCAGCTGAAGCGCCATGGTGTTCACACGTTCCAGTCACGTCTCACTGCACAGAATAACATTTGAACGGCGATGGAATCGTGACTAGACCGCTGCTGCAAGTCAAATTCAACGGTCTGACATTCATTTTCTTCCTATCTTTCGAATCCGATACTTTAAATGCATTCAGTTTGCTTTTTTTCGAGGTCTTTCGCTGAAATTTCTGCTCATGCAATTTGTATGGCCGCGCGGCGGTCGTTGTTCAAAACAGTGCTGTGCAAATCTTCAGAACGTAACAAACAAATCAACCTTACTACGCCGCTTTTGTCTCTTTGTTTACTGTAAAACCAGCGACAGTAGAATTTCTGAAAAATTGCGAAAAATAATGAAATAAAAATCTTCTACATGAATTGTAAGAAACAGGGACCAAGTAGAAATTTCATTCTTTCTTTTAATAACCTCAATAAGCTCGAAATCATTTCTAAGTATGCTTATATTTGTGACAAAAATTTCTGTTTTTTAATATTCTACTTATTTTTGTCTCGAATGTACGAAGGTCCACAGTGACTAGCTTTTAAGGATATTAATTTTTATGTTTTAAGAAGTACATGTATATGAAGTCTATGTACAAGCAAAGTTAATATACAGGGTGTCTCATCTGATTTTAACATCTTGATTTCTTCGCTATTGTTATACTTACCGAAAAATATTTCATATAAGAATTAAATGGTGTTGGTGTTATTAGTTTATTCGTGGGTGAACGCGTTAAGGTCATATGAAGGTCAACTTCGTTTTTTAAAATGGAATTATATACTTTTTAATACATCAATCGATGCAGTTGGATATTCCTTATAAAAAAGTATTAACCAATTTATGTTAAAAAAATCAGTCATTTAGGAGATATTTCGATTTAAATAATTCCAAGCCACCATTACTGTCGCACTAAGACGTTCGCTTTTATTCCTTACGGAAAAGGTTCAACATATGAGCCGTTCACTGCACAAGTCGATTAACACCACTTTTTGAAAAATCTTAATTTTAAGTGTCAAAGCACTTTGTATAATCATAACTTCTTATATTTATAATAACTTTCCTGAATAATAAAGATTAACACTATTAAACGAAAAAATTTTTTTTGGCCATTAAATAATAAATAATTTATTTCAGAGGCCATTTTGATTAACTCCGTACTCTAATGTAAATCGTTGCAATAATGCAATTCAAATGCACTAAAGGTAGAACTGTAACAAGGGAAAAAAGGAGAGATGATCCTGCTAAAATTCATTCCTCCTGTTAAACATGATTACTATAAACACTTAACAACAAATCGAAATGACGAGTCCTCACATACAGCTGATGTAGAAGACATCATTTATATTGCTGATGAATTAATCGCAAATAATATATTATAACAGAACTGTTAATATTCATTTTTATGGAAAATCTGTAATAAAAATATATAATAATTAACTTTCTCTGTAATAGAAAATTTAAAAATTTAAACACTGAATTTAACTTTATTACTTTTTTCACTTGCCAAATCGATTAACTCCACCAGTCACATAAAAATTGTAACATTACTGACGATTATATTTTGGCTATTCATTCTTATTAATTTTATATACCGTTAGATGAAAGCTACATCTGTATTTATGGATTCTACAATATTTATTTGAATTTATATTCTAAAGGGAATTTTAAAAAACAATGTACATTATTTATCGCATTTCTCAACTTTTTGTTTTATGGAGTTAATCGATTTGTGCAATGAACGGCTCATATAGCGACCATTTGTATCGCGGCATTTTTGAAGTCGAAACATCTCCTACACGACTAATATTTCAACATAAATACGTTAATACTTTTTTATAAAGAATGTCCAACTGCATTGCTTGATGTATTGAAAATTATATAATTCCATTTAAAAAAACGAAGTTGACCTTCTTATGACCTTAACATGTTCATCCCCAAATAAACTAATAACACCAAATTATGACCCATTCAGCACCATTTAATTCTTATTTGAAACATTTTGCGGTAGGACTAACAATTGCAAAGAAATCAAGATGTCAAAATCGGGTGAGACACCCTGTATATATGTATAAGAGATAAGCGACTTTTAACAACGAGATTTTCCGTTCATTACTATTCTACGTTCTACGTATTTCAAAGTGAGAGTGCATGGTCCACAAAATGCATGATATTCATGAAAAATGCCCATGAAATGGATCTTCTCCATGAAAATCATGATTTATGTATATCCCGCATACGAATGCCATAGTAAATGAAATATTTCCAATTTTTGCGTATTGAGGATGTTCACGTATTGAAACTTAACAACTCGGATACCGATTCTAGATTTTGCGGTAGGGTAAGTCGGGGACAGATAGGGGTGTGCGAGTATCCGTAATTCACGAGCTGAGTTGAACTCGATTCGATTGCTCGAGCCGAGTCGACTGTTTGAATTTTCCGAACTACTTGAAATCGACGAACTGCTTGATAAGAATGCGAGTTACTTGAAAAAATCAACCGGCTCGAATATTCGAGCCGTCGTAAAACTTCGATTTACTCGAAAATGAATTTTGAGCTCGAAATTTTTCGGATTACTCGAATATATTCGAACAGATCTTTAATTTTTCAGTTACTCGTAAAAATTCGAATTGCTCGAGTTACTCGAATATTCATTTATTTACTATCAAATATTATTCTAACTATAAGGAAGACAAATATGACGCTAAATTAATGTTTCTGTTTTATTTGCATAATTTCATGAAGAAAACATATTCGAATTTTTACGAGTAACTCGAAAGTTAAAGGTCTGTTCGAATATATTCGAGTAATTCGAAAAATTTCGAGCTGAAAATTCATTTTCGAGTAAATCAAAGTTTCACGAGGGCTCGAATATTCGAGCCGGTTGATTTTTTTAAGTAGCTCGCATTCGTTTCAAGCAGTTCGTCGATTTCAAGTAGCTCGGAAAATTCAAACGCTTGACTCGGCTCGACAGACCGATCATTACTCGACTCGAAATTCGAATACTCGAATAAATCGAGTACTCGCACACCCCTAGGGACGGATTCATTGGACAGGTCACCTAGCATTGAAAAAACAACTGAAACTCATGACACGCGTACCCTAAATCATATCGAGTCATCTCATCCGGAATTACCCTATGTTACAACGCTTTTTCTTAACACTAGAAAGACTGAAACTTAGTATATACCTATATTCCCCAAAAGCAGTCAAAATGACTGCATTGTGAAAGAATAACTAATGTGTAAAGAAATTTGTTTATAATTAATTTTCAATATTTTTTATATTATTTACAGTTATATAACAAGTTATTAGTAAATGTTAACAAGAAAAAAAATTTACTTCATTTGGAAAAAAAATAATTTATGCATTATTATTTGTACATTTTATGCAAATGAAAGTGGAAATCTTTTTATGTGTACATCTTCCGTACATCTATTCGACATTTCTTTCATGAATTTAGGGCGCAAAAGAAATAAAATAAACAACTTGTTAGAACAAGTGTCACTGCATAAAGATTCGAATAACAAGTACTACTTTAACTTATTGAGCAACTGCAACTTATCAAGTATACGTCCAAATCGATAATTTATCATGTACTTGTATGTTATCATGTGACGATAATCGAAAAAAAATGAAAACTGTTATTTCAAGACAGAGCCGAACTGGTCATATAAGAAATTTACTCAATTCAATAATAAGTCATTTGATTATTTAAAATTTCCCAAGCAGTCAAAATGACTGCTTTTGGGCAATATATGTATAACAGATATATATATATATATATATATATATATATATATATATATATATATATACCGGAAATGAAGGAGGGGGGAGGTAACTACAATTATTAATAAACGCATTTATATGTTGTACAAAAAGTCACAAAATTCTAAGAAATTGTGTCATTATATACATAATTGTTTTTCTAATTGAAATTAAAAAGCAGTCAAAATGACTTCCTTGGGCAATCTAGTGTTAAAAATGTTTCATCGATGTGAACGTGTGTTGCGAGTAGACGATTGCAGATTTCAGTTAGTTACGGTGTCTGCGATTTAACAGAGTCTAATGGAGCTTTTATTTGATTTACTGTCCGGTGTTGAGTCGTCCGTGTCAATGGCCGGCACAGTGATACGAGTCAATTTCTGCCTCGTCTACGATATCGGCTGCACGGGAAGGTTTTCGCGGAACTGCACCGCCATTATATCGATTGCTTAAATGTTTACCGCGAACGGTTGTTGCTATTTCGATGCGCTTCCGAGAGTGTCTTCGTTCCCCCCACCAAGAAACAAATATTTGCTTCGCTAAAATTGTGGATTTCAAACTTTTCACGTCGCTCGGTAAACGAAAACTTGATAGATTGGCGGAAGTTTCTACTTTGCAGACAAATCTACGGAAATTCTAAATCAATGAAATGTTGTTTGCGTCGTTGCTATTTTTGTTGCTAAAACTGAAATTAATCAGATTTTGTACAGTTTTTATCGCTATTATTATTATTATTTGTTTATTTCAGCAACATGGCTATGAAATGGACTTGATTTATAATTTCCTAACTATTATAATTCTAATTTAACAGCAGATTTACGGAGCACTAAAAGTGACTATTTTACATAATTTTATAAAAATAAAAAGAATGTGTTTATCAAAATTTTAAACCATTTTTAAATAATGTAGACGAAAAGAAATTGATCATTCATAGTTATTATTAGGCAGCGGAGCATTATGCGAAATAAAAATGTTTTACCTGAATTGCAACAAACTGGACTGAAATAGAAGTTTATTTTCTCTCTCAGTATGTTTGACACTAATCCTACCACCGCCGGTAAAATGACTAGTTTCAAATTTTGTATTTCACAATTATTGATGTTTACTTTCACGAGAATTGATTCGATAGATTTCTTTATTGAAGCCTATATTATAATAACAATCACACAAAATCTAAGAAAATTCAGTCTTGTTATTTTTTCCAGCTAATACACAATAACCAATTTTAATGCTCGGTAGGTTTAGTATTAATAAGTTGAAAATAATGTAACAGTATTCTTAGATTCTTCTAATTCTTTCAAATTACTGATTTTTATCATAAAATCCGCTGTTTACTCATTATTCGTCATAAATATATTATTTTAAAATCCATTCCTTTTATTAAGTTTCTGTGAAAATTTCTCACGTCAAACAGTTTTATGATTTTAATGGTTTTGCGAGAAAAAAATCAGAATCTTTGAATTCTACTGTACTCTGCAATGTTTTGGGGACTTCTGTGTTTTATGGATGTGTAGGGTTTCATTTTGTTATTCGTATTTGTAAGGAGCACAGAATAATTGTTCTTTCGTTGGCCATTTACACGGGCGGAGAACGCGGTAAGCTCACGCGTTTCATTCGTTCTCCAAAAAGCTTTTGCGATACTTAAGGTTATCGGACATTAGGCTAGGGATTACAGTGAATTACACAGTTCTATATGTATACACAGGTGATAAAGGTACAACGACGCGAAAGAAATGGCTTGCAAAGAAAGAAAATGGAAGGAAAGACGAGCGAATTTTAAGTTCGACCACCCAAATATCTTTCACATTCAATCTTTAAATAAATACGTACATATCTACAGTGGACGCAACTAAACAGATTTCTTACTTTCAATGAAATACCTGCAGCGAAATAAATCCAGAAGGGTTTAAAGTGCTTGAACAAAAAAAAGACACGTTTCCATTAGAAAACTAAAGAGTACAAGATGAAAGATACATCAACTAAAATTGTGAAAATTGATTGAAAATGCATTTACTGTATCTTGAAAACAATGCTCTACAGTGGCGGCAAAGTACACTCTTTAAAAACGAATAACTTTATTGAAATTGGTACAAATGATTTTAATATCTTTGAGTTGTTAGAAGAATTAATGTACTAGATAATGTGTAAAAAGAACTTTTATAAACTTGTTATTGATCGGAGTTGTGAAGAAAAAAGTGAAGGTCGTGATTTTTAACTTTTTTATCTGTGCCCATATCGAAAAACTTAAAACAGGGTTTTTGATAATTTAAGTTTATTTTATATATACACAAAGTTTCAACGTAATCGATTACGGTTGCTACAAGCCATGGGTGATTAAAAATGGCATAAATTGTAAGGAAATGCGATTTAGGCCTGAAATTTAAAGATTTTGACATCTTTTAATGCCTACGGCGTTTTTATGCGACATCCGATTTTGATGAAACTTTGTACATCTATATAACTCAATAAGATTATCAAAAATTTTATTATAAATTTTTTATATAAGCACAGATAAAAAAGTTAGAAATCATGACCTTTACTTTTTTCTTCACAACTCCGGTCAACAGCAATTTTATAAAAGTTCTTTTTACACATTATCTAGTAAATTAATCTTTCTAACATCTAAAAGAAATTCAAGTCATTTGGACCAATTGTAAAAACGTTATTCGTTTTCGATTGAAACGATTTCAATCAGAGATCGAAACAAACAGTTACCTTTTGTTTGTAAAAAAATTCTGTTCCATCTTGTATGCTGCATTTAGGAAAATATTTGTTCCTTTAGAATTTTTATGGTAAGAAATGTAATCATCAGGAACTTCTTTCAAAAGCATTCTCATGGAACAGATACTTTAAAATCTGTATAATAAATAAATATAATATGTATAATAAATAAATATAAATAATAGTAAGTCTGTATAATAAAAGTTCCATAAAAACAATTTATTTAGATCGTGTTTTAAAGAAGCATCTATAAGGGAAACATAAATCTTTGAGCTATGAATTAATTACATGAAAGATAGAATTAATAACGTATACAGAATACAATTTTAATTGTAGTAATTATTTAATATTGTTGGAGTACAATTCATTAAATAGTATTCAGTATTTGTTGCAATCATTGAGAACTCTTTTAATATAGATTATAGACAACCAGAATCTCTGTTCCTGTCGTAGACAAATTTTTACACATAGATCCTCTTCAAACTAAAACTTTCACTTCCAAAAACTTGTCTCCATCTGTTCTCGTTGAAATTCCTAATGTTACAATATTTTTCAATAAAGGTTCCAAGGTATACGTTTTAAATAGAACCAATAAAAATGTTTTAGAACTTTTTCGAACCCTGATTTCAGTGTCACTCTAACTAAAGAAATAAAATCGGAAGTTGATTAAAGAAATTAAAATAAGAAATTTGCAATGAAAATTTTTTTGAAATGAATGAAAATTACTAAAGTAGAATGTATGAAGAAATGTTTTAAATAGATACTTGTTGCAGAACTTGATTTTTTAAAGGGCACGCATTCAATTAGTTAAACAGTTCCGAGGACGACTTTTAAAGTATTTAAATATTTGACAAGTTTATCGTAAAGTGGTCTATCATTTACTTACCTCAAAGAATGTTCTTTGAGACAGCTCCAGCGATTTAAGGCGAAATTGGCAATTACTTTGCTCGCTACTACTCGGGGTTCGATATGTTCTAGACAGTGAGGCGTTTCTTAGTTGCCTTCAAAGACAAGCGAAATAAATAAAGAACTTCCCGACGAGCACCGAGAACTTCAGAAATTAGACGAAAAGTATCAATCTAATGAAAGCTACGGTCGACAACCGTGGAACGTATAATTGCGACCCACACTTTCAGCGGAAGGAAATATGTTCTGCGAGCTTGCGATTGACAACCGAGTTATGACTTTAAAAAACTGCTACCTTCAGATTCTTACTACTTCTACAACAGAATTAATTTTCTTAAATTGTCACAGATGTCTGCAATTTAATAGTAAATTATTACAGTTCAATTTTGTCCGAAATATTCGCAGTTTAAACATGACATTGATCAGTTATTTGTTTCGACCTCTTTGGAAAATGCGTATCTAAATTGCGTTGCACAAATTTAGCGATGACGAGTATACTCGTCAAACACAGAGTATGTGTAATATGAAATTAGGTTGTAATAAAATGACTTTTATTTTTTTCTTTCATTACTCAAATTTATCGCAAATTTGTCGCAACATTACAGTCCTATATTTATGTAAATGAATGCCTGACCAGATGATAAAATATAAACAAAAATGTTCAGGGAAATACAGTGGCGTGCAAAAGTATCCGGTCACCCTTTAAAAATGAATAACCTTTTCAAAATTATTTCAAACGGCTAGAGTTTTTTTGAGATGTTAGAAGGATTAGTTTACTCGGTAGCGTGTAAATAATTATTTATACAAATTGCTAATGGTCGAAATTGTGAAGAAAAAAGTAATGATGATGATTGTTAACTTTTAACATGATTTAACATGATTTTTGATTTAACATGAGTTAACATGATTTTTAACTTTCTTATCAGTGCCTGTAATAAAAATTTAAAATATACCTTTTGTAGATCTCCATAGGTTATATACATGCGCAAAGTTTCATCGAAGTCGGTTAATGTTGTTATAAGCTACGAACATTGCAAGATGGGAGCTTAAGTGTGAAAGTCGCAGATTTTCGGTCCTTCCAGAGAATTTTGTCCTTATGTAATCACCTTTAACCCTTTGCACTCGGAGCTATTTCAAATAAAAAAACAAACGTTTCTTCTAACCTAGAATATTTCCATTGTACGTAATTTTTTTTCATTATATGCGTACGAAACTGATATAGTAACTCATACAATATTTAAATGTTTAGTAATTTATTACATATAAACAAATTTAATCATGTAAACAATATTCTGAATAATGGTGTAACAATTTGTTGCGGCGCCTCAGAGTCGCCATTCGAGTGCTAAGGGTTAAATGTTTGTAACTCATAACGACGTTAACCGATTTCGATCAAACTTTGTGCATGTACATAACTTACTTAGTCCTATAAAACGCGTCTTTTAAATTTTTGTTACAGGCACAGATTAAAAAGTTAAAAATAGTGACCTTTACTATTTTCGTCGCAATTCCGATCAATAGCAATTTTTAGAAAAAATTACTTACACGCTACCTAGTAAACTAATGCGTCTAACATCTAAAAAAAACTCAAGCCGTTTGAACTAATTTTGAAAAAGTTATTCCTTTTTAATGGGTGTCCGGATACTTTTGCACGCAACTGTATCTTAGCAGGCAGGTAGTCCACAATTCAATTTGAATGATCCTTACAACTCGAATCCTGCACACGAGCTATAAAAAACGCCGCCTCTTGAATACATGTAAAGAAGAAACGAGAGGATCCTCATCCCGTTTTTTATTATCAGGCGTGCCACATATTGCATAGTCTAAAACAATATATAAATCCGTAGTTGCTTCTGTGGTGACTAATAAAAGACAACGATACATCTACGAAAAATAATTCATACTGTATGCGGTTTTTTTATATTAATTATTTATAAACTTTGTTCATTTTATTTCGACGGGCCTCAAAATATTTCAAACATCTTGAAGTTCACGAACATATTTTAGTTTGTACTAAAACTGCAATTTAACACGTTCATCGCCCACTCGACAATCATAAAAATTACACAAAATCAAAGCAATATATTTAACAAAACAAAAACTAAGAAGTTTAGTTTTGTGATATTAATTACTGTTTCAAACCTCTTCTATTCCTCAGATCGTAAGGAAATTTTGTACACTCAATCTACCAACGTGAAAATTAATTTTCAATTCTGTATAAATAATTCCGTCCCCTATGGGTGACATGGCGATGAAAGTGTTAAACTGCAAATTGTCACTATTTATTAGTCATGACGAATATACTAGTCATAGCACAAAATTTTGCACCTTTTTCATGACGAGTATACTCGTCAAAAACAGTTAACTGGTTAATATTACGATGATATAGATGAATTTTGCGATGTTAATAAGGATATGAGAAATAATATGTTGCTGCATTACGGATCGCGATAAGAGAAGATGAGTCTTTTCGTTTCTTTTTGCCCGAAGAATTATAATCTCAGACTCCTGCTTACGAACGTTATTTGACGTGGGATTTATTGCGAAACTTTAATGTGATAAAATTTCAAACTTTCCTGGGGAACTCAGTTATGAGTAGTCCAAATGCGCTGCAACTTCACAGAAATAATTACAAGTGACATTATTAGAAGAATCTGTACATTCTTCGTTGCCTATCGTGTCTCAGGCAAAGAAATTTCAAATATTCACTGTTTTACGTAAAGATCCACAGTTTATTTATGATTTTAATTAACGAGTCCGTGAACGCCACACTTATTTTCATCACAGCCTCATTAAAAAATTGAATAAGCTTATTTGATAGGAAAGTATGACGCGTAAATGAAGCAGTGTGTGTTGGAGTGCGGTAATAAAAACATTTTATGCTATATTAGTGACATATTCTAGTTAATGATTAGACTTAGGATTATGTGTATTTATTGATTAGCGGGGGTTGAAAACAGTTGAATTTAAGAATGTTAATGTACAGGAAATTTAAAAATGCCATTAACATTACTGGAGGAATTAATAAGTAGCATCACATTTGATGCAGAAGGTTTTATAATTTACGTATAGGTCCAGAGTTTATTTATGATATTAATTAACGAGTCCGTGAACGCCACACTTATTTTTATCACAATATTGTTAAAAAAATTGGATAAGCTTATTTCATAGGAAAGTATGATGCGTAAATGAAGCAGTATGTGGTGTGAGAGTGTGGTAATAAAAATATTTTATGCAATTTTATTGACATATTCTAGTTAATGACTAGATTTAGGGTTATGTGTATTTATTGATTAGTGGGGATTGAAAACAGTTGAATTTAAGAATGTTAATGTACAGGAAATTTAAAAATGCCATTAACATTACTGGAGGAATTAAGAAATAGCTCACATTTGATGCAGAAGGTTTTACAATTTACGTATAGGTCCAGAGTTTATTTATGATATTAATTAACTAATCAATGAACTCTACACTTCTTTTTATCGATGCATCATTTACAAAAATGAAGGCGGTGTATTTTATATAAAAATATAGCAGGTGAATGCAGCAGAATGAGTGAGTGTGATAATAAAAATATTTTTTGCAATATTATTGGAATATTCTAGTCGATATTTATAACTAGACAGAGAATTTTGTATTTATAAAACAGTTGGAAATAGTTGAATTTAAGAATGCTAATATCAATTAAATTTTTATGGCATACAACTTTTATTGAGATAGATTTATTGAGATAATTTTATTGAGAAGTTATTGAGGGTGAACAAGTTGCGTGGACCACCTTGTATAGCTCACAATCGCCGCAGAAGGTTTTCATTTCGCACAAAGATTCAGTTTATCTATAATTTTGGCAAGCCGCTAGCACACAAATGCGACAAGTAAATAAATTAGCACGTCGGCGGTGGAGTTTAGAAAAATTGTAAATAACCGTGTGCCTCCGAGAAAAACATGGCCAGTTAAATGAAGCAGAATGATCGTGTGCGCGGCCATTAAAAATATTTTTCGCGACAGTATTGGCCAACTTGTCGTGCGGCATGTCGAAATCGGTACCGGTAAACGTTTCTCCCGCGCATCGGCCAATATTTATCGAAGAAGTCGGACCTACGGTGAAGGAAATTGCTGATAATCAAGTGGAGGAGGACGCTAATCGAGTTTGTGCAACGATCGACCGTACGAAAAGTGTTTCGGTCAATAAACGGTCCATTAGTTGCCGTTTAAACACACGATTTCTGCTACTGAAAGAGAGAAAACGTCGAGAACGCTGACCGTGAAATGCCGACGAAGGGATCGAACTTCAGGGAAAATTGCCAATTACATTGATTGCGTTGCGCTATACCCCGCGGAGTGGATCGTTTTGTTTGGCCCCAGCTCCACGTAATTCTCTGCTTTTACCAGCATTAATGTAAAACGCGGCCCAGGACAACGTCTTCCGAGACCCGGGAAATTCAAAACCGACCGCAGGAGACAGTCGAAGGATCTCTGAATTCTAAGTGGCTGTCGCCTGATGCCGATACAGACTGTCGCGAATATCGTTAGATTTGCATAATATTCGATCGATCCCTTCGGTAATTAGAAACACTCGCGCTGACACTCGATTTCCGGTTAATGGGAGTTTTCTTACCATTTTCCAATTCAAATTCTATTATTTATTTTTTATCGCGTGTTTCCAAATTTTTGTTCCACAATTTTGAAGTTCAATCATTTTTTAATCGATGTCTCCGGTAATTAGGGTAACTTGGATTAGTACTCTTGCCTAATGGCAGTTTTCTTGCCGATTTGTGAACTACAGATTGACTCACGAGCCATTTTCCTATTTAAATTCTACTATTTATTTTTTATCATGTGTTTCCAAATTTTTTGTTTCACAATTTTCAAGTTCATTCATTTTTTAATCGATGTCTCCGGCAATTAGGGAAACTTGCATTAAGTACTATTGCCTAATTGCAGTTTTCTTGCCGATTTGTGAACTACAGATTTACTCACGAGCCATTTTCGTATTTAAATTCTATTATTTATTTTTTATCGCGTGTTTTCAAACTTTTGTTCCACAATTTTGAAGTTCAATCATTTTTTAATCGATGTCTACGGCAATTAGGGAAACTTTCATTAGTACTCTTTGCTCATGGCAAATTTCTTGCCAATTTGTGAACTACAGATTGACCCACGAGCCATTTTCCAAATTCTATAATTTTCTTTTCATTGTGTGTTTCCAAATTATTGTTTCACGGTTTTGAAATTGTTTGGTTGGTACCTTTGAAGGTGTTGAATTTTAACTGATTAATTTGATGTTAGTACTTATAATATACTTTGCGCAACATTACATAGAAGTTATTAAACCATGAATAATTTTTCTGTTTAAGTTCTACAACATTCTCTTTATTGTGAGTTTTCAAATTTTTATGACTGTAACAATGTATATTTGCATTCAGAGTCGCAGTGTATTCACAATTCTGTAAAAATCATAATTATCAAATTGAAGGTGTAGAGTTTCCGGTATTGTCCGCGCAGTGAGAGTTGGCACAAAATCTCGTCAGTGGGGATGCAGGGGGAACGGCGAGTCCCCACTCTTGACGCAAGTTATGGTGGTTCAAGATCGGTGGATCCCACTCTTACGCGTACGTTTTGGCGGGGACGGTCGACATAGGCGCTCAGCGTTACCACCATCTTACTTCATGGTTACCACATCTGTCTGTTACAGTCACACTCAATACGCCCGTTTGCTGTCTTCGTCAAGCGATTCGGCCAATCGCGGAAGACGTGTAGCGCGTAGTGGGAACATCACGTGGTACCCACAAGTTTCTCTGTGCCAACTCTCGTTGCGCGAGCTATACAATATAGAAGAAGTTAAACATTTGTATCTTTATTTTACTTACTATTTAATGTCAAATGTTTCAAATGCCTCTATTTTTAGTAGCCTCAGAAATACATATTTGCATAAAGTGTCCCTACCAAGCACTAAAAGTGATTGATACGTACTGCTTTATAAAAATGACAAGATCGCATTCATTTTTAGATTCTGTAGAATTTTCATTATAATGTCAGCTTGAATAAGGGAATTTATGTGATCGTTTCCCATGAATCTAGGAACAACTTACCATTTAATATCAACAATTTCAAAAGCCATTTAATAGCCTCAGGAATACATACAAATATACATACAGTGTCCCTACCAAGCACTAAACGTGATTGGTATCTACTGTTTTATAAAAATTACAAGATTCATTTTTAGATTCCATAGAAAATTCATTACAATATCAGTTTCAATATGGGATTTTATGTGATCATTTCCCACGAATCGTTGTTTATAATTCCAATAATTCTAAAAAAAGAAAAATCTTGAACCAGTCATTTCAACCGGCAGTTTCGTGTTAAAAAGAAAATGGCGGTTTCGTATTAAAAGGAAAATCGGTTTCGTCGATAGCGTTTCCGCGTAACAAAGATCTGTAAAATATCATCGGAGGAGGTTCTACGGGGAACGCACAGCTACCAAAATGATTTTCCGACCGCGTATCGCTAATTTACGTAATTACGGCGCCCCGTGGCAACAGAATATTGATCACACATGCGAAGGCCAGCCCGGGAAAAAAGGCTACACACCGTTGAAACGATCGCGCGGAGCATTCACGATCCAGAATGTCTGAATATTATTCGACGGTCGACAGGGCAACTACAACGGTTCCGGTGTACAACGATTGAGCACGAATAGCAAATCGATTGATGATTACTGAACCGCGTGATTCGAAATACAGGGTTCATCAAAAGATTCGAACCTCGCCGCGCTGCGGCCGTCGCCATTACTTGACAAATCCAGGCGAAAATGCCATGGCGCAAAAGGAATCCAATGGCTGCTGTGCCGAACAAAAAAATATATGAAATATATATACGTATGAAAAAAAAGAAAAACGCGAAACGAACCGGTATAACGATCCTGGGAAATGCGTAAAATACTCGATTCGCGTTTAAATGAATGTCAAATGTACATAGCGTGACGCTTCCGGCCCGAATTTTTGGGAAAAAATATGCGACGGTTAATTTTCGTCCCTGCACTGTTTTATACATATCGATTATGCACAGTATAGTGCACGAAAGAAGGCACAGTCGTTCCTCGGGCTGAAAATTTACGCGTTTCTTTTTTTTAAATTGCTTTTGTGGACATTTCAGTTCTTTCCGTGTAGTAATATGTGTTTCTTTAAATTCTGATTTTGAAGTGAAAGTTCTTTAGGCGCGGTAGGCGTAAAACCGATCTGGCGATGAAACGATGGAACGATGAAACGATGGAACGAAATTCTATTTTATTAGCATACACGGTTGAGGGTTCGGCATTGGTTAATAAAGATAATGATAAAATTCCGATGATGCTAAGTGGAGGTTTCAACGTGAACTTTGCATCGGAACAATCAAAATTATTAATAGAATTTTTTAGAAGTAAATTAAGATTGGTAATGGTAAATAATCCTCATGAAGCGATAACAAGATCAGGAACAACTCTCGATGCAGTGTTTGCAAGACATTTAGACAAAATTGAATCATGAATATTTATATCATATATTAGCTATCACAAGCCAACTGTTTCAATAATAGAATCATAGAAAATTAAATGTCATAGTCTTAATATAAATTCGAAAAAAATTGAAGAAAGGACTTTCACTTCAGCCATGTGGTCTAAACACACACCAATTTTTTAAAATTGTTTTTGTGGACATTTCAGTTCTTTTTGTGTAGTAAGATGTATTTCTTTATATTCTGATTTTTTAAACAGGGAACATGGTTTGTTAATTTTGGAGTACAGTGTGATACAATTGTGAGTGAAGTATTGTTGGGAAAGTAGAAGAATTTGTTCTATATCTAAACATATATTTCTAACATTTTTCTAAACGAAACGTACGAACATACGACTCAGAAAAATGTTACAAATATTTGAAATATGGTCACTGGACTGTAAATCTTTTTGCACTTTTAGCTGATGAACGTTGTCAAGAAATGATACAGTTGAAAATATAACATTATTAGAACAGCATTTAAGACAAAAAATTGTCTATTTACTAGTTCCTTCTTTCACGGAAATGAAACTTGTATGATAGAACTCCTTTTGCGTGAAAATTTATCGCAAAAATAAAAATTCGCATAAGTACTTGTAGATTAATCATTCGTTAATCATTCCAAAAATGTAATACATATTGATATAATTAGACTGCGGACATCATGCATTTATGACAAAAATGGGCTGGTGAAACATGAAATAGTAGAAGGATAAAAGGGATTTAGGAGTATCGCTATTTTCTTATTAACTTATTAGAAATTCCATTAAAGGAACAAATAAATTTTTATTTCGTTTCAGTACTTTGTAATTGATGCAGAAAATTTTTATTTTGCATAAAGCTCCGCAGTCTAGATATAA
The DNA here is from genome assembly GCA_913789915.3 of Sphecodes monilicornis. Taxonomy (NCBI): domain Eukaryota; kingdom Metazoa; phylum Arthropoda; class Insecta; order Hymenoptera; family Halictidae; genus Sphecodes; species Sphecodes monilicornis. Next base: position 11,736,243 of record OU565294.1, read on the forward strand.
ATACAGTAAGTTAATATACAAAAAAATATAATACAATTTAGAACTTTAGAATAGAATTAGTCTTCCATAGAAATCAAACATGTATGAGAAAACTCCTTGTACGTAAAATTTACCACAAAAATAAAAATTCATGTAGCCACTCGTTATTTAATAATTTCCTTGTGAATGAAATACAACAAAGATGCAATACGTGTTGATATAATACAGTAAGCTAGTAAACATAAAAATACAATACAATTTATAATAAAATTTGATACAGATTTTAAATTAATTAATTGCTTAGCCTTCCATAGAAATCAAACTAGTAAGACCAAACTCCTAGTCCGTAAACTTTACCACAAAAATAAAAATTCATGTAACTACTCGTTATTTAATAATTTCCCTGTGAATGAAATGCAACAAAGATGCAATACGTATGGACATAATACAGTAAGCTATTAAACATAAAAATATAATGCAATTTCGAACAGAATTTGATAAGGTTTTTAATTTAATTAACAGCTTAGCTTTTCATACAAATCAAACTACTATGACCAAACCTCTTGTCCGTAAAATTTACCACAAAAATAAAAATTCATGTAACCACTCGTTATTTAATAATTTCCTTGTGAATGAAATACAGCAAAGATGCAATACGTGTAGATATAATACAGTAAGCTAGTAAACATAAAAATATAATACGATTTATAACAAAATTTGATACAATGTTTAATCTAAGTAACAGGTTAACCTTCCACAAAAATGTAATGATAAAACTGCATTTCCATGAAAAGTAGCCAGAATTCATCTTACAGCCGTCTCCGCGTAACCGCTCGATGTTTAATAATTTCCACGAGAACGAAATGCGACAGACATTGTTAATTTTCCCCGTAGAAGTCAAGGATAATGCACAGATGTTTAGGCGAATGTAGATTTTCGTGCCTCGCTTGAAACAAGCTAGAGCAAGATATAAATTTGTCGGAAGTTGCAACAGCTTTATTAGATTTTCAGGCAAAGTAGAAAGTTGGTTGACTTGATCAAACTTTTAATTAGAGAAACTTCAAACAGAGAGCAGAGTCTGATGTAGATGCACAGTATCCGGCAGTATAATTATGATGCACTCGTGGGAACAATGCAAATAAAACGCGACGGATTGCGTGTCGTACCCTGAGCGTTTTTTTTTCGCTGGAAGGTTTTTTTTGCAAAAGAAAGAAAAAATCTTCCACGATATTTCTTTTGTTGTTTAATTTCGCGTGAGATTAATGGCGGTATTTACCTAAAAAGTTTCCGCGACACGTTGTATATCTTATAGCGACAGATTGAAAATCGAAGCCAGTTGCGTTCGAAACGCGCGAACAGTGAAAACGTGCGAATGTGTCGGATGTCGTTACGAACATCGAAAAATGACGGTGCAATTAGGTGGACCGGCATGATCGAGTTCTTTGTTAGCCAAGGATTTCCTGTTTTACTTCCTCCGTATATACGGTGGCTCACAAAAGTATTCGCTCGCCCATTAAATCAGACTAACTTTCTTAAAATTTGACCATACCACTTGATATCTTTTTTAGCAATTAGAAGCATTGATTTAGTAAATCACGTGCAAAAAAGATTTTGAAAATATTGCAATTAGTAGGAATTACATGAAGAGATAAAAATGGCACTTTTTAAAACATCTTTATTTTAGCCTATAATGAAAATTTAAAATATGCCTTTTGTAGATCTATGTTAGTTATACATATGCTGAAAATTTCATCGAAATCGGTTGAAGCAGACAAAAACGACGCGCATCAAAAGATGTAAGAAACGATGGATTTTAAGTAGAAACTGACTAAAAGTCGTGAAAAACTGCGATTATTATCACTTTCAACCGCTTGTAGCTCATATGTTCGTTAACTGATCTCGATGAAACGTTCAGCATATGTGTAACTACCATAGATCTACAAAACGCATATTTTGAATTATCATTACGGGCTGAAATAATAAAGTTTTAAAAAGTGCCATTTTTATTTTTGAAGTGAAACTCCTTTAATCGCGTTAGGCGTTAAACCTCGACACGGTAGGCGTAAAACCTCGAAGCGGTAGGAGTAAAACCGATCTGGTGATGAAACGATGAAACAATGAAACGATAAAACAATGAAACGATGAAACAATGAAACGATTTAATAAAACCTCGACGCGGTAAGCGTAAAATCTCGAAGCGGTAGGAGTAAAACCGATCTGGCGATGAAACGATGAAACCCTCCAACGAATATCCAATATGGCGACGCCCTCACCTGACAAAAACGCTTAAAATTGCTCATATTTGCGCGTGTATAACTTTTGAAGTGAAACATCTTCAGTCGCGGTAGGCGTACAACCTCGACGCGGCAGGCGTAAAACCGATCTGGCGATGAAACGATGAAACGATGAAACGAAATTCTATTCTATTAGCATATACGATTGAGGGTTCGACATTGCTTAATAAAAATTATGATAAAATTCCGATGATGCTAAGTGGAGGTTTCAACGTGAACTTTGCATCGGAACAATCAAAATTATTAATAGAATTTTTTAGAAGTAAATTAAAATTGGAAATTGTAAATAATCCTAATGAAGCCACACCAAGATCAGGAACAACTCTCGATGCAGTATTTGCAAGACATTTAAACAAAATTGAATCAAGAATATTTACATCATTTTTTAGCTATCACAAGCCAATTGTTTCAATAATAGAATCATAGAAAATTAAATGTCATAAAGTGTTAATAAAAATTCGAAAAAAAATTAAAGAAAGAAGTTTCACTTCAGCCATGTGGTCTAAGCACACACCAATTTTTTCATGTAATTCCTACTAATTGCAATTTCTTCAAAATCTTTCTTGCACGTGATCTACTAAATCAATGTTTCTAATTGCTCAAAAAAAGTCAAGTGGTTTGGTCAACTTTTAAGAAAGTTATTCTGATTTAAAGAGTGTGCGAATTCTTTTGTGAGCCACTGTATGTATGCACGACTTCTTTATTATCTTTTTTGTAAATGAAAAAATATAGCGTGTTCACCGATTTTTCACCAGGTCTGTTTGAACGTGAAAACGAAACCGAGGGTAGGGCTCGGGTTACCTATGAACCGATCGATTGCGTAACCCGTATAAAAAACCCATTAATCAAATCGCGTAATTGCAGAAAATTTCTTTCCGGTTAGAACTACACGTGTTCCCCGCGCTCGATAGCGCACGATTCATTTACAATTTTACTGTCCTTCTGCATTGACAAATCGAATTAATTAACGGGAAATCGGTGATTAGCGATCTTTCCTTATACGACAGAATTGAGGTGTCTTTGTTGGGCAATAAACAGTCAGTTGCAAAAGTGTGTGGACACCTGTTTTACATACTTAAATGGAAAACGAAGATTTTGCTGATTTTTTTTCGACATTGATTGACCCGTTAGTTTATATGATTGATTGTATTACTTGTTTTCAATTGAACGCATTTTGAAAAATTCCAACCCTTTTTTTTAATTTGTATACGTTCTTCATAAAATTGATTGTTCTCATTAGTATCATTATTGAAGTAAGAAAAATGTATTTATTGTATGAGCTCACCTTTAGGTAATGATTCAAGAGTCTCTTAAAAATTAAAAACATACAGCGGAAGGTTTCTTAAGGAATTTTTTAAAAGCATTAGCGCAGTTTCTTTCGTAAATTAACAAGTTACCTTCAGCAACACAGCTTAATAATTTCTTTCAGGATTTTTATTTAAAATCGAATTATTATACTTCTTTTAGATATACCTCATAGTCAGTCGTATTTAAAACTAAATATTTAAAGATTATTATCATTATTGATATACCGAGCTTTATTTATCGGGAGAGCTCACCTTTAGGTACTGCTTTACGAGTCTCTTAATAACTGAATATTTACAATCAACGGCATCTTAATGATTTCTTTAAAAGTATTAGCAGCTTCATTTGTAAATCAACAAGCTACCTTGAGCAACACAGTCTAATATTTTATTTCAGAATTTCTATTTAAAGTAAATATAATAATCTCATAATCAGTCAAAATTGAAACTGAATATTTCTACTATTATATTTAGTGTACTCAATTCGTTTAAATTTTGAAAAATTAAAAACAATCAGAGGTGTTCTTGTTATCAATGTGATATTTTTATCTTTCCAATTTTCATTTTACAAAATGAATGACTATGATATTATTTAATTTTTGAGATTGTTGAGTTCCCAGTCGAAGAGTCCATAGACCTCTTGTAAGTAAAGTGTTACTTACGTATATTCCGACTTTGATCGTGCCAAAAAAATACAAAAACCCTGTCTGACTTTTGCTAATGAATTAATTAAAGACTGCAAAACGTTCCCAATCATTGAGCCAGAAGAAAGACTGGCGTATGCAGATTTTTCCGACGGTCTGTACATGTTTTTTCATGCGTCCTTGCGAGTTTCCGTTAATTCGTAAAGGATTCGATCGTCGCAGGATGTTCGGTCCACCTTGATCCGGGCAAATTAATTTACGGGTCCGCTGTTAGCTGTTACAATACACGTCATACGATTGATTCGACGTGTTTCTGTGTAACGATCGCTCGGATAAGCGTCAAACGGCGAGCAAAGGCTCATTAAAATCGTATCATTGATTACATTCGAACTCTGCATGGAATAGCACGGTCACGTTGCAATTAATTTTACGATTTCGGACATACAATTTTTCCGGGGATGACATCTGCAATACGAACGATGGAAAAATAAACGAACATCGGATAGAAAAATCGGCGAACGAACGGTATTTGCGCAATTGTTATTGTTATCAGGAGCTGAATGAAATGTAACGCGAAGCCTCGCCGTAAAATAGCAGCGGTTTCGCGCGCGCGAGCGAATTAATGAAATGAAATTTAAAACTGTTTACAGATTGTTTAAAACGAAGTGGAAGCACACTCTGTTCCCCGATGTTAATTACATGGACATGAATTACGCCGACAAATTCCGTGCTATTACCGTGCGTTAACTTCGACTGGCTAAATGAATCTATAAAACCAATGAATTTAAATCTGCTCAACCTGCAATCGCTTTTGTATGATGTTTACTTAGCAACAACGCTCAAAGAGAGGTTCATTATCATACTGAATCGAGCCGCTGAGATCGATCTCGATCATGCTGATACCAAAATGGCGGATGAAGAACGCTGAAATTAATTGCAGAATTCAGAACCGAATTCGCGAGCAAATTGTTCCAAGCAAAATTATTTCAGTCCTGAAATACACTGTAAAATATTTGGTAATTATTTACATTAGGGGCTTCCTCACCGATTTTGATGACGTTGAAATATGTTGTCAAGGTCATCATTCTGAACAACTTTTTCCTATACATGTTACCGCCGCACAGCTTTAGTTTCCGAGATATTCGCAAAAAAGTTTCAACATCTCGAAAAGTGATCGGAGTAGGTCTGGGTTAGGTCTGGGTTAAGTCTGAGTTATTTATATATTATTTATATATTTATATACTGGATTATTATATATTTTCTTGATTGTTGCAGATATCCAAGAATTCGTATAGTTTCATGCTTAATACTCTGTATGCTAACACAGCTAACAATGAAATGAGCGCGTTCGACACGATTCATTTCACGTTTCAGTTCGTAAACATAAACAGACAAGACAGTGGGTCTGAACTGATTGAAGTCGTTTTAAGTTGTGTCCGTGGCCGCGTTATCGGCGGCCACAATTTCAAATGTAACCCAGACCTACTCCGATCACTTTTCGAGATGTTGAAACTTTTTTGCGAATATCTCGGAAACTAAAGCTGAGCGGCGGTAACATGTATAGGAAAAAGTTGTTCAGAATGATGACCTTGACAACATATTTCACCGTCATCAAAATCGGCGAGGAAGCCGCTAATGTAAATATTTACCAAATATTTGAAATTGCTACGATTTCTCTAGTAAAAGAAATGATCATGATAGTGTGTAACCCTAACCTCAAAATGTATGAAGAATGTAGAACGGAATTCAAGAGCAAAATACTTTTAAAATTAATATTATTTCGACTATACACTATAAACTTTATTAGACTACAATTATTTGCATCGCACGTGTATTGTATTTTGTATTATAAAAAATGTGACAAAATGTCTTTTAAATCTTTTAATAATATCTATTTATTATTCTAGATGTGAAGTAAAAAACAATGGAGAAACATTTGAAGAAAGACTATTTTATCTAACAATATAAACAGGTTTATTATTTATAGAAATTGTAAATGCTATTAACACTAGGTTTACGGAGCACTAAAATTGATTATTTTACATTGCTTTATAAAAATAATAAAATTGTATTTACTTAGATCTTCAGCGACTTTTATTGTAATATGTACACAAAAAAATAAATCTATCTAATAATTCCTCACGAATGCCTCCTTACACTCTTAATAATCGTAAATTAAAAATGTTTGAATCCGTCATTTTGACGGGCTCCGTAAATCTAGTGTTAAATATAATTTTTCTTATTTTATTGAATATAAGATAATCATAACGTATTTAGGTTAAAAATTGTATAACAGTTTCGTAATCATGTTCCAACAGTGAATTGGAACCTAATGAAATATGTGGCCGTACGTTTGAAACTGTATGGTTAAATAATTTTGTATTTTTAAGGAGCAAGAACGTTTAATACAACATATTTGATTATTATAGTCAAAAGTTATTTCCAGAACGTTAAACTTTCATTGAGTGCCGCAAGTAACGTTACAGGACGGTAATGAGATGCTAACAATTTCCGAGATTATTATTAATACTAGTCCAATATTAATGGCTGACAGAGAAGTGTCTGCGATCAGGATAACCAATAGGATCGACACATACAGTGTTTGTACTCTGCACAAGACACGACAGGAAATTTAGTAGCGATTAAATGCTCTCAAAATTCGTTAACAGGAGCTGCAGCACTGAATTAATTAGATCTGGAGTGGGAAGGGGTATGTCAAGATTCTTGAGAAGTTCTAAATTACTATTGCTTCGGTCGTTAAGACATTCATTAACGTTGATCGTGGAGAAGCAATTACTTTTATTGCAACAAACTCGGAGTTATTAATCGAAAGTATCGATCGAGGAGGTATCTGGCGAGATACCAGGTGAATAGAATATTTAATATCATTTTTAAATATATAGAAAATTCTGTTACAGTTCCGTTTACGTTTTTCAATGTTTTCGATACTCTGACGATTTTTTATAATACTTTTAATTAATTCGATTGGATTATTCCCATGAAATAAAGAGATCTGTTTAAGTGAAATAATTTTAAACTATTTATAAATAATGTCAGATTCATTCGGACAATAAATTTATAATGTAATTACGTAATGTCACGTACTAAAGATAATTTAATGATACGTAAAATAGAAATAGAAATTAAATAAAAATTTGTTCGTCACAAGTATCTGCAGTAAATTTAAAATAATATGAGAACGCGTAAAATTTAACTTGAAGTTTCTACTTTATAATTCTTTAAGGATTTTTATATGCCATGATACCAAGTTTTGTGGTCTAGTGAAACACATAAAACCTGAAATTCAGCAGTAAAAATGAAATATAAAAAATATCGTCACGAATTTATTCGAACGTTATATATGGGTACATTAAAACATAAAAATGTATATGATACACTCAAATCAGTAAACATATTAGACTCCGCTCTCAAGAAAATTAATTGCAAATGTAAAAAGTTAAGTATTAATTGGTGTGGCATTAAAATGTAAGACAACTCGAAAGGTGATTGAGAGACTGCGGATCTTTATGCAAAATAAAAATGTTCTATGTCAATTTTCTATGTCAATGTTCTATGCCAATGTAAAAAGTTAAGCATTAATTGGTGTGGCATTGAAAAGTAAGAGAACTCGAAAGGTGATTGAGAGACTGCGGATCTTTATGCAAAAGAAAAATGTTCTATGTCAATTTTAAGAAACAGGAGCAAAATACAAATTTCTTTCCTTCGTTAATGATTTCAATAATTTGTAAGCAATATGTCAACATCTTTAGAGTCTTTTAATCTTTCTACCATTACAGATTGCAGCTAAACATTTTTGTAATGGATTCAACAAAAAACCGCAGGCTACTGATTAATCAATTTGTTCTATGAACAGCTCATACATAACTGTCACGACAGTCAGCGTGTTAATGATTCAACACAGCAAGCGTTGGAATACTTTTCCAAGCCACCGTGTATCTTCATAATTGACTGTAGAGAATCCCTGCTTTTCCAATTTCTGTTTCACGTTCCACTTGGTCAGAGTCAACAGGCGTTCCTCGATCGTTAGCCACGCGGATGTTCACAAAGCGCCGTGTCTTTTGAAGCACGGCAACGTCAGCGTCGCGCGAGTCACTACATCCGCTGATTGAGTCATTTAATCAATCCGTATGCTAAATTGCGACGCGCTCGAACGAAGCTAGGAACAAACCGTCGAACGAACGAACTTTCATCCTTGTTGCAGGCCTGAACGAAAACTCGCGTAGAACTGATTGCGAATAAATAGATAGTAATCCGACTAGCCTGCCTGCCATCTGAATCATTCTCCGTGTGATCGTGTTTAACTCTGACAAAAATTACGTGGAGAAACGTACAGTGGACGAAATAATTATAGGTTCATAGCCGTGAAAGTTGCCATGAAAGTTGTACAGTACCGAGGGGGACATCATGTGGTGGAACTTTTATTCTTCCCGGTGAACACTCCAAGGTGTCGTGAAGGTCAACTTCCTTTTTTTAAATAGATTGTGTTAAACTTTTATTCTGTAATAAACTGTTGCAGATGACTGTATATTAGATAGACTTTATTATTATAAACTATTGTAGATGACTATATGTGTTGAATATAAAATAAATATAAATAACAGGAATTTTGTTTCGCTTATTACTAATTTCTCTCTAATCTCACACGTGCACACTTCTCTCTATTCACAACGCATCTCAACAACCACGCTGCGACTTCCCGCGCTCACACTCTTATACCAACCTTACATATCCATTCATTCGTACCAACCTTATATATCCATTCATTCGTACCAACTCTCAGGAATTATTCATTCTCACAACACTCCTTAATTCCTGTCCACTCGATATTGCACATAAACTCATACCAGCTCTCAGGAATTATTTACAACAGATTGATATGTTTTTTAATCCACAATCAAATAGTGCGTTTTAAGATGCGTTCAATTGCCTATGACTCAAGGTCATTCAAGGTCAATCTTGTAAGGAAATGCAGAAAAGGTGTGATCGTTTTATTTATACTTCACTTTAGCATGTGTTTGAAATGATTGCCTCTTACTTCAATACACTTAACAATTCTCTGATTAAATGATTCTCTAACTTTGCTCAATATTTTAACATTTATCTTAGCACAAGCTTCGCATATTCTGACTTTCTTGTTTTCACGCGTTAATGGACATTGCGCAGTTTTTAAGCACAGAACCAGAACGGAGAAAACGTTGTTCTAGTCTTTTGAATGTCATATGCGATTTTGATGGTCGATGTGGGTAGCGTTGTGCATATAAATTATCAGTCATTCTGTAATTTTTCCTGCATTCTCCTAGTAACATAAACATACCAAAACAATTTCGATACATTTCCATTTTCACCACTTATTTAAGTACTATCGTTCAGCGAAGGATACCTTAGCACGAATAGTAATGAAAGTAAACTGACTATCTTGTAGAATAGTACAGTAATATATAAATACGTTTGTTTTCATTTCATTGATAATGACTTTGATGTTGTCCTGAGTAATGCTGATATTGAACACATGTTATTGTTTTGGTTGTGAAAGTTTGAAGGCACGAACTGAAGTACAAATAACACGATCGCACGTTTTCTGCATTTCTGTTTGACCTTGAATGACCTTGAGTCATAGATAATTGAACTCATATTCGCGAAAAAGAGCGAAAAAGCCCCCCCCCCTTCCAAACTTCACAAAGACGAAATATTGAAATTTGTAAAACATATTTTATATATTTGAGACCATAAAAAACAATTTAAAGAAATACATCTCACAACGCAAACACAAAGAAATCAATCGTTTTACAATATGTAAAAAATCTGTTCACATGTTTATTCATTGATCATTTGGGACATTTTGCGTTTAATCCTGTATTAGATTTTTAATACAAACTGTAACCATTATACATCATCAGAATTGTATTCTGAAATGTAAGATCTGAACAATCACACAGTATTTTCATAGAAATAACCGACAGGAAATTAAATAATGGTTTGCGAATACTAATTTTAGCGAACATGCACCTTAACACGTTGTCTGCCATGTCAACCATATATGGGTGACGGAATTATTTATATACCTGTCAAAATAAAATTTGTACGCGTTAATATATTCATTCACATCAAATTTTATTAATATACAGAAAATGCGAGAAGGTTGAAAGACCACCCCAATGTCATACATCCAATTTTTTAAATTTTTATTTCATTAACTAAATCACTTCAATTTTATGGAATTTTTGAAGTTCCTTGATATTTGACACTCAACGCGTTAAGTGTTCATTCACTAGAGAGGTCATCCTAGCTGCATCCAACAACAAATTCTTAAAAATATTTTCACTGTTGTTACAGTGTTGGATCACTTCGATTTTGTGGAGTTTTTGAAGTTCCTTGATATAGACACTCAACGTGTTAAGTGTTCATTCACTAGAGAGGTCATCCTAGTTGCATCCAAAAACAAATTCTTAAAAATATTTTCACTGTTGTTACAGTGTTGGATCACTTCGATTTTGTGGAGTTTTTGAAGTTCCTTGATATTGATACTCAACGTGTTAAGTGTTCATTCACTAGAGAGGTCATTCTAGTTGCATCCAAAAACAAATTCTTAAAAATATTTTCACTGTTGTTACACCGTTGCATCACTTCGATTTTATGGAGTTTTTGAAGTTCCTTGATATTGACACTCAACGTGTTAAGTGTTCATTCACTAGAGAGGTCATCCTAGTTGCATCCAAAAACAAATTCTTAAAAATATTTTCACTGTTGTTACACGAGAAGCCCCCTTTAAGTGAACAGCAAACCAGGAGCTTGCCAATTGATATTATTCCAAAAAATAGTTAGAAACAATGAGTCAGGCTTATTGGAAAGGATATGGTTCAGCGTTGAAAGTCTCGTTTCTCCGATATTTTCCATACGAAACGCGGCAAATCTGAGTTAAAGTGAAATTCTCTGCGCGAGCTCTGTTAAACCGCACAAAGAGGGGTCTTTGATTTCTCACGTAGGAAAGGGACGGCCTCGGCTCTCCACGGCGGGTAGCATTGACTCGTTATCGTAACATTATCTGTGAATGGTCAAAAGGGTCGCAGGAAAAGCACCGAGCGTGGAAAAGAAGGAAGTCTGACGAGGAGGGCGGGGGGAGGTTGGCGGCGGCGGCGACGACTGCTGGGGAAAAAAGGAAACAAGCGAGTTTCAGCGGTCACGGGGAAAACCGGGGAAATGGAATACGAACTGAACGATACTCTCGAACGCGACCTCTCGACGTTGCTTTCTCGAAAATCTCATACACGTGATTTATCGCCCAATGAACGGATCTCAAAGGCCGAACTTCGGACGGAATATTACAAATTTGCGAGCATGCACGGATCGCATCGTTCGAGAAAATAGAACGTCAAATACTGGAAATACAAATTTGAGATAGTGAGCCGCGGACAAGCTCCTATTATTCGAAGCTTTAGACTTTTGAAAGCTAGCTACTGAATTTCTACTCTGTATCGATACTCGCGGCACGCGCTGCGGTCTATGCATCGAAATTCGTACGTGAAATATTTAGCTTCTGGTTGGTTCTGTTTATTTATGGAATTTCTCGGTTTTACTGTTTCTAGTGGAGGTTGTCCCGTTGTTTGGAATTGAACAAAAATATTTTTCGAATATACAACAGTGTACGTAGACGAACAGGGGAAGTTTTATCCCTTAGAGTTGAACAAAATATTTTCGGCTGTTGTAACATACTACGTAGTTTTACTAAATTCAGAAACAGGAGGTTATATTAATTGTTATAATTGTAATATGTCATTCAAGAAACATCGATTCAATTTATTCGTAATAGTTTCAGATATATGAATGTAGAGAAGCAAATTTCATTCTTTAAAATTGTAAAAAATATTTTTGGCTGCTGTGCATACTACATGGTTTTATGAAAATCAGACACAGTAGGTTATATTAATTGTTATAATTGCAATATGTCATTCAAAAAACATCGATTCAATTTATTCGTAATAGTTTCAGATATATGAATATAGAGAAGCAAATTTCATTCTTTAAAATTGTACAAAATATTTTTGGCTAATTGTGTTCGATTTCGGCGCACAGGTTCAATCGACGATACAAATTAGCAATTTTGCAAATTAGAGACCTTTTTCGGAAACTCGACGTTTCGACCCAGATGTGGGTCTTTCTCAAGAGATGAGATTTTTTTGCGTCTGTAACATAATTTAATTGTAATAACGTATTCAGTGTAACATAAGGTATGTTAATTTCAAAAGAAGAAAAAACTTTTTCATACTTGCTATAACGGAAAAATTATAAGTGAAATTTATTGAGAAAGAAGCTGACTACATGCCGGCAGAAACTGAACTGGAACTTTTGAAGGTTGTAATGTAAACAGAACATGCATAGGAACGACATATTCAAAATAGGCCAATCAGAACCAAGTGATTCATGGACTCTGGGTCGATAATAGGCGGTAAATTCAAATGCTAATTAAAACAGTTTTCCACCCAACACACAATGAAATTGTACCTAACCAATTGTTATGGTACTGAAAAATTGACATTCAACTCATTTGAAAGAGAAACGCAATTATAGCTGAATCCAAATTATGAAAGAATTTTTAATACAAATATAAAAAACAAATACTTTTGGATGCTGTGGATATTACATGGTTCTATGAAAATCAGAAACAGGAGGTTATATTAATTGTTATAATTGTAATAAATCATTCAAGAAACATCGATTCAATTTATTCGTAATAGTTTCAGATATATGAATATAGAAAAGCAAATTTCATTCTTTAAACTGATACAAAATATTTTTGGCTGCTGTGCATACTACATGGTTTTATGAAAACCCGAAACAAGAGGTTATATTTATTGTTATAATTGTAATATGGCATTCAAGAAACATCGATTCAATTTATTCGTAATAGTTTCAGATATATGAATATAGAGAAGCAAGTTTCATTCTTTAAACTTGTACAAAATATTTTTGGCTGCTTTGCATACTACATGGTTTTATGAAAATCAGAAACAGGAGGTTATATTAATTGATATAATTGTAATATGTCATTCAAGAAACACCAAGTCAATTTATGATGTTGGTTCACGATTGAAATGGTTATTGTTGTTGAAAGATAAATTAAAAAATCCTCAGTCATTGACCATAGATGTTCGAAAATTATGGAACAGCCGCTGGTAAATAATGTGTTCATATTTTTAATCAGAAATACAGCACTCAAATTACAAAATTCTTTGCGAGTATATTATTAAAAAACTGTGGACAGTTTGTTGAGCGTTTGATTTTTCTAAAATTGCACGGTATAATGTTCGATACATTCGAGAATCTCGCGAGATCAGTTTGAGACTGAAGACTTGAAGATTCGATTCGATGTGAATTGCAGCGAGGAATATATATTTTTAAAGAGTTATTCAAACACGAGCGGAGAATCCTCTCCGGTATTTTTGTCAAAGAAACTTCCGGTAAATTGATGGGCCTTCAAGCAGAGCCGAAGACCGTGAACGCGACGAAATATGAGAACGAGCAAATTTCTTGCTTTTCCTCCGCGACGGAAGAACTAAACTATTGCGCTCTTTCTGCCGATATCCCTGACTCGTTATCGTGACGTTATCGTCGAACGCACGTCGGAAAAGGGTACGATGGAACGATACAGAGTCCGAGGCGAGGAGGGTAAATGGTATTTTTCGTAAAAAGAAACAGAGAGAGAGAGAGAGAAAGAAAGAGAAAAGCAGGGGAATACCGAACAGACAGAAACGCGGAAGAAATCTGAACAAGGGATTCGCTGTGAAGCTTGCTTCCATCTTGAACGTTCCATTAAAGACGTTTCCGTGAAATGAAAATTTCGAGGTGTGACGGTGCACTTCTCTATCCCCGGGAAACAAATAAAAAGATAAAGCGACCGGGAAACGTTCTCTCGTTTCATTGACGCGAACGCGTTTCAAATTTCTGCACGTCGAAATCGATAAACTGCTCGTAGTCGGAACCTCCGAAAATCTTCATCCTCAATCACCTCAAATTGGTGAAATGAAATATAATTGATCCATTAAATTTACCTTTTGCCATACAATTTTTATTTGTCTGTTACATTTAATTTCCTAGATGAGTGAAAAAAATTTATTCGTATATCTTCGTTTCCTTTAATGATTAAATAATCACAATAGCGAATATGTATTTCTGATTTTCTTTTTAGTCAATTTAATGAAATCGTTTTTACGAAATTTTGCACATTTGTTCATACGTGTTTGAACTATATTTTAAAATTGTTCTATGTTGTTATCATTGAAAGTATTGGATCGCGTTTGCAAATAAAGAGATTGATAAAAGATTTTTAATAAATCAATAGGTTCTTGTCTTTTTGACAGGAATTATGTTTACGGATAATAGAGGTCCGTACCTTTCTACTCAAAATTTAACGCTCTTTGATATTTTGGCATAAAAAATATAGCATTCCTTTAAAAAAAACGAAGTTCACCTCCAAATCTCCGAAATGCTTCCATTTGCAAAAAAAGTATATGAATTACATAATGTATCCCTTCAAATCATACAACTTTTCTAGAAAAAGTTTGTTCATACAATGCATACTTTGGAAGTTATTGAGGGTGAACAAGTTGCGTGGACCAGCTTGTATATTTGAACTGCATTTGTAAATCTTTCTATAATGTTATCAACGAAACTCGTTGCTATCAATAAAGGCTTTAAGGTGATGGGATAATAGACAAATTTAGTAGAACTAGTCGGTTTTGATCAGACGTAAAACTTGAATAAGTAGTGTCTTGTTTTGGACATTAATTTATTTTCTTAATCATTTTAATAAATTGAAAAGAATACAACAGTGTTTTCAGAGTCTTGGATCATTCTTAACGTTTTCAATTTTATCTAATCAGTATTTTCTTAACCCTTCGACTGCGGAACCTGGGTCTATTTGGCCCAGAACATCCAAATTGACATTTCATTACTCATTTTCTGATGATTAAATTAAAGAGCAAAAATTTATTAGCAAAAAAATGAAGTCTAACGTGTTTGTGAATCTTTCTGTAATGTTATAATCGATACTATGGCATCATTGCTGTCAATAAAAGGTTTAAGGTGATGGGATAATAGAGAAATTAAGTAGAACTAGTCGGTTTTGGTCAGACGTAAAACTTGAATAAGTAGTGTCCTGTTTTGGACATTAATTTCTTTTCTTTCTCATTTTAATAAATTGAAATGAATACAACAGTGTTTTCAGAGTCTTGGATCATTCTTAACGTTTTCAATTTTATCTAATCAGTATTTTCTTAACCATTCGACTGCGGAACCTGGGTCTATTTGGCCCAGAACATACAAATTGACATTTCATTACTCATTTTCTGATGATTAAATTAAATAGCAAAAATTTATTAGCAAAAAAATGAAGTCTAACGTGTTTGTGAATCTTTCTGTAATGTTATAATCGATACTATGGCATCATTGCTGTCAATAAAAGGTTTAAGGTGATGGGATAATAGAGAAATTAAGTAGAACTAGTCGGTTTTGATCAGACGTAAAACTTGAATAAGTAGTGTCTTGTTTTGGACATTAATTTCTTTTCTTACTCATTTTAATAAATTGGAACGAATACAACAGTGTTTTCAGAGTCTTGGATCATTCTTAACGTTTTCAATTTTATCTAATCAGTATTTTCTTAACCTTTCGACTGCGGAACCTGGGTCTATTTGGCCCAGAATATCCAAATTGACATTTCATTACTCATTTTCTGATGATTAAATTAAATAGCAAAAATTTATTAGCAAAAAAATGAAGTCTAACGTGTTTGTGAATCTTTCTATAATGTTATAATCGATACTATGGCATCATTGCTGTCAATAAAAGGTTTAAGGTGATGGGATAATAGAGAAATTAAGTAGAACTAGTCGGTATTGGTCAGACGTAAAACTTGAATAAGTAGTGTCCTGTTTTGGACATTAATTTCTTTTCTTTCTCATTTTAATAAATTGGAATGAATACAACAGTGTTTTCAGAGTCTTGGATCATTCTTAACGTTTTCAGTTTTATCTAATCAGTATTTTCTTAACCCTTCGACTGCGGAACCTGGGTCTATTTGGCCCAGAACATCCAAATTGACATTTCATTACTCATTTTCTGATGATTAAATTAAATAGCAAAAAATTATTAGCAAAAAAAATGAAGTCTAACGTGTCGAAAAGAAATTCTTTCAAAAGTATGTTTCCAAAAATTGATAAATAAAGCAGTGAGTTAGTAAAAAACGGAGTTTGTAATGCGCGCTCTTCTGCGGGGTCATCTTGTGTATGAAATAAGAACTATTAGCGTCGAGCGAGAACACACGACAACGACAGAACGTTGTTCGTGAATCGTAGCGTCTTATTATTCCTGTAGTAATATATTGTTAAATAAACGCACTTTGCCCGCATTAACGCGTTAACTCTAATACAGTGAATAGTCATAAACATCATCAATTATAAGAACGGTCCGCTGTCCGAGGATTAAATGCATAAAATCCACAGTTTAATCACGAGTATATATACTACTATATCATTCATAAAAATTGGCAAAACCTAGACAATTTTAACCCTTTTAGTGCCGTCCGAAAAATTAAAATGGGACGAAAATTACTAAGCCAAATTTATTATACCAAAGTGGAATTCAGAAACGAGAATAAGATATCAATTCTACTTCTAGCATAAGATTCTAATCTAATATGTTAATATGTATATTATAATAAGATAGGATTTTAAACCTTTCCGCTCGGAAGTATTTTAACTCGATAACCAAACATTTTTTTCGATCAAGAATATTTCCATTCTACATAATTTTTTTTGATTTTGAAGAAATGAAACTGATATAATACCTCATAGAATACTTAAATGTTTGGTAACTAATTTATTGAATATCAATTTAATAATGTAAACAATATCTTGAATAATGGTATAACAATTTTTAGTGATGCCTCAGAGTCACCATTCGAGTGCTAAGAGTTAATATTATTAGAAATCTGTAAATTAGAATAGAACAATCATTTTTCGCAAATGAAGTCAACGACGATATATCGTTGCGCGGCAATAAAAATGTTATTGGGTTGTTCGGAAAGTAATTTCGTTTTTCGTGTAGAGATGGTATTGCTTCCATTTATTATTACTTAACATTATTCTAAGTCGCAAAATCATTGTATATTTTCAGAACTGACATTTCGGACGTCATTTCGTGCCTTATAGAACTTTATAATCTTTCAAGCATTTTTTTTGTCACCGCATCAAATATGGAAAATCAAGGTGAGCATATCCGTCACAATTTGTTGTTTTATTACCGCAAGGGTGGAAATGCAGTGCAAGCAAGGAAAAAGTTGTGTGCTGTTCACAGAGAGGATGTGCCATCGGATTACCATTTATTTCGTCCTCTTCAATACTTTTTAAGCTGTGTAAATATCATTTTAAATGAACGCGTCAAAAGTACAATAATATGACTATTTTTTCTGCTAATAAAACACAGGTATTCTACGAACACCAAATTGTCAGAAAGATGGCAAAAGATCGTGGAACAAAGAGGTCACTACATTACCGAATTCATAAATAAATAGTGAAAAATCGTTTTTCATTTTCCCTTGGAAAAATGAAATTACTTTCCGAACAACCCAATAAAATAAAACATTGGATACCTGTTTTGGCAAGTCTAGTGATTCCATGGTCAAATAATATCGCGGATAAATTCCGAAAATATTCCCTAAAATTCAGAATATTTTTGCAGTCCCAAAAATACTTTCACGTAGGCGCTACACTGCTTCTTCCCGAAACTGTTGTCCGAAATGGGCAAATTCTCCGAAAATGAATAGGATTAATTTTGCCGAAGCAACCGGAAAACTAATCGGCCGAGTAGCCCGTGTATGAAGAAGCCTTGATATCCTCGAGTCCGGTCACTTGACGGAAACTTTTTAATCAAATCACTCCGCCGAAAAGTTTCCATCAGTTTGTTTATTATTTAAAGTTCGGATAGTTCGGACAATTTCCGGGGATCCCGAAAGAATTAGAGGGCGAAAGTTTCCGCGAAGAAAACGCGGGGAGGGCACAGGGAGAGAGAGAGAGAGAGAGAGAGAGAGAGAGAGAGAGAGAGAGAGATTCTTAGGCGGTCCCGGACAAATGAAAAGCCACTTTAAACTCGTTATAGCGAAGTAATACACTCGGAAATTCTAACTTCGCGATTAAATTGCGCCGATGTGGCCGCGGCGGCGGATTTATCCGTGGGGCCGGTGTTCCACCGACGACGTGTCGTTCGTTCGGCCCACGGACTAATTGCGAGCAGTTTTAATGAGCGTCCGCACTTTTATTTCACCGTCGTCGCGGCCTTGTTAACGGACTTTGGCTTTCGCAACACGTATGCTGCTCGGAGATGCACCAGCCCGGGAGGAAACGACAGAAATCCTGTGGATATCCTGAAATTGTCCTGAGTGCACTACACACGTCCCCCCTATATCCTGCGAACACCCACGGAATATTTTCGTGATGCTTCTCGCGACCCTATAAGAGACTCGATTACCGAACGCAACAAGTACCGAGCTTCTCGATTCTCGTCTGCCTCCGAGCATTGCATTAATTAGGCTCAACCCTTTCAACGAACCATTGTGTCTCTTACGTGAGCGACTAATTCTTACTCCCCGATCACTATTGCGTAGATTGTGAATCTTTGTGTGAAATAAATATGTTTTTGTAAGAGTTGCGAAAAATTGGAACAGACATTTCTTTCCTCTTTCGATGATTTTAATACCGTTGATCATTATTTAATATTTTAGGATGTCTCGAAAGTGTCTTTCGCAGTGCGAACATTTAATATTTTTAAATAACGCGATCATCTGTTCATGAGAGTATATTTTATTATTTTCCCAGACTCCTTCTGCTTAATCACTTAATTTGCTTTCTTAAAAATGTACTTCCAATTAATATCGTAAACGTTACACTAGAAAATGAAACGAGCTTTCGGGACAAACATCTTGGTCTGTGAAATACAAAATTCAACAATATAACTTACTTAGATTTACAATTGGCGTTTTAAATTTTCATTATAGACATAGATAAAAAATTTAAAAATCTTTACTTTTTTCTTTGCAATTTTGCCGAATAGAAATTTTTGAAAAGAAATTATTTACACATTAGCTCGAAAACATATCCTTCTAATATCTCAACAAAATTCAAGCTTTTTAGTTCACCTTTTAAATTGTTATTCGTTTTCAAAGGGCGTACGAATACTTTTTACGCTGACTATAGTATTATTAAAGTGCTCGAAGTAAGTCTTCGAATTTTTTACTCCGACGAGAATTTTGCTTGGGTGGATTATTGGTGTTAAGATTGTAAATAACTTGAGGTTGGAAGTACGCGGGTTAGGTTGATCACTTTCCGAGAACCGTTCATATATCCACGCACGTTCTATTTCCGGCCTGGAAATTACGCTATAAGGGATCCCTTACATTGAACTCATTCCGCAGGCGTGACTTTCCAGATGAGTCGGCCGGATAGAGAAAGGAATTCTTTTCAAGATCGCCTTCAAGAATTTCAATAAAAGCCTCGTAAAGGTGATAGTTCACTATCCAATAAATACTTTGAAATATTTCTACCACGGAAAGTCAGATTTCCGGACGTGTACGAGTTTTATTTTCAATTTACTATTCATCCCGCACACAAAACTTGTCATTCAAATGTTAAATCGTTCTTTCTCTAATATTCACAATTTTCTTTCAAAATCCTACTTGTTACTAAACTATAGATTGTACACACCTACAACATCCGCAATCATGTACAAAATATCAAATTAGAGGCAATACTTCGTCAAAATATATGTGTTATACTGTGAAATTGAATTAAGAGATACATTATATAAATCAATCTGCGTGTAAGTGAACAAATCATTTTCGTAAATATTCACAGTATAAATTATTGATTTAACAATATTGTTGAAACGACAATATTAGTTTCGTTTTATTTTTTAGATTATTCTGCAACAGGCATGAAGGCCCTCAGAAGCCTACTTCTCCCACCAACCTCTCTTTCATGCGCGAGGCCTGCGCACTGTTCGCGACGGGCGAAGCATTTCTTTCCGGTAATGGGAACTCCGTGGACGCTGAGCGAAAATACTACCACCACGCTGACGTATCGTCTTCCCCTACTTTGCTTCTATCGCGCACGCGCTACACACAAGCGTACCACCACTCTGACGTACCGTCTTCCCCTACTTTGCTTCTATCGCGCACGCGCTACACACAAGCGTACCACCACTCTGACGTACCGTCTTCCCCTACTTTGCTTCTATCGCGCACTCGCTACACACAAGCGTACCTCTACTCTACACGGACAGAATAGAGATACGCTTGCCTGTAGCGCGTGCGCGACAGAAGCAAAGTAGGGGAAGACGATACGTCAGAGTGGTGGTAGTATTTTCGCCCAGCGCCCATGGAGTTCCCATCACTGCTTCTGTCCTCTATGGTAACGGCGGATGCTGGTGGGGGACAGTGGGCACTATGGTGGGGACGGTTTTGTCTCAATTGAGAGAAAAATGCCCATCTCTGCTCTACAACAACGAGAATTAAACGTCATATTATTAGGTGTATGGAAAAGTTTTTGTATTGCAGTGTGTTACCAGTCGATAGTGCAGTTAGTTATTTAAACACACCGATAACAAACAAAGAATTGCAAAAACGGGGGGGGGATTGTAACCATTATATTTGTGAATCATTATGGCGTGAACGATTGGAAAAGACTGAAACTTTTTCATACACCAAATAAAGTGGAAATAAGAGATGGTATTTTGAAATGTTCGTTTAAATATTTTATTTTGATTTGCTAGAAGCCAATAAAACGAACATACTCATTTTGAAGGTATATGAGGAAATTTTATTGGAGATTTTATTTGATCATGTCTGGAAATTTAAGCCACCTGCGAATTAATAGTAGATGGATATTCTTTTTGTAAACTATTCGTTGGTTTTCTTCGGCAAACTCTCGACACCAGGGTGGCCCCGTGTGCATTGCACGGCCATCACAATTATTGCCGAGTGCTCATCAATCTGCTGTTTCCATATCGGAATCCCATGGGCGCATTCCACACGAATTTAGAGGAAATAACGCGTGACAGGTAATATTGGCCAACACGGGGGAACAGAGGAGCTGTTTCCCACGATCAAAACGAAACAATATTGCACCCTATAATACTGGCAGCTTACACTGTTCAAGATTAACTTCTTCCATTTAGTTTCCCCAATAATCTATGCTACGACTCATCTCACAAATTAATCTCTCCAATCAATTATCTCAAACAGAAGAAATTCTCAAAGAAGAAAATGGCCAGCAAATATTTTCCCGTTTTTCAATTTAATTATCGCACTGAGAAGTACTGAATTAGTATTATAGCACTAAATACACAAATTGTTTAAATTGGTGTTAAATTCATTTATACCGTTGATTTTATTTCAATAATAATTTGCAATCATTCTAAATATACTTTTAAAACGTATGAATTCATATATCATTTATTTGTAGGTTACTATGACTTTTTTCTTTATAACATATGCAGACAATATTCTGGTAATAATGATTTTGTTTCAATTTCGTTTTATTTTTATAAAATGATCAGAGGTCCCGAAAGTAAATAGAAAGTCCCAAAAGCCGCAGGTTTTCTTCTTTATAAAATATGGAGACAATAAATAATAGTTTTGTTTCGATTTCGTTTTATTTTTGTAAAATGATCAGAGGTCCAGAAAGAAAATAGAAAGTCCCTAAAGCCGCAAGTTTTCTTCTTTATAAAATATAAAATATGCAGACAATATCCTGTTAATAATAGTTTTGTTTCGATTTCGTTTTGTTTTTGTAAAATGATCAGAGGTCCAGAAAGAAAATAGAAAGTCCGTAAAGCTACAGGTCTTTTATATTTATCTATACAGAGTGTCTCATTGACTCTGATACAAGAAGAATTTATTATAATAAATGTTTAAAATTATTTCCGTTGACTTCTGAACATTTGTTAATCGATTATGAAAAGAGCGTCGGACATCAGTGAGCATTTCTTCCGGTTGTAGTTGTTTCATTATTCACATCGAGTCCCAAAAATTTGTAAACTTTTTATATTCAAGGTCGCGCGAAGGTCATAAAATTGCAGGTCACTGGTTTGGTCTTGACCTCGGATATCACATATTGGAAATAAAAATATGTAGTTAAATCTCGAAAAAATTGAGTTTGACCTTGAATTGACATTGAGAAAAAATGATTTCCACCATAGCTGTGTCACCGAGACAAATAATTTGTCATTTTGACGTTCCGTATAGGATAAAAAGTAGCGGAGGTATCGCCTCGTGACAGAGTCAGTGGGACACCCTGTACGTTTCATTTGTTTATTAAATCTGCATTAATTTTTTGAGCGTAACAAGGCAAACCGCATAATTTTCTAATTAAATTCCCGTTCCCCGTAGCAGCAGGTACTCGAATACAGTAGCAGTTCTATTGAAGGCGCACGAATACCCACGAATTTCGTTGCTCCTGTTAATACAAATTAAATGGGAGGGTGCTCAACAATTTCTACGGTACGTTTACCCGTTCTTGGGTAATATTTAGCAACGTAGAACGAGGCATAGTCTCGGTTCTAGCAAAGATAATCCAAACGAGTCCGGAGAACTGAAGTATTTTCGAGGCGGGACGACAAAGATCAGAATTCTTCGTCGTTACTGAATTACATTTTTTAATCTACCCGTTCCCGGGGCATTGCGTTGCGTTTCTTTCTTCTCCGTTGAACGGGAGAAACGAAGTCATCTTTGACCATTTCGTAGTAATATTTCAGGAGGCAAAGCCAGCTACCAGTTTCTCCACCCCAAGGAAGGGAATTACACTCCGCGGGAATAAAAGTTTAACGGATTTCAAAGCGTGGATATTTCACACACGATAATAGAATCTTGAATGAAGTCCCCGCGGCTCCGTTGTTTCCCCGCATTAAATATGAATCGACCTCTCGATTATCACGGAACAAAGTTTTCAATAAGCAGTTCGTTACAGCACTTATTTTGCGAGGCAATCTCAACCGGATTATGCGATCAGTACGCGTTTGCGACGGTTACAGCAATTCGTATTTTCAGCGGGCTATTATACTGTTGCGCGAAATAAATATATATTCGCGAAGGATGAGAAACAATTTTAAGACTTGATTTGGCATTGCGTTGTTTTAAAGCAGTGGTTTTGTTAGAAAAGTAAGGCTTATCACATCAAAATACCGTCCGTCCGTTAGGAGATGGCAATGATTTTCAACAGTGGGGTGCAGGGGGGCTGCGAGACCCCACTCTAGACGCCAGGCTGCGGACCCCACTCTTACGCTTACCGTTCTCACGGTGCGAATCTCGAACTCGACGCGCGGTTGACTCGTGCCCGCTTGAGGTTGTAAATCTCAAGCCCAATCGTATGGACGCGTCGATCCCGAAATCACCGTTTGTATTACCCGCCAAAATTAATATTGGGTAACTAGTTCAAATGATTAGGGCTACGTGTTAATTCGTGAGATCAGCGTTTTATCCCAGGCCTGCTAGAGGATTCGTCAGTAAGGCTATCTAGCAGGCCCTGCCTTAGACGCGTGCGGGTCCGATCACGATGATCCGCATTGTTACTTGCCTTGTCTCGATACGTGCAAGGAAGTAAGTGTTTGATTCGGACCGTTCGATTCCGACTGTTAGATCGCGGCTGTTCGATCGCGACTGGCTACACTCCCAGACAAAAAGATAGCACGCGTGTGCTATCTTTAATTTCTCGTGTTAAGATTATGCTATCGTGGAAACTCTAAAATATATGGAAAACGTACCTGCTATGAACATGTAAACATAACATAGGTTGACTTTACTTCAATGAGTTTTCTTAGTTGGAAGAGAAACACATAATCTGACGCAGACAAAATTATAGCACACTGGAACTGTGTTTACATATTCTTCAGTGTTTCGTGAGCTTTTACAGAGTTATAGTGTTCAATTTCTGTGTAGAGCTTTATCAAACTCTTATTCTCATAATGAGTCGTGGCAAAAAAATTAGTGAAAGCGAAATTAGCACAATTTTAGCTCTAAGAAAGCAAAAGTTGTCGATTACTCAAATTGCAAAAGAGATTAGTCGCAGTTGGAACGTTATGTATAATTTGTTGAAAGATACAAGTGCGTATGGAAAAAAGAAAAGTACAGGAAGGCTAGCAGCATTATTTGAACGTGATACGCGAGCAATAATACGTGCTGCTTCCAATTCTTATGCTACTGCGAGGGAGATCGCTAAGAAAGCTGGAGTCGAAACAAATATACAAAATATTCGTCGCGTACTTCAAACCAGTAACATTATAAGACGGTCTAGAATAATAGCAAAACCATCATTAAACACAAGACATAAAGAGGCACATAACTCTGATCATACATAGATAGGCTGAGCTTTCAATTTTCAAAGACATTTCCTGGATTTTCGGGCCGCATCTGTTTATTTTTTGTTTGTAAACACGTTGTGGAGATGGGAAGCGACAATACCACACACACCCACCCAGTGTTTCACACGCACCCAGTGTTTCTAAAAAGAAGGTTTCCGTTATGAAATTAACATTACCGATAGTTTCTTGCAAATATCTCGAAAACTAAAAGCGACCCCCCTATATTGGAAAAGGAAAAAGTTGTTCAAAATGTCGAAATATATAATATATTGAAATTTCATCAAAATCGGAGTACGCAGACCTTTTCTATATAATTACCGAAATCTGTACTACCGCAATAATTGTCCCCTTTGAATCAAGCATTTCCTTCCGTAAACATGTATTTTCCTGTACCGCTAATAAACAAAGGGCATGTTTCAGATGAAAATCTTAGGCGAGTCACCCTGTATATAAATCTTTCGTAAAGAAAATTCAAGCTTTCAATGAAGAAACCGGTCCACTAAAGGTTAAAGAAAATACGGAAGGACCGATTTTTTGAAAGTCCAAAACCAGAACAGCCCCTTATAAATTCAGCTTCAAATCTTTGCCGCGAACGTGCGTCTGGGTAAAATGAATAAGGCAAAGGGGAACGGGGGTTAAAATACTCGAAGGACAACGGTTCGATGGGCTGCGATCGAGCTCTCTTCTGGAAAGTGGTGCGGGTGATGTGGAAGGTGGGGGATAGAGGGGTAGTTTTACGAACACCGGTGGCGAGGGATGATACTACGAAAGGGGATTGCATCAGAATGACCGGAAAAAAGGTTGACCTGCTCGGATCTGTCTCCGGTTAAACCACCGAACAGACCGATGACTGTCCTTTTTCGTTCTGCGCGCCTCATCCTTATCCGGGGCCATGCAGAGGTACGTAGAGCGAAATGGAGTCAGCCGGGAATGACGATGGCTGGATTAGCCTAGAGGCACGTGCTGTGGACACCATTCTCCACTTCGCTTGAGTGCTCGAAAATCACGTTCACGCTGAACTCAGCCAGAAAACAGACTCCGACGATTCACGCATTCTGATTTCCGCACAATGCCCCTTCCCTCCCTCTCTCTCTCTCTCTCTTGCTCTTTCTCTCTGTTTATCTCTGTCTCGCTTTCTCTTGCGTTCTCTCTGGACTGTGTACCTCACGCTGAGCGTTCTATTGAACTTAACCACGACGCGAGGTATATTAACGCGTTAAGCGCATTGATCCGCAGAGTTCCCTCCATTTTCCCTTTAACTGCGACCTTTAACTGCGTCGGCGATTATGAGGGTGGCTCAAGAGGTATTTTTGCCGTTTCGAGCCGTGGTGGAAGTTCCACCGTAAAACGGAGATTACTCAACCGTCGATTATCCGAGTTTCTTTTTTTTTAACAATGTTTACGTTTTTGAATACGTGTTTTTCCTGTTTGATATGTCACATCGCAACTTTTAACCGTGAATTAACAGTTTAACTGTGTCTGCGATTATGAGGGTGGTTTAATACTAATCTACTGGAAGCCTATTAAGACAATTACATTTTTTGTATCTCCTTTTTCTTTTTGGAAATATGAAGGTGACCTTGAGTTTTTTCAAAGCTAACACACTTTTCTCTTAATATCACGTTGTGTTGCCGATGGATGGACGAATTCAGCGATCTGGTAATATGGACGACTTTGATCTTGAAAAAACGTTTGAAAGAACTCAAGGTTAATCTGAAAAATATGTAGATACGGATGACCTTAAGTTGACCTTGAAAAATGTTTGAAAGAACTCAAGGTCAATCTGAAAACATACATAAATACAGTAAATCGAAAAATAATGGAACATAATTAGACATCTCTAAAACGAAGACTAAAATCTAGATCATCGAATATATAAAATACTACTATCGCCTAGGGAAATGGAAAACACTAACTGCAGGATTTATCTAAACTTATCACACCCAAAGTGCACCACGGAACCATCGAAATCATGTTTATAAAAATAGTCCAAATACTAACCAGAGGATCAAACAATGAATAATAGTACATTTTAAAAACCATATACACAAACAATGAAAACCAAAAAATAGTAGAACACAATTCGACACCTCTAAAATGCAGAACACAGCCCGATCGCAATGTAACCAAAGAAAGCATCATCATCATCCAAAGAAATTCAAGATAGTTACTGTAGGATCCATTTAGACTCCTCAAACTCAAAGTACACCACCCAACAATCAAGTCATGTTTATCAAAATAGTCCAAATACTAACAAAAGGATCAAACAATGAATAAGAGCGCATTTTAAAAACCCCATACATAAACACCGAAAACCAAAAAATAGAAAAACACAATTCGACACCTCTAAAATGAAGAACACATTCCGGATAACAATCTAACCAAAGAAAGCACCATCATCATCCAAAGAAATTCAAGATAGTAACTGTAGGATCCATCCAGACTCATCAAACTCAAAGCGCACCACCCAACAATCAAAATCATGTTCATCAAAATAATCCAAATACTAAAAAAAGGATCAAACAATAAATAAGAGTGCATTTTAAAAACCCCATACATAAACACCGAAAACCAAAAAATAGATAAACACAATTCGACACCTCTAAAATGAAGAACACAGCCTGGATCACACTCTAACCAAAGAAAGCACCATCATCATCTAAAGAAATTCAAGATAGTAACTGTAGGATCCATCCAAACTCATCAAACCGGAACTGCACAAGTGAAACACCTAAAGCGGCGGTGCTCAAGTGCTGTAACTGTGCATGTACTCGTTCCCCAATTCCGTGAGGCTTTACGGCGATGCATTTTTATCAAAACAAATTGCTGGGGTATCGCTCGATCTCCAATTAAGCAACGGCTGGTGACGGTGTCTGATATATACATACATACATCACCGGAGCGATAAGTCCCGTTTCTTTAGTCAATCTCCGGATCGCCTTGCATACATTTGCACGTAAAACGGTGTCGTTTTGCCGCGGCAATTACCCGGGGAGAGACACAGATGTCGGTTACTCGGGGGAACGTCTAATTCCGACAGAGTCTCGTCGTGAAACTAACCGAGGAAAATCCCCGAACGAAGAAAAATTGTTTCGGGGCAAGGCCGTTTGTCATCGTGGACAAATTTAGGATCGTGATTTAACGGGTCGACGACGGCGCGGAACGCGATTGCGGGCGGGGACATTGCCTGATTCGACCGCGGCAATTAAGCCCGAAAAATGGAACACTATCTGGTAATGAAGCGGCCCGGAATAATTTGGTAATCCTGTTCGTTCATCTTTTCGCCTCATAAAGTCGGCCGCGAGAGCCGAGAGAGAGAGAGAGAGAGAGAGAGAGAGAGAGAGAGAGAGAGAGAGAGGGGGGGGGGCAGGGAGAGACCGCGAGGCTCTGCTCAACCAAATTGGATTATGCTCCGACTCATTTTAGCCTCCTGTAACGCGACCCCCGTACGCTATATATACATTCTATACCTATTATCCCCATATATATCCACTTATCGTGATTCCCTTCTCGCCGTCATATTTAATTTTCCTCTAGGTGCCGAGTAAGAGCCTGAATACCGTCACATACCTCTGTCACCGAGTCTGGAAAGATAACAGTCACTTTGACAGTCTTCTGATCTACCTACGAGCGCCTCGGGCAGCGGGAAATGCAAATCTGAACCCTCCAAGTGCGGATTTAGCTCGTGCGTAGATGTTGGGTTAGATTGTTTTGTGACAAAAGAAACCTCAGGTACGCAAATTATTGTCTATACAAGCTGTGGCCGAATAACATGTGCAGGGTGTATAAAAATTATATGTCACGGCTACCAATAGCGGGATTCTATACCTCTGGATCGGTGGAGATCTGTTACAAAAGTCGATCCTTCCTACAAGGTCAACATTTGTTGCATTGCATCGTATTGGGATCTGACATGGGGGCGTGGACAATATATAATAGCTGTCCAATATGGCGACGAAGTGCTTGGTCTTAATATTATATTGATATCTTCTTTTTGTTTTTCCTTAAAATGTTTGTAAGTATGGGTGAAACTTGTAAGTGGGCAGGTACAAATCCTGCATAAAGAAAGTTTGTTGAAGGAGAGCAGCTTTTTAAAGTATGTTTTATCAAATAATTCATTTTACAACAAAAAATTTGTGTTTTAATATACCTTCTAAATTTACAATTATAATTTTATAAATTTCTAGTCGCTTAGAATTGGTGAGGACATATTAATTACTTCACAAATAATTGTACAAATATCTTCTATTAGGGGCAGCACTGTACAGTAATAAAAAATTTTTTTGCTACGCGGTGAAAAAATTGGAGCTTCCATAACGTTAGTTTTAATTAACACCTGTTTTAACACTGTAAATTTATACTGTAATTAGCACCTCCGTTAACACCTGTTAAGACTGTAAGCTGCTATAAGCCAATCAGAGCCAAGCCAAGCTTAGAGTATTTCTACTTTTCGGCAGCAGATGGCGCCACTCAAAATGTCAGATCCCATACTCGTCGCGAAGAACAGAAGTCTCAATGAAACCAAGGGTCTCAATCTGTTGTCCTTGAAAACATATGTGAACCATTACCATTCTTTTTTAACAATCTTAATAAAATATGGATAATATGTAGATTGACGTTCTTAAATTCTTCGAACGCTTTCACTGTTTTGTATTTTACCTAGTCATTTTTCTCCTGACTGCAGGAAATCCTCAGTCTACTCGTCACGATATTAAGAAATGAATTTCTCATACCGTGTCCTCAATAATTTGAATACACCTGATAAATGGTAGAAACGTGATTCCGGCAATGCAAGCGTGCGTGAAGTTATCACAGAGTGGAGGGCTCATAAAATATTCAAAATCTGAGACAATATGTTGACAGTGGTAGTGGTATTCTTCTCAGCGTGAGGCAGACGTCGAAGGGAAAAGTTAGCCGGCATTAACCGCTACCGGATCCCTATTATTTCGATCCCTCGAGCATCAGTAAAAGTGACGTGTATCGATCAGATGTCAGAAGGGGAGGAGGTGTAGGGATGTACGAACGGCCCCAAGACCCTCAATAATCGCGTAATTGAATGCTAACGATGCTGAAATGTTGGTAGAACTCGCTCGACTGATCTGCAAATATACTCATCGGCGTTCCACCGGGGAGACGGTGTTTGTGCTCGTGCGGCCTGTGTACCGGGACCACAGAGGGTGGAGAACGAGCACCACCGATGCCAGACGAAGGTTATCGAACACACAGCGAACGAACAATCTTGATTGTATCTGCGATAGCCGGCTGGTACACTTGAAATTAACTCCCGCCGATTAATGACAGCCGAAGCCGGACGCCGGACAATTACGCCCTGATATTACTTCGCGAGGATACGGTAATGTCTCGATATACCTGCCAGAGATCTGCACGATCTTTGCGAAAAATTTCTACCCGATACCGCTGAATGTAGCCTGTCTGGAGCCTGAAAGATGCACGATCATGTGGGATTAGATATATCGGTGAAATGATACTAATTCAATAATAATACCTTGTTGAAGTCAGGAAGGATGATTTAGGCATTTATTATATGTATAGTTTAACCAGTTAGCTGTTTTTGCCGAGTATACTCGTCATGGAATAAAATTAATTGCTTGCTATTTATGTTAAAATTTGTAGTGAAAATTAAAACGCATTATTAATTTGTCGACATTTTAGAATTTTTCGATTCGTAGTAAAGACGAAGTAAAGAAACGAAACAAAGAAATTGACGAAAGGTCATTATGTGATAAATAAAGTTTTCAAAAATTTTTGGTAGCCACATACAAAGTCGAGCTACACAGTTAACTGGTTAAGAGTGGAGTAGATATAAAGATTAGGATACGGAATGTACGGAAAAGACGAAATGACTGTGGACGGTTTAATCTCTCTCTCTCTCTCTCTCCCCTCTCTCTCTCTCTCTCTATCTATCTATCTATCTATCTATCTATCTATCTATCCACAGTGGCGTGCAAAAGTATCAGGACACCCATTAAAAACGAATAACTTTTTCAAAATTAGTTCAAACGGCTTGAGTTTTTTTTGAGATGTTAGACGTATTAGTTTACTAGGTAGCGTGCAAATAATTTTTTCTAAAAATTGCTATTGGTCGGAATTGCGACGAAAATAGTAAAGGTCACGATTTTTAACTTTTTAATCTGTGCCTGTAACAAAAATTTAAAAGACGCGTTTTACAGGTCTAAGTAAGTTATGCACATGTACAATGTTTCATCGAAATCGGTTAACGTCGTTATGAGCTACAAACATTTAAAGCTGATTAGATAGCAACAGTAACCGACTTCGATGAAACTTTGCGCATGTATATAACCTATGGAGATCTACAAAAGGTATATTTTAAATTCTCATTACAGGCACTGATAAAAAAGTTAAAAATTATGACTTACTCTTTTCTTCACAATTCCGACCATTAGCAATTTGTATAAATAATTATTTACACGCTACCGAGTAAACTAATCCTTCTAACGATTTCAAAAAACTCAAGCCGTTTGAACTAATTTTGAAAAAGTTATTCGTTTTTAAAGGGTGTCCGGATACTTTCGCACGCCACTGTATCTAGAGCAAGGATAGAATTTAAATTTAGGTTAAGTGCGTCCCGATATAGTATAAGGTTTCAGTTCATAAGGATTTAGTTGATAAGTGTGTAGTTTTGCGAAAACGGAAGCCGTGTAATCCCAAATGGGAATCCAATAAACACAATACATACAATAATACCTTGTTTTTTAACAACTTTCCAAGGAAACATTCGTCGACGCATTCGTGACATATTTCTGATTGAACAGAGTCCAAACACGACACAATTTGGAATGTATTTGCTCGTTTGATCCACGATATGATCAAACCCCGATTATCCGAACCAATATCTAAATTCGCCAGTATTATACACAGTGGACAGTTCAATCTAAAGGGATTCACATATACATTTGTTGCGTTCAGAAAATATGTTTGATTTACCAAATGTTTTAAAACTGTAGCAACATGGAAGAACAACAAATTTGTAAAACACGAACAGCACAATATTCTCGCAACATTCTTAATCAATAGTAATACCTTGTTGTTTTTTTAACAATTTTCCAAGGAAACATTCGTCGACGCATTCGTGACATTATTCTGATTGAAAAGATTCGAAACACGATACAATTTCGATTCTATTTGCTCGTTTGATACGGGATATGGTCGAACCTCGATTATCCGAACCGATCTCTAAATTCGCCAGTATTAAACATAGTGGACAGTTCAATTTAAGTAATTCACATATAAATTTGTTGAGTTCAGAAAATATGTTTGAACTACCAAAAGTTTTAAAACTTCAGCCACATGGAAGAACAATAAATTTGTAAAATACGAACAACACAATATTCACGCAACATTCTTAATCACATAAGAGAATCATCTCTGAACTGTTCAATAAGATCTAGTACTCGATCATCTGATTTTGTCCTTGCGAACAGGATTTCATTTCGCACGGCAAAATGGGTTTGCTAAGCTAGAAAGAGTGGAGAAGGGAGAGAGAGAGGGGGTTGTCAACCCGATGGATCGCGTTGATTGCAAGGATAATTTCAACGAGGCGAGATTTTTGTTAATTGACTGGCAATTTGCAGGTTCGTTACAGGCACTGTGTCGGGATTCTGTGGAGTATCGGAAATTTCCTGGGAGAACGTCTGTCACAAACTTGCTGCATCGCGGACGACGTCGGTGCGTTGTTTATTAGCGATTACTGTGCAAGATAATTCCGCTAACTTGCACAACGACCGATGTACACTAGTGTTGTACGAGGATTCCTCCGGACCATAAAAGAATACCGACCCAGGCACAACGGAGTTCGCATCTCTGACCTGGAATGACCCAAAGTAGGAAAGCGCATTAATATACCTAATGGTATTTTGGAACTTAGTTTCCTCCCGAGGGACAAAATTCGCTTAATTGGTCCACTTTCCTCTGAGCACGAATCGAGGTGGTAACCAGGTTTGTTGGCAACAGTACTCACGTCAGACACGTCATGCACGTACCTACCGCCTCCATTATTGTTTATAACCGCTACGCTCATAATTAACGAGAGCTGCAGAAAAATGGAAACTGATGGTGGACGCACTTCGATAGTCGTTCGAACAGAATTTTAATATAAAATCTATTTTATTAACTTATTTTATGCATTCACGACATAATAAGCGAAATACAAAATTGTGAAAACGTTGAAAGAACATCGTTTAAATTTATTAAGAGAGGAAATAACTTTTCATTTCATTTATTTTCTTATAACTGACCTAGACAATTTTTATTTTGCACGAAGATCCACAGACTGCTTGTTACATATGAAGTAACACGTCAAATACGATTTTTAACAGTGACGTTAAACAAACATAACTTTTTCTTCGGCAAGATGAAAGTTGTTCGCTTCAACAGCAAGAAACCAGATAGAAATTCCTATTTTTTATAAATTATGTTACACTGAAACAAATGCAACGATGCTCTTAAATGTTTTTAATGTGTCTATTACACCTATTGATGTTTGTTGAAAATTCATAAAATCAATAGCCTGTTTATAATAAATAAAATTGTTTTCGTATGAAGAAGCTATTAACAGCTTTATTTTAAACGATTTTAATACGCAGCAACAAATATACTTACGTTCTTAAATGTTTTAAATGTGCCCGTTACATTAAACTACACCTACTCATGGTTGTTACATATGCATAAAATCAGTAGTTTATTTATAATGAACATACAAACTGTTTTCCCGTTAAGAAGTTACTAACAGCTTTACTTTAAATAATTTTAGTAAGCCGGAACAAATTGATGTTCTCAAATATGTTTAACCGGTCAATGACATTAACACGTTCAGCGCCCACTCCACAATCATAAAAATTACACAAAATCAAAGCAATATATTTAATAAAACAAAAACTAAGAAGTTTAAATTTGTGATATTAAATTACTGTTTCAAACCTCTTCTATTTCTCAGATCGTAAGGAAATTTTGTACACTCAATTTACCAACGTAAAAATAATTTTCAATTCTGCATAAATAATTCCGTCACCCAGATATGAGTGACATGGCGATGAAAGTGTTAAATTACATCTACTCATGTTTGTCATAAATGCATAAAATCAGAAGTATATTTATAATAAATATACAAATTGTTTTTCTGCATGGACATTACTATCAACTCTTTCAAATCCCGAATTGAATTACAAAGAAAATGTTTAGTCGCGTTTAAAAAAATACTATATAATTTTTGTATACGATCGAAATAAAGCTATTGTGTAAATGTCGTTGGACATTACTATCAACTCTTTCAAATCCCGAATTGAATTACAAAGAAAATGTTTAGTCGCGTTTAAAAAAATACTATATAATTTTTGTATACGATCGAAATAAAGCTATTGTGTAAATGTCGTTGAACGTAACGTGGCCTGGACTTTTGAACGATGCTGTAGACCACCGGAGGCCTTCCAACCCTTAACGCTGAACATAAATATTAATAAGCAAGCGGTGAAATTCACGCTTATCGTGGCACCGTGAAGATTTACATGAGATAACACGACTTTCCTTTTGCTGTGTGGCCGTTTGTGTGGCCAGTGCACATGTATCCAGCAGAAAACATGTCGGCATTTACATACGACGTCGGATAAGGGAGTCACGGGGATCGTTTTGCAGCCGCAACTTTTATCGTGGCTGATATCTCACAGACGGTATTGCATTCTTTTCAGAATAAATAACGAGGCGGTGGATGATGAAGCAAGAGCTGCGCGTCGTATCGTCTATGTGGCGAGCCCCTGATAACAGAGCACTTCGAACTAGGATTTTTTCATTTCCGTTTACACGCGTGTTCCCTCGGAACGTGACATGCCCGCGTTAACCTTTCCCCACGTCGTTCGTTCTCCGGACGAATAAAAATGGCGATACGACAGTGATTAAGGAAACGCTGCTAAATACCGGCTCTAAATCTTCTAAATCTTGCGTCATCAATTTATCCCTTATTTGGTATCGTTATTAATAGACTCCGGACCTTTATGCAAAATTAAAAGTTTGTGCATCAATTGCAACACACAGAAGCTACATATAAATTTATATTGTTGCGCCGACGGCCACGTGACTTAGGCATACTCAATAAATAAACCGTTATTAAAAGGCAACTAATCTCTTTATTCAGAGGGAATTGCACGTCCGACCGGTTTTTCCTTAATAATTTATAGTAGAAGTAATACATCAATATTCTTAGTCTTTTACTCTTTTCACTGTTGTAAATTGCACCTAACCATTTTCGTCATAAATGCATAAAACCCGGAGTCAGTGATTGTTAGACTGCAGATATTGTGCCTTTATGACAAAAATAAATAGATCAAATGCGAAACGGTAAAAACATTTCGAGAATCTACAGGGTGTTCACGCTATTACCAGCAAGCGTTTTTCTTACAAATAATAAATATTAGAAAAGAATGAAAGAGGAAAAAGTAATATTATTTTTTGCAAGCAACGTAATAGCTGATGTAATTTTTTTGTATTTGCACTATTTTCATGAAAATGTCGGTGACCTCTAATTTTTGTAAATGGGAACGCTATGTATTTTTGCATAAAATATGAAAGTGTGTGCCAAGACAAATTCATTCGTATGCGACACAATGACCTTCAAGATCATATAAGGTCAGAAATGGAAGAAACATTTTGAACATTTCGTACTAATGCGTTTACAAGTATACTTTATTGACGAGGCTATAGTAAATGTTCAATATAACTTCCTTGTGCATGATTACATATTTCGGCTCTATTAATTACATTCTTGTTAGCTTCCTCTAACGTTGTCCGAAATATTAATGCACATGACGCTAGTTGCAAGTCGTTTACATTTCTTGGCGTTGTGTATCGGGAATGATATCTTTACGAAATATTCCGTACGAAATATTAAAAATTTTGCTGCCATTTCTGACCTTGTATGACCTTGAATGTCATTTTGTTGTACACGAATAAATTTTGCTAGACACAGGCTTTCATATGATATAAAAAAATACATGGCGTTTCATTTAAAAAATTGAAGGTGACCTTCATTTCTAAGAAAATAGTGCAAACACAAGAAAATTACATACGCCATTATGTTAAGTATCAAAAACAGTATTACCTTTTCTTCTATCATTTTTTTCTAATATTTATTATTTGCAAGAAAAACGCTGACTAGTAATAGCGTGAACACCCTGTATAAGTACTATTCTATTGTTTCTAACTTCTTAAAAAAATCTATAATTATCTTGTAATCTATGGAGACAATTTTTATTTTGTACCAAAATCCACAGTCTAATCGTTATATTATTATTAAAGTGCTTTCTATTAGAGTAATCGTATTCATCCCGCAGTATTTTCGGGTTAAAATAACATTTAGGGAAAGAAATAGTTACTGAGACACTTTTTTAGATTTTGCGAAAAAAAAGATATTATATAAACTGTACAATATATGTAGTTTTCAATCAGGTATTTGTGTGGGAATAGTCCATTCATTTTTGTATAAAACAATTGGTATATTAGGAACAATCCTCAAAAGAAGAATTTATTTCGTTTCCAGTGTTACAATATTCTCGAACAACATTGTTAAAATTTTTGAGACAGATACAGTGGGTGGAACAGTTTTTGATATATTTAACATATTTCTAAAATCGTAATTTTTGGACAGTTTCAAAATACAGGGCAACATTTAAATTCTACGTCATTAAACAAAATTGATTGGACAAATAGATTATTTTCTTGGAATATTAAAAGAAGATCTTACTAAAAAACCATACGATATTGCTGTGCAGTTCGAAAATTTCTAAAATGTCATGGCAGTAATTTCTCAGTGGTATTTTTCGTTTATGTTCGCAAGGCGAATAGGAATAATGGAATAGGTAAGTTCTTGAAATCACAGCGCGAACGCGAACACACAAGCGTAACAGAAAACACTTAATTATCCAATGATGAAGCGGTATTGTGTATTACTGAATGCTACGATGATGTTGGCGATTACGTGCGCGTGTTCCTTCTCTGCTATTCGTATCTGAATGCGTTGCTCGATAACGTTTGGTTTACCACAAACCGCTGCATAACTCGGAAACCCCCCACTACGTGTTAAACAACATTGATTAGTGACATCTGTAGAGTTAATATCCCGATAAATTTCCCGCGCCCTTACAGTGATGGTTTAAGGATAACAGAACGATTGCATTAATTGCTAATAACCCCCATGATAATACGGAAGAATCCTAAACAAATACTGAACCTCACAGAAATGGTGAAACAATTTATGCTTATAAAGCACAATATGCACAGTGGTTCCAAAAAGCGTTGGTATACTTCAATTTCCAAACAATTATTAATATTTGAGAATTTGTTATAATTTCGAAGAGTCGTAGAATAACTTTGAGTTCAGTTTAAAGCTTGAAGCTTCTACTTTTGCATTCCATCGTTAATTTTCTTTCGAAATATTTTTGCATGATATAGCTCCATAAAAATGCTATTAATTAAAATGTCGAAAAATAGTGAAAAATTTTTATATGATAAAATACACCATAGATTTGGAATTTTAAGCTTTCCATTTGCAACGACCCATTGTAACTTGACGTACCATTTTTGTGGTCGTTATAATATTTCCACGTTTGCATTAAGCTTTGAATGAATTTTATTTTTATCCAAGCATCTAGAAAAATTTGTACATCAAGTTGTAGTTGTTCGTTGTAATAGGGAAAGCTTCCATCCTCCAATCAATGGTATATTCACTCGGGAAAAGAATTTTCCAATGTTTTCAGAGATGTTCCGATAAAAGTCACGTTTTCATCGAAACCTTTTATTATTTCAAGCAAAAACGAAACTTTGAAAAAAAAAATCTGAGTTCAGCGACACGAAGGTACAAAATTCACTCTTCAAAACGAGCACAGGGCCAAAACGTTTTAAGATTTTTTTTTACATGGAGTTATGTAGTACGTGGAAGATAATCCTTTTCTGTAATAATTCAATATTCCACCAATTTCATAGGTTATTCATAATAGTTCGACGTTTCCACGTCATTTCCCGGATATTACGGCAGACAAAACGGAATTAGGGTGGCGTCAGTTTGTAAATTGAAAACATAATTATCCCCGTTGCACAGCGTTCACGGGGCTCGACGTAATCGCTGATAACGAGAGGATTAGCGTTCGTTAAATGAAAAGAAAAGTGCTGCGATTAGCCGCGGCGCGGCGCAGCCTATCAATTTCCTTTCAAACGATGCGAAGATGAGCTAATAGTAATCTGGGAAATTGTTCCCTTTTACCGGGGGCCCGACATTCAGCTGGGTGACCGGGCCTGGGTCCACATCAAAACAGGAATTCATAGATGAATTTTATTAAAACGATCAAACATGGAATTTCATTACAGCTCGTGGGAGAAGGGAATAGAAGCGGAGAGAGAGAGAGAGAGGGAGAGAGAGAGTATCCGCGCTTTTCACTTGTTGCAATTTATCGCGCCTCAAATTTACGCAAGAGCTTCAATTTATATAAAAAAATTGAAGTCCTCGAATTTTTCGACGTCATCGCAGATCTGAAGTAGAAATGACTAAAAACGAAATGGTAGATTGAAACTGATACAGTGTAATCCACAAAAAAGTTCAAAACGTGGAGTCTTTTACGTTAAAATTGCCATTTTGCATTAACCCCTTGGCCTACAATAACGAGTGAGACTCGTGGTATGAAATTTGTGCCAAAAACAATAAGGACGAGCCTGGCTCGTGGTACTTCATTCGCGACAAACGTAAACAACACTAACACAAAGATTACTAATTTTCTGCAAGTTTTCTCAAAACGCGTTAAATTTTTAGTAAAAAAGTACTGAGTTTCTTTTGTTAAGAACATCTGTGTAACTAATAAATTTTCGTCCCATGCATCCTTATAGTTTTTTACTCATCGTTTAGTACTCTTTCGACTCACAACGTCAAACATTACACATTATGATACAAAACTTCAATCGTTTTCTTGGCGTACCATAGGTTGCCGATCGATGCCCTAAGCACGTGCTTATTTTGGTTAACCCCTTGGCCTACAATAACGAGTGAGACTCGTGATAAGAAATTTGGGCCAAAAACAATAAGGACGAGCCTGACTCGTGATACTTCGTTCGGACCTAACGTAAACAACACGAGCCCGGCTCGTTGTACTTCGTTCGGACCAAACGTAAACAACGCGAGTCCGGCTCGTTGTACTTCGTTCGGACCAAACGTAAACAACGCGAGCCTGGCTCGTGGTACTTCATTCACGACAAACGTAAACAACACTAACACAAAGATTACTAATTTTCTGCGAGTTTTCTCAAAACATTATTAATTTAAATTATGTATTAATTTACAAATTGTTACTGATCCATTATCCACTTTCAAATTATAAATCATTTTTGTTCACCGATGAATTGATCATAATTACTTCCCAGACATCTTAAAAGTAGTTTTGGCCAAACGTGTTTATTATTTCACAATTCCTTTCGTTGCGCCGAAATATACATGTCATAAGACACATAAATTTTGAGCAAGTTCGAGCACACGGCTAAACAGCTAAATGGCTCGAGTGTGACCGATCTTCTTGTTTATTATGGCCCGAGCAATCGGGAGTTAGCGGGTACGACAAGGGGTTAAGAGGACTTTCTCATCAAATCATTTAAAATCGAGATGATATTTAGGAATTTTTTTCTTAAAATATACAATTGTGAGGAACGGGACCGAAATCGTGCATTAACTTTGCAAATTCACAGTTTATCTACCAGCTTTTCAATTCTATACCAAATGGAAGCGTAAAAATCTTCTTTTACATAATAATTTCAAACGAAATTATTAAACTACGTTATGGAGGGTCAGTTGGTTTATGTTTGAAGTTTCTGTTACTGTTGAAGGATCTATTAAAAAATCCTCAGTCATGGCCCGTGACGGTAATTATTTAGAAGTTTGCCCTACTCACCGATTTCGATGATCTTGATGACCTTGTCAAGGTCATCATTCTGAACAACTTATATAGGGTAACATGTACAGGAAGAAGTTGTTCAGAATGATGACCTTGACAACATATTCAAGGTCATCAAACTCGGTGAGGAGCGCAAACTTCTAAATAATTACCGTCACGGGCCATGACTGAGGATTTTTTAACAGATCCTTCAACAACAACAGAAACTTCAAACATAAACCAACAACTGACCCTCCATAACGTAGTCTAATAATTTTGTTTGAAATTATTATGTAAAAGAAGATTTTTACGCTTCCATTTGGTACAACAAATTTATTGAAAAGCCGGTAGATAAAGTGTGAATTTGAAAAGTTAATGAACAACTTATATAGGGTAACATGTATAGGGAAAAGTTGTTTAGAATGATGACCTTGACAACATATTTCAAGGTCATCAAAATCGGCGAGGGCAAATATTTACATTAGGGGCTTCCTCACCGATTTTGATGACGTTTAAATATGTTATCAAGGTCATCATTCTGAACAACTTCTTCCTATACATGTTACCGCCGCTCAGCTTTAGTTTCTGAGATATTCGCAAAAAAGTTTCAACATCTCGAAAAGTGATCGGAGTAGGTCTGGGTTAGATTTGAAATTGTGGCCGCCGATAACGCGGCCACGGGCATAACTTAAAACGACTTCAATCAGTTCAGACCCACTGTCTTGTCTGTTTATGTTTACGAACTGAAACGTGAAATGAATCGTGTCCATCGCGAACTCATTTCATTGTCAGTTGTGTTAGCATACAGAGTATTAAGCATGAAACTATACGAATTCTTGGATATCTGCAACAATCAAGAAAATATATAATAACCCAGTATATAAATATATAAATATATAAATAATATATAAATAACCCAGACCTAACCCAGACCTAACCCAAACCTACTCCGATCACTTTTCGAGATGTTGAAACTTTTTTGCGAATATCTCGGAAACTAAAGCTGAGCGGCGGTAACATGTATAGGAAAAAGTTGTTCAGAATGATGACCTTGACAACATATTTCAACGTCATCAAAATCGGTGAGGAAGCCCCTAAATAATTACCTCGGCGAGGAGGGTAAATTTCTAAATAATTACCTCCATGACTTTCAATAATTATGGAATTATCGCCGAATAGATAATGTGTTGATGCCTTAGGGATTTCGTTTCGACAGGATCGAAAGCAGATCGAGGGCGTCAGAGGAAGTTATCGAGTCGTGTTCGGTGGTTGCCGATCAACGGGGTATCGTTGTTTATCGATGAAATATTAGCCACCCATCTGAATGATTCCAATAGACCTGTCAATTCTGCCGGAAGTAGTCTTCATTCGTTACTCACGAAATCGAATCGATGCTCGGCGCACGCTAGCATGCTCGCCTGTTGCCGAAACTTGTTGTACTGTGATCGTTCACTCGACGAAATAGATGAATTAACGCGTCGTTAATTTCCGCCGGCCGCTAGCTTTGAGTTGGTAATTCTGTTTATGAATATTAATAATAATGATTCGCATAATTAAATATTCCCGGGGCCCATCCGCCCATCAAAATTGAAGGACAAAACATCGCTTACGAGCGTGATCGAATGTCCATCGCTTCACTGCCACTTTTCATCGGGAATTTTAGATGAAGAATCCTAATTAGTACTTTGGAAAAATGT
Organism: Sphecodes monilicornis; assembly: GCA_913789915.3. Classification (NCBI taxonomy): domain Eukaryota; kingdom Metazoa; phylum Arthropoda; class Insecta; order Hymenoptera; family Halictidae; genus Sphecodes; species Sphecodes monilicornis. The sequence goes on from OU565294.1 coordinate 11,777,521, forward strand.
TAGTCACAGATTGACCGTGGATGTTCTGCGTTTATAGTAAAACTGAGTATGTAAAATATAAAATAGTGAAAGCATTGATCAAATATAAGAAGAAATAAATTTCTAATTATCTGCCTTTCTTTTTTAAATAGTGTAACAAAATATTATGCACAGAAATCCACAATCTAATACGTGTAGAGTTATTTTACATAAGTAAGAGAAATTATATATTATAAAAGTTACAAACAAATTGCTTATGGTTTTATTATCTTTTGGATCATTTTTGCTGTAAATTGAGTGAGCATTGTAGTTGATTAATAATTCCCAACAATGTGAATATTGTCATGAAATATTACTAAATAAATGATTATGCGCATAGTTTATCCTAAATACCATAAGCTGTTTCGATTAAAATTTTTATGAAATGTAAAATATATTCCCAAATTTCAGACATTATAGAATTTAAAATAAAATATGTGAACTAAAGACAAAATTAAGAAACAAACTTGCTGTACATATCAGTAAGATATTTATAAATGTTTGTGACACAGAAATACAGATGCACACTATAAAAATTAGGTTACAGAGCTGGAAGGTTAAGAAAAATGTTTGTTCTTAATATGAAGATTGAGAAAAATATTGGGGCTTCTAATTGACAGTGGACAGAGACAGTTAATAAATTAGTAAGTGAATTAAAATTTCTTGGATTATGCTATCCCACATGCATATTAATTTCATAAATGATACAAAAGTATCATCTACTGCGAATATAACACTAATTCAACAATGGAACGCGAATCGAACAACGTTACTTCGTTGAATCTTTAATTTCGAAGCCAATTACGATGTTATTAAATACCACCGAAATATTAATTATTTCTATAAACATATTTCAATATAATTTCCATACCCACCCGTATCTACCGTTCATGAATGAACAAATGACTAATTCGCAGATTTCTGCCGGTATCCAATTAATAAATACTTAACATCAATATTTAATCATACTGAATTATTGAAGTTGTGACGACTTGCATAATCGCGAGCTGAATATACATTGTATTTCCTATATCGAAGCGTGGAGTAGGTATCGAGAGATTGACATTCTTATTAGTCAAAATTAATGCAAAAATTCATCATAATAATTATATCCTTTATTTAATGATAATTACACCGACTGGCTCGGTCTCCTTGGAATAAATTATGCAAACGGAAAATGTACGCTACGGTGAAATTTTCACCGATAAACTACTTCGGCTGAAAAGTTTTCTGCGTCATTAACTGGTAGTCTTAACGATTCACATCATTATAATTAGATTGTTAATATTTATATGTACGTACAAAAGAGTAGTAATTATTTTAATCTAATTTAGCACTATAAATACGTACATCTGTATAAACGCGATAAATAACCGAATGAAATTTATAAAAATATATACAGGGTGGTCCACGCAACTTGTTGACCCTCAATAATTTCCAAAGTATGCATTGTATGAAAAAACTTTTTCTAGAAAAGTTGTATGATTTGAAGGGATACATTATGTAATTCATATAATTTTTTTTGTAAGTGCAGGCGTTTCGAAGATTCGAAGGTCAACTAAGTTTATGACATTAATTAACGAATCAATGAAACCTACACATCTTTTTATCAAAGTATCATTTACAAAAATGAAGGCAGTGTATTTTATATAAAAATATAGCAGGTGAATGCAGCAGAATGAGTGTGTGTGATAATAAAAATATTTTTTGCAATATTATTGGTATATTCTAGTTGATATTTAAAACTAGACTAAGCATTTAGTATTTATAAAACAGTTGAAAATGGTTGAACTTAAGAACATCATTGCGAATTTATTAATATTAATAAAGGAAGGAATATACAAGGTGGTCCACGCAACTTGTTCACCCTCAATAACGTCCAACATATGCATTGTATGAAAAAACATTTTCTAGAAAAGTTTTATGATTTGAAGAGATACATTATGTAATTTATATAATTTTTTTTGTAAGTGGAGGCGTTTCGGAGATTCGAAGGTCAACTCCGCTTTTTGAAATGGAATGCTACATTTTTGATACCAAAATATCGATGAGCGTTAAATTTTTAGTAAAAAAGTACTGACCTTTATTAGCTGTAAACCTATTAGATAAAGATATAGAGGTCGCCTCGAGTTTCTTTTGTTAAGAACATCGCTGTAACTAATAAATTTTCGTCCCATGCATCCTTATAGTTTTTTACTCATCGTTTAGTACTCTTTCGATTCACAACATCAAACATTACACATCATGATACAAAACTTCAATCGTTTTCTTGGCTTACCATAGGTTGCCGACCGATGCCCTAAGTACGTGTTTATCTTGGTTAACCCCTTGGCCTACAACAGTGATAGGCAATTTTGCCTCAATTGAAGCAAAACCGTCCACACCGTAGCCAGTGATAGGAATGTTGGCACTTTTCACGAGCATGCGCGAGTTTCGGCAGCGCCGAAGTTTGTGGAGTACTATTGGGGCGAAAGTAGTGGGGTTGTTATTATATATTTCGTTTAAAGTTATTTTAGTACCCTTCGCTTCCTTATTCCCAAGATGATGAAGAAGAGTAAGTTATATTATATTGTACATAGATACATAAATATTATACATTTATATATTACATATTCTATGTACGTATGTATATATGACATTATAATTACACATGTTGTAAATTCATTTTTCAAAATCAAATCATAATAAATTTTGCGAAATTATAGGGGCGACCAAGGTACTCGATTTTCATGCTTCACTGAGGCTAAAATCGCCGCGCATGCGCGTGAAAAGCGCCAACATTCCCATCACTGACCGTAGCGCCCTCTGTCCCCTTCCATCAAGCGCGGTACAATGGGACAACGAAGACACGAGAAATCAGCGTACGCAACGAATGGCAGAGAGGTTGGTGGGAGAAGCAGGCGTTTGAGGGGCTCCACCCGTGCCCACCACTGACCTACAATAACGAGTGAGACTCGTGGTAAAAAATTTGGGCCAAAAACAATAAGGACGAGCCTGACTCGTGGTACTTCGTTCGGACCAAACGTAAACAACACGAGCCTGGCTCGTTGTACTTCGTTCGGACCAAACGTAAACAACGCGAGCCTGGCTCGTCGTACTTCATTCGGACCAAACGTAAACAACGCGAGCCTGGCTCGTCGTACTTCATTCGTGACAAACGTAAACAGCACTAACACGAAGATTATTATATGGCGGCAAGTTTTCAGAGTATAGAAAGATGGAAAAAGGAGAAGGAAGCGTTTCGTCCTAGGCCCGCTAGAGGACTCATCAGTAAGGCTATCTAGCGGACCCGTGCCTTAGACGCGGGATGTCGTAAGGACAGTTTAGGACGGTATACAGGTATACATTACCCACTCTCAAATTATAAATCATTTTTGTTCACCGATGAATAATTACAAATATAATTACTTCCCAGACATCTTAAAAGTATTAGTTCAGCTCAAACGTGTTTATTATTTCACAATTCCTTTCGTTGCGTCGAAATATACATATCATAAGACGCATACATTTTGCCCAAGTTCGAGCACACGGCTAAACAGCTAAATGGCTCGAGCGTGACCGACATTTTGTTTATTATGGTCCGAGCAATCGGGAGTTAGCGAGTACGACAAGGTACGACAATCCAGCACTGACTCTAGCCATAAAGAAAATGATACCGCAAGGGGTTAAAAGAGTTATCGTCGTTCGTAAATTGTCCGAACATTACTGCGATTGACTGTACTTAAAAAATCAACCGATCTCACCGATCTGCGGGAAATCCCACGCGGGACAAACTCAGCGTCGACGTGACGACATTACATCGACGTTTCCGCGTGAATGAGAATTCCTCATTCTCCTTTGTAAAAATGCGTGGCCGTTCTTCTGGTTCTCCACGATTCCGTTTTCCCGGTCGATTTATCATCCGCGAATTAAGGATTCCGATCTCGCCAGCCCCTAGACGCCATCGCCGACAACGCACCGTGAAAACGGCCGGCAAATTTCGAGAGGGAGCACCGCACCGCGTCGCCAAGCAGGTAGCGGATAATGGTGCGTGCCGTTGACGTTAATTATGTTCGCCGTGTTTGCAAGTATAATTTTTAAATGTCCCGCTGTTACGGCGGACATGCACGCGTATTAAAATATAGCTTAATATGCTAATTTATTTGACCGTCGGTGTCCGAGGGGCCGAAAACCGATTTGCATCTTGCTGCTACGTTAAAACAGGTGTGCAAGAGAGAGAGAGAGAGAGAGAGAGAGAGAGAGAATGAAAGAGCGAGTAACCTCGATCGAGAATCGATCCCGTGTACCCGCGAAGATGAACATATATAGAAGGTTCATGGCGAGCGAATTCCCTTTCGTGGGAAAGACCGACGCCAAAAGGATTGACGGCTGCATTAAAGCGCGACAAGCGCCGCGACGACAAAACTTTCGGCGTCGGGCTGACGGCATTACGCGCGTCGCTTTGAGCATATCGGGTTTGCCTTCCTCTTTGTGTCGACTTCCGGCTTTGACTTATTTATTCGTCGAACCGAATACAACGGTTACAACCCCGATCGATCAGCGTCGGGTTTGTCAAGCGTCGGATGCCTTGTTTCCAACAGCGTCTTGATGACATGCTTGAAATTGGCTCGACGATGTGTTGTTGGACGACGCTGGATCGTTGGAACCGGCCAATGCCTCGGCAACGATTAATACTGGATTCTCACATGTCCGTTAATGCGCCCGGCACTAATTGAGGGACATTCTTCAGAAGCCATTTTGACATTCGAGTCGGGCTTCGGAGAGGAGTATCGGAGTCCTTGCACTGGGCGATGTAGTAGCAGGCTTTGGAAATTATCGAAGTAAATTATTTGAAAAATAATCGTTAAGATTTACATGTTATTCTATTTGGTTATATGTCATTTGAAATAATCATCTGTTAGTTTATCTGAACAGCCATTATTAGAAGTGAATTTTTAAAAAATTATATTATCATTTGAATTTCGAATGGAGTTGAACTAAAGAACAATTTTGAAAGTGACTGCAGCAAAACTTTAAGCATTGAATTACCATTGTTAGTATAGTTAAATATAATAATTAATTTGGTTACTTTAATAATCTCTTCATGGGGTGAACATTCTAAAAACTTTATACCAACAGAATAAATAGACCAGTTTCTTGTTGGGGATGTTATGTAAAAATAAATAATAATTATTATTATGTATGCGCATAAAATATATTTTAAGCTGAAATATAAATATCGTTTCAAGGTTGATGCTCCAAAACTGCAATTATATTTGCACCAATTTAATAATATATACTAAGTCCTTTATATGTCTCGACTAACAAGAAAGATATGTTCATATTTAAATATATATGTATAATTGAATAATGGTACAAAAGTTATAATACCGTTGTGTCATTATTAGCAATTTAATCGTTCCGGCAATTATATAAAAGTGACACAACTGTTTGATCAGACATGGATACAAAGAGGTATGCTAGGTTGCACTAATTGGCTCTAGAATCTCACTCGTTATAGTATCTGACCGTTCCAGCATATATTCGAATATAGGTGAGCAATTAAAAGCAGAACATTTACAGTTTTACTGAAATTGAAAATTGAACAAAATATTTTGCACGTAGGCTGTATTGTTCGGCAATATAAAAATACATGGCGATACAATGATATCAATGAATTTGTTGTTTGATGTTATTTTCAAGGTTGCACAGAGGTCATTAAATATTTTCTTGAATGCAGATAATTATTATAATAGGATGGGGTTGTATAATAGGACAATACTTCTCAGCAATTTACAGTGCAATTTCTTTCTACAGATATTTTAATAACATTAGTTGATTATAACTGTTTAAAGTAAAGGCCAATACTATTCAGCAATTTATAGTGAAATTTCTTTCCACAGATATTTTAATAACATTAGTTGATCATAACTGTTTAAAGTAAAGGCCAATACTATTCAGCAATTTATAGTGAAATTTCTTTCCACAGATATTTTAATAACATTAGTTGATTATAATTGTTTAAAATAAAGGCCAATACTATTCAGCAATTTACAGTGCACATTCTTTCTACAGATATTTTCATAACAATAGTTGATTATAACTGTTCAAAGTAAAGGCCAATACTATTCAGCAATTTACAGTGCAATTTCTTTCTACAGATATTTTAATAACATTAGTTGATTATAACTTTTTAAAGTAGGACCATTATTTCGCGAAACGAAACAACATGATCTTTCCACACAACCCAATATACATATATACATGTCCAATTCAGACCCAAAGGATTGAATGTATACATCATAGTCAAATCCACATATGGGTCACACAGGTCTACGAACGTGTTAATTTCGACGGAAACGAGTATTGATTCAGACACAACATTCGGTGTCCCATTGTTGGTGGATTTCCCATTGGTCCTAGAGTGTTATAATTCCGCATATGCCAACTACCGCTCATCTAAGTATGGACCCTTCTTTAAAATGTTTTCTTTGATAGATAACCATCCATAATTGCAGATTTACCAAATAATAAGTGAGTAATATTTTATTTTCTTAACATCTACATTTTTATGCTATAGAAAAAATTGCCCCACTTCGAAAATCCAGATCTAGACACTGAAGAGTTAATACGACGAATGCCATGATTAACGAAAGATATAATCAATGCCAAAGAAGGATTTTTCGACGAAAAGAACATTTAGATTTAAGAGTTATTACTTTGTTTCTGTGTCAATATTATTTAATTATTCATGCATATTTCGTTAATTTTATACTTATAAAATGAAAAACTGATCGGAAATAAATTTATTTTGAGCTGAGCAATTTCCATGAACGTCCAGCAATGTACACACTTCCATGGATGGTAGTGTATTATATTCATTTGTACAATCATGTAATTCCATTTATTTATTCAAAAAAAAAACAAGAAAATCATTTTCTTTCTTCAAAATAAAATTACAGCAACGGTCTTGTCGCTTGTCAACGTACAACGAGATTAAATTATTCATATAAATTAAAGAATAAAAATTTAAATTTAAGATGACAGTACGAACTTTTAGTATATTATTCTCACCTGTTATAAGTATAATTTCATTAAAAATAGGATGAGCATGAAACGATTTTTGTTTGTATCTTATTTCAATCTCTAACTGTTTGAATTTACTTTTAACCATTTTTCACGTGTCTGTAAATAAGAAAAATATTTAAATATTCTTGTTTGCGTATGCTACATAGTATATCAATTCTAAATAGTATTATAGAGAGAGGGTAGTATAACAGCAGAGTGGCGCAGTGGAAGCGTGCTGGGCCCATAACCCAGAGGTCCGTGGATCGAAACCACGCTCTGCTAAAAGGGTTGTTTCTATTTTCATTTTGTTATTTTTCAACAATATTTAATACACCCATCAAGCAATCGATATTCATTATCAAAATTACCCGAACTATTTCCTGGTTTCCTCAAATAAATTGAAATCACCTACTTTTTGGTCCATAATAAAACTGTTCTCTCCCTTTCCGCACTTAACACATTTCTCACAGAAGCATCAAAGGAAAAAATGAACGACGCAGTGCGAAAGTAGAGACTTCAAGTTTTAAAATGAGTCAAGATTTACTGTCGTACGCTACTTCTTCACGAAAGTATTACACTTTTGGAAAGTCGTAATGCTGAAGTACCCAGCATTCACCCCATATTTGTTAAACAATGCAGTGGCTGCAATCTATAAATGACACCACAACAAGAACCGTGACAAACAAATCTTTTTTGCATGAATAAAGACTGTACAAACCAAGGACAAAAAGTTATTTCTCTAAAGTGTTGTATATTTTAAGAAAAAAATTCCTAAATATTTTGATTTTAAATGATTTGATGAGAATGTCCCCTCAACAAAACCACTTAGAAAAATAAACTGTTATTTGGTTCCTACGTATTGCAAATAATTGAAACAATGTTTATGTTCCATAAAGATCTGCAGTCTAAACATTACAATGTTTCACGATGTCCAATCTTTGAGACATTCCCAAAACTCATTCTCCAAAAATCCAAGACAATAAACAAACCGTCTCTCGAACAATAAAACACGGTCGCTCCGAACACAGAGGGGATGCCCGGCATACTCGAACGACCATGACGAATAATTTGCGAAACAAATTCCAGTGGCACATTAATTCCAAAACTGCGGCCACATGCACACCGGCAAAACACGGGAGGAAGACAGAAATAGGCATACCGAGACTATTGATCGCAGCAGACTGGACGTTAACCCATTTAAAGCTTCATTAGAGGGGGCCCGAAAGATTCCGAATCTCGTCCAAGAATTCTCATAGATATCGCCTTGAAGGAGCTAGAGTTCGAGGAAACCTTGCGAAATTTCCTAGGCTGCGGAAAAACATGCTCGAATATTCCCCATCGAACCGTATTACGTCTCTCGGACAAAACACGGCCATGGAAATAGACGAGAGAGGAGGGAGAGAGAAAGAGAGAGAAAGAGAGAGGAGAAAGAGGCCATGAATGCGACAAGAAGAAAAGAAGAAAAGCGTCCGCGAGAATCTTTCCGGGGAACCGTTCATCGCCGACGACTCTTTCAACGGCGAGAAGAGAACGCGAGGCCGCGCATTTACCTCGGAACTCTTGAAAATCCCGGCATTGTTCCCTGTGGAAACTATTACAGTCACTTTTGCGGCCGCCTCTTCCTCGTGCGAGAACGCCGGGAAGAAGGGGACGTCATCCGACGGCCTGGATGACGGAAAATTACGTCCGCGCGCGATGGTGCTGCGCTTGGATCATCAAAAAAACCTGGGAGGAGGGTGGAAGAGCTGCCGGCTCTCTCAATGGACACGCGAAATTCACCGGTGAACTTAGGATTCGAGGAGGGGGAGGGAGAAAGATGGAAGAAGTTACGGCGAGAAGAAACGGATTGAAAAGGGACGCCGACTTGTGAGGTGTCGATGCGGTTGCTGGCTGCTCTGGATTTTTGCGTGGGTGTTTGACCCAATTGTGCACGATCAAATTAGCTACGGATTAAAATTAGGTAGTACCAAAAGTTTCATTTGTCCCTATTAAATCCCAAACATTTAATTTCATTTTATTCACCTACCCATTTGCTTTTCTTGTAAAACTAGTCTGAATTTGTAACGAATGCGTTACTCGGAAGCCAAATTAACTTTTGGGACTACCTAATAGTTCGATTACAGGGGATTAGTTAGCGGTGTTTCAGAAATGGAAGGTTCACCATCGAAAGATTTTTAATCTTCATTTTGAACTGTTGCTGTTCATGTGTTAAGGTGTCGATGCGGTTGCTGGCTGCTCTGGATTTTTGCGTGGGTGTTTGACCCAATTGTGCACGATCAAATTAGCTACGGATTAAAATTAGGTAGTCCCAAAAGTTTCATTTGTCCCTATTAAATCCCAAACATTTAATTTCATTTTATTCACCCACCCATTTGCTTTTCTTGTAAAACTAGTCTGAATTTGTAACGAATGCGTTACTCGGAAGCGAAATTAACTTTTGGGACTACCTAATAGTTCGATTACAGGGGATTAGTTAGCGGTGTTTCAGAAATGGAAGGTTCACCATCGAAAGATTTTTAATCTTCATTTTGAACTGTTGCTGTTCATGTGTTGAGGTGTCGATGCGGTTGATAACTGTTTTAGATTTTTGTGCGGGTGTATGAGCCAATTCGGTGGGAGAAAATTAGCTTGGGATTAATTGTTCGCCTACTGGGGACAACTTGGTGGTGTTTTAAAAATAAATGGTTGACGATCGAAGTCTTCTTAATCGAAAACGAAACTTAAACAGACTGAAGATGAAATGCCTAGCAACCTTTCGATGCTTACTTAACAATGCAATTCTTACTTTCACTGCAGATATTATTTAATTACAAATTATTTTAGTTAGCCACAACGATTCCCATGCTGATATCGTGGACCAAACGCAAATGGCTATAAGCTAATTTCATTTTTACCCCGTTGCAATAACCAGCGTATTCAGTTTCAATTTTTCTTGTTCTAATATAAACGATAAAGTATCTTCTCCAGTGTGTTCGACTCCCAATCTCTTGCAATTGGGGCAGAGAATTTTTATTTTCTATAAAAATCAGCAGTTTAATAAATCGATGACCCTCGTTAAGAGCTCATCGCATACCCACAACAAGAAAAAACAAGAGACGAAAAACTGACACGGAGTCGAAACAGCCGTTCCCGCGGTTCCTTGCTAAAATAGTTACTTTTCGTCTCTTTCCTGGCTCGACCCGAAATACTATAATAAATTCTTCCATTCCGGGTGCCGGCACGAAGGACGTTATCGCCCTCCCCGGCACGCAACCCGCAAAAAGACGAATCCGTGAACGAAATCCCGTTTCTTGTCGAACGAACCTCTTCCTTCTCTCCCTTCCTAGCTCACCAAATACCAGCGGAGAGACGAAGACGAAGAAGAAGAACAAGAAGAAAACAACACACAGGAGGTGCTCGATCTCGAGCAGTAGACCGAAATTTCCTGAGTGTGCTTCTCCGCGGGAATCTATCTGTAAGCAGGTAAAACCGGACCGTTCTGCACTGTTGGGGGCTGCAGCTATCCTGACAGCTCAGGTAAGACATCAGGTAACACTTCAGGTAACACCACAGGTAACATCTCAGGTGAGAGACCAGGCAGGGAACCAGTTAAAGCCGGTGAACATATTTCGCGGATGCTGATGCATTATCCGTGAGACGTCTGCAACAGATAGCGTCGTGGGAAAACGTCGATGGCCTTTTTTCGCGAATGAAGTCCCGGCTCCCTTCACACGCCCCACTGCCCTCCCAGTTTTCCCTTTTTCACAACCGTTTTCTTCTTCCTACGCTGGGTTTCTTCGAGAGACTTCCCAGTCGACGGAGTTTGCCGACGATTTCCGCGCGGCCATTCAGAGCCGCAGCTCACCCAGAAAACGGGACTTTTCTTGAGCCTCCCTATAATTTTCTTTCGTCCGTGATCCGCCATTGTTTTTCCCTCTTGGGAGAGCTAGTTGGGGGCAGGTGATCGAGCTACGTATTATGCTGATCGGTAAATCGTGGGTGTTTATGCAAAGATCGGATATTAATTGACGAAGCCAAATTGATCTTTCATCATTTGATAGGGCACCCGAAGAAATACCTCTGTGGCAAATTTCAAGTCGGTACCCCCACCACAAGAGTTATAGGGTCAGCACGGTTTAATGAATTATGCTCTATTTCTTCTGTTCTGCTTTAGAAAAAATTCATTAACATTCCACATAGTAGCATACATGACTGTGAATTTTCTCCCAATTTTTCACTGCACAATCGATTTTTAAAAAATTCCTAAAACTTTTCAGAGTTTTCGGATTAGACTAGCATGTTTGGACATGATTTGACAAAATAATTGACCAAGCCAAATTGATCTTTCATCATTCGATAGGGCCGCCGAAGAAATTTTTCTGTGGCCAATTTCAAGTCGGTACCCCCACCACAAGAGTTATAGGGTCAGCACGGTTTAATGAATTATGCTCTATTTCTTCTGTTCTGCTTTAGAAAAAATTACGAAAAAATTCATTAACATTCTACCTAGTGGCATACATGACTGTGAATTTTCTTTCAAGTTTTGACTGTGTAATCGATTTTTAAAAAATTTCTAAAACTTTCCAGAGTTTTCGGATTAGACAAGCATGTTTAGACATGATTTGACAAAAAAATTGACCAAGCCAAATTGATCTTTCATCATATCATTTGATAGGGCCCCCGAAGAAATTCCTCTGCGGCAAATTTCAAGTCGGTACCCCCACCACAAGAGTTATAGGGTCAGCACGGTTTAATGAATTATGCTCTATTTCTTCTGTTCTGCTTTAGAAAAAATTCATTAACATTCCACATAGTAGCATACATGACTGTGAATTTTCTCCCAATTTTTCACTGCACAATCGATTTTTAAAAAATTCCTAAAACTTTTCAGAGTTTTCGGATTAGACTAGCATGTTTGGACATGATTTGACAAAATAATTGACCAAGCCAAATTGATCTTTCATCATTCGATAGGGCCGCCGAAGAAATTCCTCTGTGGCCAATTTCAAGTCGGTACCCCCACCACAAGAGTAATTGTAAGCCCAGTACGATTTAATGAATTATGCTCTATTTCTTCTGTTCTGCTTTAGAAAAAATTACGAAAAAATTCATTAACATTGTACCTAGTAGCATGACTGAATTTTCTCCCAATTTTTGACTGCGTAATCGATTTTTAAAAAATTCCTAAAACTTTCCAGAGTTTTCGGATTAGACAAACTTGTTTAAAAATATTGAAAATCTCCAAACATCACATAAAAAAGCTGTAAAATACAATTCCATATCCATATTTTGCATAATATTCCATCTGATAAGTAATTTTAGGTTTAATTCCTATAGATATATAAATCCGGTAAGCACGTGTATGTCTCATTATTAGAACAATTTGTTTTTTCGAAACCATCTCAGTCCCAATTGGTTGGGATAACTGAGACTCCGCTGTGGCTCATTAAAATTCGTAAAATAGTGATGAGTAGTTTAGTAAGTTCGCAGCCATAAATGCATGAAATCCGCACTGAATCCGCCACGAGGACACCGGCCAGTTAATAAACCGCACGCAGCGGTGGTAGTAGAATGGCTGATTAAAACATAAAGCGTTCGGATGAGAATATAATAATGCTCCCAGAAAAATCTCGTGGTCATGTTTGCGTATTCTGACGGACGAGAACAGCGTACGCCGGCTGGTGATTTTACTGTTCCGTGGTCAGCAGCTATGTTAACCGGACAACAACTTCCCCTGGTCCCAAGATGCCTTGTCGCTAAATGACGTGACGTTCTAAAGCCGACAATTTCGCGAATACATCTGACGGACAATGGGTACGTGCGTCTGATGAAGTGGACAGCTGCTGCGTGTACAAGCAATTATTTTCATCGGTCGTAGGGAGCACCGTTCAAACGAGATTTCGTTTATCCGCGGTATTATTCCCCGCTGCCGAGATTTATTCATTTACCATTGTTCTCGCTCCCCAATGAAAATTCGCCGAGTTTGACCGCGGCATCTGATTTTGATACCGTTTTAACCATTCCTACGCTTCCGCGATGATCTCCACCGAATAATAGCATCGCAGCATGGCGCTTTCAATATTTAAGACGATCTACGGCGATTTTCATAATTGTATTTTGTTTTATAAAAATGTTCAGAGCCTTCTGTTCGAAACGAATTGCTTGAGTGTCTCGTAAAACTTTAATCGTTTTAATCTGATTATACTTTTTCTGATCTCGAGTGTCTGGTACTAACGATAACGATTTTTAACGAATTAAAACACAAGAGTACGATGAGAATGTCTCATAAACTTGTTGTGATATTGATTTAACTATACGTTTTCCTGAACTTGACTGGCTGGTATAACCTATAACAATTTTTAAAGATGAAGGAAACAATAATTTAGAGTGTCTCGAATGTTTCAGACAGACAATAGTGATTTTTATCAAGTTATTTATTATACATATGTGAATATCCAATGTCCTCTATTTAATAAGAAACGCTTGAATCTCTCATAAAAGCGTGTTGTGATATTAAAATATTTGTAATTGTAAAAATTGCTTGGAGTGGAATAGCATATTATGCTATTAATGGATTATTATGTATATTAATATAAATATTTAATATCCTCTACTTAACAAGAAATTTTTAACTGCCCGCATAAATCTATGATTACATTGAAAGTATCATAGCTATAAAAATTGATACAATAAGATATTGTGTGAGGTAAATAAAATTTTGTTTAGACCAGGCATGAGCACGGGTGGAGCCCAGAAACGCCTGCTTCTCCCACCAACCTCTCTTTCATGCGCGAAGCCTGCGCACTGTTCGCGACGGGCGAAGCATATCTTTCCTGTATGGTAACGGCGGATGCTGGTGGGGGACAGTGGGCGCTATGGTGGGGACGGATTTGTCTCAATTGAGACACAAATGCCCATCCCTGGTCTAAACTGTCCAATATAAACTGTCCAACAATTTTTAGCAATTGAAGGGACAATGATATGAAGTTTCAAACATTTCAGACAACCAGTAATGAATTTTATATTATTCGTTTCACATGAATATTCAAAAAATTGTTGCTGTGCAAGTTGTTCACTGTGAATTTGCATATTTTGCTAGACTAGACAAACTATAGTGAGTTTCACAAATTTATTTAATGTATACAATTATATTTCAAGAATCGTTTCCATAAAAATTGTTTAGTGTTCAATACAATATTGTGTGAACTAAACAAAATTTTTTCTGAAGTTAACTATTCGGTGTTGTGTATAATAATTTTTAGTATACAAACGAACAATGATGAAACGTTTTAGACATTCAGGGCAACCAATAATGAATATAAAAATTTTAATGTAACTATCAAGAAATACTTCGGAATTTCATGGAGATGCGACATTATTATTTTATACTATTATTATTATAAAAATGATTGGTTCAGAGTAGGATGTTTTTAATAAGGAACACGTTTTTCTGGATTCCAGACGGATTTTCTAGTAATTATTCGATTTCTTTATTCACGTCGATCCGCTACACGACTGAAATTCAAATTGAAAGTAACCCCTCGCTCGCGCGGAACATTTAAAAAGTCGATAATTCTGTGCGTTTCCTGCATGGAGGCACCGCCATTTTTTATGCATTCGCATCTGCGTACATGTACAGATTTTAATACTTCGCGATACATACATGCATACATTCAAATGTCGTGGTTTACTGTCGGATAACTTTGAAACTTTATTAGCGGCATGTTATACGAACAAATTCTGAAAATAATTCACGAGCGAAATGTATCATTGAACGATTATCGCTTCTGAATACGCGCGTTTCAATTTATATGAAAATTCAAACAAATTTTGATATTCTGTGACAAAACGATTTCAAATGCTTGTGCACGAAACAGAATTCTTCATTTAATGCATTTATAAAATCGCTGTTACAAAATTGACCAAGTAGTCTTCAACTATAAACTATACACTCCAAAAAAGGCGTGATTTATTTAATTGAAACCAACAGACCACACACATCACAAATGAAAATCTTCCGATTCACTGCTTTATTTCCCGAAAAATAAATTTAGAACATAAATAATATACAATTCAGATTAATTTAACTCTTTAACTCATCAATGACTGGAATCTCAGTTTCTCATTTGTCAGCTCTGATGTTGGTCCGTTAGGTGATAAATTACCAACCGATAATTGGTGACTAGACTAGAACCTATTATTTATTTATAACACCAGCGAAAATACTATGAAAGTGTCTCTATTCTCATTCGTACTTTTCAAGATAGAAAAAGACGAAGACTAAAAATTCATTTTAAAATAAAGTAGGAAATATTTTGATGAAAAGAATGTTTTTCAAAGCAGGACGTGAATATGTGAGGTATTATTTTTGACGACGCCTTATGTTACAATAATAATCGCGGCCGTTTTTAAAATTATTTCCGTGTTTTGACTCTACCGCAAGCGTACTCCGATAATCCCGGATATTTGATAAATTCGACATTGTCGAAGTTCCGAGGCTGACAGATTAACGAAATTTTATCGCAATTCGGATAATAGAGGGTCTCCTGAATTAATAAACGTGCGTGTACAAATCAATAGCTTCGGATTATACAACGTGTTATCGTCAAATGGTGGGTAAAAGTATGTTTAAATTCGTTTCGTACGGCGATTAGAATGGTTAAAAAAAATGATCGGTGCTTTTCAATTGCTAGTTCGAGGATGTTTTTTTAACACGCATTGAAAGCAAACATTTTATAATATTGTATACAGGGTCTCACCCGATTTTGATGTAAGTCCTATTAAAAAATGTTTCAGACAAGAATTGAATGGTACTGAGTGGGGCATAATTTGGTGTTATTAGTTTACTCGAGGGTGAACGCGTTAAGGTCATATGAAGGTCAACTTCGTTTTTTAAAATAGAATTATACATTTTTTAATACATCAATCGATCCAGTTGGACATTCTTTACGAAAAAGTATTAAACTATTTATGCCGAAAAATTAGTCGTTTAGAAGATATTTCGATTTAAATAATTCCAAGACACCATTACTGCAACACTAAGACGTTCGTTTTTATTCCTCACAGAAAAGGTTCAACATAACGACCATTTGTATCACCGCATTTTTGAAGTCATATATTTAATTATTTATTTAATTAAAACCAGCAGACATCTGATTCACGGGGCTATCGTTAACGACAGGATACTCTCTGGCAGCTGTTCAGGATCGCGCACAGATAAAACGGCGATGCGAACCCGAATGATCTTTTGCTTCCGCAGGGAAAACCGAGGCATCGCGTATCGTGTAATCTGAAGAAAATGAGGCAACCATCTCTCCGGCAACTGTTAAAGTAGGCAGGAGCAAAACTGGACCGAAACACCGATTGTTCAGAGGGGTCGCTGTCTTCCGTCCTCGATAGTCGAGATTCATTGTTAGTCTTTCTACAACATTGTATCACCAAGTGTCACTATTTACATAATTTGATACTGATAGTTAACCCCTTGTCTTACAACGAGTGAGGCTCGTGGTAAGAAATTTGGGCCAAAAACAATAAGGACGAGCCTGACTCGTGGTACAGTAAATCCTCTATAAACACATAATCCTCGGTGGGATAGTTATGCATTTATCTGTGACGGCTAGCTATTTTTTGAGCTTCTAAGGCCGAGCCGAACGTAGAGAAGGACAGCGCGTGTAAAGCGAGACCACGCGCGGACCTTTGAACTGGACCGGCGACTGCGACTCTCCGCGTCTTTTTCTTTCCCATACGCTATCCTTCCTTGCGCCCGAAACGTTCATCGTCATTTAAACTACTAAATACTACAACAGTATTTACATAGTTGAAATCATATAGTGTTTGGTCTTTTTTTAATCAGAAAAATGCCATGAACATATCGATGAAAGTTTCATAAAAAAATAAGTAATAATAAAAAAAATTAAATATTGGTGTTACATTGTCATGACGCACGGGCCTTTGGATTGTGCCAACGACTGCGACTCTCCGCGTCGCATTAGTAGTGGTTCACACCGATATACCCGAGCCGAGATCGGATTACTAAAGTGGAGGGGATATATTTTCTGCGTTTATCTGCTATAGCTTTTATGCGTTCATAGAGGATTTACTGTACTTCGTTCGAACCAAACGTAAACAACACGTAGTGATGGTATATGGTCTCGGTCTTCTCGCGCATGCGTGACGATTTTAGCGTCAGTAAAGTACAAAGTTGGGCTAAAATGGGGTACCTTGGTCACCCCGCATAGTTTCGCAAATTTTTTTTTCGATTTACAAATATGAATGTTTAACATGCGTATGTTATATTGAAATTTTATGTGTATGTACATATATTATATAAATATATCTTGCACTCTTCTGTCCGGTTTCCGGCCAATAACAGTACTCCCCTACCTTCCCAACAAACATAAGACGTACATACGTTCCTGCATTTAGTCGCGCATGCGCGAAAAAACCGAGACCATATACCATCACTGACAACACGAGCCTGGCTCGTGGTACTTCATTCGCGACAAACGTAAACAACACTAACACGAAGATTACTAATTTCCTACGAGTTTTCTCAAAACATTATTAATTTAAATTAAGTATTAATTTATAAATTGTTACTGATACATTATCCACTTTCAAATTATAAATCATTTTTGTTCACCGATGAATTGATCATAATTACTTCCCAGACATCTTAAAAGTATTAGCTGTGCCCAAACGTGTTTATTATTTCACAATTCCTTTCGTTGCGCCGAAATATACATGTCATAAGACGAATACATTTTGCGCAGTGACCGACGTTCTTGTTTATTATGGCCTGAGCATTCGGGAGTTAGCGGGTTGGACAAGGGGTTAAAACCATACGATAACAACGTGATAACATTTGTACTTACCACTTACAAAAATATTTCGTCAGGAGTTCGGAGCACCAAGTAGTTTTTATGTTTCTGTTACATGTAAATGATGAAATACACGCGTTCTTCGAAACGAGGTTATTTGCGTAGGTTAAAGCGATGCAAATGACACGCTAAAAACAGTTGAAAATCGTCCAGTATTGCCACGATAAAAACTGGTGCATCTCGCACAATGGTGCATCTATCCCGAAATGACTATAAACAGCTGACTTGAAGGACTAGAAATCAGAGCAGGGAACGCGAGGCAAGGGTGTCCGCAGTTCGTTGCAAAATTGTTGAAAATTGTTCTGGTCGATTGTGTCAGTTGCACCGATGAAAAATGTCGTTCTTCTCGCCGTTACTGAAATCTCTAATGTCGCATGGGACTTGGCAACCGGCCCGACCTTACGGGTCACATCCTAGACGAGAAAGTTGGGTCGCAAGCCGCGCATAAATCTTTGGCCATGAGACCAACGCGCACGAGAGAAAGATAGAGAGAACCAGAGGGAGAAAGAGAGAGAGGCAGAGAGAGAGGAGAAAATCGCGCTTTATTTGAAGGGCCGTTGCCGGTTTATGCCGTCGTCGTTGCCGTGCTGAACGGGGAATCGCCTTAAGAACAACGGCCAAACAAATGCTAAACTCGATATAACTAGCTTCCTACGGTGTTGAGCTTTCGCGCGTGGGCGGCGACGTGCTGAAAACGTGTTTTACGCGACGTACGTGACCATGAAATTGCGAGGGTCTCGAGTGCCCGAGCGAAACTCATGACCCCGTAGATGAAACAGCGATAATCGAGTGTTAATCCTACCGTGCATGCGATTGTTTAACATTCGGGATGATTAAGCTGATGCGAAACTTTGTCCCCCACTCCTGCGGGCCGGGGGAACTCTTGGCAGCGAATGATTGCTCGAGCCTTTTAGGGGCTCCAAGATCTATAGGAACTCCTGTTAGCATGTTCACGGTCGATTAATGTTATGTATATTCTACACGGTATCAACGAAATGGTTTGCTATCCTGCGTGTACGCTCGTAGAACCAGATAAGTTCGGCTTTGCTAATTTAATGGCATAACTTCGTTTACACTCGTGCCGGGACCGATGTGTGCTTTTGTTTTACGGATGTCTTTTACTTGATACTGCACTGTTAATTTATTATAGTTGATTGTAAAATGGTGATACATTATGTAGAAGGATTAATTTATTGTGTGACAAGAAAAATTTTATTTGGAAAAAATGCAATTGTTGTGAAAACAACTTTTAGTATTTTCGCTGCAATTCCGACCGATTGTAGTCATTTCAAATTTTTTTTTCTCTTGTTACATTGTAAATTAATGCTTCTAATCGTAAAAGTTATCGTATTTTTAAAAGTGTCCAAATCTTTTTGTGACCGACTGTATGTAACTGAATGAATATTCATGCTCGCAATAAATTTATTTTTAATAAAACGCACCAATCGTTGCCAGTTTTGGTCACGTTCTGTCGTTTGCGTCCAGTCTGATGAGGTTTCGGCTCGGCCACCATGTTGACATCTGGAAATAAAAGAGAGTAACATTAAACATTAGCCGAGTGCCATTATTTTATAAAAATTACAATCCATCAATGTATTATTGCAAACTCGAACCGTTTTGAAAGAAAATATTTTTCTTAACCCTTTCCGAGAATTTCTTAAAATATACGTGACGAGATTACATGCTCTTGAAAGAGTTAATCCAAAGTTACAAATATTTTATGTACTTCCTAAATTGTTACACATTCATAATACATAATAATATAACTTGCATTCATGATACAAAAATTTGATTAATTTAGGAGGACCAATGAAGACAACAAGAAATAATTCGTGTAATGTATCGTTTCAGAAGTTTTGAGATAATTGCAAATATGTACATTATCGCGGACTTACGAGCCACCTACAGTGACTCCCATAAATACTCGGACACTCTTAAAAATACGGCAACTTTTTATAAATTCGACCCTACGACTTGGCTATTTTTGAGAAGATATAAAAATTAGTTTACTACTAAACTGAGACTACTACTTGTTTATTGCTAAGACTAAAACTTGTATTATACAATTTCTTTATGTAGGCCTATATTAAGAAATCGAAAAATATGTTTTGTAGCAAATTATACATTTTCTGAAAATTTCATCAAAATCGGTCAGCATTGCAATGAGCTACAAACGTTTAGAGATAGTAAAAATTAATTTTCACCATTTTAATCTGCAATTTTACCATTTTACCATTTGCGATTTTAATAAATCTAAGGATTCTTACATCTTTCAATGCCTCCCGTTTTTTCCGCATCAACCGATTTTGACGAAATTTTTGGGGATATATATCGGTTGTCAAAATCAAAATCGGTTGATGCGGAAAAAACGAGAGGCATTGAAAGATGTAAGAATCCTTAGATTTATTAAAATCGCAAATGGTAAAATGGTAAAATTGCAAATTAAATATATATATATATAATTAACACAGATCTGCAAAACCTATTTTTTAAGTTTTTAGTATAGGCTCACATAAAAACGTTGTATAATACAACTTTCAATGTTTTCCCTGCAATTCCGCTAATTTCAAGTTTTTCAAAATTTCTGTTTCACGTCTTTTTGAAAGTGTCTCAATATTTATGGAAGTCACACATCTACAAAACCATTTTTTAAATTTTCAATATAAGCTCACATAAAAAAGTTGTAAAATACAACTTTCAATATTTCCCTGCAATTCTGACCAATAAATTTTTTTAAAATTGCTGTTTCTCGTCTTTTTGGGAGTGTCTGAATATTTATGGAAGTCACTGTAGCCCCAAGAATCAGGTTTTCAGCAAACCGTTAAATCATGCTCGGAGCTGCTGTCGCCAATAAAAGTAGAGGTACCGTCGCGTGTAATCGCGATGATACGCAGTCTTGTCCATAATGACCGGCGCAAATTAATAAACTGTACTGTTGCAGGAGGGCTCAACGTGTCCGCAGACAGTTATTAATTTCATCCCTTTGCGGCGGGTCTCTGTGACGCGCAGGATAGCGCCAAGGTGGATAATGGATGCGTTCGAGTGATCAGAACAGATGAGCCGTTGTGTCAGCGAAATATCCATTCTTTCTGCCGAGTACAAGAAAAAGTGAAGGAGACACAGCTCTCGATAGACTTCGCTGTTATAATTCTGCAGCGCGTTTGTCAACCATCAAACTGTATAACAAACAATGTTGCTATCAATTATTTGAATGATTTCGTAAAACACATTCGAACAAGTGCTTTGGATTTGCACCAGTTTCTTTCATCTTGGTGTAAAAATCATTATATTAGTGTACATGTACCTGTTACGTCTAACTTGTAACGTTTTGCAATATATGTAATATTATGTGTCGCATTGTGTGTAGTTTTTTATGTTTATGTTGTATTTAGTTTGAACATGTTCACTAAATGTATCTAATGTTTGTAGATGTTCATTACAAGAGAAAATATTCATTCTTCACCTACAACTTTTGTATGAGAATGTTCATTGCAAGAGAAAATATTCATTCTTGACCTACAATGTTCGTATAAAAATGTTCATTACAAGAGAAGACATTCATTCTTCACCTAAAACTTTTGTATAAAACTGTCCATTGAAAGAGAAAATATTCATTCTTTACCTACAATTTTTATATAAAAATGTTCATTACAAGAGAAGATATTCATTCGTGATCTACAATGTTCGCATAAAAATATTCATTACAAGCGAAGACATTAATTTCTTCGCGAGAAGATACTCATACTACATCTAACATTTTAATATAAAAAAAGATAATTGCAAGAGAAGGCATTCATGTTTCACCTAAAGCTCTCTAATAAAAATGTTCATTTCAACGAAACATATTTATATCATACGAAGCTTTTAATGTTTTATATCGTATGTAGTTTTTAACGTTTTACATTGCACTTAGTTTCAACATATTCATTAAACGCATATTTACTTTTCATATAAAAAAGTTTATTGCAAGAGAAGGTATTGATTCTTTATCTATAATTTTAGTATAAAAACGTTGAAAGTATATATATTGAGTACATAAACATTGAAAGTATATATATTTATTATATAAACATTGAAAGAACATTTTAAATAGAATATACACTATTCCATCGATTTCCTCTACTCTTTAATTGTGGTGTTATTCGATTTGGCAAACGAGCGGTTCAATTATGATTAAAAGTATAGGAGAAGAAATAACAATTCTGTGTTTCTCCTAAGAAATAATGAGCTACAAACACAATCTAATCATGGTGGATCTAAATTAGCCATGATGCAACGCGTTAGATGGAAACCGGGGTTTATTAAAGATGATTTTCCAGCATGACGCTCACAGGCCTGACCGGTAAACCGCAAACATTACCCGGCGGCCCGGTTGGTTCTGTATCACCGAAAATGATGATTCTCTGCTGACAGCGAGTACAAACATAATCTTAGACGCGGTACCCAGCCAGCTGACTCTAGTGGGTGTGCAACCACTACGAGACTCAACATACAGAGAGAGAGATAGAGCGAGACCCATCCTTTGTGTAACCTAACCAAACACGACCTACAAAGCTCCTGGTGGATGGTTGCGCGCGGAACGCATCAACGCTAAAACTTCCCTCGATTATCCTGCTACTTTGTAGACTGTCCTCGGAAATTGTTTTGCGTATAGTCCTCGCGTCAAGTGGTCTCTGCGTGTCTTTATGAGTCTCGCTTCGGTGTCTGTCGTTTCAAGCCACCGACCGCCATTTTACTGCCCTGGTGGAAATACAAAGTTGCTGGTGGGCCGTTACCTATTTTCCAATTTTTAGATCCCTAATGAGTACAGCAGGAGAATAGCAGAGATATTCGCATAATCGCGTGTCCCCGTTTTAGAGGAGTTTAAATCCGGCTTCTACGCAATTAGGTATTCATCGGAAACCTCTAAGCAACGGGACTCGTGGAACATATTTTAACACTAAACCTACCACGGTCAAAATGACCGGATTTATATTTACCAATTATTGAAATTAGAAAAAGGATTTCATAGGAAATGACTGAATTGACTTCTTTATTCAAGCACATATTGTAATGGAAACGGTACAAAGTTTAAGCAAATTCAATCTTCTCAATTACTTAAGGTGTTTTACTTTTATATGTTTTGTGCTCGGTTTAGTGTTAAATGATTCACTTGAATGGCATTTTTCTTCTGGAACGATTTCATGTTAGAGTACTTGGACAGAGACGTTAATGTTTTCAATAATTGTTTTAAAATGCATGTATGTAATTAAGATTTTCATTTGTTACCTGAAGCTTTCGTATGAAAATGTTCATTACAAGAAAATGTTCATTTTCTGTCTGAGGTTCTCGTGTAAAAATGTTGTGTGGTAGAAAACATATTTATTTCTCGCCCGAAGTTTTCGTATAAAAATGTTAATTCCTAGGAAACATTTTCATCTTTCTGTTAATGTTTTCGTACAGAAATGATAATTCCAAGAAAACATATTTATATTTTTGCTAATGCATCCGTATAAAAATGATAATTTTTAGAAAACATATTCGTTTTTCTACTAATGTTTTCGTATAAAAATGAGAAATGCAAGAGAATATTTCACGTAAAATTTTCGTATAAAATTGTAACTACATGAGCACTTTGATATATGTATAAATAAATTGTAAATAAGGCAGCATTTATTTCGCATTTGAAATGAATTAAATGAAAAACGAGAAAGCTGTACAGTATAAAATTTATTCCAAAATGAATATCACGAAAAATACGAGAGGCGAATAAAACATAATGTAAAGCGCCGCCATGTTGTAATACAAAAAAGATGAAAAAAATATATTCGTGCTGTTCAAGGTTCACTGAAAACATCACAAATGAAAATCTTTCGATTCACTGCTTCATTTCCTCAAAAATAAATTTAGAACATAAATAATATATAATTCAGAGTAATTCAACTCTTTAACTCATTAATGATTGGAATCTCAATTTCTCATTTGTCGGTTCTGATGTTGGTCCATTAGGTGATACAATTACCAACCAGTAATTGGTGACTAGACCAGGACCTATTATTTATTTATACCACGAGCGAAAATACTACTAAACTGTCTCTATTCTCATTCGTACTTTTCAAGATAGAAAAAGACGAAGACTTTAAAAATTCATTTTAAAATAAAGTAGGAAATATTTTTATGAAAAGAATGTTTTCCAAAGCATGACGTGAATATGTAAGGTATTATTTTTGACGATGCCTTATGTTACGATAATAATAGCGGCCGTTTTTAATATTATTTCCGTGTTTTGACTGTACCGCAAGCGTACTCCGATAATCCCGGATATTTGATAAATTCGACGTTGTCGAAGTTCCGAGGCTGACAGATTAACGAAATTTTATCGCAATTCGGATAATAGAGGATCTCCTGAATTAGTAAACGCGCGTGTACAAATCAATAGCTTCGGATTATGTAACGTGTTATCGTCAAATGGTGGGTAAAAATATGTTTAAATTCGTTTTGCACGGCGATTAGAATGGTTAAAAAAAAATTATCTGTGCTTTTCAATTGCTAGTTCGAGGGTGTTTTCTTAACACGCATTGAAAGCAAAAATTTTATATAATTGTATACAGAGTCTCACCTGATTTTGACATCTTGATTTCTTCGCTATTGTAAGTCCTATTAAAAAATGTTTCAGACAAGAATTCAATGGTACTGAGTGGGCCATAATTTGGTGTTATTACTTTACTCAAGGGTGAACGCGTTAAGGTCATCTGAAGGTCATCTCCGTTTTTTAAATGGAATTATATATTTTTGAATACATCAATCGATCCAGTTGGATATTCTTTATGAAAAAGTATTAACCTTTTTATGTCGAAAAATTAGTTGTTTAGTAGATATTTCGATTTAAATAATTCCAAGATACCATTACTAATTACGACTAATTTTCGACATAAATATCTTAATATTTATTTTATAAAAAATGTCCAACTGCATGTGTTCCCGTGGGAATTTTTGAACATTCGAGGACTCAAATTAAAGCTGAAAGATTGCCCTTTATGATGGGTGCATTTAGATTTAGAGTAAAATTAGAGATCACGTTGTAAAAAATCAAAAAACCCCGATTACACAGTTCGATGGAATAATGATAGGACTTTAACATACCTTTAAATACATTTGAAAATGTATTCCCGTGGGAATTGTTGAAGTTTCGAGGACTCAAATTAAAGCTGATAGATCGCACTTTATGATGAATCCATTTAGATTTAATAGAGAATTCGAAATTATATCCAAGAATTGACAAATTCCGATTGGTAAGTCGGCAGAAAATGATTGGAGTTAAAGGTGATATTTCGAATCGATTTTGAAATGTATTCACGTGGAAATTTTTGCACTTTCGAGGACTCAAATTAAAGCTGAAAGATTGCCCTTTATGATGGGTGCATTTAGATTTAGAGTAAAATTAGAGATCACGTTGTAAAAAATCAAGAAACTCCGATTACACAGTTCGATGGAATAATGATAGGACTTTAACATCCCTTTGAATACATTTGAAAATGTGTTCCCGTGGGAATTTTTGAAGCTTCGAGGGCTCAAATTAAAGCCGAAATGTCGCACATTATGATAAATCCATTCAGAGCAGGAAGATACAACAGCACGCGAGCGGACCCGCATAAATGTAAATAATTCGGCACGTCGATAAGGGTTGACAGCCAGCAGTTTCCAGTAATCATCGTCGAAAATATTAACTTCGAAATCGGGCGAAAATTTATCGCCCGATGTGACTTTAATGGAACTCGATCGGTAATTTCGGGCATTCGGTTCGCGATACATAATTATTCGTTTCGACGTTGAAAACATTATGCCCTGGCATGGGGGGTATGGCGGTGAGTGCGCATTGCCGAATTTTTACGTTTCCACTAATTCCCCGCGAGCAAATCTGCACGCAGATTCGATAACGTTCCAGCGGCGGAATATTAATGTCAGAGTAATTTCTGTTTTCTCTGGGAACGTAAACTAATCTCTCTGGTGGCACGCATCTACTTGTGCCGTTGTTTACTGACCGCACACAGTGCCCCCCCTCCCTGTTGTAAATACAATACACGGACGTGTATTAAGTTCGAATATTCGTCAGCAGTTGACGCAAAGTTAGAATACATGAATTCGTTAATAGGATCTGCCATGTGTCCACCCGTTAACGCTATACATTCGTTAATATGGTGCGGTGAAAGGATGGTGGCCGCGACATAAATAGTTCTCATTTTTCCATTTAGGTTTGAAGAAAAATTCGAAATTAAAGTTTGTTGCCAAACAAAATGTTTGATGTTTTAAGGACTGAAATTAAAATTGAAAGTCGAAATCATATGATAAATCCAAATTCATTTTAATTGAAATTAGAGATTGTGTTAAGAATCATCATGTTCCAATCCACAGTTTGAAAAAGTGATGGGGCTTGATGGCGGTGGTTTGAATGAAATTTAAAATATGTCTCCGCAGGAATTTTTATACTTTTGAAAACTCAAATTAAAGCTGAATAAACGTACTTGATAATCTATTCATTTAGATTTAGAGTAACATTAGATGTCACGTTTAAAATCGACAAACCCCTATCCACAGTTCGAAAAGCTGATAAGCGATGAGATATTGGGGCGTTTCTTTGAATAAATTTTAAGATGACTTCTCGCAGGAACTTCTAAAATTTTGAGGGCTCAAATTAAAGCTGGATAATCATATTCTGTAATGAATCCATTGAGTTTTGGAGTAAAATTAGATATCACGTTAAAAGTTTCTCAGTCGACAGTTTGAAAAAGTGATGGGGCTTGATGGCGGTGGTTTGAATGAAATTTAAAATATGTCTCCGCAGGAATTTTTATACTTTTGAAACTCAAATTAAAGCTGAATAAACGTACTTGATAATCTATTCATTTAGATTTGGAGTAAAATTAGATGTCACGTTTAAAATCGACAAACCCCTATCCTCAGTTCGAAAAGCTGATAAGCGATGAGATATTGGGGCGTTTCTTTGAATAAATTTTAAGATGACTTCTCGCAGGAACTTCTAAAATTTTGAGGGCTCAAATTAAAGCTGGATAATCATATTCTGTAATGAATCCATTGAGTTTTGGAGTAAAATTAGATATCACGTTAAAAGTTTCTCAGTCGACAGTTTGAAAAAGTGATGGGGCTTGATGGCGGTGGTTTGAATGAAATTTAAAATATGTCTCCGCAGGAATTTTTATACTTTTGAAAACTCAAATTAAAGCTGAATAAACGTACTTGATAATCTATTCATTTAGATTTGGAGTAAAATTAGATGTCACGTTTAAAATCGACAAACCCCTATCCACAGTTCGAAAAGCTGATAAGCGATGAGATATTGGGGCGTTTCTTTGAATAAATTTTAAGACGACTTCTCGCAGGAACTTCTAAAATTTTGAGGGCTCAAATTAAAGCTGGATAATCATATTCTGTAATGAATCCATTGAGTTTTGGAGTAAAATTAGATATCACGTTAAAAGTTTCTCAGTCGACAGTTTGAAAAAGTGATGGGGCTTGATGGCGGTGGTTTGAATGAAATTTAAAATATGTTTCCGCGGGAATTTTTATACTTGTGATGACTCAAATTAAAGTTGAATGAGCGTAATTGATAATGTATCCATTTAGATTTTGAGGTCACGTTAAAAATCGACAAACCCTAACCACAGCTCGAAAAGCTGATGAATGATGAGATATTGAGGCGTTTCTTTGAATAAATTTTAAGATGAATTTTCACAGGAACTTTTAAAATTTGGAGGCCTCCAATTAAAGCTGGGTAATCATATTCTGTAATGAATCCATTGAGTTTTGGAGTAAAATTAGATATCACGCTAAAAGTTTCCCAGTCGGCAGTTTGAAAAAGCGATGGGGCTTGATGGCCGTGGATTGAATGAAATTTAAAATTTGTTTCGGCGGCAATTTTATACTTTTCAAGACTCAAATTAAAGCTGAATGAGCGGATTTGATAATTTATCCATTTAGATTTTGAATAAAATTAGAGGTCACCTTAAAAATCGACAAACTCCTATCCACAGTTCGAAAAGCTGATAAGTGATGAGATATTGAGGCGTGTTTTTGAATAAATTTTAAGATGAATTTTCAAAGGAACTTTTAAAATTTGGAGGCCTCCAATTAAAGCTGGAAAATCATATTCTGTAATGAATCCATTGAGTTTTGAAGTAAAATTAGATATCACATTAAAAGTCAACATTTCCCAGTCAACAGTTTGAAAAAGTGATGGGACTTGAAGGCGGTGGTTTGAATAAAATTGAGGACCCAAATTGAAGCTGAGAAATTAAACATTCTGATAAATTCATTAAGGTTTAAAGGAAAAATCTGAATCATTTAAAAAACTCGTCAATTCTCGATCGACAACACAGGGAAAATTGATTGAATTTTTTGTTGGTTAGATCGAATTTGACAGAAGCCTTTCCGAAGCAGTATCGATAAATTTATATGCATTCGAGAGCAGTATTTGACGGGACTTTTGAATTGTTTGGTTGCGCTCGAAGGATCGTCCTACAATTCCCCCTGGGACAAGCAAAATTTCACGTTTCGCGGAAGTTGGCACGTGTTGAGCTCGAAGAAAATCGGAAGCAGGCTCGCTTAGCTGCGTTGAAACAGCCAGACAGTCCGATAAGAATTATCTCTTGGACCCGGCGCTACCTAAAACAGACCGGTGTCGACGACGGGAGAAGGCGCTTAACTTCCGCGAATGTTTTACCAAACGAGCTGCCATAATCCCGGTTAAATATCCGTCTGTATCCTATTTTCTCCGTCGGGCTCGCTTCCGAATGCGAGATTCTGTGTCGACTTCACTTTTCCGTTTATTTTGCGATTATATGTACTTATTGCAAAATACTTTTGTATTCCATTCATTTTTATACGTTTCTCATTTACCTCAATTTTATAGAACCAACTTGTATGTAATGTAAGCATGTAAATGCTGAGTTAGAATCATGGTAAATTGTAAGCAAGTTGACATAGGAATTGGAAAACTTCAATTGCGAAGTCAATTGAAGCTGTCCATCAATGTAAAACTTTTATGATTCACTATCATCCTTTTTAGTACACTGCATACGTTGAATATTAGATTAGGCAGTTCCAACCAGTAGCTCCGGAGCTATTCGAGGTACCTTCCCCGCTTAGGTTCTTCCCCCAATTTGAGACTTCATCGTAATAATGTACCCAGTGATGGTATATGGTCTCGGTTTTTTCGCGCATGCGCGACTAAATGCAGGAACGTACCGTACGTCTTATGTTTTTTGTGGGGAAAGTAGGGGAGAACTGTTATTGGCGGGAAACCGGACAGAAGAGTGCAAGATGACACGACGAGACGACCGTACTTCGACATTTTGGTAAGTTAATGTTAATATATTCGATTTCATAATGGCAACTAGTATTGGAGAAGGAGCTACTTGTCAATTCATTTTTGAAAATCGAAAAAAAATTTGCGAAACTATGCGGGGTGACTAAGGTACCCCATTTTAGCACAACTTTGTACTTTACTGAATCTAAAATCGTCGCGCATGCGCGAGAAAACCGAGATCATACAGGGTGTCCCAAAAATGTCTCGCTTCCTTCAAAAGGGAGGTTCCTGAGGCCATTTGAAGCGACATTTTCCTTTGCAAATATGGCCGTTTCGGCTTTGTTAAGGAGTTATTAACGAAAAACACGGACCAATCAGAGCGCGACCTAGAGGCGTATTGGCAGAGACGGCCGTGCGCGACAGAAATCGAGCGATTGTGATACATAGCAGTCGAAAGTAAGGAACAAACAAGAGAAGAAAATTTTTCGAGTCCTATGTCGGATAGTTCAAATTTGAATATGTTGTAGTCTTTAGTAACCTATGAACGAATCTCGAAGGATTTTCCGAAATCTTAAAAAATATTGGTATTACAGACGTGTAAAGAACTTTTTTTCATTGGTCTGTAAAACCAACATTTTTTAAGATTTCGAAAAATCAATCGAGATTCGTTCATAGGTTACTAAAGACTACAACATATTCAAACTTGAACTATCCAACGTAGGACTCGAAAAATTTTCTTCTCTTGTTTGTTCCTTGCTTTCGACCGCGGTGTATCACCATCGCTCGACTTCTGTCGCGCACTGCCGTCTCTGCCAATAAGCCTCTAGGTCGCGCTCTGATTGGTCCGTGTTTTTCGTTAATAACTCCTTAACAAAGCCGAAACGGCCATTTTTGCAAAGGAAAATGTCGCTTCAAATGGCCTCAGGAACCTCCCGTTTGAAGGAAGCGAGACATTTTTGGGACACCCTGTATACCATCACTGAATGTACTGTCCATCCATCAGGAGATGGCAGTGATTTTCGACCGTCGGGTGCAGGGGGACTGCGAGAGACCCCACTCTAGACGAGAGACTGCGGACCCCACTCTTACGCTTACGTTCTGGCGGCAACGGTCGAAATAGGAGCTCAGCGTCACCACATCTCTCTGTTCCAGTCACACTAATACGCGCGTTTCCGTCTTTGTCGAGCGATTCGGCCAATAGCGGTAGACGTGTAGCGCGCAGAAGGGAGGGACGAACGGTATAGTAGCGGGAAACTCCCACCACGAGAGCTGCGCGGCGCGCGCTGCACTCGCTAACTCTACGGCTGTACGTAGTAGTAGGATGAGGTTCGATGGTGGGGATCTTGGAGTTCGCGGAGGGGAGTACATTGGAACTCCCTGTATTAGACCATAACCTTTATCATAGTCCCCTTTAATAAGGAAAGGGTTACTTATTAGTTTGTCTCATAATGTCAAATTAGAATCATTAAAAAGAATTCAAAGAGACCACAGGGACTATGTCATTATTGCAAACATAGATTTTTATGAATTAATTCTACGAAACTAATATTAAAAAAAAATACTTCATTACAATATTACGAGTTCTATTGAATTCCAAAAATGATATATTCCAAAGATTATAACTTCATTTAACATGTTTGAGAAATGTTATTCTATTAACTTTTCAATTATCGAACATGCTAGTCACGAGAAAAATGCAGTTTGATAATGAATAAAAGATTAGCATATATAAAATGGTAATAGAATGACTCGAAGACCACATTCAAAACCACGAATTGATATAGTTGAATAGGTGTGTGTACAATTATATTTTATTCGTGTTTAGAGATGGCCACACCATAATTGCCATGAAAGGTTCTTGATCACGTTTCGCAAAGTGTACAAATATTCGTGAACGGGTGATAGTATCTATGCACGCGTTTCTGATGGCTCTTACCTTCCCCAGAATTTACAACAATTCGCTAAAGCTCTGTCTCATGAACAGAGTATACTCTCGTCAGTAGTCCACGGATATTATGTAATTACGTTACATAGAACCAGCTATACAGGCTCATTCAACTGAAACTTACAAGGAGAAGACGCGGTCATCGAGTCTTAGATTTTGTCGAAACTTTGCATACTGGTAGATTTCGTTCTCCTGTTTATGAAAATATATCATTATAGGCGTCGATACTCAATAATTTTTGAGATATTTACAATTTAAATTTCATTATACCCGTTAAGCCATTGAGTACAGTTTTGGTTGAAGTCTTTTGTCAAGTGCCAAACGGCGTGATGGTAATGTACTAGATTGATTACCGGGAAGGGCAGTGTTCAAATCCCTTTTTCCTTTTTTTCCATTTTTTTCTATTTTTATGTTCATGTATTTTAATTAATTGTATTTTTCACATGAAAATTACACTCAAAAATATAAAAATTTTATTGAAAAGGAACATGATATGAAAGAAACACTAACTTCATCCATCTTAACGTATCTCAAAAGTTGTTGAGTATCGACGTCTATAATGCTACATTTTCATAAACAGGAAAACGAAATCTACCAATATGCAAAGTTTCGAGAATATCAGAGACCCATGACCGCGTCTTCTCCTAGTTAGTAGCACTTACTTCGTTTAATATTAGCAACACTGATCTATCATCCTCATGAATAATATCATTGACTGACTGAAAAGAAACTGAAAAGGAAAATATGTAAACACTGTATCGCCATTCTAATATAATTGTTGTTTATTTAATTGAAAAATGAAATGGTACTAAAGAAAACCGCCAGGGGAGACAGAAGCTTACGTGTAACGATAATGTATGTGCTTTATTGGACCTTATTCAGTAAAATTTGTCATAAACCCACAGACAACCACTAATCATAATCATCACACGCACTAAATAATGATGTAACCAACTAATAGTATTACCAAACCGTTTTCATACCCATTAATCCCGAATTATTCACGCGGAGTGCGGTAAACCCCGACAAATTTAATTGAATTAAAGTTAATCTTGCGTGAATAACAATTAGTCACTCGGTGAGCTTGTACAGCGAAAGTGCTTTACCAAAATTTCGGGAACTTTAAAACATTAAAACTTTAAAAATATGTACATATTGTAAACAGAATTTTTCATTAATTTTTACACGATTCTGTTTAGTGAAGGAACACTTTCCCTAAAGAAAAATTCAAAATTTTAGATCGGACAACAAGGTCTCCTGATTTTCACATTATTAACAATAGTTAGAGGAATCTTGTCAGGGTAGTATACAAACATAGCAGACGATTTGAAGCCGTTGAATGATTATAAACAATGCATCCACGAGACGTGGAAAAAATGGAATCGGACTATTAACAAATTACATAAATCTTCACGTAACAGAACCTGTAAATAAATGTAAACAAAGCGCTATCATTTTGTCGCACTAGACTTTAGCAAAAATGATATTTTTGTCAAATTAACCTAAGCAGGTTGGTCAAATTCAATTCTACTAATATACAGGCTGAGTCTGTAAGAACTACTATTTAAATTAAATCTTGAGTTATGGGGGACCTTTACATTTTTCAAAATCAATGCACCTTTTGTTTTAATATCACATTGCTGACGATGGACGGACGAATTCAGCAGCCTCTATTATGACGACCTTGAGTAGACCTTGAAAACACGTTTGAAAATGCTCGACGTCACCTTGATATCTCAGAAAAAATTGTATATAAAAAAATAATTAGACTACGGATCTTCATAGAAAATAAAAAGTTTGCGCATCGATTGTAAGGAACAGAAGCAAAGTAATTTGTCTATCTTTCGTTAATCACTTCACTATTTTAAATTGTGCCGATACATTTTGTGTCATAAATGTATAAAACGCGCAGTCTAATTATAATGTTACATGATTCATTAAAAAGTTTCTTGATATAACCAATACATATCGAGTTATTTTAGATGGAAGTCTTACCGACTCACCCTGTATGCTATTAAACGTATCCTGACATGGTATATAGAAACAAATTTCAGTTACAGTGTGAGAATCAGTGCAGCTTTTGTTTTAATATCACATTGTTGACGATCGAAGGACGAATTCGGCAGCCTGTATTATGACGACCTTGAGTAGACCTTGAAATCACGTTTGAAAATGCTCGAGGTCACCTTGATATCTCAGAAAAAATTCATGGAAAATAAAAAGTTTGCGCATCGATTGTAAGGAACAGAAGCAAATTAAACAGTTCTTTCTTTTTTTAATAATTTTAGTAATTTGAAAATGATACACTGATGTGTCTATCTTCCCTTACGCACTTCACTATTTTAAATTGTGCCGATACATTTTGTGTCATAAATGTATAAAACGCGCAGTCTAATTATAATGTTACATGATTCATTAAAAAGTTTCTTGATACAACCAATAGATATCGAGTTATTTTAGATGGAAGTCTTACCGACTCACCCTGTATGTTATTAAACGTATCCTGACATGGTATATAGAAACAAATTTCAGTTACAGTGTGAGAATCAGTGCAGCTTTTGTTTTAATATCACATTGTTGACGATCGACTGACGAATTCAGCAGCCTGTATTATGACGACCTTGAGTAGACCTTGAAATCACGTTTGAAAATGCTCGAGGTCACCTTGATATCTCAGAAAAAATTGATAGAAAATAAAAATGTTGCGCGTCGATTGTAAGGAACAGGAGCAAAGTAAACAGTTCTTCCTTTAATAATTTTAGTAATTTGAAAATGACTGATGTGTCCATCTTCCCTCAATCACTTCACTATTTTAAATTACATTTTCTGATACATTTTCTGTCCGATACATTTTCTGTCATAAATGCATAAAATGCGCAGTGCAACTATAATACTACATGATTTATTAAAAAGTTTCTTGATACAACTAATAGATATCGAGTAATTTTAGATGGATGTTCTTACTGACCCACCCTGTATTTTCTTAAACGTACCCTAACATGGTATGCAGAAACAAATTTCAGTTACAATGTGACAATATATTGAAATCGTGTAAATCTTAACACTAAACCTACCACGGTCAAAATGACCGGTTTTCTATTTCACAATTATTGAAATTAGAAAAAGGATTTCATAGGAAATGACTAAATTGACTTCTTTATTTAAGCACATATTGTAATGGAAACGGTACAAAGTTTAAGCAAATTCAATCTTCTCACTTATTTAAGGCGTTTTACTTTTATATGTTTTGTGCCTGGTTGGTTTAGTGTTGAGTACTGTGTGCTATCATTTTACCAAACAGTGTATTTCGTTGCACCCAGCACAGGAATAACGTTCGGAACGTTCACCTCGACAGCATACTAGAAGATCAACGAATTTGTAGCGTGACTCCCTTGTTCCTTACAATTGCCGAGGCATTACCGTAACAATCGAGTACAGTAACATTTTATTAGACCGTGTAGATCTGGCTGGAATCGATCGAATTAGCGTCGGGCGCCGTTCAAGCGAGAGGTTGAAGGTCGATGTCGGGAGGGGTGGTGCGGTCGAGATATCGACGGTCACTTGTTCGCGGTTGTTTCCGGTCTGCGGGGATCCCCGGGCTCGTTCTGTAACGGGACGGTGGTGTCACCGACACTGGCCGTTTTATTAGAAAGTTCAGAGGTAGAGAAGCGCGGCGGCTGATCATTATGCAGTTCGCGTTGTCATATTCCATTACCGTGGCTGCCGGTTACAGATGCGGCTGCCGCGGTTAGTTCGAAGAACAATTGCACAATGCGATACATAGGAGGACCCGGCGTCACCCTTCCTTCGAGCGAGCTTGCAGATGACATCGATACTCGACTTCCCGGACGCGCGACGTTGCTGCGGCGTTTCCAGCCGCCTCGCGCACGATTCACCACGGCCACCACCGGCAAACTTTGCACCGCTCGCTGCTACTGCGACGACTGACAACCGGGATCACGCCTAACACGACCAATCGAACGTGTGTCGATCCCGGAAACCGGCAATTGCGTGTCTGGACTCGTCTCCACGAGATCGCTCACTCTTTGATCCGATCTTCAACTTCTCGACGCATTTTTTGACTTATTTCCTAGCGAAATATACACAGACTGTCCCGCATGCCGTGGACAATCGATTGGGATTAATTCTACACGCAAAAGTGAGTCGAAAAGAATGAATGAAATTTGTTGGATTGACGCGTCGTTTTCGAGTAAATGGAGTTTGACAATTCAGCGCGTATGGATGTTTAAACTCCATTCTCAAAATTGTTAGTTATTCTTTCATGAAACATATATTGGTAAACAACATAATCGTGTTATGTACCCTAAACGACGCTCTACCACTCTCAGCAATCAGTTTTCGTGAAAAACGTCTGAAGATCGATTTCTTCGATGTTCCAGCGGTAAGATCGAAATTATATTTCGATCGACTAAACTTCTTCTTAGGGGTCCAAAAATTTTCATGTTTTCCGAATGTAACATTGTACAATTTTACCAGAAAACGGTAGAACTCTATGTTCTGTTGCGCGGAATTGGAATTTCAGAGCGCGGAATTCACTCGTTCAAAAGTTATAGGTGAGTGAAGTTGCTCGATATCAGGTGCGTTCGACAGGTTAGAACGCCGCCATATTGCTTTGTACTTACGTGTTATCCAATCAGCAGAGTTACTACGTCGCACCACAAGCACATACAAGCAGCCATTTTACAGAGCTCTATCAGTTCCCTGCGAATATTATATTCAGGAAATTTTTGGTCCCCTAAGGTGAAGTTGTACCCTTCGATACGGAAGCTTGCTGTAATAATTCTATCATAGTAAAAAATATTAGCTTGCAATTTTCGAAACGAAAACGTACCGCAAAACCCAATCTACAGGCTCCAACAATCAGTTTTCGCCGAAATCGTCTGAGGATCGACATCTTCCTCGTTCCAGCGATGAGATCCAAACTATACATCGATCGCTTGTTAAAATGTTCTAAACGAAAGTGGAAGATTGCTGCAATAATTCTAGCTTACTAGACAATACTAGCTCGCAATTTTCTATACAAAAACGTACCCCTAACCTCTATGCTCTATCCACAACCCCTAACAGTCAGTTTCCGCCAAAATAGTGAGAGGACCAATTTCCTCTGTGTTTCAGCGGCGAGAGCTAACTATAGTTCGATCAGTTGTTAAAATTTGGGAAAGCTTGCGACTGTCTACAGTCTAAGGACCTCTGTTAGACTGGTCTCGCGAAAGGAGATCATGATTCACGACCCCGGTGGGGTTACCGCCTCACTATATCGTTATCGTGGAGTGTTCACCATCCACGTTCGGTTGTTAGCGACGCGTAGTTCGACAATATTTCGTAAACTGCCGCCGAGTCCCATAGCAAGGAACAATTGGATTGAATTCAGAAGGTGGGACAGACAGAGGGGGGTAGATAGGGAACGGATGAGAGAGGCGAAGAGAGATAGAGAAGAGAAGAGAGAGAGAGAGATGAGGGAGAGAACAGGGATTCGCAGCAGACACATAACTAGCAGCCTTGTCATCTGTGCGATCTGTATAATGCGATACGATGTTGGTAAGTTGTCTCGCGGTGTTAATACGTTAATTAGAATTTCGCTAATTAATACTTCTGGAAAGCGATTCAGCGTGGTGGTTTGAGGCACGAGTCGGGTAACCAACCAGGGATAAATGTTTCTGATGTAATTGGAGGATGATGCGACCGTTTCCGGGAAATTGGGGAACAAGCAAAGTTGCCACGGTGAAATATATGCTTCGACGAATGAAAATCTTTTTGAAATGAAACTTCTTTTTAGGCGCGTTAGGCGTAAAACCTGGACGCCGTAGGCGTAAAACCTCGACGCGGTAGGAGTAAAACCGATCTGGCGATGAAACGATGAATCGATATTCTATTGTATTAGCATATACAGGGTTCAGCATTGCTTATCCCCTTCGCTTACAATATCGTCTGAGAGACGTGATTACTAATAAAGATGTATGTTATTAATTTCCTTTAAACCGAAATATAATTCTATTTTGTTGTTAATGTAAAGCCATTGGAGAACATATAGACATGCAATAGATTTACATTTTCTCCTTTTTCTAAGAAATTGTGAACTACAAAGAAATTCTAATTACTAAAACCGTAAAATAAATCGTAAGGCAAGGGGTTAATAAAGATTATGATAAAATTCCGATGATGCTAAGTGAAGATTTCAACGTGAACTTTGCATTGGAACAATCAAAATTATTAATAGAATTTTTTAGAAGGAAATTAAGATTGTAAATGGTAAATAATCCTAATGAAGAGACAACAAGATGAGGAACAACTCTCGATGTAGTATTTGCACGACTTTTAGACAAAATTGAATCAAGAATTTTTATATCATATTTTAGCTACCACAAGTCAATTGTTTTAATAATAGAATCATAGAAAATTAAATGTCATAAAGTGTTAATAAAAATTCGAAAAAAGATTAAAGAAAGAAGCTTCTCTTCAGCCATGTGGTCTAAGCACACACCATTTTTTTCTTTTTAAGCGCACGTTATCTTCTTTGCGAATCCACACCTCATTGAGGCGATCTATTCGCTTGAAAAAGTTGGTTGTTCACCGACGATCTGCTTTTCTCAAATAAGGATTCTGTGTATAATAATAATTGCCAATAATAATTTATTTGACTGTGCTTTTG
Source organism: Sphecodes monilicornis (assembly GCA_913789915.3). Classification (NCBI taxonomy): domain Eukaryota; kingdom Metazoa; phylum Arthropoda; class Insecta; order Hymenoptera; family Halictidae; genus Sphecodes; species Sphecodes monilicornis. The sequence goes on from OU565294.1 coordinate 11,815,362, forward strand.
CTGTACACTCTGAGATAATATTATTAGATCCGGTCAAAAGTAATTTTCTGTTTAGTATAGCAATATTATTTAGATGAAAAAGAATTGAAAATTATGTCTTACAGTTAGTTGCTCGGCAGTATTTGTAACGATTTGGTGCCATTTATCAATAGACTGCGGATTTTATGAATAATAAAAATTGTCTCCATCAATTGCACAAAATAGAAACAGAATACACATTTCCTTCTCCCTTCAATGACTTTAGAAAGTAGAAAATTATTAATATCCTCTAATCCTTACAACAATTAGTCTACAAAAAAATATATACTATTGGGCACACATCAAATAATTTGTATATAAACATTTACTTTCAAGCATCCCCAATCGGCAACTATTTTAAAATTAAGCAACTCATTGTAAATTCGGAGAAAAACATTTTTAAAAAATCTATAGAGTATGGAACACACATAATATAATTCGTACTTAAACATTTACTCTCAACCATACACAATCGATAACTATTTTAAAATCAATCTTCTCATTATAAATTCATAGAAAAATATTTTTAAAGATCTGTGTAGTGTGGTACATATATAAAATAATTTAATTAATTTATAACTACTTCAGAAGCAATTGGTAGCAATTTAAAAAAAACGAAGCACGACATCCAAACCTGATCAAACAAAACGAGGTTCGGTTGGTGTGTTACGCATCGATCCGTGCGTAACGTGTACGTATCGTGCATCCCCGGAAAAATTCATATATGCAAATTATTCTTATGTGGAAAAGTTGATTTGTCACGTCTCGTCCGCGTCGCGTGAAACGCCATCATCCCGTTCTACTCGGTGGCTGTATTAATTGGCATCATTCCAATTACCGGATTAACTACTCGAAACAACTCGGCAATTTGCGGTGCAATTTTATCCACCATATCGGTCGGCGAGCCGTCAGTTATTTTCACCTCGAATTCTCATTCTCGTCACGTACCGGACAGCACGACGAACGTTGCGATTTGTTGCATTACATTGCGTTCGTTTCATCGCTGGGACCATGAATTTCTAGAAGAATTGCGCCCGCGGAACCGGATGAAACAATATTTACTCGAACCGTGGAAGAAAGCTTACGGATGGACAAGCATCTGTGATAATGTTACGCCCCCAGCTACAAAACATACTAATGTAGGATTTGATGGACGAATGAGTGCGTGTATGCGTGTAAATGTGTGAATGCTAGAGAATTCTACGAGCGAGACAGCGTGAGTGAGAGGCCTTGAGCGAGAGAAAGACGGAGAGCGTTAGTGAGAGAGTATGAGCGAGAGAAAGACGGAGAGCGTTAGTGAGAGAGCATGAGCGAGAGAAAGACGGAGAGCGAAGAAACAAATGAAGCGGACGACCGCGGTGTGAATGCGTGCGAGAATGAGAAACAGTCGAAGTATGAACGTATAAAGAACCACACGAAATTATTTTTAAATACACATCTCCTTTTGATTCTCTTTTTATTATATCAGGAGTTTCTTATTTTCACCCGATTCTAATCCCACACTAACTTGCTCACAAAACTTAAAAAACACCCTTTAGAAACGAATAACTTTTATAAAATTTCCAAACAACTTGAGTGTCTCTTTAAAGTTTAAACCTAGTTTTAAAGAGCTCATTTAAATATTTAATTCTATAATCGCGTTCTCTATCGTAGAAATTGAAAGGTCAAATCGTCGCTAGATGGCGGAATAATCTTTCAGGGCCGATTTTGGCCAATGTCTGCCGGCAATCTGCTGCCTGTGTCAGCTAATATTCTGCCATGTCAGATTTAGCTATCCGGCCAGTTTCCTAAAATGTTTTCTTCTTCTTTCTCAAAGTTGAAACACAATACTGAATATACACATTGCACAAAACAGACGTACAAGCAGCCGACAATAGTTCCTTAGAGCTATTCTACCCCCCCCCCCCCCATACTCATCTCGCGTCGGCGCGGTGGAATCGTAAAATTTTAGGACACGTTGCATTTTTATCTCGCTCTCAATTACACGTGCCGTGAAACTTTTTAACAGCGTCGCCGTTAAAACTGCAAATGCATCGCATCATCCTTAGCGACAAGGAGTTACGATGTCGGCGCGAGTAAAGCCGAAGGAAGGACCGTCTAACCAATTAGCAGTCCTTGTTCTTTCGTGTATACACGTTACCCGTTGTTATGCATCTATAAAATTAAAAGCCGCGCTAACGATCAAATTATAAAACAGCTCGAAAATTGTCGGGATAATGGCTCCGTATTGTATTTACATTAAACCCTGTTGTTCGCCATCTGTTTGCAATCAACAACCTCGCAAGTTGTACCAATTGTTGAAAAAGCTGAGCAAGAAATTTTCGGAACAACAATACTGGAGAACTAATCTAGACATATCTGCACATAAGTTTTAAAGATGACAAAGGAAATGGTAAAGAAGAAGTTATTGTTTTCTTGAGAATTACTTGCTGCAGGGTTATGAATTAATTTTAATATTTGTTCCGTCAAAGGGGAGGGATTGATTATGATTACTAGAGTACCTGTTAATAATTATTAGGGCCAGGAGTTAAATACAAATATATTTCTTCTCTTAATAATTTTAGTAAATCGTAGATGATGTACCATCGTCTTTGGATTCTTTTGATATCTTTATGCTGTTTTATAATTATTTCATTCATTCCTTTTTACCACGAGTGTGTCAAATTCACTGTCTAATAATTAGGTGTTTTGGTAAAATGTTTTACATAAGAATATTTTTAATATAAACATTTTTTTAACACACTGAACATGTTCCAATTTTTCAAGACTTTTGTGAGAAGAACAACACTTGAACAACTTTGACGACCTGTATCTCAGTAACTAATCAACATATTCGAAAAGTTCAAGCTGCATACGACGCATTGATGTACGCGCAATGTATTAAAAATATATAAAACGTTCTACGTAACAATTTTTTAAGGTGAACATTTCCTAATCCATCAAACACGTTCTAATTTATAAGACATTAAGAAGGGCGATGTTTGCTTAACTTTGACAGGTTGTATCATAGTAACAAATCAATATATTCAAAAAATTCATGCTGCATAAGATAAACTGATGCATACAAAATGTATTGAATTTTCCCCAGATTAAAAAAAAAAATGTAACACTGTTGCATCTCAGGTAGAAGACTGTGCCGCGAAGGGTATGACGAAGTTGAAGAGCGTTGCAGCCTGCAAGTGCAAGGTTTAACGAGGAAACTGATCTGGCTTGCATTAGACCGTTCTCGGTGGTACATATAGTTTTCTTGTGTGTCGTGTAAAATCGAGCTTCGCGAAGCCCCGGTTACGTGGTAACTCAGTTTCACCTGAGCTTTGCCTTTCGGAAGTGTAACGGGAATTCTGATACACGCGGAACGAGCGGCACACTTTGCCACATATATTCTTCGCCTCTATTCAGAGTCACTGTGCTCTTCCGCCGCGTGCTCGTCTTTTTATCACTGAGATTTCAGCCTTGCTTCTCTCTTTCTTTCTTTTCTTTCTCCCCCCTTTTTCTTTTCGAGTTCCCCGCGCTTGGATGCCCGTAGCTCTTCGCGAACGTGATTGAGGAACGCGAAATAACGAGGGTTGACGTGTTCCTTCGTTGCGTTGTCTCCTTATTCACCATTATAGTGATGGCTTCAGGGTAATGTTGTAATGATGCACTACGGACTGTGGCCATTGAATTCGACCGTATGAACAAATTCCTGTTTCCTGCGATACCGCGCTGGAAATGGCACCGTGACGTTTTCTCCGTAAATTCTTACCAAATAACTAAATAAATTATTAGTAAATACTTGATCGAGCGTTGGAGATTGTTGTGTAAATTTAGGTAACTACGACGAACTTCTGAAAGGCTGCACTGATCGATTCAATTTATTAGTTTGACTATGGCCATTGAATTAGAGCATATGAACAAATTCCTGTTTCCTGCGATACCGCGCTGGAAATGGCAACGTGACATTTTCTCCGTAAATTCTTTCCGAATAACTGAATAAATTGTTAGTAAATACTTGATCAAACGTTGGAGATTGTTGAGTAAATCTAGGTAACTACGGCGAGCTTGTACAAGGCAGAACTGATTGATTCAATTCATTATTTTGACGGTGGCTATTGAATTCGACCGTATGAACAAATCCTTGTTTTCTGGGTTACCGAATTGGAAATGTCTGCTTGACATTTTGTGTATATTGATAACTAAATACTTGATCGAGTGTTGGAGATTTTTTTTAATAAAACTAAGTACCTACGATGGCTTGTCAAAGGCTACACTGATGAAATGAATTTATTGTTTTGACTGTGACCATTTAATTGGATATGAACAAACCGCATTGGGAATGGCACAATGTCATCTACTGCAGAAATTGTTTTTAAGTGACTATATAAATTGTTAGCAACTAATATACCAAGTATAAATTATAGTTGGATAAAATAGCTTATATAATAAATATATGTACAGTATTTCATCGTTAATTGTCGTCACCACGGGTCCGGCCGGCGTCAATTATCGTGTAGACGATACTATTTTTGACTCCCAGAGGCCTCGGTCGCCGAGATATGTAACATAATACGGGTCGAGTATATTGGTGTGAGACCTCTACTTATCCAATAACAAAACTTCTTTATTTTTCATAATTTTTTTATGGGACTTTCACCAGCATATTCGCGGCATTTTTCTAATGCAAATGGTACCTGATATGATATAATTCTGATAATATTTGCTTGTGTAATGAACGATGAAAGTTTCGGGCGCAAGGAAGCACAGCGCATGGGAAAGAAAGAGACGCGGAGAGTCGCAGTCGGCGGCACAGTTCAAAGACCCACGTGTCCTCACAATGTAATGCCAATAAAAAACTTTTTTATTATTATTTATTTTTTTATGAGACTTTCTCCTATATATTTGTGGCATTTTTCTGACTTAAATAATACCAAACACGATGTAATTCGGATCATATTTACAATAATTTTCCGAAATTTTCATCGTCCATTACTCAAGTAAATACCATCGGAATTGTATTTTATTTGGTATCATTTTCATTAGAAAAATGCCACGAATATGTTGGTGAAAGTTCCATATAAAGATAATAAAAAATAAAGAAGTTTTGTCATTGGATTAGTGGTCTCACCGATATATACTCGATCCATATTATGTTACACTTTTCGGCGACCGAGGCCTCTCGAGCTTCACGAGCTCTCATGGAGTATACCCCGCGAAGGAGGGATTATTTTGCGAGAATTATCGTACAGAAGTTCACGACAATTAACGATGAAATGCTGTAATAATTATATCATAATAATGGCTTGTACAGGACTATTTCGATTAATTCAGTCTATTATTTCGCAGCACAAATTGTTTTTTGGATAACTAAATACATTGTTACCAAATAATTGACCAAGTGTAAATGGCTTACAATTAAAATATGATCAGTAAATTGCGGATTTTATGCATTCATGACTAGACTGTGGATCTTTGTAGAAAATTAAAATTTTGTATATCGATTGCAAGTAACAAGAGCTGCATAGAAATTTGGTTCTTCTTTTAATAATATCAATATATTACAAAATAATATAATTACCTGCTTATTTTTGCCATAAGTCTATTTATGGAAAAAAATGTTCAAGTACACTTTAAAACAGTGAACACATTAAACGAATTGGGAAATATCAATGCATTAGTTCCAGCTGATTGAAATTATTAAAGGAAGAATGAAATTTCTATTTGGCTCCGGAATTATACAATTTTTATTTTGCATAAAGATCCGCTGTCTACTGATCAGACTTTCAATCGAACTTATTTATATTCTAACCGAATGATTTCACTATTTTTAATCAAACTGCGATATCGTGAATACCATACACGCGTGACGATGGTACCTAACGAATCAAAGGAAAAATGGTAGCTTTATTTCATTAGGAAAATCCCGATAATAAAAATTTGCAGTGGAAAACGAAGAAAATTATAGAGGTATCCAAAAAGCAAGTTTCATATTCTCTTTGACAGGAGAAGAAAAACACGCAGACTTGTTTTACGAGTTAATACCTGCGAGATAGACGATTCTGCGTAGGGAATCCAAAAACGAGGGGGTTACAAATAATATAATTATCTGCTTATTTTTGTCATGAGTCTATTTATGAAAAAATGTGCAAGTACACTTTAAAACAGTGAACAGATTAAACGAATTGGAAAATATCAATGCATTAGTTTCAGCTGATGAAATTATTAAAGGTAGAATGAAAAATAAAGATCCGCTGTCTACTGATCAGACTTTCAATCCAACTTATTCATATTCTAACCGAATGATTTCACTATTTTTAATCAAACTGCGAGATCGTGAATACCATACACGCGTGCCGATGGTACCTTACGAATCAAAGGAAAAGTGGTAGCTTTATTTCATTCGGAAAAACCCGATAATGAAAATTTGCAGCGAAGAAAATTATAGAGGTATCCAAAAAGCAAGTTTCATATTCTCTTTGATAGGAGAAGAAAAACACGCAGACTTGTTTTACGAGTTAATACCTGCGAGATAGACGATTCCGAGTAGGGAATCCGAAAACGAGGGGCTCCATCCGTATCGCCGCAATAGAAGAAGTTTCGTGACTTCTTTCGCCCGCGAGAAAATAGCCGCGAGTTTTCACCGACAAGACACTACATGCGTTCCGCAGTAAACCCGCCTCTTAACGTCCGGTTATCACGAAACGAGACTTCCGTTACCGGCGGTGTAAAACGTGGCCCCCCTCCTCTCTTTCTACGCCCCCTCTTTCTCTTTTTCCCTATCGTTCACCGAAAGGTACGGGGAACAACTTCTAACTGCCGTTATAAATAATGAGCTGCAATTAAAGAGCCACCGAGTACGAAGGTCCGTCGGGGGAAAAGTGTAACGAAAACGATGGAAATACTGTCGTGGCGTTGAACGGATGTACATAAGTCTACAGGGTGTGTCAATAATGCAAGAGCATGTGTGCTTGTCTACTACAAATTAAAAATGAATAACATTTTTGAAATTGGTTCAGACGGCTTGAGCTTTATTTGGAAATGTTAAAAGGATTCGTTTACGAGGTAATTTATAGAAAATATTAATAAAAAATTAGCATTGGTCGATATGCGGATTTTATGTGTAGGTATTTATGACAAAAGTGAGTAGATCAAATACATATAAATTATTATAAACATATTTTATTTTCTTCCATCCAAGTGCCAATATTAACTTTAAACCGTTACAAATTAATATACATGCTAATTATAGTATAGCAAATTGTAAACTGTAAACCATGTGGCCGCTAATGACCCCGCTGTTCATGAGACCACAATTAAAATAAACTACAAATACGAAAAAAATGCAAAACAGTGAAAACAATTCAAGGATTTAGAAATACTATTTTGCAGCTTTCATCTCATTAAAATTGTTAAGAAAAGAAAGAAACGTTTATGTTATTATTTTGCAACAATTATCATTGTTTTGCGACAATTATCGTTCAGAAGTACACGACAATTAACGATGGAATGCTGTAAAAACCTAGCTAATGCCAGATAAAACTACGATACGATAGACGTGTAATTCTTGCCATCCTGATAATTATATTTAATAAGCATTTATTTATTACAATAAGAACAAAATGGTGCCATATAGATTAAGATACGATACACACGTAATTCTTGCCATCCTGATAATTATATATTGTGGTTATAATAAAATTGATTGTATTAACAGCGTGGAAAATAGTAATGTGATACAAGGGATAGCGGCATGAAAGATTAATGTAATCATAAAACAACAGAACAGAGGAATTGGAACAAATCGATATAACATGAACATTGGTGAAGAACAGATAGAATAAACAATCAAAGATTGGTTTCGGCAAAGAGTATCAACCACCTGAAGTTCCTAATCTTTAACATTATATTTAATGAACATCTTTTTATTACAGTAAGAATTAACATCGAATATAACTCATTACCTGTTGGATCCATAAAGAATCTTTTTGAACGAAGGATGCAGGATGGATGCAGCTAGATTATGTCAAATATCATATTTACTGAGATATCAAGGCCATTTCGCAATTTCCCAAGATCGACGTACATTGTTCCTAACGTTATCTTTAGACTGCGGAACTTCATGCAAAATAAAAACTTTCTACCTGAATTTCAATAAACTGCGGTGAAATCAAAATTTTTTTCTTACTATGTTTAATGAGTTAAAATTAATGTAAAAGTTTCTTCAAATTCTCCTAATGATTTTACTGTTTAAAATTACACCTACTCATTTTTGTCATAAATGCATATAATCCGCAGTCTTGTTATCTTGTAGGCCAGCGAGTTCCAACGTATTCCCCTCCGAGAACTGCGAGGTCCCCACCATCGAACCTCTTCCCACTACTACGTACGGCCGTAGAGTTAGTGATTGCTGCGCGCGCCGCGTGGCTCTCGTGGTGGGAGCTTCCCGCTACTATACATTATAACGATGAAGTCTAAGAGTGGGGGAAGAACCTAAGCGGGGAAGGTGCCTCGAATAGCTCGGGAGCAACTGGAACTGCCTGTTGTAGGAGATAAAAAGACAAAACCTATTTTCATCGATTTCAAAACACGACTGAAGAGAATGAACATTGGCATTGTAAAAAATTCAAGATCACCTCAATATCTCAAAAAAACACATCTAAAAAAATCTAACTACATCCATTGTACGAGCCTTTTGAAGTGCAGTATAATTAGTTTAAAACATTGTTGGTACCACTAACAGATTACGAGTTATTTAAGTTATTAGGTATTGCTGTTTTACATTGCGTACAGAGGGTTCGAACAATTGTTTCAGGCTAGAACTTTATTGTTATTCGTGGAGTTACAGGAAAATGTTAGAGAATAATGACGAATGGATAGAAGCAGAAACAATTGCGTGGACCACCCTGTATATCGTTGTGCGTGCTTGATGAGCTGATCGGGGGAGGAAGCTCGAACTGGTTGGTACGAAACTTTGTTGAAACCCTCGGCACGAGGTGGCGGGTTCTCATGTGCACGTGCACACTGGCAAAACTGTTCTGTGAATTTCGTGAATGAGCCTGTTCCGACCGAGGGGGTTAATTATGAAGAGATTATAAAAGTATAATACCGTATTAAACGGGCCGTTCGTGTTGTACAAATATTCGTGATTATCAAGGGCCCGGTAATCACGGATAGTGCAGCTAATTTACTCGGACAAGCGGCGTTTACATTTCCGACGAACTTTTACGAGATTATGCGACGTTGAGACCAGTTTTATGGACACGCGCGAATCCTTTTCGTTAATGTTTTTGCAATTAATTACAGGAGCTGCCAAAATGTAGTAGTAGACTTCATCTTTATGCAAATTTCTATTCTCATATACAGGGTGGTACACGCGATTGTTTCAGGCCGTAACTCCGTTATTAATGCATTTTTGAAAAAGATATCGAAAGAGAAAGATAAATGGTTCGAAGAACGCTACATTCGTAGGCACTTAGATATTTTTTAGGTGCAGCTGTGCATGTGCAATTAACAATTGCATCATTTCTTTAAATAGAAATGTATATTTTTCGTTGCACTAATCGATTGCTCTGTACATTCTACGTAAAAAATGATTAGGGTACTACGGCGAAAACATTATTAGTTCTTGAGAAATTTTCTTTATTGAGGAGGATGCTCAAACTCTTCTCCATTACATTGTAAAGATTAGATTGAGCATCTTCTTCAATAAAGACAGGTTTTGAAAATATCTCAACAACTAATAATTTTTTCGCCATAGTACCCTAATCAATTTTTACGTAGAATGAACAGAGGAATCGATTAATGCAACAAATAATATACTTCTTTTAAATACTATTATTGATCGGAGTTATGAAGGAAAAAGTGAAGGCCAGGATTTTTAACTTTTTCATCTGTGTCAGTACCGAAAATTTATATGGCTTTCATAAATCTAAGTGAGTTATATTGTGTATCTATAATGTTTCATCGAAATCCGCTGACGCATAAAAAAAAACAATGGGCATTGAAGAATGCAAAAATCTTTTAATTGCGGGATTAAATTGTATTTCCGCACAATTTTTGCCATATTTTATCATTTGTGGCTCTTATAAAACTTAATCGATATCGTTGAAACTTTATTTATGTATATTATTTATTTAGATCTACGAAAGGCATGTTTTATATTTTCATTATAGGCACAGATAAAAAAGTTAAAAATCGTGACCTTCATATTTTCAACACAACTGTGACCAGTAGCATCATCAAGAAAAAAGAAAATACAAAATTCCAGGAAACATCAAAGATAACCACCGAATCAACGGAATCTTGCGAAAAACTAATAAAATTCTTGAAACACACAAAGTTATTCAACCGAGTCTAAATTATAAATGACCACCTAATTGTAAGCTTGTAGTTGCTAATAATCCTTGCGAGATTGATGTAACTTGAAAAAAAGAAATAGCAACTTCGAAAAATTTTTCTTAAATATTATCTAATAAACTAACCCTAATCTAATATCTGAAAAAAACTCAAGTCGTTTGTACCAGTCTTAAAAAAATTATTCGTTTTTAAATGGTGTTTCTTAACTTTTGTTAGTAACCTTTTTCATTTATGAGATTTTCGACCATTTTATTTTTTGACCTTTTTCCATCAATGACTAATAGCGTTCATTTACTACCACATTTTCACTAAACGTCGCCTAATGTTGTCGTCAATATGTTAATTTTTTAATTCGTATAAAAAGAATGCACGATGATCACGTCGACAGATATTGATATAAACTTTATGTAAAAGTAAAGTTGGATATGTAAATAGAAACTGAAGGTAGCACTAAAAGGATTAGCTTTTTATCATCAAATGATATATATTAATCCAGTAGATGATAATATTATTACTTGATAAAAAAAACTTCATAACATTTTCATCTGAAATCGAACATTCCATCTGCAATGATCTAATATTATTTGATAAAAATTGGAGATAGAGAAAAGTTTCGTTCAGCTAATAAAAGATTCCTCATTATAGCAAAAATATAAAAATAAACATTTCTTTTCGTTATCTTTTTGTTTACTTTTAATGATACGTAAAAATGTTCAATGCCGTGAGAGGGCAAGTATTGTTTTATATAAACATTCTTTTTGTATTAAACTTATTGTTTCACTGAAAAAATTGTCGACGACCGTAAATCTTCAGAAAATAGAATCCATTTGAATAACACGAGTATATTTCTTGACGTCTGCAAAAATTAGTATCACAACTCGATATGAAGTGTTTAATATGCTTTTGAAAAGTATTTAATTGCATGGGGCAATTTAAATAGTTTTTTAACGGTATGAACATTTAATGTAATTCGCGAACTGTACTTTGATATACCACTATGTTAATTAGCGTCAATTGCTGAAACGTTTGCAAATTACAAGCCGCGTTCTGCGAATCCCGGCGGACTTATTATTGCGAAAAGCGACGGAAAAACGTGCAAACAATATAAATAAAAGCCACGGTCGGTTAAATAATAAATATTGAATTACCCGCGTTACGCTTTTGCCCGTTGAAACGCGTCTAATAAAACATCCCTTTTAAATAAACTGGACGAATAAACTGAATTTACCGGCGTATAAAGATATTGTATTTTAGTATCAATGGAGTAACGCGGCCCCGGTGGTATCGAGGTCTACAGAACAATCGTGAAACGAATAAGTAAATGTTGCATAACGATTACACGAACGGTATTTTAATCCGGTGAAATTTTTCCATTAGCAACTTTCTTGTTATGCAGATCTTTATACCCGGGGTATAATTTGCTTGAATTACGCGCGTCACGCACTACTGACACGGGCCGCCATTAATACGCTGTCGTTTGCTATATTTGCACTTTTGCTCGTGCTATGAACATATGTATTACATCGCTGATAAGTGTCGCAAAACTCTGGCAAATGTCACTTTGCACATTGCCATGAATATCGGTCGCAAAACTTGGTACGTTTTTTTTCGTAACAGAAAATACAAAAAGATTCAAAAGATTCGTTGACAAATTAGAATTGAATTTAAAGTTAGACTTAAAACTTTGAAAATTGAATCATATATTTATGAGTGGGAATAAATTATTGTTGCACTTTTAGTAAACCATTTTTGGAGACGTTAATGTGATGTCTGACTAATATTGGTTTGTACTACTTTGAATTGGTACTACTTGATGAAAAGAAATAATTTGCCTCTGATGAATATTTTTCCTCTGATTAGAAGCAAACTTGCGAGAATTTCTCTCTCTCACTCAGAATGATAATCATAGTGATAGAGTTGTTAACAAATTCATAATTTGCTTATAAAATTGACAAGCCCAGTACCATCCTCATGACCAGCATGCTTCAATAAAATTTATTCTCTGAAGTCAATAATAGTTGCATTCTGTTTAATTGACTTTCAAGCTATCTTTTGATTTAGCACAATTACTGGAAAGATTTTTCGTAGGCTCCCAATAGATGAGGTGTTAATACTAACCTTACCGAGCATAAAATGTGACTGGTATACTTTGTTCTATAAAGTTTGATAGAACAGCTAAAAATAAGACGATAATTAATAATATCAAAATTGTGTTGGATAGAAATCAGTTGAAGTGTCTGATCATGCTCTGTCGATTCTACTTCTTGTCAATAGTAATGTAGGCTGTTCTTTCTTTTGGAGGACCAGATGTTTTTAACTTTCTTGAAAACTTTTTAAATTTTTTTATGTTGCATTCTGTTTAATTGTACAATAAAACGTTTAAACATGAGAAATCAACAGAATCAATAATACAAATATCTCTTGTTAGCATTTAAGAGACAAGCTTCCAGATAAAAATTCAAAAGCCATATCTAATATATTATTTCAAATATTTCTGACTTAATTTGTTTACAAATGCAATTCCAACATCCCTAAGACGTCTCAATCAAAACGATTACCTCATAACATTCCCAAAAACGTGCAAACATGTAATGAAAAACTACATTAAACAATACGATGTAAAACTCAAATGGAAAATATCTTTTTGAATAATTACAAGATTGAACAGAGAATATGTATGTGGTATTTATTGTGTATACAAACGGTTTTAAAACCGTCTAATAATATCGTTATTCTAGCCAATTGATTCATACGGGGTCGGACAGTTAAAGGCTTATATCGTTTCAGCGAGCGAATCGGGGAATCGCGTTTTAAGCGGGGCAGCTCTCAACTTCTGGCTGCCAGAATTTCGCATGTTTGATTTTAATTACCGTCTGGTTAAGCGCCTGACCTGTCGCGGATTTCACCCACGTATTAGTAACACCGAAATTCATGTCGCCCGTCGGTTTACGCGATGATAACCGCCGAGTCATTCTCTAACTGCGCACGAAGACCACCGCTGTGTTAGCCGCAACCGTGCGAATGTCAAAAACGTCGTATCCGCAACAGCTACGACTTCCGGGCCGAGGTTTCGCTGCCGCACACCGGACCCCAACTCGTTCGTCTATGGTGATGGCTTGCGTTGTGACAGGAAAATGTCTGTCGCTCACAAAATTAAGCGAAACGGTCCGCGAAACTCGGCGTAGAAACGCGTTTTAGGAGAAATTTCTATTCCCGAGCTTTATCAACACTTTCGATTCGAGATCTTTCTCTTTGGACCTTTTTACTTTACTTTTTGACAACTTTTGCGTATATTGTTTGCTTTATATATTGTTTATTTTATATATTGTATATTTTGCACATTGTATATTTTGTATATTCTATATTTTGCACATTGTATATTTTGTAGATTGTATATTTTGAATATTGTATATTTCGAATATTGTATATTTTGCACATTATATATTCTGTACATTGTACATTTCCTATGCTGCATATTTTATATATTGTATATTTTGCACATTATATATTTTGCACATTGTATAGTTTGTTTTGTGGATATTTTCTATATTATATATTTATATATTGTGTATTATATACATTTTCAATATTGTATATTTTGTATATTGTGTGTTATATAGATTTCCTATATTGTATATATTATATATTCTGTATATTTTGTATATTTGATATTTTTTATATATCTTGTATATTCTGTATATTCTGTACAGTTTAAATATTTTGTACATTCTATACAGTTTGTATATTTTGTATATTCTATATATTTTGTATATTTTGTATATATGATATATTTTACATATCTTTTATATACTGTATATTCTGTATATTTTGCATACTTTGTATATTTTGTATATTTTATATATTTTATATATTTTGTATATTTTATATATTTTGTATATTTTATATATTTTGTATATTCTATATATTCCATATTTTGCATATTTTATATATTCTATATATTCCATATTTTGCATATTTTATATATTTTATATATTTTGTATCTTTTGTATATTTTATATATATTATATATATGTTGTATATTTTGTATATTCTATATATTCCATATTTTGCATATTTTATATATTTTATATATTTTGTATACTTTGTATCTTTTGTATATTTTATATATATTATATATATGTTGTATATTTTGTATATTCTATATATTCCATATTTTGCATATATTTCATATTTTGCATATTTTATATATTTTGTATATTTTGTATCTTTCGTATATTTTATATATATTATATATATGTTGTATATTTTGTATATTCTATATATTCCATATTTTGCATATATTTCATATTTTGCATATTTTATATATTTTGTATATTTTGTACATTCTGTATATTAAGTATATTTGTACACAAATTGGCATACAGACTATACACAAAGTCACATTTCTGTCCCAAAATATTAAGACCTTAACTTATACTTCGCGATAGAAATCTATGTCTTTCAAAACGAGCGCTCGCAGTACATTATCGCGAGTTCAGAACAATCGTCAAGACCGTGACTTATGCGATCTTCGCAGCCTAGGTAAAAAAGGGGAACAGCAAGGATTAAAAAGGCATCATAACAAAGTACGACTGGCTTCATCCACCGACACGTCCGTTTAATCCTCTCCGGGCCAGATCGCCGTGAGCAATTGCTAGGTTGAATCTGGTGCTCCCGCTCGTTTCCCATGAAGCGCGCAGTTTAATTCTTTCGAAATTTTCGGAGCCTCTGGCATTCACCATCATCCGGCGATCTGCGTGACGGGGGTGAACGTTGGTGGATGGGGATTGCACGGGGGTGTAGACGAGAGAGGCGAGGCTGGCCGTAGAAGAAGGATGGTCGGAGAGGCTAAAGGGAAGGTTGCGAAAGCGTGGCAAGGGCCACTGAAAGCGGCGCATTCAAGCGGACTGTATTGAACGATGGTTACATTTCTAGCTATTCCGACGGAACACAAGAGTCCTTTTATATGCATCGTGCTCGCCCGGATTCGTTGGTCAATTCGTCTGCACGGATGAACCGGCAGCCGTCGGCCTTGAGACTGGCCTTCCCTTGAGCGTTCCTCTGAAAACGCCCTGCATAAAGTCCCGGCTATTAAATAAGTATCATTTCCCCGGAATCTCCCATGGCTAGTTACCGCCTCTGTCTTCATTAAACGTTGAAACCCTGCGCGGAATAAAGACTCCTCCGACACGGGAAAACATATCGATAGGATACACGCGCGAAAGCCCGCAGTGTCCGATGGGGATGATCGTTGCCAGCCGAATTGATTGCGGTTACCGGCGATAGGCGAGGGTGAAAACGAAACGATTTTTTTCGGCTGTTTGTGTAGCCTGTTCCTAGTCTGATCTGCATGGTTCATCGGCGAAAACTCCATGCGAAATAAGGGGATCGAGGGAAATTGCTGGCGATCAACTGGTTGCTCGGAAACACTGTATCGTGTCGTTTAACGTTTTGTCTGCCACGCCAATCCTGTGCGGTTGACACTATTTATTTAGCTCGAAAACCAATTTTCTCGGCATCGTTCTAACTGCTAGATTGTTGCATATGAAATGTTCGATTTCCAACGTTAACGTTTAATAGAATCTTCTTCTAAATAGTAAACTTTTGCATTAAAGTGAACAACATTCTTATCGACATATCTTGTCAATGACGTTTTTTTGATCGTTCACGTTCTTCATTCAGAAGATTCTCATCTTTTTTTAGTCTTATTTACCATTGACATGTGTCGATCGTCAATATGTTATTTTTACACTCTTCAGTATTCTAAAAAGAATACTTGACACTCAAATTGATGGACATTGGAATAAACTTTATTTAGCCTTGTATCTTAAAATGATGAATAATGAACCTGTAGAATCAAATTAGAAAATTATCTCATTTTGAATCGAGTAGAATATTAGTCACAGAAAATGCTGAAGCACCAGTTATTTTCCATTCGCAAAAATATTAAAAAATTATACAGAATTTGTTAAAAGAATTTGATAAACGTTTTAATGATTTCAAGAATCACGAGGAAGAATTTAGTCTATTTTCTGAAACCATTTTCTTGCGATCCACAAAATGTTTCCGAAGATATGTAGTTTGGAGAGGTGGAATGACAGGAAAATGTCGATGTCAGGAATTCTTATGACAACAATTCCTTAATTGAATTGATAGATATTAAATTGATTTTTATAAAGAATTATCTTCGCAGGATTTTCGAAAATGGCGTAAACATGCTTAACAAATGTATTCATTATTTGGAAGCACTTATACAGGGTGTCCCATTTAAGTTGAGATTGTAAATAATCTCGAAGACATATGATTTAAAAAAAACGAACTGACACATGCCATTTAGTGTTTCGAGTGGGGAGTCAAATGGCACTACTAGTTTTCTAATTCGTGGGCGTTTTTAAGGTTATTTCAAGGTCATTTGTCTTTTTATCATAAACCCATATTTTTTATTTCGGAATCATATTCTACGTAAAAAATGCACAGTTTTTCTTTCAAACATATTTTTGTTAGTTCAATATATCTTAAGATATTTAGCGGATTTTTCATGTTTATTTCGAGGATAATTTTGTTTTTTTATTAAAATGACAACGTTACTTTCTTCTGGAAGAATTTTTATTTCATTTAAGAACATCATAATAAATGCTCGAAATTTTTACCCTCAACTTTTAGACACAGTAATACGTTTAATAAAAGACTCGTGAACACATAATAAAGTTCTTACAAACTTACAAAAAAAATGTTAGAAACAAAAGTTGTTCATCTTTTTACGTAGAATATGATTCCGAAATAAAAAATATGGGTTTATGATAAGAAAGACAAAATGACCTTGAAATAACCTTGAAAACGCCCACGAGTTAGGAAACTAGTAGTGCCATTTGACTCCCCACTCGAAACACTAAAGAACATGTGTCAGTTTGTCTGTTTTAAGTCACATGTTTTCGAGATTATTTACAATCTCAACTTAAATGGGACACCCCGTATATGTGACAAACTTTCACAATCATGAGTATCCATAAATCCAAATTGAGAACCAATGCTCAATGATACTATTAATAGAAAACCACAACTGTACAATTAAGAATTGTTTAATTATTTTTTAAACGTGTACATAAAGTTTGTAAAAAAGTGATTATTGTCATAAATAAAGAACGATTACGTTATAAAATTAGTATAGACCTTTCCCTTATGTCTAACTATTTATCAATTTGAATATATTTTTCCCTAACCCTTTTGGTTTGGCCCGCCAAATATTTTGGAATTCACAATTTGGCATAGCTATGTAGGCAAAACTTTGGGAACCCCTGCTCTAAGGAAGTTAGAGAACCGCAGTGCCACTCGAGGCAGCGATAAACCGTTGACGGAAAAATGCGCCGTCAGATTTAAGAGAATCACGGTAACCTGGCGGTCGGGTACCAAAGGCTTTTAATTAGCAAGGTAATTCCGCGGTACCTATTTCCGTATAGTTCGAGATTTGTTCCAGCGCGGAAGAAAGAGAATAAGAGAGATCCAAAAGGGAGTAACATGGAAAGAAAAACGTGCAAAGGAACGGAAAGGGGGAGAGAAACGTCGACAGAGGGAGGGGATTCCGGATACAAAGAGAGAAAGAGAGACGGACAGACGTTGAAGAGAAGACGAGGAAAAGGAGTCGGTGAAGAGGGTGGAAGAGGGGTAGATTGCAAGAGGGAAGAGAGGTCGTAGTTGTCTGAATGCTGCGGCTAAAGGGCGGGTTCTTAGCCTCTTAACCGCTCTAACGTGGAAAAGCACGACTACTTCGACGCTACAGGCAAAGTTTACCTCGCTAATTCAGCCGTAGTCTGCCGTAGGAAATGTTGAAAGGGAGTAAATTTGACCGTGGTGTAGGGCGCGCGCAGCCTCCCTTGAGCAAGGCCGGCTCATTGACTCCCCGCCATGTCGACGAAACGTATTTTAGTTTCGCGTATAATTAACGAGGGAAGTGTTATAAGCACCTGCGCGACCTACGGAGAATTTTCGACACAAAACACGTGATTGGGTTCTTTCATGTTGCCTCCGTGAAATTTTGGAGAGGGTGTACTCCGTCGATGGGGGCTTTAAGCGGCTCCGGGGGTAGAGAGAATCCGCCGCGCCGGGGGGAAAGAATTAAAGGATTTCTGTGCTTTTAAATAGGGCGTATTTAAAAGCCGCCGAAAAACCCAGCCGGACCCTTCCTCGCTCAATGGATGTTCACTGTTATCGTTCCCGTAACTCCTTTTTCTGAAAACTGATCGTACGCTGCGCTATTGATTTCCGTGGGAACAAGTTTAAACCGACTGGCCACTTTCTTTTGCGTACGATCGCGAGTTCCTGTTATGCGAACTGCGAGATAGGCGCTGTGTAAAGTGCAAGATACTATACTCCGCGACGATACAGTGGGTGTGCACTAAGATTGGGTAATTCTGCATCGATTTTCTGAAGAATGGTTTTTTTTGCAGCGATTCTTAATTTTTGAAGTGAAACTTCCTTAGGCACGTTAGGCGCAAAACCTCGACGCGGTAGGCGTAAAACCGATCTGGCGATGAAACGATGAAACGATAAAACGAAATTCTCTACCCAGCGCATGCGCTCAAAACCCTCCAACGAATATCCAATATGGCGACGCCCTCACCTGACAAAAACGCTTAAAATTGCTCATATTTACGCGTGTATAACTTTGAAGTCTTTAGCCGCGGTAGGCGTAAAACTTCGACGTGGTAGGCGTAAAACCGATCTGGCAATGAAACGATGAAACGATGAAACAATGCAACGATGAAACGAAATTCTATTCTATTAGCATATACGATTGAGGGTTCGACATTCCTTAATAAAGATTATGATAAAATGCCGATGATACTAAGTGGAGATTTCAACGTGAACTTTGCATCGGAACAATCAAAATTATTAATAGAATTGTGTAGAAGTAAATTAAAATTGGAAATGGTAAATAATCCTAATGAAGCGACAACAAGATCAGGAACAACTCTCGATGCAGTATTTGCAAGACATTTAGACAAAATTGAATCAAGAATATTTATATCATTTTTTAGCTATCACAAGCCAAGTGTTTCAATAATAGAATCATAGAAAATTAAATGTCATAAAGTGTTAATAAAAATTCGAAAAAAATTAAAGAAAGAAGTTTCACTTCAGCCATATGGTCTAAGCACACACCAATGACCGGCTGTACAATTTTTTATTCTATAATTATTGAAATTATAAAGATACCTTCATAGGAATTGACTCAGTAAATTTCTTTGTTCAATCATATATTGTCATAAAAGTGGCACAACATCTAAATAAATTAAATTTTGCTAATTTTATAAAACAACACATGCTAGCCAATTTTAATTCTCGGTAGGTTAAGTGTTAATCGTTTCTTGGCTATTCGATTTTGAAACGAATCGATGTTCTTAGTTATGTATCGACCTTCGATTCAAATATTAATTTAATGATAGAACAATAAATGCCACGAACTACTGGGACGACCTAAAAATTGCAACATAATTTTTGTGTGGTTCGCATAAGACCAACCCAACATCTTTCCATATTACCGTGTTTTATAGAACTTTTCCTCAATTCCACATGATCCAATGGATTAACTGTTTTGACATGCACCGTTTCCACATTGAACGGCTCGTACGCAATACTGAATACAATTTCAGGTACGCACAGATCGATAGACGGAACGAATGCATAAAACCGTCAGTCGAGGAGTCGGACATTTAGCAACTGGCGGCGTATAAATTTCATCGAATTTTGATTCAACCCTCCGCGTCGTGCCAGGTCCTGTATTTTCGCGCTGCATCAAAGGTAGCATTGCGCGGAGCGGCGCGGGCGTGGGGCGGTTAGGGGTGTGAGGCTGTCGAAGAATCAACCGGAGCTATGCACGTGCGTAAATTCACGGGTCACGCGTGCACCGGGTGCCCTGGTATGCGGGAGTAGCTACAAATTGCGGCCATTACTCTCGCCACGAGGCAACGGGGGCTGTTCCCGTTCTTCTGGCGGAGTACGCCGAGACTATTGTGTATGAAATGATTATGGCAGGCGCGCGGTATGAGGTCGCGAGGCCGTGCGCAGCCGTTCGTCACTTAGATTGGCCCGTTGGCAATTACAAAAGGCGGCATTTCGCACGCTCAAACTGCGATTACACGCGCGCACCTAACCCCGGGGGCCGACTCGCATCAGTGCTTCCGCTTGTCCGTTCCCTGATAAGAGATAGCCGTGATCACGCGTGTCCGGAACTCCGACGATGCTTAGCTGGATCATTTCCGAATGATAATTGTTATGGCTCTCTCGCGGAAACACCGGCTACCCTCTCCGCTTGATTAAGAGTTCAAGCGTAGCGTCGCCTGACGGATCCGAAACTGTCCTCACGGGTCAGTCTCTAACTCCCTGATGCATTATCTACAGACGATTATTCCATAATTTCTTTTTAAAGTCTGTGGTCCATGGCTAACGATTTTTAATTGATATCTCTCTCTCTCTAGCAACAGCTACTTCAAACGTGAACCAACAACTCACTCCCAATTACGTAATCGAATAATTTTGTTTCAGATTATTGTGCAAAAGAGGATTTTTAAGCTATCTTTTGGTACAGCGCAATGATTCGAAAGCCAATTCATAGGCTCTCAGTAGATAAGATGTTAACACTAACCGTACTGAGCACAAAATGTGACTGGTATACTTTGTTCTATAAAGTTTGATAGAACAGCTAAAAATAAGACGATAATCAATAATATCAAAATTGTGCTGGAGGCTTCTTTTTCGAGAAAAGTGGATTTGAAGATTCATCAAATACGCGTGCTGTTGAATAGAAATCAGTTGAAGTGTCTGATCATGTCCTGTCGATTCTACTTCTTGTTAATACTCATGTAGGCCGTTCTTTCTTTTGGAGGACCAGATGTTTTTAACATTCTTGAACACTTTTTTAAGTTTTTTTATGTAATCCTGTAGATATCGATAATGTATTATATATTATAAGTTATACGTGTGTAAACATGAGCAATTTAAGCGTTTTTGACAGGTTAAGGCGTCGTCACATTAGTATATTCGCTGGGTGGTAGATGTAGGAGTGTTGAGCGCATGCGCTAAATGGCACGGTATGTTTACTAGATAGGAGCACGTGGATAAATGAAGCTGATTTTAATATTTTTCTGCAGTTTGTACAGTTTATTGTTGATTTTAATTTTAATTTATGGATTGTTGAGGAAATTTAAGAAATGTAGTGTTCATCAGTGCGATATGAAAATATACAGGATCTCAAAAAGAAGGTATATTCCAAGTTGGTTTGGGGTTAGGTCGTCGCGTTGATTTCGTACACGTGTTATTATTACGTACGCGCTTGTGCTGCCATCTAACGGATCTGCTCGGTACTACTTAGCCGATCTTACGTGTACCACCCAACAAGCTTTAACTTGTCAAAAAGGCTTAATAGTTCTCAACTTTACACGCGTATAAATTCTGAACCAGTGAACTCCTGGTAATAAGACTTTCATCTTCGGTGTTTTCTCGTCGAAATCTATAGAACTGCATAAAACAAGTTAAAAAAAAGTTGGTCCTCCAAAAAAAAGTTTAACCCCAATGTATAAGAACCTGACGAACTTTTCAAGCCAATTTTCTTGAAAATGATGCCTCTAACGGAATTTTGTTATTATTGATTTTGGTCTCATTTTTAGCTATTACTGTCTTCCCGGCTTGATTTGTACCACGAATTTTGGCTATGCGTTTCTTATTAGCTTATGAATAATTTATTATACATTCCTAAGCTTTTTACTTGTGCATGTATAGTACAAGAATTCTCAGGTAAGTCGTTAATTCGACCGATTCGCAATTCTCGGATCGTCCTTTAAGGTCGCGATTGAAGCTATCGTCGAGTATCCGGCGAAAATCAATGATGTCCGGGCCATAAATAGTCGAAGTTCTGTGACCCGAATGGCCGATTCTGGTGGCGTTCTCAATAAAATTCAATTATTTTTCGAAAGGAATTGATGTACATTCGTCGGGAATGCGGAGGCACGTTTAATATTGCCTCTCTGGAGCTAATCAATCAGTCCTGTTCGATTCCGATATAATTGAGCATGAGAAATCTGTTATTCAAATACGGGGTTATCCTTATCCGATCCCATTAATAAATGAGACCGTTTGTGGATCGAAGAATTGAGAAGATTCCACTGTGGCATGTCGCCGAAACAGACAGTGTCCGTAATGAGGTAATTAACAGTAAACCTACCGAGAATTAAAATTGGCTAGTATGTGTTATTTTATAGAAATAGCAAGATTTAATTTATTTAGATTTTGTGCCATTTTTACCACAATATATGATTGAGAAAAGAAATTGGTTGAGTCAATCCCTATGTAGGCATCTTTATAATTTCAATAATTGCAAATTAAAAAATCTGCAACCTGTCATTTGACCGGCTATGGTAGGTTTAGTGTCAAACCAGAAAAAAAGAAGCAGACGACGTAAAACAATCGAACGGTCTTACTGTATGTAGCTGCAGTGCCTGACTATTATCGACTGTTTCCACTTGCAACACGCAACTTGTAACAGTCCATGTTGAAACGAACTGTTCGTGGAAAACATAATTTTGTGATAATGTCAATAATCAATATATAAAATCAATTTAATCTCACTAATTCAAAACGTGTTTGCAGACAGTAATAAATTATTGTATTAATCCGAAATATTTATAAAAATGCATCTTAGATCTCCAATTGATAAATGCAGGCAAAGAACGTATATTTTCTTCTTCTTTTATAAAAATGCTTTGACAAGAGTAACGAAACTAATATTTTGATTGCCCGTTTGAGGACGCAAGTCGCTAGATTGTCGACATTCAGTTCATATACTGCAATTCTGAACGAATAATTTAGTTATTTAAATAAAGTATCAGTGCGTATATTTCTTTTTTCCCAGTATTTTAGATTTTTTTAAACGATAATGTGAAAATACAGGAGCTACATGGACATTTATTTGTTTTCTCGATCATTTTAATAAGTAGTGGATGATAAAACAGTTCCTTTAAATTCTTTATAAACAAGTCTAGTGATCAATGTTCCAGAATTAAGAGGTGGTTCAGAACTTTCTAATGCAAATTTAATTTTTCGGCGTACATATACAATAACCTACATGTATAAGAATACTTGTACTTGATTTATATTGTATATACAAAAATCGGTGGCTTTTATATCAGGCTGAGTCACAAATAATTTCTTTTTCTAGGATCAAATTCTATCGAAGCAGTAGATTGCAAATTTTAATGAAAAATAAAAATCCTTTAAATCAATTGTAAGAAACAGAAATAAATATTTACTTCTCCATTTAACAATTCCAATAAATGGTAACTAAACTGCGGATTTCTATGCAAATTAAACATCTTGTAAATCGTAAAACGTTCCTTCTCTATAAATAATTTTAATAACTCCAAAATGGCGTTTTAAAATTGTGCTTAAAAATTCTTTTAATATCTTCACAGTTTTGAATTTTATAAATCTGCAGCCCGATGAAAAGAAATAATTGCAATTGTATGTGTAATTGATTAAAATATAATTGTTGCTTCCTCTACTGTTCGATACAACGGATATTCGTACGGCGTGAACTTTTTCTTCGTTTTCCTGAAACGTCCGACGAAACTCGAAGTTTGTCAAAGGATCTGCGGTACAGGACAAAAAGTGGCCGTCACATTAAAGTCGCGAGAAGAAGAACGTTAACGTAATTTTCGGGCAAAAGTCTGGAAAGGTGGACAAGGAGGAAAGTTGATTTCCCAGTGCATCAGCAGATTTGTCGAAGTTGGATTAGCCGGCATACGCTTTCGCGCCATCGACCTTTGTAGTTTCACCTCGTTTCACCGAACTTTAAACACGTTGTGTGTTACTGCTCCGAGAGAAATTGATTGGAATAATAACTTTTCGCTTCGAGAGCGGCCAACCAGTGAAAAGTTTTCGAAACCTTTCCACGTATGCCCCCGCCATCACGCGGCAACGCATTCGAACTTTACAAGTGACAAAGGCCCGGGTTCGACGGCTGCTTCTTTATTTCCGAGAATCTAATTCATGTCGAAAAAATTTGGATCCCCTCAACCGAAAACTGCCATTGTGTCTCCGACATCCTGGAAACATAATTCCGTGTATTCACGGCTGAAGGTTCCCTCGCATTGTTCCTCGCAAAACACACAGACGCACGGACAATGAAATTTCGAAGATTCATTTATTTCAGCACATAAAAACTTTTAAATTCCTCAATCGAGCCGTTGTTCTTCAAAAGGTTGTAAATGTCCATCTTTTGAAAAGATGTCCATGATATTTCAAAACTATTGTCCATGTTCATAAAATGTCCATCTGTTTTCGACTAAAATGGATTGTCCCGCAATCGGTACAATTTCTATTTCAGTCGTAATCAAAACTAGAGAATTACGTGGATCGAAATCGACGGACGAACAATGGATCGTTTGGAATAATCGATGCGCTCTATTAATGGTCGTGAATCGAACTGGTGTCGATCAAACGTCGCGCGGCGCACGTGTCAGACCCTCCCGCTCCCCTCGCGGGCCATGAGCTGCTCGATCCACCCATGGTTTTCGCGGGGGGTGAAGAGCGGTGAGACGGAGCGAGCCACGCGCACGCGTTGTCGATCAGTCGTTGTCGTGCATTTATTGTCGTCAGAGATACAAATTTAGTCAATCTTGTACAATAAATAAATAAGTGGTGTTAAGGATGGTTTTGTTAATATTCCTAACACCATCTTTTGAAAGGATGAGTTAATGGTACTTTTAGTCAGACAGAGATATCCTCTTTATATATTTTTAATCGCACAGTTAATGGTGTACAACAGGGAGTTTCAACGTACTCCCCTCCGAGAACTGCAAAGCCCCCACTATCGAACCTCATCCCACTAATACGTACAGCGGTAGAGTTAGTGAGTGCTGCGCGCGCCGCGCGGCTCTCGTGGTGGGGTTTTCCCACTACTATACATTATTACGATGAAGTCTCAGAGTGGGGGAAGAACCTAAGCGTGGAAGGTGCCTCGAATAGCTCCGGAGCTACTGGTTGGAACTGCCTGGTGTACAATATCCTCATAAATTAATCAAAAGATGTTAAACTGTAAAATGTTATCGCTGGTATGTTTTTGTTGAAAGTGGAATTATTACATCGGTAATAATTAGACTGTGGATGTTTCTGAAATTTGTAATTTTTGTAGGCAAATGTTAAGAATGCGGAATCAAATAAAATTTTATTTTCGGTGGTAGTAGCCTTTTTAGATGCAAAACTAATAAAAATCGTACCAAATTCGATTGAATCTCATATTCTAGTATTTTTTGACAATTTTCATAAGCCAATGAATAAAGATCCGCAGTCTAGTAATAATGATAATTGAAACAACTTCCTAAAAATTTTAACAAGATTACTATGTTACAACTGTACACAATTTAAAGAATTTTTTATAAAATATCATTGTAACGAGAGAAATATAGAGCTATGATGAGTTGCCCTACATACCAACTATTCACCATAAATACTTCACTATACTAAGTGTAAAGAAGAAATAAGATCGAAATATGAATAAGTTTGTTATTATTAGTTATCTCAACGAAGTAATTTACTTTTCATACTTGTTTATTTATAAATTCATTATAATGTAACTTAAATTATTTCCCAATAAACTCGATTACTCGTTTACTTAAATGTTTTTATTTTAATAATTATTTTTCACATCAAAAAATACATTTCAACATAAATTTAAAATTGCTATCCTATATATTTCTCATAATTTGTTATTATTGAAAGTGGAACAAGTCCATCTGTTCATATTCTATATCATTTTTATCAATTATTATTTCATAATAAAATTTAACAAGATTATAGTTTTAAAAACATTACACGAATTGATTAACGTTTGCCAATATTGTTAAATTGATTCAAACGCAAACCCTTAAATATCTCCCGGCATGAATGAATGTATTTACACCACTATCAAAAACAACGGCTCAATGAACGCTAATTCATTAGCTTGTAAATTTTATGTTCAAAAAGACTACCGCGAAATTCCGTTTAAAATGAAGTGAAAAGTGAGTTTAGAGAAATGGTTCCAAAAAATTGTTTTCGCAACTCGGACATTTGTAAAAATGTTGAAATGTATTAAAATTTTCCATTTTACGTGTAATTCACAAAAACATTAACGCAAAAGAGAAATATTACTTGAAAATTCGATTTCATTTCCATTTTCAATATACTCTGTCGTTTTATACGTTATATTTTTCATCTTTTTCTTTCGCTCACTATTAAATAAAACAGCTGCTATGGTTACTAGAATTGTATAAAAATTATCATTCGAGAAATGGAACACATTTTGCAGTAATAAAGATATCAGAAGAGAGGGTAAAGATAACAATTCATCGGAACGATTCTGTTTCGTGAAATCAAATTCGCGACTGAAACGAAATTATCGAACGGAATGATGTTGTCCTAGAAGTTAATGATTTTGTGACACTCGAGAATTCGGGTCAGGCGTTATGATGAACCGAACAGAAAACAAACGCGGGTCCATGAATAATTCAGACAAAGCTGCAAAGTGTTTATATTTTAAAATGACGCGGCGACATTAATATTGCATCGCGGATGGATACGTGTCTGTGAGAGCCGTTCGAGATTCCGAATTTTTACGATGTGCAAATTTTATTCGTTGCCTACTAATATTTTCATATGAAACATATCATTAAACGATGTATCGACGTATCAAATGCCCATGAATTTCTGATTCCTGCAAACAACATTGCCGGGGCCATATATGTAAATATATAAATAATGCGCTTGCGATTCGCTGCGTTGACGAGTGGCGTGGATTGTTCGATTCGCGAAAATAGCCGCGGAAAATGGAAAAAAAAATTTTCTGACTGAAAGCGATCTGCAGAAGGCAGTTGAATATAGTAGAATAATTCTAGAAACCAGAAAGCTGTTGCAACGGAACTGAGGAACTTGTTCGCAACAAAAAGTGAACAATTTTAATATTCCAATTTATATTTAACGGTTGTAAATATATTCTGTACTTATTAATACTTTCTGCTTTTGATCTTCCAATATCATTAAATATGAAAAACATATCGTACGATTTGTCTATTACTTTTGAGTGCATTAAAATTCTTTATACAATTCATACAGTTCTTCAAACTAATTTTTTAATCGACTTCAAACTTCAGTAAATAATGTTCAAAAATCAGGAAAATCTTAACATGTCTGTTTTTGTCCAACATTATTTATTTCACAGATTATCTTATTGATTTTAGAATTTTTAAACGTTTTTTAAATCTCAGATCATCGTCCTCGATTAATTCTGACAAAATCATTTTTATACAATAGAATTTAATGTCCCAAACATTTTTAATCACTCTATGATGCTTAAAATACAAGTGGAAGTTCAACGGAATTTATTATCCGAGAGCTTTCTAATAAAACCTATTAAATATTCAAATTGAAAGTGTACTCATTCTTGCACTTGGTTCTTCTACTTCAAGATTGCAGAAAGAATGCCAGGCACAGAACGGTGTAAAGTAACAATCGGAGAGTGCTTTATATTTTGTCACAACAGATATTGTCAATGGCTGATTTAATTTCCTCGACCGAGGAGAACGGCAGCCCTTTCGCCATCATATTGTTGACCGTGGAACACGCGATCAGATTTTCCCGCGTTTTACTTAACCGTGGCGAACCTTTTTCGTCGGCATTCCATTATTCCCTTTATTTACTTGACTCATAACTTACGTCAACGTTATCGTCCGGCCCCGTCCGATACCAAGAGTACACGTGTTCGTATCGTGTATCTCATATTGTCGTTTCCAATGTCCATTGCTTCCGGTTTGGCCGGTCCCCTCCATTTTGTTAACACGAGCCGGACCCTTCTGCCTTTCTATTCGAATCTATCGACCTCTTGCTCGATTAAACGACCCTATAAATTATTAAACAGCTCCGTCCCCGTACGGATGTTCAAAACATTTAGTGTGAGTCATTTAGAAATTGAATTTCATTTCATTTACATTTTTAGTTTTCGTTTCTGTTTGGAATATGAAATCGTGAGTTTTTGAGAAATTCAATTCTGATTTTGTAGTTTATTATTTATTCTCATCGATATTTTTTACTCTTTTGCTACAAAGGATATGTTTAATAAGCTCTTTAGATTGAATTAATAATATTCACATTTTTCTATGGCGTTTGTAAGATCATGGGACCAAAAGCTGGAAAAATAAACGAGAAGATTGTTATTTTATTTGTGCTTGGATATCGATGCTGTAGACTTCATACATTAACAAATGGATATCTGAAATAGTAATACAAGCCTTCTAACTCTTCGTAAACGAAGGTATTTTAAAATATTAACAATATCTTCCTAAAAGAACTGCATTAAATATTGCTGCGCGCTGTGCTAAATATTTTTGGCAGTGCTAAATTTGTTTGCATTTAATAAATTTGTAGCGGCTATCTCCTACGCTCGTCACCAGATGGACAAACAGACAAGACAACGCCTTTCCCGCTAGTACCTGATCCGTCGCCGATTCCTATACAGGGTATCCCAAAAATGTTGTAAATCCTTGAAATGGGCAGTTCCTAAGGTTATTTAAAGTAACATTTTCCTTTGTCAAAATGGCCGTTTCGGCTTTGTTACGAAGTTATTCACGAAAAACACGGACCAATCAGAACACCGTTACAGCGGACGGATTCCGGCTCTACCAATGGTAACGTCGCGGTCAGCGGGACCTTTCGATAAGCAGGAGTCCGTCCGCTGTAACGGTGTTCTAATTGGTCCGTGTTTTTCGTTAACCAGTTAAGTGTGTTTGACGACTATATCCGTCATCGCTTGATTATCGCGACACGCACTGGTGCGCGCTTTGCAAAAAGATTGCCACAGTTAACTGGTTAATAACTCCGTAACAAAGCCGAGGCGGCCATTTTTGCAAAGGAAAAAGTTATTTTAAATAACTTCAGAAACAGCCTACTTCAAGGATTTGCAACATTTTTGGATCACCCTGCATATGTATACCGTCCCAAGCTGTCCTTACGATATCCCTGTGTCTAAGACAGGGCCCGCTAGATGGCCTTACTGACGTGTCATCTAGCGGGCCCAGGACGAAACGCTCCCTTTCCTTTTCCATCTCTCACGCATTTCCAACAGCCGCAAAAATCATTGAATATTTAAATATTGTACGAGTGAATTGATTTAAATCGCAGTTTCTCACAAATTTTGCCATTGTTAATTATATGAAGCTCATAGCAACCTCAATCGATTTTCGTGAAATTCTATGCTCGTATGTATATAACTCACTTCGATCTGCAAAAAGCATATTTCAAATTTTCGTTATAGACACAGATGAAAAAGTGAAAAATGTCATTTTTCGTTGAAATTTCGACCAATGGTAATTTTTTATTGTTGCAATACGTATAACGGTCAAAATGAGTAAACACGCATGTGTGTTCATGTGTATTCATTTGTATTGTCTTGGACGTCCGTGTTTTCTGTAGACACGCGGTCTAGTCCCATACCGACCCTCGACAAAGAAAGTCGCACTGCTGTGTACGGTTTACATATATATATGTCATACAGTTCAAAATAAACGTTACATACGGAGTACACTCTGATCTTTATTCCATTCGTTATCCAACCTGACTCTGTTAATAATAACCAACATTTATTAATTCTGTAAATAAATTATGCAGTAAACTAATTCTGCTAGCAGCTCAAAAAATCTGAAATAGTTTGGTCCAAGTTTTAAAAAATTATTACTTTTTAATGTATACTTAAAACGTATACGCATTTACTGTATACTTAAAAATGAAGTTATCGATTTATGTGTAGTTGTTCGCTGTATAAGTAGACGTGAAATAAAGATGATTTTGCTAAGTGTACGTAAGTGTACGGCCAAGTATTGCACATACATATGTGCGTACCTACGTCAGTCGCTTCTCTCCGGTCTGGAGAATTGAAAGAATTTCGATCATAGAATTGGAGGATTTGTTATGAAGATTTTATGCGATCTGACGGATCCGTCTGCGCCTCGAAAAGCTTTTCTACTTCATAATATTGGTACGCAGAATCAAAGCGGAGAACGGGAAACGTTTCCATTAAATAAAATTGCCAACAATTATCAGCCCGACGTTTCGCGGTCAAATTCATTCTCGTTCACGTTTGATCGACGAACTCGTTTATTTAACACTTTTTGCTTGTTCCCAAAAAAATTTTGTTTCGTATTTTCCCATTCCCCCTACTTCGGATATTTCCTATTGCGGGAAAATATTAATTTTTTTACTACATTTCCAGGCGGGATATGCTTTTTGCATGAAAATTCCTGCCAGTATCTCGCACTTTTATTATTAACGAACATTTACTTTCCGTTTCGAGCACATAAATCGTTAATTCCGCTGAAGCTTTAACCATCGGACGATTTATTTTAATCTTTTGCTACAGTGTTCTCTCTGTTAATGCATTCTACTTTTTTCGAAAAGTTGCGGAGTTTCCAAAAAGATAAGATAGAAATATGAAGAAAGTATTAGAAGCATAAGGTTATTTTTTTTTAAATAAATGTGTAATTGTACGTGTCTTTTAGATTTTTTATTTGCTTCACGTTGCATTAAGAATGTTAAGTATCGGATTAAGTAAACGAAATAATCAGAAGAAATTTATTTATTTAATATAAATCTCCTCCAATCGCTGATTTACGGTTTTAAAAACATAAATAGAGGACACAAGGTTGGACACTTTCAAAATTTATTAGCCTTGTCAGAAGTATGTTTAATCATCCTAACTTTCAGGGATGTGTATTATTAGACTGCAGATTCTTATGTAAAATATAAATTGTTCGGATCAATAGCAATGCACAGGAACCAAATAAAAATTGATTATTCTCTTCAATGGTGTTAAGACGTCATAAGTAGACAGAAGTACTTCATGCAAAGTAAATATTTTGTACCCGAATTCCAACAAACTTGGGCGGAATAGACATTTATTTTCTTTTTTAATGGATTGGAAAATAATATAACAGTATTTTTACATTCTTCCATTTTGCCACAAAATCCGCTGTCTATTGATAATTATTGATATTCTTAAATTCTTTTAGTTTTTCCACATTTTTACGTTTCACCTACCCCTTCCTTATCTTCAGTGAATAAAATTAGCAATTGTAATCATTAATTTTATATATATTTTATTTTATATTTTATTTTATATTTTATTTTATGTTTTACTTTATATTTTATTTTATATTTTATTTTATATTTTATTTTATATTTTATATTATATTTTATTTTCCTGATGTTTCCTCGTTAAGTCTCCTCGTTACGTTTCAATTATTCAATGAAACGTTAATGTCCAGCGTTAGATGATTAAACAGCTACTTGCAGACAGGAAAAATCTGCGTAACAGGGATCCACGACAATAAATTCTTTAATCCAAAGATAAAACTCCGTTAAAATTCTAGCAGCGACGCGGGATCTTTAAGACAAACAGAATGAGACTCCGGCGCGAGAGTTCACTGGACCAAATACGAAAATCGTGCGAACTCGAGCAATGCAACCGGACCGTAAATCCTTGCACGGTTCCTACACACGCTCGCCAAACAAATAGGTAACTTTTTTACGACGAAACTTCATCTTTTTTTTATCTCGTCGCGAGATAAGGGGGAGAATCGTAAATCATGGATAAGTGAAAATCTTACACGGGAAAACACCTGACGCGCGTGGGAAAACGAAAAGGACGAATTGCGATAAACAATTTTCCGAAACAGCTTGGATGTCGTCAACGCATCGAGTTTTCTTGTTGATTGCAGTTTCTTGTTTTAACACGTTCGCTGCCAGCACTTATTTTGCCAACAGTTCTCATGGTTATAACATTTTCTTAAATGCAACACATCGTTTTATAAAATATTGAACGTAATTATTTAGAGGTTTGTCCTCCTCACTGATTTTGATGACCTTGAAATATGTTGTCAAGGTCATTCTGAATAACTTTTCCCTATACATGTTACCGCCGCTAGTTATCGAGATATTTGCAAAAATATTTAATAAAGTTTAGATTACGAGTACACTTCATTTGGTAATTAGTAGCACTCTCCGCCCCCTCGCACGACCTAACCACACCTCACTGTATTCGCATAATCTTTGCATTGTAGCGGTCATTCAGAATTTGAACTAGTAACACGTACAAAAGACTGGATGACATCTACAATGGCAAGATTATGCGAATAGAGTGAGTTGTGGGTAGGTCGCGGGAGCGTGTTAAAACAAGTATTTATGTATATGCACTTTTAAAAATTATTATTTGAGTATAATAGAAAAATACATTGTGTTCTGCAAGAAACAAGTTCCCATGCAATCAATTTTCATCTGTTCATAGCAATCGTTTTTAAAAATTGTACTTTCTCAGGTATTAATTTTCTATTCTGTGTAATGAAATATTAATTTTAATCTCACGCTGTATGATGTTCATTCACAATCAAATCAAATTCAGTGCTCAATTCAGTGTTCAAATTAAATATGGACCGTTTCTTTTGAAAGTGGTGTAATACCATTTTTGGAAAAAATTGAGAAATCATAAAGTAAACAGATAATTTAGAGTGAACTTTTTATCTATAAGCAATTCACATTTAGTATTTTAAAATATCCATATGTTTCGATCAATTTAAAATTCGTAACTAAAGGAAATTGCTTAACGGTCGGTTATGAAAGTAGTGTGAGTACATTTTTGGAAAAAATTGAGAAATCACAAAATAAATAATTTAGAGTGGACTTTTTATTTAGAAACAATTCACACTTTGTATTTTAAAATTTCCTTATATTTTGATCAATTTAAAATTTGTCAGTAAAGGAAATTGTTTAACGGTCGGTTATGAAAGTAGTGTGAGTACATTTTTGGAAAAAATTGAGAAATTAAAAAATTTGCTCCTTACTGGATTAGTATGCATCTGAAAATCCACCAGGACTCTTTTGGCTAGCTTTTCAAGCAAACGCATCACTGCATGTCAACCATAAGATGAATATTAACACTAAACCTACCACGGTCAAATTCTCGGTTTCACATTTAATAATTGTCAAAGTTATAAAAATTCACACATGGAAAATAATGGAATAAATTTCCTTGTCGAAGCATCTATTATTTTGAAAATCACACATAATCTCCATTAATTTCGTGTTGCCATTTTTACAAGGCAACATCCACCAGATACTTTTAATGCTTGGTAGACTTAGTGTTAATCTCCCAATAAACAAAACATGAAGACAGCGTCAAGGCAAAGCCAGGACCGCTTCAAAAATATCAAACTCATCCGAAGATGTATCAAAGACATTACATGAATCCGTGGGATGACCGGCAACAGAGTTAACAGGTTACAGATCGAGCAGCTCGCGGTGGTATAATCAATCTCCGGGAACAATTGGCGGCGAGCATCAGCGGACAAAGGGGGACAATAAATCAGAAACCGAGAGTCCCGGATCCGGGATCGTGGAAAAGTCGTAGAGAAGGTGGCAGTGGCCGGTTAGGCGAGGGAATGAGCGTCGGTATATCGCGCGCTCATTCCAGAGGGATGATTTAGCTTCGCCGCAGCGACACGGCCTTCTCCTCGGGAAAACGGGGTTTGCGGGGGTGTATGGTGGCTTGTCGGAGTCCGTGAGTCATGGTAGCAAAGGCAGCCGGTGTACGTAGATGTAATTACATGGAAAAAATTCCAGTCAGGGCCTGCCCGAGCGTTCTCGTTGTTGAGTTAGGAGTCGCGTTGTATGGCGTGCCCCGACTTAGAAATTGGCCCAGGCCAATCACCCCCTACCACCAACCCTTTCCCAATCACGTGCCCGCATTTGCTGTGGCTTACCTTCGGGGATCGTCCCAACGAAATCTCTACGGGACAATCAGGAATCAACGGCACGCTCCTGCCAAATTGCGTGGTCACTTTTAAATATTAACCCTGTTCCCCTCCCCCATCGCCCCCCTGTGGAATACCGTTTCGACCGGAAGTAATGTGTATCCGAGAGCCGTTCGTTTACTCCGCGGACCATCGATATGCCGAGGAATCGAGAAGAATCGTAACAACGTCCACAGAAGACTCCGCAAAGACGCATTCGCCTGAGCTTCATTAATCTCGTCCAACTTTACGGGATGTTTGCATCAGTTCAACATGGGCGATGGTCGAAATAAATACGTGTCACACATTTTTGAAGTGAAACTTCTTTAGGCGCGATAGGCGTAGAACTGATCTGGCGATGAAACGATGAACCGAAATTCTATTCTATTAGCATATACGGTTGAGGGTTCGGCATTGCTTAATAAAGATTATGATAATATTCCGATGATGCTAAGTGGAGATTTCAACGTGAACTTTGCATCGGAACAATCAAAATTATTAATAGAATTTTTTTAGAAGGAAATTAAGATTGGAAATGGTAAATAATCCTAATGAAGCGACAATAAGATCAAGGACAACACTCGATGCAGTATTTGCAAGACATTTAGACAAAATTGAATCAAGAATATTTATAACATATTTTAGCTATCACAAGCCAATTGTTTCAATAATAGAATCATAGAAAATTAAATGTCATGAAGTGTTAATAATATTTCGAAAAAAAATTAAAGAAAGAAGTTTCATTTCAGCCATGTGCTCTAAGCACACACCAATTTTTTTCGAAAACTATCTCTCACAGATATTTCATCAAAATCTCTTTTCTTCATGCACAATATTTAATGGAAAATCATATATAAAGATTGTGTATGCAATTTTAAAGTGAGATATAAGTCTTGTCATCATTCGTCTAAGGCGTTGTCTTTTATCGAAGAAAGTTTCACGATATTCCCAAAATAACGAAATACAGTTACCTATATGTGAAAATGACAAGGTATTATTAAAATTTTTAACACAAGTGCGACACGAATTCCCGATGTCCGATTTCTTTCAAATTTTGTATTATCACACCAAGTTTCACAATACAAGGTGTTCACGCTATTACTAGCCAGCGTTTTTCTTGCAAATAATAAATATTAGAAAAAAATGATAGAGCGAAAGGTAATACTGTTCTTGGTAAGTAATTTTGTTTGTTGTTTTTGCACTATTTCCTTAGAAATAAAGGTGACCTTCAATTTTTTAAATGAAATGCTATATATTTTTTTATATCATATGAAAGCGTGAGTCAAGGCAAATTTATTCGTATACAACACAATGACCTTCAAGGTCATACAAGGTCAGAAATGGCAGGAAAATTTTGAATATTTCGTAAAGATATCATTCACGATACACAACGCCCAGAAATGTAAACGAGTTGCAAAAGAAACTAACGCAATCATGTGCATTAATATTTCGTACAACGTTAGAAGAAGCTAACAAGAATGTAATTAATAGAGCCGGAATATGTAGTCATGCACGAGGAAGTATATTGAACATTTACTATAGCCTCGTCAATAAAGTATACTTGTAAACGCATTAGTACGAAATGTTCAAAATGTTTCTTCCATTTCTGACCTTGTACGGTCTTGAAGGTCATTGTGTCGTATACGAATGAATTTGTCTTGACAGACGCTTTTATATGGTATTTTATTTCCATGAAAACTGTGCAAATACAAAAAAAATTACATACGCCATTACGTTGCTTGCAAAAAACGGTATTACTTTTTCCTCTTTCATTTTTTTTCAAATATTTATTATTTGCAATAAAAACGATGGCTAGTAATAGCGTGAACACCCTGTATAGGGGGGGGGGGAGAGACAGACAAAATTGAAAGTCGAAAAATAAGGACTACACGGCGTTTTTTTACACGATATTGGAATAACATGGTCCAAAAGATAGTGTAAAACCACCTTGTGCTGTTCTATTTGTCGACAAAATGATGATGACATTGTTAAACAGTTAGATAAAGCTGTGAACGCTTGGAGTGAGTAATTAAAAATTGTTAATTTCAAGTGGTGATTGCTTTGTAACAAATACGTGAAATGTCAAAATTTAGACTATTTTTTTTTGTATAACTTCATATCTATATCGTATATAATAGCATCAAGATTATAGGACAATATGTTATATTCATGGAAGATACTAAATCCGAAAGATACATGTACATGTGTACGTAAAATAAAAGATATGTAAGTATTCGCATACTTATGGACAAGGAATACGTATGCTTTTACGGTTTCGTTATTTTAGGTGATTTTATCGAGTGTAGGCCACGATGGGACCGAGGATCATGCTATCCAGGTCATGTTTATCAGGTTGATTTATCTGAGATTCGTTTTATCCGTCACGATTCGGAGATAGAGAGAAAATTGGACTTTCCTCGGTGTTGCACACATACTAACAAAGCTCAAGGAAATATAGTAAAATCCTTTGCAAATTGTTGCATAAGCTTTGTATGTTGAAGAATAAATATGTTTTATTTTTAACGATATAGTTGTGACTCATTGTGCATGTAACTGGAATAAGTAGAATTTTTTTATAGTTAACGTATCCATAATAAATTGATTATAACTTCGGAGAATTGTAAAATTAGAGCATATATTTTTATTTGGAAAATATAAAGCATCATTGAGCATTTTAAATTGAAATGAATGAAATTATATCAAACAATTGCAGGGAAATTATACGATATTGGTCAGGCACGAAATTTTTGTGTCGAAACGTTGTCGAATTAAATTAAAAGATCGGAAACGTGTCACAGGGTAATATCGAAACCCGATAGCTTATGTTTGAGCAATCAAGGAGCCTCAAGAAGTACTTTAAAAAAGCGTTGGCACTTGTAAGTGCAATCGAATAAAAGAAAAGTTCGCATAGACATTTGAACTCTCTGTACGAGAACTTTGAAAACGAAAATAACACTTGTTCCACATTTCAGCCTCGATGGGCTGTATTCAAAACTTCTGTAAGTATTTCCTCACATTTTTGTTGGATTCTGAACGTTCGCTGATGTACACTTTACATGTCCTACTTGAATCTTTCCGGTTTCTTTCTAAACCAATGCTACAAATGAAACACACTTGTGACCACTTTGAATTTGTTCATTGTGAATGAAATGTTTAGACGTAATTGCGCGTTGTAATAGTTTCTGTTAGTCGGAATTGCGAAGAAATGAGTAAAAGACAGTTTTCGCAACTTTTTTTATCTGAGCCTGTAGTGAATCTTTAATGAATGCGTTTTGCAGATCTGTGCCAATTATACAGGGTGTTCACGCTATTACTAGCCCGAGTTTTTCTTGCAAATAATAAATATTAGAAAAAAATGAGAGAGGAAAAAGTAATACTATTTTTTGCAAGCAACGTAATGGCGTATGTAATTTTTTTGTATTTGCAATATTTTCATGAAAATGTCGGTGACCTCTAATTTTTGTAAATGGGAATGCTATGTATTTTTGCATAAAATATGAAAGCGTGTGTCAAGACAATTTCATTAGTATACGACACAATAACCTTCAAGATCATACAAGGTCAGAAATGGAAGACACATTTTGAACATTTCGTACTAATGCGTTTACAATTATACTTTATTGACGAGGCTATAATGACTGTTCAACATAACTTCCTTGTGCATGACTACATATTTCGTCTCTATTAATTACATTCTTGTAGCTTCTTCTAACGCTGTCCGAAATATTAATGCACATGATTGCGTTAGTTTCGTTTGCAAATCGTTTACATTTCTTGGTGTTGTGTATCGTGAATGATATTTTTACGAAATATTACGTACGAAATATTCAAAATTTTGCTGCCATTTCTGACACTGTATGACCTTGAGGGTCATTGTGTTGTATACGAATAAATTTTTCTTGACACACGCTTTCATATGATATAAAAAAGTATATGGAATTTCATTTAAAAAATTTAAGGTCACCTTGGTGGTGACGCTGAGCGCCTATGTCGACCGTTCCCGCCAAAACGTAAGCGTAAGAGTGGGATCCACTGATCAGTGGTGGCATCAGCAGCCTTGGGTCAAGAGTGGGGACTCGCCGCCCCACCCCCTGAATACGTGACGCTTGCGCTTCAGTGACTCCCGAAATGTTAAAAAATGTTAGAACAACTTTGATGTTTCGAGTAAATAAATGTTTACAAGCCCGTGGTGGACATTTTGAACATTTAATTTAAAGTGCATTTTATTTCTTCACGAATAAGCAAAGGACTCAAGCGCGTATAATTCCATAACGCTATTTCCGAGCGCTTCAAGTACCTACAACTCGAAACTTCAAACTGTTATATCTCATCATGGAAGTATCTGACAAAAAAATGTTTTCGACAAAATTGACTTGTTTTTTCCTGTAGAATCTAAATATGTAACATTTTATAGGGGGTTCCATTTAAAATTACAAAGGTACCTTCCCTCCCCCGTTAAAGGGGAAGGGAGGCCACTTCACGTTTATGTAGTCAGAAAGGCCCTTCAGTTCCATGCAATTGAAGACTAAGAACTTTAAAATCGATGGCATAGTTTTCGAGATATTGAGCTGTTCAGAGTTATGTGGGCCACCCTGTATATTTGATCTGCGCACGTTTGTCGAAAATGAACAAAATCCTCAGCCTACTGATATAAGGTCACTGTACGCGGATAACTAACAACAGAAAGTAATATCAATCAATTATACAGCAGTCTTTTAATTATTGAATGAAGTTGCGCACAACCGGAAGCAGTTGACCCGCGAATTCCGAGTTCATAATTTTCTTCGGTAGGGTGAGTTCCATTCGCGTCGGCCGGTGCTTTGAATACAAAACAACGTATGCATTTAAAAGAGGTGGTTAATCCTCATTCGACATTCTGCGAAGGGATTAAATCGGCTGAAAAGCGCCGAAAATATGTGTCTTCGTTACACAGCGGATCGGAAAAACGTTCGCGTTCGCGCGAGTGCGCGCGCGTGCGCGATAAAAACGAGAAGCGCGCAGTTTTTCATCACCACGGTGAATGATCTCGCGGGATTTATGCCATAACGAATCCATTAACTCCCGTGTCGACTCGGTAAAACTCGAGATTCGATCTTCTCTTCCACGGCGATCGGAAAAATCAAACGTTTTGTACCAGGGGCTTCCGCGCGCCGGTTGCGATACCTTGCCGGTTAAATAATAAAAGCCGCGTAGTTGAAAGCTTGATAAAACAAAGGGGTTCAAAGGCTGCATTGATCTTGGCGTTTCCACCAGTTCTTTCGGAACGTTTGACACTGCGAATGATGGTATAAGTGCACCTGGGCTCGCCCGGGATCAAATCGAAATGGAGCGTGAATTTGTATATGTATAACGTCAGAAACAAAATTCTGTTGAAACGCTCCCGTTGAACTGCTTTGATTTCCTTTCACGCTGTTGTTGCCACGGAAATACGGAGGAACGAATTCTAATGCGAAACTGAAATATTCTGCATCAATTACTGCACACAGGAGCCGCGTAGAAGATGTTTTTAATCATTGTATGAAACTGGGTATTTGAACTTATTTTCAATTAGGGAACTGATTTTTCGAACAGGAAATTGTGCGAACGTCTAAAGTGTATAGCTCATTACGTTACTAGTAATTATGGGATCGTCAACATTTTAGAAGCATGCTATTTTATAAAAATGAAAATAAGGAGCAAAATTGCTTCTGGCAATCACCAAGTAAAACACTGTTAACGTGTATTAATATGCAAGTACCCTTAAATTTTGCAAACCTGAAGATGCCATAAATTTGTTTTTAACGATATGAAATAGAAAACATCAATTACTGCACACAGGAGCAGCGTAGAAGATGATTTTAATCATTGTATGAAACTGGGAATGTGAACACCAAATTCCCTATCCTCGAAAAATTGCCGACAGGACAATAAATTTGATCTGAGGCTGAAGCTAGAAGCCTCTAGTTTCATAAAATATTGTAAATTTTATTTTAAAATGGTTTTTCAGGACATAGCGAGCACGAAACTGAAGACGCGATTTTTATCGAAAATGCTGTACATTTAAACGCTTTTGAATGATTTTTGTATTTTGAAGTCAAACTCCTTTCGGCGCGTTAGGCGCAAAACCTCGACACGGTACGAGTAAAGCCAATCTGGCGATGAAACGGTGAAACGATGAATCCATGAAGCGATGAAACGATGATACAATGAAGCGATGAAATGATGAAACGATGGAACGATGAAACGATGAAACGGTGAAACGATGAAACAAAATTATATTCTATTAGCAATCAAAATTATTAATAGAATTTTTTAGAAGTAAATTAAGATTGGAAATGGTAAATAATCCTAATGAAGCGACAACAAGATCAGGAACAACTCTCGATGCAGCATTTGCAAGACATTTAGACAAAATTGAATCAAGAATATTTATATCATTTTTTAGCTATCACAAACCAAGTGTTTTAATAATAGAATCATAAAAGATGAAATGCCATAAAGTGTTAATAAAAATTCGAAAAAAATTAAAGAAAGAAGTTTCACTTCAGCCATGTGGTCTAAGCACACACCAATTTTTAGTGTAATCAGTTATCAAACTTCGCGAGGACAAAAAAATATATTTTAGAATACATTACGTGAAATAATGTACGTAAAGTACGTTTCTGTTTCTAGTAAACACTGTCCTTACAAGACAAGGACTCTTCATCTGCACACTGTTCGTATAAGAGCACTGTTTCGTAAACAGTATTTACTACAAATCGAAATATTATTACAACCGATGATTGGACGTCTTAACTCCTTATCGTACCCGCTAACTCCCAATTGCTCGGGCCATAATAAACAAGAAGGTCGGTCACACGTCGAGCCAGTTAGCTGTTTAGTCGTGTGCTCGAACTTGCGCAAAATGTATGCGTCTTATGACATGTATATTTCGGCGCAACGAAAGGAATTGTGAAATAATAAACGCGTTTGGGCACAACTAATACTTTTAAGATGTCTGGGAAGTAATTGTGATCAATTCATCGATGAACAAAAATGATTTATAATTTGAAAGTGGATAATGTATCAGTAACAATTTGTAAATTAATACTTAATTTAAATTAATAATGTCTTGAGAAAACTCGTCGAAAATTAGTACTATTAAAATCTTCGTGTTAGTGTTGTTTACGTTTGTCACGAATGAAGTACCACGAGCCAGGCTCGCATTGCTCACGTTTGGTCCAAACGAAGTACCACGAGTCAGGTGTGAATGATGATTGTTTATATTGTATGTGAGAGTTCAGAATGAATGGTACAGATGGTAGGGTGAGCGCTAGAGTGAGTAAGAGTCCGGAATGTGAGGAAGAGAGATTGTTTGAGGTTAGGGTTGAACGTAGAGAGGTATATGCACGATGCATGGTGAGCACGTGCGAGAGTTAAAGTGTTTTATATGTAGTTACAAGTGTTATATTATTAAAGTATATTAGTAAATATGTGTTTCCAATCGTTTATTCACCACACCAGGCTCGCGTTGTTTACGTTTGGTCCGAACGAAGTACAACGAGCCAGGTTCGTGTTGTTTACGTTTGGTTCGAACGAAGTATCACGAGTCAGGCTCGTCCTTATTGCTTTTGGCCCAAATTTCTTACAACGAGTCTC
Organism: Sphecodes monilicornis; assembly: GCA_913789915.3. Classification (NCBI taxonomy): domain Eukaryota; kingdom Metazoa; phylum Arthropoda; class Insecta; order Hymenoptera; family Halictidae; genus Sphecodes; species Sphecodes monilicornis. The sequence continues at coordinate 11,857,190 of OU565294.1, forward strand.
ACTCGTTATTGGAGTCCAAGGAGTTAATATGCACAGAGTTATTTATCGCTGATTTGACCGCAGACTTGCCCCAATGTCATCTCCGAGTACCTGAATATTGCAAACTTTCGGAACCCCGACACGACCCGACTCGACTCGACCCGACCCGACCCGACCCGACCCGATTACCATTTCGGGTACTCGAAATCGCTGGTACCCGAACTTTATAAACTTTCGGGATCCCGACTCGATCTCGAACAAATTTCCCGACCCGACCCACACCCGCAGTTTCGAGTACCCGCACACCCCCACTTTCAATCTTCTAAAATTATTAAAGAAAGATATTCGTAAGTGGATTCTGTTTCATGTAATCAACGCAATCAACGCAAACAATTTTCAATTTACATAGAACTCCGCAGTTTAATGATAATACAATGAAGAATCTATAGTATTATCATGGCAAAATATTTTTTAATCAAATCAAACACAAAAGTCTGTCTTGAAAGAATGAAAATTAGTTGGTTTGCTTTTATGAACGGTGTTATATTTATGGACGCTAGCGAGTGTTTTTTAATATTGAATAATGATTTCTGGAGGATTTATTGCCAGCTTGGAAACCAATCTACGATTATCCAGTAAAAGGAGAATCGTGTCGTCGATATTGGCACGCGATCTACGAGCTAGAACGCATCAGAAGGTCACGGCGGATTCTCCAATTTCAAGAAATCGACGGCCACACTCGAAGAAGTCGTATTTCATGCGGCTGCCAACTCGCAACACCTTCGAATATCGTCTCGATATAAACTACTCCGAGGAGAACGTGTTGCGCCACGGATGATTAGAAAACTTCGATTGCCAGATTACAGTCTCCGAGATTTATGTGTTCTCCATAGAGCTTCCTTGATGTTGATGTTACTTTGTCGCATGCGAAAACTTTCTCTGCTATTCTATCTTAGTGTGCTCTTAATCCGTTACGAGCCAGTGCTGTGTCTTTTAATTTGTTATCCATTTTGTTGGAGAAAAATAAATAGTCTCGATTTCGAAAATAACTTCAAGAAGCAGGGCGTACTCGTAAGTGGTTTTTCGTTTTGTGTGCCGAGACAGGAAGGAAGTTTGTGTTCTGAAATAAAATCACAGAGGAAATTCTACTTCTAAGATCGTTTTTCATGCTGTACACTGTGCAAAATGACTCGTTCTGTTTCCAAAAATAAAATCAAAGAGTATATTCCACTTCTGAGCTCGTCTTTTATTTTGTCCATTGAAATAATAAATAATTGTGTCTGCGGAAATAATATCACAGCGTAAATTGAATTTCTAAGCTCGCTTCTATTTTGTACACTGAAGAAAACATGTAACTGTTGATGTAACTATGAACTCGCACTTCATTTTGTACATTGAAAAAAGAATAATTTTGTTTCTAAGAATGAAATAACAAAATAAATGTATATTTGGGATTATTTTCTAAATCACAAAATAAATGTACTTGGAGATTAGTTAAAATTACTATAAACTAAGAAAATCATAAAATTAAAGAGAATAATACTTGTGGTTATAAGTGACTTATAAGATAACAAGATTAATGACGCTATTCGATGCACTTTAACAATATTATTAAAAACAGTAAGATTTTTCCCTTGCTCCAAAGAATTTCCTTAACAAGACAAATAATGACCACTAGGTACTAAAAAATTAATTTCTACAACACATGAAACACAATGTAAATCTGTAGAGTTACAACAATCTCTATCATATGAACAATGTAATCCAGTTTTAGTGTACATTTATCAAACCATCTCAATTATCCTAATCTCTCTGAATGTCCACAATTGAATCGTGATCAGCAAGTAACAATTCCAATTTTCAGCGGATTACTTATCAGGATAATCATCGGTTATTATAAAATAATGAACCAAAGTGTGCGTATTATACCTCTCGCAGCGTTCACGAGCCCGACCGGAGCGATAACCGATTCAATTAATAAAATTCCTTAATAATGCCGGTTGTTCCGCAAAGAAACACAGCTGTTAATGGCCTGCAAAAGAATTTCCGCGCATTCAAGTGGAATAAATTCGTGCGCCGCGAGGCTGGTTTTTTATTCGTTGCGCATCGACGTTCGGTATATGGACAAATCGAACAGAGACACACAATTTTTTCGAAAATCCTATATCTGTAGTAGCACGTGACGCTGTCTAAATAATAGCGGAATACCGGTGGACACGGTGAACAAAAAAAAAAACATTCAATTCGAAGCATTTTAATTAAACCGTCGCGTCGCGTGGAATATATATGTATACTGTGTCACGGTCTCGTGGAATCGAATTATAATACATTGAAGTTTTCAATGATCGTACGCGGAAATCTGAGACTTGTTACATCACAATACACTTTGGAGACGTGAGAAGAAGGTTTTCTCTCTCTCTCTCCCTCTCTCCTTCTCTCCCTCTATCTGCCGCTTCTCCCCCCACCCCCATCCTCAAATCAAAGGAAAAGCTTTTACTTAGCGAAGCATCCTATGGCGAGAAAATCCATATAAAAGTTTTACTCTAGAGACGGCGAACACGTAGGCACTGCGAGACTCGATTTCAACGATAAAAAAAGCTATAAAAGGTCGATTTAAAATTGGACGATAAAAGGTAAACATTACCTAAGATCGATAAAGCGCTATCAGTCTGTGTAGGAGGCAGTGCGCTGATAAGTGGACTGTCGAAAGATTCCTCCGACCCTCGATTCTTTTTCTTCGTAAGCACGAGGGTTTGGATATTCGTTTGTAACCCTTTTTGTTAATAGTATAATTGTTCAGGCAGTAAATGGAATTATCATGTAATATCAACGAATGACTATATATTTAACACAACATATTAAATTATGTGAGATTAATTGAGGTGGGTACCGGTATATAAGAAATTCACAACGTGAATTCAACACACACACACAAAAGATACTTTATTACGTGAATACTATAAATGAGTGCATTCCGCGTATACGTGACTCCCGACCAGCGTCCAGATAGAAGAGACCAAACATATAAATATACCCCTATGAGCAGTATCGCCAGATCAACCCAAAACTGGGTTGATTTTCCTCTCCTCCTTTTCCCCTTCCACTACATGAGCACACTCCTACGTCCCCCACTACGACCGTAGACTGGTCATGTGACGCGCCGCGCACGTGTTAAATATTACTCTGGTCATCAGAGAGGTGGTAAACTGTATTCCCCTCGACTTAACCGATCTGGCGACACTGCCCGTGAGTCGGTATGAGAGCGCAACGATCGCACCAACGCAAGGCCGATTTCCAACAAATTACAACCTTTCTACATCACAGCTATACTTTTACAGCAAAATCGCTTCTTCATGTCCATTCATTTTATTTTAACATGCAACTAAATTCACTTCATAGAATTTTGTTCCATTCATAAATGTTTCTCTCTCATTCTCACCACAGATATCCCCACAATAATCATCGTTTCCTGTTCACTGATACAGTGAAAAATAGGTTGAAGCATAATAAAAAGAAGTAGTCATTTGACTGCTTTTTGTGATCTCATATTTTTGAAAATGCAATTAATGTTTCCTGTGATTTTATCTTTTGAAAAAAATATCAAAAATATTTCGAATTCAGAATTAGAATTTAGAATTTAGGAAGAAAGAATTCATTGCCTAGTTTCTGTGATTTTATATTTTTAGATATGATATTAATGTTTTCTGTAACCTCGTGTTTTGAAAAATGTGTGATACTGTAAGAAGAAGCAAACCGTTGTCTGTTTCCTACAATTTCATATCTTGAGAAATAAAATTAATATTGTTTGCGGTCTCATGTTTCAAAAATTATGTCATACTGTAAGAGGAGACAATCCTTTGTCTGTTTTCTACCATCCCATATTTTTGAAAATGCAATTAATGTTTCCTGTAATTTTATCTTTTGAAGAAAATATCAAAACTATTTAGAATTCAGAATTAGAATTTAGAATTTAGGAAGAAAGAATTCATTGCCTAGTTTCTGTGATTTTATATTTTTAGATATGATATTAATGTTTTCTGTAACCTCGTGTTTTGAAAAATGTGTGATACTGTAAGAAGAAGCAACCCGTTGTCTGTTTCCTACGATTTCATATCTTGAGAAATAAAATTAATATTGTTTGCGGTCTCATGTTTCAAAAATTATGTGATACTGTAAGAGGAGACAATGCTTTGTCTGCTTTCTACGATCCCATATTTTTCTAAATGACAGTAATGTTTTCTGTTATTTTATTATGTGAAAAATATGTAAATCTATAAGGAGTTCGTTTGTTTTTCGTGATTTTGTATTTTTAGAAATAAAATTGATGTATTCTTTGATTTTATATTATCGAGAAATGAATTAAAAGAGAATTCTCTGCTTTCTGTAATTGCACATTTTCAGAAACATATAGAACTATTTTACCATTACGATTACCATTCCTTTAAATAATTGTCTAGAAGAAAGGTACATTATGTTCATAATATGACTACTATATTAACTGCAAGTTTATCTGCACTTTCAAGTAAATATTCATAAATCTGTTTATTGCTTATAAAGCAAAAAGTCAAATAAAACTATGTATCGTTAAGATTGATGGACTTATTTAAGTTCAAAGATGAAAATATTGGTATGTATCGACAGAAGTATAAAATTTATAGTCCGGCTATTAAATTGAAGGTGTTCACGTTTTTACAGCCGAATAGAACGTAATAAAACGACGATGAAATACAATTACTACAAATTTTTATATTAACTAAAATCATCCGCTAAAGCATCTTGTAGAAAGAATATAAAATTTAATTTGACGTTAGGGAACTGATTTTTACTGACAGGAAATTGCGTGAAGGTCTAAAGCGTATAACTCATTACGTTACTAGTAATTATAGGATCGTGGACTTTTTAGAAGCATGCTGTTTTATTAAAATAAAAATAAGGAAGAAAATTGCTTCTGGCAATCACCAAGTAAAAACACTGATAGCGTTTATTAATATGCACGTTCCCTTAAATGTTGCAAACCTGAAGATGCCATAAATTGCAAAAATTCTCTATTGTCATTCTACAAGTGCTACGATTCTTTTCACATTTCTTGAAATTACAGTACAAAAACGTATTCACAATAATTAGTGTTTAATGAATATTCTCCTTTATTTTCAACAATTTATATAATTATATTGGATCGTAACATAAATTTTTGCCAGCTTGGTCAGCTTTTACATTGCCAATTATTCCTAAATGGGTCCACATAAGTTTGATTTTATTACCTTTCACAAGATTTGCTTGATGAATTCAAATATTTAATAATTCGGCTGAACTGTACTTTAGAGGACCAAAAATTTTCAAGTTTTCTGTATGTGATGCTACACATTTTGACGAGAAAATGATAAACGTGTAAGGTTTAGTACACGAAATTCGAGTTTTGATTACCGGCGTTCACTGGTTGAAAAGTTATGCACGTGTAAACATGAGCAATTTTAAGTGTTTTTGACAGGTTAGAGCGTTGCCATATTGGATATTCGTTGGGCGGTAGACGTAGGACTATTGAGCGCATGCGCTGGATAGACGGTGGATGTTCAGCTCATCGGTTAAGTAGTACTGAGCGGTATAGTCCAAGTTGGTTTAGGGTAAGTTAAAAGTGCTCAACTTTACACGCGTATAACCTCTGAACCAGTGAATTCCTGGCAATAGGACTTTCATTTTCGGTGTTTTCTCGTCGAAATCTATAGAACTGCATTAAAAAAAGTTAAATATAATTGGTCCTCCAAAGTACAGTTTAACCAATATTTCAAATATTTGAATTATGATTTCGTTATTGCTTGTAGACAAAGCGTTAATAGAACGAGTTGACATGCCAGTTGACGAGTTGACAGAGGCAGTATTTTTCTCGGACATTGTCGAATATTGCGACGAGCCACCTTTTCCGTCCGATAAAAGCTTCATGCGTATACGGATCAGGTCAGCAGGAGCGCGTTAAGAATGAACAGATATCGAAACAAATCCTCTATCCGCCTGTACATCCCCAGATTTATGTCTGTCAATATCGTTCGTTTTTATACCGAGCTGTTAACAAACGCATAGTAATGTGCATGCATGCTCGTGCCGATTTAATAGCGCCACCAGCGATTTCACGTGCTTAACACGCGAAGCAAATGTTTAATATGAAGAAAAACAGTCGACGATAATATTTCGTTATCAATGGAAATGATTCCGAGCGCCGACGCAGTAAAAGAACATTAAACATTAATTTACGAACGATCTGGCTTTTAACGCTGATAAACGAACGCTGGAGGAAAAAATAGATAGGTTCACGTGTCGGCACGATGAGTTACTGCGCACATACACATGTTTAGTATAATTCCTCCTCATAAATGCATACTTTTTAACCTTTCATCGAAAATAATCCTCGTTTAATTGAAAACATTTTCCGACCATTTAACAAATGATTGATCTATAGGCCCAACAGAAATTTATTATAAAAAAGTACGATTATTTTACTTCGCTTTCAGTTTGATGCGGCCATTTTATGGTCGTATAATTAGAAAATAACTCATTCTCTGTTTGTGCTAGTTCATTCAAAATTAACGTGTGTAATAAACGGTGTATAAAGCAGAGTTGATGCGCTGAAAAGAGGGGGAGAGTTTTTAATAGCTCCTTTTGATTCGTATTTTGTTGCGTTATTGAATCACATCGTGAATTTTTGTGCAAATTAAAAATTGTATACATTCGTTATAAAATATAGAAGACAATTTGAAGTTTGTTTCCCTTTTTAATAATAGTATTAGGTCGAAAGTAATGTATTGATACTGTTTGACTAATTTTAATCGTTCTATTCACACTGCCATCATTTATTTTCGTCATAAATGCATAAAATCCGCAGTCAAGTCCTCATACATTTAGCCCATCTCCTAATAAATGGCTAAAATGCATCGATGTATGAAAACATTAATAATAGTGTTCAAACATTGAGTCCGAATGCGTTTGAATGTTACAGTGAAAATTGTTGCACAAATTTAATCATATTATTCTTGTCGTATATCAATATCCTTTATATTTTAAAAAATCGATGCTCTTGTATTCAGAATTAATGAATTAGTCAAAGAAATTTAATTGCTTCCTTAAAAGAATTGTTGTGTAAATTATTGTGTAAAAGCACTATTAATCATGTTAGACATTCTTCTAATCTTTCATCGTATTTTGTTTTAAAAGATTGATGTCCTCTCATTTAAAAATAATAATTCAAACACACAAATTTAATTGCTAGCTTCGAAGAACTGTTGTAAAACAAACATCAAAAAGTGAACATATATTTGCATTGTCCCCAAATAAATAGTAATAATAATATACAGAAGCATCGATGCATAAAACTATAAATAAAATTCAAAGAACTCATGCACGAGTATGTTTGAATTTCATATAAAAAATTAGAGAATTGCACAATTTTGATGATATTATTCTAGTAGTCTTACGTCGTCTTTGAAAAAAGAATTTTAATAATTGATTGAAAATTGATGTCCTCGCATTTACAATAATTTTAAAAAATTGGTGTACTCTCATTTAAAAATAATAAATCAAACATTGAAATGTAATTGCTACCTCCGAAGAACTGTTGTAAAACAACCATAAAAAGGTAAACATATATTTGCACTATCCGCTAATAGACCATAAACCATAAATAAAATTCAAAGAGATCGTGTACGAGTATGTTTGAATTTTATATCGAAAATTGAAGAGCTGCACAATTTTGATTATTTTATTCTTTAGCCTTCCGTCGCCTTTGAAGAAAGAATATTAAAAATTGATTGAAAATTGATGTCCTCGCATTTAAAATAATTTAAAAACATTGATGTCCACTCATTTAAAAATAACAATTCAAAGAAAGAAATTTAATTGCTACCTTGAAAGCACAGTTGCGTAACATCCGTCACGAAATTAACAGTCAATGAACAAAGTTACTCACTGTTTACGATGCTCTTCCACGTTCAAACGCACACATCTTCATCGGCAGCTGTGTTAAGACGGTCCAAATTTCGTGTGACTCGCGCTGTTTCTAATTAAAGGACCGTCGACGTGTTCCTAGAGCAAAACTAAACACGCGGGAGAGCCGAACATCTGTTCATGAAGAAAAACTAGAATATAAAAAGGGAATAAAACCTCAATTCTCATAAACGTCGTTGTAGACGTACGTTTTATAGTACTTCTGTGGGTAATGTTCCTGCTTTCGGAAAGTAGATCTGAATGAGGGGCTGCAAGTTTTTACAGCTTCATCGAAGTGCAAGAAAAATAAAATTCCCCTAATTCATGTCTAACATAGCCGACGTTACTACCTGACTTTAATGGGAATCATATCCTACCATCATTTAACCTTTCAATACGGTTCAGGGTTCTATGGGGCCAGACGGCGCGACCTGAATGCGTGATATTTTCTAAAACAAACTGTAGATCGACATTTTTCACGTTAATGTTCCTAAAAACGTCAATTTCATGAAATTTTAGGTGGAATCTTATTCTTTGTCAATTAGTCCAAAAATGATGTCGGTTACACTTTCGCTGAGCGGACAAAAAATTTTTAACTTTTGTGAATAAAATATTACATAATATCACCAAAAAATGATAAAACTCTAAATTCTGATGCGAGGAATCGAAATTATACTGCGCGGAGTTCACTCGCTCAAAAGTTATACACGATTAAAGTTGCTCGATTTCAAGCGCGTCTGACAGGTTAGAACGCTGTCATTATGGTTTTCGAGTCTTTACCTACTATTACATGAATTATTTGTGAAATTTTCGTTTAAGAAAATGTGTAACAAATTGATATTTTCTTGAAGGAAAAGTTACTTTTTAACTGTCACAGTGTATGCTTAATTGACGCTCGCAAAGGGCATTTTATGGAATACATAAAAGTTCTGTCAATTTTAATGCACGTACTTTACAAAAATGTTGTACAACATATACATAATGTTTATAAAATTTTTAAGAAGACCGTATTCATTGAAATTTTTCGTGACTTTTATTTCAGATTGTAAAATCTACAAGAATTGCAACACTGCATTAACTAGGACCATTTTAATAGAATTCATAAAAGTTCAGTCAACAGCGTAGTACGTAATTCCTAAAAATTTTATATAGCCTGCCTGTAAAACGTTTGATTATTTTATGCAAATTACATTAAAAATTCTAGACAATTTATCTTTAGGAAGTTTCTCGAATTTATAAAGATTACAAATTAAAATTCTGCACGGCTCCCTTTTGAGTTTGTAGAATTCACAGAAATCGCGCATAAATCAAGACTTTGTGCGATAATTATTGGAACCTGTATAAAAGTGACTGAATTTATTTAATAATTTTGTACGGAGGCATGTTTGTAATTTTGATAATAGCAAAGTAACCTGGAACGGTCCATTTCGATGAGTTTGGCACTTCCATTGGCAAAAATCGTCGCGAAAGAAGGAAAAGGGGGTTGAAAGCGGACGTGCAAGACGAGCAGTGTCCACGTGGGTGGTTCACAACGGTAAAATGGTTTTCCCGGGAACGCATCTTGCGATTTTATCGAGAATATCAAGGACAGAATAAAGAACCACCGAGTCACCTGCACGATTTCTGCGCCGTGACAAGTAATTTCTTTCTGCTCCTCGACTGAATGCTTGTCAATTGATCGAGCTCCTTTAATTCGCAGACTTGCCTTGTAAGATGGAATTGTGAGGTATCCCGCGGAAACAGATCGATAGAATTCATTTCGAGCGATCCCGCGGTGAATTATGGACAGCAATTCTTGTCGCTCGTTCTATAGGTACCCTCTCTCGTCGAGGATCGCCGACATTTTGTTTGATGTTTTATGAATTAGATATCGTCTCCAACAGCGGCCGCCTTAATCGTTAACTTTAATAATTCAACGCCTGTTAAAAGTGTTTTCATTATAACTATCGAGCCGCCCCTCTTGGAATACCATTCTAAACACTTTTTCCTTTATAATGAGCGATTGTATTTCATTATAATTATTATAATTGGACCATCAAAGAATAATCTATTATTCGTATAGTGCTTGGTAAAAGTGACGATATTCCGGAATCATCATCTAAACATTATTTGTTGTTTGTACTTTCTTTTTAAATATGGAATTCTCAACACCGAGATTATTAAATTAATTCATTGACAAAACTTGTTTGTTTTTAAATATTTTTTTATGTAAGCTTTATCAATGTATTCGTGACACTTTTCTGATTAAAATGAGTCCAAACATGGTACAGTTCGAATATTAATTTATTTGTTTACTCCACGAAATAGTAGAACCTCGATTAACCGAACTAGTTGGTAGAACTTCAGTGTTCAAATAATAGAACAGTTAAGTATCTAATTGTAATACTAGCAAATCTTGCTCTGTATGGGTGACTTTCAATTCAACTATTGTTTGTTCGATTAATAGAGATTCTATACATCAACGGTTCAGATAATCAAGGTTTCACAAAATTCTGTAATTGAGCAAGCAAATGTGCAACGAATCATGTCGTGTTTGGGCTCACTTTAATCGGAAGAATTTCACAAATATGCTGACAAAAAATGTCATCAAGAAACAATTCACAACAAAAATCGAATTGGTATTATGTTGCGTTACATTTCTCGACTTTGTGGCTCCCAAGGGTGTTTCCTGCGGTAACGGCTATAAATTTTTCACAAACATGTTGCACATCTCTTGCACACGTATCGAGGCATTACTGTAGCCCGCGAACAGCATCCCGACAATTGAAGAAAGTTTCGGAAATAATTCACGCAGGCTTTCCTTGGCTTTTCACGGAGCCGGAAGCAGAGATACAAGGATGGGGAGAAACGCGTTCTGAGAAACGTCATTACGGCCGCGCAGTTTCTCGTTAAATACACCGAAATATCCCGCGAGGCCTGTCCTTTCCTCAGTTAATTAGTTAAATTCCCCTTTTCCCGGCGGTGATAAGCCGGGGAATTTCATTCTTAACGATCCCCTTACGGTCGGCTTTGCGCGCGGATCCTTTAAGGGGACAATGACGGAACATCCGAGGTCTTTCTTGCACTGTTATACAGGAAAACGATCCCGTATGCGCTTAGGATGTATACCGGTGGGATGCATTCACGATGTTCAGGTCATTGTTCCGCATGTAAAGTTCCGATATCGTCCGCGTTCCGTCTTTAACTGCTCGTCCATGGGGATCCCGGTGAAACGATGGCCGGTCTCTGACTCGATGGTTACAATAACCCATTGTCTTTCGGAGTTTCTTAACAGGAAGGCTAATATTCTCGTTTCCGTAGTGGCGGATTAATAAATCACGCGCTTGATCAACGTTCTTTCCGTTGCTCGTCTTCGTGTAATGAGTCGTCTATGGGAATTACTTGCCCTTAGAGAGGTTAGATTTGACCTTTTATGGCCGTTGAAGTTCCGACAAAGAGAAAAAGAGAAAAGGCTGCGATCTATTGTGCTGGGTAGGTTCAGAAGCAGTGGGATCAATTCAATGACGGAGTTATCCTCAAATGGGTATTGTTGCGCCAAGTCCGCGGGCGTGATTGCCGCGGATTATTTGTTCGCTTTACTAATGTTTACACTGGTTTTGATAATGAGTAAATGTATTTAACGACACGATTACGATTTCCGCGGCACCTAATTTGAAGGTTAAATTTTTGTTCTTGGGGTCATTTTAAGAAAAAACTGTATATGCTATAGGTACCAAATCGGCCTGGTTTAGCCGGTAAAGTAGAATTCCTGTTTTTCTAAATCTGCAAATATCTCGGAAACTATGCGAGACATGGCAAAATAACCTAACCTAACCTAACCTAACATAACCTAACATAACATAACCTAATACGTCAATAATATTCACTGCTAATTGAGTTTTAATACATAGACATTTCTTGAGTCTCGTATAAACAGTGTGAACGGAGCCTTTACGTTCCCCCGACCATCATTTCGGGAAGGAGGCAGTTGTTCTGCAACTTCACCGAAATATAGATATACTCGGAAACTGCGAAGCTGATAAAAAATGTCATGGTACATAAATTGTTGGAAATTTAATTTTCTACAAAAAAGGTCTCTTGATATTTTGCCCTATTTCGCATAGTTACCGAGATATTTGCAGATTTATAAAAAAACAAGAAATTTACTTTCCCGGCTAAACCAGGGATCTTGGAAGACTACTCAGTGTCATACATTTAACGCAATGATCGCGTATATCTGGGTGACGGAAATTTGTATACAAAATTAAAAATTAATTTTTACGTTTGTAGATTGAGTGCACCAAATTTGCTTACGATCTACGAAATGGAAGAAGTTCGAAACATTAATTAACATCAGAAAACTAGACTTCTCAGTTTCAGTTTTGTTAAATAAACTGCTTTGGTTTGTGTGGAATATTTGTGACTGTTGAGTGGACGATCAACGTGTTAACCTTTTAGTTTTTATTTCATTAAATAAATCACCTTGATTGCATGATATTTTTGACGTTGCCGGATTGGCACTCAACATGTTAAAATTACACCAAACGACCAGGCCTTTTTTTGCAATTAAAAGTATAGATTTACTAAATGACGTGCATGAAAGGTCTTTTAAGCATTGCAATTGGTAGGAATTACATGGAAAAATAAAAAAGGTACTTTTTTAATTTTTGTTTATTCAAGCTCGTAATGAAAATTTAAAATATGCGTCTCGTAGATCTACTTTAGTTATATGTATGTTGAAAATTGCGTCGAAACCGCTACACACGAGCGACAAGCGGTTGAAAGTGGCAAAAATTGCAGTTTTTGTTTGTTGTCCCAGGTTCGTACATATTTCGATGCGTGTCGCTATTTTCTGCGTCAACCGATTTTGATGAAATTTTCAGCATGCATGTAAATAACACAGGTCTACAAAACACGTATTTTAAATTTTCATTACGGGCTCAAATAAAAAAGTTTTACAAAGTACCTTTTTCATTTGAACACGTAAATCCTATCAATTACAATGTTTTAAAAAAAAAATTTCCGCAACATGAAGTGAGTAAATGCTTCTAATTGTTCAACAAAAGTCAAGTCGTTGGTCCCATTTTAAAAAAAGTTATTCTAATTTAAAGAGCGTTCGAATACTTTCTTGGGCCATTTAATGATGCTAAACATATTGTTTTAACGTGAATCGTCGTCTCATAGGACTAATATCTGACAAGCACATTTGCTTTTCTAATTAATAGACTGCGGATTTTTATGCAAAATAAAAATCATTTGCATTGGTTGCAGGACGTAGGAAACAAATAGGAACTTATTCCTCCTTTTAATGGTTTATTAAAACGCAAGAAATGTATTGTTACTCTTAAATTCTTGTATCCTTCTGTTGTTTGAAATTAAACCCAATCCTTTTTGAAACAAGTGCATAAAATCTGCAGTCTGCTAACTAATTGAATGGTGTTTCTATTAATTTATTATAATGTTATAAATGTTTTCTTTTGAGTACAACTGCATGTTTATTTTATTTCAACGTGTAGCTGATACAAATACATATTCAGACGTGTGTAACATGACCTTGAAATGATCCTTAAATGACTTTGAAATGATCTTTAAATGACCTTGAAATTGATCTCCAAAAATTAAAGTTGTTTATCCATTAAAATGTTGAAATGTCCCATTAAAATTGATTTGGACGTCTTCGTATTAACATCTGATACTTCAATTTCGAGTTGTGATATTTAGTGTGCGTCACGGAAGGCACATTGCATTTACGTGAAATACATATATCAATATCACGATGTTAAACTAAATCATTTTATTCGTAGTTATTAATTATGATTCGTGCTGTTTCTCATCGGTGGCGAATTGTGATTAAATACACATCAAATACAGTAAAAATAAATTACATCATTGCGATAGGTTCTTGTTTCAATACACCCCTCAATATTGGATAATTTGCCGTAAAATTAACGGAGAAGTCTTACTGTGATTGTTTATGATTCAACTATAAATCTTTATCCAAGTACTCATTTTCATAAAAATTTTAAATTTTAACATGAAATATTCTTAATATCAAAATTAAGATAAGAGAAAAATTTCTTATACTACGTAACCGATAAAACGATAACATTATTATTAACTATATTACTGTAGATATCTTGACGATTCAAACGGTATTTATACATTATTCATACGATATAATACAAATTGATCCAGTTTCCACATTAAACTTTATCAGTTTCTCATTTTTCCATGTCAATTTGTCTCTTGGTGTCAAATTGTAAAACGATGAGAAATTAACGTGATGGAAAGACGAATAATTAAATTTATAAATTCTCTCGTTGGAAATGAAAAACTGAAATAGCACGAAGCATAATAAATCTACGTATAGAATTTTCCAGAACCAGTTAAAAATGTACCAACTTAACGCGAAAAACGTACGAAAATTAAACGGAATAATTACCTGCAAAGAGCAGGATCTAAAATTAATTGATTTTACAAGGGATTCGTCCTCAATTTTTTGTGATCATCTTTCATATAACTAGTCTGCGGATATTATGCATTTGTGATCATCTTTCATATAACTAGTCTGCGGACATTTATGTCAAACACATTTGACGAAACCTTATTGTTTCAGTTTATTAAAATTTTTGAAGGAAATAAATGTCCATTGATCTCCACCGTCTCGCGATTGATGCAATTTTCATTTTGCATTAAATTTTATTCACTAACCCCTCCCTTCCCTTCATTTAAAATTTCTAAAAAAATTAAATTAATATTGAATTTTTTCTAAATTTTATTTTTTAATTATTTCTCCCTAACCCCCAATTAATCCTATTCATAACAGATGTTATGAAGTTCTATCTTTCCTTAACTTTTTCCAAGGGACACCGCCCAAAATGATTGTTTCAACGAGCTGGTCGAAAATGTAACAGGAAAGTTCGCGAAAAATCGAGAGCACACAATAAAAGTGAAATGTTCGGATTTTCACAACAGGGAGGTTGTTAAAAGCAAACTTCTATAAAATTTCGCGCGGAAAGTGGGCCGCGCGCGATCGTTGAAATTTTAAGCCCTGACTTTTGCGAATATGATATTTTTCCAGTGCGACTGGTAAAAAATAAATGTGTATCCTTGCGTTTTATTCGTTGTAACGTAGTTCTGCTAATGGTGATTAAACAGGAGAATTCGACGGATTTGTAAAAAAAAATTTAGAGAGAGAGAGGGAAGGGAGAGACAAAGGACAGATGAAATATTTAACAGGGAAATATGGAATTTCCGGAGTAGAATAGTTTACGATGAATAATCAGCAGCTTTTCGCGTTGCAATTTCAACGGTACGCTTCAAGAGCAGATCAATGTTTTCATCGAAACGGAGACATTGTAGTTACTCTAACTAATGTTCGCGAATTTTGTATTTACGGGAAACACAGTACCACCGAGTACTTTGTTTGGAAAAATATGTTTACTTTTGCAAATGCAGTAGTACTGTTGGGAAACATTTATTTGATAAATGAGCTCCAACGTCGAGCGGAATTTTACGAAATAAAACTTTCTTATTCAAAATTTTCGCTAGGTTATAAACTTAATTATTGCATCAATAAAAATTTCGTTATGATAGATCAATCTGTATAGATTAATATTAAAAATAATCAGCTCTGAGAGATAAATTTTTGAGATGAGAATTAATTGATACATTGTGGATTCTGTTCCCATAAAGATTGAACGAAAATAGCAAAATTCAAAGGATCGTGGTTTATAAACAAATTCGAATGCAAGGTAATGATGACCTAAACTCACTCTAATTTCACGTGTATTTACTATATCGTATATTATTTCAGACAAAACTCCTGTTCTCGAGGCTAAAAAGTTGTTAATTCGTTATAAGTTGGCACATTCGTTATTTTACCAAGCTATATTTTACTTTGACACTAAATAATAAACAGTATATTAGATTAAATCAGTTTATAAATAGTTTAATTACGAATGGTTCATATTAAAATGTAAACGATGGATTTTTTATTACTAATATCTGTTTCAAATTTGTCTTTCGAAATTTATTTCCACCTGTTTCTCAATTTCATATTAATCGCGACAGATGCGGAACAATTCAGAAGGAATCTGCTTTACTGGAATTCGACAGATACATATTTTTTAAGTGTATCGACATAATGGATTGCAGCGAGCAGAACATGATAAAATATTAGGTCACATAAATGACTGAGAGCACATTCAGGTTACCATCGTTTGTATTATAATTACGAGGCACATACAATTTCTTCTTTCGTATTTCCAGTGCTAATACTTTGTTTCATCGGAATAAAAATTATTTGCTGTCGGCTGTACAGGTACGTGTCTCTACAATTATATAAAACATATTTGATGAATTTAAAACGTAACGGAATAAAAACATTAGTGTAGCTGAAAGATTAAAACCTGAAAGCGCAGGGCAATCAAAGGAACATGGTTGTAATTTCTTATAAAAATGACAAAAGTTCATTTCCCGAGACTAAAAATTCATTTAATATTTCCTCGTAAATAGGCTTTTATTATCTTAAATATGATAAACTAGAACTAGTAGGTACACCGTTACTAATGATTTTTTAAACACGATGAAAAAAAAAAAATATATATATATTCATGAGCTTCATTTAATAATTTCCCTCTCTACAATCTTGTAAATTACAAACCAACATTACTTAAAAATTTTCATTGCAATTTCTCACACCATCCAAAACATCCCCGGTCAACCTCTGCCATTGGCAGACCGTAAAAACTCAATTCCCCGTAAATAATTATAAATTACGCGCAAAAAGATCTAACAAAAACTTCCGAAAAGCCTTCATAGGTTCCGGTGTTTAATTTAAACACGCGTTCGATCTAATTGCCCGGCTAATTTCTGCAGGCGTGTATCGATTGAAAAATTCGCAGGCTCGTCGACAGTCTGCTTATCGAAACTCGTTGGCCATTTAGCTTTCGCGCTTCCGCGTCGCAAAACTTGGCTTTATTGCATCATTGAAATCCCAGCCGTACAAGTTTCCCGGGATTCCAACACTAGACTTCGCTTGTTAATGCGACATCGTGCAAACAATTCCATCCAAATGTTGTCTTCGCCGATATACGCGGGTTCGCGCTCCCGCGCGCGCGCGTATTACATGACAATCAAAGCGTGTTTCGTCATCACAGGTGCAGATTCACGAATTCATCGGATTTCCATTGATCGACGCACCACCGGATCGATACACGCGCATCACCAACATGGATATAACATGCATATGCATGTACATATGTGTGTGTGAGCGCGCGTGCGTATTATTCCCTAAACACCCATTGAATCGCGTCTCCGTGCAATTATGAGCAACGGCGAGGGGGAAAACTTTCAATTCGCATTTTCCGCGCGTAGGAAATCCCGTAAAAGGCCCGCGTCACGTTCGCGAATTAATTCTGAACGAACAACCAACCCTTCTCCGCCGCCCCCGCATGCCAGACCGGCGAATTTCTGCGCGTTGATATTCAATTGAACGACAATGACGAAGCTCCAATGAGATAACTGTGATCGAACGCGCGGCCTCCGTGAAAGTTTACGTGTTCCCCGCCGTATTCGATTCCGTTTCGATGCACCGACAATTTAGTATGCTAGGTTGATGACCCCGCTACAACTTTTCCTTCATGAAATCTGCAAGCGTTTCCGGCGAGCACCGTCAATTTTTAACACTTATGGGAGAGTAGGGTAATCGCGGTCGGCGAGCAATAATGCTCAGTATGATTTTTACAAAATGACATTTCTTGTGTTTTTAATTTTTCTTGCTTACGTCTTACTTCAGGGTGTCCAAAAAATGTTCGAGTTCCTTGAAAGGAGTGGTTCCTGGGGTTATTCGAAGAAGCTTTTTATTTTGCGAAAATGTCATACGCAGCTCTGTTTCCAAGTTATTAATGAAGAACACGGGCCAACCAGAGCGCAGCTACAGCTGACGTATTCCGTCTAGGCGCGGCGGCTCATTCTACTGAGCGGTAGCGTTGTTGTAACGACGTGCTCGAACCACGAGCAACAAAAGAAATAACAATTTATTTAAATAATACTCGCATATTCAGCAGTAAATGCACCTGCTGCTTCGAATTCTTTTATACGGCAATATCGAATTATTTTTATCTAATATCAAACAATAATTGCACGCATGCTGACTCGATTGTATTGCTCATGATTCGAGCACGGTGGCACAACAACACTACCGCTCAGCAGAACTAGCAGCTGTGCCGCACAGTGGTCCTAATCGAAGAATTAGTTATTCATAACTATTTCAGCATTATTTCAAGACATGATGACCGCATTATACATAATCCGATGCTTTTAAATTTTTTTTTATAGATGTACGCGTGAAGGTGATATGAAGGTCAACACTGTTTATTAAAAATGGAATGATATGGTTCTTTATTTACATTTTGATCGACCGTTTCAAGGCGAATACAATGATCTACTGTGAAGGTCATTCAAGGTCACTGAAGGGCAGCTGATCTGATTAAACAAGTAAATATGATCTAAATGATATCGTGTTTCAGCTTATTTCAATCAGAAAAATGTCACAAATATGATGTAAATATAATAGTTACACAAAAAGAATCGTTAGATGCTGCAGCTACGCTTCTTTGCAGGCCGTTGCATTTTTTCCAACTTTTGCGAAACAATACCGTCACAATTAACGGGCACTTACAGAAAATTGATATCACCACTATCCTCACACGAGTTCGAAACGAAAAATCCCGACAACATTTCAAAACTTGATTTTTTAGAGCCACCGTGCGCCGGGGCTCGGGAGCCGTGGATCGTCAAATGGAATTAACGTTAAAGGGACCGATAGAATCCATTCTAGCAGCGAGCAGCGTTTCTTCGGCGAATGCACAACAATTTCCAATCCCTAAAGCGCTGTAAAACTCGAGAAAATCGATCGAATTTCTCATCCCATTCCCTGGCTGCTGCTAGCTTCTATAATATCCTTCCCTAATGGAAAACCTTTCCAGTTTGATTTTCCTTGCCGGGCGCGAACAAAAAAAAACAAGGAACGAGCAGCAAACTCGATAGAGAAAGAATTCATCGGGTCCCTGTTTTCACGGAATGTCCGCGTAATTATGCGCTTCGCTAAAAATTGCTGTTCCTGCATTTGCTTGCTCCTCAGCTCCTCATCAAGTTTACACGATATCCGGGAGCAATTTCTAGACATTGAGAAAATATCACGTGGGAGGGGGTGGGGGGGCCACCACGTCGATGTACAGGGTGTATAAAAAATAAGTGTAGAGCCGGTCCTAACGTAATTCTACACCTTTGGATCGGTGGAGATTTGCAAAAAATGTCGACCATGATTTTCAAGGTCAAAAATGTTTTTTTCATTGGATTGTATAGTTCTCGTAACGACGAACAAAACTCTCAGAGAAAGCATACAACGCAAATAAACCGTTCTCTTGAAAAACGGCTTCTCTTGAAAGTGTATCGTAAACTGTTTTATCCCATATGTCTACAGGGTGTACCAAAATTGTATAAACGTCGAGGAGATGATACTACAGACGAGAAAATTAGTGGAAAATGTAGAATAAATTTTTCACATTCGACTTCTCGTTTTTGTGAAAATAGAATTTGAAAATTCGGCGAACAAACGTGCTATTCAATAAGAATCGACTGGCGTGTCTGTCCATGGCCGACTGGTTCTACTTTTTACAAACGCTAGGTACGCGTACTTTTGCGGATTTTCAAAGTCGATTTTCTCGAAACGATGCCTGAAATAAAAAAAACATATTCCGTATTTTTGATTAATTTTCTTATGTGGAATCGACCTTTCTACGGTTGTACCCAATACTGGGACACTGTAGACATATGCAATAAAATAGTTTACGAAACTTTAAAATCGTTTTCTTAGAGTACAGTTAATTCATAACCCATTAGCTCCTTTGAGTCTTTTGTTCCTCCTGACAGGTATTATAGTAGTCCCGCGATTTAAGCGCGACGGAGCATTGCGATCTATGTCAGTTCGCCTACCCCTTCCACTGCGGGGTATCCCGGGAGGGGCCGTGAAGCTCGAGCTGTCTCCGTCGCCGAGCAGTGTAAACATACCGCGTAATCTGATCCCGAGTCGGCTATATCGGTGTGAGTCACTACTAATCCAAATGCAAAACTTCTTTATTTTTCATTATTTTTTTATGGGACTTTCACCAACTTATTTCTGGCATTTTTCTGATTAAAATGACACTAAAAATGATATAATTTCGATAATATATACTTATGTAATGGATGATGAAAGTTTCGGGCGCAAGGAAGAACAGCGTATGTGAAAGAAAGAGACGTGGAGTGTCGCAGTTACCGGCACAGTTCAAAGGCCCGAGCGTCCTCATAATAAAAACCAATAAAAAACTTTTTTATTATTACTTATTTTTTTATGAGACCGACTAATATGTTTGTGGCATTTTTCTGATTAAAATGATAACACGATATAATTTCAACTGTATTTAGTGGTTTAATTGACGATATGTACATGCTGTCCTTTTTTACATTCAGCGCGGTCGGCGCGGCCACAAAAGAATAGTATCCCATCAAGAACTACGTCACAGCAGAGAATCGAGAATTGGCTTAAATCGCGGGACTACTGTATATGCTGCAATCAAAATAAATGTTCACCTTGAAGATCAAGGTCGACATTATAACACAGGCTTCTTTTTCACAAATCTCCACCGATCCAGAGGTGTAGAGTCACGCTACGACCGGCTTGACACTTATTTTTTATACACCCTGTACACGTGTAAAACGAGACTCTCTGCCTGCTGGAAATCAAACAGCTGGAACTTCGCGGAGGGGCCGGAGGGATGAAAAGTCGAGTAGAAGAAACGGTTCTCGCAGACGTACCCCGCGATTATTTCAGAATGAAAGTAATTTAAATCCATCGATCGGAGTCGTCGAGGAAATTTTTTAATTAAAACGCACCGCGCGTCGATGGGTAGTCTATTATTGAGAACTGGCCGGCCATTTTTGCGTCTCAATAAGTTGGAAGTACAATGTGCAGGTAATAAGGTCGTCGTCTTTGGGTCTTGGTCGTTTAACCTTTTGCAGGTGAGAAATTCTAGTATTGTGGTACATGGATGCAGAAAATAGAGTCTTTTTTAATCGTTCATGTGTAATAACCAGACTGCGGATCTTTATGCGAAACAATAATGTTCTACTTCACGTGCAACAAACTGGAGAAAAATAGAAATTGATTTTCACTCTCAATATGTATAATAGTTTGAAAATGCTATAACACTATTTCTAAATTCTTCTAATGTTTTTACCGTTTTAAATTACACCTACTCATTTTTGTCATAAATGTGTAAAATCTGCTATGTAGTCATTACTATCTATTTTGATATTATTGTATTTTATATTATTTTGATATTGACAGTCATTACTATAGATTTCATGCAATTCATGACAAAAATGGATAGGCAAAATTTAAAATAGTAAAAAGATTAAGAGAAGTGAGAAACACAAATGTATTATTTTCAACTGACTAGAATTGTTAAAGGAAGAATAAACTTTTTACTTGGCTCCTGTATCTTACAATCAATGTACAACATTTTTATTTTGCATAATGGTCGGCAGTTTAATTCTTGTCAATGATTCAAGCGAGGTCATTTCTGTAAGAACTTTTATATAATTTTATGTTACTCTCATGAGCACTGGTGTGGCAGTGAACGTGTCAAAAGAAACGGTAACCCACGCTAAAAAAGAGATACCCAATGATTAGCATAGGGTCGGGAAGGACCGAATGCAATGAAGATGAGATCGGTCCAGCAAATCCGCCCAGCTCGTTAAAAATTAGCATGATCGACCGACGCTGCGAGACGGCGACGGGTCGAGCCACTCTCCGAATTCGTTAGCTGGAAGACAGTAAACGAAAGAAAGTGTCGCGTTTACGAGCAACGGCGTCCCGTCCTGTCCCATCTGGTAGCGTCTCGACGGCCGGCGTCGGTGCGGTGGCTGGCCGCATGTGTAAAACGAGCAAATGGTGGCCGGTGGAATCGGTCGGGACTCGTTTACGGTTGGAAAAAGTCGGATGGAATGGGACCCGGGACCGGTCAGACTGGAAAAGAAGGCAAGGGTGGAGAGAGCGAGCGAGCGGGTGCCTACTCGCGTGTCCTGTGTGACGCGGGTCGTCCCAGCGACCCGTCGCGCGTCGGTGCGAGCAGAACTCGGCTCTCTCGTGCACCTAGCCTCTCTCCATGGCAGCCGGAAACTAATTTAAGTTGGAGAATCACTTTGGCTGTTTCGATTTATTCAGATACTCGACGTATTTCCCGCGAGAGGCAACCCGTCCGACGTTGTGCCTCTCTCCACTCTCTTGCCCGACCCCATGTACACCCCCATGCAACCGTGCACCCTACCTGGAACATTCAACGTCGATGCATGAGTCGCGACATGCACAGGTTGGTCCACGTGAAAACTCGAGATCGTGGAACACGTTTAAACCGAACAGACGTACGTTAGGTATTACCTCAGCTGCTGCTGAAATACACTTTCCCCCACCGGACGCGTCACCTAACCCCCTCGACAATCCATTTATTCGGCCACGGACTCACTATGCCAAATCCGATTGATCTGTTTGGTGGGGAATTGGCTAACAGGAATTGTTCTAAGTAGATGTCGTACGATCGATCAAAATCGGTCGGCTGGATGACAACGATTTTGTCAATGCGACAGTGTCCATATATACAACCGACTATCGAATGTTATTTACGATCGAGTCAGTCAGTTTTCAAGATGTCTTTGTCGAAGTCGGATTTGCTTTTCTCTTACTGCGGAGCATTAGCACATATATACAAGAATAGAATAAAATTCGGCGAATTTGATCACCTTCACTGCCAACTACGAGAAAATAACTATTTATTTTATCAATATACTAGAATGACCCGAAATACTTTTGACTATATTCTTGAAGCAATACAAGAAAAATTTTCCCACAGAACTACCAACTTTCTGTTTTCTTTTAATTTTCTTTTAATTTCTTTTGGTCCACTAATATACGGTTTTTATATTATACATATTTTCTTGTTCATAAACATCTTCAGATTTCCTTTTCGCTGAACTTCTTGCCGGTAGTTCTTCTCAATTTCTTTCATAATCTTGTCTTCATCTAATTTTCTCGTAATTGCGATACAGCTGGTTCCATAGGTACATAGACGTAGGGGTATTGAGCGCATGCGCTAGATAGTATTAGATCGTAAACGCGCAATTCTTTCAAACAAAATGACTTCTAGGCTTGAATTAGCACAAGCTGTCACTGAACAGTGATTAAAATATATAGAATACGGATCTGATCGGTTCTACTTAGCCGATTTTACGTGTACCACCTAGCGAATTTACCAAAATGGCGGCGCTTTAATCTGTCAAAGTACTCAACTTTACACGCGTACAACTTCTGAACCAGTGAATTCCTGGCAATAAAAGTTACATTTTCGATGTTTTCTCGTCGAAATCTTTAAGATTGCATAAAAAAAGTTTTTAAAAACTGGGTATCTAAAAGACATTTTAACCTCTATCACTTTTAGATACTGTTTTGCTCAGTCACTTCCCTTTCCTTCTTTTAATCTTTTTTCAAATTTCCATGCCCTTGTTGCACCCCCTATTCTCAGTTTTTCTCATTTCGTTTCTTCCCTCACAATGTATCCTGTTTGAAATTGATTGATGAACGAATACTTTCTATACCCATTGTAACTTGCATGTGCGTTTAGAATTTTAGGAGCATTATTTGCATGATTTAAAACATGCTCCTTTTATGGTAGCTTTTTTCTTTAATCGGTTTCGAATGATCATAGTAGATTGGACAGATGTTATGGCCGTATGACAGGTCTTCTCTCGCGAAGAACAGGCAATAGTAGATCGAGGGGGCGGATTTCGATTCTCCGTTTTTATCGGTAGCAAGCGGGAACAATTGTGCACCGAGTGTGCGGACATTCTTCCGAACGGTGAAATTGATAATGCCGGATTGAGTTCGATGTGGGAAAGATGAGGTGTGGATGTGGGGCTTGATTTACGACCGCAGAACTGTTTCGAAGTTGTCCGTTCCCGAGCGATCATTCGATTCCTTGAGATCGCTGTTTTCCTTTTCTGCTGCTTTTGCGATGCCGTTCCATTGTGTATTGTCTTTAGAATGACTTCCATTTTCTTCAATATTGCCGATTATTAAAATGAGAGCATTTAGAGGAATTCCAATTTCATACACTGTATAATATCAGTTAATAAAAATCGATATACGGCAAGAATTTATGTATTAGGTTGTGTTATAAATTTCCGCGTTTTTTGTATTTTATTTTTTCCCGCAATTTCGTGATTTGTTAGGTAAAGTATATTCAGTGTTCGTACTATCACTAGCCAGCGTTTTTCTTGTAAATAGTAAATATTAGTAAAAAATGAAAGAGGAAAAAATAGTACTGTTTTTTATGCGCAACACAATGGCGTATGTAATGTTTTTGTGTTTATACTATTTTGTTAGATATGAAGGTGACTTTCAATTTTTTAAATGGAGTGCTGTATATTTTTTATATCACATGAAAGCGCATATCTAGACGAATTAATCCGAATACTGCACAGTGACTTTCAAGATCATGGAAGGTCAGAAATGGAAGATATATTTTGAATATTTCATACCAATGTGTTTACAAGTATTCTTTATTGGTGAGGCTACAGTAAATGTTCAATATGACTTCCTTGTGCATGAATGCACATTTCAGCTCTATTAATTATATTTTTCGTGGCTTCCAATTTTTTTCTAAAATTCTCTCGTCATAGAAGCAACTAGAAGTAAACAGTCTGATAGTGAATAACAACATTATCTGATTCGTATGCATAAGGAATACTTGTAAACACATTGGTATGAAATATTTAAAATGTTTCTTCCATTTCTGACCTTGCATGACCTTGAAGGTCACTATGCAGTATACGGATGAATTCGTCTAGATACACGCTTTCATGTGATATAAAAAAATATACAGCAGTCCATTTAAAAAATTGAAGGTCACCTTCATATCTAACAAAATAGTATAAACACCATGTAACACACTGTAACATTCATTTGTAGAAATGTTACTAATTTTTGTTAACACGTGGACTAAGATGTCAAACATGTCTGAAGATCGTGAATATGTTTTTCGTAAAAAGAATGAAATTGACTTTACTATTTATGTATTTCGCTGTTTAAAATATTCTTTATGGTAATAATAGAATAAAAATGTTGCCAATATTTGATTAAAATTGATTTTATAATAAATTTGAAAAAAATGAGGTAGTTTAACCATGAAGATTGTCCACGGAATAAATGACGGTAGTATTAATGTCAAAGTTATCGTACCTTTCACAAATTTACAAATGGCACAAATAAAGATCCGTAATCAATTCAATTGTACATTAATCATATGAGTGGGAACGATGTGTACCACCCGCATAAATTTCACGAGAATAATCTGGATCTCTTTTTTCACTAACATCGTTGCTGTAAATGTAACAATTACCATACAGGATTGATGGGAAATTGAGAATATTGAACAATTATGTACAGGTTAAATTAAATCGTAGGGCAAGAGGTGAATAAAAAAGTAATTTATTGTTATATATTCATGTTTCTTCTATATAATAGATGTGTACTATTATAACACTATAAATAAACATTGCTACAATTTGCAGAAATTTTAATACAAGAATTTCCTAATCAGTTTCTGGTTTCATTAACAACCTAATAGAACAATTTCCACTTAAGAGCTTACAATCTCTTAGTCATTACTGAATTTATTAATAATTACACAGCGGATCTTTATGCAAAGTCTCAGTTTCATAATTTATTTAATCAAAACCAGAATTAAGAAAAAATCTCCTTCGTCAACTAGAAGTCTCCTCGATGTAGAAAGAATACATTTATACTATACATTTTCTAGCATTTTTCAAATCTGCAAATGCCATGCCTACCAATAATAATATTAGCTACTAATAATAAAAAAAGCTATTAAAAACATTAAACAATTAAAAGAAATAAATTCATTTGGAATAATTATTTCGAAACAGTGTATAAAATTTCAAGTAGCCACTATGCAGTCGAGGCTACGATTAATATTGCAAACGTCTGAAACGAAGAGACACTCGCTCGTTGGCGTTTTTCGCTAATTAAATTATTGCTAATTAAAATTGATCGTCGGGGGCGAACTTAAATATACTTAAATACACCGGAAAGCGGGTGCAGTTTTCATAAAATCCTAATTGGAAATAAAAACTTTCATCTTATACTGTTGGAACGCTATCCGACGGGAGCAGATCGTCCAGGAGCCTTCGAGACCTAAATAAATATTGGTCTTTTCACCGGCGAGTTACAGATTCAACGCATAAATTTTCCGCGGTGGCCATGGTATCCGCATTAAAACGATAAGGATCGTCGCCGAGAAGATATCACGGATTAGGCTAGGGAAAATTAATTTTCGGTGTTTCGTCGAAGGTGACGAGAACGGAAAACGGAGGGAAGAAGAGAGAGAGAGAGAATGAACGAAGAAAAAACAGAGAGGAAATGAGGTACAACAAGTACCACGCTTCATTTGCTTAAGCTTAATGGCCTTTTCTGCAACACACAGACGTTTCAGAATGCGAGCCTTAATCTTCCCCATAAAACACTGATTGTGGATTGACTTTTAAATGCCTTGGAAGCACGGGAGAAAATAGCAGCCTGCCCCTAGTACCGTCTGGCACGAAACTCGGGAAGTTTCTTATTTTCCCTCCCTTCTTTCATTCCCTTTTAAGCAGAAACAATGCTTTTGGCTTTACATTTCTTTGTCCGGCGCACGCCAAAGGAAAATTTGGTACCGTTCTACGCTCCGCGCTACCGTTCCGGCATTATTTACCGAAATAATGAACTCCACCACCGTTAAACAGCTCCTGGAACCTAAAAAGCCTCGACGAATTGACCATTCCGCAATTAATCTGGACATCTGGACTGGATTAATTAACATATTCGCTGTCCCGTAATCATTTACAACGCTCGAAAGACAATCGGTGTAAGCTTCTGAACATTGTCTCAGTTGTTCACAATTATGTCAGTACACCAAGTTGCTTGTTCTGAGTAAATGATTTTTCCAAAATTTCATTGTAAAAATACACCTAATCCATTTTTACACAATTTTGAAATAACATGGTTAAAAAAGATACGTATCGTCTCGAGAAATTGTCGATGTATAAACAGTGATGATTTTGTTAAAACAAATAGTACAATAGTAATCCTGGTCTCATTTTCAAGCTTCAGACTTCTACTTTCACTAGATCTCATTCATTTTTACCTGAGGCAATTTTCTACGACGTGACGGGTGGAAAACTGAAGACATATTTTCTCTCGAAAATGCTAGCAATTGTAAAGTACCACTTCTAAAAACATTGTGTGGTCCAGAAACATAGTTTAATGGGAATTAACATGGATATATTTAGATAAACAATATAATATATAATAATATAAGTTATGACAGCAGAGCTATAACGCGACGCATCTTCTTTCGTTATTAGGTGATTCCGTGATCGTGTGGACACAGCATACGCGCCACACATTGAAAAATTTTTTTCATGAATGATTCTTCTGTAAATTTGAAGATTGAGGTCTCTTCTTTACAATGACGTCAACAAACTTGATGTACGATTTTTTTTTAGTCGTTTTATTAAAATTTAAATGAAAGGTGTACAGGCAAGTTTACAGTGACTGAAGCTACAACATAAGTGTATTACAATACCGAATTTCGATCACATTTTTATTAAATAATAAAGTGAAAAAAAATCGCACATCAATTTTTAAGATGCCGTTACAAAGGGGGATGTTCGATCTTCAAATCTGTGGAAGATTCGTTACGAGAAAAATTTTTTAATGTTGTACAGAGGCTTCAATTTATAGTATTGAATAGGAAAAATAGGTCTTCAGTTTTTCATCTGCAACATCATGCAAGGATATCTTGGAGGAAAATTAATTATGGTGTGCAAAAGTAGAATTTTCAAGTTGTAGAATCAGTCCTAGTTTATTGCCATACCATTGTTTTTTACAAAATTAGAACAGGGTACATGTCCTCAATTTCTCAAGAAGCAGAAATTTTATGTTAAAATACTTCTTGAATCGATTATACATATTTAAGAATTTATACAGTTCAGTTTTTATTACTTTTTTTGCACGATGTATTACACCGTTTTTGTGAGGAACATGTCTATTGTGTAATAAAAAAGTTGGGTGTATATTTTATAACAAGTAACAATGTAAATAAACTTAATTCTGAATTAGATTCGTGAAAATATTGCTTGGTTAATACTCGATGTTATTGAAATATTATCAGAGTAACGCCAACGTTAAAATTGTTATAATTGGGTTCTGGATAAATGCAGCCTTGCAAGTGCGAATAACTGGATGCATTTCAATTAAATACAGTCCATTTTAATATGTGGTCGATAATTTTAAGTTTTTACCACGATATTGCGTTACTTTCCTGCACAAACGCTGTATGAAACCTTATTAATTAATTTAATTACCTCATTGTATAGCAATACATTCCTATCCGCAAATTCTTGATATTAATGTTGTCTTTTAGTCTTGTATTAAATTTGTCAAGGCATTGATTACTTTTGTGTTGAATTTTGTCATTAAAATCGTATATTTTACTGCATGAAAATGTTTACAGCACCACTGTATAAACATGGAATTTCAAATTGGGAACAAAATTGCAACTGCCTGCAATGTTTCTTTTGTTTATTTGTCTATTAGAAATAAATTCCGTTTAAAAAGTTAAAGAAATGCTGCGAATTAAGAATTACATATCAATACATATATATATATATGGTTCATTGAATGTCAACAATTAATTAATAAAACTGTGCGTTGCACACGGATAAAATTCACGGTTCTGACCAGAAATACGAGACAATGTTCCGCAGATAACGAAAAAATACAGTTTGTGGTATACCAGTCGTTGCACATTTGTAAAATAATATTTTCCATGTTCGTTCATTACGAGATCCGATTTCATTTTGCTTTTTCGGGTTGCGTTTTCATTGTATTTATTCTGTTCCGGAAACTATTCTCATTCAATTGTTTAAAAATTAACCTATAATTTTCTGATCTTCTAAATCCTACGAAATTTAGTTCAATCTATTGCCAGTTCAATCTGTTCGATTTAATTGAGAACTAGGATAGAAATTTCGACATTCTCGGAGTTTTTAATGAATTTCTTATCAACAGGTTTCATCGAAATATTGTTAAAATAAAATCGATAGTGTATACAATTTCCTATAATTTTTATCTATACAGCTGTTTTCGTAATTTAAACTATTTTCCAGATAACAGCAATAATTTGAAGAATTTAGAATTAAAGAATAATTTCTGTAGATTATAACGAGCTTCACTAGCCCTCGCATAAAATAAATATAAATAATGTATAAGAGATCAAAATAATTTTTGAAGCACGTTCTTTTAATTTCTTTTTTAGTATCAAATTTCTTAATTGATGCCTACTAAATAGGATTTTTAATAATTGTACTATACTAACTGGAAACTTAAAAATAATGTATTACATAATAATCTTAAATGAAATTATTAGGTTACTATACTGAAAGCGACTTATTGGTTCTGGATTAAAATTGCTATTACTGTTGAATGATCTACTAAAAAAAAATGTTGTGTTAGACCACATAGCTGAAGTGAAACTTCTTTCTTTAATTTTTTTTCGAATTTTTCTTAACACTTTCTGACATTTAATTTTCTATGATTCTATTATTGAAAAAATTGGATTGTGATAGCTAAAATATGATATAAATATTCTTGATCCAATTTCGTCTAAATGTCTTGCAAAAACTGCATCAAGAGTTGTTCCTGATCTTGTTGTCGCTTCATTAGGATTATTTACCATTTCCAATCTTAATTTACTTCTAAAAAATTCTATTAATAATTTTGATCGTTCCGATGCAAAGTTCACGTTGGAATCTCCACTTAGTATCATCGGAATTTTATCATAATCTTTATTAAGCAATGCCGAACCCTCAATCGTATATGCTAATACAATAGAATTCCGTTTCATCGTTTCATCGTTTCATCGCCAGATCGGTTTTACTCCTACCGCGTCGAGGTTCTACGCCTACCGCGTCGAGGTTATACTAAATCGTTTCATCGTCAGATCGGTTTTACTCCTACCGCGTCGAGGTTATACTAAATCGTTTCATCGTTTCATCGTTTCATCGCCAGATCGGTTTTACTCCTACTGCGTCGAGGTTTTACTAAATCGTTTCATAGTTTCATTGTTTCATCGTTTCATCGCCACATCGGTTTTACTCCTACCGCGTCGAGGTTTACGCCTACCGCGTCGAGGTTTTGCGCCTAATGTGCCTAAAGAAGTTTCGCTTCGAAAATCCTGACCATACACTTTCAAAAAATTATGAAAACATTGCCGGCAGATAATGTGTTACAGTTCGGGCAGAATGTATCCCTTGTATTAATATACCACAAAAAGTATAACAACATTGTTAACGAAAAGTATGCCGGAACCAAACGCGCGATGAGCTATCCATTAATGTTACGATAGACCCGAATTCGAAGGGAGCAAGGAAAACCGTGTTAAAATGATTGATCGTGACCGATAATGATTGATTCCGAGGAAGAAATGAATCAATTTCGGACGAGACCCGCCGTACGATCGTGATCGTCATTTATCAATTATTATGCAATATGCAGTGAAGTGGAAGACATTTAATATGCTAATAGACTATTCTCACCACTGCATCAACGGCTCTAAATAATTACAATATTGCTGTTTAATTCATACAAATCCTATTGTAATCCGAATTGCAATTTATTATCGCCGATACAATTCGCCTGATTTATGAATTTTGTAACAAATTTTGCCAATAGTAACGCAGAAACAGAATTACAGTGTGTGGAGGGGAGGGGGGGATGTACGGTTCGCCAATAAATTGGAAAATTAATAAACTGCGTGAGCCAGTGCATGTTTAAGCTGCTAACAATTATTCAAAATACGCGAGAATAATATTAGTAGACACAGCCGGTTATTCTACTAACGGATTGCATTAAATCCGTGTATAATATCTCGTCATATAATAATAAATTTACTAATAGGATTCACGTCTTGATCTTTGCCGATTGCTTTTGTATGCTTCAAATTTATTTTTTAAAAATGTTAACAACCTGTTTGGCTGTCGAACCATTCGAAAATAAATCTTTATCTCCTTGCCATACCATTTTCTTTACGGCTACAATAATTATAACGTCTTCATCTCCAAATATGTCACAGAAGAGGAAAGAAAATTGATTTTTATGGATGACTACATTTACTTCAATGCTTAAATATTGATTATGTTCAGGCAGTGAATGAAATTATCATGGGATATTAACAAATAACTATACATTTAACACAATATATTAATAACAACCATTCTAAATCACAGCCATACTTTTAATAACAAAATCGTCATGTCCATTCATTTCATTTTAACATACAACCAAATTCACTTCATACACTTTTGTTTCATTCATAAATGTTTCTCTCTCATTCTCACCACAGATATCCCCACGGATTACACACAAGTAAAATTTTATTTCGTCCGAAAATAAAGATATAACTTTCATCTTTGTTAGACATTATTTAAAATCTTCATCGCGAGTCTGACTCGTTAAAATACGACAAGAGGTTAAGTATTCTTAGTTTTACAAAAGTAAAAGCTTGTCAAATATAATGTCCATCTTCTTTAACACGTTCAGCGCCCACTCCACAATCATAAAAATTACACAAAATCGAAGCAATATATTTAATAAAACAAAAACTAAGACGTTTAGTTTTGTGATATTAATTACTGTTTCAAAGCTCTTCTATTCCTCAGATCGTAAGGAAATTTTGTACACTGAATCTACCAAAGTAAAAATTAATTTTCAATTCTGTATAAATAATTCCGTCACCCAGATATAGGTGAAATGGCGCTGAACGTGTTAAGTTTTTAACCCATTTAATATGCCTAATGAAAAATACCATAATAACGTAACAAATAAAATCAAAACAGTGTAACATACTGTAAATAATGTTACACTTTTCTGTAAGAATTCTTTTCTGATAGAGGTGTTATGAAAATTGTCGATTATTATATTGTATGGATTCTAGTTGGGCAAAAATGTAATTTTCATAGAAGATGGTCGCCTAAGCGACCGAATCGACAAGGATCTTTTATGGGTGTTAGTTCATAAGGATAACCACTGAATGGCGAGTTTATAATGGTTGTAAATCTTGCGTCGTGCATGCGAATTCGAGAATATAGTCTAATATGGCGAGAGTGGAGTGGTATAGTATGGAAGCGTTTCACCATAAATTTACTTGAGTACGTTCTTCCCGCGGAACAGACGATACCCTCGTGGGAATCAAGAAAGCCAAAATTATATGCACGAGACGTTCTAGAGGAAAACGTGGCTTCTTGTTTCTTAATCGCTGCAGCCTTAATTACTGCGGGTATCGATCCTTATTTTTATTCTTGTACACTATCCCATAAAAAACCAGCTAAACGAAACGTTTCTGTCATTTATCAACAGACAAATTCAAAAATATTTATAAAAATATTTAAACGAAAAGGTTTAAAAGTCTTCAAAAATTAATATAAGTGTCGTCAAAAATTGTATGAAACTATTTTAACTGCGGTCATAGACGAAATAATTCTCAAGACACAACGTTAACACTTATTTAATAGCTTGGGTACTATTAAACAATATGCTTAGTAAACTAGATATTGTTTTATCAATGACACATTATTTGTTTTTAATTTTAAGAATTGTGTGAAGAAATCTATGTATAATGCAGAAGGTAAAATACGTTTTATAGTGTATGAATGTTATGAACAAATTTGTAAGATTGATGCCGATTGTATGGAATTATTAGATTGCAGATTTTATGCATTTATGATAGAAATGGGGATATGATGTTTGAAACGGTAGACAGATTCGAAGAATTTAAAAACATGTATGGATTGTCTGCAACTCTCTACAATTGTTCAAGATGGAGAAAACTTCTTATTTGGTTCTTGTGTGCTGCAATCAATGATCACAATTTTTATTTCGCATGAAAATTCACAGTCTAGTAATTATTAAAAATATAATTTTGCTTATGTGTAAAATAGAAGATAAAATATGCTTCAGTAGCAGTTAGCATACGAATGTTATGCTGTACAAGTTTGTTGCTAATTGTATGTAATCATTCAAAAGATTTACTTATGTGTACAATAATGATATGATGTATAAGTTTGTTGCTGATTGTATGTAATTATTCAAAATATTTGCTTATGTGTAAAATAGAAGATAAAATCTGTTTCAGCAGTAGTTAGCATACGAATGTTATGATGTACAAGTTTGTTGCTGATTGTATGTAATTAATCAAAATATTTACGTATGTGTAAAATAGAAGGTAAAATATGTTTTAGTAGCAGTTAGTATACGAACGTTATGAACTGGAAGTTTGATGCTGATTGTATATAATGATTCAAAATATAATTTTACTTAGAAATGCAACAATGCGCCACCATCGCGCAGATTGAATGTTTGAAGTACCTAAAGTTTTCCAGTCACGCTCAGCTGTCCCATTTCTCTTCACTTTTGTCGCGGACATACTATAATT
This sequence comes from Sphecodes monilicornis, assembly GCA_913789915.3. Taxonomy (NCBI): domain Eukaryota; kingdom Metazoa; phylum Arthropoda; class Insecta; order Hymenoptera; family Halictidae; genus Sphecodes; species Sphecodes monilicornis. Next base: position 11,890,768 of record OU565294.1, read on the forward strand.
TCATTGTGGAACTTGTTGCACATTTAATGTACTAATGAATTCCTTCTTACCTCGCATATACGCGAGTTTACGTATTCAAAGCTACCTCCGGCCTCGACATGAACGCGGAATCGTAACGTGAAATGAAAGAAACGACTACGAACTCTTTTATCCATGAACGTTGGTAAAACATAACACAAACTATACGCAAAACATGCTAACTCAATGATGAAATTGTGTATCAAATATAAAATGAAATACACAAAAAGAGAATTACTGTAAGCAATTTCTGATATGCTCGAGACCGTCAAATAAAAATGAATTCATCTGTTTAAACAAAAATAAAATATGTGACGGAAGGAAATATTATTACATATATGTACTATTTATTTTTTGAACATCGATGGATGTGTTAATTAGTGAAAGGAATGGGCAATACATTTAAAACTAGCAAATGAAAACTACATATCAATTGTAGTAGGATATAGAATATATTATCACAAAGAAAAATTTATACATTGAACGAAAATAAAATAAGTAAAGAACGAAAATATTTCTCTGATTGTTGATGGATGTGTTAGCTACTGTAAATAATTGCTAACACATTTAAAAATAGCAAACAAAAATCACACGTGTCCAATCATGTGAATAGAAAATACAAATAAACTGTTCATTTGATTCACCGTATCTCTAATTGATCTTTTAAAGGAATGATTGAAAACGTAAAATATTCCGGAAAGACTACAATGAAATAAATTAGCAGGGTAATCATACTAACACGTAAATAGCTGAAAGTATTTGTCCAAAGAGAAACAGTAATAACATCCATTTTTCATCAGAACTAGGATTTTTGTAATTGTTTCCTTAAAGGAATGATTAAGAACGTAAAATATACTGGAAAGACTACAATGAAATAAATTACTGGAGCAATTATGCTATTTTACAACGATTGTCTGTCTTTCTAAGAACGGGGTTGTAATAAAATTCATTTTTTTCAATGTTTCCACAAACGGGAAAGTTCAGAAAAGCACTGAAAATGTGATCCTCGTTCATGGTGGGTACGTAAAAATATGAAATTACTTTTGATCATGGCTGCGCATTAACAGGAGCCATTGGTATAAGGTTTATGTGACTATCGGGGGGTGAGTTTAGTGGATGTCGAAGACCCGTCGAGAGACAAATGTCGACGACACGGTGTCCAAAACCGGAATGAATTTGAGATACCGTAAAACACGATCGCCCGGAAGAAGATCGGCGAACTTGAAGGTTTAAAAGAGCGAATGCCAGTAAAGCGGAATAGTTTCCCGTATAATACCGCGCGAGTGAGCTTTCGTTATTAGAAGAACCATAGACTCGGGAAGCCAGGATTATATCCTGAAGAGTTTGCCAGCTTTCGATTCTCATTTAAAGGATTTAATCGCGCGTAGCAGAGCGAGCAAGAACATGGCAGCAGCCCAGAAAAGGAAACGAAGAATATAAAATCAGATAGAGAGTGAAGAGAGGGGAGAGGAGGGGAACACGTGATGAAATTAATAATTGAAGAGGAAAAGAACGCTCGCTGTTCTACTTCGCCCGGCATTTGCTTAATTATTCTTGAACCATTGACCTATGGACATTTCGTCGCAGCATGTGCTACTTTGCTATTTTGAGCTCGACCAATTTGGATTAATAATTAGCCGAAACGTTTATAGACCTTTCGATGGATAACCTTAAAAAAGACTCAAATTAATTAAAGGTGCAGCTTTTGTGTTAAACGCTCTTGTAGTTTGAGGAATATTCTAAAAGTTCGTCCAGATTGATCGAATTTTGTAGTTCATTGATTTTTTAAGTACGCTAACCCCGCGATCTAAGTCCTTTTTCAGTTCTCTGCCGGGACTTAGATCGTGAAGGGACACTATTCTTTCGTGACCGCGTCGACCGCGTAGATCGTAGAAAAGAACAGCATGCAAAAACGGACCGCGTGGCCGAAGGCGCAACAAAAAATATCGTATCGGTGAGAAAATACTAGTACAATAATAAAACTTCTTTATTTTTTACTTATTTTTAATGAAATTTGACCAATATATTCGTGGTATTTTTCTAATGAAAATGATACCAAATATGATCTAGTTCCGATGATATATACTTGTGTAATAAACAATGAAAGTTTTGGACGTAAAGAAGGACAGCGTATAGGAAAGAAAGAGACAAGAGTCGCGGCCGCCGGAACAGTTCAAAGACCCGCGTGTTCGTACAATGTAATGCCAATAAAAAACTTCCATCGTTCATTACGCAAGTAAATATCATCGGAATTATATCATATTTGGTATCATTTTCATTAGAAAAATGCCATGAATATGCAGCTCCAGCTTCACGGCCCTTCCGGGGATACCCCGCAGTGGAAGGAGTAGGCCAAGGGACATAGATCGCAATGTTCGTTTGGACTTAGATCGCGGGGTTACTGCATTGCATGTTAAACTGAAACTGTTTTACGTTTCATTTTCAACTAATTGTGAAATTCTTGAAATGTTTAGAAAAGTTGATGGGAGAAATGAGTAGGTTATTTTCAACTTATTATTAATGTAATAGACTTTGTTACTCAATTCGCTATTTAGTAGTTCTGAATTTATTTCTGCTGCGTTCATCATCGTTATTTTTTACTTAATGTTGTTTTACCTACTGATTATCATATTTTATACATGACAAATTCATATTTTAGAAAATTATTGGAATATGGGAATATAATAAACTACACTTTATATCCGCACAATTGAGTTTATTCTGTAATACGTTTTAAACACATGTTGTAAGTCACGTCTGTACGGTTGGAGAAGAAGGTGTCTCGAGTTAAGATCGCTTAGGTCAGGAAAAACAATTAAGCTACGATTTAATGAAGAGAACAATCTAGATACGATGTATACATAGTTCAAGAATCAAATAATAGATTAATTTTTGTTCTTAATTTATAAAATATATTCCAACAAAAATTGTAACTGATATACTTATTCGCAATTTTTTATACACTATTTTAAGGTGCGTTAAAGTTAAATCATGTTGCCAATTCGACAAAAATATAATGGTTCATTTCACCCCATTCAGGGGTAGGTTTACCTCGTCAATATGATAAATGTAAAATACGTGTTATATATTTTTGCAAGAGTCTACAAGAAATATTACGAGAATTTACGATTATCACTAGACTGCGGATTTCACAAAACAATAAAAATACATTTAAAAGAACAATAAAAATATTTAAAGAATTCCGGAGTGTTGTTGCATTGTTTGCAACTCTATAAAGTTATTGCGGAAAGGATAGATGCATTCCTGTATCTTACAGTTAATTCAGACAATTTTTATTCTGCATAAAAATCCGCAGTCCAATTATATCAAGAAAAAGTAACTTTTAAGGAGATTGCCAATTATTTAGAAATAAAAGAGACAATTCAAATTTCGTTTCGATACGAAGTTACTAGCATAAAAATGAACGATGAGAGTCAATGATTCCACAATAAAAATCGTATCAAATATCGACAATTTCCCAAGCAGATTTTTGTAAAAATTGAAGAAACGACTCGCGGTTGCACACTATTTACAATGGACCAAACAGGTATCGTCAAAGGCGAGGAAAAGTTGAGAATCTCTTTCCACCCAATCCCTCGCAGGCGTGTCCTCGTATAAATTTTTCCTTTTTATATTTCGATATAAACGCGCGGACCCCGGGCTGATACGTCTTAATTATAATTCAGCGCTCGAACGAATCAGTTCCATTCACAGGGCCGTAAAAGGCCCGATAAAACATCGATTCCCCGCGAGTGGAAACACACTTTTATGTCCGCGGGGAACTTTTTCTTTTGCCCTCGCCCGAAGGAACCCCGGGAATCTTGTATCCTCTTTTCCTTGTTTTATGTCGTACATTTTAGGAACCGCTAAAGCGGAGAGAGGAGACCTCTATGGGCAAGGGCTAGTGTGACCATAAAATGGTAACGCCATACGATTCCTATGCTCCTCTTCCTTCCCCCCGCGTTTTAACCATCCTGTGACACAACCGTTTCATCCAGTTATCCACCCTAAGGCGCTACTCTGGACAGATTAACCCTTACGTCGATACCAAAAAATGTCTAAAATATTCTATGATTTTCATTGTCATGTATATTTTTATGCCTCACATGTAAATTTTACTTCCGAATGGAACTACACTCAACAAGATTTGTTTCATTTATAATTGTACATATTTAACCCCTTCGCTTACAATATCGTGTGAGAGACGTGATGAAGATTCTGAACAGAGTCTAATAAAGATGTATGTTATTCATTTCCTTTAAACCGAAATATAATTCTATTTTGTTGTTGTTAATGTACAGCCATTGGAGAACATTTATACATTTCTCCTTTTTCTAAGAAATTATGAACTACAAAGAAATTCTAATCACTAAAACCGTAAAGTAAATCGTAAGGCAAGGGGTTAAAGAAATATATAGGGTGAGTTAGTAAGAATTACTAATTAATTATTAAAATATCTCGGTATTCATTGGTTATGTCATATGTAGAACTTTTTGTATGATGTGTTTTTTTTTATTTTTCTCATATCATGGTGATCATGGTATTTCCAAAGTCACTGCACCCCTTTTTTGATACCACGTTGTTGCCAGTGGAAGGACGAAGCAGCAACTTTTAGTATGATGACCTTGAGTTGACCTACAAAAACCTTTGGAAAAACTCAAGGTTATGTGTCCCTTAATCCTCTAGCTACTGGAAGCCAGTCAGTAGGTTTTTCAATGTCTGAGCTGCATAGAATAACAACTCAATAATTTTCATTTAAATAATCATTTGGAAACACGTTATGTTGAGGTTTGAATCTCGCGCTCTCTCGATTTCGGGAGATGATGTCGCGATCGATACATGATCGATTCCAACTCTTTTCTAGTATGTAGTCGTTGCCAGCGTCCTATCGCTTGAGTAGATCTCCTTTGTCCATGTGGACAATCGACAGTTTATTTAGTAATAATATAGTTTCTTTTAAATAAATATATTACTCGCAAAACATTAATTGGTACCTATATCATATTAATTCCTAAAATTTGTTTGTTCAATGTCTCGGCTATATGAAACAGAAGCTCAACAATTTCCATTTAAATAATCATTTGAAATGACAGTACATTATATTAATTCCTACAATTTGTTGCAAGGCTGCAATATGGTCACTGCACATTTTCAAATTCTGAAAGTACAGAACTACTCTTTCCTCGATGAAATTGAACTTGAACGACTAAATAAAACGTTTTGCAATTAAAACAACATTAAAAATATATAAAAGTAAATGTTTTCTTCCACACTGCGATTAATAGCAAACAGTGAAAAATCAATTTAAGTCAGTCTCCTTGTATTTTGGAAATAACTAATTTCCTCAGACAGGCCTACAACTTTTGAAGTAATTTGACTTGTAGAAACTGCAACATACACTTCAATTAACAGTAACCAGTAGAAAATCAATACAAAATAGTCCCATTATTTGTTAAAACGAAAAATTTCCTCAGGATAGCCTACAAATGACAGCTTAAACCAGAAATACCCTCTTAAACGCATCCCCCGGGTCTGTCCGACGAAAATACCGATCATAAAATAAAATAACCGGTTGCCAGGCCGGCATTGGCCCGCCATTAGCCGAGAGAAGGGAAAAATATGCCTCATCCTCCACCCGTTTTCTTTTTTCACCGTGGAATCTTGAATGCTGGGGGCGAGCCCGTTGTTCCGTGATCCTTTCTGATGCTGCATAATCTCCTCTGACAGCAAAAAGTGGCGTCGAAAGTATTCAAAGGTGGCCCAGGGAATGAGTCCTCGGCGTCCTTCAGCCGGCGTTTTATCCCGATAGAAAATATTACGACGTTCCAGAGAGAGTATCGCGCTGCTGTGGTCACTTTGTCTACTGTTGTTTTGTTTCTGACACGGTCCACGGACGAAACAGCCGCCGGTGTTTTTATTATACTCTCCACCCCGGAAGGAAAAATCTCGTTTGACAGCGGACGACGATGACGTCCGGTTTTCCGGAATCGTTCCGCACGCGCGCGCGCACGCGTCTCCTATACGAATTGTATATGAGTTTCCGATTATACTTCTTGCCACCCCGTAAACAGAAATTGAAGAGTGCGAGGAAATTCGAAGATTGATTGTGTTTCGTTCCATGTGCTGCAGAAGATTTTACTGTACCGGTAAATTTTATTTTTGAGAAAATGCACGATCGAATTGGTCGAAGACAATTTTAACACGTTGATTGCCCATTCGACAATCACAGAAATTACACAAAATCAAAGAAATTTATTTGACAAAATAAGAACTAAGAAGTTTAATTTTGTAATATTAATTACTGTTTCAAAAATCTTCTATTACTCAGATCGTAAGCAAACTTTGTACACACAATCTACCAACATAAACGTTAATTTGCAATTCTATATAAATAATTCCGTCACCCGAATATGGGTGACATGGTGATCAAAGTGCTAATTGTTATCTGTCACTTGTGTTAATTTGACACATTTTTAATTGGTTATGAATAAATATTATAGTGTTTACAGTGTTGTCTCGATATATGTGAAAATTTTCGGGTCCGTAATGTTACTTACATCGTGTATAGATACTATTCTTCGACCTCTTACTGCTAGTAGGTACCCCAAAGTCCGAAAGTCCCGAAGTAATTAAAGTTCTTTAGTTCAAAGCTCCCAAAATTCCAAATAATCAAATCTCCAGGTCGTAAAGATCGAAAGTCCCAAAATCCTAGAGTTCCAACGTTTCGAAACCCCAGAGTCCCAAGGCTCATAAGTCCCAAAGCTCCTAAGTTCCAAAGCCACGAATTCCCAATGCTCCAAAGTTTGAAAGCTCCAATGTTTCAAAACTCCAAGTTCCCAAAACTCCCAAGTTTCAAAGCCCGAAAGTCTCAAAGCTCCAAAGTTTCAAAGCCCCAAAGTCCCAAAGCTCCAAAGTTTCAAAGCCCCAAAGTCCCAAAGCTCCGAAGTTTCAAAGCCCTAAGTCCCAAAGCTCCGAAGTTTCAAAGCCCTAAGTCCCAAAGCTCCAAATTTGGAAAGCCCCAAAGTCCCAAAGCTCCAAAGTCTCAAAACTCGAAAGTCCCAAAGCTCCAGATTCTCAAAGCTCCAAAGTCCAAAAGCCCCAAAGTTCCGAAGTTCCAAATTTCCAAAGCCCCAAAATCCCAAAGCCACAAAGTACCAAAGCCCTAAGTCCCAAAGCTCCAAAGTCTCAAAACTCGAAAGTCCCGAAGCTCCAGAATCCCAAATCTCCAAAGTCCCAAAACCCCAAAGTTTCGAAACCCCAAACTCACAAAGCCCCAAAGTTTCGAAGTTCCAAATTTCCAAAGCCCTAAAATCCCAAAGTCACAAAGATGTGATTAATTCTATTACAAACATATCTCTATCGCTTTTGATTATCATGTCAATTTAATAAGTGATTAATTCAGTTGGAAAATGAGACATGAACGAAAGTTAGAAAGTGAGAAGTGATGCGAAATTTTTGGACAGAAGATTCATAATTTAGTGTAATAAATAAATTGATGGAAATAACATGGAGTTGCAGAATACGTCAAAATTATGCTTGCTCGTGAAATAAGATTTGAAGTGCCAACGTATGGAACGATTTTTTATTTTGAAACTGCTCGAGCACTTTGGATGAAGGAATTTAATTGAAGATGATGGATCGTGACAGTATTTTGACGATGAAAGAATGACTTTCTATTTTGATTTCTGTTTTTGCAGTTTTATGAACGTCACGTCTAATTTGTTATTATTAGACAACGGTTCTTTGTTCTCTCTTTTAATTTAATAATTTTAGTAGATCGAATATATACCGATATTCTTCGATGGTTTTAATTTGCACCTGTTCATCTTTGTGATAATGCATACACTCCACTGTCTATGTGATCAATGAATGCGTTTACACAAGTGAAATGCAGAATACAGACTGTGTAATGGTAATATAAATACAGATTATTAATTACAATTGATACGGTAGGTAACACATAATCTTTCTGTTTGAATGTATTTGCAATTACAATTGTATCCATAATTGCAGTGCGAATGTTTATGCTTTTATAACGTATTGGCTTTTATCAATATGTAGCAAATATTACAGTTTCATAATATGTATTAAAATGTGAGAATTGTAGCTTCTTCATTCCTACGTTAATCTCGTACAATGAGTACTTCTGTATTATTGTAGAAACAGAATTCTGACAGAAATTCATTGGTTGTTCATACTAATGTAGCTATTTAATTATCTTTTTTTTATTGGATAAAATTTTATTTGGGTGATTATTAGACAACGGATTTTATGCATATATGCAATTTGAAATAATAAAATGATTAGAAGAATTTGGAAATACAGTTATATTATTTTCAACCTATTAAACATATTAAGAAAGAAAATAAATTTCTATTTCATTCGCTTCAAAGATCCGCTGTCTAGTGATTATAGTGATCCAGCATTGAACAATTACTCCACACCAAATATTTGAATAAAAATTGATATTGCATTTTGTGTCAGTTAAAAATTTTTTATGTGCTGTTTATTAGAATTTAATTATTTTAACGAGTTATTGTCCCACAATTCGTTACACATGAAATTAATAAACATTTGTACTATTCACAAAATGGAAAATGTAACTGTCGTTCTTATTGACAAACTCGATGTCCAATTGATTTCGCGTTAGTTTGGAACAATGAATTCGAAAGTTAGACAGCTGTGATATTTTAGATGCGGCCTGTGTTCCAGCGCAGCGGTAACCGTGAATACAATGTTTTTGTTTCACTGCGTTTCACCGCCTGATCTCGTTACCGACGAATTTAATTAATCCAATTAAACAACACGGAATATAATTCTATACAGATCTCGGGTTACATCATTCCAAAGTGGAATATAAACCGCGCAACGTTTTGTCGCGGCGAACACATTCCCCGTCGGTGGAAATTGCAACGAATCAGGACGAAACGTTTCTCTTCACTTTTAATGGTTGTGCTAGTTATCATTCACGTAACCGTTAACAAGCGCGTTTACAATGTTACAGAATGCTGCCTTTTATACCGAAAGTTCCACCCGCCGGGAATACGATATTCGTTTCGAATTTTTGAAGCCCGTTTTCATGCATTAGTACAAAAATTGTCCGAAAAATAGTCCTACAATTATTAATTGCGCTGTTCGTCGTGACTGTTACGTACAGAGAATTCTCTCTGCTTTATTTCAATCAGAGTTTTCTAATCTCTTTCCTGAGAACGGGAAACGCCCTATTCTACCCATTTGCTTATAGAAACGATGACTATGCTCCAGCTGGATGCAGCCGGCACAAAGCATGATTCAGTACAGAGACAGTTCCATAAGATTCCCTAATATGGAAATCTTGAGAGCATCCTCACTTAGATTTCACAGTATACAGGGTGTCCCACATAAATGGGAACACCTAAATATCTGTCGTATTTACAGTCCTGTCAGAAAACTTCAGAGGACAAAGTGACACTATTGCAGGGGGCAAATGTAATGGTAAAGAAAAAATTTTTTATGTCAGGTTTTTTAATGAAATTTCAAGGTCACCGATGTTTTTTTAAATGGAACAGTATATTTTTTTTACGATAACATGATAGACAATAAAGAACTGAATTTAGTGGATAACCACCATTTTGACCTTGTAATGACTGAGCAAGGATAATCATGTTGGAGCGGATAAAATGTGGAAGTTTAAAACATACGTGTTTCAACAAAGATTACGCGTTGTTTACGGCGGGTTGATCTTTACATATCATAATAAATGTTCGAAATGTTGACCATCCTCATTTATGCAATATTGCAATCTTGCATTAAATGATCTGTAGGCATTGTCGATTTCTTTTGATAAAAGAATATTTTATCATGATAATTAGACTGCAGATTTTTATTCAAATTATTCTACATCAATTGCAAGAAATAGTAGAACAGTACAAAATTGTTTCAACTTTCAATCATTTTAATCCCTTGCTGTATGATTTATTTAAAATTTTTTTGAAATTTTTGTCAATACAAAATGAGACGTTCTAACATACGAAAAGTTTAAATGGTTTATATTAATTCCCTGCCATCGAGTTCATGATCGCAGTTGTATTGTTCTCAGTTTAACGGAATCGTTTTGCATTGGAAGTATGTCTGTCGCGTGATACTTCTGCATTTATATCACGGAACGGTGATATCTGAAAATTACTATTCTTAATTATGAATTATTCATACGGCGCCAGCACGCTGTTTAATTATTAATTAATACGACTCTCAATGGCAAACACGCGTGTTCGTGTGTATTGCGATTTCTGTAGTGTAACCGTTTACTGAATATGTAAATATGTCACATAGCATGCATATAACCAAATAAATATATTAACATTCTCATTCCCACTCACGACTCCATGAATTTCTGGCAAGATTGTTCATTTTGTTGTTTATATTAATTCGCCTGCGGTCTGTGTCATCGCACTTTGAACGGGCTCGTCCAAAAAGTCATTCGCGGGCCATTCATCATTTATGGAGTCATCGTCACACCGATGAGTATCACGGACATTGCAAATTATTTACAACTAGTTGGGAAACACACACTCTCAAAGTAAGTGAATATATTCTTTCAAAATCTACGGTACAGGATTCCACACAGATTAGAAAATGAAAACAATAATCAGCATAAAATATTTGTTAATTATTCTATAATGTAACTAACACAATAATGAATTGTTTCTCTGGTGGCGTGGTGAGTTCGTATCACTTCTGTCTCATATTTCAGGAAATAGTCGATATTTTCGCCTGCTTGTTCCGTTTGTATTCGATAATTGCAGGATTCCCTTTTACTCCGATTGAGAACCAATACTCGTCGGTAGCCAATAATTATTGCACCGGTGATTATAAAAGTGATACAAATAAGAATTCTAAAAAATATTGAGCTGATTATTTATTTCGTGATTCATCGATTTTTATTACCATTTTTGCAGTAGATTATCTTTGGACGATGTTGGTGATTAAATAGAATGAATTATTTCTTGTTATTCGAAATTTCTACTGAGAAACATAAACAAAAAAATTGTTTAAAGTATACTTCACATATATGTACATATAATTTGTTAATAAAGTTTATAAAACTTTCACAAAATTATGTAATAGATTTCTGACCATACAAAAGATTATTTAATATACATTTTACATCGAATTGTATTTCAATTTTTTTTACACGACAGAAAAGTACATTTTGACCCATTTGAATGAAACAAACATAAATACTTTGATGCAAAACATGCATACCTAACAATAATTTAAAATAAATAAAAGACTCGCCTATAATTTAAGAAAAATACTTCTTGTTTTCTATTCTAAAAATTTGTATTTGTTTACATGTGTTTGTTCGAACAAACGTTCCATTAAAGAAAATCTTTCTTCGAAAATAAAGCATGTTTTCTTTTATATGTAATTCGATCAAGTCGATTGTACATCGATTGTAAATCGATTACAGAATCACAGAGTATAAATGAAAATTGTGTTAACAGATCCGTGTTTTGAAAAAACAAGTGAATGAAATAAAACATGGCAATAATAATAGAGTAATATGTTTCTAATTGAATGAAATATTTAATAGATTCCGAACTTTTCTCCTTTTAGAACTGTTCGACATTACCGAAAATTTTTATTTCTAAATGAAAAACAGGTATAATACGAAAAGTAATCGATTCTAATATAGTACAGATTCCAATTTCTATGAAATTTGATCGGTAGCGGAATCGCTGCAAACAATGCTCCGCGCCCCGAGTGCACCCCTTTTTAAATATTTTATCCCCGATACTTTCGGTTCCGAACGTTTACAAGCTGCAATTGATAACAACATTTCCTATAGCGATGGTATCGTATACGGGCTACAAATATCGATACTAAAAATCGAATATTACTCGCATTTCACTCGAAATTAATGAATGCCTAAATCCGGCTGGATGCGTTGCTGAATAATTCGTTGATAAGAACCTCTAGATGAAAGAGATATCCGTAATCCAATGACTAAACTTTTTTATTTGCAATTATTATTTTACAGATTAAACAAAAGTCCAAAGACGACATAATGCGGTGCATATTTACTTATTTAACCGAGGAATTTAATAAACTCTACATTTTCCAAACAGTTCGATTGAAAGCAATCTATATACAGCACATTTCGTTATACAAATCAGTAGTCCGCGGATTTTTATGCAATTATTATGAAAATTTTCAAAAAATGCTATATCAGATTCGACCGAATTCAGTACGATTTTTTATTTATCTTGAATCTAAGAAGGGTATTACCAATAAAAATAGGATTTTATTTGTTGCCAGCTTCTTAAAATTTGTCTACAAAAATTAAAAACTGCATGAACATCCGCAGTCTACAAATCAAGAAAGATTTGATCTAGCACCGAACCTAGATTCAATTTTTAATTGTTATACAGTATGTTCCACTGATCAGTTCGGATAATCGAGGCTCTACTGTATTGTGGATTAAACAAAATATATATGATCGATATTGTGTCGTGCTTGGGCTCGTTTTAATCAGCAAACTGTCGTGAATACTTCGATAAGAGTTACACAAATAAATTAATAAAAAATAAGAAAGTTTTATCATCGAATGAGTATTGTTTCGCTAATAATCCATATAGTGTAGATTCTTTAGTTACTCGCTATCATTTTCTACTCTACAGTCTCTGTACACGATATAAGTAACATTTTGGTCCAGAAGTTTTCGCATATATCGAGACACCGCTATAATCAACCGACAAAAAAATTCACAAAGCAACTTCAGCGATCGCATTCTGGGAGTATCGACTTTGTGCACGTGAAGAAAGTGTATGGATGGGGATCAGCAATTTGCTGATTGCTGCGTACTTTGAGTAATCATTTATTTAGGAGTTTCAAGACAAAGTGCATCGACGTTCCCGGGATCGAGTGGCGGGACAACCTTTCGCTATCATTTTAAAGGCGGTAAACGCGACAGTTGAACGTATATATATATATGTATGTAGTATATCTATCCAGGCCAATGTAAACTGGGGAGGTACGGCACATAAAATGACAGGAAACGCCCCGATAAAACATCTCGTACATGTTATATTCTAATAAATGCCTGGTTGAAATATTCAACCGGCCGCTCCAAGAAAATACGGGCTGAATAAAAAAATTTTTTGAGAACCGCGGAATACAAAATGAACAACGGGTTATTGTCACGCGATTGCATTTCTATGCCGCATATAGACGACCAAATGAACACTTTCCCCCGTTAACTTATTGCGACACTTTTCCTGCACGTTTATCGATAAACAATTAACAAGCTCTTCCAATTAAGGCCAAGAATTTCATGATCTACAAAGTTCATATACAGGTTACTAACAAATTACGAATGTTGTAGTATAATTAATTGATAATTAGTACAATTCATAATTACTGCTCTTCGATACAAAAATTTTGATTTTCTTGAGTATTTCTTGACAAACCCACTTTTGAGATTTTATATTTTACAAAATATTTTTGCAAAATTTCGAGAGAGAACTTTTATCAAGCACATCTTATTTACAATGTGCAGGGTTTTATGGAATACAAATTATGCGAATAACAATGATTGCGTTTTGTCCTTAATAATAAATTATATTTAATAAAATCCTATAAACTGGACAAGTGTTTTGAATAATATTACAATGAATAAAATTTTTATTTGACAGTATAAAATGATACGATATAGGCATAATGCTTTCTAAAAATACAAGGAATTCGATTAATATTTTTAATATAAAATAACAATAGAAAAATATTGTCTATTGGATTCTTATTGGAGTTTACTTCTTTAGTTACAATTACTCAAAATTAAATTCTAATATTTCTGCCATTATTGTTACATGTATGTATTACTTAGGGAATGTGGAAAATAACTGTTCCTGTCAGCAAATTATTATAATTCACTACCATTAATTTTTATTCAGTGAAGTTTACACTGTATCACGTAAAAAAATGTTTCCATGCCACGTTAATACGCACGTTGCTTTATAAAATATAAATTTGTTGATACAAAGATAAAAAACGATCAATACCATGGAACAAGACAGACACTAAGTGCACACATCGAATGTAGCGATAGGACATACAGTATGCATTTATCATTAACCATTAATAAATAAGTACATAATATACTAACGACCATTGTGCATTCATCAGTAATGAATTTTTCACTAGACAATTTCGATTTTTCTCTTATACTGATGTTCAAACAAATTCAATTTCTGTATTTTTTTACAGCTGCTTAGTAATTATAAATTATTAGCAGACTGCGGATTTTTATGCACGATATAAATTATCTGTATTAATTGTAAGGTAGACGAGACATAGACATTTAGTTCTTTTTTAATAATTTTATAGAGTTGAAAACAATACAACAGCAGTTTAAAATTTTTCCAATGTTTTTACTGTTTCGAATTTGATCTAGTCATTTTTGTTATAAATACATAAAATCCGAACACTAATTATTACAGATTTGATATTCTTATTTTGTTATGTCTCACACAGTCCAACAAACGACAAGTTGACAATCATCTGAACAATAACACAACATCAAAGGTTCATTTTACAATATATTGTGTACTGCAACGAACAGATTCCGCTGCGGCTTCACTAAAATAAATATTTCAATAAAAATTCGATTAACAAGAGCACAACTTTCCGCTCAATGAAACCCGAAGCAGAGGAACAAGTATTTGATTTTATTTCGTGTTTATCGATTACTCGACGGAAAAACGCGAATTTCCATAAACATCCGCGGTTTTGTGATAACCTAGTCGTTCAAACGGCTATTTATTTACCATGCAAACCAATAAACGAAAAAACTCCCAGCTCCCAACGGGGCAAAGGCGAAGGTACAAATTCCCGCAGCATCAGAAAAGGAACGTCTCTGAACTGGCATCAAAGGCGCCGAGTAAAATTCATTTCTAATAAGAATTCGATTAAAAGCAAGCCCAGCCCGACTCGGCCCGAACCGTCCCGGGCCGAATTCCTCCGAGGGCGGCGCCAAGCCGGTTCGATACCATCATCCCCTGTTCATTATCTAATTTCTGGACCCGTTCAAAGGACGACCTAACGGCCTGTACACAGACGTAGGCGAAGATAATTATATCCAGCAACCGATCCCGATTCCATCGTTCGCTATCGGACCACGGCAACCGGGTACACACCTAGTTCTCCGTTGGCCCGGAAGCGTTCCCAACCTATACTGACGAGGGAAGACCTCGAAATGGCACTTACAGGTCTTAATGAAACTTTAGAAAGATGTACTTCTCGTAAAAATATTTATTAGATAATTTTTTATCGAATTTTATTCGAATTTGAAGGGTAAAAAGAATCTTTCATGATTTGGGTGAGATTTTCCATGAATATCTTGGAAACTATTAGAGCGAGAGGGATGGTTTGCAGATGAAAATAAAATGAAAATGAAGATACTTTAGAAAATAGAACTTCTTGCACATTGTTGTATTTGAAGCTTCTAAGGTAGGATGATTGCGAAATGGCACCTACAGGTCTTAATGAAATTTTAGGAAGATTTACATCTCGCAAAAATATTTATTAGATAATTTTTTAGCGAATATTATTCGAATTTGAAGGGTCGAAAAAATCCCTAATGCTTGGAGTGAGATTTTCCATGAATATTTTGGACACTATTAGAGCTAGGGGGATGGTTTGCAGATCAAAGTTGCGTATTTCTTAATACGGAATTTAACCGCGTAACTCGATTTTCAATATATTAATTTATTTACAAGATACTTTAGAAAATAGAACTTCTTGCTTATTGTTCTCTTTTGAAGCTTCTAAGGTAGTATGATTGCGAAATGGTACCTACAGGTCTTAATGAAACTTTAGAAAGATGTATTCTTCGCAAAAATATTTATTAGATAATTTTTTAGCGAATATTATTCGAATTTGAAGGGTGGAAAGAATCCTTAAAGCTTGGAGTGAGATTTACCATAAATACTTTGGACACTATTAGAGATAGAGGGACGGTTTGCAGATCAAAGTTGAGTATTTCTTAATAAGGAATTTAACGGCGTAACTCAATTTTCAATATATTAATTTATTTACAAAATACTTTAGAAAATAGAACTTCTTGCTCATGGTTGTATTTGAAGCTTCTAAGGTAGGATGATTGCGAAATGCACCTACAGGTCTTAATGAAATTTTAATAAGATTTACTTCTCGAAAAATATTTATTAGATAATTTCTTAGCGAATATTATTCGAATTTGAAGCGTCGAAAGAATCTTTAATGATTTGGGTGAGATTGTCCATGAATATTTTGAACACTATTAGAGCTAGAGGGATAGTTTGCAGATCAAAGTTGAGCATTTCTTAATAAGGAATTTAACCGCGTAACTCGATTTTCAACATATTAATTTATTTACAATATACCTTAGGAAATAGAATAGTACGTTTGCTTTATATCTTACAATTAATGCAAACGATTTTTAATTTGCATAAAGGTCCGCAATCTATTCATGACTTTTACTTAAACAGTTTGTCTCTTTCTTAAATTCAGCTTTCTTGCAGTTCACGATAACCGCAAAATTAACGCAGCTTTTCGTTACGTAGGCCTCGGCGTTGAGGTGTTAATCAGCAAAAATAAGTCTCTGTTTGATCCATGCTGCACGTATCGTTTGGTTCTCGGGACCCTTCGCGGGCGGATCCACGGCGTCTGACGGCGTACGGAAAGGAACAGCAGCGCACAGTTTTATTCGTGTGTTTCTCAGGTCTGAAGTTTCTCTATGTAACGCGCGGAAACGTGTGCAGTCGTGAGAATTATATAGCCGCGGCGTGGCGGACGCTGGGTAGAAAGGCGGATGTAGTAGTCGGCCTCGGTCTCACTGTGGTGAGTTGCATTTGTAAATGCACGTCTCCCACGGTATCCACGGCTCCCGGGGTCTACCTACAACCCCTACCTATAACCCGGGCGAGCGTGTATGTATAGCCGCTCTGGTATACTCGTATATGGCCGCCGGAAGGTAGGCGGCTGCGAGCTACACTGGGAACACAGTTCTTGCATTAGCCAAAGAAAGATTTCTGGCGAATCGAGCGGAGCGAGCGAGCGAACGAGCCCAGCCGGGCCGAACTGGCCGACGGAGCAACGAAGAAAGGATCCATATAGATAGCCGTGGTTCTTACCCGGAGGCGTGGTATTGGGGGCCCTGTCGTTGATTCTTGCCGGTTGTATCGTTCCGCGGGTCTCCCCTCACCATCTCACTCCTCCTCCCACTTCTACTTTCCCTTTTTCTTCTGTATCCACTTTCTTCTCTTCCTCTAGTTCACTGGCAGCCCCATCTGTATCTACCTCGTTTTCACCTGCACCTCTATCTTTCCCTCTATCTCTCTTCCTCCCTTGCAGACCCTTTTCTCTGTTTCTATTTTTCCTTTGTACCATTCTCCTCTATTATCTTTTTCACCTGCACACTCTTTTCTCTTTTTTCCTTTCTCCCTTACAGCCCGTTTTCTCTTGCACACTCCTTCCTCTCTTCTTCTAGTTCCATTCCAACCCATTTTCGCTTGCTCCCCCTTTTATCTCTTTCTCAAGTTCTCTTGCACGCAATTTTCTCACTTCATCTAGTTCTTTTGCACCCCCTTTCTCTAGTTCTATTGCACCCTAGTTTCGCTTACTCCCCCTTTTCATTTATACCCACTTTTCTCTTCCTCTCTCTCTCTATAGATCTCTTGCCTCCGCTCTCCTCTCAATCTTTAGTTCTCTTGCACCCCTTTTCTCTATTTCTATTGCACCCCATTTTCTCTTGAACCCTCTTTTCGCTTGCAAGTTCTTTGTGCCCCGCTCTTTCTTGGCCCATTGCACCCCATTTTCTCTTGCATTCCCCGTTTTCCCTTTCTCTAGTTCCATTGCGCCATATTTTCTCTTGCTCCCCAATACCCTTTAAGCACCTTCGTCCTTGTATCTTTTTTCTCCGTTTATCTAGATCCTTTCCATCCCCTTCTCTACTTTCCTCTAGTTCCCTTACACTCCGTTTTCTCTCTCTCTCTCTCTCTCTCTCTCTCACTCTCTCTCTGTGTGTGTGTATTTTCTGTCTCTGTCTACGAAAGGCTACACACCAGAGTTAGGGCAGAAGAAACGAGGGCGTGAGGGGCCGCGTTTTCAGCGACGATTACCAACGGCGTTCCGCCACCGCACCGATCCCGCGACTTCAATGCCGACACCGAACTTGCCGAAGCCCTGTGTTTGATTAATGCACAAGTTTCTTTCGAGGAGGTGTTCCGGGGAGCGGTTGAAAGACGCTGGCCCGTCGGGAGCCGATTCAGAGTCGCTTTGGGGGATGTTTATCGGAGGATGGTGATCCGGCCCGGGACATTCACCTTTGAAGTAATGGGCGGGAGTGGGCGGTCGGATTCAATGAGCCCCTGGCCTGTAAGACGGATTGAATGATTCGGTGGTTGGGGGACCCAATGTGGAGAGATTGTTCTCGAATTTTTTAGGCGGAACTTTGTTAAGTGTCGGGGGTTTTATTTTGAGCGGGGATGGAGGCAGTAAACTTCGGTTGGAAGTGGAGTTGAATGATTTGGAAGAAGGTCGACGTGGAGAAGTTGTTCCGTAGTGTTTTGCTAGGGTTATTTTAACGTGTAAGAGGAACGGTTGGATTCGGTAAACTTCGCCTTGAGCTTTAAACTGAATGATTTTAATAGAATCAGAGGAGAAGTTGATCCGTAATGCTTTGTAAGGTTCATTTTGATGTTTAAGAGGGACGGTTGGATTCGGTAAACTTCGCGTTGTGCTTTGAACTGAATGATTTTAATAAAATCAATGTGGAGAAGTTGGCTTCTAATTTTTTGCTAGGACTTTAGCCATTTCAAAGTCTTTCTTGTTGAATAAGAGAGATGGTTGTATTCGATTGATATCGTACTGCGCTTAAAACCGAAAGATTTGAGGAAAGTGGATGTAGAGAAGTTTTACTAGGACTTTAGTGAGTAAAACGGTCATTGCCGTTTTAGAGCATGTTTGTTGGCAATAATTTTAAAAGAATCTCTTGAGGTAATACACAGGAATGGTGAATGGATTCGAAAGAGAATCGAACGAGAATCGAATATCATGAATTTCCTAATATCATTACGGAACTGTAGTCAAAGTACGATACAGAGTAAGGCTATTGTCGTTTTAGGGAATGTTTATTGAAAATTGTGATTCTAGACACAAATGTTGAAGTATTATTTGACAAACATACACAATAGTCTATTGATCACTTTGTTTCCTCAAACTCGTGAAAAATGTTTCAATATGTACTAAATAAATGTTACCAAATTTATTTTTCTGTGCAAAATTATAAATAACAAATAAAATAATGATGGATATATCATACCTAGAGTTTACTAGCTGGCTGTTCTATTTCAGTAGAGGGAACGAGAAAATCATTTTAAACAATTTTAACTATGTTGACTTTTCAAATATTGCAACACAGACCTCATAAGGTGATTGGTCTACTTCTAGATTTTAGATGTAATGAACTGTCTTTGGTAGACTGTCAAAAGACATTTTAGAAGACATTCGTGCCTCCTATCGATCAGCGATGGCGCAGCGCCATGGATCAATGGCTATCGTGCGCAACTATACAAAGAAGTGCTTTCCAGATTCCTAAAGGCGTCTGAAGGACCTTGATGGACCCTGATGGTCTCTGGTGGACCCTCATAGACCATTGTGGACATTCCGCCATCCTCTCCGTTCTTTCCCTTCCCATTCCTCTTTCTCACTTTTTCCCCTCATCCCTTCCCTTTCCTTTCCTCCCTCGCTTAAATCTGCTCTGACCCATTCGCAATATTATTTAGAATGTGCAACATTTTTTAACCTAGTGAAACTCTCATACTGTTAAAGGTGGAGACCAAGAAAATTGTTGCTAAAACACCTGTCCCCCATTCCGCAACAATATTCCAAACGAATACTTCAACCAAGAACCACATCAAGATTGAAACAAATCTCGCCACCTTCATCACCTCCTCATCTAAATTAAAATTAAAATACAACCACCGATAATTCAAAAAAGTCTCGTAATCTAACACTATTTTTTCAGGATATTTATGAAGCATAAAGTCTAGTGTAAATGTCCGAATACAGTAAGGATTCGATCTAAGCACACGAGAAATGTACGTTCTTCGCAAAGCGCTCATCCCCACTACTGCGGATTACGTTCCGCAAGGGTCCTAGAAGCTAGAGCTGCCTTGATCCCTGAGCAGTGTGAACATGCCGCGAAACCCGACACGGGGTTAGGTATGCGGTGTGAGACCACTGCCAATCTAATTACAAAACTTCTTTATTTTTCATTATTTCTTTCTGGCACTTTCACCAACTTTTCTGTGGCATTTTTCTGAATAAAATGACATTAACACTAGAAAGACTGAAACTTAGTATATACCTATATTGCCCAAAAGCAGTCAAAATGACTGCATTGTGAAAGAATAACTAATATGTAAAGAAATTTGTTTAAAATTAATTTTTAATATTTTCTATACTATTTACAGTTATATAACAAGTTATTAGTAAATATTAACAAGAAAAAAAATTTACTTCAATTGGAAAAAAAAATTATTTATGCATTATTATTTGCACATTTTATGCAAATGAAAGTGGAAATCTTTTTATGTGTACATCTTCCGTACATCTATTCGACATTTCTTTCATGAATTTAGGGCGCAAAAGAAATAAAATAAACAACTTGTTAGAACAAGTATCACTGCATAAATATTCGAATAACAAGTACTAATTTAGCTTATTGAGCAACTGCAACTTATCAAGTATACGTCCAAATCGACAATTTATCATGTACTTGTATGTTATCATGTGACGATAATCGAAACAAAATGAAAATTGTTATTTCAATACAGAGCCGAACTGGTCATATAAGAAATTTACTCAATTCAATAATAAGTCATTTGATTATTTAAAATTTCTCAAGCAGTCAAAATAACTGCTTTTTGGCAATATAGGTATAACACACACACACACACACACACACACACACACACATATATATATATATATATATATATATATATATATATATATATATATATATATATATATATACCGGAAATGAAGAAGGGAGGAGGTAACTACAATTATTAATAAACGCATTTATATGTTGTACAAAAAGTCACAAAATTCTAAGATATTGTGTCATTATATACATAATTGTTTTTCTAATTGAAATTAAAAAGCAGTCAAAATGACTTCCTTGGGCAATCTAGTGTTAAACACGATATAATTTGAACTGTATTTAGTGGTTCAATTTTAAGTTTACTTGCGCCTTCGGTCGCGTGGTCCATGTTACACGCGCTGTCCTTTTCCACGTCCGACGCGCTCGGCGAGCATACAAAAAAGAATAGTGGAACTGCATGATATATGCAATGGCACGATCCCGAGGGTTTTTCTAATATCAAATCTTTACTATACACGGTTCCGCAACGGGGCAGAAAGAACAGCCAATTCCTCGCGGAGTTCGCGAGTTTCCTAAATGCTCTCGAGCGACAGTGGCCCCGCTGCCACGGCTAAAACTGAAATTCACCCGAGGAAGTTCGAAACTAATGGCGAGGGATCGATGATGCTTCGATTTTAAGGATCCGGTCGGATCGTTCGCCGATCTCTCCCATCTTCGGGGAACGTTTCAACGGCGATGCACTTCGTAAGGTAGAGATCGTTCCCGGTGATGATCGCCTAAATGTTCGATCGCTTGTCCCCTACTTCAGGGTTTCGTCGTTCTCTATCGATTCATAAACTGGAGGGAGTTGTACACGTTGAGTGTTCTTGCGCCCGGCACACCGGACCACTACTTCATTTTTCTGTGTTTGACAAGCGTTGGCCATGTGAAAAATGTCGAATAATGGTACTTTTCCGGTGGCGAGGGTAATTGGACTACTTTGCGGGAAATTAGGGGAGAGACGATCGATTGTTCGACGCTGATTACGCGGATAAAACCAGTGTTGAGCAAAGAGTAGTAATATCGCCAAAACTTTGCTTTAGATGTCGGGAACTGTCTTGTTAATGGAAGCATTGAAGACCTAATTATTCTAGTTTTAGTGTATAATAAGCGAATAAAAGTTTTATAAGGAAATACAATCTTGAAAATGCTGAAGACTCCTTTCAGCAGTAAAACATAATCTGTAGGTGGAATTTTAGCAGCATTATTTAAATGAATTTATGCAATTTGAAAGGAGAAAATTATGCGACAGATATTAGAATTACAAGAATTATGCGAAAGTAATTTTTGAATTGATGAACATAATAATCAATGGAAGAGTAGAAGATAACTCATACTCATCAATAGACTGCAGATGTTATGCATTTATGACAAAAATGGCACAGTAAAAAATACAGTAAACAGATTAAATGAATTTAAGAATAATATATTGTTTTTAACTTGCTACAATTATTAAAGGAAGACTCTCTATTTAGATCCTACTTCTTGAAATTGATGAAGAAAACTTTAATTTTGCACAAAAATCTACTGTGTATTCATCAATACTGAAATTATATGTTACTACTATAACTACAATTATATAACAATAAAATATAATTTTGATGGAAACGTAGGAACAACATTCTATTTCATTTTTAACAAAATTTGTGTCATTGATGTTCAAATAATCAATTAGAATCACATTATCTGCAGAAGAGGTTGAGTGAATGTATGAACTACTAAAGTAATCGTAATATTTATGTATACTAGACCAACTGTAGTTCATGTTCTCTTATACATGTATAGACAACACCAACATATTAACTTTGACATTATTATTTTCTAAATAAATATTTTAACAAAAATAATATTCTAAATAAATATTTTAACGAAAATAATTTTCTAAATATATATTTTAACAAACAGACAAAACATAATATTCTAAATAAACATTTTAAGAACCAGACAATTTTGTTAAATATATTTTATCCAACGGTTTGTGATATTTTTGGATTCATTACACTGAATATATTCTGACAATTTTTGTTTGCCCGTTTTTTAAAGCGAATTTTTGCATAATCATAATCCCAACTCGTCCAGATATTCAAAGCGGCCTCAGGCGGTGTCGTCACTACCCTTTTTACATGCGTTGCCATCATGATATATTTGGAAGTGCTCGAGATAGATATCGATTTGTTTCTCGCGAGAAACAGTTCGAAGTACGAACAAGCACGAAGTGCACTCCAATGGCACTATAGCAAACGCCGTAATAAAAACTGCATCACTTCGATCAGAAAATTTCAAGAACACGCGAAGCGATACCGAGAGACAGCATAAACGATACGATAAAAATCGAATGTAACAGCTGTAATGGAATTATCCAAAATTGTAGAAAGAGACGTCATATATATAAAGTGGACGCTACATTCATAGTTTCGAACTGATATGAAAACTGAGAACGAATAAACTTTTGTGGAATGTATACGTAAGAATATTCATAACTTATTGTTAGAAGAAAACATTTGTTAAACTAACATTGATTCAACAAAGAACAATGATGCTTTCTCTGCGTGCAAGTCTGACTTTTAAGTATAAGAAAATGCTACACTTCGTATAAGAGAATCCCACCTTGAAGAATGACTATGTTCCCATTCCTGATTTTTTTCACAAAATATTTGTGTTAGATAATTGTTATTTTTCGTCCCTAAATGAAGCAGTGTCAAACCGTTTCGTTCACAGTCATTTAACAGCCACTAAATATTTTCTTTAAATTATTGATAATAGAGGAATTAAGCCTACAACTTAGGCTACAAGAACACATTTTTTGAAATAGCATATGTTCACTTATTTAGTTGAACAGAGTGAAATCGTCATCCTGTTCTACGTGTAAGCCCATATTTCCATTGCCATTAAGACCACATTTATTAAATATTGCTTCTTGAATTCATGGAAATAAAATCAATTTATTTAGCCTGCTACAGGAGAATCTTACCTTACAGAATAAATAAATTGCCATTACTGATTATCTTCATGAAGATTTCTGGAATAATTTTTGGTCCCCGAATGAAACCGGAGTCAAACCGTTTCATTCACAGTCAATTAAGTCATTCAGTTTTCTAAAAAAATTATTGATAATAAAGTAATTAACTTTCGTGAACTATGTGAGGCCCATCCATAGCCTACAAGAACACATTTTTTGAAATAGCATATGTTCACTTATTTATTTGAACAGAGTACAATCCTGTCGTCCTGTTCTATGTGTAAGCCCATATTTGCATTGCCATGAAGAGCACGTTTATTAAATATTGCTTCTTGAATTCGTGAAAATAAAATCAATTTATTTAGACTGCTACAGGAGAATCTTACCTTAGAGAATAAATAAATTGCCATTACTGACTATTTTCATGAAGATTTCTGGGATAATTGTTATTTTTGGTCTCTGAATGAAACCGGGGTCAAACCGTTTCGTTCACAGTCATTTATTAGTCACCGGATTCGTATAAAGCGAACGCTGTCATTAAAATTGGAAACAGAAGAGACGTAAGACGCGTCAAAGGGTCGTGAATGAAAATCATCCTTTAAACCCCGGTGTTGAATTTCGCGTGTCCGGTGAAATAAACGTTCCGCCCTTGCCAATAATTAATCGGCGCGGTGCCGTAAAAGAGACTGCCGATGGTAATAGTAGCAAGATGGGTTCGTAGACGAAGGGAGAGGGGATAGAAGGAGGAGAAGGAGGAAGGAGTGCAGCAATTAATGTTTAAATTAGCAGCGTGCGGATGCACGGAGTGAGTTATTAATGTATCCGGTGAAGAGAAATTACTTACCGAGTATTTGGCTGAGAACGGTGCGGCCATCTTCGCCGAGGCAGGCGCTCCGGGCATCAAAGGGATTTGTGAATTGCACGAATGCATAGCCTTTGTGCATGGATATTCCTGGAACAACAACAAACGATCGTGACGTTCCAAAACCTGACCCCCTCCCTCCGTTCTTTCTTCTTGAAAGAGAGGGGTGGGGGGAGAGAACGACGCGCAAGAACGGAATGAAACAGAAATACCGGCGCCACGGATAATGGGAGAAATCTTTAATTAAAATTGTTTCCATGAATTTTGATGAGCCAGGCTACCTCGAGGGGTGCGTCCGTCATCCAGCTGGATGGAGGAACCACCCCTGGTGAATCGTGATTATTGAAACGAGGTAACAAAGATCCACGTTCCCTTCGCAACGCGGCGCGTTTTAAGAATGCGTGGAGCGTACGCCGAATTAATGGACGATCCTGCGAGATCTAAGCGGGTACTGAATGAACGGTAATTGCTGGAACATTGTTTAGCCCTTTGCCGATGAGCTGAAGAAATTCTTCCTTGCTTAAGCCAATGGTAATTTTGGTAGATTTAACAGAAGAATGCCGTTGGTTCAAGATTCCTTTTTATTTCCTATTGGGTTGTTCGGATCAGTGATGGTATATGGTCTCGGTTTTTTCGCGCATGCGCGACTAATGCAGGAACGTATGTACGTCTTATGTTTGTGGGGAAAGTAGGGGAGAACTGTTATTGGCGGGAAACCGGACAGAAAAGTGCAAGATATATTTATATATTATATGTACACACACATAAAATTTTAATGTAACATACGCATGTTAAACATTCATATTTGACAATCGCAAAAAAATTTGCGAAACTATGAGGGGGACCAAGGTACTCCATTTTAGCCCAACTTTGTACTTTACTGACGCTAAAATCGTCGCGCATGCGCGAGAAAGCCGAGACCATATACCATCACTGGTTCGGAAGTGACGTTTCTCGAGTAGAGATGGCGTTGCTTCCATTAATTATTGTTTAACCTTATTCTAAGTTGCAAAGTCATTGCACATCGTGATAGTTGTAACCTTCCAAGCATTTTTCCATCGTCGCGTCAAATATGGAAAATTCAAGTAAGCATTTCCGTCACACTTTGCTTTTTTATTAACGCAATAGAAATACAATGCGAGCAAAGAATAACTTGTTTGCCGTTTACAGACATTTATTTTATTTCCTTCAACACTTTTTATGCGGCGTGAATATCACTTTGGTTATAATTTGGGAGGTTATGTTTGCACGTTGTGTATTTCATATTTGTGTATTTACACTAACTATTGTGCATGAGTTAACATAAAAAAGGTGTATAAGTTGAACATAAAGAACGGAAACATATTAAGCACAGAATTATAACTTTCTTTAATTAATTTTTAACGCGTGCTTCAACGTTGAAACCGATCACACACTCTATGCGCGCACGCACACTCATTCGCAGACGCTGAGGAAGGTGTCTGATGTTTCCAACAATTTTAAATGAACGCGGCAAAAGTAATAATACTCAATTTTCTTCTATTAAAAAACAGGAATTCTACGAACATGAGATCCCCAAGTTGCCAGAAGGATGACAAAAGATCATAGAATAAAATGGCCACTCCGTCGCCGAATAAATAGATAAATACTAAAAAATCTATTAATATTAATATAAGTCTACTTATATTTCTATATCCTGTCGGCAACAGGTAAATTAAATAATCATTCAAAAGCTATAATTTCGCTACGGCGACATGCTCTGTCGATGAAAGGCACAAAGAAAATTTCTACAAGCGGGATTGTTTAAGGGACCCGCGAATTTTATATTGGAAAAAGGCAAACAATACATTGAAAATTATCGGCATTGATTCCCACGAAACTTCAGATATCTCTTTCTGCAATTTCTATATTCGCAATGTTTTATGAAACTCGATAAAACTATTCACCGGGCACTCCGTATGGATCCTGCGCCTCTGAATGGTTATATGAAAAATAATGTTTCGAATATATCCGTGAATTGTTTATAAAACTGCTGAATGAGCCTTTCGCCGAAGAGACACTTCTCCCCGCTTGAATGTTTTCACGGTTTAAAAGCGAACCTGACATCTGAGTTTTTCGCTAAATTTTAAACGGCAGGCTTTGTCGATTAATTAAAAGACACCGGGAATAATCCCGGTTCTTCTGCGGAAAGCAGATATTAAATATGGCCGAGAAATACCGTTTAGCATGTGTGCAGAGCTGAGATGACGTTTTCTTCAATGAGAACTGAGCGTGTACCGCTAATTGTTATTAACCTAACGTATTGTGTATTGCTATGGCTCTGTATAATAATGTATAATACGTATTACTATTGTAAATCTTTATGCAAATTTTTTCAAACCATTTTCATAGCTGACTTTGTGAAAACTAAAATGAGGAAGATATTTATTTCATTGACTACCAAAAATAGACTTCTTGTGGTACAAATATAATATAAATATTATTAATATATACGTTTCAGTGCATTTCAGACATTCGTATATGATATAAATTCATAAAGATCCTCAGACCTGTAATTAGAAATTCTTGTGGAAATTTCAAATGTTCAAGACTTACATAAGAACAGATAGATAAACAATATTAATGAAGAATCAGAGAGGCGACAATAAATTTAATCATAGAATTGCAAACAAGATTAAAATAAGAATGGTTCTCTATTTCTTTAAGCTATTAAAGAACCAATGAAATATCTATTTGACTCTCGTTCCTTAGAATTGTTACAGGCAATTTGTATTTCGTATAAAAATCCGCAGTCTAGTCACAGACGATTAACATGACAATCAAACTATTAATCGCCAGATGGATATCTCGAGGATGCATTTCTTGAGGCAAGAAATCGAGCGATCGGTGCTCGCGAATGATCATTGTTGATTATTCGACGCTGGAACATGGTCGTCCACTGATATTCAGCTATCGCGGAAAAATCGAATGGCTGTATCGCAATATTCAGGGCCCCGGGGTCCCCAGCGGTGGAGCGCATTTTTCGTTCGGAAAATTCTGCCAATATTTTCTCGTCGTTTTTTTCTTTCCCCCCTCGTCGATTTTTGTTTTATTTTACATCAGCTACCACATGGCACCCCGGGTCATCGATTCCGTGGGTAGTCTGCGTGGCAAGTCGGCAGATACGTTCATTTTAACGCAGGAGCCGGCTGTAATCTGTGTACCCGTAATAACTTTTGCGTGGTTAGCAGCTGACCATGCATGGAATTCATTATGCTGAAACAAATATGTAAATCTCCATATATATATGTATATACATATATATGTCCCTGCCGCCGGGTTATACATATATGGGCAACGGGTGCCACGCGGGCCTGGATGCAGATATATTTCGTACGAAACGTGTGTCCACTCCCGAAACGGACAGTGACGGTTAAAAAAAACTTATCTAGCCACGCCAGTTGCGCTGGACATGTTAATAATGTCAAGGGGTTGAAAATCTAGAGCCACTTTATACTTCCCTACCAACCGGCCCGACGCGATTTCATGGTACAGCTTCTTGTCTACCAATTGCATTATCCGGTGTTGCACGGTCCAGCAACCGGATCCGTTTACGGCCCGGGTCCGTTTTGGCCCGATAGTAGCTCATCGTCGACGAGCTACTCGGTGTCTATAACGCGTCGACTCCCACGTCACGCATACATGGATAATGGAGTTATTTGTACAAGTTTAAAAATAATTATTTTCACTAAAGTATTTGCCGTAAGAAATTTGGTCGGCGTGTGCAAAATGTAAGGAGGTTGGAAGACTACTCACTATTATACATCTTAACCTTTCAATTTGCATTTCATTAAACTAATTACTTTGATTTCATGGGTGAAATAAGTGAAAATCGACAATTTTAATGGCTGTTGATGTAGATACAATGTATAAGTAAGAAACTATTTGCAATTTAATCGATGTAAAAAAAAAGTAAGATAAGCAATAGAGTTATAAAAGTCATAGTAAGTAAGGAAAATATTTGTGCAAGTAAAGTGTAATGACAAGCTTGCTTTGGCAAATAGAGTTGCGGCTCTCTAACAACATCTCTGTACCTTATATGGAGTAAAGAATAAACCATTTACCATTACCCTTTCAACGTAGATGGTGGTCAAACAAAAATACGTGTCTGTGTTTTTCCAAAAACCTGCACTCACAGAAATTTCATCGAAATCAGTGTCTCCGGATTTAATATATTCCTATTTGCCAGATTCTGCAGCCTACACTAATATCGATAACATCATCTGTTAATTAGTGGAACGTTGTTTATGCGTATAAAACGATATTATTTTAGACGTACAAAAAAATAAAAGCAATTTAGGCATCGATGAAGGATAAAATTAAATCGAAACGATGATGTGAGCGGATCGTCTGTTAATGAATTATTGCTGTTGATCGTTCAATTTAGATTATAACAACATAACTTAGCACCAGCGTTCATAAAAACGTAATCAGAACAACTCATTGCTCTTGAAACTTGATAAAGAAATTGTCACCCACATGTAAACAGTGTGGCAATCAAAATGGTCAATTAGATTGAGGATTTTTATGCAAAATAAAAATTGTGTACATCAATGCAAAAAATCGGAACTAAATAAAAAGTTCATTCCATTTTTAAGACTAACGGTACCGAGCACAAAATGTGATTTATATACATTGTCTTATAAAAATTGTAGGACTGAATTTATTTAGATTTCTTGCAATTCTTATAACAATATGTTCTTGAATGAAGAAATTTATTTAATAATTTCTAATGGAATCATCTTTATAATTTCAAAAATTATAAAAGAAAAAATATGAAATCGATGATTTGACCGGTTGTGGTACGGTTAGTGTTAACAGTAATCCTACCGAGCACTAAAAGTACCAAGTCTGCGTTGCCTTATAAAAATGAAACAATTGAATTTATTTAGAGTTTGCGCGATTTTTATTGCAATGTCTACTTGAACCAAAAGAATGCACTTAAGCATTTCCAATGAAAGCATCTCTATAATTTCAAAACTTCTAAAATCAAATATTTCTAACCGGTCATTTGATCGGCACTGGTAGGTTCATAACTCCAAAAGTTTGAAAATAATACATCGACACACTTAAATTGCCTTCATCATTATACTTATTCGAATTGCACCTGCTCCTTTCCGTCATAAACGCATAAAATCCCCAATCCAATTATGATGTCCTCGTCAGACGTTTTCGAACCAAACAAAACCAACAAAAATCGCTAGAACAGTGAGCGACGGCAGTCCAAAACCACGGTAAACGGCCTAAACAAGAAATATCAGATTATTGGTGCGTGTTTCCTCTGCGTTCGTCCCGCAGACACAATCGTACAAACAATATCGCGTTGAACGTCACGAATTATTTCGCGTTTCGGCAGCAGTGAACGAAATATGGGTCGAGCCCTGGTATCGGTGGGTCGTTCACGTTTTAATACGATTTTCGAGTCGGTGTTTGTAGTCGTGGTAGTGGCAGAAGCGATGTCAGTAGTAGTGGTGGTTGTTGGCTCACTCGATTCGTGCAATCTGGTTCTCGCAGCTGTCACCGTCGTCCTGGTCCTCGTCCTCGGGTCCGGCATTCCGCAGTAGAGACCGAAGGCAGGCTCTATCCGACAAGACAGACCTCCTCCAATTTTACGTTCCTCTTGACTCGAGCCATTCGCAATAAGGACACGAGGCCCTTTCTTTCGCCTCTCTTCCCTTCGCGTGGCCGCACAAAACAGTCGTCGGGGAGATTGCGAATCGCCGTTGCGGTAAAGAGAGCTTGAAACTTTCCCAGAAGTTGTCGATGCTCCGGAAGAGAAAGAGAGCCGCGATAGACTACGGAACCAGAATCCTTTTGTGCCTGGTATTTTTGCTCTCCCGTTGATGCAAAGAAGATGTAATTTATATCTCTGTGCGGCCACCAGCGGAATATTCTTCCGCATCCCCTCCCTTCTCGTCATTGTAATCCTTTCCCTTCTCTTATTTGTTGGCTCCTCAAACCCTTTCCACGATTTTTTCCCTGATGCTCTCGAAACCCGTTGACGAGGGCTTGTCGAATTGTAGATCACGGCTTAATACTGCTCCTTGAACTTCGCGAATTACGTGCGGACTTTTCCGAGATTAACGCCGTACACTATAACATCGAGACAGGCTTCTGATGGAGATTTCGAACAGAATTAAATAAATATTTATTTATTTCCTATATATCGAAATAAAATTCTATTTCGTTGTCGATATACACGGTGTCACGTAACTGGTGGTACAATCAGATAAAGAGTGATTTTATGTGAAAAAATAAGTCGAAAATTATGGAATACATTTTATCAATTGATGAATCGTTCCCGAGGCAAAATTGAGTTTGAAAATGCAGCGAATACGCGTGCTATTAGATAGAAATCGTCTGACACGTCTGATCATGACCAACCCATTCTACTTCCTGCATATAGTAAAGCACGCGAACACAACGGATCTTGAAACTCGAGAATTGGAATCCGAGAAAAAGCATTGGACATTCCATTCTAATGTAATGAAGCAAAGTGACATAAAACTTCATTCGTAAAATTCTTTCGTAAATAGTCTGATAATTCTTAGAAATTCTAGAGTTAACACTTCAGGGACGACGCGACGCCAGTGCACAGTGCTGACTCCAAAAAGTATTTCAAAATTGTTTACTAACCTGCGGATCTCTATACATTTATGACTTATGAAAATTTTCAAAAATGCTGAGTATCAAATTTGGCAGAATTTAGTACGATTTTTATTTATTTTTGAATGTTATTTATTACCACTTTCTTACAATTTGTCTACAAAAGTTGACGAATATAAAAACATTTAAATCTCCAGCAAAATATTTCAACATCTGTAACATAATACAACGCAGGACATGTAAAAGGAAAGTGACAATCTCACGTCGCGTCGTACAGTGGCGTGTTTGCCCGATTTCAGCGGCAAAACTTCAATTTTTAAAATTTTACATAAATTGTAAAATTTTGGTTGCTTGAGTTAGTTGAATATCTGAGGAACAATCTCCCATCATTCGTTTTAGATATTAAAAGATATTTGAAATGTAAATGATTATACTTTTCGATAGTGTACATAAAAAGACGAATAACGTTAAAATATTGATTATAATCCGCAGCACTTAATTGAAAAATAGCTGCAAACTTTACAATTTGATAGGCTCCTCTTTATAGACAGATTTTACACTCCAAACATCTATTTTTGTAAAAACGGTATATAGTACAAAAAGTAGAACTCTCATGCTTTAAAATGGTTGCTTTTTCATCAAATTTGGATAAATTTTAGCAAAGTTATAGCAGTTTAAATATCGAGCGAATTTTGAAATAGATTTGGCCGCTGAAATGTGGCAAACACCCCACTGCGCCTCGTCGCTGAAATGTTAACCCTTAGCATTCGAATGGCGACTCTGAGGCGCCGCTACAAATTGTTACACCATTATTCAGAATATTGTTTACATGATTAAATTTATTTATATGTAATAAATTACTAAACATTTAAATATTGTATGAGGTACTATATCAGTTTCGTACGCATATAACGAAAAAAATTATGTACAATGGAAATATTCTAGGTCAGAAGAAATGTTTGATTTTTTAGTTGAAATAGCTCCGAGTGCAAAGGGTTAAAAGACTCGTGGATATCGGAAGCAATACTCGAAGACCCAACAAACAGCTGAACCCGAGGGTGTTGGCTTCGCGATCCGCTACCAATTCGAAACAATTAAACGCGACAGAGTGTCTCGGCATTATCAGCGCCCGGTGCTAAGAGAATCATCAGGATGGCCGTCCAATCGTGGGAGACACCGGACTCTCTTTGAATTCCTCGGAAAGCTCGGGATCCGCGCGCGGAAAATGGCGCTGCCGAGGACAACGGTGTCTCTGGTAGCTGCCGATAAACAGCTTACTTTCGAGCAGCCTCCTCGATAAAGCGTGAAGACAATAAATGCGCCCGGGCGCTGCAAGGCAGAGGTGCGACAAAAGCGGCTGCGCGGAACTTTGTCCTCTCCTACTCGCCTAAAGTTCGAGCGGGGAATTAAAAGGGGCTTCGATTCGGACAGATAAGACGGGGCTACCACAGCCAAACACACCGGCCCGGCCATTCATCCCGGATACGGTGACAGCTGTACCGCGCAGATTGCGCGGGTCAAGTGGACAAGCGGAATTATATCGAGTGTTGTTTGTGTACCCGGGAACACCGCCCCGGTTCATTTTATTTCGAAGTTCTCTCGGAAAGCTGCTCGGGAACTTTCAGAATCGCGGACAATGCGTCTGCGGTCCCGAATACTCGAGATTGCCAATTCGGAAAGGTGACGAACGAGGTCTGCGAATTTCGCGAGAATGGTGCAGAAATAATTCCGGATTTTTGGGAAAGTTGATTAGTAGACTGCGGATTGTATGTGTTCCGGTAAATGTGATTAACCCTTAGCACTCGAACGGCGACTCTGAGGCGCCACTACAAATTGCTACACCATTATTCAGAATATTGTTTACATGATTAAATTTGTTTATTTGTAATAAATTACTAAACATTTATATATTGTATGAGGTACTATATCAGTTTCTTACGCATGTAATGAAAATAAATTATGTACAATGGAAATATTCTAGGATAGAAGAAATGTTTGGTTTTTTAGTTGAAATAGCTCCGAGTGCAAAGGGTTAATGCAGTGATTATGTATAATTACCGGTTATCAGATATCCGTGGCTGTCATGAAGAACGCCGCATGCCACATACTTTCACATTCGAGATATTGCCGTTTAAAGTTTTGATCACTAATGCTTTAACATAGGACATCGGTTAAATTGCATTATTTTTTTGTGCCCATCGAATTTGTTCTCATGACTTTTTTCTGGTAAATACGTAAATCCTATACTATAAAGCTCAATTAACGCATAAATTCAAATTTTTTACAACCACAGATATAATCACCACTAAATTTGGTCTGTGTTATGTCTGGGTTATCTACTAAATATTCAAGAATTCATCACATTTACCAATTCTTTACCTAACCCAGACCAAACTCGAGACCAAAAATTAATCTCTGATTCATTACAGTACCCGTAACAATTATATATGATAAACGATAATTACACATAATCACCGGATTAACCACATTTACCGTAACATATGCATTAAATGCTTAAAAATCAGTTCACACTGTTTTAATAGATGTAATTGATACTAATTAAACAGAAATGGTGTAAGCAAGTCTTTTGCTTGTGTACAGTCGTATTTTTGGATTTGAATGTAAATAAAAAGTAAAATTGAGAGCGAGACAAACTTGCTCCGCGTGTTAAGCCTTGGATAGCAGACCATTCTTATATGTAATCTGTGAATTTTATATATTTATGACAAAAATTATTATTTTTACCTTACTAAAGTTATTAGAAACGAAAGAATTTCTTCCTTGTTTCCTGTTGCTGACAATTACTGCACAAAACATTTATATTGCTTAAAGATCTGTAGTTAACTTACAACTAAACTGCGGACGTTCGTGCAAAATAAAAATTTCCTTCATCGATTGTAAGACACAAGTACCATAGAGATATTTCTTTCTGGCTATAATAATTTTTTTAAGTTCGAAATAACACATAGATGTTTTTAAATTGTTTTAATCTTTTCACTGTTTGAAATTTCGCACACCCCTTTTTTTACATGAACGAATTAAATCCGCTGTCTACAGTCCATCTTGTAGACACGTTAGTCATTCTATTGTCTGTCATGTACCAATTGTTCCCTTAATTTAATCATCCGAAATTGAGTAAAGAAATTACGATGTTTATATTATGGGTCAAAATAGACCCAGTCTCCGCCGTCTGAAGGTTAAAAAAATTGAAAAATGTTATATTCGACTTATTCTAATTATCCAGTGCAGGAATATATTTTCATTTAACTTTTGTTCTCCACAATTGACTTTTACAACATTTTATTTATTTTATATATTGTTACTGGAAATAATGATTGTCGTTCAATAAATTTATGGATATAAGCAGCTTCTTGTGTTAAATATAATTATATCATTGATCACATGAAACGAATAATTACCCTTATTGTTAGTTATTTTATTATGTCGTTAATATTATACTATATATCTATAATAAACAATTATGTGAGATTTGATTAAGTATCAGAACAATTAATAAACAAATTTTTTAAATTAGGAAGTAGTAAGGAGCTGAAAATGTACATATGAAGTAGATAAAGTCAGCGCATAGTCAGACACTGGACTCACGCGCATATAAACGGCGACGATTCTATGATTAGTCTTTATTTATATGTCCAACCCTTATGCAAACAAAACTTACTCGATAACCAAGTATCTACTTCCAATTTGTTTAAAAAAATTTTTCTTAATTTTTGTTCAAATATAGCCAAACTTTATTTATATTTGAGTCATAAAGATTGATCTTAGAACTTATATGTTAGAATTAATATGTTAATGCATACCGAAATTTTGCATACCGATTTTGTTGAATTTTGTCATTTTCTTCTGAATGGTGTAACGTAAAAATATTGATAATTGTCTGTCATCATTTCGAGCAAGGTCCCCAGTAATCGTATTATTTAAATGCGATGTAACAAGTGTTCATTAGTGGGACGTAATGTGGGATGCATTGCGCGAGTTGTAAGGAAACTTTGCCATAGACTGCGCCGTAATTTTACTTGCTCCGGGAACACCAAACATGGATCCGTATCGCACAGCAGTGACAGCTGTACGCAACAGACTCCAAGAAATTCGAAATTCGTATAAGTAGGATCGAGTTCTGGAGAACTTGCTTTGGTAAAAGTGACACAGTTTTGCCCTAGGAATATCGCGGACTGCGTTTAATTCTGCAAAGATAATTCCTCGCGAAAATTCGTCGCATTCTATCCAACATAACAAAATTATTCTTCAAATAAAATAACAAATTCCAAATAGTATCAATTAGAAAAATATACAAAAAAATTAAAAACCGCAGGATTAATTTGGAACGACAATTTTGTCAATCGACACTTATTACAAATCCTACAATGGTGATATGTGAATAAATGATTAAATTTTGTTTATAACGGTTATTCGTAATAGCAGATGTATAGAAATCATTTATTTTAATTTGTTTACTTCTTGAATCAGGAAATTCATCTTCGTCATTTCTACATTTGGAATGTATAAAAATGTTAAAAAATTGTGTGGTTTATATATTTTACGCAGATCATATTCATTTTTATTCCCATTTATAGAAACCAAAGCTAAAGAAAATCAAGTGGACAGTTTAATGAACATTTAATTTTACTAGATCCTTATTTATATAAATTTATTTAGTAGATTGTAAATTAACATTTGGTCAATCAACAAGAATCGAAGTAGACAGTTTCTAAAATACAAAATAAAATTCAAACATTTATTAAGAACGTGTAGCTATAGGTACACATAATGACTAACGTGTCTGACCATTCGTTGACTGTTCTACTTAAATCCAGTGCACAACGTTATTTCTTGGCTATCAATAACATTACCCTTTTATTATCAATTTATACTAAATCATTACGTTGAAATATTATTATTATGCACCCGAATCTGTATAGAATATACATTTTTTATTAATTTCAAAGAAACGGACGCCCATAGGATATTATTAAAATGCAATACGGTGCAAAATTAATATTCGAATAAAAGATTTATGGATGCGTAAAATAAATGAGCAAGGAAAATATTCCGATTGAAAACATCAGAATTCATGAAATTTCTGTTCGATTTTCAATTGAATGCAATAAACACGTCCCTGATTCTGATTTTCATTTAGTAGACTATAAATATGGAAATGTGATTAAAAAGAAACAGCTCATTGCTAACGATTAAATGCAATAATTACAAATACGGTTAAAAATACGGTAAACTTTTTAAGCAATTTAAATTTAAAACATCAATTATAATATAATCTTCCTATTAATACAAAATCAAGCACTGTATAATACGTCAATTAAATGTAGAAATTGAATAATGATCGATAATAGCCAATTATATTTGTTACAACAATGAAACAAATGAACATTTTGTAATCGTTAGCAAACAGTACCAATCCTACATTTACTAAATTTATTAACACTAATGTAAACCAAAATGAAAAATGAAAATAATATCAAATCTGTAAATAAGGGAAAATCAAAGTTTTGTAACCATCCACAAATAATAGCGATTAAAACAAATTGTAACCACTAAGAAACAATCACACTATTACTAAATAAATAAATAAAAGCTAAAGACAAATAAAACCAAACAGAAAATCCCTGCGATGACAGAAATCACAATTTTACAATAAATTCATTAAAACACTTAAACTGAAAAATTGTGGGATATCGGAGTTTCTGGTGAGATAAATCAAAAGTTGCGGAGCGTTTGAAAAGGACACAAATCAGAAACAAAGTTTGTTCCTTACAGAGTTTGATTTCGCGTTCCTATGGTAGCAAATAGAGATACAAAGGATCCAATTTTCGAGGACATTATTTCCGCAGAAATGTTTTTCCGCGGGGTTCGAAAAACTACTTATCTAAACCGAATTCGGTGGTGAAACGCAATCTTCGTAGTTCCAATTTATTACCGTCTTCCTATAGCAGGGTTCAGTTTCTGGCAATAAAGTACGTTTCCGAAACGAAGTTAGTGCTACAATGAAAGCAATGGAGTCATCGGTGTTCGTGAAACGAGAGACGGATATCCAATCGGGATATCGAAGGTCAAGGAGCTATCAGGGCACAAATTGGGTTACCGAGAACGGACCGTATCGAGAAAATCCTATTTCCAACTCGCTATTTTTCTCGGGCTCCGAACCCGGGGCTCTAACGTTTTTATATCGGATAACAGCAAGAGTTTTCCCTGTTATCCGACCCCGATCTTTGAATCTCCTCAACTTCGGCCAATTTGTAACTACCTTGCTTTTAAGGTTCCCCGGGAACTCGATGATTCAAGAAGATCCTCGCCCGGCAAAACACGCGTTATCTTGTCCTACCCTCTAATTCTCCACCGTGCCATAGCTTTTACGTTTTCTTGTACAGATCGCACTGAAATTGTAGATTCTCGATGAACCGTCCAAATAACTACTTAATCTTTTTAAAAAATGTACTGAAAATGTATTGAATCAATTTCCTAAAGTTACTAGTGAGCTGTGGATTTCATAAGCAGAATTAAAATTTTTTGCATTTTATTACAAGAAATAGAAGACGCTTCGGAATGTATTTCTGATTTTAATCATTTAATTTCGAAGTACTAAATTGTTTATTATCACCGTTTGTAGACTGCGAACTTTTTTACAAATTCGGTGATTACGAATTTTTCAATCGAAGAAAAATTTTGTTTCGGTAATTTTGGATTATTTATCACTAAATTGTGGATTTGGTGAATTTTTGACAACAATGAATAAGCGAAATTTAAAATACCGAACAATTTTGATACGGTTTTAAACGAATTTGAGCATGCTGGGGAAATATTTTTTAATTTTTTAAAATGATTAAAGAATGGAATTTTTATTTGGTTTACCATTTATTGCATTCGAGGCAGAACATGTTTGTCTCGCATAATGAACTACGGTATATTAATGACGATAATATTTTAGTAAAATTGTGTACTTTGTAAGTACGTACAGCAGGCATGGGCACGGTTGGAGCCCCTCAAACGCCTGCTTCTCCCACCAACCTCTCTTTCATGAGTGAGGCCTGCGCACTGTTCGCGACGGGCTATGGTAACGGCGAATGCTGGTGGGGGACAGTGGGCGCTATGGTGGGGACGGTTTTGTCTCAATTGAGACAAAAATGCCCATCCCTGACGTACAACGTACGTATTAATAGTAACATAACTAGTACAATATATATTTTTTAATCAGAATGATATCTGGATTATTATTGGACTCCAGATCTTTATACAAATTAAATATTTTCTGTATCAATTGTAAGAACCGAAATAAAACTTAATTTTTGCCGTAATACTTTTAATAAAATGAAAAGGATACATCAACACATTCATAAATTCTTTTAATCGTCTTACTGTTTTAAACTTCACCTAAATATTATATATTGAAACAATACGAAGATTAATATAGGAAACAGGATATTGATTAAAACAGATAATTCTTCTAATTAGTCCATCTAAATAGTCTTTTTATTTTGCTGCAAAAATTTGTTGAATATATTCGCGCAGTATAAATCGACGTGTATAAATACACGCGCATAATATGCACTGTGATCATAAATAATCAATTGTGTATAATTACTTGAACTTTCCCTACATAACGCGGATAGAGAACGGCTTAATTTTGAAAAAGTTTTCTAGACAGAGCTCGTGCACATTGTTGTAAATAATACATCACGACCATGCAGTGGACAACGTATACCAACGTAAATTTATTTATGTACTTTCAAAATAACAACCACACTTCGGGAAAATAGGTTAACGGCCCTTCAAACACATTGCGGCTTGCTATTATTGAAAATTTCGTTGTTCGTTGCTGTAAATTTTCAAAACTTTTGACGAGTTGCTAGAATGTTCACGTCGAAACTGTAATCGTGCCTCTGCGTTATTGTTACGGAAATGTTTTTGTTTAATACTTATTAACCATTTTAATCGCCGCTTTATAATTTGTTTATAAAGATTAACGAAACTGTCAAAAGGAACTGTTTTGGAAAAAAGATTAAATACAAATATAAATTAAAGATCTGTAAAAATTGTAAATGCAAAATAACATTTCCTCTTTATTAATCAGTACTAAGGTATGATCATGTTTAATAAATAAAATTTAATATTTCCTGAATAGATCTGATTCGATATTATGATATAAGAGGTTGAATGCTACAAACAGCGAACTTTCTGTCAACAAAGTGCTTGCAATTCTGCACTATCTTTAATCTGCTGGGACTAGTAAAGTAGAAAATACTATTTGATTTAAGATCAAATTGCTTTAAATGTTATGTGTAAAAGAGTGTTCGCGGACCTCCACAGTCATAGTTGTTTTCGAAGCTTCGAGAACGTATTATGAAATTTAACAGTTAACAAGTTTCGCAAGCACGCTAACAAGGCTTCACTGTGATTAATAGTTTCGCACGTTCATCTCAAATTTCCAATCCGGGAACTCTCTATTGTTTTGACCACGCTTCCATTGCTTTTCTGTTCCCTAACCATCTTATAAATTTACCTAAAGTGGTGCAAACTATGTAAAATTAAAATATTAGTATAACATTTAGAAAATCTGCAATTTCTACCACATTTTATAAAAGGACCTGCTTGTAACCCTCGCTCTGTGAATATTGGTTCCTCTCTGACCCTTATTAATACGTTGTCGGTTGTATGATTTAATTTTTACCAGCAAAGATAATTATTATTAGTCCTATTTTTTTAAATGTTTCGAAACAGGAAAAGCCCAGATACAATAACAGTCAGAATAACGGTCCAGCCTACTTATATGATTTACATGTTATACACGGACATCTGTTATGACTGAACTGTGAATCTCAATGCAAAATGAAACTGCCTCCATCGATTGAAAGACACAAGAACCAAACAAAAATCTTTCCCTCTTTAATAATGTTACTAAGCTAAAAACAATATTTTGACCACATTTTCAATTCTATTAACCAATCTACCATTCCAAAAGCTCGAGCGATATGAGTGTATTTTTGATATTAAACAACTTTTACACACGCTCAATCTGCCATATTTGGGAGAGTCTACAGAATT
Source organism: Sphecodes monilicornis (assembly GCA_913789915.3). Taxonomy (NCBI): domain Eukaryota; kingdom Metazoa; phylum Arthropoda; class Insecta; order Hymenoptera; family Halictidae; genus Sphecodes; species Sphecodes monilicornis. Next base: position 11,931,256 of record OU565294.1, read on the forward strand.
TGACTACGTAAGAATCATTTGTCTAGCTTTTCCGGTAGAAGTAGAAAAAATTCTGAAAGTTGAATTTTCGCAAACGAAAGTCTATTACAGACAAAAAGAAAGTTTCATTTTGTCGATCAGTATAATCGGCGTTTGCCGAACATGGAGCTCAGCTGATAAGCTTTATATTTTGACCACATTTTCAATTCTATTAACCAATTCACTGTTCCAAAAACTCGTGCGAAATGAGTGTCTTTTTGACATCAAACAATTTTTACACATGTTTAATCGTTTATAACATTTAAAAAAAATACTGCCATACTTGGAAGAGTCTACAGAATTTGACTACGTGAGAATCATTTGTCTAGCTTTTCCGATAGAAGCAGAAAAAATTCTGAAAGGTGAATTTTCGCAAACGAAAGTCTATTGCAGACAAAAAGAAAGTTTCATTTTTTTTCTTTTTCTTTGTTGTTAGTGTTTAAAGTTGTTGATCAGTATAATCGGCGTTTACTGAACAAGGAGCTCAGCTGATAAGCTTTATATTTTGACCACATTTTCAATTCTATTAACCAATTCACTGTTCCAAAAACTCGTGCGAAATGAGTGTCTTTTTGACATCAAACAATTTTTACACATGTTTAATCGTTTCTAATATTTAAAAAAAAATACTGCCATACTTGGGAGAGTCTACAGAATTTGACTACGTGAGAATCATTCGTCTAGCTTTTCCGATAGAAGCAGAAAAAATTCTGAAAGGTGAATTTTCGCAAACGAAAGTCTATTGCAGACAAAAAGAAAGTTTCATTTTTTTTCTTTTTCTTTGTTGTTAGTGTTTAAAGTTGTTGATCAGTATAATCGGCGTTTGCTGAACAAGGAGCTCAGCTGATAAGCATTGGATCGATTTCTGACGGGCTGATGAGACCCGTGACTGACCACGACCGTTAAAAATCAGATGTCTAACGCTGGCACATCTCTAAAACATAGGCGAAAGCTGATCTGAGCTTTCGTTTATGTGATTTCGCGGTGAGAGACCCACCTGCCAGACGGCCGTAACGCTGAAACATTCGCTCCACATCGGTCTTGCTGCACTGAAACGTGTTTAGATTCCCGACGAAAACCCGGGAATTCACCGCCTGTGGGTCCTGCGAATTGGTCTGGTTGCCCACTTTGCTCATCTTCATCGCCTGGAACAGAGGAATGTAACGGATACGGTTTATCGTCCGACGTGATTTGTGTGATGATACGCCCGGGAAAGTGATACAGTCATTTTATCGGTTCCACTTTAATGGGACCTGGGCAGCAGCCCGTTGCCCCTGACACAGAGACGGACGTTTATGACACTCATTTTCGGATTCGGATCGCCTACACACCGATTTTATTGGCGATCTTGTCGACGGTACGTCCGGTCCGATTTTATACGCAATGCAGGACACCGAAACTGCATTCTAAGAATCGAATCTGTGTACCATCGACATTTACACCGATCCATCTAATTGTTCATGCTCCCTTTACACAAGAATCATTTTTTAACACTAAACCTACCGAGAAGTAAAATTGGATAGTATGTGTTATTTTATAAAAATAGCAAGATTTCATTTATTTAGATTTTGTGCCATTTTTATCGGAATATATGATTGAGAAAAGAAATTTATTGAGTCAACCCATATGTAAGCATCTTTATAATTTCAATAATTTCAAAATATAAAATCTGCATCTGGTCATTTGACCGGCTATGGTAGGTTTAGTGTTAAAAACTGGACGACTTCAATTTTTCTGTTTAGTCAATTGCGTGTAATGAAATATTTTGGTGAAAGTCTTTATGTCCGTGTTTGTAATGAAAATTTCCAAAATTGGTTTTGTAGATTCGTGTATGTTGCAAATATTCTGAAATTTTCATTGAAATTGGTTAATGTTGTTATGAGTTATAAATAGACTGCGGATTTTATACATTTATGAGAAACGTGAGCTAGTGCAATTTCAATTTGTACAAAGATTAAAAGAATCTAAGAACTGTAATTTATTGTTTTCAATCTCTTCAGATTGTAAAAGACGGAAAGAAGACAGATTGTTTGTAAAACGATATTCGTTGAAATATGACTTCTTTCTCTGAAGAAACTTTGACAATTTCACCGAGAATCTTCGCTCTCACAGCAGGGCGGTGTCTGACGACTGTTTACCGTTTCTACTTCTCGTACATAAACAAGTCTAATGTTATTTTCGACTGGAATATTCAATGTTGAAAAAGTTCTATCTCGGATATTATTCTAAAACGTGATATGTCTTCTTCTGAATTTTCTAAAAAATGTTCAACGAATAAAGAACCCCGCACTAATCATATGGAAAATCTATCCCGGTAAAATCAGTTGGATTTTTCATATGTTGTAGCTTATGATTTACTGAACAAAAGATGTAATGGGCACAAAGCTCAATAATGGACAGTTATCGCGTTATAATCAATCAAACATGACAAATTCGAGATGCCGAATACTCAAATCTCGGCGAGTATTTATTTTTTGGAAAAATGTTTGAAACAAAAATGATAGGGTTCTACAAAATCTGTTAGGTGTGATTATTTTTGAATGACCTTGGGAAGGTCTGTGAACAGAAATCTATCACAAAAATCTTTGCGTGTCACAGCAGAGATAAGGACCCCACGGTTTGTCACTCCCGCAGTATTTTTTGACTCCAAACCCCCTCTGCTGTGTGTGTGTGTTTGTGTTCGTGTGTGTGCGTAGATTAATAAAAAAATGATCTTATTGTAAGAAAAATGATTATACCACCGTGTATCTACACGGTACTGAGTGTTTTACTCATATGTTTAATCGTTATATATAATTTTATTGATTTATGTTGCGTTAATATTTTGTTAAAATAAACAGTTTCCTGCGAGCAAGCAACAAATCTTGACGTGTCGAGCCTCCTTACATTATTATGTATTACCAAACAGTATGGAAACCAAAATGTGTGGAATACACTGATATCAATAATATAAATATCGGACGTAGCAATGCCAGAAAGAAATAGCATTCGGCAGCAATAACGCTAGTATGTTGCCAACTTCATTTAGGTCGCGCAACTTGAAAATCGAAGGAGTGGGGTGGCGAAAGTGGTGGTGCGGCAAGCGTGTGAAGTAAATATACTTCCCGAGATTTGAGTATTCGACAGCTCGACTTTGTCATATTTGACTGATTATAACTCGATAACTGTCCATTATTGAGCTTTGTGTACAGTATATCTTTTGTTCAGTAGATCATAAGCTACAACATATGAAAAATCCAACTGATTTTACCGGGATAGGTTTTTCATATGATCAGTCCGGGGTTCTTTTATATATAATTGGATATTAACGTGGTTGTTAGTGTAAACAGAACAACGGAAAAACTGGCTTCATTTTCTTTTGATTGGGTTAGATGGACTACATAGCGTGTTACTTGTAGTCAGTTATTCAAACATGTAACGGCTAAAAATGATTAATTATACAATAGGCTGAATAAAATCCGAACGGCATTGTTGGCACTCGAAACAATGGGTGCGCGGGCAAAGCTGCACGAAAAATTGTTTTATTCTACGTACAATTAACGTTCTCCCTATCAGAGGGCGGGTTTAATTGTTTAATTTCATGCCTTTACGTCCACGTGCATATTTCATTCGGCGGGAAAGACAAAAAGAGGGCAGCGTTTAATAAAAACGTCGCGTGACCTGAATTTCCTCTTGGTGTTGCATGCGTCGCTACATTATACTATTTTCTGTGCTAAAAAAAAAAAGAAACACCGACACGTTGTTCACTTTCTGTGTACGCGGAGATGATATTCCCAGTAATTAATGGAAGTCACTACTAATCAGTGTCAAGCCGAAACGAACCTAGCTCCTTGCAAATTGAATTTACGTTCGTCGCTCAACCGACATTTAAAACACTTACAATTCACAGTATATTTCAATCATTTATAATCTTCAGACTTCGGATTTTATGCACATAGGACAAAAATAGGTAAGGTAAAGGCACCAGTAGTTGACCAGTTTTTAGAAAAACGTAAAAAATAAGGTTATTATAAGTTCTGCACTTTTGATGAAAGGGAACCTCGGATGATACAATATCTGTTGGTTAAATTTTAAAACAATTACATGCGAAGTGAAGTATGCATAGTAACAACGGACGTCTAAATTCATTAAGGTAAGTAATATACCGATATATTTCTATTTATTTAACGTTTCTGTTAAGAACAGCTTTACGGTTCAGGTAAACAAGCCATACGTTGTGAACTTTTCGCGACTGAATTATTTACTTTTTAAATTCTCACAGCGTTTTATAAGTGATAAATGCATCGTTTCTGTTATTCTAACCTCAAAATAATAGTTTATTGAGGGGTCAAATTCTGAATACTGTTATTTGAACAATTTTCAGAAGTTGACCCCCCGATAAATTAGCGTCAATTACTAACGTGACTCATTTAAATTTGTTTACGATTTATAATGTATCCATTTTACATCTAAGATTGTTAGGAGTACAAAACATAATTCTAAATTTTGTAGCATACTGTGTTTTAGAGCATTATTCAACGATTGATTGCTTCCACGGTCAAATATTGACTTGCAACGTCTACTCTGTTCCGGAATTGAATTTGTTATAGAATTGATTTGTCTTATTTCTTATTTTATCCTTTAATTATAATTTGTGCTGGTAATTGTTGAAACTAAATGATACTAAAATGATTTCTAACATTATTGCTTTAACCTTCTTTCTAGTATAAGTGGTCAACTACTAACGAACAGAAGTTCAATTACTAAGTTTTTCATTTTTAAGACTTCTGAAGCAATTACAGAATTTTTAGATATGTTTTTTTAAATTTGTGTAACTAAACTTTTTTTAAAAAGTGGTTTTGTCACATAATTTAGAAGACTTAAAGAGTGTCTTCAGGTATCGATTCTCGCTATTTGATGACAGAGCAAGTGGTTACTATTGTTCGCGTGGAAAACTTCTTTTAACTGATCAACTACTGGTGCCTTTACCCTAGGTGCGATTTAAAACAGAGGGAAAACGTTAAGAGACTTCAGAGACATCAATTATTAATATGTTTAAATTACTGAAATTGGTAAAGAAACTGAAAACTTTTTTACTTGGCTCCTGTTACTCATAATCGATGCACGACATTTTTATTCTCCATAAAAATCCGAAGTTTAATCATCTATAAAGGTTTATAGTCATCTATTGTTTCTTGTAATTTATAATTTTATAATTTATAATTGTCTATGTTCATTGTTGGTTTAGAACTAATATACTAAACAAAGAAACATATAAAAATATTACGAGTAACCATCGAAGAAATGAATTAAGAATGAAACTCATATTTTAATTGCTTCGATTGAATTCATCAGAATAATAAAATGCAACACGAATTAAACGATATCGTAAATGAGGTTGTAATGTGTATCCATGAGATAGGATTACAATAAAATAATTGATATGAGGTTACAAGCTTGAAGAATGGGCATAACGAGATACAATTGTTTGCAGACATACATTTAATTAAAAATGGCTTGGTAGAAATTTCACTTTAGTAGCAAATTCGCTTTATGCGAATTTTGCGATTCTAATAGTTGAAAGGTAGACAATTTTTACGACTGTATAGAAGGAAATGTTTATTTCTATTTAGATAGTTCTTCATCACTTTTTACAACATATTTTTATACTACTTTCATTAGATCCGTTAATCTCTTTGTTGCACTCAATTACGGGATCTAAAGTTAAAATTAAATGATCAGGAGCTTAATATATCATAGCTGGATGGTGTATTTGACACTCTAAATTTACTAAATAGCATGCATTTTTTCATTAACATTTAAAAAGATTAATTCTTCAGTTTCTTTAAACATTACATAAAATATTGTGTAATTTTCAATTTAATAAAACCATTGATACAATAGTCTTTTACAGAGCGTCCTATCATATACTTCTATCATGCACAAAAACAGTATTTGTAAGCGAACTAGATTGAAAAAAATTACATAGCTTAACAAAAGTATGCTAAAAACCTATAGAAAGTTTCAAATAAGCCACTACCACTTTACCGTTAAAAAAAAATGCAAAAGAACCGATACTTTTCACCAAACGAGAAAGAAAGAAGTTCCTGGTTTAAAACAATTAGCAGAGAAAAGAAGCTCTCATTAGCTTTCATTCGTTCAAGTTTATCCTGGAGGAAACGTAGTCGCCTAAACAACGACTAGCAGGGACAGTCTAATTATTAACTATCTCCGGGCGCAGTGGCTGCCGAGAAATTAGTGCGTCATTAAAATAAGGATTAAGGAGAACGAGCAATTAGAAGGGCCGGATAATTGACCAACGATACGATCGGTTCGATCAGACCGGGATGATAAAAAAAAAAGAGACTCTCTTTGGGTAGGATTGCGACGGGTTTTCAATTAACCAGCATATCAACCAATTAACGCACGATCGCCCGTAAGATTAAACGATTCTATGGAAATCGCAGCAGTCACATCGCAGCGCAGCCTGTCGAATCCGTGCTCTCGATTACTATCGGCATGGCTAACGACCTCATTAGTTTTGTGGCATACTATGCCCGCGGAAAATGAAACAGCACGACGGAACCGTTGCCAGTCAGAATGAAATCGCGACGCGTTAATTAATTACTCGTTCTCGTTCCTCCGCGATACGACGCCACCCGCCTGTCTATTGACAAATTAAAGAATCGGTCATGAATCTCATTAAGTCGCTGACAAACCGGGCTCCACGTAAACCCAGAAACATGGTTCCGTCGATTCCTGACGAACCCGTTGGTCTTTCAGAACCCGTTGGTCTGGATAACTAATCTTTCACAAAAATGGCAATTGGAACATTAGTTTTTCTGTTTCGGAATTTTTTAATCAGTACATTCAATGTCAAATAAAATTGCTCACATTTCGTGTATACTGCTCATTTGGCGTCAGGACTAGGCAAACTATTATAATATGATATACATCAGGGAGTTCCAACGTATTCCCCTCCGAGAACTGGAAGGTACCCACCATCGAATCTCTTCCCACTACAGTAACCCCGCGATCTAAGTCCTTTTTCGGTTCTCTGCCGGGACTTAGATCGTGAAGGGACGCTATTCTTTTGTGACCGCGTCGACCACGCCGAATGTAGAAAAGGGCAGCATGCAAACACGGTCCGCACGGCCGAAGGCACAACAAAAAATATCGTATCGGTGAGACAATACAAGTGCAATAATAAGACTTCTTTATTTTTTACTTATTTTTAATGAAATTTTGCCAGTATATTCGTTGCATTTTTTCTAATGAAAATGATACCAAATATGATACAATTCCGATGATATTTACTTGTGTAATAAACGATGAAAGTTTTGGACGTAAAGAAGGACAGTGTATAGGAAAGAAAGAGACGACAAGAGTCGCTACCGCCGGCACAGTTCAAAGGTCCGAGTGTCCGTACAATATAATGCCAATAAAAAAGTTCCATCGTTCATTACACAAGTAAATATCATCGGTATTATATGATATTTGGTATCATTTTCATTAAAAAAATGCCACGAATATGTTGGTGAAAGTTCCATGAAAAAATAATAAAAAATAAAGAGTTTTGTTATTGGATTAGTAGTGATTCACACCGATATACCCGACCCAGCATCCGATTACGCGGCATGTTTACACTAGGGCTGTTCCTTTTCCGAAGCTTCGACTCTTCGAAGCTTCGAAGGATTCGAAGGAACGGAGGGAACTTCGAAGGTGATGAAAATCGAAGTTTCGAACCTTCGATTCGTTTCCAGTTAACGGATAAAAGAAATAAATTTTCATAATTTGAATCTATATTCACCATCTGAATTATTTCAATAATTTATTGTTAAGATAATATATTTATAATTTGAATTATCCTTTCGATAGCACATTGTTAAAATAATTGTTTAAATAAATAAATTTTATAATTTGTTTCTATATTCATTATTTGAATTGTTCTTTCAATTATTTATTGTTAAAATAATTGATTAAATAAATAAATGTTTACAATCTGTTTCTATGTTCATTATTTGAATTATTTCAATTATTTATTGTTAAAGTAATGGTTTAAATGGATAAATTTTCATATTTTGCTTCTATATACATTATGTGAATTATTTCAATAATTCATTGTTAAAATAATTATTTAAAGAATGTACAAGTATTTACATAATGAATATAGAAACACATTTCTATAGATTATAAAAATTTCTGTAGATTATAAATTTTTATACTCTATAGAAACGTGTTCCTATATTAATTATGTAAATACGTGTACATTGTCTAAACAATTATTTGAACAATAAATTATTGAAATAATTCAAATAATGAACATAGAAACAAATTGTAAAAATTTATTTATTTAATCAATTATTTTAACAATAAATAATTGAAATAACAATTCAAATAATGAATATAGAAACAAATTATGAAATTTATTTATTTAAACAATTATTTTAACAATGTGCTATCAAAAGGATAATTCAAATTATAAATATATTATCTTAACAATAAATTATTGAAATAATTCAGATGGTGAATATAAAAACAAATTATGAAAATTTATTCCTTTTACCCGTTAACTGGAAACGAATCGAAGGTTCGAATGTTTGAAGTTTCTGAAATCGAAGCTTCGAAGCTTCGAAATCTTCGACCTTCGAAGGAAAGTAACAGCCCTAGTTTACACTCCTCGGCGACCGAGGCAGCTCGAGCTTCACGGCCGTTCCGGGGATACTCCGCAGTGGAAGGAGTAAGCCAAGGTACATAGATCGCAATGTTCCGTTGAACTTAGATCGCGGGGTTACTGTACTACGTACAGCCGTAGAGTTAGAGTGTTCGTGGGAGCTTCCCACTACTACACATTCTAACGATGAAGGCTAAGAGTGGGGGAAGAACCTAAGCGGGGAAGGTGCCTCGAATAGCTCCGAAGCTACTGGTTTGAACTACCTGATATATACTATAACATTACAACACAAAAATGTTCTAAGTTCAATTGTGAAGAACAAAGGACAGATAAGAACGTACTTCTTCATTTAACAATTTCAATAAATCGAGAATGATATAGTAATATGTTTAAATTCTTCTAGTCTTGACAGTCTTGTATTTCAGCTACATATTTTTGTCACAAAAGCATAAAATCCGTAGTTTAACAACGCATTATGATATCAGTAGGATGATATGAACAGTGAAAAATATGTTACCGTTGTTATTATTATTATTATTAATATTATTATTAATATTACGAGAATTTGTATGATACCATCTCGTTCGCAAAGGACGCCGAGATAAATTTGAACGGGTGATTCGTCAACAAAGAGTTCGGCAGGAGCGGAAAAATCGAAACGGCGTGCTTTTACGTCCGGATTAATATGCAGATACATCAGTAGGAAAGCTTCGAGCAATACCAAGCGCAGTATTAGAGGACATCGCGTGTGATAAATATCGACACTTATATGAGACAGGAGTAAATATTGGGCCGAACGTCAAAATTAACTATCGACGCCGAGGGCAGCTTTAATCGACAAGGGATTGGCCGTGTCGCGCTTCGACTTTTACGAAAGGCGAGAAAACGGAAGCTATTTTCGACCCATGTTCTACGACCCGAGAGAGTCTCGTTTGAATTTCCCATAGAAGACATATCGCTATTAACGACACTAATGGAGTTCTGGTGCAGAGAACTTTAATTACGTAAGCAAACGTTCGATGCTGAAAATTCTATGGTAAATACAGATAATTTTATTCCGGAGATGTGTAACAGCAAATTAACGTTGAGAGTATAATTAATTGAATGCGGATTTTGTGCATTTGTATCAGAAATTACCAGGTGAAGTATAGAACAGCAAAAACAGTTAAAGAAGTTAAAAATACTGCATAACCAATTAAAATGAAGGAGAAAAATAAACATCTAATCAGGTCCTGTATTTTACAACAAATTCAGATTATTTTTATTCTGCATAAAAGACCAGATTCTAAACTTTATACTAGGTCAAATATACTAATAATTAGACTACGGAATTCATGCACATTTTATGACAAAAAATAGTGGATACAATTTGAAAGAATGGTAAGATTAAGAGAATTTAAGAATTGCTATGCATTATTTCTAGCTTATGGAAATTATTAATGAAATAAAAAAATTGTTGTTGTTGCAATTGGTGTACAAAATTTTTAATTTGCATGAAGATCCGCAGTCCACTAACAATTAAACTGCCTATGCATTAATGACAAAACTGAGTAGGTTAGGTATCAATATTTTACTATACTATATCTTTAAAATAATGGTCAAAGTATTTACATAATTTTCTAAAAATCGTCTTTAACACTTGCATGTACCAAACTTGATCAACAAATATTATATAAATTATAAAATAAAATTATAAAAAATTTATAAAAATATAAACATTTATTAAAAAAAATAATTTCGCAGTTTTCCCATACTAAATTATCGAATACTAAATTTCCGATTTTCAACCTGTAATATTAGGAAGATTTTAATACTTGAAATTTTTATTTTCGAAATCCATCGTTCATTCTCGTCTAAGACGTTTTTGCATGATACAGAGGGAGGGAAACTGAAGATACATTTTTTCTCTCTCGAGGAGCCTACAAATTGAAACGTCCCTAGAAATATTGGAAATTCTTTTTATGGCAGAATCTGCCATAGATTTGAAGATTGAAGCATCCCCTTCACAACGACACCATAAAACTTGATGTACGATTTTTTTTGGTTGGTTTATTGAACTTTGAATAAAAGATGTACCGTCCTCTTTAGAATAATATAAGGCAAAGTGTGCTCAGAATATGTTTGAATAAATAAATCTATCTGGTAAATGTCTTTACAAAAACGTCTTTACAATCTCAATAATTGTAAAAAATAAGGAATCTGAAATTCGCCATTTATATCGTGTCTAGGTTATTTTAACCTAAAAATTAATCATCACTAAGGAAATCTGAAACATTGTGTTCTGTTTTTAATATTTGAAATGTAAAATTTCATTTTCATGAGTCCACGATGGAAAAAAATATTGTTAAAATTTGTTGTCGATGATATTAATGAAATTTAAAAACGTGGAGGAGTGCCATGTCAGATGTTATAACAGTGTATCTAATAAAACCATGAAAATACTGTAACTGTTGCTATGCTATACAATTCCAACGAGGAATTTAATATTGTTGTTATCTTTCTAAATGATAACAATATCCAAATAGTTCTATACATCTAGAAATGATATATAATACAACTGCACACGTAACCACCCCTTAATATTGGCTTGATTGATGTCGGAGTAATTACTGGTGCGGACATTCAGTCAAGGGAAATTGGAGGTGCGACTAATTAGTTTCGTAGTTGGTGGGCTCTCTAATTAGCATAAATAACAAGAGTTTTCATAGACAAAACATTTATTTATATTACCGTCGTTGCATTATTTGTTCCAATGTTTTGCGTAATATGTTTCTAAGAATAGCTTTAATGAAGTTCAATTATTACATAAATGACCACGGTGTACGTTAGAGTGATGAATGAAATGCTAAATTTTCTTACGAAAACGAATACCAGCCGTTAACATTTTGTTTTAGAAACTCGGACACGAATGATCATAATATTTCATTGCATATTCTTGTAATATAAAATATTGTCGGTGTCAATGTAAGTTTAACGATAGTTTAATTTTAAGAAGGAAACTTGTGTTAGAGCCAAGATCTATTCATCAACGACTGTCAAATTATAATGAGAAACAAACAAACGGAACATGTGTCGCTATAATTAACTTCTTAGATGGATTCCTCATTCAGGACTACTTGTCTCAAGAACCTCAGCACATTCGAGCATGATCAGTTGACTGCCGATTTTATGCGTTTATAACAAAAATGGATACGTACAATTTAAAGTAGTGGACATATTAACCCCTTGCCGTACTTTAACGAGTCAGACTCGTGATGTTTATTTTAAAGAAAGTTCAACATATGTGAAGTGTGCACCTTCCTTCTTAGACGAAATAAAATTTTATTCTTTTGTCATCAATATTTAAACATTAAAGGAAATGTAGCCACACGAAAAATATAAATTTTCTTTTCTCTTTTGCGATATTTTTGGTGATAAAGACGTTCTAATCACTCTAACCGCAAGGAAAATAGTACGGCAAGGGGTTCAAACGATTTAAGGACACCAGTGTAGCAATTTCAGCCTAATAAGATAATTAAAAAAAGAATGAAATGTTTATTTGGCTTCTATATCTTGCAACCAACGCAAAATGTTTGAATACCTCGAAACGAAGGACTGAGTTGTATTTTATGTGGTTTGATAAAGAATTTGATTATAAAGTAATAAAATACAGAACAATTTCTTGCAATAACTCAAGGCGCTTGTGCACACGAGGTAATAACATAACAAAAGACAGAACAGAACAAAGGATCGCACACCAACGACGTCACTCAACCAATCACACTGAATCTATCAGCCAACCAATCAGCGCAGAACATTCAACTAAGCAATCATACATTACAGATCACCCAGTCAACCAATCATACAAGAAATCACAATGTTCAACAGTAATCTTGCATAATTATTGAAATACGTCTTGTTAAATTCTATAATGATTTTTCCATCATAAAAGACATCCGAAAAGTCAGCTATCAAGATATACAATGACTCTGCGATTTAGAATAAGGTTATGTATAAGGTTGTTGCACATGAAATGCAAATCTTACGAAACGTTTTGATCAAGACATTGCTATTACAGTCTACAGTTTTATTATATGATACTTTGTGGTTTGAAGGTAATATTTAACCCCTTGTCCTACCCGCTAACTCCTGATTGCTCGGGCCATAACAAACAAGATGGTCGGTCACGCGTCGAGCCATTTAGCTGTTTAGCCGTGTGCTCGAACTTGCGCAAAACGTATGCGTCTTATGACATGTATATTTCGGCGCAACGAAAGGTATTGTGAAATAATAAATAAGTTTGGGCACAACTAATACTTTTAAGATGTCTGGGAAGTAATTATGATCAATTCATCGGTGAACAAAAATGATTTATAATTTGAAAGTGGATAATGTATCAGTAACAATTTGTAAATGAATACTTAATTGAAATTAATAATGTTTTGAGGAAACTCGTAGAAAATTAGTAATCTTCGTGTTAGTGTCGTTTACGTTTGTCATGAATGAAGTACCACGAGCCAGGCTCGTGTTGTTTACGTTTGGTCCGAACGAAGTCAGGCTCGTCCTTATTGTTTATGGTCCAAATTTCTTACCACGAGCCTCACTCGTTGTTGGAGGCCAAGGGGTGAATATCCCATGCCCGATTTTAATTTAAATGTCTAATTTCACTTTTATAAAGTTTGTTTTGTCATCAATCAATGCAACTGTCGCGTCTTCCTTGTATGTCTGTGAAAAAAATAACATATTGACGATTACATCGTGCGAGTTTTGGTCAAAATGTGGTGATTAATTGACGTGCTAGTTGTTGATGGTAAAAGGATCTACAAGTTGGAGATAACCATCTTGGAAACGAAGAACTTGAATCACCAAAAAATTCTACTTTTACTGTAATCAATCAAGAAACTTGAAATTGACAGAATACGTCGAATACAATACTTACTGTGATCAATAAGTTCCTTTACAAAAAAGAAGCTGCATTTGTTTCATTGTACTGTTAAAAATCTGACATTTCATATACAACAACCTAATAGTAATTGTTAGAGGTATGCATGTATTATGCTTGAGTGAGAGTGTCGACCTCTGGTGTTGCCGATGGAAAATGGTGTGGCGTCAAAGATAGAATATCGAGCGTTGTATGAATTGTAAGGTTTTAGATTAAACACGTGTTTCTTTGTTCGTTCCCGTTCAATAGTTATTAACTGTATTATAGTATATAAAAATATATTAAGCATATATAGTAAAATCCTCGTTGTGCATTTATTATAATAGTAATAAAGGGAAGTGATGTCATCTCTATGCGCAAGACGAAATTACTTTCGAAACAGCCCAACAGACGGTTGAAAAAGAACACATTTTCAGCATCTAGCATAGCTTTCCGGGTTAATTTAATGCCACGCTTAACGCGAACGATATTTTTCGCGCAAATATTCCCGAGCCGTGAAAATCGGCGAACACACACACACACACGCACGCATGCGCGCACACAGGAAAAATTGTATAACGGTCAAAAGCAGAAAACACGGGTAGACTGGGCGATGCTCATCGACAATTTTATGCATTTTGGTTTCCAATTTCACATGAGAACGTTTGTATGTTCGTATCCGCGAGTTACACAGCTCGGATTCGGGAATTTCCGAAGCAACATTTTCCGAACCGGTTCTCGAAGCACGTGACCAACGGTCCCCCCTCCCCAATTTTATTTTCAGTTCCCTTCCTTCATTCGCTATTGTACACGTTCGCTAAATTTCCATTAAATTTCGGGCTGGATACGCGAATTTTCCTGACTCTGGTCCCCGGCCCCAGCGTTTGCTTAAAATTGCAGGGCGCATTGTTTCCCGGGGCCGTTGCATTAATATTTTCATAACCGGCGAATAGATGTGCCGGAATTAATGAATTAACAGTACGGTGCGGATGTAAATCGACGAGAAGCAGCTCTGTAATATTCATTTTATTGACTCGTGTAATCCATCTAGTGGCTTTTTTACGCTAACCCGCACGATACGCGTCATTGAGTATGCTTGAATCTAATTAATCGAGCGGGCACGCACTTGCGTGTACATTCACACGTTTTCGGTTGATTTGTTGACACCGCAAACACCGATTCAATGGCCTGTAATTTTTTGCGAAAATTATTATTGCGGCTTGCACCGAAATATGAATTTTACTCGCTGGAAAGAAACAGGAGTTAAATTGTAAATTTATTTTCTCTGTTAGTAAGTCTTAATAAGTCGAAAATAATACAACAATGCTATTATTTGTTTTATATCTGATTTCTTGTTATAAATGTATGAAATGTTACAGTCTCGTGACGAGTGATTATTTTTATTTCATTTATTCCACCTTTTGCAAACGCGTATGCTCTGAATGGTGCGACTAAATTTGAATCTTTCCTAAAATTTTGTAATTGAGATTTACAACTATAAGATTAACTGTACATGTTGACAAACATCTATACTAAAAAAGACTGCGAATTTGATGCATTTATAACAAAACCGTGTAGATGAGATTTAAAATAATGAAAATAGTAAAGGGATTTAAGGACACCAATATGTTATTTTTTATTTATTTATTTATTCATAAAGGAAAATGAATTTCCATTTAACTCCCATCTCTTGCAATCGATATAGAAAAAAATAATTTTTGCATTAAAAATCAAGTGTATACTATACCTACTATGTCTAATAAACTAATAATTCCACTACGAATTTTATCTACTTGTTATTTTATTTAATTTTAATCTAAACACATCAATATATTATTTCTAATTTATTCAGATTATCAAAGGAAGAATGAAGTTTCTATTTGGCTCCCATCTCTTGCAATTGAAATAAAAAATTTTCATTTTACATTCAAATCCGCAATCTACATATTATACCTATCAGATCTAATGTACTAATAATTCGACTGCGAATTTTATGCACTTATAACAAAAATGTGTAGATGAAATTTAAAGCACAGGAAACATTTGAAAAATCTAAAAAAATCAATACATTATTTTGTATTTATTTAGATTATTAATGAAAGAATGATATTTCTATTTGGCTCTCATTCCTCGCAATAGATATAAAATTTGCAAAAAAATCCGCTGTCTATTGACAAAGTCTCATACGTAAGATATAGTAATATCGAAATTCTCGTCGAACCGACATTTCAATTGTAGGACAATGGAAATCCAGCAAAATCCGGTAATAATAGAATGGCACAGGTCGGGACAAACATTCCGGTGTAGTGTTAAAATACATTTCAGCGGGCATTATCGTTTCGTTGTGCTGCGAATACTAATTTAAGGGGGAGGCTGTTCCCTGTGCAATTTTAGAGGAAACATCTCGGACGCGAGAGCACACGGTTCACGTGTGTCTTTGGACAGGTTACAACATAAATAACGACGACAGTGGAGAACGAGATTCTAGTCCACCAGACGAAAGTGTAATTAGAAATCTGTACGTCGTCGATTCTCGCGGCGGCAAGAATCCGATTCCGGAACTTTGATGGAATTTCTCAAACGGTGGCTCGCTACAAACACATTTCCGCGTGCCGACAACGGGAAACAATTCTCCCGATACCAAATTACCGGGAACTTTAAATTAAAATTCACAGTTTCGGTGAGGGATTATTCCCGACGATCAATTTCGCGGTCTGTGTAACGCGTTTTTATGATCGTTTAGTCGATATTCTAAGATAAAGGTACATATGTCTTTATTTCTTGTTAGTAAAACATCGGAAATGATGTTTTAAAAATATTCTTTACCAATGAGTAGTGTTCTAAAAACTTGAAAGTTTTTATAGGACAATTAAATATATATCACTTTCTACAAAATACTCGTCATTTAAAACAAAAAGAAATGTAGAACTCTCTTCATCTTAAAAAATAAATTATTCGCTACAATATTCAATATTTAAGACATGCGAGACATAGAATTAATACTTGTTTTACCATTTTCTGTTTTAGATGATTCTGTCGTATGTCTGATCTCTTCATTCGCGCCTTTCCACTAACATCACGCACAACAAGTTAACTAAACAATTAACTAAACAGTTTATAACGCCACGTTGTGTGACATTCGCTCAACACCGAGCTACCAAAGTCTATAGCGTTTAATGGCTTATACAAATTTACCTTGTTCGAGAATTAAACAAGTTGGTTACCGCATTCAATCAGAAATAACTTCCCACACGAAATTCAATAAATATTGATCGAACAACGATACCACATGACATGAACTCTCTGGTTTAAAAATAATTGTTAAATATAACGGCAATCTAAACTCCGAATACGCGAACATTACTTATTTATTAGATAAAACTATTAAATAATATAATATCTTTTGATAAACACACATTGTGTTCGCGATGAAGTGGACCATCGTTTTTCTTATAAACGGTAAGTATTTTTAAAAAATGAAGAAGGGAGAACTTACAGTATATTCTAACGACATCATGACAACCTATGCCTTTTTTATATTTACATTATTTTTCGAGAAACGAAGGTGACCTTTAGTTTTTTAAATGAAATGCTAGACTTATATGTATGTCCTCTAGTGTCATGTGAAGGCCTGGGTCAAGTCGAATTCACTCATATGTAACACAATCAGGTCCAAGATCATACAAGGTCAGAAATAAGAGAAATACGTAGATGGAATGTTTGGTAACTTTTCACAAAACTGTATGGATATTACAAGAATTTATCTTTTATTCCTTGCAATCAATATAGAAAATTTTTATTCTGCATTTAGATCTGCAGTCTATTGATAACATAATTTCAAACATTATGTGAGCCATTTAGACAACCATCAAGAAGGTCAAGTATACAATAATTATTTTTTTACGTTCCGAATGTGTTTTAGTTTCGTTCAACCTAAATGGTCAAAAGTGACCATGAGAGTGCCATCAACGTTATTTTAACTGAAGGCCGTATGACTGTTAACCGAGGCAATTAGACCAGTCGGCGAATAATTTCGAGTTTCGAACAGTAGTTGAGACTGTAGAAAAAGATGCTGTTACTCATCTGGAACACGAGTTACGAGCCGTGTAGGCGGAAGTTGTTGGAATTTTACGACATTATATTCAGCGGCGCGCGGCACCGGGTCTGAATACCAAGCGGGAGCGAATTAAAGCGGGAAAGGATCCGTTTCGAAAATAGTATGAAAATGAGAGTGGCCGTAACGGTGAACGAAAGAAGTTAAAGATCCCGAACGGTTACGAGAGAGGTAGCTACGAGGGGCTCGCGGATTCACGAATTCAAACTTAATCTTTGTCGCGATCATCGGAAGTGGAAGTTCCTCAAGGGAGTGACGGAACTAAGAAGATTATCCATAATTTATGTAGGAAGTAAAACAAAGAGTGGACTGCCGGTGATGGTGCCGTATAATTTTAGGTATCGTCACGTGGGCTATCGTTCGGAGTTTCGGAATCTCGTTAACTGTCGTCCCGTCGACTTGAAACTGCGCCATTTTCGTCCACCCCCCACTGTAGTCGTTCGCTCCCGCCTATTTACGCGTTATAACTTTGCGAATTCGCGAATTCACCACATTACCAAATAGCATTCAACGCGAACGAGCGTAAAGTCGTTGCGAGGTTCTATCATTCATTTTTGTAGATCGTCCCACCCGTGATTGTCCCCCTCCTGTCAATTCGACACATCTTTCATCGATTTTGAATAAATTGTATATTCTACTTTTCGTTCCATTGTGAACGTGTGTGTCAACGACACAGACAATTTTCTATCAACATTGATCCTACCGAGTGTTAAAAGTGACTGGATTGTGTTGCTTTCTAAAAATTACAAGATTAAGTTTACATAATCTAATCGGTATTTTTATAATAACATACATTTAATTTAAGAAATTTATTTAGTCAGTACTACCTCCAATTTTAATCGGTTACAACTCATAAACCAATTCACCAATATCGATGAAATTTTCAGCACGTATATAATTTATTTGAGTCTATAAGACACATTATTTAAATTTTCAATACTGGCTAAGGCTGAACTTCCGAAGACGTCCATACTCAGAATTGGATGAAATTTTGGAAATAGGTCAGGAAATAGGTTTTTGTCTAAAATGATTATTGTCAGAAGGATTTTTAGCGACTCGAAAAATAGTCTGAGTAGGTTTGGCTAGATGACTGAAGTTGTTGTTAATCTGGAAGTGGATTTAGTTTAATAATAAACCGTGGAAATTGTTTTTGAAAAAAAGGTCTTGGTTAGATCTGGGTTAGGTCTGGCTAGGAATTTGTGTGCGAAACGAGTTAATTGAATTAGTACATAATAGAAGTATGAAACCATGTGAGCCGTTTACAACTCTGTCGGTAAGATAGAGAGTGACATTAAAATAGTAAAAAAAATTTTTTCGAGTTGCCGAAAATCCTTCTGAAAATCATCATTTTAGTCAAAAAGGAACCTATTCTCAATATTTTCGGAAGTCTTCGGAAGTTTAGTCCAGGCCCAGATAAAAAAGTTGTGAAAAATCAACTTGTACTATTTCTTTCGCGACTAACTGCAATTTTTTCAAAAGTTTTGACACGCATCATCTAATAAACTAATCCTTCTAATTTCTCAAGTCATTTAGTCCAATTCTATAAAAATGTCATGCTGTTTCAAATGGTATTGATTCACTTTTGCTCTTCACTGTATATCTTTTTGGTAATTATATAGAAAAGGTCTGCGTACTCCGATTTTGATGAAATTTTAATATGTTATGGAGCAACACATTCTGAACAACTTTTTCCTTCTCCAATATAGGGGGGTCGCTTTTAGTTTTTGAAATATTTGCAAAAAACTATCGGTAATGTTAATTTCATAACGGAAACCTTCTTTTTAGAAACACTGGGTGGGTGTGTGTGGTATTGTAACTGCTCATCTCCACAACGTGTTTATAAACAAACAATAAACAGATGCGGCCCGAAAATTCAGGAAATGGAATAACAGAAGAAACAAGCAAAATTAACTCCTGTAGATAACTCTGATCATACATAGATAGGCTGAGCTTTCAATTTTCAAAGACATTTCCTGGATTTTCGGGCCGCATCTGTTTATTTTTTGTTTGTAAACACGTTGTGGAGATGAGAAGCGACAATACCACACACACACACACCCAGTGTTTCTAAAAAGAAGGTTTCCGTTATGAAATTAACATTACCGATAGTTTTTTGCAAATATCTCGAAAACTAAAAGCGACCCCCCTATATTGGAAAAGGAAAAAGTTGTTCAAAATGTCGAAATCTATAATATATTAAAATTTCATCAAAATCTTTTTTACCGTTTTAAACTAGAGCATCAATTGACTTGAACCAGCGGCGATATTGAACAGAACAACACTCGAAACACAAAGGATTAACGACCAAGAACAAATTTTTGATCAAGCGCAGTTTGGAAATAAGAATCATTCTCCGAGACGTATGATTTCGAGTAAAACGGTAGGGAGAACGCGGTTAACACCCCGATTACGTGATCTGAAAAATCGTCGGTGAGCCAGGATGCTGGTCAGGCGTGTGGCTAATTATTCAATTGAAAGGAATTAGGGGCGCGCGTGTCAGTGGGATGCTGGTCGTGTACCTGGCCAATTATTAGGCTGAAGAAGCACGTGATTATTAACGAAGACGAAACAAGCAAGCTGGCCGGGTGCAGGCATACAAATTCGACAGAACAACCGTTCGCCCCGGACATCAGGGTTCCCGCTCACGAACCATTGGCTTCTTTTCTCGTGGAAACTCTGCAGCACGTGGACGGCAACGAGACCGATGAACGCACCTGCACGAACGGCCAAGCAAAAGAACAACCGAATGTTTTTCGACCGAACGTTTTACCCGGCCGCACCGTTAATATTAAACAACGAGCAGGTTCCGTCGACGAATCCTTCGACCAAGACCTGCTGGCTCAAACTCGTCGACGCCTTTGAAATCTTCGATGGAGAAGCAAGCTGAAAGCTCGAGGATAAAAAAATCCGACTACTGGTCGGTCATGATACTGATTTTGATATTATTTAGTTTTGAGGTTATGGTAAAGCTTGGTTTCGTTACTTCACTGCGGATCTTCATGCAAAATAAAAAACGGGTGTATCAATTACGAGGTACTGGGAACAAATCAAGATTGATTAACCATTTTAACACGTTAAACGCTATGTCACGATTCCGAATTCAAAATTTGAAAAAACAAAATGGCAGATCCAATATGGTAGTCAAAAAATTATTTGATTTCCACGAAAATTGGTAATATAATTTGTTCGAGGTCGCTGATAACGAATCTGATCGTGAGCTTGAAATTTCTAAAAACAAAATGGCCGATCCAATATAAGGGACGGATATTTGAAAGAATTTGAACAATGTGTTTTTAGGATGAAATAAATTTGATGAAATAAATTTTTGATTAAAATAGTTATTCCGTTTCAAAATGTGTGCTAACTTTCAGCTACTTGAAACCCCCCGTCCGATCCAGACCGCCATTCCTCTCGCTCCCTCTATTCTTAACGAGGGGAATGGCCACTTACGTTTAACATTACCCCTACTATCTTTGTACATAGCAGGTATGTACATTGCACACTCTTCCGAACGAAGTGTTTCCGCTTCCAAGAGTTTTGATTTTTTAAAATATAGAAAAATGTCCTAAACAGAAATCTAAGATTCATGTTTTCTATACGCCTATCTTACAAAACTCTTCAAAATTCATAAAACATTTCTCTTAAACACTTTTAAATATCATTCATAATATTCGAAAGAAACATGGTGAAAACTACTAGCATGAATAGACTAGATTATATAAAGTGGTGATACAGGCGAGTCTGCGAGAATCCGCAGCAAATTGTTGCAAATCCTGCGAGATAAATGTATAAACTAAAAGTTCCAACAAGAATTTTGCTGAGACCTTGGGGAGCAATCAACTCTTTCTCTACATCTTCAAACTTTATGCATATAGCACTTTGTACCTTACTTTGTCACTAACTTGTACGTTTGATGGTTGCCAATATTTAACACATTAGTATTATAATACATTCCACTTACTTCCACAAACAGCATCCATTTCACAGAATTGAATATAATACTTTCTAAAAAAAGTTATGCGCTTTACACTGAATAGTTCACATTTCTGCTCACCTTGACGACAACTGCTTGACTGACGTTTACGCCTGAAATTGTCGCTCAGATATAAAAATGTAACCATTTTCGCGTACACCCCACTATAGGACCACCGATAAAGTACTCTAAACAACGGTCAAAGTGACTGTACAAGAAAATTCATTTTTAACCTCTTAGTCTACAATAACGAGTGACACTCGTGGTAAGAAAGGGCCAAAAACAATAAGGACGAGCCTGACTCGAGGTACTTCGTTCGGACCAAACGAAAACAACACTAACACGAAGATTACAAATTTTCTATGAGTTTCCTCAAAACATTATTAATTTAAATTAAGTATTAATCTACAAATTGTTACAGATACACTATCCCCTTTCAAATTATAAATCATTTTTGTTCACCGTTGAATTGAGCATAATTACTTCCCAGACATCTTAACACGTTGAGCGCCTACTCCACAATCATAAAAATTACACAAAATCAAAGCAATATATTTAATAAAACAAAAACTAAGAAGTTTAGTTTTGTGATGTACATTCAATCTACCAACGTAAAAATTAATTCTTAATTCTGTATAAATAATTCCGTCACCCAGATATGGGTGACATGGCGCTGAACGTGTTAAAAGTATTAGTTGTGCCCAAACGTGTTTATTATTTCACAATTCCTTTCGTTGCGCCGAAATATACATGTCATAAGACACACACATTTTGCGCAAGTTCGAGCACACGGCTAAACAGCTAAATGGCTCGACGCGTGACCGACCTTTTTGTTTATTATGGCTCGAGCAATCGGGAGTTAGCGGGTACGACACGGGGTTAAGGTTTTGACCACGTTTTCGGGATTTGGGACCAGTGTCGCCAGATCGGTTAAATCGAGGGGAATACAGTTTACCCCCTCTCTGATGACCAGAGTAATACATAACACGTTGCGCGGCACGTCACGTGACCAGTCTACGGTGTTAGTGGGGGACGTTGGAGTGTGCTCATGTAGTGGAATGGGATAATGGAAGGGGAAAAGGGGGAGAGGAAAATCAACCCAGTTTTACGTTGTAATACCAATACCAATCACACAGAATCTACCTGTCAACCAATCAGCATAGAACATTCAACTAACCAATCATACATTACAGATCACTCAGTCAGATAATCATACAGAAAAAATCGCAAAATTCAACAGTGCCGTTACATAATTATTCACACACGTATTGTTAAACTATACAATAAATATGTCATTAATCCAGAATATACAGTAGAACGTAGATCATCCGTATTAATCAGTGGGGCATGATTTTCCGGTTAATAAAATAATTATTTAGTTTCAGTGTTGAACAAAATCCTTATTTAATTCTGCAATAAATCGTGTAGCATGTGAATTGGTTTAAATCAAACTATTTATTTGTGAAAATTATTCAGACAATAATCGAGGCTTACATCTTTTAATAAAAGACATACAGTTAGGTTCAAAAGAGTCCTTATCAAACTCCACGACCTCAGTAATTGATTAGTGGATCTTTAACACTAGATTTACGGGGCCCGTCGAAATGACGGATTCAAAAATTTTTAATTTACGATTATTAAGAGTGTTAGGAGGCATTCGTGAGGAATTATTAAATAGATTTATTTTTTTTGTGTACATATTACAATAAAAATCGCTGAAGATCTAAGTAAATACAATTTTATTATTTTTATAAAGCAATGTAAAGTAATCAATTTTAGTGCTCCGTAAACCTAGTGTTAAAATTATATTTTAATATGTCTAAAATCATTACAAATTATTATAGTATTGAATGTGAAGAAATTGTGCTGATTAAAAAATTGTGAAAAAAAGATTGATTTTCTGGTAGCGGTCAAGGCATGGAGACAACCCTAAACCTACGTGGGGTGGGGGCTGCGGTAATGATACATTAACGAACTAAATGGTGCACAAAGGGTCAATATTCGAAATTTCGCGCGTCCGAAGTGAACCTTTCCCCGTCCGATGGTATCTAAGCATAATGAGCTACTACAATTGCCTTCTCTCAAGCGAAACCGTAATCCCGCGTCGCTTTGAATGCGCTCGTTACGAATCTATATAGCCGGGGCTCTCTTAAACACGGAATTTGGTAGCAATTGTACGATACGCGATTTCGAAGTCACCGTCGGATTGTGGCCGGCAATACAGAAATATCGGCAATTTGCCGGCCGGCTTTGAGAATACGAAACTCGGTTTACACGGGGCCATTACCATTGCCACTCGTTTCGATTTCATTCGACCTTTCGACGATACCGTGGGACTTCCCATGGGATGTTCACTGCTGGACCGCAAAAATACCAAATCGCCAGGCAATTCATTTAATCATAGCAAAAATTCAATATACAGCAACAGGCATTAAAATTCATACACGCCTTAAGAGAAAATAACTTCTCCAAAATGGGACCAAGCGACTTCATTTTGTTTGAGAATTTTATATTGGCGAGTTTACATTAAAACAATTAATTTCTATTTTAAGGTCTAGTTCGGATGAATATTTGTTAAGAAAAGAAATAAACCGTTGAATTATAGCATCAAAGTCGATTTAGTATTTTTATAAACCTTTAAAGAAAATAACTATTTTAAAATGGGACCAAACGACTAGAGTTTATTTGAGAATTTTAATGCATCGGGTGATCAAATTATTGGAATCATTTCTAAATTGGCGAGTTTATATTAAAACAATTAATTTTTATTTTAAGGTCTAGTTCGGCTGAATATTTTTTAAGAAAAGAAATAAACCGTTGAATCATAGCATCAAAGTCGATTTAGTATTTTTACAAACCTTTAAAGAAAATAACTATTATTAAAATGGGACCAAACGACTTGAAAGTTTTATTACAGTGGGCAATCAAATATTATTGAAATGAATTCTATATTGGCGAGTTCACATTAAAACAATTAATTTTTATATCAAAGTTTACTTTATATTATTAATATAAATTGACAGGCAATTCGTTTAAACATAGCAAACATTCAACACACAGCAAGTCGTATTAATATTTTCATACTGTTTTAAAGAAAATAATTATTTTAAAATGGGACGAAACGACTTGTGTCTCTTTGAAAATTTTAATATACTCGGTGATCAAATTATTGGAATCGCTTCTAAACTGGCGAGATTACATTGAAACAATTAATCTTTATGTTAAAGTCTAGCTACACTCTCGTTATTTTTATAATACTATAGGAAACGTTATAGGGTAATTGATATGTACTTCATACTGCGGCTCTAATAATTTTACCATCACTGTAGATAATGTGTAAAAGAAATTTAAAAAAATATAGAACTGATAGGAATTATGGACAAAATATTAGCGCATTACTATTGAGAATTTTTTTTTATCTGGAACTGCATTGAAAATTTCATGTAGACCATCATTTATTGTAAGCATTAAAAGGAAGTATATACTAGAGACAAATTTGAACTGATCCGTAGATTATTGCTGAGACTACATAGCTTCTAAGTTTATGCATTATAGCAAATTAAAATAGACAAAATTGTATTCGCTCTAACAGGTTTTAGGCCATTATGTTAAAAGTTGTTCGAATTTAAATCAGTCTAGTTTATTTATGGAGGAACGTTATAATATCATGATTTCTATTAAAATACAGAAAACATAGGAATAAAATATTTGAAGAAGAAAAAAAACCGAGACTAGATTCAGTTAAAATGATTACAGTGCTTATGTTTCATCATTCTTTCAAAATAGCACAGTTGAAAATTTTACCAAGAACTACAATACAATAAAACAGAGAATTTTTCTACATAAACGCGAGTATGCATGGCAATTTAATCTTTAAATAACAAACGCTCCGCAAATTCATTTTACGTTCATCAATGGAAAATACAGGAACATTGATAACGCATGCAACGTGTTCGGAAGGGATCGTGTTAATAACACGCCAATATTGCCGGCAAATTGAGTTGCATTTAGCGGGAGTTAAAGTGCAAGCGGGACACACAGTATACGATTTTAACTCCGACATCGAAGCGTCTCTAAAACTCGAGTAACTTTTCTCTCGGTTTAATAGCAAAATGAAGAACTTCTACGGCAGTTCGATGCATTTTTGATCCGAGCGGAGTGAAAAGTGATAAAAATATAACATTTCCGGGAATGTAGGCGGTGTACGGTCTACGGTAGCCCCGGTGCTTTCAGAAAAATTCAAACTTGATGAAATTCTTTCCCACGCTGAATATTCTAAATTGCACTAGCCTGGCCGAGAGACCTTCTCACAGTTCCCGCCCGTAGAAGTGTTGCAAGTCGACTGTTAGAAACGGAACCAAAGGGAGAGGAGTACGACTTTTAAACATTTCTGCGGCGAACACATTGGCTGGCGTATTTTTGCGTTCACTTAGCAAAATTAAACTCTGTCTGACGTGTACGTGCACGGTATATAAAAATGACAAGTCACAACTACTATAACGGGATTCTATGACTTTGGATCGGTGGAGATCTGTTAAAAAAAATGGACCACACAATTGACCTTCACACTCTTTCCAAGGTCAAATTGTTTTTTTTAATACATCGTATAGTATTCATCGCGAGGAACAAATGTCTCGAAGGAACCATGGGTCTTGAGTCAATCGTTCTTTTAAAAAACGACTTTAAAGTTTAAGCTATTTTATTTCATATGTCTACAGGTTATCTCAAAATTGTATAAACGTGGAGGTGATGATCCTACACGACAATATTTTTCAGCTGTTTTCTAAAAAGAAAATTAGGAAGAAGTCGTGCAAGGACCTCGCGGTGAATGTTACATTATTATAAAGTTAGCAGTTTATATCTTTCATTCAAGACTCCGCAAAATGACCAAACATATCGTGCATAACATACATCGCCGAAATGATATTTAAATTTTATATAACCTGTAGTTAATGTAGGCGCTAATAACCTGCGAAGTTGATGCGACTATAAACTAATAAATAAAATAAAAATAGGTAGAAGACGCTTCAATTTTCACATTTACGTGAGATTCAGTCACGAAAAAAAAATTTTGTAACGTTTCTAGAGCCGTTTCAATTTGCAGTGTTTTCGAGGAATAACGTGTCTTCAGTTTCCCACCAGTTATGCTCGCTATAAACATTATTTACACCCGTTACAAATATTTTAGAAATAAAATAAACGATGGTATGTGAAAGTTGAGACTTCAAGCTTTAATCTGAGACTAGATTTATTGTTATATGGTCAGTTTTTGTGAAATTAAAACAGCTCAAGTATCGATGATACTTAAATAATCGAAAATACTTTTTAGAGCCTCTTATGTGTTACAAAATCGATAGGTTTGAAATATTTACAAAGTACTTCACTTCTGGAAATAAATAAAAAATCTAATGGTGGTGTATACGGCGAGCTTGATAGTCCATAGAAACAACACATAAACACGTTTGAAAGTGTGCTAAAGAAAATGCATAAAGTTTCAAAAGTTGAAATACGCAATGTACGTGCAGTATGTTACAAAAATATTTGCACGCCAGTACAATTTTGAATTCCGTGCCGTATATTTTCAAACAAATAAACAACTAGCAACAGAAATATATTACTAGACTATGGATTTTATGTATTTATTACAAACATGAGTCGTTGAAATTTGGAAAGAAAACAGAAATATTAAAAGAGTTTATAAAGATCGATGTACTGTTTCCAGCTTATTAAAATCACTAAAGAAAAATCTAAATTTCTACTTGGTCTCTGGTTGTTGTAAATGATGTAGACAATTTCTGTTTTGTACAAAGGTCTACATAAATTTTACTATATTGCAGAATCATATACAGATACCAAAATCAAAAAATGTATACACAGGGTGGGACAATAACTATTAGCAATTCAGATATCTTCGAAACTATAAGTTTCCCAGAAATATTTGCTGAAATAAAATTGCACAGTACGAAGGGGGCCATCCGGTGGCGATAATAGTTTTTTTTTGCAGGTGGAGGTACTTCGGACATTTGAAGGTGACCTCCCTTTTTTAAAATGGATCGATGTGTTTTTGCTTCCGTATCATGATAGAGGATCTTAAAACAAGTTCAACGAACTATTACATAAGGTCATTGAACGTTATACTTTTACGAACACTTAAACTACCGGTTTGCCTAAGTTTATCACACACATTTTTAAATGTTTGACGCGAAGGCTGAGACCGATGTGGATATCGTTCAGCATACAATTTTTTCGCCCTTACAGAATTTTGTTGGTATTCGCCATAAATAAGCATATCGACTTGATCATCAAATGGATACATCGTGTCGGATTGACCGATTTATCGATACTAATCTTATCATGTTCATCTTACCCTGCAAATTTATTAAAGTGTCCTTCAAGCAGTGTTTATTTATAGTGAAGTAAATGGTAAGCATTGCGCCTTCCTCTACTGTTTACAATACGTATGTTTCATTTACTACCAAAACCGTAAGTATTATCGCCTTTCTTTACTTTTTATGACCTTCAATGACCTTATGTAATAGGTTGTTGAACTCGTTTTAAGAACCTCTATCATGATACGGAAGCAAAAACATACCAATCCATTTAAAAAAATGGAGGTGACCTTCAAATGTCCGAAGTACCTCCACCTGCAAAAAAAACTATTATCGCCACCGGATGGCCCCCTTCGTACTGTGCAATTTTATTTCAGCAAATATTTCTGTGAAACATATAGTTTCGAAGATATCTGAGGTGCTAATAGTTATTGCCCCTCCCTGTATATGGCTACCATTGTACACTTTTAGAATTGACTTCAGGAAACACGTTACTTGCTCCAATCTCGATCAAGTCGCTAGCATGTTAATAGTATCGTTTAATCATTCGTTTCTTCCTTTTTCTTCTCTCTCTCTCTCTCTCTCTCTCTCTCTCTCTCTCTCTTTCGGTCGCTCTCGTATTTATTTATGAAGCCAGATCCGCCGACAGAGGAACGAAGTCTGTGTGCACAGAGAAGTTGCAAACATCCTTGGCCGAAACTTTGCCAAGTGCAGATTCCGGAACGTACGGTTAACTCGAGCAACATTTTTCGCAGTTTCGCAAAATTTGGTGCGGTAGGAAGCTAGTAAGGAACTGTAAAGTAACGTCTCACAAACTAGTTTAATTTTTCTTTCGAAATCATTTCGTGGAATACTGGGGAACATCGAATTTCTTGTAATAATCCAGTTACAATAAGTGCATTGTATCGTTACAATTAGACTTCGAATTTGATTTGCTCATAGTCAAAAAGGGGTTGGTAAAACTTCGAATAGTGAAAGTATTCAGAGAATATAATAATAGTGATGTATTGTTTTCGAATTGTTACAGTTATGAAGAAATAAATGTCTGAGTCGCTTCTGTACATTGCAATTAAAACCGACTATTTTTATTTTCATGAAGATACGCAGTCTATTTAATATAATGGTAACAAGAACATTTTTAATGGTAATCCTTTGACACGTAGAAAAATTAGTTTAAATAAACTAGTGGCATTGTGGTACAAGGACTATGAAGAATATAAAGTAAGAACAAGAGATAGAAGATGAGGAGAATAAAAAGATACAAATTAACCAGTTAGCTGTTTTTGACGAGTATATTCGTCATGAAGAAATGGCACAGTTTTTTGAAAATTTTAATATGCTCGGTAATCAAATTATTGGAATCACTTCTAAATTGGCTAGTTTACATTGAAACGATTATTTTTCATGTTAAAGTCTAGCTACACTCTCGTTATTTTTATAATACTGTAGGAAACGTTATAGGGTAATGAATATGTACTTCATACTGTGGCTCTAATAATTTTACCATCACTGTAGATAATGTGTAAAAGAAGTTTTAAAAAATATAGAACTGATAGGAATTACGGACCAAATATTAGCGTATTATTTTTGAGAATTTTTTTTTCTGGAACTGCTATCTGTAAATTAACCAGTTAGCTGTTTTTGACGAGTATACTCGTCATGAAGAAATGGCACAGTTTTGTGTTAAGACGAATATACTCGTCATGCGTAAAAAGTAGCTACAATTTGCAGTTTACATTGCAAATTTAGTGAAAACTAAAATATATTTTTGCATTTCAAAACGTTTTGAATATTTGGAGGCCAAGACGAAGTAAAACGCACAAATACGAAAATATAAGCAATTATTATGCTTATATTTGCTTACTTTTTGCGACTCATTTTAGTTACACACTTATCAAAGAGGTCGCAACAGCTAACTGGTTAAGACTAACATCAAAATAAAGATAATACAATATACGTTACACAACATCGAGTAAAAAAACAACAATCTCAAACGTGAATTAAGACTAATATAAAAATAAAAATGATACAATATACGTTATACAAGATTAAACAAAAAAAACCACAAACATGTAACAACATTAAATTTGAGGTTCACATAAAAATACTCAGATTGCACTAAGATGTAGGAAGAGTACAAAGAGATTCAAGAAGATATTTTCACACAAAAAAAGACACAGACAGTCTTCCTTGATAATCTCCTTGGACACTAAAAATACACTTGACGTTCTGACAAAAACGAAAACCACTCAAAAACGCATCGAAGTCCAATTAAGATCGATTCAATGAAAATGCGGATCGGGAGAACGCAGCGGTGCGTAAACAAAAATGTCCCCGTTAAACGTGACAACGTAAAACAAAACCAGAAGGAAAAAAGAAGAGGAGAGAAAACAGTCGAAAGAAAGGCGGCCGGTATTTTTTTTCGAGCAACTCTGAAAATAAATTTTTGTTCGTAGACGGTGCGCGTCCCAGTTTCGCGGATTTGCTCGCGAAACAGACCGGGATTCAAGAACAACGGAGAACAAACCCTCGTGGGGGAGAAAGACAGGGGCGCTGTGTCTTTGCACGGGCAAAGTTTGCTTGTTACGAAATTCTGTAACGGCAACGCGGAGCAGTCATCGCTGTGAATAAAATTGCGAGCGACGGGCCGCAAGGTCCGGGTGCTAATGCGCGAATAAAAACAGTCAATGGGTACGAGAAAAACCGTGGGGGATGAATGGGGGCCGTCTTTCGTTGAATAGAGGGAACACAGGGGCGGAGATGTTTACGTCGTGGCCCCCTGTTTAATTAAACAGCAGCGAATCGCCGGGTAGTTTCTTTTTAACCGGGTCCCGGGTCCTTTTCTAGCAGCGGCTGTTCTTTCCGCCGCAGCCAGAAAATTAAATAAGACTCTACGGGAACGTTACACAAAGGGACTGGCAGTGTTGCCGCTTCCGAGATCTCCTCGGACGATGAAAGTTCGAGCGCAACCCATTGCGAAATAGTGCACGGCCAAATTTCAACCAAGATCGAGTGGTTGCTCCGCGAAATTGTTTCCACACAGCGTCTCGAGTGCATTCAATTTCGTTTTATTCGCCCAGTTAATAATTACGCGGAGTAACGTATTACCCGACAGTGATTGCCTCGGGACTTTTTTGGATTTTTCATATTTCATGTTGCTTGGGAATAATTGTATTGGAGATTCTATTAGATTGACTGATAAATAGACTCTACGGATCTTTATGCAAAATAAAAATGTAGACCTACCTTTTCTTCTTTAACAATTTTAATAAGCTGCAGATAATATACATTCTTAAAATCTTTTAATGTTTCTACTTCTTTAAATCGCACCGAGGCGTTTGTGTCATAAAGGCATCAAATCCGCGGATAACATTTTTTTTATGTTTCATAAAAAGAAAATGAGGAAGAAGTTTAGTTGTGCGAAGACCACACGGTGTACCTTACGTAAAATGACAAAAAAATCGTACGTTAAGTTTTTTTGGCCTTGTTGTAAAGAAGAAGCTTCGATCTTCGCATTTATGTTAGCTTCAGGAACAAAAATATTTTCTAACGTTTTTTGAGTCGTTTCAATTATTAGGTTGTATAATAACATGCCGCGTTTTTTGTATTTTATTTTTTCCCGCAATTTTGTGATTTGTAATATAGTAGAATATAGCAAGAATATAGTAAGAATATAGTAAGAATATAGTAAGAATATAGTAAGAATATAGTAAGAATATAGTAAGAATATAGTAGAATATAGTAGAATATAGTAGAATAGTAGAATATAGTAGAATAGTAGAATATAGTAGAATATAGTAGAATATAGTAGAAAATAGTAGAATATAGTAATATAATAATATAGTAGATGCTATTATTATACTCCATACACGTCACAAATGTTGCGAGCTCTTTCCGCAGCTTTTTGATCACAACGAAAGGCAAAATATTATAGAGCAGATGTCGAAAATTAATATTTTTTCCTCCTGGAACTTCCATTTCAAAAGCCTGAAAATTCATTAAAATTAATTAATTTGAGAAATTGAAGCAGATGGGTTTGTAGAGCAAGAAAAGGACTTGCAAATGCTTATATATACTTTACCTAACAAATCACAAAATTAAAAAAAGTAAAAAAATTAGTTTTTAAGTTTATAAGTTGAAAATCCTGGTTGTGAAAAATCAAAAACCTCAAAAACCTTAGGACTAAAGAAGGTCGATGCTTCTTTACTCAGAATTTGACATTCTTCCATATTTTGGTATAAAAAATATAGTATTCTATTTAAAAAAACAATGTTGAAAAAGAAAGAAAGTATTATGTATACCACAGTGGAAAAAGTAAATTATTCGAGAGCATATAAAAAGCCACAAAATAATAAATCTGAAACTTTCCGTTCGGATTAATTATGACATCTTCCAGAATCCAGTTCTTCTGCGGTGGAAATAATTTTAGAAAAAACCGGAATCGATAGTAGAGCTACCCCGACTTTTCGCCTCGTCGAAACAAAAACGGTTTACGTCACCGCCAATCAAATAATCATCAAGAGCCAGCAAACAATGACCGGATTTCAAAAACATCGCGCTGATAAAATAATCACGCGACTGTCTCGTGCCCGGCGATTCAGTTTTCCCAAGAACAATAGCACCGTGTATATACAGGTAACGTTACCTCGAGCGACAAAAACATGAAACTGTCGTCGGCTGTCTCGCACAATGTATATGGTAATTCACTTATTGTTTCGCCGGGTGAGGCGCTAATGAATCATACAACTATAATTCGGTTGATCCAATTCTGCCGAGGCGCTGCAATTCTGCTACGTCTCTGCCCCTTTCACTTCTCTTTCTTTCAGTTACTTGCTTCTTATTGGACATAATTAATCAATCTTTGCACTTTTTGGACAGTTGTTTGACATTTTTGAACGTTCGATTGACTGCTCCACAAATTTCACAGAAAATTTTATATGATTTATCTGTCAATCTTATAGAGCTTATCTCTTTCTTTTATAATAGTTACTTGCTTCTTGTTGACTATGGCTAGTCAATTTTTGGACAGTTCATTGCCATTTTTCAAAATTCATTTCACAGAAAATTTTATGTAATTTACCTGGCAATCTTCTAACAGTTCTCTCTCTTTCAGTTATTTGCTTCTTGATGGTCATAGTTAATCAATCTTTGGACTTTCTGGAAAGTTACTGCCATTTTTGAAAGTTCAATTCACAACTCCACAAATTTCACAGAAAAATGTAATTTACTACTAGTGTACTATTTCACGTATATTTTAATACTGTATTGAGTTACCCGTGCATTGATGCGTCATCATTTTAATTCGTATAGTTTTTAGAACATTGATATCACTTTATGCATCGAAATTATTGTTTCACAAATTACGAGGTTGTTGGTACAACAATAAATGTAAACATAATTTTCATTAAGAAAAATATACGTGAAATAGTGCACGTGTACTATTTTATATATATTTAAACATGAATTCTTCGGGTACACGTGTACTGTTTCACGTATATTTCACGCATATTTAAATATTACACGTGTACCTGTGTAATATTTAAATATACCTGAAATATATGTGAAATAGTACACGTGTACCCGTGTAACGTTTAAATATATATATATGAAATAGGGTTAAACTGTACTTTGGAGGACCAATTTTTTAAAACTTTTTTTTATGCAGTCCTACAGATTTCGACGCGGAAACACCGAAAATAAAAGTCTTATTGCCAGGAGATTACTAGTTCAGAAGTTATACGCGTGTAAAGTTGAGCACTTTTAACTAGCCCCAAACCAACTTGGACTATACCGTTCAGTACTACTTAGCCGGTGCGTTGAACACCCACCATCTATCCAGCACATGCTCTCAACAGTCCTACCTCTACCACCCAACGAATATCCAATATGGCGACGCTCTAAAACTTCAAAACTTGAATTTCGTGTACTAAAACTTACATGTCTATCATTTTATCGTCAAAATGTGTAACATAGCATACGGGAAACTTGAAAATTTTCGGTCCTCCAAAGTACAGTTCAGCCATGAAATAATACACGTGTTCTTAAAATGACACGTACTGAGATACGTGTACGCGAAATACGCGTGTACACGTGACTTAAATACACGTGAAATAGGGATCTTTAATGCATAGACCCTATTTAAAACCTGTCGTGAAACAAGTTGGTTCACATGATCGGGTGCTTCATAAAACGAGAAGTCCACCTTTCTCCCACTACTGACTATGATTTCGCTCAGCTAGAGTTCAGTTAACCAGGCACAGCTAAACTTTAGTTCCTACAAACTGAGTTCGTATATACGGAGTTTCGCTGTATGTACAATACTTTGATTTTATAAAATGTTAGAGGTTGCTGGTTTGGCATTTAAAGTGTTAAAGCATAACTGGAACACGATTACCTTGTGAAATAGGGTTAAATCATTCCGATTATCGTACAGTACTATGCAACACGCTGTCGTTTAAGCATTTATAGTCACACGCAGCGGGACTTTCTCGACTATTCTCGTAGCGGACAAAGAGATATAGAATGAATGTAAGCACGTTCGGATGTTAAACAAGAGATAAATCTGCTAGGAAACGTTTAATCACAGTTCAGCCAGGACTGCTGGCAGCATTTCGAAGACCCCGGGTTAACCTGCGAGCAACTTGGGCTATTCGATCTTTCCCGGACGCCCGTTCCCCTTCTACTTTGGCTTCAGTTCCGCGAACATCCACCGGTGCACGTTTTCCTTGGCGTAGTTCACTTCCACTGTAAACATTTGCACAACTTTCGGCCCGCGAGCGGGCTCGCCGGTAGCTTGAGGCCCTGCTTCATCTAGCAAGTGGTCCACGGTAATTGTTTACCCTGCACTTACGACGAATTTACACCGACGCGACGGCTACCCGCGCGACCCGCGCCGGAAACACGCGCCGCCTGATCCGTGTCCTATTAATTTAGCACGATTAATGATAATAACCGGGAGCGCGGGCCCGCCGATGATACGACCCGATACTGTGCGCTCTGAAATTTACATTTCCTGCGATCTCTCTCTCTCTCTCTCTCTCTCTCTCTCACGATCTGCGCGGTGTCCAACATCATTCTAAAAACAGATGACAATTAGGAATTTTTCTTTGTAAAATGTACATTTTATAAAAAAACCTATTTGCCCTTAGTTCGTACACTCTTTTAGTATACAACCCAATTTTTTGTTGCGGTTCCTGCCGTGATGTCATTTATAGAGGTTAAGTAATATAACTGTGCCACCTAAATTTACTAGTAAATTATTTGTCGTGTCAAAAATGTTTTAGTTAGTTTTTTTTATTCGCTTTTTTAGCGAGATATAAAGGTCACCTTGAGTTTCTTTACTGTAAAGGTAAATTCTAAGCTTGTGATTGAAATGAGTTATAATTTCGCGATATATTCTATCGCGAAAAACAAATGTTGTCTATTTTTCCCCCTTTTTTAAATCAAATTAATAATGTAAATTTAAACGCTAACGATCACTTTAGTCACAGGCGACTTGGGCAAATGGCCGGGCCCCGAACAAAAGAGGGCCACGAACACAAACCAAATATTTTGTATTTTTATGTAAAAGGTTTTCATGGATGAAGGAGAATTTATTTTTATGCAATAATAAATATGTACATGTTTTTACAATTGTTTTATTTTTTCCAACGTGAAAGTTATTTACTTGGGGTTAGGGGTCCCGAAATTCTATTTTGCCCAGGGGCCCTAAGTAGTCATAACGCGCCAATGCCTGCCAGTTAATTTTCTGTATGTCAGCGTCAACTTGTTACGAATAAATCTATCTTCGATGTATCGCTTTCAAGCAATTCGAAAAAGGAGAACATGAAAATTCATTCAAATCTTGTACTTTTATTAAATTAACACCTGATTGCTCGGACCATAATAAACAAGAAGGTCGGTCACGCGTCGAGCCATTTAGCTGTTTAGCCGTGTGCTGGAATTTGAGCAAAATGTATGCGTCTCATGACATATACATTTCGCGCGCAACGAAAGGAATTGTGAAATAATAAACACGTTTGGACACAACTAGTACTTTCAAGATGTCTGGGAACTAATTATGATCAATTCATTGGTGAACAAAAATGATTTATAATTTGAAAGTGGATAATGTATCAGTAACAATTTGTAAATTAATACTTAATTTAAATTAAGAATGTTTTGAGACAACTCGTAGAAAATTAGTAATCTTCGTGTTAGTGTTGTTTACCTTTGTCACGAATGAAGTACCACGAGCCAGGCTCGCGTTGTTCACGTTTGGTCCTAACGAAGTACCACGAGCCAGGCTCGTGTTGTTTACGTTTGATCCGAACGAAGTACCACGAGTCAGGGACGTCCTTATTGTTTCTGGCACAAATTTTTTACCACGAGTCTCAATCATTGTTGGAGGCCAAGGGGTTAACTGTTTACAGAAGTTTACAAGGCGTACAGGAGAACGATGCCGTGCAAAGTTCAATTGAACAACTTCGCGATGTACACTACATAATGTTACTGTCGGCACAACAACATTGTATGCTTCTATCTAGATGATAGTTTATGCAAAAACGAAAGTATTCTCGTGTTGGTGTCACCTTCAAGAATACGTGATCAAAAATATAAGTTTCCACTAAAAATATCAATTGTAATCTCTACAGAGCTTCTCAAGGTTACTGCAATGTCAAACAAACACAACCATCATGCACTCTCTTCTGTATCCTACAACTTTCGTCTGAAACATTTTGTCGCATCATCTATAATTTTCACGTAATGAAATTTTCTCCAGAAAATTAGCTTTTCAACGCACTATATGACGCGACGGTCGATCGCGCGTGAAATTATTTCACTAACCGACGTACCGGCGGCCCGCGATTTCCCGACCCGCTTAATTAGAAGGGCACCGATCCTCGTCGGACTATTCACTTACCCTAAAGTGGCCGGTGTCATTGAAATTCGTGACGTTTCACCGTGTTTAACGGACGCGATGAAAACAGTGATTAGGAACGCAAAGAGAAGTCGAGTGAGTAATTGCTTCGACACCGTGATTAGCTACTAATCATTTCCCGTATTTGTACGTGTAATATCTCTACTAATGATTGTACAGGGCAGCTCGTAGCCAAAATCTTATTTGTTATCCGCTCACGACGTGCACACGACCAACTCTCTAATTATACCTAATTCACATATCGATTCATCCATGCGACAATCATCGTCCTGCTCGTTGATACCATTTGTACAATATTCATAACGTTACAACATTCCTCCCATTATACACTATAATACGGTACAGTCAGCAACAAAAGTATTGTCACGCCTGGCTTTTAATTTGAATGGTTACGTATAATTGCGAAATCACGGTTTTCTTTACACGAGGGCAAACTTTATTCACTTCTCAGAAGACGAAGTGTACTTTTTCGAAGACACTGTTCAGGGCGTCCTCTCAGCTAAAGATCGGAACTGAACTAGAACGTATATGTGTGTGTGTGATCACATAAATTTGTACTCACGCATAGTTAACCTCACATGTACGTGTAAGCGTATTCTTCGCTCGCCATTGATTGGTACTGGGTACATATAAAAAACTTTCCCGTCATTTTATCGTCACAATAAACAGAAGCAGAGCTGATCATTATTTGGCTCTCTTTCTCGTATTGGATTCATTGACAACCCTATGTGTAGATGTAACTGTGAGTGTGAAACTCTCAATCACGTCCTTTGGTAGTGTAACTTATACGATACGCAAAGATCACTATTGATGAATAATATCTGTAAGTTAAGAATTCAACTGCCTTTGGACGTTTCTATATTTCTGGCTGGGCTCAACGTTAAGGCCTGCAAAAAAGCAAAACAATAGTGATGTACCCTAGCTTTTAATTTGTAGAGGTTACTTTCTCTGTACACTTTGGTTTTGTTTGTACCTAATGTTGTAATAAATCTCTTATGAGATTTTCTGAATAAAAAAAAATCTGTTTTCTCACAAAACAGATGAAATATACGTATTAAATAAGCCATACTTTATACATAATGTAACATATTTCATACATAAAATAAATATACCTCCGGCCCTCTAAAATTGACATAGATCTACAATATGTATCTTCCAAATTGTCGGTGCAGACCCGCGTAAAAAAGCTGCAAAACATAATTTGTAGTATTTTCTCTGCAATTCCGACCAATTTCAATTTTTTCAATATTCCTTTTTCACATCGCGCAGTAAACGAACTGTTCTAAATTCTGCAAAAAAATTGAACTGATGTGGTCCATTCTTAAAAAAGTTATCATCCTTTTAAAAGTCGCAGTCAATTGCTGTGGGTCACTGTAATTGCTGATGTTTACGACTACATTATTCACTGCTTCAATCATCAATTCTTCGAAACATATTTTTGACCGTATTTCTTGTAGACACATTAGTCTTCCGTTTCTTGTCTAATGTAACAGCTGTCTATTTAATTGAATTGCCAGAAAATGAGTAACTTAATATCGATTTTGATATTCTGGGTCGAACAGACCCAGGTTCCACTATCGGAGGGTTAATTCACAGTTGCGAGTGTTACAGAGTTCTACCAGCGGGCTCAATAATCGTAAATTCGGGACTCTCTGTCTTCCGCGAACGCGGAGAAGTAATCGCTCGGATACCAACAGGTTTCTCCAATGCATCGGAGTGCGTTAATTAAAACCGGCTCCTCGGTGGAACGCACTTATTATCGGTTTTAAAGGTGTCGTTAATAGCGAAACTTTCCGACCGGTAATAAATCCGATTTCCCCGGGAACAACCTTGAAATTGCCGCCGGAAGTTCGCCGGTGTGCTCTCTCTCTCTCTCTCTCTCTCTCTCTCTCTCTCTTTCTCTCTGTGTGTGGAACCTTTAGGACGCAATTCCGTTTCTGAAAACGGCGGTTATTCGGAACCGCGTTGCAGTTAGGAGAGAGAGAGAGAGAAAGATAAAGAGTGGGAATAAGAGAGAGGTAGACGGTGGGGATAATTGCAACGGATGTAACGTTCAATTTCCTCGCGGGACCGAGTTCGTCGCGCGTCAGAGCCTCGTAAACTTTACGGCTTAAATTAAGAAAGCTTATGAAGAAACGCTGTCGGCGACCGTGTCAAAAAACTTTCCTCACTTTTCGAATGAACCCGTTTCCGCGAACTCGCGCCAACAAACTTCCGCCGGAGAGCGAACGTGCGAGTGGACCTTAATCTGTTCCACGGTGTCCCGGATCAAAGGTGATACATAGCGTATTCTTTTTCCGCACCTCCGCGACTTGCGAAAGTTCGATGGCGCCCGGAGCCTCCTGCATCTTTCATTATTAGGCTGCGGATTTTACGCAGCAGGAAAGCGTACGGGTTTATGGGATTTTTCACGGCTGCGGAGAAATCGATTTTTCAAATGGGTAAATGGAATTATTTTAATTTTTTTCCGTATCTTTCAGCAATTAAAATGATTTTTTGATGTAGTGTTCACGAAATGAAATTTTATATGGGAACACGTGCATTTATTTAATTTTATACGATTTTTTTTTGGTATTATTTTTGTTTAGTTTAGTTTGAATTGTTCAACAACTTTTCTAATCTAGCTCACTAATCTATCTTACTGAATCATTTAGAAAATGTAAAAACGTTTGTTTCAATCTGATTTATGTAATAAAATCTCTAAGAAAATACAAAAGTATTTCTTTGATTCGAATCTAACCAATCAAGCTCTTTAGGAAAAACAATAATTTTTCTTTGATTCTAATCTACCTAATTTCTATTTCTTTGAAACAACAACAAAAATATAACAATTTCTTTTTTTTTATATGTATATATTAGATTTTACGTCACATCAACATTCAGATCATTAGCGACGAACTTCCATGATGGCTTTACATTTTGTGGAGATGGTTGATTTCTTTATGGTTTTCGATAGTGTTTCTTGTGTGCTTTTCGGATGTGATGGCAATGTTCGAGTTGATTCTGAATTTGAGTTTGATTAAAACGTTTATATTGTTCAGGTTTACCGATTCGTGTTTGTGTGTTAAGTTCGTAACCGTATGTTGATTATCCAGATACATGCGTATTCTATTGTTGGATATTTTTGATAGGAATTTGATGGCTTTTGGTCCGATTATGTTCCCAATCGCCCGAGCCTACTCTTTGATTGTAATGCCGTCGACTGACTGTAAGGTTATGTCTTGGTCCTCGATGGGTATGTATTCCTGTTTCGTAATGTTTGCATATGAGTTTTTGGGTTCGGTGGAATTATTTGGTCTTTTTATCCGTTGGGATGTATGAATTTCTATTGCTTTGGAGGTGATTCTCATGGATGACGGTTTTTTCGTTTTGTTGGATCTTATTTAGCGACATGATGACACACGCACGCATGCGCACACGCGCCGCGAACGTATACCCAGCTTATAGGTCTTTGCCTGCCTCCGGCTAAATTTTGGCGTGCATATTAGTATCACATACCACGTGCTCACCGACATCACTGGGCATCACGCAAAGTATATTTATATTATGTATGAAATATGTTACATTATGTATAAAGTATGACTTATTTAATACGTATATTTCACTTACATTGTACTTTTCAATCATACAATTTATAATAAATATGTGCACACTGCATAAACGCAGCAAATCTATTCTTGTGAGAAAACAGATTTATATGTAGCCAGTAACCATCAATGACGAGCGAATGATACGATTACACGTACATGTGAGGCTAACTATGTGTGAGTACAGGTTTGTTTCATCACACACACATATACGTTTTAGTTCACTTCCGCTCTTTAGCTGAGAGGGTGCCCTGAACAGTGTCTTCGAAAAAGTCCGAGAGCCGACACCCTCTGGGTACGCGATAGTTGTAAACACGTCCGATCGCTTCAGTTGCCGAAACGAAACTCAACAATTTTTCTATAATTCTAATTTATTGATCTTTTGTTTGTTGCTAGGACCGCGAGAGTCCGTGCTGAGCCATCGAGCAATCAATGTCGTCAATATTAACACTAGAACTACCGGGCGGGTCAGAATGACTTGTTACTGATTTCTTCTTCCACGGTTATTGAAATTATAAGAATGTTTCGATGCAAACTTTTTCAATGTACTTTTCTATTGAAGCACATATTAACATAAAAATTTCACGAAATATGAATAAATGTAATCTTGTTGTTATTATAAAGCAATGTATATTAATGTGATTTGCTCGGTAGTTCTAGTGTTAACCAAGACTTACACGTTCATTCGTAGACGGATCACCTCTTGCACATACAAATTTTGATGTAATTTCAATTCAATCTCACGACCGGTGGATATACAGTGCAGTTCCGTGGAGTTACTTTATAATTTTGCCGAATCAGCCCGATTGTATTTTGAAATTTAAGCAAAGCATAAGTGGCCGGCGCTACTCGGATCGCCAAGCGACCATTTTCAATGTCCGTTCACAGAAATAATTCTAGCGAAGCTCCTGAGAGAATGTTCCCGCGTCTCGAATGCTATCTCGCGTTCCTCAGGCAAAGAAAATGATCGATATCCCCGTTTCTGTTCATATAATAACGCGAGGAAAATCTGCTGCACTCGTGGGGGTCGGCTGAGGCGGCTAAAAGAGAAAGGAAGTTAATCGTCTTAAGCGTAAAATCGGGTCGTTCGGGCTCACGAGTCCTCACAACACGTTAATACCGTGAAAAAGGAAGAGAGAGAAAGAGCGGGAGAGAGCGTGAAAAAAAGAAAGAACCAAAACTCGGACAGTGATTCCTGAATTTAATTCGTGCAAAAACGGGTTTGCCGATATCTTGAAATTCACGAGCCATCGCCGTGAGCAAATCTTTGGAATTAGCGGATTAGCCGGGTAATGCCGATCCATCGTTTTACGGGCTGACGTGATCGCAATAAACCTTTTTCATCTACTCGTAACGAGTCGACTATAAATCAACGCAACATTAGAATTTCTACCATGCTGGAGCAATGTTGAAAAAGCGTGTCTGTTTGCAGGAAAGATGATAGTCTTCGATCGCGAGATTTATACATTATTTTTGGACTGAATTGTGTTTCCGTTTTTCTCATTTTTCTACGCTGTTAACACGTTCAGCGCCCACTCCACAATCATAAAAATTACACAAAATCAAAGCAATATATTTAATAAAACAAAAACTAAGAAGTTTAGTTTTGTGATATTAATTACTGTTGCAAACCTCTTCTATTCCTCTGATCGTAAGGAAATTTTGTACACTCAATCTACCAACGTAAAAATTAATTTTCAATTCTGTATAAATAATTCCGTCACCCAGATATGGGTGACATGGCGCTGAACATGTTAATCTTTGAACGGTGAACACTGTTGATGATTTCATGACAGAAAAGCATATAATCTATTCAAATTCTACTATTTTTAGATAAACTATTATTTCCACTAGTTTTAGATAAACATTACTCTTCTAATAGAATTTAATATAACTGGCTATTAAATTTAATTTGTTGCTACGAGTTAGACTTTAAATAGAACACTTATAACTAGACTGCGGATTTTATGCATTTGTCATAAAAATGAGCAGGTGAAATTCGAAATAAGAGAAAAATTCAAAGAATTTGAAAATATCGATGCATTATCATCAATTTATTGAAACCATTGTGAATGAAAAGAAAATTGTATTTGGCTCCCACTTCCAATTGTTACAGACAATTCTGATTTTCCCATTCGAGAGCCAATACTGCAATTAAATAGAGAATATTTTTCTGACAGATCACCTACGAGTGATGAGTTAATGAGCACTACGAGGTAATGAGTTAATAAGTACTACGAAGTAAGGAGTACTACGAGGTAATGAGTTACTAAGCAACAAAACATTTTAAGGAAAACATACACAATTGAAATTAATGTACATTGACACACCAAATGTACACTATTTATATTTGGATTTGTACGAATGTTTTATGTAGTTTTTGTAAAAAAGAACATTTTAGGAACTAATATTCTTGAAGTGGTACTTCAGGTAGTTAAAAATGTCTAATATTTAAAGATATATTTTTTCAAGCGATGAAAATAATTTTATATATGTAAATAAGAGATGTGTTGGTTGATGTATGTATATATGGCATTCAGTATGTACGAGATCGAAGTTCTTCCTATAGTAAAGTATGTATTACAAAAATGAAAAGTTCAAAGTGCTTGGCGTAAAATCAGCGAAATCTCATTACAAGTTAAAACGCAATTACAAGTTATACGAAGTTGCGATTTGAATCGAAATTTAAATTTTTAACACCTGATGCGATCATACTGTGAAGTAACTATGCCGAAGATTGGTTTGAATTACAATTTATATTTGTAGACTGTCATCATCTGTTGACTTGTTGTCTCGGGAGTATTAGGTTAATAACATTCATAATTTATTTGGAATTGATTAAAGTAAAACAAATTTTAAATGTATCTAAATTAGTCGACTGTAATTAATGTTATGTCAGAATATGTTGAAAATAATTATTTGAATATGCAATCTAATTTTTCTAGAAGATTTCCTTTATGTTTATCGTAGTATATTTCACTGATATTAAAGATACTGTTCCATTGAACATTTTCGAAGCAAGAAAAAGGAAAAAGAGCCTTAATAATTTTAAAGGTAGCCGCT
The DNA here is from genome assembly GCA_913789915.3 of Sphecodes monilicornis. Lineage (NCBI taxonomy): Eukaryota > Metazoa > Arthropoda > Insecta > Hymenoptera > Halictidae > Sphecodes > Sphecodes monilicornis. Next base: position 11,974,813 of record OU565294.1, read on the forward strand.
GAACTTCTACTTTCAAGATTATCAATTATCAAATTTCTTGGTCAACTTCTAATTAAAAAACTTCATAACTTCTCTTCATACAAATTTTCTGAAATGAACTCTGAACTGAATTACTGAAAATAATGATAAAAAAATTGATTCATTGAATGTTATCGTTAGTTTATGACACCACCAATACTCTAAGAACTCTTAAAAAAAATTGTTAGAAAAATTACGTTGAAAATATCTTTGTTTCTCTTTAAATTCATTCAATATATTGTACTTATTGTTTTCAAAATACAGTAACTTACGGTGAATCAGAAAAACTAAATTAATCGGATAAATAGAACAATGTATTTTCTTTTAAATAATTTCTTCCCAGATTTCCAAGTGCTTTATACAATGTTATTTTTCACCACAGAAAATAATATATTTGTTATAATTTAAATCTGTATTAAGAATTCTCCTAAATGATAAGTTTACTGTATATGACAGAAACGAGTTGGGGAAATTTAAAACAGTAAAAATATTAAGAAAATTTAAGAATGTCAATATATATTTCCCACCACTTATTAAAATTGTGAAAGAATTTTTATTTTGCATAAAAATGATGAATGCCCAAAAACAAACTTAAATTTCGTTATTTCCTCAAATTCAATTATAAAATTTTACGAGCACATTTTCAAAACCGAAATCGATTTTCCAGTCCTGTTAAAATACAATATCCTCTAACTTTACAAAATACTCTCCATTTTTCTGCTACAAATTTGTCCTCCCTCGTTATAAATTTACACATGCCACGTATGCATAAATAATCGCTTCGAAAAGATCCAGCATCCATGTATAAACTCGCTGCATCACAAAATTAAATCATTCCGTACGAATCGATAGTGAAACACCGATTTAATCCGGAGGGAGCGCGTCATAAAAATGACGGGGAACAAAAGGCACGGGGTCACGTCGATGCAGGTGAAATAGGGGTCTCCAGTCGATTCGTTTCCACCGTAGTCGGACATTGTTTCGTTCCGGACAGGTGTATCGCGCAAAAACCAAATCTAATTGGTATTCCGTCACGGAGTATCGATTCTGAAGGAAAATCTGCGCCACCCCACCCCTCTCTCTCTCTCTCTCTCTCTCTCTCTCTCTCTCTCTCTTGGATCGATCGGCCCGTGCACGCGTAGGATTTTCAATCGACCACGTGATTTTCAATTCTCCATTACTTATCCACAGGAACAATTACGGGGCGGGCCTGTGTTTTAGGGTCGTTCGTATTCCGTCCACGCCATCGGAACACGGCTCGAGGTTTAATTCTTTTTCTTTCTCTCTTTCACGTTTGTGTGTGACTCTGTCTGTTTTTTTTCCATCTCGTTCCCGAAGCAATGCAGCGACGCCGTGTCTCCGGCGGATTCGACTGAATTATTAAAAGTACTCCGGGGGATTTCCAAGTGGGTTCGGGAGCGGCAAAAAGCCGGATGATCGCAATCACGTCGCCTCGTAAAGTGATCGCGAACGGGTCCCTACCCGATTCCGCCAGGGCGACCCGACGCCGACGGACGGGTCCTTTAACTGGATTACCGAATCGCGGAGTCGGCCTTTCGTTGTGTTCGCCCACCTCCTCCTAACCCCTCCCCGTGAAAAAATTAGACGCTCAGGAAGGATTCCGGTACCTCGCTGCTGCTGCAAAATGCACAAGACTCGATACCTGATTCTGGTTCGAGCTTACGTACAGGGTGTAAAGAAAGGCTGGGCCACGGTTTTCGCAAACGATATTCTCTTCTGTTTGTACATATTAGGCTGACAATAAGACATAGATAGGCTATGTATCTTGTTAGAGATATATTCTATTTTTATAGTGGTAACGCTCGCCGATTTTCGTATAATTCACATTATATTGGATTGTTCGGGAAGTAATTTCGTTTTTCCAAGGGAAAATGAAGACGATGTTTCACTATTTATTTATTTATTCGGTGATGTAGTGGCAATTTTGTTCTATCATCTTGTGCCATCTTTCTAGTAACTTGGAGATCCCATGTTCGTAGAACTCCTGTTTTTTTATTAGCAAATAATTGAGTTGTATTACTTTTGACGCCTTCATTTAAAATGATAGTTGCACCGCTTAAAAAGTGTTGAAAAGAACAAAATAAATGGTAATACGACGGTACACCCTCTCTGTAAACAGCATCCATATTTTTTCCCTGCTTGCATTGCGTTTTTATCATACCCGTAACAAAAAAGCAAAATGTGACGGATATGCTCACTTTGATTTTGCATATTTGATGCGATGACAAAAGAAATGCTTGAAAGATTATAAAGTTCTATAAGGCATGAAATGACGTCCGAAATGTCAGTTCTGCAAATATACAATGATTTTGCGACTTAGAATAATGTTAAGTAATAATAAATGGAAGCAATACCATCTCTTCACGAAAAACGAAAGTACTTTCCGAACAACCCAATACTTGACTGTTATGTTGTCACAACACGTACAAAAGTACAGTGTTATTGCGACGTAAGCTACAAGGTTATATACGATAAGTGCAAAAATATTATCCCCACTACTCCGGGGTATACCTTTGGAGGGACCGAGAAGCTCGACCGCACGACTCTTAACATGATACGGGTCAAGGTACCGTCCGTCCGTCAGGAGATGGCAGTAAGAAATTTGTAGGTACCACGTGATCTCCCTTCTGCGCGCTACACGTCTACCGTTATTGGCCGAATCGCTCGACAAAGACGGAAATGCGCGTATTAGCGTGACTGGAACAGAGAGTTGTGGTGACGCTGACCGCCTATGTCGACCGTTCCCGCCAGAACGTAAGCGTGAGAGTGGGTTCCGCAGCCTGGCATCTAGAGTGGGGTCTCGCAGTCCCCCTCCACCCCACTGTCAAAAATCACTGCCATCTCCTGATGGACAGACGCTATATACGTGAGCCAATACTAATGCAATGACAAAACTTTTTGATTTTTAATTATTTCCTTTTTTAAGAAACTTTTGCCAAATTATTCGCGATACTTTTCTCATTAAAATGATATCAAAATATAACCATTATTAAATTAATGTGTCCATAATTTAACATTTCACATTCTTATTATTGGACTCCAATATTTAGAATTATTATTGTACGAGTAGGTACAATTTATAACAATGAATAGATAAAAATAACTTTAACAGTATTAATATATTATGTTCACTATACTAGTAGCGATAGGTATACACATCTATTTAGGTCATGTATCTTACAATCGAGACACAAAATTTTTTATTTCGCATAAAGATCCGGAATCTACTTATTATAAATGCACAAAATCCTAATCATCACTAATTAGAGGATGAAAAATTACCTACGGTAGCCACATTTCTTCACACCTGGTAGCACCCATTCGATGATTTACAGTAAATATTTAATGGAACTATTCTACAAGCGAAGATCAAACGAAAATGAAGAGTAATCCAATTTCCGTTAATCCAATGCTTCGTTTCCAAATTAATAATTAACATCTATTAATAAGGCAATTTAATGATTAAAGTGGCACGTAAATTTGGTCTCTGTCTCAGTTTCTCTCGTGACGTGTCGCCGGTCCATGCTCTTTTTGACCTAACTTTCACGCGCTGCTATTGGAAGAGGGATCAGAGAGTTCCCGATCAGAGGGAGATTCTAAACTGGTAATTACTTGGAAGCGGGCTTGACCACGAAAATATCGAGCTAATCACAAACACCCTGTATACACCCTCTAACCCCGATTTGACCGTCTATCCCTTTTTGTCTTTCGTGTTACACGTCGTCGGAGCCGTGAATAAAATACGCGCGAATGATATTTCAGCTGTCTATAATTGAACAGCTGACGGCGAGCAGGTTACCGGCCGCCGGAAAAAGGATCTTGGCACCGGATTGGGGGAGGGGGAGGTCGGATTCCGCGGATGAATATTGCAACATTGTTGCGGCCACCGGCGCCGGTGTTCTTTTTTCGAAACCGCGCTGTGGAGAACGCGAATTTTTGCACCGCAATGTTATGTACCAGTTTGATTTTCAGTACACTGTATTTTAACACCTTGTCTTAAGATTTATTTTACGATTTCAGTAATCAGAATTTTTTTGTAGTTCAACATTTCCTAGAAGAAGGAGGAAATGTATATCTATTGTGTGTCTGTATGTTCTCCAATGGCTATACATTAACACTAAACCTACCAGAGCCGATCAAATAACCACTTTCAGATATTTTATTTTAAAAATATTGAAGTTACAAAGATGCTTCCACTGGAAATGATTATGCAAACTTTTTTATTCTGGTTTATACAATGATGCCAGATCGGTTAAATCGAGGGGAATACAGTTTACCACCTCTCTCATGACCAAAGTAATATGTGACGCGTTGCGCGGCACGTCACGTGACCAGTCTACGGTGTTAGTGGGGGACGTTGGAGTGTGCTCATGTAGTGGAATGGGATAATGGAAGGGGAAAAGGAGGAGAGGAAAATCAACCCAGTTTTTCGTTGATCTGGCGACACTGTTTGGAACCATTCAACCAATCAGCGTAGAACATTCAACTAACCAATCATACATTACAGATCACTCAGTCAGCTAATCATACAGAAAAAATCGCAATATTCAACAGTGCCGTTACATAATTATTCACACACGTATTGTTAAACTATACAATAAATATGTCATTAATCCAGAATATACAGTAGAACGTAGATCATCCGTATTAATCAGTGGGGCATGATTTTCCGGTTAATAAATGATCAGTGTACGGTCATAATGGGGGACGTTGGCGTGTGCTCAGGTAGTGGAATGGGATAGTGGAACGGCAAAAGGAGGAGAGGAAAATCCACCCAGATTTGGGTGTTTCTGGCATCACTGGGTGTATATTATGATAAAAATGGCACTGTCAGGAGATTTGGGATAATAAAAACAATGCTTTATGCAAACAAACAAAAGATGCTACTGTCGAACGACACGCCACCAAAAATTAACTATACATTTATACATGTCGATAATCTAGAGCCCGTGTATAGCACTTATCGATTTACACTTTCTTACAGTCACAAAATCTAAATAAATTCAATCGTGCATTTTTATAAGGGAGCACATACTAGAGACTTTTAATGGTCGGTAGGTTTAGTGTTGACAATAACAAAATAGAATTTTATTTCGTTTTAAAGGAAATTAGTAACATACACATTTAGTAGACTTTGTTCAGAATCTTTATCACGTGTCTCACACGATGTTGTAGAGCAAGGGGTTAAAAATATAATGGTATAATTCAATTGGAGAATTAAAATGTAGCTGGTGACAGAGTCGAGACTATAGAGGAGTTTAAGTCAGATAAACGTGTAATTAAATTTTAAATATAGGGTGGTCCACGCAACTTGTTCACCCTCAATAACTTCCAAAGTATGCATTGCATAAATAAACTTATTCGAGAAAGGTTGTATGATTTGAAGGGATAAATTATGTAATTCAGATACTTTTTTTTGTACGAGGAGGCGTTTCGGAGATTTGAAGGTCAACTTTGTTCTTTTTTAATGGAATGTTTATTTTTTATGTCATAATATCGGAGAGCGTTAAATTTTCAGAAAAAGTTTTTTTATACAATGCATACTTTGGAAGTTATTGAGGGTGAACAAGATTTGTGGACCACCCTGTACATCTATATCTGATTTCGAGTGAACTGTGTTTTAAAATGTAACTTTGACATTTAGTTCTGCAGAATTCAATTAACGTACAATGCAGGTCGTGCTGGAATTAAGATTTTGGGGTGGAAGTAAGATAAACGTCTCATTCAATGTATTACATTAAATTTATTACATTAAAATGTAATAAATTTGAAATTTCGTTCATCTGAAGAATGAAATTAAGATGAAAGGTAGGTTGTGTTGAAGTTAAGATGTACATTTCAATATTAAACGTATTTGATTGAACTATCTCAATATATGTATATTAATCTGAAATTCAATTCATCTGAAGAATTTCAATAAAATGGAAGTCGTTTATGAGAGACAAGCGAGGAAATGATTGTATTGAATAAAATATTGTTAAAAATACAATTACGAATATTTGTGCAGATTTTTGATAGACTAGATTAACAATAGAACTATCGAGTAATAAATGCTAATATATTGTGATAACGATGACCTTTCGTAGAGTATTTAGACGAATCCGCAGTACCAAATATGAACATTTGTATACAGATTCATCAAATGATTCGATTAAATAGTATTGCCAGAAACGACTTGAAACGATTTCTTTAAATGTCTCCTTCGCAGTTTTATATCTCACCTGTTCCCTTTTGTCATAAATCCATAAAATTCATAGTCTAATTATCCTCACAGAAATCTTCCACGTGTGTCTATTATTACTTTTAGCCGATGTAAATCGAATTATAGCAATTATAATATACTATCTTCTCAAGGAGATATTCAAGATATTGAATATTCTATTAGCCTATTTTCTCAAATAAATTATAACAAATATTCCAAACGGTGTCTATCAACGTGTCGATTAAGATTAGGTCCACCAAAGTCATTTATAAATCATTTACAAGAATATACATTGATTTTACGTTTAGATAATATTTCGTCGGCTGTTTACAAGAATCTATGGCACTCACAACAGTAGCAAATGTGAGCATTTATATGCAGATTAGCCGAGTGATTCGATTAAGTAGAATCGACAGAAACGATTTCCCGGTTCAGTCTGTATTTAATTCGAAACTTGAAATGAGATTGGCCGATTCAAAATATTCTGGGTGTTGAAATTTATTCATCGTGGATTCGGCAGGAACTTTACCGTCCCTCTGTGATTTCACTATCGCTACTTTCACCCGCCTCGTTATTATCGCTTAAAACCATATTCTATCCCGTCCTTCGTCCTTCGCCGCCGTGCCGCCTGGAATCCGAATCTGAATTTAGTCGGATAGCGGAAATGTTAGCGATCGCTTTACGATCCAACGTGATTGCGATCTTCTTCGCCCGTTGGAATCCTTTTCTCGTTCTCATCGGTTGACTTTCAACCCCTTTTTTACAACCTCCTGTTCATTCCCGTTCTCTCGGTGACCGACATACCGTCAAATTTACCCGCCACCGGAAATCCCTTCCTCCCTCATTTAAATTATCTTTTGACTTCCCCGTTGTAGAATCGTCGGAACCATTTGACTTTTTCTTCGTTCCGCTTAACACCGTATTTAAAACATTGACACACGGAGGAACAAGAACGAAAATTTGTAGACTCACTGTCGAAAAGACCTCCTATTTCATGTTACTGCTTTGTTGAAATAGTACTATGAGCATCATTGAAACTGCAAAGTTTAGTATTGTAGTGTGGAGCGTAGAAAACATTTAATTGTATAAGTTCTAAGTAGGGATTGCAATACCGGTACACCGGTATACCGAATACCGGTATTTCGTGCTACTTTGCAATTTCCTGAAACCGGTATTTGCTAAAGTAAAATACCGGTATTTTCGGTATTAGCTATAAATAATAAATATTTTTTTGGGGGCATCTACTCTTATTAGAAATTTAGAAATTAATTTTTCCGATAGTGAATTCGATTTAATATCAAAAACTGTATCAGCTTTGCTTCCAATGAAGCTGGCTGTGGAAGCTTTATGTTGGAAGGATTCCAACTTATTAACAGCGAATGCAACAATAAATTTTATGTTGCAATCACTTAAAGATCAGGACACGCCACTGTCTGAGGAATTATACAGTGCATTGAAAAGTCGTATGCAGGAAAGGCATAGTGAACTAGAAAATATTTTAAGGTATTTACATAATTATAACGACTTTAAAAAAGAAAACTAAAACGAAGAAAAGAAGCTAATAAGGTCAAATTTAATTAAGTTCGTCGTCAATTTCCACAAAAACATTTATGGAAAGCAAACACAAACCTATCCAGAAGAATTCGTTGGAGATGATGTTGATGTTAATATCGAAAAAGAATTGTCTCTCGAGAAGAAATTACAATTAGCTATAAATAAAAAATTTCCACGAACAATAATACAAAAAATAGGTTTATCCGAAACCGTCAAACGAGGGACCGAGTTGTTAGAAGATGAAGAACATCGAGGCAAATATTTAGGAAAAGTATATCGCTCATTATTAACAGTACCACTAACCTGCGTGGATACGGAAAGAGCATTTTCAACTGCAGGTAATTTTTGCAGAAAAATACGTTCCAGGCTTAAGGACAGTTCAATAGATGCATTATGTTTTTTACAATCACATTTCAAAAATATGTAGTTAATAAATCAGTTAATGTTTTTTTTCTATTAAACAACTGTGTTTTTGTATCTTCTTGAAAATTCCTAATACCGGTATTAATACCGGAGTTCCGGTACAACGTTTACCGAATACCAGTATTATATTTTTGGTCCGGTATTGCAAACCCTAGTTCTAAGATATATCTACAGTGGATCCGAAAAGTATTTCAACATAAAATTGTTGAGTCTCAAGAATTATTTAACGTGTTGTAGTTTCGTAAAAAACAATCCCATAGCAATAAACTTGTACTTATTTTAAAGCTCGAAGATTCTACTTTAGCACAGAATTAATCTTTTTTCTTTAATATATTTTTACACGATCTAGCAGATGAGAAACTGAAGAGAACCATTTTTCCTAAAAAATGCTGTAAATTGAAAACTCTTTGAGAACATTAAAAAAATTGTTTCATGAATGAATGTTCTACAGATTTGAGAATTTTATGGAACAAAAATGAGGGCCAAGTTCGGAAGAAAGTAAAAGCAAATTTTTTCAAGCCTCAAACATTTTATTTGAAACCATGCGAATACTTTCGTGGTTCGTTTACATCGATCAAGCGAAGCTTCGGTCTGGGAAAAGAGAAAAGAGTGAATTTTGCGCCAATCAAAAGACCATTTCAACCCCGCAGAAAGAAATATGTAAATAGAGAAGGAAATTTCGAACGAACCATGACCCCGGCGCGGCAGCGAGCTTAAATGTAATTAATATCGCGTTGCTCTTCCTTTCAACCCCCGAGCCTCGACAACAGGTCTTTTCGCTTTCCTCCAACCCCGAGTTTCGAAGGATCGGTGCATCGGGGCGGTTTTACTGCGGTGTTAACTCAATATCTTCGCCATCAGGCCAAGACCTATCCCTATCGGCCCCTTTCCATCCCCGTCACCGAGACAAATGGTGGAATAATATCTCTGATAAGGCAGAATCCAACTCCTCTCACGAAATCCGGAGACTAATATTCCATACATATTTATTGGATAAGAAACAGGACGGGAAATACTGATCTTCGATCGAACTTGCGCATTAACGCTAGATTTACGGGGCCCGTCAAAATGACGGATTCAAAAATTTTTTATTTACGATTATTAAGAGTGTAAGGAGGCATTCGTGAGGAATTATTAAATAGATTTATTTTTTTGTGTACATGTTACAATAAAATTCGCTGAAGATCTAAGTAAATACAATTTTATTATTTTTATAAAGCAATGTAAAATAATCAATTTTAGTGCTCCGCAAACCTAGTGTTAAAAAGACATAAAATAACGTTCTCGAATTAATCACTTTAGATCAACCTGTCTCTACGTTGTTTGCAACGTATAGAGAATTTTCTCTGCGTGTATTTCGATCAGAATTTTCTAATCTCTTTCCAGAGAATGCAAAATGTCCTATTCCAACCATTTTCCTTATAAAAACGATGACTATACTCCAGCTGGATGCAACCGGCACAAAGCATAATGCAGTACAGCGAACATAAAAGACTTCTTAATACAGGGTGACCAAAAAATGTTCGAGTTCCTTGAAAGGGGTGATTCCTGCGGTTATTCTGACAAGCTTTTTCCTTTGCGAATATGTCATGCGCGGCTTCGTTTTCGAGTTATTAACGAAAAACAAGGGAAAATCAGAATGCTACTGAGCGGTAGTGTTGTTGCCGCACCGTGCTCGAATCGTGAGCAAGAGAAGTAACAATTTGTTTAGATAAAATTCGCATATTATGCCGTAATTGTACTAGCTGCATCGAATTCTTGGTGCACTTGTCCTCCCGTCAGATTTTAAGAGGTCCTTTTTTAACCGCTTTATTTTGACGCATATACAACAGGAAGAATAAAAGAAACTGTCCGTCGGACCTCGATGACTTTTGAAAATATAAAATATCACAGAAACGGGTGAAACCGATATATCCTTATGGGACAGCCCGATAACGCATACGAAAATCCGAGGCTGCCGGGACCTGCGTAATGAAAAGCTGCGTTAAATTTCGCGGTTGTCGTAAACTGCAAATAATCTGAATTTAGCAAGGAAACTAACTTTTTAAGTAAAAAACATGAGATTGTATGTATCTTTCAGATACAGTTTGTTCATTTTATAAAGCGTGCGAACATCGTCGAAGATCTTTGTTTATAAGAAAATCCCGGGTTCGAGGGGTTAACCCCTTATCGTACCCGCTAACTCCCGATTGCTTCGGCCATAATAAACAAGAAGATCAGTCACGCGTCGAGCCATTTAGCTGTTTACCCGTGTGCTCGAACTTGCGCAAAATGTATTCGTCTTATGAGATGTATATTTCGGCGCAACAAAAAGAATTGTAAAATAATAAACACGTTTGGGCACAATTAATACTTTTAAGATGTCTGGGAAGTAATTATGATCAATTCATCGGTGAACAAAAATGATTTATAATTTGAAAGTGGATAATGTATCAGTAACAATTTGTAAATTAATACTTAATTGAAATTAATAATGTTTTGAGAAAACTCGTCGAAAAGTTGTAATCTTCGTGTTAGTGTTGTTTACCTTTGTCACGAATGAAGTATCACGAGCCAGGCTCGTGTTGTTTACGTTTGGTCCAAACGAAGTACAGTGGCCCACAAAAGTGTTCGTACGCCCTTTAAATCAGAATAACTTTCTTAAAATTTGTCCAAACCACTTGACTTTTTTTTTATCAATTAGAAGCATTGATTTAGTAAATCACGTGCAAACATGATTTTGAAAAAATTGCAATTAGTAGGAATTACATGATGAAATCAAAATGGCACTTTTTAAAACTTGTTTAATTTAGCCCATAATGAAAATTCAAAATATGCCTTTTGTAGATCTATATTAGTTATACATATGCTGAAAATTTCATCGAAATCGGTTGACGCAGAAAAAAACGACGTGCATCGAAGGATGTAAGAAACTATGGATTTTAAGCAGAAACTGACCAAAAGTCGTGAAAATCTGTGATCATCACCACTTTCAACCACTTGTAGCTCATGTGTTTGTTAACTGATTTCAATGAAATTTTCAGCATATGTGTAAATAACATAGATCTACAAACCGCGTATTTTGAATTTTCATTACGGGCTGAAATAATGTACTTGTAAAAAGTGCCATTTCTATTTTTTCATGTAATTCCAACTAATTGTAATTTCTTCAAAATCTTTTTTGTACATTTTAAAAGTAAATCAATGCTTCTATTTGATCAAAGAAAGTCAAGTGGTTTGGTCAAATTTTGAAAAATTTAATCTGATTTAAATGGCGTACGAACACTTTTGTGGGCCACTGTATGTACAACGAGCCAGGCTCGTGTTGTTTAAGTTTGGTCCGAACGAAGTACCACTAGTCAGGCTCGCTCTTATTGTTTTTGGCCCTTTCTTACCACGAGTGTCACTCGCTATTGTAGGCCAAGGGGTTAAAATAGTTTTATCATCGCGAATGCATTATTGTTTGTCGACTTACTACACCCTGTTCTAGCAGTCTGAAGTATGTTCTTGTATCACCTATAATTTCCGAGCAATGAAAATTTGTCCCGAAAACGGGCTTTTCAACGCACCCTGCATTGGTGGGACAATTCTCGGAACGCGACGTCGTGTATCGGCCTCGGAGGGAATTTTTGCGGCAAGGCTGACCGTATGTTCGTTGATAGAAGTCGATGTCAGAATACAAGGCACAGACACTCCATCGTTCTCCATAAATTGAGACGCGAGAAACTCGTTTGTTTGTGGCCGCGAATCGAGCAACTGTAAGCGGGATAAATTAGGGTCAGTAAACATCCGGGCGTACGAACGAAATCCGGCATAATAATCTCGTTAAAAATTCCGTTCGCCGTGTGTGCGTGTACAGGGCCGTTGTTGCAGCAGTGCGCGTGGTACACGTGTCGGAGCTCGTCCGTGCGCCTTTAATTACGCAGAATTTTGCGCGGCGATGGAAAAAGCTCACGACGCGGTATACCGTTACATAATTAAAGCTGTTCCAGCCCCCGCTCTCCCCTCCTTCTCCTTCCAACCTCCGCGGAATCCCGTAAAAGCAGTCTAATTAACAGTCGCTCGGCGCGTTTGTTGTTTTACCGGGGGCTGGTTCTCCGAAGACAGCAACGTTACTTTAACGTGCAATTAAAACATAGCAAAAATCCTGATCCCGCGGGAATCGAGTTGGTCGGCCATAGGGTCGAAGGGGTTGGGAGGGAGGGAAAGTTGATGTAAAAAAAGGGGGAAACAGGAGAGGTATGAATTATACCGGAATGAATCCGCGGAACTTTCTCAGCGCTGCGAAGCCACAGTGGTTTTTGAAAACCCCGTGGTGAACATCGTAATGGGTCACAGTATATGGGGCATATTCCCGCGTACACATTCTCTGCTTTTTAGCACAGATCTACCTCAGACCCGACTGCCGGTGAAGACAAGAAGGAGAAGCATCCAGTGTTTTCACGGGAATGAAAAAGTTTGGAAAAAACGTCGAAGACCAGAGACTGGTTCTTGCGAAGTTGGACTTGTAATGTTGGTCAGCAAGCTTTGGGTTTGACGGTTGCGCACCAACGAATGATCTGGATGCATCATACTTTTGTATAATTGTAGTATTTTTTGGAAAAAGGAGGGCACACCGGAAATCGAACATGGGACCTCGCGATTTGTAGCAATCTCCATACGGTATTTGGTCTGGGAGGTCCCTGATCCCACATAATGTTGGTGTGTTTGGTTGACCGCAATGGAACTTTGGAACTAAAACCAGGAGCAAGAGACTAGATTGTGGATTTCATGCATTTATGACAAGATGAGTCAGACACAAAATTGTAGACATTAGAAGGACTAAATGATGTTCGCATAATATTCTCGACTTAGCGATATTATTAGAAGAGAAAATGTGCCTTTATTTCATTTGTTTCCTGCAATTGACATTGACAATTTTTATTCTACATAAAGATCGACAGTCTACCAATGAATAGATTGTGGATCTCATGCATTTGTACCTAAATTATTCAGACACAAAATTGTTGATATTAGAAGGACTAGATGATGTTGACATCATATCCTCGACTTAGTAATATTATTAGAAAAGAAAATATAGTTTTATTTCATTTCTGATTATTGCAATTGACATTGACAATTTTTATTCTGCATAAAGATCCACGGTCTACCCATGAATAGATTGTGGATTTCATGCATTTGTAACAAAATGAATCAGTCACAAAATTGTAGACATTAGAAAGACTGGATGATGTTGGCATAATATTCTCGACTTAGTAATATTATTAAAAAAGAATATATAGTTTTATTTCATTTCTGATTCCTGCAATTGACATTGAAAATTTTTATTCTGCATAAAGATCCACGGTCTACCCATGAATAGATTGTGGATTTCATGCATTTGTAACAAAATGAATCAGACACAAAATTGTAGACACTAGAAGGACTGGATGATGTTGGCATAATATTCTCGACTTAGTATTATTATTAGAAGAGAAAACATGCCTTTATTTCATTTGTTTCCCGCAACTGGACAATTTTTATTTTGCATAAAGATCCACAGTCTACCCACGAATAGATTGTGGATTTCATGCATTTGTAACAAAATGAATCAGACACAAAATTGTTGACATTAGAAGGAATAGAGTAAGATTATTATTAGAGTAAATTGAAGATTTTATTCATTTTAGACAAAATTGTGGGTAGAAGTATTCAAGGATGTCAATACATTATTTTTGATCTATCAAAATTGTTGCATGAAGAAACAAATTTAGATTTATTCTAATTTCTTATAATCCGTACAGAAACTTTTGTATTTTTGTGAAAGTATCCGCAGCCTAGTCATGAACTTTGGTAAATGCGATTTCAATCCTGCATCCAGGATCAGAATCTTTAATTCTAATTCACCAAAATATACCTTTAACTTTAATTGGTCACGATATATCTTAATGAACTCACTTTTCTCATAGATACATAAAATCCACAGTCTACTAATAACAATGTGAAAATATTATCAAGAGTAAAATTACCATTCACAAAAGTACGTTTAGTATTGACTAATTTAAAAAGATTCTCAACAATCAAGGTATGATTCCACACAGGTGGCTAAATTATTCGAACCTTTAAGCCCAGTACACTGGAAGCTAGTGTAGAGGGTGTCTTTCGTCGCACGGGAAAAAATCGGTAATAGTCATGAAGAAAGGTTATAGTTGGTGAATTTTAGCAGCAGGACTTCCGGCTACATAGCCGGATGTTAGGGCGCGATTCATCAAACCAGCAAGAGTGGTTCTCGGATTCGCTAGTTCCCGCGGAAACAGGGTTTTGCGGATTAAGGACTTAACTCTTCTGGCCGCGAGAAATTTTTCTCTTGGGAATTTCTTGGCTAAGTGGATTATCTGAACCCATCAACTTCCCCGTTAATATACAAGCTGCACCTTTATGAGCAGCACCGCCTCTGGATGAGATATAATGACCCAGGAAAATGAATTGCGTGGAAAACCGCATCGTTGAAGTGTGGCCATGGACCGCGAGGCTGTCAAATTAGCTCTCAATAATGTGAATCAATTTTCTGTTACCCATTTTTCCAAAAGAAAACAGTTTCTACTAATTATTAGACTATGGTTCTTCAAGCAGAATAAATCTTTATTTCATCAACTGGACGACGCAGACACCATATAGTCTTTCTTTCTTTAATCATTTTAGTAAGTTGAAAATAAAATAGATGTTCTCAAATTTGATTTTTCTACTGCTGCAAATTTTATCTACTTTTGTTATAAATGCAAAAAATCTGCAGCCTACTAATTGGGATCTGACATTTTGAGTGGCGCCGTCTGCTGCCGAAAAGTAGAAATACTCTAAGCTTGGCTTGACTTACAGCAGCTTACAGTGTTAACAAGTGTTAATTACAGTCTAAACTTACAGTGTTAAAACAGGTGTTAATTAAAAATAACTTTATGGAAGCTCAAATATTTCCTCCGCATAGCAAAAAAAAATGTTGATTACTGTGCAGTGAAAGATTGTGATAGTAGAGCGAGCAAAAATTTGTTGCTCCGTTTCCACACTTTGAAATGAAGTATGTGAAGTGAACTGCTTGAAATTTATAAGACCTCCATTTATAAAATATAGGAAACAATTTAGCAAAGAACAGTCTATTTTAATAGCTAAAATAGCTAAAGCTAGATTGCATATTGAAAGGTCTAACCAGCGTATAAAGACTTTCAAAATTATTGGTTCAGTTATGCCTGTGACATTGGTGTCTCTAATAAAAGATATTTGTACAATTATTTGTGGAGTAATTAATATATCCTCACTAATTTTAAGCGATTAGAAATTTATGAAATTATAATTGTAAATTTAGAAGGTATATTAAAAAACAAATTTATTTTTCTAAAATGAATTATTTGATAAAACATACTTTAAAAAGCCGCTCTCCTTCAACAAACTTTCTTTCTGCAGGATTTGTACCTGCCCACTTACAAGTTTCATCCATACTTACAAACATTTTAAGGAAAAACAAAAAAGAAGATATCAATGTTAAGACCAAGTACTTCGTCGCCATATTGGATAGCTATATGTGAGATCCCAATTGTAACAGGTAGACTGTGGATTCGTGTGCAAGACAAATATTTTCTGCTGTGATTGCAAATGGGAAGGGTTGAACAGAAATTTTTTTCTATTTTTAATCGCGTTTCTACAGTGAAAATAACGGATTAGTGTTTTTAAATTTTATGCTTGATCATTTCGTATTTTCTATGACCGACTCATTTTTCTTATAATTGCATAAAATCCGCAGTTTTTTAATGAATTTCAATATGTGTATTTGTAAATTAATAATCAACATACCTTAATGAAAAAGGATAGTGTATGTTTTGTATTTTTATCGTAAGAAATCTTCTGGCAAGTGAAAGAAATGTATCCCAGATTTTTATGAACCAACTATACAAATAGATATGTGGTGAAGATTATGCGGTCACTGTGAGAAATATAGTAAACTTTGGTTGAAATATTTTCTACAATTCTGAGAATAACTTCGTAAACCTTTCGAGGTGCTGATAGGATTTTCTCAAGTTTCAACACAATCTCTTGACAGAAACGACGAACAGGAACATCTCGGAACTCACTATGTCTTGACAATTGGTAAGAGCCATTGAGATTGTCAAGATTCTACACACGGCAAAAAAGTGGCGTCATTGTAAGCCGTTGAACAAATGCTATCGATAGAATCTCTGTTTCCAGTGTCAACAGTTCAGGAAAAGATCTAGTGTAATCCTTCGTGAGAAAGGATACCTTTGCGAAGAATACATAGTGTTTTTGAAGTGATTCGTCATGATCGCGGAGGAAAATCATGTGATATTTTAATGAAAATAGTATTTGATATACAACATTGGAGAAATAAGAAACAAAAAAATCGCATTAAAATGGTTTTCCACAGGTTTCTGCAAATAAATTCGTTTGGAAGTTGAATTATATTTTTATTAAATTGAAATGAGGCAGTGTTCAAATCGTGTTCAAAAGTGTTCGAATTTTGTAATAATACAAACGTTATTCCCATTAATTTCAGTGAAATTTTATGGATAAGTTATACGAAATCATACAAACCGCGTGTTTTATTTTAGGAAAATTCGATAAACGCGATGAAATTATATTCAATCACAGATAAAATAAAGCATGCAATAAAGTAACGTTTTCAATTTTTAATGAGTTTTTGTAGATCATTTGCCAGTTAAGAGTCCAATTACATTTGCATGAAGTTGAAATGATGCATTATTCAGAGTGTTTTAAAGGTTGAGATAATACAATCATTGATCTGATTAATTTGAACGAAATTGAATGTATTATTATACAATAAGGCGGTATTCAGACTGTTTTAATTTTTGTCATAATTAAACTATGCATTTTATCCGTTTATAACAAAAATGAGTAGGTGAAATACATAACTATAAAAATAACAGAAGAATTTAGAAAAATTGTAAGAATACATTGAACACATTAAAATTATAAAAGAAGATATACACACGTGTATATGTATTTTCTATTCCTAGCCATTGACACAGAAAATTTTGCATAAAGATACTAAAATCGATACTCAATAAGAACAGATGAATTTAGGAAAATTGTAATATTATATTGAATACATTAAAATTGTTAAAAGATGATATACACACGTGTTCATGTATCTTTTATTTTCAGTCATTGAGAAAATTTTGCATAAAGATACTAAACGCGATATTCAATAAGAACAGTTGAATTTAAGAAAATTGTAATATTATATTCGACATATTAAAATTATAAAAGAAGATATACTCACGTGTTTATGTTTTTTCTATTTATAGCAATTGAAACAGAAAATTTTGCATAAAGATACTTAAAAGCGATTATCAATAAGAACAGATGAATTTAAGAAAATTGTAATATTATATTGGACATATTCGAATTATAAAAGATATACACACGTGTTTATGTATTTTCTATTTCTAGCCATTGACACAGAAAATGTTGCATAAAGATACTGAAAACTCAATAAGAACAGATGAGTTCAGGAAAAATGTAATATTATTTAAAGCGATCCTAAAATACGTACGTTTCATTTCATCAGAAAAATGTCCCAAACGTGACCAAATTATTGCCAGGTGTAATGAAACATGTACATACATAACATGCAGCACAAGTTAGAACTGACGTTTTAATTGGACGTTCTGTGTCATTGAAATATTAGTTGGCTCCATATGCAAACAAAGCTATGAATCTTGTAAAATTCAGTGTATCCGTATAACGTGTTCTTCTGAATTTTTGATATATTTCCACTAGCGAAAAATAGACAATCGGATAATAATTGTTTAATCATGTTCGCATCTGAAGAGAACGGTGACGTTAAACCAAATAAAATCTAATTGTGTCGTGTCTGCGCGCGTTCAGCCAGAAAGAAAGTGGTTCCCGTTGTCAAGCTTCAGACAATCATATTGTATTATGAAAGTCAGTGGTGCGACACCGGCATACGAGATAAATGTCAGAGATCGCGGTGTTCGAAGTCTCTTTACGGGTCACAATACTGTATTCCCGGAGATGTATAGCGCCGGTTTGCGCGACGAGCATGCTTTATAGGGGATCGGAAATCTCACGTGACGGTACAAAGCCTGTATCTTGGAGTAGATGCGTCATATTCGACCCGCGTTTCATAAGTGACATTGAGAATGCTGCTTTGTCAAGTTTCTCGATGACGGGAAAGTTCGCGTGAACGTCGAGGAGAGATGCTGAAAATTTATTTGACTGCGCGTTTCTCTGTGTGCAACGAGTACACTGTTCGGCACGTACACTTGATTTCTGGATTCCTCTTGCAGTAGCTTATGAATTTCTCTGTGTAGAATACCGAGCAAATTTCAGAAACACTTATACATTTTAGATGATTTTTTCCATTAATTTATTATACATACTTTTGTATTTATAATTTTACATAAATTTATATCAATTTGTCTTCATGAGATACATACATCTCCAACCAATTGATTAATTTTGGCTATTTTTTTCAAATAATTTTTAAATATATTTGTTTCGTTATAATTGAACGTAAATTTATATCACTTTGTTGTATCTCAATGCATGCATCTTTAAAAAATGGGTTCATTTTCGGTTATTTCTCAACCATTTATTAAATACATTTATGTAGTTATAGTTTAACATTCATCTATATCGGTCTAAATACATTTGTTTAGTTATAATTGAAAGTAAATTTATATCACTTTGTTGTAGCTCATTTATTAAATACATTCATGTAGTTATAGGTTTACATTCATCTATATCGGTCTGTTTTTAGATATTAAAAAATTATAAAAAAAATATCAAGATTCACACATTCTGGGTGTTATTATCAACCATTTATAGAATAAAGTAGTGTATTTGTAATTTAACACGAATTTATATCAATATGTCTTCGATCAATCTTTAGAAAATGGACATCTTTAGAAAATGGCAACACTTTGGATGATTATTTAATCATTTAGTAAATATGCATAAAGATGCGCAGCCTAGTAATAACTGCTTCAGAACTAACATATTATTTACATTGAAAGATTTATATTAAAACAGAACTCAAAAATCTTCTTTTAAAAAATAATCTGAAAAGAAATGATTAGACTATGTTCCTAAGGCTTGGTGGTATACGATGAAAATTGATAGTAGTGTTTCATAATTGTTTAAGAGATAAAACAATTATTTTAAACGCTTAAAATCTATTAAATAGTCGTCGGTAAGTAATACATTAAGACAGTTCACATTTTACGATTAAATATGGTCTAGGTAATATAATTTTCATAATTAACAGCAATAAATCAAGTATAAATCTGTAGAAAGATGAATTATAAGAGTAATGGCCAGAAATAATTGAAGTAGAAATCTGTAGAAAGATGAATTTTCAGAATAATTGAATGAAATAATTTAAAAAAAATTATATAAATATGAACTTTAACAGTATTTGACAAAAATAATTCAAGTTTTATGTGTATTACCATGAATTTTCAGAGTAACTGACAGAGATACATATCAAGTTCAATTCTGTATAAAGATGAATTATGATAGTAATTGACAGCAACAATTCAATTAGTAATAATTCAAGAAGGAATTATAAGATCACCTGACAGAAATAATTTAAATAGAAATCTGTATTATGATGAATTTTAAAATTAATTGACAGAAATAATTCAAGTAAAAACCTGCATTATGATGAATTTTAAAATTAATTGACAAAAATAGTTCAAGTAAAAATCTGTACATAGGATACTGTATAGACACAGCATAAAATATTGTGTTTCGTACTAAAAACGTTAATTTCGCCTACCTTTTTGAACAAGGTATTTTTCGAAATATAGCGGCGCGGCGCGGCGGCGTTTCCTATGTTTTCAATGAATTACACAGAACGATTGCAAAGGGAACGGTGTCATGTAAACACATATAAAAACGGAACAGTCTATGCACCTTCGTTCTCAAATATTTTTGCAGTACACGTGCGTTGGTAATTTCGCTGGCGCTCCGGTGTTATGGCAATACGCATGTGCGTGGATGCGAGAAACTCTCACACCGGTGTGGAACACGGTTGAAAGCTGCAGCGAAATACAATTACGAGGCAACAGCTGTCCATCAGGGCCAATTTATCTATGAAATCCGTCGATAACTAGTGATTATCATTATTCATCGTTGACGAGCTCTTATTACGTATCCACCGCTCCCGGTATAATCAAGAAAATTACTCGACTTTTCCATCACTGTTGTCGTAAAATTGAAACATTTCACCGGAAGAGTAACAACCGACAAAACTACAGAGTATTCGTTCCCGAAACTCTTTTACCTTTAATGAACTACAACATGTGTGAGAAAAATTACCAAAATAAATCGATCGAAATTAATTCCAAACTTAACTGACAATTTTGCAATAGTCTTTTCAACACTAGATTTACGGGACCCGTGAAACTGACGGGTTCTAGATTTTTAAACGTACCATTATCGAGATCGTAAAGATGCATAAATGCATTTATTTCATTGGGAATATATATTATAATAAAAATCGCTGAAAATCTGAATAAATAAATTTCTGCTATTTTGATAAAGTAATGCAATTATCAATAATTAAAATCGAAGATCAACTACTGAGAGCTTCTTCATAAATCGTTCAGAAGCTACATTTAAAAGTAATTCGACATTTCTCGGCGAAATTCGAGGCTTTAAGTGCGGAATTAATGAAATGGATAGTCGAACAAAAAATCATACAAGAGTTAGAGACCCAAATCATGCTAGAACAAATCCCAAAATATGATTTTCGGAAACGCAAAGCGTCCTTCGCCACCATCAAAGAGGTCGGGGTTCGCATCTTAGAAAATGTTCTCAACGAACTCAGTGGGTGTAAGTGCGGATGTATTGAAACATATAGCCAAACAAAAGATGACGCAAGAGTTAGAGACTCAAAACATGCTAGAACAAATCCCAAAAAATTATTTTCGCAATCCTAAAGCGGCCTTTGCCACCACCCAAGAGGTGCGGATGTAATAAAACATATAGCCACACAAAAGATCACACCAGAGTTAGAGACTCAAAACATGCTAGAACAAATCCCAAAAAATGATTTTCGCAAGCCCAAAGCGCCCTTCGCCACCACCAAAGAGGTCCGGGTTCGCATTTTAGAAAATGTTCCCAACGAACTCAGTGGGTGTAAGTGCGGATGTAATAAAACATATATCCACACAAGAGTTAGAGACCCAAAAAATGCTAGAACAAATCCCAAAAAATGATTTTCGTAAGCCCAAAGCGCCCTTCGACACCACGAAAGAGGTCGTTTCGCCTCTGAGCAAATTTTCTCGGCGAACTTCGTGGGATTAAGTGCGGATTTAATTTAATTAGAGAGAGCTAGGGATCGGGTGGTTGTCGGAGGTGGTCGGGTGAGATGTGGTCCCGTTCGCGAAATTTTTTCGCCATCCCCGATCCACGCGTGCCACGTCCACGCTGCGACTATTGAATTCCGAGCTGTCGCGGTCGGGCTTTTTTCGCGACGGTTCCTTAATCAAACGGAAATTACTCGCGCCGAGAATTGTCACCGGATGCTCGAGAGCTTGCGAATCTGTCCGGTCCAAGGTGGAGGGAGTAGTAGAAAGTGAGAGAGAGGGAGAGAGAGAGGCAGGGTGGGGAAAAAAGTTTTCAATCGGAATGCGTTAAATCGAATCACGTTCGCCGCTGAAGTGGGTGAGTCGAGGGTCGCCGGCAGACCGGTTGTGTTTCCACCTGAGCACCCTTCATCATGAGCCGTCCACCTGGAAACAAAGTGACGACGCGAACTGCCGCCCCGAATCGATTATACGAATTCTCCTTCGCACTGTTTTCGACTGTTCGCTGCTATTAGCGCGAATTGATTCCCGGAATTAGTTCGCCGTTTTTTCGCCTGGTCCACACCTACTCTCGCGCGAGTGTGGAGCTGAATGATCGAAATTTCGGATGGCGTATGGTCGACAGACGTGTAACGAAGCAGAGAAATGTGTGTCCTTGGTTTGAACCTGGAAATTGAAATAAATAGTTGTCTTTTGTTTCTATGATATTAGGCATTGTCTTTTCTAATCGTTCATCTATAATGAGTATACTGCGCGTTTTATGTATTTACTAGGTGTGTGCGAGTACTCGAAATTTCGGGTTTGGGTCGGGTCGGGAAATTTGTTCGGGTTCGGGTCGGGATCCCGTAGGTTTATAAACTTCGAGTATTATAAACGCGGATAAAAATAAGTGTTTGTACTTTTATTAGTATGTAAGACTCAATTTCCAATTCAGACGGGTGGAATAAATACCGACACGTGTGGATGTAGTTTTCACAACTGTAATTTTAATATAACATTTACGTACATAAACTCAATATGTACTGACCTGAATCTACACAAATTGTCGATATTCAGTACATTTATTGTTCAACCTTTAGTACAATGCTGTAATCTCAACACTTATTCTCGAGCCTCGTAGTTCCCTAACCTCACCAGTCATGTGGCTCTCGTCGCTTTTGGCGAGAGAACAAAGAGAGAAGAAGTTTCACTTCAGCCATCTGAAGCGTTATAATTATAATTATAATCATTATAATTAAATATAGCCGTGCATATGCACAATCAAGATAAAAATGCTCTCGTTACGAATATTCTGCAAGATTGGGCGCTTCAAACATACATACGTTTCTACCATAAAGCGACGGTATTTCGTTAGGGACATAGCTAATAGCCGAGAATAAGCCATATTGATTTGCATATAACGTGAGTGGAGTTCGTTTTTATATTTCATTTTGTCTTTCAGATACTTTCTAATGCCAGCTCAACGACGGGAGTGTATACACTACCGCTTAGAAGCGTTTGATCGCTTGTTTGATGAACGATGAGTATGCTTGTTTGGTGACACAGTATTCTAATAGACGCTTTGGCTTTTGCTCGTTTCACGTTGATACACGTGACTGGAAAGACAGTATAGAACAACAAAAAGTATCGTTTTCTTTTTCACATTGACATTATTTTCTATTAACAAACACTTTTATCTTAAATTCCTGCCAAAAGTCACGACCGTCCCAAGTGGTTCAATATTTGTTAATCACGGTCTGTTTAAAAAAGCAGGCAAAATGTTATAACTGGACGAAATGAAAGCACAGATCGTTTATTTTATATTAATTGGTAAAATATTTATTTATACAGGGTGAGGCATCTAAAAGAGGACACCTGAATAACTCGCTTATTTTTGAAAATTAAAGAAAATGCTTATTTGTTATCGAAGGACTCATAATCTGATGCTATTAGTTTTTTGATAGCTGGAGGCGTCAAGGAGATACGAAGGTCAACTCTGTTTTTCTAAATTTAAACAGTATGTTTTTTTACTTACATTCTGATAGAGTACATATATCAAGACGAATACAATGACCTATAATTAAGGTCATTCAAGGTCAACTGCAAGAGAAAATAAATTGTCTCGCACCTGTATGTCGTCATTTATTTTTTTTTTCGTTATCATAGAATCTTGTAGACCATTTACAACTAAAATTAGAGTGCTACTATTTGCAACTTTACAAAATATGATTTTTGTTAAATATTTACAAAACGTGGCTCAGTTCCGATCGCGTTGCCCTTGAAATATGTTGTCAAGGTCAATTTTCAGAACAACTTTTTCCTATACATACATCTGTCTGTTTCGGCTTCACTGATGGTCGGTTAGCCGCTCCCGGAACCGCCCAGATTTGAGCGCGGAGTGAGGATGCACCGCGGAGTTGTAAATTCCCTGGTCGGACGTGGAGGAAACGAAATAAAAATTTTGTGTGTTCGGTGCGAACAAGAATGAAGTTTATTTCAAAGAAATTACGGCAGTACAGATGCCGGCGGCGAAACTCGAAACTGTGAACGTTGAAACATGGCGCGAGGAACTGGCTCGATCGCGAGTTAACGATAGAAATTCAAAGTGAGCTTATTCAGAGAAAATGTTGAAGATGTGTCTCGTTGAAGACACATCTTCTGTGTCTCGGGAACGAGCGCGGCGCGCGAACCGTAGACGCTGTACGCGATCGAAAGATCCAGAAAGTAAGAAATTTGAATAAACCGAAATCGGTTAGACGACGATCAGACAATTGATTGTTGTTCGGATCGAAACAGGTGAGGAACGTACAATAACTCGAGTCGACAGAAACATCGCTCGGGAAAGACAATGTGCTCGAGATTCGAGCTTTTGTCCCGCTAGATTCGCAAAATCTCACACTGTGCGGCGGCGATATGACCCAACGAAAAGATCCTCGATGTTGCTCGCAGTGGGGACTTGGTGATAAAAATGGCGAAATGTTCAATGATCAAACCTTTAGAAAATTTCTTATTAAGAGCGCATTTATATCCCCGGGTCGTTATTTCTTCAATCAGGACCAGTTCTCCATAAATGATTACTGCAAGCTTCGCGTTTGAAGCCTATCGGCATTGGCGCTCGCGTCCGCACGCGCTTGTTGGTTTTTAATTCCATTTTGAAAGATGCGATTCGTTCTTTGACTTCTAATTGAATGAAACGAAAAGCTGATTGGTAGGCCTTTGAGCCTTCCCCCCTCCCTTCCTTGCTGGTATACGATCGCCGTGAGCATTCCTCGAGCAACGATGGAAGAAAAACGGTAACTTTGAGGCAGAAAATTACGTTTCATTTAACTTTACATGCTTGCGCATAAAATACCGGGCTCCCGACTTCAGTTCAAGTAAAAAGTCAAACGTTTTGTATTCAGCAAGAAATCCAATTCGAGGTAGACATTCCTTTGATAAAACTCAGCTAATTTTTTCGTTGATGAAGGATCGGATTGGTACGATGTTTCTCCCATTCAATCTCTGTCTAATCGTTATTTTCTCGCTTGATTATCGCGGAAGAATAAATGTAATACATTTTTGTATCTGTCGTAATTAGAACGGAATGTAAAATAGAGCAGGGAGCAACGTTAGTTACGTTCTTAGCGGTATAATGAACAAGCTAAATGGTACTCGAGTGTACTCTGCCATTCACTCGTTTTTAAATTGAATTTCCTCGAGAGAAGCATCCTGTAAGAAAAATTGTTCCCTTGTATTTTCACTTTACATATTATCGCGGAATAACCACTTTCCGCTTCGTTGCTGCAGTTCCTCAAAACGGCGAAGAAATTTTCAGCAAGAATGCAAATAACTAGATCGCCGGATATTCATGCAAATTCACAATTTCCAACGCTAATTTACGGCAGAGGAAATTAGGCGGAATTCTATTTCCGGCGATGGGTGTTCCGTTACGTTTAGAACAACACGTGTTCGAGATAAACGATATGGAAACATAATTATTAGATTACTGTCGCATGTTGTATGTACAATACTAAAGACACATAAGACATTTTACAGTTAACTGCTTTGTTAAACATTGGTTCGTAACATGAATTCGTTCGTTCATCTTGAATTCATTATTCATATTTTCGTTTCATTTATTAACGAAGTAGAGAATAATAATGAATCAATTAGAAAATTGTTGACTCTAAGTCGATTTCATTTCATCACAGTTATCTGCATTTTGCTATGAGTCACAACTACATTGTTAATCAATCGGATTATTATCATATTATTTAAAATTTATTTTTCGTAATATACGCGAAATAAAAATGCTGTTAATTTTGGTTAGTGCCTAGGTTTCCTTTGGAGTTCATATCGTACATAAATGAATAATGTCCGCAATCTAGTGATCACCTTTACAACCCTCTTGCATCCCAATTAACCCTCCTAAAAAGAGTTTATGCTAATGATGTCACTTTATGCGAGTAACCAGATCCCACCGGTTCATATTCGACCACTGATGTTGTTATTTCAAGTGTGCGTTGTAAAAGATCCAGATATCATAAAATAAATTCCGGAAATGTTAAAAGTGATAATTTCGTACCGCAAAATATAACAAAAAACAGTTTAGTGTTATTCCAATAAACTGTGATTGGCCACGAAGCGAGATATCGTTAGACGAGGTTCTACTAAATTTAAATATATCATACAATGCTGAATACAGTATCTAATCGATAAATGTCGCAACCATGGGTCCGACCAGTGACACTTCGTGCTCAGGTATACTATTCTTTGACTTGTGCCAAACGTAGAAAAGAAGCTCGAGGAGCCTCGGTCGCCGAGAAATGTAACATAATACGGGTTGAGTATGTCGGTGTGAAAACAACACCTAACCCAGTGACAAAATTTCTCTATTTTTTTATTATTTTTTTAATGGAACTCTCACGAACATATTCGTGGCATTTTTCTAATGAAAATGATACCAAATATATTATAATTAAGATGATATTTACTTACGCAGTGAACGACTATTGGTCCCTCACGTGGTATACCCCCGTGAGAGTAGGGAGAGTTCTGGGACAATTACAGATATTTGGGACAATTATAGAGAATTCACTGTATTCGCAAAAAATAGTCGGTACTGTAAGCTAAGATTCATAAAAGATTTAGAGGGTTAATAAAACCTAAGAATTTTACAAAAACCAAAAATCACATATAATGTTATATAACGTAATCCAAACCTAACTCAGACCAACACAACAGGTTCACAATATATCAAATGCATTATAATTTACGTTGAATCTTACTATGTAATACAACCTCTGTGAATTCTTCAAAGAAACAATAGAAAGTCTAAAGTCGATCGCCACTGACATGTAACGACGAAAGTTGTTCAAAATGTTGAATTATATGACATATCCAAAATTTATAAAAATTGGTGAGACCGTCACACATCGACAGGTTGACCGAAAACTTGAAAATTTTTGGTCCCCCAAAGTGAAGATCAGTTGAAATGAATTTCAATTATGAAACAAATTTTCAAAATATAAAAATGGTGGTACACATTACAACCCCCTGCTCTACCTTGAACGTGGGACGTTCTTCCTCAAAATTCGAAGATCCAAAGCATGGTGTCGGTCGTGTAATTGAAGCAAGGCATTGAATTCGCGATCGCGTGGCGAAATGATTGGCCACGAATCGAGTGTCCGGCCAAAGGATACGAAATTTCCCGTCAGTCCCTGCTGCTTCCCCGCCCCCGGTCGAAAAATCGAGCGTTCCAGGCGTGAATCGAGTTATCGTTAGACCGTGGTAATGGCTATTCGTCAGGTAGCGGAATTGCTTCTCGAAATGGAGTGCTCGGTTATAACGTGCTATATATCGGGAGTAGCTAGGCGGTATTTGAAAGTCAAATACTGCCGCGGAAGATGGGGAACAGAAAGTGGGGGATGGAAGGTTTCAACTAGAGGGCGAAAAGGAGGAAGAACAGCCCCTCTCTCCTAGGTGAGAGATACCGAAGACATTTCGTAGCATGGTGATATCTACTGCTCCTACGTAAACCGCAGACTTCATCCGATTAACGGCAGCTTCTATAATGCGAGCATCTTGCCAAATTGGCTATGGTTGACTTAATTAAATTCGAATCGACCCTTCGCGCGACGCGGTTTCTTAGAGGTTTTTGGAGCCTCTGCGGGTACCAGACCTCGTTAACCACCGAGGAATACTACTGCCAACCGGATTCGTGGAGCCCTTAACCGACCAGATTTCATTTACACCGTCGCGATTGTTTGTCCAGATTTTAACCTTTTGCACTCGAAGCAATTTTCATTCCAATATCTAAACATCTCTTTCAAACAAGAACATTCTGTGAAATCTTTTTTTGTATTGTGCACACGAAATTGAAACTGTTTTTTCATACAACATTTGAAGTGTTAGTGATTTATAGCATACAGACTGGTGCCTTAGATGCACCTATTCTAATGCTAAGGGTTAAAATTGACTTTCGCGACAGTTCATTGATAATGGACAAAAATCAACTTTCATGTTGGCATTTAAAACCTTCATAGAAGTATACCTAGATATCTGTTACAAAAGTAATTTGAATAATTTCAAGCCGTGGATCTGTTGTAGTCGAAATCGAGACAAGTCGAAAGACCTATAAAACCATGACCTTTAAATGACCTTGAAGATAAAAACATGAATTTAAATTAGAAGAATGAAGAAGTGAAGTAGTTTACCTCATTCTTATTCTCATTCAAATATATTTTTGCCACTTTATTAGTAACGGAAATAATTTAGATGTTGGATTAATTGATACTTAAGAATTTGAATGAACCTAACCATAGATGCCATAAAATCGTCGAAAGCATTCGCCTGGGTTAAAATTTGTAATATTTCAATTATTCCTCGACAAGAATTAATCTCTCGCAATACTAACAGAACGAATCCCAACATCAAAAGACTCGCAAATAAATAATGAAAGAAACGGTGAACGAATTTCTACAAATTCTATAATTTCTATAAACGCTCCTCGACAAGAACGAATCTCTCACAACAGCAACAGTACGCATTTAAACATCAAAAGATTCACCAAAATATTTAAAAATGATGACAGAATATCTGCAGTCTCGCCACGAACAGAAGCAGTTAAAACAAATCACAACCGCGCAGTTTTCGTAGAACAAAACAATCCCATAATCCTTTCCGTTCCCCGAGAAAAAGTAGAAAAATATCTATATCGTTGTAAACTCGATCGTACAACGTTTCATCGTGACGCCATGGTAGCCGATCCACGTAATCTCGGATTAATTAAAATTTCCTACGAGCAATTTGGATTCCTGTCCCTGTGGATATCTGACGGGCACGTTGATTAAGGAGTTCAATGAAAATTCCAAAATGGCGGTGAAAAGATCGCGCGAGTGTGAACGCAACGATCTTTCTTCTGGTCTCCTTATAGTAAAAATGAAAATGACAAAAAAATTGTATGTATAACGGGGAACAGCGGGGCGAGTGTGTGCGTGTACATATCTACGAGAGATCGATTTGGTCACTTTTCCCTGTTATGGCTTATTTTTATCTTCGCCGATGAGCTAATGAATATTCATGAACGACGATCAGTGGGTTGGACTCGCCTCGTTTAATATTTACTCGCTTTCCCTGATAGTGTGCGAATGTTGATCATCGAATTATTATTTTTCGGCCAATTTTTCGCGAGTTTATTGTTGCCGGATGATTTTTGTATTTCTAGTTACGAGACGTACGAATTCGATGCACAATGTGTCCGCAGTTATGCAAAGTATTCAAAATAGTATAATCATTTCTGAATGAAAGTCAAATGACGAAGACCAATTGAAGATCTCGATCTAAAAACCAGATGTGTCCAGATTTTGAAAACCGTTCAATTCTTACATAAAAAAATAAGCAATTTGTAAAAATCTGTAAAACATCAATAAGTACAGTTTTATCGAAATTAAAAATATTGACTTGCACATGTTGCACCAAGATTTTGAATGTTTTGCAATTTAATGTTGATGCTATATAGTTACTAGTTCAAGTCAATTAAATGGGTAATATTTATTGAAATAAATATTTCCAATACTATTTAATGTTCTAGATTTTTTTTGGCTTATCAAAATAGTATTCTAAGTAATGAATAATAAAGAAATATTTTTATTTTGACAAGAGTCCGAATCGTAAGATAAAATATTTCTAAATAAAAAATGAAACACAAAATATAATATCTTATTTTAATAATCTGGTATGACATAAAACACTTTAATCTTATTTAAAGTATTAGATCATCCTTTAAGTCAGAGATGGGCATTTATGTCTCAATTGAGACAAAACCGTCCCCACCACAGCACCCACTGCCCCCCACCAGCATCCACCGTTACCATAGAGGAAGGAAGTGCTTCGCCCGTAGCGAACAGTGCGCAGGCCTCGCGCATGAAAGAGAGATTGGTGGGAGAAGCAAGCGTTTGAGGGGCCCTTACCTTAACAGTTTTTATCGTCGAGTTATTAAAACTAAAAGCAAGTTTTAGATAATGACGGTAAAAGGTACACAATACAATAAACATACAATGTATCTTGCCATTAGGAAACATTGAATTTAGTCGTAAATGTATTAAATACGAACCATTATATACCGCAAGAATATAAAAAATACAGAAAATAAGTTCAAACCAATAAAATATTACAAGTCAAATTCCAAATATTTCCAATATTCTTTAAATAAAATACTATTTTAAAAACTTACTACATCAAATAAAATATTTTATTTTCAAAGTTGTGCGCATACCTTAAAAATTTAAAATAAATAGGATTAACTACTATTTGCTATTTCAAATCCTAGTCTACCAAGCTCTGGCTGGAATCACTAACTCAATCAGTATAACTAAAAGTATTTCTGGCAGCAAACGCGTTAAAAATGGCTCAACGTAGGAGAGCGTATTGCAGTTCGTTTCATCGCAACGTCTGAGCGAAATTTTCACGCGCATTGTCCGGGAACAGTTGTTTGTCGGTACGATTCATTTGCCGGCGGTTAACGTTGATCGCTCGACCAAGTTTCGAGAATATTACAGCCGGATGTCTTAACATCGAGCACGGGAGACATTAACGGGAGGAGGACGTTGTCAGGTGTTTCGCGAGAATGGCAACAGCGGTACACGGAGCATGGCCGACGGTTTCTGCGGCGAGCGTTTCGACCGCGAGCAACTGCATTTTCTCGGGATAACGGTATAACAGAAATTTGCAAGTAAAAAGGAAGCGGTATTCGGGCGAATTGTGCCGCGTCCTTTGAGCGTATTGAAACGCGGAGAACTATAATCCGCGATGCGATCTTCGGATGAATGAAATAAGGGGAATCCGAGCCGCGCGTTGTTTCGCGTTTACTTCTAATCCGATTTCGATACGATGGTTCCGATGCCGAGGATATTTATTGCGCTGCATAAATCTGCATTTATAACAGCTATCGTCTACATGTATTAGTATTTATTCTATGTTTTCAGATATTCAAATTTTTCAGTTTTAACAATTTTGTTAGACCTGTCTGGTATCCGTTTACGTTCGTCTAAAGCTGTATGTGTGTTCAACGTAATTAAGAATGTTCATTGACGTGTTCCTATAAATTATTTCCTTGATTCTATTCCTGTTGATAGATTCTCTACAGGGTGTCCCATTTTAGCACCCTGTCGATAGACATGTCAATAATTGTGCTGTACCAAATGGAAACTTGAAAATCTTCTTTCACGCAATAATCGCATACGAAATTATTAGATTACGTTATTTAGGGCGAATTGCTGGTTTATAATTGAAGTTTCGTTGGTTGTTGAATGATCTATTAAAAATCCTAAGCCACGGGCCAGGCACCTTGGACTTTAAAAAATTATGGAATAATCACCGGTAGATAATTTATTAAGTTTCACGAGCAATTGTTTCCAAAGTTACAGCTCGTTGTAGAAAATATTTCAAATAATGCTCACTCTGTTTCGGGGGAGACATCTTATGATGGTTGTAAGATATTCTCTGAGTAGACGTGCTTCCATCTAGCTAACCTACACATTGAACGAAACTAAATGACCTGGAATGACCTTGGATGACCTTGAATGACCTTGGATGACCTTGAATGACCTTGGATGACCTTGAATGACCTTGAATGACCATGAATGACCTTGGAAAACTAAATTATTAAAAGTCAGTGAAGTCGTCTCGAACTAAGCTACACGCTTATCTAAATAAAAACATACAGGTCTGTATAAACAAATAGGGGTCACCTTGAAATCTCGAAAGCATGTTCACCGAAAGTTAAGCAGAGTAAGTTTTATTTGAAATATTTTCTACAAAGAGCTGTCGTTGCGGAAATAATTGTGTGCGAAACTTCAAATGGGACACCCCGGTCGAACGGGGACACGTTCTACTAGCTTGTCAGGTTAAATTCGTGGTTCTCGTACTGTAAACATCCCCATTTCCACATCCAAACTTTCTCGCAGAAACTATCATTTTTCGCAACGAAAATTTTTGACACAATGAAAATTTGAAACAGTTAGCAAACAGAAATGTGAAAAACAGCAATTCCTCCGGAAGACCGGTTACAAACGTATCCCCGGCCATAGTTTTGTGTTTACGAATGGTGAAAATCTCTGGTCAAAGACACAAAGACAGATAGTACGTTAGGTAAATAGAATTTCGCAACAAAACTCGTGTTTCGAGTTTTTGAGACTTATTCAAGCATATTTTAATCCTTCGATGCCGGTCCGACATTCATTCTGAGCCAGAGTTCTCCACGTTCCAGTGTACAAGATTTTTTTCTAAATATGTGAAATTATACAAGTCTCCTAGATCTTTTCTTTATATGAAATTGCATTAAGAATTTTAAGCAAGAATCTTAAATAGACGAAATGATACGAACAAATATGTTATACGTGTCTCCTAGATCTATGCTATGCGTTAAATTACATTAAGAAGTTTAAGTATCGTTAAGAAAATATAAAGCCTTAAAAAATCAAACTGTGTTTTCCAAATGTGTCCCCTCGGATACAATAAATTTCATTGAAACATTTTCTGATAAAGTCAAAAAATAACTAGTTGTAATAGTTGATAACTCACGGTGTGTACACGTCTTCAGGGTTAACCCTTTGCACTCGAATAGTGATTCTAAGGCACCAGTAAAAATTTCCATAGAATTATTCAAAACAGTTTTCATATTATCAAATTCGTCTGTATTCTATAAATTACTAAAACCTCAAATGTTATATGAGAAAACAAGTGCAATTTCATATGCACAATGCAACAAAGATTACACAGAATGAAAATGTTCTTGGTTGAAAGAGATGTCTAGATTTTGGAATTAAAATTTGCTTCGAGTGCAAAGGGTTAATTAGACCGAGAGACTGGAAATGTCAGATGCATGTGACGGCGTTCGCGTCAACAAAATTTCCACTAACAACAACCGGGAAAAACATGTTTCTACAACTGATACACAATAGGTTGGTATCGTTAAACTCACCAGAACTTTCACCATGTATAGAGGCCAGCACTAGAATCCAGCCCGGTCGAATCGGCAGCCAGGCAGTTTAAAATTCCCCAGTGCAGCACGCCTTAAGGTTCTTCTGCAACATTTCATTTTATTTTATTCCCTCAACGTCGTTCCTTTTTTCTCTGTATCGTTTTATTCTGTTTTACGTCGGTTAATGGAAGGAAACTGTCTGCCGGTGTTTGCCGGGCAAATATTTGAAAACAACAGAAGATGAAAAAAGAGACGGGAGAGAGAAAGAAAACGTATCTTGGGGTAGTTCCTCGTCGTCTTCGTCGTCGTCGAAAAATAAGGGATTGCTATTTCGCACGGGCTAGGTGTGTCGGTGCGACACTCGCTTCGGAACATCCGGTTATTGTAAATATTGTTCGGGGTGTCGCTCGGCTTTTCCGGCGTGAATACGTACAATCGTAATTAAGATTCGCGTCCGCCGCCCGGCGAGGTTCTTTCAATTATACGGCGTATTCATCCGCGAGGTCTAACGAAGCAACGAAAACCGCCTGTTGCCGATACGCGCGAGGTTAACGAAGCCTCGGGGAAAGCCCGAAGGAAAATCCAAGGAAACAAATTGCGAGACAGATATACACGCACGCACATATATTGTGTAATAAGAGAAAAGTCGTCCATTGGTTCCCCGGTGCGAAAACCTTGGATGATCCGCTCCACCCCCGAGCGCACAGGGTTCTAACTCGCTCCGTATCCGGTGAGCCTCTTGGGGACCCTTTTGTTCCGTGATTCTCCTCATAATTTCGTGTTGACGCGTCGAGGGTACTGGGATAACGAGAACCCGGTGTGCAACCGTGTCTTGGATTTTCTAGAATTTCTGGTGTCGCGCGTCGCCGTGTCGTATCGCGTTCTACCCGGTATTGTAATTGTACCAGGACGGCTACGGGAATTTGTTGCGCGGAACGCGCCGTCGTATTTACTCGGCCAAATTACGTAGTAAATCAACCGACGCGACTTCGAGTGCGCAGCAACGTTTTCGCGGGTCGCGAAATAACAATCGCGATGGAAAACAAATACGAGGATTGGTGGTAGGAAAGAATGCAGGATCCCGTGGGACCTTTCGCGGTTTTATGTGTTGGATTTAGGCGTAAGTAATGCGTTCTTTTTTCAGATTTTTTGGTGAAGTGTTAGAATATAATTGCGGCTATTCGTCTTTTGTGTATTGTTTTACCGATTGTGGAAAATTAGCAAACATACAGGTGCTCGCGAAAGTATTCGAACGCGGTTTAAAACAGAATACCTTTTTCAAAATTGGACCAAACGACCGGAATTTTTTTTAAATAAACTCGATTTCGGCAGGAGTACGATTTCCGTGGACCCTCGTTTTGATCGTGTATGGTTGTTAGGAATTCACTGGTTTATAAGTTTTACGCGTAAGTTTTATGTGTAAAGATGAGCAATTTTAAGCGTTTTTGACAGGTTAGAGCGTCGCCATATTGGATACTCGTTGAGTGGTAGAGGTAGGTCTGTTCGGCGCATGCGTTGGATAGATGGTGGGTGTTCAGCGCATATGTTAGATAGTATGGTATATTTGCGGGATCGCAAATGGTATAATGTTTCGTATTTTGATTTGGTAAACGTGTTATTATTACGTAGGCGTTTGTGCTGCCATCTAACCGATCTGGCGGCGCTTTAACCTGTCAAAAAGGCTTAAAAGTGTTCAACTTTATACGCGTACTTTTGAACTTTTGAACCAATGAATTCCTCACAATAAGATTTTCATTTTCGGTGTTTTCTCGTCGAAATCAATAGGATTCCATATCAAAACTTGAAAAAAAGAGTTCTTCAGAACGAAGCTCAACCCTCAAGTTAATTCTTTTTTTCATTTCATTTAATTAATTCTTTGATCGAGCGAATTATTTATTATTCACCGGTTTAAATTTATTCTCGAATTACGTTGCTTTTTCGCGATAATTTACTTTTCTGTCGACATCGCGACGATCAATTGAATTTAAATTCGTGAGGTGCGATGGAAATCGTGTTTATTTAATTGCAGTACAAATTTTTCGACACTGCAAATTCTTTACCTACACCTGAATCGTTCCTATCATAAACATGATACCTGCCGATGCAGTGGTCGCGGAGCTTCTGCCGAAAGTCGGAGGGGTTTCAACAGCTATCGTTATTCACCCCTGTTATAGAGAATTAACAACATAATAAAATAAATTTGCTAACCAGTAGAGCCTTAACAATTCCCAATCGGGCGCCAAGCGCGCGAATAGACGAAAGCATGTGTAGTCGGCGGCCAGGGCAGTGGATGGCGAAA
This sequence comes from Sphecodes monilicornis, assembly GCA_913789915.3. Classification (NCBI taxonomy): domain Eukaryota; kingdom Metazoa; phylum Arthropoda; class Insecta; order Hymenoptera; family Halictidae; genus Sphecodes; species Sphecodes monilicornis. The sequence goes on from OU565294.1 coordinate 12,010,092, forward strand.
TCGCGAGCCAATGGGGCGTCGCAGAATCGAAGCACTGCTTCTGATAGTCTCTCTACGAGTTCCGCTCGGCTTCGCTATTGGGATCTGACATTTTGAGTGGGGCCATCTGCTGCCGAAAGATAGAAATATTCTAAGCTTGGCTTGGCTTATAGCAGCTTACAGTGTTAACAGGTGTTAATTACAGTATAAACTTACAGTGTTAAAACAGGTGTTAATTAAAAATAACGTTATGGAAGCTCCAATTTTTCCACCGCGTAGCAAAAAAATTTTGATTACTGTGCAATGAAGGATTGTGATAGTAGAGCGAACAAAACTTTGTTGCTCCGTTTCCACACTTTGAAATGAAGTATGTGAAGTGAACTGCTTAAAATTTATAGGACCTCCATTTCTAAAATGTAAGCAACAATTTAGCAAAGAAAGGTCTATTTTAACAGCTAAAATAGCTAAAGCTACAGTGCATATTGAAAGATCTAATCCAGCGTATAAAGACTTTTAAAATTCTTGGTTCAGTGATGCTTATGGCATTGGTGTCTCTAATAGAAGATATTTGTACAATTATTTGTGGAGTAATTAACATGTCCTCACTAATCTTAAGCGATTAGGAGATTAGAAGGTAAAGTTAGAAGGTATATTGAGAAACAAATTTATTTTTCTAAAATGAATTATTTGATAAAACATACTTTAATAAAGCCGCTCTCCTTCAATAAACTTTCTTTCTGCAGGATTTTTACCTGCCCACTTACAAGTTTCACCCATACTTACAAACATTTTAAGTAAAAACAAAGAAAAAGATATCAATACATTGCTAAGACCAAGCCCTTCGCCGCCATATTGGATAGATATATATTTATTGTCCACGCCCCCATGTCAGATCCTAATAGCTAGGTAAAGCTGTAGCTAACGGCATGCGTTGTACTAACACGGAGCGAAACATTACTCGCGGAAACTGAACCGTTTTAAGTGGTTCTCTTTCATCGTGCGTTCAAGGGGCTGGAAGATTTTAATTCGCTGCGTGCCCATGGCACAAAAAGACTAGAATTCCGTCGAGTATCACGATTTTCGGGTCTGTACATCCATTAGAATGCGCGTACAACGCCTCCGTACAGGACTCTTCCGCTGTTCACCCACGGAGCTACTAATTCCGCGCTTTCGTGTTTTCCCTCTCACACTTGCCTCTGCCCGTCCGTTTTTTCGGTGTTGTTGTTGTTGTTTTCTTTTTTCAGTTCCACGCCAGTAATTAACTCAAAAATGCTAACACTGTGGAATACGCGAGCGTAACGGGTAGCGCGCCGCGGAGCCCCCTCCCCCTTCATTTTTTGTGCTGTTCTCTTCTCTTTTCGCTTTGTTTCTCCGTCGTGGATGCTGCATAAAATTCCGAGTCGCCCGGGGAGGCTAATGTCATGTTAATACAAGGCGGAATTAATTGAATACCTCGTTTAATAATTGCGTGGACAAGGTACGACGAGCTGCCGGCCGGTGAAAGGGGCGGCAATTATCTGGGCATTGCTTTGCGATGAAGAAGCCACACGCCCTGGGAAACTTACGACGCGGAATCTTTTGTAATAAACATCTTTGTGACGGAGAGTCTCTCGAATAATTAAGGTCTCTCGTTGAGGGTAATGTCCGATCGTTTGTTTAACGGCTGCTTATTGTCTTATTGTCCCGAAGTCAACAAGTGAGCCACTTAATGCAATAGTAGTAAGTATTTGTCTTTTTAATACCACATTTCAAGGATTTAATCGTCTTTAATTGAAATAATTGTCATTCTTTTAGCGTGGCTTGTGGAAGTCTGGCGTGACATTCTTCGATGTTATTGTGTTTTATAGAAGTTATACTTAAGTCCTCATTAATTATAATGATCTACTGTCTGACTTGCACCGTTTTTGCATTAAACGTCTCCATTAATGAAAGCAACAATTTGAAATTTGATCTTCCACATTTTTAGAAGAAATTTCAATACGCGTTAATACAGTTTTGATTTTATGTTTAATATTTGTAAATCAAAAATTGCAATAAGTACTTTAATAGAGTATTGATACATATTAGTACGGTATTGATTTCATGTTCAATACTATCAAACTTTGAATGAGAGAAACGAATTACTGTTTCGTTTGAATTTTTACATGTTATAAAAATGTAAATTTCCAAGCATATTAACAGCATAACTATCAGACATTCTTTCATTGATTGAAGACGATGCATAGATTCGTGTATTCTATTCTTATCAAAACACCTTGTTTCATTTTAATTACGAAATAAATTTGATTACTGAATCCGTTACCAAACATTTATTACTTCTTGTTTCTAAGGAAATATTCCAAGCGAGCTCACGAATGAAGTCTTTGAAACTTTCTTAATTATGTTGGGTAGTTTCATGTAAATTGTTGAAATGGCACTGTATAGTTTTGCATTGGTTGTTCACAGTTGAAGTACTTGAATCGCAAAGAACAATTGCGAATAACAATTTATTTTTTTCGTTTCTGGGAAATATGTTACAGTCGCCGCTTGTAATCGATACTTATTATTCAATTAGTGGTGGTCAGTAGATTAATTGCGGCTGATAACGGATTTGGCACTAATCGTGTATAATGGGTATCCGATAGATCGAAAGTTTGGCGTATCAATCTGTCTTAACCACATGTTCAACGAACGACTCTGCAGGGCTAATGAGTCATCTCCATTTTAACCAAACGTTCAATGAATATTTCCGTAATTAGCAATGTAATTGAATTATGAAATTGGGGAAATGAAAACCCTCGAATTTTGTAATTTAATAAACTTGCTCTTTGCTGTGCTCTATATTTCTATCTTTTAGATCAATAATATAATACTGATGGAATTCATGGAATTTGCAATCAGCGCCATTTGTCGGGGGGAAAAATGTTCTTAATATTCGCGTATAGCGCCTCGATCGTTCTTCTTAATTATTATTAATTATTATTAATTATTATCTTGTTTTTGTCCCCGCCTCCCGTTTTTCGGTGTTCAACGAAATCTACACGCATTTGTGTCATTCGGTAATTTGTAAATATATTAAGTAGTTTTCTCATCGCGAATGCAATTATGCATATCATTATTATTTGTCGACTTTCAAGCACTTACGACTTCCAAGCACTCGCGACTTCCAAGCACTCGCGACTTCCAAGCACTCGCGACTTCCAAGCACTCGCGACTTCCAAGCACTCGCTACTTCCAAGCACTCGCGACTTCCAAGCACTCGCGGCTTCCAAGCACTCGCGGCTTCCAAGCACTCGCGACTTCCAAGCACTCGCGCCTTCCAAGCACTCGCGACTTCCAAGCACTCGCTACTTCCAAGCACTCGCGACTTCCAAGCACTCGCGCCTTCCAAGCACTCGCGACTTCCAAGCACTCGCGGCTTCCAAGCACTCGCGGCTTCCAAGCACTCGCGACTTCCAAGCATTCGCGACTTCCAAGCACTCGCGACTTCCAAACACTCGCGACTTCCAAGCACTCGCGGCTTCCAAGCACTCGCGACTTCCAAGCACTCGTGACTTCCAAGCACTCCCGGCTTCCAATCGAATACAGTAAATCGCAATCATGTAATTTGCATGAATTAATACATCTTTTACGAGAGAAGCTTACACGAGAATACACAAATTTTTTGCACACTTATGAAAAGACACGTAATTTCTAAAATCTATAAATATGTTGATCTTTATTTAAACGAGGGTACGATTTATTAAAGTTTCTAGTTTACTATATATTTTTGGTCAGAAAATATTATAAATATAATATTCTTTTATCAAAGAAATACTTGCGTTCATTGTTTTATATTTGCCTAAAATTTTACATTTTATATTTCACTATGTTTTGTAGGTTAGAGAATGCTATAAATGCAATATTGTTTTATTCAAAAAAATATTTGCATATATTATCTAAATATAATTTACAATGTACTATTATGTATAATTTAGAATATTTAAAATACAGTACTTTCTACCAGTGATAGGTACAATGCAAATAATTCAGGCAAAAAATTCAGAATACTTGCTAGCTAATCTAATAAATAGTAAAATGATATTTTAATATAGTTACCACTATTTTCATAGCTTGACCTAATAAAAATCTTCTTTTCCATGTCTCTCACATTTCTTTTTCGCTGTTCCTGATTGCGTTGTAAAATGTTTAGCAATTAAAACGCAAGAATAGAAGCCGGTTAGAAGGTAAACTTTCCAGGCGGATGAAAAGTTTGTTCAGAAAATCATTTCCATTTCTCCGGGGAAGATATTTGACTCGGTCGGTAAAGGAATTCAGTCCGTTGAATCGATCACTAGGAGAATGAAATAATTTCGTATTCAAGATGGGTAAGAATGTTTTCTGATATCCGAGCAATTCCATCGTGACGTTATCGTTCGCAATTTATCCTTGAGACTCATTAATATTAAACCGTTCGGATCTGCATTCTTCCTACGGAATCAAGAACGCTCTGAAGACTCGAAAATCGGTACAGTTATCTTGTGTGCAAGAGCGATGCAAGCTCGATGCAAGCTCGATGCAAGCTCGATGCAAGATCGTTAAACATTTGGATGAATACAGGTGGAATACTATCGCTAGATAAATCAAGACACTAACACAATCTCAAGTACCTAGAGTTTATTTTCGATTTAAATTATGTTAAACAATGCGGAACAAACCCATTTATCTTCGTTTCACATCACAGGCTAAAAATTGAATCTTCAGTGCACAAGATACGATTCTACAAAATACGATGCAAGCAACAATTATCTCCTTACATTTTTTAATGCTATCAAGGGATAAATTAACTATGTTAACATTAAAATAACCTAGCATTGAGTGCGAATAATTTGTACTGCATTTTAAAAACAACAAAACCATGTTTCTCGAGACGTCTTTTTTACAAAATGCATCTGAATAAATAAATGTATCCGATAATTGTCCACAGAGACAATCTCAATAATTGTAAAATACAGAATCTGACATCCCTAATGTTCTTATATGAAAAGTATGAGGAAGATATTGTGTTAGGGATTTGGAAATATTAGAAAAATCGTAACATATATTATTATTTACAGCTTTGAAAAGAAAAACTTCATAACGAATTTATGCCAAACTATGGAATGATATTCATTCGATAAACGAAGCGTGATATTATACCAACTCCTATAATTCTACAATGCATCACAATTCTGAATAGAGTGTAAGTTTGCAGTGTTTATTTAATTTTTAGCCTAATAAAACCGACGAATATTGGAATAAACGTCTATTTAGGTTCATGTCGTCTGGGAACGATAAAAGTGTACATTCAAATCACTCCCGGTCTATTTAGGAGGATGCACGCTCCCTAAATTTAGTTTCACCGTTAACTCAATTTATCTAAAGGGACGCGAAACGTAACTATAGCAAGTTACGAGCATTAGAGTATATATCACTCATCCGGGGCACTTTCAGAGATACCTAAGAGCACAGTAAACGTCAAGTTCACTTGGGGACTGATAGGAAGACGCGGCCATACCGAGGCATCAACTTCGCATCTTCATCAAGTTGAACGGACGGCCTGACAGTCGAAAAGAAATTCGATGACACGTTGACGCATTCACTATAATTTCGTGCGTGTGCACCGTGCGCCGCCGGTATTGGATTACGTCCAGATCCCGAGTTATAGTTGCGCCGCGTGTTCGCTCGATTCGAAATAGAATGACTCATAGACAAAGACCTTGTTCTAATTCAAAACGAAACACGGAAAAGCTGTGGACCGTATCGGGCCGCTGCGCGAATATCGAGAGCGGGATTAGATTCGTGATTATTTCGGTGCGTTGCAACGGTTGAGAATGATTCACGTGTCATAATAATGACAGAGCATAACAAATACTCTTCTACAACTGTTTGGCCAAAGGGTTGGAATCACAAAACGTTCGGTAAAATTAGTGTCGCAACCATTTTTAGAATGAACTTTCTTAAGTTTGAAATTTAATGGTAGTTTAAGTACTTATTATAATGAAAAGGAATAACAAATACTCTTCTGCAACTGTTTCGTCAAAGGGTTGCAACCAGACAACGTTGGGTAAAATTAGTATCGCAACAACTATTAGAATGAACTATATTAAGTTTGTCATTCAATGGTAGTTTAACTCCTTATTATAATGAAAAGGAATAACAAATACTCTCCTGGAACTGTTTCGTCAAAGGGTAGAAACATAGAAACCAGACAACGTTCCGTAAAATTAGGGTTGCAATCATTTTTAGAAAGTACTTTTATAAGTTCGACATTTAATGGCAGTTTAAGTCCTTGTTATAATGACAATGAATAACAAATACTGTTCTGAAACTGTTTCGTCAAAGGATTGAAACCAGATAACGTTCGGTAAAATTAGTATCGCAACAATTATTAGAAAGAACTGTCTTAAGTTTGACATATAATGGCAGTATAATTCCTTGTAATAATGACAAGGAATAACAAATACTCTTTGTAACTGTTTCGTCAAAGGATTGAAACTGCACAACGTTCGGTAAAATTAGTATCGCAACAATTATTAGAAAGAACTGTCTTAAGTTTGACATATAATGGCAGTATAATTCCTTGTAATAATGACAAGGAATAACAAATACTCTTCTATAACCGTTTGACCAAAGGATTGAAACCAGACAACAATCGGTAAAATTGGTATCGCAACAGTTATTAGAAACAGCTATCTTAAGTTTGACATTTAATGGCAGTACAATTCCTTGTAATAATTACAAGGAATAACAAATACCCTTCTATAACTGTTTCATCTCAAGATTTATATCAGACAAAGTTCAGTAGAATTAGTTTCGCAACAATTTTTCGGAACAAGTGCCTTGTGTTTGATATTTAAGGGTAGATCCATAATAATGCCTCTGGATAACAAATATTCTTCCAAAACTGTTTCATCATGCGTAGAATCTAGACAAAATTTTTGAAGAAGGAACACGATCATTTTTAGAAAATAGTTCCATATGTTTTATATTTAATAACAGCTTAATTTCCTATATTAGGGACAAGAAATGATGGTTCAACCAAATTTTTTGGTGCAAGACTTATGCCAGACAAAGTTTAGTAGAATTAGTTTCGCAATCAGTTCCTCATGTTTAACATTCAACGATAGTTTAATTCCTTATAATAATAACGATGGATAACAAATATTCTTTCGAAAATGTCTGATGTACAGTCTTAGCCAGACGAAATTTTGGTAACATATTTAATAGAAAGAGCACAACAATTTTTAGAAATAAATTTTGCAGGTTTAACGTTATACAAATTTCTTACGGCAATGTCAATGAATAAGAACAAGTCTTCTAAAATTATTTTATAAAACAATTTTAGACAATAAGACAATTTCATTCTCAAACGATCTTGATACTTCTCATTCAAACAACCATAATTCTGCATTCGGTACTGATTCTAGATGTGTTTAACATTTGACTAATGGAGTCCAGGTGCATTCTGATCCAGTATTTCAAAGACATCTGGACAACAATTGCATATAATAATTATGTTAATTAATATCCAGTAGAAATGTATGTTCAGACTCCCATTAGCCTCATAACACAGGAGCGATAGACACGGAGTGGAATTAATTTGATAAGCTACCTCTATTGAATTCTGCCGTTGTTTACCCGAAGAAAGCCAATTATTATCAATATGGAATCCTTTGACGCTAGATTCTCGCAAAAACAATAATTCTCTACTGCACAGAGGTCTCCTTTCGCCGTGCTCTCTTGTCATTGAAAGACGTAACTTCGCTAAACACGGTACACTTAGCGCGATTCAAGTTATAGAAGAGCATACAGTATCTATGTCTGTCGCTTCGGACACAAAAAGGACGGGAATATCCGACCCGGACAAATTGCATCTCCTAATCAAATCCTGCGGCTGAGCTATCTAATGATTCGCTTCTTGCCAGTAATTAGGTTAGTAGTTAGACCATTTTCTCAATTATGTGAACATTGAACTCCAAATTTTATTGAGGACCAAATAAGCACACGAATTTTACTAACGGTGAAGCAGTGCCATAGTTTTGCTATATGTTTTACAGTGATTCGCATTAATACTGGCTTAGTTTGACTATATTTAATTCTAACAATAAGACAATTATTACCATTACTCCATAAGTTGATTTAGCAGCAACATCTAATAGAATAACTTAGAATGACATTCAAGGCCACAATTGTTTGTAAGTTCCAAAGATGCTACAATGGAAAATGATTCCATAAATGTTTCCTCAATCTAACTAAAATTGTAATAAAAATAAATTTTCTAAAAGCTGGATTTGTTCCGTTCTTGCGCAAAAGTCTTCAATTATTAAAATGCCGAAGAGGCTTAAATAGGAACTGATTTAATAAACTTCTTCATTCGAACATATATTATAAGAAAAGTCCCATAGAATCTAAGCAAGTGCAATGTTGTTATTTTTATATGGCGAAACACACGAGTGATTTATAGTGTTTGATACATTCGGTGTTAAATTACGATGATTCAGTTGTAGCGACCGGGCACAGCAGTTGAAAACTGAGTAGATTAACTATAAAACAATACAAATATTTAAATACTGGAACACTGTTGTATTCTTTTAGATTGATTAGAATTATTAAAAGAAGAAATAAATGTATCTCCAACATTTTGCAATTCATGCAGACAATTTATATTTTGCATAAAGATCCGCAGTCTAATTATCAGATATTCCATTTCCAAGACCTGAATCATGTCATATACCAATATCCAAATAATGAGAACGAACGTAATATATTACAAACAAAGCTCTTATAAATATGTTACATGCGAGTTTCATTTACCTTTCAACGTCGATGACTCGCGTCGGACGCAACAAATACCAACATTTCGGTGGATTCGTCATTACGAGCTAAATGACACGGCCGAGCAGGAATCGTTAAGGTATGATCTATATTAGCGGGCTCGGCTAACGGGGGACGTACGGGGAAAGGGCGAGATAGAAAACGAGGCGCGACAAGACGCGCGTGCAGAAAAGCAACATGCTAGCAATCTTTCATTTTATGGACCAAGACAGCACGTTGCCGGGGCCGTTGCCAAAGCTATTTCCAGGCAGCGCGCTGACTTCGCTCCTCGGCGCGGTGACTCCTCCTCGGGTTTCTCCTCAGCTGTTCATCGGGATCCGCGCGGCAAGCCCCGCTGCTTCTGCGGTGTAATACCATGAGACGCGGCCAAACGTCCGTTCTTATGGTTTCGTCGAATTAGTTTCAACCGGCGGCAACGGCAACGGCTCGCGCGTTGCGCAATTGTCAGAGATAGAGTCGCAAAACGGCTCTTTAGAACGGCCGTTCCACGGCTGCTGACGATAGCTCTATGTGAATACTAATTGCTATCGCCGTTTATGATTCTCAATTACACCCTGATCCTTGATTATTGCCGGTGAATCGCAACGGTATTCCGTAGACGTTCGCCTTTTATCTCCTTGCGCGGAATCCAATTCTTCTATTAGGCGCGAAAATGGCCATTTCATTCCTTTTAAAATTGTTTAGTCAAAGGGTGTAACATAGACAACGTACAGTAGAACTAGTGTCGCAACCATTTTTACAAAGAACTTTCTTATGTTTGATATTTCATGGCTCTTTAATTTCTTATAATAGTGACAAGCAATAACAAATATTTTTCAAAACTGTTTCATTACAGGGATTACAGCAGACGAGATTTAGTAGAATTAGTTTCGCAACCATTTTTAGAATGAATTTTCGTAAGTTCAACATTTAATGGCAGTTGAATTCCTTATAATAGTGAAAATTAACAACAAATATTCTTCTGGAACTGTTTCGTCAAAGGGTAGAAACCAGACAACGTTCGATAAAATTAGTGTTGCAACCATTTATAGAAATAACTTTCTTATGTTTGATATTTCATCGCTCTTCAATTTCTTATAATAGTGACAAGTAATAATAAATATTTTTCAAAACTGTTTCATCACAGGTATTATACCAGATAAGATTTGGTAGAATTAGTTTCGCAACCATTTTTAGAATGAATTTTCGTAAGTTCAACATTTAATGGCAGTTGAATTCCTTATAATAGTGAAAAGGAACAACAAATATTCTTCTGGAACTGTTTCGTCAAAGGGTAGAAACCAGACAACGTTCGATAAAATTAGTGTTGCAACCATTTTTAGAAATAACTTTCTTATGTTTGATATTTCATCGCTCTTCAATTTCTTATAATAGTTACAAGTAATAATAAATATTTTTCAAAACTGTTTCATCACAGGTATCATACCAGACAAGATTTGGTAAAATTAGTGTTGCAACCATTTATAGAAATAACTTTCTTATGTTTGATATTTCATGGCTCTTCAATTTCTTATAATAGTGACAAGTAATAATAAATATTTTTCAAAACTGTTTCATCACAGGTATTATACCAGATAAGATTTGGTAGAATTAGTTTCGCAACCATTTTTAGAATGAACATTCTTAAGTTCAACATTTAATGGCAGTTGAATTTCTTATAATAATGAAAAGGAATAACAAATATGTACTCTTTTTGAACTGTTTCGTCAAAGGGTAGGAACCAGACAATGTTCGGTAAAATTAGTGTTGCAACCATTTTTAGAAATAACTTTCTTATGTTTGATATTTCATCGCTCTTCAATTTCTTATAATAGTTACAAGTAATAATAAATATTTTTCAAAACTGTTTCATCACAGGTATCATACCAGACAAGATTTGGTAAAATTAGTGTTGCAACCATTTTTAGAAATAACTTTCTTATGATTGAAATTTCGTGGCGGTTTAACTTCTAATAATAATGAGGAGTAACAAATATTTGTTAAAACTGTTTCATCACATAGCTTACACCAGACAAGATTTAGTAAAATTAGTTTCACAACAATTTTATGTTTGACATTTAAGGGTAGTTTAACCCGCCCTAATAACGGCAATGGATCACAAATATTCTTCACAAATCTGTTTAATCAAGCGTACAAACTAGAGAAAATTTTTGAAGATGAAGATTGCTGATCACAAAAATACAATACATCAAATCTGCAGTTTATACAAATGCATATTTTGACAGAAAGCAGATAAAGCAATAAGACCCGTTCAAAAATGTGTTTTATGATTGTAAGATTCTGAAAATGTATAAAATAGTACTAGAATACTTGAACAAACTTTTATATTACTTTACATATACAGGGTGTCCCATTTAAGTTGAGATTATAAACAATCTCGAAGACATGTGATTTAAAACAAACAATCTAGCGCATGTCGTTTAGTGTTTCAAGTGGCGAGTCAATTGGCACTACTAGTTTTCTACTGCGTGGGCGCTTTCAAGTTTATTTCAATGTCATTTTGTCATTTTTATCATAAACCCATATTTTTTATTTCGGAATCATATTCTACGTAAAAAGATACACAACATCTGTTTGAAATATCTTTTTGTAAGTTCAATATTTCTTAAGATATTTAGCTGATTTTTCATGTTTATGTCAAGGATAATTTTGTTTTTTATTAAAATGACAACGTTACTTTCTTCTGGAAGATTTTTTATTTCATTTAAGAACATCATAATAAATTCTCGAAGTTTTTACCCTCAACTTCGAGACACTTAGTAATTCGTTTAATAAAAGGCCCATGAACACATAATAAAGTTCTCACAAACTTACAAAAAATTGTTTCAAACAAAAGTTGTGCATTTTTTTACGTAGAATATGATTCCGAAAAAAATATGGGTTTATGATAAAAAAGACAAGATGACCTTGAAATAACCTTGAAAACGCCCACAAATTAGAAAACTAGTAGTGCCATTTGACTCCCCACTCGAAACACTAAAGGACATGTGTCAGTTCCTTTTTTTTAAATCATATGTCTTCGAGATTATTTACAATCTCAACTTAAATTCCCTGTATAATTTCTAGCAATAATTCACCAATACAGAAAAGATGGCATGGTTGAACAACAATTTGTTCCACGTACAATGCGAATTATGTGCACATGATGCATATGTCTGTGCATGTAATACTGAGAAAGGATTTCGTTGTCGAGTGAGCACTTATTAAATTACTACTCCCGAAAATAAAATCCTCTGCGATTTCCAGGCGAAAAATCGAGTGAAATGAAAAGAATTGGAGCAACCTGCACAACCTGCATAATTCAATTATCGCGGATATGTATGAATGAACGGACGGAACAGATTCTTCTCACTAAAGAGACGCGCCGTTTCCAACCCCTGACAAAGTAAACCTCTTACTCATTCAGTTTACCATCTATTAGATATTCCCCAAGTTCGGAGGACTTTTTAAACACCCTGACTAAGCGATTTCATTGACTATCAATCCACGGTTACCGTGGCTCTGTCTGAATTAACACTGACTTCTAAAAGAGATGATCAAACCTCCGATTACGGTGGATTTCAGTTAATAACCAGCAACGGACAGCAATTATTGATTTGTAAGACGAGCTGCTTCCCTACGATTCGATAATGTATTCAGAAGGGACCGTGAATTGTTCGTTAAATTTTCAGACGATCCTCTAAAATAGCATATCTGGAATAATACTTCGCTCGTTTTTACTTGGCAATAATCTATTCCTATCAACAAATTGTGTTTCAATTGAAAGTAGATCAATCATATTACCGTGTCTGAGATAAGAGAGGTTCCTTTATTTAAATTTACTCAAACAAACCTCTAAGTGATATTTTTACAGCTTCATATAATTTGTTTAATTTCGAAATACATTTTGAATAATTTTCTAAAATCATGTAATTCGTGAATTTATACTAGTAATGTACTTACAAATTATGTTTTATGTCTGTATTGTTTAAAGAGTGGCAGCCAAGCTGTCGATGCTGAATTCTACTTCCTCAATTTACTAATCAATATTTTTCTTCCTGTCGAAGATTTTTTTTATGAAACTTGTACCAACAATTCAGATCATATTTACTTGTTTAGTCTACGAAATAGTATAAGTTCGATTATCCTCACTGATCAATAAAACACAAGTGTTTGAATAATAATAGCACAGCTACCAAGCTACGGTATTAGATTAAATCTTTGTGAATAATTAAGTGTTCGGATATAACATGATCGGATAAACGAAGTTCTGGTGTATCGTGAATTAAAGAAGTAGATGCAATCCGAATTATGTCGTGCTTGGACTCATCTTAATCAGGGAAATGTTTCTAATATGTTGGCAAATGTTTCATAAAAGACTCATTACGAAGATGTTCGTGTAATTGATTTACCTTAGTGTCCCTTTCCCGTGTTTCGTGTCGAGACATTACTGAAGCAAAAAGACATCGTGAGTCAGTGAGTCGGTGAGTCGGTGAGTCAGTGAGTCAGTGAGTGAATGAATCATTGAGTCGGTGAGTCGGCGAGTCAGTGAGTCAGTGAGTGAATGAATCATTAAGTCGGTGAGTCAGAGAGTGAATGAATCATTAAGTCGGTGAGTCAGTGAGTGAATGAATCATTAAGTCGGTGAGTCAGTGAGTCAGTGAGTGAATGAATCATTGAGTCGGTGAGTCGGTGAGTGAATGAATCATTGAGTCGGTGAGTCGGTGAGTGAATGAATCATTGAGTCGGTGAGTTAATGAATCATTGAGTCGGTGAGTCGGTGAGTGAATGAATCATTGAGTCGGTGAGTCAGTGAGTGACTGAATCATTGAGTCGGTGAGTCCGTGAGTGAATGAGTCATTGAGTCGGTGAGTGAATGAATCATTGAGTGGGTGAGTGAATGAATCATTGAGTGGGTGAGTGAATGAATCATTGAGTCGGTGAGTGAATGAATCATTGAGTCGGTGAGTCGGTGAGTCGGTGAGTCAGTGAGTCAGTGTCTCCCCTAAACACGATGAAACATTCTCGTCGTCAGTCAGTCCATGATCTTCGGTCCTCGAACGGGAAGTGATGCCAAGCGTTTCCCGTCACGTTAATTTTCCGGCTTTTTAGGCGCCATCCAGCATGAATTAATTTAATCAAAAGATCCCGGGCCAGGCCGGTGTTCTCGCTACGAAGACGTTCCTCCTCGCAGACAGTAGGCCAAGATTTCAATCAGATAATTATCAGCTCCTCGAGCGACCCGAAATCCTTGGAAGAAAAATAAATTTCCCACTGTTTTGAGAGCACTTCGACAGAATGGATCTGTGTTAATTAACAATCCTGGTCTCTCAATTACAATTGAGATACGGTAATTCGTCGGAAGAGGTCCCTCGAATGTTTTAACTGTTCTCTGGGAAGACGATGAAACGGAATCTTCTTTGCGAAACGGGCGTCTTTTTGTCGAAGAGATGGAAAATGGAACTGAGTAATATGATATTCGAGACTGTAATGGTTTTAATTAGCACCATGTTTGACGTTGTTGGAGAGACTTACTTCAAAACGAAACACCGGGGAACGAAGTCATTGGGGAGTTTTATAAAGTAATTGGGGGTTTAGTAATTGGATTCGGAAAGTGTTAATCTCTTGTGCTGGTTTTCAAAGTGTTCTAACAATTTCTAAAAGCGAAGGTCGTTAACGTTTTTGTAAATATTTTATCGTTCACATTTTGTGGCCGTATTTTTAAAGAGATTTTAAGTACCAAAGTCAATTCACGGAGTTTTATTAATTAATGAAGACTAGACTTTTCTGCGAAATAAAGTTTTCTCAGCCTCATTTATAAAGGCTCGGTTACAGTAGAAATTTATTTTATCTTATAACCATTTTCGTATTTTATTACTAATGGACGGTAGATATTCCTGCAAAATATATTATTTACAGGTTATTAAAGTGATTAAGAGATGAAATGATCCTGCATTGAATTCCTGTTTCTTGTAATCGATGCACAAAATGTTCATGTTGTAAAGATCTATTATTAATGATGAAATACGAAAATAGTTATCACTAGACTGCGGATTTTATGCATTCATGACAAAACAGGAGTTGGTACAATTTATAAGAGTAATGAAATTAAAACAGTCTAAGGACCTCGACATATCATTTTCAATTTGTTAAGATCATTACAGAAAAAAAGAAATGTTAATCTGTCTTCTGCTTCTTGCAATTTAGTCAAACAATTTTTAGTTCGCATAATAATCCGCAGTGTAGTTATGAGCGAAAATAAATGTCTACCGAAATAACAGTCTTTATAAATGAGACTGAGCAAATTTTATTTTGCTCTGCTTTATGTCAACACAGCTCTTAAATTGTTCTGTTTTTTTTCTGTTTTGTGTTTCAAGCTATAAAAGGCACAGAAGGGATTTTTAATAAATATCGTGTAAACTCGCGAATTTAAGAAGTAACCAGCGGATTTTTATGTAAAATAGAAGATGTCTGGATTAATTCTGAAAAACGGGGGTCCAATAAAAATGTGTGTCCTCTTTTGATAATTTTAATAAGTTGGAAACTTAATGATTGCACTAAAATTCTCACTGTTTTACATTTCATCCACCCATTTTTGCAATGAATCCAAGAAATCAGAGTAGCGTAATTTACTTGTTTATGTTTTATTTACTAATTTAAGCCACAAATACATAAAATCCGCAGTTTAATTGTCAAGGTATAAAAATGAGAAAAAGTATTTCTGGTACATCTTTGAATTTTTAATAAATATCGTGTAAATTCGCGAATTTAATAAGTAATCAGCGGATTTTTATGCAAAATGAAAAATAACCTGGATCAATTCTGAGAAACGATGGTCCAATAAAAATGTGTGCCCTCTTTTGATAATTTTAATAAGTTGGAAACAACAGAACAGTGTTTAATGATTGCACTAAAATTCTCGCTGTTTTGCATTTCATCCACCCATTTTTCAACGAATCCGAAAAATCAGGGTACCATAATTTTGTGGTTTTTGTTTCATCTACTAAAATTCATATATGAATTTTTCACATTTTTCACAGAATGAATAAAATGTTACAATTTGAAGGTTATCCTCGTTTTTCACGGAAAAAATGGCGAAAAAATCGGTTTTTATTTTTTTTAACAACGGCGCAAGAAACCGAAAAATGTGAAAAAATGCATATATGATACTTATAATAATATATCGGTACTGTAAAAATATAAAGTTAGTCACTCTAGAACTTCCATGTGAAATCTGCATTTTTTCAATTTTTTGAGGTTTTTGATGTTTTACAAGCAGGATTTTCAATTTAAAAATCTAAAACGAATTTCAGAATATGTATTCGGGTGTTTCACATGTCTCAGATTTTTTTCAGAATTTCTAAACTCCGTTAACTAGGGCAAATAGGCCAAAAAATGATTTTTCAATTTTACCCCATAACTACCCTCCCGATCAAGATATAGGGTTAAAATTTTTGCATTGCACTAAAATTCACACTGTTTTGCATTTCATCCACCCATTTTTGCAATGAATCCAAAAAATCAGAGTAGGGTAATTTTTTGGTTTGTGTTTCATCTACTAATTTAAGGGCACAAATGCATATAATCGGCAGTTTAATTGTCAAGGAATAAAAATGAGAAATAGTGTTTCTGGTACATTTCCGAATTTTTAATAAATGTCGTGTAAACTCGCGAATTTAATAAGTATTTAGCGGATTTTTATGTAAAATAAAAAATATCTTTGTTAATTCTGGAAGACAGTGGTTCTACAGAAATGTGTTTTCTCTTTTAATAATTTTAATGTGGTGGAAACAACAGAATAGTGTTTAATGATTGCTTTAAAATTCTCGCAGTTTTGTATTTCATCCAGCCATTTTTACCATAAATGCATAAAATCCACAGTCTAGTAATAAGGATGTAATAATACTAATTTAAATCGGTGGTTTCTATATCTAATGGTTGGTTCGATCAAACGCTGCCTGGTTCATCTAGGGTCGATTCGATTTCAACGGTGGCAGAATAAACGAGCATATCAAATTTAACTACTTTTCATTTCTAGTTATTCCAGCGTTACGAAGACAGCAGCGCGGTTCCATTTCGTTGTAATCGTGCCGTTGGGTCCCGTACGTTTATACAAGGTGTACAATCAGAAAGGAAACATTTCTCTCCTGCACGGCTGGATAAAGAAAGTGAGTGGGAAATATTCGCTGCAAAGCTTGCTTGGATATACACGGCCAACGTAATCTTCCCTAAAAGTAATACTGTGACTCCCCTATATCTTCGTATATGCGTTCGGAATAATTAAGTGTAAAAATCCCCTCCAAGTCTCATTTTCTCTAAGTCTCGTATTTTTATCTTCCGTATCTTTCCATGAAAATAAATGCTTTGTACCAGTACGTGAATTCATATTATCAAGCAAATATTATCACTTTTTAAGAATAATTTATTCATCATTTTACGATACATTATATTCAACACTCTATGATTACGTTTTCTTCATTGAAATATACATAGACATGAATTTAAGTCTAAACAGAAAAAAAAACATTATTTATCGAACACAAATGTTATTAGTTTTACCGTACATTTTTATTTAAAGCCCCGTCGTGTCGCTTTATTTTATCGGATTGGCACAGACACGTCATTATAAATTATTTATGAATACTATGTATTATGAATGCATCCTCTATTTAAGTATTTTCTTTCTGTGTTAACAGACTTTCCTTAAAGATAAAATTTTTTATCAATTTGTTATCGATCTATCGGTAAGAAGTGAATTAAAATGATATATCAATATTTTTTAGTCTAATTTTATTTTTAGCCGTAATCCCACAAAATCATCTTAAATTGATTTTTTAACTATGAATTCATTTTAATCTAAAACATGATATTTGTAGTTTTCAAGTTACAGACATTTTTTTTGTGATTCCTAACAAAAATTCTATACAGATTTAATTTTTTTTTAAATGGTTTTGTAGTAAAATACTTCATGATGGAGAAAACTGTTTTAATTCTATTTTTTGTGAATTTTAGGGATGATTGTCATGTTACAAAGATTTTTGAACCTGTTCTGTATTTTTTAGCCCACCCAATACGTAACAGGGACGGTATCGAGGCCGTGCAAGGGTGGCGAGCTGGAAGTACCAATAAAAATTCGTCGTCGAGTGTTATTAAATTTCACAGAGAGCTAATGCGTCAAATCTAGCGCTGGCCGACCGAATGCAACAATGCACACCTCGTCGCTGCAATAAATGGTTTTAATTGCCGGTGACAGCGATAAGGATAATAAAATAATGCAAAACGAGAATTTCGAACGGCACCACGAAAATCCCCGTTTTATTAACGAAGTCTGACTTCGTTAAATCTTCGTTGACCGTCGGGAGAGAGCGGTCAATTAGGCGAATATCCACGAAATACGAATTCTTCTCTATTAAATGCCTATTGAGGAAATAAGTAGCTCCGAAAAAATGTAGTCAATCTTTTGTAACAATTGTAGTCTCCAGAAAGAACTGACACTCTCTATTTGCATCATTACATTAAAAATTTCAATGTGTGCACAATTTCCGAAATTTTTATATAAAAGGAGAAACGATTGTTAGGTTTAGGAAGATGCAGAAGATATTAGACGTTCTCTAAGTTATGTGGGCTGTATATATTCTTTAGATAAAAAAATATAATATTTATGGAGACTTATAAAATTTTCTATGCCATATAAAATTGTGTTGTGAAATACATTGCAAGTGATATTATCTTTAGATCTTTTTTTTCTTTTTTTTTTAAATTGCGTCGACATCACAAGGGTTATTAGCAACTACAAGCTTACAATTAGGTGGTCACTTATAATTTAGATTCGGTTGAATAATTTTGTGTGCATCAAGAATTTTATTAGTTTTTCGGAAGATTCCTTTGAGTCGGTAGCATCTTTGATGTTTCCTGGAATTTTGTATCTTCTTATTTTTTGATGATAGAGATGGCACGCTGTAACTATGTGTTGTTCCATTATGTTTATTGTGTAGCATCTATTACATTTAGATTTCTCCTGGTTTTTAATTAAATATGGGTTGAATAATCTTTAGATTGTGTGTTACTAGATTACGAATTTACTTTTCTCAACATTTTAATGTTAAATAGGAAATATTCTAACACACAAAAATTTCGTATGCACTTTCATGCAGAAGAGAAAGAAGAAATCTTGAAGAGAATAAAAATTGGACACTCGAGAATAACACACATAATCTCCAAAAACCCCACTCCCCAAGTGTGACAAACGCGATGCTGTAATATCCATAAAACACCTAATTCTTCAATGTAAGAAACATGACCTGCTCCGTAATAAATGCAAACTGGAATCTACACTCGAGGACAATATAAAAGAGGGAAAAATACAGGATCTACTTTATCAACGAAAGTTTATCTAGTTTATCTAGGAAGTTTATCTTAACTAGTTTATCAAGGAAACCAAACTGATTAATCAGATAATGTAATCTACTCCTTCATGTTCTCTATGATGTCGCTAATAATCGAGTAGTTGATGCGACATAAATGTAGGAATCGAAAAGCGGCTAATGGCACGTGAACAGCCGCCAAATCCTCGACAATTCACTGCAACGTGTAGTTTTAAGAAGCAACGTTCGTTCTTTCGACGATTCGAGCAGTCAGACACTGTTCAGGGCGCCCTCACAGCTAAAAATCGGAAGTGAACTAGAACGTATATGTGTGTGTGTGTGTGATCACACAAACCTGTACTCACATATATTTAACCACACATGTGCGTGTAATCGTATCCTTCGCTCGCCATTGATGGGTACTCGGTACACATAAATCTGTTTTCTCACAAAAATTGATTTGCGTCGTTTATGCAATGTGTACATATATATTATGAATTGTATGATTGAAAAGTACAATGCAAGTGAAATATACGTATTAAATAAGCCATACTTTATACATAATTTAACATATTTCATACGTAATATAAATATACTTTGCGTGATGCCCAGCGATGTGGATGAGCACGTGGTATGTGACGCTAATATGCACGCCAAAATTTAGCCGGAGGCCGACAAAGAGTGGGGATAAATCTTGTATGCCTACTCTTTGACGCCGGGGCACTTCTGTGCTGCGATAATACCTAACGATCGGGAAACAACTATAATTCGTTTCCACTTTTTAACAGAGGAGTCGACACCCCTTGCACTCTTCCGCTGACGATCGAAGTGTTTAGATCGTAGCTCGTATGCCTCTTGTACGTCTATTTCATCATTTAATTTATTATTAAACCTATTTACTATTATTACGAGACGAGTTAGACTATTACCCAGTCAACAACCCTACATAAATTGTAGATAAAAAAATAAAAAAAATCTTGAAGCGTCAAAACCGTTGTGGGAGAGGATGCACACGCACGCGATAGCTATTTGTCCGGTTCACCGGTTTGCTTAAAGGCTCGTGTTAGCGCGCGTTGTTTCATTTCAGTGCTTTTAATTAGCAGGAAATATGACGATTTCACAGGGAATTGGTTAATCAAAATAAAACGCTAATAGGCGTTCGTTAATAATTCAAGCATTATTAAATCAGCGGCCATAATAACGCGTCGAAACACCCTCTGTTCCGCAGAATGCAGCGATTCACGTCATCCACTACCGACGAGCAAATGGCTACAATTGTCAGCGACAGTGACAACAATAATAAAATAATGCGGAATGCGTTGCCCGTGACGGTGAAAAACCGATACTTCCGAGACTCCACCGACACTCCAGCCGTTTTTCCTCTCACTCGAATTGATAGAGAGAGAGAGAGCGAGAGAGAGAGAGAGAGAGAGAGAGAGAGAGAGAGAGATGGGTCTGCCAGTTACAATTTCCGAACGTTTGCTATTCGAAAAACGGATTTAAGAGAGCCATATTGCTCTTGCGCGTGTTGCAATAAATCGATGTTAAACGCGGCCGATCGACTTTGCCAATTTCAGTCGAACTGGCACGCATTGTTCGATGGACGATATCTAGTTCAACCTTGATCTACAAACTTGCCAACACACCTGAAAACGTTGCCAAAAATCGTTTGGGGTATGGTGATAGTACAGTATTTCATCGATAATTGTCCCAAATGTCTCCGACATAATTGTCCCTGAGATATCCCCACTAGTGCGGGATGTACCCCCTCGAGGGGCCGTGAAGCTCGAGAGGCCTCGGTCGCCGAGAAATATGACACGATGAGGCTCGGGTATATCGGTGAGACCACACTAATTCGAATTTACAACTTCTTTATTATTCATTACTTTTTTATGGGACTTCGATGACCATATTTGTGGCATTTTTCTAATAAAAATGATACCAAATATGATATAATTCCGATGATATTTACTTGTGTAATCAACGATTAAAGTTTCGGGCGCGAGGAAGGATAACGTGTGGGAAAGAAAGAGACGCGGAGAGTCGCAGTCGGCGGCACAGTTCAAACGCTCGCGCGTCCTCATAATGTATTAACAAGGAATGACTTTTTAATTGTTACTTATTTTTTTATGACACTTTTTCTAATAGATTTGTGACATTGTTCTGATTAAAATGATACCAAACACGATATAATTCGATATACTTCGTCACCAATACTTACTCCATCGTCAATTAAAACAATAGATATGTATGTATAATCAGAAAAATTTTGATCAGAGAAATATTACAAATATGATGGTAAAAGTATCCTAAAAGATTAATTAAAATTGAAAAAGTGTCGTCATTGCCTTACTGTTGCCTCACCGATGTTATGTGAATGACGTATACATAATGACCATACACCTGTATATGATCCGAATTATATCGTGTTTGGTATCATTTTAATCAGATCAATGTCACAAATCTATTAGAAAAGGTCTCATAAAAAAATAAGTAATAATAAAAAAGTTATTCCTTGGTAATACATTGTGAGGACGCGCGAGCGTTTGAACTGTGCCGCCGTCTGCGACTCTCCGCGTCTCTTTCTTTCCCATACGCTATCCTTCCTCGCGCCCGAAACTTTAATCGTCGATTACACAAGTAAATATCATCGGAATTATATCATATTTGGTGTCATTTTTATTAGAAAAATGCCACAAATATGATCATCGGAGTCCCATAAAAAAATAATGATTAATAAAGAAGTTGGAAATTCGGATTAGGTATGTTTACATTTCTCGGTGACCGAGGCCTCTCGTGCTCGGCTGTCCTTCTCTACGTTCGGCAAACCTCAAACAATGATATCCCTCGCGCATAATTGTCCCTCCGCAGACCCGTGTTGTTGACAATTATCGATGAAATAAGGTACTGGCCTAACGAAAAGATTCGCTGAGCGGAAGGACAGAATTCCTGCCGATTAGGCTCGCGGGCCTTGCTCCCAGGAGTCAACCTCAACATTCCGCGAGGCCCATGTGCCTCGGACTTTGCGGCTCGTTCCTTGGAACCTGGGAAAATGAAACTAAACACTGGACGAGGGCAGAACCCTCGTAAATGAATACTATACTAAAGGTGCGCGTCCACTAGTATCTTGCGACACTTCTTGCGAGAGCAACTTGGAGACGTGTGTATATTTATCTGGAGATATTGATACAACTCATTTGTTGTAATAATTGATGAGAATGGTTTCTGAACTTTCTGCTCAATAAAGAATGTCTACATTGTTCACATTGCACATTGCTGCTAGAGAAAATCATAAGATCAGTTTTGCTCTGGCAGTCGATCAGTTAAGTCTGGCGGGTTGACCTTTACATATCATAATAAATGTTCGAAATGTTGAACATCCTCATTTATGCAATATTGCAATCTTACATTAAATGATCTGTAGGCATTGTCAATTTCCTGAGACGTAATTGAAGCACATGCTGCAGTAATCCTTTGTCGCATATCCTCTGGCGTTGTGGGTTTCAACATGATGGTTGTCCAGTTCATTATTCTAAAGTTGCTAGAACGGTGCTAAATACGAAATATCCTGGACGCTGGATTGGGCGACGAGGAACAATTCCATGGCCAGCACGTTCTCCGGATCTGACACCATTGGACTTTTATCTATGGGGCAAGATAAAACGTATTGTGTGCAAAGATAAACCCACAACGCCAGAGGATATGCGGCAAAGGATTACTGCAGCATGTGCTTCAATTACGTCTCAGGAAGTCGACAATGCCTACAGATCATTTAATGCAAGATTGCAATATTGCATAAATGAGAATGGTCAACATTTCGAACATTTATTATGATACGTAAAGGTCAACCCGCCGTAAACAACGCGTAATCTTTGCTGAAACACGTAAATTTTAAACTTCCACATTTTATCCGCTCCAACATGATTATTCTTGCTCAAGGTCATTTCAAGGTCAAAAATGTGGTATCCACTAAATTCAGATTTTGATTGTCTATCATGCTATCGTAAAAAGAATATACTATTCCATTTAAAAAAACATCGGTGATCTTGAAATTTCATTAAAAAAACACGACATAAAAATTTTTTTTCTTTACCATTATATTTGCCCCATGCAATAGTGTCACTTTGTCCTCTGAAGTTTTCTGATAGGACTGTAAATACGACAGATATTTAGGTGTTCCCATTTCTGTGGGACACCCTGTATAATCGTAAATTAAAAATATTACAACCCGTCATTTTGACGGGTCCCGTAAACCTAGTGTTAATTAACTTCCCAGATGTCCATCCGTGTCGCGAAATCATTCCTGCGCTTCTATCTTTAACGCTTCCTTAAAAATTGTAGTGTCCAGCCCTTGGCCGGTTTCGCAAGCATCGACCAGTAGCGGCTCAGGGTCCAAATGATCACGCTGGCCAGAGGAATCCGTTTTATTCCGTCGACGGGGGGAACCACGCTCGAAACTCGTCGCGTCAGTTGCGGATTCCGGCATGTGTGCCGTCGATTTATCTCGCACACGTGGGGTCGTCCGGCGTGGTTCGTCTGTCGTCGTTTGGCCATGATTTCAAACCGCCGACTCCGCGAAGTTTCGACCGACGGGCGTGGCTACCGGGACGCAAGAAACACCGAAACAAACGTGTTGGGTCTCCGAAACTGCGTCGTACCGCGAACTAGACCGAGGGTCCCGTACTGTTAACC
This sequence comes from Sphecodes monilicornis, assembly GCA_913789915.3. Classification (NCBI taxonomy): domain Eukaryota; kingdom Metazoa; phylum Arthropoda; class Insecta; order Hymenoptera; family Halictidae; genus Sphecodes; species Sphecodes monilicornis. The sequence goes on from OU565294.1 coordinate 12,033,941, forward strand.
TGCGGCCGGATGGAGAACCGTCGGGGAAGAGTACACGGAGAAATATTGCTGGAAAACAAAATGTCCCACGGAAAACAACACCGAGAACCGACGGGGCCAGTTTGTCACCGCGGCAGTGCGCTTTAAAGGATCGCCGGCCGTTACGTTAATACGTAACCGGGTGACGTTGCGGTGGCCGGCCCACTGTGCCACGCCGAATGTAAACGCGCCCGACGGTAATCAGCACCGGTGTAATTGAATTCCAGGTGTAAATCGACCCGGCTATGAATCAAATATGAAGCGTCGCGGAGGACGCGGAGGAATCGCTTGCGGAAGGGAAGCTTACGGTATTATTGGATATTTCGCTTGGTCTTATTGTTTGACGACGCATTCGGAAAAATAGGAACGTTGACGATTTTCCGATGGAGCCAAGATTAGAGACTACTTTCATGTAAGTTTGCATCATTTGTTGTTTTCGGACTCGTCGCTAGAATTTGGTTCAACTTTAATCCTCGCGAGGCGGATGCTTATGGTTGGTAGGCCTAGATACATTCAAATAATTACTCATCAATCTTATTTCACGTATTTTCGAACCTACTGATTTGAGACCAACGTTGATCTTTTTAATGAGAATAATATTGTACATATGGCTAATCATGAGAACTGGCTATTACAAACTTAGAATTTGGATAGAAAATTTAGAGACATAGGAAAAAATGGAACTTCTGACTTTAACCTGCTGAATCCAAGATTAATGGAGTATACTTCCGTGTAGCTTAGGCCAGTTGTTGTTTTGAGACTCGTTCATAGAGTTTTATAGAGGCTTAACTAACATAAGACGGATGCTTTTGACGAATAGATAGCAGGGGCTAGATCCATTCAAATAATAATTCACCAATTTTATTTCATGTATTATCGAACCTACTGCTTTGAGACCAACGTTGATCTATTTGGTGGACTTAATACATATAGCTAATCATGAGAACTGGCTATTAGGAAATTAGAATTTGGATGGAAAGTTTGCAGACATAGAGAAAAATTGTTGATGTTCTTCTGATGGAGCCAAGATTAGAGTCTACTTACATGTACTTTGCTTTATTTGTTGTTATCGGACTCGTAGCTACAGTTTTGTTCAACTCTAATCCTCACGAGGCGGATGTTTATGGTAGCTAGGCCTAGATCCAGCAAAATAATTACTCACCAATTTTATTTCACGTATATTCGAACCTACTGCTTTGAGACCAACGTTGATCTATTTAGTGGGCATAATACATATAGATAATCATAGGAATTACCTATTATTAAATGACTATTATTTTGATGCAAGATGTTCGTGCTATTTGTTGAGGATTGCTTTGTCACTCGTGATACGTATTCGAACAAAACTATGATTAAGTTAATTGCAATATTATTCTATGGTTTATGAATAAGGACGATTCTGATAGTACAAACAATAACGATAGACAATTCCCACGTCGATTTCTACACTTCATTGTTATTTGAACTATATGCAAATACAAGTGACTGCATAGACGTGAAGCGATTTTTGAAAATAAACAAATGCTTTGAGATTCGTACAGTTGGTTGCAACAGATAATTCAAAAAATATACAACACAAATGGCATTCAAGCTTGTCTATTTATCTATGCCTGCTCAGTTTTTCTCAGTGCACAAATTGTTAGTTATTAATGAATCTTGAAAAAAAAACTAATGGTTTAACATTCATCCAGTTGTTGCAACAGATAATTAAAAAATATAAAACGCAAATGGCATTCAAGCTTGTCTATTTATGTATGCCTACTCGGGTTTTATCAGTGCACAAATTGTTAGTTATATCTGGATAGAACGATTAATGAATCTTGAAAACAAACGAATAGTTTAACATTCATCCAGTTGTTGCAAGACATAATTAAAAATATATACAACACAAATGGAATACAAGCGTCTCTATTTATCTAGGCTTACTTTGTCTTTACCATTACATCAAATTTGTCTTTACCATTACATCAAATTTATCTTTATATTTTGACAGAACGATTAATCACGTCTCGACGAAGTAAAATCTCTGTGAATTGATTTAAAGAACGCGTCGAGTCGAGTCTAACGGAAGATTCTCGTTGTAATTCGAGTAGTTTATCGGGGAAAGTAGACCGAGCAAAGTTTCGCCTCTATAAAATGTCGGCTAGATCCCAAGTATAACATCCTCAACCAAGAAGGGGGAAATTTATTATGAAATGTGAGGTATACCGGCGTTACCAGAGATTTTGTAAAGTTTCCAGAAGCCGAGTAACTTTCCTATTTAACGTTACCTTCTATTTCTATTTGTCTTCCGGTTGTTTGACCTAATAGGCTTCCAGCCCTCAACTTTCTAGGGTAGTTTCACCCCTTGAACTTGGACTATCGCCGGTAAAAGACATAGCTTTCGCTTATTATTGGCTGATGTAAAAAAAAGCTGCAAACTTCCCTCGGAAGGTGGAGGAAACTTTGCAAATGGTTCTAGTTACGGCAATATTTTCTCATAGAAATTTAAAAAACGAATGCGTAGACGCGATTCTACAGCTTTTGAAATTTCTCACGGGTATCTCTAATAGTTCAATATCAATTTAAAGCAATCAATAAATTACATTTGTTCGCTCCAAGATTATAGTGAAATAATCTGCAGAAATTATTTTCGCGATTCAAAAAGATAATTTTTACACCATTGTGATTGATAAAATTATTCATATCCAGCCTGTCTGTGTAAACGTTAAATAAACTGACAATAAATATTTCTAATATTATTAGCAAAGTCCAAAAATGGTAAAAAATGAAAAGAATTGTTCAACTCATAGTTTAAACGAAATAAAGTCTCAAGTAAATTCGCAACCAATAAGCAAAATATTGAGCACGATTTTAACCCTTAGCACTCGAATGGCGACTCTGAGGCGCCGCTACAAATTGTTACACCATTACTCAGAATATTGTTTACATGATTAAATTTGTTTATATGTAATAAATTACTAAACATTTAGGTATTGTATGAGGTACTATATCAGTTTCGTACGCTTATAATGAAAAAGAAATTATTTACGATGGAAATATTCTAAGTTAGAAGAAATGTTTGATTTTTTAGTTGAAATAGCACCGAGTGCAAAGGGTTAATAAATGTCTACCACCAAATTTTGGTGAATTCAAAAAAGTTTGATGAGGTTTTTGGAAATGGTAAAATTAATGATTTCAGAAGTGCAATGAAAATTGGAAAGTATGTGCAACTATTCCATTTTGATCACAACATGCCAAGATTTCCTACGTAGTGAAAGAGACACAGAATAGGTAGAGAGGTTAATTCTCTGCAACAATAGTCATCTGTCTCTGTGACAGATATGAAGTGGCAGGCTGTCACTCAGAAGACCGCTCAACCGATGATTCGCAATTACTTACATCGAAACATTACTTTCGACATTCCAAAGGGTGTGGTAGTTTCGCAAACTAAATTTAGCATTTCGCCACGGTATACTTGTCGCTGAACTATATCTACTGTCACGATACTTTCTATCAATTTTGTAATCTTTCAATCATGATGAATATTCTTCTCAATTAACAAAATACAAAAAACATATCGTTTAATTTTTAAACCTCATTCTATTACGTGTCCGTCGTAAACTGTTAAGTGGAGCCAGTTGGATTTAGTATCATTCAATCGTACTGTTAATTTAATTTAAACATTTTTGAAATGAAAATTTGGGTATATTCTGTTTGGGGTAAATTGCATATTCCTCACATTTTCGTTTCATGTTCATGAAAAACAGATTTTTAAGTTTCTCTTTACTTTACGTTATTGATGTTCAAGTTAAATATGTACCAATTGCGAAATTATAATAAGAAATCAGCTTTCCAAAGAACCCCGCACTAATCATATGGAAAATCTATCCCGTTAAAATCAGTTGGATTTTCATATGTTGTGCTTATGATCTACTGAACAAAAGACGTAATGGGCACAAAGCTCAATAATGGACAGTTATCGAGCTATAATCAGTCAAACATGACAAATTCGAGCTGCCGAATACCCAAATCTCGGGAAGCATATTTACTTTACACGCTTGCCGCACCCCCACTCCCGCCACCCCACTCCTTCGATCTTCAAGTTGCGCGACCTAAATGAAGTTGGCAACATACTAGCGCTATTGCTGCCGAATGCTATTACTTTCTGGCATTGCTACGTCCGATATTTATATTATTGATATCAGTGTATTCCATACATTTTGATCTCCATTCTGTTTGGTAATACATAATAAGATCATTTTTTTATTAATCCACACACACGCATGCCCACGCCCACAAACACACACACACACACAGCAGAGAGGGTTTGGAGTCAAAAAATACTACGAGAGTGACGAACCGTGGGATCCTTATCTCTGCTGTGACACGCAAAGATTTTTGTGAAAGATTTCTGTTCACAAACCTTTCCAAGGTCTTTCAAAATTCAAAAATAATGACACCACCTAACAGATTTTGTGAAACCCTACTATTTTTGTTTGAAACATTTTTCCAAAAAATAAATACTTCCCGAGATCTGAGTATTCGGCAGCTCGAATTTGTAATGTTTGACTGATTATAACTCGATAACTGTAAATTATTGAGCTTTGTGCCCATTACATCTTTTGTTCAGTAGATCATAAGCTACAACAGCGATGGGCAATTTTGCCTCAATTGAGGCAAAACCGTCCACACCGTAGCGCCCTCTGTCCCCTTCCAACAAGCGCGGTACAATGGGGCAACGAAGATACGAGACATCAGCGTACGCAACGAACGTGCGCGCTGCATGAAAGAGAGGTTGGCGGGAGAAGCAGGCGTTTGAGGGGCTCCACCCGTGCCCACCACTGAGCTACAACAATCCAATTGATCTTACCGGGATAGATTTTCCATATGATTAGTGCGGGGTTCTTTTTCCTATTAACTTTTTTAGTGTTAAACTGAGAAAGATACGATTTGCCTTCGTCCACCTTCATTCCACTGTCCGCTGAGGCTGATAAAACAATAAATAATTTCGTTGGTGGTTTTTGAAAATGCTTGGAGCGTACAAAACGTTTCACCGCAGAATGGGATTATGGCTGGCGCGGAAGAAACGCGCGGAAACCATAGTTCTCGTCGTGAATAACCAGATAAAGATATCGGCGTTCGAAATTCGAAAACGCCGCTCCTCGGTTAAGCACGATTTAATAAATTTCAGCGACGGCCGTGGATATATGAGACAAATAAACGAAACACTTCGTAAACGCAGGTGCAAATTCGTTATATTCACATGCAGATTATCTGGCGTGGCGATTGCATTGGGGGCATCCGCGAAATTATGATATAAATGGAAATAACTCTGATTAATAGTGAACTGGCAAAACGGTTAACACGACCTAGAAGATATTATTAATGGTTACTTTACAATGGATCCCGAATTGAATGCGACTAAAATGATGAGATGATTTCGTTTGCGTCACGAGTTCTGTAAATTATTCAGTGATCCCGATAAAGTCCTTTGTACACCGGCGATCCTCCATCGTCAAACGAACATTTTCGAGCCTCGGCGCCGTTCGACCGACACACATACATTTCGCAAAAATGTTGTTACAGTGACACTTTCGCGCCATGAATCGCACGATTGTCGCCGGTATACTTGGCTCGAATCCATAATGCGATTTTCGTTCATTGAGAGTATTCTTTAATTACTGCAAAAGACACATTTATTGCGTAATTTTTTTATTGTAAATAAAATAGTTGTAAACAACATTTCTATTAAAAAATATGTTAAACAGCGTTAAATAAAGGATATTTGTTTAATTGAACTCATTGGAACGCGTGAAACTCGCGGGAAAAATCGTATTGAAATTAGGTAATATTTGAATTGTTATGACTTTGTAACTATTGACACTATCTTAATAAAATATTTTGTTACATATCTTATTAATATGTGTTCAATTAAATAAAAATTTTAACACTTGTTTTCCCCAAAATTTTACCCAGATTTGTTGTCCTTACAATTGTGATACAGTGTGATTCAGAAAAGTATTAACGTAGGGCCAATTTATGTCGGGGATCATAAACTATATCACGTATCATTCACATTAGTCACCATAATTTTTTCCAAATCTACAAACATAACTTGATTTTTCCCCGTTTCATTTCTGTGGCGGAAATAAAATATTTGTTACTAAAGTATTTTGTGTATCCCAGAGATGAATTCAAAAGACGCCACATGATTATTATCTGCGGATTTTATGGATTTGTAACAAAAACGAGTAGGTGAAATATAAAACAATGAAAGGATTAAAAATTTTTAAGGAGAGACTTTAGAAAAATTTAAGAATATTAGTATATTATACTCGAGATCTTTAATTTATTAAAGATGAAATACATTTTTACTCAACTTCGGCTTTCTACACTTGACTTGGACAATTTTTATATTGCATAAAGATTTGCAGTTTAGTTATCATTAGAGTCTGGATGTTTATGCATGATAAATATGTAAGAAACGTGTGCGATTTATGCACGAAAAATATGCAAATATGCAGGAAAAAAATATATAACATTAACAATACATTTTACGATTATTATGATATATTGTAATTCAAGTTACAGTAAATGATAAGCATTTTTTCCAAATTGGATGGCGTTAATTGACGACGCTTTTCCGTAAAAATTAAATTATATGCGGAAAATGATTGCTCCACGTCACACGATGTAAGAGGTGCGTACCGTCCGTCCATCAGGAGATGACTGTAATTTTCGACAGTGGGGTACAGGGGACTGCAAGACCCCACTCTAGACGCCATACTGCGAACCCCACTCTTACGCTTACGTTATGGCAGGAACGGTCGACATAGGCGCTCAGCGTCACCACATCTCTCTGTTCCAGTCACAATAATACGCGCGATTCCGTCTTTGTCCCGCGATTGGACCAATAGCGGTAGACGTGTAGCGCGTAGAGGGGCGATCACGTGGTACCTACAAGTTCCTCACTGCCATCTCCTAATGAATGGACGGTACTTATATTTACTCCAGCATGTTTCTGACACGCTTATCGGATCTTGCACAAATTCGTTGTTTAAAATATTTGAAATTTATATTAATTTCGTTGATCCAATATTTTTTCTTATGAAAGCAATTACATTTTCCTTAATTTTTTCTCCACAATCACCGGGTATGTTTTCTAAATGATTAATGTAGTTTATGTATATTCCCATGGAAACATTTAACGGCAACTCCACTGTTTCCAATCTTTCCAACGTGGCAGGCTAAGTGCTTAAATGGGCTTTAATAAATATTAAATTTTGTGCAAGTTCATCTCGTTGGAACACACCTTGTGCTGGTATGCGTTAATGGCTGCAGCATCCTCTTGTTTAAATGTTTGAACTACGTATTGACGTAAAGAATAAAATATGTATGACTTTAAATAACCGAACTTTAAATAAATTCATTTAACCTAAGAAAAGTTGAACAAACCTTTCTAATTTTTTGGTTGTCTCTAATTGTTTCATAATGCATCTATTGAACTGTCCTTAAGCCTGGAACGTATTTTTCTGCAAAAATTACCTCCAGAAAATGCTCTTTCCGAATCCACGCTCGTTAGTGGTACTGTTAATAATGAGCGATATACTTTCTCTAAATATTTGCCTCGATGTCCTTCATCTTCTAACAACTCGGTCTCTCGTCTGACGGTTTTGGATAAACCTATTTTTTGTATAATTTTTATATTATTGTTCGTTGAAATTTTTTTATTTATAGCTAATTATAAATTCTTCTCGAGAGACAATTCTTTTCCGATATTAACATCAACATCATCTTCAACGAATTCTTCTGGATAGGTTTGTGTTTGCTTTTCATAAATGTTTTTGTGCAAATTGAGGACGAACTTAATTAAAATTGACCTTGTTAGTTTCTTTTCTTCCTTTTAATTTTCTTTTGTAAAGTCGTTATAATTATGTAAATACTTTAAAATATATTTTCTGGTTCACTATGCCTTTCTGCATACGAATTTTCAATGCACTGTATAATTCCTCAGATAGTGGCGTGTCCTGATCTTTAAGTGATTGCAACATGAAATTTATTGTTGCATTCGCTGTTAATAAGTTGGAATCCTTCCGACATAATGCTTCCATAGCCAGCTGTATTGGAAGCAGAGCTGATACAGTTTTTGATATTAAATCGAATTCACTATCGGAAAAATTAATTTCTAAATTTCAAATAAGAGTAGATGCCCCCAAAAAAATATTTATTATTTATAGCTAATACCGAAAATAACGGTATTTTACTTTAGCAAATACCGGTTTCACGAAATTGCAAAGTAGCACGAAATACCGGTATTCTGTATACCGGTGTACCGGTATTGCAGTCCGTACTTAGAACTTATACAATTGAATGTATTCTACGCTCCACACTACAATACTAAACATTGCAGTTTCAACAACGCTCATAGTACTATTTCAACAAAGCAGTAACATGAAATAGGAGGTCTTTTCGACAGTGAGTCTACAAATTTTCGTTCTTGTTCCTCCGTGTGTCAATGTTTTAAATACGGTGTTAAGCGGAACGAAGAAAAGGTCAAATGGTTCCGACGATTCTACAACGGCGAAGTCAAAAGATAATTTAAATGAGGGAGGAAGGGATTGCAACATGAAATTTATTATTGCTTTCGCTGTTAATAAGTAGGAATCCTTCCTACATAATGCTTCCACAAAAGAAAAATGAATTTGTGAATTTCAAATAAGAGTAGATGCCCCCAAAAAAATATTTATTATTTATAGCTAATACCGAAAATACCGGTATTTTACTTTAGCAAATACCGGTTTTACGAAATTGCAAAATAGCTCGAAATATCGGTATTGCAATCCCTACTTATAAATTTTGTTTCAAGCGTACTTCTACGGGTCGATAGTTAATTGTCATTTGTTTTTTCACCTACTTGGGAAAGGGTGAGAAGGGCGGGTGAGAACATACGTTCAGCTCATTCTTCATGGAGGAGATACGAGCAACTGTGCAGAACATACGCGAGAAAATCTCGAGGGACTAATGTAATTTGCCTCTGTAGAGGCGACTCCTAATCCGTGCGCGGGTGAATACGTGTGATTCTCGACTCTTTCTTTCAGGGAACATGGAACGAAGGTTTGTTCCGCGCTGCGGAATTAGATTACGTCTCCGAGAGACATAAGACGACGGTCTAATTTTTCTTCGCCGGAGAAATTCGTCTACTACGAGGCGCTAATTGCGAAAGGTGACTCGCATCCGACTTGGATAGAAATTTGCTTCTGCGGAAATACCTTGGAGCCGTGACAGAAACATTGTGAAGCTATAAGGTTGTTTATTATAGAGAGTGTTCTTTCTCGAGTCCAAGTATCCCTTTCATGTATTGTTAGGGAACATTTTTGCTGGAGAACACAATTTTGTAACGTTTTTACATGTCTTCGAATTTGTATAATTTTCAAATAAAAATATATGTCCAGTTTCTCGTCTGCTATAACACATTAATAAATCTCAGCAGAAAACGAACGTTATGAAAATAGAATCTTCAAACTTTAAAACGAGTCCAGAATTGTTACTGTGCTATTTCTTTTAACGAAAATATTGCAGTTTAAAAAATAGAGGTACATCAACCATTTTTTTATATAAAATTATGTTTCTTTAAAAAATCAACAGGTAGGTCTTATTATATGATGTTTAAGTAATATTTACTAAAAATTTGAAGTAAATGTCTCAAACTGGCAGCCATTTTTCCTGTCATTTTTACAAAACACTATTTAGCTATTTGATTTCAAATATATATATTTTATCGAAATTGTTCAGCTTCCTGTATTTGCAAAAACAAAAAGAAAGTAAGAATCGAAAATTCATCAAGATCTAGATAGTCTTCTTAAAAATATAACCTGCAAAATTTTATCCTACTTGGTCACAAGTTCTCTTTCAGATATTTCTGGTTTCTTAAACTTTACAAACGATTTCACAGTTTTGTATTTTATCCACTTATTTTTGTTACGAATGCATCGAATCAGCAGTCTAATAATTAAGATCGAATAATTTTGATTAAATGTACCTACTGCCATAACATAAATTCACTTCTCACAAATATTAACAACTTAGTTATGATTCATTATTTTGCATTGAGACATTCTATCGAATGAGCTTTCTAACTTTAAAATTAAAATCAAACTGCGGTTACGTAGATTCTACTTTAAAATTAAAATAAAACTAAAGCAAATAATTTACTACTTAATTCATTAATTCAGACATTATTTTACAAAATTAATTACGAAAAACCAGTTCGTTTAATAAAACAATTCAAAAATTAAACAATTTTAAAATTCCAAGATGAAATGTAAAATGTGTAAATATCGAAGAGAGATTTATGTCCATATTGTACTTTTAATTCAGTTATCTTCATTCGCACTAATTTATCGAAGTACAGATTGGTTAAACGGAAAATCAACTTACAGTTTACGTTTCAAATAATTCTGCATTTGTTAATTGAATGCAGTCTCATTGTGATTAATGAATCAATTACCACATACATTGGTAAAAGCAAATGCATTGAGCCGCAAACTGAATATAAGTAAATCAAGAAGAATATTAACTAAGAAGCGAGCTTTGAGTTGCGATAAGACAAGCTTTAAGAAGCGTTTTTTTAAAAGATACATAACTTCTTGCAATTAAAATCTTACAGTTCGCGAACTCATCTCGGACACTAACTTCGACTTTAACTTCGACTCTACTTAACGCGATCATCTTGCAGTTCTTTTGAAAAATCTTCAATACTAAAAGTTGAAAATAATAATTTTCTTCATTTTGAATTCAATTTAAAAAATAAATAACCATTGAATTACTCAATCTAAAATAATCATGGAACCATCGAATCTTGAATGATCGAATAAAAACAAATAAGAACAATTAAAAATTATTTGAATATTCAATTCTATTATTAACACTTTAACCATCGGAAGCCTATTAATCGGATTTTCAATTTTTGTGCTGTAATAGAAGAAATCTTAAAAAACTTTTTGCACATAATAATCCCAAACGAAATAATTAGATTGCTGAGGGTAATTTGTTGGTTCACAATTGAAATTGCTATTGCTATTGAAGGACATATTAAAAATCCTTAGTCATGGACTATAGACGTTCAAAAATTATGAAATAATTGCCGCTAAATAATGTGTTAACAGATACATTAATTTTATTTCTGACAAGGATAAACCGTATCTAAAGAAAATTGGAAAAACGGTATACAGTCAGTCAAAAAAGTTTCCGTACGCCCATTAAAATGAAATAAGTCTCCTAAAATGAGTTCTGACAACTTTGGATTTTTTGAGATCTTAGAAGAAATAGTTTACCAGCTGATGTACCAAAAAACATTTGAAAAAATTCAATTTTGTTGGAATAGCAGAGAAAATACGAAAAGTTGTTTTTACAAATTTTTTATGTGTGTCTACATTAAAAATTTTAAAACTACGTGTTGGAGATCTGTGTCAATTATACACACGGTGAAAATTTCATCGAAATCAGTCAACGTTCCTATGGGCAACAAACGTTTCAAGATGAGAGCTTAACACCAAACCTACCACGGTCAAATGACCGGTTTTATATGTTCCAATTATTTAAATTATAAAAAATTCATTTCTGGTAAATAATTGTATAAATTTCTTTGTCGAAGCATCTATTATATTGAAAACAGCAGACAATCTCAATAATTATAGTGTTCCCATTTTTATAAGACAAATTTAACAAATACTTTTAATGCCTGGTAGGTTTAGTGTTAAAGGTGAAATTGCAGATTTTCGGTCTTAGAGGATTTCACACTTAAACTCTCATCTTGAAACGTTTGTTGCTCATAGGAACATTGACCGATTTCGATGAAATTTTCACCGTCTGTATAATTGACACAGATCTCCAAAATGAATTTTTTAAATTTTCAATATAGACCCACATAAAAAATTTGTTAAAACAACTTTTCGTATTTTCTTTGTTATTCCGACAAAATTCAATTTTTTCAAATTTTATTTTGTTACATCAGCTGGTAAACTATTTCTTCTAAGATCTCAAAAAATCTAAAGTCGCTAGAACTCATTTTAAGAAACTTATTTCATTTTAAAGTGTGTACAGAAACTTTTTTGACTGACTGTATGTCGCAGGGATGCATTCATAAATTACGTTGCAAGGTAAAATAAATGTTCTGCTCAAAGAAACAATTCTCTCTAGCGTTCCTTTGCAGGACGACGCGTTCGAAGGCCGGGAAAATATGTTCGCCGATCTCCCACGGGAACTATGCGAATTGCCGTTCTACAAGGTGTCTCCTAATTCGCGAGCTCGCTTCCTACACACGATATTTCTCGGTCGGGATTCCGAGTGGAGCTCTACAGGTTTTCAAAATTTCATCTCGCCGGCGAACGGGACAATGCGAGCTGCGGCGAGGATGGCGTTGCGACGATACAACGCGATATATTATAAAATATTCCGGTAGCTGGCATGTATATCTGACATCCTCGAAATCCACACAAAATCACGGTCCAACCTGACAGAACGGCAGGGAATCGAGGTCCCGAATTTTTTCGATACACTCTAGATTTATGGGATCCCGCCCGTTTTAATTCATGAGAAAATGATCTGAAACGCACCAAGCCCTGGTAATCAGAATTTTATTTTAGTCGAGCACCTGTGTCTAAAATAAATCAATCTTAACAATTTGTAAGTGATATTGTGGATACTGCATTGATATTATAACAGTATTTATTTAATAGGATGAATACATTAATTAATGTGTAAATTAAAATTGCTGTATCGTTGATTTATATATATATATATATATATATATATATATATATATATATATATATATATATATATATATGTAGGATCTCAGGAAAAAGGAAGGCACCGCGCCGGGAATCGAACCCGGGCCCTCGTGTTGGTAGCCGATCGACTAACGCGCTCACCCACGGAACCCCCCCTCCCTTCTTCCTAATTTCCTACGGTATTTGTGGTCTGGGTGGTCCTAATCCCACATATATATAGATTTAGATAGAGATTTTAATATTAATTTTGATAATACAATTTTATATACAGGGTGGAAATTATAACGCGTTACAGACGAATATCTCCAAATATGTTAATTATACGCAAAAATGTTTCAGATGAAAATTGTTCAGTACCGAGCGGGACATTATGTGCTGGGACTTTCATTTTTCCCGGTGGACACTCCAAGGTGAGGTGAAGGTCATCTCCGAAGATGATCGAAGATCGAAGGTATCTTATTATTCGATCGCGTCTACTTCCCGTGCAAGTTCTCCGTTATCGTCTGGGTGAATGCATTTACAAAGAATTTTATGAATTCGAGCGACACATTCTTACACAACCATAGCGCTACAGAGCCTCCCATACGCACACCTCCATTATCCGCAAAATTTCTGTTAGCCAACCTGCTCTTTCCCAGCGGCATTTGTTGCATAAACTTTTATAACTAGACTGCAAATCTTCATGTAAATTAAAAATTGTTTCTATCGATTGCAAAACACAGAGGCCAACTATAAATTTCGTGCTCCTTTAAATTATTTTATTTAGCTGAAACTAATACACTGATGTCCTTAAACCTGATGAAACTTTTAAGTTCCTATAGTGGGACTTTTATTTTACCCGGTGGACACTCCAAGGTGAGGTGAAGGTCAGCTTTCTTTTTTCGAATGGAATGATATGCTTTTTTATCCACTATCAAATAGTGCGTTTTAAGATAAGATCAATTACTTGTGTCTCAAGGTCATTCAAGGTCAAACTTGCAGGGAAATGCAGAAAAGGTGTGTTCGTATTATTTGTACTTTAGTTCGTGCCTTCGAACTTTTATTAACACTTTAAGACATTTAATTTTCTATGATTCTATTATTGAAACAATTGGCTTGTGATAGCTAAAATATGATATAAATATTCTTGATTTAATTTTGTCTAAATATCTTGCAAATACTGCATCGAGAGTTGTTCCTGATCTTGTTGTCGCTTCATTAGGATTACTTACCATTTCCAATCTTAATTTACTTTTAAAAAATTCTATTAATAATTTTATATATATTTTAATGCTAATAAAATAGAATTTCGTTTCATCGTTTCATCATTTCATCGCCAGGTCGGTTTTACTTCTACCCCGTCGAGGTTTTACGCCTAAAGAAGTTTCACTTCAATAAACAAAAAATATGTATAATAAATCAAGAATCGGTATGGAATAAATTATTAGAATTATTTTCTTACTGTTCGGTCAAGAGACTACAATTAACTATCGCCAAAATGCACAAGACACGAAAAATATTTGTGTCCGTTATTAATTAAAAATAATGTAAGTAATGTTAATCATACTATTACAATTCCCTTACATTTTCGCGTTGGAATGTGTAACGCGTTTCTCGAGTTCCCCGGACGAAACGGAATGGTTTTAAAGCGAAATAATAGAAAAACGGGAATCCGTGGAATCCTGGCTGCTGGAAAATAATCTGACGAAAGGATCGGCCTTGAAATCGCTGTAAATTGGTTCATTCCGTGGAACCACGTCGCCATCATTTGACACTTGACACACCGAGCTCTTGATCGTTTGAGTTTCCCAGCGGAAAGTTCAATTCGCGGACGGATGAACGCGGGCTCGAAACTGGAGATGGTAGACTGTGGTATAAATTCGCGTAATTTTCTACGATGGGATTCCACGTGTCGACGTGGAAACGTAACTTCCTCTCTCATTTACTCCACCTACGTGTCCCTGAGCCTGGTACACGTCTATGGAGAACAGAATGTGGAAAGGGAAGACGGAACGGAATGAAATACGGAACGGCGGCGCGGCGATGGGGCTGGAACGGGCCGAACCAGGGATCTACGGGCCAAAATCTTAAAGATAAATCGTCGGATCGAAATTGAGGAGCGAAATTCAAACAGTATTCACCACACCAGATAGTGCACAAATTTTTAAACAATTTAATACCTAACACAAATGATTAATATGTATCTACGTAATATACAGGGTGAGGCAATAACTATTAGCACCTCAGATATCTTCGAAACTATAAGTTGCACAGAAATATTTGCTGTAATAAAATTGCACAGCGCGAAGGGGGCCATCCGGTGGTGATAATAGTTTTCTTGCAGGTGGAGGTACTTCGGTCATTTGAAGGTTACCTCCATTTTTTTAAATGGATCGGTATGTTTTTGCTTCCGTATCATGATAGAGGATCTTAAAACGAGTTCAACGACCTATTACATAAGGTCATTGAAGGTCATAGTTCACTTTTACGAACACTTAAACTACCGATTTGCCTAAGTTCATCACACATTTATAATTGTTTGACGCGAAGGTTGAGACCGATGCGGATATACTTCAGCATACAAGTTTTTCGCCCTTACAGAATTTTGTTGGCATTCGCCATAAATAGGAAGCATATCGACTTGCTCTTCAAACGGATACATCGTGCCGGATTGACCGATTTATCGATACTAATCTTATCATGTTTATCTTATCCTGCAAAGTTATTAAAGTGTCCTTGAAGCAGTGTTTATTCTTAGTGAAATAAACGGTAAGCATTACGCCTTCCTCTACTGTTTACAATACGTATGTTTCAATTACTACCAAAACCGTAAGTATTATCGCCTTTCTCTACTTTTTATGACCTTCAATGACCTTATGTAATAGGTCGTTGCACTCGTTTTAAGATCCTCTCCCATGATACGGAAGCAATAAATACATACCGATCCATTTAAAAAAATGGAGGTGACCTTCAAATGACCGAAGTACCTCCACCTGCAAAAAGAACTATTATCGCCACCGGATGGCCCCCTTCGTACTGTGCAATTTTATTTCAGCAAATATTTCTGTGAAACTTATAGTTTCGAAGATATCTTAGGTGCTAATACTTATTGCCCCACCCTGTAAATAGTTGCTCACAAAAGTATTCGCTCGCCCTTTAAATCAGAATAACTTTCTTAAAATTTGATCAAACCACTTGACTTTTTTTTAGCAATGAGAAACATTGATTTAGAGAAATAATGTGCAAAAAAGATTTTGAAGAAATTGCAATTAGTAAGAATTACATAAAAAAATAAAAATGGTACTTTTTAAAACATGATTATTTCAGCCCGTAATGAAAATTCAAAATATGCCTTGTGTAGATCTATGTTAGTTATACATATGCTGAAAATATCATTGAAATCAGTTAACAAACACATGAGCTACAAGCGGTTGAAGTGGTGATAATCACAGTTTTTCACGACTTTTGGTCAGTTTCTGCTTAAATCCATAGTTTCTTACATCTTTCGATGCGCATCGTTTTTTTTCCACGTCAACCGATTTCGATGAAATTTTCAGCATATGTATAACTAACATAGATCTACAAAATTCATATTTTTAATTTTCATTATGGGCTAAAATAAAGAAGTTTTAGAAAGTTCCATTATTTATCTCTTCATGTAATTCCTACTAATTGCAATTTTTTCAAAATCTTTTTTGCACACGTGATTTACTAAATCAATGCTTCTAATTGCTCAAAAAAAGGCAAGTGGTTTGGTCAAATTTTAAGAAAGTTACTCTGATTTAAAGGGCGGGCGAATACTGTTGTGAGCCACCGTATGTACGTACTTTAGTAGTTAATCAAAATTCTTATTAACCGTTTGAGTCCCAGGTGGTATTGAAAAAACACTGTCGAAGAATCCCAAACAGAGCAACCGCGCTTTCTCTAAATGACTACGAAAAGACCAAAGCAGCGTGACAGCGCTCGTTTTATTTTATTTTGTAATGTATTATTGCATTATTATAGTATTATTCTACGTATTGTAAAATGTACTATTTACATTAAAAGGACCAATGTGATGTACTTGCGTCAGTAAATCTGAGCGCGCGACTTCGACAATCGGTAATGCACCATCAGTTGTCCACAATGCTCGAAATGTGCTGAGTTTTCTCGACATAAAATCTCAACAGCGCGATCGTGCTGCTTGGGACTCAAACGGTTAAATTTTGTTCTGGCTTTTTAATTCTACGACTATCGAGAAAAATTTGTAAAATTATAAGTATCCCTAATTTTTTGTCCAAGGTCTGTACATTCTTGAAACACACATGACAACTTCTTCAGTTCTAGAGCTCACGTTCACAATAAATTTTTCGAAACAAATTGTCAAAAATCGAATACTTATTGTTACGATATCCATCCAGTCGCAGGAATTGGAAAGGCATCAGAGAATTTAATTCGCAGAAACGTCAGCGAAGGTAAACACTGAGAAGAAAATCTGACGGGCCCTTGGCCAATGATCAATTAACAAAACCCCATTACCCGATGCCGGTGGGATCAATCAAACACCACCGGGTCGTCCAAACATCCTGCAGCAGGTTAGAACCAAATGAAATCGGAGCGAGTTCCGAGTCCGGAGGCGACCGGAATTGCCGGAACCGGGTCAAGTGTGGAAAGGAAGCTGATCGGAGGGAAATCCGTCGCATAAACAAGACAACGAGAGGAGAGAGAAAAGGACCAGTCCTGGAAAAGGCTGGTCAATACACACAAAAAAAAGGGGAGACGACGGACAGATAAATTCTTCCGTTGCCCTCGAACGAACAACCAGTCTGTTTCACAATTTTGACAAAATTTTTTACAAAAACGTTAACTTCATATTATTAGACATACTTGTAAACCAAATAACCAAGTAATTTTTCGATACAATCTATGAAAGAGATATACCGGAGGTCCAAGGTCATTTGAAGGTCATAGTGTACCACATTATTTAACTCGTCTTGACATCGGCTACAACACTGTGAAGTTAAAAATATATGGTGCAATTTAGAAATCATCGATGACCTTCAAAAGACCTTGAAAACGACTACAATCGGAACATTCTTTTATATCACCATATTTGCCCCCTTTAATAGTACAACTTTTCTCTCTAGCATGTTCTTCTATCTCTAAGCCTAACGGAGATATTTAGGTGGCCTCTTTCTCGTGAATCACCCGGTATAGACTCCGGATCTTTATGCAAAATAAGAATTGTTTGTATCAATTGCAACCAGCAGAAGACTACAATTTCTGTTTTCTTTTAATGATCTTAATACATTGACCATAATACATCGATGTATTATATTTCATTACATTTCTATGGGACTTTTACCAACTTAGTTGTGGCATTTTTCTGATTAAAATGACATTAAACAAAATATAATGTGAGCTGTATTTAGTGGTATAATTGACAGTATGTTACAGTAACATTGGAAAGAGTATAGCGAATCGTGTTCACACGCGCTGTCAAGTTCACAAAAACAAATAGTCGAAGTATACGATCCATTCAATAGCACGGCCCCCGAGAGTTTTGCTTACATCGAATATCTACTATATTACTATCTTCTTTACGATCCCGACAAATTGCAATATTTTCAAAACATCTTTTACGAGTCATTTAGTAAACTTATCCTTTCAACTCCTTACGAGAACTCAAGTCGTTTGATTTTCAAAAAGTTATTTTATTGTAAGGAGTGTTCGAATATTAACCATTAGCACTCGAATGGCGACTCTAAGACGCCACTACAAATTGCTCGACCATTATTCAGAATATTTACATGATTAAATTTGTTCATATGTAATAAATTACTAAACATTTAAATATTGTATGAGGTACTATATCAGTTTCTTACGCATATAATGAAAATAACTATGTGCAATGGAAATATTCTAGGTTAGAAGAAATGTTTGGTTTTTTAGTTGAAATAGCTCCGAGTGCAAAGGGTTAATTCTGGCCACTGTATGTGTGAAGACACCTGAACACAAAGCCTCGTGGTTGGAGCGTGTGGTCGGAAATGTAAAGAACAAAACTAAAAGAAGAAAAAGAAGAAAAAGAAAGAAAAGAAGAAGAAGAAGAAGAGAGATTAAACCACCCACGTGCCAGGACACCTGAGCACACCTCGCGTGGCGGACACAGTGGCAATTACCACGGCGTCGGGGCCACCGCAGCCAGCTTCGCTCTATCTCATACATTAAAGATGTCGTCGGGATCCTGACAATACCTGCCAAGACTGCGTCATATGTTACCCGCGGCGGGTAGGTCTATTAAAGGTGAAGAAGGTGAAGAGAGAAATGGTAGGAGGGATAGGAGAGGGGTTGGTAGGGGCGGGAGACGCAAAGGAAAGAAAAGAGGGTAAAAGAGAGTATCTCGGGCGTAGACAGTGGCTCGCCAGGCTGACGGAACGATTTGAATTTTGCATTAAACATCAATGCGTAGATTCCGCGTGTTTGCTCCACCCTGCAGTTCCTCCCCCGCAATTTCACCTTTATTGGATATACCGCGAGAGCCTATCCGGTTAGGCGTACGCCGAGATTTCGACGAACTGAATAGACGACCAGGGGAATGGACCGGGGCACACCCGGAATTGCGTCACCGGAGACCAGACGCGTGAAACAGTGCATGTGCGTCTCTTGTTGCATCGCGCCAGGGGATAATTATGGCGCGAAGTGCTATCCGAAACGTTGCGTTGCTTCTCTCGCGTGCAGCATCGTTCGCCGTGACGAACCATTGTTGCATTGGCTGTGGAGGATCTTGCGGATTAGATTCTCGAAAATTCACCGATGAAGGCTCCCGCTGAATCCTGATCGACCGTTTATTTTCCAAGCAACATCCTCGTATACCCAAGCCACCTGAACACGCGATTTCTCCGTCGTGAATACAACTAAAAATACGGGCTAACGGAATCATTATTAGACTGTGCGGATTTTATGCACTCATCAGAAAAATGAGTAAATTAAATACAAAACGGTGAAGACATTTAAAGAGTTTGAAAATGCTGCTGTATTACTTCTAACACGTTAAAATGATTTAACACGTGCAGCGCCATGTCACCCATATCTGGATGACGGAATTATTTATACAGAATTGAAAATTAATTTTTACGTTAGTAGATTGAGTGTACAAAATTTCCTTGCGATCTGAGGAATAGAAGAGGTTTGAAAAAGTAATTAATATCACAAAACTAAACTTCTTAGTTTTTGTTTTATTAAATATATTGCTTTGATTTTGTGCAATTTTTATGATTGTGGAGTGGGCGCTGAACGTGTTAAAGAAGGTATAAATATCTATACAGTTCTTGTACCTTGCAATTAATGTAGGCAATGATATAAGATAGTGGAGTCGCTGGAAATGAGGAAGCTGGAAACGTTGTAGATGATGAGTTGGCAAAGCATCTTTATGCAGAATAAAAATTGTCGACGTTAATTGTAAAACACAGGAGACAAATCAAAATTGTATTCTTCTTTTAATATTGTTGTATTACTTTCGAGTCGTTACAATTGTTAAAAAAAAGGTTACGATCGATGAAGACTATTTTTATTATTTTGGAGATTATTCATCACAAGATGAAAACTAGTAGGTGGGAGACAAATAGTAGAAATATTAGAAAAATTTAGAACTGTCGATGTACTATTTTGAATTTATTATAATCATTCATGAAAACTAGGTGGTAGCATATTTCTTCTTTAATAATTTTAATAAATCAGTTTTCTTTTTCCCTCCTCAATTTTTGCTATAGTTGCACAAAATCAATACTCTATAATCATTATAGTGTGTTACCATCTATTCTTAAAAACAAATTTTCGAACATTTATGACAAATTTCATTTACGACAAATTTCCTCAAAGTTTCATTAAATAACACAATATTGTAAGAAATTTTACACAGACATCTATTTCATTCTATTTTATTATATTAAATGTGCCACATTACGTTCAATACCTAATGAAATATTAGAAAAATATTCTATTAAATAAATATTCTAATATTCGCTATTAATTGTTTCCTTCGTTTTAAACATCACTGCATTATGTTTGATGAATCTTTTTATAAATTTTGACCATCCTATAATGGTAGATGCTTCATATAATATTATATTTTAATATATTACAGTTTAATATTATATATTATATTGTTTTAAATATATTACAGTCTAATATTATATATTATATTGTTTTCAATATATTACTGTCTACTATTATATATTATATTGTTTTAAATATTATATATTAGAATATTAACACACAGTATGCGAGGCACGAGGCAACGTATATTTTTCGTATATTGTCGGTTGAAATACATGTCACTTGATTTGCATAAAATAGTATTTGATAAAATAATGATTATAAAGATAAATTCATGATGAATCAGTAAAGAGAATCAAACACAAATTCATAGTAGATTTATTGGTAATTAGAACGACATTTTTAAGATGCTTTTTCAACACAGTCAAATTATCAAAAGTAATCTGCAGTCAATGTGTTAAGAATGACCAATAATTGAATTTTTCCAGTTAAGATATGGAACATGCTTCAAACAGGATCAGAATAATTATGTTAATAAGGGTAAGGATAATAGAATTTATATAAAAATAAGCGCACCAGCCGCGGCAGAGTCGACAGAGTCTATTATCTTGATTCGTGTGCAGAATGTAAATTAGGGAACCCTAGAAGGACTAAGAATCGGGAGCAGAAAACCAGAGTTCGTTTAATTTAAGTAATACGAGTTGAGTGAACGATAGCTTGGATAAAAGTAACAAGTACACCTTGGCGGAGATCCAATGCGCCATAACTGCCGGGCGATACGCGATGTTACTTCATTTCGGGCGCATTAGTGCGGCCGTTAATTGGTCCGAAATCTGTGCGCACGAACGTGAAAAATACGTGAATTAAATGAACGTCGAATGGTACTAATTAAAACGTCCCACAGAATTTACAACGCCCCTTAATATGGGGAAATTTATACGTTTTAATCGCTTATAGGGCCAATGAAACTCCAATTAATCGGCAAACGGTCTTCGTTAAATTTCTATGATTATCCAAAATTTTCCACGTTCGAATTTATCTTTTCCACGTTGTAACGTTGCCGAGGAGTTTTATCGCAGTCATTAGGCGCAGAAATTAATTCGTGAGCCTCGGAATCAATCTGTAGTAATTTTATTTGAAACGTATCATTCATTGTTATTTCTAAGATGGAGACACACGGAAAATGGTGGAAATTATTTTCAATAGTACAATGTGTATTGATTGTTTGTAGATAATAGACAAATTAAAGATGTATGGGCTATGCATTCATTTGTAATTTTAATAAATTGATCTGAGAATAAACTTATTTTAAATGCTTGTTCAAAATGGTTTCACAGGAAAAACATTAACAAGATAAACGTTACAAATAAATCACATGTTTAGAATGTCTTAAATTTAACTTTGTAATAGTTATTTAATATTTTTATAGTGTTAACCATTGAATATATTTCAATATTAATTACAATGATCGACGAATCTTTTAATGTACTTTGTGGATGAACAAAATATCTGTCCCTCTAATAGAAATATTTAAATCTTTATATTTTATATGCTCCATTCAACTACTACTTCTGTCCTGGATTATTTTTATTCATCCTCATTAGAGTTTATAATAAAGATCAACAAGATAATTATCCCTGTAATAGAAAAATTTAGATTTTTATATTGTGCGTACTGTATTCAAATTGAAAAAAAAATTCGTTCCAAAGTGTCTTTTTATTCAGTCCTATTGGAACTTACAATATAGACGAATTAAATCATTGTTCTTGTAATAGAAAAATTTATATTTCTATATTTTGTCTACTCTATTCAAATTGAAACAAATAATTCGTTCGAGAATGTTTTTTTATTTATTCCCATTGGAAGTTATAATATGGACAAATAAAATAATTGTGCTTGAAGCATAAAAATTTAGATGTTTAAATTTAGTGTATAATATTGAAATTAAAACTGGTAATTCGTTCCAAAATGTCTTTTTATTCATTCCCATTGGAACTTAAAATATAGACGAATAAAATCATTGTGCCTGCAATAGAAAAATTTATATTTCTATATTTTGTGTACTCTATTCAAATGTAAAGAAATAATTTGTTCGAGAATGTTTTTTTATTTATTCCCATTGGAAGTTATAATATGGACAAATAAAATAATTGTGCTTGAAGCATAAAAATTTAGATGTTTAAATTTAGTGTATAATATTGAAATTAAAACTGGTAATTCGTTCCAAAATGTCTTTTTATTCATTCCCATTGGAACTTAAAATATAGACGAATAAAATCATTGTGCCTGCAATAGAAAAATTTATATTTCTATATTTTGTGTACTCTATTCAAATTTAAAGAAATAATTTGTTCGAGAATGTATTTTTATTAATGCCTATTGGAACCTACAATATAGACAAATAACTAGTAAATTGTTCTTGATTTTTTTGTGTATTCGTTCGCCTTAGAATTTATAATATGAGGATGTTTTTCAAAGGAATTCAATGATGCGTGTTTTAAATAGAAGCGATCGAAAAGTTTCATTAGTTTTTCAGGATTGAGATCGATACGAATAGCTGAAGGGTGAAGGCAAAATTGCCACCGATTTTGCCTGAAACAGCATTATTTCGTAATAATGGTGACGATGCTGAAGTGTTCGTCGCTTTATAAAATATCGCCCCACTTTCTTACCAGTGATCGATCGACCGTCAAGAAGTAAGAATGCATCGCGATTAGCGCAATTGGCGGATCGCCCGGTCGTGTTTAATGCAGCCGTAATCCTCTTAACGTTCTTCCCTCCGTTGCTTCGTTCTCCACCTTTTGTCTTCTTGTCGCTGGTCTACGCATGTGCATACACGTTTCTATGCAGAATAGAAACATTAACGTCAAGTGCATGGAACATCAGTGAAAAATTTACCACAACTCTTCAATTGTATTTTCAATTTTGCAATTTTCTTTCTATAAAAAAGACACTTAGAATACTGAATATTCGTTCGTTACATAAATTCGGTTGTATTCGATATTTCACCTAATTTATTTAAGAATGTCCACCAATGTCTGTCTTTAAAAATTAATTTTTCTTATAATATTGTATCTTAAATCGAAGCTCATTGAATTTGGTATAATTTAAAAAAAGTTTTAAAAGCAATTACTGTAATGAGCTTGTTCTGCAATTTTCATTAGAATATTACTCTGATTTTGTGAGATTTCTAGAAGATAATTGTTCCTCAGTCAACGCGTTAAACTGGTAACTCAACGAATATTTTTACCATTGTTGGATGAATGAAATTTCAGTGAAAAATTTACCATAACTCGTGTCATTCATTGTCTTTCAGGTTCTGATGATTTGCTCGTTTTTGTATGCAGAACACACTTACGATACTAAATACTTTTATCATTCTCAACAATACCAGAAAGTACTCGATTCAAAAATATCTGTTTCCAAGAGGAAAATGTACCCTCTCGACATCAATTAGTTTGTGCAAACACTCGTACCTCCATTACTGTCAATCAGAATTGAACTATGTGTAACATTGCATTAATTGTATTTATTGCATTTAATGTATCTTTATTTGTTCGCCTAATGGAGGACATATACAATATTTCTCAATAACGAAACATCGACAGACTCGTGTGTGTACTTATCAGTACACTGTTGATTTTATGCATTTACGATAAAAATGAATTAGGAAACCAAAAAAAACAAAATAAATCACGTAAAGAATTTATGAAAGACTTTCTTACTTCGAAAATAAAATATATAAATTACTGCAAAAATATTTCAAAATATTTCATACTAACACCATTTATTTAAAATTAACCAGATAAGCCAATACACAAACCTTTCGGAATAAATAAATCACAGTAAATTAGTATTTAAAATCCCGGTATATTAACATTGAAAATGGTAAATTCTCAAAAGCGTTCATAATCTGTGGATCAGGATTAGATATATAAATCATAATCGCAAAATCTGAACTACATTCTCACTATGCAGCTATTCGATCCTAATAACCTCATCATATCGATCTCATTATGCTACGTATCCACGTATCAATAGAATCACGCGAGAATCTCTACTTCGAACGAAGCAGAAAGCAGAAGTAATGGCTTCTCCACAGTTGTATACTGCATAGTTGATCGTAGTGTACACTCTGCAACTCAGCCTCACTAAAAAATGCAACATTCTTGAGCCCATACATGCTACCATAATCGCATTTCCACCAAATCATTCGGACAGCTTGTAGTACATACACATGTGTTTCGACTTTGCTCACGAGCGAGAAAAGTAAGAAGAGGAATTTCTACGAAACACATTTTTCAAATCACACATCGAACTAGAAAATATAACCTATTCCTCGTCGATTTTAGAAAAATCGATTTTTAAATAATAATTGTTAGCACAAATTGCAAGAAACGTTAACTATACAGAACTTTCATTTCTTTTTTAATAATCTTAATAAGTCGGGGACTGTTATAAATTTTCACTTCGCACCGATGAGTACGGCATTTTTTAAATTTCCTCAACAATCCACAATTCTGAGCCCAAGTAATTGCTTCTTCTTTACTACTTGACATGTCTTTAAAGTTAAAATTTTTAATACTTGAAGTAGCCATTTCAAAATCAACAATAAACTTATTAATAATTAATTTGTGAAAAACACTTGAAATTGCTTGTGTTTACAGAGTATGCAAAACCACTGAATTGCCATAGCGCATACGCTCAGTTCTATTTAGCCGATTCCGCAAATATACCATACTATCTAACACATGCGCTGAACACTCACGATCTATCCAGTGCATGCACCGAACAGACCTACCTACCTCTACCACTCAACGAATATCCAATATGGTGACGCTCTAACCCACGGACTTAAGAACTGTACATTATGCTGCGGGGGTGAGGCGAAAGACGGGAGTGGTATCAACTTGTCGACCATCTTGGATGGCAAACACTGTGGTGCGCTCTATAGGCAGTGTTGGGATATGGTGTAAGATTTCACGCGCATGCGCGGCGATTTCAGCCTCAGTAAAGTAAGATGGGGTACCTTGAGCACCCAGCAGAATTTTAAAAAATTGGTATGATTTGATTCTGAAAAATGAGTGTATAACATGTGTATATGTGTATATTTTGTAACTCGTAGGACACGTCCTGAAGTCTTTTTGTCCGTAATAGAGTGTTTCGAGACATTCCCGCCAATATCACTGTCTCAGGGCTCCACTACCTCTGTCATCATGATATAGATACATTACTGTTTTGGCCGCGCATGCGCGTGAAATCTTGCACCATATCCCAACGCTATCTATAGGCAACTTTAAATACTAGTTGCGCGAATTTGCAATGCAATCATGCGGGAAATAGATACACATAATTTATTTATAAATTTATATTGGAGCCGAATGTGCAATATTTTATATATATACAGATATATATACAAATACATTTGTTATGCATTCATTTTTCAGAATCAAATCATATCAATGTTCCCGCAACGTTATATAGATGGCAACACTAGTTTTGCCATCCAACATGGCCGCAGTCTACTATCCTTCCCCGCTCGCGGCACGACTCCTCTCACCCATAAACCCACTTTATGCTCAGTCCTTTAAGTCCGGGCTCTAACCTGTCAAAAACGCTTAAAACTGCTCATCTTTACACGCGTAAAGCTTATAAACCAGTGAATTCCTAA
The DNA here is from genome assembly GCA_913789915.3 of Sphecodes monilicornis. NCBI lineage: Eukaryota > Metazoa > Arthropoda > Insecta > Hymenoptera > Halictidae > Sphecodes > Sphecodes monilicornis. Next base: position 12,060,416 of record OU565294.1, read on the forward strand.
CAACCATACACACATTTTCGGAATGTCTTCATCGATATCTACAGGATCACATAAAACAAAGTTCAAAAAAGTTAAGAACATGGAGTTCTCCAAAACGCAGTCAAGCCGTAATAGATGCTACACAATAAACACAATGGAGCACATAGTTACAGCTTGCCATCTCTATCATTAAAAAAGAAGAAGATACAAAATTCCAGGAAACATCAAAGATGCCACCGACTTAAAGGAATCTTACGAAAAACTAATAGAATTCTTGAAGCACACAAAATTATTCAACCGAATCTAAATTATAAATGACTACCTAATTGTAAGCTTCTTGTTGCTAATAATACTTGTGCGGTTGATGTAACTTAAAAAAAATTCGAATGGCTGTATCTATGAGATAAATGGTATCACAATGGGTTAATTGCTATCGGATAATTATCATAGCTTGTTCGATAACGCGTTATGCAACTTTCCCGAGCAAGATAACGTGTGGATGGACCTTTGCCCGCGACAAAAGCGAAACGCACTGTAAATACTTTCACCGTGCACAAAGCAGACAACCGTTATATTTAGAGCGGTCGCGGAATCATGCACGAAGAAATATCACAGCAGACAAGAGGAGACAAGCTGAGATACGTAAGGAAGTCGCTGTGAATACATTTGAGCTCATGAAAACTGTCCCGGTGTTTTATTTTTGGCAATAGATTGCGGCATCGCGTGTACAATGCAAACATTCCCTTCGAGAGAAAGTTTCTATGCAAACGACGACGCATTGTGTACATACAGATTTTTACTAAAATCACAAATGATGGAATCGTCAGGAATTTATGAGTTACAGGAATTCTAAAAGTGGCTCCGCAGATTAAACCAATGGTTTTCAAAAGATAATTTGCTTTGCCGATGTTTGATCAATTTGGGTCAAGATGGTCGGAGTTTAGCTTTGCGAACCAAGACTTTGATCTTGCGAATTTTACTGCTTTGTGTATCATCGTAAATCTATAGTATTGGATCCATCGACAGGAACTTTTAACTCTGTGTAAAACACGTTCGTTTAGCTCTGAGATACGTTTTACACCTGTTTGACGGTGTTTACTTCGTGGTGTGTTCAAACTTAGCTCGCAAAATGAATTATGGTTTCATTAGAAGTTTTGATTATAGAGACGTCAAAGTAATGGAGCTGTGAAACCAATGCGTTCTCTTTCATAATCGAGGAAAAATAATTTTTTTATCGTTTTCACATGAAATGTTTTAATTTAAGATTTTCATTCCCAACGATAGAGTGTAACTATTATTAAAAGGATTTTATTTTAAACGTTCTGAAATTACCTGTAGCAATATTATTGTTGCATTAGAAATTTTGATCATAGAGAATTCAATGTAACGGAACTGTGCAATTAATGCTTTCTCTTTTATAATCGAGAAAAATAATTTTTTTATCGTTTTAACACGTAATGTTTTAATTTAAGATTTTAATCCCAACGATAGAGTGAGTCATTATTAAATAGATTTTATTTTAACCGCTCTGAAAATTACTTGTGATAATATTATTGTTACATTAGAAATTTTTATCATAGAGAATTCAATTTACCGGAGCTGTGAAACTAGTGCGTTCTCTTTTACAATCGAGGAAAAATAATTTTTTTATCGTTTTAACACGCAATGTTTTAATTTAAGATTTTAATCTCAACGATAGAGTGCGCCATTATTAAATAGATTTTATTTTAACCGTTCTGAAAATTACTTGTGATAATGTTATTGTTACATTAGAAATTTTGTTCATAGAGAATTCAATGTAACAGAGAGGTGAAACTAATGTGTTCTGTTTTATAATCGGAGAGAAAAATTCTTTTCTATCGCTTTCGCATGCAATGTTTTCATTTAAGATTTTAATCCAAACGATATAATGCATCATTATTAAATGGATTTTAGTTTAACCTTTCTGATATTAACTGTAACAATACTATTGTTACATTAGAAATTGTGTTCACAGCGAATTCAATGTAACAGAAAAATAATTTTTTTATCGTATTGATACGCAATGTTTTAACACGTTCACGCCGGCGCGACCACCGGTGGCTCGCGCTAGATTGTCTCATCGGGCGGCGCGTACCACCGGTGGTACGCATTCGATTGTGCTATTAGACGCTGAAAATTAAAATAATGAAAATTTAACGTATTTTCATTAAAAACATTTATTTTTAATTACAATTATAATTAATAACAACGCGTATGCAGGTCTGAACAGGCAAAAATCGCGCGCCGCCAGATGAAGCGCGGCATTAATTTAAGCGCCGCCTCACAGCAAAACAAATGAAAATCGGCCCCGGCGTGAACGTGTTAATTTAAGATTTTCATTCCCAACGATAGAGTGTACTGTTATTAAATGGATTTTATTTTGAACGTTCTAAAAATTTTTATTCGACTTAAAGACACATCTATGTTCTTGAATGTTCAGTTCAATTGTATATAGTTCAAAAATAGTTTTGATTTTGTTTATTACAACGGCATTTACAAAATATTTGGACAGTTTAGTGTAACATAGAAAATGAACCGCAAGTTTTATAAACGATCTCTAAACGTACTAAAAATTCTGATTTCATTGAAAAGTCTAATTCATTTATAAACTATTGCATGTTCTTGCTTACTCATTTCAATTTATATGTAGTTCAAAAATAGTGTCGATTTTATGTATTGCGACCGTATTCACAAAATAATAAACCAGTTCATGTTACAACAGAAAATGAACCATAATGTCTGTACCACAATATTTTATAAACGTTCTGAACATCCTAAAAGTTCTGAATTAATTTTAGAAATACCCTTGTACGTTCATCTTGATTATATGTAATCTGAAAATAGTTCTGACTTTATTATTAGTATATTTTCAAAATAATAGGGCAGTTCATTATACGATAGAAAATGCACCATAATGTATTTCATGAAAGTAATATTTGATAGTATCAAAGAAACGAATTCTACCTACATCGTTTTCAAATTATAGACGGTTCTTCGTAAATTAATAATTTTTGGAATATTCATTTTCGGATTGGCAATTTCCTTCTTATTAATTAAGTATCATGTTAATCCTTAGAACATGCTTCAAGGAAATATTCGAAATTGATGTATCCGACAGTCTTCGTTTTCCAATGCAAAGATTCTCCCCGGTTAACGATAATACGTAATTTCTTTTAAATAAAACAAACGATCGACGCGATCGCGCGCGATCCGTAAATCTTTATAGGCGGCCAATGCACGCGGGGGAGTGCTATGAATGTCGTAGTGAGTAACATAACATATAATTAGTATTAAATGCCGCGGAGCTCCGCGACTATTGTCATTACCACCGCATTACATCGGGCTAACGATTGTACAGCATCGTGCTTATTTCCGATTAAATCCCACCGTGTGTCGTATGTAACTCGAATCGTAACTGAATAGTGATTAGAATAATTCATTGGATTATGCTAGTACCGATTCCTGATTACCTTCTGGCTTGTAGCTCTTTGCCATACTTTGCGCGGACCTATACTCGTCCGTCGGTGTTTTATGGAATTCTCGATTTATCGTGTAGTCACTTGTCGACTATTTCCCACCAAAATATAACAATATATTACGCACATATAGTTGTTCTGTGCAAGCTATGCACTTTATGGTTAGTCACCGGTGATTATAAATGCCTACGTGTAACGTGTAACGCGATAAGAGCACGTTTCGCGTGTAGCTCCGCTTAGAACTCTATTTATGGCATTCACAAAATCGTACGTTTCGGTAAAACATTTACACAGTATCATTTCCGAAATAAATTATTTGGAAAATAATCGTTAAGATAATATATTATCCTATTTGGCTACATGTCATTTGAAATAATCATATGTTAGTTTACTTGGACAGTAGAATAATTTTATCAAATTTATTTTATTACATGCATGTCAAGGGAAATTGATTATTTGAATTTGTAAAATACAAGTATTTAAAATAATTCATTGTTTCAAATGATTGTCTGTTATTTTATTTCAAATTAAATGTGCCCAGCCCTGGCTTGTAATGAAATATTAATTTTATAAACTCGGTTTTTCATATTTGTGTTAATACAATATCACATTTGTGTTCTACTAATCTAAGTATTGATATATGTATATATATATAGAAATTAATACTGTTCATGTAATATTATATATTTATAAGCATACGTATATGTATACGTTCTATATCATATATACGAGACCGTAACATTGTATTTCGCGGTACCTTTAAGTTCGGAATCAAAGATAGAGCCGCGGACCTTTGAGTCCACATGCCGACATGGGCAACGCGATCCAACGGTTCTGATGAGCTTCCGAGCTCTGTTAGTCGAGGTCAGGGAGTGTCGACGCTCGGACTTTTTCGAAGACACTGTTCAGGGCGCCCTCTCAGCTAAAGATCGGAAGTGAACTAAAACGTATCTGTGTGTGTGATCACACAAACCTGTACTCACGCATAGTTAACCTCACATGCACGTGTAATCGTATCCTTCGCTCGCCATTGATGGGTACTGGGTACATATAAATCTGTTTTCTCACAAAAATTGATTTGTTGCGTTTATGCAGTGTGTACATATTTATTATAAATTGTATGATTGAAAAGTACAATGTAAGTGAAATATACGTGTTAAATAAGCCATACTTTATACATAATGTAACATATTTCATACATAATATAAATATACTTTGCGTGATGCCTAGCGATGTCGATGAGTACGTGGTATGTGACGCTAATATGGACGCCAAAATTTAGCCGGAGGCCGACAAAGAGTGGGGATAAAACACAACTGTGCAGCCATCACACCTAACGATCGAGAAGCAACTACAATTCGTACCACATTTTAACAAAGGAGTCGACACCCCCTGGTCGAGGTATAGCTTCTGAAGAGAGAGCATCAATAAAATTATTGTATAAAGACATCTGTGTCATTATTATAAAATCACCTAGCTTACCAAAACCAACACTAAGTCCATTTATGTTTTACTATTTATTATTGCGTTTAAATTTATATTATTAATTTGATCTCAATAAAGTGGAAAAAACAAACAAACTAACATCAAAGTAACGAGTACATGACTCCATTAACACACTCTATATGCAGATAATGGAAAGTTTTTTCTATGTTAATGAGCATTTTGTCCCCACCATAGCGACCACTGTCCCCCACCAGCATCCGCCGTTACCATAGAGGAAGGGACATGCTATGCCCGTCGCGAACAGTGCGCAGGCCTCGCGCGTGAAAGAGAGGTTGGTGGGAGAAGCCGGCGTTTGAGGGGCAGCTACCGTGTCCATCACGGGACTAGAATAATTGGTAAATGAATCTTGATAGAAACTTTTCACTTGTAGGTGAAGTATCCAGGCATAGCTAAATACTTGTCTATTGGTTTTAATATCATTTTTAGACTGCGGATTTTACGCATTTATAGCAGCTGGTGCAATTTATAATAGTAGAAAGATTAAAAGTAATATAATATTTTCAACTTATTAAGATTATTAAATTCTTACTCGAAGATGTAACTCTAACTTTCCCAGATAGAAATCTAGGGAACAAAGAATCTTCTGTGTGGTTACTGTTCATTGCAATTGATGCAGACAATTTTTATTTTTCTTAAAGATCCGCAGTTTAATTATCATTTACATTCGTAATAGATATCTAGGAACACTTCCGTGATGGTTTTAAATACCAACATGAAAGTTGATTTTTGTCCATTGTCAACGTACCGTGAACCGTCGCGAAAACGTTGTAGGAAATGTTGATCACGGAAATTGTTAAATTTTGCAGTGTTTGCAGGGTAACGCCCCTTTAAACATTCGCTGTCACGCAGTACGTGACGAGGGACTAGAATTTTTGGAGTGGCGGTAGCGTGGAGACACATTGCAAGGGAATCGTTTATCATGTCAAAATTATCTAATTATTCCCGGCGCGGGCAGAGTGAAAAGGGGTGAAAGAGGGAGAGGCGCTGAATCAGAGGGAGAGAACGTGAGAGAGAGAGAGAGAGAGAGAGAGAGAGAGAGAGAGAGAGAGAGAGAGTGAGGCGGTAGAAAGGGAGGCAGGGGGCTGTACAAGCAGAAATGCATCGCGGCGCGGCGTGCGTTACAATTCGCCGCTGTCGTCATCGATGTAATCTACGAGGCTATAATTTGCAGCCGCGGTTAAATTGAAAATTTCCCCGACGAAATATCACAAAAAATTAAACCATAACGGAACCAAGCGAGCCACCGTTTCTCAAGTTACTTTCGTGAGACCTGAGGAATGCCAACGCATGAAACAACGTCCGCAATGGACTTACAAATTGTATCGTGTCTCTCGTATTGATCCGTGTCGAAAATTTTTGCATTCGCCAAAATTTCTAGATCACCGTAGAACCTCGATTATCCGAACTGAACAAGGAAACATGACTGTTCGAATATTAGAACAATTACTAAGTTATAATGATGAATTCAATTTTGATTAATTTGCATAATAAATAGTGTTGTATATGGATCGCTTTAACGTGAACTATTTACATCTGAAACATTTTGGACTACTAAAGACTTCAGACATCGGTGGTTCCGATAATCGAGGTTCTACTGTACTAAGAACCGACAGAAAATTCTTTTTTTCCTCCAGCGTTTGAATTAACCCCTTCTACTATAACAGGGAGTTCCAACGTATTCCCCTTCGAGAACTGCAAGGTCCCCACCATAGAACCTTTTTCCACTACTATGTACAGCCCTAGAGTTAGTGACTGCTGCGCGCGCCGCGCGGCTCTCGTGGTGGGATATTCCCACTACTATACATTATAACAATGAAGTCTAAGAGTGGGGGAGGAACCTAAGCGAGGAATATATATAACATCGAGACAGACTCGTGATGCAAGTTTTGTACAGTTATACAGGGTGGGGCACTAACTATGTCCAGTTTGAATATTGTCGTTATTTGTAATAATATGAAAAACTGTTATATAGAAAACTTACACGGTATAGAGGGGGACATATTGTGACACAAACATTTTCTGCGTGGGTGGAGGCATAGAGGAGATTTCAAGGTCAACTCTATTTTTTTAAATGGAATGCTATGTTTTTTTTATCACGATGTGATAGCCAGTATTGAGATGAATTCAGCGAGTTATCATTGAAGGTCATGCAAGGTCAAATATGGTAGTAAAATAAACTTTATTACATTACGGAAGATGCTCGAATTGATGACTGTTTGAGTCAATGCAAAGTTGCAATCTTCGTATCATATAATTTTTTGCACAATCTTCCAAATGTTCTGTGCGAAGGATGTGTACGGTTTGGATATCGTTCAGCATACAAGGATTGAGCTCTTATCGAATTTTGTCGCATTTCTCCATAAATGAGGATCATATCCATTTGCTCTTCGAAAGAAAACTTCATTTTGATGATCATGCAGCTACTTGACTTAACAATCGACCGAGACTGACTGACCGATTCATATTAATGTTACGAACTGGTGAGATGTTTACATTACGAGCTGATGAGATGTTTACATTTCTAGCTATACGCGATGTATTGCCACAACATAAACAATGTTACAAAACCATTCGTTTATGTAAAAGTGAGGGTCTATGAAATAATACAGCATGTGTTAGAATAAGTTCAGAAACGATAAGACATGCACGTGATGCAGGGATACGAAGATTGCAACTTTGCATTGAATCAAACAGTCATCAATTCGAGCATCTTCCGTAATGTAATAAAGTTTATTTTACTACCGTATTGGATCTTGCATGACCTTCAATGATAACTCGCTGAATTCGTCTCAACACTGGCTATCACATTGTGATAAAAAAAAACATAGCATTCCATTTAAAAAAATAGAGTTGACCTTAAAATCTCCTCTATGCCTCCACCCACGCAGAAAATGTTTGTGTCACAATATGTTCCCCTCTATACCGTGTAAGTTTTCTATATAACAGTTTTTCATATTATTACAACGGCAATATTTAAATTGGACATAGTTATTGCCCCACCCTGTATAATTATGTACTCGGTTTGGTGGATATTGATGTAAGAAAGGTACCGGAAAAATAACCTTGACCTTGTCTAACGGTCAGAAATTTTTTGATTGCATCGTATTCTATTCGTCACGAGGATAAAAAGTACAACGTGAACCATCACTCAAAACTCAATCGTTCTCTTAAATAATGATGGCAAAGTTTTTTCTCGATAGTTCACATGCCAAGTATAAACTCCATTTGACAGAGGAATGGAAATATAATATAAATAACATCAGTTTGATAATGACAAAACTTTATCATAATTTTTTGAGATCAAGGTCATTTCATGGCCATATTATGATACATACCTGAATTTATTTTTCGATCACCTATACGATGCAATAATAAAATAGTGTGGTTATGTGTCAAAAGGCACCGATGACCTTGATAACTCCGTAAAAAATGACCTTGGGTAAAAAATATTCTTGCCAAATATTGATTTTTTGACACCATGCATATTACGTAAAAAATGTTTTTTGCATCACAATAAGCTGAAGAGCTATTTAGGTGACCTTACTTAAAAGTACCACCCTGTATAGTCATTAAGAAAATACCTTAAATGGTTGCACAAGGGAGGTTGCGGGGTAATATGGAGCAACAGTTGTTATCTATGAAAAACAGTTTCGGTTTCAATGAACCGATCCAGTTTGCCGATTCGGGGTCGCGGCGCCGGGTTTTGACACGGTTTAATTAATAATTTCGATCATCCCGCGCGCACAGAGCGCCTACCGCATACGCTCGCGTTTCAAATCGTGACAATTCAATTATCGAATGTAATAAAATTTCGACTGATCGGTCTTGTGATTCTGTAATTTTAATTCACTCTTCTGAGTAATCTTACTTTGAATGACGTAGTTTCACTTAGTTACGTAGTGTCTTATACATGGCGTCCCAAAAATGTTCTAGTTCATTGAAAAGGATGATTCCTGGGTTTATTCTAAGCTTTTTCCTTCGTGAAAGTGAAATACACAGCTTCGTTTTCGAGTTATTAACGAAAAACTCGGGTCTACAAGCGCGGTGACTGATTCTACTTAGCGGTAGCAATGTTGTCGCGCTGTGCTCGAATCGTGAACAAGAGAAATAACAATTTATTTACATAAAACTCGCATGTTCAGCCGTAAATGCGCTTGATACTTCGAATTCTCTCATACGGCAATACCAAATTATTTTCATCTAATACCGAACAATAATTGCTCGCATGCATGATTCGATTAAATTGCTCACGGTTCGAGCACGGCGTGGCAACAACGCTACCGCTCAGTAAAATCACCCACCGTGCCCAGCCCAGCCGAAATCCGCCAGCTGTAGCATGCCAATGAATATCTCAAAAATGACAGTGTCCCACTTGATCGTAGCACAGAACCAGACACGATGTCTAGACAATTTTAAATAACTTTGACGATTAGCCCCTTGTACTCGAAGCAATTTGAATTCCAAAATCATGATATTTCTTTCAACCTAGGACGTTTCTATTCTACGTATCTTGTTGACATTGTGCACCGGAAATTAAACCTGTTTTCCCATACAACAGTTGAGTTTTTAGCAAATTTTAGAATAGAGATGAATTGAATAATATGAGAGTCACTATTCAAGTGCAAAGAGTTAGAAGTAAACATAAAATAGTACTAACATTTTATAAATCGTCTAAACCTGACTGCGATTCTGAACAAAAGTTTAAGTATCTTCAAATCCGCGTAGTTTCGGTCGCCGACCATATCATTGGTTCAGCGGATTTGATCCCCGCATATAATCATCGTGTTAAATGATGACGCTCGTCGTCGGCACAAATCGTGCGATAAAGCCGTCAACATGTTTCACGCCCGGCGTCGAATAAAATTTTCAAGTATCGCGCGACGTCGCGCGTCGCGGCGGGCACGAGGCGGTATCGTTGGCTTTTCCGCGAGCATAAATGCGGAAACGGAGCGTCAAGCTTTTCCAACCAGGGGACATACTTCCACGGCGTTTCCCCTCCGCAACGAGGAAAACCACCAGCGAACAAAGCTTTCAGACAAAACGCGGAAAAACGGTACTTTCGGTGTTTCGTCCTCGTTTCTGTGTATCCCTCTCGACGCGACATCCACGCGAAGCACGGCTCCGCGGGCTTTACATGAGAATTTAAAAACGGAATAAATTTCCCCGGGCGTCGCTGAGCCGTCAATCACGGATCCAGTAAATGCCAATACTTTTTATTCCATTTCTTTCTCGTCGGGAGGATCCAGCTCTCCGTAGTTGCGCGATAACCGACAGAATTAATTCATGGACTTGACTAACGCGTCGTGTGCTTCTTACAGTTAACATGTATCCTACCGCTATGCTTTTTTCCCCACTGTTCATCTTTCTGGCCTATCATGAGCTCATCTTTTTGTTCCTGTAGTACTTCAATCTACATTTCGATTCAGAGAGTTTAGAAGTTAAATTATTAGAACTACTTAAATTCACTAGTTTATATTCAAATAATACATTTTTAGACGAAAATATAGCTAGATTGAATTCTTATTACTGTCAGATTTGTTTATAAAAGGTGAGGAATGTTTGGGACTTGCTTTAAAAGTTACTTTATATCTTGAGCACTATTAGCCATTTTTACTAAGAAAAGTAGATGGTAAGATAGCTGTTCCGTCGCAAGAGAACAAGATATAAGGCCCTTATTTCGGATTTATTTATGACGTCTTCGTGACTTGAGGCCGTTCTCGAGGATTAGGGAACTGAGGCACATTTGGCGACCAGTCGAGCCATTACCGGGCCTTCCTAGTTTTTTCTTGCCTCCTCGAGAATTACGCGTCGTAAATCGATTACCGACGAAGGACATTCCGGACCGAGAACGGTTCAAGTACGGTTCTCGGGTTACCTGACTTCGCCCTCGGAGGCAGTCGCGTACGGTCCCACACTTTCCCAGGACAGGCTAGCTTAGGGCAGATCTAAAGGTCCGCAAGAATGCACTGATTGGGAAATGCATAGCTCGGCAGAACCAATCAGTGCACTTCTTCAGCATAGCAATGGGTGTCACCGTCTTGACACCCAGAAATGGAGGACCGCCTTCACGATACGACGAAGGGTCCTCCTGAAAACCGCGACGGTCAGTTAGTCGCATCTAGTCAGTCGGAATCAAACAGTCGCGATCGAACAGTCGCGATCGAACAGTCGGAAACGAACACTTACTTCCTTGCACGTATCGAGACAAGGCAAGTAACAATACGGATCATCGTGATCGGATCCGCACGCGTCTAAGGCAGGGCCTGCTAGATAGCCTTACTGACGAATCCTCTAGCAGGCCTGGGATGAAACGCTGAACCCACGAATAAACACGTAGCCCTGATCATTTGAACTAGTTACCCAATATTAATTTGGCGGGTAATACAAACGGTGATTTCGGGATCGACGCGTCCATACGATTGGGCTTGAGATTTACAACCTCAAGCGGGCACGAGTCAACCGCGCGTCGAGCTCGAGATTCGCACCGTACGAACAATAGCAAAGGGAATACTGCACAACATCGTTAGGAAAAGAAATTGTTATAATCGCTAAACAAACGGAGATAATAAATTTATCAATTATTCTTGGTAATATTCGTGTGTTAATAGTTACTCTGCATCTCGAGGTCTATTACCTGTTTTTAATAAAAAATTAGATGACAAGATGGCCAAGGGAGTGCTTGTCGACAAGCACAGCAAAAGGAATTGTTATAAGTATTAACCAGCCAGAGATAATAATTTCATCAATTACATTAGCTCGATACAATACGGTTTGGTAGTTTTCATGTGTTAAAAGTTATTGTGTATCTCGAGATCTCTCAGGAGATTTTTGCTAAAAAATTAAATGGTAAGATACTCAAGACAGTGCCTGTCAACATCTTCAGCAAAAGGAATAGTTATAAACATTAAACAGCTAGAGATAATAAATATATTAATTACATGTGTTCCAAATAATACTGTTTGATAATATTCATATGTTAAAAGTTACACTGTATCTCGAGTACTATAAGCAATTTTTACTAAAAAATCAGATAGTAGATAGTCAAGGGGATGCTTGTCGACATCGTTGGCAAAAACAGTTGTTATGATTATTATTTCATTAAACAGCCAGAAATAATAAAGTCATCAATAATTACTATCACAGCGATCGAGATCTACCGAAATTAGGTGGGGTGGGGAGAGTTGCACTTCGCTGCGCATCGCTGCGCACCTGAACTCGGTGATCGCGTTCAGTCAGTCAGTCGGGCCGGGTACTCCGGCAGGAGCGGACGGGCTCCTGGACCAGGCGGGTCATTGGCTACCATGGGATGACCAGGGGTCATCCAGAGGAGTCCTGCCCTACCCTTGCCTACCTTTAGCTGGCTTAGGGCTGACCAAGGGTCCTCCACTAGTGGCCTGCCTTGTTCTACCCCTGCCTATCCTGGGGTTGACCAGTGCTCCTCCATAGCTACCGTGGCTTACCCTTGCATACCTTCAGCTGGATTAAGATTGACCAAGGATCCTCTACCGGTGGCCTAACTTTGCCTATCTTGGTCTTCCCTAGCCTACCCTCGGTAAATACTCTTGTCTACCATGGTCTTTCCTAGCCTACGCTGTGTAAGTCTCTTGCCTACCATTGTCTATCTTGGTCTTCCCTATCCTACCCTGGGTAAATACTGTTGCCTAGCATGGTCTACCTTTTGCTAGCTTAGGGCAGTCCAAGGGTTATTTAAAACGTCCTTGACCTACTTTAAGCTTGGTCAAGGTCTCTTCAATGCTTTCTTCGTTTACCTTGTCCCACCTTCAGCATTTCTTTTCAGTTAATAATCCAAATACGGAGTTTCTGTTTCAGAATACGCGTACGTTCAACGAACACTTTCAAAATATTTCTTTTTGGATTTGTAATTGGAATCTGCTCTTGAACTTTCAAAGTTTCTCTTCCCTCGAGTAATTTTTTTGTCTTGAAATTGATATTCCTCCGATCGAAGATCCCTCAGGGGCTCAGTCACGGGATGGGGCCCGTGAGTGGTTACGGGGTGTTGCGTCGCCGGGGCGACCCGAGTCGCCTTTAAGTTGTTGTGTCCACAATTCATTAGATTCGAGTTTCATTTGGCATTGATTCGGTTTCGATTTGGTTTCGATTTGGTTTCGATTTGGTTTCTTCATCATTTCGTGTTTCTTAGGCCGCACTCGTGTGCGAGGTTAGCTTTGCTCTCGTGTGTGGGTATTACGGGTACCGTGCTGGTGGGCTCAGGACTTGTAAGCATTGAAGGCGTCGCGTCACTCTTGAACCAGAGCCTTCTGCTCTGTTTCGATCATGTTTCTCTCTTTGAAAGTGTGGCGGCTACTTCCTATGCTCGTCAACAGAGGGACATTACGACAACACCTTTCCCGCTACTACCTGAACCTCTGTTTGTATATATACCGCCCTAAACTGTCCTTACGACATCCCGCGTCTAAGGCACGGGTCGGCTAGATAGCCTTACTGTGACGAGTCCTCTAGCGAGCCTAGGACGAAACGCTTCCTTCTCAATTTTCCTCCTCTCACACACTTTTCAGCCGCCATAAAAGAATCAGAGCGTTTTGCCTGATTCACCATTAGTCCCTCGTGGATCGGAGACTTCTTCTCCGATTCACACATTTGCCCCGCAATAATTACTCGATATACGCTATATGGAAATGAAATCTTTTCCATGAAAAAGACTACTTTTCCATTGAGCGACCTGCGAAACATAGTTTCTAAGAATCGTCGTTGTGGGAAAGGGAGCCAGAACGAAGGGAGACTTCGTTCTCTCTCGGGTCTCTTGTGCAGCAACCTCCTCGTGGTGAGACCTGGTCAATCGGTATTATCCACAATTCGCAAAATGCTATAACTTATAAAATATAGTATCTTGCATGTAGTAGATAATATCGAGTTAATAGCTGTACATTTAAAATTTGCGTTAATATGTATTATATAGTACAACGTAAGACTTTCTTCGTTTACCTTGTCCCACCTTCAGCATATCTTTTCAATTAATAATCCAAATACAAAGTTTTTGTTTCAGGATACGTATGCGTACAACGTACACCTTCCATATTTCTTTTTCAATTTGTAATTGGAATCAGCTCTTGAGCTTTCAAAGTTCAAGTAAGAACCGCACAAAATGCAAATAAATTCGATCTCGTCATTTTTATAATGCAACATATGTAAGATCAGTTACTTTTAAGGCTCTGTAGGTTTAGTGTTGAATCAGAAATGAATCTGGCGCCAAGCGAAATGATCGTTGATCCCTGTAGCCGGTTCCAGCATGTTAGCGCGTCGAGAGTTCTGGCACCTGTTCGTTTCCCCTGAGATTTGTCAGTGTCCGGTTCGGATTCTCTCTGATATTTTTCATAACGGGGCTCGTTTATGACGAATGTTCCCCGATGCGTGGCCAAGAGGCTAGCGAACGTGGCAGGCGGCTGCCCGTCTGAATTTAGCACGCGCTTCGTGAGTCATTCCGCGTGGCACACGCGCCGCATTCCGGTTTTTCGCGCAGCTGCGCTTCGCGCCGCAAATAAGCTTCGAAACTAGCTTTGATCGATTGTCAACGTTCGATCGGGCATCCCATTTGGCAACGGTAAGCGGCGATCGAAGCTGCTATCGATTCACTGCGATCGATCCATCCGTTCGAAACCAATCGATCGATCTATTCGTAACTACAACAGACTCCCGTATAATGGGTCATAAAATTGTTTAAAAAAGAATTTACTGTTTATCTATTGTTTCGTACAATACTACAGTTGTTTAAACAGATATTTTATTGCGTTGTACACAGGAGTGTCTACCGTACCATCTTTCTCTCTTTTATTTTATAACTTGCTAAAATATTGTTATGATTCAATTTATATGTATTTCAAAGGAAACTTTCCTATCTCGCTTAGAGCAGCTACGATAATAATATATATGGCATCCTATTTATTTACTGTACGTTTTATGATATTATAAAATAATATCTGAAATTGTTGAAGGAATTATAGCAAATAAATTAATATTAGGATATGTGGTTGTCGACGTAATGGTTAAGAGTGACAAGAAAGTATTATTACGAATGTCGAAATATTTGTTAATAATATTGACAGTCATGGTTCAACTCCAAGTAGCATTTGGAACTATAGAATGTGGGCTTAAAATTGTTAACTACAAACATTTGCTTGCTAAGTATTATATTTACTTATTGTTATTCAACTAGTACCCCTGCTCTTACTACTATTGAATGACCTTCTTATTATTATAAGTGATAAGATTGCGAAAGATAATTTTTACTGAGCATTCATTATCTAATTTACACATTAGAGAATGCTCTAATTAATCATCTAAATCACCACGTGCCAATTTTTTCTGTTTTGGGTAGACCCCCGCCTTTCTAATATTGAATTGTTACAAATTCATCAACTTCACATGTGAAAAAGTTAAAAAAAATTGTATTAATTATAACGACACAAAATGCAAAGCTAGTAAAATTATAACTTAAAATAACTACCAAAATGGTCGCCAAATGTAGAATATGCCTTAATCTCAAAAATAGCCTTTCCGTCACGTCCGTGTCATAAAAGACACCACGTGTTTCGTTCTTTCGCTACGGAACACTCGTGGACCCCCATTTACACCTCATGCACCCCCAATTTCTGTTTTCGCTGACATGGACTAAATCATCAATATCTTCTGTTCCGTTATTAAAAAGAAGGAATGTTAAAGGAAATGAGTTTGATTCTAAAAGTGATACAGCTTTTATAAATTGAGTGTTAAATTGATGCATTGAATAGATGCATTGAACAGTAAAATTAGAGTTAAAATAAATCAGGAAAATGTAAAAATTAAGAAATATTAATCTCAGGATAATGGTAAAAATGAGAAACAAACGTTTTTGAAGAAGTGAGAATTGTATAAAATCTTTTTGTTACTAATAGCAATATTGTATGTGATTTTGCTATATAAATAAACGTGATACGAAATAGTATCAGTTAAATTTCAATTCGCGGATGAGAAATGACTGTCAGTCATCTATTTTCATGGAAACACTTTGCGCCTCATGTTCTTTATCGATATTTACTTGCTGCCTCCGTCCACATGTCAAAACCGCTTTTCCCAAAACAATATATTATACATTCACGGCGAATGAGCTACAAATACGAGAATCGAGTTCGGTAACAACTAATTAATCTCCCGCAGTCCGGGCGATTCAATTAACGTGTACTAACACTGAACTCGCGCAGCCTTAGGTTTGTTATAAGTTACATCAAATTCAATCTCGACAATTCCGCCGTCGGTGCATTTAAGGGACGGCGGTATTAGTTCGCCGAGAAATTTATATTTGCGCTTGACAACCCGACTATGACTGTACAATCGCGCAGTTTCAACTACAACAACAGTAGATTGTTTTGGTTTCTACAGTTTCTGCAGTATTATGCCGTGTTTGCCGATATACATAGAACAAGCAAACATTCAAATTTCTTACACCGTACAGACTGTTCTATATATTCTTCATTTTATTTTTAATTTACCAAATCTATTCAGGAAACGAATAATTCATATTTCCTATTTTTATTTTTAATTTACCAAAGCCAATCAGGAAACGAATAAATCATATTTCCTATTTTTATTTTTAATTTACCAAAGCCAATCAGGAAACGCATAATTCATATTTCCTATTTTTATTTTTAATTTACCAAAGCCATTCAGGAAACGAATAATTCATATTTCTTATTTTTATTTTTGATTTACCAAAGCCATTCAGGAAATGAATAATTTGTATTTCCTATTTTTATTTTTAATTTACCAAAGCCATTCAGGAAACGAATAATTCATATTTCTTATTTTTATTTTTGATTTACCAAAGCCATTCAGGAAATGAATAATTTGTATTTCCTATTTTTATTTTTAATTTACCAAAGCCATTCAGGAAACGAATAATTCATATTTCTTATTTTTATTTTTTATGTACCTAAGCCATTCAGGGAACGAATAATTCATATTTCCTATTTTTATTTTGAATCAAATACTAAACGATTATAAAACGAGTAAATCATATTTTCTATATCTTTTCAATAAAATCTGCGAACAATTGTAAACGCAGACTGTTGTCCTGTTCACTATGTATCTTTTATTTTATTTTTAATTCCATTGTCCATGGAACAATGTTCCAATTGTTCATGGAACAGAGCCATGTCAACTAGAGGAAGTAGGAAAACAATGTTATGAAAGTATTTCGTAATAGCGTATAGTGTATAAAATTGTATGAAATGTTGAATTGTTACACAATTTCACACACTTGATTAAAATAATAATATTTACTACATATTGTACATATTGAAGAGCCAAGTACAAGATCCCAAAAGCCTCAAGTATTTCAGGAAACCTAAACAATAATCACACGATCCTGTCCTAACCAGAGTGACTCAGTAGTTAACAATAAGAGTTACAATAAAAGCCATTAATTCGCCAAATCAATCCACATTGAACCATTCCCTGGACTGCGATATTTAATTTCAATTTATTTCACAACCGAAATTAGTTACCATTGTCAGGCAGCTTCAAGCTTTTAATAAAAATGTCCCTAATAACTTCTCCGTCGATTGACAGATTGTAAATTTCAACTGTTGTCAGCGAGATTCATCACAAAACTCGGACCAAATATTCCCGCTTTATTGCTTTCCAGGTAATTTCGCGGATTCCAAATTGACCTGCTCGTAAAAATCATGCGATTCCCATCGCATCGAATCCTGTTTAAAAATCCTCGGACAGATAATTCAATTACTGTCGACCGTCTTTACCAGAGCGACTCGATTTTTGCTATTAATATTGTGGGAGGTTCTAAATACTCTATTGCGGTAGAAGATCAAGCAACCCAAAGATCTATATCGATCGAAAGAAATTACATTTATAACCCAAAGATTATTGAACAGAGAACATTTAAAACACAATTGTAAAAAAAATATAATGTACATCTTAAAACTAAACCTACCTAGCATTAAACGTATCTGGTGAATGTTGCCTTATAAAAATGGCAACACTGAATTTATTGAGATTGTCCGTAATTTTTAACGTAATAGATGCTTGGACATGGAAATTTATTCCATTATTTTCCATAAATGAATTTTTTTATAATTTCAATAATTGGAAAATATAAAACCGGTCATTTGACCGTAGGTTTATTGTTAACAGAACGGAGTTAATCGGAGAAGTGAGGAACAGTGATGCCAGAACGTTTGAAGCGGCACGTCACGTGCAGTGATGGTATATGGTCTCGGTTTTTTCACGCATGCGCGACTAAATGCAGGACCGTACCGTACGTCTTATGTTTGTGGGGAAAGTAGGGGAGAACTGTTATTGCCGGGGAAACCGGACAGAAGAGTGCAAGACGATACGACGAGACGATCGTACTTCGAAATTTTGGTAAGTTAATGTTAATATACTCGATTTCATAATAGCAACTAGTATTGGAGAAAGAGCTACTTGTCAATTCATATTTGAAAATCGAAAAAAAAATTTGCGAAACTCTGCGGGGTGACTAAGGTACCCCATTTTAGCCCAACTTTGTACATTACTGACGCTAAAATCGTCGCGCATGCGCGAGAAAACCGCGACCATATACCATCACTGGTCACGTGACCAGTCTACGGTCTTAGTGGGGAACGTTGGAGTGCACGGAAAGACGGAAGGGATATCAACTTGTCGGCCATCTTGGTTGGCAAACACTGTGGTGCGCTCTATAGGCAGTGTTGGGATATGGTGTAAGATTTCACGCGCATGCGCGGCGATTTCAGCCTCAGTAAAGTAAGATTCTCGATAAAATGGGGTACCTCGAGCACCCAGCAGAATTTTAAAAAATTGCTATGATTTGATTCTGAAAAATGAATGTATAACATGTGTATTTCTGTATATTTTGTAACTCGTAGGACACGTCCTGAAGTCTTTTTGTCCGGAATAGATTGTTTCGAAATATTCCCGCCAATATAACTGTCTCAGGGCTCCACTACCTCTGTCATCATGATATAGATACATTACTGTTTTGGCCGCGCATACGCGTGAAATCTTGCACCATATCCCAACGCTATCTATAGGCAACTTTAAATACTAGTTGTGCGAATTTGCAATGCAATCATGCGGGAGATAGATACATATAACTTATTTATAAATTGACTCAACCATTGCAATGATCAAAATGCACTTTACGACCATAGGATACACCTTATGAAGTGTATAATTAATAACTATGTTAAGGTTAGATATAATTATATATGTAAGGAAACAAATAATGTTGCCAGTAGTAAAAGAACCTATTTTAATAAACTAATATTGTTTTCTGGCCATTAAATTGTACGGTAGTGTGGGGTAACGTGAGGTGATAAGTTAGCAAAGTCCTGAGGCAGTTATATTGGAGCCGAATGTGCAATATTTTGTATATATAAACAGATATATATACAAATACACTTATTATGCATTCATTTTTAAAAATCAAATCATATCAATGTTCCCGCAACGTTATATAGATGGCAACACTAGTTTTGCCATCCAACATGGCCGCAGTCTACCATCCCTCTCCGCTCGCGGCACGACCCCTCTCACCCATAAACCCACTTTATGCTCAGTCCTTTAAGTCCGTGTTGGAGTGTGCTCAGGTAGTGAAATGGGATAGTGGAAGGGGAAAAGGAGGAGAGGAAGATCAACCCAGTTTTGGGTGGATCTGGCATAACTGGTGAGGAATACGCTATCCGAATAAATCGATATCTCATGTCGTGAAGCAATGATTCGCTATTATTTTATAAACAACTTGAAATCTCAGGCTCTGTTTCCATATACTGGGTGTTTTAATCCGAATAGAGCAAATTAATTCATAAATATCCCATAATTTTTGTTGACACTCCGTGTTTCTTCTCCGTTCGAAAACGTTTCTACGTTTACACGATCTTCGGAGCACGATCGAAATCATGTTACCAATGCTTCGTATGCTGTATCAACGACACAGGCAATCTGATTTCTCTCGAAGCTTTTGCAAAGTGAATTACTGTGTCGCTTCGCGTATTCATACGACGGAAATTCCTGCCTTTGACGTTTCGCAAAATTTGCTCTTGTATTTAGTGGACATTATTTGATCGCCGATCAATTATACTTCGCCCGCCGATTATCGAATTATAAATCCATGCATATTTCGAAGGAATAGTCAAAGCGAAAGCCTGATTTATTTATTCAGATATTCCGCCGGCCGATGAACTCATTCCTTTTCGAAAAAATACGCGAAATTATCTATCCACGTTATAAACATTCAGAAAATTTTGAACCGTTAAAATAATTCAGCTTGTACTTAAGCACAAAGCGTTTCTCGACATCGTAATGTCGAAAACAACAGACAGCAATTTCAGCTATAATTCATTATGAATAACATTACGAATAAGTGAAACAGACTAGAATTAGTCAAACTGGATTTTATCTGTAAAGACTCGGCTGGTTTCAACCCTTTATAACAAGCTCTTCCTTTCCGAATCGAATTTCCAAGCTTCTCTTTGCCGACGAAAATATTTCCCTTCGTTCACAAATATTGTTACAAATATTCTCTATTTCAGTTAGTCTGTAGTTCAAAAATGTTTGCCTTGATCGAAGCAGTCGAAATTAATTTTGGGAGATGTTTATCATTGTTATATTATGTCCAAAAAATGATATGTTAAAAGTGTGTCTTCAATTGTAAAATAGCTCTTCGTTGCACTAAAATGATTTATAAGTAGGTCATACAATTTCGGCGGAAACATATAGAGCATTAATTATCTGCTCTCTGTAAGAACAAATTTTGTGTTCCTTTCTTTTTGAGTTAGGTACGCTTGTTCATTCAGGAAACTATAACATTTGTTCGACCAGATTACACGTAAAATATTAAATCATTGTTATTCTGCAGATTTTTAGAGCTAAATACAGATTTCTCTTTTCAACAATTTAAAAATATTGAACATAACCTGTGGATACTCTTAAATGTTTTCAATCTTCTTGCTGTTTCACATTTCACCTATTAGATTTCATGATAGATGCATAAAATCTGCATTATAATTACAAAATATAAAAAATTCTAGATCTTTTAAATTTTATATTCTGAATCGAATTTCCAAGCTTCTCTTTGCCGCCGCAGATACATCTTTTCGTGGACAAATATTGTTATAAATATTCTCTATTCGAGTTATGCTTTTTTTCCAAAAATGTTTGTCGAGATTAAAGTATTCTGAAATAATACTGCATGCTGTTCGAAGTTGATATCTTACATTCACAAGGTCGTATTCACTGTTAAATGTGTCTTCTATTATACAGGGTGTCCCGAATTTAAATGACAAAATTTCAGGAGCGCGCAGGGGACCGAAAAACTAACATAAGACAAAAAGTCTTTTAGCGATTTGCTCGTTTTTGCTTCGTTTTGGAGAAAATCGCAAAAATTCAATATCTCGTTGTCAGTTGATCTCTTGAGTTGTTGTATGCACTTGTATTTGTGATTGTTTTGACATTGTTGTGAGTTGTGACAGTGAGATATGTAAACACTTGATGTTATTCTTTACATCCTTTCGTTTGTTTAGATTCATGCTTGAAGCAGGAAGTTTATTTGGTGCCAATCAATTCAAGAGAGCAATTAAGAGACCGAATCATAGACACAGTGCATCAAATATCACCAGAACAATGTTTAGCTGCAATTTATCAAGTCAGTGCTAGATGTAATGTTTGCATTGCTGAGGGAAACATTTTGAACAATATCTACATTAACTAGATGATAACGTAAATAAAATGAAAATAAATAAGTATAAAAATGAAAACTTGTTTTGTTTCTTTTTTTGCGATTTTTTCCAAAACGAAGCAAAAACGAGCAAATCGTTAAAAGACTTTTTGTCTTAGTTTTTCGGTCCCCTACACGCTCCTGAAGTTTTGCCATTTAAATTCGGAACACCCTGTATAATAAAATAGCTTCTTGTTGCACGGAAAATGAATTCATAAAAAAATTACAGAATGAAGAAAACATATACAGTAATAATTAAATAATTAATTCTTCCGGCATACAAGTGACATATTAAATCAGTGGTGGGCACAGGTGGAGTCTCTCAAACGCCTGCTTCTCCCACCAACCTCTATTTCATGCAGCGCGTACATTCGTTGCGTACGCTGATGTCTCGTGTCTTCGTTGCCCCATTGTACCGCGCTTGATGGAAGGGGACAGAGGGCGCTACGGTGTGGACAGTTTTGCCTCAATTGAGACAAAATTTCCCATCACTGTATTAAATCATTATTATAACGTGGAAAAGAAGCTAGACATCCTTTATTAAACTTCATAAATCGAAACTAATGTATACATTGCAAATACCTTTAATTTTCTTATTACTAATCTTTGCCATAAAAGCACAAAAGCTGCAGTTTAATTAGAAAATATTAAAAAACACGGATTTTTGAAATCCTCTTTGCAGAACACTGAGTCAACATCGAAACAAAAGACTGCGAGTATAATGCGTATCGAATGTACTAACTGAACTTTTATTTTACTTCTGTACGAACTATTGCATCACTGTACACATTCATCCGAAACAATAGTTGGTTTCACGGTGGTAGATTTTTTGCTAGAAGGCTACAACGTTGGTCACGTTTGCGAAAAATGATTTAATCGTTCGGCACGGATGAATTTTTGGCAAACAGTAATATCGACAGATTCAAGCGGATATCTTGGACCGTGGTCCCATGAATATTTATAAGATCGCGCGCAGCATAAACGGATGTTAATTAATTATACGCGACCTAAGCCGTGGCCGGGGCTTGCGATTTCACTGTTTCGCAGACGTTGTATTAGCGGCAACAGAGAAAACACATTATACCGAAAGTTCGAAAATGTTGACCAGCAAATTTCCGGCGCCGGGGCTTCGACGAGCTTCTATTTGTCCCCGCATGATTGAACGTACGCGCGATAGAGCCGCGCGGCTCTTTTACATAAGCGTATTTACCGCAAAACTTTCGAGTGCCGGCAAAGCCGACGTGATCGCGCCCGAGAATTGAACATTTCCCACCGGGAAGTATATTTTTCGTTCGAGAGCCTTCTCGAAGACGAGATTTATGTTTTTCGCTCGAACAATTACGGGAAACACAGCTCCCGATCGGCGAAACCTCGCAAAAACGAAGTTTACGCGTCACCTACCGACTGTTACTTAGGGGAAACTTGCGGAAATCGTACCACTTAAGGAATTTTGCATGATAAGAAGTATTGGTAGGGCTCAAAGAAAAAAAATTGGTGTGTGCTTAGACAACATGGCTGAAGTGAAACTTTTTTCTTTAATTTTTTTTCGAATTTTTATTTATAGTTCCAAAATATTCTTTTAAGTAATTAGGCGAGCCAGTCTTCCTTAATACTCCATATGTCAACAACAAAGTAGTATTAATGGCAATAATATCAATCGAATATTGCCGTATAAAAATATACATTTAATTCATATTTAATTCATATTAATTCATGAATATTGTAATATATAACATAATTACACAAAAATTGACCATATATAGTAACCAAAAGCTGACAAGAAAAGTATGAAATACGAGTTTCAATAAACTATAATTCAGATTTTGGTTAATTCCCGTTCTCGAAAATCATAAGTGCAAACAAAATTCGGCTGTATTCTAATCAAAAATTGCTCACACATTCATAATCTAATTATAATAATTGTCTAGTTCTGCAACAGAACATATGGGAATCAATTAATAATGTACACATTTCGAGACGATTCAATCGAATCCCACAATAATTACTTTTCATAGCATCAATTGGCCATAGTTTATCTAAATGGAAATAATTAGTTAAATTACTCTATTATTTTCAGGAAAATGACGTTCGAAACAATGAGAAGACTCGACAGTTGCATTGAAAAAAATTGGTGTGTGCTTAGACCATATGGCTGAAGTGAAACTTCTTTCTTTAGTTTTTTTCGAATTTTTATTAACACTCTCTGACATTTAATTTTCTATGATTCTATTATTGAAACAATTGGCTTGTGATAGCTAAAATATTCTTGATTCAATTTTTGTCTAAATGTCTTGCAAACACTTCATCGAGAGTTGTTCCTGATCTTGTTGTGGCTTCATTAGGATTATTTACCATTTCCAATCTTAATTTACTTCTAAAAAATTCTATTAATAATTTTGATTGTTCCGACGCAAAGTTCAGGTTGAAATCTCCACCTAGCACCATCGGAATTTTGTCATAATCTTTACATGGTTACAGCTTGTATAAAAAATCTAGCACAGCATTAAACGAAAAATGAACCAAATGATCAATGAATCAACATCAATCTCTAATGAATGAACAGAGGTATACTCGTGTATACATATGCGACTGTTCGTGAACGTGTTAAGAAGACAACTTTTATTTGCCCAGCCTGTAGAATATAAAACTAAAAACTAGAGTTTATTCGTTAGCCCTTAAACCTATGAAAATGCTCCGCAGTACGAAGTTACACTATTTTAAGGGGCAAATGTAATGGCAAACAAAAAGTTTTTTCATTTTTACTAAGATGATTTCAAGGTCGTCGGTATTCTTTTAAATGGAACTGTATTTTTTACGATAGCATGATAGGTAATAAAAAAACTTAATTCCCTGGATACCATCTTTATGACCTTGAATTGACCTTGAGCAAAAATAATCATTTTGAAGCGAGAAACATGTAGAAGTTTAAAATTTACATGTTTTAGCCTGAATGATGAATTTTTTACATCGTGGTTGACACCAATTATGTAGTTACATTTGAAGATTGTAAACTCCCCTTTAAAATGATACAAAACAATACGATGTACAATTTTTTGTAGTCGTTTTATTAAGGTTTAAGTGAAAGATGTGCAGCCAACTTCACAGTGACGTAAGGTACACCATAAGTGTTTTACTTTAAAAAGAAAGACTTTCTACTTATTAATTATTTATTTAAACGTAAAGTCTAATATTGTTCAATTCAGACTTAATTTGAATAAATCGATTTTTTAAAGAAAATGCGTATTATCGTTTGCCCGTCAATTTGACGGGTGCTCGTAGAGATAGGTATATAAGAAACGTCCGTAAATCTAACGTTAATAATGAAGCTTTTACCTTACATTATAAACCAGTGAATTTCAGTATCGATAAATTGATATCTAATGGTATTAAATATTGCGCACTATCCAACTCACGCGCATTCAAATCAAAGTCTAAACTCTTTACAAGATATTTCACGAATAATTTCGCTCCAGTCAATCGTTTAATAGGCACAAATCGTATAATACAGTTCAAAGGTGTGTCACTTTACAGTCTTCATCCGATTACACAACGTGACTGACAACGAGAACGAAATGACGATCCGAATTACTGGGAGTTCGGTAACCAAACTCAATCTAGAACGAATGTAAGTATTCTTTTGTGTCCTCTTTCGACCATTTAATTTACAAAATTGGTTGTAAAAGAGTGCACATTGAAGCACAGAAGTCGAACAAGTTTTTCTTTTACTTCAGTAAATGTATGCTTCCATTTTAATTTGTTATTGTACTATTCTGATGCGTGTTGCAAGATAATGGTCTCACATTTAAACAATGATTCTTCTACATTGCAAACTGAAACAGAAACAGTTTGCTCAAATATTATTCTTTTTCTATCATCCCTCAACTTTAAACATTTCTTTCAACCACTCAATCTTACGTTATTGAATGCAATTTGATTTCAAAAACAATTTTTTGTTAAGTATATGTACGATATCATTTTACAGCTTTACTTTTCATTCCTTTAAACGCGTTTTAAATTTTTTAATTTGATTAGAAAAATTCTTTTGTGTCGTGTCAAGAATTATTGCAGTATCAACTTGAAAAAAGACAAACATTTCCGACATGTTTATTTCTTAATCGACAACTTAAAGTAGCTTTAAATGCGAAGAATGGTCAAAAAGGTCTATTTTCAACTACAATTTGTTACAGCATGAAGAAAAAGAGACTCTTAACCAAAGTAAATGTTAAAAATATCAAAACAAGTATGGAAAACGAAAAGTGAAACTATAATATTTAATCCTTGTTATTATATGTATTTGTAAGTAGAATGTGGCGGTATTAGCCAGACAAGATGTAATAAAACAGGACCGTTATTGTCAATCTTAAAAAATTCAAGACACGTTTGAAAAACGAAAAGTGAAGCTATAAAACGATATGAAACAATATAAGCATTTAACAAAAATTTATTTTCGGGATAAATTTGCAGAGAATTAAACGAATGCATTATACGTTGCTCAGAACACAATCTTTATTACTAAACTGCGGATCTTTATGCAAAATGGAAATTTTCGGTCTTAATTGCAACAATCAAGGTTCTCTTAGGAACGTCATTCTTATTTTAATAATATCAGTAGATCGAAAGTAACATATTGATACTCACCAATTCTTTTAAACTTTTTCCTGTTTCAGACTGCAGCTACTACTCATTTCTGTCATAAATGCATAAAATCCGCAGTCTATTTATTACGTTAATTTTATTTGAGTTGTATTCCGTACTTTCAAGTGTTCAGAAATTACGAGAAGAGTTCATAAACACTGAAACGTAACAAGAGAAGACAAAAGGACAAAGATCGAGTGCGAACGAAGCTAAAATGAGTGGCAAGCTACAATTGTCGAGTGGATGAGTAAAGATGAGAAGAAAATGAAGGAGGGGAATGATTATTTGGACATCAATGCATATCAATTTCGGTGGTAGATGCGGGAGGCTGGAAAACGATGATACGAGGAAAAATATGTGTGCACGCGGGTTCAGAGGAAATGAGAGAATGCGTGGCTCGACACGGGGCACTTCCGGTACGATTTACAATTCCGTTTCACGCGGACAAATGCATTCGCTTCATTGACTTTTGCAACACATTAATGCTCGAACGTGTATAACTGGCTGTGGTATTTACGAGAACACGCTAGATGATCATCGAGTAAATTTATTTTTCTATCTCACAGTAAACAATATTCGGTCCGGGATTATTTATCAAAGTAATCTTCATATCCTCTGCCCTGAATTCTGCCCAGTCTACTCAGTTTTATATGTGTAACATAGATGTTCATTTTAAAAATTCTTCCACCAATGTTAAGAGTACTTGTATTTCGCAATTGACACAGTTTAGAATTGAGATTTATATTAAAAAAATTTAGGGGGTTAATTAATTAAAAATGAATTTAAAATTTTCAGGACTTATATTTGGAATATATTTATAATTGGAATTACGTTTCAATTAAAAATAGAATTGATGTGTAAAATTTAGGATAGCTTGAGGATTTAATTATTTAGGGACTTCGTTAATGAAAATTGATGGAATATTTTTCATAATGCTTTATAATATGATATTATAACATGTGGAGGATTTCAGGAAAAAGGAAGGGGGCACCGCGCCGGGAATCGAACTCGAGCCCTCGCGGTAGTAGTCGATCGACTAACGTGCTCACCCTCGGAACCCTCCCGCCTTCTTCCTAATTTCCTACGGTATTTGTGGTCTAGGGGGGCCTAATCCCCACACATGTAACAGTTTTTGGGTCGACTTTTTAACATGAACGGTATTTATAAAGAAGAATGATTAATACAGAAGAGTGTGGTGTTAGATAACAAACGTGTTTTGCAATGTCCACAAAATGTAAGCACTGAATAAACTTAAATAATTATTTCTAGGGAGGAAATTAAAATAATGATTAAATAAGATGGTGTGTTATCTATAATAGTTTAACGTAATAATTATTACGTAATTTGAATTTTTCTGTTTACTTGGTTATTGTGGTTTCGTAAAGAGCTTGTTATAATATGATATTATAACATGTGCAGGATCTCAGGAAAAAGGAAGGGGGCACCGCGCCGGGAATCGAACTCGGGCCCTCGCGGTGGTAGCCGATCGACTAACGTGCTCACCCTCGGAACCCTCCCGCCTTCTTCCTAATTTCCTACGGTATTTGTGGTCTAGGGGGGCCTAATCGCCACACATGTAACAGTTTTTGGGTCGACTTTTTAACATGAACGGTATTTATAAAGAAGAATGATTAATACAGAAGAGTGTGGTGTTAGATAACAAACGTGTTTTGCAATGTCCACAAAATTTAAGCACTGAATGAACTTAAATAATTATTTCTAGGGAGGAAATTAAAATAATGATTAAATAAGATGGTGTGTTATCTATAATAGTTTAACGTAATAATTATTACGTGATTTGAATTTATCTGTTTACTCGGTTATTATGGTTTCGTAAAGAGCTTGTTAAATTATAATGTAATAATTCTGGTAGTACGATTCTCAAATAAATATTGTTAATGGAGACAATTAAATGGTGTTCTCCGTGGGCTTTGCAACATATTTTCAAAGGTGTCCATTGCCGCCATTGTTCCAAGTAATTTCAACAAAATAAAGCAAGAATGTGGCACCTGGTAAATAAAACAATGCATCAGACTATTATTTAATTTCTGAGCGAATTATATTTCTCGCGCGCACACGTTTATTTACGATTGAATAATACTACGGTTTTCGGATGCCCATGAAAAAAGTGACGCGGGAAATTCAAAATCTCGCTGCAGAAAAGCGCATCGATAAGCAAAGTTATTTAAAAATTAATCCTGGTTTGAGCGATTTATACTTCGTCGTGTCGGATATGTTTGGCAGCATTTATAAAACAACGAAGTATTTGACGAGATTAAATATTTGAAATTACTTATCTTTTGCGCGGATCCGTTTTTATCGAGACGAGAATAAAATCAAAGCAGTAAACGGTTTTAATTTTCAATAAAATCCAACACGGTGGGACACTCGTCGCAAGGCTGCTACTATCGCATGTTTATTCTCGCATCGTGCAAACAAATGACTCAGCGGACTCAGAAGACCGGTATAGATCACCAACTTACGAAACTATTTGGCTCGTTAAGTATTTGTCACTCAGGCAGTTAAGTGTACCATCAAATTGCTCCTCTATTTCCAATAGCGCGTGTCCAGCGAAGAATGTTGACTATTAATTGATTATTCGCGAACCGATCCAACAAATTGTTCAGTACTTTTTTTTGTCTGAGATACAAGAACAATGGAACGAGAGCCAAATAGTTTCCAAAAGGTTATTTGAAAAAGTAATTAATTATATTCCATATCATTACTTTTTCTTGTCAAATATTCCACAAAATTTTCCTTGGTTTAATTTTTAATAAAGTTGAATTTTATAGTCGTAACTCGCGTTGTCATTAATATCAGAATTTTCATTCTCCTTAGAAAAATTGGTTACTTATATGAAAACATTATTTATATAGACCTCAAAGGTAATTAATTATATTGTATTTCATCGTCCTTTTCTTATCAAATATTCCACAAAATTTTCCTTGGTGTAATTTTTAATAAAATTGAATTTTATAGCCGTAACTCGCGTTGTCATTAATATCAGAATTTTCATTCTCCTTAGAAAAATTGGTTACTTATATGAAAACATTATTTATAGAGACCTCAAAGGCAATTAATTATATTGTATTTCATCGTCCTTTTCTTGTTAAATATTCCATAAATTTTTCCTCGATATAATTTTTGGTAAAATAAAATCTTTGAAGCAACAACCCATGCGGTTAATAATATCAGAAGTTTTATTGTGCTTAGAAAAATTGATCAGTTATTAAAAAAGTTTATTTATACATAGAATCGAGAGAGAATTAATGATATTGTATTTAATTGTATTTCTCTTGTCAAATAATCGATAGATTGTTGCTTCTTGTAATTTTTTTGCAAAATATAATATATTTATATGCAAAATGAGAATTGTCCGTATTAGTTGCAAGATACAGGAGGTGCATAGATATTTATTCCTTCTCATAATAATTTTATAAAATAAAGAACAGCACATGTATTTTTAAATTATTTATATGTTTTTATCCTTTTGTATTCCATCTATTTATTTTTGTAATAAATGTATAAAATTCGCAGTCTTGCAATAAGCCACGTTGTCTACTAATATTAGAATTTCCATTATCTTTAGAAAAATGTTTAATATGATGAGAGTTTCTGCTACAGGCAGTTTTGTAACACGATACAAGTAATAAGAGTGTTCTAACCACTGTCCTAATTTCGTATGCACCGCATCGTACTTCAATTTTACCGAAATCCCCACAACCGCGTCTAAAAATTCTCTCTTTTCGCATTCAATGTCACGTACAGAATTTAAATTACGTTTGCATCGTATCAAAATAAACTGCATCGCTCATTCCCACTTTTTAATCGATTTCATACTAAATTCGTCTTTCGTTTTCAAATTATAGACTGTAACAGAGAAACTGCGTAGTTCCACTTTTCAAAAACTGCGTTACGCAAAATACGTATTATTAATTTGAATCTTACAAACATATTTCCAGGAACATGATACACAAAATAAAATTATGCTCAATTTTCGTTTTTGCAAATTAAGGTTTGAAGCAGTGAAATATTGATTAACTTTAATCTTATGCACATATTTTCATAAATAGCATAGAAAATAAAATTGTGTTCGCTTTACCGCTTTGTAAATTGAAGTCTTACGCAATGAAATGTTATTAATTTTATTCTTACATACATATTCTCATGAACATAGTACAGAAAATAAAATTGTGTTTGCTCTCCTTTTTCGTATATTGAAGTCTAACGCAATGAAATATTATTAATTTTAATATTATATACATATTTTCATGAACATAGCACAGAAAATGAAATCGTGTTTGCTTTCTCTTTTTGCAAATTGAGGTCTGAAGCAGTGAAATATTATTAATTTTAATCTTATGCACATATTTTCATGAATAGCATAGAAAATAAAATTGTGTTCGCTTTACCGTTTTGTAAATTGAAGTCTTACGCAATGAAATGTTATTAATTTTATTCTTACATACATATTCTCATGAACATAGTACAGAAAATAAAATTGTGTTTGCTCTCCTTTTTCGTATATTGAAGTCTAACGCAATGAAATATTATTAATTTTAATATTATATACATATTTTCATGAACATAGCACAGAAAATGAAATCGTGTTTGCTTTCTCTTTTTGCAAATTGAGGTCTGAAGCAGTGAAATATTATTAATTTTAATCTTATGCACATATTTTCATGAATAGCATAGAAAATAAAATTGTGTTCGCTTTACCGTTTTGTAAATTGAAGTCTTACGCAATGAAATGTTATTAATTTTATTCTTACATACATATTCTCATGAACATAGTACAGAAAATAAAATTGTGTTTGCTCTCCTTTTTCGTATATTGAAGTCTAACGCAATGAAATATTATTAATTTTAATATTATATACATATTTTCATGAACATAGCACAGAAAATGAAATCGTGTTTGCTTTCTCTTTTTGCAAATTGAGGTCTGAAGCAGTGAAATATTATTAATTTTAATCTTATGCACATATTTTCATGAATAGCACAGAAAATAAAATTGTGTTTGCTTTCCCTTTTTGTGAATTGAAGTCGGACGAAATGAAATAGTATTAATTATAATATTACATACATATTTTCATGCACATAGCACAGAAAATGAAATCGTGTTTGCTTTCGTCTTTTGCAAATTGTGGTCTGAAGCAGTAAGATATTAATTAACTTTAATCTTATGCACATATTTTCATAAATAGCATAGAAAATAAAATTGTGTTTGCTTTCCTTTTCTTGCAAATTGAGGTCTGAAGCAATGAAATATTATTAATTTTAATATTACATACATATTTTCATGAACATAGCACAGAAAATAACATTGTGTTTGCTTTCCCTTTTTGTGAATTGAAGTCTGACGAAATGAAATATTATTAATTATAATATTACATACATATTTTCATGCACATAGAACAGAAAATGAAATTGTGTTTGCTTTCGTCTTTTGCAAATTGAGGTCTGAAGCAGTGAAATATTATTAATTTTAATATTATGCACATATTTTCATGAATAGCATAGAACATATAATTGTGTTTGCTTCCCTTTTTATAAAATGAAGTCTGACGTAATGAAATGTCATTAATCTTATTCTTACATACACATTCTCATCAACATAGTATAGAAAATGAAATTGTGTTTGTTTTCCTTTTTTTGCAAATTGAGGTCTCAAGCAATGAAATATTATTAATTATATTACATACATATTTTCATGAACATAGCACAGAAAATAAAATTGTGTTTGCTTCCCTTTTTGTAAATTGAAATCTGACGAAATAGAATATTATTACAAATACAGTACATAAAATAAAATTGTATTTGCTTTCCTTTTTTCAGGAAAATTGAAAGGAAAACAGATGGACCAGCGAAGATATTAAAATAAAATTAGTATTAGTATAGAAAATGTAGCCGTTTTAGATAAAAGAATGAAAGAAAACGATTTCCGTGTCCGTTTTCCTTCTCATCAGCACCATTTCTTTAAGCAGAACATTTTTTTCCCCGAGTTTTCCTGATCGTCCGAAGAATTTTGCGGATTCGTTTCTCGATGCTATCTACGTTATTAAGGAAAACGCCCACGCTATCTTTGAAATTATCATTCGGCGCAGTCTATGCAGATATTATTTTTTGGTTATGCAAATAAAACCGCAGCGCCGTCGGGAGCAATATGCGAATTCCCAGCAGAGGGAGCGTGTGGAGTTTTATATCGGCGGCAAGAGCACGAAGAAGCGAATACAAGATGAAAATATGTAGGTTACAAAGTTTCTGCGGAAAACCGTGGACTGTCGGAAACTTGCGCAAAATGTTCCCGATGTCGACTGATTCTTGTTAGATCTCTAGTTTTCAATCATCTTTAGCCAAATCTTTATATGGTTCAGAGTAATTCGAAGTTAATTCAATGCACTTTGACCTAATAAACTTTTGACCCTAGAAAAATATACGGGATATTTTTAGAATTTATTGCTTGCAGTAACGAACATAAAAATGACACTGTTTTAACTCACATTTGTTACTCGTGTTTATTTAAGAAACGTTTTACTGTTTATTATTTTTGAACTTATTCTGATCTTGTTTTACTGTATTAATAAATATTTTATATTCTTTGTCGGAGGAATTTATAAATTTAAGTGTTCATATATCCATCATATTATTGGTTTTCTATCGTTCCGTCAAATTGTCACCAACAGATAGATTAATCCCTTGATTGACACGAATTAAATGAAATTCGATGTGACCGAAGATATTATTTATTTTTTAATTTATTATTTGTATAAGCTTAACAATGAATTTTCGTAGAAATTCGTATAAATAATAGACATATTGCTGATAACATTTACTGTTAATATTAAACAATATATTATTTCAATATGTACAATGTCGTAAGAAAACCGCAAATTGTATGAAATTTATGACAAAACTCAGTAAGTCTAATTTAAAACAGTAAAAATATTAGAACAATTTAAAAAAGATACTGTTATATCATTTTCAACATGTTAAACATGTTAAGAAAGAAAATAAATTTCTATTTAAAGTTTGTTGCAATTCAGGTAGGAAATTTTTATTCTATATCCACTGTCTAACTACAATAAACATAGATTAACACTCACAATAAGCATATTGTTACAGATGAAGCATAGTGCGTAGAACAATCAAAGAATCACATGAAAATAATCTAGTACTGGCAGTTCCAACCAGTAGCCCCGGAGCTACTCGAGGCACCTTCCCCACTTAGGTTCTTCCCCCACTCTTGGACTTCATCGTTATAATGTATAGTAGTGAGAAGCTCCCACCACAAGAACCACGCGGCGCGCGCAGCACTCACTAATTCTACGGCTGTCCGTAGAATGTATAATGTATAGTAGTGGGGAGAGGTTCGATGGTGGGGACCATGCAGTTCTCGGAGAGGAATACGTTGGAACTCCCTGATCTAGTATGATTACCAGGTGTGCAATGTGTTTAAACGTTTGATAGACCAGTTTTCAAGAAATTAAAACATTTTAATAAACTGTAGCTTTTTATACAAAAGCAAAATTATTTGCATTAATTTCAAACCACAAAAGCTACATAGACATTTACTTCTTAGTTTAACAATTTTAAGGAATTTCAAATAATACAGTGTTTGTAAATTCATTAAATGTCTTCACTGTTTCCATTTTTGTCACGAATAAATAAAATCTGCAGTCTAGTAATCACCATTGTGTTAAAAATGAGAGTTGCATGTACAGTTAATAAAGACGTACAATATTTGTATCATTAGGAATTATGGATTAAGAAATTACTGCAGAATCTGGTCTCATTAACGACGAATATAAATGTATAAAGAAAAACATAGTATTCGGTTAGAACGCAGTAAATGCTATCGTGTGCCAATTTTGGTTTGCCAAGTCTCGCGTTGGTAATTTCTCCACCAAAGAGAACCCATCTTCTGCAAGATGTGGACACGGTCGATGACTCTCAAACGAATACCTTGGTCGATAATAATTAGCGCCAAATAGCTCACGAAATCGGAGGGAAATACGTAGAACATCTATCTCAAAGGTTAAGAATCATTTGCGCAAACTGGGCTAAGCGAATCGATACCATATATTTTTACGCTGCTAACGAAATCTGCGAACACGATATAACTAATCAATATTTACTGCACTTGCAATTCCAGGGACGATGGATTTTTTAAAGATAGAAATTAAAGGATCCATGTTCCTCAATTCCTGAGGGCACAATCTTCTATGGAAAAGTGCATTTTCATACACCTTGAGGCTTGTTTCTGGCAAAGAATTAATATATTCAATGATGTTGCACTTTACGTATAGTTTCAACATATACAGGGTGAGTCACCTAAAGTTTGCACCTCAAATATCTTTGTTGTTTCTAAAGATACGTAAAATATGGTAAGGACAAAGTTGAATGGTACAATGGGGCTGACAAGATGTCAAGAAAATTTTGTTTTTATGTCATTTTTCTAGAGATATCAAGGTCACCTTGACTCTTTTAAATGGAACCACCCTTTTTTAAACACCTACAATGATAGTCCTTTTCATTACGAATTCAGTGACTATAATTACTCAAGGTCATTCAAGGTCACGGACAGAGCAACATTCCTTTAAAGCACGTTTACAGGCATGTAACGATGTTAAATCTTATACGTTACCTCTGTCCGTTACCTTGAATGACCTTGAGTAATTATAGTCACTGAATTCGTAATGAAAGGGTCTATCATTGTAGGTGTTTAAAAAAAGGGTGGATCCATTTAAAAAAGTCAAGGTGTCCTTGATATCTAAAAATATGACATAAAAACAAAATTTGTTTAGCATCTTGTCAGCCCCATTGTACCATTCAACTTTGTCCTTACCATATTTTACGTATCTTTGGAAACAACAAAGATATTTGAGGTGCAAACGTTAGATGACTCACCCTGTATTTGTATGCCACAAATGTAAATTTGTTCATCCAAGAACATAAAGATCTACAATAATTGTGCGACTGTCAACAAAAATATTAATAGATGTTTTAAATTGCAAGTGGGTACCCGAGTACTTGGTTATTCACATGAGAGTTAAAATGATATAGATTTCGAATGTCAATGTTGACTAATTTTAACATTCCATAATAAACTGACATTATAACGTAACACGTGACAGCAACTTAACAATTTCAGATTGATTTCAAAGCAATACTTACAAGGCAAAATTTGGACCTTTTTCTTTGGGGTTATTTGAAAAGCAAAGTTTATGTCAACAAACCAGCAACAATTCATGACCTGAAAAACAACATTAGAAAAGAAATTGATGAATTAAACGACCAAATATGCCAACGTGTCATCGAAAATTTTGATGTTCGAATTGATGTCTGTAAACGTGGTCGTGGTGGTCATTTGACAGATATCGTCTTTCACACATAAGTAATTGTCATAGATGATACCTGATCATTAAATAAAAAAACCAATAAAATTAAAAGTAGTATGTTTTTTATTTAAAAAAAACTTCTTATAGTCTATTTTGGATAACCCCTTACATTTTAGTTCGGAACCTCAGAATAAAATTCTAAATTCTCGAATAAAACGAAAAATCAACGAGCCATCGCCTATCCTCGCCAAAGAAAAGTTGAAAAAGACCGTGCACCAAGGATCATCGAAAATCTCTAAAAACACGCCACAAACACTCCGCAGAATGCATTACAGGCGCAGCCGCTGTTAGCGCCGGTTGTTCCCTCAGTCATCCCATAAATCAAAAGCTAGCTCGAACCTAACGCAGTCCATTATCGCATCCATAATCGACTGCGCGTGGCGAATTTCTAGTTGCTCTGCACCGTGCCGCCTGTAGAAAATGGAAGAAAATCGCAAGTGAAAAATCTGTGGTGTATCGCGAATATAATACCGTAAAGTGTGGCGGAATTCGATGATTTATGGGGTGGTCGGCGTAAAACACAATGGAGGAGCGGGGAGGGGCGGTGTTGAAAAGAGTCCACGAAATAATTTCTGCAGCGTCATCGGCTCCATAAAGAGGTAACGAGGAAGAGGCTGGGTGGGTAGCGAACAGGTTAATTTATTGTAACAATAGGCAAAGTTCATCAGAATCCAAAGGGACGTTCGAATATAATGCGATCGTGAGAGAGAGAGAGAGAGAGAGAGAGAGAGAGAGAGAGAGAGAGAAGCGTCGACGTGTTTCCGAAATTTTGCAACTCCTCCAGCTCTGATTCTGATTTCCCTCCCCCTTGCAGTTGCGCATCTCCCCAACCCTCTCCCCCCCTTGTTGGCTCATCAGTCACACGTGACTGTATAATGTCCATTACACGCGGAACTGGCGAATAGATTAAGCAAATCGGCTCACGACGCGCGTAACATGCGCGCAGGTTCACGCGTACGCGTTCGCGACGCGCGTACGTGCATACCGTGTGGAGTTGCATACAACTGCACAGGATCCGCGTGTACACACACCTGGCCGCGTGTATCGCCGGCCGCAGCACCGGTTGCACCTAGTATCGGTTAGAATTTCCCAAGCCACAATAATTTTAGATACCGGCGTCTATAAATATAGTTCTGTACGTTGGTAATTTTAGGCCGCGCAGCGAGTGGATCACTCTCCTTGAACAGAACAGAGCTTTCGAGGGCACCTGAAGTCTCATCGACAGGCACACTCTCTCTCTCTCTCTTTTTCTCTCTCCCCCATCTCTCTCTCCCTCTCTTTTTAATCTTTGGAATCATCAAAGTGCACAACAATGTTTGATATTCCCGAAAACGTGGACCAAATTGAAAAGTAGATATTAGCAGACTGCGGATTTTACGCGTTTATGACAAAAATTAGTTGATACAGTTGAAAGAGATAAAAACATTCTGAGAATTAAGGAGCATTAACGTATTACTTTCAACCTATTAAAGTTATTAAAACAAGAATGTATTTTTCATTTGGCTCTTGTTTTCCGAAACTGATGCAGAAAATTTTTATTTTGCATAAATCTCAGCAAAATATATTTTCATTTAAGATCAGTTTCTTAAAATTGACTTGGACAATTTTTGTTTGACATTTGGGCACCTGAAGTCTCACCGACAGACACACACACACTCTCTCTCTTTCTTGCCTCTCTCTCTTTAATCTTTAGAATCATTAAAGTGCCCAACAGTGTTTGATATTCCCGAAAACGTGGACCAAATTGAAAAGTAGATATTAGCAGACTGCGGATTTTACCCAATTATGACAAAAATTAGTTGATACAGTTGAAAGAGATAAAAGCATTCTGAGAATTGAGGAACACTAACGTATTACTTTCAACCTATTAAAGTTATTAAAACAAGAAAGAATTTTTCATTTGGTTCTTGCTTTTCGAAACTCATGAAAAAAATTTTTATTTTCCATGAAGATCAGCAAAATATATTTTCATTTATGTTCAGTTTCTTAGAATTGAATTGAACAATTTTTGTTTGGCATGAAGATCAATAGTCTATTTACTTCTCATTAATCTAAATCTAAACAGCACAAATTAAGTACTCCAATAAGCAGACTGCGGATTTTATGCATTTATGGCAAAAACGAGTAGTTGGAGAACAAAATAGAGTAACATCTAATGAATTTAATATTACTGGAACATTAATTAAAACATATTAAAATTATCAAAAAAAGAAATCATTTTCTATGAAATATATCGCAGATAATTTTTACTTTGCATTAAAATCCGCAGCCTGATAATTAAACGAATACCGTCGTACTAGAAAAATCATTATTGTTTGTAATTCCTACATAAATACAGTTATTTTCAAATCACATACTTACGTCTTTCACTGCAATAAAATAAGCTCGACAATATTTCGCAACTGCTTTCGAAAATCATTCTTTAAAAATGCTAATCGTTTAGGCAACGTGAACGAATGAATGGTAGCGCATTTTGATCCCGAAACAGATTACGAGGCAAAGAATTCATAAACGTAACGAACGACCGCAATCGCAATGACCGGCGAGCAAAATTATTCAATTTAAACAACAATTCCCCGAGATCGAGTCGGCAACGAAAATCGTTTTGTCGGCTCGTCGAACAATTTTCTCCCCTTCCCTCGTCGTCAATTCCATTTTTTTGCAAATTCGTTTCGTTTGGCGCCGGTGAATCGATGTGCCGCGCGCGGATGTAAAATTATATTTACCATGGCCGATGGGTAAAGCCAATAAAAATTTCAGTACGGTCACGCCTACGAAGCCGAACAATGATACGCGATCGAAATCGCGTAACCATTTTGCCGGGTACCTTTAAAAAATTATAAAACATTACTATTCCGATCGGCATCGATTAGACGCGAAGGATTGCAGTTTTGATCGCTGTTGATTGTGAAATTTTTCCTCTTTTTTTTATTGTACAGTTGTAACCTCCAATGAGAGGTTATTCTGCAATCTGTATTACATACATAATATTACAATATTCTTATTCTAAAGGAGTAGGTAATGTAATAAATACATAATACATAATTATACAAAGGTATTACTCTAGGATGATTTAATTTTTCGAAAATGAAATTAGAGAATTTATTCAGCACGCCTGGGGATATTCGTCTGACCACTGCTGGCTGTTTCTACTTAAATGGTTGTACTACTATGTCTCATAAAGGGTAGAACAGAATAAGGGTGAACTTTGAATCAGTTTCATTATTTTCACTGCCTAAATAGTGCTTTATATCCACAATGTCATTCTGTAAATTTTTAAATCTCTGCTTTTGTAAATAACACTGATCTTGGAAAAACATCTCATATTTAGACTGCCGATTTTATACATTCATGAGAAAAATCAGTTAGCGAAATTTGAAATATTAGAATTAGATTAAAAGAATTAGCGGTTCCCAATATGCAATTTTCAATCTTTCAAAATTGTTGACGAAAGAAAGAAATGCCTAAGTGACTCCCGTATTTTGCAGTTAGTGTAGTAAATTTTTATTTTACATAAAGATGTAAAATACAATCTACTTATATTGAAACGTGATTTTCTCTAAAACTACTTAAGATATTTGACTGCATTAAAATGGAGTCGGCAGCTGTTTTTTTATAGATTTTTCACAAAATTTTTACAATATCTGAAACAGGTAAATTTTAGACGAGCGCGATCTTTCTGTAGGTTTTATTTGATGAGTTTCACAAATACAAGATTAATCGTTTAATAACGTAGATTTAATAAATTTAACTGAACCATTATTGAACATTATTGAAGCCGCAATGATATTTCAAACCTTTTCTGCCATAAACCGCGCAGCCACTACTACTTTTCATATTTACCATTCCCCCAAACGCGTAAAGAATTGCACAACTTTGAAATTTCCTTCGCCAGAAGCTTGGCGTCGAACTTTCCCAGTTTCCCGTAAACTTTCAATTTTCTTCTCACGCAGCTTCCAACCTCATCACGGGGATCGAAAATCGGGAGCGATCAAGACGAGAAAAAGTCCACGGGAAATGTTCCATGCTTAACATAGTTATACACAAACTGGGTAGTTTGGACGACACAAGATTTTTCAATTTATTTATCCCATACAACCAAAAATGAAAAAACATATTCCTAAAATAACGTACCCAACATTTACCATCACAAAAGCTATTCCACTATTGGAGTTTACTTCGTTTATAGTTTATGTACTCACTCATTAGTCATTCATTATTTCGAATTAATAAAAATGTCAGATACACGTTAATCGAGTTTGTTTCAAAACACAGCAGAAGTGATAAGAAATGTGATCTTTTTCTTCAATTGGCAACTGCTCTTTCGTGATTGTTATTCATCTGATATATTCACATGGATCTTGTTTACAATTGACTTGGTTCCATTACTATATCTTCAAATTGCTGCATCACTTCACAGGCACATGTTTTAACACTTTGCACTCGGAGCTATCTCAACTAAAAAACCAAACATTTCTTCTAACCTAGAATATTTCCATTGTACATAGTTATTTTCATTATATGCGTAAGAAACTGATATAGTACCTCATACAATATTTCAATGTTTAGTAATTGATTACCTATAAACAAATTTAATCATGTAAACAATATTCTGAATAATGGTGTAACAATTTGTAGTGGCGCCTCAGAGTCGCCATTCGAGTGCTAAAGGTTAAAACGAGCTGACGATGTCCGACGCACTCCAACGCATTTATTAATTTATAGCGAACATGTTCTTATCACAATAGTATATAAAGGATGCCACAAAATCATTAATAATAACAGTGAATTTTTCATGCAGATATTTGTTAGCGAAGTTCGTATTTTAACCAGTTAACTGTATTTGACGAGTATACTCGTCATGAAAACAGTGCAAAATTTTGTGCTATGACGAGTATATTTGTCATGAGTAATAAGTAGTGATAATTTGCAGTTTAAATTGTAGTTTTCGTGAAAACTAAAATATATTCGTGAACTTCAAGATGTTTGAAATATTTTAAGGCTCGTTGAAATAAAAGGAACAAATAAAAGTTTATAAATAATTAATATAAAAAAACCGCATATAGTATGAATTATTTTTCGTAAATGTATCGTTGTCTTTTATTAGTCATCACAGAAGCAATTACGGATTTACATATTGTTTTAGACTATGCAATAAGTGGCACGCCTGGTAATAAAAAACATAATGAGGATCCTTTCGTTTCCTTTTTACATGTGTTCAAGAGGCGGCGTTTTTTATAGCTCGTGTGCAGGATTCGAGTTGTAAGTATCATCCAAATTGAGTTGTGTACTACCTACCTGCTAAGATATTTCCCTGAACATTTTTGTTTATATTTTATCATCTGGACAGTGATTCATTTACATAAATATCGGACTATAATATTGCGACAAATTTGCGATAAATTTGAGTAATAAAATAAAAAAATAAGTCATTTTAATACAACCTGATTTCATATTACACATACTCTGTGTTTGACGAGTATACTTTGACGTATAAATTTGTGCGATGCAATTTAGATACGCATTTTCCAAAGAGGTCGGAACAGTTAACTGGTTAACACCGAAAGAATTAATTTCATCATAAGAGTTTGCTGTCCCCTTCTATAAATAATTAATTTTTTCCTTAATTTAAACAATTTTTTCACTTCACTGTGCCCTTGTATACACATTGCTGTACACTATAATGTATTATACACAGAGTGGCCCACGAAAGTATTTGAAGTCCCTTGAAATTGGAATAACTTTTTCGAAATTAGGCCAAACGACTTATTTTGAACAATTAGAATCGTTGATTTACTAAATGATGGACAGAGAATATGTGTTGAACAAATTCCAATTTGGTAAGAATCACGTGAAATAATAATAAGGGCACTTTTTAAAACATTTTTATTCGAGCTTGTAATGAAAATTTAAAATATGCGTCTGGCAGATTTATGATAGTTATACGCATGCTCAAAATGTTATCGAAATCGATTAACGTATACACGAGCTACAAACGATTGAAAGTGGTGCAAATTGCAGACTTTTCAATTTGGACAGTTTCAGCTTAAAATCCACAAATTCTAAAATATCTTTCGATGTCTACCGTTTTTTTCTGCGTTAATCGATTTCTATGAAATTTTCAGCATATGTATAACTAACATAAATCTACAAAACACATACCTTAAATTTTTGTTATGAGCTTGTTAGCGTCAATGTGTTTTAAGCCAGGTCAAGGGTTTGTATCGAGGCGACTCTTAGGCCTGGAAGGATTTATGGCAGGATCTTGGCCTGCGTGAGGCCTTAAAGAAGGATGCTTGAGACTAAACAGAACCGTCGATGGACGATGGCAGGCGACCGTGCTGGGTCTTCCGGCTATCAGCCGTCAGGGGGATGTTTATGAGAAACAGATGAGTGAAAGTTTGGAATGACTTTATGAGAAAGAGAGAGATAGCGACGAGTGGGTTGCACAAGGATTGGGACTCTGCCCTGGAGGAGCTGGCCACGGAGTGGGGAAGGCACGGGGTGTCTTCTGGTAAGAGGACTGTGTTAGACCGCTCAGCACTTACCCCAGAACCGTGGAAGAGCAGAGTCGCGATTAATAATATCTAACAACCTCAAATTAGAAAGCTTTAATTTTCTCCCGGAAATCCTCACAATTTCAATTTTTTCAGAAATCATTTTCCGCACATCATTTAGTAAATCAAAGTTTCTAGTTTCTCAAGAAAAGTCAAGTCGTATGGTCCAATTTGAAAAAAGTTATTCTGATTTGAAAGGCGTTCGAATATTTTCGTGGGCCACCGTAGATGTTTATAATTGAAAATCCAGCCAGTGGGGATGGGTAAAGAACAATCTAGCATAACTGAATCGCGAGAAGAGTGCAATAGAATAATATGAGACTATTTCGGCGTGTAAAACGAATATTTGCTCGTCTGCCAAATTGAACGGGCGATTTAATCCGAGCGGCGCATCGAACGCAGCTGCGTTTCACCCCGAAAGATGACAAGCCAATTAAACGGCGCGTTCTATCTAACGGAGGCGCAGTCATTACGAGCCGCGAAGCGTCATTAGTAACCGTTATGCAAAGAAAACGCAGTGGTCCGCGTACCAGCAATTTCTCGGATGCACGGAGGTGCATCGGCCGGCGACGTGCGGATGCATTCTCGCATAGTTGCATGACCGGCCGGAATCCACTGTGCGTAGATACGTATGTCCACCTCTTGGCAAGGGTCGAGAAAACGCGGTTAGGCACTTTGATAGACCCAGCCGGTATACGAAGACAGTGTCGCTTTGTGACGAGTTAATAACGGTGGACGGATCGTTGCTGCTATAAATAGACCGCTACAATGAAGACGATTCGACTTGTCAACCTTTTCGGCCCGTCAACGTTGTTGCGCGCCGAGGAAATTGCGTAAGCGCCCGCGATGCCGCTCGGATACAGCTAATAATAATGATTTTAGGTGACAAGTCGCGCGAACACGAGTACACAGCGATCAATTTATTTTTATTATAGATTCTATGGCGGGATACAGTCGGGGAGAAAAAGAGACAACCTACTTTTCTTTGTGTTTCCATAGGATTACCTTTAAATCACCAACAATCATTTCAACGACACGATTTCTCCGACACCGAGTTTTATCGACATATGTTTTTTCGTGAATTAAGAAAATAATGGGGGAAATAAAAAATTGTCATAACATACTGTTACTTTATTGAATAATATGTCATATTCCGTCGCAAGAGAACAAGACATAAGGCCCTTATTTCGGATTTGTTTATGACGTCTTCGTGACTTGATGCCGCTCTCGAGGATTAGCGAACCGGTGCACATTTGACGACCAGTCGAGCCATTGCCTAATCTTCCTAGTTTTTTCTTGCCTCCTCGAGAATTACGCGTCGTAAATCGATTGCCGACGAAGGACATTCTCGATCGAGAAGTACGGTTCTCGGGTTACCTGGCTTCGCCCTCGGAGGCAGTCGCGTACGGTCCCACGCTTTCCCAGGACAGGCTAGCTTAGGGCAGATATAAAGGTCCGCAAGAATGGACTGATTGGGAAATGCATAACTCGGCAGAACCAATCAGTGCACTTCTTCAGCATAGCAATGGGTGTCACCGTCTTGACACCCAGAAATGGAGGACCGCCTTCACGATACGACGAAGGGTCCTCCCGAAAACCGCGACGGTCAGTTAGCCGCATCTAATCAGTCGCGATCGAACAGCCGCGATCTAACAGTCGGAATCGAACAGTCGGAATCGAACAGTCCAAATCGAACAGTCCAAATCGAACAGTCCAAATCGAACAGTCCAAATCGAACAGTCCAAATCGAACAGTCCAAATCGAACAGTCCAAATCGAACAGTCCAAATCGAACAGTCCAAATCGAACAGTCCAAATCGAACAGTCCAAATCAAACAGTCCAAATCAAACACTTACTTCCTTCCACGTATCGAGACAAGGCAAGTAACAATACGGATCATCGTGATCGGA
Source organism: Sphecodes monilicornis (assembly GCA_913789915.3). NCBI lineage: Eukaryota > Metazoa > Arthropoda > Insecta > Hymenoptera > Halictidae > Sphecodes > Sphecodes monilicornis. The sequence goes on from OU565294.1 coordinate 12,104,651, forward strand.
TCCGCACGCGTCTAAGGCAGGGCCTGCTAGATAGCCTTACTGACGAATCCTTTAGCAGGCCTGGGATGAAACGCTGATCTCACGAATTAACACGTAGCACTAATCATTTGAACTAGTTACCCAATATTAATTTGGTGAGAAACTTTTAGATAACACGTGATCTCCCCTCTACGCGCTACATGTCTACCACTATTGGCCGAATCACGCGACAAAGACGGAAACGCGCATATTAGTGTGACTGGAACAGAGAGATGTTGTGACGCTGAGCGCCTATGTCGACCGTCCGCACCAGAACGTAATAATAATAATAACTTAATAACAGATTCCAGGGGCGCGCAGTGGCTCAGTGGATAGAGCGCGCGACTATAAACACTGTGGTCGTATACACTCATCGTACACTCACCGATTACCGTACCATAATCTCACTGTTCCACTCCCGTCGTTAAAAATCTTAGCGGTTGATGCGACATGAAAACAATAATTGAAAAAAAATATAGATCCCATGTAGTAGAACCTTTTCTTCAACTTTGTCCACGTTCTCGGGTAAAATAAACGGTAAATATAACGTTTAGGGGAGGCACCTCGGATGTTCTTGACCTTGACATATGTTGTCAGGATCACCTTTATGAGTAACCCCCAAGAGGTTTCTGACGGCGCTCGTTGTTTATGAAAAAGTTATAAAGAAAAGAAGTTTTCAAAATATAGCAGTTATTTTAAGTATTGAATGCTAAAAGAATATGCTGTATTGACATATGCTATCAAGGTCACCTTTCTAAGTAACTCCCAAGAGGTTTTAGCCGTCGCTCGTTTTTTATAAAAAAGTTAACAAATCAACTTGGACTATGTCTTCTTTCGACAGCTTTTACGAGAATGAAGTGTACTTACAACCAAAATTTAACGAAGGTTATTTGCAATTATCTCGGAAACTAAGACCGAGCGACGGGTAGATGTATAGAGGAAATATGTTCAGAATGTTGTCCTTCAAAACATATGTGAAGGTCAAGGTCATCCGAGGTGCCTCCCCTAAAAGTAATATTTACCAAATAAACATTGTGCTGTAATATTTTACGTGTCCAAAGATGAAAGAGAGAGGAGAGAGAGAGAGAGAGAGAGAGAGAGAGAGTGTCGATAAAATTGCAGATGCCCTCGAAAGCTCTATTCTGTTCGCCGTGTTTAAGAACGAAAAAATTAATCAAAGTGAGAAACCGTTGTAATCAATATATTGTAAGAGGGTAGAGAAGCGATCATTCGAAGGCGCCGAATTTTATCTTATGCCGTCGCAAGTAAACTGTCGGTGTCCGGTTTCTTTTTGACCAGTGATGATCAATTCTCAAAAAAATAATCAAGAGTCGATCTGTGACTCGTTTGGCAAGTTTTCGGCAAGTTCGTGGCAATTCGTTACGATCGCCCGAGGATAGACAGAAGAAAGGAGCATCGGCGAAAGAAGAAAACGGCCACGACGGTCTAACAGGTTCGCAAAGACATTTAAAAGCAAGAGCCGCGACAGCATCTGCAATTCTCACGTGTCGGGAAAGTTGTCAGCCAACCAGTTGCGCGCATTCTCACTGCACTTCATTCCGGGCCGCCGCTGCTGGGTCAAGGTAAAACTTTTCCGAAAGGAAACTTAGAAAGCGCCTTTGAAAAGGGGTACGATAAGTTTGTCAGAGAAGTTGCTCAGAAATGTTCGCAGCTTTTCTTAAGATCCCCGTCCGGAGAATAAGCGGAAACCTTTTCTTCTTTGCCTAAATGCGAAATTTCTGCAGCTTGTTCCCTTTTTTCTTCTCTCTCTCTCTCTCTCTCTCTCTCCCTCTCTCTCTCTCTCTCTCTCTCTCTCTCTCTCACACACACACACACACACACACTCTCTCTCCTTTTCGTCACAGGGACAACGACGAAATCCACTTTTCTCGAAAACCTCTGTTCTCAGGGGACGCACTGGTCCCTTTGCTTTCACGTCATAATTAGACTGCTGGGTTAGGGAATTTTGTAATGTAAACGATCGGTGCAGACACGACAAAGAAGAATTTTTAATTATTATACAGCGAATCTTTTTGCAAAATAAAAATTTTCTGCATGAATTGTAACAAACTGGAATGAAGTAGAACTTTATTTTTGTTTCTTAGTATGTTTACTAGGTAAGAAAATAATATAACAGTATTTTTAAATTTTTTCTTCTATAATCTTACATTTCCTTATAAACATTAGAAATAATCTTCTAATGTTTTTATTGTTCGAAATTGCACCTACTCATTTGTGTCGTAAATACATAAAATCTGTTGTCCGTTAATTGTAATCTGCAAATAATCGTTGTTTAGAAATTATTAACGTTATGTGGATGAAAGATTGATCAAAGTAAACCGTTCAGGTTGTTTTAAGGTTATGTTCAGCAAATTTACAAAGACACCTTTGTGGGGAAACATTTTATTTATTCATTCATTCGTGCTAAGACAGGGTTAAATATTTCCAAAATATTTTTTTAAGTAATTAGGCGAGCCAGTCTTCCTTCATCCTCCATATGTCAATAATAAATTAGTATTAATGGCAATAATATCAATCGTATATTGCCGTATAAAAACATACATTTAATATCACTATTAATTCATGAATATTGCAATGTATAACATAATTATGCAAAAATTGACCATATATAGCGACCAAAGCTGACCAGAAAAGTATGAAATACGATTTTCAATAAACTACAATATAATTCAGGTTTTCGTTAATTCCCGTTCTCGAAAATCATTATAAGTGCAAACAAAATTCGGCTGTATTCTCATCAAACATTGCTCACACATTCATAATCTAATTATAATAATTGTCTAGTTCTGCAACAGAACATATGGGAATCAATTAATAATGTACACATTTCTAGGCGATTCAATCGAATCCCACAATAATTAGTTTTCATAATTAGCTAAATTACTATTTCATTTTTAGGAAAATGACAATAGACGGTTCGAGACAATGAGAAGACTCGACAGTTGCACTGAAAAAAAAATTGGTGTGCGCTTAGACCACATGGCCGAAGTGAAACTTGTATCTTTAATTTTTTTTCGAATTTTTATTAACACTTTATGACATTTAATTTTCTATGATTCTATTATTGAAACAATTGGCTTGTGATAGCTAAAATATGATATAAATATTCTTGATTCAATTTTGTCTAAATGTCCTGCAAATACTGCATCGAGAGTTGTTCCTGATCTTGTTGTCGCTTCATTAGGATTATATACCGTTTCCAATCTTAATTTACTCCTAAAAAAATTCAATTAATAATTTTGATTTTTCCGACGAAAAGTTCACGTTGAAATCTCCACTTAGTATCATCGGAATTTTATCATATTCTTTATTAAAGAATGCTGAGCCCTCAACCGTATATGCTTATAGAATAGAATTTCGTTTCATCGTTTCATCGCCAGATCGTTTTTACTCCTACCGCGTCGAGGTTTTACGCCTAACGCGCCTAAAGAAATTTCACTTCAAAAATTATCATAATATACTGTTACTTTATTGAATAATATGTCATGTACCGTCCGTTCATCAGGAGATGGCCGTGAGAAACTTGTTGGTACCACGTGATCTCCCCTCTACGCGCTACACGTCTACCGCTATTGGCCGAATCGCGCGACAGAGACGGAAACCCGCATATTAGTGTGACTGGAACAGAGAGATGTGGTGACGCTGAGCGCCTATGTCGACCGTTCCCGCCAGAACGTAAGCGTAAAAGTGGGGTCCGCAGCCTGAAGTATAGAGTGGGGTCTCGCAGTCCCCCTACCCCCCCCCCCCCCACTGTTGAAAAACACTGCCATCTCCTAATGCGCGGACGGTACATGTTATATGCATTTAAATACGCATGTTAAATACATATAAAAGTAGTTTATAAGTACAGGGTGTCCCATTTAAGTAGAGATTGTGAATAATTGCGAAAACATATGATTTAAAAGAAACAAACTGACACATGTCCTTTAGTGTTTCGAGTGGGGAGTCAAATGACACTACTAGTTTCATGACACCATCGTTTCATCGTTTCATCGCCAAATCGGTTCTACTACCGCGTCGAGGTTTAACGCCTAACGCACCTAGAGAAGTTTCACTTCAAAAGCGCAGCGACATTGCAGAAAAATGTCCGCGAAAATTATACTGTTTTAAGTTTTTCTAACCTGAAAGAGAAAAATGGTATCTCCGAGCGATCGATCCAGATTGAATTTCGGTAATAACGCTCCTCTCGAACTCACGACGAATAACATGTTACGAGCATCGAAAATCTATTGCCAGGTAGTAAACAATGAAACACATACTACTGCGCTCCGTAAAATTAATTGGGACCAATTCGCGAATGCTACAGCATTATGAAACCTGAAACAGCAATTTTCCGGCAGTTACACTTTCCCGCGTTTTACGGGCCGCGCCGCGATATAAACGAACCAATATTAAATTTTACCAATCAGTATTGTTGCCGGCGCTGCGCCGCTAATTTACACTCGCGACAATGGCCCCACTACAATCTACCCAGTTTTTCGTGCTAGGAAAAAAAATTTGTTCAGCTCGTGTCGGAAATAGTGGAACATACTGGAACGGGGTGATTTAAAGTGAAAAAACGTGTTGCACGAAACCGAGAAGATACAACGAAATTTCCGATTCGAGGCTTCGTTTAAATTTCCCGCGAAACGATACCAAAATTGAAACTTCCGACGACTAAATTCGAAGATATAAAGCTCATAAATATATATAACAAATATCTTTATAGTAGTCCAACGTTCATTTCAAAGGAAGGAAAACTCCCCAAAGTTAGGGTTGAAATGTCTATTTTATTGAATGTATCAATAATTATTTTATAAAATACAGTAACATCAATGATGAAACGTTTTAGATATTTCTGTACGAAAAGTTTGCGAACACATTTGTGACGTTCTTCTGATTAAAACGAGTCCAAACACGAGGTAATTCAGATCACTGTTGCTCGTTTAATTGACAATGTGGTAGAACCTCAATTATCCGAACGGATATTCAAATTCTCCTGTATTTCGCATCTGAAATGTTGAATCTGAAGAAAATTTATATACAACAAGATTTATTGTACAAATCAGTAAACATTTCATAAATCACTGTAGCTTTATCGTTCTATTATCCAAACACAATCGCGTTTCACTGACTCCAGTTCGGTTAGTCGAGGTCCTCCTTTATCGTGGATTAAACCAGTATATGTGATCCGAAATGCGTTGTGTTTGGAATCATTTTAATCAGAAAAATGTCAGGGAACTGATGTTGATATTTTGGTTACATTACCGGATAATCTTTGAGATCTCATGTCTCTGAGAAGAAGAGATATTAAGTGTAAATGCATTGTATTGATCAAACTGATTTCGGCACAAAGGTTCGATCTTATTGAAATTCAGCAAATTTGCAATTTTATTATTATCCCAACGTTTCGATCCGTATGCGGATCATTCTCAAGAGATTTAATGCGTTTGCTGTGCAGTAATTACAATAAAGGCAGAACAACAAATTTTTATAATTACGAGTTACGATGACACGTGGTTGAAACCATCGTGGCAGATACGTAACTGCAAGGTTATTCCAAGGTCATTTTGTCTTTTTTTATCATAAACCCATATTTTTTATTTTGTAATCATATACTACGTAAAAAAATGCACCACTTTTGTTTGAAACATGTATTTGTAAGTTCAATATTTCTTAAGATATTTAGCTGATTTTTCATGTTTATGTCAAGGATAATTTTGTTTTTCTATTAAAATGGCAACGTTACTTTCTTCCGGAAGATTTTTTATTTCATTTAAGAACAGATACGTAACTGCCACGATGGTTTCAACCACGTGCCATCGTAACTCGTACTTATAAAAATTTGTTGTTCTGCCTTTATTGTGATTAGTGCACAGCAAACGCATTAAATCTCTTGAGAATGATCCGCATACGGATCGAAACGTTGGGATAATAATAAAATTGCAAATTTGCTGAATTTCAATAAGATCGAACCTTTGCGCCGAAATCAGTTTCATCAATATAATTCAAATTTCGATCGAAAGAGATTACATTTATAAATGCATTGTGTATCGAATGAAGTCTGTTTTATCACTATTTCTTATGCATCCTGCATCCCATAAACAACCGTTACTGTATGCAACATCGATGTCGTCGTTGCAGACGAAAAAAAGCATATTGAAACGTTGCGCGTCTACGGAGAGGATGAACTATGCATCGTTTAGTCGAGCTGTATTGTCTTGACACGAATCAATTTCATTGGTTTCATGCAACATTCAATCGTTTCATCTCGCGCCCGTCAGATTTTTAATTATTCTGGCGTCCGATTTTCGCAGGAACGGTCGAACCGTTTTTGCGAAGCGACAGAGGATACCCGCGCGGTAGACTTTCAGGCGATTATGCTCGGCGAACGGCCGGCTCTAGGAATGCAAAATAATTAAAATTTTGTACCACTTAAAACGGCGAAAACGCCCGACAAAAATACTCAGGCTACCCAATGCCTGCTTTATGAAATTACCGAGTCGCTACACAATTGCGACGCTCCGCCAATTTCCAGAGTAACAGGATGAACTCTTAACGAGCCGAGTATCGTTATGAAATGTCGACACCATGTTTGTAGCATTCATTTTCTAACGACCTGTATTTTCAGATGAGAAGTGTTAACAGTCGTGTGAACGATTATTTGTTTCCTGTTTGCGCACCCAGCGCGGATCGGAAACCTAAATGCTCCTCGACTGATGGAATAATTGCTGAAACGCTGAAAATGTACGCTTTCTTTGCAAAATATAGAGGAGGGGGTGGTAATATTGTGAAAACCCTAGTTTAATTTTGCTAAAAATGTAGGTAAACTAATGAGGTTACATGTGATAAACGGCGGAAGTGAAAGAAAAATAATTTTAATAATATGTATTATGAAAATAAATCATTTCTGGACCTCTTACAAAAGTGACGGTAATGTGGCTCCCTTTATTTCATTAACAGATCATTTTTAATATTTAATTCGTAGAATTGAAATTACAGTACCATTAATTTTCTAACGACCTGTATTTTCAGGTGAAAAGGGTTAACAGTCGTGTGAACGATTATTTGTTTCCTGTTTGCGCACCCAGCGCGGATCGGAAACCTAATTGCTCCTCGATTGATGGAATAATTGCTGAAACGCTGAAAATCTACACTTTCTTTGCAAAATATAGAGGAAGGGGTGGTAATATGGTGAAAACCCTAGTTTAATTTTGCTAAAAATGTAGGTAAACTAATGAGGTTACATATGATAAAAGGCCCAAGTGAAAGAAAAATAATTCCAATAATATTTATTATGAAAATAAATCATTTCTGGACCTCTCACAAAAGTGACGGTAATATGGCGCCCTTTATTTTGTTAACATTTAATTTTTAGTATTTAATTTGTACACTTGAAATTACAGTTTAGACAAACCTCAAGTAGGAGTTAGATTATGAATCTGAAATACAGTGTCACTGTTTTTTAAAAATTGATTTATTAATATCTATGTAGAATGAATAGAATTACTATTCTCTAGTTGAACCAATCTGTTCGTACTTTCATAGATATTTATAAAAATATCGAAACAGTCAAATTTAAAAAAAAGAGAAATTGTAAGATTAACACTTTGAAGGACGAATTTTATACAAAATTCGAGGAGGTTGTACGAATAAATGTGGCAACGGACCTTGGATTACAACATGGAAACACACAAACTGATTAATGTGTCAAAAAAGCAAATTTGAAATGAAAATTTCAAAGTGTACATGCATTTTTGCTTTTCCGTATTTTATAATTAAAAGGATCGCGTTTACATGTAGTACTGTAAGCTCCGGGTAATTATAACGTCCTTTTGAAAGTTTTAAACATGCAGTTAATTAATCGTGTGTCAAAATTCAAGCTTTTTGTTGAAGCCAAAATAAAATCACCTGAAAAGAACGTTAAAACAACTAAGAAGATGAACTAACGAATGTCAATTAACAATTTTTACTAGAAGTTACGAGTAAAAATACGAGTCACATTAAATATTTATTCAAATCGAAAATAAACGAGTAGAAAAGAAAATTTTGTTTAGTGACAGAATCCACCACAGATGTTTTCCGGTTATTTTACTGAGCTTCGAGTGAAAAATATACTGCCAACTTTACAATAATACAAAGTACACCACAGAGTCTTTACAGATTCAAATTTGTTTCCCATTTTCGTTCCAGAAAACAGCAACAAAAAATCGTACATTTAATTTCAGGGGGTCGTTTGTAAAGAGGAAGCTTCAATCTTTAAATCTATGACGGATTCAGTCACAAAACAATTTTTCTTATGATTTTAGAAACGTTGGAATGTAAGTTTTGTCGAGGCAGATGTGTCTTCAGTTTCCTCCCCACTAAGTCTACCCACTAAAATCATTATAGCACTCAACATAAATATCTTGGGAAAAAATGGACGATGGATCGTGAAAGTAGAGACTTTAAGCTTCAACTTGAACTCGGATTTATCATTGTATGATCTTTATGTACGAAATTATAAATATAATTATACAGGGTGGAAATTATAAAGCGTTACAGACGAATATCTCCAAAAATATTGATTATACGCAAAAATGTTTTTAGATGAAAGATGTTCAGGTAATTTTTATTTTCCCGGTGGACACTCCAATGTGAGGTGAAGGTCAACTTTCGTTTTTTAGATGGAATGATATGATTTTTTACCCACCATCAAATAGTGCGTTTTAAGATGAGTTCAATTACCTATGACTCAAGGTCATTCAAGGTCAAACTTGCAGGGAGATGCAGAAAAGGTGTGATCGTTTTATTTGTACTTCAGTTTAGTATGTGTTCAAAATGATTACCTCTTACTTCGATGCACTTAACAATTCTGTGTATAAATGATTCTCTAACTTTGTTCAACATTTCAACATTTATCTTAATAACACAAGCTTCGCATATTTTGACTTTCTTGTTTTCACGCGTCGTAGGCTTAATGGACATTACGCAGTTTTTAAGCACAGAACCTCAACGGAGAAATCGTTATTCTAGTCTTTTGAATGCCATATGCGATTTTGATGGTCGATCTGTGTAGCGTTGTGCATAAAAATTAGCAGCCATTCTGTAATTTTTCCTGCATTCTCCTAGTAACATAAACATATCAAAACAATTTTGATACATTTCTATTTTCACCACTTATTTAAGTACTATCGTTCAGCGAAGGATACCTTAACACAAATAGTAATGGAAGTAAACTGACTATCTTGCAGAAGAGCACAGTAATACATACATACGTTTGTTTTTATTTCATTGATAATGACTTTGATGTTGTCCTGAGTAATGCTGATATTGAACACATGTTATTGTTTTGGTGTGATAGTTCGAAGGCACGAAAGTACAAATAAAACGATCGCACCTTTTCTGCATTTCCCTGCAAGTTTGACCTTGAATGACCTTGAGTCATAGGTAACTGAACTCGTCTTAAAACGCACTATCAGATGATGGATAAAAAAACATATCATTCCATTTAAAAAAAGAAAGTTGACCTTCACCTCACCTTAGAGTGTCCACCGGGAAAAATAAAAGTCCCGCTACTTAAAAGGTTCATCAGATTTAAGGGCATCAGTGTACTAGTTTCAGCTTAATAAGATGATTTAAAGGAGAACGAAATTTTTATTTGACCTCTGTGCTTTGCAATCGATGGAAACAATTTTTATTTTACATAAAGATTTGCGATCTAGTTATAAAAGTTTATGCAACAAATGCCGCTAGGAAAGAGCAGGTTGGGTAACAGAATTTTGCGAACAATGGAGATGTGCGTATGGGAGGCTCTGTAGCGCTATGGTTGTGTAAGAATGTGGCGCTTGAATTCATAAAATTCTTTGCAAAAACATTCACGCAGACGATAACGGAGAAGTCGCACGGGAAGTAGACGCGATCGAATAACGTCGGAGGTAATTTTCAAATTCTATTTTGAAACTGTTGGTCTCCGTTTGCTTTTTTCTCCTGTTGGCGGACAAGCATTCCTTTCCATGCGTAACAAAATTAAATTCTCCGTCGACGGATTGGTAACCGCCGCATTCTACCGCACGCGGAAAAACTAATTGCACACCGGGGCTCGTCTTCAATGAATTTTCCTGGCCATTATTCAACGGAGCGCTGCCGGCGAACGAAAAAACCGGCTAAGCCGTGCGTCATTTCCTGAAACCCCTTGGCAAGAACGGAAGTTGATTGACCATTCGCGCGAAACCATAAATTTTGATAATTGTCGGCCCTCCCAGGACGCCGAAACGCTCCCCCGGGAAATGATTTCTTTCGAGCCGCTTTTCACGCGAACATTCTTTAAATTTTAAGTAAAGTCCGTCGAATCCCGCGACAAAATTTGTTGATCAAACGTGAATAAAGTGACGGCGAACTATTATTTTTTTATCACGTTTATGAATGTTTTTCTTGCGTGAAAATTAGAAATGTTTTACGATTGCTCGATAGCAATGAAAACGCACTGTTTCGGTCAATCGTTCTTTTTAGTGCTAAATCTATCGAGCTTTAAAAATAACTGGTACTTATAACAATGACAAAGATTGAATTTATTTAGACTTTCTACGATACTGATTGTAATATCCGTTGTACTAAAAATATTTATCGAATCATTTCTTATGGAAGCATCTTCGTAACTTCAATGATTGTAAAATAAAAAATCTGGAACCGGTTATTTTGACCGGCGGTGGTGTGAGTAGCTTTACACAATATTTTTTGGATCTTTTATGATCAAACGCGCATAAAGCGCGACGATGAAATGTTTTTGATACCATGTTTATAAACGCTTCTCTTGCGTGAAAATTAGAAATATTTTTCGAACGTTCGATAACAGAAAACACATCGTTTTGATCTATTGTTTTTTTTTAAATGTTTTTTTTATTTTTTCTGATCAAACCCAAATAAGTCGCCAGTGAAGTGTTTCTGATATGTTGTTTATAAACGCTTTCCTTGCGTGAAAATTGGAAATGTTTTACGAATTTCCGGTATCACAGAAAACTCATTGTTCTATTTTTTTTATACACGTTTTTTTGGATCTTCTATCATCAAACGACATCCACATACATTTTCAAAGCTAGTTCACCTCGCCCATAATTCCGTAACGTTGCGAATTGTTCTCAAAGAGAATATCTGTGAACGCTAAAGTTTATACTATATTTGTTGATATGGAACTTCTGTAGCATACAAAATCCTGGGAAAAATTCTACCTTGTTCTGCATGTAGAGAAGTTCTGTAAGAGCTTCAGTTTCTATCATTCATACTTTTTGATCTTTCAGGATGAAAACATCCTTCAAATATTAATAAACACTCTTGTATATTTTAATTATTCACAATTAATAAAAGATTATTAAAATTGATGCATGACTATTGGATTAGTAAGATTAATTTTTTTCAGTAATTGTTAAATCAAAAAATATGTAATAAAATAAGTAATATTTAAAGTAATATTTAATAAAATAATTTTAAAAGTAATATTTAATAAAATAATTTTAAAATAATTTTAAAAAGTAAGAAAAAAACGGCTGTTCAAAGAACGCAATCTTTTTTCCCTAAGAGTAATTAAGCTTAAATATTTATTCAATAAATTTAGATGTCAAAAGAATCGTGCGCTACAACGAAAAGTATTTATTGTTGATTAAGTTCACATACAAATTATTTGCTTTTTATGATTCAATAACTTTCGGTGCTGGGTGCCATCCAAGAAGGGTGCCCGTCAAACATAATCATAGATATTATTACATAACGTTTCCATATTGTTATTTTAAATAGTAAAAAAATATATGAAAATAAAGTCAAGGTGTTGCTACAGATCCCCTAAATATTCATTTCATTTAACACTAATTGTACCACAACCGGCTTTCACACATACCTCACCCACCCATATTTAATCAAAAGCCAGGAAAAACCTAAATGTAATAGATGCTACACAATAAGCACAATGAAACATTGTTTGGTTACAGCGTGCTATCTCTATCATCAAGAAAGAAGAAGACACAAAATTCCAGGAAACATCAGAGATGCCACCGACTCAAAGGAATCTTGCGAAAAACTAATGAAATTCTTGAAGCATACAAAATTATTCAACCGAAACTAAATTATAAATGATCTCCTAATTGTAAGCTTGTAGTTGCTAATAACCCTTGTGAGATTGATGCAACTTAAAAAAAAAACAGATGTTTCTATTAGTAATTATCAGAAAAATGTCTTCTTTCAGGCACATATTAAAAAAAATTCAGACTTGTAATTTTTAGAAAACAACGTATACTAGTCACGCATTTTGTGCTTGGTACGGTTAGTGTGATGAATTATTGAATAGAAAATAATTAATTTCACCAACAATTTTAAACTTACGTGGTGGTGTACCGTCTTAATATTAATTTAACACTAGAAAGACTGAAACTTAGTATATACCTATATTGCCCAAGAGCAGTCAAAATGACTGCATTGTAAAAGAATAACTAATGTGTAAAGAAATTTGTTTAAAATTAATTTTTAATATTTTTTATATTGATGACATGGCATATTGATGACACTTTCATTTTCATCATTGGTGATCGACTCTTCATCGCTATCTTCAGTGTCAGATGTTTCACTTTGAATATAATCCGCTTCAGCTTCAGATGATAGTTCAGAATTTGTTGCATCTGATTCTATATCGGAGCACTCTTCACTTATGTTCGTTAGCTTTTCCAATAACTCACTTCTATTCGACATTTCTTTCATGAATTTATGGCACAAAAGAAATAAAATAAACAACTTGTTAGAACAGGTATCACTGCATAAAGATTCGAATAACAAGTACTACTTTAGCTTATTGAGCAACTGCAACTTATCAAGTATACGCCCAAATCGACAATTTATCATGTACTTGTATATTATCATGTGACGATAATCGAAAAAAAAATGAAAGCTGTTATTTCAATACAGAGCCAAACTGGTCATATAACAGATTTACTCAATTCAATAATAAGAGTCGGGAGGGAGGTAACTACAATTATTAATAAACGCATTTATGTGTTGTACAAAAAGTCACAAAATTCTAAGAAATTGTGTCATTATACACATAATTGTTTTTTTTATTGAAATTAAAAAGCAGTAAAAATGACTTCCTTGGGCAATCTAGTGTTAAAGGGATGAAGTACCCGAACGAATTGAAAGGAACATAGGTGAGCCGTGTGTCCAATTTCTCATGGTAGTAGAGTCGAGTGATTTTCATGGGATGAAAATAAACTAGCTCGAGGGGCTTCTTGACGCGGTACGGTTGGAGTACCTAAAAACTTTCTTCACGATAATTTTCCGGAGCAATCCTTCAAGCAAAATCCATTTTCGACCCTCCATTCTTCCGCGGGTAGCCGGTACATGGCTCCCGTTCTAGATGCCTACTCAGCTGCGGTCAGTTTCAGTGAAAGAGAAGTTGTCCTGCGAAAGAGTCCTGCGGGAAGGACCTCCATTTCCCGCGACGACGGCAAAGTGTGGCAGCGTGGAGTGGCAAGCTACGCGCACCCACGAACGCCATTCACCCGTAACAAAAGGCAATCACCATAGAAGTGCCAGGGAACTGGAACCAGCAGTCGTCATAACTTATCGGAATCGCGTCGATATTTTTCCGACGTATCTCGCCCGGGAATCGGATGTACCGGCTCGACGACGTCTTAGCGACGTACACTCGTTATGTTACGTCAAAATCACCGACTCGCAATTCACCGTCTCTGTTTTCAACGATAAATATTAACGGTGACCACGTTCCGCGATCTCTTTGCATTTCATGTACATTCATCACTTTTTTTCTCGAAAACAAAGTAATGCGCTATTATGAAAATTTACAGAGTTGTTAGTGTATACCTAAACTACATTCCTGAATTTTTGTACAAAACAGTTTGGTCTGTACATGAAGTTATGTTGAAATCACAGATGATGTTTTCAACGATAAATATTAACGGTGACCACGTTCCGCGATCTCTTTGCATTTCATGTACATTCATCACTTTTTTTCTCGAAAACGAAGTAATGCGCTATTATGAAAATTTACAGAGTTGTTTGTGCATACCTAAACTACATTCCTCAATGTTTGTACAAAACAGTTTGAACTGTGCATGAAGTTATGTCGAAATCACAGATGATGTTTTCAACGATGAAAATTAACGGTGACCACGTTCCGCGATCTCTTGGCACATAATGAATATTCAAAATTCTTTTTTCTCGAAAACGAAGTAATGCTCTATTATGAAAATTTACAGAGTTGTTTGTGTATACCTAAACTACATTCCTGAATTTTTGTACAAAACACTTTGAATTGTACATGAAGTTATGTTGAAATCATAGATGATGTTTTCAACGATGAAAATTAACGGTGTCCACATTACTTGATTTCTTTGAGCACGATAGACATTGGCTTTCTTTTCTCGCAAACACAGCAATGTACTTTTATGAATTTTTGCATACGTAACGATGTAGACGTAAATTATGTTCCTGAATTTTTCTGCATTATTATTAGAAAAATTGTAGTAACTATCTGATTTATATAATAGACTTGAAACACGTTCTTCAAGTTGGGACTTTAATTATTCATGATTATTAATAAAACGAAATCAATAACAACAACATATCTTCACGAAACTTTGTAGATTGATTTTTACAAATTTCAGCCACATTCGTATTCAAATTATAATTATTTTGATTCTATCTTGATGATCAAACTGCGGATGTTTATTCAAAATAAAAATGGCCTGCTTCAATTAGTAATAGTAGAAGCCAAATAAAAAGTTCTTACTTTTTGTAATGATTTTAAAAGATTGAAAATGTTGTTCTCAACCGCACCGACTCATTTTTATCAGAAACGCAAAAAATCCGCGGCCTTTTGACCGTTGAACTATTTCATCAGACATTATGACTTATTAGTACTCGTTAAAAGATTAAAACCATTCCCTGGAGGAGAGCGTTCTGTTTCAAGCAATTCGCCGATTTCCCCAGATTTTGTATCGGGTGATCTCCATAAAACTAGTCGACAGTATCGTGTTCGCATGCGGATTGAATTTCCAAAACCTAACGAGACCACCGCAGCGTTTTCTCGAAACCCCGTCTTCTTAACGGAGAGTTCTTTGAGAGGCTGGGGTGGCCTTTGTGCGAGCCAGTGCCAAAGGGAATCAATTATGACGCTCGGATATCTCCGGGCCGTTTCTTCTTCTCGCGATTACAAGCACTCCACTCTTCAAATTACTCGTTACAATTCCAAACAAGACAGACACTGTCGCAAACGGTCCGTTCAGCCACCGGCCCACTCTGTTCCCACTAATAACGCCTCCATCGACGTCCAATCATATCTCCGTGGGCGATTCGACTCGTTTCGATTCCTTGGCTACTCGAACGAAAGACCCGATTTCTCGTTGTATCGCGTACCGATCCTCCTTCTTCTTAGGAGGACGGATCGAACGTCGCGAATAATAAACGAGAGAACATCTTTTGACGAGACAGACCGTGGCGGCTCGAGTCAACATTATCAGACACGAGTAGATCAATGTAATTGCTTGGGCCACGATTTAATGATCCACTCGACACTTCGCCCTTATAATCGGTCCGTCGTGCGATGCTGCCTCGGTAAAAAGCCTCTTTCCTCTTATTCCTAACAATAAGACTTACATTTTCGAAGTTTTCTCGTCGAAATCTGCAGGATTACATAAAAAAAGTTTAAAAAAACTGGGTATCTAAACGAAAGTTTAGCCAAACCTAAATGAAAATTAGCTCAAACCATGGAGTCACACATAACGTAACATCACTATTTTTGCAAACATAGCTTGTTTCGTTATGTAAATTATTATTCTTACTGTGTCACAGTGCTCTTACTGAATCATATTGTGTTGATTTCACATGAAAAATTAAATTAATAAATACACAGCGTAAAATGTTGTCATAGAAGGCTTTGCTTTCTGCACGACGATTGCATTCAAATTTCACTTTCTGCAAACAAACGCGCGTCAAACACGAACTCCCGTACAATTTCCGATGTTGATTTTCCAAGAAATAAAGCCTCGTGTAAAAACATTTCATTGTACATTGTCGCCTAATTCTTTCGCGTTGAATAAGTACTATACAGACCGTGGGACCGATTACAGGGCGCGTTTGTAAATTGTTGTACATCCCACAGTGATACATTCGCTCTCGCATACATTTCGAAAATTGTTGAATGGATCTGATGTGTTCGTCCTCCATTATTTATACTTCTATCTTGACGCGGTTGTAAATATTTGTTAGTTTTAATGCGAGACGCGCGATTCCGCGTGTAATTTGTTCAAATAAGTGTGACAGCCTTCCGCGAGGAAATTTGTGCGAGACAAAACATTATTAAAAATGCCAAGGTTTTTAGTACGCGTGTAACGTTTATAGCCTCCGTATGTGTCACATTGACATCGTCGAGAGAGACCACGAACAAAAAAAAGTCAACAATATTTCACCGGACGAAAGATGATGGACGTTCAATTGAAGATATTCCCAGAAACTATCACGAGCCCCTGACAGATCAGGGTCAGATCTGAATTATTAGGTCGGTGAATATGAAATGTCGCTTTTATCGAACGGCCGATTCGATTACACATTGTCAATAGAAGTCCTTCGCAAAATGCTTTGTAAAATATAATATTCCATCTCACTGCTACACCTTGTGTTGTCCACAATTCAATTAAGTTTATTTTAATCCTACTATTTAAAAAAAGGTGATCATTTCGGATAATATGAATTTCAATTTTTGAAATTGTACACACTAATATGTAAAAATTTTTAAACAATTTCTTTTGAATTCGGTAGAAACTATTTTCTTTGTAAAAGAACTATGATCAATACTGCCAATATTTAATTCAAAATGGGTAGAGGTATATTTCTAGAAATTTACTGACACTATTTCTATAAATGATATAATCTTGTTTCAATTGTTAATATTGACCTAAGAAGTGGATACAAATTTTCAAGCAAAATTAGTTGGTGTTATCTGAGAACACTGGAGTTCAATAAACAATCAATTCCTATACGAATGCAATTTTAACATATGAACGTAAACGTAGAAATAATGTTGAGCTCAATGGTACATTCAAATTCACTGTTTTCACTACCGATGAGTGATATGAACGTACAAAAATTTGCAGTTTAATGATTTTATACACTTATGACTAGACTCCGGATGTTTATCCACGATGAATATCTAGATAATATATGCGATTTATGCACGAAATGTATGCAAATATGCAGGAAAATATGCAAATATGCAGGGAAAATATACAATATTAACAATATATTCTACGATTATTGTAACATATGATTGTAATTCGAGTTACAGTAAATGACAAGCATTTTTGAAGTGAAACTTCTTTAACCGCGATAGGCGTAAAACCTAGGCGCGGTAGGAGTAAAACCGATCTGGCGATGAAACGATGAAACGATGAAACGAAATTCTATTCTATAAGCATATACGGTTGAGCTCTCAGCATTCTTTAATAAAGATTATGATAAAATTCCGATGATACTAAGTGGAGATTTCAACGTGAACTTTTCGTCGGAAAAATCAAAATTATTAATAGAATTTTTTTAGAAGTAAATTAAGATTGGAAATGGTAAATAATCCTAATGAAGCGACAACAAGATCAGGAACAACTCTCGATGCAGTATTTGCAAGACATTTAGACAAAATTGAATCAAGAATATTTATATTATATTTTAGCTATCACAAGCTAAATGTTTCAATAATAGAATCATAGAAAATTAAGTGTCATAAAGTGTTAATAAAAATTCGAAAAAAAATTAAAGAAAGAAGTTTTACTTCAGCCATGTGGTCTAAGCACACACCAATTTTTTTTATCACAGTTATCGTTATAACAAGCACTGTTATCATACTAATCACAAAACATATTTCTGCCCAGGTCCTATTGCTCTATCTGTTTTCTATAAAAATATGCATTTGCATAAACATTGAGAGTCTAATTATGACAAAAATGAGTAGCTGCAAATTGACACGGTGCAAAAGGATTGAGTCACATCAAAATATTACTTTTGACCTATTAAATTATTAAAGAAGGAAAAACGTTCTTATTTAGTTACAATATCTTAGAAAAAATGCAGGAAATGTTTGTAATGCACAAAAATCCACAGTCTATTAGTCACACAACAATTATGACTGAAGATACTACAATCGTGTAATATTCATTAATCTGACAATTAATCTTCGAATTTCATTGCAAGCGTCATATATATATAATTTACAAAGAGTCTGCGGATGTTTACGCATTTATGCTTTCTGAAAATGTTCAACAAATGCTAGAATATAAAATTGGTGAGATTTTAGTACTATTTTTCTTTATTTCAGGACTACAAATGCTACTACCACTGAAAATAAGATTTTATTTAATTCCACTTTCTAAAAATTTAACTAGAAAAATTGAAAATTGCATGAACGTCTGCAGTGTATTTATAAAATACAAGGAGACTACTATAAGAAACTTTTAAGAGGTGAAATAAATCCGTCTATTTTCCTAGCTTTTACTAATAATTTCTAATCAAACCTCTCTTAGTTCAGGTGCATACTTT
Organism: Sphecodes monilicornis; assembly: GCA_913789915.3. NCBI lineage: Eukaryota > Metazoa > Arthropoda > Insecta > Hymenoptera > Halictidae > Sphecodes > Sphecodes monilicornis. The sequence continues at coordinate 12,123,236 of OU565294.1, forward strand.
TAACAATTGTGAATGTTACGTCCACAGTGATAGAATAAAACACGTTATCCAATTTTCAATTTCGGGAATCATCCAAGGCACAAAGTTTCTGTATTTCGACCAGGAAATCTTATCGCACGTTCTTCGATAGTTATTATATTTCACGTAGTTGCCGCTGCAGCGGCAAATCCGTCGCGAATCGAATCCGACCGCTTTAATTCGCACATTCATTGGCGAAGCAATTTCGACTTTATCTCATTTCGCAAGAATTATTATCGTCGAACAATTTGGATGCAGCTCGGTACGCGCATTACTCGACCAATTATTCACGTCATTTCAGTAATAACGGCGCACACGCAACGCAGTAAACATTAACAATCCCGTGTAAATATCGGCTTCACCCCCGCACCTATGTATTCAGTGGAGCATAACTTACATCCTTGGATGTTAACAAATTCATCGACAAATCGACACGATTTGTTCGTGACAAAAAAGAATCGCTGTCTGGCGATCGCAATCGAAGAAATGAGATTTGAAACCGCGGCTGTGCGCACGAAAATCAGCCATTATTCCGCTCCCTGCTGACTTCAACTGTTGACCCGTGGAAATCATTAACTTGGACAAAAAAGTGATACGCGTCCGTTTAAAAACGAATACTTCAGAAGATATTGCAGCTTTTTCTATTTTTACGTGAATTTCTTTTGTTTCTACTAGGTTCATCCATTAGCTCGGTTTTTATATTATATTGACCGATAATGGTCGTTTATCAGCATGTGCTATGCGTCAGTTTATAGCTTGTGCGTTCTTCTGTCAAATGATTGTTCGTCATTTTGTTTTGCGCTGATAGTCAAGTGATTATTTTTCAATAATATGTAGCCTCAAGTCAACTTTGTATTTCAGTCTTCTATCTAGCAATTGATGCAGAAAATTCTGATTTTCGATAAAGATCCACAGTCAATAAGCAAATTGTCATTTATGGGATTTGTTATCTTTTTTTCACGTGATCGTTTGTGCTTTTGCTTTGTGTTGACGATAAAGTAATTATCTTTAAAAAAAAATGTACACCCTTGAATCAATTTTTATTTTGCATGAAGAACTGCAGTCAGTGATGAATTTAATAATAATAACTTATGAAAAGAGATACTGCACATGAAGTTGACTAAATAGAAATCCGAAGTCAATATGCTAAATTTGAAAATAATAATTAACAGGAGATTGTAAACCTTTTTTTTGTTATTCAAACGAGTATTGCAGCAAAAAGTGCAGTAACAAGAACAATGACTCTCCCCACAACTTCCGGAAACTCTTAAAAAGACGATAAATTTTTAAATATTGAACCTTACGAACTGGAGTTCTTTGAGAAGTTAGAACGGTTAGTTTGTTAAGTGAAAAAAATTTTTTAAAAATTGCAATTCGTCGATATTTGAGAGAAAATACTACAAATTTTGTTTTAGAATTTTTTAATGTTGATCTATGGTGTATTGAAAATTGAAAAAATACGTTTCGTAGATCCGTGTCAATTATACATATTCTGAAAGTTTCATCAAAATCGGCCAACGTTGCAATAAACTACAAAGTTTAAAGATGGCACTAATCTCAGTTTTTCGCGATTTTATAAGAAAGCTAAGCAGTCTTATATCTTTCAATGCCTGTAGTAGTTTACTAGGTAACGTGTAAATAATTATTTATAAAAATTGCTAATGGTAGAAATTATGAAGAAAAAAGTAAAGGTCACGACCTTTAACTTTTTTATCTGTGCCTGTAATGAAAATTTTAAATATATCTTTTGTAGATCTTCATAGGTTATATACATGCGCAAAGTTTCATCGAAGTCGGTTAATGTTGCTATGAGCAGATGAGCTACGAACATTGCAAGATGAGAGCTTTAGAGTGAAAGTCGCAGATTTTCTGAAATTTCAGGGAATTTCTTCCTTATGTGATCAGCTTTAATTGTTTGTAGCTCATAACAACGTTAACCGAGTTCAATGAAACTTTGTACATATGCATAACTTACCTAGACCGACAAAAGGCGTCTTTCAAATTTTCATTACAGGTACAGATAAAAATGTTAAAAATTGTGATCTTTACTTTCTTCGCCGCAATTCCGACCAATAGCAATTTTTGGAAAAAATTATTTACACGCTACCTAGTAAACTAATCCTTCTAAGATCTCAAAAAAACTCAATCCGTTTGAACTAATATTGAAAAAGTTATTCGATTGTAAAGGGTGTCCGGATACTTTTGCACGCCACTGTATAATTGACAGAGATCTATAAAACGTATTTTTAAAATTTTCCCTACAGACCCACATAAAAGAGTTGTAAAACACTGTTAATATTTTCCTTGCAATTCCGATCAATTGCGATTAATTCGTTCTTTCTTCTCAAAAAAATCGTAAGGTGAAATATTTAAAAAAATTTATCGTGTTTTCAAGTGTGTCCGAATATTTATGGTTGTCATCATAAATTGATTGGCCGTGTAAACACATGCTGATTATGCGAAACATGTAGGGTGAAGTAAAAACAGATATCATCGCACAGTCGCGTGCACAAAGTCCAATGAATACTGAATTCTTCCCAAAGACCTCGGATGAAGAAATTTCAGCTTTTTCTTTTTTTTCTTTATCTCCGCACGAAGAATCATGTTAGCCTCGTCCCTGCTATCAATAACGAACCACCGTGTGCATACACAACAAAATACAGCACACTTTCGGTGATAAATGTTTGCGATGATAAGATAACATCCATCTTCGTGCGAAACCGGAAGAGAATGCTGCGGGATGCTAGAACGCGGACAAGTATAATAAAACGCAGCCAATTTTCGAAAATCAAAAATTTCCTTCTGCTGTATATAAGCTGAGATTGAAAACTGGGTCAGACTATAATTCTCGGTTACGTGAAAACACAGATGGTTTATATTTTCGCGTGCGAATGTGTGAGCTATATTTTACAATGGCGACATTTTCCGAAAGATGTGTCGGTAGACAAGGTGACAACTTTGATAATACCCATTGTTAAAGGATTTCTTTGGAGACAATCAATCATGTGAATACTGTTAGTTTAAATTTTTATAGTATACTTTTTTTTATTTAATTGTATCTGGGAAAGAAAATTGTCGTCTTGCGTTCAAATAAGTTGGAGTATTTTGAACAGATAAATTAATAAATAAATAAATCATTACTTTAAAAGCATATTTTTCGACAAACAGTTCAGAATTTTTTTTATGCAGTATTTTAATTATTGTTGCTAGTATACCGATTCTAAAATCTAACAGGCACATAAGAATTAGTCTTGCACTATTATATATGGAATGAAAAACAAGAAAAGAAAGAGAACTAAATAAAGGAAGACAAACTAATTAAACTTATTAACTAAATGGTATTTTAGTTAATATTAAATCACGAGTAAATCGGTGGTCCCTTTTATATAGTTTGGTATACAATATTATTGAAATTAAAATAGCCTTTCCATGGGAAATTAATGAATAGGTAAATTTTTGTATTCAAACACATATTGTAAAAAGGAGTGAAGAAAAATCTAATTAAATTAGATCTCGTCATAATCATAAAGCAACATATGCCACCAGTCCCTTTTTGTCTATTCATGGAATTATGAATAATAATTCGCGACGATTTCGCGTTTGGAACTTGTCGATTCGCAACGTGTTTCGCGTTTGGAAATTTTGAGAACTAAATGGAATGTTTCTTTGCTTTCCAGAAAATCTCCGACTGTCTCGGGAACATTTTCGAAATTTGAGAGGCGTGACCTAACCCAGACCATAACGATAGCGCAATCGTGAATGAGGTGATTGCTTCTGCGAAAATAAATTGAAAAAGTAAAACGAAATTCCCCTGTATGGAATTTTCGCAAGCTAGAAAGTCGATTTCGAAAATTTGTCGAGTACGCATGCTGTTGGACGAGACTTGGCCAGCGGGTCTGTCTATTTCAGGTTATTTCTACTTGACGTAAGCATTGTCGCCGACAATTGTCGGTGGACGCTGCGTTGTCTCCTTGCAGTCCATTTTATTCTTACTTAACACTAGATTTACGGGGCGCGTCAAAATGACGGATTCAAGAATTTTTAATTTACGATTATTAAGAGTGTAAGGAGGTATTCGTGAGGAATTATTAAATAGATTTATTTTTTTGTGTACATATCACAATAAAAATCGTTGAAGATCTAAGTAAATACAATTTTATTATTTTTATAAAGCAATGTAAAATAATCAATTTTAGTGCTTCGTAAACCTAGTGTTAACTAACATTTCATCGGATGAAATATTACGCTGTAAGAAGCATTACAATCCATTGAAGAAAGAAGCTCAATCAATTTGAAATAATAATTTTAGAAGAAGTTATTACTTTATACGAATTAGAAAGTTTCTTTTGAATACCAGAGACGAATTTAACCCCTTGCCATATTTTGACGTGTCAGACTCGTGACGAAGATATTAAATAAAGTCTAACAAAGACGAAAGTTATACCTTTCTTTTCAGACGAAATAAAATTTTACTTTTGTGTAATCAATAACAAAAATATAAATTTTCTTTCGTTTTCGATGACATTTTTGGGGGTGAAGACGTTCTAATTATTGTAGTCGTAAAGAAAATGGTATGGCAAGGGGTTAATAATATGACAAGTGTTTTGAATAATAGTATGGCAATTTTTAAAATGGTTAATGTCTTTCAACTTCCCCAAAAATCAAATGCGCCCATCATTGAAATTATTTTACCACGAATGAACCGATTTTCGCGAACAGAAATTTGTATAAACACACGGACTCCCGTCTAATTATTATTTCACGCGAACACGAGTCGCAAAATCCGATAATATCGACGCCGGCGGACGACTTTTTCCGCGATAATGACTTTCCGGTAAATTAGAATCGATAAGCGGCGTCGATATACCATTTCTAGATTCCGCTAACGACCTTTTTGCGGGCGTCGAAGTCAGCCAAACACGGCTGGCAAAAACGGGACGCGGATCACCTAGTCGAACGTCGCTTTTCATTTCGACCTGCATAAAAATCTTCGATCAATTTCCCGTTCTCGTCAACGACACTGTATAATTAGCGATGAAAATGGCCAACAAGACAAAGGCCCGACGTACACGAACGATTTTCCCATAAATGTTTCAGCTGTCGGCCGAGTGCGCGATCTGCTTATACAAAATAAAAATACGGACGGTGGCAAAAAGACGAAAAAATAGAACACAGACCGAAGAACATTTTTCTGGAACCCGGAGCGTCAACAGGGAATTCCGTTGTACAAACATTTCCGAAAACTGAGTAATCCCCGGGACAAAAAGTTTTTTTTTTTATCTATCCACCCTCGAAAAACGTTTCAAGTTGAGCGATATTTATTCGAGCGGTTCTGTTTGGAGAACGCTGTGTTTCGGTGACAACGATTCTTTTTTCGTCGTTGCGAAAAACTGTGCTTTTTATCGAGCGGTTTTGCACGCTCGACATCCGGTAATTCGACGCCGAAGACATTTTAACACGACGGAATGGAGTTTCGACGTTTATTTCTGACGTGTTCAAACCGCTGCGCGTTGACCGGTCGAATGGAAAGGCCCGTTTTTTATAGTTGATATCAAATAAGAAAGAACCTGTTTCGCGCATCTCATTGGGCGTTTGCCTTCTTGTAAACTCTCTGGTCCCCAACTCGATCACCCAAACTTCATGAATTCTCCTATTCCGGAACAGAAGTGATTTGTGATTTGCATCGTCTTGAGAAGGGAATACACTTTAGAGCGTTCGAAAATCGGTGATTTTTAGGAATTTTTTTTCTTAATAACTACAAAGCGGATCTTTTTCAAACTTTCTTGGTGTCATGTTCTATATTTAAACAATACAAAATTTGGTGTACATTAACGATTAATTTATTTGTTGTCGAAATATTGATTTAACTTCACAGCTCCGCATTGTCAGTTTGTGTAAATTCTACAGCCTACCATTTTCATCCAAAACAGAAAAACCAAAGTTTTTCTTAATCCTTATGAAATTATGTCGTCGATGAACTAAAAAAATTTATAAATAGTTTCATTTTTCTTGAATTTTTTGTTAAACCTTAAAATTTTTGCATTTCTATGCTTTTCCCGGAATTTTTTTTAATTCATCGACGACATAATTTTATAAGGATTAAGAAAAACTTTGGTTTTTTCGTTTCAAATGATAAATTGTAGTCTGTAGAATGTACGCAAACTGACAATGCGGGCGGAGCGGAGCTGTGAAATTAAATAAATATTTCGACAACAAATATATTAATCGTTAACGTAAATCAATTTTTGTATTGTTTAAATATAGAACATGACACCAAGAAAGTTTGAAAAAAATCCACATTGTAGTTATTGAGAAAAAAATTCCGAAAAATCACCGATTTTCGAGCGCTCTATAGTGTCTTCCCTCATTAAGTGCAACTAGGGTTTTATAAGGATTAAGAAAAACTTTGGCTTTTCTGTTTCAGATAAAAATTGTGGGCTGTTGAGTGTACACAAACTGACAATGCGGGCGGCGCAGAGCGGTGAAGTTAAATAAATATTTCGGCAACAAATATATTAATCGTTAACCCAGACCAATTTTTGTATTGTTTAAATATAGAACATGACATCAATAAAGTTTGGAAAAGATCTGCCTCATAGTTATAAAGAAGAAGTTTCCTAAAAATCACCAATTTTCGAGCGCTCTAAAGTGTCTTCCCTCGTTAAGTGCGAGTATGGTTTTATAAGGATTAAGAAAAACTTTGGCTTTTCTGTTTCAGATGAAAATTGTGGGCGCTGACGCTGCCGGCGGCGCTGAGCTGTGAAATTAAATGAATATTTCAACAACAAATATATTAATCGTTAACGTAGATCAATTTTTGTATTGTTTAAATATAGAACATGACACCAAGAAGGTTTGAAAAATATCCGCCTCATAGTAATAAAGAAAAAATTTCCTAAAAATCATCGATTTTCAAGCGCTCTAAAGTGTCTTCCCTCGTTAAGTGCGAGTGGGGGGATAGCCAATGAACGGGTTCTGTTGTGTCATGTACGCAGATAAAGTTTTACACTCGTTATTCATCGGATATCTTCTTATTTGGTGTCAGGTTTAAGAGAGTAGTCAGTTCGTGAACATTTTGGACGGTACTGTTTGCAAGAGACACGGGTGGCGAGAGGAACGACGCCGACTAAAGATAGCGGAAGATGAAACTGAATAAGACAGGTAACAGTGCCGGGACCTACCCGCCGCGAATTTATAAAGATAGCATCCGGCGCAGATGACGTTCATTAGGTTCTTTATGACGCACTTTGCGGCAATGAACGATCGTAAAAGCGTCCATTAGCAGGACGCTGCCCTACCTTGATTTATAATCTGTCTTCAGCTCGTATTTACAAGCGAACAATCCGTTCGCTGTCAATTAATCCGCGGATGCGTATTAACGGGTGCTCATTTGGGGAGATTGTACTCACCGGTATCTGTAACAGAAAAGGAAACCATTTTGTAATAATTATTTTATGATGTATTGAGTATTAAAATTATTTTGTGGCTCTATTATTTAACACGCAGCTCTATACGCTCTGTAATTTTACTTTGAAGTAAAATCGTCACATTGAAGATATTAGGTTTCTTTCACAATGCGCATATTTCATAGTAAAAATGACAGTTTTAGATTATTTTCATACCAACAACCTCAAAATTGTGTGAAATCATAGTATTGAGCAATAAGTTAATATTAATGCTCTCATGTAGACGAATTAAAGTAACGATAAATTATTGACTAAACGATAAAGAACATAGCAGACTAAATACATGTACATTTATGTATTTAATGTTCTTTAAATTATTCTTGTATTGCAAAATAATTCCACTGTAATAATTCATTCAGGCGTAAAACATTTAAACGGAGAAAGTGAAGTCGGTTCATTGTGGAGACTTTAATAAATATGAATATTATTTGTTTGGTTGAAGGAAGGAGATATTTCGTTTTGGTATTTGGGATATTTAATGTTGAAAGTTAATGTGAATTTGCAATGGACATGGATTCCTGTTTTCGTTTAACTTTCGTTTAATTTCCCTTAGGTGCCACAATGTAATAAAAACATTATTTAAAAAAATGAATAAAGGAAACGTACACATCGATGTATGTAATAATGTGTGTAAATAATATTTTAAATAATATTCTATACGATTGAAGCAATGTTACAATTAAGAGAAGTGTTTCTTATCGATGTCAATCGCATTTAAAAGTGATAAGTAGTTATGGCCAGAATTGGTCAGACCAAATTTTCTTTCTAACACAGTATAGTTTCATACACGTCTCTTCATTTTCTAGTGTTACTAATTTGTAACAAAGATCGATATACTACGTATAAAAAACCTCATGTGCTCGCTCATTTTCAAAAGTAGAGTTACCATCATTAGTCAGACCCACTTTTTCAGTGTCTACTCTCTCCATCATACCCAGTGCGAAATTATTCGTGGTAGAATCGGAAAGTAGATTGTGAAATTCATATGATTACATTGTGAAAAGTTTAGTCGAAAATGTGGACTAAAAAATTCTTGTAAATCATACATAAAATATATAAAAAGTCGTATGCAATACGTCGTTGTCAATTACGTTTGTTCGTTCAGTCAGTATTCCTGTTTGCATTGAAATTTATAAATAGACTGTGGCTGTTTATACAAAATAAAATTTTTGTGGATCAATAGCGAGAGATAGAAGCTACAGACACATTTAATTATTTCTGTAATCATTTTAATACGCAAAAAATAGTGTACCGTTTTTTCTCAATCATTAAAATTTATCTCCTGTTTTAAATTGCACCAACCCATTTTTGTTATAAGTTCATAAATGCCTCAGTATATTTATAAATAATGTGAGTGGTGGAGTATTATTTATTTCCTACTACGATTTAACAAAATGATATTGCATCATCCACCTTCTTTCATAAATAGAAAAACGAATTAAAATCTGTCAGACGATTGTTTGAATTTTTAAACAAGAAACCTTCTATTAACATTATTCCCTGAACATCCTCGAATAGTTTATGATCCAACTGAGGAATTAAGTAACTCCATACAAAAACGACATTACAGTAACATTGGATATCGTTATTCGATATTTAAAATACATATAATACAAGATCCCAGGTGTATCAGTAGAATAAACTGATATAGGTCAGGCTGGTTACTATTTGCATAATAGATTACACGTATAGAACGTATAATCCCCATTAAAATTGCAATTGGCCCAGTTCCTTTTATAAAAGTGTTAGATGCTTCGAATTAATAATAGCATTCTACGACGACTCTAAGTAGAAATACCAGGCATTGGTCAGACAACATCTACACCAAACATTTCAAATATTTCCCGACAAAACAAGTTAGGATATTATATTTTCGAAGAGCATAACTGAACAATTCAAAATTTCATAATTCTTGGGACTCAAGTTTGACAAGCCACGAAGCTGAAAATGCAAAACTCCATGTTTAACAACTAAGGATTGGTCAGTAAAGTAGTTGTCCACACTAATTGTAAGTATCCTGCGCATCTCGCGACAAAACGCATCAAAAAATTATATTTCCCAAAAGAACAGATGCAGAACTAAGATTTCATGATCCATGAAACTCAAATTCAATAATCCACGGAGCTGAAAATGCAAGACTCCATGTTTAACAACTAAGGATTGGTCAGTAAAGTAGTTGTCCACACTAATTGTAAGTATCATGAGCATCTCGCGACAAAACGCATCAGAAAATTATATTTCCCAAAAGAACAGATGCAGAACTAAAATTGCATGATCCATGAAACTCAAATTCAGTAATCCACGGAGCTGAAAATGCAAGACTCCATGTTTAACAACTAAAGATTGGTCAGTAAAGTAGTTGTCCACACCAATTGTAAGTATCCTGCGCATCTCGCAACAAAACGCATCAGAAAATTATATTTATCAAAATAACAGATGCAGAACTAAAATTTCATGATCCATGAAACTCAAATTCAATAATCCACGAAGCTGAAAATGTAAAAATCCATGTTTAAAAACGCAACACTGCTGAAACTATCAGCTATCCACACCGGGTATCTCGAGCATTTTGCACCGAAGCGCATAAAAAAATTATACGTTTCAAGAGCCGGATGAAAAGCTAAAATTTCATACTCCATGGGATAAAAGTTTGCGACAGCACGCGGCTAAAATGCAAACGACCATGTTTAACAACTCGGAATTGGTCATACAAACAACTGTTCACTATAATTACAAGTATCATGAGCATCTCGCGACAAGACGCATCAGAAAATTATATTTTCCAAAACTGCAGACGTAGAACTACAAATTCATAGTCCATCAGACTCGGATTTGATAATCCACAAAGTCAAAAGTTTTAAAATCCATTTTTAGAAACTCAGCATTGCTCAAACTACCAGCTGCTATTCATACCGAGGATCTCGAGCATTTATCAGCAAAGCGCAGCAAAACGTTATGCTTCTCAAAAGACCGGACGGAAAGCTAAAATTTCATAATCCGCGGGACAAAAATTTGCGACACATTCGCGGCTAAAATGCAAAAATCCATGTTTAACAACTTGGTACCGTGAATAATGCGTGGAATATTACAAAGACGATGTAAACGGAAAAAATACGGGCGACGGTGTTCGCAGCTAGTACGAGGTTCATATTGTCCACGCCAATGAAACAACGCGAGCGCAATTTGCATAAACACTTTCGCACACTTTTCGCGGGCACTTTGAAACCATTGAGCCCCGCGTATTACCATATGTACCGCGGGGCGTAACGACACGAGACGCAACATAAATTTTTCACTTTATGCGCGACGGTTTAGTTTTTCTTGAGAGCCCCTAACGCCGCCTGCTATGGCCCGATACACTCAGTATATTGATACTTCTCTGCGTGTACCAAGCGGAACAGGTCCCCGAACACCGTCTATGCGTATAAATTGTTGGTAGATTCCACGACAGAAAATTACGACGTAACTTCCGTCGGCGTGGAGAACGTTTCTGGCCATCGACTTCCGATGCGTCCGCGTAACCAATAACGCGGATAGATGATCGCCGCATGAATTCTGGATTCGTAAAACACCGCCGGCGAGTCACTCTCCTTTTATTCGGAACGATATTAAAGGTATTTGTTTGTTTTACGACGCCAATACCAGCGCGAGGGCGATTTCCCGCGAAAAAAGTAGTCCCGCGATGTTCGCAATTTTGCGTTGGGGTTAAAAACATGTTGCATCCGACAGCGGGAAACAGGATCTACCTGGATAAACTTGAATAGTCGCCCTCTATGCCATTTATCAATTCTTTTAGTTGTTAAATAGTATGTTTTATGACACTGCTCTGTAAAATTTAAGATCTCTACCCCTCTTTGTTTAAGGGTAACACTGGGTGTAACATCTAAAGTATTTTGCCTGAATAACTTGGTTGCTATTGGTGGCAGAAAAAAACGTATCAAACGAAACTGTTCATGTTTCGCAAATATACATTATATTCAATTCGATAAAGTTAGTAACAGTTTGCGGATTTAATATATTTATTACAGAAGTAAGTAGGTCCAATTGTAAAACTGTATAGTATTTCTTACTGCTGTATTTTTTTTTACTGTAGCTTTATTTAAGGTCGCATCAATATCTCTGGTTATTAGCAACTATATTATTATATTATTAATACTAAACCTACCAAGCACAAAACATGTAAAAGTAAAACGCTCTACAGAAGTTGGAAGGTTGAATTTATTTAAACTTTGTACCGCTTCCATTACAATATGTGCTTAAATAAAGAAGTCGATCTAGTCACTTCCTATGAAAGCGTTCCTATAATTGCAATAAATGTGAAATGGAAAACCGGTCATTTGACCGTGGTCGATTTAGTGTTACTATATTACTGTTATATTATTTCCGGCTCATTGAGACGATGAAAAGAGAACTACATGTTCGTTTAACATATATTTCTTACAATTGACATGAACAATTTTTATTTTGCATACAAATCAGCAATCGAATAATTTATATTGATGTCATTTGAGTCCCACATTTCTGATCTTACGGTAGCAGTGTCTCATTAGACGAACGTATACAGAGTGTTTCCAAATTTGCGGTATAAGCGATTGTGATTCTACATGCAAAACCAAAACGAATAGAAGAAATAAAACTTTTTGTTGAATGTTTTCGAAAAAATCGAGTTTGAAGATGCAGTGAGTGTTCCGTACGAAGGGCCTTTTCTTTAGACTTAAGTTATGGCGCCTACGTGACTCTGAGGCCACTTTCGAGGATTAGGCGCTCGATGCACATTTCACATTGCACAGTCGAGCCATCGCTTAACTTTCGCATTTGTTTCGCCTCCTTAGGAGTTACGCGTCATAAATCTAGTACTGACGAAGGATATTCCCGACCGAGAAGTACGGTTCTCAAGTTACAGTATTTCATCGGTAATTGTCCCAAATGTCTCCGACATAATTGTCCCTGAGATATCCCCACTAGTGCGGGGTGTACCCCCTTGAGGGGCCGTAAAGCTCGAGAGGCCTCGGTCGCCGAGAAATATGACACCATGCGGCTCGGGTATATCGGTGAGACCACACTAATCCGAATTTCCAACTTCTTTATTATCAAAGTCCCATGAAAAAATAATGATTAATAAAGAAGTTGGAAATTCGGATTAGGTATGTTTACATTTCTCGGGGACCGAGGCCTCTCGAGCTCGGCTGTCCTTCTCTACGTTCGGCAAACCTCAGGCAATGATATCCCTCGCGCATAATTGTCCCTCCGCAGACCCGTGTTGTGGACAATTATCGATGAAATACTGTACCTAGCGTCGTCCTCGTAGGGTGTCGAGCACGGTCCCACGGTTTCTCCAGGGCAGGTTCGCTTAGGGAAATTAACAAGTCATCAAGAATGCGCTGATTGGGAAATGCAGAGTTCGGCAGAAACCAATCAGTGCATTTCTTCTGCATGGCAATGGGTGTCACCGTATTGACGCCCAAAAAATGGAGCATCGCCTTCACGATACAACAAAGGGTCCTCCCGAAGAACGCGATTTTCAGTTTGTCGAAGTCGCACCTTCGCTAAGTATACAGTCACTTCCATTAATATTCGTACACTCTAAAAGACGATCACGTTTTTAACATTGGATCATGTGACTTCGAGTTTTTTTTGAGAAGTTAGAACAATTAGTTTACTATACTTTGAAAAACAGAAATTTTGAAAATCTGTAATTGGTCGGAATTACAAAGAAAATGCTAAAAGTTGTTATTTATAACTGTTTTATGTGTGTCCATATTGAAAATTCAACGAATACGTTTTGTAGATCTGTGTTAACTGTAGACACTCTGAATATTTCACCAAAATCGGTAAACGTTGCAATGAGCTAGAACTGTTTGAAGATGGTAAAAATTGCAGCTTTTCACAATTTTCGGCCTTAAACTGTAATAAATCGAAGGATTCTTACGTCAGTCGATGCCTGTCGCTGTTTTTCACGTAATCCAAATTGGATGAAAATTTGAAAATGTATATAATTGATACAGATCCACAAAATGGATGTTTTAAGTTTTCAATATAAGCCACATAAAAAAATTGTAAAACACAACTTTTAGTATTTTCTCTGCAATACCGACCAATTGCAATTGTTTTAAAATTTCTTTTTCGCGTCATGTAGTAAACTAATTATTCTAACTTCTCAAAAAAGTCCAAGCCGTATGGTCCAATATTAAACAAGCTATCATCCTTTTAAGAGTGTCCGAATATTAATGGGAGTGACTGTAGATCAACGAAAACGAACGAAGACACATTCGAGCGAGACAAACGAGTCTCTCGAAGTCGAAGACAAGTTCATTCAACGATCTCATACAATCGAATCGATCGAGATTCATAGATTTCAAGTGGAATTGATCGTCGCGAACTCCCGCGCGTATAAGGCAGGACCTGATAGATCGGCCTTACTGACGAATCCTCTAACAGGCCTGAGACGAAACGCTAAATCTCACAAAATTCATGCATCGAAGTGATCATTGAATCGACTACCTAAAATTAATTTGACGGGTGGCAAAACGGTGATTTCGGAGTTGACGTGTCCGTTACAACCGGGCTTAAAATTTACAACTTTAACACTAGAACTACCGGACCAGTCAAAATGACTGGTTTCTAATTTTTTCTTTTACAAATATTAAAATTATAAATATGTTTTGATGAGTAATTTTTTATTAAGCTACTCTATTGAAGTATATATTTAACCAAGAATTCTCCGAAATCTGAATAAATGCAATCTTGTCATTATTATAAGACAATATTCGCCAGTCGCGTTTAGTGCTCGGTAGTTCTAGTGTTAAGTGGACACGAGTCATCCGCGCGTCGCTCCCGAAATTCGCATCGAACAGCGAGTATGCGTGCTATTCGACAGGAACCGTCTGACCCGTCTGATCATGACGAACCAATTCTACTTCCTGTATACAGGGTGTCCCACGCAACTGGAACAGGCTGTACCTCCTAAACGGTTGGGAATAGAGGAAATTGTTATCAGAAAAAGTTGAATGGCATCAGACGGTGCATAATACGCAACTAATTATATGCACTTTTGTGCATCGGCGCATCAGAAAAATGCAACTGCACTTTTTTTTTAATGGAAACCTATATTTTTGACTGCACCAATCGATGCAGTTTGTTGTGCTCTACATAAAAGTAGTACTTATGCCCTAAACTTATTCGTTAGGACGTTATCGTAACTAAAAGTTACAATCATTATGATGGAGCACTACGTGATACTCCAGAACACTTGCCTAAAGAGCGAAATCATTCACAAATCTACAACAATCTTAGCTACGATAACTTCCGCACGAATAAATTTAGGACATAAGATATTAGTTCTTTTATGTAGAGCACAACAAATTGCATCGATTGGTGCAGTCAAATATGTAGGTTTCCATTTTTAAAAAAAGTGCAGTTGCATTTGTAGCGACACACGGTCGGCGACCGTAATAACTAGAATGCGGATCTTCATGCATTTATAGCAAACTTGAGTATATGAAAATCGAAGTTGTTGAAAAATTTTAAAAATTGAAGATATGAGTCTATAATTTCTCCTCTATTAAGATCATTACGGGAAGAAGTAACATTCAATTTAGTTCCTATTTCTTGCAATCGGTGTAGACAATTTTTAGTTTGCATAAAGATCCGCAGTCTAGTAATAACCATTCGAACAGTCCGCTTGCAGATGTCAAGGTTTAAGCGAGAAAAACCTTCCCTGATATTTGCAAGCCCGGAAATGATTTTATTCTTTTATTACTGTCACGTGCACAGCAGACTTCGCTGATGAAAACGTCGCCAGCCGTGTACCGTTACGGGACTATCCGACCGCGCGGCCAGCGCGGTCGAGGAAAGTCCCAAAACATAGAGCCACCTAAATTGGCGACAAGGAGTCCCTTTCCCCCGCCGATCAGGGCGGTGTTTTAAGGGAAAAGGTAACTCCACCCTCGCGCCTGCAGGGAGCAAGCTCCACCCGCGCGTTCTCGGAAAAGGCGTTACCTTCTTCCGAGATTTTGTATATATACCGAAGAAGAAACGCAAAACATTCATTCACTTACATCCACACTCACTTACTTCTCACTCTGTCAACTCTTGCATTAAAATAAAGTGTCAGTTCAGATATTGCATTAATCACTTTCACCTGTAACCTCTCCATCCGTTACACATTCTTCTGATGCACTAATGCACAGAAGTGCATAAAATTAGTTGCGTATTATGCACCGTCTAATGCCATTCAACTTTTTCTTATAACATTTTTCTCTATTCCCAACAGTTTAGGAGCTACAGCCTGTTCCAGTTGCGTGGCACACCCTGTATAGTATAGTACGCGAACCCGGCTGAGATTCAAACTAATTTTTCTCGAAAACGGGACGATAGAGAAAAGAAGGTTATCCCCTCTTTTCAACTTGTTTTTGCACATAGTATCACCACTCGCCCGCTTGTACCACGATTTCACAAACACGCTGTACAATATAAATTGGAAGATTAAAAATTTCAATATATTGCATTTTTATGAAGGTTAGAAAGCACCATAGGCATATAAATAACATTTGAGAGCGTGTCGCGGTGAGATCGAAACAATTGGCGGCAACACTAGTTTCTGTCAATCGGCAGGTATTTTTCATTTCCGGAATCCGGTTCCAATTGATTGTCTGCGACGAAAAATGGGGAATGGTTCGAACGAGGGGGTGGGGGTAAAAGGGGGTTAAACAATACAACGACGTGGCGTGATGCGAATTGCGTGTGCTACGCGGACAAGACATCGTATGGAACGGCGTCACGGCCATAAAGAAGCGTTGTGTGACTTATAACAAAACAATCACCAAATAGTCGGTATTGTTCGTGTGTGATCGGTGCGGTGAAAAGCAAATTGCTAGGCACGAAATTGATTTCTCGCTATTGAATTGCCTCTGTCCTCTCTCTTTCGCGAAATCTTTGCGGCTCTGTGTGCAACACCAGTGTGGAACCGGTATGCAACTGACGGATTCGAGGCCGGAGGAACAACAAAAAAAAATATTCTCGCTGACAATAGGGGCTATCTTAACCGTAGCTAACCGCCGATCGCCAGTTTTATTTTTTTGGTCGACCGCTGACTTTTGTTGCCTTTTTTTGCCGCAAGCGCCCGCTGCTAATTTCGCCGTAGACCAAGCAAAACGCTTTTATACCATTTTCGCGACGCGTGACAATCGATGTGATTTTGATGTCACGGAATTGATGGAACAAGATTAACACCATTCTCTTGCGGACGTTCGACTGTCGATGCGTTTGGCAATCATTCCATCAGCAATTTAACCAGTTAGCTGTTTCTGACGAGTATACTCGTCATGAAGAAGTGGCACAGTTTTTTGTTATGACGAATATGCTCGTCATGCGTAAAAAGTAGCTAGAATTTGCTGTTTACATTGCAATTTTAGTAAAAACTAATTAAATTTCAATATGTTTTGAATATTTGGAGGCCAAGACGAAATAAAACGCACAAATACGAAAATATAAATACTTATTATGAAAAAACTGTATACTGTGTGCATAAAGTAGTTCGCTTACTTTTTGCGACACATTTTAGGTACACACTTATCAAAGAGGTCGCAAGAGCTAACTAGATAACGCTAAAATTAGTAAAAAGACGTAACTAGAAAAGTGTTGTTTCGTGAAAATGGCAACTAGTCTGCGCATTTTATGCCATTATGATCAAAATGAGTAGATCAAATGCAAAACAGTTGCAAACTGTTGTATTATTTTCAATTCACCAAGATTATTTTGAAAATACATATATGTCGTTGTAGCTCCTATATCTTGCAATTATTGCAGGCAATTTTGTTTTTATTTTGTGGGAGGTGGTCGTTTGCATTCGATTTCGAGATCACCTCCCAATTAGCTCAGGGAGGCCACCGTGGAGTTTTAGCGGGTAGTCCCCCGGCCCTTCGGGGATATTTCCCCATGTAAAAAAAGAAGAATACAAATTTTTATTTTGCATAAAAATCCTTGGTCAAATAATAACAGTAAATTAATTCAGATTTTCAACATGATCATAATCACTAATAGATGGGTGTAACAAATTATAGATTTATTTATAAAACCTCCAAGGTGACCTTGAAGACTCCTGAAAAAAAGAATTCCAAAAGGACTTACTATAATCGTCTGAAAGCTCTCTGAACCGTGCAGTACTCGATAAAAATTTTTCGATCGGCTTGAAAATAACAGAATAATTTAAACCGACCATGTTTCGTGGTTCACTCTGTATACCTAACCGCAAACAATTTTTTTTTTCTTTTTATTTTAGAAAATCTCATACGAGATTTATATCAACAATATACAAAGTCCAATGTAACAATGATAACAAAAAGTAGTTTCCGCAAAATAATTAAACTTGTATAATTTGTTCCTAAAAAAAAATTTCCCTGATGAGGTTTATCAAGTGAAAAATTAAGAAGATCCAAAATACTCTGAAAGAGTTAGAGTTGTCTTTAACACTAGATTTACGGGGCCCGTCAAAATGACGGATTCAAATATTTTTAATTTACGATTATTAAGAGTGTAAGGAGGCATTCGTGAGGAATTATTAAATAGATTTATTTTTTTTGTGTACATATTACAATAAAAATCGTTGAAGATCTAAGTTAATACAATTTTATTATTTTTATAAAGCAATGTAAAATAATCAATTTTAGTGCTCCGTAAACCTAGTGTTAAAAGTGATCTCTTCGCAAAAAATCGCAGTGTCTTTCCCCTCCACCGTTCGCAAAATTGGTTCATCTCTTTAGGAAGCTCTTGCGTGTGACGTGTTCCTATTCCTGTTGAACAATCGGATAGCAACGACCGGATGGCATGGACGCGTCGATTAACGCGAATCAAAAGCGATCGTTGACGTTCGTTAGCCCTCGGATGTAAACAAATTATTTTGCGGTCGGCGCCTATACACGCGGACGAATGTTTTTCTCTGGTCTCAGGATCAAACCCCGACGGATTAAGTTCACAAAAGCGTTGTCTTATCAGGTTCCTTGCAGCCGTGTAATATTGCATTCACGACCAAATTCATAATCAGATTACGTTGTACTATAGGTTGGAGTTTCAACTTTGCGCTTAATTAGCAGGCGATGGAGCCGGTTTGCCTCATAATGTCCACGAGGTATCAGCCCCGATGTTTAACTTGGCCTGGTCCAGAAAACTGAACTTTTTGCAATTAATTAATTCGAACAGCTTCGAAAATTTAATTAATTCCGCGCGGTCGCTCTGCCGCCATTGAACGGCCGGAGGAGCCGTTATTAAAATTCGCGACAGATATATATACATCCAATCAGATTGGATACGCATTGTCTTCTGTTGTGAAATTTTGCACATTGTTGTGTGTGTATGAAGATTCGCAATCTGGTCATAACTTGATTGCGTGTTCGAGCATTCGTGATTAGACTGCGGATTTTATGCGTTCATAACAAAAATGAGTAGATGAAATGCGAAATAATAATTATCAATAGTATTATTTTCTAAAATACTAAAATACTATTATTTACTAAAATTATTGAAGGAAAAAAGAGATTTCTATTATGCTCCAATTTCTTGGAATCGATAGAGACATTTTCTATTTTGCATAAAGATCTTCAGTCTGGTCATAATACTTTAGATCAGAGAGTTCCAACGTATTCCCCTCCGAGAACTGCAAGGTCCCCACCATCGAACCTCTCCCCACTACTATACAGTATACATTCTACGTACAGGCGTAGAATTAGTGAGTGCTGCGCGCGCCGCGTGGTTCTTGTGGTGAGAGCTTCCCACTACTATACATTATAACGATGAAGTCTAAGAGTGGGGGAAGAATCTAAGCGGGGAGATGCCTCTAATAGCTCCAGAGCTACTGGTTGGAACTGCCTGCTTCAGATTATCCTCATTTTAACTGATTATTTTATTTAATATATCAAAAACAGATATCTATGTTCCTCCTGTAAAATAACGACAGAGACAATGACACGATCGAATTTTACCAAATAATGTTTTAAAGTGGATGTATTTGAAAATCTACAGCACATGTCAAAGTCATCTAAGTAAACAAGGTGTGACAATTTTTACAATTTTATAATAGATAATTTTTAAGACTATTCACCGATTTATTTATCAATTTTTTAAATTATATTCTTTGTGGTATTACTTGTAGACACACTAGTCTTTCTGATGATCCTAAGCTGTTCATTGAATTTAATCGTTAGAAATGAAATAATTAAATCACGATTTTGATGCTCTCGGTCAAAATAGACCCAGGCTCCGCCGTCGGAGGGTTAAAGGAGTTGCGCTCCTCCTGTTCACGATTAAAGGAAAGTTGCAGCCTAGCGTCCTGCGGCGCGTTAAGTTGACTCCCCGCAGCCGGTTCCCGCGCATAATTCTTGCAGGTTCGTTCCCAAATGGTCTAAAGCTTCGGTTATGAACCCCTAATGCCCTCCAGTAATACCTATTCCTTGGTAGAGCTAGGCGGTAGGCAGCTCAGACCACCCCGTACACTTCGGGGGTGTCTAACGTTGGTGTTTCGAGAGTAGAAGGTGGAAAGGTGTACATCCACTGTCTGGCAAGAAGGGTGGAAGGGTGGCAGAGCCGTTGGGGTGTTGAAGAACGGAAGAGGTACCGAAGGGGTAGCTCTTTGGTTGCCGACACTGCCTACTTTGAAATTATACAGCGTTTATGCTCTTATTAATGCGAGTCCTAGCAGATACGGTTGGAGATTGAGGAGGTTGAGTTATGACTCAGCCCTGCTCGTTCCTTGGCCGCTTTTGAGCCGGCACCGCCATAATGCCCCGTGATTAATCCCTCAGGGCACGGGCGGCTGCCAGTACCGATGGTGCATCTCTCGCCACCTTCATCCTCTTCCCTTTCTCTTCCCTCGATCCTTTCCTTTCTCTCTGCGCAGCTGCCCCCTCTCACTCTCTACCTACCTCTACCTATCTCTCTTTGTCTCTCTCTGTCTCTCTACCTAGCGAACAAACCTCTCTAAGCTCCGCCAGGCCACCTATCCAACATGTACCTTTGGGGTACCAGACCGCCGCGCCGCCCCGACGAAGATCAGTATTGCACGAGGTGTCCGGAATTTTAATACGCGGTTTTACCACTGGCAGGCATCATCCTTCGCGCCGTTCCCCCACCCTCCATGCACTGTCGGAACTTATATACGGTTCCGCGCCGCGGGTGATCCCTAATTAGCCCCCGCACACGACTAACACACACGTCCCGATCCCTTCCACCAATTTTCTTTCATCCCTTTGCTACCAGGTCCCAGCATTATCTTCGGTTACAGTCAGCGGTGATCACTGCTGGTTGATCGAACGGGTTCAGCAGCTTCCTCCACTTTGGATGATAGGCTCTCCTCTTTTCTAGAGACCATCATTGGTACAGCTAGACTGCGGATCTTTACATGTAGTTGTTGCATCTACACAATTTGAAATATGTATAATGACCTGCAGCTTCCGGCACTTTAGAGGACCTAGCTATCCTATTTTTGAGGCACCATGATTGTTACAATTAGATTGTAGATTTTTGTACATTTATAGCGTCCACAAAATTTCGAAGAGAGTATAATGAGCTGATTGAACAGCTTATTACAGCTTATATATTACAGACTTCTACAACTAGATTGTCGATTTTTATGTATTTATAGCATCTATAAAATTTGAAATATGTATAATGAATAGTTTGGTGAGTTTTCAGTACTTTGGGGGATCATTGGAGGACCTGGGTATTCTTTACTAGGAACCTTCATTGTTATAACAATATTGTGGATTGTTGTACATTTGTAGCATTCAGAAAATTAGGAATACTTGTAATGATCGTTTTGAACAGCTTCCTGCACTTTGGGGAAACTTTGGAGAAACTAACTATCCTCTTTTCTAGAAACTATTTTCACGACTCTTGCAACTAAATAGATTGTCAATTTTTATGCATTTAAAGTATCTAAATAATTTTAAATATGCATAATGAATAGTTTGAAGAGTTTTGTGTACTTTGGGAGATCTTTAGAGAACCTAACTATCCTCTTTTCCAGAAACTATTTTCACGACTCTTGCAACTAAATAGATTGTCAATTTTTATGCATTTAAAGTATCTAAATAATTTTAAATATGCATAATGTATAGTTTGAAGAGTTTTGAACACTTTGGGAGATCTTGAGAGGACCTAGCTATTGTCTCTTCTAGGGACCGTCGTTGTTACAACTAAACTGTGGATTTTTGTACAATTACAACGTCCAGGTAGCGTCCACATGTTTGAAAAGCTTCCTGCATTTTCGGGGACCTTACAGGACATAATTATCTTTGCTCCCAAAGTACTATGACCGTTACAATTAGATTATGGATTTTGTTATAATTAGATTGCAGATTTTATGCGTTTGTGACAGATATGAGTAGATCAAATGCAAAATAGTAAAAACATTTAAAGAAGTTAAAGCTGTTATTACATTATTTTCAATTCTTTAAAATTATTGTGGCGGCTACCTCCTATGCTCGCCAACAGATGGACAGTGCGACAACACCTTTCCCGCTATTACCTGAATCTTCCTCTGTTTGTATGTATATACCACGGACTTAAGGACTGTGCATTATGCTGCAGGGGTGAGGCGAAAGACGGAAGGGGTATCAACTTGTCGGCCATCTTGGATGGCAAACACTGTGGTGCGCTCTATAGGCAGTGTTGGGATATGGTGCAAGATTTCACGCGCATGCGCGGCGATTTCAGCCTCAGTAAAGTAAGATTCTCGATAAAATGGGGTACCTTGAGCACCCAGTGGAATTTTAAAAAATTGCTATGATTTGATTCTGAAAAATGAATGTATAACATGTGTATTTCTGTATATTTTGCAACTCGTAAGACATGTCCTGAAGTCTTTTTGTCCGGAATAGATTGTTTCGAGACATTCCCGCCAATATAGCTGTCTCAGGGTTCCACTACCTCTGTCATCATGATATAGATACATTACTGTTTTGGCCGCGCATGCGCGTGCAATCTTGCACTGTATCCCAACGCTATCTATAGGCAACTTTAAATACTAGTTGCGCGAATTTGCAATGCAATCATGCGGTAAATAGATACACATAATTCATTTATAAATTTATACTGGAGCCGAATGTGCAATATTTTGCAATATATATACAAATACACTTGTAATACATTCATTTTTCGGAATCAAATCATATCAATGTTCCCGCAACGTTATATAGATGGCAACACTAGTTTTGCCATCCAACATGGCCGCAGTCTACCATCCCTCCCCGCTCGCGGCACGACCCCTCTCACCCATAAACCCACTTTATGCTCAGTCCTTTAAGTCCGTGGTATATACTGTCCTAAACTGTCCTTACGACATCCCGCGTCTAAGGCAGGGCCTGCTAAATGGCCTTACTGATGAGCCCTCTAGCGGACCTAGGACGAAATGCTTCCCCTTCTTCTTTTTCCATCTTTTCATAATTCAACAGCCGCCAAATTATTAAGAAACTATATAACTTGTCTTTGTCAATCATCTTGAAATGAATACAGACAATTTTTATTTTGCATAAAAATTCGCAATCTAGTTATAATACCAACCGTACAAAGTCAAAATAAATTCAATCTTCTTACTTATACAAGGCTGCACACTCTAATCACTGTTTGTGTCATGTTTTCCGGTAGTTTATTGTTCAATTCCATTGCCGAACGTGATTGATAAAATATTTTTAGATACTGTCGACTGGTCAATTTCTTTCGGTCAATCCCGAAGTGCTCCAGTCTTTTGTGTGACCCACGTTTCAAGATTCTCGTGCACTTCCTCGGTTCACGATGATTCACTGTAGCCAAGTGTCGTTTATACTAAGCACAATAAGACCGGCGTGGTTCAAAGAAGTATATTTAGGGACGGATGTACAGAGTTAGTCACGGAAATGTTTTACCGTTCGTCACGAGAAACACGATCAGTTGTATCAGGCTGGAATATTGAATTTCTCGAAGTAATAACTCGCTTCATATTACGGAAAAATCTCAATGAGAATTTCCTTCGCATTTTCCTCAGCATAATTTAACTTTTGAAAACAGCAAGCAATTAACTTGATATCATAAAGATTTTTTAATGAAAGACGAACACGTTCTCAAGCGTATTATTTTCCTTCTTCATTATAATTTTACCTCTTAAAAACATCAAATCACTTAATTTCATATTGTTAAAATATTTCATAAGAATTTCTTAAAACAGTCATTAGTCATCTATACCTGCTAAAAATATCAACTCACTTCATTTCATATTGTACAAATTTATAAGAATTTCTTAAAACACCAAGCAGTCAATTTGATATCACGCAGATTTTTAATCAGTGACACACACGTTCTCAAACGCATTATTTTCCTTTTTCATTATATTTTTACCTCTTAAATATATCAAATCAATAAAAATTCTGCGCATTAATGTATTGACTTCCATATACCCTAAACCTCTTAATTAACGACATATTATCGAAATATGTTCAACATGTCCAACTATGTATGCTAAGTAAGTGTTCGAACTATTGTGTCAGCTTTAAAATGGTGACTACATATGTAAAATTATTTTGAAAATGTCTCGTTAACTATTAAATTATGCACATTTAGGTAAGGTAGAAAGATCTTTCAGTTTAAAGAATTCAAGGTGACCTTGAAATCTCAGTAACGCCTTCGCGCACGTAAAAAATGTTTACACTACAATATTTCCCCCTTTATACCATGCATCTTTTGTATACATCATTTTTTCATATTATTACAAGTAACAGAAATATTCAAGGTAGACAAAGTGATTTCCCCACCCTGTATAATAAACCTGTAGACTGTAATAGTATTTTTACACTACAATACATAGTATATTTTATAATAAATAATATATTAAATAGTATATTTACACTACAATATTTCTCCCTTCATACCATGCATCTTTTGTATACATCATTTTTTCATATTATTACAAGTAACGGAAATATTCAAGGTGGACAAAGTTATTTCCCCACCCTGTATAATAAACCTGTAGACCGTAATAGTATTTTTACACTACAATAAATAGTATATTTTAAATAAATAGTATATTTACACTACAATATTTCCCTCTTTATACCATGCATCTTTTGTATACATAATTTTTTCATATTATTACAAATAACGGAAATATTCAAGGTGGACAAAGTTATTTCCCCAACCTGTATAATAAACCTGTAGACTGTAATAGTATTTCTTCATTAAAACGCTTCATAGTATATGCACTCTGAAATCGGACATTTCATATGCAACGACCTAATAATTGCCAATTGTCAGTTGTCCAACGAGCGAAATCGTCGTAACAATCGACTCGTTAGGCACGCTCGAGAGTGGTCCATTAAAGAAAACTGCGGCAATCTCGCGAATGTGCATTCCAAGATTATTTCATTCAACCAGGAAAAATGTTCCATCTCCGAGGAATCCAAGAAAATTATGTTTCAAATGGGACGATGCTGGATTATGTGAGATTAAAGATTCACATAGACGAGCGTTTCCTGTATCACATTTCGGCTTGCTCTTCATTTTTCTTCGCCTCGGTCTAACGGTTTCCATGGAAGAAATGGGAATTAAAGGGAAAACTAAAACCAGGAGGAAAAGAGAGAGAGAGAGAGAGAGAGAGAGAGAGAGTGACGAGGGAAGGAAGAGAGGATCAGACAAGATGAGACGAAGAAAAGGGAGAGAGAGCAGCAGAATCGGCGTTGAAAAGACAGTGTCCACGTGACTATAAATTCCTAGAGTCAAGATGTATTTATACGCAGAATTAATTCGGCGCCAGAACGAATTAACCTTCTATGGCGTCCTGCCAGCCTTGGACTCTCTGTTGATCCGATGGAATTTAACAGCAGTGGATTTAATTAAACCTGCCGCAACTCGAAAAGAACGTCACTGAACTGTGACGTGTCCATTTTGATAAAAATCTCTTTGATCAAAATGCTTTTGCTTTAGCAATCAGTATTGCGTTCTTGGGACGCACAGTAGTCATCAAAAGTTCAGTTTGGAGCCGTTACTTAATGGTGTGGGTATCTTAAAGATTAATAAATAGGCCACGGATTTTTTAAATTTATTAGAAAATGGAATACTGAGATGTAAAACGGTAGATGAATTAAATGAATTTAAGAACATCAATGTTTTATTTTGAACGTATTACAATTATTATGTTACTTAGACGTTTGTATGTCGAATACAAACAATAGTTATACCCGTGTACAAAAAGGTGTTAAAAGTGTTCAACTTTATACGCGTATAACTTTTGAACCAATGAATTCCTCACAATAAGATTTTCATTTTCGCTGTTTTCTCGTCAAAATCTATAGGATTGTATAAAAAAAAACTTGAAGAAAAGTATTCTCCAAAACGCAGTTCAACCCAAAGTTTCATCGAAATTGGTTAACGTTGAAAAAATCAACGTTCCAAAATCTCTGAGTAGGTTGAAAATGTTTTTTAGCTCATAGTAACATTAACCGGCTTCGATGAAACTTTACGCATGCATATACCATACGTAAATCTAGAAATGCGTCCCCGAAAATTATGATCTTCACTTCTTTCATCGCAATTCCGACCAATAGCGATGTTTAATTAAAAAATTCTAACATCTCAAGAAATAAACTGAAGTCGGTTGGTCCAATTGTAAAAAAGTTATTCGATTTTTAGTGGTGTACGAATGCTTTTTACACGCACCGTACATATTTATTAGACTCTGTGTTCAGAATCTTCATCACGAGTCTCACACGATGTTACAGGGCAAGAGTTAATTGTGCTGAGGTTTTCGCCATTTTAAATTCTCATCTACCCATTTCTGTAATAAACGCACAAAATCCTCAGTCTAATAATCGGAGAAGGATGATGTTCGCGGTTTCTGCCGGACACGAAAAATTAGCTTGTTGTTTGGCGGAGAGCGCGAAGTGCATACTCCTCGGCGAACGGGGTCGCTCGAATAATTATTTCGAAAGGGGTATTATACAAGGCTGGTACCGTGACTGCGTTAGAATAATTTTAGTTCGGGAACATTTCAAGAGCTCCATTGTTGTTCTCATAATGCCCGGGCTCTGTGTATCGTTTACATCAGGCAGCCGTGTGCGTTACACCGGCAGACATTGATGCAACGATTCATGGCCACGTCCATTCTGCAATCCGAATATCATTCCGCCGCATCATTAACACCGTGTTACGAGTCTATAGTAATTAGATACACACACACTCTCTCTCTCTCTCTCTCACTCCTTGCTATTTCTCTCTCTCTCTCTCTCTCTCTCTCTCTCTCTCTCACTCACTCTCACTCACTCTCCCTCCCTCGCTCTAGCTCACGCTTTCTCTCTCTCTCTCTCTCTCTCTCTCTCTCTCTCTCTCTCTCTCTCTCTCTCTCTTTCTCGCTCTGATCGATTGTACTTGTAACCAGATCGTCGGACGGACAAAAGCTGGAGACTTGGTACACGATAATGCACTAACCCAGGTATTGCAGGCCGGGGTCGGTGCAGCGGGACCGAAACCAGAAGTCGAGACGATTAATTATAAAAGGAGAACGGCCCGCGATCGCTCCTTTTTAATCCTTACTGCCTGATGGAACATATATGTACCAGTAATGTTTTCGAGACTTTGCGGGACAATATGTCTCACATGTTATTTTGTACTCCCTTGGATTGTTTGAGTATGTGGTACAGCCTCTGATTAATAATTATTACTGTAAACAATGTAACAATGTTCAAGACTATTTTTGTTTAAGCAATATATAATGGCTATTAGAGTGACAGAATGAAAAATATATTTGTTCAGTGCTTCACTATACAGTGCTGTTAATACTAAACCTATCACGGTCAAATGACCGGTCTTATATTTTGCAATTATTGAAATTATAAAAATTCATTTATGAAAAATACTGGAATAAATTTCATGATCTAAGTATCCATTTACATTGAAAATTACGGACAATCTCAATAAATTTCATGTTCCTATTTTAAAATGGCATCGTTTACCGATAGTTTTAATGCTTGGTAGGTTTAGTGTTAAATGTATATCTTAAGTTGGATACTTCATAATATATCAAGTTGTCCGAAATGATTCTTTATAATTTTGATATTATAAAAATATTAATTACAATATACTCTCTCAAAATCTGTATAAATTTTCAGAAATATCTTCAAGCTTATAATTTAAGACTAAATAATCCAAATGTTCTGAAGTAGTTAAAGGGACTTTATCTCTATAATTATTGTCTTACAGTACAGTAGCGAAAGTTAATGTACAGCAATTTTGTTGGAGCCATCGGAGACGCCAATATAATAGTTAAGAATTAAAAATGCTGAGTCACAAGGTAGGAGTGCAAAGAATTAATTTCGCTCAGTCTACTGTCGATTTCGAGACACCTTGATAAATTAAAAAATGAGAACAGCCCCATAGACGTTTTTAAAACGGTGCCGTCGGGACGACGACGGCCCGCGGATTTAACCCGAATATTCGCCAAGAACCGTTGAGAAGAATATTTGCGCACATGCACGCGTGCAGACACATGCACGCATGCACACACATACGATCCGCGACGACGGCGACGCTTCAACGCAAGTTGCACTTTGACCCTCCTTCGGCTGAGAGCCTGAAGTGGATTTGCGCGGCGAGTGTGTTGCGTTTCTCCTTCTTTTCTCTCCTCTCTCTCTCTCCCTCTCTCTCTCTCTCTCTCTCTCGCTCGCTCGCTCTCTCCCTCTCGCTCTCGCTCTCTCCCACCCTTTTTTCTGTAGCCTTTTTTACTTCTTCTTAAACCCGCGAGGAAATGTGCCAATTTCGGAAACGAGATTTTGAGAAGGAACTCCGTTTTAGATAGCACGGGATTTGAAACGCCGGACGCTGCATACGAATGCACCGGAGGAACTTTTACCCGCGGCGAGGTGCAAGGTGCAACGGGTCCCGTCGCGCCGTTGCACTGCGAGAACGTTTCCCGAGGAATTTCTCGTCTCGTGAAACGATCCCAAGGATCCACGAACGTTTTGTTTGTACATGATCGAATTGCGATCGACGTGGACGTCCATTCGATCGGCCAGGTTAATGCAAAGAGTGTCCAGAATCCCTCGCGAAGTAAGCAGTTTTTGTAGTTAGGACAAAGGTCACATGAAAGGGATCATTTTTCTTAGCGTTCGTCTCTGATAATAACATCATAGGCATATCAAGCATGCTATAATTACATTGCGGATCTTTATGCGAAATAAAATTTTGTCCAAGTCAATTGAAAGAAATTGCGTAGGTCATAGAAATATATTTTCCCTTTTAATCGTCTTAAAAAGTTCAAAATAATATAACAATATCCTTAAATTCGTCTAATGTCTTTTCAACTGTGTACACAGCGAATGCATTTCTGTGATAAACGCATAGAATCCGTAGCCTAACTATGATATTGATAGATTCATGTTTTGAACTCTATAAAAATGGTAACTCGTCCAATTTTTATTGTTTTCATTTTAAAAAGAATCATTTTAAAAAGAGTGTACTCCAAATCCTGTGACGTTCAATTGTTCTCCACAAAAAAATTCCTAAAGATTGATAATATCTATATCAAGTTTAATTAAATCATCAAATAACCTGAATGAAAAGTCGAGCAACAACGGCTCGGTATGGAACCTGTCGAAAGGAGTCAAATCTTATTTTGCATTAATTTTCTGCACACATATTTCTGGCAGACCGAGATAATGGTTAAAGCATTTTTTGGAGGACCAATTTTTTTAACTTTCTTTATGCAGACCTATAGGTTTCGACGAGAAAACACTGAAAATGAAAGTCTTATAAAGTTGGGCACTTTTAAGCCTTTTTGACAGGTTAAAGCGCCGCCATATTGGTATATTTGCTAGGTGGTATACGTAAGATCGGCTAAGTAGTAGATCCGTTAGATGGCAGTAGAAGCACGTACGTAATAATAACACAAATACGAAATCAAAATGCGGAACATTGTAAGAGCGTCCGGGCCGGCCATTAGGCCCCTACGGCGACCTAACCTCAAACCAACTTGGACTATACCTTCTTTTTGATATCCTACCACCCAGCGAATATACTAATGTGACTGCACTTTAATTTGTGAAAAACACTTGAAATTGCTTATGTTTACACGAGTATAACTTCTAAATCACTGAATTGCCATCTAGCGCATACGCTCAATACTACTTAGCCGATACACTGAACACCCACCATCTATCCAGCGCGTGCGCTCAACAGTCCTACCTCTACCACCCAACGAATATCCAATATGGCGATGCTCTAAACGCCCAAAAGTGCTTAAAATTGCTCATGTTTAAACGCGTATAACTTATAAACCAGTGAATTCCTAACAATAATATTTACATTTTCGTAATGTTCTCATCGACATCTACAGGATTACATAAAAAAAGTTAAAAAAGAGTTCAAGAAACTTAAAAACATCTGGTCCTCCAAAAGAAAGAAGAGCCGAGATAAATGATACCAAAATAAGAATCCAGTCCTCGTTTCTCGTACTGACACATTTTGAAGACACCCTATGTACATACATCGTCTGGGCCGAAACGGTTAAACTCGACGGGATCGATGATTGTCACGGTTTATTCGCGCACAAAGTTGAATAATAATTCAATCTTGCCAATCTCCGAGTAGAATGCCTCCGCCTCATCGTACTCTTATTGTTCCCGAGAACCAGGTTCCATTCAGCCAGTCGGCGAACTAACCTTACGAATATGACTGCGTCACTGCGACGCCGGTGTGTACATCCACAACAGAAACTACTGAAATGCTGACGTAAATACACAATGCCAAAGCTCATATTGCATACAGGTTCAAGCGGCAGACACGGGGAGTTTGGTAATTTAACCGAAATCCAGACTCCTGTTCCATTCACCACCTAATAAAGCAAAAAGCCATTAATGCTATTGTTGCCCCGGCTTTTCGATGCTTCCGAGGAATTTCGGGGTTCGATGTACCTTCTTCGAACTTCGATTTTAACGATACAATGCTCGTCGAGACGAGCCACTGGCAACCGACGAGAATACGATTTTCTCGCGTTCCCGACTAATTTCCGAGGGAAATACGAGATACATAAGTCGGGAATGAAATACAAAATTTCCATTTGAATGTTTTGCAAAGCGTCGCGGCAGCCTTTCTTCATTTAAAATATAATATTTTTCTCTGATTAGTTAAACCGATCAGCATAAAAACTTTTAGTATTTTGTTGATTTGATTCGATTTCTGTTAAATTGAACTGTGCGACTGCTCTTGATAAAATTATTCGATCGTAAGCTCCGTAAATGAGGTAGGTTGTGGGCAATATTTATTAGTCAGTAGTTTCATTATTTATTAAAAGCAATTTTTTATCTAGTAAGTTGCATGTATACCTTCCTGATCTTAAAATCACAATTGTGCACATTTGCCATGAGTCATTGCAGGTTGTATCAACTATTTATTCTTATTAATTAGTCGCTTTTTCATTTATTAACAGCGACTTTTTATGGAGAAGATTCTAAGCAGCTTCCTAATCTTAAAATCATAATTGTGTACATATGCGATAAGCCATTCCAGGTAGTATTCAATATTTATTCTTATTATTCAGTCGCTTCTTCATTTATTAACAGCGATATTTTTATCGAGAAAGTTGCAAATACCTTCCTAATTTTAAAATCAAAATTGTGAACATTGGCAATGAATCGTCATAGGCTGTATTCAATATTTCTTTCTATTAATCACTCACTTCTTAATTTATTAAAAGCGACTTTTTATGGTAAAGATTGTAAGTAGCTTCCTAATCTTAAAATCAACTATTCAAATCACTATTTATTCATATTAAGCAGTCGCTTCTTCATTTATTAAAAGCGACATTTTATGAAAATGATTGTAAGTAGCTTCCTAGCCTTGTTGCTCAACTAAATGTATATATAAACTTTACAACTTGTAAACAGCATATAAAACGATTAAAATAGAGTTTGGGAGTTTGTTTTGATATTTTTAGTCTACTGAAGTAATTTGAAGATAGTTTTAATTGAACTCGTACTTTTGTGATTGAAAATTAGTACGCACGTTTCAAATTGAATAAAATGTAGAATATGTATATAACACGAGTATATCCCATGCAGTTATATAAATTTTCATATTTGGGAATGTACTCCCAAAATGTTTAAAGATTTTAAGAGCTATCGAACACATAACTATCAATATTCTTCCATCGAATAGCAGCCTGAATAACTCTGAAATATGCAAAGTTATGTTCGATATCGACATATCGGATAACTTTAAAAGTGTGATAGGTATTTCACAATGAAAGAACTACGATACTATTTAATGTTCACTATTTTGTCAATAATTAAGGTAGAAGTAAGATCAATTTTATAGACATATTTGGGATACCAAAAAATATTTATATATTTGTTAGTTGACCATTACTTAAGACTATATCATCAATATTGTAGTTCAAATGGACGAAATAAAAGTTCTAACTAAAAGTAAGTTATTGAAGAAGAATATTAACGTTTGGACATTAGAGGTTCAGATATAAATATTTAAACCTGTATTCATATTTTAAACATCGTTCGCTAATTTTTACACATTCTGTTAATTTCAAAATTTAAGTTACACCTATGATAAAAATTTCTGAACTATAGCAATGATATACATACATGTAGATTGTAGATACTAAAGCATATTAATATTTTACTGGGATGTTCATGTAAATAACACAGGGTTCATTTTCTTTATCACAAGGTACAAAAGAATAACTATAAAATAAACCTGCATAATAACATAATGCATAAAATTTACAGTTTAATGTTAAAATTCTCAGTTGAATAAATAATAAGGGTGATTTAGAAGAGTGTAACTAAGAATACCAAACCCAAAATTTAAAAGAGAATCATCAGATGTTATAACAAAAATATTATAAAATCTAAATTGTCATCTTTTTAATACGAAAAGATTGAAGGCATTTATTATAGTACCTTTC
The DNA here is from genome assembly GCA_913789915.3 of Sphecodes monilicornis. Classification (NCBI taxonomy): domain Eukaryota; kingdom Metazoa; phylum Arthropoda; class Insecta; order Hymenoptera; family Halictidae; genus Sphecodes; species Sphecodes monilicornis. The sequence goes on from OU565294.1 coordinate 12,155,651, forward strand.
GAATATTTTAGAAAGTTTCACTAAACTGTGTAAAAAAAGGTTTCTAACAATCATCAAGCATTGTAAATGATACCAAAATATTCTAAACGTTTGTGTAACTTGAAATTTCATACAACATTTCGTGAATTATTTTCATGTCAAAGAATATAGATAAAGCAACATTTCTGAAAAGTTATTGAGTATCTGACCCTATAATGTCATATTTTCATAAACAGGAGAATGAAATCTACCAATATGCAAAGTTTCGAGAAAATCTGGGACCCCATGGCCGCGTCTTCTCCTGATAAGTAGCCCAAAAATGGCAATGTCTCACTTGACCATGCTGTAAAATTCAACCACTATACCTAGACAATTCAAGACGCATTGATTATAAGATCCAAGAGGATAGTGCCAACAAAACAATAAATCTCAAAGCCAATCACATGAAAATAAATAACCCAAAAATAGCAATTTCACTTTCAATCATACCCTAAACCTAGCCACGATGCCTGGATACTTTAAACGCAATGATTATAAGATACAAGAGCATACGGCCAACAAAACAATAAATCTAAGATTCAAGCACATCAAAATAAATACCTTAGATTTGGCAATTTCCCTTTCAATCATAGCCTAAACTTAGCCACGATGTCTGAACACTTCAAACTCAATTATTATAAGATGCAAGAGCATAGGACCAATAAAAGAATAAATCTAAGAGCGAGGCACATCAAAATAAATACCCCAAAAATAGCAATTTCACTTTCAATTATACCCTGAACCTAGCCATGGTGCCTGGACCCTTTAAATGCAATGATTATAAGATACAAGAGCATACGACCAACCAAACAATAAATCTAAGAGCCAAGCACATCAAAATAAATATCCCAGAATTGGCAATTCCTCTTTCAATCATAGCCTAAACCTAGCCACGATGTCTAGACACTTTAAACACAATAATTATAATATACAAGAGCATAGGACCTACAAAACAATAAAACTAAGAACCAAGCACATCAAAATAAATACCCCAGTGTTGGCAATTTCACTTTCAATCATAGCCTAAACTTAGCCACGATGCCTGAACACTTCAAACTCAATGATTATAAGATGCAAGAGCATAGGACCAATAAAAGAATAAATCTAAGAGCGAGGCACATCAAAATAAATACCCCAAAAATAGCAATTTCACTTTCAATCATAGCCTAAACCTAGCCACGATGCCTGAACACTTCAAACGCAATAATTATAAGATACAAGAGCATAGGACCTACAAAAAAATAAAACTAAGAACCAAGCACATCAAAATAAATACCCCAGAGTTGGCAATTTCACTTTCAATCATAGGCTAAACCTAGCCACGATGCCTGGACACTTCAAACGCAATAATTATAAGATACAAGAACATATGTGCAACAAAACAATAAATCTAAGAGCCAAGCACATCAAATAAATACCCCAGAATTGGCAATTTCCCATTCAATCATAGCCTAAACCTAGCCACGATGCCTGGACACTTCAAGCCCCAAAGATTATAAAACCACGAGCATAGTAACTAAAAACCACGACGAGGATCGTCTCCAATGGCCATTAAACACTCTTAGAGACAAAGCAAAAAGTCTATGATGTTTCTCTATCGTGAGAATCTGGTCAGGGGCGTTCATTAGCACACTGATTGTCCGTAACAGTGGCGATGATGGTTGATCAGAGCGTGCCGGAAGGGAAATCGGGTTTCGGGTATCAGAGATCGGGGGCGATCGTCGTGTAAAGACTTGTAAACCAGCCATGCCACAAGCTGAGGGTGGCCGTTGTGGAAGTGGCCGCAGATAAACACAAACGCCACGGAGCGGTTTAGATGGAAGTAGCCTAACCTAGAGGCGCTTGCGCGGCTTTAGGCTTACACTAGGTGGCTCGGATGCAGTAGGAGGCGAGGGGTTTCTTCTTATCGGGCCGAGAAATATATTGGGTTCCGGTTCGCGTTACGTACGATCTGAAACCTCATATAGTAGGCGTGTTCGCGTAATTAAGCCGCAAGAGATTTGCATACGATCCGACAGATACACACCGTCGTCGTCGGGACGCCGCCGCGTCGGTCGCGTGGTTGCAAATGCCATCCTGTGTAGAAGAAACGACTATACCCTAGCTTCTGTCAGACAGCTGGCTGTGTTAAGCATGTTTTTGCAAGGGTGTCGCAACATAAAAATTCTTCAATTTAATGGAAGTTCACCGCAGACCAACGGCCGGATGTAATTAACGCGGAAACGTCGCCGGGGACAGTGCGAACCGTTTAATTGGATGGCTGGAATTGTAAGAAGCTTCGGGGGGACAACTGCATTCTGACCTTTTTGCGAACAAGTAATTCCCTTTGTATGATGTAATTAGTGTGGCCCCGGAACCTTTTTCCCCGACGTAACTGGATCGAGAAGTCTTGAGAGGATTTTTTTTGAAGACCGGTCCTTGAATGCTGTCTTTGTCGCTGCTACTTTATTTTCGGCGTTCAGACTATTGCTCTTGGTGCGGACACAGTGGTGGAGTAACCAATTTAGAAAAAAGCACGCGCTTAGAGCATCAGGAAAAGGGGGGCACCATAGAATATTTCTGAATTTTACAGATTTTATTGTTAAGTGTTTATGTGCCTGAATGCGGGTGTGGAAAGATGAAAATCAGTAGCGAGCGAGCAAAACGCTAGCCTCTGTTAAAAACTCTTTTCAGTATTCAAAACATAAATGTTGCGGCTTTCTGTAGTGTAGCAGATTTGTTGTATACACACCAACACATCAAATGTCGTTTGAATCTTTTAAATGTATTGATTAGTTAATGAGATATAGACCATCAAAGTTGACTTTGATGCTTCTTGATGTCTTCAAAATTGAAGCGTGTTTAAGGTGTCAGGAAATATTTATCTTGAAAAACTAAATCTAGCAGCTTTCTTTCTTGTGTAGAAAATTTGTTTTACATATATGAATGTATCAAATTTTACTTGAATTTTTAAAGAATATTGATTAGTTACTGAGATATAGGCCATCAATGTTGACTTTCTTGCTTCTCGATGTCTTCAAAATTGGAGCGTGTTTAAGGTGTCAGGAAATGTTTATCTTAAAAAAGTAAATCTGGCAGCTCTTTGAAAGTGTAGCAAAGTGTATACACCAATGCATCAAATGCCGCATCAATTTATAAAATTGATACATTGGTTACCGAAATCATAGAAAGTGTCTAAGCACTTGTGTAGGTTCAGCCTACATTGCGTTGATATAATCCTGCATAAGAGGGCCTCAAAATCTTTAAAGTGCTTAGGGCCTCTAAAGCTTGTTTTCTTGTTGCTTTGGGTGGATTTTTGACAAGATCGAACGTGTGCGTCTTAATTACTTAGAAAATACATTTCTTTATATTTTTGAAGTGAACAACCGTCTTCTTCAGATGACTATAATTAAATAACAAACAGCTAGGAGACAGACGTTTTAAACAAATGCAGAGAAGAAGAATTTATTAGGTTATTTAAAACAGAACTTTAAAATAGAACGTAATGCAAATACATTGAAAGAACAAGAATGGTTCGAATTGTTTTGTCGATCGAATGTTAACCATTCGCCTTAAACTGACGTCTCAAAGATATGTGTTTCAAACACATATCTTGATTGTTTCTAACTCACCTTCATAAACTAACACATACATACAATAGCTATCTAACTATTTTACATTGATTTTGATCCAATACAATCAATTTATTTTCGATTTATGTATATTTAATGCATCAGACAAAATTAAACACATCAGACTCCCGTACAAAGCGAACAAGAAATTGTTTAAAAAGACTGCATATATGTACGTCGTGTGGCAGCAAATATACAGACTCCTTAAACAATTATTTGTGCTTTTACTGTTCATATACTGTTGCATAAAATACACATGTACAGTTTTATTTAACAGCGTTGTACGGGAGTTGTATTTTCATCTGAGACCTTGCAATTAAATGTTAAGGTTAAGTGATAAGAAGTTGTATGTCATTTTTTTATAACTTAAAATAAAATAATATATTGCTTCACACAATTCTTCGATTACTTGTCCACAGATTTGACTACAATTTCATAATATTCAAAAATGGTCTGAACGGTCAAATTGCAATTGTTTTGCCAAATTTGACTGACGGTTAATGCATCGTTTTTCTGGTACGTGCACAGTTGCTCGTATTTTGAACAGAAATAAATAACGCAGAGCCCATGAAACGACTCTGGAAATGAAATCAATGAATTACCCAGACCAGGTAAAACGTATTGTACAGTAAATTAGCATTCCCAATGCAAATATACACGAGAAAATATGTGAAACGGTTGAGAGCTTTAAGAACAATAAGAACATTATAATGGTATCCTACAAAATATTAATTTTAATAACTGTGTAAACACATTTGTTCTGTCTGAAACTAATATTACATTTTTGAAAGAGGAATTGAACAATGAAGTTTATTAGACGAAAACTAAACTTGTGCTGTAGCAGTTGAAACTATGAGCTCGAGTACTGAGCGTAGTTTTATAGAAGGGAGTCGAGTTTTTACCAAACTTTGAAAGAGCGGAATTTTTAGAATTCTGTCAATGCTTAGTTGAATGGATATCCAGGTCACCTTTTTCTAGGGAATCGATCAATGAGTGATGTAAAAAGGGCAGCGAGTTGTGAAACCGCTGAAACCTACGTCGTGGTAGGACTAAAACAGTCGAAAAGTCAGCTGATCAAGTGTGTTCGATAAGAGAATTGCTTTCTGGGAGGGAAAACTTCGAATATGAACCTTTTGTTTCCCAGAACACAAATTCTCCTTGCAAATGCAGAAAAAAAAGCTGAATCGCCCATAATCAAATTATGAAAACACCTTTTTATTAAAGAGTAAAATATTTTTCCTTATAAATGAATTTCATGATTTATACTATGTAATAAATCGCGGAATTTTTATCGATAATGTGTTCTTAAATTGAAGTCTCTATATTCTTAAAATTATCAACGTTATAAATTGACGATTTGATGGAAGCTCTAGTGATGTGTCTTGTTAGAATATTAACTAAAACTTCGACTAAAACAGTCGAAAAGTCAGCTGATCAAGTGTGCTCGATAAGAGAATTGCTTTCTGGGAGGGAAAACTTCGAATATGAACCTTTTGTTTCCCAGAACGCAAATTCTCCTTGCAAATGCAGAAAAAAAGCTGAATCGACCATAATCAAATTATGAAAACTCTTTTTTATTAAAGAGTAAAATATTTTTCCTTATAAATGAATTTCATGATTTATACTATGTAATAAATCGCGCATTTTTATCGATAATGTGTTCTTAAATTGAAGTCTCTATATTCTTAAAATTATCAACGTTATAAATTGACGATTTGATGGAAGCTCTAGTGATGTGTCTTGTTAGAATATTAACTAAAACTTCGACTAAAACAGTCGAAAAGTCAGCTGATCAAGTGTGCTCGATAAGAGAATTGCTTTCTGGGAGGGAAAACTGCGAATCTGAACCTTTTGTTTCCCAGAACGCAAATTCTCCTTGCAAATGCAGAAAAAAAGCTGAATCGCCCATAATCAAATTATGAAAACTCTTTTTTATTAAAGAGTAAAATATTTTTCCTTATAAATGAATTTCATGATTTATACTATGTAATAAATCGCGCATTTTTATCGATAATGTGTTCTTAAATTGAAGTCTCTATATTCTTAAAATTATCAACGTTATAAATTGACGATTTGATGGAAGCTCTAGTGATGTTTCTTGTTAGAAACTTTGTATTAAAAATCCACTGTTTAATAATAATAAGCTTGCATCAGGCAAACCGTTTCTCTCACATCGCTTCCGGAGCAAATCCGGAAGTAACCGCAAGAGTAAAACGGGGACACCCGGTAGACGTTTCCAACAAGTGTTATTCACAAAGCACCGAACGTGCAAACACAGTAGCCTAATTCGGGGCTGCACAGAGCAACGAGGTGAGAACCAAGCTGTTGCGTTCCAAGCAAACTCTAAGCAGTCGACCGTCAACCCTCGAGAGCACACAAGCCGAGGGTATCAGGGCTGAAAAGTGTCCCCATCAAAATTCGAAACGGCCCATCGATTCCCATGGGATTCGCCATCAACCGGTCCGTTTCCGTATTACAATCGTAATTTTCCTAGTTCATGAAGGGACTCTTCTACTGTGATGGGTATCTCTTTTTACGCTCTCCTCCAAATTTTGTATACCAATTTTGTAAAAAATATTATCATGAAACTTGTTTCGACATACTTATCCTATTTTCAAAGGTAATTTCAAAATTTTATATTAAAAAATAATTATAATTGGCTGCGGTACAGCATACTCAAATGAACTCTTCATAAATAATGTATACAGGGTGGGGCATTTGTCCTGGCCACCTGGAATATCTCGAAAACTAAATTCTGAAGAAAAAAATGTTTCAAATAAAAAGTTTAAGTCAAGGAGGGGCTGATGCAGCAGTCATGTCCATTTTAATTTTCATCATGTTTTCATGGTCATTCCAAGGTCAACTTTATTTTTTGAAATGGAAACATATATTTTTCATCACAGATTCGTAATCTACGACTTGAAACAAATAACTTTTATTTGAAGCGTTTTCTTCTTCGCCGATTACTTTGTAAAATATTGACTTTATTAGGGAAAAATAATCTCAATTAAACGGAAAGGCGATTATTTTATTAATAATAATAAAAAAACGTTTCAAATAAAAGTTATTTGTTTCAAGTCGTAGATTACGAATCTGTGATGAAAAATATATATTTCCATTTCAAAAAATAAAGTTGACCTTGGAATGACCTTGAAAAAATGATGAAAATTAAAAATAGACATGACTGCTGCATCAGCCCCTCCTTGACTTAAACTTTTTATTTGAAACATTTTTTCTCCGGAATTTAGTTTTCGAGATATTCTAGGGGCCAGGATAAATGTCCCACCCTTTATACATTGCTGGTTGACATGATTCTAGCCGAACCACTTGTGTTAACCTAAAAAACCGAAGTTATTCTGAATCAGTATGAATGTGGTTATAGCCACAATTAAAATTACGTCAAAATAAAATTTTGTCTACATTCCACAATCTGTTTAAGACATAATCGAAATTCTGTTTTCAAAGTCATTTTTTAAATCTTTAATATGTTTCTTTTATTCCAGTTCCGGCTGTAACCATGTTCATACTGAGCAAGAATAACTTTGGTTTTTCAGGTTAGGAATAAGCGGTTCGGCTGGAATCATGCCAACTAACAATATACTTTTTAGTATGCTGTACTGCAGTATGCTGTCAAAAGTAATATAAGCATGTGGAAAGCAGTTTCACGTTAATACTTTTTACCGAATTTGTGTTAAAAATTTACAAACAAGAGTAAATAAAATACACCCATCACAGTAGAAGACTCCCTTAACACTAGATTTATGGGACGCGTCAAAATGACGCGACTAATATTTTTAATTTGACATTTTAAATATGCATCCACGAAGAATAGTTCAACAAATTTTTTTCTTTGGGTATATACTATTTAAAAAATGGCCAGAAAGGACAGACACGTCGTAGTTGTAAAGTAGTCACTTTTAGTGCTCCGTAAGCATAGTGTTAACACTAAACCTACCAACGCCAGTCATAATGATCGGTCTGCAGTTGTTTATTTTATAATTCTTGAAATTATAAAGATGCTTCCGTTGAAAATAGTTAAACACATTTCTTCATTCAAGCATATATCTGTGGCTGCAAAGCAAAACGCGGCGTGCCACAATTTCAAAAAATTTAAGTTTATGCATTAATTGAATTTTAAAATATAGGATTTACGTATTTACCAGAAAAAAGTCATAAAAACAAATTCTATAGGCCCAAAAAAATAATTCAATTTAACGGGGGTCCAATGTTCAATTCATACACGTTAGGCAAAATTAATACCAGAAAACTAAAATTACTATTCTTTCTATTGTCATTCACATTAATTATACAAATATGTAGTATTATGCAAAGTGAAAGAAATGTACACTAATATCACAAAAAGAAGACAAAGAAACATAACTAGTACGAAGTGATCAGAAAAAAGGACAATATCTAAATATTGTCAATATTTAAACGACAATATCTCAACATGTGAAAACATATGACATGCGGCGTTTTTCCTTAAAACCACAGATATTAGAATAAAAATCAACATTAAACAAATTCAATCATTTCATTTCAATAAGGCAACATAGTACAGCTACATTTACTATTCGATAGATTTAGCATTAAATCGGGCGGTTGCGTTAATTGGCCAGCGTTCTTGTCAACAGATCGGCAGCTCTATTCAATCCCCATAACGTTTAGGGGGTGAGAATCGTTCTGTATGATTCATAAAACGTGAATCCGTCGAGCGGACATCCGATCGATGTAAGTCCGAAATATAAAATGTTGGGGGACGACATCTGCCGCGTCCATTAGCTCATGATATCAGGTAATCATTAGCGGGGGCCAACGTGTAGAATTTACTGGCTCGTTAGTGCGACGTGCCCGAGTACATATGTGCGGGGGCGTGCGCTCGAGAGAGTCCCCGCGTGCAATAGTGCATATACATATGCCGACGGCATTTACAAACGCAGACGTCGCACTGCACCATTTCTCCGGGCTATAAAGTTTCTTAATTTATACTTGTCGATACCGTTGACCGAGTAAAACCGTTTAGGGAATACATTTAAGAATAAACGCAAAAAAATAACGGACCGTGGAGGATGCAAGAGAACCAGGAGAAAGGAAAGAATGGAGAAGTGCTCTCCAATTATTCTTAACCGGGCGCACTTTATCGAGGAAATATTCGAGCCACTTCGATATCCGTGTTTCAACACTCGACTGGCCACCGAGGGAAACCCGGAAAACGCTTCGATGGACGGCGGAACTTCATCTGTTCCATGGATTAGGCTAGTGGACAATATTAACTAAAACTTCGACTAAAACAGTCGAAAAGTCAGCTGATCAAGTGTGTTCGATAAGAGAATTGCTTTCTGGGAGGGAAAACTGCGAATCTGAACCTTTTGTTTCCCAGAACGCAAATTCTCCTTGAAAATGCAGAAAAAAAGCTGAATCGGCTATAATCAAATTATGAAAACTCTTTTTTATTAAAGAGTAAAATATTTTTCCTTATAAATGAATTTCATGATTTATACTATGTAATAAATCGCGGAATTTTTATCGATAATGTGTTCTTAAATTGAAGTCTCTATATTCTTAAAATTATCAACGTTATAAATTGACGATGTTTCTTGTTAGAAACTTTGTATTAAAAATCCTCTGTTTAATAATAATAAGCTTGCATCAGGCAAACCGTTTCCCTATGATTTATTTCATTCCTACGATAAATAAAACTATTTCGTCTGATGATGATTTCTTGTAAGAAATAGAACATTTTTATTTATCGTGTGCTTTCGTGTATTCACATGGCTAAATACTTACAGTAAAGACAGAATTTTATTTCGATTTGGACGAAAAACGTAACATTCATATTTAGTAGACTCTGTTCGACTCGGTGTTATAGCACAAAGGGTTAACAATTTGCACTGTAACAGCGAATCAGATTCGCGATGAATATGCCGAGCAGAATCTACTAGATATGTACAGTGCCTAAAAAAGCTATTGACACAGCATTAGAAGATATTTTTAAATTTGACCAAAGGACTTGAATTTCTTGTTAAACATTATAAAAATTAGTTTACTAGCTAATGTGAACAACAAATTTTATTAACTGCCCCGCTTGGTACAAACAACTTTCGTTTGAAAATTGTTTTGATACATATCAAATGGTTGACGAGTAGGTGACACGTGGCCAGCATTTTGAGCAACTAATAAAATAAGGTGACATTACCCTTTTCGATTTATTACTTCTGCATTCTTCAAACTGAAACTGAATTTTTCGCCTTCAAGGTCACTTCAAGGTCATGGTGTGCAGGTCAATGAACTCATCTTGACGCCGACTACCACACTGAATTATGAAAAAAACATGTTATAATGCAAAAAAAATACGGTGACCTTGAAAAGACCGTTATAATGACCTTCAAAGGATTTTTTTTTATTACCATCTGATGCACGCCTTAAAACCATGTACATCCTATTTAGTTGTTTCTTCTTACTTTTAATAGTAGCGGAAATAATTTAGGTGTTCGAGTTGAAATTAACCCCCTGTATATTTGTTGCTGATCGTCGATCGTATATTTACTGAGAACAGGGCTCAAAAAAGTATTATATTTTTGTCGAAGGATCCCTGTGTTTTTTAGTTGTATCCTCTTTTTGCTTTTGGGAAAGAGTTCATTAACGCTCCCGCGGAAACAGCGGGTACTTCGTTTACCATTTTCGGAAACACGTTTTTCGGGGGCCGGGTTTCTATGGCTGTTGGATAGGTTGGTAATGTTGGTATGGTATAGCACGGGAGGACGCGCGTGCCGCGAACATCGACCGTCTCCCTGGATACAAAACAAGTTATTGTGGTACTTGATTACACGATGAAGTAAATTCTGGAAATCTAATTTAATGGGAGAATGAAAACACGCAATTTTGTTACGGTCCCGTGGAGTTAAATGGTAGTGAGTGGCTTTCGAAATTGCCGCGTTTTTCCGGCGGGCGCCGTCTTGCTTTATTGCGACATATGTTGTTATAAACAAACGGGCCCTGCCTGTTTATAACCGTTCCTGTGGGTTTGTAATTGTTAGACTCTGGATCTTTATGCGAGCTGACAATTGTTTGCGAGAAATGGGAGCCAAATCGAATTTTCCTTCTTGCTTTATTGATTTTAGTTAGCTTTCATTGTGATTTAACACTAACCGTACTAAATACAAAATCTGACTAGTACACGTTGTTTCATAATAACTACAAGACTGAATTTATTTAGATTTCTCGCAATTTTTATAACAATGTGTGCTTGAATGAAGGAATTGTCTTAATAACTTCTAGTATAAGTACCATCATGATTCCAATAATTATAAACTAAAATCTGTGAAATCGGTCGTTTGACCAATATGTAAACACAATAGCGGTCAAGCACAACATCGTCAACAATTTCTTAACCAGCCACGTCTGAAGCTTTTCTATAGAATGAAACGAATACAGCCATTTACGATTCAATATCAACAAAATGGTGGATGAGAAATTAAGATCGTCCAAGCAAAAGTGACACAGTTCGGAGGGAAATTTTTTTCCCTACATCCGTTCTAATTTTACGCAAGAAAAAGCAAATACCAGTAGGCTCACTCGTGCTCAGTTTGTTATTCTGTTTCTCGCAATGTTGCGTCACGAGAATGCAAATATTGTTGTACCGTGGAATTTAAACACTACTCCCCCAAATAGACAGAGCACTCGTTGAAGACTAGGCTGGTTGAACACTGGAAGAAGATAAATGTAAGTTTCGCATGCAGTTTCGAGGGCGCCCCGGCTCCGGGAGAGCCGAGAAAAAGCCGGATTGGATAAAACGCCGATAAGACTTTGCACACCTTCCAATTAAGATCGTCTGATGTATTCGAACCGGTCGGTTTTATCTTCGCGAGCGGAGTGGAGGCGGAACGACGAATGTCGGATTCTGTCCACTGCATAATAGCGCGTTTTTGTTCAAAAAGGTGGTCAGAAATTTAGTTTTCGAATAATTGCTAACATGACAAATTTGTTGTATACATATCACTGCATCAGATACCGTTTGAATTTTTCCAATATATTGATTGGTTACCGAGATGTGAGCAGTCAAAGATAACAAAATGGCCTGCTATTTAAGGTCTTAAAATGTGAAGCGTCTTTAATTTCTCAAAAAATATTTATCTTAAAATAATAAATGTACCAGCTTTTAACTACATTGCGAATTTGTTGTGTACACATCACTGCATCAGAAGCCGTTTGAATTTTTCAAATATATTGATTGGTTACCGAGATGTGAGCAGTCAAAGATAACAAAATGGCCTGCTATTTAAGGTCTTAAAATGTGGAGCGTCTTTAATTTCTCAAAAAATATTTATCTTAAAATAATAAATGTACCAGGGTTTTACTAAATTGCGAATTTGTTGTGTAAACATCACTGCATCAGATGCCGTTTGAACTTTTTAAATTATTTGATTGGTTACCGAGATATGTGCAATTAAAGTTAACAAAATGGCCTGCTATTTAAGATCTTAAACGTTTATCCTGAATATTTTACCATGATAGTAAATGTGGCACCTTTCTCCTGACGTAGCAAATTTGTTGTATATACATGAATGCGTTATATGTCTTTTGAATTTGTTAAATGTATTCATTGGTTGCTGATCAATTGCCGCGATTTTCAAATTTTCTTAGCAGACCAAAAAGAAAATGATTGAAAGCTGAAAATTAAGGACTACTCCACCGTTCGCCTTTGTGCTCGAGATACGTTGCTTTCTCGCGTTTTATGTGGACTACGAAAATTGAATGAAACTTTGCATGCAGAACTCCGACTCGGCTCCGGTTTCACGAAAAATAAAATGCTTCAGGCGTGACTCTCGCGTTAATACCTAGATGTCGAGATTTTAATCAGGGTAGCGTCCTCAAAATATTTATGTATGGCTCGTTGGTATTATTATCAATACCGTTTAATTCGGTATAAAATTATTCTTTGAGCTTAATTTCCTTCCCAAAAAACTGCAAAAAAATTATGGACTATTTAAGAAACTATTACTGTTGGTAATAGGAATAATGTTCTGCACGCCAACTTTTTATATGTAGTAACATGAGAGGAAAATATACTAAATTTAAGCATTGTATTGCTGACTGCTTATGCAAATAAGTCCTGTCTCTCTAATGCACGAGATAATAAAAATTGTTCATTGATTTTGCTTTTGATACTTAAACTGTGCATGCACATAACAAGATTGGGCACAATTCTTTTAAAATAATTTATTTTCATTCCGTATTTAAATCAAATAAATTATTTGAAATAATGTTTTAATAATATAAATTAATACGTAGTTTCACCTGACGAAAAGGTGATTGAAGTAACTGAATTAATTATTCAATTCAGATATACTAATTTTTGTAGTTTAATGATTACAGTTCAGCTGTAGTCGCTTTATAAATTTTTTTTTAATTATTTGGCCGTACAAGTAAACTAATAGGTGATCATCTAAAATGACATGTAGCCAAATAGGATAATATATTATGTTAACGATTATTTTCAGATAATCTATTTTGATAGAGGGCAAGCCTGGTTCACAATATTCATAGAAAGAAACTTATAGAAAATGTAACTAGCTAAAATTTTATTTCATATAATAGTTTCAGTAAAATAAAAGTAGAACCTGTAATCTACAAATGAACAAATCTACGGATAATTAAGTATTTATCTATCTAAAGTTATTGTTTTTGATTTTAGAAATTGTCTCTACATACTGAATTTATTTTTGAAGCAGCTACACGATTACTGCAATTTTATACTAATTTTCTTGGGTCGATAATGTATACCGTTGAAGCAAATCCAGAGATGTCTCTAGTCCTAATGGAAATACGAGCAGCATAGTAACGCAATCGTATTTTTCGCAGAACAAAGAAGCTTGCACGCTTTCGAGTAACGTTTTACACGACTCGTGCACACCGCGTTTCCTGCTAATCTTTCCGGATCACAATCCGCTCGAAAGTCGAGGGTATTTGTTAAGAAGATTATTCGGTCTCAACGCGAAAATTTTTCTCTTCAGCGTTACACGCTGCGCCGAAAATTGTAATCCCGTTGCCTTATCGCTTCAAACAAATTGCTACTTTTTTTCTAAATAACGACGCGAGATCACTGACACGGCCACCTGAACCCCGTCATTTAATATCACATTTATGAAAACAGAAGATTTTATGTTAAACATCGCAAGACATTTTCTCTGGAAAATGTAGCTTCAAAATTCCATTTAGTTCATACTGAAAACATTATTTTATTTTCCGCACTCGTATTCAGCTGGCTGGATTAATTTTTTAGCACATAGAAGTCGAAGTCTTTCAAATAAACTTAACAATGCTATTGGAATGCGGATTATATGCACATAAAACAAAAATTGTTAGTTGAAAGATGAAAATATTAGGAGAATTTCAGAATGTCACAGTATTGTTGTCAATTTACTAAAATGATTAAGAGTCGAAATAAATATTTATTACAACTTTTCTGTTTCTTGCAATTCATAGATAAGATTTATATTTTGCATTTAGTAATTACTAGACTGCGGATTTTCATGCAACATAACAATTGTCTGTAGTCATATCAAACTATAGGAGCTAGATAGACATTTAATTATTGTTTTAATCATTGTAATAAGCTAAAAATAATGGAACAGTGTATTTCAATTCTGTAAATATTGTTGAAGAAATTTATTTTTATATATTGGCGGCTCTTTATAATATTCGTAATTGTTAACGCTCTCTCTGTCTCTCTGATTACGTTTTGTTTAAGCTTATACAATTGTGGTTCATTACACTGACTTCTGTGTGGTTACTATTCATAAGTTCAAAATTTCACAAATGTATTTACTGTTTCGCGTTTGATATATTTTGTTGTGGATTCATAAACTCTGCAGTCTAGTAATTATAAACTGCACTGTTTCAACGAATGGTTATTATTATATTAAATATATTGGACTGGTCACGAAGTCTTCACACTATTCTTTTTAATATAGATGTACTTTAGAAATGCGAAACTGTAAAACGTTAGAAGAAATTATCAAACATTAGAAAGAAAAAGCAACATACATATTGATTAAATTGAGTGACCTTCTTCTTTTTGAACTTGGTTTCAAAATTAAAGAAAAGATAAACTTAGTAACAATTTGTTGGATGTTATTTGAGAATAATAATAATAATTTCTTTATTACTATAATATTAGCTAAATGTCACACGTACAGGAAGAAGTTGTTCAGAACGATGACCTTGAAACATATTTCCAGGTTATTCAAATCGGTGAGAAGTTCCTTTTCTAAATATTTACCTAATTCTTTTAGTACAAGATTATGTGTCGAAGAGCTAAATGCTGAAGTTGGAATAAAGAAGAAGACGTTGTGTTTAGTACAAATGTTTCAGACGCGTCCAGACAGTCGCAATTGACATTCAATTTTAGGAGACAACAGATTCGACTCCGTCTAATCGAAATTCGATTTACATTGTCGAAACAAAATACCGGGCGACGATTCTTTTCTAACAGTGTCTGGAGGGCGGGAGGGAAGGGAGTGGGTAGTTGGCAGGGAGGGGGGAGGGGGATGACTCCAGCGGGGATCGCCAGGAAATTTCACTTCTCCGCGGAGCACTTTGGCAAGCCTCAAAGATAATCGAGCAAGTTAAACTCGAGCGAATTCAACTTGAAGACGGTGTAACCAAAGTTGGTACTATCGCCCGGTGACTCTAATCGAATCGCCGCTGCCGCCGACACCGACGCCGCCGTCGCGACGCTGCGAACTTGCGTCAGTCCCCCACTCCATCCCCCTTTCCACCGAAACTACGCAACTTTCAGACCAGCCGCGTCTTACATTCGAAAAGAGAAATTTATATTACGCTGTTCACGCGACCTACTGATTCCACAGAAATCACGAAACGATTTCTCGAACCCGGCCGCGTACACGTCGATATTCGGCAAACTTGCCCAAATTCGTGAACACGTTTCGCATTCGTCGCGACCACGCTACTTCATTATACATTGCTGATGTTTATGCATTTAACCTCTTCGATCTAAAATTTGTTTGATCATCCTCCATTTTCTTTTTGGAGTCTTTCTTTTAGCTATGACGGATGCAATCGTTATCACTATATAGGGTGAGACATTTAAAACAGGACACCTGAATAACTCGCTTGTTTCTGCACATAGAAGAAAATGCCTCAGGTCAAACTTATTTGGTATCTCATAATATGATGCTATGTACTAGTTTTTCGATAGGTGCAGGCGTCAAGGAGATACGAAGGTCAACTCTGATTTTTTAAATGGAACAGTACGTTTTTTCATTTACATTCTGATAGAGTATTTCAAGACGAATACAATGACCTGCTATTAACACTAGGTTTACGGAGCACTAAAATTCTACATTGCTTGAGAAAAATAATAAAATTGTATTTACTTAGATCTTCAGCGATTTTTATTGTAATATGTACACAAAAAAATAAATCTATTTAATAATTCCTCACGAATGCCTCCTTACACTCTTAATAATCGTAAATTAAAAATGTTTGAATCCGTCATTTTGACGGGCCCCGTAAATCTAGTGTTATGGTCATTCAAGGTCACTCAAAGTCAACTATGTGACGGCCTAGCTCGTGTTAAGGACGAACGGAAGGTTCGAAACCCTAACCGCAGGGATCTTGCCTAGACCAATATTACCTACTCCTTACAGCTCAATGGGTAGCGTAGCCTAGAAATGGGATTTTATCGAAGATTATGGAATCGTCGGAACTCTAGCCCCTAATGGAAACCTTCGTAAGGATTGTTTATAATTTGGATCGGATAGGTATCTGTTAAATGAATGATATATGAAATGTTCAATTTGACGACCAAAATAACAGTGTGTATATTCTGATAACTGAATTGTATAGCAAGATCTAAATTTGAATTTAACAGTGGTCGGAAAGTATCGATCAGTCGTGTAACAATGATACAATTGGATGGTTTGTGGCTTTAAACATAAAACAAATTATTATATTCCGATTTCACGATATTCACATAAATAATTAATAACAATAATTAAGTGTCGGGGGTCGCACTGCGGTCAATTAGCGAGATCCCACAACGACAAGCGTTATAGACCACAGTGGTGCCGACGAATAAAGCCAATAGTAATAAAGATATTAATAATTGTTCAGAACATAACAACTACAAGAGAAAATAAATTGTCTCAAAGCACTCTTCGAACATTTCGACGATATAGATGCAACATGTTATTTACGTACACACTGCTAGTATAAGGGTTCAAAATGGCGATCTTGAACATGGATATATACTTTAAAATGTTGCAATACCGATGTGTACAATGCGATTGAATGTTTGATTACGTTCTGTGACTCTTGTCGGCAATTACAAGCGCAGTATGCCAACAACCAGAGAATACACAAAAATATTCGAAGAGTTTAATTATTAAATGTTGTTTAGTCTTATTTGATAGTAAAGTTGAATAAGCCTGAATGTTCTTCATTTTTTTTCAGTTTTTTGTACACAGATTTTCGTTATAAGAATTTATTTTTATTATGAACTCATTCGTAAATATTTATTTTTGTTTCTTACATGATATTTCGTTAAGCACGTTTTACAGAAAGGTCTCTTGCATTATATGCAAATTATTTTCGATCCTTTCTATGTTTTGTTGTTCCACAGGAAGATAAACTTAAAAAATAATGTTGTATATATTGGGAAACGATTTCTTAAAAATAATGAATATATAGGCTTTTAGCTCATAATAGAATAATCTTTTATCTTTCTAAACCTTCTGATTCTACAATAACAGAGAACATATATTTTTAAGCTTGAACTTTAAGGGTTGTTTTCACCCCTTCAACATGAATTCTTGCTAACAAAAAATATGCATATCAAATGTTAATCCTCGAATGGAGCACCATTTTTACAACTACACTTCTTTTACCCATTTCTTAAACATACTTTCCTGTTGTTTCTAATGTAGCAGTTGTTCATTTATTTCAATTGTCAGAATCTGAGTGATTATATGACAATTTTGATACTCTGGGTCGAAATAGACTCGGGCACCGCTGTCAGAGTGTCAATCTGAGAAATGTCTGAAATAAATTTTCATCGGATTCTACATCTACAAGCTCGATATCCACTTTGGATGGTGGTACGTAGTCAAATAAAAATATAAAAATGAAGACTCGCATTGATGGATAGAAAATTAATTTTTTACTGGAGAGATCCAGCAGTTTGAACATCAGAAAGCTATTACTTAAAACTTCGAAGCGGAATCCGATAAAATAATATAGTTGTAAAAACTGTATAAGAGAGGGGGTCCCATATATCCTCAAACCGAATTGACAGAACTGTCAGACTGTCTATCAGCCTCGGCAGAGTCAAACGAACAAAGAGCTTGGGAAAATAATTGTAAAAAATCGACATTTCACTTTAGGTGACAGCTGTTCCATGAAACTCTTGTATATTTCATTCTTTATTCTGACGTCGGAGATGATCGCATGTGTACACATTAATCAAATTAAACAAGATAATACTCTGCATCGACTGCGGAAAAAGCGAGAATGTTTATTTCTTTTGACATGTTACAGAATACAGTTCATACCTTTCCCGTTCCGCAAGATAATTGAATTAAAATTTGGTTAGGTCGTGTGCTATCAGGATCATTAATAATTCGTGTGGAGGAAGGGTGATGCTTTTTGACTCATCATCGTATCTAAGAGCTTGAGTCATCTGATAATTTCCTTGCTATCGTCGACGAGGCTAGATTATAATCCAGTAAATGCACTGTGACGCTATAATTGGTATTTCTCTTTCAAGGTCAACATATTATGGTTAAATTCGTTTTTCCATTAGCCATAAACACTATACCGATCAAAATATATCATCTCATTTCAAGAAAACAACGGCGACCTTGAAATATTGAATATAACCTTGAGAAAAGAATCTTTTCCATTACAATAATGGCCGCTTTCAGTCAAATATTTTCTTCCTCGCACATTGTCTTGTACGACCAAAAACTAGGGAGATATCGTTTAAGTGAAAATCTTAAGTGACTTACTCTGTACATTGTACATACAGGGTGTTCACGCTATCACTAGCTAGCGTTTTTCTTGCAAATAATAAATATTAGAAAAACATGATAGAGGAAAAAGTAATACTGTTTTTGGTAAATAACATAATGGCCGATGTAATTTTCTTGTGTTTGCACTATTTTCTTAGAAATGAAGGTGACCTTCAATTTTTTAAATGAAATGCCATATATTTTTTTATATCATATGAAAGCGCGTGTCAAGAAAAATTTATTCGTATATAACACAATGACCTTCAAGGTCATACAAGGTCAGAAATGGCAGCACAATTTTGAATATTTCGTACATAATATTTCGTAAAGATATCATTCACGATACACGACGCCAAGAAATGTAAACGACTTGCAAACGAAACTAACGCAATCATGTGCATTAATATTTCGGACAACGTTAGAAGAAGCTAACAAGAATGTAATTAATAGATCCGAAATATGTAGTCATGCACAAGGAAGTTATATTGAACATTTACTATAGCCTGGTCAATAAAGTATACTTGTAAACGCATTAGTACGAAATGTTCAAAATGTTTCTTCCATTTCTGACCTTGTATGATCTTGAAGGTCATTGTGTCGTACAAGAATGAATTTGTCTTGTCACACGCTTTCATATGGTATGCAAAAATATATAGCATTCCATTTACAAAAATTAGAGGTCGCCGACATTTTCATGAAAATAGTGCAAATACAAAAAAATTACAAACACCATTACGTTGCTTGCGAAAAATAGTATTACTTTTTCCTCTTTCAACTTTTTTTAATATTTATTATTTGCAAGAAAAACGCTGGCTAGTAATAGCGTGAACACCCTATATATCAAGACGTTGCCTTAACTGGTATAGGTCTCTGAACTGGAAATGTTGTTAAACTAGCGAAGGTTCAGGATTGGTAAGGGCCATTATAGAAAGGTCATCGTTCGAGAACGACTCTGAATCAAGAGTGAAATCATTAGTTTGTAGAAGATTCCGGACTGTTTGAATTGGGTGAAACACCGGTTATCGACGTCTAACTTTAGACGTCGAATGACGTCGTACACTGGTCTCAAATCCCGAAAACGTGGTCAAAACCTCAAGACGATCCCGCATTTTATTGACAACTAGCTTTTGCTCGCGGCTTCGCTCGTGCAGGAAACCGTTTAATGCCCTCGGAAATTGATATTGTTTCTCCATAAAACCTTTTAACCCCCCATTCATCCCTATAGAGTTTTCATTTCATGTTATGTCGGCATCTTGTATTTCAAAATTGATGCCATTTTGGTAATTAACGTCCCATCTTTGATTAATTGTATCATAGAGCATTAAGACCGAGTTTCAAGGAAATCCGACCACAAATAAAATATTCCTCATACAAATGTTGCAATCCGTTTTCACCCCCTTAGGGGTTGAATTTCGAAATATCCTTTCTTATTCTTTGTATAGATCATAAAGGAAACCTCTGTGCAAAATTTCACATTTCTAGGTCCATGGGTTTAGCCTGGGCGTTGATGGTAACGGTTTGGTTTGATGGTTTGAAGGTTTGGTAATTGACGTCTAACAAAACATGTTGAAGAAATGCACTTGGTCGGAATTGTGAAAAAAAAATAATAAAAGTGTTTATTACAACTTTCTTATCTGGGCCAATAACGAAAATTTAAAAATGTGTTTTGTAGATTCATATAAGTTATATACATGCTGCAAATTTCATCGAAATTGGTTTATTGGTTTACGAGTTATAAACAATCAAATGTTGTAAAAATGGCAGTTACAGACCGAAAATCGTGAAAATTGCAATTTTTACTACATTTGATTGTTTATAACTCGTAAACCAATAAACCAATTTCGATGAAATTTGCAGCATGCATATAGCTTATATGAATCTAGAAAGCACATTTTTTAAATTTTCGATATTATCCCAGATAAAAAAGTTATAATAATCACTTTTATTATTTTTTTTTTTACAATTCCGACCAAATGCATTTCTTCAACATGTTTGTTAGACGTCAATTACCAAACTAATCCTTCTAGCCTTACAGAGTAACTGAAGTCGTTTGGTCCATTTATTAAAATGTTATACTGATATAAATTATACGTGATCAATTATTTGATTAACTGTATATATAGATTTATTTTTGAAAATGACTCCACGAGAAAATTAATTTTTAAGTTGACCACGTTTTCGGGATTTGGGATCACAGTGCATCGGTGTACGACAGAGTGTTTGCTCATTTTCCGGTTGTAACGGCCGTCGACAATGTTGAGTAAGACTTTCGAATTGCCCCTCCAAGCTTGTGGCATCTGTTATAGATAATTCTACTCGTTTTGATCCCCTGAATACGAACATGACCTTCGCTTTTAGCGGAAATCACAAGTTACCTAGATATTTGCGCAAAACTTTCTTACCAGCACATCGAATTTGGCTATAGTTATGTATGCATCTGTCACACAATCACGAGCATAGCCGGACACATCTGTTACAAACAGACAAGCGGTTTCGCTCTTTCACCCGCACGCCGCACTTCGCAATCCTAACCTAAAACAGTATTCCCTCAAAGGGAGTTTCTGGTTTTTCATTTTCATGAAATCGATTTTCTGCATTTTCTTGAATTGTAAGTGTTGTAGAATATGTGTGCAAAAGGATCTGTTTGAATTCGTAAAATGAACGTAGTTATAAATGTTCGGAGAATGCAACTTGCGTTGCAAGATATCGATAGGCGCATTTCTCTCGAAACCGTTTTTTTCGAAACAGTTGACGCGATATCTCAAGTTCTATTTGACCAACTGACTTTGTAGAGAAGCTTGCAAGATAGAAAATCTTTAAAATCCGTCAATTTTTCTTATTTTGTATCGTGGTAAAGTCTGGAAAATATAAACAAATCGGTGATTTGACTTGAAAATGCCGCCATTTTGTAAATACTCAGGATTTTAATATCATTCGGTTCGGATCGTAACTATATTTTAAGATTAATAAGCAATCTCATTTTTTTTGTTTCGTATCAGTAGAACACCCGGAATCATAGCAACCGTCGACTCATGTTTTTACAAAACTTAACTTTATAAAAAAAATGCATAACCCATGTAATTCTGATTATTTTTATTGTTAAAAAATCACAAATGTACTTCAAATACCAATAAATACGTGTACAAAAACTCACTGCAAAAGGTTCGAAGTTTTCTGAAAAATTGGTGTGTGCTTAGACCACATGGCTAAAATGAAACTTCTTTCTTTAATTTTTTTTCGAATTTTTACTAACACTTTATGACATTTAATTTTCTATGATTCTACTATTGAAACATTTGGCTTGTGATAGCTAAAACATGATATAAATATTCTTGATTCCATTTTGTCTAAATGTCTTGCAAATACTGCATCGAGAGTTGTTCCTGATCTTATTGTCGCTTCATTAGGATTATTTACCATTTCCAATCTTAATTTACTTCTAAAAAATTCTATTAATAATTTTGATTGTTCCGATGCAAAGTTCATGTTGAAATCGCCACTTAGCATCATCGGGATTTTATCATAATCTGTATTAAGCAATGCCGAACCCTCAACCGTATATGCTAATACAATAGAATTTCGTTTCATCGTTTCATCGTTTCATCGCCAGATCGGTTTGACGCCTACGTTTTACGCTTACCGCGCCTAAAGAAGTTTCACTTCAAAAATTCCTAAAATCGGCATCGTAAACCACAATACTTAAAAATAAATACTGACAATTAAGAATATTACAGCCGCTGTCAGTTATGCTTGTGTCACAGACGCACACGTACATATGGTCAGAATTCAACACTCTAGTATTTTAGTAAGATAGTTTCCTGCGACTATCTCGTGAACTTGTAAATCCCGCCAAAAACAAAAGTCATATTCGTATTTAACACGTTGGAACGAATAGAATGACTTATTGTAGACACCAAAAGTTTGGGAGGGAGGAGGAGCAATTATAAGGTTCAGTCCACCGTTGTTACTATTCGTGGAAGACAATCGAGAATGAGCTGTGGTTTGCTATCAGACGCGCGAGAAATCACTGACAAACGGCGGCCGCAACTTTTGTAACGAACCAATGAAACGATTCAGCCGGTTGCTTTTTATTTTCCCCTTTGCCTCCCACGGTTCTGCCTTCATCTTCTCTTATTTTTCGTTTCTCTTTCCTTGTCGAGGGACGAGAACGCGGCGAGTGCCATCCCGCGCGGATAATTACGAGAAATATAATGACGCGAAAAACGGGTTGCGGGGGTGTGGCGCACGCGGCCTGCTTTGTGTCCCGGGCTTTATACCGTGAACTCGAGTGGACCCTGAAGAGGGAATTATCGGTCGAATCGAGTTTAATCGTTCGGAGTGGGGGATAGTTTTATGGAGCCCTTTGTCGCCCCGCGCTTTTAACCAAGCCGAACGACGACGCGACGCGCCCGGTTACTGTTCTATTATCTTTATTACTTTTCGCCACAGATATTTCCGGGGCCCCGGTACATCCTTTTCAATTGGATTTCGGAGCGAGAGCGATTTAATTGCAAGATGGAGAGCGACCGCGAGGGATGCATCTTCGAGGGGACATCGAAGCGAGGGAAACGTTGACACTTTCAGTGTTCACACTTTGGAGGCGGATGGTTTTGATGGTTTCACAGACGGCGATGTTCCGACTCATTCAGACAATTTTTTTATCAATTTGTTAACACGTAAGAGGATATTCTGGGTTTCGACGCAGTTTTTAAACTAACTTGTAGGAATTCTTTTGAAAAAAAAATCTGTCAATGAAAAACGATCTACAAAATGAATTTTTTAAACTTTCAGTGGAGACTCACATAAAAAAGTTGTAAAAATAACTTTTAGTAAGAGGATATTCTGGGTTTCGACGCAGTTTTTAAACTAACTTTTAGGAATTCTTTTGAAAAAAAAATCTGTCAATGAAAAACGATCTACAAAATTAATTTTTCAAACTTTCAGTGGAGACTCGCATAAAAAAGTTGTAAAAACAACTTATAGATTCCGAGCAATTGTAGTTATTTCAAATAATATTTTTCTTGTCACACAGTAAACTATTCCTTCTAACGTCTCAAAAAAATTTAAATGCAATCTTTAAAAAGTCATCATCTTTTTATAAGTGTGCGAATCTTTTTTTGACCGACTGTATATCCAAAACAAAAAGTCTAAATTCGCCTTAAGCGAGAAAATTCATTTCTCGAAATTAGGAACGCAACAATTCGCACAAAGCAGCGAAATACTTTTCTATCTTGTTGTGCGAATTAATTACGCCGTTAATTCACCTCGCTAAATCATTATTCGGACGAGTCGTCGCGATGGAGAGTTTTCCGCAGATTTATAGGTTCGCACCTGTAAGCAGCGTGCGCTCGGAGAGAGAAGGAAGGACAGGCGGAAAATATTCCGCGATCGTGATGGAAATTTCAACCGAATTTTTTCGCCATGGGTACATACAAATTATTTCATCATTTCTATAAAAACCGCCGCTTCCGGCTACTGTTATTCGTCGACCACTTTTCACCTGGGCCAGGATAGCGTCGTTTTTCTACCGGATTCTCATTTTGTGCATCAACAATACGAGCTGCACCGGGCGTTCGATGTGGTTTTGGCGAATCGGCATGGGGCTGTTTCTATGCACGGTCTTTCTATTTATTCCGCCGCTATCCAACGCTATTGTCCCCCGGGGCAGAACACGCAAAAATGTATTTTTCGAGAACGATTCGTGGTAATCGGAAGTCATCACCGGCCGGCGAAAGGTCGCTTTTAAACGTTATTCTCTTTCCGCGAATTGCTGGACTTTGTTGCATTTCGCGTCGCCGTGTCCATTCGGTATTGCTATGCCGCCGCGGAGTGTGTTGTTGTTTTTTTTTGTTTTTTTTTTTTCGGTTTGTTTAGCAAAGATTGTGTACGCAACGGTTTTGTTTCGCGCTAGGAAAATGGTGTTACAACGATACGTACGCGCCAGGCACGTGTTGTTTTAAAAGGCTCAAACATTTGATTCAACTCGTAAGCAATTGTGGAACAACGATGCTTCATACTAGAGATCACGGTTTTGGACGTGTATTGAGGATACACGTGTTCACGTGTACTAATATATAGAGTGTTCGCGCTTTCAGTAGCCAGTTTCTCTTGTAAACAGTAAATATTAGAATAAAATAAAAGACGAAAAAGTAGTACTGTTTTTTATGCGCTACACAATGGCGTATATAATTATTTTGCGTTTATACTATTTTGTTAGATATGAAGGTGGCCTTCAATTTTTTAAATGAAATACTGTATATTTTTTTAAATCACATGAAAGCCTGTGTCTAGACGAATTCATCCGTATACTGCACAGTGACCTACCAGGTCATGCAAGGTCAGAAATGGAAGAAACATATTGAATGTGTTAATTTCATACCAATGTGTTTACAAGTATTCTTTATTGATGAGGCTACAGTAAATGTTCAATATGACTTCCTTTGTGCATGAATGTACATTTCTGCTCTCTTAATTACATTTATGGTGGATTCCTCTAATGTGGTCCGAGATACTAATCCACATGCTTGTGTTATTTTGCTTTTCTTCTAGGTATTGCAATTTACTCTGTCTTTTATTTCCATTGCACTGGTGATAAATGCGTACCATATCCGCCTTCTCGTCCATCGAATAATAATACATTACTATGCGATATTACTAATCGGTGTCGGAAGTAATAGAAGAAAGTAAAAGTAAACACTCTGATAGTGCATGGCAACATGATCTGATTCGTATGAATGAGGAATACTTGTAAACACATAGGTATGAAATATTCAATATGTTTCTTCCATTTCTGACCTTGCATGACCTTGAAGGTCACTGTGCAGTATACGGATGAATTCGTCCAGAAACACGCTTTCATTTGATATAAAAAAATATACAGCGTTTCATTTAAAAAAATTGAAGGTCACCTTCATATCTAACAAAATAGTATGAACACAAAAAAAAATTACATACCCCATTGTGTTGCGCATGAAAAACAGTACTACTTTTTCCACATCCATTTTTTTTTAATATTTACTATTTACAAGAAAAACGCTGGCTAGTGATTGCGAAAACACAATGTATATTCGTATTTTAATCCGTGTACTTCCTCGAACAGGGATACACGGGAGCTGAAGCAATCGTGTACAAGTGTATCGAAATACACAGATAATACACGGGTACACGTGTATCTCAATATGTGTATTATTTTCAACACACGTGTACTGAAGTTCAAGGGTACACGTGTGTTGATATAAAGTTTGATGTTATAGTTGCATGATCTTCAATTCGTGTTTACACTGATGTTTGTGTTGTTTGTGTCGCCCTATTTTTCTGTAGCAATTAAAATTTATTGGAAAAGCGTACTTGTGCGTGAATTCCAAGTATTGAGAAGCGTTCCAGAAGTGATGTAAATAATTTATATGCTGAATTTGAAATGTACATTTCTGAGCCACAACTACGGTTCGATTTTGATCCATATGATGGATGGAAGGCACGGACACACAAGTATACGAGAATATCCGAAATGTACACGAGTATTTTCAATACACGTGAAATGGGTATCTCTACTCTACTTCATACTAAATGTAATAAGAAAACTGCGGATCTTCGTCGAAAATAAAAATTGTGTAGGTCGACTGTAAGAAACTGAAGTGAAATGAAAACGTATTTTCTTTTTTAATCATCTTAGAAAGTCGAAAATAATGTAAGAACATTTTTACAGTCATCTAATATCTTTTCCTGTTTGTATTAGATCAATTCATTTTTGTCACAAATGCATCAAATCCAATACAAACGGATCGTTTGCAAAATAAAAGTATTCTACCTGCAACAAACTGGAGTAAAATAGAAAGATATTATTTTTCCTTATTATGTTTAATAGATTGAAGATAATACATACGACAGTATTTTTAAATTCTTCTAATGTTACTGATGTTTTAAATTACACCTACTCACTCGTCACAGATACATAAAATCCGTTGTCTATTAACAAGTAGACTGCGAATCTTTGTGCAACATAAAAATGTTCCTGGTCAATTGTAAGATACGGAAGTAAAATGAAAATGTGTTTCACTTTAAACACGTTGACTGCCTAACGAGCTACAGTATAGATTCCAATAAAACCAAAGTAATTTATTTATTGGAATAAAAATTGAATAGTTAAAATATTTGATCCTAAGTACAACTTCAACTTTGATGCATTTTCTAGATCTTAACCAAATTTGGTATAATGAACATGATAGCCTAAAAATTTGTGTTTCAGTGTAGACAAACAATTCCGTCCACCCATATATGGATGACACGGCAGTCAACGTGTTTAGTAATTTGACTACACTGGAATAAACTAGAATATACTACAATTTACTAGAATATACTAGAATATACTAGAATATACTAGAATATACTAGAATATACCAGAATATACTAGAATATACTAGAATATACTAGAATATACTAGAATATACTAGAATATACTAAAATATACTAGAATATACCAGAATATACTAGAATATACTAGAATATACCAGAATATACTAGAATATACTACAGTTTACTAGAATATACTAGAATATACTACAATTTACTAGAATATACTAGAATATACTAGAATATACTAGAATATACTAGAATATACTAGAATATACTAGAATATACTAGAATATACTAGAATATACTGGAATATACTGGAATATACTACAATTTACTAGAATATACTAGAATATACTAGAATGTACTAGAATATAGCAGAATATACTGGAATATACTAGAATATACTAAAATGTACTAGAATATACTAGAATATAGCAGAATATACTGGAATATACTGGAATATACTAGAATATACACGAATACACTAGAATATTCAAGTAGTCTAGAAATAATTCTATAATATTCTTTTAGTAATGTTTATTGAACAGTGTTATCTCGAGCAATACTCAATATTTGTCACAGTAATCAAAAAATATTTTTATATAAATGAACTGAGTAAATACATATTGCTGTAAAGAAAAATGTTATTTTTGTGATTGAACATCTGAGCTGATGTTTGCAATGATTTACACGGTACTGTTTAAAAATAAATTCTGAAAAGAACGTTTTTGGAGGTGTCCCGATACAACATGCAGAAATATATTACTACCTAATGTATAGATAATAAAACTTTATCACCGGTCAGAAATGAATGGCTCGCATCACGATTGGTCCTGGAGGAATCGTTGCTTGCCACTTCTGGGGAAAATATTGACCAATCACTGTGCGAAATTTTCTCGTTTGGATCCTCGGTCTCGCGACCCGAACGCCATGGTAGAGAATCGAACGATCAATTCACCATGAACATTCGTTCAGTTTCTCATGAATATTCGAAGAAGCAACATTCGGCAGGTTTGAATGAACATGTATGTACATCTACATACGCAAGATAAGCCATCAATCGTGTCAAATAAAAGAAAAAACTAACTCGGCAAATAACAAATTCTAATCTTTCAGAAATATTAATATGTTTCATTTATTTGTGCTGTAAATGCTGAACGCATATAACATATTTCATGAAACAATCAAACAGCACATACAATCAGTGTTCATGTATGTCAGTTCAATCACTCGCGAAAAATTGTATCCGTAAATCGAAAATACGGATTGAAACAAAAATGGAAAATTTACAACGCAGTTTTTCCTTAATTTTCCCCAAATAATTACATTTAAAAATTCTAAAAACAATCTGCCACATTCAGCATATCGTACCACATATTGAAATTGTTGTTGCTGTTGAAAATGTCCGCTAACAAGTCTTCAGTCATGGACGATTGGCTTTCAAAAATTATGAGATAACCTCCCCAGTAGGTAATGTGTTAACAATCCGAGGTGAAAATTATTAGTTGCTGGAACCTTTCTGGATGTTCAGTCAAGTCATTTCATATTCGATGTATATATATATATATATATATATATATATATATATATATATATATAATACTGTTCCGGATGATCGGCGCGCGAATAATCGACGACACGCCACGCGCTGTATCGATATTTGAATATCGGCGGACGACGCAACTTCTTGGAAAGCAGCGGCAAAGTTTAAACGGAAGCCACGGTTCCCGTTGTTCGTAAGTAACCGCCGGAAACAAGCAAGGTGTGGGGTCGACGAGAAAATCGGAGGACGAGTTCGGCGATGGAATAAGAAGGCTATGGATGGCGGAGAGGGGGTGAGGGACGCGGGGGTGGGCAGAGGAGGAAGCTCTGTTTTGCCGCGGAACGTCTCGGAAACTTGACGTTGATCGGTGCAGGTCGGGGCCTTGGCAGCTTTCAAGTCCATGGAACTTTTTGAAGTATCGCGTAAGGTGTTCGGCTAAGGGAACCGCGTCGAGCCGGTTAGGTTCGGTTCGATCGATCGGTGCACACGCGCGTAACGCTGGAATCGGCCGCCATTATATCGATCGGGTTCGGGAGGGAGATTTACCGCGTGCATGCCAGCCGTGCCTTCTACGAACATATGTCATGTTATTTACGAGCTAGGCATTACTCTCTGCCCGATTTACTATATTTTATGTTACGTGGATGGACTCGCAATTCTTTCAAATCGGCCGGACCCGCAATCCGGTCACGTAGGGGGCGCGCGAGCACGCGAGAGCACGCGAGAGACTATGTTGTAACGAGAGAGCAACAGAAACGCATCGCGGCGCGACAGCAGAGTCGGTGGCAGCAGCCCGACAGGACCGACGAGACGACGAGGTGCGTGTGCACGTCCTTCGCACCCCATCCTCGATTATGTGCATTCCCAAATTCACGTTTCATCGGCGACACGTGCCTCCTACCTACTGGTTGCACCCCCCCCCCCCCCCGCGGCCGGCCGCAACTCGCGATGCGATTTCATCAATTTAATCAGCGCTTCGAGAGGTGGAAGTTCTGGTCTGCTGAAAGTGACGTAACTTAACTCACATAAACCCCTCATTTTCGCAATTCAACACATTATCTATCGGCGCGGTGATTATTCCAAATTTTTTGGAAATCTGTGACCCATGGCTGAGGATTGAAGTCCTCCTGTAGATAAAGTGTGCCGGGAGAAATCTCACGTGTTTATATTAAATTTTAGTGAATATTATGATTTTCGTTTTAATTAAATACTGATTGTATGGGACTACAGCCGATTTGAGGATTAAAGTTTGAGGATTTTGAAGTAGAAAAATTAATTGTTTACTTCTGTCCTTATCATTGTTTATTGAGTGTAACTCCGTATTAATAGGCTTCCGGTAGTTAAAGTGTTAACAAACCTACGTTTCGAACCAGTTGGTGATGTTCAGAACCGTCGCAACGAATTCATTAATTTTACGCCTTCCAGTTTTTATTGTGAATGATAAATTGCCACAAAGATGGCACAAAGTCATTCTATTGTAACTTTATTTTAATAAAATTTTAAATCTACCTTAAAATCGCCAAGAATCTACTCCTACACCTGATATCTGATTCATTTATCGTAGACAACTATTATTTACTAGGCTTGTTAATTGCCTATTACTTGCAACTTATGTATAATCAATTCATACTCATCTGCGTTAACCTAATTCGGTTACCACATCCAGATTTCGGGAATAAAATCGCGAGAACCACAACAAAAGATCAATTTCCATTAATTACGTGCGAACGGCGCAGATACGATATTCATTAAACTGTTTTGTTTCATAACTTTCGTGGCGAGTGTGCAAAACGGTGAAAAAAGATGGCGGCGGTTCGGCCGCGGGTCGTAGAATTACATACTCAATTAAGGGTTAATAGCTCGCGTTAGCAAGCAATGATTAATGATTCTGCCTGTGGAAAAACGTTTTATAACGAGCGGTGTGTACATACCCTGTGCAAAATTCAATGCGGAAACTTTCAGCGAAGTTCTGCGGTCGGAAAAATATCAAAGGTCGAGAAATAAAAGGATCGTTCGTCGAGATATCGGAATCGAACAGGGTGATCTGTCCAACGAATGAACATTTACGTTGCGTGTCCATTGAAATGAATACACTATCTACCGGCAATTGTTCCATAATTTTTAGAGTAGCCGATGACCCATGACTGAGGATTTTTTAATAGATCCCTCAACAGTAACAGAAACTTCAATCACAAACCAACAACTTGCTCTCAATAACGTAATCTAATCATTTCGTTTAGGATTCTTGTATAGAAGAAGCTTCCATTTGGTACAGTACAATTATTGAAAACACTATTAATAGGCTTCCGGTAGAGAAAATGTTAATAGTCCCATATAATTTTTTAATTCCCCTAGTGCTTTTTACATAAGTATGCTGTATCATTATAGTTTGTTAGTATTATTAATTACTAATGAACTCAATATTATAGTTCATCGTTTCGTAAACGCATAAAATCGCTCAACTTCACAGACTTTTATAACTTTTGAACCAGTGAATTCCTGACTTTAAACTTAAATTTTTGGGTACATCTCGTCAAAATCTACGTTATCCTATAAACATAAGTTCAAAATTGTTGGTCCCCAGAAGTGAAGTTTAACCGGAATTTGTCCAAAAAACTGGTTTTTCAACGCACTGTGCGGTGCACCAATTAGAAGACAATATTGTAGGAAACCGACCACGGGAAACCTAAGTATCAGCAGCGGAACTTTCGCATACCTGTAATCATCGGACCCCACCCCAATCGCGACGAAGTTAATTTACTTGAAAACAGACGGGGCAACGCATAATAGGAAGGTTGCTCGCTATAATTTGCGTAAACTTTACGTGCCGCGCGTAAAGCTACTTTGTTTACTTAATGTCTAACTTTATTCCATCAATTTGGGCCAAGTTTGGATAAGTTCTGTTAAATTTGCATGTTACGAGTCGAAGTCATCTACGTAACCCCCACAGAAACATCAATCACTTACACGCCATCTTTGCGTACACAAGCCCCGAGTCCCCTGCAACCCCTTTTATTTTCTCACACCCCTATCATCGGTTCGTTAATAAATTTAACATATCAAATGTTCTTAACGTAGCGTGCTCCTGGCGGTTAAAATTAATTAACCATGTCCAGACCGCGGTGTTGTCGGCAATTTGTTAATCATTATTCGTTACGAATGCCGTGGGATCAACGTAATCCGGTACTCTGTAATCATTAACCTGTCTTGGTAATAGAACTTTGTGTACCGCACGAAAGATTTTTTTGTTCGTCACACTGTTACATTAATTAAATTCTACTCGTTCTATTTATTAAACATATAGACAACGCGGTAAGCTCCTTTTTTTGTGATATACGTGTTCTTTGTAGACACGTTTTTGTATTTATGGCTGTTGCTTTAATGGTCTACACACAGCGTTTGATTTTTGTTGTTGCAAGCTCTGTATGCACTTTTAAGTTTATTTCAGAATTAATTGAAATTTTTGACAGAAAGATTTTAAATATAAAATACGATTGAACAAGAGTAGTTAGTATAATTATACTTCATATAAAAATGTATAATATGTTTGTATAATGAACATTAGTTGGAGGTGTTAAAATGAGTTAAAAACACATTTGAATACGAATGAACGAACATGAATAGCTATTATAATCATACTTGGTATAAAAACGTGTAACATAATTCTTGTAATTTTATTATTAATTCTTGCTGCTCTATTCACGTTTATCGTTATTCATATAATGCCTACACACAGTCTTCTACTTTTACTTCTAATAGTAATAGTTAATATAATTATAGTTGGTATAAGATTACTTGATGTAATTCTTGCTATTTTATTATTAATTATTGTTATTTTAATATAATTATTGTTCTATGCTATGTATACAGCCATTAACTTTCGTTTGAAAATTATTCGGACCTGCTGGCATTTTAAAACTAACATATGAATAAACGAACAAGTAATAATAGTTGTTGTTATTTCGTTATTAATCCTTGCTGTTTCTTATTTTATACAGTCTTTCCACTTCGATGAATGGATATAAAACACAAAAACAACGAACATGGCTCTTATTAGCATTAAATTCAAACTATTTCCAAATACCCTTGAAAACTGTACCAGCCATCACTCCACGTATAAAAAATATCTTAAAATGAACATTATACATACTCAGCGTCGAATAAATTTGTTCCGAGTGCCAGACCAATTCGTCGAGTGTACGATGTCGCAATAAAAATGGGGAGCGAGCAATCAGGAAGATTGTTTGCCCAGACCGCCCCCAATTTTCGAATGAGCAATCACAATATTTCCGGCTCCGTTAATGCCATTAGAGCATGTCGGAGCAACTCACTTCCGGCCACTTTGCGGCCGTTAAAGATCAGCATAAATTCCGAAACACGCAAGAGCGCTGGAATAATAACGGGCGCGCGCGCAAAAAAAAAAAAAGAAAATCCCAGGTCCGCCAACCTGATGCCGTAATTAATTTACTTTCCCTGGTGTGTTCTTAAACTTTAATGAATTTGAACTTCGCGAAAATATTTGATATCGCCCCTAAAGGCGAAGGAAAGAACCGGAAGAAAAATTCGTTTCGTGTAGAAACGAGGGCCATTGCGAAACGTGGAACATCGAAATCTTCGTTTAATTCATCAAGACATGGCCGCGGGATCAAAGAATGAAATTGATAACGCGGTTTCATCCTTTTCCTAGCCTTTTCAACGGACTATATCTATATATGTGTGTATATATATATATATATATATATATATATATATATATATATATATATATATATATATATATAGTGGATTACGAGTACCAATCTCGAGTGTCTGATGGTCACCATTCGGGGGAAGGAGGCCAGTCATTCTGAAGAATAGCGAACGTCTTTCACGGTAATATATGTCCCGCTGTCGGTCCCCGGAACTACGACGTATTCTGGAAGTGTCATTCAGAAGTTTTCAATCACTCGATATGCAATTCCGGATCTGATCCGTCGAATTTTTACACGCTCCCCGAAGAAGAAAGAAAGGAACGAGGACATTTGATTTCCGGCTCGGCGCCGAGATTACCCCGTCCACATGGAATCAGCCCTTCCAACTTAGATCCTGGTTTTCAATACCTCTATAATATCGCCTTTATTAATTGCGAAACGGAAGTGTTATAATTAGACTACGGATTTGTATGCAAAATTAAAATTGTTCGCATTAACGCTAACCGTACCGAGTAGAAAATGTATCTGATATACTTTGTTTTATAAAAATGACAAGACTGAGTCTATTTAGATTTCTCAGAATTTTTATAATAATACGTGCTTGAATATAGAAATTTATTGAATTATTTCTAATGGAAACATCTTTATAATTTCGATGTTTAAAAAACAATAACATATTCACGATTGTATCATGTGACTTTTGGTCACCATGTGATGATTAATTAGCGTACTATTCTTTGATGGTAAAACGGACTGCAAAATGGAGATGACAATCCTGTAAATGAAATTTGAAATTTAATTTTTAACGTAATAGAATTATCAAATTTGAAATTCGTTGACAGAAAACGTTGATTACAATAGTACTTACTTTGATCAACAAGTTTGTTTCGATAAAAATCTGCGTTTGTTTTATTACTGTTAAAAACCAGACATTTCACATGCAACAACCGAACACTCTTAAGAATTTTATAAGTTGGAGATAATCGGACAGTACTTTTAAATTCTTGAAATGTTTTTACTGTTTGGTAGTTGACTCACTATTGTCACAAATAAAATCCACTGTCTACTTATCATCTTGAATTTTATTTCCATTTTAAGAGTTCTTTGCAACGTCTTTTACACGGTATAACTCATTTACGAATTTTTGAAACATAACCTAGTTACACGTTTTAAAAATCAGGCTAGATAGGTAGAGCTCAAACGCTTCTGGACCATTTAAAATTTTTAAGTGCAACCCTTGAGGTTAAAAATGTTATTTTAAAATCTAACTACTTGTGTATTATTTGTGAATCAAGTACAAATTTTTGCAATTATATTATACTTTCTTAGTAATTTCTTTTCAATGACTAATAGAACCAGAAGACGAATCGAAGCTTTAATAGAAAAATAATAATTCCCACTAACCCAAACCATAAGCAAGGCAAACAGTACAATTTACGAATTTTTACAACATAACCTAGTTACACGTTTTAAAAGCCAGGCTAGATAGGTATCTTACAGCTCAAATTCTTCTCGACCATTTAAAATTTCTAAGTGCAACCTTTGAGGTTAAAAATGTTATTTTAAAATGTAACTACCTGTGTATTATTTATGAATCAAGCACAAATTTTTGCAATTATCTAATACTTTCTTAGTCATTTCTTTTCAATGACAAATAGAACCAGAAGACGAATCGAGGCTTTAATAGAAAAATCATAATTCCCACTAACCCAAACAATAAGCAAGGCAAACATTATAATTTTTAATGGCAAAATGGAAGTTCGAATAACAATCACATCGTCTTTTCATTCCACTAGTAACACAGAGCAATTATTCGACGAGTCTCGTATTCAATCCGTCGAAACCGCCAAATGGCGTTCATCCACAGCGATCGTGTTAATTGGAAATTCTGACGTTGGAAAATTGTCGGAACTTTTCGAAGGCGTCGTTGCAAGGAAAAGCCGTGTAAATCAAGGCCGATTTATTTGCGAAATGGCCGACAGACTTCGCGAGAGGAAAGTATCCGTAGTCGAAGCCGGACGAAATTTTTACGCGCAGCTTCAAAACGCATGCCGAGTTTATGATTAAAAGTTCCGTTTGAGGAAAAGCGGCTGCTTGACTTGAGACTTCGAAATGCACCATGAACGGAAGAATATTCGTTACAGTTCATAGCTTGCTATGAAACTGCGGGCTAACGAGGGGCGGTAACAAGTTCCGGAATTTCCTTCGCCGTCGGGATATGGGAGCCGGGATTTTTGTCGAGTTTGTCAATAATTTTGCTGGGGCGAAGGAACGACGCCCCGGGAAATATTCCGTCGGAGAGGAATATTTCGGCGAAGGGAGCTGCGAAACTGTTTGCTCCTTTCTACGAAGTGTCGATGACTGCGCACCCGGAAGAAGGAGTTCTGATCGAATGTTTCGTGCCCCGTCGAGATCGCGAATCAAACGAACAAGGACACCGGCAAAACACGAAATTTCCATCGCGAATTTGACGCGTTTAATTCGAACAAGACGGAAAATCAATGCCGAACAGTCGAAGTTTATCGGCGAGCTGCGCGAATTTTACAAGCCGAAGTTTGCGATTGCGGTGCTTGTGCCAGTCGTATGTGTATATTAATTTCTATTACACATATTTCAATGAAAAAATTAGAATATACTCCTGCAATACGAGATAAATTATCCTAAAAGTTTCAGCAACAACTGTTTCATGGTTCGTGAGAAAAAAAATCATGAAGGTCAGCTTACTTTCAGCGTTTTAGACCAGGCTCCTCCTTTAACACAAGGTTTACGGGACCCGTCAAAATGGCGGGTTCTAATATTTTTAATTTATAATTGTTGAGATTGTAGAGACGCATATATGACGAGTTATTACATAAATTGATATCATTCGGTATATATATTATAATAAAAATGACTAAAAATTTGGTTTTTGTAATCAGCCTTGAATTGTTGATCTTGGGGCTGTAGTACTCTTTATTTATTTATTTGGTTTCTTGAAAACGTCAAATTCAAGTCTAACTTGAAGCTTTTAACCTTTGCGAGTCCTCTATTGATGATTTAACCCTTTATCCACCGGAAGCCCTTTTTAATAGTTATGTTTGAGGAACAGATTTTAATTTTCAGTGAAAGGAGAAGATTTGCACCTGGAAGGGAAAGGATTAGATGTTTATTGTACAGCAGTGCATTTTATTATTGCCCAGGCAGCCGATGTAGCTGCTGCCTTCGAGCCTTTGTTCATGTTTGATCAACAAGTTCATCGTAAACAAGTTTGCTGTAAGTTTCGCGCTGCGATGAATCAGCTCATCCACTGAGGGATCAAAGCAGAAGCACGCGCGTAAGGTTAATGTTCCTTGATTAGCTCGATTAATCGGCACACGTCTCAGGAAATGATCCTCTATTGTTGTAGAAGCGTTGATAATTTCATAAGCGATTTCCCAAGATAAACGGACTGGACTCAAAAATGTAGAAATTATCAAATACGTAGTATGGAACGCCGCGCCGCGTTCTTCAGGCTCACTTTCGTCCATTCTTAATAACGAATCGAGATTTACTAGGTGTAGCAGTTAATAATCCTTAATTTTTTTCTAAAGCAAACAATTTAAATTTGGTAAAAGGGAAAAAATGCTTTATTCGAAATATGCAGCTAGCTCGCTATCGTTAGCTATACATTTTTCCCATGTGTCCTTCAATTTGTGGATGCCCTGCCAAAAAAATGGTTCACATTTTGAGGCGATCCATTCATCGAGCCATTTTTTGACGTCTTCGTAATTTTTGAAGTGCTCCTGGGAAAGTTCGTGAGCCTTCGATGAAAAGAGGTGGTAATCAGATGGGACCAGGTCTGGTGAGTAAGGCGGGTGAGGCAAGAGTTCCCAGCCGAATGTAGAAATTGTGTCTTTGACCGCTTCGCTGTGTGTGATGGGGCGTTGTCGTGTTGCAAAATGACTTTTCCGTATCTTCTAGCCCAACCTGGGCGCTAGTACCCATTTTCCTGACTTCTGAATTTTTCTCATGGCATGCAGACGATCAGAAATGGTTTGTTGGCCAACATTCAACTTCTCTGCCATTCGTTGTTGAGTTTGCGTATCGTCTTCGTCCAACAGTTACTGCAATTCTGTGTCTTCAAATTTTTTCGGCTGACCCGAGCGTTCTTTGTCTTTCAAGTCGTAATCACCACTTCAGAATCGTCTGAACCATCGCACGCAAGCATCTTGCATTAACACGTTAAACGCCACGCCTATTTTACTTGACTTTCCGTTTACGCCGCACTCTATTGTCAAGTGGGGACAGCTGCGCACATAAACAAAAGCCAGCGCAGCGTTGTAGCATAAACGAAAAGTCCGCGGCCGGTCTGTGCGGACCGGTGCGGCGTAAACGTGAAGACTACGGTCGGTCCCTAGGGTCCCTAGGTGGCGTTCAACGTGTTAAGATATCGTCACCGTAAGTTTCTAGAAGGATACGACGGCTTTCACTCGAGTTTTTCTTTTTTGATTAAACAAGAAAAGCAGTACGTGCCGCAAATGCTCTTTATTTGGTTTTAAACCAGACATGTTTACCACAAAAATAAAATATGACGCTAACTCGAAATCGTTTGAACATCAATGGCGTTTTGAAAGTTTATGTCATAGCAAAAAAATAACATAAGAGTTTAGACCGTGAACATGACCTTGCTTCCAGTGCCATCCAACGCAGAAATTAAGAATTATTAACCGGTACACCTGGTAAAGTCAACGCGATTACTGATCCAGAAAAGGATCAAACTACCTATTTTAGAGGACGTGCCATAGCGAAGGATGTATTCAAAAAATGAACACTATCCATTTGTAAGTGGAGCATGTGCAACTTTTTTTTCAATGATGAATTTCTATTTTGTTTGGCTACCTAAGAGTATGCTGCCTCAAACTCGCTTTTAAGAAACTTTAACATAAGATTCGATGCAAAAAAGGATTCAGTTAATTATTTTAGAAGATGTGCCATATGGTACAGGCAAAAAATTGATATTATTCTTTTTTAAGTAGGCAATATGAAATTTTCGTTACTGTAATGAATTTCTATTTTTGTTTGACTGACATGCAGAATGCTGGAAGCATACTATACCATTGTGGCGGCTACTTCCTATGCTCGTCAACAGAGGGACATTACGACAACACCTTTCCCGCTACTACCTCAATCTTCCTCTGTTTATACAGGGTGTCCCACAAAAATGGGAACACCTACATATCTGTCGTATTTACAGTCCTATCAGAAAACTTCAGAGGACAAAGTGACACTATTGCAGGGGGCAAATATAATGGTAAAGAAAAAAATTTTTCTGTCGTGTTTTTTAATGAAATTTCAAGGTCACCGATGTTTGTTTAAATGGAATAGTATATTTTTTACGATAGCATGATAGACAATAAAAAACTGAATTTAGTGGATACCACCTTCTTGTCCTTGAAATGACCTTGTGCAAGAATAATCATGTTGGAGCAGATAAAATGTGGAAGTTTAAAACTTACGTGTTTCAGCAAAGATTACGCGTTGTGTACGGTGAGTTGACCTTTACGTATCATAATAAATGTTCGATATGTTGACCATCCTCATTTATGCAATATTGCAATCTTGCATTAAATGATCTGTAGGCATTTTCGATTTCCTGAGACGTAATTGAAGCACATGCTGCAGTAATCCTTTGCCGCATATCCTCTGGCCTTTCACGTTTCGAATTCAAATAATGCAGAAGGAACAACATACTTATTCTAACCGATTGACCTTCTGTTAACGATCTCAATGATACATACTCTAACATAAACATACGCTGTTTACTATAAAAAATATTTCAAACATCTATTGTGGTTTGTAAAGGTCAATCCGACGTAAACAACGCGTAATCTTTGCTGAAACACGTAAGTTTTAAACTTCCACATTTTATCCGCTCCAACATGATTATTCTTGCTCAAGGTCATTTCAAGGTCAAAAAGGTGGTATCCACTAAATTCAGTTTTTTATTGTCTATCATGCGATCGTAAAAATAAATATACTATACCATTTAAAAAAACATCGGTGACCTTGAAATTTCATTAAAAAACACGAAAAAAAAATTTTTTTCTTTACCATTATATTTGCCTCCTGCAGTAGTGTCACTTTGTTCTCTGAAGTTTTCTGATATGACTGTAAATGCGACAGATATTTAGGTGTTCTCATTTATGTGGGACACCCTATATATATACCGTCCTAAACTGTCCTTACGACATCCCGTATCTAATTGAAAGGTACGGGTCCGCTAGATAGCCTTACTGACGAGTCCTCTAGCGGACCTAGGACGAAACGCTTACTTCTCCTTTTTCCTCCTCTCGCACACTTTTCAGCCGTCATACCATAAATAATACCATTAAAAAAATTTAAAAAGTTTATTTCTTGGAACAAAATTATAAAATAATAATGGATGGGACAAAGAGATATAAAAATTAGCAAACGCCCTTCCTTGGTGCAGCAAAGCACGTGGAGGAGTCACGAGGGCCGGGTCGCGAGATAAGGAGCGTTCATATGCAGAAAAATGCAAATTCTTCGCCGAGCAGAATTACATACTCGCCGGGGATAAGTGTCTAGCCGAAGAAGTGGAGAGATCCGGGCTGGCAACGTGCACGATATGATCTTGTCACGGTGATTCGGGTAAAGCTTATTTAATTTTACGTCTTTCCCGAGCCGCCCATCACGCGAGACATGCCCTCGAGATGCTCATCGGTGGGGCTTGATTCGACGCAAGATTGATTAAAACTGATTGCTCAATTACTCTAAAACCGAGTTCGTTTTTAAAAGAATCGGTCCCGCGCACTTCTCGCGAGAGTTCATTAAATTTGTTTCAGAAAAAAAGGAACGGAGAAGGAAGATGGAGGAGGAGAGGCAGAGATAAACGAACGAAAGAAATTCGCTAATATCGTTACACCCGTCCGAGTTTTAACGAGCTAAGACGCACGACTGCTTCGTTAAGCGTCGAAACAGACTGGCGCGCGAATAGTTTCGTTTATCTAAAGGAATCGAGACGGAACTTTTACTAATTTTCAAACGATCAGCCTTCGGAACTTCGATAGGCGCCCAAGCGATACCCGCCGGAGTAATATTTAGAAGTATTCGCGAAACTCAATTTGCCTGACATTTCCCTACAAAAATACTCGGCTTGTCTCTTATTTCTTAGTCGCATAACATTAATTGCGTTCTAAAAGACGGAGACGTTCCTCGGAAGACGGAAAAATACACAGAGTACGTAGTGTAAGATCTGCAGACAAATTTTTTAATTTTGCACAGTTTTATAAACTGTGTTTCACAAAGCTAACGTTCATGATTTGATTATACATTTTGCAGTTCTCAACGCAGCAGAATTTTATGATTAATCATGGTACATTTTTTGGGATTCATTTTGATTCACAAATTTCTTCACTTATTCATCACCAATTTCTATGGTTACGTGTTTCAGGGAGAAAACGTTTTGCAGAGAACTTAAGAATCCATAAACTCGATTATGTAAACTCTGTTACGTCTTGTTTCGATCGAATCTTTACTGTACACGTAAAGAAACCAAAGTTAAAAACCTAAACTCGATATTTTTCACCAAAATCCGGCTCTCTTTAACCCGGCGTTGGTAAGGTGGGGAAATGTATGGATAGTGGTAAGGTGGGGTCTCACAGACCCACCGAAATAATGTATTTTATTATAGAAATAAATACCTTTTTCATGAATATAAGATTAGGTTAAGAGTCTTGTAATTTTGCAGAGCAAATACGCGGATCCACGGAATTAAATTTTTATTATACAAAAATACTCAACTAATGCAACCTCTTTATTTTTCAACGAAAATAGACTCCTCCTAACTGTAACAACGAACGAACTATATAAATTAGTATTTGTTAGGCACTTTGGTATTGGTTTACAGATGGGACATGTACATTAAAGTAGCTAATACGATAATAAACATTTAGTCTTCAGATTCCGAGTTTTCATTTTCTGTAATTGCACAGTCGAGACCCCAACACACTTTACACGAATGCACACTAAATGTGCTTGCGCGGAACAACTTGTCGTCAATGACGTAGAGTAGTAGATTACGGAAGGGGAAGGTACACTCAGGCCCGACTCGCTGTCACGCGTTGTTACAATGTTACAATAAATCTAAAATCTTTGGGGTCTGTGAGACCCCACCTAACTGACGCCGGGTTAAGCGCTTTCTAACGATAAATTTCCCGTCTAAAGATTTCGAAAATAAAAATGAGGAAAATGCGAATAGACAATGATTCGCGTCGGAAGGGTTAAGGTAGCAGTTTTACGTGGAGAATATCTTGGACGTCGACGAAAAATCGCGAGCTGCTGGCGTAACGGTGAACGAGAGGGGTTGATTTAACTCCGGTTTTCAATTTAAAAGTGCTTGCCGCATTGGCCACTCGTTCGGCTCTCCATACACGTCCGTCGAACGATTAATAATTTTCCCTTTTCGCTCTCGACCCTCACCCTTGTGTACACGCGAGGGCAGAAACGGTGAAAACGTCGTCGGCGGCCTTTCTCCCTTTCTCTCACTCTCTCTCTCTCTCTCTCCCTCATCGTATAGCCAGTTTCATCAACCGATTTCACAATTATCGAAGAAATAAGGGGACAATTGCATTTAGCCGCGACAAATCGCCGCGCGGAAACTCTCGACAGGCAGTGCATCGCCGGAAACGGGAGTCGCGGGAGGAAACAAACAACCCCGGAAACGTAATATGAAGTTCCCAGGTACGCCGGGAACGTTAATCTAACGGCCTGATGATGGCTGGGAACCGTTTTACTCATCAGGATTGGCTGATCGTTACGCCGCCGGCCCGTTTCCCCAAATTTTACTGACTCTTGATTGCTTTCTCCTCCTTGCCCAACTCTTTTACAGAACCGTACCCCCACCCGTGTCATCGGACCGACAATTTAATGCTGCCCGCGATCAGAACGATGCGAAATTCGATCAATTTGCGACCAACAAATCCTTTAAACGACGTTAGCTGCGCTTGGCGTTTCATTTTTTTTATGGAACAACTGCCGAGAGCATTTTCTGCTGTTCAGAGTTGGAGGAAAAATTCGCTATCTAGGACGTAGGATCATTTTATATTTAATAGTATAAGAATTATAGTAAAATGTCAATAATTGGAACATATTTAACTTGAACATCACTGAGGAAAATTAACGATCTTTAATACGTTCGCTACCACCGTCATATACAGTTGCGGACAAAAGTTTCCGAACGATATCGCTATTTCAGGCAAATATGTAAAATTTAAGTGTGAGAAAATCAACATATGTTTTATAAAGATGTTGTCGGTGAATTCTTATTGATCATTCAAGTTTCTGTCGATGTACGTAAATGGATTTTTTTCTAACTTCAAATGAAATACATGAAATTGCCCGTCGCTAATAACCTTGGCAGTTGATGCGAGGTTAGAAACAATAAAATAAAATAAATAATGAAATTGCATGAAATATGAAAATCGATATCGTTCGGAAACTTTTGTCCGCAACTGTATATGCGATGTCCACAATTTTGCAATTGATTTAAAGATAAGCAACTTAATTTTATACACTTTGCTGTTCTAAATCATTGTACACAGCATAATATTCAGAGAGTTCGTGACTTTCTTCTGCTAAATTGTTTTGGTATTTCATAAAGGTGCTACGTTGCATTTGATAAAAAAAGTTTCACGCTAAAGTTAATCAGCGAAGCGAATGATGGTAACAAACATGTAAACCTCTGATATCTCAGAAAGTGATAGTCAAGTCCTAATATAAGCTATCATTTGTCACATAACAGTTCTAAAATCAAGAGTCCCAAAAGGGACGAATTGGTAATTACTTACATTAGGGGCTTCCTCACCGATTTTGATGACGTTGAAATATGTTGTCAAGGTCATCATTCTGAACAACTTTTTCCTATACATGTTACCGCCACTCAGCTTTAGTTTCCGAGATATTTGCAAAAAAGTTTCAACATCTCGAAAAGTGATCGGAGTAGGGCTGCGTTAGATTTGAAATTGTG
Organism: Sphecodes monilicornis; assembly: GCA_913789915.3. Classification (NCBI taxonomy): domain Eukaryota; kingdom Metazoa; phylum Arthropoda; class Insecta; order Hymenoptera; family Halictidae; genus Sphecodes; species Sphecodes monilicornis. Next base: position 12,198,901 of record OU565294.1, read on the forward strand.
ACCACCGATAACGCGGCCACGGTCACAACTTAAAACGACTTCAATCAGTTGAGACCCACTGTCTTGTCTGTTTATGTTTACGAACTGAAACGTGAAATGAATCGTGTCGAACACGAACTCATTTCATTGTCTGCTGTGTTAGCATACAGAGTATTAAGCATGAAACTATACGAATTCTTGGATATCTGCAATAATCTAGAAAATATATAATAACTCAGCATATAAATATACAAAGGTAATTGTGCATAAAAGGTCCCACCTCACCGATTTCGATGATTTTTTAATATGTTGTCAGGGTGAAGATTCTGAACAACTTTTTCCTATACATATAACCGTCGCTCAGCCTTAGTTTTTGAGATTTTTGCGAAGAACTGCAGCTACTACTACATTGAATTTTGCCTATACGTACACGTCCGTGCTGTGCGTATGCGTCAGCATGATGCGACCGCTCGTCAACTTCTTCTAAAAATATAGCACGCGATCGTCGAACGATCTATATACCGCGTGAACTTTTCAAAACATATAATGATGAAGAATGAGTATGTTACGGTAAATGTGATTAATCCGGTGATTACGTATATTTGGTTATTATATATAATCACCACTAAGTTTGGTCTGGGTTAGCTCTGGGTTAGGTCCTAAATATTCAATAATTGATCACATTTACCAATTCTTGAATATTTAGGACCTAATCCAGACCAAACTTCGTGGTGGTTATATACAATAACCGGCAATTATACATAATCACCGGATTAATCACATTTACCGTAACAAGTACATATTATAATGACACTACACACACTCAAATAGTGTTTCACATCTGAAAGCTTTTCCGAATAAATGTCATGGGCTGATTGCACTTAGTGAATTCTTGAATACTCACGGGATCTGCATGGCATTACTACCGGAATGGACCGCCCTATCATGCACACATGGGAGGGAAGAGAAGCTCCCCTCCGGCCAACCTATTTGGGACTCGGTGACGACAGACACCGTGTCCCCCCCACCCCGGAGCCGCCCGTTGGACATTTGGGTACCAGGCCCTCCTGTCCGACGACTCCCGGATACGTCTTTCCCCCCCACCTCGCCGGCGGGGAACGACGCGTCCGACTTCCGATAAGGCCGGTCCTGCTTAGGGGAGCTTTAGCTCAAACCCTAAGGACCGACCCCCTACCCTCCCCGGTGGGTGGGTTGCACCGGTGCAACACCACCCACAACCCAGACCTAACCCAGACCAAACTTAATGGTGATTATATATAATAACCAAATATACATAATCATCGGATTAATCACATTTACCGTAACATACTCATTCTTCATCATCATATGTTTTGAAAAGTTCACGCGGTATATAGATCGTTCGACAATCGCGCGATACATTTGTAGAAAAAGTTGACGAGCAGTCGCATCATGCTTACGCATACGCACGGCGCGGAAGTGCTCGTACAGGCAAAATTCAGTGTAGTAGTAGCTGCTGTTTTTCGCAAATATCTCAAAAACTAAGGCTGAGCGACGGTTACATGTATAGGAAAAAGTTGTTCAGAATTTTGAGTTTTACAACGTATTTAATTTTATCAAAATCGGTGAGGTGGGACCTTTTATGCACAATTACCTAAATAAATATATAAATATATAAATAACCCGGACCTAACCCAGACCTAAGCCAGACCTACTCCCATCACTTTTTGAGATGTTGAAATTTTTTTGCGAATATATCGGAAACTAAAGCTGAGCGACGGTAACATGTATAGGAAAAAGTTGTTCAGAATGATGACCTTGACAACATATTTCAACGTCATCAAAATCGGCGAGGAAGCCCCTAATGTAAATATTTACCGACTAATTTTTGCGCGTCACTTTTTCGCGCGTGTCCGATTAAATATTACGCCCGGAGAAGAATCTCGCGTTCAGATGGGTTTCATTAGCTATCGCAATTGGTTGCGGAGGCGTTCCTGCCCCAGGACGAGCGAACAGACAGGCCTTGAGAGAAAAAGTGGCCGGGAGAGCGTGAAACTGTAAAGGTTGTCAGCCCGGGCCGAGAAGTTGCCGCTATCAGCGAAAAGGGGTAAACGCTTCAGCCCAGTTGGCTAACGCGCCGAGAGAAATCGATGGTTAATGGACAAAGTTGACACCGTTGCAACATCCCGAAACTGCTTCTGGAAACTACCGACATTCGTTTCACTTAGGCTGCTTTGCTCCGTGGTTCCTCTGGCACACCGTGGAACACACCTCCTCCTCACCCCGGCCCAATGGTTTTCCCGCGTTCCTCTGTATTATCCGATATCCACACGCCGAGGCTGCAGCGCGAAAAGCTTATACGGTGAACGAGCGACTTTCGCCTCCTCAGCCTCCACCCGCTCCGACACGTTGAATGGGACAGAATGAAGTGGAGAGAGTCCACGGTTTCATAAATTCTTTCGCGGGATATTTGAGGCGCGACGCGACGGAACGCCACGCCGATGGGATCCCGTGCTCGACGAGCCGGAAAACCCTAAGGTGAATGGAATTTGTTAGCTGGCCCAGGAAGCGGTCTCTCGCGAGATTCCTTACTCGCAGGATTTCTTTTCTTTTTGCTTGGAAAAAAATTCGATCCTTGTTTGTCGAGTCTTGGTGGGTGTTTAATTCTTTGGAAGTGTCTCCATAGAATCTTATGTTGCACGTCGTAACACGTACCTTTAAAGTTATTCATTGCTGATACGTAGATATGTCGTGTTTGAAATTTTGAAGGTGTTCTGCTTGAAATGATATTTTTGTTGCTGGTTGACGTAAATGGAAAAAAAGTATGCAAGCACAGTCTAGTAGAATAAGTTGTTAGGAATGCCTGTAAAAAATGTTACGTTAAAATTTACAATATTTTCGGGGTTAGTGTTTATTGAAGAGCATGTGGCACTATATTTCGAGTTGCAACTTGAAACTTAAAAAGTGTTTTTCTGGGGAGAAAAGAAAACATTATTCTTTTTTGAAATTTTTACCAACATATATCTGTGACACTTTTCTGGTTGAAATGAGACCGAATAATGCATAATTGTTCGTTTAATTCACGATACAGTAGAAACCCGATTATCCGAACTAATCAGTGTAACAAAGAGGGTAGCACGTGTTTTTCATTAATAATTCGAAAACGAAGCTGTGTACGATATTTTCACAAAGGAAAAAACTTCTTAGAATAAGCCCAGGAAAGGAATCATCTCTTTAAAGGGATTTTTGGGCCACCCTGTATATCTGTACAGACCATGTAACGTAATTATGCGAAATAATCTCAACGAAGATTAAAAATGCTTCAAATATGAAATATATTAAAGTACATACACTTCTTTAAATTTAACCAGTTAACTGTGTAGCTCGACTTTGTATGTGGCTACTAAAAATTTTTGAAAACTTTATTTATAACATATTTATTACATATTTATTTAAACTTTATTTATTACATATTGACCTCTCGTCAATTTCTTTGTTTTGTTTCTTTACTTCGTCTTTGACTAGAAAAGTTCTAAAATGTCGAAAAATTAATAATGAATTTTAATTTTCACTACAAATTTTAACATAAATAGCAAGCAATTAATTTTATTCCATGACGAGTATACTCGGCAAAAACAGGTAACTGGTTAACTAGTTCATAAGATTATAAATTCAGTGTTTTACATCAATCCTACAATCGCAGCTACGAAGACTGATATCAAAATGAAGTCAACGAGCACACGCAACAACAAATAATATAATATTTCCTTTCGAATCTAGGAATCTAGGACGCGGCTGATTAAAATTCTACTCACGGTCCACGACTTGTGATTCCCGTAAAACACATTCCTCCGCCGGTTAATGCCAATAACCATAATCTTCCTGTTTTCGTTTCGCACGGAATAACAGCTGGTTGAATCGTGTGTCCCTCGGCATTCAAGTTCCCGGAACTCATACGCTTTTCATTGTGACAACGAAGGGAAAGTAAAGGGTTGCGCGCCGTCTCATCGCTTGTCCCGCAACTTGGCTTCCCTCAAGAGATGAATATAAATAAGGGTGTTAAAGCAATAACACTCAGCTCGCATTAATCCGAGTTACGCGTTACCAGGGACTTATCGTCGCGCGTTGAAATTAGGTTTGCCGCGTTACCTGTCGCACTCTCGCCGTGTGGTTCAATGTCGAAAACGCTCTGCCAACCGGCTCGGGCAAATCTCTGAATATTTGAGAGTGACGGCAAACTGATTTCATTGGCAGACTAACGCCAGAACTAGCACGCACGCCCCCGCTTTATGAAACCGGCCGACAATAAGAGTATAACTAGGATTTAGCAAGTTAATCCCTTCGAAGACGGGCCAGCCCGTCGAAGGGGGCTACTGTCACCCTCCTTTTTAATTAAAAGCGCAATCATTCTATCGTAATCCAATACTCGATCTCCTCCCATCTCTCTATCTCAGCTCCCCCTATGCCTTATCGACCCCTAAAGTTAAATTTCCTAGAAAAAAACTTTCAACCTATCCCCCAATCTCCTCTTTGTCCACACTGCGAGAATCCGCGGGGAAGTTTTGTCGGTATCAATTTTAATCTTTTAAAAATTTTTCTCTGGTTAACCCTAGAGCGATATTAATTTTTCAATCAATTTTTAAAATTGAATAAAAATTTACTAACTATAAAATACTTTCAGTTATTTAGTTTCAGACTGAAAAGCCCAAATGTTCCAAAGAAGTTAAAGAAACTTCGTATTTGCAGCTTTCGCGCAGTATAATAACGTATAATTTCTGGAAATTAGTGTACAGGAATTTTGTTGGGGTCACGGGAGACCGCAAGGGTAAATTCTCGCTACTTTTCCGATCTTTTCTTCAATGTCGCGTGTCTTGTTTCCGCAGAAACAAGCGCGAAAATTGCAGCGACATCGTTTTGCTCGACTCCATTCTGATACATTGCTTCATTAAATTATTCGTAACTAGACTGCGGATGCGTATAGGCGAATGTACAGGGTGTATAAAAATTATAGGACACTACTACCATAGCGGGCTTCTATGCCTATGGATCGATGGAGATCTGTTAAAAAAATGTTCCACAAATTTGTCCTTGACCGTTTTTCAAGGTCAAAATTTTTTTGTATTGCATCGTATAGTACTCGTCACAAGGAACAAAAGTCTTAAAGACACCATGGATCTCAAGTCAACAATTCTCTTGAAAATCGACTTTAAAGTTTCATAAACTATTTTATTCCACATGTCTACAGAATGTCCGAAGATGGTATAAATGTGGAGGAGGTAATTCAACATGAGAAAATAAGTTTAAAGTACAAAATAATTCTTTTCGTTTAACGCCTCGTTTTCGAGAAATTAGAGTTTGAAAATTCGGCGAACGCGCTTGATATTGAATATGAAATGTCTGACGCTTCTATTCATTGCCTACCTGATCTACTACTTACAAACGCTAGGAACATAAACTTGACGGATTTTTAAACTCTAATTTCTCGAAAACAAGGCATTAAAGGAAAAGAATTATTTTGTACTTTAAACTTATTTTCTCATGTAGAATTACTTCCTCCACATTTATACCACCTTGGGAACCCTCTAGACATATGGAGTAAAATAGTTTATGAAACTTTAAGTCGTTTGTCAAGAGAATGATTGACATCAGACCCATCATGTCTTTGAGACTTTTGTTGCTTGTGACGAGTACTATACGATGCAATACAAAAAAAAGTGTGACCTTGAAAAAGGGTCAAGGACAAATTTGCGGACCATTTTTTTAAAAGCTCACCACCGATCCAGAGGTATAGAATCCTACTGTGGTAGTCGTGACATATACTTTTTATACACCCTGTACATTTTGATGAGCAAATTTGGGGGAATTGGAATCGAAGAAATACTTGTTTCCTCGGGAGGAGGTCTTGTTGTGCTCGAACTGACGTGGAAACATTATTAAATTATTTTATATATTTTAACCAATCGCTTGACATTTGTAAAACAGGTTTATCTCTTTCTATAATAATTTTTATGGTTTTAATCCTCAAATGCTTATTATTAAACTGCAGATTTTACGCATTTATGGCAAAAATGGGTGAATGTAGAACAGTAAACATTTCACAACAATTTGTGAACAATGTTCTGGTGTTTTCGAATTATTAAAATTATTATGGAGGAGAAATATTTTTATTGGACCTCTGACTCTCAAATCTGATGAAGGCAATCTTTATTTTGCACAAAGACCCGCAGTCTACTTATTATACAAGGTAGGTCAGCCATTTTCTATATTTGAAATTTACCTATTTGCTCCAATTTCATACTAAAAAGCACATATTCGATTGAATATTACGAAAAGTGTGAATAATATTAATGCATCAAATCTGCAAACAAATTAGAGAAACGTGTGGTTTTAATCAAATTGAACGCGAAATCTACTTAATCATGAAACCGGACAGGGTTAAAAACAATTGTGGGAAGACGATTACTAATTCTAGGATTTGGGGGATTTTGTGCCTTTGAGCATTGTCTATGAGCACCGGAAATGGCTGTCTGGATTAAGATAGATACACGAGCGTAATAATTGATTGCTTAAATCGGTGGATTCTTGACTGCCAAACCATAAACCTCAAAGATTCCGTAGAATCAAAGTGATTTATTTAATGAAATAGAAATTGAAAAGTTAAAATGTATCACACTGAGTAATCCTTGAAGTTTCTTGCATTATCCAGATCTTAACCAAAGAATCCCGCACTAATCATATGGAAAATCTATCCCGGTAAAATCTGTCGGATTTTTCATATGTTGTAGCTTATGATCTACTGAACAAAAGATGTAATGGGCACTATTACAAATATGACAAATTCGAGCTGTTGAATACTCAAATCTCAGGAAGTATATTTACTTTACACGCTTGCCGCACCCCCACTCCCGCCACACCACTCCTTCGATTTGCAAGTTGCGCGACCTAATGAAGTTGGCAACATACTAGCGTTATTGCTGCCGAATGCTATTACTTTCTGGCATTGCTGCGTCCGATATTTATATTATTGATATCAGTGTATTCCATACATTTTGGCCTCCATACTATTTGGTAATAAGATCATTTTTTTATTAATCTACACACACAAGCACAAACACACACACACACACAGCAGAGAGGGTTTGGAGTAAAAAAATACTACGGTAGTGACGAACCGTGGAGTACTTATCCCTGCTGTGACACGCAAAAATTTTTGTGAAAGATTTCTGTTCACAGACCTTTTCAAGGTCATTCAAAATTCAAAAATAATGACACCACTTAACCGATTTTGTGAAACCCTACTATTTTTGTTTCAAACATTTTTCCAAGAAATAATTACTTCTCGAGATTTGAGTATTCGGCAGCTCGAATTTGCCATGTTTGACTGATTATAACTCGATAACTGTCCATTATTGAGCATTGTGCCCATTACATCTTTTGCTCAGTAGATCGTAAGCTACAACATATGAAAAATCCAACTGATTTTACCGGGATAGATTTCCGATATGATTAGTGCGGGGTTCTTTGGTACAGTGAATATATTAGTATATAAATTCATATATAAATATAAAAAATTAATTCCGTCACTCACACATGGGTGACAATGTAAATACTTTTTCATTTTACGTCCATTTGGTCGTAAAGTCGCGTCGCGTCGTCGCTCTCATAAATTGCACGCGACGCGTCCAGGATTTCCGAAATATTTTCAATAATGCCAATGCGTTAGGATGTGCAAAATATCGCGAGTGACCGAGCATTTCTCGTAAACGGTCTCTTTGAGGCAGTAATAAAGCGTTTACTACCACGGCCGACCTCCGTATCGCGGAATATAACCTCCGCTTTATATCTGAAACGCTCCCTGTCGTTTCCCTGATCATCGTTCACGAATCAGTGGACGGGACGAGGTCCCGCCACTCGCTTTGTATACGTATGGTACGCGTTTGAATTTTAAGCAGCACTCTTAGCCCACTCACTCAACTTTCCCGCTCGTTGATTATGCTCGAGTGGCTGCCGCCGGGAAATCGCGATGACATTTTCGTACTTGCCGCTTCCGTTGTACACTCTCGCCATCGAAACTGCTTCGGCGACTTTCCCCATGCGAAAATTCTTTGGAAATCCTGCGATTCATACCTCTTTCGATTCTTTAAGGGGCTATTCTGGTTTTGAGCTTTTAAAGAATCGATTTTTTTAAATTTTCTTTAAGGAAGTATTTCGGTTTCCGAAGCCGTTCCTTGACAAAATTTTAGGAATTTTTTCAGAAAAACTGTTGAACCTTTTGCATTGGGAATTTGTACACATATTTATTGGTCTTTGAAGTGTATGCGCGATTTTTTTCAAGTAAAAATAATCAAAATTACCTGAGATATATATATTTTTATAGAAATAGGATGTTTGAAATAATATGGTTCAACGGTTGCTATGATTCCGGGTTTTCGACTGATCCGAAGCCAAAAAAATTAAGTTGTATGTTAATCAGTATGAATGTAGTTGTAGTCCAAACCCGAAGAAAAATTAAAAATCTTGTTTATTTACATAATAGTGGCATTTTGAAGTCAAATTACCGATTTTTAAAATATTTTTATTTATTAGTGCGATAACAGGGTACGTGCTATAGATTGTATATAACTATGCTAATTTTACGAATCCAGACATTTTACAAATACTTTTGCACAAATATTCTACAACACTTAATCCTGAAGAAACCGATTAGTATAATTTAATTATATTTTATAAAATGAATAATTTATATCTGTCTGTGTTGTAAAATCTATTGCTTTGAAATATGACGTTATAGACGAAACATAATTTGCTAATATAAAGTGTAAAGCAAAAACTAAGAAATATAAATATAAATAATATAATATGTACCTACAGCTAGGAATAATACACGAATTTTTATCGCACAGCTGTAGATTCGAAAATACTTGACTAAACATACGAATTGCAAAATGTATATTCACAGAAACAGTGTATCATTTAAATGAAATTGAATTGTCTAAAAGTGTATCGAAAATTCTGAAGAACAGTGAGAAATAGAAATTGTAAACATGTTAAAAACAAGAAAAATCACCAGCGATCAAAGTTAAATATTCTACAGAATGTTTATAGAGTTGATGAAGTCTATAACACATTGAAAGAGTAATTGATATTTAGTAGATGATCAGATTTAATTTCATGGAAACGCTTTAAAGACAGCACTCCTATTTTCGCAATCCAATATGGACGGATAATACATCGCGGACGTTAATAGAGGTTTGTCTGAGAAATTATGCGGAAACAGAATGTAAATGGTTTCCAAAAGCAAACTCACCTGTCAATCACCGCACCTGGACATGCACTGTCGAATCGTAAAGGGAATCCTTAATACGTCGGCACTGCTGATCCTGCAATCACAAAGAAACGAAACGAAATTTATAAAAATTCACACCAACAATTGAATTCGTTGCCATACTTAAAGGAGCAGAATATTTTGCCAAACCTCTTCAAAGACATTCACTGCTTTACCTTTAGAATTTGATACTCAAAGATGCTTATTACTGCTAACTTAATGGTAAGAATTTTCTAAACGAAAAAACCTGTAGTTTCATCTTCCTCGTGCAAAATGTTAATAAAAGTGCAACTAAATTCACGCTTGTTATTGCACGCAAGGCGAGAACATCCTATTAGTGTCATAGCTTTCCGGCGTGGCGCAGCGGAAGCTGCTTAAACTTAATAGCTCGGAGTAAGCTTAATGTAAGGTGGGTTTTTCTATATCTCGGTGTGGTATTTCGTGAAAATGAGTTTCATCCTGAGACAAGAGAAAATCAAATACCTCTGCGTCGTTGTCCTCGACTTATAGAAAAGAAACGTAAGAAAATCCGCTACGTTTTTACACTGAAATCTTAGCAGTTCCAACTATTCTGCTCGCTACAAGATTCTGTGAGTTTTCTTCATTTTATCTGCAACCATGAGCTCTCTAACACATTTTCAGACTCATCTTGAGCACATCAAGACAAAAATATTTAAACATAAACGTGTGCGAAGGAATTATTTAATTTATTTAATACTACATCGAGTGGCAAACTAAGTTTCCATCAAATTTAAGGAACGAGATTTTAGACACACTAGGAAAAATAGATAACCTAAAAAATAACCTAGTCGAAGATGACGAAATAGAACACTTCATCAAATTCTTAAAGACAACAACAGTACCGACAAAAACAGCATAATAGATTATATAGTTACTGAATTCCAAGAAGTTGATGAGACTTTAACACTGTAAGTGCTGCAAAATAAAAATTGGTTACATCAATTGCAATGAATAGGAGCAAAACAAAAATGTCTTTCTTTCTTTAATAAGTTTAACACTAGGTTTACGGAGCACTAAAATTGATTATTTTACATTGCTTTATAAAAATAATAAAATTGTATTTACTTAGATCTTCAGCGATTTTTACTGTAATATGTACACAAAAAAATAAATCTATTTAATAATTCCTCACGAATGCCTCCTTGCACTCTTAATAATCGTAAAATAACAATTTTTGAATCCGTCATTTTGACGGGCTCCGTAAATCTAGTGTTAATAAGCTGAAACTAATACATTGATCAATGAACATCGATGCTCTTCAATTCTTTTAATCTATCTACCACTTTCAATTGCATCTACTCAATCTTATATATCTATTGACCACATATGTCTGATACAATTTTTTATCAATAATTTTTACTGTAATCTATTAAATAATCCAAATTTGTATAGGATTTACGAGGTATAATAATGTTACAAAAATCACTGATATGAAAAACATGCTAAAGATGCAGGTATTTTGTGTAACTTTTGTAGGTATGTATTGATGTAGCATTCAACGTGTTAAAAAAAACTATAGTTTACCACTATTTACTATAGTAGAAAACTATAGTTTAGAACTATAAGTAGAACAATCTCGTTTCTGTGTAAAAGATACAACTTGTAGTTAAATTGTCCAAAAGCTGTTGGAAATTTTTCCTTTGATCAATTTGTTTGTTCCGTTGAACAGTTAAAGGATATGACTCTGACATCAAAGACATCTAAGTAGTTCCATTCACGTATCTCAGTTTTACTATATGTACATATTATATGTATATATGAAATCCAGTTCTACAGGGTGTCCCAAAAATGTTGTAAATCCTTGAAATGGACGATTCCTGAGGTTATTTAAAGTAACTTTTTCCTTTGCAAAAATGGCCGCCTCGGCTTCGTTAAGGAGTTATTAATGAAAAACACGGACCAATCACAATACCGTTACAGCGGACGGACTCCGACTCGGCCAATGATAACGTTGCGCTCAACGGGATTTGTCACCAAGCCGGAGCCCGTCCTCTGTAACGGTGTTGTGATTGGTCCACGGTTTTCATTAATAACTCCTTAACAAAGCCGAGGCGACCATTTTTGCAAAGGAAATAGTTACTTTAAATAACCTAAGGAGTCGCTCATTTCAAGGATTTACAATATTTTTGGGACACCCTGTATATTCAAGCATAATTGATGTGTGAACATTTGACACTCATGTATTCCGACGTAGTTAGAAGTACACTTCTGAACAGTGTATGTACTCATTACTAAACTCTGGAAGTTTAGGCAAATATACATTTTCAAAGACTAATACATATCAATCTAACTTAAACGGAAACATATTTCTTCGCTGGATTCAAGATTAAATAGAAACTTCATTGGACTTGATAAAAAGCTGTGTGGTTTGCGAACGGACGTTCTATGTATGCAGAAAATCATTACAAGTATATTTCTGCTCTATTTAGAATTAAATGCAATTTTTAAGAAAGCATACACAGTTTTATTCAATTCCAATTTCACTAAATTAGTTTACAAAATATATTAAAGTGGAGCGTCTATTAATTACAAATTTCAAGATCAGCTGAAGATAACAAGCATTTATCAAATATTTCAAATGCTACATCCATTCTAAATTGTATATCAGATTATTTATAGTCAAATGCAGTCACCGTGAATTTTTGATTGACTCTAACATTTCCAAACTACCACATCAACATTTCTATCAACATAAAAATGTACAGGGTGTCTCAAATAAAGCGTTACAAATAGATTTCACTTCCCATTTAAAGAAATGTTAGAACAATGCTTTTCGTTCTAGTGTTTGCCCTGAAAGGTTTATTGCATAGTAAAAGATTAGTTATAGCCACTTGGACAACTTAATGAAACAAGAAAAAATGAAGTAGACACCTTCGTTAATTCCTAATTACCCTGTATAATGATTATTAGACTGTAAATCTTCATGTAAAATAAAAATTTTCTAAATCAATTGTAAAAAACAGAAATGAAATCAAAATGTATGCCCCATTTTAATAATTTGAGTAAACCAAAAATAATATAACAGTATCATTATATTTCACCAGTTCATTTTTTCATGCCTGGAAAAATATAATTGTCACAACTGCAGTAAACACAGGTCTGCAATAAGACAAATATTTCTGAAATAAATGTCTTTGTTCTTGGTGGAACGGTAAATTCTAAAACAACAGTACACGTCGTTGTACGCGCTCAACTCGACTCCATCACTATGGTAAACTGATCAAGCCACTGGAGCCCGACTTCCGATTGAATTCGCAGATTTTCTTTCCGCAAAAGCCCCTGATTGTCCGTGTGTGTCGACCTTGCTCGACAACCGACAGGGGAAGCCTTTACAGGCAAAAGCTCTATTCGCGGTCTTAGTCGCAGCGCCATGAGCAAAAGCCATATAGAAGAGACCGGCGCGCCGCGCCCCGCCGAAGCAAGTTAGTCTAGTGTGAAGCGAGGTTTGTCAAGCGGTTCTGATCCACAGAATGCATCCACGGATGATCCAACTACGAGTTTCTTGCTCCTTGAACTGCGGTGAAACCGCTCTTGGTCCGTTCCCCGTCCTTCCCTCAACGCGGAAACGTGTCGATCGCGTTCAATCCGCACTTTGTGTAGATTTTGCCGCTTCTGCGGATCGCAACGGCATGTAACTCACGAATACTCGATGTACCAGGTGTCCATGCAATTCTCTTCCACCAGGGAAATCAAAATTTTTCGCCAAAAACTAAAGTGCAGTGATTCACAGTGCTGGATTAACCAACAAACAAAATAAATACGTGCTTAGGGCATGAGATTGAGATCTAGATCTATCCTACTGATAGATTGTTCAGTCAAAAGCGATTCATATGCAATACCATTTATTGTACAAATCAGTAAAGATTTAATCAAAGATTTTATCTATTCGCACACTCGCATTTCACGGATCCGTTCGGATAATCGAGGTTCTACTGAATCGTGAATTAAACAAGTAAATTTAATCATAGCTATGTCGTGTTGGGTATCGTTTCAATCAGAAAAATATGACAAATACGTTAATAAAAGGTACATACAAAAATTATTGAAAACGTGGATGTTTTTTTACTGATCAAATCATTTAATCTGACGATTCTCATAACTCGAGAACACGGATTCTCGGTCTACTTTACTCGGTACAGCCGATAGAATTTTTTACGGGGAATATTTTCTAGAACTTCATCGGAATTATGAGGTGCTGCATAGGGTCCGACCCGAGTGATCACACTTTTCAATACAGCCTCAAACATTAAACGATTCAATTAAACCGGTCGGATGTAAATTCCTCGGTGCGCTCGCGTTCGCCGTTTATAGAGACCGGAAATACTTGCGCGCCAGTAAATTTCGGCCGTATTTCTATTCTCGTATCGCGCCAGAGTTATTAAGGTCTGTACACCGGGTTGCATTTAGCCGACACCCCATAAAACTGTAAACACGTTGTCGACATTGGTTTTATCGCGTGCTCATCGCGACCCGGCTCGGCTCGGCCGGATTCATACGCCACCGTTTAAACGGCGCCATTGTTCGACCATGTCACGGAAAATGTTTCGAACGTTATTTGATCGGACCATCCTAACTCGTGAAAGAGCCGCTGACCACGTGCCAGAGAAAGTAGAAGCAATTTGACACCTCGATAAATTTTAATATCAAATCCATCTACACGTACACCGTTCGCGAACAAAGTGCAACATAATTCAATCCTCATTCTTGCTTCATAGAACTCTGAAATTTTTGCACCGGGTATCGGTAGAATTAATGGACTTTTTAAAAATTGCATTTAATTTTGATTTTAATTGAAATTTTTTTTACATATGTTTAAAAATTTTTCAGGAGATAGTTGAAAAATCAAAGAATTTATTTCACATAGCGCGCTGCCATTTTGTAATCGTTTCGCCGCGTCTGGAAACTTTCACGCAATATTACTTTTGATCAGGGGTTGAAACGGTTCTGAAAATAACTGTTTGAAACAGTTATATATCGGTTCTGTATGAAACAGTTATGGAGAACCGAAATGATGTTGTAACTGTTATGAGAATATCGATTCTCGCTTATATTGGTTACGGTTACGGTTTGTATCGGCTATACAGGGTGTCTCACAATTCCTTCAACATCCGGAAATAAGAAGTTCCTCAGATCATTTGAAGAGACATTTTCCTTTGCAAAACTGGCGTCTGCGGCTTTGTTAAGGAGCTATTAACGAAAAACACGGACCAATCAGAGCGCAGCTACAGCGAACGGAGTCCGACTCGGCGACAGTTCCCGCTTAGCGTGGCGTCGCCGTTGGCCGAGCCAGAATCAATCCGCTGTAGCTGCGCTCTGATTGGTCCGTGTTTTTCGTTAATAACTCTTAAACAAAGCAGCGGACGCCATTTTTGTAAAGGAAAATGTCGCTTCAATTGATCTCCGGAACCTCCCATTTCCGGATGTTGAAGGAATTTTGAGACACCCTGTATAGCCGATACAGAACCAAAAAATATCAGTTGCAGAACTGCAAAACCGATGCGAGACCGATACGGGACATATTATAGGTTCTGAAGTCTGAAGAACCGAAACCAAAACCGAAATCCAGAACCTAAAAATAACAGTTATAGAATCGTTATAATATCGGTTCTCAAGAACTGTAACCATAACCGATGTAAGCGAGAACCGATAAACTCATGACAGTTATAACATTTTTTCGGTTCTCGTAACTGTTTCAAGAACCGGAATCGATATCATAACTGTTTTCAGCCCCTGCTTTTGACTCAGTGAAGCTACGACACTCGTTATTGTCTCAATCGATAGATCTGGTCGTATTCAACAGATAATATGTTTCTTGAATTTCCTTTTTTTATTTTTTATTTCCCACCTTCCTTCCAAATACCAATAACAATAAAACGATCTCATGGTGAACATTGTAGACGTATTCACGTCATCTGTCCGTACCCGCGACATAGACACACCGATTTTATTTAAAGACAATTTTGATGGATGGCACTCTTTGTATGGATCATTCTGATCTCTCTGATATTCCCACATCTCGCAGAGAGCCGCATTCTAATTACTACCACTGTCTGGTTAACAACAAGTTGTTGTTCCCGAAGCGAGCAGCATTCCCATCGCACTGTAGCGAAATCGCTCCGAGCAGAAAACGCTGTGTTAATTAATTATGTACTTACTATTACCGCGCGAGTTCGGCGAAGCTCCGTATTGTTAAAATATCATACAAAGGACGAAACCAAAGTGACATCACGAGATCTTAATGAAACTTTAGGAGGACATAGTTCTTGCAAAAAATATTAGACACGTATATTTTTGATTGCTATCGTTCATATTCAAGGGGTAAAAACAGCCCTTAAAGTTTGTGATCCGAACCATATTTGGTCAAATATGTCGAGAACTATTGGAGCTAGATGGATGGTTCACATGACACCGTTGTGTATTTTTTAATATGGAATCCAACTGCCCAATCCGATTTTAGATATCTTAATTTGTTTGAAAAATACATAAAAAGATGGCACTTTTTTGTTAATTTTTTCATTCAAATGTTAAACCATGGTCTTGAATATTTGTGTGTGAAAAGTGCATACCTAAATACAAAATTCGGATAAAATAGAATCTTGGTTTCTAAACTTTAAAAAAAGTTATTGTAATTCAGTTCAGAATTTTCTGCAAGACGTCTTAATTTGTTTAAAAAATACATAAAAAATGGCACTTTTTTCTTAATTTTTTCATTCAAATGTTAAACCGTGTTCTTGAATATTTGGAAAGTACATACCTAAATACAAAATCCGGATAAAATAGAATCTTGGATTTTAAACTTTAATTTATTTTGGCATTTTCTGCAAGACCGTGTAATTTAGTGCTAATAATTAATCAGATAGAAAATTTCTATGGTATTTTGAGTAATTATATTGGAACTCGATATTTCATTTGGAATAATAGAAAATTGTTACCGCGGTTGTAACAGTAGTGGTTGTCGTCAGCATCCGCTAGTTTTTAATGTATTTTTTAAACAAATTAAGATATCTAAGATCGGTCTGCAGCGGCTGTATTCCTTATTAGGAAATGCATAACTTTGTCACGTGAACCACTCCTCTAGCTCTAGTTGATTCCGAGATGTTCGACTAAACATGAACCGGACCAAAAATTTGGAGAGCCGTTTTCACACCTTGAATATGAGCAATGGCCACTACAAAAAATATGTGTGTAATATTTTTGCAAGAACTACGTCCTCCCAAAGTTTTATTAAGGTCTGGTCACTTCGAGATCGTTTTAAGTATGGAACGTAACACCAGAAGTATAGCCACAATAGTGTCCGCCGCGATTTCGAATTAATCTGATTTCGGCGGAATGGCAGATGGCACGGTGGCGGTTTGAACTTGAAGTTTGCGAATTTAATGAGAATTAATCGAGTTCGAGTATTAGACGATTGATGGGGAACCCGGAGACAATATGGACGGCTGTTGAACGCTCCGAACTTCTAAATGTTCCCCGGTTGAGGACGTGAACGATGGCTGAAACGCAATTTCTGACGCTGGAAAATTTATAGCGGGACGCGAAGAATTCGCTAATAGGGATTTAGCCTGAATGCTTCGAGTCGTGTCCGGAATATAATTAACGGTGGAAACTCGAGTCGGATGGGAGCTACCCGTTTGTAACGGCTCATTGAGTATGCGAACTGTTTTGTCCTATTTTCCGACTCGCCTGCAACGATTTACTAAGCTACCTTTTTTCTCCCCACGACCGCTTGTGTTTCGTCTTGACGCTGCAATACCGGCGAAAATTCTTCAGCGAGAGAAATTGTTCCGATGGCTGCGATTAGTCGAAGTTGTTCCGTGCCGTCTTTGATGACGGAACAGAATCGAAGTGACGTTCTTTATGCTTTGGCCACGACGAATTTCATGTACAGCGACAGAAGAATGGTTCTGCAATTTTTCTGTCGTTGGTAACATCTAATTGAATTTTTCGTGTAGCGTTCTGTCACTATGATATACAGGGTGGGACACTATAAACATGTCACCTGAATAACTCGCTTGCTTTTGAAGATAGAAGAAAATGCATCAAACCAAACTTACTTGATATTTGTCAGGCAGTATCATCAGTATTGTAACGTTTTAGATTATGTCTCCGTGTTCAAGGTCGTCATTTTGAACACTTGAAGTAGCAGTGAATACGTAAATGACATGTTACATGTAAATCGTCGTAGTGTTCGAAGAGTGCTCTGAGACACTTTATTTTCTATTGCAGTTGACCTTGCGTGACTTTGATTGACCTTCATAATAGGTCATTGTATTTGTCTTGAAACACACTATCAGAATAAAAAACCATACCATTCCATTTAAAAAAACAGAGTTGACCTTCATATCTCCTTGACGTCTCCACCTACAAAAAAATTAAAGACATCAGATTACGAGCGCCTCGATATCAAGTAAGTTTGGTTTGATGCATTTTCTTCTATCTTCAAAAACAAGCGAGTTATTCAGGTGACCTGTTTAAAGTGCCCCACCCTATATTAGGAGTACAAATTAATTTGTGGCTGTCAACTTAAAAATCTTCCTACTAACAACAGTCTCAAAAGATTGAAGACTCGCTTAGCTGTCCATCATAAATCTTTACTACGTACGTAGAAAAAATTTGTTAACCCTTTAGCTGGATGAATTTTCAAATATAAACACTTACGAAGACGTCAATGGCGACGTGTAATGAAATTTTCAGAATATGTGTAGTTGCCACAGTTCAACAAAACGTATTTTTTAAATTTTCAATAGAGGCCCACACAAAAAAGTTGTAAAATACAACTTTTGATATATTTTCTCTGCAATTCCCACCAAATGAAATTTTTCAAATTTCTTTTCTACGACATATAATAAACTAATTGATCTAACTTCTAATAAAAATCCCAACCGAAGGTCCTATATTAAAAAAGTTATATTATTTTTAAAAGTGTCAGAATATTTATTAGAGTGACTGTATGTAACAAGCAGCAGAAGAAAACAGACGATAAAGTGTTCGCTTCTTCTTTTCAGATACTCAAAATCGTGGATGCGTGTGTGTGTGTGTGGGGTTTTAGAAGCGACGGTAGTTGTTTCATACGTGAAATCGGCGACTATTTACAGAGAAACTAAGCA
Organism: Sphecodes monilicornis; assembly: GCA_913789915.3. Lineage (NCBI taxonomy): Eukaryota > Metazoa > Arthropoda > Insecta > Hymenoptera > Halictidae > Sphecodes > Sphecodes monilicornis. The sequence continues at coordinate 12,217,312 of OU565294.1, forward strand.
TAAAAAAGAACGGGATTGTGTATGCGGTTGGTTCTCGCGACGCATTCGACATTACTGTCTCTCGTTTCGCATCGAACAGTGAAACGGTAGTTTCGCGTCGGTGTTGCCACCGTTGAAGGGTGCTCCAGAGGGGAGAAGCCGTGACATGAGGACGCTACAAAGGCGCGTCGAAGGATGCCGATATGTTCCCGAACAGGGTAGAGAGGGGGAGATGTGGGAGAGTGACGCTTTTACAACATCCATAAACACCTCGTGTCGGCGAGACTGCGAGACTGCGAGAAGGCACCTGTGGCTGATGCACAGCTCGACGTCTCTGCAAAGTCCGCTGCTTTGCGTGCAAACGCGCTCAGGATCCGGTGAAAGTTGCCGAGGCTCCTGCCCTCTTCTTGATGGCGCTTGGTCCCGATACTTATCCGTCACTTTCGATCCACAATTTGTTTAAGTCACTTACAATCTCATCTCCCAATTGGACATTTTTAGATATAGGGTCTACCCTATTTTAACACCAACCGTACGGAGCGCCAAAATGTGACTGGATACGTTTTATAAAAATTGCAAGACTGGATTTATTTCTCACAATTTTCATTACAGTTTTGTAACACGTGCTTGAATGAAGAAATATTATTTAATAATTTCTAATGGAAGCATCCTTGTAATTTCAGTAATTATAAATTCCGACTAATGTGATTAATAATGAATATACAGGAACGATAGTTTACTTTTCTCGGACTATTAATTTTTATATTGTTCCCAAAAAATATAATAAATAAAAAATCAAATGTAAATTTCACTTACAATCCCTTAAGAAATTATTAAGATTCGTCCAAAGAAACGTGCGCATTATACCGGAAATTTCACCTAACTTGACCACCTTAAATATATCGCTTATTTTGTATGATAGAAAAAATGTCAGGGAGAGAAAATATTCTGTTCGAAGTCGCCAATACGGTAATGGACCGAATTGTTTTCTCAAGGTCATTTTTTCGAGATCTCAAGGTCATCGTATTTTTTTTAAATGGGACTGCATATTTTCACTATACCAGTCTTATAGCTTATAAAAAAACGAATCCAGCGAGGTGCAATATGTTGACCTCCGCGTGACCTTTAGTATATCGATACCGATACCGTAGCTTGTTGTGCTACGGTAATATGATTGTAAAGCGATAATCTTCTGCTAAGGTTATCGCTTTGTTAATAATGCTTGTAAACATACTTCAACCGATGTAAGGAAAATACGAATGTCTGTTCACAAGCACCACGGGCAATTATACGATACACTGTTTCAATGAAATTGAAATTCCTTCATTTACCGTCCCCGAACACGTACCGAAGTTACTGACAAACATTTCATAATTTCCTCGCTGAAGGTCACGTGAATGTCAACATATTGCACCTCGTTGGATTTATTTTTTTATAAGCTATAAGACTGTTGTAATGAAAATATGCACTCCCATTTAAAAAAAAATACGATGATCTTGAGATCTCGAAAAATGACCTTGAGAAAAGAATTCGGCCCATCACCGTATTTGAAGTCCCATTTTAAAAAAAATACGATGACCTTGAGATTTCGAAAAATGACCTTGAGAAAAGAATTCGGCCCATCACCGTATTTGCAGTCCCATTTAAAAAAAAATACGATGACCTTGAGAAAAGAATTCGGCCCATCACCGTATTTGCAGTCCCATTTAAAAAAAAATACGATGACCTTGAGATTTCGAAAAATGACCTTGAGAAAAGAATTCGGCCCATCACCGTATTGGCGCCTTCAAACAGAATATTTTCTCCCCCTGACATTTTTTCTATCATACAAAATAAGCGATATATTTAAGGTGGTCAAGTTAGGTGGAATACTCGGTATAATAAATAATAAGAACTATCAAAACTATCCGTTTACATCTCAGAAAGACCTAGTCGCATTTATCTAATGGTTAATCTGAAAAAAATTCTTAAGAATTGTTTCCATTGCCGTGACACGAGCAGCTCCCCTTAAAACACGGTGGCGCTTAGATGTTCATCCACAGAGATTCCGGGCTTCTGATTAACTCGGTACGAAATTATCCGTCGACTTAGACGCCGCGCGCTTCGAATAGCCTGCAAGCCCTTTCCCAACCGGCTCCTAACAGTTTCATAGCCCACAGTCCGACTATTCATTCGCTCGGACCCGGCCTAGGAAGGTTTGGGGGTGGCTATGGCGGTTGCATGTCCGCTGCAAGCCGCCGCTGCTTCAACTGCAACTGCAGCTCCGTAGCTACAATTCCCGCGAGCATCGGCAAGCAGCTCGGCCCGAGAGACAGAGACCGCCTGTGTACGTGTGTTTCTTGTTTCTCCGGCTGTGTACAACCGGCTTCTGCGGCTCTCGCGCGCGGTAATAGCGGTGAATACGGTGTACCAGTCAAACGCATACCGTATTGATTTTAATACTACGACGAGAAGCCACCAGGGAAACTTGGCAATGGGAAGAACCGGGAAAATCTTGACGTGTAATCGCCCGCGGTCGCGGCGAACCCCGTACCATGGGATTTTTGTTCGCTCGATGGGAGCCCGATTGCCTGTGATGCTCTGTAATTATGCTTCATACTTGGGAACACGTTCTATCAGGCGTAGAATTGATTATAGACTGACGGTGTAACGATGGAATTAAATATTCAGGATTATAACACTTGCTATGGCAGTTTTTTCTTTTTTATTAACAATAGAAACACTGAAACTTAGTATATACCTATATTACCCAAAAGCAGTCAAAGTGACTGCATTGTGAAAGAATAACTAATGTGTAAAGAAATTTGTTTAAAATTAATTTTTAATATTTTTTATATTGACGACATGGCATATTGATGACACTTTCATTTTCATCATTGGTGATCGACTCTTCATCGCTATCTTCAGTGTCAGATGTTTCACTTTGAATATAACCCGCTTCATCTTCAGATGATAGTTCAGAATTTGTTGCATCTGATTCTATATCGGAGCACTCTTCACTTATGTTCGTTAGCTTTTCCAATAACTCACTTCTATTCGACACTTCTTTCGTGAATTTAGGGCGCAAAAGAAATAAAATAAACAACTTGTTAGAACAAGTATCACTGCATAAATATTCGAATAACAAGTACTACTTTAGCTTATTGAGCAACTGCAACTTATCAAGTATACGCCCAAATCGACAATTTATCATGTAGTTGTATGTTATCATGTGACGATAATCGAAAAAAAAAATGGAAACTGTTATTTTAATACAGAGCCGAACTGGTCATATAAGAAATTTACTCAATTCAATAATAAGAGTCATTTGATTATTTAAAATTTCCCAAGCAGTCAAAATGACTGCTTTTGTTCAATATAGGTATAACACACACACACACACACACACACACACACATATATATATATATATATATATATATATATATACCGGAAATGAAGGAGGGGGGAGGTAACTACAATTATTAATAAACTATATGTTGTACAAAAAGTCACAAAATTCTAAGAAATTGTGTCATTATATACATAATTGTTTTTCTAATTGAAATTAAAAAGCAGTCAAAATGACTTCCTTCGGCAGTCTAGTGTTGAGCACTTCAAACACTTGTGGATTTACAGTTCCTAGCATTAATATTTGGACATTCTTAAAAAGACGATAACTTTTATTACTGGACTATACGGCTTAGATTCTCTTTTTTCGAGGATGTTAGAACAATTAGTTTACTACATGATGTGAAAAAGAAAGATGAAAAATTTGCAGGAATTGCAGAGAAAATATTAAAAATTTCCTTTTACAACTTTTTTATATGGGCCTATATTGACTGTTTAGAAAGTAAGTTTTGTAGATCTGCACTAGTTATACATATCCTGTAAATTGCATCAATAAATTTTTATTTAAATAACTTATTATTCGTATAAACTTTAACCCCTTGCCTTACGATTTATTTCACGGTTTTAGAGATTAGAATTTCTTTGTAATTCATAATTTCATAGAAAAAGAAGAAAATGTATATTTATTGCATGTCTGTATGTTCTTCAATGACTGTACATTAACAACATCAAAATAGAATTATATTACGGTTTAAGGGAAATTAATAACATACATCTTTATTAGACCATGTTCAGAATCTTCATCGCGACTCTCACACGATATTGTAAGCGATGGGATTAATTTAAACAAATACTACTTCGATAGTGACAAATTAAATTTTATTAGTTACTCTTATTCATTATCTGCTATCCGAATAAGATTTTGTCCAACTCTGGTTTATTTAGCTTTACAAATATAGGATTGCAAATACATTATCATACCCGAAATTTCGGGTACCCGAGCCTCGGGTCGAGTCGGATAATGATCGGGTCGGGTCGGGTCAGGATCCCGAAAGTTTATAAACTTCGGGTACCAGCAATTTCGGGTACCCGAAATGGTAGTCGGGTCGGGTCGGTTCGGGGTCCCGAAAGTTTGCAATATTCGGGTACTCGAAGTTAAAGTTGTATTTATATAAACGTAATGCTGTTTTATGATTTTTCAGTTCAATTTTTTATTTTCAATGGCAGGTTCAGAATGATTTTTGTATTTTTAGTGTAATCGGTTATCAAACTTCGCGAGGAAAAAAATATTTTAGAATACATTAGGTGAAAGAATGTACGTAAAGGACGTTTCTGTTTCTATTAAACACTGTTCTTACAAGACAAAGGACTCTTCGTCCGCACACTGTTCGTATAAGAGCACTGTTTCGTAAACGGTGTTTACTACAAATCGAAATATTATTACAACCGATGATTGGACGTCTTAATATGCACAGAGTCACAGAGTTATTTATTGCTGATTTGACCGCAGACTTATCCCAACTTTAACTTTGAGTACCCGAATATTGCAAACTTTCCGGACCCCGACTCGATCCGACCCGACTACCTTTTCGGGTACCCGAAATCGCGGGCACTCGAAGTTTATAAACTTTCGGGGTCCCGACCCGATCCCGAACAAATTTCTCGACCCGACCCGAAATTTCGAGTACTTGCACACCCCTAGTTATCATCAATCTAATCACTAAACACAGGATTTGATGCGTTTATGGCAATAATTGGTATTATAAAGACTGAAAGAATTTAAGACTATCGTCGTATCGTTTTCAACTTTTTAAAGTTATTATAGGAGGAAAGAAGTTTCTGCTTGGCACCAGTTTCTTGCAATTGATGTAGAGAATTTTTATTTTGCATAAAGATCCGCAGTCTAATAATCGATAAAATCTTCTATAAATTAGGGCTTGTTCTAAGAGAGTTAGTACAATGATTTGCTATTTATTATTTATTATTTATTATCCGTAATTTTGCATGATCTTCATGAACACAGGTTCTATCCAATTTGTGCATCAATTAATAGTATTCTAATAAAATCAGAAATTGGAGATTCTAACACTTGAGGAAGGGAGTGATGCTGTGAGAAGAAGCCGACTATGTTCAGGCCTTATCCCAGAACCATACAAAGTTCTCATTGGCCCACGAAAAATGTCTAACAAACACGGGGCTAAGGAACAGCGAAGGTTCTTTGCTATGATCGGGAAACTTCTTATGGAATGGGATAGTGTCGATTCCACGGGGGTGGAAAAGCGTATAAGAATCGTTGAGGACGGGAAAGAGGTGAGACAATGGCCGAGGAGAAAAGAAAAGCACATAAGCCGCGACATCAGATAGTGTCCGAGACGATGTCACGTAACAGCTGTTGCTAATAGCCTGTTTAACCGGCGGCTCGAAACCTCTTATTCTCACGCCCAGACTAATTATAGTGGCGCATCTTAAATTCAAGCAAGTCAGCATTCCTTGGACGGATATGGCGGTGAGATTCTTGTGGTTTGGAAAAGTGACACTATCCTATGTTTCAGAAAAACAGGCAAAGTGCAATTTAACTCTTGTCAATTTCATAGGTTTTCCATAGACGTCTGATAAATTAGTATATTCTGCGAGCCATTTTATTGGTTGGCTACCGAGTAAATTTATTTTAAACTTGTCTCCTACTTATTTCAGTTTGTTGCTTTCAAAGAAGGAATTTTACTGGCATTCCTCCTTTGTATTAATTTGGCACATTTTTCAATGATTTTGACTGAATTGTGCACATTTTGCACATTATTTTATCAGTTGTGAACGACTTGAATAATTTCATTTTAAACATGCCTTTCAATTATTTTAGTTTTTCGTTTTCAAAGGAGGAATCTACATAACTACCATTCGTCCCTCATGATAATTTGCAGATTTTTCAACGATTTTGATACAAATATTAAATTCGGCATATTATTTGATCAGGTGTGAACAATTTTGAATAATTTTAATTGAAACATTTCTTTCGCTCATTTTAGTTTTTTTTTTATTCTCAAAGCAGGAATTTAAATACCACTCAGACCTTGAAGTTAACACGGTCAGAATTTTATGTTTTAACACATCATCTACCGTCGATTATTTCATAACTTTTGAAAATCTGTGATCTATGCTTAAGGACTTTTTAATAGAACCATCAAAAGTAATAACAACATCCATCGTAAACCAACGAGCCAACCCCAGTAACACTTCCTAATCATTCAGTTTGATATTATTATATAAAAGAAGATTTTTAAGCTTCCTTTTGGTAAAGCACTATTATTGAAAATCGAACTGAAATTAATTTTCAAAATGATACATTAAAGTTCATACATTTCATTAAGATATTTAGGGTGCAGAAGAATTAAAATTGCAATTACTCTAAAAAATTTAAACTTTCCACTTTCGGTAATATTAATTAAATGATTTTAATACTGCAAGATTTTCTAGAATTTGTATATAGCAGTCAACGTGTTGACTACCAATAGATAAAGCGTTACATTTATTCACTAAATTACATTTTCACCGTGTTTTTAATTTTTTATTAACTGTTATACCAGTTTAAAAAAATGAATCATTGTAATGCATTGTTTATACCTTCCAGTTGCCCCCGAAGCTAAATCAGTATCACGAAACCAGATCAACCACGTTAATAAATTATTTTTTAATAAACTGTAATTTAAACTTTCCATTTTCGCTAATATTAATTAAACAAATTTGATGCAAGATTTTGTAAGATTCGTTTATAGCAGTCAACGTGTTGACAACTGGAACTGTTATACCAGTTTAAAAAAAAATAATCATTTTAATGCATTGTTTATACCTTCCAGTTGCCCCCGAAGCTAAATCAATATTACGAAACTAGATCAACCACGTTAATAAATTATTTTTTAATAATCTGTACCGTACATGTCACATCTATACGAGTTACAAATTCGTATAATTCATGTTTCAGCTTCTCCGCATACTACCAAATTCTAGCGGACGTAGAAATGTTCAAAGTTCAATCGAGATCGATGTCGAACGAAATGACAGGACGCTATCAATAGAATCAATTAATTAAATCTCCCGTAGACAGCAGTCGATCGGCGTCGAAGTACGCCGAAAGATTTTGTTAATTTATTCGGAATGACGTTTCGCGCGTATGCCAGCTAGTCGCAGATTGCGATTTTCCTCCGGCGTCTGCGTGCTTAATCACCGAATGTATCAAATGCCGTGCATTGTAACAAGCGGCATGGCGGATAGAATACTGTTGCGGAGGGAGTTACATTTGATACTAATTAATTAGCTACTGTCACTTCCCGGCAGCGTGTTCGTCCGCCACCAAGGTTGCGGCGTGTATGTCAGTAGCTAGGCAGTCCCGCTTGTATCACCGTAATACCTTGTGCGCATGACATCCAGAAAATTAGGGATTTAATTGTCTTCGGTTGCGTTCACTGTCGACCTAGCGATCCGACCGAGAGGCCGTGACGTTAGCCGATAATTTTACATTAGGATGGTCCTTAGTTATAGGGGTCAACGCCTTCTTTGAGATTTGTTTCGTCTTACGCCCCTAAGTGGAGACCTACAAGGAGAAGACGCGGTCATCGGGTCTTAGATTTTGTCGAAACTTTGCATACTGGCAGATTTCATTCTCCTATTTATGAAAATGTAGCAATATAGGCGTCGATACTCAATAATTTTTGAGATATTTACAATTTAAATTTCATTATACCCGTTACGCGGTTAAGTACAGTTTTGGTTGAAGTTTTTGTCAAGTGTCAAACGGCGTGATGGTGACGTACTAGATTCATTACCGGGAAGGCCAGTGTTCAAATTCTTTTTCCTTTTTTCTAATATTTTTTTTCTGTTCGGTTTATCTATTTTAATTAATTCTATTTTGCACATGAAAAATACACCCATAATAACTATAGGAAACAAGGCACGAGTACGATTTCCGTGGTCCCTCGTTCTGATCCGTCCCCTCCATGACCTGACCACAACTCATTCTATTCACATGATTTTTCCATTACTAGTTCAAATTCTTGATAACAGCTACAATGCAAAGATTATGCGAATAAAATTTCATTTTCTACAAAAAAGGTCTTTTGATATTTTGCTATATTTCACATAGTTACCGAGATATTTGCAAATTTATAAAAACAAGAAATCTACTTTACCGGCTAAACTAGGCCAATTTGACACCATTGTATGTATATATATATATATATATATATATATATATATATATGTTGTATATACATATGTTATATATATAATATATATATATATATGTATATATGTATATATGTATATATGTATATATATATACATATATACATATATACATATATATATATTATATATATAACATATGTATATACAACATATATATATTTATATATATATATATATACACACATTTTTTTTCTTGAAATAACCCCAAGAACACAAATATAACCTCAAAACGAGGTGCCACGGAAATTGTACTCTCCCCGGAAACAAAATATAAACATTTTATTGAAAAGGAACATAATATGAAAGAAACACTAACTTCATCAATCTTAACGTGTCTAAAAAGTGTATTGAGTATCGACGCCTGTAATTCTACATTTTCATAAACAGGAGAACGAAATCTAGTTTTCATTTAAAATTTGGAAGTAATAGGACAACGGGAACCTGTGCGGCATTTTCATCTTTTAAAATTTTAATGAGTATGCATATTGTACAATGTAAGTAAACTTCGTGAGAAGTAATCGTTTTTCAAAATCATAGAGCGTCACTCAAATGTTTTCCCAAATGCATCGGACCTCTTAAAATTTTAATAACTTCATGTCATGTTATGAAATATAGTTAAACGTTTTTGAATAAAAGACCGAGGATTTACATGCCACTTTAAAGAAACGTACAAAATTTTTAAATTTAATTTAACCATTAAATTCAGTGTATGATGCAGAATTTTGGAGAGAGGTAATTTTCGGAAAAATATTTGACACATATATTTTTTCGACCATCATCCATATTGAAAGGGTGAAAACAACCCTTATAATTGTTTATTTTCACTGATTTCGCCCAACTTTTCGATCACTTCGAAATTTTGCACACATGTAGCACACAAGTCTCACAATTTAGAGGGGTGAGACCAGAAACAATGGAAAGTTGAAAAATAAGGACTACCCTATTATACATTCGATTTTCATACAATCGTTATTCTTAACCGATCGTTGGCAGGATTTTCCTAATGTCCGCTCGGACCTTGATATCCTCAATGGACCACGAAATTCCGGTACACAAGCTCACTGTTATCCTCAACATTTAGGCTTGTCGTGTACGGCCTGAAGCTCCGGGGTTAACCTACATTCGGTGTCCTAATGGGGATCATGGCAAATCCTTCGATTTTATGAAACTCGTGTGAAATATAGAGCCAAAATATTTGGATTATCAATTTGAACGAACATTACATTTTGGAATGTTGATTTTTTTTTTACTTAAATAATTAAGTACATGTATTTAGCTATGTTCAATACAATGGGTTTAAACAATTGTTTAAAATTAGTACCAATTGAATACTTGTCTTATAATAACGAGTCAGATTCGTGACGAAGATTTCAAATAGTGTTTAAAATAATTACACGAAAGCAAAGATCAGATACCATTTTCTTATATATAGTGCGTGACTAAATCATTAGGACGATTTGTTTGCGGTGCTTCTAAATGCGCAGTTAAATTTGCGGACTTCAATGCTGCAAACAAAAATGATAAAAATTCAGTGTAGCTATACTTTCATTTAAAAATTGATTCTTTTTATCATCCACTATAGTTCCATTATTATCCTAAATCTTCTATACATTTAAGACATTAAGTTATTAGTCACAGTAAAATTTTTAACCATCTGATGAGTAATATTGCCAACAGTGTTTTTAAGTATACATAATATAATATGCAAACATATATATTTCCAACAAAAATAATAAAAATTCAGCGTAGCTAGACATTCATTTAAAAATTGATTATTTTCATTATCTACTGTACTTTCAATATTATCTATAATCTTTTGAACATTAAAGACTTTAAATTATTTGAGTATAAGAAACATATTCTTTAACCATACGATGAATAATGTTCTCTAGAGTGCGTCTAAATATGGATAATAAAATTTGCTAACATCAAAGCTTCATATAAAAATGAAAAGATTTCAATTCAGCTTGGCTTCCATTTAAAAATTGATTGAGTTTAATCGAGTTTTAATCACCTACTAGAATCTCATTACAGTAATTCCTCGATCTAAGTCCTTTTTCGGTTCCCTGCCTTGACTTAGATCGCGAAGGGACACTATTCTTTTGTGACCGCGTCGACCGCGCCGAACGTAGAAAAGGACAGCATGCAAACACGGACCACGCGGCCGAAAGCGCAACAAAAAATAGCGTATCGGTGAGACAATACTAGTGCAATAATAAAACTTCTTTATTTTTTATTATTTTTTTATGGAACTTGTGCGAACATATTCGTGGCAGTTTTCTAATGAAAATGATACCAAATATGATATAATTCCGATGATATTTACCTGTGTAATAAACGATGAAAGTTTTGGACGTAAAGAAGAGCAGCGTATAGGAAAGAAAGAGACGACAAGAGTCGTGGCCAACGGCACAGTTCTAAGGCCCGCGTGCCCGTACAATGTAATGCCAATAAAATACTTCCATCGTTCATTACACAAGTAAATATCATCGGAATTATATCATATTTGGTATTATTTTCATTAGAAAAATGCCACGAATATGTTGGTGAAAGTTCCACGAAAAAATAATAAAAAATAAAGAAGTTTTGTAATTCGATTAGTGTGATTCACACCGATATACCCGACCCAGGATCAGATTACGCGGCATGTTTAGACTGCTCGGCGACCGAGGCAGCTCGAGCTCCACAGTGGAAGGAGTAGGCCAAAGGACATAGATCGCAACGTTCAGTTGGACTTAGATCGCGGGATTACTGTATCACAAAACCTACCAAGCATTAAAAGTATCTGGTGAATGTTGCCTTACAAAAATGGCAGCACTAAATTTATTGAGATTGTCTATAATTTTCAATATAATAGATGCTTATTCCATTATTTTCCATAAATTAATTTTTATAATTTCAATAATTGGAAAATATAAAACCGGTCATTTGACCGTGGTAGATTTAGTGTTATTATCCTTAGTTTTATGAAAAGTACTATGCCTGTTACACCACAAATCATCATCACCGAAGTACCACACATCGCACTAAGAACCAAGCACCCGCAGTTATGTTTCTTCTCAATTATCTTCGTCAGAGAACCCAGATTCCTGACCCCAGCGAAATTCTGTTTCATTTCTCATCCGCTGTGCAACTATTTCGCGAGGTTCCTCCGAAAGGAACGTTAGCAGAAATTTGATGACTCGCATAAGTCTCTAAGGTCTACGTACTCAACATTTTCGTCGGTTTCCCCGGACCATGGGTCTTACAGGCGCTATCCGGTTCTTACGAGGAAATACATACCCCGTGAACGGCGAGCTCGAGACTTGAATCGTATAGCGCAATATCGTTTTTAACGGAAACATTATACCTCTCGTAGTGAATACACCTTGGCTGGCATTGCCTGCGAGGTTTCGTTTACAAGTACAACCTTGCGAATACGACGCCGCGAGTCGAGTCTGGCGAATTGAAGTCTTGTTTCCTTCTCGTGTCGGTCTCTGACGAAAAATTCGAGCATTTACTGCCGCCCTGTGGTCAAAATGAACTTCCTGGCTGGATAAAATTGTTTCGACTTCATCTAATAATAGTCGAAATACAGTACTTCCAGCAGATACACGTCTATTTCATGAAAATCGAATATAGTGGACCCTTGTATAATGCGATTAGAAATACTGTACTGTATATGTATCTTCTGCGACAGTAAATGTACAAAACAAAATTTTTCCACACGAAATACATATGTGCCGTTGTTTTTGAAAGTTGGTATAAGTCCATTTTTGGAAAAAATTAGTAAATGGTAGTTATAGTCAGATATAAATATTCACTTTTTATATTTTTAATCAAATAGTGTACAATATCTTTGTAAATTAATCAAAACCAGTGGAACTGTAAAATGTTATCGCAGAAATGTTTTTGCCGAAAGTAGAAAAAATCCATTTTTAATAATGACAATTCAAACAACATTCTAATCGCATTAATTATTAATTACTCTGACCTTAGTACGCCCTTAAAGTCTTCACAGCACATAATATCTAATGGCTTAAAACGCAAACCCTTAAATATCTCAATGTATGAAGAAATGGGACTTATATCACTCTCCACATCCCCTCCATATTTATACCATCTTGGGATACCCTGTAGACATGTGGAATAAAATAGTTTACGAAACTTTAAAGTCGTTTTTTAAGAGAATGATGGACTTGAGACCCATGATGTCTTTGATACTTTTATTCCTTGCGACGAGTACTAAACGATGCAATACAAAAAAGTGTGACCTTGAAAAAAGGGTCAAGGTCAAATTTGCGGACCATTTCTTTAACAGATTCCCACCGATCCAGAGGCGTAGAATCCTGCTATAGTAGTCGTGACATATAATTTGTATACACCCTGTATATCTAATACAATTTGACACGTTTCAGGAACTACATTGGCGAGTGATCTAGGTAAAAAATTACCTTGATATTTAGCTGATTGCCAGGAGTCGAATAATTTTGCAAATATTGGCAACAACGATTCTGCGTGGTCGCGCGGGAGTCTCGAAAAGAAGAAACTGTGACGCGACGCAGTTACGTCGGTTCCGATAACTCGGTAAATTGTTACGGGGCACCTGCTTTAAGTCCCGACCCGACCCGAGAGAGGCTACATCGCGGGTTTCATACGGAAGGGTCTGTTATCGGGGAGTATTGGGTAAGAACGAGAGGAATGGGAGTTAAAATTTTATGAAGCGCGCGGCTCGCAACGACGCGCGATATGCCATTGAACTGAATTGCAATTCGAGATGTTCCTCCGCCGGGTGTACTTGTTCCGCAACAAAAAAAAAATAGAAAAAAGAAGAACAGGTCTCGGGCTAGATCTTGATTGGCTGACGTTGAACAGCGCTCTTACATTCCGAATTGGCCGCGCTCTGCGGACTCCGGATTCCTTAGTTTCACGTTCGGAAAATTACGTTTCGAATTGAATTAAATGAAAAAGTCGGAATTTCCTCTCCCTCTCCACCCCTTCACTCTCTATTTCTCTCTCTCTCTCTCTCTCTCTCTCTGTCTCTCTTTCTCTCTGTCTCTCTCTTTCGTTCTCTACAGCCGCTGTCTTTCTCTCCCGGTGATCGAATAACATTTTATCTGAGAATTAATCCCTTGTCCGTCTCCCGCTGTAATAGATAAATGAACAATAGCAAGTAATTCTATTCGGAACGGACGACTACGGCACCGACGAGCGCTGAAATCAAACCTGAATAACTCTGTTCCACCGGTGGAAAACGAGGAATCCTCTGGACCAATTATTTCGGGTACCATTGTTTTTAGAACGTCAGCTTATGGATTATTAGAAGCGTTTTAACACTTTGACTAACTTGTCATCCGAGCGAGGAATTTATTCAAACTACTTTAAAGATGTGTTTTTGACATAGTATCTCGTGTGTTACGAATTTCGTTGATTTGCTAAATTCGAGCTCGTCGAGAATAAACTTTGCTTCGGGCGTCAAGCGCTGCAACTTTGAAGGAAATTGTTGTTATTATTAGTTAAGCTATGTTGCGTACATTCTTTGAGTTGTTAGTGAACGTACCATGTTTGGCATCACAACATTTCGTACAGTTCTTGGAACAAATTCTAGAAAACTGTCTTGCAAACAAAGTGTTAAACTATGGAGTTCTTCTATAAACTATGAACTTAACTCTTTACAGACGAGAATTTTTTCAAATATTGCAAATATTTCCCTTAGAAAATTACATCATATATAAAAACCTTAGATACTCGATAAGAAGAACTACAGTGCCTAAAAAAGATATTGGCACACCCTATAAAAATTTGATCAAACGATTTGATTTCTTGTTTATATTAGAAGAATTAGTTTACTAGCTAATGTGAACAAAAAAATGTTTTAAATTGCTATTGATCAGAACTGCGAAGAAATAAACGAAGATCACGATTTTTAACTTTTTTATCAGAGCCTGCAATGTAAACTTAAAACATGCATTTTGTAGAGCTAAGTACGGTGTACAGGGTGTTCGGTAACTGGTGGTAAAAGCAAAAAGGAGTTGATTCTACATGAAATATAAGTCGAAAATATGTAGAATAAAATTTTCCATGTGAGACTTGGTTTTCGAGAAAATCGAGTTTGAAAATTCAGCGAATACGCGTACCATTAGATAGAATTCGGATGTCGTGTCTGGTAATGACCAACCAATTCTACTCTGTGCATATACTAATGCACGTGATCCCGACGAATCTTTAAATACGATTTTCTCGAAAACAAAACCTCGCATAAAAACATTTTATTCTATATTTTCGACTTATTTTGCATGTGGAATCACCCCCTTTCGCTTGTACCACCAGTTACCGAACACCCTGTATATTTGCACATCGAAATCAGTTGACGCATAAAAAATTATAAAAGAAGAGTAGGTTGATTGGAATCAAATTCCAAACAACCGAGCAGTATAGATTTCGATAGAGAAATTTGTTCGGCAGGAGGCTGCAGGAAAATCATCGAAGAAACCGGCTAAGCGTTCTCGAAAGAAATTAGACACCGTCCGAAGCGCATCATATCCACGGGGTTTCGCCTGGAATAGCCATCTTCCCGTTGGAATTGATCCCCGGATAACTAAGTTTGCGCACGGCACGAATACAAAATGTCGGCACGCAATGAAGCTCGATTTGAATATCGTAGTTATAACGCGGGCGGCCCGTCAGCGCATAACAGGAAGATGTATCGCGCGGGTTGTTTCTTTTAATGTTAATGGACGACAGTGAATTTATTACCAGGCGTCCGAGCGGCCCTCGGTATTTGAAAACGGCTGGATCATCATAAAACGTTAATGAGAGGCCGCGTATTGTGCCCATCCATTGATATGGTAACCACGAAAATTCTGCTTGCCCAGTAAATAACCGGCGTCGAAACACACCGGCGCGAGACCGTATACTGATTCCTGCAAATTTTGCGGCCGTTTCGTAAACGCGCCCGGAAATTGATTCGAATGTCTATTTAATTGTGTCGCGCTGCCCGCCAATGGCGGACCGTTCTTTCCTTTCCGTTTATTAGGTGACCGATCCAGCCGCGTTTCATCATTACATTACACTGTCGATTTTTATTGCGGAATTAATATTCTTTATTCTCAGTTTAACTCTTCACTTGTTCCTTTCTGCAATAAATTCGTGCAATCTGCAGTTCAATCATCATACTTCGTACTAGGAATATATTATAAATAATAAACCAGAATATAGTATAATATAATACAATATACTAAAATACAATAGAATATATACTATAATATACTACAATATAGTGATATATTAGAGAAAACTATAATATACTACAATATAATATGATATATTAGAGCAAATTATAATATATTACAATATAGTATGATATATTAGAGCAAACTATAATATAGCATAATATAACAGAATATATTAGAGAAAACTATAATATACTACAATACAGTATAATATATTAGAGTAAACTAAAATATGCTACAATATAGTATAATGTACTAGAATACATTATAATGTGCTACAATATAGTATAATATATTAGAGTAAACTAAAATATGCTACAATATAGTATAATGTACTAGAATACATTATAATGTGCTACAATATAGTATAATATATTAGAGTAAACTACAATATGCTACAATATAGTATAATATACTAGAATAAACTATAATATGCTAGAATATGCTAGAATAGTATGATATATTAGAGCAAACTATAATAAAGCACAATACAGCAGAATATATAGTAAACTATAATATAGCACAACAAAGCAGAATATATAGTAAAATATAGTATACTACAATATAATATAATATACTAGAATAAACGTTAATATTCTAGATTATAGTAATATATTAGAGTACACTATATTATACTAGAATACAGTATAATATACTAGAACATATTGTAATATGGCAGCATAAAGTAAAATATACTACAATATAGCATAAGATAGTATAATACACTATTAGATACTAGGTACACTATACACTATAATACAGTATAATATACTAGAAGACATTGTAATATACTAGGATAAAGTATAATATACTACAATATAGCATAATATAGTATAATAAACTATAACATACTATAACATAATATCATATAATACAGTATAGTAGAATGTATTCGAGTAGATTATAGTATGCTAGAATATAGTATAATATACTCTAATATACTAGAATAGAGTATAATATTATAGAATAGAGCATAATATAGTACAATATAGTATAATATACTAGAATATAGTACAATATACTAGAACATACTAAGATAAACTAGAATATATGTTATAGTATGCTAAAATATACTATAATATATTCGAACATAAAAAAATATACTATAATACAGTAGAATAAAGTATATCTTTCACCACTAGTACAATTAAGTATAGAAATCAAGTTCATTCATGTTAACTTCGCATAACCAACCGATCCAACGATCGAATAGGAAAATTATGGCAGTCTTATACTCTTTTGACAGGATAATCTAGTCTAGAACATTGCAAAGATCGTTTCCTTATTTTCCTTTATTGAACCTGTATATCTTCGAGAATATATCATCAATTGATGAATTCACGAAATAAAGAAGTACGAATGAATTAGTACACACACAATATAAATGATTAGTAATTTAAACTAGTTGCTAATAAAATTTTAAAGGGAAGATTGAATTTCAAAAAAAGTAAAAAATAGTATTCGTGGAAGATCAATCATTTAATTGCAAAGATATCCGGTCGCGCCTAACCTGCAAAACCCTGCAAAATGGGTAGCAGAGGCAGCCTCGCGGCAAATCTGCTGACACGGTTCGCAAATTCACGATGATCGTTTCGCGTATCAATCCGTCAAAGGCTATGCCCGTCAATTACTATCGACCATAAACCGCTCGCAGCTGCATCGATCGTGTAAAACTACAAACCGGACAAAAGAAAGAGAAGGACGCGACCGTCAACAACAATGACAACGAGAACAACAACAACAGAACCAGAAACAAAAAGAAAAAAATCTGCAACAGAGATCAACGAATACCGGATCGCGGATAATAGAAGGGAACCGAACGAAGCGGGATCATCGAAAACGCGCAATAGGTAATCCGGACTAACAATGCATAATACTTCAAACGGTATCAGGTTGTCGTTCTTTCGCCAACGATTCGAAAACTCGTGGCGTGGGTGGCAGATGCGAGGGCGGTGCCACGAAAAACATGGATCTTAATAAGCCGCGCCATTCAAACGTCCGGTTCAAACGGCCTACCGGCGTGGCGGCGCGGCGGGGGGATTACCGGACGGGCCGAGAGTGAAATTCTACAGATATTTCCTCTCTCGCGGGCCGGGTACGGCGGCAGGTAAGCGTACTTTCTGCTTGTTTAGCTCTCCATGTTGGATTAATCCGTCTGTCGATGAAGAGCGAGCGAGAAGGAAGCACCCCAACCAGCAAAGGAACAAACCGACGAAAAAAATGATAGAAGTGGCCATGGTTGAAGTGAGCGGCTGGAGTTTAGAAGGTACACTCCTGGACAAAATGATAGCACACTGAGCGGAATTTTTGAACAAGACGCACAAGTATCGTAATTACTACGACGCACAGTGATCCCAAAAACTGAAAATGTGGTGACAACCCCAAGACGTTCCTGGATTTTATTGAAAGTCATCTATGTACATTACACACCTTCGAACGAAATGTTTCCGTTTTCAAGAGTTTTTATTTTAAAAAATATAAAAGAGATATAAAAAAAAATAACATTCGTGTGTTTTATACGACTCCCTTACAAAACTCTTCAAAATTCGTGAAACTTTTCTCTTAAACACTTTTAAATATCGTTCATAATATTCGAAAGAATCATGGCGAAAACTACTAGCACGAATGCGCTAGATTATATAAAGTGGTGATACAGGTGAATTTGCAAAAATCCGCAGCAAATTGTTGCAAATCCTGCGAGATAAATTTATAAACTAATAGTTCCAACAAGAATTTTGGTGGGACCTTGGGGAGCAATCAACTTTTTCTCTAGATCTCCAAAATTTACAGCACTTTGTGTAGCATTACAAGCGTCGATACTCAACAACTTTTGACATACGTTAAGATTGATGCAGTTAGTGTTTCTTTCATATTATGTTCCTTTTCAATAAAATTTTTATATTTTGTTTCCGGAGAGAGTACGATTTCCACGGCCCCTCGTTTTCAGGTTATATTTGTGTTCTTGGGGTTACTTCAAGAAAAAATGTATATATAACATGATGTCAAATTGGCCTGATTTAGCCGGTAAAGTAGATTTCCTGTTTTTTATAAATTTGCAAATATCTCGGTAACTATGCGAAATATGGCAAAATATCAAGACCTTTTTTGTAGAAAATGAAATTTTATTCGCATAATATTTGCATTGTAGCTGTCATCCAGAATTTGAACTAGTAATGGAAAAATCATGTGAATAGAATGAGTTGTGGTTAGGTCGTGGAGGGGGCGGAAATCGTACGAGGGGCCACGGAAATCGTACTCGTGCCACTTTGTATCTTATTTCGTTACTAACTTATACGTTTGATGGTTAAAGATATTTAACACATTAGTATTAAAAACATTCTACTTCTAAAAAACAGTATCCATTTCACAGAATAGAATATAATACTTTCTAGAAAAAGTTATCCGCTTTACACCGAACAGTTCACACTTCTGCTCACCTTGACGACAACTGCTTGACTGATGTTTACGCCGAAATTGTCATTCAGGTATAAAAATGTGACCATTTTCGCGTACACCCCACTATAGGACCATCGATAACATTCCGTAAACAACGGTCAAAATGACTCTACGAGAAAATTCATTTTTAATGTTTTGACCACGTTTTCGGGAGGCCACTGTGTGTAGTTCCGATATCACGTGACGCCTTGTTTGGCTGCTATTATGCCTCCCCCTTGGTCAATCTTTTACTTTTTATCCCCATCTTTTCTCCCATCTGCACGTAGCTTCAATATTATAATTATTCAGCATGAGATGACTCTGTGTGATAACTAGACTGCAAAATAAAAATTTTGCACTGTGCGACGTAAGAAGACGGAACCTACTAGTAGCAGACTTTTTGATACTTCCCCTATCTGTCTTCGACTTTTAGGAAGCGAACGATTGTAAGAAGCATAAAGTTTGGTATTAATGTAATGCGTGATGTTGGTGACGAGTGATTATATTATTAGTGTAACGTGTGATATTGGCAATTAGAGGTTGCTATGGCACTGAGGAACGACTGACGAGAAAATGGGTTGACGGTCTCTGTTTTTTGGTATTCATTGAAATAAAACGGTAATAGTACAAGACTCTCGGTTTTTAATAAAGGCTATTATACAATAGTACATGGAAACACATCGAACATAATCATCCGACCTCCTGTAACCAGTTGCGAAGTAGTCCTCAGAAAACATATTTTGTGTATTAACCTTTAGCACTCGAATGGCGACTCTGAGGCGCCACTACAAATTGCTACACCATTATTCAGAATATTGTTTGCATGATTAAATTTGTTTAAATGTAATAAATTACTAATCATTTAAATATTGTATGAGGTACTATATCATTTTCGTACGCGTATAATGAAAAAAATTATGTACAATGGAAATATTCTAGGTTAGAAGAAATGTTTGACTTTTTAATTGAAATAGCTCCGAGTACAAAGGGTTAACATTAGATCCACCTAGCATTGACAGTGACGATTTCACATTACTTTATAAAAATGACAAGTATATATTTACTCAAATTTTTAGCAATTTTGACTACAATACATCTCTGAAGAAATAAATTTATTAAATAGTTTCCTGCGAATGTATCCTTACAATTTCAAAGATCCTAAATTAAAAAATTGATAACCTGTGATTTTGACGGGTTCCGTAAGCCCAGTGTTAACGAAAAGAAATTCAACTTGGACAAGCACGCGTGTGCTATCATTTTGTCCAGGACTGTAGGAAAGAGAAAGACGGAAGAAGCGATCGTCAGAGAGAAAGAGGGAAAGAGAGATCGTGCGAAAACGAGCGAGTCGCGAATATATCCTGAAGAGGCCACTGGGCTCTCTCTCTCCGAACTGACGAAGGCGTGCCAGGATTTGTGGCCTTGATTTATGCCAAAACTGGCGCCGTTTATTATCGGTACCGCTGGATGTGTGCATGCGTGAAATTGGAAACGCAGACAAGCGTCCATGCAAATTTAACCCGTCCGTCTGCCTCCGCACGCTATTCACCGCGCCCATCCGACAAAGAAGGAACTTTACTGTCTAGCCCGCTCGCGCCCTTCCGAAACCATCCCTTCGACCTCGTACAATCCCCTCCCCCTCAACCTCCCCCAAACAGCCACGAAATCAACCCATGGCACACCATCAACCTGCACCTACCGACGCTCTCCTTCCTTCCACGATAACCCTTTATACCACGGCTGCCAAGACCAAGGAAATTTTAGAACCGATCCGCCGAAGAGTACCCGCCATTACCCATCGCGTCTTCTCGCAAGTGCGATTTGAAGAGGCTGCACGATGTAGCGGATCGGAGGAATTGATTTTCTTCTACACAGATTGATAGTATAGCCCTTTGAATATATTCGCCTGAATGCGTTCAATAAAGCTCGAAAAAGTTAGGCGTCTTTCGTTGTTTTTGCCGTAGAGTGGCTGGTGACTGGTGTAGGGAGGTCTGCGGATCGCTGTGCAATGTAACTCAAAAATGATTCAACTGATTCATTTAATTTTGGGTATAATGTGTTTGTTAGTGGTCTCTGTTTAGCATGAATCTAATTTTTCTAATCAATATTGTTTGAATTTTTTTATTGGAACCGTCTTCGCAGAAATGTGAATTTTAAATTCAAAGCGGTGTCATTTCTTCTAGTTTTTTTGTTTTTTGGCTTAAATAATCAACTGGTTCATTTGATTTTTCGCACATACATTTTTTTATGTTCTCTGTTCAACATGAACCGACTTTTTCTAGTCAATATTGTTTGAATTTTAAGTAATTTTTTCTTTTAAAACGAAATCTCTTCCATTATTTAATTCTAAATTCAAAGCGGTGCCATTTCTTCTAGTTTTTTTGTTTTTTGGCTTAAATAATCAACTGGTTGATTTCATTTTTGGCACATGTATTTTTTTATGTTCTCCGTTCAACATGAACCGACTTTTTCTAGTCAATATTGTTTGAATTTTAAGTAATTCTTTCTTTCAAAGTGAAATTTTTTCAATTCTTTAATTTTTTCATTTCATCAATTTTTTATTGCTTCGTTAAACGAGTTAACTGATAGATTTGATTTTTTGCACATGTATTTGTTAATATTCCGTGTTTAGTATGAACCAATTTTTGTGAGGCAATATTGTTTGAATTTTAAATAATTAACTTTTTATTGCAACATTCCTCAGAGAAATGTGAATTTGTCTTTCAAAGCGATGCCATTCCATGAAGTTTATGATTTTCATTTAAAAATGGGTTCACGCTGATGGTATACTCATAGAGTAAGGGTTTATATTATGTTTTTGAGAATAGTATGAATACAACAGGTGTTACAATGCCACGGCGTGAAATACCTTTCTCGTACGACGGTCTGCACACAAGTCATTATAACTTATTCATGTGTAGGTATTTTTGACTGAAAAAAATATTTCTAGTTATCTCGATGGTGTAGTAAAGTAGACCTCAAGTTTGAAAAATACTGGTTCAACCGAATAGTTACAATAAATTCACGAAGTACGCGTGCTATTGATTAGGAGTCGGCTGATGTGTCTGATCGTGGCCAGCTGATTCTACTTATTGGAAATACCAATGCTTGAGACCTGATAAATTTTCACAGTCGATTTTGTTTTAACAATTTTATTGCATATTTTCGACTTATTAACGAAACACTTATTATACCTAATTTAACATTGGGTTTACGGAGCAGTAAAACTGACAATTTTATATTACTGTATAAAAATAACAAGAATGTATATATCTAAATTCTCAGCCACTTTTTTTTATAATATTCGAAGAAATAAATTCGTTGAATAATTCCTCATGGATGCATCTTTACAATCTCGATAATCGTAAATAAAAAATATTAGAACCCATTATTTGTACGGGGCCTGTAAATCTATTGTTAAGAAATAGTGATTAGTGTTTTTCCAAAGGTCAGCACTAATAATGTCGATACTCAACAACTTTTGAGATACGTTAAGATTGATGAAGTTAGTGTTTCCTTCATATTATGTTCCTTTTCAATAAAATTTTTATATTTTCTTTCCTATAGATATTATGAGTGTATTTTTCATGTGGAAAATACAATTAATTAAAATAAATAAACTGAGCAGAAAAAAAAGAAAAAATGGAAAAAGGGATTTGAACACTGGTATTCCCAGTCATGAATATAGTACGTCACCATCACGCCGTTTGGCACTTCACAAAAACTTCAACCAAAACTATACTTAACAGCTTAACGGGTATAATGAAATTTAAATTGTAAATATCTTAAAAATTATTGAGTATCGACGTCTATAATACTATATTTTCATAAACAGGAGAACGAAATCTACCAGTATATAAAGTCTTCTCCTTGTAAGTATAGCAGAGTTTGTCACACGTCATGAGACCATATGTCTGTACTCGAAAGATCCAAGTTTTTGATCTTCCAGAGGTACTATAACATAGTACATTTGACGCGTTAGTTACAGAGCTGGTAATGTTTCTGCACATATTTCCAGGTCGTAATATTCTTAACCGTGAAGGGGCTAATAATTTTGCAATCGAGGTTGTTGGATTGCCATAAACTGTCTAGACGCTCGGAGTTTATAGTACGGAAGTAAAGGCTCTCGTTAAAGTCGTTAAGAAAAGTGCATTTATCACTTGATAAGAAACATCGGATGGGAGCTATTACGTATTACCCTTCATATCTTTAAAGAACAAAGAGAAATTAAATCATAATATTAAATATAGAGTTTCCGTACATGGGATAAAAAATTAAATAACCGAAAATTCTCCATCTTCCGTAATATAGTAAAGTCAGAATTATTAAGTATACAAATTATTAATTCATGGCTCTTTTGTCATTCGTTTCTTTACAAACCACCGAAACTAGTACTATTTAATTATCCTTAGATTTAGCATTAATTAGGCTATTTGGAAACCGTATTATAATTTGTGTTGTAATTTTTGCACCGTGTTTCCTGTGTATCTTGTTATGAGGGTTTACTATACCAAGATGTGAACCAACACTGAGTTTTGTTCAATTTCGTAAAAGATTCGACCACAAAGCAGCGTTAACCCCTTGTCGTACCCGCTAACTCCCGATTGCTCGGGCCGTAATAAACAAGAAGGTCGGTCACGCGTCGAGCCATTTAGCTGTTTAGCCGTGTGCTCGAATTTGAGCAAAATGTATGCGTCTTACGACATGTATATTTCGACGAAACGAAAGGAATTGTGAAATAATAAACACGTTTTGGGCACAACTAATACTTTTAAGATGTCTGGGAAGTAATTATGATCAATTCATCGGTGAACGAAAATGATTTATAATTTGAAAGTGGATAATGTATCAGTAACAATTTGTAAATTAATACTAAATTGAAATTAATAATGTTTTGAGAAAACTCGTAGAAAATTATTAATCTCCGTGTTAGTGTTGTTTACGTTTGTCACGAATGAAGTAGCACGAGCCAGGCTCACGTTGTTCACGTTTGCTCCGAACGAAGTACAACGAGCCAGGCTCGTGTTGTTTACGTTTGGCCCGAACGAAGTACCACGAGTAAGGTTCGTCCTTATTGTTTTTGGCCCAAATTTCATACCACGAGTCTCACTCGTTGTTGGAGGCCAAGGGGTTAACTATCATCATTTTTGTACCGTGTTTCCAAAGTATCGTGTCATAAGAAGAGTAACTATACAAAGTTTTCGAACAGTAATGACTGTCATCCAATTTCTAAAAGAATCGACCACCAAGCAACATTAACCATCATCACTTTTGCACCATGCTTTCAAAGTATCGCGTCGTAAGAATACTAGCTGTACCAAGCTTTCAGGCACTACTTTTCATCAAATCTCTAAAAGAATCGACCGCTATGCAACACTAACCATCATCACTTTCGTACCATGTTTCCAAAATATCGCGTCGTAAGAATACTAGCTGTACCAAGCTTTCAAGCACTACTTTTCATCAAATCTCTAAAAGAATCGACCACTATGCAACATTGACTACGATTATTTTTGCACCATGTTTCCAAAGTATCGTGACATAAGAAGACCAACTGTAGCAAGCTTTCAAGCACTATTTTTCATCCAATTTCTAAAAGAATCGACCACTATGCAACACGAACCATCATCACTTTCGTAGCATGTTTCCAAAATATCGCGTCGTAAGAATACTAGCTGTACCAAGCTTTCAAGCACTACTTTTCATCAAATCTCTAAAAGAATCGACCACTATGCAACATTGACTACGATTATTTTTGCACCATGTTTCCAAAGTATCGTGACATAAGAAGACCAACTGTAGCAAGCTTTCAAGCATTATTTTTCATCCAATTTCTAAAAGACCCAACCACAATGCAGCGTTGACCTTGACCATCCCCAAAACTGTTAACCTTTCTAGATCTTCGTCGACGATCAAATCGAGGATGGAGGACCTTCGCGGTTCAACAATGGCTCCCTATTTATCAACGTCTTGGTAATTGATGCGGGCCCATCAGGGTTAGCAACGTCATTCAAAGTTCTCTGGGGGCGGGGGCGGGTGGGGCGGATAGGAAAAGAGTGAGGAGGAGGAGGTAAAAGTAATGTCGCTGAGGAAGAACAACGCAAGCCGAGGTCGAAGACTGCATTTACATGTCGGACATCGAGCTTTCGTCGACGTTAGCCAAGCGTTATTCCGCCGGTTCGAGTATTCGAAGACGTCTCTTCTGATGCGGAAAGGCAATGTCGAGGTGTGTGCACGATCGAGCCGAGTAGACGAGGTGTTTACGTATTGCATATTACAGCTCTCCTCTCCGCCCACACGTCTCTCCGCCCTCGTCCTCCTCCTCCTCCTCCACCTCCTGTTCTTCTCCTCTTCCCCAAGACATCCCCTTATTCTTGGCTCCGTCTACAAGCCGTTACTCGGTACTTTTATTTCCACGATAGAGGCCCGGTCTCGTTGCATGGTATCCGTTCTTTCCACCAGATTTCCGTCTTATTGTGCCGCTTCGCAGTATGCTGATAAGGGAACGCCTCGGGGCGCAGAAAGGAAGTGTCGGTGCAGCTTGTAATCTCGAGAATTTTATCGTCCGCATATAGAAACACTTTTACGCGCTCTCTCTGTCGAGATACTACCTCTTTCTGCCTCCTTCTCTCTCTCACTCTTATTCTATCTATTGCTCTGTCTTTCTCTTTATCTCTCTCTCTCTCTCTCTCTCTCTCTCTCTCTCTCTCTCTCTCTCTCTCTCTCTCTCTCTCTCTCTCTCTCTCTCTGTGTGTATGCGTGTGACTATCTCCTATCTCGCGACATTGGGACTGCTCGTTCCGCCGTAGCTTCCCGCTTAATTATCGATTCGTTTAATTCGCGTCGCGATGAGCTCCGTTGACATCCGGGACTTCTTGGAAGAGACAACTGCTGCCAGGACTCGATACTGGTAGAATATCGATTTGGAACGGTTTATACTATTTACAGATTCGTTTATCAATTTTTGTTCAACGGGCAGATTTTATTGTCGAGACTTTGCCAACCGTGTTCCCGTTGCACAGTGGAACATACAAGGAAAATAACTGCACGTGCCAATTGGGGGTTCCGTGCAAGATGGAGCTATGTCATAACAGTAATTTTGTGGGATATTAATGCGTCTATGTAAAGTAATATTTCAATATAAATCTCGTAAGTGGGACTACAATTTTTTTATTTAAACTTATTAATATAAAGGTAGCGCATTTGGGAAAATGTTTAATCTTTTATTTAATTTAATATTTTTCTGTATGCTTAAGTCAAGTTAAAGTCTGAGTTAAGTTAAACATAAAAAAAAGTATGTCTTTTTGTAAAAATTATTTAAGTCATCCCTGCTCAATGAACAATTTCTAAATAGCTCCAATGTTTACACGACGGTTATGAACATTTGGTAAAAATTCAGTATGCTATAGCTCTATCCTACACACTCTCTGTACACAGATAGAGGGGATAACGATTCATATATACAATCATAGCAAAGGTAAGAATTTTGCGATGTAGGTATAACTTGTAGGATAATAACTAGAAGATAACAGGCTTAACAAAAAATCTCATTTTTTAATATTTTTTGGCATATTTCCTTGCACGAAACCCCTCAATATTCTTTGTTGAATTTCATCAATGATTTTAATATCTACGGATGTATATAACAAATCCTTGTTTTCTAGGATCGTTTAATAAAAGTCGATGTATTTATTCTGTCCAGGTAACTGTACGATAAAGGAAACAACTTTTATTTGAGTCAAGTACATTTCCAGGCATAGAATATATTAACGAAGTTTAGTCGGAAAATGGAACAAATCATGTACATACAGCATGCTCGTACGCATTATATACGAAACATTTGCGTGTAGACGATATCCATTATTTTACATTTTATAAGTCTCCGAAGATTCGCGAACGCGAGCATACTCGTTTCTTGATATATTGAACTGTACGTTCGGGAGTTTCGTCGAGAACGTTTCTTATACGATCTGTATTACTTGTTGATCCTCTTGTAGATCGTTAACTTCGGAAACTCGAATCACCGGTGGCCTCTCTTTCGAAGTATCGAAGCATAATTCTTGTAAGCCGATTTGTTTCCTAATAACCTCCCCGATCTATTGCACCGATCCGTAACTCACTAATGAAACATTATTAAAGATTACTAAGAGGAATCCCGGACCTGCTAAAGTTCAAAGAATACTTCTCAATAATAACCATCGAATAATCATCTTTTGATAACTCAAGAATGATTTAATCATTTCTCGTTTAATAACGAATCAGATTCGTGACGAAGGTCTCAAACAGAATCTACAAACTATGAATGTAATTTATTTATTTTAAATCGAAATAAAATTTTACTCGTTTGTAATGAATATGTATGTATCGAAGTAAATGTATACATACGATAAATGTGAATTTGCTTTTTATATTAGAAATTTATTAAACTGTTAGCTGGGTGAATTTTTATTTGTGAACACTTTTTTTTATTTATGCAATTTGAATCTCAAAGAAGAGATTATTTTGCAATTTGTGATCACTTGCGTAATGAAAAACAAGTACAACTGAATTTATAAGAATTGTATTATAGTAGACGTAAATACAATATAACTTTTATCTACATACGCTTATTACTCTCTTTAAAATCAGTTATTTGTTGAATTTAGAAGAACATTGAAAATTTGTGGAAGGTGGCAACGAACGTGAATGACCAAGTGAATGAAATAATATGGCAAGAGATTAATGTACTTTTCTAGAGTATGAAAAATAATATTTATACTGTGTGCACCACCTACTGTGACCACAGCAAATTATTTTCATTATCTGTGAATTGATCAACACTTTTTTTGTCATATATGATACAGTTTCGAGAGACTTCAAAATGATGCCACTGATTTTATGCATTCATGACAAAAATGAGTTCGTGCAATTTAAAACGGTAGAATTATTCAAAAAATATAAGAAAGTCGACGTACTGTTTTCAACTTCTCTCAATTGTTAAAGAAGTAAAGAAAGTTCTATTTGTCTTGGCAGTTCACACTAAGAATTTTTATTTTGCGTAAACATTCGCAATCTAATCATGACGTTTGACTTTTATTATGTCTCAGTATCAAACAAGTGTTCAATCCAGTTTGTACAAAGTTAAGGAAGAAATGGAAGTTGTATATGGTCACTATTTTTTGCAGTTTTCGCCAACAATTTTTATTTTGCACAAAGATTCGCAATGTAGTAATGACATTTGATTCTTCTGATGTTTCAGTTTCAATTAAGTGTTCAATCCAGTTTGTACAAAGTTAAAGAAGAACAGGAAGTTGTATATAGTCACTATTATTTGCAATTTGCGGCAACAATTTTTATTTTGCATAAAGATTCGCAATGTAGTGATGACATTTGATTTTTCTGATGTCTCAGTATCAAACAAGTGTTCAATCCAGTTTGTACAAAGTTAAAGAAGAACAGGAAGTTGTATATAGTCACTATTATTTGCAATTTGCGGCAACAATTTTTATTTTGCATAAAGATTCGCAATGTAGTGACGACATTTGATTTTTCTGATGTCTCAGTATCAAACAAGTGTTCAATCCAGTTTGTACAAAGCTAAGGAAGGAATAGAAGTTGTATATGGTCACTATTTTTTGCAGTTTGCGCCAACAATTTTTATTTTGCATAAAGATTCACAATGTAGTGATGTCATCTGATATTTCATTTTAATAAGTGTTCTATTTGAAATACACAAGATATTTTATGTGACACACAGTAGAAGTTTCCAAAGCGAACTCAAGAAATTGCAGTAAAAGGTTAACAAATTAATCTGTTCATTTATTTATATCACACCTCGATGGACGATAAGAGCGGTGCGCAGGGTGCGCGCGACTTGCAACGGGGGTTGTTTGCATTCCATATATCATTGTTTTCGTATTTACCCTTGTTCTTTGCGCGCAATACAAACTGCCAATATTGACGCAATATATGCCCAGCGATAACGGAATGTGGCGCCCCTGGTACTTTAATGCTTCTGCAACGATTCCGGGCGACAACATTTTATAAGACTAATTCTAAGCATCTGATAACATCCGCTGTCCTTCGAAGCTTCGTCGACCTTCCATAAATTTGCAAGATGATCAATTCCGATCGATTCGTGTAAACATCGTTCGAGTTATTTGTTGCGTGTCGTTGATTGATTAAGTGCAGTCACGTCCATAGACTTCGAATGCATAGCCTGTGCATCTGCGAATTAGAATGATATGGGCCCTGCCAAACATTTGGCTGACGTATGAGACGAGTTAAGGTCGGGTTATACACAGCCGTCCGATATCGGACGCAATTTTTGGAGTGTTTATACATTTTCATCCGAACTTTGAGGTAACTTGAGAAGCGTTCGAGATGCTCGAATAAAGCCCAAGAGCCGAAGATCGTGTCATTTGCTACCCTAACCTCAGGGGTTCCGAGAACCTTTCACTCCTCTCTATACCTCAGGAGATGCCTATGGTAGAATCGGACGACAGGCCGGAAAATATTTTCCTCGAGGTTATGCTGTCCGATTGCTGGCGGCACGAAGGCAGAATACAGGGTGTCCCACATAAATGGGAACACCTAAATATCTGTCGTATTTACAGTCCTATCAGAAAACTTCAGAGGACAAAGTGACACTATTCCAGGGGGCAAATATAATGGAAAAGAACAAATTTTTTTTTGTCATGTTTTTTAATGAAATTTCCAGGTCTCCGATGTTTTTGTAAATGGAATAGTATATTTTTTACGATAGCATGATAGACAATAGAAAACTGAATTTAGTGGATACCATCTTTTTGACCTTGAAATGACCTTGAGCAAAAATAATCATGTTGGAGCGGATAAGATGTGGAAGTTTAAAACTTACGTGTTTCAGAAAAGATTACGCGTTGTTTACGGTGGGTTGACCTTTACATATCATAATAAATGTTCGAAATGTTGACCATCCTCATGTGTGCAATATTGCAATCATGCATTAAATGATCTGTAGGCATTGTCGATTTCCTGAGACGTAATTGAACGTCGAACGAATTTATACAAGGAACTCTTACTGGTATAAAGTATGCTGCATTTTTACGCCAGGATTTGTCGGGCCTTTTAGAAGAAATTACGTTATTCGATCGGGAGCGCATGTGGTTTCAACATGATGGTTGTCCAGCGCATTATTCTAAAGTTGCTAGAACGGTGCTAAATACGAAATAACAAGGACGCTGGATTGGGCGACGAGGAACAATTCCATGGCCAGCCCGTTCTCCGGATCTGACACCATTGGACTTTTATATATGGGGCAAGATAAAATGTATTGAGTACAAAGATAAACCCACAACGCCAGAGGATATGCGGCAAAGGATTACTGCAGCATGTGCTTCAATTACGTCTCAGGAAATCGACAATGTCTACAGATCAGTTAATGCAAGATTGCAATATTGCATAAATGAGGATGGTCAACATTTCGAACATTTATTATGATATGTAAAGGTCAAACCACATTTTATCCGCTCCAACATGATTATTCTTGTTCAAGGCCATTTCAAGGTCAAAAAGATGGTATCCACTAAATTCAGTTTTCTATTGTCTATCATGCTATCGTAATAAAAATATACTATTCCATTTACAAAAACATCGGTGACCTTGAAATTTCGTTAAAAAACGCGACATAAAAAAAATGTTTCTTTACCATTATATTTGCCCCCTGCAATAGTGTCACTTTGTCCTATGAAGTTTTATGAAAGGATTGTAAATACGACAGATATTTAGGTGTTCCCATTTATATGGGACACCCTGTATATAACGTTTATTTAAAAAACTATTAACTGGAACTAATGTCCGTTTTATTCGTTGCAGCGAATCTTTCTTGAACGATGTGTTCGTTATTCTCTTGTTCAATCTTTTAATTCTCGTGTAATAGTTTTCAATAAATTGCAAAATATAATCCTAATTTAACATGCTCGTTATGAACATTTATTTTCCTGATTACCTGCTGCTTTGTTAAAATGTTTGATTTAGTTCGTAGCATTATAAAATTAAGCTGTGCAAGCGATTCAGATGCTGGTTTTTAGAGAAGAATGTGTTGCTGGGATATTTTGTAATCCTGATATGAATTTCTAGCTGGTATCTCGATGCTATCATCGCGTGGTGCATCAACTGTTATTTTTATTACGGATCATAGTATCGCGCGAAATCCTGTAGCCGCGCCAATGATTCCAAAAGGAGAGGAGTCCTGCTATTTTATTTACCAGGAGCCGGTCAATGAAATATTCAAATATTTCGCCTGAACCGAAGCACAATAGAGCAACGAGGCAATACGACCGCTTATGATTTATGGCGATCCGTACGGGAAGATCGACCGGCTGGCGAGCCGGTGCTCTCTAGCTTTCGGCTTTAAAAGATTTATAAGAATGCACCAAATGCTCCGAAGTGTCACTGTCGCCGCCATATACCTATGCATTGTCCTGGCTGAAAGACGCAATAAATTTGTCGGAACGTGGAAACTACATTCTTCTTCTCCATTTTACCAATATATCGAACTTGGTCGAACAACATACTTCTTGTTTTCGATGAATTTTTTATAGACAGCGTAATTCTTCTGTGTCTTTTCCTTTTTAATATTTTACCTACCGAAAGCCTGTCAACCCGGTGCACTATAACATCGAATCAGACTCGTTACGAACAGTCTGAACAGAGTCCAATAAATATGTATTAATTTACTTTAACGCTCTGTCTACCGTAAAAAAAACTTTCATTTCACATCGATAGTTTGCGAGAGAAAATTTATACCACAAAACGTAGTAAATATAAAAAAACTTTTAGCTTTAAATAATAAAAAATAAGAAAAGTAACAAGTCATGCAACGACAAGATCACAAGAATTTTAAAAGTTTAAATAACCGCAGTATCTACATACAGTCGGGTCCAATGGACCCGCTTGGTAGACAGAGGGTTAAACGGAAATGAAATTTTGTTTTGTTGTTGTTTATACACATATATTGCAGAATATACAGGGTGGCCCATTTAAGTTGAGAATGTAAAAAATCTCGGACATGTGATTTAAAACAAACAAACTGAAACATGTCCTTTAGTGTTTCTAGTGGGAAGTCAAACGGCACTAATAGTTATCTAATGCGTGGTCGTTTTCAAGGTTATTTCAAGGTCATTTTGTCTTTTTTGTCATAAACCCATATTTTTGATTTCGGAATCATATTCTACGTAAAAAATTGCACAACATCTGTTTGAAACATCTTTTTGTAAGTTCAATATTTCTTAAGATATTTAGCTGATTCTTCATGTTTATGTCAAGGATAATTGTGTTTTTCTATTAAAATGACAAAGTTACTTTCTTCTGGAAGATTTTTTATTTCATTTAAGAACATCATAATAAATGCTCGAAATTTTTACCCTCAACTTCGAGACACTTAGTAATTCGTTTGATAAAAGACTCATGAACACATAATAAAGTTCCTACAAACTTACAAAAAAATGTTTCAAACAAAAGTTGCGCATTTTTTTACGTAGAATATGATTCCGACGTAAAAAATATGAGTTTATGATAAAAAAGACAAAATGACCCTGAAATAACCTTGAAAACTTCCCTCCCGAAACTCCCCTCTCGAAACACTAAAGGACATGTGTCAGTTTGTTTTTTTAAATCATGTCTTCGAGATTATTTACAATCTCAACTTAAATGGGACACCCTGTATGTATGTAGAGTGTCTGTCTTACCTAAAAAAAATGTTCTTACAAAATTTCTTTGTGATGGAAGGGGACATTATGTGTCATAATTATTTTTTATGTGAATAGAGCAGGGATGGGCCTTTTTGTCTCACTTGAGGCCAGACCGTCCCCACCATAGCGTCCACTGCTCCCCACCAGCATTCGCTGTTACCATAGAGGAAGGAAGTGCTTCGCCCGTCGCGAACAGTGCGCAGGCCTCGCGCATGAAAAAGAGGTTGGTGGGAGAAGCAGGCGTTTGAGGGACTCCTACCGTGTCCATCAAGGGAATAGAGTAATGTAATAGATCTGAAGGTCAAGATAATTTTTTTTAAATGGAACATTAGTTTTTTTTTACTCAAATTATGAGAATATTCGTCTAAACAAATCCAACGATATACAACACTAACAATAAGTCATTGCATTTCATGGGAGATCATAAACTTCTAAATACAACTTCTTTTTTCTCAATATCATTTTCTTAAAAGATACTTCACCGTTTTGAGTTCAGACAGACACCCTGTAGGCATACAATACATTTCCTTCAGTCTCTAGGGAATTTTGAACTACAAAGAAGTTCTAATCACTTCAATCGTATGTATTAGAAGATCAATAATTTTCTTACAAATAATAATCTCAGGATGCGTTGTTATATTCTAAATTAATCCTAGAAGTGTGTTGAATTATAAATGAAATTGCTGGCATTTTCGAACAATTTATCGAGAAATTCTCAGCTGTTAATGTTTAGTTTTAAAAGGTCTATTAGAAAATGTTTGGTAAGTGAAGTATTGTCACTGTAAATTCGTACATTTATTTACGAACAATAACAGTACATTGAAAGAAAATTGTTAAATAAAACTGTGACTGGTCTTAGGAAGTATGAACTGTATAAATGTAAGAAAAGAGTCAGGGTTTGAGATTTAAAAAACAGTTGTTTATTTCGAGCTGAGAGAAGAGTCGTGGGAGCGTCGAATGTCTACGCAGAACAATAGCATCTGTAGGTTGAAAAAGAATTAATAAACAAGTAAAACTATATACCTGTAGAAAAGATTCTGCTATTCAAGGATTAAGAAGAAATTTTTTAATTCGAGCTCAGAGAAAAATCGTAGCAGAGTCGAACGTCTACATGGAATAAAATGCAAGTGAACATTGAAAGAACAATAAATAAAGCTGTGAATGATCTTAAGAATACTGAATTGTATAAATGTAAGAAAAGTATCAGGTGTCGGAGATTTAAAAAGCAGTTGTTTATTTCGAGCTCTAAGAAGAATCGTGGGAGAGTCGAACGTCTGCGCGGAATAAAATGCAATGGATGCACAACAGGACGACAGCTTACAAAGCCTCAGTAATAAAATCTGTACGTTGGAGAAGAATGAATGATCAAGTGTAACTATATACTTGTAAAAATGATTCTTCTATTCAAGAGTTAAGATAAAGTTCTTTAATGCGAATTCAGAGAAAAATCGTAACAGAGCAACATTCACGTCCATTAGTATTAGGACACAGTTTAAAAACGAGTAACTTTTTCAAAATTGGACTGAGCAATTTGAGTTTTTTCGAGATGTTAGAAAGACTAGTTTACGATATAATGCCCAACGAAAATGATTTAAAAATTACTATTAGTCGGAACCGCGAAGAAAAAAGTGGAGGTCACGATTTCTAACTTTTTTATCTGTGCTTACAATGACAATTTATAATATGCATTTCGTAGAATATATACATATAAATATTATATATAAATACTATATATGAATATATAAATGATTAAAATTGACAAAAATTGTGAGAAAATGCGATTTAAACAAATCGCAAGCCCGAAATTCCGAGATTTTTACATTTTTGAATGCCTATGGCTTTTTTATGCATCACTCGATTTTAATAACATGTCATACATGCACTCGCTTAGATTTAAAAGACATCTATTATATTTTCATTATCGGTACAGATAAAAAGTTAAAAATCATAACCTTCACATTTTTCATTGCAATTCCGACCAATAGCAATTTTAAGAAAAGATGTTTACACATTATCTAGTGAACTAATGCTTCTAACATCTCAAAAAAAACTCCAGTTGTTTAGAACAATTTTAAAAACGTTACTCGTTTTTATAGGGTGTCCTCATACTTATGGAATAAAATGCATCAGAACATTGAAAGAACAATAAATAAAGCTGCGAAGGGTCTTAAGCGTACATATATCGAGTGTCACTTATTCATTGACCGCGATAAATAACAAGTCTGCACTTAAATTTATGTTTTCCGTTTTATATACATTTTATTAATACAATCTTCATAACTATTACGAATAACGAATAGAAATATCCCGCGATTTTATACAAAACGAATAAAAAATCGCCCGCGATAGAAGAGGTTAAGAATTCAGAATCGTATAATTGTAAGAAAAGAATGAGGTGTCCGAGATTTAAAAAGCAGTTGTTTATTTCGTGCTCTGAGAAGAATCGTGGGAGAGTCGAACGTCTGCGCGGAATAAAATGCAACGGGTACAATCGGATTCCTCGCGAGGAGGCGGTCGTTGGCGATTTTTTGGTGAAAAGCTCCAGCAGGAATTTGTCTTCATAGAAATCTCGGCTCGTCACCGAGCAGGGGAAACGCGTGCACACACGGTGGACGGTACGTGCTTCACGTTTCGTTGGCTGGCCGATCGAATTTCCCGCTACTTCCCGGGCTCGCAGGCTCGTAGACGACGCGGCGGCCGTACCAGTCTGAATTTAATTTACCCCCGAGCGCAAAACAAGTTCTCCTGCCCGCTTTCTTCATCTCCACTTTCCGCAGCGATCGTAGAATGCGCCCCACGGACTGCTCGGTGCATATATCTACCTCTACACCGGGATTATATTACACGTACACGCGAGCATACGCCACCGCGCCGCGATGCAACGAGCGATGCAACACGCGTTGCAACGCGCGTTGCAACACGCCTCCAACCACCTCCCCCCTCCCCGATTCGAGGAGTACAACAACGAGCAGCCGAAACTAATATGCCAAAGTGCACGTAAAAATATTCCCCGACGAACTACGGAATAACATGGGAACGCCGACGCTGCAAATTGCTCGCTAATTTCTCATTGGGGAACGGATTCCCTAAAATTAGAAAGACTTTTGACACTACTGCTGCAATCGGAGGAGACCTTCTATCCAATCAAAAGAGTATTTCGGTGTAGCAGCTGGGAAATGGTTATTTCTGCTTCTGCCAGATTAGGGGAGCTTTTCGTGTAACGCCAGGGAAAACAAGCGATTTTTAAGAATATTTTCAGAGTAATTGTTGGATATAGGGAACCAGGATTTTTTTGGAATGTAAACAGATTGTCTTGAACGACAAGTGCTTTTTTTAGTTCAATTCTTCTTATTATTTATTGTATTATATACCGAGACTTCTTAAAGAAAGAAAAATATGAAAAATTGGAACAGTTCTAGGGTTTGGAAGAAAAGTTTAGTTTTTCAAATATAAATTTTAGCTCCAATCCCTAAATGAATATGTAAAGAAATGAATGAGCTTCGTCCGGAGTGGTTTACTGTACTAGTTTTTTAGTTATCGTGCACGCAACTTAAAAAAACACAGTTTTGTGAGACGTATGCGTATTATACGATAAATAATAAGAAGTATTGAACCAAAAAAAACGCTTGTACTTCAAGACTGATAAACATTGTCATAACATTTGCACTTTAAAATTGGACACTTGATACGCAACATACCTAATACATATAATTACAACGGCTTGATCAATGAAATGATGTGAATGAATTAATTCCAGTTTCATGACAACCTGCACGTTGCCATTCAAATAATTGCCAGTTGCTGGTCGACATTGACGATTCTTTAATCACTTGTAAGATGTAACTAAATATAACCAATGGATTCGCGAGAAACAGCCATAGATGAATATTTTCCATTAACTAATAATAATCAGTACTTTTCCATCTATACAAAAAAATTGTTACATTGATGTAAATACAAATTGTACGTATTTATCCCAAAAATGGATGCGTGAGAAACAAAACTGTGAAGACGCTCAAGGAATTCAAGAATATTGTTACATTATTTTTTATTTATCAAAACTATTCGACGAAAAAATACATTTATACCTTGTTTTAACCTAGGAAACGGATGTTAGGTAAAAATGTATTTCTTCGGTAAGAGTTCCTTTTAGCACCCACCTCCGATTGCCTTCAAACTTACTCTGCAGACGTCCCACGAAGTGTCTGACAAAATCAAGATGGCGCCGTGTCGCGGAAATCAAATAAATCTTTTGCTGGCGAAACACAATTTTAATACCGAATTGAGGAATAATAGTACAAATCAGGATATGTAAGCAAACCCCAAGCCCACTGAACCTAACCTAACCTAACCTGACCAAATAAACTAATATAATTAGTTTAATATTGGCCACGCGCAACATGTTGGGCCACTTCTTGCGGCTTCTACTCGGAGTCATTTTGATTTGAATCATCAGAACTGTCACTCATTGTAACTAATTGCAACAAATGAAACTTATTAAAGACAAGAAACAACAGTTTAGGTTGTGTTAATAAGTGAAAATGGCGGATACGAGTCATTAACGCAAACAGTTTGTTGCGCATGCGCAGAGCATTTCCGCGTCACGTGACCAACCCACATGACTCTACTGGGCATGGGCAATATTTCGCGTAAGTTGGGATCCAATCGGAGGTGGGTGCTAAAAGGAACTTCAACCATTTCTTCTTCCAATAATGCTTCCCTCTCGTATGATCGGCTTAGACAATTATTATTTCATTTTTATTGTCGTCTCGTTATCATTAATACAAATAACAAATTAGCGTTCGGCGTGCGAAAATCCGCAAAAATCGGCGCGCCGGTCATTGAAGCGCGAAATTAGCGTCGGACATAGCGAAATTAGCCGGTCCGCGAGGGAATTGCTTTAGTATTAATATCCCCCGACGCGTGCCGTCGGCAAAAAAAGTGTCTGAAGAACGCGTTCGCGTATGCGGCAGGGTTTGCATTTATCTTTTTTTTTTTAGTTTTTTTTTGCAAGGAAACTCGTCGCAAGGTACGTCGGGATAGAGGCGTCGTCCCCGGGACACCGGTACACGCGCCAGCATATAAATTTTTCTCCGTTGGACGACGGCACACACACGCGAGCGTATTGAAGTGTCGTGCTTTATCGTTGAATGCGGCCGTCATCCGCTTTCCAGCAAAGTGAAAAAACAAACTGCTCGTAGCCGGAATTTTGAGCCTGTGATTAAATGCATGAGGCGTTGGTGAATTAGATTAAGTACTCTTGGGCATAGATCGTGCTTCAGAATTTTCCCTTTCTCCTTCTCTCCGCCATCGCGTCGTTCCTCTCCTGCTTTCGCGCCACCCGTCCGCACCCCCCCCCCATATTCGACGCCTACGCCACCTCGTCGTATGAAATAGAGTGCTGGTGAAAATTCATTGGCTTGAAAATTTCCAGCCACGAGCCGCAGAGCCGTCGCCGTCACATCCGAACCGAGCATAATGAACAAAAGGACCGCGCGCCGGTTTCGATGCTAATCTTCGATTCCCGTACTGAAATTCTTGCTTGTTTTAACGATTAACAACGTCCCGTTGTTCAACGCGGTGAAAAGACTCGAGAACTTTGCGGATATTCGCAGACGAACGCGAGAGGTAACTTATCGGACGCGCGCTGCGGAACGATACAGCTCAAAAAGTGAAGTGCTCGAGCTGTCACCGGACTGTGGATCTTTGTTTACAACATCTATTGCCTGCAATTTTCAAGTTATCATTGGACTGTGGATCTTGATGTAAAATAAAAATTGTCTACATATAATGCATGCAATTTTCGAATTATCACTGGACTGAGGATCTTGATGTAAAATAAAAATTGTCTACTTATAATGCATGCGATTTTCGAATAATCACTGGACTGAGGATCTCGATGTAAAATAAAAATTGTCTACTTATAGTGCATGCAAATTTCGAGTTTTACACTGGACTGGGGATCTTGATGTATCGTAAAATAAAAATTGTCTACATATTATGCATGCGATTTTCGAATTATCTCTCGACTGAGGATCTTGATGTAAAATAAAAATTACCTACTTATAATGCATGCAATTTTCGAGTTTTACACTGGACTGAGGATCTTGATGTAAAATAAAAATTGTCTACTTATAATGCATGCGATTTTCGAATAATCACTGGACTGGGGATCTTGATGTAAAATAAAAATTGTCTACATATTATGCATGCGAGTTTCGAATTATCACTGGACTGAGGATCTTAATGTAAAATAAAAATTGTCTATATATCAGCTATAAATGTTTGTAGCTCATAATGTTAACCAATTTCGATGAAACTTCGTGCATGCATAAAATTTACTTAGTTATAGAAAATTTTTCAATTTTTATTATAAGCACAGATAAAAAAGATAAAAATCGCGCCCTTCACATTTTTCTTCCAAATTCCGAGCAATTACAATGTCAAAATAATTTCTTTTATACATATTATACAATTTTAAAAAAGTTGTTAGTTTTTAAAGAATGGCAATTTAATTTCCGACTCTGCAGTATGTTTGTTGATGGACTCGATTAACGAAATAGTGACTGATATTTTTGCAAATAGCTTTTTGTCTTTTCCTAGGAAACACACTTTCTCAGAGATCCGTCGCCTTTGCGAGGGTCCGATATTTCGCGAATGATTCGCGTGCTTCCACGAACGCGGGAGTAATTTAGGGTGAGTCAAGAGAAGGATTGAAGAGTGAGGTTGATCCTTATCAGAATAGGAAGAAGTTGCTATAGATGAATCAGACAAGGAGTCGATTTTATCGGCAACGTGCACGTCAGAGAAAATATAAAAAGAAATTGTGGGGGAGTAAGAAAAGAGGTCTGCTATTTTTCATTTATGATGTAGCGTGGTTTGATGAAAGATTGGAAGATATCGGAATACGAATGACCACGGCAAACAAAAAAACGTTCAATTTTTTAATCAAATCTTATGTCGACTGATAAGTATCAATGTCTAAAGTAGTCTCCTGTTAATAGCATTCTTAATAAATGTTTTATATCAAAAAGAAGATCGAAACTATTCTTTTAAATGACATTTCCAGATGAAATTATCATACTGCTAGCAGTGACTTCTTCAGAAATAAAATTTGCTAATAAACTTATTACTAAACTGTGGATTTTATGCATTTATTGCAAAAATATATAAATGGTCAACCTAATGCAGCCTTCGATACAAAAACGAAATTTCGTTTCAATTCTAATTCGTCTAAATTGCTTTATTCATTAAATTCATACAATTAAAGACTAACGAATACTCTCAAATTAATTTCTTTCCTTTAAAAAAGAAAAGGATAATTGCAAATTGAGTTGACCAGTAGACCGCGGATTTTATGGATTTATTGTAAAAATGTATAAATGATCCTAACACAACTTTCGATACAAGAACCAAACTTTGTTTCAATTCCAATCTATAAATCACCATCTAAATTAAATTCATACAATCCAACTACAATAAAACAACTGTAACCTACAATAATATAATCAGCTATTATTAATCACAATTAGGGTTGATCAGTATGTTGCAGACTTCATGCATTTATGTCGAAAATCATTAGATCAAATCTCAAACAGTAAAAACATTTGAAGAATTTAAAAATACTATTGTATTGTTTCCATCTTTAAAAAATGACTCAGAAAAGGAATGAATGTCTGTGTAACTCCTGTGGCTTTCAATTAATACGGACGGAAGTTTTGCAATTAAATGCACCTTTCAATCTCAGTAAGATTTTCAAGATCATTTTCAAATTAATCGAAAGTTGCATCGATAATCGATTGATTTTTTAAGACGTCGAACAACTCGCCAGGACACAGTGGATACACGAAGAAGCTTTTGATACCGAAGTTTTCCGAACGATTCTCTGCCTTGTGGCCGACGGGAAAACATGTCCGGTGAGCAGAAACTTTCAGTATGTTTAACATTCCGCGGTAAAGTGAATTTGGTACCTGTTGATTAGATAAAACGTCGCGGCGGTGCAGTCGAACGTTTAAACCGGCTGAACGTTTAATCTGGCCGACGGAAAAAAACAAAAAAAAATCCGCTGCTCGGATACGCGAGTCCTGAATATTAAAACAACCGGTGGCGCGACGCCGGAAGAGAGAGAGAGAGAGAGAGAGGGGGGGGGGGGGGCACCGTTACGTTTCGACGAATTACGCTGAACGTCGCAGTTAACCGAATTACGATGTAAACGGCTGAAAAAAAGATTCGCTCGATTCGCTTTTTACCGATGACGGGAAACCGCCGCGTGAAATTAACTCGTCGATTAACCAGCTATTTTTAATTGACAAGTAGACGTGTGTATTACAATGATAAATTCGATTCGATGAGACAGGTATTGTTGTGGAAATGGGCGAGACTGACAAGCAGAGATTGCGCATCGTTATGCGTTCGCGGGTTATAAATAGTGTAAAAAATGTAGATTCTCCGGGATAGAGCAGAGAAAAATGATTTAGCATGGAGAGGTTTTTTGTTTAATTGATCATATAGATTCTACACGAATAGAAGATAATTTCGAAATTCTGCATTTAGTGGCTCTAAAGAATGTATATTTGGGAAGTTAAATGCTCTGAATTTGAGATAATGTTTTATAATGATGAAACCCCGAATATCATTTGTTTTTATTAATTTGAGAGTATTTATAGCCCCCGCCATTTAGCCAAGATTCCATTTTTTTCTTTTCGAAGTTATCTAATTTAACAATTTAATCATCTTTATAAGCCAACTATATTTTAAAAATATATTCTAATAAATCTGTTCAAATCACTGGATAAGGAATCTTTTAGTTGATAAATTGAGATCGTTTCTCATCCGGATTTTTATAAAACATTCCACGAATGTCGGAATTTCTATAAGGATTCACAGTCTAATTGATTGACGATGATTAGACTGCGGGTTTCATGCATTTATAATAAAAATGGATAGGTAGCCTATAAAATAGTTAAAAGATTAAAATAATTTAAGTCTGTCGTTACATTGTCATCAAATTATTAAAATAATTAAAGGAAGGAACAAATTTTGATCTAGTTCTAGCAATTTGCAATCAATGTAGAAAATTTTTCTTTCGCATAAAAGTCCGCTGTCTAATGACGACAC
This sequence comes from Sphecodes monilicornis, assembly GCA_913789915.3. Lineage (NCBI taxonomy): Eukaryota > Metazoa > Arthropoda > Insecta > Hymenoptera > Halictidae > Sphecodes > Sphecodes monilicornis. Next base: position 12,259,331 of record OU565294.1, read on the forward strand.
TATGTGTCCCGTTCAGAAATTCATTGTCTTCGACAAACAAATTCTCTCGCATTTTTTAATGTTTATAATCCACTGGGAAAGAAAGAAAATTTATATTTATTGTCTTACCACGTATTCTCCAATGACTAAATATCGTCCACAATAAAATGGAATTTCATTTCAATTTAACCCTAGATAACGAAACTTATGATTGGTGGAAGAAACGACGCCAATTAAAAACACAAATAGGATTGAACGCTCTTTATTAAACAATAAAAATACTTTACCTTCTGAAGAAATAGTGTAAATGAAATATAAAAGTCATATTTATCATTAACCGAATCGAATCCATTAATTGACGCGTTTATGTCACAAGATTTAACTGTCTTGATCCTCATTTTTACGAAAGCTTAGTAACTTCTAGGGTTAAAGGGAACATCTAGACTGCGGATCTTTATGCATAGTTGTTTCGATCATATAATAAATTTTGTGGTTTCGGCGCACAGTTCGATCAATTATAGAAACAGCAAATTTGCAATTATTTAAATATTCTTCTCAACGTTTCGATCCCTATATGGATCATTTTCAATAGAGACATTTTTGCGTCTGAACAAAAAATAATATATATATATATATTATTTTTTGTTCAACTTGTATTATATATATATATTATTTTTTGTTCAACTTGTATTATATATATATATTATTTTTTGTTCAACTTGTATTATATATATATATATTATTTTTTGTTCAACTTGTATTATATATATATATGTATATATATATGTATATATATATATGTATATATATATATATACATATATATATATATATATATATATATATATATATATATATATAATTATTTTTCAGACGCAAAAATGTCTCTCTTGAAATGATCCATATAGGGATCGAAACGTTGAGAAGAATGTTTAAATAATTGCAAATTTGCTGTTTCTATAATTGATCGAACTGTGCGCTGAAACCACAAAATTTAGTATCTATGTCTTTCTTTAATTATCTTCGAAATTGACAATAGCATATCTACGTCCTTAGATGCTTTAAATTTTATTACTGTTTTAGATTCCGCTAACTCGTTTTTGCCATAAATGCATAAAGTCCGCCGTCTATGAATAACACGCATATTTAGCTAATTCTGTTCGAAGTCTTCACCACGTGTCTGACTCGATATTATAGTACAACGAGTGAAAGACAGCGCACACGTGCTACATATCACTTTGTCGAGGACTGTGCGATAGTGAACATGTTCAAAAGCCAGCTGAGCTTTGAGATCTCCTGAAAATATTTCGTTAGAGGGTGTGACTGCGACGAAAGCCCCAAAATATATCATCACTGCTGATAAAGCGCGACGCTTAGAACCGTGTAAAGGTTACAGCGCCAAACTGAGGGATTACAATCGTTTCGTACACGACTTTGTAGGCAAACGAGTACGTCAGAAAGACCGACAGACAAAGAGAGCGAGAGAGAGAGAGAGAGAGAGAGAGAGAGAGAACAGTGCCATTTCATTTCGGACTGCGCGCGTCCCAGAGTTTAACAGGAACCTAATAAACAGCCGTTTACCTCCGTCTAACGTTATTTTACTTTGTATACAGCCGGGGGCATTCAGTTAGTTACTCGGCTGGGTACACATATACCTAGACATACTCTCGGGCCCCGTCACAATCCGCGCCAGGTGTACGATTATAAAGCTTCTAGCAGGATTCCGCAGGTCATTTATTAGGGAAACGGCTCCCCTCTCTCGTAGGGACACAAGCCGAGACGCAGAATTCCCGAGCGCTGACCACCGTCAAATGAGATTTTCACGATATTTCCATATATTTCCTCGGGAAACGTGTCCACGACCTTTCTATCGCCATAGGGGACCGGTCTGTTTCTTTTTCAAACCAGGCTCGATTGAAGCGGCCGGGATTGTTCGTGAAACCATATTACTGAGCCTTGTGGAACACGCCGCTAGACAGGAGTTTTCCTCGATCACTATACCACTCGTTCTTTGTAAAAAGAGATGAGTGCTGTAAAAGGACAATTTGTTTCAGCGTTCGTTTCTAATAACAGAATTGTAGGTGCTTAAAAAAGCTAATGAACCCTTAACGTGTGATAGCGAGTCAGACTCGCGATAAACACTTCAAACTAAATGTTAGGTTGTCACACATGAATAGACCTTCATGTGAAATAAAAAGTGTCTGCATGGATTGCAAGAAATAGCAGACATATTGAAGTGTTTTTTACCTATTTAATAATCTTAATAAATTGAGAAGAATATGTGACCATGATCGAATTCTTTCAATCTTTCCACTGTTTTAAATTACACCATCTCGTTGTTGTCGTGAATGCATAAAATCCGCAGTTTACACATGAATGAAGGAGAGCTTACGTTGATCATAGTTGTCTTTCACTCTACGTTATTCCTTCTACGACGCCATTTCCCCCTTCTCTGGCGGAGCTCATCCCCACCCTACTGCCACGGACCAGTCACGTCCGTTAAGAATATAATATAATTGTTAAGAATATAGAAGATCTAGTTTTTATGTATATGATTCTTGACCCTGAATATAAGTTTATCGAGAGAGTTTGGTTTTTGTCTTAACCCTTTGGTTACTGTTGGCGCCCAAAGGCGCTTGTAAAAATTGGTTTCCTAGTACTGTTGGCGCCCATAGGCGCTTAACTTAGTTCGGTCCACTGAAACAATAGGCGCCTGTAGGCGTTCATATTGCAACGAGAAATTCAAGCTAACGAAAAATTTCACCGTCCTCGGTGAAGGTCGCGATTGAAATCCTGCCGTATGGTACACGCATTAAAGTGTGCCTTAGCAAAAGGGTCAAATAAAAATGTATTGTAAACTCGCCAATAGCAATAGGCGATAACAAAATTTTAAATTTTTAAATTCACCCATTAATCATCACACACTGACTTCTCGTTTAATTTATTTGCCCGACAGCTCGAATCTATTTAATGTCGCTTCTTCTTTGTGTCTTCGACTATGCTTCGTAACCGATGATGCCGACAAGACTTCTCCGATATAGTATTCACAGAAGTCATACTTTCCTCCGAAATTTACAATTCAAACCGTTTCTTGATTCCTTGAGAAGATGCAAGAATGTTAAGATAACCGAGCAAAGATTCTTCCGCGTTTAAATGTCATCTGGTTAATGGAAATAGAATGGTGAATTTACTAGATGGAAAACATAAATTGTTGAACGTCTATTGAGTGTTTATTTATTGATGGCGCCGCGAGTGCAGTATTCCGTCTCCGTAATTGCACTGCTGGGACCTGACAACATGATTACTCAGGAAAGCGTACATGATTCTGCGTTCTCGTTTCGTTGGCGGTTTGCTTGTCCTCTCTCATTGAATCATTCATTACCTTTCTCTCTCGCCGGTAGATTGCGGATTTCGTGTATTTATAGAAATAGAGAATTGTTTAAAATTCCGTACTGCTTAATCAAGTTAAATCAGCTCTTAATTTCATTTAAAATTAATAAACTCCACTGAAAATCTAATACAACCGAAATATTTTTGGTCCGAACGCGCTTAATGCATGTTCGCTAATATTAAATTATACACTAAATTCTTACTACCGCTTATTTAAATGCAATTTCTATCACGTTTTTTTTCGAAATATTAAAAATAGTTTCCTTAACCCTCCAACACTCAAGCATCAATTTAAAATAGTTTTAATGTATTATTGCTAATGTTAAATTGTACACTAAATTCTTACTACCGATTATTTCAATGCAATTTCTATCACGTTTCTTTTCGAAATATTAAAAATAGTTTCCTTAACCTTCCAACGCTCAAGCATAAATTTAAAATAGTTTTAATGCATTATTGCTAATATTAAATTCTACACTAAATTCTTACTACCGATTATTTAAATGCAATTTCTATCACGTTTTTTCGAAATATTGAAAATAGTTTCCTTAACCATTCAAGGCTCAAGGAATAATTTAAAATAGCTGATAAAAATATCGAATGTTTAATAGCTTAATTAACCCTCAAATTACGGGACAGGGACCCATTTTAACCCAGAGTTAGAAAAGTTCTACCTAAATCTAATTTTCTAGTAGCCAATTCATATTATTAGCTATTTGTATTACGTCCAACAAGAAGATCAACATTGATCTCAAATAGGTAAGTTCAGAAATGTTTAAAATAAAATTGATCGATAAAAGATTTGTATAAATCTAACCATGGCTAGCCATGAAATCGCCAAAAGTACCCGTTTTGCGAAAATTAAACAATATACCACAGGCAAAGGCTGAATATTGAAATTTGTTTACATGTTATCACTAGACTGCGGTTTTTTGCATTTATGGAAAAAATGTACGAACCTAAAATAAAACTACAAAGACACTAGAAGAATTGAAGAATATTATTACTTTCCTTTCGACTTACTAAAACTATTGAAACAAAAGTACATTTTTATCTGACTTCTATTTCTTATGATCGAAAATTGTTATTTTGCTTGAAAATTTGATACAAATTCAAGTTTCAAATACAAATTTTCAATAAAATCCGGGAACGTCTTGGGGTTTTTATCACATTTTCGGGATTTAGGACCACTGTGCGACGGCCGAAAATATGATGCAGCTGCCGGCTGTCATGGCAGACATATTCCGTGGAGAACGACAACGCGATGGTGCTTCACAAACAATAGCCTCCGCACCGTGGTGGACCGCCCAGCCACGACAAGATGGCAAAAACAGGTTTTATGAATCCAATATTATGCGTCGAAGCTCGTATTTCCCGCCTGGCTGTTCAAACTTATGCGAGCATAAAGTTCCCCGCGTTTTTTTCTGAAGTTCTACGCTTAATCACAAACGGCCGGGCCTCCATTTTTAATTGCCCGGTACGATTACGGCAATTTTATAACGGCTAGACTTTCGATAACTATTCCTGCCGACACTGTGCTCGCGTTTGTTAAATAATTATGTCCATACAATTTGTCGATTAACCCTTCAGGAACGTCTTCTGAGCATCTATACATCCCACTCTAACGAGTAGACTGAGGATTTTCATCCTGAAAAATAACCATAATAATAAAATAACCACCCTGTACGTCAGGGATGGGCAATTGAGACAAAACCGTCCACACCGTAGCGCCCTCTGACCCCCTCCAGCAAGCGCGGTACAATGGGGCAACGAAGACACGAGACATCAGCGTACGCAACGAACGTGCGCGCTGCATGAAAAAGAGGTTGGTGGGAGAAGCAGGCGTTTGAGGGGCTCCACCCGTGGCCACCACTGCTGTACGTATTGTATGCATTTTTAAAAAAGCGTTGAACTGTACTTTGGAGGACCAATTTTTTTTCAACTTTTTTATGCATTCCTATAGATTTTGACGAGAAAACACCAAAAATGAAAGTCTTATTACCAGGAGTTCACTGGTCCAGAAGTTATACGCGTGTGAAGTTGAGCACTTTTAATTAACCCCAAACCAACTTGGACTATACCGCTCAGTACTACTTAGCCGATGCGCTGAACACCCACCATCTATCCAGGGCATGCGCTCAACAGTACTACATCTACCAACCGACGAATATTCAACATGGCGACGCTCTAACCAGTTAAAAATGCTTAAAATTGCTCATATTCACACGTGTATAACTTTTCAACCAGTGAACTCCGGTAACCAAAACTTGAATTTCGTGTACTAAAACTTACACGTCTATCATTTTCTTGTTAAAATGTGTAACATAGGATACGGGTAACTTGAAAATTTTTGGTCCTCCAAAGTACAGTTCATCCAAACAAAGACTACATGTATAATCAAATTATGAAAATGAGTGACGGAGAAGAGTTCAGACGAAATGGTGCGAACAATGTTCGAAAAATAACAACGCTTCATGTGCTGGTAGTATCCTTTCAATTCGCGGCGGTCGAACGTTGCAGAGAGCAATAGAAAAATCCGCGACAGTTCGGAGAAGCGAGTGACGCCTTCGCAGAACTAATTTTCACACAGTTCGTCCATTCATGGTGTCAGTGCACGTAGGATTGGCAAAACACTGGGTGAACGAACGAAACGGGAAACGGCGTCGGCCGGACAGTTCGGAAACGCGTGTTATAAGACAGAAATTGAAGCCTATGCGGGTGTGCATGCGTGATAGTGTGCGTGCACGTGTGTGTGTGTGAGAAGACGGCAAAAATGAGTTTGCGACTGCAACATCGCAAGGGACAGGTTCTGGACACCGCACGGAACGTTCAAAGCGAGCCGATGCAACGAAACTGCATCGTATGACGCGCGCGGCCAATGCACCGGTCGTCATGGATTATCCCGACAGTGTGCATACAGCCGGTCGCCGGAACTTGGAAACGTGGAAACGACCGTGCGTGTTCTAATAAAGTCTAATGAAACGAATTTACGCTCGATAATGCGTCCCCGAGAACGTTATGGAAATGCTTCATGTCGGCTCGCTCCATTAAATTGCGAACGCGCCGTTATCCACGCCGCGGTTGCCCCGAAACACCCGCCGTACACTGTTTTATTGAACAATCGATTGAAAATACGTCGCGTCGGCGCAACAATCGACGGAACCAGACCGACAAGCTTCGGTCGAGATCGATCGATCGATCGATCGTTTCCGCGCTGGTTCTTTCGCGAGCTGCAAGGATTTATTGTGGTTCGGAGCGAGTTCGCTCGGGACGATCGCGAGCATTGATTATCACGGATTTCAATAATAGAGCTAGTGGCGATTCCAGATCTCTGGATTTATAATTATACTAGAACGTATACTGTATGAATTAATTGGGAACGAAAGTGTTCGTGTAAGAGGATTTTCATTTAAGAGGACTTTCCCCATCAAATCGTTTAAAATAGTAATGATATTTAGCAATGTTTCTTCTTAAAATATTCATTTTATAAAAGAAAAACTTATCCTTGGTTAGTACACTCTTTTAGTGTACAAACAAATTTTGTTTGTTGCGGTTGCTGTTGTGTGGTGCCATTTATAGATGGCGGGCACTGCACTGCTTACAAAATGTAAGCACGTACCCTTTTTGTAAATTGATTTTATGCCTTCATGACAAAAATAATTAGATCAAATGTAAAACAGTAAAAATTTAAAGAAATTAACGCGTTAAACGTGGAGCAATTTTGTCTCGTATTTCATTTTGTTTTTTATTTAAGTTTAAATACAAATATACGACTCTGCATGAACAAAAGACTTGCTACCCCATTCCTGTTTAATCTGTTTCAATTGAATCTACTAAGACAATGTGAACATTTTTTAATATTATGTGAACTGTACAGGGTGGATATTATAAAGCGTTACAGACGAATATCTCCAAAAATATTAATTATACGCAAAAATGTTTCTTTTATTTTTCCCGGTGGACACTCCAAGGTGAGGTGAAGGTCAACTTTTTTTTCTTAAATTGAAAGATGTTTTTTTTATCCATCAAATAGTGCATTCTAAGATGGGTTCAATTACCTATGACTCAAGGTCGTTCAAGGTCAATCTTGGGACTGGCATAGCATTTAACGTATTAAAGATACTGCTGTGTTATTTTCCATTCATTAAACTTATTTAAAAAGAAGTCTATGTTACTCCTATATCTTGCAATGAATTTAGACAATTTTTTTTATGAAAAACCACAGTTTGTTTACAATACATGGCTTTTAATGACTGAACATAGTGAGGAACTATGGTCCATAGTGAGTGATTCAGAAAGATGAAATGCACCAATGATTATAACGATTTTCTGAAATTCTTCCATTGAAATCGTCGAAAATATCTCATAACGTGTTAAGACAAAATCAAATGAAGTATGGCAATTTAACCATGTATTTTGCTTTAAAAAAAAAAGGAAGAACTGCGATAGATACTTTTACAGGGGGCAAGTGTCCCGTTAACATTTTACGCCCGTGATTCTCGGAAATGCGGAAAAGCCCAGATGAGAAAGTATAAAGTGTTTTATTGCGTGGTAAATCTTCCGCGCAATAGATCTGGAGGAGATAGCTCGAAGGAAGCGATTTGCATAGGCATTAAAAAAACTAATTAAAATCTAACGTCCCAGTGATCCTCCGTGTCTGTCAACCCTTCCGCGCAGATGGCCACGGACTCGTTATTTTAATTCTCTTCGCGGTAAACGTGATTTACATCGTGAGATCCGAATAATTTTACACGATTCCTGGGTCTGGCCTCTCCGACACCCATTATGTTTCCTCGGGATCCATTTCCATCTTGCAAAATGCAATCGTTGTGCGGCTATGCTCATCAATTAATAGCAGTTTGATATCTCTTCTAAAAATAAAATAATAATCCTACATCGTATTTGTTTAGCATTTCTAATATAATAAAAGTAAACAGTTTTAAATAGAACCTTGCCTTAAAACACCGTCTCAGAGACGTCATTGGTTTCGAACGCCAAACTTGACCATTTTTAACGCTTATGTCAGTAACCAGGTACCTATAAAAATTATATGTCACGACCACCATAACAGGGTTCTATACCTCTGGATCGGTGGAGATCTGTTAAAAAAAATGGTCCGCAAATTAGTCCTTGACCGTTTTTACAAAGTCAATATTTTTTTTGTATTGCATCGTATAGTACTCGTCACAAGGAACAAAAGTCTTAAAGACACCATGGGTCTCAAGTCAACCATTCTCTTGAAAAACGACTTTAAAGTTTCATAAACTATTTTATTCCACATGTCTACAGGGTGTCCCAAGATGGTATAAATGTGGAAAGGGTAATTCTACATGAGAAAATACGTTTAAAGTGTAAAATAATTTTTTTCGTTTAACGCCTCGTTTTCGAGAAATTACAGTTTGAAAATTCGGCGACCGCGCTTGATATTGAATATGAAATGTTTGACGCGTCTGTTCATTACCTACCTGATCTAGTACTTACCAAATCATTTTAATCTGTCTACCTGTTTAAATTGCATTTTCCCACTTAGCAAAATTGACACAGTTTATAAACATACCAGGATATTCATGCTGTTCCATGCAAATAATAAATATTAGATAAAACTGAAGGAAGGAACAGTAACATTGTTTTTTACATGCAACGTAATGATGTATGTGACATTTTAGTGTTTGCACTATTCGTTTAGAAATGAAGGTGACCTTCCAATTCTTAAATGCTATATTTTTGTTTTATATCATATGAAAACACGTGTCAAGACAAATTCATTCATATTCGACACGATGAACTTCAAGATCATGCAAGGTCAGAAATGGATGAAGAAAATATGCAGCATTCTATTTAAAAAAAAGATTAAAGTCACCTTCATTGCTAAACGAATAGTGCAAACACAAAAATATCACATACAACATTACATTGTTTGCAAAAAGCAGTATTTCCTCTTTCATTCTTTTTCGAATATTTATTATTTGCAAGAAAAACGGTGCCCAGTAATCGCGTGAAAACTCTCTGCGTATTTGATGAAATACAATAGAAATTATAATGAATGGTACAATGAATGCCTGCAAGATGTAAGGAGGACGAAGGAACAATTCATAATAATTAAGATTAAACATTCATTACCTCGCACTGCAATTATCGGTTACATATTTCAGCGAACATATCACTTTCATCTTGAATGTATAAAATCCGCTGCTCACAAGCTACGAAAATAACAACAATAAAAACGTTCAACCGGAATAAAGAAATGAGGTTTGATCTTTCCATCTCTATTAGAAAACGATCCGGTCTCCATTCTCACCTGTTCGTTACCCGAATCCTCGCATATCCGGCTCGCGTGGGCCCGTAAAAAAGTCGAATTTGCATAAGTGTCGGGAGCCCGGGGTATTAGGTGAAGCAAATTGAAAAAATAAGTCGGTAAGAACCGTTTATCAGATCCGCGAAATTATTTACGTGTACGGTGAACGGTGGAGCTCGAGGAAATTGGCTCCGCTGATTTCTCTGTTGGTCTCGACTTCGGCTGCGTTTCGCGGAATCGTAAATAAGCGATGGATGCATTACACCTTTTCAAATCGAGCGTGCAATTTTCTCTGGTCGGTGTCGGCGAGCAGAAGCGAAGGGGCTCTGTTCTCGAAAAGCGTGGCTGTAATCTATCTATCAAGCAGCCCCCCCCCCCACCCCCGACTCGACTTTCTACACGCTTTATGGTTACGAACGAGCGGTGGGGAGGCGCGGGATGATACCTTTTCTCTTTCACCCCCTTTCACCACCGCGCCGCCGCGGCAGTTCGTCCCCCACCCCGCTCTTTCCCCCCATTGAATATGCAGGAAGAGCATCACTGGAAATTTACATTTTCGCTCAAATTCCTCGAGCAACGTCGAAACGTTTTACCGACTGTCCCTATTCGTATCTCATTCCGCCAGCCATTTCAGAGAGCATGAATGATTATCAAGGCAGCGTAATGGGAATCGCTTGGCCGGCCACGATCGGGGCGAATGCTTTTTGAAAGTGTGCCCCGATGGATATTGTACAGGTGTGTATATATACATATACGTACTAGCGTAAAACCACCGCGATTTTCACAATTTGCTCGAGTACCCTTCCGAATAACAATTCTGTGGTCGCGTGGCGAATCACGTGGCCCGCTGTGTTTTCGCGAATTTAATGCTATTCCAGTTTGTCGCACGGAGTTTCTTCGAATGGACAATTGTGTTCACACAGCTTTGTAAAATTAGGCTTTAAAAGAGACTCCTACTTGGATCAATTAGGTATTGCTGCACTGCTTATCATCTGTTTCGCTTTTCAGCCTTTTTCTATACTTTTACGTACATATGTTAGGAATTTATTATATCTGATAAATTAAGAAGATTTTGGACATCTAGATCTAGAAGCTTGGCACAATCGTTCTTGTTACGTCTAAAATAATGCGTTCAATAAATATTCAATTTTATGTGGTTTAAATAAGAAAGCATTATATATATAATATTATTATATAATTATAATATCATGTTATTATATAATAATGTAAAAAGAAAAAATAAAGTTCAATGTTCCACATTTCTCAAGTTTACAAAATGTGGATTAAAGAGAAATGTTATTTAGCTAAATGACACACTTTTACCTACTTATCAATTTATCGTTTATAAAACTGTAAAATGTAAGTATGGTGCAATGAAACGGTAGAAAAAATATATCCAATACATTAAACAAATTTTTGATAAGTCGAGGACCTCTGTACGAATTTTCATATTCATAAATTATTTCGTACACAATGGAATAAGGAAAGAATTTATTTGGCTGAATAAAAAATTACTGATTTTAAAAGTATGATTCTAGATAGACTACGTATCTTTGTACAAAATGAAATTCCTTTATAGTTCTAAGAAACAGAACTTTAATGAAAATGTATTCTTTCTATCATTAATTTGAGGTTGTTTTTTTTTGGTATTTTATAATTCTTTAAATTGTACTTTAATGAAAATGTATTCTTTCTATCACTAATTTGAGGTTGTTTTTTTAGTATTTTATAATTCTTTAAATTGTACACACGCATAAAAACACGCGTGGTACCATTTTTGTATGTACATACAATGATCATCCAATAATTATAATAATATTAAGATGAAATTCTGAAATAGAACAATAATGAATATATTTATGAAATAAATTGATTTAGCTATATCTGATCTACAGTTTTGATAATGCAATTATTTGCACATTTCCGACAGTTTAATTAATAAACAGCGTGAACATTTCCAGTATGGTAATTGTTTTTACTCTCATGTCAATCGATATATGGAGACTTGAATAATAATTTGTACAGAATCATGACAGTGAAACGAATAATGATTCGTAATTTGATTAAATTCAGAATTAGCAACGCGTTTGATACCCCTTGTCTCCGATATTTTCTAACAACCATGGTAATTGTTCAAATCTCGCCTCTTGTTGCGATTGTCCCCAATTGAAAGGCCTTTCATGATCATGGCGATTATAATACCGTTTTCATTAAGCACCGATTCAACATGCTCGCCCCAATTATATTAATAACTCCCTGAAGTTAAATACGCGAATTATGGGACAGTGCGTTTCAAAATATTACGACGATGTGATTCTACTCCGATCGATAGTCGATGATTAACTGAAATGCAGTTACGTTTCAATAACAATTTAACATAACAAATACATCATTATATCATCCGATGTTTTACTAATGTAACAAATATTTAAATTTCCAGAAAAATCTTATAAGATTTCGAAAGATTGCAAATTTTCTAATTTTTTATTTTTTCATGAAACTTTTACCATCGTATTCATCTTTTTCTAATTAAAATCACCCCAAACACGATATAGTTAGGATCATAATTACTTGAGAAACAAGCGATTAAAGTTTCGGACTTCGCATTTATGGTAGAGACACGAATTCTGTAAATGTCAAGTCCGAAACATTAATCGCTTCTTACACAAGTAATTATGATCGTAATTATATCGTGTTTGGTGTCTCTTTAATCAGAAAAAAGAAACGAATACGATGGTAGACGTTTCATTCATGAAAATCCAAAAATAAGGAATTTTGATATTTTAATTTAAAAGACTGAGCTGGCACTAGTCCTTTGTTTTTCAATCCTTCTGCTATCCTTCTCTATCCCTCACATTACAAAGACTATAGTCCCTATTCTATGAATGTCGCGTAGCAGATCTGAAGCTGCGACTTTTACAAAGAGAGTACTGTATTATGTAAACGAAGATTTTCAAGCTTCCATTTATTGAAAACCTGATTAATAGACTTCCGGTAGATAAAGTGTTATGATTGTAAAGGTGCACTCCTAGAAAACAATTCTATAAACTTATTTCTTTGGTCATATATTGCAATAAAAATCGCGAAAAATTTTAATAAATACGTCCCAGTAATTTTTATAAGAAAATGTAAAAAATAGTCACTGTTAGTGCCCCGTAGAGCTAGTGTTAAAACCTTGTCGCAACGTTTTTAATCGATCCAATCAATTAATCGAATTTTCGTGTTCCGCGGCCGGAAAGTACAAAAGCATCGACCGACAATGAATCGTATATGCTTAATGGAACCACTAGCGGGGAGGGGTGGGGTGGCAGGTGAGAGGGCGACTGTTCATTTTTCCTTTATCGAACACGAAGAACTCAGTGTTTCACACTAAAAAATAAGAAAGTCTCTCGATATAAGCAGCTTATCCTGTGCCCGTCTGTATTGATTAACGCCGGCGACTCGCGACGACTTCTTTCACGGTTACGTTTATCTGGCCGCATTTAAGCTGATTGAATTTTTCTTCGGGGAGGTGGCCGCGGCGGTTGGCGGACTTATTTCACCTCCACCTTATCGGGAATATTCTTTGCGGTACAGCGATACCGCTGTTTGCCTCGGTTTTCCCACCACGGTTTTCCCCATTTCCGGTGTCCCCCTTGGCCCCTTTGGGCGCCGCTATTAGCGAACGTCTTGCGCGAAAACTTTTCTATTAAGCTGTTGAATAAGTTCGCCCCGGGAGATCGTGTTGCCGCCACGGATAAACATTGCTTTCAACGAAATAACGATCTAGCGAACGGAAAACAAAAATCGCTATTAAAACCGGCGTTGAAACGCGCTGCTTCCGCTCCCGAACAACGAAAGATATAGTTTCTTTTCTGCGTATACGGAAGTACACCTGAGTCAATTATTCGATCGACTAAACAGCAACCGTGATCCTTTAGCTTTTAGCTGATGCTCCAGGGAAACAATTCTAAAGAAAAAATCTACTGTGTTTCGAGATAACGATGCTTTGGTAGTGGTTTTTATCATGGTTTGTTGAACATTAGACTTCTTTGATCAGGGCTCTTTTGAATCGTGAAGTGGGAGCTTGACGGTTTTAATTAATAAGTTAATTTATATTACTTTATAAAAATAACAGAAATCTATCCATCCAAATTTTTAGACATTCCTTTTATGTTGTATACTCCATTGAAAGCGGGGATTCCTGAGGTCATTTAAAGTCACTTATTCCTTTGCGAAAATATACTCCGCGGCTTTGTTAAGGTGAAAAACTGATAAGAGAATGAATTGCTAAAAATCGATACTTGTATTTTGTATTACAAATTAAACATTACTTATTTATTCTTCAAGTCAAGGAATAGTGGTTATTAATCTAGTAACTGAATTCTGTGACAAATATTTAGAGCAGGAAGTTCCAACCTATTCCCCTTCGAGATCTACAAGGTCCCCACCATCGAACCTCTTCCCACTACTACGTGCAGCCGTAGAGTTAGCGAGTGCTGCGCGCGCCGCGCGGCTCTCGTGGTGGGAGCTTCCCACTACTATACATTGTAACGATGAAGTCTAAGAGTGGGGGAAGAACCTAAGCGGGGAAGGTGCCTCGAATATCTCCGGAGCTACTGGTTGGAACTGTCTGATTTAGAGTTCTGTTTCTTCTACGTAAATTGTGTTTAGACATTTTACAATTGAATTAGTCAAGATCGAGGTCTGAGTTTCTATTAAAATTTAAAAATTGGTTGTTTATTCTCCAAGTTGAAGATTAGCGGTTATTAATGTGGAATGACGAGAATATTTTTAACGAAGCCATGTTATACCAAATCACCAGTGAATCACTGTAAATCGAATGCGTCGACATAATGGAGGATCGAGAATTCTCTTAGGATCTTGTTTGCTTCTGCACATAACTCATAAAGTTCAGTATTAAGTTTTTTCCCCTCGGAGGTCCCCCTTGCCTTTTTAATGTTGTTCTTATTCGCACAGTCCTATGTATTCTTCGCGATTCTAAGGGATCCAACAACCCTTCCTGCTATATGAACGGATCTTCCTATTTGCCCGGCATAAATCATAGAATTTCAATTTATCTTACGCGGCCTTCATTCCTCTTGGCACGAATTTCACTTCTGTGCCACTCCACCTACTGCCAACGAACTCACGATCGTGAAACAGTTCGTTCTTATTGTTAAAAGTCAACAGACTTTATGGCAAATCGACTTCTAAAATTACAAAACATTCTTCGAAATTCTAGAATAAGTTGTTATTAAAGAAAACGCAATTGGGCTCATGGGATCATGGTCGACAATTGATTAACTCTTATCGTTAAAAGTCAATAGACTGTATGGAAAATCGAAATTGATATGAGAACGCATTCTCTAAAATTGCAGTGCAAATTTTTATTTTTTAAAAGCAATTTGGGTACACCTTGGTCCAGAATTTATTAACTCTTATTGTTAAAAGTCAATAGACTGTATGGAAAATTGACATTTGATATGAGAACGTGTTCTCTAAAATTCCAGTGCAAATTTTTATTTTTGAAAGCAATTTGGGTACACCTTGGTCCAGAATTTATTAACTCTTATTGTTAAAAGTCAATAGACTGCATGGAAAATTGACATTTGATATGAGAACGCATTCTATAAAATTCCAGTGCAAATTTTTATTTTTTAAAAGCAATTTAGGTACATCTTGGTCCAGAATTTATTAACTCTTATTGTTAAAAGTCAATAGACTGTATGGAAAATTGACATTTGATATGAGAACGCTTTCTCTAAAATTTCAGTGCAAATTTTTATTTTTTAAAAGCAATCTGGGCAGACCTTGATCAACAATTAATAACTGTTATTGTTAAAAGTTAATACATTGTATAGAAAATTGAGATTGATATGAGAACGCATTCTTTAAAATTCTACTGCAAATTTTTATTTTAAGGTAGCAATTTAGTTACATCTTGCTCGAGAACCAATTAACTCTTATTGTTAGAAGTCGATAAACTTTACGGAAAATCGATGAAATGGAAACACATTCTTCAAAATTGTAGCTCAATTTTTATTAAACACAAAAGTCATCCTTTGAACCCAAACCACGTATATATACATTCTGTATTGTATGAAAATATATTAAATAAATAAATATTGCTACAGAAAAATTGTTTTTTAGAAGTTATGCTTTTGCCGAAATTCTCCTGATTCAAATGGTTAAATATTGGAATGTTCTTAACTTAGGAATTTAAGATTATGAAAATTTAAAGACTCACTAATTATTAGCTACTATTTATGTTTAATGAAAGTTGTTTCTAATGAAACGAAAACGCAAAAATCGTTATGAAACTCTGGACAATTAGAAGTATACGCAAAGCAACTTAAAAACAAGCTCGAGATGAAAAAGACATTGTTGTAATTAATAGTCTGCGAATCTTTATGCAACAAACATTTTCTAAGTCGTTGTAAGGATCAGAAACTATATAAAAATGCATTTCGTCTTTCAATAATTTTTTTAAATCACAGATAATGAAACAATATTTGGAAATTCATCTAGTCTTCATAGTTCTGTATTTTACTATCTATTTTAATCACAAATGTATAAAATCACAAGACTGTGAAACAAGACAAGAAAAAGGGGTTATATAAAAATTGATATCATCTCTTAATAATTACAAGAGATCACATCTAATGTAATATTGCATAAAATTCGCAGTCTAAGTACTACTGTGTACACTTCGATTGAATTTTTAAAAACTATTTCCTAACAGTATAGAGCAGGAATGAGCAATTTTGCCTCAATTGAGGCAAAACTGTCCACACCGTAGCGCCCCATGTCCCCTTCCAGCAAGCGCGGTACAATGGGGCAACGAAGACACGAGACATCAGCGTACGCAACGAACGTGCGCGCCGCATGAAAGAGAGGTTCGTGGGAGAAGCAAGCGTTTGAGGGGCTCCTCCCGTGCCCACCACTGGTATAGAGGGTGTTCGACTACAGGTGGGAGAAAATTAAAGGAGTGGTTCTCCATGACAATGTAAGTCGAAAATGAAGAAAAAAAAAATTGCGATTTCGGCTTCGTCATATAGTTATTAACGATTAAAAATCTGTCTAAAATGCGGCAACAGAGATGTACCTTGGTTCTCATTTGGGCCCCCAGCTAGGTGAAAATGTTTAACAAATTGATGAACAGGATTAACAAATTGATCGTTGCACGACATTGAATCTGCCTACTCGTTAATATCCACAAGGGCATTTTTACTATCCGCCCTGTGGAATTATCGAGCAGAAGGGATCAATGCCCTTTCACTTTTTAATTGGTCTCACACAAGTAATTTACTCGAGATCACTATAAAGTGGTATCAATTGTGTCCATAAATGTTGAATGGAATCCTCACAAGTGCAAGTATTCACAAAAATGCATATATTCAATATGCCGCACCGGAATCGCGCACAACTAATTCGCGTTTGATGCACGTCAATTTGACTTTCGCGCACGGAAAATAAAATGTTAGTGTAATTAATGTGAAGTCTTTGAGTGTACACACATAGAAAACACCTTAAATTCAACGTTTTAAGAACATGTGTTTGATTTAAGACCGTACTGAACATTGACTAAGGTCGAAGGAAATAAAAGGATAGACAATGTATTGGTATAGCAAGGCGCGATATTTGGGCAGTTGGTTGCCGTAGATTTACCTTTTTTTCGATCAGGCATTGTCCGCATCAGCTGTCTTGGGGGGCTGAGGCCCAAATGAGAACCAAGGTAAGCATGTATTTGCTACTTGATACGAGACTGTCGCGCGCCTCTATGACGTACGCAACGTACACCTCTGTTGGTCACGTTGCCGCATTTTAGGCTGATTTTTAACTGTTAATAAATAAATAACGAAGCCGAAATCGCAATTTTTTTGTTCTTCATTTTCGACTTATATTGTCATGGGGAACCACCCCTTAAATTTTCTCCCACTTGTAGTCGAACACATAACAGTTTATAATTACATCAAATGCCACATAAAATCAATTTTTCCTAACTAATGATTAGACTGCGGATCTTTATGCATTTCTGGCATATCAATATTTTCGAAAAATATTAAGACAAAGTTGAATAGAATTTAGTACAATTTTTATTTATTCTCGATCAACAAAGACTATTACCATTGAAAATAGGATTCTATTTGATTCCACTTTCTCAAGATTCGTTTACAAAAATTGAAAATCCCATAAACATCCGCAGCCTACTAATGATCAACAACTTTTCATTCGTTTTGCATAGACACTCTCGCAATCATTGATTGATAATACTACCCAGCGTTTTTCTTTGAAACAATAAATATTAGAAGAAATGAAAGAGGAAAAACGTAATACTGTTATTTGCAATGAACGTAATGGCGCATGTAATTTTCTTGTATGTGCGCTATTTTTTAGAAACGAAAGTAATCCGACAATTCTTTAAGTGGAATGCAGTATATTTCTTCTGTCATCTGAAAGCGTGCGTCAAGCTAAATTCATTCGTATACAACACAATGACCTTCAAGGTCGTACAAGGTTAGAAATGGAAATATTATTTTGGGTATTTTGTACTAATGCGTTTACAAGTATTCTTTATCAACGAGGCTATAATGAATGATCAATACGACTTTCTTGTCGAATGAATGCGTATTTCGGTTGTATTAATTACATTCTTGGTAGCTTCTTCTAATGTTGTCCGAGATATTAATGCACAAGATTGCGTTATTTTGCTTTTCAAACCGTTTACATCTCTGGCCGATGTACCGTAAACGATATCTTTACGAAATATTACTGACGACATATCCAAAATGTTTCTTCCATTTTTGACCTTGTATGATCTTGAAAGTCGTTGTGTCGTATACGAATGAATATGGCTTATACATGCTTTTACATGATATAAAAGAATATATAGCATTCGATTTGAAAAAATACAGGTCACCTTCGTTTCTAGAAAAATAGTGCAGGCAAAAAAAAATTACATACGTCATTACGTTGTTTGCAAATAACAGTATTACTTTTTCCTCTTTCATGTTCTTCTAATATTTATTATTTGGAAGAAAAATGCTGGCTAGTAATAACGTGAACATCCTGTATATAGCAATTATCAATGAACTAACCAATGAACGAATGATTCGCAATAAAAATGTTGGACACACAAGGCTCACAGGATGACCATAAATCTTGATAATCGAATTTTTACTTGGTAGGAGTTTGCGAAAAATTACGGACACCCGAAGCTGTCGAAAAACTATCGTATTATAGCCATTGTAAATCTATCGGAACCGAGATAACGCGACGAGGAATTGTTACACAGTTGGAAGGTATAGTTATGTCATTCCCAGGGCGGCCAGCATTAGGTACATCATTTACTGACGGCCACAAAGGACAAACATTGGATAAAACGTACGGGGGAACGATTTTACCGGGTGCCATCCCCTATATTCTTGAAACACTTTGGACGACAAGAAGAGCTAAATACGATCGTGATATCATAGTTATATATGTTACGGTTACTTGACATAAGGTACAAATCCGATACTCCATCACGGGCCGGCGAACGTGGTCCACGCTTGTTCATGAGCTATAAAGGATTGTAGTGATAAGGTAAATGATGAAAACCGACACGTACGTGCCCGGTCGACGTGAACCGGTTTTATGAGCTTGGTTAAACGTTTCGTGAATCGTTTGGCCCGTTTACGATGCTCTAGACTCCATCGGAAACATCATTTTTACACGTCGCGCGGAGTAATCTTGCTTGCGATCCATCAATGATCCCGGCGAAAATGTCAAAATGATTAGACCGCGGGAAATGCGAGAAATGGTGATGACAGAGGTTACTCACATTTCTGTTTTATTCGATTTTTATTGAATGTTTCGGGCATCGTGAAAGTCCATTCCTACTGGATTGTGTAAAAACATCAATGAAATTTGCATGGCAATACAGAAATTATTGATAGTTAGTCTACGGATCTTTATGGAAAATAAAAATGGTCTGCGTCAATTGTAAAAGAAAAGAGACGAATCGAAATTTCATTCTTTCCTTAATCATTTCAGTAAATTGGGAATTTCGATATCCATTAATTTTTTTAATTTGTTCACTGTGTTCAATTCGTGTGCTTTCAGTTTTGCTGTAAATATTTAAAATCTGCAGTCGATTGATAATTAGACTGATAAATAGAATTTTCATGTTTTCCTTCATGATTTTGACAAATTGGAAATGATGTATCGATATTCTATAATTCTTTGAATGTTTTCACTCCAAATCACCTTGCCATACCATTTCCTTTACGGCTACAATAATTAGAACGCTTTTACCCCCAAAAATATTCTACAATATGAAAGAAAATTTATTTTTTTTGCATTAATACATTTACTTCAATGCTTAAATATTGATTGCGTAAAAGTAAAATTTTATTTCGTCTGAAAAGAAAGGTATAACTTTAATTATTTGTTAGACTTTATTTAAAATCTTCATCACGAGTCTGACTCGTTAGAATACGGCAAAGGGTTAAATTCGTGTGTATTCAGTTTTGTAATAGCTGCATAAAATCTACAGTCTACTGATAGCTACACCATGGATCGTTAAGCAAAGTAAAAATTGTCTGCATCAATTATAAGAAATAAGAGGAGATAAATAGAAATTTCACTCTTTCCCTAATAGTTTTAATGAATTGAAAATAATACATCGATATCCATTAATTCTTTTCATCTTTTTTCTGTATTAAATTCGTACGTATTCAGTTTTGTAATAGATGCATAAAATCCACAATCTACTGATAGCTACGCCGTGAATCATTAGGCAAAGTAAAAATTGTCTACATCAATTATAACAAATAAGGGGAGATAAATAGAAATTTCACTCTTTCCTTAATAGTTTTAATGAATTGAAAATAATACATCGATATCCATCAATTTTTTTAATTTGTTCAAATCATGTGCATTCAGTTTTGCTGTAAATGCATAAAATCTGCAGGATAAGTAGACTGATAAATAGAATTTTGATTGTTTCCTTAATAATTTTGACAAATTGAAAATAATACACCGACATTCTCAAATAATTTTAATGTATTCACTGTATTACATTCACATGCATTCAGTCTTCGCCCAAATGCATAAAATCTGCTGTTTTAACAAATTATGAAAAGTCGAAACGTTTTGGTTCACTAAAGTTTTTACTTCATTATCATCCTAGACTGTTATTATCATACAATTGTCAAGATTATATGAAAATCTAGAAAGAAATTTACAAAGCACGAATTAATTAGGAATTTTTGTTACTTACTGTGAATTTCATTGAGGTAAAAATAATGCAACAGAAAATTGATGCGTTTACGGAATGCTGTGGGTTTCATTAGGGAAACAATTGTCAAGATTGTACGAAAATCTAGAAATCAATTTACAAAGCACAAATTAATTAGATAATTTTATTTACTGTGAATTTCATTGAGGTAAAAATAATGCAACAGAAAATTGATGCGTTTACGGAATTCTGTGAGTGTCATTAGGGAAACTTTGTTGCACTTCTGACGTAAGCAGTGCACCTTTGGGAAAATTATCCCAACGTTACGCTAGCATGACAGTTAGCTTCATCAGTGGTCGATTGATACCGTTGTGTGTCGCGTGATGGTCTACTATCAAACTGTACCTATTCATGTCCCGGATCAATTGTTACGTATCACAGATTTTAATTGGCCATTGGAACAATCAAAACATTTTCAAAAACAAATCTACGGAATTCATCCTTAGCCCGTTATTTCGCATTTTCAGCAAATTTTTTCGCAAGGAATTATCGTGCAAGTAATATCGTAATTTTTTCCGTTTTATGCACATTTTTATTTCCGCGGATCGTCCGTTTTTGTTTCTTTATAATTCAGCTCGTTCAAAAGTAGAGAGCATAGAAAATGTGGGAGATTAGGCACTAGTTTTCCCAGCGAATTTCGCGCTTTAGCTTCAGCAAAGTGCACCAGTAAATTATGTTTGACCCAGAAAATGTATGCAAATGTTTAATCGAGCACGTCGTTTTTACGTAATTCGTTCGGAGTGGTCCACGAAAATTTCCCTTGTCGGCGGGCAGACGTAATGCATAAAACGGAATTCAATTATGCAGGAGACTTATCGCTTGTTGAAGCCGAGATAGGAAAGCAGGGACGACTACCTTTGATGGTCCCCCTTGGTGTACACCGCGATATCAATGCCCTTTTTATCAAAACTTTAGAAAAAGCCTGTCATCTAGACGTATCCCGAATGAATTTAATTAATTGAATCGGGTAAATGTGACCGCTCAAACGAAGACACCGTAAAAGTCGCTTTCAAATCGTGCTTTCTCATTGAAAATTGTTTTTGTCACGGAACAAGTTCAAACAGTCGCGTTTACAACAATTATTCGATCGTTCTACAAACATTGTTTAATAGCGTACTGCTTACAACTCGAATAGATCATGAATGTTAAATTTTATTTTTACTTTTCACAATTTTTATTCTTTTACTCCATGATCAAGCAATTTTAACTAAGCTTTAAATATAAGCGATAGAGACAATTGTTAAAGAGTTTATTTTTACATTGATAGCGAGATACATGTAATTCAATTGTGTCAGATAATTTAAACATTAAGGATTTTAGGACAAAAATTACGAATTGTGTTTTACAATTTGTACTATTCTGTTCCGTGATCGATGCAATTTAAACAATATTTATAATGTAAGTGATAGAGAAATGGTTAATTGAGAAATCACAAAATAAATAATTTAGAGTGGACTTTTTATTCATAAACAATTCACACTTAATATTTTAAAATATCCATATGTTTCGATCAATTTAAAATACGTCGGTAAATGAAATTTCCTAACGGTTGGTTATGAAAGTGATATAAGTCCATTGACGGCCCAGAAAGAATATATTGTTTTAGTTAAATTTGCATAGAAATCATTTATGTCATCAATTTAAATATTTCTAAATTCATAGAAACATTGCCAAACTTAGTACAAGTTACTTATATTTTTGAATCGAATAAAATGAAAACCTTCAAATATTTCGGAAAAAGAAAAAATGGACTTAGACCACTTTCAAAATAACCAGTCCAATTATTGGTGAACCAGTTGAGTGACATGTACTTCAAATGGGTCAAACAATTTAAACATTCGAGACGTTACAATAAAAATTCTGAATTGTATTTTACAATTTTTATTCTTCTATGCCATGATCAAGCAATTTCAACAGAGCTGAAAATATACGTGACAGCGCGATTGTTAAAGAGTGTATTTTTAGAATGAAAGAGTTTGTTATTAGTGAACTGGTTCAAATACATATAATTCAAGTGAAACAGACAATTTAAACATTGGAGATTTTAGTATGAAAACTCCGAATATTATTTTACAATTTTTATTCTTTTACTCCATGATCGATGCAATTTCAACGAAACTTAAAATATAAGCGATAGCAATAATTGTTAAATATTGTATTTTTACGCACAATTCAAATGAGTCAGATAATTTGAGCATTACAAATTTTAGTATGATAATTCCAAATAATGAAATCTGAGACTATTTTAACGACGTTTAAAATATGAATGATTAGAAATCAGTATTCAAAACAATATTTTTAGAATGGTGCTGTTAATTATTGATCAACCAGTTGAGCTACACCTGGGAGTTCCAACGTATTCCCCTCCGAGAACTGCGAAGTCCCCACCATCGAACCTCTTCCCACTACTACGTGCAGCCGTAGAATTAGTAAGTGCTGCGCGCGCCGCGCGGCTCTCGTGGTGGGAACTTCCTACTACTATACAGTATAACGATGAAGTCTAAGAGTGGGGGAAGATCCTAAGCGGGGAAGGTGGCTCAAATAGCTCCGGAGCTACTGGTTGGAACTGCCTGAGCTACACAAAAGGAATCCAACAATTGAAACATTACAAATTTTAATAAACAAATTTCAAATAATGTTTTACAGTCTTTATTCTTCTCCTCCATGATCGATGCAATTTCAAGCAAGCTTAAAATATATAATCGATAGCAATAATTGTTAAATATTCTATTTTTACATTGACACTGTTAGTTATTGATGTATTAGTTGAACTACGCATAATTCAAATGAGTCAGATAATTTGAGCATTAGAAATTTTGTTATGATAATTCCAAATAGTGAAATCTAAGACAAATTTAACGACGTTTAAAATATGAATTATTAGAAATCAGTATAAAAAACCATATCTTTAGAATGGTGCTGTTGATTATTAATCGACCATTTGAGCTACACAAAAGGAATCCAACAATTGAAACATTACAGATTTTAATAAACAAAATTGCAAATAATGTTTGACAGTCTTTATTCTGCTATTCAATGATGGACGTAATTTCAGTGACGTTCACATAATAAAAGTAATTGCCAAGGATTATTCTTTTAGAGTGAAACTATCGATAACCGATGGATTAGTCGCGACCCAAATAGCAACAAAATTATTATTGTATCCCGAGTACAATGGACGGGAGATCTTAAATGAAATATTCATGAATCAATTCACGGGGAAGCTTATACCTTCTTATCAGATCTATCGTAGATATCGTCGCGGTCCCGCTTGTTGCAAAACGAACATCGGAATTTTGCAAGTTCTGGTGGATGTTATGCATTCTAATCTCAGCAATTTATCTGAAAGTTTTGGTCCAGCTTAATCAGTTGGGTCGCCGGATATCTTTTTCTCCGGCATTAAGGCGGAATTGCAGTTTGTTCGAGGATCTTTTTGGCAAAAACCAACATAACTCGCGTGACTTTTTGTTTTATTGTTACGGTAGTTTTCTAATTACAAAAATATGTCGTTCGCAGATTGTGCGCAGAACTTGGATGAATAGTTAATTTAACACATACTTCATATGCGAACTTCTTCTGACAAACGGAAATAAATATTTCGTTTTCATCACTTTACAGGATTGATTAACAAAAGAAAATTTATAATCATATTATTGGTAGTATTATAGTGAGGATCTGATGCATTTATGACAAAAACGGGTGAGATGTAATTAGAAACAGTGGAAAGATTAAAAATGATTAATAGACTGCGGATTTTTATGCATTTCTGGTTTATGGAAATTTTCAAAAGATATTAAAATATAAAGCTTGATAAAATATAGTACAATTTTTATTTATTTTCGATCTACAATGTTACCATTGAAAATAGGATTCTATTTCATTCCACTTTCTCAAGATTCGTCTACAAAAATTATCTAATGATTACAAACAAAAATTCCCAAGTAACTGCTTTTCCTAGTAATTGATGCATACAATTTTTATTTTGCATGAAAATCCGCAATCTAATTATAACATTATAATGTACTTTTAAAAATTAACTTTCTACTGTCACACACTCGACAATCTTATGGTTCACTGACAAAGTATTGTTTAGACAAATTTGTGTTTATTTGCTGCTTAAAAATTAAATTCCTGCCAAAACATACACATCCGATAAGTTGATAAAAAACAATGATGTTTATTTCTTTGAATCAATTTTATTTAGAAAATGTTAATATTCAAACGTCTGAAAACTTCAAAATCGAACGAAAAGAAAATCACTCTAATGAATAGACTGCGAATCTTTGCGCCGAATAACAATTTTCCTCGTCAATTACAAGACACAGAAACCGTATAAAAAATGTCTTCTAACTTTAACAATTTTAATCAATTGGAAATAACATATGGATGTTCTTTAATTGTCTCAATGTTTTTATTGTTTTAAATTACGTTCACCAACTTTTGTTGTAATTGAATAAAATCTGCCGTCTACTAATGAACAATCTCCAGTAATTTTATGAACGTCCATGTTTCACTTACAGAACAAAGAAAGTATTAAAACCAATGTTAGCTAGACAACATGAATTTTGTGAGCAATGCAGTGATCGCAATCTATAAATGACACTGCAACAGGAACCGTAACAAAAATTGTTTTTTGATATACTAAAAGAGTGTACAAACTAAGGTCGCAAAGTAGGTATCTTTTATAAAATCTTGTATATTCTAAGAAAAAATATTCCTAAATATCATCTTTATTTTAAATGATTTTATGAGAGCGTCCCTTTAGGAAGAGCGGATTACCAAACCAGTGATGCCAGAACGGTTGAGTCTGTGAATGATGATTGTTTATATTGTATGTGAGAGTTCAGAATGAATGGTACAAATGGAAGAGTGAGTGAGAGTCCGAAATGTGACGAAGAGAGATTGTTTGAGGTTAGGGTCGAACGTAGAGAGGTATATGCACGATGCATGGCGAGCACGTGTGAGAGATAATACAGTTCATATTTAGTTTCATATTTAGTTATAAGTGTTATATTATTAAAGTATATTAGTAAATATGTGTTTCCAATCATTTATTCACCAGAGAGTCGAGGGGAATACAGTTTACCACCTCTCTGATGACCAGAGTAATATGTGATACGTTGCACGGCGCGTCACGTGACCAGTGTACGTTGGAGTGTACTCAGGTAGTGGCCAGTGTTGGGATATGGTCCGTCTTTTCTCGCGCATGCGCGGCGATTTTGGCCTCAGTAAAGTAAGCTTCTCGATAAAATGGGGTATCTTGAGCACCCAGCAGAATTTTAAAAAATTAGTATGATTTGATTCTGAAAAATGAATGTATAACATGTGTGTTCGTATATTTTATAACTCGTAGGACACGTCCTGAAGTCTTTTTGTCCGGAATAGATTGTTTCGATACTTTCCCGCCAATATAACTGTCTTAGGGCTCCACTACCTCGTCATCATGATATAGATACGTTACTGTTTTGGCCGCGCATGCGCGAGAAAAGATGGACCATATCACAACACTGGTAGTGGCATGTGATAGTGGAAGGGGAAAAGGAGGAGAGGAAAATCAACCCAGTTTTGGGTGGATCTGGCATCACTGTACCAAACGCAAGCCGCAAAAATGCTAAAGACGAGCAATCGGGAGCGGCACAACAATTTTTCACTCCGATTGTTATTTAGTTAGTACGCACGAGTCGCTGCGTTCCTCTTTAAAATTTCAATGCGAAGTTTATTTCGCGCATGAGTTTGCAATCCTTGATAACTGTGGGCACGCGGACCTACGTTACAAAGAAAAATGAAACCATTTTTGCCAGGCAGACACCGAGACCGCGGCTCCGCGAATTACTATCTTCCTACTACTTATCACTGTCTTGTCATATTAATCGTGCGTTTCGGTTCGTCGTACAGCATAGCCGGGGCGCATCTTGTCAAAGATGGCATGATACAAAAAACTAATTCAATTATGATTGCGGAGGAGGAAAACGCGGAGCGTCTGTAGGTACACAAAGGATCCGTGGGGTTTCTTCATTTATGTAAAAGTCCCGCGGAGAAGTTGTCTTGCACGGTGATCTCGGGGAAAGTACAATTTTCCTAGCTCGGTTCCGTGAACGAATTGTCGTGTCGTTTTGCTTAGAGGCAATTAAAGTTTTCATTATCCGGTAAATGCGGCTACATCTTCGGGACGCTCAGCAATTCCGCGTTGTCAGAATACGCGGCTGTCGGGGGAAATGAAAACGGCGCTACGTTTTTCCGAATAATCCAGACCCTTCTCCCAGCCCTTCTACTTCCAACCCTCTCCCTCACTTTCCACCCCCTTATCGTGGTTCTTTTTTCATGGCTTTTTCGTAGCCGGGATTATTACGAAAGTCATCTCGAAACGATTTTCGTTTTCGTTGAACCGAGACTATTCACGTTCCGATTCACCTTTGCATGCTCGCGAACTGCTTATGCGAGTTTTAAAGCTTTTGTGTAATGGTTCTAGCGAATGTACACAGTGGAACCAAAAAGTATTTGAACAATAAATTTCCCATTCTCGGCAAAATTGTCGATATTTGATGATGTGAGGACACGTTTTTTAGTCGAAAATGCTAGAAATTGAATCATCTGTAAAAACATAAAAAAATGTTTTCTGAATGAATTTATTACAGATTTGAAGATTGATGCTTCCCCTTTACAACGACTGCTTAAAACTTGATCTACGATTCTTTTATTGTTTTATAGAACAAAAATAAGGTTTGATCGTGTAAGGCCGTGGTGGGCACTGTAGGTGCCCCTCAAACGACTGCTTCTCCCGCCACCTCTCTTTCATCCTTCCTCTATGGTAGCGGCGGATGCTGGTGGGGGACAGTGGGCGCTATGGTGGGGACGGTTTCAATTGAGACAAAAATGCCCATCCCAGGTTTAAGATCAAGTTTTAAGCACTCGTTGTAAAGGAGTAGCTTCAATCTTTAAATCTACGGTAGTTTCAGTGGCGAGAAAAAATTTTCAATATTTTTACAGACGTTTCAACGTGTAACATTTTCGATCAAGAAAGAGTCTTCAGTTTGGTCGGATTTTAAAAAAGTTATACTGTTTTAAATGGCGTTCGAACATTTTCGTGGACCATTGTCTATTGGTATCCCTAAACGACCTGCCTTCGTATATTACGCGTTAATGGCCCTGTAAACAAATCGACCATTTGACTATGTATTTCATTACGAGCTCACATAAAGAAGTTTCAAAAAATGCCGTTTTTATTTTCTGATGTAATTCCTACGATTCGCAATGTTTTCGAAATCTTTTTCGCGCGTCATTTAGTGAACCGA
Source organism: Sphecodes monilicornis (assembly GCA_913789915.3). NCBI lineage: Eukaryota > Metazoa > Arthropoda > Insecta > Hymenoptera > Halictidae > Sphecodes > Sphecodes monilicornis. The sequence goes on from OU565294.1 coordinate 12,287,550, forward strand.
TGATTTTAATTGCTAAATAGACGTCAGGTCGTTTGGTCAGATTTTAAAAAAAGTTATACTGTTTTAAAAGGCGTTCGAATAATTTCATTGTGGAGATTAAGATAGTTTTATGTTCATTGGTAAGGAGATCAGAGGATAGGAGGCGCACCGGTATGAGGATGTATGAGTGTGAGGATGGATATGGGTATTGTCCGCGCAACGAGAGTTGACACAAAATCTCGTCAGTGGGGTGCAGGGGGAACGGCGAGTCCCCACTCTTGACGCATTGCTGCGGATCGCACCATTGATCAGTGGACCCCACTCTTACGCTTACATTTTGGCGGGAACGGTCGACATAGGTGCTCAGCGTCACCACCATCTTACTTCATGGTCACCACATCTCTCTGTTACAGTCACACTCAATACGCTCGTTTGCTGTCTTCCTCAAGCGATTCGGCCAATCGCGGAAGACGTGTAGCGCGTAGTGGGAGCATCACGTGGTACCCACAAGTGATACAGGTGAAATTCCTCTCGATCGAAAATGAAGTATATAATAAATTTGATGACTTCGGCGCAAAGGTTCGATCACATTCGCAAATGAAATTAGGAATAATGTTATTAGTTCTACATTTTAAAAGAAAAAGTTTTCTGTTACTTATCTTAGCTAGAGACAATTTTGTGTACGACCAGTCCTTGAGAATTTTAACGGTTTCCACACCAAACATTCTTGACATTGACGCATAAAAGGTCTGGTTGTTTGTAATGTGATCGAACCTTGCGCCAAAATCATAAAATTTATTAGATACCCACAAGTTTCTGTGTGCCAACTCTCGTTGCGCGGGCTATACTAAAGGAAACGCGAGATTGTCCACATGCGGAAATTAAGTTTATATCTTAATATTAATGCACTAAGTACAGTTATAATTCAATTTATATTTCTTATGTCATAATAAACAGTTTCTTTTAAAAACTAAAAGTGGCCTCACATTCATAAACCATTGTATATTAACCCTTAGCACTCGAGTGGTGACTCTGAGGCACCACTAAAAATTGCTATACCATTATTTAAAATATTGTTTACATTATTAAATTGATATTCAATAAATCAGTTATCAAACATTTAGATTTTCTATGAGATATTATATCAGTTTAACTTCTTCAAAATGAAAAAAATCATATATAAACGAAATATTCTTGATCGAAAAAAAAAGTTTGGTTATGGAGTTAAAATATTTCCGAGTGCAAAGGGTTAACATCCCTAAGCGACCCGCCTTCGTATGTCAAGGGTTAATGTCACTGTAAAATATCGACCATTTCGCGTGTAACAACCTAATGGAAAACCGAGGGAAGAGTAGCAACTAAATTACCAGATCGAGAGTGAATTGTGCTCTCCAACACAGGGGGACAACTGCAACGGATTCGATTCACGAGAAAAAGCAGAAGAAGCTCGAAGAATGGCGGGGCTTTTAGCTAACTTCGCGACGTGTGTCCTCGGTGGCTCGTTACACGATTCCAAGACTCCTCTTTTTGTCGCCCGTAAGATCAAGGAGGTGCTTCATTAGACATTCTTTCCCGTTCGCCACGGAGGGAATGACAAAAGAGCGACATTTAAAAGCGCGCCGACGAAACAAAGGCCGGGACCGCCCGCTGCCGGCCCTTTTGGTTTGCATTACGACACTGTTGGGTGTCATCAAGATACATGAAATTACACATCCTGAAACAATGGGGGCCACGCCAGGGCGAAGTAATTTCGCCCGTGCACATCAAAGAAATAAGCTCCGCAGTGAAAAATAAGAGCCGCCCCTGTGAAAACGAGCAGCCAAAAACTGGCGAAGTGTCAATTTACCGCAACATTTAAGCCCGGGAAAGTCAGGCGTGTCGCCGCTATTGCTTCTATTGGGTTGGCAACTAAGTGATTACGGATTTTAAATAAAATGGAACATTCGAAATGTTTACTTGAAAATATAACGTTATTAACCCTTCATCGGGCGCGGCCAATCTGAGCGGCACAAGGTAAACATTTTCCGGTGCACTTCTGAAGCTCTTTCGCTAATTTTCGCTATGTTTAATAATTTTGGTTTAGAATGTAAAATACACGATAAATGTATTTTTTTAAAAAACGTTTTTGTAATGTTTCCTTCAAGTACGTATCTACAAAGGTGACCCATAATTTGGTTTTGTTTCAAATGGATTAGTATGGATTCTACGGCCATTTTTCTAAGGCTAGCCGATTAGGCAAACCGCGCCTGATGCCAGGAGGATCCGAGGCGCGCCCGATGAAGGGTTAACCCTTTGCACTCGGAGCTATTTCAACTAAAAAATCAAACATTTCTTCTAACCTAAAATATTTTCATTGTACATAATTTTCATTATATGCGTACGAAACTGATATAGTACCTCACACAATATTTAAATATTTAGTAATTTATTACATATAAACAAATTTAATCGTGTAAACAACATTCTGAATAATGGTGTAACAATTTGTAGCGGCGCCTTAGAGTCGCCATTCGAGTGCTAAGGGTTAAATTAGATTGTCCGTTTTTGTCGATGACCTTTTGCCATCTTTCAGGCAGTGTCAGAATTCCATGTTCATAAAACTAAAGAAAGAAAAAAAATTTGGCAAAACAATTTTAACACAGCCTTTCTTTCAAGGCTTCAGCCTCATACAGGGCACATAACTTCTTGCATGCTTGCGATGCGTTCCTGCCATTTCGGAAATAATAATAAAATATCTCTGAAATGCGCGTGTTGTTCTTCCATTTTTAAAATGGGATAAAAACGAAACTAAATAACTAATCGATACAATTTTTTTATTAATTAAAGGTGGAAGACCAAACAACAAGAAAATAATATAGGTTAGGTGCTTCTATTCTCGACTGACTTACGAAAATACAAAATAGTTATTCATAATTTCGGGGTATCAAAGCTTAAACATATGTGATAAGAACCTATATTCATTATACATTTAAGATTTAAGTGCATTTTAATACATCCGCAAGACATTTCTATCCATCATGAGAATGTGATCGGATAAATGCCAGTTCAATGTCTGCCGTTAAGTCGAAGTTCGTCTGATCCGTGAACATTAACAATTAAGATGTAACGTTTCTTAATGTAAGAGTTGTGATACATGGTAATCACAGATCACATTGACACAGTTTGTCTTTGTTGATTCGGAAATGAATGTTGTCAATCCAATTGGGGCATTTGAGCCAAAGTGCTCTGCCGTGAAAATGGACCCAACACCCGCTGTCTGAAGGTTGATACGCCAACGACAGCACTCATGCATCATTAGTTGCGCAACGATTCCTCTCTCGTTGAGGGGGTTCGAATAATTCACCGCCTAATTCGTCGCAGCGAAATCTAATTCGCAAAGAATCAAGAGCTAGAGCGACTCCCATCAATTGGAAATTGAATCGAATAAAACCCTGTCGCTCCAACGTAATTCCCGTTTCGTTAATCAACGACGGAGAGGCATGGTGGGGGGAGAGAGTAGGGGTTGGGAAGGAGAGGGATGACCGTTTGAATTACGCCGGGCCGAGCGAGCGAGCGCAGGATATTTAAAAATCCTGCGCGACGGAATTTAAACCAGCGTAAACTACGTTCATTAAAACAAAGAACCGGCACGCCGTTGCGGGTACGCGCGGCAATGCGTGCACACGGTGTGTTCAGACTCGCCTTGCTCAAGGGAAAAAATAAACCCTCAGAAATACAACCTATGTAAAACACCGGGGGAGACAGCGAACGTAGCAAGTTGCAAGGCGTAGCTTGTATTCCCCCACTTTCGTCTAGAGTAGTTATAAAACGTAATCATCCCGCTCCGCACCGTCCCCGTGCGCCAGCATCGACTTTTGCTTTTTAATTCTCGCTATAACTCCCGCGAAATTGTTCCCCGCTCAACGATCCTAAGCTACGACCGCTCACCAACGGGGCCAATTTGGTTGAAAGATGATTTCGAACTAGCCTAGACCTCGACCACACTTTTATATTCCCACGTTTAGCCTCGCATTAGCTATAGAGTTTGTTGGAATTTCCGAGAGAAAGATTTGTTATGGGAACTAGTCTTTCTTCATAGAACTCCTTTGTATTTAATCATTTCTTAACAGAAAAAGAAAATCTATAAAAGAGACCCGAGCTGATACATCTTCTAGTTTCTGACTTCTACAATTTTTATTGGAATCAATGATGTAAAGACAAAAGTATGATATGTAATATTATTTGAACCTTCCTCTACAGGGCGTTTCAAAAATGTATTTCTTTGAAAAAGGTGATTCCTAAGGACAAATGAAAAAACTTTTTCCTTTGCGAAAATGTTCTCCGCGGCTTTATTAATCAGATATTAACCAAAAACACACGGACCAATCAGAGCGCGCAGACAGCAGACGGAGTCCAGCTCGGCGACGAGTCCTGCTGAGCGTGGCGTTGGCATTGGCCAAGCTGGAGTCTGTTCGCTGTAGTCGCGTTCTGATTGACCCGTGTTTTTGGTTAATAACTCCTTAACAAAGCTGCGGTGAACATTTTCGCGAAGAAAAAAGTAACTTCAAATGACCTCAGGAATCATCACGTTCAAGGGAGTACAATATTTTTGGGAAACTTTGAATACATATTGTGAGCCTAACTTTGAACAACATACGTAAAAAATAATTCATAACTTTTGCTTATTTGAACAGTTCATACTGTTTATTTGATAGATGCAAAACGTGTCAGCTTGCACCACCGCGGAACAATTAGATATATCTCTATTTTTTAATTCTATGTTTTTATGAAAATATCTTAATATTGCCATTTTGTTATTTCTGGTCGATTTATTGAGTGTACTACCATTTTTGCAATAATATTCATGCAGTCTTTGAAAAGGAGAAGATCCAATCTTCAAATCTGTAATAGATTCATTCAAAACAAAAATTTTTGTATCCATTTACAGACGATTCAATTTCTAGCATTTTTAACCAAAAACGTGTCCAATTTTTTCGCTTACTATATTAAGGACAAATATTCTAGAAACGTTCAAATGCTTTTTGGATCCACTGTATACAGTCTTTCGAAATCGTCTCTTGATCGCGTTATGCGTAAGTTTGTATAAAATGAATTGAACTTAATGCAAAAATACGAGAATATTTTTTACTGGTACGATCCTAATAAAAGTAGCATTTTGAAGGAACAGAAATGGCGACACGAGGTTCTCAATGAATCGAATCCAAAGAGGATGATAAATCAACAGGGATAAGCAAATTACACAGGAACTGTTAGCGAAGTACTACCGCAAATGTTTAGAGATTTTGCGCTTTGATATTTCAAGCGATTTCCACGGGAACGGGATAGGAAAATTCGCAGGAGCGACTGTATGGAAGCAGGTTGCAAACAGTAGTGAATGCGAGTATGTTGCGCGTTCATTACCTAAATATCTGCGCGGAGAGCTTACAGTGTTTCCGGGAGACTAAGATTCCCAGAAAGACTACTTACGTTGGCCACCACTTTCCCGTCCAGTTACCCGAGGCTGCATTAGCAAACATAATTATAGAAATTTGTTGACGCACCGAAAACATCTTCGAGAAACATTATTGTGTCACCTATGCTCTGTTGTCGCGGAAACTTCTGCGAACAGCGCTCCGCTTTAGAAATTCCATTTTTCTGTAGAATTCTTATAGGAAACTTTTCTTGTGCAACAGATTCAAAAAATTAATTTTTCTTTCCTGTACACATTGAAAGAATAATATTGAAACTACGTGCCCTCAAAATTTCGTGTATGAATTTGCAAAAACAACGAAGTTACAAATTATTTAGTGTGTCAACAGTATTTAAAGAGTTACTTTTTTCAAAAGCTCGTTTTCTAAGTTTGCGTGTAGTCACAAAATCAAATTGACTGATCAATATCGAACAAACCTCATTCGATTCGTTTGCGCACGTAGCGCACCAACAATATTAACGTTATTTTTAACATTTCTTTTAACAATGTGAAGTCCATTCTTCTGATGAAAAATAGTGTATTTTTACGCGTGGAACAGGTTGGCATGATTGCACTCTGTCGAATAAATAAATAAATAAATGCAACTTCTCAAAGATCACTCTGCAAAGGTCACTTACTTTTTCAGTTGATACACGACAAGTCCTCTTTAATTTAATTCTTTTCTATTATTTTTGTAGAACGACAAAGTTCGCTCGCCTGATTCGTTTTCTATCGATGCACCATCTGCCTGCATTTGCAGTCTTTATTGAGTTGTTTACGATGACAGTCTGCGACTGCACTGTCTGCTATCGTACTAGTACAGTGACCTACAAGGTATGATAGATCGTACACTTCAGTGCAAAAAGATAGGACGCTTATTTCTTGAAACACGCAAAAGAAGTGCATGGTTGTTAGTGCATTCGACAGAGCGAAGTGAATGACATGGCCATACTAGTTATTTTTGTTAGTGTATCCATCAAATCTGTAGATTCCACACAGTTGTCATGCTTTAATAACATTTTGGTAGAATTTTATTTTATTTTAAATTCGACGACTGAAATTTCTGTTTTAAATTACCGTTTACAATTTGGTCCGTAAAACATACGTATTTATCTAAATATTCCCAAGATTTTTATAATAAAGTTGCATATTCAGTTTTTTCCTTTTTGCATGTAAAACCGTATAATTCCTTTTTGACTGAGAGTTATCGGAAATTTTAAAAATTCATCGTTCTCAATCAAAACGCTTTTGTCATATTTCAATTATTTTCAGAATGGACTTCAATTAATTTCGATCGTAAAGGCACAAAGCACGACGAAATGAATATTTTTACTGAAATTTAAAATTGTTATTACTAGACTGTGAATATCTACGCAGGCTGGATTCTTTTACTTCCATTGTGCTTTACTATAATAATTTTTTACTCTAGTTTGATTTTCCACAGTTCAGTTATTACATTTTTATCGAGATAATCATAGTGTGCTAATTTGCAAAATTCGTGGAAATTTACATGTTAGTTGATCTACAATCAATCATTACGAAATATATTTTTCCGGTTTTCTACTTTTTAAATGATCTACCAAAGTGAGGATTTAGATGAAGATCTGCTGTCTAGACATAAGAAAACCTATAATTAGAGAAATATATTTTAAGCACAATTTTGCATCCTAAAATAAAACTTTTAATATTACATGGTTTCACTAAATCGACCTCAACGTCAGGCCAAAGAAGCTTATTCTATATCCTAATGACTAAATAATCTTCAAAATTGAAACAATTCATTAGCTATAATGAACAAAACAAATCTCCAGGTCACTTCACATTTGCAAATTAACGTAAAACTTTGTGTTCTCGTAAAGTATTCAGCTTTTTAACTGATTTTATCTCAACGTCGGGCAAACAATTTTTTCCTACATTGCAAAGTTTGAATAATTCTGACGAACGAAAAATTGCATGGAGAGAGAAATAAATTTGTATTCAACCTTTTTTTTGCAAACTAACACAAGCCTTTGCGTAGCATAAAAGCTCGATTTTCTAGTTGGATTTATTTCAACGACGAACAAAAGAAATATTTTATATATTCCCATATGTAAATACTCCACAAAAATAAAAAATTCCATGAAAACCCACAGTAACAACGATAATGGAACCCATAATAAAAGAAATAGGTATCAGTTTTATCCTTATTTTGCAACCTAATAGAGGCCTTTCTGTTCTCGTAGCATGAAAGTTCGATTTTCGAGTTGAATTAATGTCAACGATACAGGTAAAAAATGTTTCCTGTACTCTAATAATTAAGTACTTTTTAAAAATGAACGATTGCATAGTAATAGTGAACCTACCTAATGACACACGAAAATTTCTATTCCACTCCAATTTTGCCTAAAACAAAATTCTGTTTTCGCGCAGCATGAAAGTTCAATTTTTGAGTTTAATTAATGTCAACGAGACAAGTAAGACATTTTTCCTGTCCTCTAATAATTAAGTACTTTTCAAAAATGAACAATTGCATGGTAATAGTGAACAAACCTAAGGACACACGCAAATTTCTATTTCACTCCAATTTTGCCTAAAACAAAATTCTATTTTCTCGCAGCATGAAAGTTCAATTTTCAAGTTGAATTAATGTCAACTAGACAGGTAAGAAATGTTTCCTGTACTCTAATAATTAAGTACTTTTCAAATGAACAATTGCACAGTAATAGTGAACCTGATTATGGCACACGCAAATTTCTATTCAACTCCAATTTTGCCTAAACAAAATTCTGTTTTCGCGCAGCATGAAAGTTTAATTTTTGAGTTGAATTAATGTCAACGAGACAAGTAAGACATTTTTCCTTTACTCTAATAATTAAGTACTTTTCAAAAATAAACAATTGCATAGTAATAGTGAACCTACCTAATGACACACGAAAATTTCTATTCCACTCCAATTTTGCCTAAAACAAAATTCTGTTTTCGCGCAGCATGAAAGTTCAATTTTCGAGTTGAATTAATGTCAACGATACAGGTAAGAAATGTTTCCTGTACTCTAATAATTAAGTACTTTTCAAAAATGAACAATTTCATAGTAATAGTGAACCTCATAATGGCACACGCAAATTTCTATTCAACTCCAAGTTTTCCTAAAACAAAATTCTGTTTTCGCACAGCATAAAACGTTCGATTTCCAACTAGAATTTCCATCAACAACAGAAACGTCGATCTGTATATGTGAGTGTAGGCACATTTAAAAAAGAAGGGTTAAACTAAAGGGTACCCTGGAGAAACAGCGTTAATACCACATTCCATCTTCAAAAATGAAGTGGCCAGACCGTACCAGCCCGTGCCGGTTGCTTTTACTCCCGCCTAATATACAGTAAAGAGAGTCGGGACTCGCAAGCACGAGCTACTAATTAACCCTGCAGCATCTGCGGACTTGAAATTACTGATTTTCGGCGATACAAGCTTATCTTCGTTTCCTGTTATGCTCCCGTTCTATGATCACTCCCGAACACGGCTTGATTAGTTAGATATTGCATATTACACACGTCCATCTTCGTATTCAAACTTTTACGAGTCCATTCGGGTCAAGAGTTCCGACGAAATGCAACTTTAAAGTTCTTTTAATAATCCGTTTGCTCCGAAAAATTATTAACCTATAATTATTAATAGACTGCGGATTTTATGCATTTATGACAAAAATGAGTACATGTTATTTAAAACAGTGGACAGATTAAAGGAATTTGAGAATATCAGTGTCTTCGTATCAGCTTATTAAAACCAATAAAGCAAGAAAGAAATATCTATTTAGCTCCTATTTCTTGCAATCCATACAAACAATTTTTATTTTGCATACAGATCCGCAGTCTATTTATTAACAACCGCGGAGTCCATCGTGCTTCATGTAACTGCTCTTTTAGTCGAGATACTGCTATAACTTCGTCCACTTAATTTAGTTAATGCAACTTCGTTAATCTGTAGTCTTTAACTATGTTTAATATTTATTATTAGTAGATAGCGGATCTTTATGCAAAATAAACATTGTCTACCATTTTCTCTTAACATGTTTAATAAGTTGAAAATAATATAACAGTATTCTTGAATTCTTCTAATGTTTTTATTGTTTTACATTTCGTCTACTCATTTTTGTCCTAAATGCGTAAAATCCGTTGTCTAATTTTATTAAAGTGAAAACCTTCATTTAAAATACAATATGTATGCATCATTTACCAGAAAATAGAGACAAATAGAGATTTATATCTTCTGTTCTTAATTTTAATTGTTTGAATATAGTGTGCCCATATTCTTACATTCTTCTAATGGTTTTACTGTTTTATGTTTCGTTTACTCATTTTTACCATAAATGTAGAAAATCCGCTGTCTAATTATTAGAGTGAACACCTTCATTTAAAATACAATATGTATGCATCATTTACCAGAAAATAGAGATAAATAGAGATTTATTTCTTCTGTTCTTAATTTTAATTATTTGAACATAGTGTGCCCATGTTCTTACGTTCTTCTAATGCTTTTACTGTTTTCTGTTTCATCTACTCATTTTTACCATAAATGTAGAAAATCCGCTGTCTAATTATTAGAGTGAACACCTTCATTTAAAATACAATATGTATGCATCATTTACCAGAAAATAGAGATAAATAGAGATTTATTTCTTCTGTTCTTAATTTTAATTATTTGAACATAGTGTGCCCATGTTCTTACGTTCTTCTAATGCTCTTACTGTTTTATGTTTCATCTACTCATTTTTACCATAAATGGAAAAAATCAGCAGTCTATGTATTACTTTTATCTTGTATTTGGCAAAAGCAGAAGTATCAGAGTAATTTTATTGACACGCCAAAGTTTCTTTTTAATTTATTACGTACCGCGGCATTTATTAAAAAGTAAAATACAAAGAATAATTTTAAATACCGTATAAGTGAATATGAATGGAAACAGTTATGTGACTTCGTAATAATTAAAAGAAGATTATTTAAAATCGGATCAACGAGAGCAAGACAAAACAAAGACATCGTTATTTGAATTAGGTCAAAAAGTTACTATAAATAATACAAATACTGAATATTTATGTAAAGTCTTGTAGTTTAAATGATTTTTTAGATTTTTTAAACATAAACGAACTCAGAGGAGACAAAACGGGGAAACAAAATAATTGATAAGGATAAAACCAAGAAGTTTATGCAATTTTAAAGAACCTAAATAAAACCTCAGACAAGAATATATTAATAAAATTGTGTGACCTGGTTTATACATTATGTTTTCTAAAATTGAGTCTTGAATTTCGTCTAGAGCCAAATTTCCATAGGCCATGCATAAACCAACGAAACGCCATTTTTGTGGGCAAATATCAGGATTGAATTACACGCCGGCATGACTCCTGAAGGTAATTTGCAATTAAGGAGAGATTTTGTTAAGAAGATTAATGTCTCGCTATCGGTCAAGCTAGCCGATGCAGGCGGAGGGTAACGAACTGTGGTTTGGTAAGTAAAGTGCTGATTTTTTGCCGCAATAGAAATGGCGCGAACAATTTCAACGACTAATCATCCTCCCTGCTGCTTTTTTCCATTTTCATAAATCATCCGCGGGCACGACACCTTTGCGGACGGTGTCGTTTCTGATTGAATACCCACCGAAATAGACAAACAGAAACCACTTTTAAAATCGTTAAACAACCCTTTGTGACTCGGACATTGTGCTGCGATTCGTTCAGGCTTCACTATCTACATGGTACTGTGATAAGAAATACTTATTTCATCCATTTTATTGATTAAATCGTTGAACTGAATCTCAAAAGTTAGACGTTTTTCAAATAAGTTTCATTCACAATTCGTTCAAGATATATTTTCCATCATTTTTCCAATAATGATAAATTACAATTTAAATTAAACAGTTACATTAAAAATAGTGGATGTTTTAGAAGTGCAGATCGTTCGTCGCTATGCATTTCTTTTAAATCGAAATACAATTTTATTTTTCTATTATCAATATCGAAGCAGTAAAGTACAACTGAATCAAAAAGTATTTGAACACTAAATTTCCTATTCTCGATAAATCGTGAATATTTGAAGTATACAAATTTCGTTTAAAAAAAGTAGTACAATGATACACTTATTTTAAAACACGAAACCTCCACTTTTTTAGACCATCATTAATTTTTTTCTAGGACATTTGTGTATGATTTAGCAAGATAAACACTGAGAACACGTTTTTGGTTGAAAACGTAAAACCGTAACAGCTTGAAAAGATTTTTTTTCGCAATGGATCGATTACAGTTTTGAAGTTTGAATCTTTCCTTTAACAACGTCAGCTTAATATTTAATCCATGATTTTTTCGAGTGTTTTATACAACAAAAATGAGGAATAAGTTTGGTCGCCTAATGTCCAAACATGGCTCCCGGGAGCTATACGCCGTCCCCACCACCGTTCGCCGTTTCCATAGCACCGTGACGCAGCGAACCGATTACCAATACGCTTGCATCCCGCGTTAAGAAGATGATCGTCCATTGGTTTACGATGCGCGGATCGGTTACTGGATTTCTTGGTTGGCGGGGTGAGAACACACTGCGCCTGCGCAAACTGGCAGTAGGAAGGGGAAGCAGGCGCGTGAGGGACCCCTACGCTGGACATCGCTGGGTCTAAGGCTTCAACTAACATCTTTCGTTCAAAGTTTAATAAACAGATTAGGAAAAATAGTAAATCAAGTTTTTAAGCATTCACTGTGAAGGGGAAGTTTCAATTTTGAAATCTACGGTGGTTTCTGTTGCAAGGAAAAATTTGCAATGTTTTTACAGCCGTTACAATTTGTAAAATTTTCGACGAAAAGAGAATCTTCAGTTTCTCAGTCGAAGAAACAGTTAATGAAAAAATATCATAGACAAAAATGAACGACGGATGACAAATATAGAGGCTTGAAGCTTTACAGTGAGTCCAGGTATTTGGACTAAAAATTGTACTATTTCTTGTACTATTATAATCTGATCTACGTATTACCTACAGATTCATATATCCGTATTTAACCCCTTGCGCTACGATTTATTGTAAGATTACAATGAAGAGTATTTGACAGAACAGTAATAGAAAAATTACTGGATGACAATCGCGTGTAGATCTCGCAGTACACAAACAACAGAAGGGAGGACGAAAACGAAATAACAATTACGAATGTTCAGAAAAGAACGACGGAGGCGCTATGCGCGAATGCCATCATTCCCCCGAAAAAAGGCGCTGATTGTAAATTCCATGAATGTCGTCAGAATTTCATTGACGTTCAAAATATACTACCTATATTGACCATCATAAAATATAATTTCATTTCAATTCAAAGGGAATTCGTAACACACATACCTAGCAAATTTTGCTCGAAGTCTTCATCAGGTGTCTGGCTCGATATTATAGTACAAGGGGTTAACCCTTTGCACTCGGAGCTATTTCAACTAAAAAACCAAACATTTCTTCTAACCTAGAATATTTCCATTGTACATAATTTTTTTCATTATATGCGTACGAAAATGATATTGTACCTCATACAATATTCAAATGTTTAGTAATTTATTACATTAAATCGAATTTAATCATGCGAACAATATTCTGAATAATGGTGTAGCAATTTGTAGTGGCGCCTCAGAGTCGCCATTCGAGTGTTAAGGGTTAATATAACCCGCTCTTTCTAGGATTTAAAAACTGTTCTCTCGTGGTTAGTATAGGGTACAGTAACCTTCCTTGGTTAACCGGGTTTTGGGTTAAGGTTAGGCACCGGATTAGAATCCCTGGCAGCAAATGTGTCGGAGCATCCGAGGATTCAAGAATAGCAGAAAATCCGCGCGTGTTGTTGCAACGTGTAATGCGTGGTTGTAACGAGGATCGGAGATCGCAAATTCGGTCGCATATATGCGATCACCGTTTTCCTGCTATGCGTCACGCGAACGGAGACAAAGGATTTGAAGATCGTGGTGGTCTTGTTTCGCGAAGGGGGAGGGAAGAAGGTGCTGTAGGTGGATGATCGTGGATGGAAAAAATCAATCGTAAACGCTCCAGACAGCCGATTTGTAACATCCCCGTGGTGGCCAGACAGACCGGAACCGCGGCTACGAGGAAGAAACATGTTTCACAGATTAATAGCTGGCGTACACGTTACCATCCAGATAATTAACATACCGTATTTACATAGACATTAGACAAACAGTTGATTAGAAAGATATAGGCGCGCCACGACGTATAGGCAACGAACGGCGGCGGCAAGGGTGGCCGACCGGCTCGTAAGGGAGGGTTAGCGTGCCGTTGTAAATACAGGCCGTATTCCAGCAGATAGGGGTGTGATTCATGGGGGACAACCACCACGATCTATAGATCCAGCACGATACCGAGACATCTCCCACCCTACCGGCCACCCACTACACCCTGCCCTGGCCTCTCGACAGTCCTAAAACCAAGGCTTTTCCTCATGCACGCAAACAGTCCATACGTTTCACCTGGATAAGGCGCGTCCGTAATGTATGGAATCCCACGTGGAGTTAATGAACGGGATAACAGGGAGAGGGGAAGAGTTTCCTTTGCCTCTGTCCGGACCCAAAGTTTTCTTACAACTGGCCCTGACACATCTGCAGTGCAGGATTAACCAATAAGCAAAGTAAACACGTGCTTACAAGAGGAAGGACCCCAAGCGGTTGTCTTTGATTTTAACACTAGAACTACCGGTCAAGGCAAAATTACTGGTTTCTAATCTTTTCTTTTACAAATATTGAAATTATAAATATGTTTTCAGGTGTAATTTTTTATTAAACTTATCCATCGAAGTGCACATTTAACCTCTTAGGCACGGCTGAATTTTGCGCGGGGCTGTTTCTCTGTACGGCAGAGTTCAACGAGAACTACGTGTAAACGATACAAACTACAATATGTGACGGACAATGATGTTCTCTACGCGAGCACATTGGAATGAAGTTTTTGATGATTAAATTGTATTTTGTTTAAATTATAAACAGCATCTGGTATATAAGCGCAAATGGTATATTTATTTAAATGAAAAGCAACAATTTATACCTGACACAGGCGTATCAAAAACAAAGACTGTGTATTCTGTCTGTATATTGTTAACACCGTTATAAATCGATGTGAAGACAAAAAAGTGTGAAACAAAACAGAAGACGATCATTTAATTCAAACGGTGAACGGATGAGCTACTACAGTAAGTCACTATAGTGGCGCGTCGTTCAGAAAGATGACATCCGCGAAAACCACTATAGTGACGCGTCGTGCCTAAGAGGTTAAACAAAAATTTTACGAAATCTGAATAAATGCAATCTTGTCGTTATCATACGGCCCATATACGCCAGTCGCGTTTAGTGCTCGGTAGGTCTAGTGCGGGGATGGGCACGGAGGGGCCCCTCAAACGCCTGCTTCTCCCACCACTCTCTCTTTTCAATCACATGGCTGAAGTGAAAATTCTTTCTTTAATTTTTTTTCGAAATTTTATCAACACTTTATGACATTTAATTTTCTATGATTCTATTATTGAAACAGTTGGCTTGAGATAGCTAAAATATCATATAAATATTCTTGTATCAATTTTGTCTAAATGTCTTGCAAATACTGCCTCGAGAGTTGTTCCTGATCTTCTTGTCGCTTCATTAGGATTATATACCATTTCCAATCTTAATTTACTTCTAAAAAATTCTATTAAGAATTTTGATTGTTCCGATGCAAAGTTCACATTGAAATCTCCACTTAGCATCATCGGAATTTTATCATAATCTTTATTAAGCAATGCCGAACCCTCAACCGTATATGCTAATAGAATAGAATTTCGTTTCATCGTTTCATTGTTTCATTGCTTCACCGCCAGATCGGTTTTACTCCTACCGCGTCGAGGTTTTGCGCCTAACGCGCCTAAAGAAGTTTCACTTAAAAAATTTTTAATGCATAAAAAAATTAGTCGCCTTGAATTTTTAAAAGTTAACATGTATTTTTGACTCCATAATAATAGTAGCTGATTTTAAAACGAATTCAAACGACCTAAATTACTATACCCTTAAACCTTCAAATAATGCTGAAATATTAACAAACAGCTAGATCGGACGAGTGGACCAGTGAACGTGGCGAATCGTGGGCTGTATATACACATATTTATCGTGATATCGTAACAAAGTGAAATTTACGTATAGTTAGAACCGCAGGAAGTACGTGGACGGGTCCGCTTAAGGGACTTTCCGGTGCTTCTTCGGAGCCGTCTAACTTTTTATGCCGCTTCCCAACGCAGTGAAATGACGTAGTAAATTCTCGTTGTATGAATTTAGTTCTGTCCCAGGTAATAAAGTAGACGCGCTATCCCCCCGGTCCCTTCACACGACTGGAATACGCTATCGTTCTGAAAAATTGCGCGTGTTGTGGTACGAAACTGGCTACGCCACTCGGTAAATTGAAACCATTATGTTACTAATGCGAGAGAGAATGAATGCATGAAATTATTGTGAAACGTGTCGGATGAAGCGTCGTCCTCATAATGCGCCGAGTGTTCCCGAGCAGACGAGAGATTCGGATTTTACTGGAACACCGGAGCTTGCCAAAAAAGAACCATAATTATTCGCAATAATTACTCGTCGTTAAATATTTTCGCGGTTCACTTATAATTATAGGTTGCTCACGAAGTATCCTCTCTTTTCAGTCTTCTGTTTTCTTTTTAGTCTATTGATGGTACTGTTTGCAATGAATAAATATATTCACGGCGTTGCAAGATGGCAGAACAATTTAGAATAGAATAGGCAACACTTACAGTAGCTCACGAAAGTATTCGAACGTTCTGTAACACTAAACCTATCGACCTGTTAAAGCTGACTAGTGTGTGTTGCCTTATAAAAGTGGCACGATTGAATTTATTTAGATTTTGTGCGATTTTTATGAATAATGTATACTTCAATAAAGCAGCGTGTATAATAATTTCCAGTGGAAGCATCTTGATAACTTCAACAAGTTAAAGAAACGGGTCATTTGACTCGCAGTGGTAGGTTATTTGAGTCGTCTATGTTGAAAGTGAACTAAGTCCATTTATACTTAAATTGAGATATTTAATTAAAAATATACGTATAGGATACCAATGTGTCATACTGCTTAAGTGTATCTAAAAGAGTTAAATTTACAATTCCTATTAAAATAATAACAATTATTAAGTGAATAATATGTTTTCTTACCAGAAATGGAGTCAAGCCACTTTCAATGTTGATAACCAGATTCGTTATAAAATTTGAAAGAGCCCAAGTCCATTCGACATAATTTAAAATGCTTCAAATTGAAAAAACCGTACTCAATTTATTTTATATTTCTTTACAACTCTTCAAAAACACAATTTATGCAATTCGGGAAATTTTCGAACTACATAAATTACATAAGAATTTACTGCTCATCTACATTTTGTGTATGCGGGAGGGATGTCATGATGCACCGGTGGTATACAGGGTGTCCCACAAAAATGGGAACACCAACTATCTGTCGTATTTACAGTCCTATCAGAAAACTTCAGAGGACAAATTGACACTATTGCAGGGGGCAAATATAATGGTAAGGAAAAAAATTTTTTATGTCGTGTTTTTTAATGAAATTTCAAGGTCACCGATGTTTTTTTAAATGGAATAGTATATTTTTTTACGATAGCATGATAGACGATAAAAAACTGAATTTAGTGGATACCACCTTTTGACCTTGAGCAAGAATAATCATGTTGGAGCGGATAAAATGTGGAAGCGGAAAACGAACAACGGAAAATGCGTGTAACGAAGAACAAATACGATTCACAAATTTTTCACGATACAAATGTACTGTTTGCCTCATAGATTGTTGGCTTTCGCTATAAGTGAAAACCATATCGATTCGTTCTTGTACAGTATAAGGCATTGTTATCACTTTCACGTTTCGAATTCGAATAATGCAGAAGGAACAACGTACTTATTCTAACCGATTAACCTTCTCTTAACGATCTCAATGATACATACTCTAACATAAACATACGCTGTTTACTATGAAAAATATTTCAAACATTTATTGTGGTTTGTAAAGATCAACCCGACGTAAACAACGCGTGATCTTTGCTGAAACACGTAAATTTTAAACTTCCACATTTTATCCGCTCCAACATGATTATTCTTGCTCAAGGTCATTTCAAGGTCAAAAAGTGATATCCACTGAATTCAGTTTTTCATTGTCTATCATGCTATCGTAAAAAAATATACTATTCCATTTAAAAAAACATCGGTGACCTTGAAATTTCATTGAAAAACACGACATAACAAATCTTTTCTTTACCATTATATTTGCCCCCTGCAATAGTGTCACTTTGTCCTCTGAAGTTTCCTGATAGGACTGTAAATACGACAGATATTTAGGTGTTCCCATTTATGTGGGACACCCTGTATATCGCAGTAAGTCCATCATGTCCTTGTATTTCGCTGTTGTAATTCGTCTTATATTTTTATAAAGTGGTGTCAATACAATATTTTCGAACTTTTTTTGTTGAAATCATTAGTTACGAATTCGCGTTCACTATCTGAATTAAATGGTCGTATTGTTTTATTCTTCCCCACGAGTGTAAGAATTTATATAATTTAATATTTTAAGTTTTATATTCAATTGTAAGTGTGTATTGCGTGAATTTTTTTCACTGTATTAATTAAACGTACTGATTATTCAACTAACGCAACTGTTAAAAAAGTAAGGTTAACTTGTTAAATACTAATTCATTAAAATTACCTTCATCACTGCCTTCGGACATTTGAAAATCCGCACTTTCGGACATTATCAATAATTGATTGGACTTAGGCCACTTTCAAAGTAATGGTTTTAATTATTGAACTAACTGCGAAAACTTATGTGTCCAAAATTATCATGTATACTCTGAATATACTTAACAGCAAATGTTGTTTATGACAGATAACTTCAAGTTGTACACGTCAATACAGTCAACAGAAAATGATTGACAAATGGACTTAGGCCACTTTCAAAATAAACGGCTCATTTAGTGTTAATTCAGAATAACTTTTTCCAAATTGGACCAAACGACTTGACTGTTTGTAGCAATTAGAAGCGTTGAATGAACAATGTACTGCAACAGTTGAAGCTTCAAGTTTTAAAATGAATGCAGATACATTGTTGTACTATTGTTATTAACGAAATTATCACAGTTTAACACTAGATTTACGGGGCCCGTCAAAATGACGGATTCAAAAATTTTTAATTTACAATTATTAAGAGTGTAAGGAGGCATTCGTGAGGAATTATTAAATAGATTTATTTTTTTGTGTACACATTACAATAAAAATCGCTGAAGATCTAAGTAAATACAATTTTATTATTTTTATAAAGCAATGTAAAGTAATCAATTTATAATAGTGTTAAACATTGACAATTTCTCAAGAATAGGACATTCAGTGTTCAAATACTTTCTAGAGTCACTGTACACGAATAAGCCCACAGCCTGCTAACAACTTTTTCAATTATCTTGCTTCTAGCATCGATATAATAGTCTAACGAAAATATAACGATTTAAGATAAGAAACCACGGTCTTGAAACCAATCAATGTGCACCCTCAACGGAAATCACCAACACAGGGAGGGTCGTCAGCTGGTTTTCGCGGTTCTCTCTGTTATTGCAAAATCGATACTCGATGAAGTTTGCATGAACGGCAAGCATTTCAAGAAACGTACTGCAGGTGCGGCTCGGTAATGATTGCGTCCCACGGAATACAGTTGATCAGCGCATTAGAAATCGACGTTTCCGTTATGGAAACCTTTAAAGTGCAAGACGCATATGCCATAATAGAAGCATTTTCATTAACTTTCATCCAAACAACGCGAACTTTTACCATTCTCCGTGCTATTAAATTTTATTCCACCTGGGGACTAGAATCAGTATTAAATCCATAGTCAGTACCGGCAACGTCGAATGATTCGCATTATTAGTAGACTGCGAACTTTATACATTTATAATTAAAATGACTAGGTAAAGTGCAAAACAGCACAAACCCTTTAGGGAATTTATTCATTCAAATTGATTAAAATTATTGAGAAAAGAAATCAATGTCTATGTAGGTCCTCCATCTTGCAATTAATACATGTTTTATTTTTCATAAAAGTCTGCAGTCTAATTATTAGAATTACTGAATTTCACTTGTAAAATTTTCAGGACGCCTTACAAAGAGATTTTTGTAGAATCGTATAGTTTTGATAATAGTAATTGAAACAAAACCGTCCCCACCATAGCGCCCACTGCCCCCCACCAGCATCCACCGTTACCATAGAAGAAAGAAGAGCTTCGCCCGCCGCGAACATTGCTCAGGCCTCGCGCATGAAAGAGAGGTTGGTGGGAGAAGCAGGCGTTTGAGGTGCTCCACCCGTGCCCATGCCTGCTGTACGTCATAATTAGACAGCGGATCGTTATGCAAAATAAAAATTGTTTCCATTGATTATGATGAACAAGAGCCAAACAGAAATTTCTTTCTCACTTTAATGATTCCAATAAGCTGAAACTAATACATTGAACCTTCTAAATTCTTTTAATCTGTCTGCTGTTTCAAATCGCACCTACTCATTTTTATCATAACTGCATAAAATCCGCTGTTTAGTTATAATACCCGCACAAAGTTTCATCGAAATAGGTTTGCGCATAAAAGTTATAGGCATTGAAAAAATGTAAGAATCATAGAATTTTGGGCTTCTTCGTAATTTTCGACATTTTTAAATATTCATCGCTCATAGCAACCTTAATTCCTTTTGATGAAACTTTGTACATTCGTATAACTTATTTAGATCTAAAAGAGTCATATTTTAAATTTTCGTTATAGGCACAGGTAAAAGAAGTTAAACATAGTGATCTATACTCTTCGCAATTTCGATCAATAGTAATTATTAATAATTTTTCTGCACACATTACCTAGTAAACTAATCCAGGTGACATCTCAAAAAAAGTGAAGTCCTCTGGTCCAATTTTTAAAAAGTTATTAGTTTTTAAAGGATGTCCACTTACTTTTGACTGTGCACAACACAAAAAAATTCTCGAATAAATGTGTAAAGTATTTTTTTTCCATTCCTACTTATGTTTATAATTATCTTTAGTAAACCAATCACCAATTTTAATACATCTGAATAGTGTGTACGTGTAGATAATATTATTCGAAATTATATTCTTACAGTATACCGATGTTCCATATTTATTTAAATAGCCTAGGTGTCGAGATGCTTACAGAAAACAGTGTATACGACATCTTACGAGTGGAATTTTCGACAAACAACAGACTCATCGTTCCAAGTATTTCCACTGTTCACCTCGAGAACTTTTATTATTTTGTTTACAGAAATTTACGGCCATCTGCAGGAGTGGTTTCTCTCATGTTCCTGTTTCACGCTGAAATCTCTATTTTTAAGCAAAGCGTACACACAGCTCGGTTTATTTTCGATCTTCCGCGATTTCATAACGCTAGTTAGCTTCTTTACACTTCCGAAAGTAGTTTTGCATGCCGAGCCGATCTTGCAGCTTTTATCTAATCGCATAATTCACGTTTATGGTTCGTGCTTTCGCGCGTCCACGCTTCAAGTTCGCGGAAAAACAATGGTTTCTTTAAAGAGGGGAAGTAATAAACGGTCTTCTTTAAAGTACGACAGTGTCGTTCGAATGCGTTCAGAATAGCTTCTAGAATTAATTATGTTCGTGTCATAGCGTCGGAGCATTTGTCTCCAATTACGTGTCGCTTGTTAACATTTTTATGTAAAAAGCATTTCATTGAAAGAACGCGTGTTCCTTGATCGTGGTACACGCAGGTCTGAAAGTGAATGTCGGCTCTTGATTTGTTATTTATGACTAGACTGTGGATCTTTCTGCATTAAATATATTATATTTATATTTAATGTTAAATTTAAAATTAAATATCTGCAATTTCAAATTGATAAAATATAATAAAATTTGTATATCAACAAAATATATTGCGATTTAAAATTCATTTTGCCCACATGGACTTTTTTATTTGAGAAGATACAGTTCTGCCTTTATTCTGTATTTTACAAAATAGTTTAGGAAAATCACTTTAGACAATTCAAACAATTGATTTAGAAAATTTGAATTTTGCATAAAGATCTGCTGATTTATCTAGACTGTGGTTTTTATGCATTTATGACAAGAATGAATAATTTTAAATTTTATCAAACTCTCGTTTTTTGAAATTAATAAAGAAAACTGTTATTTTACATGATAATTGTCAATTTATGACGTTAATATAATTTTTGAGAGTATTTTGCAAATCGTAGCTATTCTATTAATTCTATAAATTAATAATTTAGCCGTACATTTATCTAATTGATTAACTCCATAAAATATAAATCAGAAAAGATTGAACAAATAGCATATATCAATTTCGAAAAGTTCTTTCAATCTTGTACTAAGTCTAATAATTAACAATAATAAATGTAAGAAGCTGAGTATATATATATATTGATTAAAATATTAGAATGCTCAATTTTCTGGTCCATTTTATCTTAGATAGACGATTGTGATATTTTCTGTGGGAATAAAATCGTTTGTCTATGTATCAGGTAATTAGGATCTGTTTAATCATAATTTAGGAGCGATTAAAGAGGATCTAAAAAGCAGAAGCCAGAAATAATCTGCGATCGATACCAGCTTTATTACAGTAAACAGTGGTCGTTGAATACAATTGCACCGAGAACAATTTTCCACTCGATATTTCCCAGTTCCTTCAGACCGATACGGAATTTCGACGTAATTTTCCGTGCTCATTCCCTAATATCGCTAAATTATCTGTCGATGTGCACCAACGGAGAAACTTCTCTAAAACGAACCACTGAACTCTAGTAACAAAATCAGAAAATCTTTCGAATGAAATGGCTCGCTCCAGTATTTCGAATTTACGTCGCCGACCAATCGAAACCTATTTTCGCTGTCCGTGCGCAGTCGAGCAAATATTTATAACAGGAATGGTCCTGCAAAAATTCTGCGCAATATTTCCAAATTGTACAATGGACCATAATAAGACCATTCATTTTACTAAGATATTTTTATCCTTACTTTTATACTGCATCATTTATACTACGAAATTTTTGTTTTTATTGACTGAAACACAAAACCCATCAGCTTAGTATGGAATCAATTTTACAATTAAAGTTTCAATTAGAAGTTTTAATACAGAATTTTAATAATTCATTGTAACAGCTTTAGAATGCATTTATGATGATAACTGCTATAAGTTTTATATTTTCATACCACGATTACCACGAATATAGCAGATTTTTCTTTTACACCAATAAAATATTTCTTGGGAATGTCTGCCAACTTATCAACTAAAACAGGTTTTAATAATTGTTTCTTTGCTGCAACAGTCTCGTACACGTTTATTTAATGTCTCTCGTTGTGAATTTTAATATTAATTTTGCAGTATTTTTGAAAAATTACGATTAATAAACAGACAAGTCTGCAAGTTCATCAGCTCATCTTTACTGTAATAATTGTTTCTTTGATGCAATAATTGTTTCTTTGATGCAATAACTGTTTCTTTGAAGCAATAACTGTTTCTTTGTTCCAACAATCTCGTACACAATAGTCTACTTTATTTAACGTCTCTCTTTGCAGAATAAAAAATTTTAATTTTGAAAAATCACTGTCGATAAACACTTCTTAAGAAAGCTTGCAAATTCATCAACTGCAAACTCGCTGTAGTAATTGTTTCTTTGATGCAATAATTATTTCTTTGCTACAAACAGCCCCGCAGACATTTGCGTGTTTTATTGAACGTCTCTCGTTGCGGACTGTAGAATTTAATTTTGGAAAAACTGCAAGTTTATCAATGAAAGCCTGCTGTAAAAACTATTTCATCGAAGAAATATTATAATTATTTCTTCGCTACGAACAGCCCCTCACCAATATTTGTGTTTTATTGAACGTCTCCCGTTGCGGATTTTAGAATATAATTTATAAAAATCGCTGTCAATAAAACACTTCATAGAGCCAATAAGTTTATCAACGAAAGCCTGCTGTAAAAATTGTTTCATCGATGAAATAATTATTTCTTTGCTACAAGCAGCCCCGTACTAATATTTGTGTTTTATTGAACGTCTCCCGTTGCGGATTTTAGTATTCAATTTTGAAAAATCGCTGTCAATAAAACACTTCATAAATCCAGTAAGTTTATCAACGAAAGATTGCTGTAAAAATTGTTTCTTTGATGTAAACAGCCCCTCGTACACATTTTTGTGTTTCATTGAACGTCTCTCGTTGCGGACTGTAGAATTTAATTTTTTAAAACCTGCAAGTTTATCAACGAAAGCCTGCTGCGAAAATTATTTCTTTGATGAAATAATTATTTCTTTGCTAGAAACAGCTCCGTACACAGTTGTGTATTTTATTGAACGTCTCCCGTTGCGGATTTTAGAATTTAGTTTTGACAAATCGCGATCAATAAATAGAACCGCGCAACAATTCGTGGGAGCGCCTTGTTGTGTAGCCGATGATGCATAACGTTTCAGATCCGCCTCCGACTGACGGGGTCGAATCATTTGTCAGCGGTAGAAAAAAAAAATGAAACTGCATTCTTCCTTACATGTCGTCGATCGGAAATCCCATCGATCATATACGCCGACGATAAAAGAATCAGAGCTGCTCGACGTTGGATGCACGCGTTGAAAGACTTCGATCGGCAGTTCCTTTTTGATCGTCGGCATTCGTAGTTCGCGCAACAACAACAACAACGGGGGCGTAAGCTTTTATTGATAGAAGCAAAACATTGACCCCGGAAGATTCAAAACAAATGCAACATTCAATGAGCGTTGCGTTTAACCCTCGGACGACGGACCTCCTACAATAGTGTAAAATTGATGTTGCTCAAGGCCATTCGCAGACTTAATTATTAATATTTTAAAAGATATTTTTAATGGCATTTCTTATGGATACGTTAGTCTTTCTTTGTTCTAATGTAACAGCTGTCCATTTAATTTAATCGTCAGAGAATGAATAATTAAATGTCGAGTTTGATATTCTGGTTCAAATAGACCCTGGTTCCGCTGTTGGAGGGTTAATAAATAATAAATTAACTAAATTGAACTATTTTATTTTTTAAGAGAGTTCTGTGTAACGAGGATTTGCTGCAATAAAGAGGCAACACCACTTTTTGCATACTTCTTGTTATATAGTATGTTTCACTTAACAAATGGAATCTTTCATTTAGTGTAACAGAATAAGATATTTAACTACTAGAAAATGAGTTTCTAGGCCCACTGATCTTCCTGACATCTCTAATATAACATTTTATTCGATTCGATTAAATCGGTAGAAATTGTGTGATTAAATATCAATTTTAATATTCTGTGTCAAATAGAAAAATTTGCATGAAGTTCTTGTGGAACAGAAGAAAAATTAAAACAGAGTCGTACAATGTTCAATTTTTAAACAGTATTAGGTTGAGTCAGAATTAACTTCCTTTTCTAGGAACAAATTGGAATAAAGTATTTATCATTTTAATGACTGATCCTTAAACTGTGTATCTTTATGAAAAATCAAAATTTTCTGCATTAATTGTGAAATATAGGAGCCGAATAAAAAATTTTTTCTTTAATAATATAAATAAACTAAAAATAATGCATCGATGCTTCTAAACTCTCCTGTGTTTCCTATTTCAAAATTGTACCTACTCATTTTTGTTATAAATTTATGATTCGATCTGATATTTTATATTTCACGAAGTAATAACCAAAATAATCGATATATTGGATGTTCTTTCATTATTTACGATAATATCACAACGTTCTATAACATAGTGTAATTTTACTATTCATAATAAACACAATATAATTTAATATAAGCATATATCATGCTCTTGAAAAGATTTCATTTATTAAATCGTACGGACAAAGGTCCAACAGCTTTTGATTTAGCATATTCTATGTAATTGAATAAATAAAATTGCATTATTCGGGCAATTTTTATATTTGGAAAGTTTAACCAAACGAAAATAAAACACATGAGAACTGTGGAAATGTTTTTAATACTCGCTCCGGTGGTGTTCAAATAATTTACAAACAGCTATAATTTCGTTTAAATGATTTGAAATCCTATTTTAAAGAGACTCGAGCGAACAGCAGTTTGCAAATGATTGCGCAGAGCATTAACGGCATCCTATAAACCGGTACTGTTTATTTTCCGGGTGCTCGAAACACATTTGTTCGGTGAACAATCGATGCTGTGCATTCTTCATAGCGTCACCGGTGCATCGATCAAAGTGAGTATTGCATTCCAAACGTATCGGCCGTGTACGATCGAATTGTTGAACCAGAGTAGATTAATTTGTTTGTTTATGAATCCTACTTCCATGCGACGAGCATCATCGAAATAATCCGATTTCCGCTGGTTCAAAGAAACCGGAGATTAGTTCGCGAATTATGTAGATGAGAAAAAGTGCGTTCAAACATTTCAGACATTCGGACCTTATCAACAATAGGACCGATGAAGATCCACAGCAGTGTTGCCAGAAACACCCAAAACTGGGTAGATTTTCCTCTCCTCCCCCCCCCCCCCCCCCCTTCACTACCAGAGCACACTCGAACGTCCCCCACTAAGACCGTAGACTGGTCACGTGACGCGCCGCGCAACGTGTCACATATTACTCTGGTCATCAGAGTGGTGGTAAACTCTATTCCCCTTAAATCGAGGAAATTATTAGGATTAAAATTATAAATATTGTAATGTATAATTTATGATGATTTAATATAATAATCTGAAGAATTATTTATTATTTCTGATCCACAGTTCAAGGCTGAACTTCCGAAGATGTTCATGCTCAGAATTGGATGAAATTTTGGAAATAGGTTCCTTTTTGACTAAAATGATGATTGTCAGATGGATTTTTAGCGACTCGAAAAAAATTTTTTTACCATTTTAATGTCACTCTCTACCTTACCGACAACATTTCTTTACTATTTCAATTTCTAGATGACACCACACACACCTATCCAGTGTTTCTGAGAAGAAACGATTGCGAATAATCCGAAAAGTTTATTTTAAGAGCGATCGAAAATGACATTAGTCTGAGTTAGGTTTGGCTAGATGACTGAAGTTGTTGTTAATCTGGAAGTGGATTTAGTTTAATAATAATCCGTAGGAAATTTTTTAAGAAATGGTCTCAGTTAGGTCTTGGTTTGGTCTGGCTATGAATTTGTGTGCGAAACGAATTAATTGTGAGAAATACAGAGAGAAAAAGAGAGAGAGAGAGAGAGAGAGAGAGAGAGAGAGAGAGAGAGAGAGAGAGAGAGAGAGATAGCGACGAGTGCGTTGCACAAGGATTGGGACTCTGCCCTGAAGGAGCTGGCTACGGAGTGGGGAAGGCACGGGGGTGCTTTCTGGTAAGAGGACTGTGTTAGACCGCTCAGCACTTACCCCAGAATCTTCGAAGGGAACGAGTCAAATCAAATATCTAACATATATGTATTAGATTAATTATAAATTATTTTGGATCGATATCAATCCACCAAAATAATAGAAAAAAATATAATTTATAGATTTATATTTCGAGTCGCCAAAAATCCTTCTGACAACCATCATGTTAGTCAAAAAGGAACCTATTCTCAAAATTTTATTCAATTCTGAGAATGGACGTCTTCGGAAGTTTAGCACAGTCCAGTAATAAATATAATATATGTATTAAATTAATTGTAAATTATTTTGGGTCGATATCAACCCCCAAAATAATAGAAGAAAATATAATTTATACATTTATATATTATGTCGTCTAGAATGGTTCGTAAAATGTTAACATTGAGTATCTATTTCGAATGATTGTTCCTCATCTTCGGCTTTGACATATTTAGAAACACTAAACGGTTACAGGAGGACAAATCAGACGATTAAAATTGGTAGCTGGTCTGTACAACATCTCAGGCCAAAAAGTTGCGCATACTGATGAGTTCTACAGTTTCGTGTGCCAACTATTAATCAAAGCCATTTGCTAAGCTTTCATAAACATTATGTGCATCCTCAGGGAAGACTACTATGAATAATTCTCAACGAAAATTATAAATAACTTACTGAGAACGTGATCATTTTAGGTGACCACTATGTTAACCTTACTATATGTAATATTTCAGAAAGTTGAAAAATATCTTTTATTCGTAAAAGTATAATAAACACAAAGACATAAAAGTATATTATTCATTCTTTTATCAACACGTAAAGTTACCATTTTGTGTCTCTTGATTGAGTTTGCCACTTCGTTGAAGATTCATTTGTTATTTAAATCGATTTAAATTTAATCCTTTGTGGTCGACAACCCTTTCAAGTGTGTTTCTCAGTTGAACGAGTATGTATTCTGTATAAAACGAGAATAGTTGCTAAAGAATCAAATCTTAGATATTAACAAAAAAGTGTTATGATTAATATAGATGTCTTCACATAATTTAAGAATAATAATACATTTGTACGGCCATAATGATAATGCCAACTTTCTGGCACCTTTTATGCACCATCGTGAGGTTGGTGGGAGAAGCAGAGCGTTTGAGGGGCCCCTACCCTGCCCATCACGGGACTACGCAAATGTATTTAATTGCAATGGAGAAAATGTTCAGCATTGTTTGCATTAAAAATCATTTACAGAGAACAACTCAGTAACTATTATTTATTCACCCCATATAGCCCATAATTTTTTACTCAGTTTTCGTTACTCTTTCGAACCACAAGGTCAATCATTATACATCATGATACAAAAACTGAAATGTTCTTTGTTGCGTCGCCAGCTCCAATTTCCGTCTAAATAATAGTAACCAATATTAATACATTATGAATGTTTAAACATGTTTAAACAATCATTAAAGATGGAGAGACGACACTTTTGCACCAATTTTTTGAGGATATTTTTGAATTTATCTCAAAAAATAAGGGTTCAGCGTAAAATCGTACTACATCACGTGATAGAGCAGACTTTTATCTTGAGAAACCTCCCTTTGAAGTTTGCAACATCGACATTTTAACCGAACCAGAAAGCAAAATATCTTCGCCCGACATGAGTTGCCGCCAGTGGTGCTCTTCCACTAGCGCGGTCGTTCGTCGGGATACGGCGCGGCGCGACGTAACGGCGATGCAGTGGCTATAAGCGCGCAATTATGTCAGCTTATTTAAATGTTAAATTTTATTAAATTTCATACTATTGTTGTTTATTATTTATTAGTACATTTATTCTGTATAAATTATTTTATGTATCTTTTCAATGTTAGTCTCTTGTTCATAGTATATTTCATACTAAAAAGATCTTTCGTAACAAAAGAATAGTTTAATACAAAAATCTATATAATATCGCTAATGTGAAATATAATTATAATATACATTATTATACATTATATATATATGTTTTATATATATTATAAATATTTCATTATTTATATTATATATATATTTTATATATATTATATATATGTATTTCATTACAAATAAGCTGACATAATTGCGCGCTTATAGCCACTGCATCGCCGTTACGTCGCGCCGCGCCGTATCCCGACGAACGACCGCGCTAGTGGAAGAGCACCACTGGCGGCAACTCATGTCGGGCGAAGATATTTTGCTTTCTGGTTCGGTTAAAATGTCGATGTTGCAAACTTCAAAGGGAGGTTTCTCAAGATAAAAGTCTGCTCTATCACGTGATATAGTACGATTTTACGCTGGACCCTTATTTTTTGAGATAAATTCAAAAATATCCTCAAAAATTGGTGCAAAAGTGGTGTCTCTCCGTCTTTAATGATTGTTTAAACATGTTTAAACATTCATAATGTATTAATATTGGATATCACTGTATTCGGGAAAGTCTACAGAATCTTCTGCTGCAAAGAACAAATCAATATCTTTTATAATAACATCACAATATTTGATGAAAGTTGAAAAATAGGTATTTTTTTCAAACTCAAATTTCTCAAAAACTGTAAGTGTAGGCAGAAAAGTAAGGGCAGATTTGGAATTAGCGCAAAAAACTCTATAAGAACCACCTAACAGTTATTAGGGAAAAAATTTGGTGTTGGACAGTGTTATTATATTGTATGGCCCGCTTGATACCAAACATCATTCGTTTGAGAATGTTTGTGACACAACAAATAGTTTACGAGTATAAAAGAACCTATTCCCACACGCGCCATTTACCAAAAAGATAAACAGTCTACGGTCCACAAGCTTCCCAATCTTCACCATTCGCGGCCCCGAAGGAACCGGATTCAAGAATACCCACCAACTTTCCCGTCCAACTCCAAAGGTGAATACATCGTAAGAAACGGAGTTAATCGCCGAGGAAGAAGGCGGCGTAAGTCGGAAGTTTGTAAACCGATTAAACGCGGCTGTTATCGGGTGACTAACCAACATCGTTCCCAAGGCGATCGGCATAGAGCAAGGTGTGCAATCGTTGTAGAAAAGTCATGACTAGCAATTGGTTCGACAAACTTTCGGGGTTGGCGGTTCCCGTCGTCAACGGGGCCGAAGTTGCCCGATTGGTTGGAAAGGTTCACTGTTCGCCGTACATCGTCGCGAATTGCGTTGAGACCGAAGGATATTTGGTTGGCCGAAGGAATGCGAACCGGTTACGTTACCCTTGGCAATTTTCCTGGGGGGCGATTTTGTCGTATAACTTCGCGGGTCCCACGAACAACTCGGTGGACTCAGCTTTTTTTCGCGAACTGCACACACATACACACACACAGGCACACACACGTAGACATACACGGACATACAGACACGCAGACCGGGCTTTATTCCTTCGGTCTTTCATTCGGCTTTATTCCTTCTCATATCAAAGTCAATTTGTTCGCGGGCGGCCGGTGCCGATGCCGCGCGCGCACGCGAGAAAACGTATTTTGCATAGCTATCTCCGCGGCGCAGAGCTCGTTAAAGCGGCTTCTGTTTTCCTAGCGGAATCATTTCATTTCATGCGCGTCGATGCATTCTATATATCGTTCTCTAATTGTGTGCATTTCGAGCTTTTTATTCGAGAGAGCTGCGCGCCGCGTCCTGTCGTTTCGTTATCCGGTTCTTGTTTTTCCCGGCCCACCAACCGGGAACACACGCTTAACTGTAACAGCTGTCGTGTATGCGCCGTTTCCACCGCGAAATAGATAGTCAACGGTCCTAGAACCCCGTTCGACAACGCCCGACACTGGCATAATCGTTTCTTGGACGGATCCGCCCTAGTGTGCGATTTCAGCAATCTACAGTCAATGTAAAAAGTATACCCTTTCAAAACGAATAATTTTTTTAACACGTAAATCGCCCACTCGAAAATCATAAAAATTACACAAAATCAAAGCAATATATTTAATAAAACAAAAACTAAGAAGTTTTTAATTTTTGTGATGTTAATTAGTGTTTCAAACCTCTTCTATTCGTCAGATCGTAAGGAAATGTTGTACACACAATCTACCAACGTAAAAATTAATTTTCAATTCTGTATAAATAATTCCGTCACCCAGATATGGATGACATGGCGATGAAAGTGTTAAATGTGGACCAAAAGATTGAATTTTTTTGAGAATGTTGTAACCTACAGCGATGGATTGGAGTATAAATGACGAAGGTGAAGGTGGGTTGAAGCGAGAGTAGTAAACGAGAAAAGGTATAACTGATAAAAGGTTGATATATTAAGAACAAGCAGGTATATACAGAGCAAAAGTGAATGTGATACAAGGAAAAGATGAAAGATGTTACCAAATGAGATGCGGGTGATGAGATGAGATGAGAGCACAAAGTAGAGACGTTATTAACGTGAATCGCACGTTAATAATGCTGAGGTGGCTACAAGACGTGAAGCGCACGAATTGTAGAATAAGATGAGGTTATTCACGTGAAGCGCACGTGAATAATTGAGAAGCGAGTCACCGATGCGAAGCGCACAAAGGTAACAGTAAACGATAGGCGTGTGAACGTTATAATAGTCAGAAAACGACGAGATGTCAGCAGGATTAGTTTACTAGCTAATGTGTAAATAATTTTTTTTTAAATTGCTATTAATGTTAATTGCGAACATCAAAATAAAAGTCACGATTTATAAGTTTTTTATTTGTGCCCATAATGAAAATTTAATAAATGCCTTTTGTCTAAATCTAAGAATTTTGTATACATGTGCAAAGTTTCGCCGAAATCGGTTGACGCATCAAAAAGCTATAAGCACTGTAAACTGTAAAAATCGTAAATTTTTACAATTTATGCTATTTTAAATTAATTATTATATATTTCATGTATGTCACTTACTTAGGTTTATAAAAGGCACCATCTAAGTTTTCATTACAGACACAGATAAAAAATTTAAATATTGTGACTTTTACTTTGTTCTTCGCAATCACGATCAATAGAAAGTAAAAAGAAAATTATTTACACATTACCTGTTGGGTTAATCTTTCTAACATCTCAAAAAATCAAACCTTTTTTTCCAATTTTAAAAATTTTATTCATTTTTAAGGGATGTACGAATACTTTTTAGTATTATGTATGTAATGAAACTTATTTGCTATACTAATATGACAATACGATCGAATACATACAATTTTTCCAAAAATAATTAAATAAAAAATTAATTTATGAATTAAAATTATATAAAAAAAATAAATTATTGAGTTTTCAAATTAATCGGTCAGTATACATTATACATTTATATATAAACAATATACAAATTAATAAGAACTAATCATTCGCTGTCTTGGAAAGAATCATGAGAATCAGTATCTGATAATGATAACTGTTGATCTTGATTTTTCAGTGGATGAAACATTTCACAGTTTTTTTTATGTAATTATAATATGCATATTTATTAATTTTTGATTCCTCATTACAAACACATTAACATTCAGATGAAGAAGAATTTTTCTTCTTCCATTAGTACCGAAATTGTCTCGAAACTAGCAAAATTAATATTTTCAAAGTGCGCAAACTAATTTTTATACAACATCAATCGTAAATAGTGTCTGAACAGAATTGCAGAAAATTTTAAAACTCGTATTAGAACATTTTTATTTCCAAACTATGCGTTTAATATTAATTTTTTTGCTAATATTATTTGTAATGTTTGTATTATATTTGGAAGAAGCTTAATAATTCCATTTTTAATTTTGAAAATACATTTTCGCGATTGAACGATTCGTTAAAAAGGGGAATCTAAAATTGATTCGATAAATTATTTTCGATCTATAAAGTGTCATTAAGTAGTTAATGGTAGGTAAATTGTTAAGCGAAGTTTTTATTGAATTAAAACGTGTCGGAAACAAAAAAATGTTGATACTTTCATCGAGGTCCCTTACAAACCTGCATAGTTTAAACAAAATCGGAATTTTCGAATTACCGAAGTTTCCTTGTTAGGTCAACTTTGCTATAGACATAGAACACGTTCGTAACACCATTATAACAAATAATGAGAATCCCACATTACGCTTTGACTTTTCAACCGCAACTCGACGCTTGTCACAAAACTTTTTGGTCGATTTTATCTGACTATCGCACTGTCCATGCCACAGTTTCTTTATCAGATAAAATGTTGAGGAAAGTTACTAAGAATAAACATCCATATTAAATTTACCAATACCAATTTACCAATAAACTTGTTCAATACAAATCTACAGTTCCACGAAGCCAAAGATTGAAATCAATTCATCTTGTAGATTAATTTTTCGAAATAACGTCCGTAACAGGTCATTCAAATTTAAATAACACGTTATTCAAAATTAAAATTAAAATCATGCAAAGAGCACTTTGTTTGAATATTCATTGCTTTACGATGTAGAAATTGTAACCAATATAGTGATGCTGGTTCGTGATCTGGTTCATAGATTACCAATTAAACGAGAGACTTTTAATTGATCAGTTGAACAATTAAAAATCATGTTCCACGCAAGAAGTACCAGACCACTGAAAGTTACTAGCTGAAATTTTATCTTTTAAAAACAAGAAGGCTGCATTTATCAAAATATAAACTGAACGATTCTTTACAAAATACCTTTCAATAAGTAAAAATATACTGACGAATGTCCACAAAAAACATTTTTAGAGTCTTAATGAGAGGAATTCGCGCGCTATTCATGTAGCCCATTTCGAATCGCGCTTTTTCTTTTTGATGCGTCCAGAAGACGCGTTGATCACACGAGTTTGCGAAGTAGGATTCAGTCAATGATTGAAATGGCGTCCCTAGTATCTCAAATTCCGCGCAAAACGCCAGGAGTCACGGTTCCGGTGCGTGAGGAACGTGATTTACGCGCGAGCAACAAATCGCGAGAGTTAATGTAGACAGAGTACATATACGGATTATTTTGTCTTATTTTTTCATAAGAAATCACCTGGTATGACGTGTCGTTCTCGAGGAAATCGAGTACCAAAAATCAGAGAATCAATACGTGTACCATTAGATCAGGCTGGCGCGTCTGATCATGACCAACTAATTCTACTTTCGGCATATACTATAGCGCATACAAACGCGACGGATCATTAAACTCGTATAAACTTTCGATTATTTTCTCGAAAGTGGGGCTTCAAATGAAAAAATTTGATTCTTTCTTTACGATCCACTTTTGAATGAAATGGCGTCCCTAGTATCTCGAATGCCGCGCAAAACGCCGCGAGTCGAGGTTCCGGTGCGTGAGGAACGTGATTTACACGTGAGCAACAAATCGCGGAAGTGAATGTGAACGGAATACATATACGCATTATTTTTTCTTATTTTTTCATAAGGAATCACCTGGTGTGACGTGTCGTTCTCGAGGAAATCGAGTTTGAAAATTCAGCGAATCAATACGCGTACCATTAGATAAGGCTGTCGCGTCTAACTAATTCTACTTTCGGCATATTCTATAGCGCATATAAACACGACGGGTCTTTAAACTCGATTTTCTCGAAAGGGGGGCTTCAAAAGAAAAAATTTGATTCTTTCTTCTCGACCCACTTTTGAATGAAATGGCGTCCCTAGTATCTCGAATTCTGCGCAAAACACCGCGAGTCGCGGTTCCGGTGCGTGAGGAATGTGATTTACACGTGAGCAAGAAATCAACCTAGTGAATGTAGACGGAATACATATGCATTATTTTTTCATAAGGAATCACCTGGTGTGATGTGTCGTTCTCGAGGAAACCATGTTTGAAAATTCAGCGAATCAATACGTGTACCATTAGATCAGACGGGCGCGTCTGATCACGACCAAGTAATTCTACTTCTGGCATATAATATAGTGCATACAAACGCGACGAATCATTAAACTCGATTTTCTCGAAAGGGGGGCGTCAAAAGAAAAAATTCGATTCTTTCTTCTCGACCCACTTTTGAATGAAATGGCGTCCCTAGTATCGCAAATTCAGCGCAAAACGCCGCGAGTCGAGGTTCCGGTGCGTGAGGAACGTGATTTACACGTGAGCAACAAATCGCGCAAGTGAATGTGGACGGAATACATATACGCATTATTTTTTTTATTTTTTCATAAGGAATCACCTGGTGTAATGTGTCGTTCTCGAGGAAATCGAGTTTGAAAATTCAGCGAATCAATACGCGTACCATTAGATAAGGCTGGCGCGTCTGATCACGACCAAGTAATTTTACTTCTGGCATATACTGTAGCGCATACAAACGCGACGGATCATTAAACTCGATTTTCTCGAAAACGGGGCTTCAAATGAAAAAATTTGATTCTTTCTTTTCGACCTATGTTTTTGATTCAGTCGATGAATGAAATGGCGTTCCTAGTATTTCGAATTACGCGCAAAATGTCACGAGTCGAGGTTCCGGCATGGGGAACGTGATTTACGCACAAGCAGCAAATCGCACGAGTGCATGTGGACGGAATACATATACGAATAATTTTTTGATAAGGAATCACCTGGAATGGCGTTTCGTTTTCAAGTAAATCGAGTTTGAAAATTCAGCGAACCAATATGCGTAACATTAGATCAGGCAGGCGGGTCTGATCATGAACAACTAATTCGGGTGTTTAAACTCGATTTTCTCGAAAAGGGGGCTTCAAATGAAAAAATTTAATTCTTTAATTCCGACTCACTTCTTTGATTCAGTCAATGAATGCAATGGCGTTCCTGGTATTTCGAATTGCACGCAAACCGCCAAGAGTCGAGGTTCCAGCGCGGCGTGAGGAACACGATGTACGCGCGAGTGCATGTGGATGGAATACATGTACGGATCACTAGTACAGTGGCCGAAATAATAATAGGTTCACTGTACAAACAACCTTGTTTACTGTTCTTATTTCTGTATACGTTGTGGAATCTATCTTCCGGTGTTTGTTATTGTTTTCAATGGGCGTGGTCTATTCATTGTAGCAGCAGTCACTTAAATTTCGGCATCGAAGATAGTTAGCCGTAGTTTATTAGCAAATGTATTGAAAGTTATTGTGTTAATAGAACGAAATAATGATAGGTTCACAGTGATTTATTGAAGAAAATTTTTTGATAATTTATAGTTTGAACAAATTTTATGATGTAAAAACAAAACTCATTCATGTTTATATTTCAATATAAATTATATAATCATTTAATGCTTTTAGAGCATAATTGATCATGGAAAGCCTTCAGATAATCATGAAAAAGGATTTACCACTGCTTTCAAGGACATGAATCTCTCAAACAGAAAAATTGCAGAAAAAATGCATAGGTCTTTAAATATTGCGAACCATTTTGTACAATTAGAAGATAAATGTGGCTCCAAAAAATATATATAAGCCATCCAAAGAAGTTAATTCAGTGAGATAAATGAATGGTTTTTCATGGAGCTCGCAAAAGTAACTTGTACGGATAGTAAATAAAGGCAAAATTAAATTTCCCAATTGTTATACAACGTGTACAACTAGTTTTAGGAAGGAGTAAAACACTTTAGTGTATAAAACGTGACAAAAGACTCCTCTAACTGAACTTCACAAAGATGAGAAATTAGAATTTACCCAAGATAACTTATCATGAGCTAAAAAATGGAATAGTGAGATTTTCTTAGACGAGAAAAAATTTGATTTAGACGGTCCACATGGTTAGTACTATTGATACGATTTGCGCGATCAAAAAGACATCAAGAGGTAGCGTTATGGTTTAGGCAGCGTTTGGCTATAACGATAAGACTCCAATCGTGTGATTTCCGCCAAAGGCCAATGCTAAAAAGTACCAAACATTGTTACAATATGTACTGGATGCATATGGTGACAGGATTGGTTGACCAAATTCGATTTTCCAGCATGATAGTGCCCATATTGCACGTGTAGAATCGAGTAAAAAATAGTCTGAAGTAGAAAAACTGCAGTTGCAAAGTGATTTTGCCGTGGCCACAAAAAAATTTAGACCTTAACCCAATTGAAAACCTTTCAGGAACGTTAGCTCGTAAAATTTACAGTAATAGAAAACAATGTTACAGTGTAAATCAATTACAAAATAGCTTCAGAGAAGCGTGGTATCAGATGAGGACAGAAATAATGCAAAAATTAATAGATTCGATGTAAAGAATACTTAAAATCATAAAAAACAATGCAGGATCAATTAAATACTGAATTTTCTTTGCCTTTGTCATATTGTTGAAATTTTAAATAGAAAAACATTGAGTGAACCTATATTTATTTCGCACATAAGTTTCCAATGTTGTAATTCAAATTTTCGAACCATGATAATAATAATTATACTTTTTAAACAAATTGTGTGTGTTACTAATTACATTATAAAGAATCACGTACTGATAAATAAAATTAGAAATATAACATAAGAAACACCCTTACATTGCAAAAATAAAGTGAACCTAACATTATTTCGGCCACTGTATCTCACAATCGCGCAATCCGAATCGCGCGTAAATCGCCTCATCTGGACAAGCTCTAATCGCATAAGCAGAGAAACTTTTCGGCGATATTCGGTTCCGTTGCTAACACCACGATACATTGCATCGTTCTCGGGCGTTGTCCGCCGGCGCACTCTAATTACATGTCAGCGGCACTGTCGTTGTCGTTACAAAGCAATCAGCCGGCGAAACGGTGTTTTGTATCCGACACCGGTGT
The DNA here is from genome assembly GCA_913789915.3 of Sphecodes monilicornis. Lineage (NCBI taxonomy): Eukaryota > Metazoa > Arthropoda > Insecta > Hymenoptera > Halictidae > Sphecodes > Sphecodes monilicornis. The sequence continues at coordinate 12,324,993 of OU565294.1, forward strand.
GTAGCCCTATCCTTTCTCTGGCTGGTAGTCGGCGTGGACCAACACCCCCGCGCCTAAAGTCGCTCCATTGCGTTGCCAACAACCTGTTACACAATCCCGGAAGATACACAAAGGGGCAATTTATGTCTGGCATAGCGCGCGAGCAAGCGGCGGCCCTGCGCGAAATTCGAAGCCGGAGCTACGCAAATCTCCGCGACACAAGGAATGCACAATGCGATGCCGCTTACAACAGATTTCGATTAGCCGAAAGTTTATTACCTATGAACAATGGCGTAGCGAGCGACCGCCGCGCCACGATGCAATGTGCAATCATATATCCCAAGGCAATGGAATAAACGCCCCGGCAGCTATCCGAAACTGGCCGATGCGTTTCCGAAATATGCCTTGTCAGATAACCGACCGCCGAGCATTGTAACCTGTTCAATCGACAACGTGCCGCTGCCAGACGCAGCAGGCTTTGTTTAAAAATGATCGAAATGTAGTTACGCTTCGGCGTAGTTTCACGATCGTTGAATGTTACACTGAATCACAATGCCGTTGTCCTAAGTCTGCACGGCTCGGTTGACGATAAGCTACTGGATTCTGTGATCCTCGACTCGTTTCATAGAGCCGTGTCTCAGGCCTTTGGTAGAGTTGTTTATCGTAATTGGAGTGGGCGTTTTAACACTTTGACCGCCATGTCGCCCACATCTGGATGATGGAATTATTTATAGGGAAAATTAATTTTTACGTTGTTAGTTTGAGTGTGTACAAAATTTGCTTACGATCCGCGAAATAGCGGTTTGGAAGAGTAATTAATATCAGAAAACTAAACTTCTCAGGTTTGGTGTTGTTAAATAAATTTATCTGATTGTTCGGTGCGAATCTGGACGCGCGGTTGACTCGTGCCCGCTTGAGGTTGTAAATCTCAAGCCCAATCGTATGGACGCGTCGATCCCGAAATCACCGATTTAATACCCGCCAAATTATTATATTAGATAGCCGATTCAATGATTGTTTCGATTTAAGAATTTGCGAGATTTAGCGTTTCGTCCCAGGCCTGCTAGAGGATTCGTCAGTAAGGATAATCTAGCAGGCCCTGCCTTATACGCGCGGGAGTTCGCGACGATGATTCCACTCGAATTCTCTGAAGTTAGAATGATTGTATTAGATCTTGATTGAATCAGACGTCGACTTCGAGAGACTCGCTGATCTCGCTCGAAAGTGTCCTCAATCGTTTTCGTAGATCTATACGTTCAACTGTTCGATCGCGACCGACTGACTCTCGCAGTTTCGGGAGGACCCTTCGTTGTATCGTGAAGGCGGTCCTCCTTTTCGGGGTGTCAAGATGGTGACACCCATTGCCATGCCGAAGAAGTGCACTGATTGATTCTTGCCGAACTCTGCATGCCCCAATCAGTGCATTCTTGATTACTCTTAGAACGTCCCTGTGCGAGCCTGTCCCGAGGAAAGCGTGGGACCGTACCCGACTCCCTCCGAGGGCGAAGCTAAATAACCCGAGAACCGTACTTCTAGGTCGGGAATATCCTTCGTCAGAGATAGATTTATGACGCGTAACTCTTAAGGAGGCGAAACAAATACGAAAGTTAGGCGATGGCTCGATTGGTCACCAAATGTGCATCGAGCGCCTAATCCTTGAAAGTGGCCTCAGAGTCACGTAGACTCCATAAACAAATCTGAAGAAAAGACCCTTTGTACGGTTCCTTGCGACGGAACACTGATTTTGTATAATTTTTGTGATTTTTGAGTGGGCGATCGACATGTTATGGAGGGAATCTTGTGTAACAAGCAGAAAAAGAAGTGATTTTTGCGATTTATTGTTGCAAAAACTATTTCTATCATCGGAGTGACACCTTTTAGTATATAAGTACGGCAACTTCGAACTGTAAAGAAAACATTTCTTTGTTTCGATTTTTTATTAATTTTGTGACGATTATTATAATCCTGTTAACACTGTTAACAAAGTAACTAATATTGAAGTACAAGTGTTCTGAAAGCAAAGAATGAAGAATTGTTTTAAAGTTTGACTATTTACGCTGGTACTGAACCAACATTTAAGAAAATATAAAGACTCGCAAGATTTATGGACTTTTTAAGGAAATATACATTTTTTTCGATAGGAAAATTAATATTCAAATAAGAAATTAAGTTGTGGTTCAGTACCTCGTGAAATTTGTGACAAATTGAATAAGACTTGTCCAAAATTAATCCGTTGATTAGTTTTTTGGTTATTGTATACGCCAGTTTAAAAAACATAGTTTCGAGAAACATGCGTAGCATACAATAAATTATAAGAAGAGTTGAATTAAAAAGAAACACTTGTATTTGTCCAATGGTTATTCTAAAAAAAGTTCTTAAAAATCACTTGTTTTCGCTGCCGTTACTCGAGAAAGCCCCCTTAGTCCTCCAATTCTGTAGAACTATAAAACCATTGCACATTGCGATGTTTAAATGGGGACCTCAAAAGCCAAAAAATGCATACAGAGTTACTTAAAATATCTTCAATACTTTTTTCAGCGTCCAACCAAAATAACTTCAATCTTTCCATTTCTTTTTCGAGCACTTTCTGGAAATCTCAATCTCAAATGTCTGCTATAAACAACTACACTGGACGTTATCGATCTTTTTACTGTATGTAAACACGATACTACTAAAATGCAAGAGAAGATTAATGCTTACTATTGTGGTGCTTGAAAAAGAAATGGAAAGATTGTTCCCGAAATCGATGTTATTTTGGTTGGACGCTGAAATAACTATTGAAGATATTTTAAGAAACTTTTGGCTTTTGGAGTCCCCATTTAAACGTCGTACTACGCAATGGTTTTATAGTTCTTCAGAACTGAAGGACTAAGGGGCTTTCTCGAGATTTCCAGAAAATGTTCATCGAGATCATTGTGATGAATAGACTGCGGATCTTTATGCAATTATAGAACTAATACATTTTTAAAATACAGGCAAACATATATAGCAACAAATGTTGCTATGTTTCTAGTAGAAAAATTGAAACACGATCGTCATTCTGTTTTTTATAAAATAATTCACGAAAATTGTCATTTCCATAAAGATCCGCAGTCTAGTGATGAACTTAGACTGTGGATGGAATTGGACTGCAAAAATTTTTTGTTGAATTACCTTGTAATTTTTAATTCTTGTAAGCATTAAAACTAATAATTACAATAACATTCTACAATAATGTAATATAAATTAGAAGTTACATATGTTAAAAAAACAAAATAGTTTAAAGAATAATGCAATAGCTGCCACAGTGAACATTCGGTACAAGTAGAAAAAGTGAGCGATGGCCAGACACACTGTTATCCGCGATAAAATTTCACTGACTGGCAAGTTATTCAATTCTTTTTTACTGCGAAAGACCCTTATACGAAAATATGAGTGTCCATGTTTGTTCATTTCACTCGTGTCAATTATTTCTAACGTATTTGCTCATTTAATTTTGGTTCTCGTAAAATAATGTATGAAACCATTGAATTTGCATGAATATTCCGAACAAGCTTGTACATCTTGAATAGGAATTTCTCTGTAATGTGTATATTAAAGACATTTCGTTATTTACCTATTTATCGATTTCCGTTTATAATATACATTTAGAAAGGAATAATTATAATGAAGCGTTACACCGCAGCAGGAGCATTCGCAAAACAGTGGTAACATTCTGCATCGGTACTATCGAACCGTATAACTCCCCTGTGGAATAAATTCCATTTCGATTACAATTGTTCCGTTTTGCAAATTAGTCTTATGAGATAACGCGGAACACTATAAAGCACATGATTATAACCACGATCACTGGCATTGCGTTGTCGGAAATACTTTTTTGCCATAATCTCTCGTAATTTGTGATACGTAATTAAATCTCTGTTCCATTTCAGCTCAAAATTATGAACGCTTTTCTGATAAATAAAAATACAAGATTCGGTCAAATATAAACCGTCCTTTTCCTCCAATTTATATGTCGAATAAAAATATCAGGAAGTTCTCTAAAAATGCAAATGGGTTATTTTGGTATGTGCGTTTCGCTATAATCGCTATAAGTCTTTCTACCGGATTGATACTTTTTTGCCATAATCTCTCGTAATTTGTGATACGTTATTAAATCTCTGTTCCATTTTTAAAATTATGAACGCTCTTCTGATAAATAAAAATACAAGAGTCGATCAAATATAAATCGTCATTTCCCTCCAATTTATATTTCGAATAAAAATATCAGGGAGTTCTCTAAAAATGCAAATGGGTTATTTTTGTATGTGCGTTTTTCTATAATCGCTATAATTCTTTCTACCGGATTGATACTTTTTTGCCATAATCTCTCGTAATTTGTGATACGTTATTAAATCTCTGTTCCATTTTTAAAATTATGAACGCTCTTCTGATAAATAAAAATACAAGAGTCGGTCAAATATAAATCGTCATTTCCCTCCAATTTATATTTCGAATAAAAATATCAGGGAGTTCTCTAAAAATGCAAATGGGTTATTTTTGTATGTGCGTTTCGCTATAATTTCTATAATTCTTTCTACCGGATTGATACTTTTTTGAATTACGAATGAATAAACGAATGAATTATTGAATTCCACGAATAATGAATTTATTATAATAACGAAATTATTTATATAAACTTTTATGCATATAATGCCCAACTCTGTTGCCCGTGTTCCGTCAAGATTTCCCTGAAAGCGCAGACACGCGGAGCGAGTGGAATCTCACGGTCGGCGTCAAGTAATTCGAGCATCGAGTGAAATCAGAGAGGTTTCGAGTGTTTGTATATTACTGCGGAGCATATGCAGAGCCGCATACGCGATTTAGCGTGCCGTCAAGGTTCGACCGCTGAAATATTCATAGGTTCTTATACGGCAGAGCGAGGAATCGCGAGACAAAGAGGGGATTGCGAAAGAATGGAACTCGAGAGAGTCTGTAGGCGGGCGTGTGGACGAAAGAGAAACAAAGGGGCGGAATAGGAGGAATCTGAGAGGGGAGAAGGGAGAGATCAAATGGAAGAAGAGAAAGAAGAGACGCAGGAATCTCCCGCGCGTATTTCTCTCCTCATCTCGCTTCGCCTTGCCTCGCCTCGCCTCGCCGCGCTTTTGCCGAAGGAAAGCTAGCCTCGCAGTCAAATGTAAAGCCCGATTCTCACCTAGTCCCGCCTCTCACCCTCGACCCTCGATTCCCCGTCGTCGTTTTCTGTCGGCAGAAGTGGCGTTTGCCCTAAAGTTAAATGGCTTTAACGGTCCTAAAGAGGCACGCGCGATTAAACTCCGGCCGTTATTAGTTCGACGCTTGGAACCTGTTTTCCGGATTGACTTTACCTCGGGTGTGATTTACAGCCAACCAGCCTCGAGATTTCGGTCTGCGCCCCCTCTACGGGGATCATACGGGGTGTCTGCTGCAGGTGCATACGGTTGACTATCTCGTAAATTAACCATTAGACTCGTAAACGGTTTTTAGCTAAATTAAACGGCACCGAGAAATGAATTTTTGGAAGGGAATATTATTGCTGGTTCAGTTTAGAATTTTAACTGATGGTTCATTATTTTAAATTATCTTTAAAATACATTGTCTGCAAAATTAACGTAGGATGGTCCAATTCCACCTAGGAGAGCTCCATAAAAACCGGGGTAGTTTAATTAACGCTAACTGCAACACGACTGGTTTCACATTTTCTATTTTGGTTTTTAATTATTGAAATTGTAAAAATGCTTCCATCAGAAATTATTCAAGCACAGATTATTATAAAAATTGTGAGAAATCTAGATCAGTTCAGTCTTGTAATTTTTATAAAACAATGCATACCAGACACATTTTGTACTTGATATGGTTAGTGTTAACAACACACAGTGGTCCAAAATTGTCAAATTCTCAACTCCATTCAATATGAATATACATTTTTAAATGTGCGGACTACATTTTAGCATAAATATAATTCACCATGGCTTACGCAGAATTTTTTGAGAGAGCCCTGAATACAGAGAAAAATGATTGTCTTACTGTATGTAGTGGGTGATCAAATTATTATGAACATTTCGAAACTACTACTTATTTGAAGGTAGGTAACAAATAGAATTAATATTGTACTTACAAGAATACCTCTTTTATTATAGATCCAATTGTTATGTTTTCAATAACATATGACGACGATTTTACATTATTTTCGAAAGAAGAAACTGGTGCAATAAAGAGATAGCTCCACTTTTTAATAATTTGAATAAACCAACATAAAGTAATTCAAAATTCATTTCATTAAATCTTTGGTATCTCGTCTCGTGCATTCATAAATTAATTTTAGTTGATAAGTGACAAGAATAATTTCTAACCCAATACACGTTAGTAACAGTCACAAACAAATGAACCTAAAATACAATGTTATAATGTTTGTCTTGAGAAATTAAATATTGTTCTAAATAATATTTAACAGGAATTAATTATAATCAAATACACTAAAAGGTTCAAAACTAAAAACTTAAAATGCAAAAAAGGTATAGCTAATTCATCTTTTTTGAAGATTGACCTCTTTGATGTGGTGCCATAATGTTTGTCTTGAGAAAATAAATATTGTTCTAATTAATATATAACAGGAATTATTTATAACCAAATACACTAAAAGATTCAGACAAAAGAACTTAAAATGCAAAAAGGGTTTAGCTAATTCATCTTCTATGAAGATTGACCCCTTGGATGTGATGTTATAATGTTTGTCTTGACAAAATAAATATTGTTCTGATTAATATTTAACAGGAATTATTTATAACCAAATGCATTAACAGTCACCAACAAATGAAACTAAAATGACAAAAAGATTTGGCTAATTCATCTTTTATGAAGATTGACCTCTTGGTTATGGTGTTATAATGTTTGTCTAGAGAAAATAAATATTGTTCTAATTAATATATAACAGGAATTATTTATAACCAAATACACCAAAAGGTTCGAACAAAAGAACTTAAAATGCAAAAAGGGTTTAGCTAATTCATCTTTTATGAAGATTGACCTCTTGGATGTGGTGCCATAATGTTTGTCTTGAGAAAATAAATATTGTTCTAATTAATATATAACAGGAATTATTTATAACCAAATACACTAAAAGGTTCGAACAAAAGAACTTAAAATGCAAAAAGGGTTTAGCTAATTCATCTTTTATGAAGATTGACCTCTTGGTTATGGTGTTATAATGTTTGTCTTGAGAAAATAAATAATGTTCTAATTAATATTTAACAGGAATTACCCAACGCAATAAAATTCTTGAACAAATGAACTCAAGACAGAACACTGATCCTACAATGATCAAAGAAGACATTCCAAGAATTGTTACTTGACAAATCCGAAGTCTCCGTCGTCGAAGGAATTTTCTTGGTGGAGAAGAGTTTATACTGGAAGCTACACAAAAGTTCATTACGCGTTAAGCCACACGTTCTTGGCGACTGTGATAAAAGATACTCGTTAAAAATTTACATGAGTATTAATGGATCTCGGTAGACTAAGTTTGTTAAAGTTCACTAAGCTCGAAAGTTCCCGGTGGGTTTCCCACCGAGCAATGGCCACTGCGATTTACTCGTATCTAACGAGTGAATTTACTTCAAACAAAAACCCGTCAAACCTGACCAATTAATTCGGGATTTGATCGGGACACGTGTAATCCGCGATTAGGATCTTCGCATTCAATTACTATTTACTGTATATTCTTCGTCGATAATGCTAGATAGCGAGCACAAACGTGGTTACTAAAAATTAGCATATCTTCGACGATAATATCGCTCGGTTTTCGCTCGGGAAAACCAGGAACGAAGAAATTGCGATGGAATTCCTGGGAGAAACCAATTTTAAATCTGGTGTGAACGAAGATATGGTCGACTTCCATGCCATAACTTTGGATTACGCGACACTTTCCGCTTCATAATCTATCCCGTTTTGGGTTTGCGCGCGACGAAGAATGATCTCGGGAAATATGGCCGCTGCAGGACCTACGTCAAGGATTAAGAAAGATTATTATAACGAACCCTTTAAACAGATAATATTTTTATCAATTTACAGGCTTTCTTCTGCGGGCCGCGAACGTGATTAACTCTGGTAATGTCCAACTGATATGTATTTATTACATTACCTACACATTAGAATAAGGTTATTATTGTAATATTATGTATGTAATCCAGACTGCAGAATAACCTCTCACTGGAGGTTACAACTGTATAATAAAAAAAACTCTGATAATGCGTTTCTCTACCGACTGCTGCTTCGAGGGACTATTCCTAAAATGTAGACCGTAGGGAAGTTAAATATTCCAATTTGTTCTAATTTTTATAATAATCGTATATATGAAGATTACAATAAGATTTTGATACTTGATGTATAGGTAACCAGGCAATCGTAAAAATTGTGTAATATAAAAGCAGTTCCATAAATTGACATTCACAGCAAAAATTAGGGTTTAACTGCGTTTTGGAGAACTCTTGTTTTCCAAGTTTTTTTATACAATCTTATAGATTTCGACAAGAAAACACCGAAAATGAAAATCTTATTGTGCGGAATTCATTGGTTAAAAAGTTATACGCGTATAAAGTTGAGCACTTTTAAACCTTTCTGACAGGTTAAAGCGCCGCCATATTGATATATTTACTAGGTGATACACATAAAATGAGCTAAATACTTCCGAACAGATCCGTTAGATGGCAGCACAAACATGTACGTAATAATAACACATTTACTAAATCAAAATGCGAAACATTATACCATGGTCGTGCAGGCCTTCCCTGCTCTCACGACGACCTTACCCCAAACCATCCTGGACTGTACCTTCTTTTTGAAATACTATATGTGATTCTGTATATTTTAATTACTGGACACTGTAAACGACCGATTCCATGATTATTGTTATAAATTTTCATTTCGCACCGATGAGTACCACATTTTTTAAATTTCCGCAACAATCCACAATTCTGAGCCCAAGTAATTGCTTCTTCTTTACTACTTGACATGTTCCTAAAGTTAACATTTTTAATACTTGAACTAGCCATTTCAAAATCAACAATAAACTTATTAATAATTAATTTGTGAAAAACACTTGAAATTGGTTATGTTTACAAAGTATGTGTAACCACTGAATTGCCATCTAGCGTATACTCTCACTACTGTTTAGCCGATCCCGCAAATATACCATACTATCTAACACATGCGCTAAACACTCACGATCTATCCAGCGCATGCGCCGAACAGACCTACCTACCTCTACCACTCAAAGAATATCCAATATGACGACGCTCTATCCTGTCAAAAACGCTTAAAACTGCTCATCTTTACACGCGTATAACTTATAAACCAGTGAATTCCTAACAATAATACACACATTTTCGGAATGTCTTCATCGATAACTACAGGATCACATAAAAAAAAGTTAAGAACACGGAGTTCTCCAAAACGCAGTCGAGCCAAAATTAGGGTTAAAAAGGGTTAAGAGAGCTAGCATAGAAAATTCGAAGAGTAACATCCTAATTTCGCAAGCAAACGATCGCTGTCAAGAGAGAGGCCGTCGGAATGCGTTTACCTTATACTATAGTACGCCATAATACACGTTCCTCGTGTACAAATATTATTTATAGTCGAAGCTCTACATAAAACCGGGAATCCTTGCATGCGTTGCGGTTTGAATACCGCGTTAATAAAGCTCCGTGAGAGAAACACAGACCAGAGAATCTTTGTTCTCCTGAAGGGTAGTACCTGCAAAGTAGGGATGGATGGGGGAGGGGGTTAGCGTGGGAGGAGAAAGAAGGAACAGGATAGACAGAAGAGGGTTGTAGCAAAGGATGAACGGAGAGAAAAAGAGAAAGTGAGAGAACACGAAAAAATGTTGGAGGAAAAGAGGAGCAGCAGGCGAACGAGCGGGCTAGCTGACGGGGATAGAAAGAGAGAGAGAGAGGGAAGGAGGGGTTTATGTCTGACATGGTAATTTTTATTTCCCCGGGCAAAAAGGCGGTCTTTCATGCGGTCGGCGCTTTCATCCTGGTCTCGAATGATAAAGGCTCACGAGCAACAGAGACGAGAACAGTGGGAACCGGCGGGAACGAGTGGGAGAAAAAGCTTCGGGTGGAAAGAGGAGCAGCAAAAACGTTAAAATTATGGGCCTAGCTTTTCAAGGAACCATACACACGTGGGAATACAAACAATAGAGCCTTCGTCCTTACGTCACGGACGGACACGGGGCTTAGTTTCGCTGGTGCCGCTGCCGTAGTCGCTGTGTCGCGCGGACGGTGTTCAACTTTGCAACACAGTTTTGTCGACCTTTTGCAGCTTGCAGACTCCCCCCCCCCCCCCTCCGGTGGATTATCAAGGTAAAAATGTCCGGGATTGCGGCATTGCCCTCTCAAAGTGTATAAACTCGCTGGCGCTTTTTCGCCGACCGTTAGAAGCTCTCAACTTCCTGCCGGCAAAAACGCCTATGGCGGCTCAAGATTAACGGCAACGCGCATGGTTATCGCCGTATGGGCTGCCTTTTCATTTAATAGAATACATTTCGTTTCGCGTACTGTTTGCAGGCGAGTCTCACCTGTTTGTTAGCCAATCGTTTTCTTTCGCAGTTTCACGGTGCAGACGCTGCGGGACGACGTTTATACGTGCCGGATGTGGATCATGCTCGTACGCGACAAGCACGTTTTAACCCTTAGGGAGTGTTTAACCCTTCAAAAATGTCTGTGTGCGTGGTTTGAAAGCACAGCTACGAAACTAATTTCCGTACAGAAATTGTTTTGCGGCTTGTCTTTTGAAAAGGATGTGTATGCTTATGTTAATATGTGCATGGATACCTGACGAACTCGTGTGAAGTGCGTAACAGGTGCGTAAGCTGACGATTTTATGTTATAAGAATTTTTTAATGAAAGGCTGGATACTATGAATGTACGTTTAGCAGAACTGTATATTAATGGACATTTAGCAACACTACAGACAACAAATTAGAGATTTTACATTAAACCAGTCAATTTTTAAATGGACACCTAGCCACACCGAATTCTTATCATTTCTGTGTGAAGGATTGATGTTTGAAAATTATAAATGTTCATTTAGCAGCACTGTATATAAATATATATTTACTAGCACTGTATTGTGAATGTACACTTAGCAGCACTATAGACAACAAATTGACGAATTTACCTTAAAACAGTCAATTTTAGAATAGGACCCCAGCTACAATGAATTATTAACACTTTATTTACGGGAAGCCTATTAATAAGCTTTTCAATAATTATGGTGTATCAAATGGAAGCTTAAAAATCTTCTGTTGCACAATAATCCCAAACGAAATTATTAGATTAAGTTATTGAGTGCCAGTTGTTAGTTTATGTTTGAAGTTTCTGTTGCTCTTGAAGTATTTATTAAATAATCCTCGACCATGGTTCATAGACGTCCAAAAATTATGGAAAATTCGCTGGTAGATAATGTGTTAATAAATGCAGATTTAGCAGCACTGTATTAGAAATGTACATTCAGCAGCATTGTGTATGAATGTACACATATCCAGCAGCAATTTTACATTAATAATTAATTTTTTAATGGATTCGCAGCCATACTGAATTTTTATCATTTTTGTATGAAGTCTTAATATTTGGAAATTGTAAATGCACATTCAGCAGCACTGTTGTCAATATTATTCGTCCCAAGGTTAAAAATATGTGTCTAGTACTAAAAGCACTGTGAAACTATAAAGAACAGTGTGTGTTGTCGACCATCGTGGAATGGTGATGCAAGGGTTCACTTTAATTTTTGCGGCGATTCGATTATGTCAGCTAACCGAATTGGACGTGATCGGAGCCGTTCGAGTGTCCTGCAGAATTTCCGGCTGATATGAACGTTGCTATTCACTGGCTAAACTTAATTACGTTTAAGAATTCCTCTGTGTTATTTACTGCGGATTTGTGTGTCGCGTGTGCCTGCGTTTTTCCGTTCGCCGGCGGTACAAATTACGTTAGCGTCTCGTATGATCTCTCGGAGTCGCTTTTGTTATACGCGATCGCGAGTAATTCCTCGCGGTATGTATATGTATATATATATATATATATATATATATATATATATATATATATATATACATACATACATACATACATACATACACACATGTGTGTGTTGTTTCTCTGTCGAACAGTGATGAATTCCGTTCAGAATCATTTCTTTCTATCTTTCTTATTATCTTTTATTGCAGCCTTTTCCACCTGACGTGCACTCCGTGATCCTCCAGGGACTTGTCCATGGCGATTGTACCCTGCCGCGGGATACTATAGTTAATTAAAGTCGTAAATTAAGCACTGTGTTCTTTTGAGCGCTCGCCAGCAAATGCATTAGCTTTTTCAGTCAGTAATTTATAATTTCTTACGAGCGTTGCACTGTAACGAAAGTTTCCGGGCGTAATTTCTCAAATTACTAGCTGCCTTTGTGCTCCTCTATTCACTTCGCATGCAATCTGTCTTAATTTAAACCTGCGGGCATCTTATATTTCTCGCGTCTTCCAAACACACATATTAATTATCCCCGATTTTGCAACGGGGCTGGATGATGAACGACAGAAAAAATTATAAATCATCGCACGTAGAAAAATACAAATTTTAATAATTATGCGATATATTTGTTTTGATAAAACATTTTCCATGTGAAAAGACAATTTGACTTTCCAATGGACTATTCCATTCTGTTAAATTCGTAATTCACATTAATTTCCTACCAATTATGCAGTTGATAATAACTGACGGATTTTTATGCAAAATGAAAAGTATCGACACTAAGAAACGGGAGTTGCATGATAGTGTATTTATTCGTTTAATAATGTTAATAATTGGACAATAATATTACAATACAGGGTGGGGCAATGTAATTATGTAATAGGTCGTTGAACTCGTTTTAAGATCCTCTATCATAATACGGAAGTAAAAACATACCGATCCATTTAAAAAAATGGAGGTGACCTTCAAATGTCCGAAGTACCTCCACTTGCCAAAAGACTATTATCGCCACCGCATGGCCCCCTTCGTACTGTGCAATTTCTATATTTCAGCAAATATTTCTGTGAAACTTATAGTTTCGAAGATATCTGAGGTGCTAATAGTTATTGCCCCACCCTGTATACTTAACCCCTTGTCGTACCCGCTAACTCCCGATTGCTCGGGCCATAATAAACAAGAAGGTCGGTCACGCATCGAGTCATTTAGCTGTTTAGCTAAATATGACATGTATATTTCGGCGCAACGAAAGGAATTGTGAAATAATAAACACGTTTGGGCACAACTAATACTTTTAAGATGTCTGGGAAGTAATTATGATCAATTCATCGGTGAACAAAAATGATTTATGATTTGAAAGTGGATAATGTATCGGTAACAATTTGTAAATTAATACTTAATTTAAATTAATAATGTTTTGGGAAAACTCGTAGAAAATTAGTAATCTTCGTGTTAGTGTTGTTTAAGTTTGTCACGAATGAAGTACCACGAGCCAGGCTCGTGTTGTTCATGTTTGGTCCGAACGAATTACCACGAGTCAGGCTCGTCCTTATGGTTTTTAGCCCAAATTTCTTACCACGAGTTCACTCGTTGTTGTAGGTCAAGAGGTTAAATTCTTCTATTGTATTTATAGGTCTGTATTTATTTTATAAATAATAATATACGTTTCATGAGTCGATTGTATTTTCGATACACACAGTGAATTTTCAGGGGTTATGTCACTTGAATTTCAACTTCTACTGTTCTATTGAGTTCATAATATACAATTCCACGTTTTGCGGGAAAAAGTTTTCATTTAAATAAACGCAACAGTAGATCTAATGTTAAAAAAGATGTTATCGGCGGAAGGTTCGATCTTTTTGAATCAAATCTTTTCAATCAAAAAGATCAAACATTGCGCCGATAACATCTTGTCTAACATAATTCAAAATTCGATCGATAGAAATCACAATTATATTAGTAGATCTAATAGTAGGCACATGACTATAAAGACTTAACAAATGATTAACCGGTGATTTTTTTATAATTTTCGAACATCTATGATCCATGGATAAGGATTTTTGAATGGATCTTTCAACAGCACTAGCAATTTCAATCGTGAACCAACAAGCCACCCTCGGTAACGTAATGTAATTATTTCGTTTGGGATTATTATGTAAAAAAAGAATTTTAAGGTTCCATTCAGAACAGTACATCTCTTGAAAAGCCGATTATTAAGTTTCCGGTAGATAAAGTGTCAATAACGTACAGATTTACTAGACAATACAAAATCTCCGCCACAAATCTTCCTCGATATTACAGAGCGCAATGGGTTAAATAAAATATCGATGCCCGAAAAAAATGTCCCACATTCCCCACAGAACACCGCGGCGTCTCAAAACAAAACAACCCTCTCTGTTTCTTCCTAATCGTCCCGGGAACCTGCATTGTTCCGCTATATTATCCAGCAAAAATATTCCCAGGCGTTCGGACTACGAAAAAGAAAGAAATCTCATATCCAATGCGGAAAATACAACCGCTTCGACAGGGGTGGTCGAGAGGTTGAGCCGGTGGTGGGGTAGGACGGCGTGGATGGAAGAAATTACGCGAACGAAATTCTGGGGAAGGAATGTGAACGTATCCCGGCCGCACACGTACACATCGGGAAAGGCACGCGTGATTTTGACTTGACGGAGGAAGAGTGGCTGCCAAGCACAGCCACTTTAAATGCAGATGTACCCTGCACACGCCGGAGACATCTTCTACTCCACAATCACCTTTACTCACTCGAACCCTCTCTCTCTCTCTCTCTGCCTCCTTGGAATCGTCCTCTCATCCCTCTGTGAAAACTACCCTCTCCTACGGCATCATCGTGCCACCTCCGGGGTTCGACCACCCAAGTTTATGGTTCTCCGATGCTCTTCTTTTAAGTACCAATAACTGTCCGGTTCTCTGAAGTATCGGATGCATTCGGTTCCGCCGCCAGCACGCTTCTCTCTCTCTCTCTCTCTCTCTCTCTCTCTCTATATATATATATATATATATATATATATATATATATATACATGTAAAGCAATCGATAGTGTGTACATACCATTTTCGATATCTCAAGAGCGCTTAAGTAAACGGTGTATCTCTTCCACGTGCCTCTTTTCCCCCCAGCGATCTTTCCACCCAGCCAACGTTCCTTGCACCACCAGCCCCCATACGGGAACTCAGTGTCTCGCCACAGAGGCTAGGTACATACTTTTGCACACGATTTGCCAGCGAGATTTCATTCGATGCTCACTGTCGCACAAACATCGCCTGTCTTTCGGACCCGTGATTTTCAGACACTCGTACCAGGGAGATGGGATTGGGAGCGAGCAACCTTTGAACTTGCAGCTACGAAAGCACCTTCGAGGAAAGGTTGTTTTTGGAGGGATCGTTTTTAGCTGGAATGGACACTTGTTGGGTGTGTAATGGAGAGGGTATTGTCTGCGAGGTCTGGGATTGTTTCCTTGTGTGTTAACCCTTTGTTTAGTCTGTTGCGTCTACAGTCAGGTTGAAAAGTATGCGCGCACCATTTAAAATCGAATAGCTTTGTTGTAATCGGACGAAATGGGTTGGGATTTTTTGAGATGTTGGAAGGATTAGTTTACTAGGTAATGTGGTAAATAATTTTTCTAAAAATATTGACTTCTGAACCTGGTGGAAAATAGTGTATCCACATATGACCGACGTGTTAGTGAACGTGTTAAACTCATTGTTTATAACTTGTGTCGCATTGTGTAACTTGTATAAATCATAGTTAATTGGTATGTAGTACTGGCAACGTTGCAAGTATTTTTCGTTTTTCAAAATACATGGTGGTTCAACCTAAACGCTGATCCAGATTATTCTACTAGAAATTGAATAGTCGATATTCTAATAAGAAATTCAAAATTCTTTCACTTCGATAAAAATAGAGTCTAAAAAAACAATTTGAGCAGACGGTGTTAACAGGAAATTCTTCCATTAACTAAATCGTTACCAACTAGTTTCCTTTGCAAGCATCACAAATATTCAGAGTTGACGGTCTCGTGCTGGATATTATCTATTCCGTCACGACTACGTCTACAATTGCTTGCTAGCTGAAAAAATTCTGCTCTCTCTTTTTTTTATGGCATTGTGTCCGGCGTAATTCTCATAATCATAACTCCATCGGCCGGCCATCATTTCTTACCGCAGTCTTTTCGGTTATTTCTTCCCGGGTCGTGTAGATAATTTTGCACACCATCTGTCATCGTAAATGTCGTTCTCGTCGCTGATTCAACGGCACTACAGTTCTCGCTGACACTGATTTATTATCAGCCGCGGTTGAATTACGTCAAACAGGCCATTCAAGAGAATAGATTTCCGACGTTTTCAAAATTTTCTCATTGGGAGAGAGGCCTGGTTTATTATCTTTCCTCAAACTCCGCCGTTCCTGCCGCGGGATTCCACCTGCGATAACTTATCGCCTAATAGAATCGATCCTCCATGACGTAATTGCAAAAATATCGAGACGACGTGGTTGGAATTCTAAGAAAAAGATCGAGCCAAATCTTTCGACACTGCTGTTTCCTTTGCTTTCCATTTTTCCATAAAAAATATACTGACCAATAATCGGCAAATTCCTCCAAAAATCCACACAGTCGAATTTCTCAATGATTCGAAATAAATTCACAGCATTTACCCATTGAATAAACCATTGGGACAGATGCAGCACCACTCAAATTTATGCTAATAATTATTTAACGTGTAACTATTAATAACGCAGCTATTTGTGGATTTTCAGATGGTAATTTTACTATTCCACTGCATTTCTATCTACGATTCTATCTTCGACAGAGATGAATATTAAATATTAATATATACTGGGTGTTCGTGCTATTACTAGCCAGACTTTTTCTTGCAAATAACAAATATTAGAAAAAAATGAAAGAGGGAAAAGTAATACTGTTTTTTGAAGAGCAACGTAATGGCGTATGTAATTTTTTTGTATTTGCACTATTTTCATGAAAATGTCGGTGACCTCCATTTTTTGTAAATGGAATGCTATATATTTTTCATACCATCTGAAAGCGCGTGTCAAGACAAATTCATTCGTATACGACACAATGGCTTTGAAGGTCACACAAGGTCACGCATAGGAGAATCATTTTAAACATTTCGTACTAATGCGTTTACAACTATACTTTATTGACGAAGTTATAGTAAACGTTCAATATAACTTCCTTGTGCATGACTACATATTTCGGCTCTATTAATTACATTCTTATTAGCTTCTTCTAACGTTGTCCGAAATATTAATGCACATGATTGCGTTAGTTTCCTTTGCAAGTCGTTTAAATTTCTGGGCGTTGTGTATCGTGAATGATATCTTTACGAAATATTACGTACAAAATGTTCAAAATTTTTCTGCTATTTCTGACCTTATATGATCTTGAAGGTCATTGTGTTGTATACGAATAAAATTGCCTTGACACACGCTTTCATATAATATAAAAAATATATAACATTTCATTTAAAAAATTGAAGGTCACCTTCATTTCTAAGAAAATAGTGCAAACACAAGAAAACTGATGCCATTATGTTACTTACCAAAAACAGTCTTACTTTTTCCTCTATCATTTCTTTCTAATGTTTATTATTTGCAAGAAAAACGCTAGCTAGTGATAGCGTGAACAACCTGTATACTTTATTTATTTCAGCCTCACGACTAAGAAACGGACTTGGTTTTACATAAAATCTAACTTAATCTAATCACATTCTCTCACTCATTCCCTCGTCCCCATTTACTTCCTCTTTTTCCTCTCTTCATTTATTACTAATTAATTTCCCTATCCTATGTACCCTGTCTACCCTATCTATTGCACTCTTTACTATATTACTCTTTGGATTTTCTATTCCCTTGTCCCTATTAAATATTAATATAATATTAAATATGATTTTATTGGACCATTGCATCTGTAAAGTACATTGTCAAGGTCCACTTAAAGGTTAATAGACTTTCCAAGTAGATACGAATGCTTGTTACAAAAACATAAACTCAATTTAATATCTACGTGCTCTGCGCAACAAAAATAAAATTGAAAGAAGAGCTTTGTCTGTTCCGGAAGATGCAATATTAAAATGAGAACTTTATTAAAGGTTTATTAAAGTTTTCTTTATTCTTTTCTTCCCGTTTGTAAATGAGAAAGATGCACATCACGTTTACGATCTATTGTGAAAATCGACTAAGGCATCGGAGATTCGCGTGGGCTTCAAGAAAATTCATGAAGATTAAACGCGAAAAATGATTAACCGACTATCAGGGGATCATTTGCGAAGCTGTTACGCTTAGTCGGGTAGTCGTTATGTAATTAGATCAGGGAAGTAACTTCTCGAGTGGAAAAGTGTGTTAACTTCGGCCAACTTTTTTATATAGCTTCGGGATGATCAAATAAAAGTGAAATAATGCGAGAAAGTTAACATTCATTTCTTTCCATACTGCCGGGCATCTTCGTTTTATCTTCAATTAGATATTGTTTTAATTAGTTTTTCGATAATACGACCGAAATCCGCATGTGTAGTTCGGAATTTTAAGTTGCAAATTATTTAATATTAAACCTACCATTGCCGACTACAATGTTTTTATTTTATAATTATTAAAATATAAGGATGCTTTTATTGGGATTGATTTAACACATATCTTTACTCAAGCACGTGTTCTAATGAAATTTACACACAATTTAAATAAATCAAATTTATTAATTTACTATTATTGAGATCGTAAAGATAAATTTATTTCTTAGGCCACATATTTATTATAATAAAAGTCGCAGAAAATCTAAATAAATTCAATCCTATCTGTTTCACATTTAATGTTATTTTAACACTAGATACTCTAAATTCGTTAATTACTATAAAGATGAATTTATGGGGAATTATTCAATGAATTTATTTCTTTGGACACTTATTATGATAAAAGTCGCACAAAATCTAAATAAATTATATCGTATCATGCAGTTTCATACTTAATGTTAATTTAACACTAGATACTCCAAATTAGTTAATTTATTATCATATAGATTGAAAACCTGCATTCATGAAGAATTATTCAATCAATTTACTTCTTTGGACAGATATTATGATAAAAATCGCACAAAATCTATAAATTCAAACGAAACTGTTTCATATTTAATGCTATTTTAACACTAGATACTCCAAATTCGATAATTACTATTATTAAGATAGTAAAGATGAATTTATGGAGAATTACTCAATGAATTTATTTCTTTGGGCACATATTATGATAAAAATCGCATAAATTCTAAATAAATCCAATCGTATCAGTTTCATACTTAATGTTAATTTAACACTAGATACTCCAAATTAGTTAATTTATTATCATATAAATTGAAAACTTGCATTTATGAAGAATTATTCAATGATTCTATTTCTTGGACGTTTGAATACACATTGTAATATTTATGAAGTAATGTGTAGACAGCGGATCTTTATTCAAAATAAATGTGTTCTACCTGAATTGCAACAAACTAGAGCGAAATAGAAATTTATTTTCATTCTAAATATATTCAATAGGTTGAAAAAAATATATTAGCATTTTTAAATTCTTCCGGTATCTGTACTGTTATAAATTACACCTACGCATTTTTGTCATTAATGCATAAAATCCGCTGTCTAGTAATGTCAAATAGTCACTTTTAATGCTTCGTAGATAAAGTATTAATTTTGCAAAGAATTCGAAAGTCAAATTGCAGTATTAATAGAAGAAATTTTGCGGCTTTGTTGTTACCACAAAGTTCGAAAATGCATGGATTCAACCCGCATTTTATTTCGCATTATCGTAAACAGATGTTGTACTTAAATAGCAACATATCCTGGTCACCCACAGGACGTTCATCGATATTACTATGCGACTGCGCAAATATCTAAATGCTCGCGGATTTCGCCGGACATTCAAATGGTATTTTATGTCTGTCACGAAAGCCCACTCATTAAACGGTTAAACATGCATAATTGGAAATGGATGTTTACCTTCATGAGCACTGACCATTTGTCGCAGAAAATAAACATTAACATGGTTAGAATTCCCTCCATCGAAATTATTGAATACGATAATATGTGTGTAGGACTTCCTATTTCAATTTGCGACAGAACACGGCGCTCGATAAATCAACGACTACACACTACCAAATTATTTATATTATTTGTTGTATTCAAATTTATAAAATATATACTTGTATTCGTTACGGTGTATTCTAACAATTATGTAAAATACATTAACCTGGTCTATTGAACAAGAAAATGTCCTTTATTAATCATACGAATTATTGAACAAATAATAAATAGCTTGTAGAATTGTTTGTTAAGTCTGTACAAAATAAGCAAAAATATAAAACAAGAGAGAAGAAAGATTGATAAGATTTCTCTACCCTTGATATTGTCGACGCGACGCCGTAATCAAAATAATTGTTCTTTGCAGCGTTTAGTAATGCTAATATAGAAACAAAATGTATTTGTATTTAATTATTTTGCTACGAATCTTTTAACAAGATGTTTGCGACATTTTCCATATTAAAATGATACCGAAACACGATACAATTTGGATTATATTTGCTTGTTCAATCTATAATATAGTAGGATCTCGATTATCCGAACTAATCAATGAGATATGTGTGCTTGGAATAGAACAGTTACCTACCTACGGTACTAGATTAAATGTTTACTAATATGTACAGTAAATCGTATTGTATATGGATCTCTGTAAATTAAACTGTTCATCATTTGGATAATGAAGAATTCAGATATCATCGGGTCTGGTAATCGAGATTATATTACATCATGGATTATACACTTGCACATATATAATCCTAGTTGCGAGGTGCTTGGTGTAATTTTAATTAGGAAAATATTAAAAATATGTTGGAAAACATTCCATAAAGAAATGATGGAAAGTAAAAAGGTTTTGTCATTGTTTTAGTATTTAGCTCTAGTTTCACAGAATAGTTGACAAAGAAATATTTCCCTATTTTCAAAATGATAAGAAATATAACAAATTGATTTTACAAGGTTCTGAACCAGAAAACCCCCTTAACGACATTTTGAAGGTGTCTATTTGCTGAAACGGATATTAATGGATATAAATCGATCGAGCTTCGAAGTATAGTTATCACAGTGCTCCGAGTATTTTGTTCGGAACAGCGCACAGTGTTCGATGCTATAAGAGTCTCGCTTTCTATTTTCACTTTTTGTTTAAGTTTAAATACAAAAATACGGCTGTGCATAAGCAAAATACTTGATTACGGCATTTCTTCTTAATCTGTGTCAATACAATCTATTAAGACTGGACATTGTTTCATATCATGCGAATTATGTATTGTTCTGTAAATTTGATACCGTCAGGCCTCAGGGACTGACGTACGTCTATATACATCTAACGTGTTAATAACTCTTGAAGTAATTTATTTTCGATCTAAGACAACACGCAACACTTTTTTAAAGATGATATGGAAAAATTATCAATTCATAAAAAAAAAAATACAATCTCATTTTAAAAGTTTAAATGATTATCATTTTTTGTTGAATAAAAAGTTTCCTATCAATTTCTTATTACAATTTGTTGTGGTATAATTAATGAGAGATTTTTGTTTGAACCATTTTTCTTTGTCTGTTTATTGGAAATGCGTGAAAAGTAGAAATCATACAGGAAAATGGAAAAAATATAATGACCTGTCTAAAGTAAGATTTTTGTAAAACTTTTTTATTACTTTTTTACATCAAGCAAATTCTATAAAGCTTACATATACTTGTATAGAAAATAAATGTTACAAATTTTTAAATATTATAGACAATTATATAAAATAATAATTTTTAATTTCATTAGTCAGATTCGGATTCTGATGCTTCTAACGATACGTCGTAAAAATCGGTACATGTATCGCTGAATTTGAAGTTACTTAATGTCGATATTCATTAATATTTTCATTCTGACCCTCAGGAACGATATGATGTTTGTCAGACCCAACATTCGGGCGTGTTTGCGTATTTTTAATTTCTTGAAAGAATGCAATCTGAGTATATAACCAGATATGCTAAACAATAATGTCATTCAAACTTGCTCTGCAAATTACTCTGTAACACCGTGATGGGTACGGTAGGGGCCCCTAAAACGCCTGCTTCTCCCACCAACCTCTCTTTCGTCCCCACCATCGAATCACTCCCCACTACTACGTGCGGCCGTATAGTTAGTGAGTGCTGCGCGCGCCGCGTGGCTCTCGAGGTGGGAGCTTCCCACTACTATACATCATAACGATGAAGTCTAAGAGTGGGAGAAGAATCTAAACTGCCTGCTCTATGGTAATGGCGAATGCTGGTGGAGGACAGTGGGCGCTATGGTGGGGACGGTTTTGTCTCGATTGAGACAAAAATGCCCATCCCTGCGTAACATAATATAAATTACATCCAGCTGTAAAGACCCCATTTAGAGGTCTGGATAAGCTTAAATAAAAAAGAAATTCGAGCAAATGAAACTTGTCTTAATCTAAAGTTTAATGTGTCCAGAAGTAGTACACAAAAAATCAGGAATGTAGTTTCTGGTACTTTGTTAAAAAGTCTTTAAAGTAGATAAATATTTTATTTAAAAACCTATAAAAATACATTGTTAGTTTCACAAAATTATTGACTCGGTTTAAAGGTTCTATAGTACTGAATTCAACTTATAAAAATCAAATTCAAGAAACAAATAATCTGCTAATGGCACGTAATTGAAAACATGGATCGATTTCCTGCATTCAACTTCAAGTTTAAATTTCAACAACAAAGTGGTAGTATTCAACAAAAACTGTGATAATTTTAAAAACTAAATTTCGCAATTAACCCCTTGGACTACGATTTATTTTACGGTTGCAGTGATTAGAATTTCTTTGCAGTTCATAATTTCCTAGAAGAAGAAAATCTATATCGTTTATGTATGTATTCTCCAATGTCTGCATATCAACAATAACGAAATAGAATTTTATTTCGATTCAATAGAAATGAAATTAGTTTCTCGAAAATCTTCATCACGAGTCTGACTCGATATTATCGTGCAAGTTGTTAAATGTTTCGTAATACAAGACTTTGTAGATCTTACATTTCGAATTTTTGACTTCTGTTTGCTGGATCGAACACTGTGCAGCGTAACGACATGACAGCACGGACAATTTTACTCGAGCCGATCACCGACACTTATTATAAGCCTCTTCCGCTCATGATCTTCGCTCGCGCCTCGTAATTAAAGTCTGGAGACACCGAGTATTTTCTATTAACATTCCTGGCTAACCCAGCGTACTCAAAATGACCGCAGCCGGCACGGTATGTTGCAGCGTGGCCATTGCGCGTCGCAGACACATTTCTGGGCAACGGGAATGTCAGGCAGATGCACTCTGCTCTCCTATTCGCGGGCCATACCTCTATTATAGGGACGGATACTTAATTTTCACGGTCGATTACCTTTCACCGGCGCGACAACTTCGGAAGTATCTAAATCTATTTAGTCGGATCGCGCTGGATCAAGAACGGGATGGAGTTCCCGGAAGAATTTTCCAAGCCGAGTTTTGCTGCTTCTTCCGAAGAGCGAATGTAAACGAACTTCTGCTCGGGCCACGTGGAGTTTTTCCCTCGAAACGGGTGTTTAGAAATTTCAGATTTATCCACCGGCAATTTCATGCTTCGACGGTTTACGCTCGCGCAAGTGTTTAACCTAAAAGACCCTGTCTGGCTATTAGTTCGGTGTTCTATATAATCCTGATTTATTTTGACACTTTACGCGTCGACATCTTTATTCTGCTATATGTAAAGAAGGAGTCTAACTGTTTTTTTAATGAACGTTGAAATATGGAGAAATTTGTTTTAACATTAATATTGTTGGTAATACTGAAAGATTGATTGAATACCTCGCAGCTATAAACTGTTTTAAATGAAATATTATACAATAACCACTATGTTTTTTAACACGTTCAGCGCCATGTCACCTATACCAGGGTGACGGAATTATTTATACAGAATTGAAAATTAATTTTTACGTTGGTAGATTGAGTGTACAAAATTTCCTTACGATCTGAGGAATAGAAGAGGTTTGGAACAGTAATTAATATCACAAAACTAAACTTCTTAGTTTTTGTTTTATTAAATATATTGCTTGATTTTGTGTAATTTTTATGATTGTGGAGTGGGCGCTGAACGTGTTAAAGCAGTTGATAGTTGAATTTATTAAAATATTGTCAAGTACAGGATTTAATAAATCCTGCGGATCTTCATAGTAGAACGAAAATTTGTTGCTTCAATGAGCATCAACTTTCTTTTGTAAATAAAAATACTGGAAATAATGATTAAATTTATGGACTGGGGTAACTTGCGTCATGATTGAAATTGTTACTGTTGCTGACAAATTGATTATACAGTACTTTGTTCTGTAATACAGATGTTTAAAAACTGAGGAATAGTCCCAGTAGGTAATATGCTAATAGTTGAATTTATTAAAATATTGTCAAGTACAGGATTTAATAAATCCTGCGGATTTTCATTGCAGAACGAAAATTTGTTGCTTCAATGAGCTTCAACTTCTCTTTTTCTAAATAGAAATTCTGGATGTTATGATTAAATATATGGACTAGTAACTTGGGTAACTTGCGTCACGATTGAAATTGTTACTGTTGCTGACAATTTTATTATACAGTACTTTGTTCTGCAATACAGATTTTTAAAAACTGAGGAATAGTCCCAGTTGGTAATATGATTATATTTGAATTTATTAATTAAATATTATCAAGTATAGAATTGATTAAACAGCGCATCCTTATGCAGAATGAAAATTTATTGCGTTCAGGAACTTCAACATACTTTTTTAAATAAAAATTCTACAAGTAATTATGGAGGTTATTGTTCCAGGGTAAGATGTTTCACGATTGAAATTGTTACTGTTACTGAAAAATTGTTTACACGAGGAATTGTGTAATTATGGATTTTTAACAAAATACGAAATAATCCCAATGTTATTTTAACGTTAAAGAATTTTTGATATATTGAAATTATTCTTAAACTTTCCCAGTTCTTATCATTTCACGTTTCATGGACATCACACAATCATTTTTGTCATAAACATATAAAATTCAGATCACAATTAGGAGATTAAAAAATTTTGATTGACCGGAGTGATATTAAAACTGAGTGTCGCCAACAGTTACATTCATATATTTTGTATTAAATGTTATTTAACGATACCAAGTTAAAATTTTCATAGCAGCTTTACGAGGAAATACGTTTATTTCGCATGAGTGATCAATCCTCAACCGGTGCATTTTCAATAAATCGTTGATATTAATCCGATCATTGAAGATCCGTGTGTAATGAAAATTAGATACATATATGCGATAATAATCAGACGTCTTGCAGGTATAGTACATTAGACAATGTGAAATATAGATTGTATTCCGGAACAGTGTATGCGAGGAATTATGGCTGCGATGAATAATTACTTCGTCATTACGGAATCTCTGAACATGTGTGTGTACAGGGTGGGCCGAGAAGATTCGCAATTTTTCAGAAACAATATCAATGCTGTTTCTCTACAAACTTCGCATATTTCTTCATCAATACATACAACAAATTTAGATGAAGAAAGAAAGAAGAGGAAGTAAATGGGAACGAGGGAATGAGTGAAAGAATGTGATTATGCTAAGTTAGATTTCTTAGCCGCGAGGCTAAATTAAAGAAAGTATATATATATAATATATACAATATATATAATATATACAATATATATAATATATACAATATATATATAATATATATATATAATATATATAAACTTATATATATATATATATATATATATATATATTCGGCGAAGAAAGAAACGTTTCAAATAAAAGTTATTTGTTTCACGTCGTAGATTAAGAATCTGTAATGAAAAGTACGTATTTCCATTTGAGAAAATAAAGTTGAAATTGGAATGAGGTTGAAAATATGATGAAAATTAAAAATGGATATGACTGCTGCATCCGCCCCTCGTTGACTTAAACTTTTTATTTGAAACATTTTTTTCTCTGGAATTTAGTTTTATAAATAAATGCCCCACCCTGTATATACATACAACAAATTGAAGTTTTATAATATTATGAAGGAAATAATAAATTTTAAAAAGTAGATATATTGATACATTTTAATCGAATTTTAGAGAAAATTTTAAGAAATTATATTCATTTATTAATGGATGGCGGATTTGTGTGGAAAATGAAAATTGTTTACATTGATTACAATGAAGAGGAGTCGCAGAAAAATTCCTTGTTCCCTTAATAATTTTAATAAGCAGAGATTAATACATTGAATCTCCTAAATTCTTTTAATATGTTTTTTTGCTTTTTAAATTGCACTTATTCATTTTTACCACAAATGCAGACAATCCGCAGTCTATTTACGAATTGATTTATCTCGAAACTGATCGTCACAGAATTCGAGATTGTATTTTGACACTGAATGGCAAGCAGTCATTTATTTGTCATCAGTCTAATACCTCAGCGATGAAAGATTTACAAGAGAGATTGGTTTCGTTTGCCTCGTAAACAGTATCAAACATCGTTTGATAATAGAAAGATGGTATATCCGAAACAATCTGACCAGTTAGTATTTTTCCCATTCGAAAAATTACGCTGTTGTATAGTATATCGTGGCTCGATAAGAGTCATAAATTTCGGGAACGAGAGGCACACGTTACTTCCCTCTTTTCCTGATATATTGCGGTTCACGGCTACGCAGATTCGCGAGTAAATTTATCAAAATAATTTGTCGTGCATGGAGTGCGCGGAAAAGTTCGAGGAAAAGAATTATTGCGTCACTATAAATTACTTGTAAATAGACTGCGGATTTGCAGATATGCCATATATGTAAATTCCTAAAATACATAGGAGGAAACATGCTTGTCAATTAAAAATAATAAAAATTTTATCTCATTTCTATTCCAAAAATACGGGACACAAAATTGGGTTAATAAGAATTCTCATTCAACTGCTCTGAAATCAAGAATACAAAATGCAGAGACTTCTTCAGTTTCCGCTTGTACAGAATGCAATAAATTATTTGTAAACTGATATATACATAATAATTAGTTTATTCGTCTGTCCTCTGTTCTCAGTTCAAACTAGCAATCTTTTAAACATTTTAAGAACTTCAATATTTTCTACATTCATTTTATCCACCGAGGACCACGCATGTTTTCATATTTTTATAAAATAATTGTTCTTTACTTTGTTTCTAATGATATTTTTATGAAACTTTTACCAACATATTCGTTACATTTTTCTGAATGAAACGATACCAAACACGACACAATTTCGACCAGAAATACTTGTTCAATTCGTGATACAGTAGAACCTCGATTATCCGAACTAGTCAGAGGCACATGAGTATGCTAGGTTAAATCTTTACCGGTGTATACGATAAATCTTGCTGTATATGGATCGTTCTGGTTTCAGCTGCTAGATTGAAAATTCTCCATTACAGAATTTAGATACGGTTCGGATAATCGAGATTCTATTATATCGTGAATTAAACAGTTTAATACGCTCTGAATTATATCATGTTTGGTATCGTTTTAATCAGAAAAATGTAACGAATACGTTGCTAAAAGTTTCATAAAATAATGATTAAAAACAAAACAGTTCTGTCATCGGATTAATACTTTATCACTGATCTCTGTACAAATTCCCATTTTTGTACGTTGTTATATGAAAAACAGAACAAGGTAAAATTTTCATTCGCTCAGTAGGAGATTCCCGGTCAACAAGATAAAATAAGAATATTATTAATTTCAATTAATATAAATGTTTCTTTACGTTTAACAAATTTGTACAAGCCATGAATGCATAAAAATCCACAGGCCAGTTTGATGGTGATTATTAGACAGCGGATCTTTATGCAAAATAAAAATTTTCTACCCGATTTGCAACAAACCGGAGTGACATAGAAATTAATATTGTTTCACAGGTGAAAAATAATGTAACAACATTCTTAACACTAGATTGCCCAAGGAAGTCATTTTGACTGCTTTTTAATTTCAATTAGAAAAACAATTATGTATATAATGACACAATTTCTTAGAATTTTGTGACTTTTTGTACAACATATAAATGCGTTTATTAATAATTGTAGATACCTCCCCCCTCCTTCATTTCCGGTATATATATATATATATATGTGTGTGTGTGTGTGTGTGTGTGTGTGTGTGTGTGTGTGTGTGTTATACCTATATTGCCCAAAAGCAGTCATTGTGACTGCTTGGGAAATTTTAAATAATCAAATGACTCTTATTATTGAATTGAGTAAATTTCTTATATGACCAGTTCGGCTCTGTATTGAAATAACAGTTTTAATTGTTTTTTCGATTATCGTCACATGATAACATACAAGTACATGATAAATTGTCGATTTGGGCGTATACTTGATAAGTTGCAGTTGCTCAATAAGCTAAAGTAGTACTTGTTATTCGAATCTTTATGCAGTGATACTTGTTCTAACAAGTTGTTAACTAGAAGTTCTAACAATTTTTTTTCTTGTTAATATTTAATAATAACTTGTTATATAACTGTAAATAATATAAAAAATATTAAAAATTAATTTTAAACAAATTTCTTTACACATTAGTTATTTTTTCACAATGCAGTCATTTTGACTGCTTTTGGGCAATATAGGTATACACTAAGTTTCAGTCTTTCTAGTGTTAAATTCTTCTAATGTTTTCACTGTTTTAAATCCGCAGTCTAGCGATCATTGACGATAGCGAGGAACAAAAGTTCACCAGGAGGAACTAAAACAGATCAATTGTACAAGTAGTTACAGAAATTGTATTAAATTCTTCCGTTAAATTTGCCAAACATAGCTCGTATACGGCGTGTTAACATAAAGAAGGTAGATAGGTGTTAACGCAGCAATTAGTGAAAAATAATTTTGTTTAAACGTGGTGTGTTTCGCGTTTCTTCAAAGAAAAGTCTGAACCATTTCCGCTTTAATCGGGCAGTCGTAGTGCACACGTAGGTATGCATAACAGCGAACGCTCTTCGCATGTTCACTCGGCGTGAGAATGCAAAACAGCAAAGTCTGCATATTTTGCACTTCGATACTCGCCGCGCCGTTCCGCACAAGAGAATGACACTTTTAACCCCCTTTCGTCTATCAGGCCATAAATTTGATTCGCTTCGCAGCGGGTCTTGCTCCACAGACCCAGCTGATACGAGCAGTGATAGAATCCATGCATAAGCAGACACCACAGTAGTGTCACAGATTCGAGATGACTTTTCTGCCGCCAAAATCGGAACGATCGATATAGCTCGCGGAGTGTTTCTTCAAATTAGGTCATTTCCATTTATGATTCCATTCCGTATCTATCCCCGCAATTTCGATGTTCTACAAAGGTCAGAGTTCTATTTTTTTTCTCCGTTCGTAAGAAATCATTCGTATCGGACAACTCATCGAACCGCACTCCAGAACGCACGGCAATGAATGCATTTCACGATTAATTCGGTTTTATGCGCGGTATGTCCCGTTAATTTTACCAAACGAACTGGTCCGCTCGTTTCACTGCGCGTATAATATTATAACTCGGACAAAACACATTTGTTTATTTGATCCGGAACATTCGAGCGGTTGTGTTACATTGCGAATGTTATGATAATGTTCTTATTGGACTGCGGATTTTGAGCATTTATGGCAGAAACAAGTTTGTGCAATTTAAAATAGTGGAATGGTTAAGAGAATTTAAGAATTAATTTAATCAATTTAATTATTTCCAATCTATCAAGATTGTTAAAGAAGAAAAGAATGGTCAATATGGTTACTATTTCTTGCATTTGATGTCAACATTTTTAGTTTGCATAAATAGCCACGGTCTAATTATTATTAGGCCGCGGATTTCATGCATTTATGACAAAAACAGGTTGATGCAATTTAAAATAGTGGAAACGTTGAAAGAATTTAAGGACGTCAATATAATTATTTTTAACCTATCAAGATTGTTAAAGAAGAAAAGAAAGGTCAATATGGTTACTATTTCTTGCAATTGATGTCAACATTTTTAGTTTGCACAAATAGCCACAGTTTAGTTATTATTAGACTGCGGATTTCATGCATTTATGACAAAAACAGGTTGATGCAGTTTAAAATAGTGGAAACGTTGGAAGAGTTTAAGAACGTCAATTTAATTATTTTTAACCTATCAAGATTGTTAAAGAAGAAAATAAAGGTGAATATGGTTACTATTTCTTGCAACTGATGTCTACAATTTTTAGTTTGCATAAATAGCCACAGTTTAGTTATTATTAGACTGCGGATTTCACGCGTTTATGACAAAAACAGGTTGATGCAATTTAAAATAGGAGTAACGTTGGAAGAACTTAAAAACGTCAATATAATTATTCCCAATCTATCAAGATTGTTAAAGAAGAAAAGAAAGGTCAATATGGTTACTATTTCTTGCAATCAATGTCATAATTTTTTAGTTTGCATAAAGAGTCACAGTCTAGTTATTATTAGATTTGATGCATTTATGACAAAAATAAATAGGTGCAATTTGACACAGCAGAGAAATTGAAAGAATTTGTGAACATCAATGTATAATATCAGGCTCAGATAATTAAAATTATAAATAAAGAATGAAGGTTGTATTTGGCTCCCGTTCTTTGTAATTGATGTAAACAATTTTTATTTTGGACAAAGACCCGCAGTCTAGTTATTATACATAATTCTTTAAATTTTGTAATTTAGCATTCCAGAATAATTATTTTCCTTCTCAATTTTACCGATTTCTTTTCACATTTTAGTACCCGTTTGTTATACATGATACATGAGGGATGAGAACAATTAGTTTCATTATACACGATGTGTTAGTATAATGTACAGCAATCTACACTTTGCACTTTAGCATTGTTGAACAATTATTTTCCTCTTAATGCTCAACGAACCTGTTTTTTAAGCATTCATTCAGTTGGTAGTTAAGTAGATTAGCTTCCATCAATGTGCACGTTACGTCATTAGAATTATTAATCAGCAGACAACCCTAGTTAATTAACAACTGTAATGGCACGCTAAACATGAGCTTCATCCGTTTCCTTGACTTGATCGTTCTATATTTTGATAAATTGATACAAATATAAATAGCAGTGTTAAAAGTATAATATAGAAACAGCTTTCCCTTAAAATAATATCAAACTGTGTATGTTTATGCAAATTCCCACTTGCATAGGTTATTTTATGGAGAGTGGACTAAAGGAAATATTTCTTTTGCTGATTATAAACTTTCTGGTTTTAAAAATTTCAAATGCTATTGTTACAGCTATTGCTGTTATATTCCACTGATACGTAAAAATCCTAAATTTGATTAAACTTGCTTGTGATAAAAATAAAATAGAAGTAATATTGACTCTTATAATAAATTGTTATATTTCATTAATATATAAATATTCGGATAAAACTTCCTTATGTTGAAAATAAAATAGAAATGATATTGATTCTTATGATAAATGTTATATTCCACTAATACGTAAAAATTCGAAATTTGATTAATCTTTCTTGTGATAAAAATAAAATAGAAGTAATATTGACTCTTATAATACATTGCTATATTTCATTAATATATAAATATTCGGATAAAACTTCCTTGTGTTGGAAATAAAATAGAAATGATATTGATTCTTATGATAAATGTTATATTCCACTAATACGTAAAAATTCGAAATTTGATTAATCTTTCTTGTGACAAAAATAAAATAGAAATGATATTGACTCTTATAATAAATTGTTATATTTCATTAATGTTGTGATTAGCACTGTTTTTGTGTATTCAATCCTTCGTGGGGTGTTTGGAAGGAACGCTGTAGTACTGCGCATGCGTTGCATTCTCTTCTTTTATGTATCTGCGCGCGCCCTCCCGTACGCTTGCTGTAAGCTTCTGCTTCTACTCGTTGTTCGCGTAGCACATGTACACACTTTTATATTAAATATTTCTCGTACTATTTTTACTCTCTGTAATCCCGTTAAATACGTTATTGCCCTCACAATTAATATAGAAATATTCGGATAAAACTTCCTTGTGTTGAAAACAAAATAGAAATGATATTGATTCTCATGACAATTCTTATATTCCACTAATACGTAAAAATCCTAAATTTGATTAAACTTCCTTCTGGTGAAAAGGAGACAGAATTTCTAATGACTCTTATAATAAATTATGAAATTCCATTAATACATAAAAATTTGAAATTATAAGTGTATATTATATGAGAAGCTCGTTGTACTTTCGATAATGAATATTACATTTTCAAGTATGTGAAGAATCAACGAACATGTCCGACAATATTGTCGCAAAATGCAAACAGAGCCAGACAGCAGTTAACAAATGTTAAATAGAGCGCAGAAACACTATATTTTATCGATAGCTTTTACAGCCACTAATTTGCGCACAAGGAGAAAATGACGTGTCAAATGCTTGCAAATTGCTCACTAATATTATCCAAGCATCGCGTGATCACAATAACTCTAATTCTACCGTATTTCACACTGTTAAATACACTCTAAATGCACAAATATCCGCAGTCTAACAACGAGGCGAGTCGTAGATAATATCCGATCACATTTTCCACGAAACCTGTTAACAACCAAGTACCGTGGACACTTATGAATGTACCGTGTGTAATTCACTGCGGATCAGAAAAAAGAACGCACACACACATATCGGGAACAATAACAGTTCATCACTGGCTCCGATAATCTGTATCCGTGGTCGAACAAACGCATAATTTTCCTAATTAAAACTATTCACTGTCGAGAGCGATAGCGTTCGACCAATTAGAAGCACGTGGATCTGAGCGTGGGAGAGTCGCGCGTTAATTTCGCGTGTTTATTAAACAGAGTCGAAAACGCCGCAACAATTTCCAATCTGATCGGACAATAATAAGGTGCAATTAATGAGCGACGTTCGCGAAATACAAAAAAAAATATCGGACAACCCTCAATAGAACCAAACAGAAATTTCAGCTAATTAAAAATCGTGATCGTCACAAACAGCTTCCTAATGCAATTCCTAATGCATATGTTCGAAGGATCATTACTAGACTACCGATTGTATATAAAATAAAACTTATCTATTAATTGTAAGATACAGGAACTACGTAGACACGAATCTCGTTTCTTGTTTGCATGTGTTCACTATTTTACATTTCATTTCATTTTTGTCATAAACATATAAAATCCGCTGTCTTATCATTACAAAGCGGAGAGTTCAACCTTCAAATTCGTGATGATTTGGATATCGAAAAAAATGTATTAAATGTTCTGCAGTTGTTTAGATTGCACACAATTTTCCAGAGGAAAACGGTTTTTTAGGGAACTGAAGTCGGAATATTTTTACATAATTATATCTACGTAACAAAAAGACGTATAGTAATGATTCCGAGCTCATTTTGAAGCTCAAAGCCTCTACTTTCAAAATCCTTAAGTAACCTTTCTTGAAGATGTTTCTGAATTATGTAGAAGGGTGAAAATACATAGGCGCCATTTTCGAGAGTTTTTCAAATTTAAACAACTCTACGGGCATGGAAAATCTTTTTTAGGTCGTCAAACCACCACACACTTGAAGACGGAAGTCTCCTCTTTATAAAGAGCATTCAAAACTCGACGTTCCAGTTTTTGCTCCATGTTAGTAGACTTTGAAGGGGAGTATTCCATCAATAGGCTCAGAGACGCAGGACTCGTAGAACTTCTTTATCAACTAGCAATTTTCGAATTCAGATAACTCTGCAGGCAGAGAAACATTTTTTTATGGGATAAAACCACGATAAACTTGAAAATGGAAGTCTTCTCTTTACAAAGAGGTCTTAAAATAGAATCTACAATTTTTTTACTCCATGTTATTAGATTTTGAATGGAAGGGCTGCGGTCAATAATATCTGAAACCCAGACCTCGTAGAACTTCTATAGCAACTAGCAATATTCAAAAAGTTTGCTGGCATAGAAAAATTTTTTTAGGGAATAGAATCACGCAGACTTAGAAATTGAAGTCTCCTCTTCACATAGAGCTCTCAAAACCTGATGTACGATTTTTTTATTGCCCGTTATTACATTTTTAATAAAAGGTGTGCGATCAATAATCTTTGGAACTCAAACTTCGCAGAACTTCGGTAGAAGTTTTTAAAAAAGAATTTTTTAAAAACTCCGCAGGCATCGAAAAATTTTTGTAGGGAATAAAACCATCATAGATTTGAAAACGGCAGTCTCCTCTTTACAAACAGCTATCAATACTTGATGTACGATTTTTTTATTCCACGTTATTACATTTTTAATGGAAGGTGTACGGTCAATAATCTTTGGAACTCAGACCTCGCAGTACTTCGGTAGCATTTTTCAAAGCTCTGCGGGCATTGAAAAATTTTTGTAGGGAATAAAACCATCATAGATTTGAAAACGGCAGTCTCCTCTTTACAAACAGGTCTCAAAACTTAATGTACGATTTCTTTGACTCTATGTTATTACATTTTTAAGGAAAGGTGTGCGGTCAGTAATCTTTGGAACTCAGACCTCGCAGTACTTCGGTAGCATTTTTCAAAGCTCTGCGGGCATTGAAAAATTTTTGTAGGGAATAAAACCATCATAGATTTGAAGACGGAAGAGTCCTCTTTACAAACAGCTCTCAAAACTTGATGTACGATTTTTTTATTCCACGTTATTAAATTTTTAATGGAAGGTGTGCGGACAATAATCTTTGGAACTCAGACCTCGCAAAACTTCGGTAGCATTTTTTAAAAACTCTACAAGCATCGAAAAATTTTTGTAGGGAATAAAACCACCATAGATTTCAAGACGGTAGTTTCCTCTTTACAAAGAGCTCTCAAAACTTGATGTACGATTTTTTTATTCCACGTTATTAAATTTCGAATCCAAATTTGTGCCGTCTAAAATCTTCGTAAAGCAGATCTCGTAGATCTTCTTCGTCAATTCTCAATAAAATTCATTCGATTTTGCGAGGGTCGTCGAGATGATTTTCGTCCAGCTAGATTGTCGATAGCATAGTGCGATCATCAACGAAAGAGAAGAGGTGCGATAAAAACCATGGTGGAACGAAGCTAACTGGATATAATTCCAATTAGCATCAGGTAGCTGGATAGGTTTTTGAAACGGGCGCGGCGCGCATCGAGCGGAAACGAACAACGGGGACATCTGCAATTACACACTTTTAATGGAGAAAACTTTTTAAGAGAGACAT
Source organism: Sphecodes monilicornis (assembly GCA_913789915.3). Taxonomy (NCBI): domain Eukaryota; kingdom Metazoa; phylum Arthropoda; class Insecta; order Hymenoptera; family Halictidae; genus Sphecodes; species Sphecodes monilicornis. The sequence continues at coordinate 12,360,255 of OU565294.1, forward strand.
CTCGTTAGAAGCGGAATACGGTGGAGCAGCAGCGTCGGGCCCGACTAATGCCTTGCACCGAGAGAAAGTAGACCTAAGGCGAAATGCAGTTCCAGACGCTCGTATAAATAATTACCGTGCCGGTGCACGCATCCTTCCCAGGATTGTCTGTGCGATGTTGCAGAGGGATAAATGGGGAGGGGGGTAACTGAATCCACTAAATTCAGATTACACCCGGAATATTACGGAAACTCGATAAATTTCCAACCCGCTCGATTTATTCTGCAAACGAAGGTACTTGTTAATAGAGACTTCAAAGTATCTCGCGAGTCGCTCGTGCGTCGTTTACCACGAACCTAGCGAATCGTTCCTTTGTCTCTGATGCGAGAACATGATTGTTTTGTAATAACCAGGTTGCGGGTTTTATGTATTTATTGCAAAAATGAGTAAATGAAGTCCAAAACAGTTGAAAGATTAAAGAAGAATTCTCGTTTAACAGCTGTTAGAGCGATGAATTTTTATCAATTTTTTTGGATATGACTGTTAACAATATGGAAATTAACTTTTATGGGATGTGTAGGTATATTCTTAATCTGCTCGGAAATCATTTTTAAAATTGCATTTGCTTATTTATTTACTGGACAGGGCACGATCGTGTCAATCTACTCTGCATTGGAGGCGTGGAAACCTGTTATTTAACAAAAGTACGAAAAACGAATAATTTTGTTGAATTATTGGGTCGGAATAGACCCAGGCTTTGCCATTAAGGTGGCCGACAAATAATTATTAGTAGAATCAGTGTTAATACTTAACTGAAAGTTTAAGAACATTTATGAGATGTACAAAATATATCAAAGGAAGACGTGATTGTATTAACAGGCAAATATTATGATAAACAAACTATTTCTTCCAAAATCGTATTTCTCAAAATTTAAAAGAAATTGCGAAAGAGAATATGTTTTACACACAAGATGCTCGATCTATCTTTAGCACCTGCAATATTCGTATTATTATTGACACTAGTGAAAAATATGAAAGGAAGACATGACCATGTTCAAGCAAGTGAATACTATGATACGGAGACAATTTTTTCCAAAATTTTGTTTCTTAAAATTTCAAGGAAATTTCGAAAGCCAGTATGTTTTGCACAAGATGTTCCATCCAACTGTAGCACCTGAAATATTTGCATTATTATTTACACTGATAAAATATGCTAAATCAAGACATAATTGTGTTTAATAGGTAAATACTACGATAAACAATTATTTCCAAGATCGAATTTCTTAAAATTTCAAGGAAATTTCGAAAGCCAGAATGTTTTGCACAAGATGTTCCAGTTTGCACAAGAAATACGGTTTACCACCTCTCTGATGGCCAGAGTGATGTGTAACACGTTGCGCGGCACGTCACGTGACCAGTCTACGGTCTTAGTGGGGGACGTTGGAGCGTGCTCATGGTAGTGGAATGGGATAGTGGAAGGGGAAAAGGAGGAGAGGAAAATCCACCCAGTTTTGGGTGTTTCTGGCGACACTGTCTAACTGTAGCACCTGAAGTATATGCACTATTATTGACAGTAGTGAAAAAATGTGGAATTAATACATAATCGTGTTTAAACGAGTGAATACTATGATACGTAGACAATTTTTTCCAAAATTGATGAATACATAATCGTGTTTAAACGAGTGAATACTATAATACGCAGACAAGTTTTTCCAAAATTGTATTTCTTAAAATTTCAAGGAAATTGCGAAATCCAGTATGTTTTGCACTAGATGTTCCATCTAACTGTAGCACCCGTAGTATTTGCAGTATTATCGACAGTAGTGAACAAATGTGAAATGAATACTGAATGAATACTGAAATGAAATTATTATTAACACTGGGCAAAACTACTAAATCAAAACATAATTGTGTTTAATAGGTCAATACTACGATAAATTGCGAATGCCAGCATGTTTTGCACAAGCTGTTCCATCTAACTGCAGTGTCGCCAGATCGGTTAAATCGAGAGGAATATGGTTTACCACCTCTCTGATGACCAGAGTAATGTGTAACACGTTGCGCGGCACGTCACGTGACCAGTCTACGGTCTTAGTGGGAGACGTTGGAGCGTGCTCATGGTAGTGGAATGGGATAGTGGAAGGGGAAAAGGTAGAGAGGAAAATCCACACAGTTTTGGGTGTTTCTGGCGACACTGTCTAAATGTAGCACCTGAAATATTTGCACTATTATTGACAGTAGTGAAAAAATGTGAAATGAATACATAATCGTGTATAAACGAGTGAATACTATGATACGCAAACAATTTTTTCCAAAATTGATGAATACATAATCGTGTTTGAACGAGTGAATACTATAATACGCAGACAAGTTTTTCCAAAATTGTATTTCATAAAATTTCAAGGAAATTGCGAAATCCAGTATGTTTTGCACTAGATGTTTCATCTAACTGTAACATCTGAAAAAAATACTAAATCAAGACGTAATTGTGTTCAGCAGGCAACTACAGTAAACAATTCTTTCCAAGATCGTATTCCTCAAAATTTTTAGCAAACATTCAAGAGACCCTGAATGATTTAATTACCATTTCAGCATATTGTTACGGGCGATTTCACAGAAGCGAAGTTCACGTAGCTGAAGTTAGGGCTTTCCGCAGAAAGAAGAGTCACCATCAAATCGAAGTTTCAGCCAATAACAAACGTCTGTCCCCCGGTAATTGATTTTAACTACGTATACATCTACATGGACGCTTGCACGTAACTCTTGCCAGGCGGATCCCGACAGAATTTCGAATCACCGATCACCGAGCGAAACTTTCCACGGGAAGATCACTGACGAGAACCAAGAGACGAGCTGGAAAACTTTCATTCGAGTTTGCAAATCCTCTTTGCACCGGGAAAGATATATACTCGCTCCGCCTACAATTTTAAGAATATTATTCGTCGTCCATATCCGGAGTTGCCCGTAACAGATCTGCGAGAGAGAAGTCGAAACTCGCGGAAACAACCCCGCGCGCCGCACTTTTAATGACTCGTGTGGAATTTCAGGGAGAAGGAAGGGTCTTACCTAGATGCCGAACATCCTAATTTCTCCTCTCTATGGAAAAAGAAACTAGCGACTGCGTACTCCCCGCTTCCTGAGAACGAATTTTCGAAAGTCACTAAGGTACAAATCTGTTCCATGTAGACCAGTGTTTTCCAACGTGGGGTCCACGCCCCACGGAGGGGGGGGGGGGCAATTTGATTTTTAAGGAGGGCAATTCGAAAATGGACTCGTCCAGAGTTTAACCGTATGGTGACTTTCACAAGGAGAAGACACGGTCATGGGGTCTCAGATTTTCTCGAAACTTTGCATATTGCTAGATTTCGTTCTCCTGTTTATGAAAATGTAGCATTATAGGCGTCGATACTCAACAACTTTTGAGATACGTTAAGATTGATGAACTTAGTGTTTCTTTCATATTATGTTCCTTTTCAATAAAATTTTTATATTTTGTTTCCTATATATATTATGAGTGTATTTTTCATGTGCAAAATACAATTAATTAGAATACATAAACAGAACAGAAAAAAAAGAAAAAAATGGAAAAAAAGGAAAAAGGGATTTGAACACTGGCCTTCCCGGTAATGAATCTAGTACGTTCCCACCACGTCGTTTGGCACTTGACAAAAACTTCAACCGAAACTGTACTTAACGGCTTAACGGGTATAATGAAATTTAAATTCTAAATATCTAAAAAATTATTGAGCATCGACGCCTATAATGCTATATTTTCATAAACAGGAGAACGAAAACTACCAGTTTGCAAAATTTCGACAAAATCTAAGACCCGATGACAGCGTCTTCTCCTTGACAATCGCTACTCGAGCTAGCGAATGCTATTCGGGACCAGTGATGCGAGAAACACCCAAAACTGGGTGGATTTTCCTCTCCTTCTTTTCCCCGTCCACTGTCCCATTCCACTACCATGAGCACACTCCAACGTCCCCCACTAAAACCGTAGACTGGTCACGTGACGCGCCGCGCAACGTGTTACATATTACTCTGGTCATCAGAGAGGTGGTAAACTATATTCCCCTCGATTTAACCGATCTGGCATCACTGTTCGGGACGTGTTTTTCGCGCATACACGAACTACTAATAATTAAAATAATAAAGAAAAATCTTTCATTAAAATTATTTCGTACTTGAATTTCAGTTAAGCATTATATGTTTTAAAAATTTACTCACTGTGTTTCCTCAACAATTTCCTAGTGATTTCTTCCTAAAACCTATCATTTAAGTTTCTGCAATGAACAATTCAATTTTTGAATACTAAAAATTATGTATATGTTAGAAAGGCTTAGGTGGGGCACAAAAAAGGTTGGGTAACACTGATGTAGACTGTGTTTCGATGTAGTGTGGGTTAGCGAATAATTGACATTATAAAAAGAAACTAATGTCTATATATTTTCTTCTGTTTTGGGGCAAATTTTTGAAAATCTACAGCTAATTGTGCAAAATTATTCCACGTCTATAATTATATAATATATAATGTCGATATACTCATTTTTTCTGTTTTCTTGTTATTCATTTATGTATGAACTTATTACAAAATGTAAATATTTAATTTATTTTCTTCTTGTTGCGTGAAAAATATTTGCTACTCAATTATTTTATGTGAAAAATTAAATTTATAGAAAATTGATTTTTGATGGTTTTTACCTACATATGTACTCGTTACACCGTGGCTTGTCTTCGAATGATTATTAAAACAGAAGCGGGCGGAAAGTTTTTTAATTTGCTCCATGGTAAATATAAGGTACGCAGTGTCGAAAGTTGCCGTGCTTCTACTTAATTTTCGATCGATCGGCCCGGATTGCCTTATCACTCGGGGAAGTTGGCCCTAGTTCATTATTCATACTTGCAAGAAAATCCGAGAATTCGCTTCAACTCGAACGCACAGAACTTTGCTCTTCCAATGGGGTGGTGGTTGGTCCCGCGCGCGGGGTAGGATGGGGTTACTTTCTGCTGTTAAGTATACGAACGCTTCGTTGCAACGTCTTTCGAATAATGGCGGATATAGTGCTACTTCAGCATTTAGTGCTTATAAAGTTAAACACTCGTCTTCGCGGGTGTACGTATTTAACACTGCGATAATGATCATAGTTTTATAATTGCGCCGGCTGCGGAACTGCCATGGATCCGTACGTTTCGCAGAGTTTGCCGAAATCCCCGCGAATCTTCGAAACTCCGCGGTGTTTGCACGGAACTCGCTGTGTTTCGTACGTTCCTCGCCGTATACGATCATCGCCAGATTTATCAGCACTTTTAAACAATATTTTTTTTTGAACTCTCCAATATCACGATTGATCATTCACGTATAAGTTTATTGTACAGTGAAAGTGAAAACAGATTTTTCCATTGGAACATTTAGTCCCGTTCCTCTGAAAGCATTTTAATGATATCTGTTATTTAATATTAAATATTTTATTATAATATAAAATTGTCATGACACTATAAACAAAGTTACTGTTTATTAGTAAATTTTGAAAATGGGTAAAATATCTGTGTACATGAATGAAGCTAGAGATAAATACTAAATCAATGACAATCACTTATTGTTTTAATTACTCTTTTTTATGAGACTGTTGTTCACATATTAGTAACGTTTTTCCGACTAAAATGAGACTAAACATGACACCATTCGAACGATGCATGCTTTTTTTATTAACGATACAGTAGAACCTTGATTATACGAACACTACTATTGCTCGAAAATATAAACCGTGCAGTTTCGTCGAAATTCATAACGAGCTGAAATAGAAAAGTTTTAAAAACTGCCATTATCATTTTTTCACGTAATTCCTACTAATTGCAATTTTTTTCAAAATCATTTTTGTACGTCAAGTCGTTTGGTTCAATTTTAGAAAGGTATTCTGATCTAGGGGGCGTACGAATGCTTTTGTGAGCTACTGTAAAAGTTTAGTACCTAATTTGTTAAATACAAATTTAGCAATGTAAACAATATGGTATAGCAATTTTTAGTGGTGCCTCAAAGTCACCACTAGAGGGCTAAGGGTTAGCCCTTTGCACTCGGAGCTATTTCAACTAAAAAACCAAACATTTCTTCTAACCTAGAATATTTCCATTGTACATAAGGTTTTTCATTATATGCGTACGAAACTGATACAGTACCTCATACAATATTTAAATGTTTGGTAATTTATTACACGGTGGAGCAATTTGTAGTGGCGCCTCAGAGTCGCTATTCGAGTGCTAAGGGTTAATACATTAATTTTCAAAGAAAATAACGCCAACGGTTTCTTGTGGCACAGACTGTAGACGACACATTCCGGTGCCGAATTTTTCGCTTGTGTCGATCCACTGCAATACTATCGAACACAAACAATATATTCCACGGTGCGCATTTTGTCTGGACGGGGTTCCCCGAGGTGAAAGAGACGATCGTCGTCGTGGAAAGGGCAAAGTGACCGGGGTGTGCCCCGTGAGTGACCATGAATGAAAATATCGCCCCGACAAAAGGCAAATCGAGGAGAACTTTGCCCCGAGACGCTTTTCTCGGCCAGACTTCGCTCGATTTTCGAAACGAGCCACGATCCCCAGAAGTCTGTAACGTTAAATCCGCGATTAAAATGCATTGCGTAAAATCGAGTAGACCCTATCGCTCGGGAGTTCCGACGACAACGACGACGACGGGCGCTCTCTTTCTCTCTCTCTCTTTCCACCCCCGCAAACCTCTGCTATCACTCCGGGCGAGTCTCGGGTTTGATGAACAGTACGCGGTGCTTAAATAACTGATGATACAGTTAAGGAAAAGGAGTGAAGATAAATGTTACTGCGGCTCGGCCGGGATTTGAACGGGATAGTTAAGATTAGAACCAGCCACTGTTAACCGTGTTCAAGTTAGAACGGTGAGAAATGATCCTCCACTTCCTGTGCACCCTTTGTGATTTTTACGGGAACTCGGTGCGATCGAAATAACAGTGGGACCGTTCGTTACGCGATTTTATAAAATTGTTAGGGATTTCTGGTGTGAATGAGACGAGCAATTCAAACTGGTTTTAACACACACGCGGTATATTTTATACTTAGTAAATAATATAGTTTTACTTCATACAGAGAAACGTTTTTTTTTATTTTAAGTTGCATCAACCTCATAAGGGTTATTAGCAACTTAAAATTCTTAAAGCACAGAGAGAAACGTTGTATGCCGCAGACAATTTTATAGGTTATGTGTGTCGTCGTAAGACGAGACACAAGGAAATCGAATAAACGCTCTCATTACGAACATATAAAGGGTGTTCACACTATTACTAGCCAGCGTTTCTCTTGCAAATAATAAGTATTAGAAAAAAATGAAAAAGGAAAAAGTAATATTTTTGTATTTGCACTATTTTCATGAAACTGTCAGTGACCTCCAATTTTTGTAAATAGAATGCTATAGATTTTCTCATACCATATGAAAGCGTGTGTCAAGACAAATTCATTCGAATACGACACAGTGACCTTCAAGATTATACAAGGTCAGAAATGGAAGAAACATTTTGAACATTTCGTACTAATGCGTTTACAAGTATACTTTATTGACGAGACTATAGTAAATGTTCAATATAACTTCCTTCTGCATGACTACATAGTTCGGCTCTATTAATTACATTCTTATTAGCTTCTTCTAACGTTGTTCGAAATATTAATGCACATGATTGCGTTAGTTTCCTTTGCAAGTTGTTTACATTTCTGGGCGTTGTGTATCGTGAATGATATCTTTACGAAATATTCAAAATTTTGCTGCCATTTCCCAGATAGCACTCGGTCGTCCAATGTACGTCCGTACCGGACATATGTAGGTCCCAGGGACATAGGACGTACATAGGACGTCCCGCGCGGACGTTAATTGGACGTTTGTCGGACATATAAAAGCGTGTTTGCACCTTAAACAATTTTCTAAATATGTAAATATTGGTTTAAAAGAATTCTACAAAAATACCATTCATTATCACATAGCTAGAAAAAGAGGAATTGATCAAATAAAAAAGAGTGGACTTATGCCGGGCGCGAACCTAGTATAAGCATATTAACAGTCGAGCGCCTAACGCGCTGATCCAACCGAGTTCTTGGTAACAAGATTAATATTTTCAGATACTATGCGCGCTGATGTGCGAGGTAATCGTAATACTAATCAAGTTAATTTCATTTTTCAACTATTTCTGTGAAATGTTCAAGTTTATCAGTGTCCAATAGACTTACAGAATAAATAAAATCTAACAATTTGAAGATTAGCTCATTTTTTCACGGAAGAAACGTCGAAAAATTAGTTTTTTTCAAACACCGGCGCCGCGAACTTAAAAATCTGAAAAAATTCATAAACTATACTTGGAGTATAATAATAGAGACACAATATAGCATCCGAAAACGTACGAAATAATCTAAGTCCCACGTCCGTGGTACGTCCGAAATTTATGTCCGAGGGATGTCCCGCGGACGTAAAAACGGATGTCCATGGGATGTCCGAAATTTATGTCCGAAGAACGTCCCACGGACTTATATTTCGAACGTCCATGGGACGTCCGAAATTTTGATACAAGGGACGTCCCACGGACATACACGACGGACATTGGACGTATCGGACGTAAAACGGACGTCCCGTGTTATCTGGGTTCTGACCTTGTATGACCTTGAAGGTTGGCATACGAATCTATACGAATAAATTTGCCTTGACACACGCTTTCATAGAATATAAAAAAATATATAACATTTCAATTAAAAAATTAAAGGTCACCTTCATTTCTAAGAAAATAGTGCAAACACAAGAAAATTACATACGCCATTATGTTACTTACCAAAAACAGTATTACTTTTTCCTCTATCATTGTTTTTCTAATATTTACTATTTGCAAGAAAACCGTTGGCTAGTGATAGCGTGAACACCCTGTATAGACTGGATACAAAATATAGTTCTAACAAAAACCACATTTCCCGTTTAAATACTTTAAATTAAAGGGAGACTGCAATAAGGAGATCCACCCCGTCTTTCGCGTAATTTGAGTAAACCAAAAGCAATTAAAAGTCAAGTACTGCTTCCGACCGGGTAGAAACTTATGGTTAACTACTAGGTAATAACTAGTATTCCGGTTAATGAACTTTTATGGTGAATATGGAGCTCGTGTCTTCAAATACCCCTTGCACTATAACAGCGAGTCAGACTCGTGATCAAGATTCTGATCATACTATAACAAATATGTATGTTATTCATTTTCTTGGAACCGAAATAAAATTCTACTTCGATGTTGTTAATGTACAGTCATTGAAGAACATATAGGCATACAATAGATATAGATTTTCTTCTTCTTCTAGGAAATTATAAACTACAAAGAAGTTATAATCACTACAACCGCAAAATAAACCGTAGTGCAAGGTGTTCATGTACCAGTAAATGTAATTTAAACCTTCGGGGACGATGATGGATTGTCAGTTAGGTTTTATATGGTCGACGTTACATGATATTACAAATGTTACAATAATTTCCAAAACATTTAGACTTTTTGATATTTCCTCTAGCTATCTTCGAATTCTAGAGATAATCTGACCTTTTCAAATCAATTTGAAAATCTTTCTCAATATCAGTACTGATGTAGGGTCCGCTCTGTACACATTTCTTTACAGTTACGATGATTAGAACTTCTTTGTTATTAATAATTTCTTAGAAGATGGAGAAAGTTTATATTTATTTCATATGTAAAGAATGAATAAGATTCATACTTAACAGATTTTATTTGAGATCTTCATCAGGAGCCTCACTCGATTTTATGTGGGACTCACGGTTCAAAAATGGAGCTATCTATATTTTGTGCCAAAGTAGAATTGAAAACAATAATTTTGTTTGACATAATAACATCAGAAGTTCTTACAATATATTGACTCTACAAATGTATTGAATTATGAATAAAACTGCTATCGCTTCTGAACAATTTACATACAGAGAAATTCTCATCTGAAAATTGCTGGTAAGTATAGAATGTATGAAAATTAGAGCTGCCTCTTTACTGTTTGCGAACGTTTCAATTCGGGAAACGCGAGCATTTTGTAAATAACAAATACGAGGAAACGTTTTGGACTCCCCTTTAATTTCAGGCATTAAATGTAAATGAATTCTCCGAGATGTTTGACTACATCGCGAACAAGGGAATTCAGAAGTGAATATGTAAATGAATTTGTCGGTTCCCTACCCGCGAATAATGTTGCCAACAATGATATTCTGTAATCATACTTTCTGCAGGTAAATAGTATCTTTACGCGAAGGAGAATTCTTTTGCTAGGTAGTTATACGGTTAGAGAAAGTTCACGTGAGAAACGCGCTTTTAAAAATAGCGTAAATCATGAAGTGGAGAACACGAAGAAGCAAACAGTGGTTTTTGCATTTTGTTGATGTTTTACGACCGAGATTCGTTCCATCGAAGTTACGGTGGGAGCGTTAATACAGCGCTTAACAGTTTCGATCATCGGTGCTTGTAATAATCTTGTTCCCGTTTAATGTTGCGTCAAAACGCTCATCGTAAGGGGATTAAAATTTTACGTGATCATAATTCACACTCACCCGAGGCAATTTATTGTCCCACCGTTGAAAGTCTTCGTCGGCCGTTGAAACAAACGATACTAACGCTCTCGTTGCTGGTTTTTCAACTGGATTACTGTTCAGAGCTGGGAAAAATACTGGGTAAATAGACTATTTCATTTGAAATCATAAGTACACTTTTTAAAACGAAATATTTTTATGTTAGAAAAAATTTTTGAAATAGTTTTATATGAAGGATTCTCAAAATAATGGGAATTTTATTTGAGGGGTGATTGTACATGAGAAAATAAATTCAAAATATGCAATAAATTTTTTTCATTCGAACCTCGTTGTCGAGAAAATCGACTTCGAAAATGTTCACGATTTCTTGCATCATCATATTACCTGTTTCCTCAATCTATTGTCATTGTCAAGAAATATTTTAAATACTATTTAATACAAAATTCGAATATGTTATGTTGTTTTAGACTACGAAAATAAATATATTCTACTTTATGTTTCAGATTATCAAAACAAAAATATTTCAGTTGCAGACATTTTATTGTTTATTGTGGAACAACGACGATTTCAAATAGTATTTAAAATATTTCTTCTCCAAAATTTTACCCAGCTTGCTGCTGTTTTACTTAACTTTTCCAAAATCTGCAGAAACTGACTGTGCAGAATTTTTATATTCAGTAGTTATTCGATATTCGTCGGGTTACTGCCAAAACAAGGTAACTCCATAATTTGAACTTTTGAGAAATCGTCGTTTGAAAATTTAAATTGAAATGAAAAATCGTCACAGCTTCAAAGTGATTTATTGATTGAAAAAAATCAAAGTAAGTAACAAAACAAAAGAAAAATTCTAGTTTTGTCTGTATATTTTTCGTATGTTAATCTAATGGAGTACTTAACTCCGAATTGAGTAAAAGTGGAGTTAGCTTGTTTTGGCAGTAACCCGACGATATATACTTATGCAGCCAGTGTAAAAAGTATGTGTACACCATTAAAAGAAAAAGATAACTTTTTTAAAATTGGACCATACGCTTAAATTATTTATCAGGTGTTAGAACAATTAGTCTGCTACGCAGTAAAAAATAAAGGTCGAGATTTTTAAATTGTTTTATCTGTTCCTATAATAAAATTTTAAACATACATACATTAAAGAATGCTAAATTTTCAGCATGAATATATCGTCCGTCCATCAGGAGATGGCAGTGAGAAACTTGTAGGTACCACGTGATCTCCCTTCTGTGCGCTACACGTCTATCGCTATTGGCCGAATCGCTCGATAAAGACGGAAACGCGCGCATTAGTGTGACTGGAACAGAGATATATGGTGACGCTAACCGCCTATGTCAGTGATGGGCAATTTTGTCTCAATTGAGGCAAAACCGTCCACACCGTAGCGCCCTCTGTCCCCTTCCATCAAGCGCGGTACAATGGGATAACGAGGACACGAGACATCAGCGTACGCAACGAATGTGCGCGCTGCATGAAAGAGAGGTTGGTGGGAGAAGAAGGCGTTTGAGGGGATCCACCCGTGCCCACACTGGCCTATGTGGACCGTTCCTGCCAGAACGTAAGCGTAAGAGTGGGGTCAGCAGCTTGGCGTGTAGAGTGGGGTCTCGCAGTCCCCCTGCACCCCACTGTCAAAAATCACTGCCATCTCCTGATGGACGGACGGTAACTCAAAAATAGATCTACAAGACGCACATTTCAAATTTTCATTAAAGGCTCAAATAAAGAAGTTTTAAAAACTGACTTTTTTATATTTTTATGTAATTCCTATTGCCCGCGCAATGAGAGTTAGCACAAAATCTCCGGATCCCACCACTGATCAGTGGATCCCACTCTTACGCTTACGTTTTGGCGGGAACGGTCGATATAGACGCGCAGCGTCACCACCATCTTACTTCATGGTCACCACATCTCTCTGTTACAGTCACACTCATTACGCTCGTTTGCTGTCTTCCTCAAGCGATTCGGCCAATCGCGGAAGACGTGTACCGCGTAGTGGGAGCAGCATCACAAGTTTCTCTGTGCCAACTCTCGTTGCGCGGGCTATACTACAATTGCAATTTTTTCAAAATCTTCCGTGCACGACATTTAGTAAATCAATGCTTCTAATTGCGTAAAAGGATTAAAGTCGTCTGGTCCGATTTTAACACTAGATTTACGGGGCCCGTCAAAATGACGGATTCAAACATTTTTAATTTACGATTATTAAGAGTGTAAGGAGGCATTCGTGAGGAATTATTAAATAGACTTATTTTTTTGTGTACAGATTACAATAAAAATCGCTGAAGATCTAAGTAAATACGATTTTATTATTTTTATAAAGCAATGTAAAATAATCAATTTTAGTGCTCCGTAAACCTAGTGTTAAAAAAGTTATTCTGACTTAGTATGAATACTTTTGTGGACCACTGTACGTGACATTTAGGTACCAAAGTTTTCGCATACATCGAGAGATTACCCGCAAGAAGACCGATAAGAAAACCAGGAAGCCTTCAACAGAGGCGGTGCGTACATTTTGAAATATTCTAATTACTTTATATGTGCGAAATTGTGACTGGATTCGCTTTCCGGCCGCCGAGTCGGTATACCGCGGAAAAATGGCGTCAATATATTCCCGTAGTATAAGTGACCCGGTTCAGCTCGGTATAACGAGGCACGCGTAAATCTGGTAGGTTTAATAGCGTGTCTGCACGCTCGAGGAGCGGCGTACGCGCGCGTAAATGCAATAGGCAACAACAGCATCGTCCGCTCAAGTTATGCTCGGTGACTGGAGACGCGATAAACAAAGAGCCTCGCGAGGGTGGAGAGGAGAGGAAAAAAAACACATCGGGAAAAATATATATTCGATGGAGGAGACTGCGGGGATAGAAGATGCTCGTGGAGGGGCTGGGTAAAGAAAGGGAAGAAAGATGGAACGTAGAGTCGGTAAAGAAGGAGGTAGAAGAAACACGGGAGAAATAAAGATGGCGAAAAATACAGGAAAACGGTGTGCGAGGGGGTGGTTGCTGCGGTATGGGAAGGTGGAAACGGAGAGACATGGGATGAGGATACGGGATAGATTCGTCAGACAGAGGGCGGCGGAAGGAGAAAAAATGATCCCAAAACCCGATTGGGAAAAGCCTACAAATTTTCTATGTTAACATATCATCTACCGACAATTAATTCATAATTTTTAAAAGGCCATAGTCCATAACTGAAGCCTTTTTAATGAATCCTCCAACAGCAACAACAATTGTAATTAAGAACCAACAAGCCACCTCCATTAACGTTATCTAATAATTTCGTTTGAGACTATAATGTAAAACGAGATGTCTAAGCTACCTTTCGGTACAGCATAATCATTGAAAATCCTATTAAATGGCTTCCAATAGTTAAAACGTGAATTGTAAGTCACAGGTACCATATAGAAATATCTATCTTTCTTCAATAATTTTTTAAGTTGTTCTTTTAGCCCCTCCAGCGTTTGACACTTTATCTACCCATTTTTGTCATAAGTACAATAAATTCGCAATGTATTCTCTAGTAACGTTTTTACATTTCGTTAAAAAATGCTCTCGTTTCTTTTCAAATTTCTTCTTTTCGATAACGGAACAGAGAATATAAAACATGTTTAACTGGACCATTTTCCAGTGTATTATATTCTAATGATTAAATAAAAAGTTCGTAACTTTAATATTCGCAATGATTATGCATCTATAATAACAATGAGTAGATAAAATGCAAAATATAAACCACATTTAATGAATTTAAAAATGGTGTTGTATTATTTTTATTTCATTATAATTCTTCCTGAATTAGTATAAACAATTTTTATTTTGTTTAAAGACCCGCAGTCTAACAACGATACAGGATAATTCGTTTCAGGTGCAAGTTTAAATATTTCTAACAATTTAGCTGTGACTAATTGTATATACGTACAACTGTGATTGAACAGAAGTCAACTATATAACTTTGTTAATTGAAGAAAAAGAGACAAGTCGGGAAAAATATACATTCGATAGAGGAGACTGCGGCGGTGGAAGATGCTCGCGGAGGGGTTGGGTAAAGAAATGGAAGAAAGATGGAACGTTTGGAACGGTAAAGAAGGGGGGTGGAAGAAACACGGGAGAAATAAAGATGGAGAAAAATATAGGAAAATGGTGTGCGAGGGGGTGGTTGCGGCGACAGGGAAAGGTGGAAGTGGAGAAGCAGAGGATGAGGATACAGGAGAGATTCGTCGGGGTGGTGGGGGGGGGGGGGACAGAAGGAGAGAGAATGATCCCAAAACCCAGCGGAATTCCTGGCACCACGAAAAATAGGGCTCTGGAGCCCTCTTACCATTTCCAAGTTACGAGCGACATTACCGACATATCCCGCATAACGCAACGGTGGGCAAAAGTCGAGGATAATCGAGGGGAATTCCGACGTGAGATAGGTCAACACGGGAGACGGGAAAAAGAGAACCATAGGGAAATTGCACCTATTTGCCGATTGTGTTGCCCGTCAGTGATCGAAAGGATCAAGACGACGCGATGACCCGTATACACCGATTTCCTTGGTTACGAATCGATTGTTTAGGCTGATGCAGCCAAGGACAAGCTACGATTCTTTGTGTTTGCATTCGGTGGTGTAAGTCACATACATGATATATCGAGTAAAGTAATGTGTTGCATTTGTTGTTAGAAAATAAACTCTATACACGCATTGCGGTCGCAAAAGCACATACAGGGTGGGGCAATAACTATGTCCACCTTGAATATCTCCGTTATTTGTAATAATATGGAAAAATGTTATGAACAAAATTTGCACGGTACAGAGGGGAACATGTTGTGACACAAACATTTTCTGCGTGGGTGGGGGCATAGAGGAGATTTCAAGGTCATCTCTTTTTTTTTAATGGAATGCTATGTTTTTTTATCGCGATGTGATGGTCGGTGTTTGGATGACATCAGCGAGCTATCATTGAAGGTCATGCAAGGTGAAATGTGGTAGTAAAATAAACTTTTAACGAATTAAAACATTGAACATGACATCAATCATGGCAGAAACGAATTAAACAATTATTCCCACCTTTGCCGAAAAATTCGAGTTAGAAAAGTATGTCGCTAATATCTAGTACTCTTCTACCCAACTACCAAATGTAAACCAGTTAGCTGTTTTTGCCGAATATACTCGCCATGGAATAAAATTAATTGCTTGCTATTTATGTTAAAATTTGTAGTGACAATTAAAACGCATTTGTCGACATTTTCGAATTTTTCGAGTCAAAGACGAAGTAAAGAAACGAAACAACGAAATTGAGGAGAGGTCAATATGTGATAGTTTTCAAAAATTTTTAGTAGCCACATACAAAGTCGAGCTACACAGTTAACTGGTTAAGATCAAAGATTTATTAACGTTTTAAAATGACACAGTCGTGTACGAGCGTTAATTAGTGCTCTCCGTTGAAAGAAAACGCGGCAGCCGGTAAACATAATATATTTTCCATCTGATTTATTATTATACTAATATCATACGTATCGTTAATATTCCGTGCTATTTATTCGAATTCTTCGTTAATGTTGTTTTAATTCTTCCCGCTTATTACACAAAGGAACACGCGTCGCCATTGATTATGCACGGGAGTTTATCAACAGCCGACAGTTTATAAATCATAATAATGGGCGATGCGTGAAAATCAAAGTACCCCGTGTGTCGCCTTCGCACTTGTATCACAAAAGAGAAGTTGTGCTAATGACACGAACCAACACAACGGATGGGGCCCGCCTACACATATTGCTAATGAGCGTCATAAAGTCGATATACTATCGAGCAATAGTATGTAATTAGTAAATGGACGTGAAGCCCCTGAAATTGGTCTTTCCTAAATCGTCAATCTAGCCCTCCCCGTGATGGCTATACATTTTCCCGAAAGTGATTAATTGCTTCCTTATGATTTGGAATGTTCGGCGAAGTTCGTTGGTTGATGGAAATTATTAAAATGAAAACATTGATTGTAAAGAACGATAAAAAAACCGAGTTTTCTTCAGAAATCCTAATGGATCAATAACTCATACATAGACTACGGATTTGATGCACTTATAGCAAAAACGAATAGGTCAAATATAAAACTAAAAGTATAGAAGAATTTAAGTGGACCTAGAAAATGCACTTTAAAATTACAATGGTTCAATTAAATTATATTTAATGTTGTATTAATATTTAATATTCATCTCTATCGAAATGGTGAATAGAAACGGAATGAAATAATCGAAATCCACAAATAGTTATATTATTAATAGTAGCACATTAAACAATTATTAACACAGGTTTGAGAGGAATCGCATCGGCCCCAAGAGTTCACTTAAGGGTTAAAGATATACTATTGTGTTATTTTCGATTCTTTGAAATAAATTAAACAGAAAATACATTTTTATGATACTTTGTCGCTGGCATAGACAATTTTTGTTTCGCATAAAGATCCGCAGTTTACTCATAATTCTCTCTCAAACCTAGAATTAAAATAAACTATTTGTATAAATAAACTATCTAATAAACTATTAGAATTAAAACTAAGTTATAAAATAATTCGTTAAGATTAAAATTAAAACCTTTTATTGCCGATAAGGAAAAAGTCAAAATATGATTGATCGAGGTTCCTTCACAGCTACTATTCGATTAATAACCCATAATTTTTTCGCAAACTCAATAATGTCGATTAGAAACTGATAGATTAAACTGAATCGTTAAATAATTCGTTAAGATTGAAACTAAACTGTTGATTTTTTTATTAGAGTAAAACGAGAATAGGATTATGATTACCTGAAAATGATAATTTAGTAATCTACCATTCTTATTCAAGGAAATTAGCGTCAGGAACTAATTAAATGTATCTGGATCTATTAAAAAGATATGTCTAATTGGGTGAAGATCTTCCGAAATGGTTTAATCAATTTCCGTTTACAAATTCAAATCAGTTGAAGGCATTTTACTATTAACCTGGATTTATTACACCTTTCAAATTACATTTAAATAATTTGATTAATTTATTTGTATGTTAGATTCTATGTTAGTTTTAATTTATGCATTTGTGTGAGATTGTTCCCTAAATGGAACATGAAACTGTCGAGAAATAAAGTTCATTCAAAAGCATCTATATACTATAATCAACTTATGAAAATTATTAAAAGACGAAACAAACTTTTATTGTATCCTAATACCTTGTAATTGATGCAAAATATTTTTATTTTGCATAAAGAACTGCGGTCTAATAATTTTATTAATTAGTCGCGAATTTTGAGCGATTCAATTCGAAGGGAAACAAATTTTTATTTGGATCGAGTGCCTTGTAATTAATGCAAAATATCTTTATTTAGAATAAAGATCCGGAGTCTAGTAATTTTATTAATTAGTCGCGAATTTTGAGCGATTCAATTTGAAGGGACACCAATTTTTATTTGGATCGAGTGCCTTGTAGTTAATGCAAAATATCTTTATTTTGCATAAAGATCTTCAGTCTACTAATTTGATTAATTAGGCGCGAATTTTGAGCGATTCAGTTTGAAGGGAAACAAATTTTTATTTGGTTCGAGTGCCTTGTAATTAATGCAGAATATTTTTATTTTGCATAATGATCTTCAGTCTACTAATTTGATTAATTAGGCGCGAATTTTGAGCGATTCAGTTTGAAGGGAAACAAATTTTTATTTGGGTCGAGTGCCTTGTAATTAATGCAGAATATTTTGAATTCACATAAAGATCCGTAAACTAGAGAATTTATTAACGGGTAATGTTTTGAATGATTGAATTTCGCAATGATTTGTTTGCATATTAAAAAGACAAAGCGCACTTTGTATGTTCAAGATAAATAGCTCTAAATAGGTAGTTCCATTGAACATTGAGTAATGATGGAATTGTGAATTATCTAGCTATAGTAGTTCGTGCCGCAATTGCAGGCACGATCAGTTGTAATATCCCACTACCAGCAACAATAATTGTTTGCGTTCGGTTCACAGTATCTCGGAAAATCCAGATCAAAACGAGAAGCACTTATCGTTAGTGCGTATACGCGCTTCATGTATATATAGAATTGACTGTATTTATCGGCTTCAAACGATTCCAGTGTTCACTTTGAAATAGTAATAACTTTTCATACGCACGAGCTATAATATTCCTGTTAATTTTTGGACTTACTTGTCCACAACTTCCGTAACTTAGCGTATTATTTTTGTACCCTCTGGTAATTTAAATGATTATCTACAAAGTAAATTTCAAAGTAAAAGTTACAAAGTAAAATTCTATATAAAGAATATTTAAAATTCTACATAAACATCTGATACAATGTAAATTGCTTCGGCAGAAAAACTTTTGTGCAACTTTTTTAGGGAGGTAGCTGGAACAAGAATTTTAAATGAATGAACATACGAAAAATTTTTCTGTAATGTACAATGTACATGATCAATTGCAATAATCTTGTAAAACATAAAATATGTAATATTTCCATCGGTTCACAATAATTTGATAATTCGCAGCATTTTTCAAAGGAATACTCAAAGGCTTTCCGTTGTTTTTAATTATTTTAATTGCACGACTTCTAAATTAATTTTACCGTTCGTGGTGTTGCAAAAGAAAATCCTTGTAGATTATTCCCAGCCGGGTTTCCCGGGGCCATAAACACAAGGATTTAGTATAATACATCTTAAGAATTACTTCACTTGACTCTTTTGCTGTAGTGATTAACATTAAATAATTTCCTTTAGCCTGTTTTTATTTTTTTCACTTTCCAAGTTCAATATTGCTATTTATTTCCATATTACCATTTGCTGGAAGTGTTCTTGTCGAAGTGTTATTCTGTAATTAATAGGGTGGCAACAGTATCTTGTTACATGGTATTCCACATAGTTGCCCAAGTTAAATTACTAAAACTTAAATAGTCAAATTGCACCGGAGACAATGTTAATTAATGTGACACTTAGGTCTAGCTTAGAGAAGCTATTTACTTAAACAATCTTAATTACGCTACATATTTTTCTCACATTTGATCTACTTGAATTTTTAATGATTTTCGTATGAAATAGATCTGTTATTGTTATTGATTAGGTTTATTATCTACTCGGTTTACCGAAGCATAAGGTGACCGGGTTGTCATAGTCAATAGCGTTCGCAGAATTGCTGATTTGTGGATTATCAGACCCCTGGTGAGGTTAATTATTGGTTAAACGTTGGAGGAATAAGGTGCTTTGAACAGCCTGAAACCGTATTAACCAGAACAATATGATGCCATTATCAACAATGTAATTAGAGTCATTATTCTGAATTGCGTAATGTGAAGGATTAAGCTATGGAAAAATAATTTACTGCAACGCTATCGTTAAATGATTAACGCAGAATAAAGTTTTCTCTCATAAGTACTGCCTGATGAAGTAAAGATTGGGTTTCGGTGAAGCACACAATCAACCAGGAGGTCACATAAATATTCATTTTTCACATTCTTTGTTTTAAACTTGTTTTAAACTGGAATTATCTTATACACTAGAATTAAAATATTAAAATAATTCTGTTACTTTATACGGTTAACAGTTATTGTGCTAATTGTACTATGAAAATATATTCTGAAAATTGTGAATGACAATTTTGAATTATTGACGGCGGATTTTATGAATTTATAACAAAAATGTGTAGACTATCCAGAAGACTAAAAATATTTAAACAATTTAAATATACTGCTACATTATTTCCAGCTTATGATCATTATTAAAAAACCAAATAAATATCTATGTGGCTTCTGCAGGTTGAAATGAATGCAGACAATTTTTATTTTGCATAAAAATCCGGTCTGCTCATGATAAAGACTTCAAACAGAATTGACTAATTGTAAGTATGAATGTCATGCCTGTCTTTCAGGACGAAATAAAATTCTATTCTTCTTTTGTCAATATTTAAGCATTGAAGTAAATGTGGACATGTACTTATATAATTACTGATTATTTAAAATAGTATTCTATTTGAATTGTAGAAAAACAACTATTCAGAATAATATTTGAAATATTTTTTCTTCGAAATTTTACCCAGCTTTACTAATAACTAGACTGCGGATCTTTATGCAAAATAAAAATTTTATACATCAACTGCAAGAGGGTGGAACCACGTAGAAATTTCTTTCCTTCTTTAATCACTTCAAGAAGCTACAAATAATACATCGCACCTTTTAAATTTGTTCAATCTTCGTAAACCATAAAATTGCACCTACCCATTTTTGCTATAAATGCATAAAATCCGCAATCGACTAATAACCTTGTGGTTGATGAAACGTAAAACTGTTAATAAAAAGAAAAAAAATTAATGATTTGTCCCTCATTTCCTCCTAGAAATATGGTCCCCGTAAGTATGCAACGCACGAAGATTCCGTGCAACTAACAAGGTTCTACTGTACTTCAACGTCGTTTACCACCACGATTTGTGTTCGTAATGAGCAACCACGGATCGCAAGAACAACATCTGCGAATTCTAAAAGTTCCGGCCAAGACCTTGTCGAACGAATTCGAGAAAAAGGAACAAGAAAAAAATCATCGAAAACAGTTTACGGTCGGGGAATATTTCTTATGCTTTATTCTATTTATTCGGCGGGTATACAGCACACCGGAAATGAGCTTTCTTGCGACCGTTCGTCGAAGCTGAGGAATTTTCCGGGGAATTTTTTCGTCCGGCTCGTGTACATAATAGGACGGAAACGGAGATTGAAAGCGCACTTTCATGCGTTGAAAATTATGTTTGATATTTTCATTTGGTACTCGCGACGCACGGGGTCAGAAACGTTCCTCCGTTCGGGTCGAGGAATCGTAAACAATGGAAATATAAAGCAGCGGGCCGGAGATCTTACGTGCGGAAATTCTGTTAAAACTTCCATTTTAATGTTACGAATGTTCTTCCGTAATATTGTTCGGTAACATCGAGCCTTCTCGATGTACAAATAATTGATGGCTCGGGGCACCGAGTTACACCAGAATACCAAAACGCGAGGGAAAGGGAACAGCGAAAATAATTCGCTAGTTCTAGTTCCAGCCGAACTTTATAATTCGATGCTGCTATCTTACTGGATGCCATAGTTGGGCAAAATTTATTTTGAGTAACGAATAAAATCGATTTATTCGTTAGTCGTAAATGACGAATAAATAGAATTTAATCGTTATTCTTCACACAGGAATGCAGTATTATTCGTCATCGATGAATAACGAATGAATTTTAATAGTATTGTTGCTATACGTGCATGTATAGCACGCAAAGTCAAGCAATGCCGGATTAAGTTTCTTGCGGGCCGTAGACAAAATTTAAATTAGGGCCCCATTTATACCAGTTGCGTCCAAAGAAATCTTAAATAATATGACTTAAAATTTTTATCAATAATGGAGAATACAAACACTAATACAATAACAATTGTATAATAAAAGAGCTTCTGGTACAACGAGAAATATATGTAATTATAGTCATTAATCAGCCTTAGCAAAAATTTTAACATTTAATTTTCAGAATTTTATTTCAGAAAAATGATCAATAATCTAGCCGTTCGAATAAATAAATTTAATAATATTTTCAAAATAAAAAAGTTTCACAAATATGAGGGTAAAAACTTTATAAAAAAAGCTAAAGTTTTTGTAAACTAGCAATAAGTTTATAAAAGAACTAAAAAATGTATAAGGTTATTTTATTTTTTTTATTATAAACTGTTATTATATTTTGTATATGTTGAATATAGTTTCAAATAGTATATTGAATCGATTAAATGGGTTAGGTCGTTCGTTATGAATGTGGTATTATAAAGTTTGTTAATGTAAAAGCGCGTAAGAACACGGATTTCTTATGTTTATGTTTAATCTATTGTAACCAGTGTCGTCAGATCGGTTAAATCGAGGGGAATACAGTTTACCACCTCTCTGATGACCAGAGTAATATGTAACACGTCGCGCTGCACGTCACGTGACCAGTCTACGGTCTTAGTGGGGGACGTTGGAGTGTTCTCATGGTAGTAGAATGGGATAGTGGAAGGGGAAAAGGAGGAGAGGAAAATCCACCCAGTTTTAGGTGTTTCTGGCGACACTGATTGTAACCGCTATTCTGTAATGTCGTGTGATATATTATTAAATATTGAGTTTTAGTTAAACTATTATCTTTTCTTTCTTTTATCTGCAACAAGCGCCTTCAATTTACACTACAAAGTTTCATAGTTCTAACAATATATAATATTTTTCGCAAGCTGCATATCCCCCTCCCAATTACTTCTATTTATTACTTTGGGTCCTAAGAATTACTGAATATTCTTTAGACATTCTGAAATAAGGGTCAACAACAATTTTCTTAAAATTATAACTGACACTTAGTAAAAGAAAGGAAACAAACGCATAAAATTCGCATTCTAGTCACAGAATTTCTGCCGCGTTATGGTACTAAAATTTGCATTCTACAAAATATCATCTTCACTTAGTGTTCTCGTTGTCTCTGCAACTTAATGTTTGAAAACTTTCCCAAGAATAGATTTATTTCATAATTAACATAACCCTGTAAAGACAAAGAAGCATCGGTATATTTGAAAATTGTTTACAGATGCAGTAATAGATCATTCTTTTATTTAACGAAACCTTCTACATTATTTAACTCTTTGAAACCGAGCAAATTTCAAAACAATTTAAAAACCATTTTAAAAGGGTCGTTTTATAGTTATCTAAAGTGTAAAATAACTCTTTTGAAACGAGAAGTCATCAGTAAATTTGAAAATTGTTTACAAGCAGAGAAAATGGATTATTTGATTATTCACAAGAATTTTGAACATTATTTAAAACAAGCAAATTTTAAAACAGTTTTAAACCATTTTAAATGAGTCGTACGTAGTCTAAAACTACCATATTGAAACGAAGAATCGTCAGTACATTGGAAAATCGTTCGCAAATGCAATAATTTAATTTTGTTTTATTCGACGTTGGATTTTGTTTATTGCTTACAATAGTTTATCATCCACGAAATATGGAACTAAGAAATTCTCAGCAAACAAATTCTAAATATTTATAACAGATTTAAGCGTGCAAATTCTGAGATATAATTGGTTCGAATAATGGAATTCGTTTCCTCTTCTTGAAAGAAATATATGCATTGTACATTGCCGTGCTATGAATAAAGTAGCCAATTAATTTCATACGCTTACGCTAGAAATGCATAAATTTGAAATACTACTTATATTAATACGTCCAGGTTATCAATATCAATATTTTCATTTCATTATAAACCGAGTCCTGTATGAAGATTACCACGGCCGAGGAATAGAAAGCTATCGCACTATAGCAATGCTTTTCAGAAGCCAGTTTTTGATGTATAATATAATAATCGGGTTAAATGTAAAATTCTAATTAAACGATACAATTGCAATATATACTATCCAGTAAATCTTAGCTGAAGTAAAATTTTAATAAAGCGCACCAATGGTAAAACAATTAACACAACGCATGAAATATTTCCTGTCTGTTCTACAAAATTGAGGCATGAAATTGTAAATATATATTTATTGCATAAATTAAAATTAAATTTCTTTAATATATAACGATTAATTCGTATAATACTCTAATTCGTTTATTTTTTAAAGTACATATAATTTTTAAAGAGTGTTTAATATAATTGTTTCGTAAGAAAAATCACTTCCTTGAAGTTGTGATTTTTATTTAAAGTATACGACTCGCTATAATCATCTACTTCGTAACTCCACAATGGCACTGAGCTATCTACTTTAAATTGATTTTTTCTTAATAATATCTTGCCAGCATTTTTATAGTATACACTATTAGAATATAAATCAATATCCCACCCATTAATATCGCATGACTTTTCGAAAAGAAAAATCTAAACTTAACGGAAACACACGCGTTCATAAATGGAACAAATTGTTTAGAAATAATACAAATGACCGGCCGTAAATTGTAAAATTGTCGGAATTATAAAAACGCTCTCATAGAAAAACATCTAACACATTTCATAATTTGAATCATACATTATAATAAAAATGGTGAATAATCTAAATAAATTCGATCTCGTCATTCTTATAAAGCAATGAATGCTGATCACATTTAGCGTCGAATAAATTTATTATTCAACTTTTTAACACTTGAATAGCAAACTAATTGACCTTTTAACCCTTGAATAGCAAACGTTCTTGACTATTTATCGTAGCTATAATTGGATTCGTTTTCAATTTTATTTTATACATTCTTTAGCTCACTTCTTTGCGACCTAACGATAAGTTAAACCTCTTATCAATACAAATAGTTAATAATATGAAATGACTGCTAGAAAATTACAATTTCGATCAAACATTAACACTTCTGGATCAAAATGGACCCAAGAATAGAATAAAAGATACAGAATATCAATAAACATTAACAAAAAATCAAAAACGATTTGAACACATTCTCTTATAATTACTAAAGAGTAAACTTCAAATTTTATGCATCTATAATGAAAAGGGGTAGATGCAATTTCAAACTGTACGAAGGATAATTTTTATTAATTTTATTTTCAATTTGTTTGTTATTTTCAATCGCTAAAGAAAGAATACAAGGTTACTGGCTCCTGTCTTTCGCAATCGACGCGGAAGATTTTTATTTTCCAAAACACAAACCTGATTAATTAAAAATAGTTCATTCATGTGAAACGTATGAAAATTTCATTGTTTTAAAACATGAAATAATTCCTGATTTGAATCTGCTCCATCATGCGAAGACTGCACCGCGCAACGAATACTATTTGAACTATAAAAGATTTTTATTGAAGTGAAACTTCTTTAGGCGCGTTAGGCGCAAAACCTAGACGCGGTAGGAGTAAAACCGATCTGGCGTTGAAACGGTGAAACGATGAAACGATGAAACGATTTAGTAAAACCTCGACGTGGTAGACGTAAAGTCTCGACGCGGTAGGAGTAAAACCGATCTGGCGATAAAACGATGAAACGATGAAACGATTTAGTAAAACCTCGACACGCTAGGAGTAAAACCGATCTGGCGATGAAACGATGAAATGACGAAACGAAATTTTGAAGTGAAACTTCTTTAAGCGCGGTAGGCGTAAAACCTAGGCGCGGTAGGCGTAAAACCGATCTGGCGATGAAACAATGAAACGATGAAACGAAATTCTATTCTATTAGCATATACGATTGAGGGTTCGGCATTGCTTAATAAAGATTATGTTAAAATTCCGATGATGCTAAGTACAGATTTCAACGTGAACTTTGCATCGGAACAATCAAAATTATTAATAGAATTTTTTAGAAGTAAATTAAGATTGGAAATAGTAAATAATCCTAATGAAGCGACAACAAGATCAGGAACAACTCTAGATGCAGTATTTGCAAGACATTTAGACAAAATTGAATCAAGAATATTTATATCATATTTTAGCTATCACAAGCCAATTATTTCAATGATAGAATCATAGAAAATTAAATGTCATCAAGTGTTAATAAAAATTCGAAAAAATGTTAAAGAAAGAAGTTTCACTGTGATCGAAGCACAGACCAATTTTTTCGCATAAAGATTCTGCAGTCCTGCTAATGAGCGACAAAATTGAATTCAGCAAATCTGTCCTGAGTCGTGTTAAATAAAACACTTCGAGATCAGTCGGCTTTAGAGGCGCTTAACATCGGTTGTGTTCGACGATTCACGTAGTTGCCAGACAATTCATAAACTTTTCTATAAGAGGCTTTCGACGACATCAATAATCCACGCGGCTCTTTATTACCCTCGGGCCGAAGCTGCGCCCGAGGAATTGCTTTCCACGAGCGAGTCAAAATGAACGTCTTTGTAAAAAATTGACAGAGAAAATGGTGGCGAACCAGAATGGCAAGACACGACGTCGGCGACGATCCCATGAAAGCCGACTCGCACGAAACTTCTTTTGCGTTCGCCGATAACTTACAAGTTATGATTGAAGGTGAAGACCGTTCGTTACAAACTTACAAGGTAGATATCATTTAGGAAGTTTCTCACCTACTGTCTATGTACAGTCTGACCACGGTTGGACGAGGAACTCGAGAACTGGCGAACCAATTTCCATGAAACTTTCTCTGCGCCATTGCGATGCCGCATCGAAGCCGATCGCGGTGTCTCGACTGATCTATATTTTACTACATCGTAAAAATTTTAATAATCCCCTCTTCGGAAATCTTTGACACAACTTCGCACGGAAAGTCTTGGATTAACAATTAGGTGTTTTTTTCGGCCGGTTTTGTTTAACCCTTAGTGGACGGGAATTATTTTTAGATACTTCTCGATGGGTCACATATACAGGGTGTCCCACATAAATGGTAACACCTAAATATCTGTCGTATTTACAGTCCTATCAGAAAACTTCACAGGACAAAGTGACACTATTGCAAGGGGCAAATATAATAGTAAAGAATAAAATTTTTGACATGTTTTTTAATGAAATTTCAAGGTCACTGATGTTTTTGTAAATGGAATAGTATATTTTTTTACCATAGCATGATAGACAATAAAAAAACTGAATTTAGTGGATACCACCTTTTTGACCTTGAAATGACCTTGAAATGACCTTGAACAAGATTAATCATGTTGGAGCGGATAAAATGTGGAAGTTTAAAACTTACGTGTTTCAGCAAAGATTACGCGTTGTTTACGGCGGGTTGACCTTTACATATCATAATAAACGTTCGAAATGTTGACCATCCTCATTTATGCAATATTGCAATCTTGCATTAAATGATCTGTAGGCATTGTCGATTTACTGAGACGTAATTGAACGTCGAACGAATTTATACAAGGAACTCTTACTGGTATAAAGTATGCTGCATTTTTACGCCAGGATTTGTCGGGCCTTTTAGAAGAAATTACGTTATTCGATCGGGAGCGCATGTGGTTTCAACATGATGGTTGTCCAGCGCATTATTCTAAAGTTGCTAGAACGGTGCTAAATACGAAATAACAAGGACGCTGGATTGGGCGACGAGGAACAATTCCATGGCGAGCCCGTTCTCCGGATCTGACACCATTGGACTTTTATCTATGGGGCAAGATAAAATGTATTGTGTACAAAGATAAACCCACAACGCCAGAGGATATGCGGCAAAGGATTACTGCAGCATGTGCTTCAATTACGTCTCAGGAAATCAACAATGCCTACAGATCATTTAATGCAAGATTTCAATATTGCATAAATGAGGATGGTCAACATTTCGAACGTTTATTATGATATGTAAAGGTCAACCCGCCGTAAACAACGCGTAATCTTTGCTGAAACACGTAAGTTTTAAACTTCCACATTTTATCCGCCCCAACATGATTATTCTTGCTCAAGGTCATTTCAAGGTAAAAAAGGTGGTATCCACTAAATTCAGTTTTTTATTGTCTATCATGTTATCGTAAAAAAATATTACTATTCCATTTACAAAAACATCGGTGACCTTAAAATTTCATTAAAAAACACGACATGACAAATTTTTTTCTTTACCATTACATTTGCCCTCTGTAATAGTGTCACTTTGTCCTGTGAAGTTTTCTGATAGGACTGTAAATACGACAGATATTTAGGAGTTCCCATTTATGTGGGACACCCGGTATTTTCTATGTAACACAAAATTGTGTACTGAGGAGTAAACTATATGAATGAAACGAAGGGGGAAGTATTGTGTTTGGAAAAAATTTGTTTCATATTTTTTGAGAGCTATGACTTCATTAAAAATTATTAGGAGTCGCAAAACAGTAAAATTGGGTAGGCGGCTATTTGCAGACAATCGTCCACAAAGGGTTAATTGATGATGGTCCTCCAAATACGCGATATGCAATGGGGACCAAAATTGAACCAATGAAACCATTTTTCAGAAAATCATTATTTGCGTACTTATTAAGGTAGACTCCCAAAAATCTCAAGAAGCGCATGATTTTATACCCATTTTGGCTTGAGAAACGATAAATATTCTATTAAACTCTGTTACATTGAGTTTATTAGTTACAGTATTTTATTCCTAACTCAATTTTTCACCAATCCGACATACTAACAAAAAGATATATTTCCAAATGAAAATATTAATTGATTCCTAAGTTCAAAGTAAGGTAAACTCCTGTGCCATTTGAGGTTCTTGTGATCTCGTTTTTCTAAACACACCCGTAATGATTTTCTATAAAAATGGTTCCATTGGATGAATTTTGCTCGTCACTGTATGTACCTTTATAATAATAACAAGATTGAACTTATTCAAATTTTGTACGATTTTTGGACAATATAATATGTTTGAAGAAAGAAATATAAAATTTCTCATGAAAACACTTTTGTAGATTCAATAACTGTGAAAGGAAAAATTTTAAACAAACCATTTTGACCCATCCGATAGTTCAAGTATAAAAACATTGGGTTATGACAGAAATTCGTTGCAAATATAAATACGTTCTAAGTTTAACAATTTGATTGTGACTCGTTGCGAATGTAGATAATTATGATTCGATAAAAACTGCCCGTAGTCAACGATTTTATAACTGATTCATTGTAATGCTTTGTTAATAAATGAAAAGAAGATGTTGAAGATAGCCGAACAAAATGTAACGAAATAATCTGAAGAAACTTTAATGTAAATGTTCGTTTTTTAATGTAAATTTTGATTTACGATTTTAAAAAGAAAATAGTGGCACTTAATGTCGTAAAGTTTCAAATTCGGCGACTTCAAAATTTATTTAGAAATTCTAGTTTTTATTGAAAATAAAAAGCTCGTAAGGACGCGGATGCTCTTCGGGGCAACATTCTGGCACCGTCAAAATCGAGAACAACGACGCCCCGCCTACACACAGGAAACAAAATAGTTTATCTTGTACTGTTAGTTTTAAATCTCTTTCTACGACATCATTTGCCCCGAAGCGTTGCCCCTGGGGGCAATCCAGCCACTCCCAGAGCAAATAGCGCTTGTTGCTCGTGTCCGTTATACAGGAACTATAAATTCTGATCGACTGCTTTATTTGTATGCAAAGTAATTGCCCGAATGAATACCGAACACTATCCTAAATCGTTCTTAGATAATTAATCCAGTAAAGAAATGCAACTGGCAAATCGAAAAAGAAGACATTTTTAGATAAAGTAGAGCAGACGTGTATAAAATATTTATCATCAGATCTATACGATTATTTCTGGACCCATTGAATATATTAATTATTAGACTGTGGATTTCATGTATTCACGACGAGCGTTAAAATATTTTCTGAATATGGTTAAATTTCCGAAGACGTCTATGCTCAGATTTGAATAAAATCTTGAAAATAGATTCCTTTTTGACTAAAACGATGAGTATCAAAAGGATTATTGGCGACTCCAAAAAAAATTTTTATATAAAATTTTAATGTCACTCTCTATCTTACCGACAAACTCATAAACGGAAAAATATATTGTTATTGATTTTCTATGCCTGACCATTGGATTAGTACATTTATATTCTGCATAAAGATCCGCAGTCTATTAATACCGAAGAGTTGTACTGGATATGTCGATGCTGTGAAACGATATTTGTGAAATTTTGAACATTGAGGTTATGTCACCTTTGGACGGAAGTGTGCATATCTTGACAACGGTAGAAGTAGTGATTAATGTTACATTTTAATAACGGAAGGTACCGACGTCGTTTAAATGCAGAAGAAAATTACTATTGTGTCGTCAGAACTTTACGCAAGATGGAACTCGATGGGACAATTATTTCAATTGGACAACAGGGAGGAAGTGTTTAATGAGAACCTATAGGAATTTAAATTTAGTGATCTTGCTTGTAGATTCTCGATGGTTACAACGCAAGATACAGGGTGTGGCAGAAATAACTCCCACATTTCGAAAAATCACTGTGCGGTCTCCAAAGCAGGTAGAGAGGTGCGGTTCGTCAAGGCCACCATTTGGACAATATAATTTTTAATGCTTAAAGTAAAAAAAACTTTTTTATATCTACATTTGAGAAATAAAAAGTTTTTGATGATATATTGTACCATTTTTTTTTTCAATCCCCCTTTGAAATGTTGGAGTTATTTCTGCCGCACCCTGTATAATCAAGAGAGGATAATAATTCGAATTTAATGAACTGGCTGTCGAAGATTCAGCCGGGAAACAAAATATCATCGGAATTACAACATTTCTACATTAATACTCTTTGCCGGAAAACAACTCGAAATTACAATGAATTAACAAGTTCACTTTAATTCCCAAATGTAGTAATTAATGATCGTTGATTATGTCCAAGTAGATTTAAGGCATTATCTAGAGAGTAATCACTAGAATTTGTATTTTATGTACGAAGAAAACGTAAACAGACTCAAAATGTATTAGTGAGACAATATTAATATAACGATAAAACTTTTATATTATAATTATTTTTTTATAAAAATTTTACTAACGTATTCGTGACTTTCTTCTGATTAAAAGGACACCCAACATGACATAATTCGGATCATTTTTACGCATTTAATACATGATATAGTAGAACCTCGATTATACGAACTAATCAGTAGAACGTATACGCCATAAATGAGCCAAATAAATAATATTTACTGATCTAAGATAACATTGTAGGTAGTAGCTATTCTAGTATCCAAGCATTCATGTCCGACTGATTAGTTCGGATAATCGAGGTTCTACTAAATCGTGAATTAAACGAATAAATGTGAACCAAATTGCATCGTGTTTGGTATCATTTTAATAAAAAAAATGTAACGAATATGTTTCTAACAGATTCACAGAAAAACAATTAAAAACAAAACAGTTTTATTATTGAGTTGTTACTGTCCCACTGATATGTCGCATATATCTAGACATTACCGTGTTATTTTCATCTTATTGGAACTATTAAATAACCAATTATATTTCCATTTGGTCCCTGTGTTTTACGATCGATAAACAATTAGTATTTTGCATAAAAATCCGTCCTCGAGTAATTACT
Organism: Sphecodes monilicornis; assembly: GCA_913789915.3. Classification (NCBI taxonomy): domain Eukaryota; kingdom Metazoa; phylum Arthropoda; class Insecta; order Hymenoptera; family Halictidae; genus Sphecodes; species Sphecodes monilicornis. The sequence goes on from OU565294.1 coordinate 12,391,721, forward strand.
TTATACATAGAATTATCGCGGTTGATCGATACTAACCGCAGGCAAAGTTTTGCTTAATATGAAAGTTTTCGATAGCGTTCCGCCGGGGCCGATTAAAACGCCTTCTGCGATTCAATACATTGTGCAATTGGTATCGGAAAGTAGGTGTTCGGTCGAAGTATCTGTTACGTTCGAGCCGGGAAAGCGCTCGCGCGTTTTCTTCCGCTTCTCCTCGAGGAATCGACTTCTATGTAAGTTTTAAACGGTTATTTAAGAAGAAAAACTTCACTCGCTTTTGCAGTACCTTTTACGTTAATACCATTGATGACCGTAGTAAAACAATCAAGCTACCGGGAAATAGCATAAGCTAAGAATTCCTTTTCCTCCGGGGAACAAACGAAATTAATATTCAATTGCGGCTGCCAGTTTTAATATAGCCGTCGTTCCAATAACTTGATCAAACTCTATTTTTTACACCCTTTTTGACACTCCAAACGCCCCGGTATAAATTCTGTATGAATTTAAACAAACTTGGTGATAGAAATATAAAAAGAATTTTGTTAGACTAATAATACAATCAACCATTAGCTACGCTAAAAAATAAATATAATAAATCAACATCTAAATAGATATACATTGATAAAGCACATGTTCTTCCAATTTATACTCCGTGATTGTATCCATGTGTAACATAAATGAATAAAGAGATTAAAATAATCAAAGAACATCGATATATTATTTTTGACGTGCTAAAATTACTACAACAGACATAAATAATTTTAATCATTTTAACCCCTTGCACTATGATTTATTTCATGGTTACAGTGATTACAACTTCTTCATCGCCCCTAATTTCTTCGAGGAAAAAGAAAATTTATATTTATTAAATGCTTGTATATTTTCCAATGGTTATATATCGACAACAACAAAATAGAATTTTTGTTTCGGTTTAAAGAAAAATTTATAATTTACATATTTAGTAGATTTCGTTCGAAATCCTCATCACGAGTCTGGCTCGTCGTTATAATGCAAGGGGTTAATGAGTCTATATGCACATAGAATCTCTTAAACTAATGTATTTGTATTGGCACGAAATAATTATAAATATTCCATCCCAAAAATACATAAAACAGTTGACATTTCATAATTTTAAAGAGTCTGTATGCACATAAAATATTTTAAACGAATGTATTTATATTGACACGAATTAATTATAAATATTCCACCCAAAAAATACATAAAACAGTTGACATTCAGTAAAATTACAGATATCTTGCACACTTGTGAATATTATCTGAATTTATCGCATTTTAATCAAACGTATTAATTACATTAGTTAATACTGTGTAAGAATATGTATAACAGTGTGTAACAGAATAATTAAGATTAATCTTGGCAACGTATCCACGCATTCTGTTAGAAAATTGGGCAGAGAATTAATTTTGCAGAAGACAGAGAGGAGAAAGTTCAGAGTTCGCACACAGGACAAGGAATGATAGTGCAACTTGCCACGCATTACCATAAAGAGTGAACCGTTGAACGTCTGCATTGGTCGTCCGTAATTAATTTCATTCTTCGTTGATTTTAAATTGTGCCACTGAATCCAAATCGTTGATTTATGATTCCTGGCCGGCAAACTCGCTGCTACCGCGGCTCACAATTTTTCAGCGAAAATTTCAGATCTATTTGCATGTTATTAACGCATTCGTGTTTTCTCATTGCAACGTGAATCACTCTCCCGCACACGCGAACAAATTTTCCCTGGTCGTTCATTTTTAAGCCGGATATTAATTACTCTTTTCTGTTGTTCCCCTCGTATTCATATTCAAAAAAAGGCTAAATCTCTATGCATTTCGGGTAGGTTTTTTTCTCCCTCGGATGGAAATGTACTCATTTACATCTTATGGAGGCCATTTTTCGAGTGACAAAGCGGATCTACGAGAAGATTCTGTAAGAACGACGTTCTTGCAATGTACAGACCAGATATGAAAATTATAAAGAAAATAGTTGCTTCCGTGAATTATAAAGAAAACATTTCTTTATCAATTGCAATAAACAGAAGCCAGATAGAAATCTCTTTCTTTAACACTAAACCTACCGACCATTAAAGCTAACTAGTAGTGTGTTGCCTTATAAAAATGGGACGATTGAATTTATTAAGATTTTGTGCGGTTTTCATTACAGTACAGCCTCTATTATCCGAACCTCTAATATTTAAATTCTTTATTGTCCAAATAGAGTTCAAGACCACACATTTGAGTCCAAAAGGATCCACATATAAGACGATATATTGTATAATAAGCCGCCTTTTTACAACGACTCTTTCAAAATTGATTTACGATCTTTTTTCACTTCTCTATGGAAGAAAAATGCGGAACAAGTTTGGTCGTCTAACCTATACTACTGTAAAGTTCGCGACACACCTCTCGTTCATAGCTCGATAAAACGAATTCAAAAATAATGAATTTTTAAGGTGTCATTGTAAAGAGGAAGCTTCAAGACTTAAATCTATGGTGATTCCAGTCACGAAAAAAATTTTTCAGTTTTCACAGAAGTTTGAATGTACAGCATCTTCGAGAAAAAATGCGTCTTCAGTTTCCCATCGACTACATCATGAAAAAAAATCTTACAATAAAATGAACAATGGATTATGAAACTAGAGGCTTCTAGCTTTAAAATGAGTCTAAATTTATTGTCGTACGATCATATTTTACAAAATTATCACAGTTTCAAGATGGAAAATTTTTCAGTGTTCAAATACTTCTTGTTATCACTATATCTTCTGTTTCTTGCAATTCATGCAGACAATTTTTATTCTAATTGATAATCCACAGTCCAATGAACATTCTCGTAAATAATAAGTAAAAATAGTGAAATTAATTTTTTTCTATCGGACTACTCTTCAGATTAAAAAAAATCTCACATTAAAATGAACAATGGATTATGAAACTAGAGGCTTCTAGCTTTAAAATGAGTCTAAATTTATTGTCGTACGATCATATTTTACAAAATTATCACAATTTGAATATGAACAATTTTTCAGTGTTCAAATACTTCTTGTTATCACTATGTCTTCTGTTTCTTGCAATTCATGCAGACAATTTTTATTCTGATTGATAATCCACAGTCCAGTGAACATTCTCGTAAATAATTAGTAAAAATAGTGAAATTAATTTTTTTCTATCGGACTACTCTTCAGATTAAAAAAAATCTCACATTAAAATGAACAATGGATTATGAAACTAGAGGCTTCTAGCTTTAAAATGAGTCTAAATTTATTGTCGTACGATCATATTTTACAAAATTATCACAATTTGAATATGAACAATTTTTCAGTGTTCAAATACTTCTTGTTATCACTATGTCTTCTGTTTCTTGCAATTGATGCAGACAATTTTAATTCTGATTGATAATCCACAGTCCAGTGAACATTCTCGTAAATAATTAGTAAAAATAGTGAAATTAATTTTTTTCTATCGGACTACTCTTCAGATTAAAAAAAATCTCACAATAAAATGAACAATGGATTATGAAACTAGAGGCTTCTAGCTTTAAAATGAGTCTAAATTTATTGTCGTACGATCATATTTTACAAAATTATCACAATTTGAATATGAACAATTTTTCAGTGTTCAAATACTTCTTGTTATCACTATGTCTTCTGTTTCTTGCAATTGATGCAGACAATTTTAATTCTGATTGATAATCCACAGTCCAGTGAACATTCTCGTAAATAATCAGTGAATATAGTGAAATTAATTTTTTTCTATCGGACCACCCTTCCGATTAAATTATTTTCGATAGTTCACCACGTACACGTGCACCTGAGTACCATTTAGCTCACGTGTCCGTCCATTACCGGTTATGACTACTCGAGTTAATGTTTATAAACGCTGTCAGGAGCATAGTATTATTCGTTCTGCATAATAATTTAACACACGTCGATAGGAAATTCGCGGAACAATCGAACATAAACAGTAACCATATCAGAATTAATATGTTTCACAATTAACAATAATCAGCAACCAAAACAACATTAAATATTGTTTCTTAAAATCGAAATCACTCAGAAATTAAAATAATTTTACTTCTAATTGATCTATCAACTAAATTTTTTATTTAAATTGCCTGTCTTTTTTCTGGGTTAGGGTTTTAGGACGACCAGTATTTTAACCCTAACTTCAGCCAACACAATACTGCATTCGCAGTTATTTATCGCATTTCATGTTGCATTTTCAAAGCCTCAAGGCCGACAGAATTATTCCAATTTTGCTAGGACACTTTCTGTCGCCAGCATTCTCAACAGCAATTAACGTATCGCGACACCTCACGCAACACGAGGAATCAGATTTATAGTTTCTGTTTTTCTGGAACATCAGGGGATCCTTGGATAGCGTTCCGATATAGCGTGCATGCAGGATTTCTGCATAATGTTGCGGAAATTCCCGGTTTCAAAAAAAGGTTTCTATTTTTTTATTAATTGTACCGTTTCCATTGTATCCACAATTCATCGAACAGTCTCCTCACGCTCTTTAAAATGGGGCAATTTTCTAAAAAATGTTCCGAACGATAAAAAAAAAATGTTCCGAATCAATCTTTTCAAGAACTTAGGACGATTAGTTTAATAGAGGACGTGTCAAAATTTTTTTAAAAAATTGTATCTACAGTAACCCCCAGATCTAAGTCCGTTTTCGGTTCTCTGCCGGGACTTAGATCGTGAAGGGACACTATTCTTTTGTGACCGCATCGACCGCGCCGAACGTAGAAAAGGACAGCATGCAAACATGAACCGCGCGGCCGTAGGCGCAACAAAAAATAACGTATCGGTGAGACAATACTAGTGCAATAATAAAACTTCTTTAGTTTTTAATGAAATTTTACCCATATATTCTTGGCATTTTTGTAATAATACCAAATATGATATAATTCCGATGATATTTACTTGTGTAATAAACGATGAAATTTTTGGACGTAAAGAAGGACAGCGTATAGGAAAGAAAGAGACGACAAGAGTCGCGGCCACCGGCACATTTCTAAGGCCCGCGTGTCCGTACAACGTAATGCCAATAAAAAACTTCCATATTTCATTACACAAGTAAATATCATCGGAATTATATCATATTTGGTATCATTTTCATTAGAAAAATGCCACCAATATTTTGGTGAAAATTCCATGAAAAAATAATAAAAAATAAAGATGTTTTGTAATTGGATTAGTAGTGATTCACACCGATATATCCGACCTAGGATAAGATTACGCGGCATGTATACACTGCTCGGGGACCGAGGCAGCTCGAGCTTCACAGCCCTTCCGGGGATGCCCCGCAGTGGAAGGAGTAGGCCAAGGGACATAGATCGCAATGTTCCGTCGGACTAAGATCGCGGGGTTACTGTAGCAAGAATTGCGAAGAAAATAGTAAACATTGAATTTACATACAGAAATTATTATAAACATGGATCTACAAGAGTGATTTTTTCAATTTTCATTGAACACACGGATAGAAAACTCGTAAAAAGTAAACTTTACAATATTCTTTTGCGGCTTCAAAGAAATGTTAAATGCAATTTTTCCGAAAATGTGTACATGCTTCAACTAATAAACTATCCCTTTTAATATCTCAAGAAAACCAAAATTGTTCAAGTCCGTTTTATAAAGTTACTCTGTTTTAAAGAATATTCTTAAGGGATCATTTTTCATTTGACAGCATCTTGCAAGAGGTAATTGCAAAAGGAATTAATTATTTACATTTTGACCATTTCGTGAGCCAATCGGTAAACTTTTCGTGCACAATCGTGTATTTCTTCCAACTTCCAATAAACTTGTATTTTAGAAGATTCTCTTTCTGTAAAACATGTTTTCTAGAAAACGTATTAGAAGCTTGTATTTTAGGAGATTCTCTTTCTATAAAACATGTTTGCTAGAAAACGTATCAGAAGCTGTGTAAAATTAAATTAAAAAAGGCTTAAAAAGCTGTATAGATGTCAATAAAACGAACATGAAAAATCATGTATTATAAAATCAAATAAAACTTATTAAAAGTCCGCATCAAAATTATTTGTATGTATTTTATAAACATGCGCATACTATAAATGCACGAATATAAATGCAGTCTACAAGAAAATACAATTTTTCCATGTCAATTATTAGAAACAGAATTTCTTCTTTTACAAAACGTGTTAGAAGCCGCGTCAAAATATATAAAAAATGTTTAAAAACCTGCAATAAAACGAACATGAAAAATCATGTAATATCAACTAAAACCTGTTAAAAACCCGCATGAAAATTATTTATCTAAAAACGTACCGTCTGTGAAAAAGAAATCAGGTATCTTCCGTTTCTGATATGAAACGGAAACGCTGTGTTATTTGTTAACGAACAGTAGTCAAAAATTAAATTGTTGCATCTGGAAACACTGTACAACTCAAAATCACGTCGAACTCTTTAAACAGTCATAAGGTAAGGTCGCTATAGAGTTGTACACCGTCCGTTTACAAGAGAATGAAAAAGTAACGTCACGTCCGAAGTAATTTGTCTCGGGAGGCGCGCGATCGATCAAACAAAAATTTATTCCGAAGTTCTTTTTCGCCGATTCCCCGCGCCCGGCCGGCGTGATAAACTTATCAGCGATTGCAATACGATTTACCAGACACGGTGCATATTCAAGTGTTTCGGGGGCGGAATGTAAATTACACGGGAAGGAATTTATTACCGTTGCTGGATCAGTTAACAACCTCACGGAAGTCGCACAATCGTCACGAAAATGTGTTCTGTTCGGCACGATTAATATACAGGCCGCGTACTAATTTAAATATCATTTGCACTGCGGGACACAAATGCATGCGATCATTAGCGTCGAAAGAATTTAATTACATTTGTTTCGAAACCGCCGGCGTGCCGGTGTACTCCGTGTGAAAATTAATCTGACAACGGTCGTCGTCTCCGCGAATCTCTTCGTTCCCCACATCCCTCACAGAAAACCCATACACACGTTCACAAACACACATGGGCGGACATAGTTACAGGGTGTCCCATTTCAAATAAACCACTCGAATATATCTGAAACTATGATATCAAAAAATGTTTCGAACAAAAATTATATGGCTTCGAGGAGGGCATAATTCTACTTTAATGTTATTTATTTTGTAGGTGGAGGAGTAGAGGACATATGAAGGTCATCTTCAATTTTTTTTATCCGAACTATCAAGTTTTTAATATATCAATCGATGCAGTCTATTTTTCCTCATAAACAATTATTAACCTTCTTATATCGAAAAAGTATTAGTTTAAAAGATACTGACATATCAACTAAAAAACCATCAGTTTAGAAGAGATTGAAATAGCATCTATACTAATCGTTTTTTTATATAAGGAGGTTAATAATATTTTATGGGGAATAATAAACTACATCGATTGGTACATTAAAAACTTGTTAGTTCGGATAAAAAAAATTGAAGGTGACCTTCATATGTCCTCTACTCCTCCACCTACAAAAAGATCATTAACCAGTTAGCTGTTGCGACCTCTTTGATAAGTGTGTACCTGAAATGTGTCGTAAAAGGTAAGCGAATTACTTTGTGCACACTGTATACAATTTTTTCATAATAATTATTTATATTTTCGTATTTGTGCGTTTTATTTCGTCTTGGCCTCTAAATATTCAAATGATCTTGAAATTTAAGAATATATTTTAGTTTTCACTAAAATTGCAATGTAAACAGCAAATTGTAGCTACTTTTTACGCATGACGAGTATATTCGTCATAACAAAAAACTGTGCCATTTCTTCATGACGAGTATACTCGTCAAAAACAGCTAACTGGTTAATATAAACTGACGTCCCCCTCGATACAGTATAACTTATGTTCGAAATATTTTTCGATATCAATCAGTGGTTCATTTTAAATGGGACACCCTGTATAGACAGTCACAGAAATACTAGAAAAAGATACAGACAAGTCAGAGACAGATACAAGCACACATTGCGATACAGAGACGGGTAGAAGCATATACTGCAACGCAGAAACAGAAACAGCACTAACCGAGACTTTTACCGAACCGGTAATGCAATTCTTAAGATTTCCACGAGACCGCCGAGAGTCTATTATTTTAATTGTGCAGCGTCCTCGGGAGCAATATCCCGGAGAGTGTGCCTCAATTGTTACGCGGCCGAATGATAAATGGAATCGAAGAGTATCGAGACGAGCGATCCGGTTCGAGGACAATTATAAATGTTTTGCGTTTTAATGTCTCCCATTAGGCGCGCGGATAATTGATCGGCGGAACAAGTGTCAAAAGTACAAGGAAGAAACATTGACGATCCGTCACCAATTAATCGCTAAAAGTCGGAACTTTATCGATCACTTTTTCTCTCTCTCTCTCTCTCTCTCTCTCTCTCTCTCCCTCTCTCTCTCCCTCTCTTCCTCTCTCGAGCAGGAGAACAAATATCCATCTGTTATTGGGAATCGGAGAGCTTGCTGCAAAGCTACCTTTGTCCCAAACTCGAATTTTCGAGGTATTGGTTTTTTTAACTTTTCGACCCTTAACTGTGAAACGGTTTCAAATTTTTCGAAAATTTTTATGATTTTAGAAATACGGTGGAACTCCGTGAAACGTGATCAAATGTTGTGTAAAAGGATTTTATATACGTATGTATCTGATAGGACAGTAAATGTATAGCTTTCTTAAACAATTTTTTGATCGTGTTATACGGAGACCTACTATACATTTGCTGACGGATAAAATACAGATATAGTCTTTTTAAACAGTTTTTTTTGGCATTATACGTACGTTTATTGTAGTTCCTATATGCAATACAGGGTAGTTCAAAAATCATAAGACCATTCTAACATTGAATGACCCTTTATATTTTAAAAAATTACATTTATTCTTTTAGGAACTAATTCGAATTTTAAATATTCTAGTGACCTTTGGGCCACTCTATACGTCACCAAATTAGACTTTAGACAAGAAGAAAATAAACATTTCACAGTTAGAGTCATTTTAATTTTCTCGCTTAACATTTGTTTAAGTATTACGTAATTAATTTTTACTATAATATATTGTGGAAAAAATTGCATTGCAACTCAAAGCCACGGGAAGATCAACGGAATACTATGACACATTTAATCTATCCAGTTTTGGTATAATTGTAATGTGGTTGTAATGTGGCCAGCATAGATTAAAACACAAGAATGTCACAGAATGTATAATAAACATTTACGTGAATTTAACAAGATGTGGATTTAATTTTAGAGTATCTATTGGTTAAATTATGATCGTATAAATATAGGGTTGCAGCTGATCCTACAGTCCGACTAATGCAATTACTACCAGTGCGCCTAGTTAGGGGTTGAAATCTGTGACAGCACTTTCTGCTGAGTTTCCGATGTCAAAATTGCAACTATACTATTACAGACATGACACTAGAATTGGTGTCGAAGTTGCATTGTTCGGAACTGTCAACAAGCACAAACTTTCCGATCTCCCGGCAAGGGTTGCTCCAGCAATTAATCCTCAAAAGTCCGAGCATCGTTGCACAATTTCTCAAACTCAAGTTGTCCGTTTTTATTCTGGGTTTCGACGTCCACCAATTGCATTTCTAAAATTATACATAGACACCCTGCTTTCTATTTTCTATTCAAGCACCCTAAAATTGCACAAGTGATTTCACCCTTAACTGTTACTCATTCACAAGCTCTGTTCGATTCTGTTTTACTTCTTCTGGTCGAAAGACCTACTGTTGTTATAATACTGGAACCTCATCCTTGTTATCCTGGAACGTTGACCTCAGTATACGAACCCGAACGATTCCTAAACCCCACTAATCAAGTTTTTAACTTATATATGCGCTGTCTTTTCTTGATTCCAAAGAGCTTTCCATTTTTTCAAATTCTATCCACACACTCGATTTTCTCAAAATCATGAAATATGATTTCTATAATCCATCACTCAACTTTAGAACTTATACAAATGTATACATATATGCGCTGTCTTCTTTCATGACTAATGAGTTTTTTAAAATTTTTTCAATTATTTCAATCAATTTTTTAAAATTCTATCCCCCCTTTCTGTACCTCACCACTCAAGTTTCTAACTCTTAAAAAGACAATGTTTTTTAATATTGGACTCTACTACTTGGATTTTTTTAGAAGCTAGAACAATTAGTTTCCAACATGACACGAAGATGAAATTTTGAAAAAAAATTGCAATTGATCGGAATTGCTCGGAAAATATTGAAAGGTGTATATGACAACTTTTTGACTTGGGCCTATATTGAAAATTTAAAAACTATGTTTTGTAGATCTGTGACAATTATACACATTCTGAAAGTTTCATCAAAATCGGTCAAGATTGGAATTACAAGCGTTTGAAGATGGCAAAAATTGCAGAATCTAAGAATTCTTACAACTTCCTGTCATTTCTTTCCGCATTAACCGATTTTGATAAAATTTTCAGAATATGTATAATACACAGATCTGCAAAAAATATTTGTTAAATTTCCAATACAGGCCCACATAAGAAAGTTGTAAAACACCACTTTTAGTATTTTCTCTCATATTCTGACCAATTGCAATTTTTTCAAAATTTTTTTCACGTAGTAAACTAATTGTTCTAACTTCTCGAAGAAATTCAAATCGTAAGATCTAATACTAAAAAAGTTCATCGTCATTTTAAGAGTATCCGAATATTTATAGGAATCACTGTATGCACTGTATGCATATTACCTCAATTCCAAAGAGTTTTCCATTTTTCAAATTCCATACGCACTCGATTGTCTCAGTCTCATCAAATAAATACTCCACTGACGAACTGTGCTATTTCCAAGTTTTCAGTGAGGCGGTGTTATACATTTAATAAAGGACTACTAATAAAGGACTTCTTAACGGAATACGTACAGTAATGTCTCGATATAATGTGAAAACCTTGCTTCCGAAACGTCATCTATCACGCACCGCGTACAGGCACTATTTCTTGTACCCCGGCCGCTAGCTCGTCGAACGTAGAAAAAGGATAGCGAGTAAACAAAACATCGACACCAGAATATCGGTAAGACAATACTAATCCAATGGAGATCACCTTCACCAAACATGCTCGTAACATTTTTGTGATCAAAATAACACCACACACGACACAATTTCGATCATGTATACTTCTTTAATTCTCGATATACTGGATCCTCGATTATCCGAACTGACCAGTAGAACGTGAACGTTTGGATAATAGAACGTATAATGCGGTCAAAAAATTGTTTAAAAACACTGTATATATCAATATTTCCTATGGCAGTAAATGTACAGTGTAAAGATTTATTTCAAAAGATTGTATACTTATTACCACAAAAGATACATATATACAGTAATTTTTAAACAATTTCTTAATCACATTATACCTGGTGGGCTACAGTACAGTGCTAGATTACATCTTCAACGATTTGCACAACGAATCGTGTTATATTATATGGATAATTTTCGAATTAACTGTTTGCGTGCGTACGACATACTGTAGTGTTGAGGTACCAACCGTTCGGATACCAGAGGTTCTACAAAATTGTCAATCAAACCGACAAACATGCACCGAGCTACGTCAAGTTTGGGATCGTTTTGCTCAGAAAAATGTCATAGATCTCCAGGTAAAACTTTCATAATTCCATTCATTACAAATCATCCAACACTTCTCAAGTTCCTGGCCAGTCGAAGGGCACACATCGCGGTACCGTTGGGAGCAAAATTCCTCACGAATACCGAGCACAACTTTTCCACATGTATCGAAACATTATAATACACCACTGCACTCTCGAAGAAAGTCCATAGTAGTCAGAGGGGGTTGGGCAAAAAAGAATCCGGGCAGACCCAGTTAAACGGTAATTTCCCGCAACGAGCCGCGGGCCGGAGTCGGTCACGCGAGGCCCGCGCGGCGGAATGTCTACTTTTGAGATTACTCACCGAACAATGGAGTAGGCTGGCAGACAAATATCGAGGCGAATATCAAAGGCTGCGATCCATCCAGCGGGGCGCACAGAAACTCGTTCGGGATTCAAGAGGGCGAACAAAAAAAAAACGCGGTAGAGAAACCGGCGGTGGCAGAAAGCGAGAGAAAGAGAGAGTTAGAGAGAGAGAGAAAGAGAGAGGAAAACAGAGAGAGAGAGAAAGAGAAAAAGGGTATCTCTCTCTCCCGCTCGTAGTGAGCTTTCTGTGTTTTCCCCCTTTCGGTGGTGTTCTCTTCTTTTCCGGGCCGGTCTCTCGTTCCCTCGCTGCTGGTGTCCCGGTGCCAAGTCAGCGGTTGGCACACACAGGTGCGAAAAACCGACGGAACGGGGGTGAGTGGGGGAGTAGAGCACGGAACCACGGCACAAAGCAACCCGTGGATTGCTGGAGAAGTAGGATGAAGCGGGACGTGTAGAACGATCGCTGGAGTCACCGATGTCCCGCGAATAACAGAGGATGTCCACGAGATAATGTCCTCCTGTTGCAACACTCTGGTGTGATCACTTGGGGGATGATTCAGTCAATGCGGCAACTTATTTTTGCAGAAAAGATCGAGCGCAGGTGATTGAGAGTCTTCCTGGTCTGTCCTGGAAGTGTCCCGGAAATCCCGCTTCGAATCTTTCAGGACGCTCAGCTGGCCAACCCTTCGCGCAGGAATCAGCCGGGGAAACTTCAAGAGTTAGAGGACGACGATCTTTCGATCGGATCGAGGGATCGATTGTCCTGGAAAACGCGCTAGCGGATTCTTCTTCTTTCGAGAAGCACGAGTTAGATTTTTTGATTTGGGTGGTTCGATGTTGACGATGGTGTATCCGTTTAAAAAAAGAACTCGCTAAAGGTTCACGGTATATCGACGAGAGAAATTCGGCGCAAGTCACTGCGATGCGAGGACGTCGCGACGACTGGCGGACGCAGACTGGCTCGAACGCCGACGTCCCTCGGTTTTCACAGCGCGCCGCGACGCTCGGCGTCTCGACGCCGCTCGTCGAGGGCGCTCACGCTCGTCGTTCGTGCCGTTTCGTTTGCGTGGCTTTCCGCCCCTCACCTTTTCTTGCGATTCTTAGGCCGCGCTCCCTGTCCGTCGCGACGCGTCGCGACTGGTCACTCTTTCTAGCTTTCTGTGCATCTTCTGCTGTCTTACTCCCTTTTCCTCTATTTTGTTCATTCTCCCTATTTCTCTTTCTAATTCTCTCCTTATGTGCATCTTCTGCTCTCTCCCTCTTTCTCTGCATCATCTGCGCTCTTTTAAGAGAGCAACCAGCTCTTAAGTTTCCCTTTCTTTTCTTTATTATTAACCCTGAAGTGGAATGCTATTTAACTCAGATAAAGAAGTACTACACTAGGATCTTCTTAACCCCTTGTACTACAATACTGGCCCTTAACCGATGTTCCGCGAGCTTTTTGCAAATATTCCGCGAAATTATGAAAGTCGAATTTTTGTTTTAAATGATTTTTATAATGTAGAATCTATTTATTTCTACGCGGGATGTTTTTGTTTGGTTTTCGGATCATTACTTTTGGTGTTCCGCAAATTTTTCATATAATCAAAAGTGTTCCCTGACTTCAAAAAGGTTAAGAACCTCTGTACTACAACGTCGAGTCGGACTCGTGATGAAAGATCAGAACAGAATCTACTAAATATTAAATATGTATCGTACGTTATCAACCATGTATGTTACACCATTCTTACGTTAACCCTCGCACAGCGTACCGTTCTTACAATTAAACATTTGCTGATGTTTGTGACTACTCATTGCTTTATTTATCAACCTTTGGAAACATATTTTTGCAGGTATTTCTTGTAAACATGTTATTCTCCTTTTATCTAATGTAACAGCTGTCCATTTAATGTAATCACCAGAAAATGAGTAATTGAATGTCGATTTTGATATTCTGGGTCAAATAGACCCAGGTTCAAGGTTAAACGTCTCAAATGTATAGTTAACCCGAAAATTCGGCACCGAAATGTGTCGTCTACAGTCTGTGCCACAAGAAACCGTTGGCGTTATTTTCTTTGAAAATTAATGTATTAACCCTTAGCACTCGAATGGCGACTCTGAGGCGCCACTACAAATTGCTACACCATTATTCAGAATATTGTTTACACGATTAAATTTGTTCATATGTAATAAATTACTAAACATTTAAATATTGTATGAGGTATTATATCAGTTTCGTACGCATGTAATGAAAAAAATTTATGTACGATGGAAATATTTTAGGTTAGAAGAAATGTTTGGTATTTTAGTTGAAATAGATCCGAGTGCAAAGGGTTAATGTATAAAGAATTGTTTAAGAAGACTGCACTTCCGGTCACAAGATATACACGTATACAGTCATTTTTAAACAATTTTTTGACGCTTTGTACGGAAATATCACATTGTGTGACAACAGACGGAAACTCTCTCTCTCTCTTTCTGTGCGTCTTCTTCTACCCCCCCCCCCCCTCTCCCTCTCTCACCCTCTATGGTGCTCGACGCGTGGCTCCTTTATGATGCCACCGCCGGTGAAGGGTACGACAGGGAGGAAGGATACGGAAACAACGCGGAGGGTGGAAAAATGAACAAAGACAAACGCAACAGTTGTGAATCTTCTGGCATGGTAACTATATACCCGGTAGGTAGTACGCTAAGGAAACTTCCTTTTTTACGCTCAACTTCGCGGCGCGCGGCCGACGATTGCTACTTTAGAGTTCCATGGCGGTGACTCGGGGAAAAAGATTTCGAACGCAGTACGAGCCCATAACGGTTCTTTTATTCTGCTATGTTATTTTATTCTTATTCTTTCTTTTTCGTAGACGAGATAGAGTTTTGCGATCAACAAGTTAGCCGAGATAGGTGCTCTGGACTTTGGAACACACAATGTTCGTTGGGGGTGTTGTAAATTATTGATCATTAATTTTAGTACCTTACCCTATAAAGTATTCGGTGAATATCTAGATTAGGGAAGCCATCTCCGTTTGCAGTGATTTTTTTAATATGTTGGCAACGTCATCACCGACAGCAACTTTCTGAAGGTTTTAGATGGAGTTCGCTGTTTATACAAAAGTTGTCTGGAGTTAAAGTTGGATAATGTTTTGAGGTTAGATTTGTTGCCGGGGAGGGGGTTACCACCCCAAAACAATATATGTGTTTCTTCTTCAAGATAAGCTTTAATAATTTTCCAGATGTCACTTAACACTAAACCTACCAACTACAAAACATATGAAAGTGAAACGTTTTATACAAGTGAGAAGATTGAACTAACTTAAACTTTTTACAGTTTTCATTATAATATGTGCTTAAATAAAGAAGTCGATCTAGTCATTTCCTATGAAAGCGTTTCTATAATTTCAATAAATGCGGAATAGAGAACCGGTCATTTCACCGTGGAAGGTTTAGTGTTAAATATCTTATAGGGTGCGCAGTGGCTCAGTGGATAGAGCGCGCGACTACAAACACTGTGGTCGTGAGTTTAAATCCCACCGCCGTCACCTCTGGAAATATTCTTCTATGTGATATTATACTGCGTCGTTGACCATGGTGGTTCGGAACCCACCGTAATAAACAGTAGGTCCCGCTGAAAAGTAGGCTGAACATTGGCGTTAGGTGAGAGTGGACAAAGTGGAAGAAAGGGGAGAATGGTAAAATGGATTTGAAACCCTGAGGGAACCGAATATCAGTACCTACCTCTACCTACTTAACACTAGGTTTACGGAGCACTAAAATTGATTATTTTACATTGCTTTATAAAAATAATAAAATTGTATTTACTTAGATCTTCAGCGATTTTTATTGTTATATGTGCACAAAAAAATAAATCTATTTAATAATTCCTCACGAATGCCTCCTTACACTCTTAATAATCGTAAATTAAAAATTTTTGAATCCGTCATTTTGACGGGCTCCGTAAATCTAGTGTTAACTCTCGTATAGTGAGCACTGTGCTTCTGTTTGCCTTTCTCACTGAAATCTAGAAAACCTCTTCTCACTAGAAAACACAATCTTACACTGTTTTGTAAATTTCACAAAACTTTCACCTAACCCAAACCTACAACTGATTAATTGTGAGAGCCAGGAATTAATTCGTACACCTGATAAATGTACAAGATCTGCAATCTAATTATTATCAGATACGACACAGTTTCGTTCATTATTGCTTGTTTTGCGCGATTTGAAGGCAACTATGAGAAATATGAAAATGTACAATCATCTGCTATGCTGTGGTAAAAATATTGTTTTAACATAAATCGAAAGAATCTTGAATGCATTTGCTGTTTTCGAATTTTTTCGGGTAAAGATGACCCAAAAAATTATATGAAAAATATTTTGCGGAGCGTCTATACAGCTCATAGCCCCGTTTCATTCTCTCGTGGAGCTTGTTTTTTTATCGAATGCAATAACGATTCGAGAAATGTATAGGAACGGGAAAAAATTCGTGGAAACAACGTCCGCAAAATTGCTGACAGTACGATATAGAGAGGGAAAAAAAAGAGGACAGCACAAGGCTGCGCAACTGGAGTTGCAAAAATACGTATCCTTTTTCAAGGAAAGGAAGCACAGCACGAAGGAAACGCGAACGCACTGACACGAAACCGGTACAAAAGTGAGCAGAGGATGAATACAACAGTTGTGAATCTTTCAGTTCCTGCAAGAATACCGAGAATTTCCCCGTGTATTTAGTTTGCTTACGTACTGGCAATTGCTTCGCAAACTTCACCGGGAGGGAGAAAACCTCACCAAACATTCTAATACTAAAAAACATAAAACGCCGTTGTTGTGCATTCTCGACCCGAGGGTACGCGCTGCCAATTTCTGCGTATTTCGCCGAAAAACATGTTCACGCAGCAAATTAACAGAACAAAAATTGACGGGCCTCGCACGTTACAGATGCCTAATTATTACACCAATTAACGTTACGCCTGGAAACAAATAATACGTTGCGACTATGCAAAAATTAATCGAACGTGCAATGTGCAATTATAAATTGGAAATTCCCTGGGGTTCTGTGCCATTTTCACATTTTTTATGAATTGTTACATGAGAGCCGTATAGGTAAATTATGCACGGTTTGTAACATGTTTTCACTGTTTACATAACAATTTTATAAAGAACTCTGGATAATTCTAGAGGATTTAAGAAAATTTTAGTCAGCTGCATGAGAAAATATTGTTCGAAGTACGTCGTGATTACCTTTTAAACAGAACAGTGTTATGAATATGTTGGTAAGAGATTCATAAAAAGATAATTGAAAATAGAAATATTTAAATACAAGTATCGTACAAATCTCTTTCGCATATATCATAACATTAGCATGTACACTAAAACAATTTCGACAAATGTTGATTACCTTATTTTGATTTCTAATATCATACTACGTACTTATCTAGGCATTTTAATGTAGATTCGAAAGAAATTCTTGTTTTGTTTTAATCAACAAATATGGACGCTAGATGTCAGGTCCAGTGTCGCCAGAAACATCTAAAACTGGGTGAATTTTCCTCTCCTCCTTTTCCCCTTCCACTATCCCATTCCACTACCATGAGCACACTCCAACGTCCCCCACTAAGACCGCAGACTGGTCACGTGACGTGCCGCGCAACGTGTTACATATTACTCTGGTCATCAGAGAGGTGGTAAACTGTATTCCCCTCGATTTAACCAATCTGGCGAAACTGGTCAGGGCCCGAAGCAGCTTCAACAAAAAAAACATGTTAGCATCCGTAAGCGGTAGCACCATCATTTCGGATCGGAAAAATACAAAAAGAATATTTTTAAGTGATTTAAGATATATTATACACCGAATATTTTTCGTTTATTTTTATACTGAAAAAACATAGTTTAACACGTTAAACGCTAGGGGGACTGACGGTATCAAATTTACTAAAAACAATATATACGATATAATTCAAATACTATAAACAAAATATTCACAAATAGATTTAATTCAAACAGATTAAACAGAAATGGTGTGGTAAGCAAGTCTTTTACTTATGCGGAGTCGTATTTTTATATTTAAACTTACACAAAAAAAGTGAAATGGAAAGCAAGGCAAAATTGCACGCTTATCGTGTTAATTTATTGAATGTTTCGGGTCCGTTACTGTGGCCCCTTAAGTGTCTGGCGCTGGGGAAACTCCACCTATTATCGTTTCACACATCGTGGGTTTTCTGCGTGTCTACGTGATGAAACGATCGGCGGAATTGTTGAAAGGGCCGTCAAATGTCGTTTCGACACCGTAGTGGCTTTTCAGCTTCCTTTCCTCCCAAATTCTTTCGCATTCGAATGACGAGGAATCGAATGGGGAAACAATTGTTTCGTCAATAATGTCAGTGTCAAACGTTCCGGCGCGTGTTGGAGAACGCTGACGTCGCGACGTCACGCCCGTCCTTGGCCGCAACCACCCCTGCATAGTGGAGAGATGAAAGACAAAGCGTAGAAAAAGGGGGTTGATGTTCGGTTCACAGCGCTACGTATGAAAAAAAACGAAGAGAAAGAGAGAGAGAGAGAGAGAGAGAGAGAGAGAGAGAGAGAGAGAGAGAGAGAGGCACAGTGAGAGAGGGCGGTGGGGGGAGGGAGAGGAGGAAAAAGAAACGAATGGAGAGAGAGGGACAAGTACAAAGAGCCAGGTGCAACAGTTGTTCATTTTCTACATTTGTGCACGTCAGTTATAGAAGTACTGAAAACATTCGCGGGCGCAGAGCAAGCGTCCCCTTTATGGAGATCGTCATCCTGACGGGGGATGCTCGGTGCGCCTCAAACGTTTTCGTTACGTCGTCGAAAGCTGAACAATGGCGCATAAAATTCATGAACGCGAAGCATAACAGAGCGAAACGGAAGCCACGTTCGCGCGTTCCCTCCCCGTATGTTGAACGCTTTTGTTGGTTTTTTTTCGCTGGTTATTACGCGAGTCGCGTAATCTAATTGGCTTTGTCTTGGGCTCGTGCGATTAGGATCAAGAGCCTTCGAGGTGTAATTGCTTTCTGGTGGACTGGTGTCAGTGATCTTTGTGAATGAAGAGAGGATTTTTATAAATTATTTGGCAAAAAGTGGATCGAGGTGGATATTGTTTACGATTTTAACACATTATATACCGGCAATTATTCCATAATTTTCTAAAGCCTATGGCTAAGAACCTTTTAACACTTTGACTGCCAAAACAGCAAACCTAAAAAAATCCATAAAATCAAAGTCATGCATTTAACCAAATGAAAATATAAAAGATAAAATGTATGGTATCGAATAATCCATCAACCTTATTGCATCTTCTAAATGTTAACCAAATGTGGTACAAAGAATATATTAGTGGAGAGATTCATATTTCAATCTAGAGAGATTAATTCTGTCATCCATCTATGGCTGACATGGTAGTCAACGTGTTAAGATTTCCACCAACACCAATGACAACTGTGATCATAAACAAACTAGTCAACCCCAAGACCGTAATTCAATAATTTTGTTCGGTATTATAATATAAAAGAACATTTTTAAGCGTCCTTCCGGTATAACACTTTTCCTGCAAAACCTGTTAACAACATTTTAACACAATATCTTTTTTTTAAATGAGACCAAATGACGAGTGTTTTTGACAAGTTAGAAGAATTAGTTTATTAGAGGAGGTGTAAATAAAATATTTGAAAAAATTGCAATTGCTCGGAAAAAAAATAGTAAAAGTTGATTTCTACAGCTTTTTTATCTGGACCTGTATTGAAAATTTAAAAATGTGTTCTATACAATCAAATTAATTATATACATCCTGAAAATTTTATCGATATTGGT
Organism: Sphecodes monilicornis; assembly: GCA_913789915.3. Taxonomy (NCBI): domain Eukaryota; kingdom Metazoa; phylum Arthropoda; class Insecta; order Hymenoptera; family Halictidae; genus Sphecodes; species Sphecodes monilicornis. The sequence continues at coordinate 12,411,441 of OU565294.1, forward strand.
TAATTGGTTCATCTGTTATAAACGATTACAAATGGGAATAATTGCAGTTATTAACCAATAATCGCGACAATTTGCAATTTCAAACGAAGATAACATCAAGAACGTTCTCCTCTTCTTTAAAACCATCGACATATATAAATTATTATAAACATATTTTATTTTCTTCCATCCAAGTTCCAATATTAACTTTAAACAGTTGCAAATTAATATACATGCTATTTGTACTTTAACAAATTGTAATCTGTAAACCAGGTAGTCGCTAATGACCTTGCTGTTAATGCGACCACATTAAATTAAACTACAAATAAATAAATAATAAATAAAACATTCGAGTCATTTGGTCTAATTTTTAAAAAGTTTTGTTGTTTCAATGGTGTTGATTCAATTCAATGTTGAGTTACTCATCTTCAACTCCTTCTAAAAATTGCAAGAGTATATTCGATGGTGTTCGATGCAACTTGTATTGCAACGTGTGCACAAGTGAATAAATTTATTTAATAATTTTCCGTAAAAGTATCTTCACAGTTTTGGTACTAATGGAATAAAAAACTTCAAACATGTTATTTTTTTCTATCCTGGTATTAAGGGTGCCATTTATTAACCCTTCGCCTAATAATTTATTTTTACAGATACACTGATTAGAACTTCTTGGTCGTTCATAACTTCTTATAAGAAAAAGAAAATTGATATCTAGACTGTGTATTTTATGCATTTACTATTAGGTTGAGAATTAAAAGAAAAATTGTAAATACAACATTTTTAGCACAAAATCGAGAAAAAACCGTGCCAATGTAATTTTACGTAGTCTTGAATTTTATTCCGAGTGGAAACAAAAATGTCCTTCGCGTTGAACGCCAATGGAAAAACAATTATTTAACTTGCTAGTCTGTCCAATAAAAGCATGCAACCCAGCGATTGTTATTTATTGACCCGCGCCGTTACACATTTTTTTTTAATCGCAGGCTCATAAATCTCAATATAACAAACTTTATTAGGTCAGGGATTTCGGTAGCGCGGAGATGCATTTGCTATTAATGAATATCAACAGTCGTTATTAAATATTTATGACGGCGTGCTAATACCACACGTTATTTTCGAATCGCATTAACATTCCGGTGTATTCTGGACCGAGAGAAATTTATCGTGGTACGAAACGATTCGCAAGTTGTGTTATATAGGTACATATACACTCTCCGCTCGACGTTGTGTATCATAGTGTACATAGAGATGTAGATGGGATGTATAGATTACTATACAATCAGACGTGTTTTTGTGTCTTTATACAGGATCGCTTGATCAATACATTATAGTCTGCCATTTGCACGGTATCAATACTGTTTGCTGGGTGCGGAAGCTTCTTCGCGAAAATTTCTTGTGCAAATTATTTTGCAAATTATGCTACATTTCAGACTAAAGTGACCATTTGTATCTGATAAATAATCTCCGGAATTTATGCGCTTGTGGCAACAATGAGATGATGCAAATTAAAACAGCGAACAGATTAAGTGAATTTAAGAATATCAATATACATGTTGGTCCTTTTAAGTAAGGCCAAATATCTCTTCAGCTTATTGTGATGCAAAAAATATTCTTGACGTAATGTGCATGGTGTCAACGGACCAATGTCTAGCAAGGATATTTTTGTATTTATCGGGAAGAAGCCTTCGTAAAGAATATTTTTTGCATCACAATAAGCTGAAGCGATATTTAGGTGGCCTTACTTAAAAGGACCACCCTGTATATTTTTCAATGCATTAAAATGATTATTGAGAGAAACAATCTTCTACTTGACTCCTGTTTCTAACAATTCGTGCAGACAATGTTTATTTTGCTTGAAGATTCACGATGTAACAGTAATTAATAAACTACACAAAGCCAAAATGAAGATATGTTACTTTCAGAAACAATTCTTCTTTTAAAGAATTAAAACTTCTTCAGATGTAGTTTTAATTAACACGCTAACTGTAGTCTATAGAGAGTAGTTTATAGAATTAATTGTCCAAAAAGAGAATTTTTGTTATAACAATATATTTGTTAAACAATTATTGACATAAAGAACGAGGCTCAATTAGTTCACTAAATTATTAGACCGCTAACGCATTAATTTAAAAAATGGCATAACATCGAAATAATTTGATAGAATCATCAAAATGCAAGAAAGCTGAAAGAGTACTCGGTATCATGCAACTCAACTTTTCAATTTCTATTGTATTACATAAATTATTTCGATCTTATGTCATTTTTCAAAATTAATGTGGTTGGCTGTCTAATAATTTAGTAGACTATTTGAGCCTCGTTCTTTATGCCAATAATTGTTTAACGAGTATACTGACGTCACTATTTGTTTTAAAGAAACTTTCTGCGGCCTACAAAAATTAATTTTCATTTACCAATTCGATAAAGATGAATATTAAATATTTATTGACTTATGGCAGTTTTTTGACTTGAGGACCAAACTAGCCTCGTTTCTTAACTTCCACACGAATGTGTGGCGCAAGTAGTCGCTGAAATAAGTAATCTGGAAAAATAAGAGAAATCTGGAGGTCTCATTACCGAACTCAGACCAAGAATCCAGAATCAGATATTTCTCATGAGCATATTTCAAACTAGCGTCATGGTTCTCCACCCTCCCCAATTCTGTACTGCTAACATTCCAAGTGGTCCAATTTATTTCAACTTTCCCATCCTGAACCCGGAACCGTTCGACGAATTTCGTCCCAATCAACCGAACGTCTCTCTTCAAGTACAGATAGCCCCCGTGTAACACGATTTTGCACTAACACGGTTGCAGAATTTGAAGAAACCACCGCTTTAACACAAAACACGATGGAAAAGATTATTTAACGTTGACACGTAATACATATATATTTCTACAACTATTATTATACTTTCAATAAACTTATTTCACAGTATACTGCGAATTTTACGCACTTATAACAAAAACTAGTAGATGAAATTTAAAATTATGAAGGCATCAGAAGAATTTAACAACGTTGTTACATTATTTTCGACTTGTGTAAAGAAGTGTAGAAGGAGAAATTCATTTTTATGTAACCTGCGTACCTTGCAATCAACTTAAACCATTTCTATTTTGCATAAAGATCTGTAGTTTATTTCTCTATTTTTATTTTTAATGAAAAAAACAACTTACTACTACTGATTTTAGAAACTACATACATTTCTACAGCCATTTCTGCTTTCAATAAATTTATTTCACATTATACTGCGAATTTTACGCATTTATAACAAGAACGAGTAGATGAAATATAAAATTATGAAGACATCAGCAGAATTTAAGAACGTTGTTACATTTTCGACTTTTGCAAAGAAGTATAAAAGAAGAAATTCATTTTTATGTAACCTGTGTACCGTGTACCTTACAATCAACTTAGACCATTTTTATTTTGCATAGAGATCAGCAGTTTATTTCTCATAATGAAAAAAAACTTACTACTACTGATTTTAGGAACTACATACATTTCTACAACTATTTCTGCTTTCCATAAATTTATTTCACATTATACTGCGAATTTTACGCATTTATAACAAGAACTAATAGATGGAATTTCAAATTATGTGGCATCAGAAGAATTTAAGAACGTTGTTACATTATTTTCAATTTGTGTAAAGAAGTGTAGCAGAAGAAATTCATTTTTATGTAACCTGTGTACCGTGTACCTTACAATCAACTTAGACCATTTCTATTTTGCAATGTCTCGTAATGACAAAAACAACTTACTTCTACTCAACGAACTAGCAGATCAAGCAGCAAAACTAGCAACAGGACCACACCTTGCAGAATTAGACATACCTGTCTTCCACAAGGAGGTTGCAAAGAACTTTGCCAAAGCCCTACAGGACAAATGGAATAATGTATGGAAAAACTCTCGCCAGACCCAGATCCACCGTATTAGGAAAGACATCTATGAATTCAACCCCGCTGGCGCTTTTAACGCGAATATGCTTTAAGGAAAGAACAAGTAGTAATCACCAGAGTGAGACTGGGACACACAAACCTCACCCACTCATATTTAATTAAAAACCAGGATAAACCTAAATGTAATAGATGCTACACAATAAACACAATGGAACACATAGTTACAGCGTGCCATCTCTATCATCAAGAAAGAAGAAGATACAAAATTCCAGGAAACATCAAAGATGCCACCGACTCAAAGGAATCTTGCGAAAAACTAATAAAATTCTTGAAGCACACAAAATTATTCAACCGAATCTAAAGTATAAATGACCACCTAATTGTAAACTTGTAGTTGCTAATAACCCTTATGAGGTTGATGCAACTTAAAAAAAAAACTTACTTCTCTTGATTTTAGGAACATAACCCCTATTTATTACTAGCTTCATGTAACTTAGCCAATTTTAGCATAAATCAGTGACATAATCACTGGATTATATAGTCTTGCAGAGAATATAACGAAAATATAATCACTTTTTTCATAATGGAAACATAAAAATTTGAGATTATATTTTATATACCTAGTATGACTTTACGGTCTCTGTAGATCATGTTCATACAATATATATGTATAATGTGGACTCGAATAAGGAAATTTATGTGGTCATTTCCTATAAATGCATTTTTACAATATCAATAATTATGAGGTGAAAAGTTTGATACCTGTAATTTCACCGACAGTGAAAGGTTGATTAGAAACTACTATTCCGGTCAATTAACCAGAGACTACATTTGAAATAAAATGTGTTCGAAGTAGTAATCGATGAATACACTGCTAATACACGTGACGCGAGTAGAAAGTCTCGCGAAAAGACCTGGACACGGACGTGTTAATAATAATCCTTTCAGTGTGATGATAGGATCGCATCCCATATTGTATATAATATTTCCGAGTCATGTCCAACCCAGCACAGTAAAGATAAAATACAAAATTTGATGCATAGTAACGATGCGAAGCATTACGTGCATAATATTATAATGGTATAGCATGTAACAGAACGACATGGTGTTTGCATTTAAAATAAAATGTGCTTGAAATAGTAATTGAAATACTTTTCAAGATTTATTTTAGTTTTAGTTTTACATACAAGAATATTTGATAATATATATTTTTTATACAGGGTATCTAAAAAATGTTGTACTTCTTTGAAAGTGGTGATTCCTGAGGAATTACCTGATTCCATTGCGGAAACGTTCTCAACAGTATTGTTAAGTTTTTAACATGTTTTTACGCTAAGCAAATTCTGTCGATATATTTATTTACCGATATAATCGATAATTTATCTTATCGATAACTTATCAACGAGCACACCTCTAGTTTAACACTAGGTTTACGGGAATTTCTTATATACCTATCTCTACGAGCACCCGTCAAATTAACGGGTAAACGAAAATACGCATTTTCTTTAAAAAATCGATTTATTCAAATTAAGTCTAAATTGAACAATATTAGGCTTCACGTTTAAATAAATAATTAATAAGTAAAAAGTCTTTTTTTTTAAACTATCACGGAAATGGTAACAATAATATTAACGGTACAGGGTATCCTTCAAACTCTCCACTTTCAATATACTCAGAACTTGCACTGTCAGCTTCGCTTTGGTCTAATTCATACTGATCTTCTTCGGAGGTATCCTCAGAACAATCTTCAGAGACGTTGACAAATGTGTTCAATATTTTATTTTATCCCCTGGATTTACTCATGATTGCTAGAAAAGGGGGATTTGTTAAAATAAAAAAATACTGTGCCCAAATTCAATTACCCTATTGTAAATACTTACAATAAGCGGAGACTGTCTACAATAACTGAAACTTTTGCACACTGTCTTTGAAAAACGTTCTTACACTGTCACTGCAGTAATCATATTGAAGATCGTTCTTGCTTTAGAGGTCTCATCGGCAATAGGCACAAGCGATTTCGTTGAAGACCCAAATAAACACTCGGGCCATACAATCCGCTTTAGTTTACATTATCGAGGCGCGATTGATATAACGAATTGGAGGAGAAGAAAATAAAGACTTTACTTTTATTCTTATATTTATTATTTGATGAATTATTCGACGATCGAAGCAAACATATAAGGATTGTTTATGAAATAAGCTAGCCCGTCAATTTGACGGGTTTCGTAGAGATAGGTATACTACATAGAAATTTCAAAGATTAGAAAACTTTAGGAAAAAATAATTGTGTGTATAAATTCTTTGGATGAAGTGATTAATTTACGATGCAAAATGGTTCAAATTAATGCTATGGTTTTTGGGGTATTTCATTTCAAAATTTGAAATCCGTCAAATTGACGGGTCCTGTAAATCTAGTGTTAAAGAGTGTCAACCACGATTACGCATGCAATCACCGCTCGGTCAGGGGACGATCGTTTCGTTGATGGACACGCCGGCGACCATCTTTATCGGTCGGACCAGTTCCATTTCCTTAATCACGATCATTAATAACAAGGTGAGAACAATGGCGGGTCTGATTCGCGTCGCGCAATCCGCACACGTCCCCGCGAATCGAGATAGGAAAAGCATCGGGGAGAGACACACCGGCTCCGCAACGCTCCGCAACATGCCGCAAACGTTTCAACGTTGGCAGTGGGTATCCATAGAGGCGACGTATCCGGTAGCGTAGCAACAATAATAATTATCACCGAGAACTTTCCTATTCAGGATGACGGCGACGCAACGCCACGCCTTTGTACGTCGGTGGACGTTTAGCACGGTGCTAGGTGGTATCCCCTTGTACGTCAGTGTGACGGTTTTCGCGCGTGGTGTGCGCGCCAGTCCGGGTTGAATGTCTGAGCCTGGCCTAGCCTGGCCTGGTGTGGCGTTTGCCGAGAGTGCGAGAGAGAAATTCCCAGGAGAAGCATAAAGCCGTGGACAGCCGCACCGACGCCACCCTCTTTCCGGTGGCATCCTGACGCGGAGCTTGCGCTACCCCGTTTACGTGCTCCGCCACAGCGCTCGGTTACAGTGACGATGCACCGACGCTGAAGCCGCGCCGCCGCCGTTGCACCACCCCCGACGCGATGCAACCAAGCAGCACTACGCTGCACCGCGTTGCACCGCTTCTATCACACCCCGGGACCAGAGACGCGCGACGACCAAGGCGCCAGACGACGCACACGACGTCATACGAGCAACTGTTGCATCCGTCACTGACGGAACCCCGCGAGACATCCTTTTTACTTGTGTCATCATTTTCGCAATAAGAAAAATTACTCCGCAGGCAATCGGAGAATTCTTCTTCTTTTTCGTTATTGTTAAACGATTCTGATGCACCTGCTATAGGTACTATGCGCCTAAGTGTCCACAAAGCATTTTCTGCAAAGATGAACAAATATGCCCCACCAGAGGTAAATTATATGAAAAGATCTCCACAAAAAAAATTCAGTCATAATAGAAATAAAAGGGCAAAACGTTATGAAATGAAACGCAGAAATTGATGTTGATTAGAGTAGAAATATGTATGTAAAAATGAAATTTGAAATTTCTGATAATTAGAGCACAAACATATAAAAATAGAACTAGAAATTAATGATGGTCAGTCAAATAATAGATTAGTGTGTAGAAAAAGGATAGAATAAGACTATGTATATGAATGTTTAATGCATATTTTGATATTTAAACTATAATGTTTGTTATGGGAAGTTATTATATTGTTATGTGAAGTATTTTCTTGTATTCTTGTCTGCCTGTAAATGTTATATGGATGTTAATGCGTAAGACAAGTGTATACTGAGCTCCAGGTTGGGAAAGATGAGACTTATTGATAAATACATTAATAATGGTCAGAGCAAAAGTATATAAAAATGTGACTTGAAATTGATGTGACCTATGAACTACAAAATTAGGCAGACAATCAAAGCTCAAGCGTCGTTTCCACCGAGCCCCCTCAGGAGGCAAAGACTGTCGAACCTGTTTCAGGGGCGGACAAAATCTACACGGGAATTATCGAGAAAAATAACCCGGTGCAAAAGGGAACTGTTTCCCGGGAGTACGATTGGTAAATGAGTCGTACTCGTATAATAAACATCAATATACACTAGACGCTTGACAACATTTATTTTCTAATTTTTTATTAACAGTTCCTCCTAAACTCTGCTATAATGTAAGCCTGGAACAGAGATTCATCTTTATACGTTCCTAAAACTTACAAATTACTTCAAGTTAAACCTCATTAACTACAATCTATAAATTATTTATAAAAGATATTTATAAATCTCTCTTTCAATATTTCCTTCGATATATTACATGGGCGGCCACATAACAATATTTATTCGTGACATTCATTTAACAATATTATTTGACGGTCATGCGGTACTATCTTAACCCTTAGCACTCGAATGGCGTCTCTGAGGCGCCACTACAAATTGCTACACCATTAAATTTGTTTATATGTAATAAATTACTGAACATTTAAATATTGTATGAGGTACTATATCAGTTTCGTACGCATATAATGAAAAAAACTTATGTACGATGAAAATATTCTAGGTTAGAAGATATGTTTAGTTTTTTAATTGAAATAGCTCCGAGTGCAAAGGGTTAATTCAGTTGTTTATTACTGTACACAATTAATAACGACAATATACGTAATAAATGAATTCTATATTAAAAACTTATCTGCAACAAAGAATACACGTTACTTGGACAGTGTTTCAATAAACGCATAAAGAATCAACAAAAACAATAACAATTACGTGAGTTTCTGTTTGCTATATATTAAATATGTCGAAAGAGAAAAAAGCAAACAATAAATTTAATACAAGACTTGGAATTATTCGATAAATCTGAATTGATACAAAAAGTAATAGCTGTAGAAGAAGAAAAGAAACAATTTAAAGCCACCGTCGACAAGTTAAACGGAAAATCGAGACTCGACACTGTTCGTATATCGCAAAAGCCGTTTGACTTCGATAAATGCGTCAAACGACACATTTTAATGAAATTCTATGGTCTTGAATGGTATTGAAATGCTTTTGGCGTACAAGAGAGCATCAATGATACCATGGAAGAAGACCATACATTCGCTGCACCGTGAAAGGGCTGCCTCGTTTAAGCAGGAACATCGTTAAATTACTGTAGAAGAGGGCGAACAGACAACGCTTCATTCGCCCAAGTAATATCAATTGACGTATGCAGTGGGGTGAAAATCAGACGACCAGAACACAACCTACACGAGGAACTGTCGTATTTTGCAGAATACAGAATCGATTACTGTCTTCAAACATCAGATGCATCGCATGGTATCCTGTCCAAACAACTTTCTCAGCGCGATTCGATAGCGAATTTTGAGCTTGCAGATACAGTACTGCCGCGAAGAAAACTACAAAGCGGTATACGCTAAGTGCAATGACAATATCCCCACTACTGGGGAATATAAACTTCGAGGAGCCGAGATCTTTGACCGCTCGACTCTGCCGAGAACTTGTCAAATGATACGGATTAGATACAGTAAATCCTCTATAAACGCATAAGCCTCGGGGGGATAGTTATGCGTTTATCTGTGACGGGTAGCTATTTTTTGGGCTTCTAAGGCCGAGCCGAATATAGAGAATGACAGCGCGTGTAAAGCGAGACCACGCGCGGGCCTTTGAATTGGGCCGGCGACTCTCCGCGTCGCATTAGTAGTGGTTCACACCGATATACCCGAGCCGAGATCGGATTACTAAAGTGGAGGGGATATATTTTCTGCTTTTATCTGCTACAGCTTTTATGCGTTTATAGAAGATTTACTGTATATCGGTGAGCCAATATTAACGCACGAAACTTCCTTGTTTTTTCAAACTTCCATACATTTTTCTGATTTCCGCTGCACTCTTCGCGGTATTACCGTATTCCTTTCGAGCAGGAAAATTGAATATATGTAGAGGCCATGGATCAGACATTGAAATACATAGTAGGCGAACACGATTTTCCGAGCATCTGCATATGCTCGATGAATTGTAGGGTTGAGACATCAGTGTTGGTATGAGCGCTCACCCTAATAAATAACTGGCAGTCTAGGGAGCTGGAGTGAGTGAATGTGATCCGAGTTATGCGTGGAAACCAGGAGCCTACTCATGGTGCAGCCGGATTTGCATTGGCATCATTGACACTATTTGAATCGATTTCTCGGTGGCGGTCCTGATATGCTTCGATTGTTATTAACCCCCTGAGAGGATAGAATTTTTGCAATTATTGCAAATTATTATTATTTTGCATTATTGTGGCATATAATGTCTTATAAAACGTTTATCTTACAGCTTTATAGTGTTTTTAATACCATATATGTAGGATTTCCCTATTTCAGTTCGATATTCGCGGTCGAGTTGAATAATCGATCTATGCGGCCAGGGGTAAATCAAGGGGTCGACTCGTAACGAATAATAATAGTTTAATAAAAATTAAAAGATGGTGGAACAAAACATGGAGACAACCGTACAACGTGGCGACCGACGCGAGACTCCTCGATTTCGCCTCTCGCTCGCATTTCTTTCTCGACGTTACTCGCCTGTCTTTTGCTGTTCGTCTCTTTTACGGAGCGAGCGTTACACCTGCGTTGGCGGGACGCGAGTCTCGCCCGTTTTGGCGGGAATTTAGGCATCCCACATATACAACAAAAATGTTTTGTCATTGCATTAATATTGGCTCACTGATATATCTGATCCATATTATCTTGCAACTTCTCAGCCGAGTCGAGCGGTCGAGCTTCTCGACCTCTTGAGGGATATACGCCGCAGTAGGAGGGATAATGTCGTTGCGCTTAACATATACAGCCTTGTAGCATTCTTCGCGGCACTACGAAAATCAAAAATGTTGACTTTGTAAACCAAGTTCCCCCTTAAGTTGGGTACCTGGGAAAACCAGAAAGCGTACCCCATTGTGTTCACTGATTATGAAATATGAAAGATATATTATTACGCTCTGTAATGCATGGGACGGAAAACGCGAATTACACCTGCGGGCACGCTGCACTCAACAAGGAAGAGTCGGTAGACATGCGGCAAAGGGCCGAGCCGTGCAAAAGAGAAAGACAAGGTGTGAGAGAGAGAGAGAGAGAGAGAGAGAGAGAGAGAGAGAGAGAGAGGGAGAGAGAGAAGCGGGACACAGGTTTTCGAACTTGGCGTAATCAACTGATTGTACGAAAGCTGCTTACATCGGTGTGAGACCGATCGCTGTACATAGGAGGCCGAAACGAGCGTGTAAGAGTAATGAGTGCCTTTGTTCCGCCGTTCGGCCCTGTTGAGTGTTTCAAACAATTAGAAAGTTAGATACACCTTCAGCGAGCAATTTTGCAGTGGGATGAGTGTTTATGATGCGATTAGAATCTGCAGCAAGATGACGATATCGTTCCTACTACGCAGGCCCGAACGTGCAAAAAGTATAGCTAACTGCCATTCAGATATCATTTGTGCAACATTCGGTTTAAAAAGACAAGTGTTTCGATTTGTAGAGAAAACTGCGTAGAAGAGGAAATACTCTGCAATTTTGAGATGCTCTGAATAGCGATTCTACGAAATATACAGGGTGTCCCGAAAAGTTTAAATATAACTCCAAGAGGTAATTTCTGAGGTGGTTCTAAGTACTTTTTTCCTTTGCCAATTTGCGCCGAAACGCTTTACTTTCTAGTTATCAACGAAAAACATTTTTGGATAAAATATGATTTGGATAAATTAGATTATAATCTAATAACACAAAATGAACTTCGTTGATGGAATACCTTTCGAAATGTTTCTCAAAAACATAAAATATCAGTATCGAATTTTTCAAACAGTTACGAAGGTTTTACAGTTCGAGCGTCGCTTGTATAATGTGGATTCAGTTAACGAACAATTTTCGAATTTACCGTTGATGCCCTGATTCTACTCGCGTGTCAGCTTTTGATAAAAAAATATATATTGTATATGTGCTTTTTTTGTTGCTCGACCGAACGCGGTGAAATCTGATAACAAAGTTAATACGTGCGCATCAAATACGTCTGGCTACATTCGCGTGTGCAACAAATCTTTATATCACGTAATGTTCTGTTTCATTTCTCGCGGAGGTTCAGTTTTAATTTTAACAAGAGGTTTACGTCAAAATGGCGCGGGTTCTAATATGTTTAATTCACAATTATTCAGAATGTAAAGATATGTCCATAAGAAATTATTCATGAAATTTATTCCTTTCAGTATATACTATAAAAAACATTGCTGAAAATTTTTATTAATACGTTCCTGTTATTTTTATAAAGTAATGTCAAATAGTCAGTTTTAGTACTCCGCAAACCTAGTGTTCATAAGCTTAAGGGGGGAAGGAAGACACTTTAGAACGATCGAAAATTATGTCGTCGATGAATTAAAAAAGATTCCGAAAAAAGCATAAGAATACAAAAATTTTGAAAACAGTTACGATTTTCGCGAAAAAATTTCGGCTTTATAATGCAGAAAAAAATGGAAAAATGAAACTATTTGTAAATTTTTTTAATTCATCGACGACACAATTTTATAAGGATTAAGAAAATCTTAGGTTTTTCTGTTTCAGATGAAAATTGTACGCTGTATAATGTACACAAACTGACGATGCGGGCGGCGCGGAGCTGTGAAGTTAAATAAATATTTCGAAAACAAATGTATTAATCGTTAATGTAGACCAATTTTTGTATTGTTTAAATATAAAACATGACACCAAGAAAGTTTGAAAAAGATCCGCTTTGTAGTTATTAAGAAAAAAATTCCTAAAAATCACCGATTTTCGAGCGCTAACAGGTGTCTTCACCCCTTAACCCTCTGTCTACCGTAAAAAAAACTTTCATTATGCGATAGAAAATTTATACCACAAAACGTAGTAAATATAAAAAGAAAACTTTTAACTTTAAATAATAAAAAATAAGAAAAGTAACAAAGTCATGCAACGACAAGATCCCAAGAATTTTAAGAGTTTAAATAGCCGCAGTATCTACATACAGTCGGGTCCAATGGACCCGCTTGGTAGACAGAGGGTTAAGGGAAATTCGCTTGGCAATCTAGCACCTCAGATTACATTCTCTGACATTGAATGTTTTATTGATTAGCAAGTTGAGCGGCATAGTATTCTTTCGTAAGCGCTCGTATAATTTCGCGAACCGGAAGGAAAATCAAGTTTCTGTGTATAAATGCAAAATAACTACCAAAAAAATGAATCATATTGTAGAGATAGTGACTATATAATAGTCAAAACTGAAAACAATGCATCTTACTGATTGAAATTAATTAATCTAAATGTATTATTTATACATAACGACGCAGTAATTATTTTGCAACCATGCAAAATGCAATAATCAAGTCCATCGTTTTATTGAAATTGTGATTGCAGAACTGCTTCAACTGAAAATCGACACCTCAAGCTGATTGGAATTAATGAAACTAATTATACATTTTAGATTAACCCGTTGCACTATAATAACGTGTCAGACTCGTGATAAGAATTTCGAACAACATCTACTAAACATGTAAATTATTAATTTCCTTTGAAGCGAAATAAAATTTTATTTTGTTGCTGTCGATATATAGCCATTGGGGAATATACAAGCATATAATAAATTCAGATTTTCTTTTTGTTCTAAGAAATGATGGACGACAATCAAGTTCTAATCACTATTACCGTAAAATAAATCATACTGCAAGGGGTTAAGCAAATGGAGTCTCAAAATCAACCATTATTTATATACATATGTAATTATCCAACTGCAGCAATCGAATGCGCCATTTTTCAATAATATGATTGCAGATTTGCTTCGAATTTAAAGTCAATGCATCAAACTGATTAAAACCAGTGCAACTAAATAATCATTTACGGTTAATGAAAGGAAGAAGGTTGTTATTTAAAATATTCTTTAGCTTTGTATAATTTTCTGATAACGTCGTAGGCGTTGGATAGTTCAATGATAATAAAAAAAATCAAAATATCATTTGGATAAGCACGAATGTTATTGGACGTGTCCTGGAATGGCATTCAGTTTATTCTGGAATTCCACGTTCGGGTAATCGATTGCAATTCGAGTGATCGAGCTCAACCACATCCTCGTTCGAATACTTGGTTTTGTATGGACCTATATCCGCATATAGATGTACAGTAGAACCTCCATTATGTGAACCAATTTGTGGACAAAAGTATTTACATAAGAAAATGTTCACATAATAGAACAACAACCGTTTTACCCTTATCTTGTACAGGGTGTTCGATTACAGGTGGAACAAAATTTAAAAGGTTGGTTCTCCATGACGATATAAGACGAAAATGAAGAATAAAAATATTGCGATTTCGTCATAAACTAATTGTTCTAATCGTCTCCAAAAAATCCAAGTCGTAGAGTTCAATATTAAAAAAGTTATCTTCTTTTTAAGCAGTTAACTGTTTCGACCTCTTTGGAAAATGCGTATCTAAATTGTGTCGCACAAATTTAGCGATGACGAGTATACTCGTCAAACACAGAGTATGTGTAACATGAAATTAGGTTGTAATAAAATGACTTTTATTTTTTTATTTCATTACTCAAATTTATCGCAAATTTGTCGCAACATTACAGTCCGATATTTATGTAAATGAATCCCTGGCCAGATGATAAAATATAAACAAAAATGTTCAGGGAAATATCTTAGCGGTAGGTAGTCCACAACTCAATTTGGATGATCCTTACAACTCGAATCCTGCACACGAGCTATAAAAAACGCCGCCTCTTGAATACATGTAAAAAGGAAACGAAAGGATCCTCATCCCGTTTTTTATTACCAGGCGCGCCACTTATTGCATAGTCTAAAACAATATAGAAATCCGTAATTGTTTCTGTGATGACTCATAAAAGACAACGATACACTTACGAAAAATAATTCATACTATATACGGTTTTTTTATATTAATTATTTATAAACTTTTATTTGTTCCTTTTATTTCGAGGGGCCTCAAAATATTTCAAACATCTTGAAGTTCACGAATATATTTTAGTTTTCACTAAAACTGCAATTTAAACTGCAAATTGTCACTACTTATTACTCACAACGAATATACTCGTCATAGCACAAAATTTTGCACTTTTTTCATCACGAGCATACTCGTCAAAAACAGTTAACTGTTTAAGAGAGTCCGAATATGTATGAGAGTCGCGGTATGTACAAGAAACATTTATGTAGTCTACTGAATAAAAGTGAACAAATGAATAGAGTGCCCTATTCCTTTTGCCCCTGACTGTACGAGAACTTTCCGGTTTCGCAAAGACCGTGGCTCGTTTACATTTATGCACGATTATCGGACGACCTGGTCGAAACGCCGATTAACACCGTAGGACGCGCGAACACCTTGAATTGGCAGGTGATGTATGCGGGCGTCAATACCTAATCCAAATTACTGGGTCTGTAGATCGAAGCCAGGATTACACGGTCCCAGGTATCTATCTACAAGATATTCTCACACTGCGTAACCGCAGACTGAAGAATAGAGCTGCTATTTCGACGTAGAAACTACCAACAATTCCTGACCCAAACTACCGGACTCCCCTCACCCCTCTGTACGAGCTGGATTACATTACAGCCGCGTGAATAATCCGGCAGGTAGTTACGCGGATGAAAATAGCGTCAGCGCAAACCTGGAAACAATTCCGCGCGTCTGCGAAATTTTCGGCCCAAGATTTTCGTTGCGCCGGTTTACTTATCGAGTTGCCGGAAGTGTTCATTAAACCAGCCGAAAGACAACCGACCGAGAGTAACGCCAACTCCTCTGCACGCATTCAGAAGGACTATGTTTTTCGACAGTACTCCAGAAAACGTTGTCTTGCGCCAACAGAATTTTAGCTTGGGACGAGAGCTGCACGTCATACTCAAACGCGAGCAACGCGAGCACGCTATCGCTTCAAAGTTTCGGTACACAATAGATGATGCTAGGCCTGCCAAGAGGACAATGGCCTCGGCACATGCTAGCCTCTTTGCTAACGGCAAGTGCGCACAATTGGATACAAATTAAAATAAATTAATTGAAATTCCAATGAGATGAAACTGAACGGAAATAGAAGGATAGTCTAGAATATATTAGAATATACCAGAATGTACTAGAATATACTACAATATACCAAGAATATACCAGAAGATACTAGAATATACTAGTATATAGTAGAATATACTAGAATATACTAGAATATACTAGAATATACTAGAATATACCAGAATATACTAGAATATACTAGAATATACTAGAATATACTAGAATATACCAGAATATACTAGAATGTACTAGAATATACCAGAATAAACTAGAATATACCCGAATATACTAGAATATACCAGAATATACTAGAATATACCGGAATATACTAGAATATAGTAGAATATAGTAGAATATACTAGAATATACTAGAATATACCAGAATATACCAGAATATACCAGAATATACCAGAATATACTAGAATGTACTAGAATATACCAGAATACACTGGAATATACTATAATATACTAGAATATACTAGAATATACCAGAATATACTAAAATATACTAAAATATACTAGAATATACTAGAATATACTAGAATATACTAGAATATACTAGAATATACCAGAATATACCAGAATATACTAGAATATACCAGAATATAGTAAAATACACCAGTATATACCAGAATATCCTAGAATATACTAGAGTATAGTACAATATACTAGAATCTACTAGAATATACCAGAATATACTAGAATGTACCAGAATATAGTAAAATACGCCAGAATATACCAGAATATACTAGAATGTACCAGAATATAGTAAAATACGCCAGAATATACCAGAATATACTAGAATGTACTAGAATATACCAGAATATACTAGAATATACCAGAATATAACAGAATATACCAGAATATACCAGAATATACCAGAATATACCAGAATATACCAGAATATACCAGAATATACTAGAATGTACTAGAATATACCAGAATACACTGGAATATACTAGAATATACTAGAATATACTAGAATATACCAGAATATACCAGAATATACCAGAATATACCAGAATATACCAGAATATACCAGAATATACCAGAATATACCAGAATATACCAGAATATACTAGAATGTACTAGAATGTACTAGAATATACCAGAATATACCAGAATACACTGGAATATACTAGAATATACTAGAATATACTAGAATATACTATAATATACCAGAATATACTAGAATATACTAGAATATACTAGAATATACTAGAATATAGTAGATTATACTAGAATATACTAGAATATACTAGAATATACTAGAATATACCAGAATATACTAGAATCTACTAGAATAGACCAGAATGTACTAGAATATTCCAGAATATAGTAAAATATACCAGAATATACCAGAATATACCAGAATATACCAGAATATACCAGAATGTACTAGAATATACCAGAATATACTAGAATATACTAGAATATACTAGAATATACTAGAATATACCAGAATATACTAGAATATAGTAGAATATACCAGAATATACCAGAATATACTAGAATATACTAGAATATATTAGAATATACCAGAAGATACTAGAATATACTAGTATATAGTAGAATATACTAGAATATACTAGAATATACTAGAATATACTAGAATATACTTCTAGAAAGAAAGGATCGAACGTCTTCGTCTTGCTGTCAATGACTCTCCGTGGAGGGATAAAACATATTTTGTACATGAGAAGCCTGGTGTGACACCTGGTAGCATTTATGGTTGACCAACGGTATCCAATAGTTGGAGTTGGGTGGGATATATTGGGTTGTTCGGAAAGTAACTTCGTTTTTCATGTAGAGATGGTATTGCTTCCATTTATTATTACTTAACATTATTCTAAGTCGCAAAATCATTGTATATTTTCAGAACTGACATTTCGGACGTCATTTCGTGCCTTATAGAACTTTATAATCTTTCAAGCATTTTTTCTGTCACCGCATCAAATGTGGAAGATCAAGGTGGGCATATCCGTCACATTTTGCTGTTTTATTAACGCAAGGGTGAAAATGCAGTGCAAGCAAGGGAAAAGTTGTGTGCTGTTCACAGAGAGGATGTGCCAACGGATTACCATTTATTTCGTCCTCTTCAATACTTTTTAAGCTGTGCAAATATCATTTTAAATGATCGCGTCAAAAGTACAATAATATGACTATTTTTCTGCTAATAAAACATAGGTATTCTACGAACACCTCCAAATTGCCAGAAAGATGGCAAAAGATCGTGGAACAAAGTGGTCACTACATTACCGAATTCATAAATAAATAGGAAAAAATCGTTTTTCATTTTCCCTTGGAAAAACGAAATTACTTTCCAAACAATCCAATAGTGGTCTTGCCTACAAATTCCCAAAATAGGGTATACGACGAAAAAGTTATGACAATTTGCCAACGAATAACCAACGTCGGGACTACAAATTATTATAGTTAGTTAACTAACAAGAAATGTACATACGATAATACTACATTGGCCCAATCAAAGTTTGCCAGCATTTAAATATCACCTTACAGACGTCAGAAACGTTGCTATAATTAAAAACTTGTTGTATTCCAAATTGATTTTTTGTTTTCATATTTATAAATATACTCGCAATTTGTTACTGTTGCACAATGGTTGGCCTACTAAAATATATGCTAGTTCATTAAATTGAAGTATTATATTAACCCTCCAAACAATACAAAACAATAGAGATATTTGAGGTAACTAAGCGTATTGGTCTATTACTTTCAGTTTATTAAAATTATTAAAAGAAGAAATACATTTTTGTTTAGCTTCTGTTCTCTACAATCAACTTAGACAATTTTCATTGTGCATGAAAGTGCACAGTGCTTATCATTAATTATTTATATTAGCTTCAATAAAAGAGACAACGTCGATCAGAGAGAACTAGATGACAGAAAAAGTAGAAAATAATTTTCTTGCAAGAATATGAATGGATCTGGTAGCAATAAAATTGTCAAAAGCATCCACTTTGCAAGGGTCAAATTATAATTTTTCATCTTTGAACTCCCAGTGCTTTGTGAGAAAAAATATAACCTTCTACCTGTGCGAATATTAAAAGGTGAAATCTCGACTTCTACACTCTTGAACCCGATATTTCCAAAGTCCCTCTTTTGTTATAAAACAGACTGGGAAGCTGGAGTTACTTTTTTCTTTTAAAATTTTACAAGCTCAAATAATTGCACGGAGTTTAAACAACCTTTTACATAGTCGTTTCCACGTGACCTTATAAAGAGAAGCCTGATCTTTTGCCAAGGTTTCATTTTTACATTCTACGTGAGGAGTGTATCGTCGATATTAGAACGACGAGAATCATTTATTAAATTCCGCTAAATCGCCCGAATTTATTGAAACACAACAAAAAAGCAATTTTAATTAAATGTGGAAGTTTATGTATATTAGAAGCACTAATACGATGTGAGAATGACGGAAAAAAATGTTAAGCTTTGTAGAGATGCTTAGATTTGTTAAATTTCAAAACAAAAACGCAACTTTAATCTATCTTACTCTATTTAATCTATCTTACTCTATTTAATCTATCTTACTCTATTCAATCTATCTTGCTCTATTTAATCTATCTTAACCTATTTCATCTATCTTAACCTATTTAATCTATCTTAATCTATCTTAATCTATCTAAATCTATCTTAATCTATCTTAATCTATCTTAATCTATCTTAATCTATCTTAATCTATCTTAATCTATCTTAATTTATCTTAATCTATCTTAATCTATCTTAATCTATCTTAATCTATCTTAATCTATTTAATCTATTTAATCTATCTTAATCTATTTAATCTATTTAATCTATTTAATCTATTTAATCTATTTAATCTATTTAATCTATTTAACCTATTTAATCTATTTAATCTATTTAATCTATTCAATCTATTTAATCTATTTAATCTATTTAATGTATTTATTCTATTTTTAATTATGTAAGGATGTACAGTACAAATTTAGGACAAAGAAGCAACTTTAATTTAATTTAAGAAGTAGTGTATCCTAAAAGGTCTAATATGAATGTGGGAAAAAATTGTTAAATCTGATAGAGTAGTTCAAAATTGTGCAAGTTCAACACAAAAAGTAACTTTAATCTGAAATGCAGAATACTTTTACCCCACCTAACGGAATACTAACGGATGATTTTCAGAATATGTACTATTGACACAGATCTACAAAACGTATTCTTCAAATTTTCAATATAGGCCCACATAAAAAAGTTGTAAAATACTATTTTTGGTATTTTCCCTGCGATTCCGACCAATTGCAATTTTTTCACGTCATGTAGTAAACTAATTATTCTAAATTCATAAAAAATTTTAAATCGTAGGGTCTAATATTAAAAATTTATGTCAGTCACTGTAAATTGAGTTCTACTGCACAGAATTTTAAAAGTAATAACTATATTCGGAATTTCTTTGTTAAAAAGAAAGTCTGAAACTTGCTCTAATTTTCGCAGTATGTGAAAACACATGAAAATGCGAATTTGCACAGATATCCATAGTGCAACCAAAATAGCGAAATCGCCGGGGCGTTTTCGAAAAGTTTGAAGTCAAGACTGCGGATCCGGCGATTGTTCGAAAGTCGATACAGCGTCTTACTATTCGCGGTAATCAAAACTTGCTCGGCGAAGTTTGCGAGCGTGTTAGTCATTAGGTGTACCTAAGTGTCGGCGCTGTGTCCGATAAGTCGCGATCAATGTCACACGCCAAGTGTTCCCAAAGTTCATCACGACTAATTGTTGGGGAGGCTCATACCACCACCGAAGTAGCCCATTGGAAATTTGTCAATTGCAAGTAACTGCGCGATCCGTTCGTACAAACGCCACGCAGATGTTTCTGATAGGTCAAAATTACGACCGGCCGACAGAATGAAGAGTAGTTTTCGCCTTTGTAGCTGGACGATCGTACTTCTTCGTTTTCTCTCTCTCCCTCTCTCTCTCTCTCTCTCTCTCTGTCCCTCTCTCTCCCTTTCTCTCTCTCTTCCCCTTGCCCGCGGAACACCCGATGTCACGATCATAAAAGGCCATGCAATATTTTTCTAATTCAGCTGCGATGCAATTTATCGCGAATAAATCAATCCACCGTTAAAAATCCTACGACGCGATCCACAGCCGTCCGCAACCTCGTTTTAGTGTTCCGGAGTTTGATTTGTGCACAGAAACCAATCCAATGAGATTATGTTAAAGGAAAATACCTCTTATAATATATACATTATCTATATATATTTATATAACATCATTCATTAGTAGATTGCAGATCTTCGTGCAAAATACAAGTTATCTTTATTAATTGTAAGATACACGTTCCATATAGAAATTTCCTTCTTCAATAATTTTGTAAGTTGTTCTTTCAGTCCCTCTACTGTTTGACATTTTATTCAATCATTTTTGTCACAACTTCTCGCACTCGTCTCGTAACTCGTATTTTCGCAATTCGCACTTTTTTCTCGCTTCGCTTCCGTGCGACCTCTTCGCTTACTCTCGCTTTGTTTTCGTCTTCGTTCGTTATCGTCGCCGTTGTGCGGTGATCGGTGCTCCCACCATCCCGGACGAGCCCCCAAGTGTAGGATCTCAGGAAAAAGGAAGGCACCGCGCCGGGAATCGAACCCGGGCCCTCGTGTTGGTAGCCGATCGACTAACGCGCTCACCCACGGAACCCTCCCCGCCTTCTTTCTAATTTCCTACGGTATTTGTGGTCTGGGGGGGGGGGGGGTCCTAATCCCACAATACATTAAATTCACAATGCATTAATTTGTAATATTTTTAATTTTCTTCAAAAACTGTCTAGTTTCTTTTTTGTTTTCGATAACGAAATAAAGAGTATAAAACATTTCTAACTAGACCATTTTCCAGTATATTATATTCGAATGATTTGCATAACAAATTTTTTGCTTTAATATTCCTAATGATTACGATGTATTTGTAATAAAAATGGGTAGATAAAATGTGAAATATAAAACACATTGGAAAAATTGAAAAAAACTGTTGTATTTTCATTTGATTATAATTATACAGAATAAATTGTGTGAACAGCTGGGGAGTTTTGAAATTAGTATAAACAATTTTTATTTTGTATAAAAATCCGTAGTCTAGCAATGATAGAAGATAATTCGTTTCAGTTGCAAGTATAAATGTATCGTTAAAATTAGAACGATTTAGCTGTGACTTATAGCAAATACAGACGAAACTATAATTAACCAGACGCAACCTATACTATTTTTTTAATAAATAGAAAGAATATATTGAAGATAACCGAACGTATGCGACGCGATGCTCAAAATTGATTTAAAACAAAATTTGTGTAAGTACAGCGAAGTTATTCATTTTTATGAACAAAAGAGGAATTCAACAAATCTGACGGGCGACACTCCAGCGTCCAAAAGTAGTATAATCTGAGATCTGTAATAAAACCGAGTAAAAACTGTACGCTGCCTTTACATGTTTTAACTTTGCCATAAACGTGTGTCGCCCGGTAGCCATGCGCCGCATTTTATATTTTGGTCTTTGCGAAAGGTTTTTTTTATCAGGAGGAGCACTTAAGGACAGAAAGAGCATACTGTCACGTCTGGTAGGTTAATCAGAATTTTTACGGGCCGCTCCGAAACTCCGCGCAATCAACATTAACCTTTACTACCAGCTACTAATGCGACGGTATTGTGATCCATCAGTATGTGGGTGCATTTTATTAGGCTTTCTATGCCACCTCCGATGAGTTTAGGTTCCGGCTTTAAATGTTCGCCACGCCCCAGCCCATAATCCTTAGGCCGTTTAATCTACCGTTCGTGTCTAATAACTCCTTCGCTCGCAAATTGTTCCTATATTCATTGATCTTCCCTTGACACTCGAGTTTCTATTAAATCATCGAAAATCGGTGAACTATGCTCAGACCAATTACAACATCTGGTCAGGAAATTAAGACCACTTAAAATTTTCAACATTTTTCACGTTTCTAAGCAAACTTAACAATCAAACTTAATTTACAGTCTGGACAACAAGAGTGTGTCGGCGATATTTCTGGAAATACTTATGTTAACCCTTTGCACTCGGAGTTACTTCAACTAAAAAGTCAAACATTTCTTCTAACCTAGAATATTTCCATTGTACATAATTTTTTTCATTATATGCGTACGAAACTGATAGAGTACCTCATACAATATTTAAATGTTTAGTAATTTATTACATATAAACAAATTTAATCATGTAAACAATATTCTGAATAATGGTGTAACAATTTGTAGCGGCGCCTCAGAGTCGCCATTTGAGTGCTAAGGGTTGAAAAACTTTATATAGATCGAATCTACACTTAAAACACTAATACGCGTTTACTTAACCAGATAGTTAATCAACTAGTTAACTGTTTTTGACGAGTATAATACTCGTCATGAAGAAATAGCACAGTTGTTTGTTATGACGAATATACTCGTCATGCGTAAAAAGTAGCTACAATTTGCTGTTTACATTACAATTTTAGTGAAAACTAAATTATATTCTTACATTTCAAGATGTTTTGAACATTTGGAGGCCAAGACGAAATAAAACGCACAAATAAGAAAATATAAATAATTATTATGAAAAAACTGTATACAGTGTGCACAAAATAGTTCGCTTCAGTGTCGCCAGATCAACCCAAAACTGGGTTGACTGGTAGACTGGTCACGTGACGTTCCGCGCAACGTGTTACATATTACTCTGGTCAACAGAGAGGTGGTAAATTGTATTCCCCTCGATTTCAGCGATCTGGCGACACTGGTTCGCTTATTTTTTGCGACACATTTTAGGTAGACACTTATCAAAGAGGTCGCAACAGCTAACTGGTTAAATCGATTTTCAAAATTAATCCTGTATGTAAGTTCGACAACGTTTGATACTCAACAACTCAACCAAATACCAGTAGTTTATTTATACAAAATTAGTCAGCTATCCCCGATTCTACTTCTGTTACAACTCAACATTGCTATCTAAAGAAAAGAATTCAAATACATTATAAACAATTGTATCCATTAAGAGTTAAGGGGTTAATGAAATAATCTTTCGACCACGGTGTGCATTCATTCAAACGCAAAGATGCAATCGGTAAAATGGACAATGCACCGCGTAAAATCCCCGGTGACAAACGGAAGCAAGCGGGAAGCCAGAATTGTTTTGCTGCCACAGAACGGTGTACATCACCGTTGAACGATTTTGCATTACAAAGTCTCTATCCCTTCGTCGTTGAGGATGCTGTCGGCAAGTAGGGAGCGTATAATACATAATGTTCTTGTCGTCCTGTAGAATGTACAAGGTTTCGGGTTCGTACATCCATCTCCCGTGTCACAAGCAGGCCAGTCTTCCTACACTTGATAGAGCTAAAACATTGTCCATTTTTCTTGCATAGGTGTTATGCGTTTTTGATAAATGGTCGGTTGGCCGAGCAGCTAACCAACCGTTGGAAGGCAACTCAGGCCTCGGGCGGTGGACCAAGCTGCTTTGTCTTCGATGTTTCTTCCGATTCTCACAAGGAATTCTCCCACCCCCCACCCTCTTAATAAAGCTTCCGCCTTAATGCATTCGCCTAATATCCACTTTAATCCCCATTCGTTCGGCGGTTGGACGTAAACTAATTTGCGGAAGCTGCAAACCTCTTTAACGCTCCGGCGCATCGCTCTTCCTTAAGTCAACTTTAATTTCGAGGCAACGGCGTACGTACAAGCTCGCTCTCCCCGCGGTGTGCATGATATCTTTTAGTACGATTTTGCTCGGTGCGAGGCCGAGAACGCTTGTACGTGCCGTAGATTTATCATCTGTGCAAACGTTTCGAGTTTTCTGGGGTCATCCTCGCGCGACCACTCGTCAACCGAATCGTGCAGTTGCATAACCAACGCGGGACTGCTCCTTCGGAAAGTTTCATCGTCGACGGTCGTGTTCGGCAGATCTTGCATCTTATCGACGAAAAACGCAACGGCCGAGCGTTTTATTAGGCTGTCGCATATAAATAAATTGCGGATTTTACGCATTTATGGGAGGTTGTAATTTCAATCAATAAAAAGATTAATATAATATAAATATTATAAGAGACTCAATATACTTTTTACAACTTAATAAATGTAATGGGTGGTTAAATAAACTGTACACGCCGTATGCTGGTAAAACTCTAGTTTATTAACTGAGCTCGGAAGGACGTCGTATCGCATTGATGGCTATACACGAAGTGAAGAGAAAACGAAAAGGCAACGTGAAAAGTCCGTTGTCCACTTGAGATAAAGGACTAGGTCTGCGCCCTGTCTCTTTCCCAGGCAGTTAGGTATACGAAAACTCTAACAGGCCCATGAGTCCGCTGACATCTGGTTTATTGCCTTAACCAGTGATTCTCATTCGTTACTAAATTCATTTTTGCTTTCTACTGACGCGTTGTTACTAACAATCCAACAATCACTACCCTAGTAGCATTTATGGTTGGCCAACGGTGGCTAACGGTTGGGATATGGTTAGTGGTTTTGCCTACAGATCCCCGACGTAGGGCCGACGACAAAAATGATGTGAATTTGCCAACGAATATCCAACGTTGGTCCTACAGATATCATGGTCGGTTAAATAACGTGAAATTTACGACGGTGATACTACATTGGCCCAACGAAAATCTGCCAACATTTAAATATATCGTCTAACAGACACCAGAAATGTAATGTTGCTGCAACCAAAAACATGTTATATTCCAAGTTCATTTTTTTTCATATTTCTAGATATACTCACAATTTGTTATTTTTGCGCGATAGTTGATGCACCAAAGTTTTATTGTGTGCAGCCTTGAAGTTTATTTATTTCTTTAAGTTTCTCCATTTGACAAGGGGAAGGTACGGGTGTTGCATTCGCTTTTAGAACGACAGTATGCGGAGGTCTTAGTGCTCGTATACCGTAACGAAACCCTTTATGTATTATGATTGACATTTTTCGACGTATCTAGTAACCCAAATCATAGCATATGCAACCACGAAATGTCTATAGTTACGACGGTAGCGTATCAACTTACTACACAGAGAATCCAGGCTCAAGTCCGACGAGGGTACGAAATTTTTTTTCTTTGTTCCAATTTTTACCGTGGAGGTACATTGTTTAAGTATTATTTATTATATACTGTGAAAACAACCGTAAAAGAGAAGATCAGAACAAACGTATTGTAGCGACGTAGGCTCCACGTTGGGTATGATCGTTGGCCCTACGTTGGCCGCGATCGTTGGCCCAACGAAAAAAATAACGACATTTTTAACGGTTGGCCAACGAATACTGCAACGTAGGCCCAACGAAATGCCAACCATAAATCATACTAAGGTAAAGATAGAAATAAATTCCTATTTGGTATTAACGTCTTGCAATTAATGTAAACGATTTTGTCCGATTCCGAACAGTAACTTTCAAACGTACACAACTATTCTCTAAATAAAACATACTGATTAAAGTGAGCACCATCGTAATCATCGTATTCTGTAAAAAAAAAAATTACGAGTTTTTCGATTTCGGTTGGCAACTAAGTATTTGCGGATTTCACCGATACATGGCGTTAGGTGATTTTTTTAGGTATATTTTCGTATTCGAACAGTCAAAAACATATTTTTCGATAGTAAGCACTTCAGTTGGTATTCTGTGAAAAACTTGTATCCAACGGTTGTGTAGTTCTTGTTTGGCGTCGGTTGAAAAATGGAAAAATAAAACGGGCATTTTCGTCATATTTTACATTTTTTCTTCCACAAAGGAAAAAACGCATCGCGAACTCGCAAAAAGTTGTGTGCTGTGTACGGCGACGAAGACTTGAAAGAACGGCAGTGTCGAAATTGGTTTAAAAAATATTTTTTTCCGGCGATTTTACACTCGAAGATGAACAACGCTCTGGTCCTCCGGTTGAAGATGATAACAACCAAATGAAAGCAATAATTGGACCGGTTATTTTGAAAGTTACGTAAGTCCAATTTCTCCTCTTTTGAGAATTATTCATATACAGGGTGTCCCACGCAACTGGAACAGGCTGTACCTCCTAAACGGTTGGGAATAGAGGAAAATGTTGTAAGAAACAGTTGAATGGCATCAGACGGCGCATAATACGCAACTAATTTTATGCACTTTTGTGCATAAATTGCATCAGAAAAATGCAACTGCACTTTTTTTTTAAATGGAAACCTACATATTTGATTGCAACAATCGATGCAGTTTGTTGTGCTCTACATAAAAGTAGTAACATACTTATGCTCTAAACTTATTTGTTAGGACGTTATCGTAACTAAAAGTTACAAACATTATAATGGAGCACTACGTGATACTCCAGAACACTAGCCGACAGAGCGAAATCATTCACAAATCTACAACAATCTTAGCTACGATAACCTCCGAACGAATAAGTTTAGGACATAAGTATGTTAGTACTTTTATGTAGAGCACAACAAATTGCATCGATTGTTGCAGTCAAATATGTAGGTTTCCATTTTTAAAAACAAATGCAGTTGCATTCTTCTGATGCGCCGATGCACAAAAGTGCATAAAATTAGTTGCGTATTATGCACCGTCTGATGCCATTCAACTTTTTCTTATAACATTTTCCTCTATTCCCAACAGTGTAGGAGGTACAGTCTGTTCCAGTTGCGTGGGACACCCTGTATAAAAAGTTCACTCTAAATTATTTATGTTGTGATTTCTCAATTTCCTCCAAAAAAACATTTGACATTGCAGAGAAGCGCGACGTATCACATACATGCATTGAAAAATGTGAAAAACAACTTCATTTCGTAAAAAAAAACTCGAATTATGGAATCCTCATGCACTGAATTAATTTTGTTCATTAGAAAGAACTTTATACACCACATATGTATTGTTAGAGTACTCAAAAACACTGTGGAAATGTGAGAAGATAACCGGGAGTCGAGAAAAGAACACGTGCCTCGATTACTGTAGAGACTTTCGATTCTTCGATAATAACAGTATAGGTGGTGTCGCGATAATTGCCCGAGAGGGCGACACCCGAAAACAAAGACGAGAGAAAGAGAAGAGTAGAGTGAGAGTAAGATTCGATTTACGGGAGCGATGATTTTGCGGAAAAACCGTATTTTGAAATATTTTAAGGTGGATATTACTGTCACCGACCGACTGCTCCATTTGCGTAATTAATTTCTGAGGACTTTCAAAAAGTACTTCCACAATCCATCAACTAAATGAATATATTTAACTCTCACACACTCCTCAAAAATAGCTGTACAAACTATCCTCCTCTGATTTGCTTCGTTTAATACTTCCAAATATGAAAGTACGAGCAAAACATAATTAATTGAATTAAGCAAACACTCTGAATTTCGACGCAATCATAGTGAAATGAAAGATTTTGCAGTCTCCAGAACAAAAAAATCGATAAATCTTGCATTCAGTGAATGAGAATCAATATTCACTTCCAACGAATTGGTTAATGGAAATTGATTTTGATTTGCAGCATCAATAACGTAGTGAGATAATATAAGTTCTTATTTATGCAACACGAAGTAGATCTCATTAAACCGTTTAATGGAAACTGTGTTGCTTAAAATGCAATTGGAGTTGAAAATATCCCTTTTAATTTTAATTCTCTAAACTAAAAGCTATCTAAATCTTCACTCAAATATGTTTATTTTATTTTTATTAGATTGGCGAGAAAGCCTTTTAATGCTATCATGTTTACGAGTAAGTTCCACGTCACTAGATTGAAATGAATACAATATAACTGGTGTCTATTCTAGCAGCGTCTTTATTTTAAGATTTATCCTCGCAAAGAATACCTATCAACGCGGGACTAAAACGAGGAGCGCAAAGTCTTTCCGACCAAACTAATAAAGTCCGTTATTATTTATGTTAACCCCAGCACACAGAGGGACGAAACGACTTGACGACAATCAAAAATCTTTATAGAATATTTCTACGATACAGTGTTGCCTCGATGAAAGCAGCGACCTCGTGTCCGAAGCATTGCACTCATCGAGTCAGACACGATTCCTCGAGATTCATGTACCTTCTGCCACCAGCTTCGAGCCGAGCGAGCAGTAGGTACCAGCGCAGCGTGTTAATGACAAAATTTTTTTGTTTTTAATTATTTCCTCACTGTATATCGATATAAGTCAACCTTGATTAGCTAATTCGCTTGTAAATTGTATAAAATTCTGTTACGTGCTTTAATTTTCACAGACAGATATTTTTTATAGTTTTCTGAACCTATACACTATTGATGGGTTTTTGCAACAGCAATGCAAAACATTGTTTTACTCAATGTACCATGTGTGTGACTTACGTTACTACGATTCTCAGCCCGCAATACTATAAGCTATGTAACTAATTGAACTTAGATCTTCCAAAGCAAAATTTCTCAGAACCATGAATTGAAGTTATTAAATAATATAATATATTATTGTAGGATCTTAGGAAAAATGAGGAATTCCGCGCCGGGAATCGAACCCGGGACCCTCGCGGTTGTAGCTGATCAACTCTTACACATACCCACGGAACCCTCCTACTTTTCCTAATCTCCATAAAGTATTTGGTCTGGGAGGTCCTGATCCCACATTATAAAACCTCTTGATAACATTTGCGATTATCTACTGATTTTAAGCATTGATCGCAATTAAACGAAAGCAGATATTAAAAAACGGAGCTTAGCATATTATAATACAATTAATTCTCTCTCAAATAACAACAATTTTTGTTCTAATTTACAATATTACGAAAATCGGTTTTTGATCGCTGTCCAATCGTCTCGTTTCACTGCGCGGCGGAGTTAAAATAATATTTCTCGGTAATTTCGCTATCGCTTTATAAAAATAAGCTGTCGCGTCGCGACTCTTTAAGGTGTCGACGACAAATTCTAACGCCGTCGAACGGGCCTAACAGCCAACAAGGCGAAGACCGCGTCCCGCCCACAATATATATATATATATAACTTCATGCGAACAAGCATATGGTGAAGATCGAGTTCCACCTAGCTTGTATAAATATCGACATAAACGATAAGGTGAAGATCACGTTCCACCTGCAGTGTGCACACTTATACGAATTAGCGTCAGGTGAAGAACGAGTTCCGCCTGTGACGTATATATATAAATACACGACATACGAAATGCGAGCAAACAAGACTCGGCTCACTCTGAGACAGCGGTCGGCCGCATTTAAGCAATCGGAGACCCACCGTTACGGGTATTCGGCCTTATATCGTAGCGTAGTTCATGAACCCGAGGAGGTATGCGTTCCTTCGGGTAATGCACGCGGCCGATGGCTCGACGTCATAAAACAATTGAACGAAGACCTGGTCACGGAGTAGGGAGAGCTGAGCTCCACCGGCGAGAGGGCCGTGCCGGAAGAACCAGTTACCCCAGACTATTATAGACGGGCGTATCGAGGATAAAATTTGTAAACGACAAATCGATTAATAAACCTATCATAATTACCAAGAGTGTTCTCTATTCATCTACGCGAAGCGAAACCAAGGAGCGTGCGGGATCGTTCCGACGTGTAGGAGTTCCTATACACAACATTTGGTGCCTCCTGTGAGGTCTTCTGCATCTCACGAAAAACGACAATTCAAGCCACTGAGGGGACGACCACGTGCCACAAAGCATATAGCGGATTGCCCTGCCACGATCAAGGACTACAATAGCCGCCTGCATCAGGTTACGTGAGTCGTTCGTTCCTTTCAATATCCTAACATCATGTCCGACAGGATAAAATTATTAATACAAAAACGTTCAGCCCTCAAATCGCAAATTACAATCGTCGACAATCTCGTAGAGAAGGGAAAATTAGATAACGCGACATTAAGATTACGCATCGCCCGGTTGACGGATTTATTCAACGCGGCCGAGGATGCTAACAACGAGATCGCGTTGCTAGAACCGGACAACGGTCACGACGACATCTTCACGGACATTACGACCCGTTTCTACAATCTCGCGGGCCGGGCCGACAACATTCTAAATCGCCCAGACGTCGCGCGCGCAGATACCGACACTGCAAATGACAGCAGGAGCACTGACGGTGCGAAAGATCGCCCCGTTAAATTGCCCGCGGCCTCATTGCCGACTTTCGACGGTCGTTATGAAAGTTGGTTGTCGTTTAAAAACGCATTCAAAAGCATGATCGGTTCGCGCAGTGAATTAGACGACGTGGCGAAATTGCAATACCTCCGGTCCGCGTTAGTACAGGAAGCGGCAAACAAAATTCGGCTATTTGACGTCGACGGGATCAATTACGCGAAGGCATGGGATCTTCTAGAAAGAGCGTATGAAAACAAACGCATTCTGGTATCGCGGCATATGTCCATGTTATTCGACATGCCGACGCTGGACAAAGAATCCACGAGCGGCCTGACGCGGTTAGCCGACGACGCTCAACAGCACTTTGCGTCGCTACAAGCGCTGGGAGCACCGGTTTGCACCCAGACCGTCGTTCACCTACTCGAGAGCAAACTGCCTAAAATCACGTACGAGAAGTGGCAGGCAGGCTTAAGCCGAAAGGAATATCCGAGCTTGGATGAAATGCTCGAATTTTTGTATAAAACCGCGGTTTGTGTATCGCGCACCGACAAGATGCGATATGGCGATCGAGACCGCGAGCGCGAGAGGGACGACCGCGCTCACAAACGACAACGCATACATCCGCCGAATCGCGCATTCGTCACCCAGGAACGCAAGTGCGTCGCGTGTAAGATTAGCTGTCATCCCCTCTTCACGTGCGCCGCATTTAAGCGCTTAACCGTCCCGAAGCGCATCGAGCTCGTAAAAACCGCGAAAGTGTGCTTCAACTGCCTACGTTCCCATCGCGACGCTCCATGCCGGTATTCAAATTGTACAATCTGTCAAAGACGGCACAATACATTGCTACATAACCCGGAATTTGCGAACTCGAGCAGAGCCGATAATTCAAAACCCGCGATTGACCCCGCGGACGCCGGAAAATCAGCATGACTACTCGTACCGAGCGGGGAGCCGGCGATTAGTCTCGCGACCGTACTTCCTACCGCGCCACCGCAGTTGATAATGAGCGCCATAGTCGAAATCATTAGTAAAAACCGTTCGGTGGTCAGAGCCCGAGCCATATTAGATACCTGTGCAACGGCCAATTTTGTCACTGAGGCGCTCATACGGCGATTAGGTCTACGGGTAACCGCGCAATCGTTTCCCATCGGTACGTTAAATGGCTCACACACAGTGTCGAAAGGCCTGGTTAACTTACAAGTACGATCGACCTTCGACGGGTTTGAAAAGAAATTGACGTGTCTCAGCATCCCGAATATCACGGATTTGGTTCCGTCGGAGGTGTTTCCACGCGACTCAATGACAATTCCGCGTAACATCCGCCTAGCAGACGCCGAATTCCATCTGCCGCGTCCAGTAGATTTGCTGATAGGTGCTGGAGCGACAGTTTCGCTATTCCAGATCGGGCAAATTAACCTCACGCGCGAAGGACAAGATTTGTACTTGCAGAAAACGCGATTGGGTTGGGTCGTGACCGGCGGCGTTGCGCAACAACAAGCAACAAGAGTCGCGTGCCACTTGTCGACGCTAGAAACGCAGCTCGACAAGTTTTGGAAGATAGAGGAAATCGAAACAGAAGGACCGCGGTCGGAGGAAGAAGTCGCGTGCGAAATGCATTTTCAAAGAAACGTTAGTCGCGATCCGTCCGGTCGGTACACGGTACGTTTACCATTTCGCGGAACCCGCGAACGGCTCGGCAATTCGCGAAATGGCGCGGTCAAGCGACTGCTATCCCTTGAACGCAAGTTAAACGCGAACAACGTATTGCGAGACGAGTATCAGCGCGTTCTCGAAGAATACTTGGCTTTAGGCCATATGTCTTTGGTGGAGGCTCCCGGTGACGAGGGATTCTATATGCCGCATCACGCGATAGTGAAAGAAGCTAGTAGCACCACCAAGGTTCGCGTGGTATTCGATGCGTCTGCGAAAACAACGTCCGGCGCGTCGCTGAATGACATTCTTTTGGTCGGGCCCACCATACAACCGAAGTTGTTCGCGCATCTACTTCGCTTCCGCACGTACAAGTATGTGCTAACGGCAGACATCGAAAAGATGTATCGTCAGGTACTCTTGCACGAAGACGATCGACCGTACCAAAGAATATTATGGCGCCGGAACGAAAAAATTGAAACGTACCAATTAAATACGCTCACATTCGGCGTTTCATCGTCACCGTTCCTCGCGATCCGGACCGTACATCAACTAGCTGACGACGAACGAGAGTCGTGTGCGAGAGCCGCGAAAATACTAAAATCACACCTATATGTTGACGATCTTCTCTCCGGTGCTGATACCATCGACGAAGCTCGCGCCATACGGAGGGAAGTAACGAGCGCCCTGAGTCGCGGCGGTTTGTCGATCCGACAATGGGCATCGAACAACAGGGACATTTTAGACGATCTCACGGATAAGGAACTGCACGCGAACTTCATAGTGAATATTGACCGGTCACTGAAAACATTAGGCATTTCGTGGAAAACGAACACGGACGAGATATGTTACACGGCCTGTACAGACGCCGTCGGAAGCAAGGCAACGAAGCGATCTATCCTATCCGAAATAGCGAGGATCTTCGATCCTTTGGGTTTGCTGGGTCCGGTCGTGTTACATGCAAAAAGGATTATGCAGGACGTGTGGCGGTCAGGAGTCGCGTGGGACGAATCTGTTCCGCAGTCTATTCACTCGGAATGGACACAGTTCACGCACCAATTAGAGTTGCTCCGAGCAGTCGCATTCCACCGACGAGTTTTAACGGATCAACCACGAGATATCGAAATACACGGGTTTTGCGACGCGAGCACCATTGGATATGGTGCATGTTTATACGTGCGGTCGACCGGAAAGGACGGGATTGTCCAGTGTCATTTATTGTGCGCTAAATCGCGAGTTGCGCCGCTCAAGACGGTGACCATTCCACGGTTAGAGTTATGCGGCGCGTTATTGTTGACCCGACTATACCGCGAGGCGAGCGACGCGCTTGATATCTCGCCTGATAAGGTGGTGTTTTGGTCCGACTCGACCGTGGTTCTACATTGGATTCGAACGGCACCGCATCGACTAAAAATGTATGCGGCCACGCGAGTCGCGGAAATTCAATCAATTACCGGTGATCATACCTGGCGACACGTCCGTTCGGAGTACAATCCGGCAGACGCATTATCCCGAGGCCAATTACCACACGCGTTTCTACAGAATCGGGCATGGTTCGTCGGTCCGTCGTGGCTGACTAAAAACTCGGACGAATGGCCTGACGAAGTGCTGCAAAACATCGAGATTCCCGACCTCAAGGCGGTCACTTGCTTCGTCGCGAACACGAACACGATCGATATATTCACGCGTTGCTCGTCATATACCACATTACGAAGGGTAATCGCATATTGTTTACGGTTCCGGCCACGTGGCCCGCGCGGCGGTTCGCTGAGCGCCCAAGAAATTCAGCTGGCCGAGACTCGAATTATCCGAAACGTGCAGACATCGCAATTTGGAAACGAAATCAAGTGTCTACAATTCAAAGGGACGACATCGAAAAGCCGAATCGCGAGCCTCAATCCGTTCCTGGACGACGACGCTGTGCTACGGGTTGGTGGGCGCCTGCAAAAATCAGATCTGCCCTATGATCAAAAACATCCGATCTTATTACCGAGTCGGCATCGGCTAACCGACCTAATAATCCGGGAAACGCACGAAAAACACCATCACACGGGCATACAAACCACTCTACACATACTTCGGCAAAGATTTTGGTTGCTTGACGGACGCAACCAAGTACGGCAGATAATACGTTCGTGCACACGGTGTTTCCGTTTCAACGCAACGAGCACCGAATATAGAATGGGCAATCTACCGGCGGTTCGAGTACGCGAGGCGACACCCTTCGAAAACACCGGCGTGGATTTCTGCGGACCCTTTTTCATAAAGGAACGCAAGCATCGAAATAGGACGCGAATCAAAACGTACGTGTGCGTGTTTGTGTGTATGGCCGTGAAGGCGATACATCTAGAAGTCGTTAGCGACCTGTCCTCCGAAGGGTTCCTCGCAGCTTTGCGACGGTTCGCGGCGCGACGGGGTTTACCTGCCCATATATTCTCCGATAACGGCACAAATTTTGTCGGCGCGAGTAGTCAATTACGGGAATTATACGCGTTGCTCCAATCGGATACGCACCGAGAACGCGTGCAAAGATTTGCCAGTGACCATCGGATCATGTGGCATTTTAATCCACCAGCGGCCCCTCATTTCGGCGGTTTGTGGGAGTCGATGGTGAAACTGTTTAAACATCACCTTCGGCGGGTTGTCGGCGATTCACTTTTTACCTTCGAAGAGCTTAATACGCTCTGCATAGAGATTGAGGGCATCCTGAATTCCCGACCCATAACACCGCTATCCTCCGACCCGAACGATTTGAACGCACTTACGCCAGCGCATT